>JBANSL010000020.1:33799097-36382430 GCA_037127255.1 Persicaria tinctoria
AATAATAAATCAATGTATTCCATAGGGTGATATATTAAATTTTCGAAATTGTATGGATATAGACCAATCAAATTAATTGTAACGTGCAGGCTAGTACAATGTTTGGGACTAATATTTTTTACTTGAGCTTGTCAACGGCCGGAATTAATACTCCGTATTAGAGGAGACAGCGTACGTGCGTGCTGCACAGGAAAAAGCACTATCTACCCTAATTTCCTATCCTGTATAAAATTATATTCTTTTTTTATTTACCAAAAAAATAAATTATATCCTTAGTTTACCAAAAATAAAAATAAATTTATATCCTTACATTAATATTAAAAAAAATTTAAAAATATATTTAACTTCTGGATAGTTATTTTAACATAATTGAAATATTTTTTCAAAATTAAATAAATTATGTTATAAAATAGCATTTTTTTTAAATTAAATAAAGGTTTGAGATCAGATATATTCTCGAAAGACTGACGAATAGACAGTTGAAAACCGTCTAAATATAAAGTACAAATAGAAAATATGTGTAACGAAACAAACACAAATACACCCTACATATATTTTTATAACATTTTTACATCTTCCTACAACCTTTTTCCTTATTACAATATTTATAAGATAATTTTTTTAGATTTTTTCCAAATATGTTATAATGACTATAGCCTAAATATATTTTTATTAAAATAAAATTAATCTTAATGTAAGAGTATAATATTTTTGTGGGAAAGGATTTGAATCGATGAGAATGAGGTTGGGTTGACTTTATTCTATGGTTAAGTTGACTAGGTCAATCATCTTAGCACAGCTGGAGGTTTTATGTCCATTTAATGTAGCGAAAGATGGAATGCACCTTTTTTTTTACATTATCTATCTATCTATCTATAGGAAGGATATTTTGTAAACACTTCTTATAATACAAGTTGTGAACAAATAAGAGCCTTAGGATTGTGTAAAATGGAACGGGAAGATTTAATCTCCATTTTTTTTTTTTAATTTAAAAAATGTGGGACCCACACTCAATACTCACCCAGACCACCCGGCCTGCGCGTGTACTACAAATGAAAGGCCGGTTTTGCCTTTTTTTTTAATTAATTTGTCAAATACGAAGGTGGGTGGGTTTTAAAAAAAAAACAAATACGATAAATGCTGTTGGAGGATTCGAGCTCCACCACCAACTGAGTTTATTGGTTGTTGAGAATTGAGATCACCGACTTCTTATTCTTTAATTTTTCAAACTACCTCGTATATATGAATACTCTTTGTTATTTTACCGAATAATGTACAAGTTTATTGGTTATTATTTTATTATTTAAAAATCAATAAATATGTAAATAATCGCCCTCTTACATACGAACAATCTCTACAATTTAACTGAATAATCTCTCAAAATTAATCGAATGATTATTCTTTTATTTGTTTCAAACATATGAATACCATTTGTGATTTTACCGAAAAATATAAAGATTTTTTATTGTTATTTTAACATCCCTAAAACTAAAAAATTTGTAAATAATCGACTGAATGTATCAATTCTTTTCACCTTCTATATTTTAGATTGAATTTATAGCTTCATAAATACAAATATTATTACTCAAAATACGAATATTGTTACTCAAATTTTCGTTCATTTCTATGAAAAATTTCTCTTACATAGATGAATAATTGTAGACTTTGGATGAATAACTCATATTTTATAAATACGAATATTGTTACTCAAAATACGAATATTGTTACTCAAAATTTCGTTCATTTCTATGAATAATTTCTCTTACATAGATGAATAATTGTAGACTTTGGATGAATAACTCATATTTTCCCATTAAATCACACATTTCTCAACCATAAATGTGAATATTGTTACTCAAAATTTCCTTATTTCTAGGAATAATTCCTCATAAATCGATGAATAATTACATAATTTGGATGCATAACTCATACTTTCCCATTTGATCCCACATTACCCAACCATAAATACAAATACTGTTACTAAAAATTTCATTACTTTCTATGAATAATTCCTCAAAAATTGATGAATAATTTCAGAAATTGGATGAATAACTCATGTTTTCCCATTTGATCGCACATTACTCAATCATAAATACGAATATTGTTACTCAAAATTTTCATTAATTTATATGAATAAGTCCTCATAAATCATTGAATAATTGAATATTTTTGATGAATAACGCATGCTTTCACATTAAATAGAAATATGGTAAGTATAAATATAGATATATACACTGTAAATATTTCATCATATATTAGTCATCATTTATATGAATAATTTCTCCTATTATTTATTTATAAAAGATATAGAAAAACAAAGGGAAAAAAAACAAAAAAAGGCATTAATATTTTTTTTAAGAAAAAGAACGTAAGGAGCAAAAAAAGGAGGGGAGGGTGATATTCAAACTTCCAGGCCACTGCGCGTGATGGGTGATTTTTTTAGTGGGGCAACTGTTTTTTTATTAAAAAAAATAAAATCACTTTTAATTTAGGCCATTGATTTTTCTGGATTGAGTGGTTGAGATTCGTTCACAACTTACACCCTAAGCATTGTTTACACCAGAACCACCCTATATATATATATATATATATATATATATATATATATATATATATATATATATATATATATATATATATATATATATATATATATATATATACAAAAAATTAGGGTGAAAACCGTGAGGAGCGTTTTGATTGGATGATAAGTTATACATAGACGCACTCTCCACGCGCTCTCGGTCTCCTGACCTCCTCTTCCTCACCTCCTTCCGCTTCTCTCTTGGCCTCAACTCTACCGGCCTCCAGTCCTAATCGCGCGCCCTTGCTGGAGATTCATGGCACCTCCATCGCCGATATTCTCTGGAGCGCCGGCCTCCAATCTCACTCCTCATCGCCCTTGTTGGAAATTCACCGGCCACCGCTAAAACCACTTAATTATCAGCCCTCTCTCCTCATCGCCGATACTCTCATCGGCGGAACCCTAACCCCTCCGCGCACCTCCACCGCCTTCACCACCACCCACCAGATCTCAACTACCGAACCCAGCGTCTCCGCACCACCCTCTCCGTCTCCAACCTCGCCTTCCGATCACAGTGCCTCTACCGGAAATCGATGCCGCAAGGGCCTCTCCGGTGTACTTCTATTCCTAATGCCGAATATGTGACGAATCTACCGAGCCATGAATTCCAATCTCAATCTGTAAGTGCAAGCACATAATTCAATTTCAATTTCAGTTTTGCTGGACTGTGGTAAGATTATTGAATTTGATGTCATATTGGTCATAATATGTTGAATTAGGTTGTTTTGTGATGCTGAACATATGTGTAAATTGTTGTTGATGGATTTGTTTGAGTTGACTCCCATCTATCATGATGCCCTCTTTACTGTTTTTTCAATTTAAAGCAATTGCTTTGCACACCACCAAAGTTTGAAATAATATTGGAAGCATATGGTTGTTTAATTCAAGCTTAACAAGGATTGCGAGTGGGTTATGCCTGAACTACATGTGGCTGATTGAAACTCCGTTGTTTGTATTTTAGTCATTGGAAATCCGATGGTTAGGATTATGGTGCTTATTTCCCATGAACACTCTTCATAGCCTAGCTTTTTACTGTTCCGTGTTTGTAATTTAACTGAATTTTGAGCAAAAAATATACAACCATATTTTCTATTTTGATGCAAACTTGATCCATCGAATGATCTAGAATTACAAATTGCTATGATCGAACTTCAAATCCCAAATTTTCAGTTGTTCCTTAGGGTTTGCTTTTGGGATATGAATTCCAACTTTGCAATTTTGGAATATGAATTCCAAATTTTTCAATTTCAGGAATTTTCTATTCCTTAGTCTATTAGCTCAATTTGGAGAGCAATGTGCTATGCACAAAGATGTGGGTTCGAATCTCACGTAGACTATCTAAATCAACACATTTTCTTTCCAAGGAAATAAGTTTAGTGATGTCATTTTGATACGACCGAAAACTCCTTTCAGATTGCGGATAACTTGTGGATGCTAATGGTATGATCATTTATATTATACTGTAGCTTGGAAATGGTGAAAATGCACTTGGTGCGGATGAAAACATGTAGATAAGATAAGAGCCCATATCAGAACCCATGGTTTGTTAATGAAAAAAATTTAGTTAATGATTTTTAAATCTTGAACCTAATTTAAATGAAGGCAAGACATCATAATAAAAAATTGAACCTACTTAATATAAGGAAAAGCAAGATGTCACTTTATAACTATATATAACTATGGGTTCAAGATTTAGAAATCTTGAACCTACTTTAAATAGAGACATTATACCATGATAAAAACTTGAATCTACTCAATAAACCAACATAAAATGTAAGGAAATATAAGATGTCACTTTAGGGCTATATATAACTATTGATTCAAGATTTAAAAATCTTGAACCTTCTTTAAATGGAGGTAATACAGCATGAAAAAAACTTGAATCTACTCATTAAACCAACACGAAATGTAAGACATCAAGATGTCACTTTAACACTATATGTATATAACTATAGGTTCAAGATTTAAAAATCTTGAACCTACTTTAAATGCAGACAATACACCATGAAAAAAACTTGAACCTACCTAATAAACCAACATGAAATGTAAAACATTAATATGTCACTTTAGAGCTATATATAACTATGGGTTCAAGATTTAAAAATCTTGAACCTACTTTATACAAATGAAATACACCATGAAAAAAAACTTGAACCTACCCAATAAACCAACATGAAAGGTAAGACAACAAGATATCACCTTAGGGCAAGATATAACTATGGGTTCAAGATTTAAAAATCTTGAACCTACTTTAAATGCAGACAATACACCATGAAAAAAACTTGAACCTACCTAATAAACCAACATGAAATGTAAAACATTAAGATGTCACTTTAGAGCTATATATAACCATGGGTTCAAGATTTAAAAATCTTGAATCTACTTTATACGGATGAAATACACCATGAAAAAAAAAACTTGAACCTACCCAATAAACCAACATGAAAGGCAAGGCAACAAGATATCACCTTAGGGCTAGATATATCTATGGGTTCAAGATTTAAAAATCTTGAACCTACTTTAAATGCAGACAATACACCATACAAAAAAAACTTGAACCTACCTAATAAACCAACATGAAATGTAAAACATTAAGATGTCACTTTAGAGTTATATATAACTACGGGTTCAAGATTTAAAAATCTTGAACCTACTTTATACAGATGAAATACACCATGAAAAAAAAATTGAACCTACCCAATAAACCAACATCAAAGGTAAGGCAACAAGATATCACCTTAGGGCTAGATATAACTATGGGTTCAAGATTTAAAAATCTTGAACCTATTTTAAATGGAGGCAATGCACCATGCAAAGAACTTGAACTACTTAATAAATCGACATGAAACGTAAGACAACAAGATGTCACTTTACAGTTTAAAAATCTTGAACCTACTTTAAATGGAGGCCATACACCATGAAAAAAACTTGAACCCATTATTATTTTATAATAGTAGGTTCAAAATTTATTGTTCCTTTTATAATTATAATTTTATAACAAATTTTGTTGTTTGTTTTAAAATTATAGGTTCAAATTTTTATGACTATAAGTTTAAGATTTTATAATTATTTAAATGTTTGAACCTACCATTTAAAATCGTAAACCTTATGTTATAAAATTTAAACCCTATAATCATGAATCTTGAACATAAGATTTAATTTAATTTTTAAATTACTTTTATAAATATTGAACATTTGAACCTATTGTTTTAAATCTTTGAACCTAATTCCATAAATATTAAAAAAGATCAATACAAATTTTATTTAGATAATGAATTTACATTTTATTTTAACGTCGCATGTAAATTAGTGGATGTATGTTTTATTTTCATTTTTTAATCAAATGTTCATTTCACACCAATACAACTATAGTGTAGAGAGAGAGCTTATCTCTCTAGAAAACCAAAAATCAAAAACTAAAACAGGTACACCACCACCCTAATCAGATTTTACCCTTCACCACCACCACCACTACCAGGAGCAACAACTACTAACAACATAGGGGAACAACCGAGATCTACAATCTCAACCCAAATTAATTTTTGGGAAAAAATCAACTATTGGGTAACCCCCATGATAAAAACAAGTAATTACATCACCTTCCTCAAACCCTTTTTGCTCTGTTTCTGTGAGGCAGGGTTCTTGGGAAAAACCAACTATCTCAACCCAAATTAAGTTTTGGGAAAAATTAACTATTGGGTAATCCCCATGACCAAACAAGTAAATACATCACTTTCCTCAAAACCTTTTTGCTCTGTCTCTGTGCGCCAGGCTTATCGTTGCGTTGCCAGATCCACCCCGTTCTTTCAATCTACCGGCCTTCCAACACCCTTCTAACAGAGCTACCCTCACCACTTCCAATTTCCGACCAGATCCACTCTATTTCCTCCATCCTTGGCGTCGGCGGTCGTCTGTTGCTCCACCATTGGCGCCAGCGACGCCCCGTCCTCCCACGACCCAGATCCCCCATTATCTCGGCCTCTTCACCGCCAGATACAGAAAAAAAAACAAATCGAAGAATCCTTCTCCCTGCTCTGACAACGAGTCTTGTCTCAAACCGACCACCCTCTGAGGCCCGATCGTTGGTGTCGCCGCCACCACAAGACTCCCCACCACCATAGCCTTCCGTCCCTTCGAGTTTCGGGCTAGATCCGTTTTGCTCAGCGCGCTGATCCGTGTCTCTGTGCTTTGGGGATCGGTTTCCCTCTCGGAATAGCAATGACCCGCCACCCGATTCCGGCACCCTTGCACACCGTTGCATATGCTATATGCTTCGGCTCCATCTCCCTGACCCACTTCCGCCTCCAATCTCGGGAGCCCCTATTGCTCTGTGTCTGACAATCCGTGGCGTGCAAGGGTTAATCTCTCCCTTGCACGCCAAGTTCGATTTACCCCTTAAAAAAAACGACGTGGGTATAAACCAACACCTTCTGTTGGGCCCAACCCATCATTTTTGTACTGGACCCATCTTAAATATACCTTAAGCCTCAAATAAAACCGAGTTTCAGTTTATTATTATTATTATATCGGCGCAACCCGCCTTTGTTCAGTTCGACTTGAAAACTAATGTTGAGTGTCTTCATTGTGATGGTTTTTTTATCAGCATCCAGATTGTGATCTTTTTGATGCACCCGTGGTTCGTTTCCTTCAGTTGCGGCTAGGTCATGGATTGGTGATCGAGGCCTGATGACTCGCTGCTGGTCGAGTCCAAATCTGAGGTCTCCACTGTTGTTCTCCAGAACTTTGCCTGTGTCACCTCTCCCCTCTGTGACGTCCACGACTGAGCTCCTGCGGACTTTGCTTCCACACTCTGCGCCTGAGAACCGTCCTTTGTCCACTTTTGTTTGTTTCTAGTTTGTTTGGTTGGTTTATTGTTGTATGTGTGTTGTTCCTTTCGGTTCTTCCGGTTACCGATGTTTCGGTCTCTCGAGTTACCAAGTCTGTTTGGTTTCTCGAATTCTTTCCGGTTCAAAAAAAAAAAAACTATAGTGCTAATATAAAATAATATTTTTTTTCATTATAAGAAAATAAAGCATTGAAATACTACTGTAAAGTAAAATAAAATCAAACAGTTATAAGGTAACATGTGGGCCGGCCCATTACTTTATATCAGAATGGAAATATAAAGCTGGCAAGCGCTCCCAAAGCAAACGCGGGTGTTTTACACCCTGTTTGGATGGTGGGATTTGGTGGGATTTTAAGGAAGGGAAAATAAATCATGTGTTTGGATGATCAATTTAAAGGAAGGAAAGGGATCTGAAAATTGAGTAACTGCTCAATTTAGTGGGATTTCACAACCCACCAAAATGGTGGAATTTGGTGGGAAAGTGGAATTCCTCCCCTTCCTTTCACTTCCTTTCCTCCCCTTCAATTTCCCATCCCTTCCTTCCCCTAAAAATCCCATAAGCCAAACAGAGCGAGGGAGGTGAGACGCGTGTACAATATTAACCAATCAAATTGCTCCTCATGGTTTCTACCGTAATATTGGTTTTCACCAGAGCGCGACCATATATATATATATATATATATATATATATATATATATATATATGTGACTATCACTATAGAGGATATATCAAATGTTAACAAGTCTTATTGTTTTTTGTGTTAACAAATCTGAATCGTTGATTAATGTTAACAAGTCTTATTGTTTTTTGTGTTAACAAATCTGAATCGTTGATTGAGGATAAATGAAAGGTTGAGATTAATTGTTAGTTTTTCTAATTTATAAATAAAAAAACAAATGGTTCCCAACAAAATTTCTCTCACCCCACCTATCCTAGTGCGTGTACCCACTCTCCAACCCAATGTTTTTTAAAACCCTACCCACACATAAATCCCTTATCACACAACCGTACAAATCGGAGAGAGAATAAGAAGCAATGGCGGCCGGCGTAAGCGGCGAAGGCGGAGCCGTGTGAGGTTCAACTCCTCTCATATGTAGATCTCGTAGTCTTTGGTTTTCAGCTGCTAAAATTCTAGTATGGTATCCTATTTGTGTTTGATCTTATCTTGTATAATTAAAAAACAGAGGCTCTCAGATTTCGCTTTGAAGTTTGAGGGAGAAAGGGGATCGATGATGGTGCAATAAGATTAAACAAATGATTAATTTGTATGGATTCAGCAGATCGATTTATCTACGCCTTCAAATCGCCGACACACCACCAAAACATCAACACGTCTTCTTATTCCATGCTCCAAGCTACCCCCTAATTTCATGTATTGTTCATCAGTGTGCACCATTAATTAATCACTTAATTACTCCTCTCATTTGTTCTCTTCGATGAGTTTTTTTTTGAGATTTTCTTCAATCTTTTATAAGGTTCGAAATTGGTTTTATATTATTGGTAAACCACCCTTTTTAGGGATTTATGGTGGATTCTAATTATAATTGTTTAGGAATTAATCAACTATTCGGCAAGTTCAGGGTCACTATTCATTAATAATAAGACATTTTTCATATGTATGTTGATAATTAGATGCGAGTTTGTTGAAATTCAAACTGTATTTAGAATTGTTCATGAATTTATCGAATGTTTGGCAAATTCAGAGTCATTATTCGTTGATAATCAGAAATTATTCACATATATGGGGGCAATTAGATGTAGGTTTGTTAAAATTCAAGCTAATGAATATATCGACTATTCGGCAAGTTCAGAGTAACTATTCATTGATAATAAGAAATTATTCATACGTATTTGGGTAATTAGATGTGGTTTTCTTGAAATTCAAACTTCGTTTAAAATTATTTATGAATTTATCAACTATTCGACAAGTTCAAAGTCACTATTCGTTGATAATAAGGAATTATTCATATGTATTTGTGTAATTAGACGTGAGTTTGTTGAAATTCAAACTCTGTCTAAAATTGTTTATGAATTTATTGACTATTTGACAAGTTCAGAGTCACTATTCGTTGATATTAAAGAATTATTCATATGTGTGTGCGTAATTAGATGTGAGTTTTTTGAAATTAAAACTTTGTTTAAAATTGTTCATGAATTTATCAAATATCCAGCAAATTCAAAGTCATTATTCGATGATAATATGTAATTATTCGGTAATTTGTTCGTCATTATTCACCGAACACACAGTGAAAGCAAAATCTCCTCCTCCCCACCAAAAAAACGTTACCTCAAAAAAAAAAAAACAGAAGCCGAGTCATTATTCGTTGATAATCTAGAATTATTCAGTAATTTTGTTCGTCATTATTCATCGAACACACAATGCAAACAAAATATCCTCCTCCCTACCAAAAAAATGCGTTACCTCACCAAAAAAAGTAACATACGCGCTTTGCTTCAACAAGTTGCCTATAAAGTGGTGGGGCCTACTGCTATTTTTTAAATAAAAAGGAAAAGTCTGAATTAATCCCACCCATCTATTTCTAATAAATCAATGACCTATATTTGTTAACACAAAACACAATAAGAGATGATTACACATGACCCACTCTCTATAACTATATCTTTTAATTTTTCTTTTTAGTAATTATACTTTTTAAGGGTGGATTTTACCTAAATACCTTAAGGTATAATTTTTATCTTTTAAAAATTAAAATAAAAGTACATATGACACCGGCGGAGTACCGCACAATTCTCAGGTATCGCCTTATGATCCCACTATTCCCTGTTGATGAGATTTGTCATATTCCCAATTGTCGGAGGGTTTTGGATACTTTTGGGGAGCATGCAGTTCATTGTAAAGAACTTTCGGGCTTTAAGTACAGGCATGATCTTGTTCGAGATGTTCTCTTTGATATATTTAGGCGGGCGGGGGTTTCTACTAAGAAAGAGGCACTTGTGAACTTCTTGACTGATCCGCAGGGGGGGAGATCGACATTGAGGCCAGCTGACATTTTGGTTTTTGGGTGGATAGGTGGACAACATGCTTGTGTTGATTTGACAGGAGTTTCCCCTTTGGTTAGTTTGGGGAATGGGATATTCACGGTGGGACATGCACTCTCAAAGCGGCCGCAGCTAAAGTGGTCAAACATGAGAAATCGTGTATTGACAATCAACATGTATTCGTTCCGTTTGCGTTTGATACCTTTGGTTTTTTGGGAGCTCCTCAAGTGAGTCCAAAAGTTATGCATAGTAATGTTATGACCCCTAGATATATGGATGTCGTATTCAAAAGAATTGGTTTTGCTATTCAGAAGGGGTTGGCGGCGCAACTTGTTGCCCGTTTACCATCTATGTGTATGTAGTTATCATTAATTGAAATGGAAAAAAAAGTAAATAGATATAGATAAGATTTTATCTTTTTAAAATTAAAATAAAAGTAAACAGATATATATAAGATGATTTAGACTGTACGTACAGACGCTACTTCTTCCATAATGGGTTGGTGAATTGTCTATGGTTAAAGGTAATTCAATTTTGATTGTAACATATCGTAACCGATTGTAACCCTATGAAAGAAACTTAATTATTGTAACCATTATTCTTGAAACCTTATTATTCTTGAAATCTTAATTATTGAAACTTAATTATTGTAACCATTATTCTTGAAATCTTATTATTTTGTAACCATTATTCTTGAAACTTAATTATTGTAACCATTATTTTTGAAACTTAATTATTGTAAGTTTGTAACCATTACAGGTTCAACTAATTCATTGTATGTGTTTTGATTGTCGTAAGTAATAGCTCATCATGTTGAACAATAATCTCCAATTCAAAACACTACGCCATTCTGTCACTGTAGACACGTACACAATTCGTCTCCTGATCGATAGGCATTTTGGTTGCGTATAGTTTCCAGGGACGTATGTTCATCCCCTGAGGTCCGTCCCTTGTAGAGCGACCCTAGAGCACTAAAGAAACAAACCATTTTTACCTCCGTCCCTTGTACCACATCCAAGCGACCGAAAAATGGTCGTCTCCTTTATATTGGGATATCCTTGTCAAACCATTATGTGCTGATGACACCAATAAAGTTTGTCTCTTGAAAACTGAAGGGACTAGCGTACCAGGGTAACTGATTTTGTCTCTCAAGTGTTTAGGCGAGCAACATGGGATACATAACGGTTGGCAAATGCATTTGGGTTTGTTGTGCCTCGAGAGCTTAGGGGACCAACATTGGGTTCAGTTATAAAGTAGTCGTTTTGTTCGTCGCTTGAGCCTATTAATAATAAAATACGAATATGATGCATTTGTGATGCACTCCCTGTACAATACGAATCAGACATAACCTGCTCCAACAAAGATACCAAACCAAAATGTTGTACAACCTATCAAACAAACAGAAATTGCTTATTTACATAACATACCACCTGCAATACCTGACGATGCCATAGAAAATAGACTATAAAATAAACACGAATACGACGTCATAAATGGGTCGCCCAACGCAAAAGGATATCTGGTCCCACCATTAGATCCATCACGGGCAAGGTACATGATCAAAACTAAATAACTAGACCTAGCGCTCTCAAGAACTTCAACCCCGGTTTCCCTCGCGACCTTCACCCCGTGCTAGAATCAGAGTGAATTCTCCAAATATCTCGTGAACCTCCGGGATCCTAGCAAGCAGCTCGCTGGCTCAAGCAGCTCACTTCTAAAATAGCTCCACGTGTGTTGCCTATACCCCTAAGCGTGTGGACATGCGTTACACGTGTTCTCTATAGAACCATAAGGTTACCAGCCAGTTGCTCGCTTGGTTTCCCTATAAATATCCCCCTCTAACCCCAAATGAAGGGATCCGATTTCAAGATAAGAAAAGCAGAAGAGCTCTAATCATCCCCCGGATATAAAACCCCCGGAGTTGAGTTCTCGAGATCTATGGTCGGAGAAGAACGTTCTTGGAATAAGGACATCACCTAACTCTCACCCAAGTTCGCGACAGAACGACTCAAATCCTCGCGAGCCGAACACAACGCCCACATCACTTGGACCAGTAAAATACGGAATTCATGAACTTCATCCTGTTCGGGGAAGAATTTGGAAACCAACACCATGATGCCGAAGAAAACAACGGCCTCAACCTCAACGTTCCCCCCAATGAAGAGGTTCTGCACAGTGGTAACAAGAATGGCCCTCAACAACCTCCCTGGGACACCGCACATCTGATGTCACTAAAGTAGCCATGTTGTTATGCATATTTTAGTTCCATATTCTATACACCGCGACTCCTAGCCTTTACTCGAGATCGAGTTCCCTACTCGATGTCGACAAAGCCACGAAGACCATACCCGGAGTCGAGGAGAGCATGTTCGAGGATGCCATGGAGAGACTACCCGACCTAGCGCCCGGACACCTTCCTTGAGATCGAGGACTTTCCTCGATGTCGAAAAGGCTGAGAGCCCACATCCGAGCATGTCGAGAAGGGTTGCTCGACAACCCCAGAAGAACTAGTCGATGATCCACCATTACTCGAGATCGAGGAGAATTCCTCGAGATCGACGAACCCTAGGAGCCAATGTCCGAGTCATTTCGAGGAAGACCAAGCCGAGAGGCCGAGCCACTAAAGTCGACGTCACTTCTACTCGAGATCGAGGAACATTACTCGAGATCGAGGAAGCTTCCAGAAGCCGCGTAATGTGTTGGGCAGTCCTACTTGGTGTGGGAATCCTTGGAGCCGAAGATTGCCGAGTTCTATCCAAATCTATCAACATCTCTCCACATGAAGATACTTTAGTCTTTAGATATAATTCCCTTTATTAGATTTAATTATGTTAAGGCATTTATTTATTTTTAATGATTTAGATATAGATTTAGATATAGATAGATGTTTCTATCCTTGAATAGCAAGGTTTAGAAGCCTATAAATAAAGCCCATAGGGCTGATTTCTAGTCATTCAATCACACAGCATTTAGTAGGAGTAGTAGAGAGAAAGAGAGAGTGAGTGGCCAAGAGGAGTTGGTGAAGCGAGAGCGGAATTGGCTTCCTTTGGTTGTAAGCTCTGTTTGATTTAATGCAAGTTTCTTTTCATTAATCAATGTCTGAGGTTGCGATGAAGCGCGAGTAGTCCACCCACTTCTAGGGTTGGGGTGAGCCCGATGATAGCCATGCGTGTTTGAGGTAAAGATCCGACTTTTATCTTGTTTTGAGCATCTGCTACTTGTTATGTGTTTATTACCCATCTAATGGAGGTCCATGCTAAAAACTTGGATTGTAAACATAAAATCGGTAGAGACAATTAGGGTTTCTTGAAAGAGTTGTCTAATTGTTGGAAAAGGCGAGAGCTTAGTCCTATGATGCGATTCACATTATTATCTGTTTATTTCTGCCTTATGCATGCTTGGTTATCGTTGTTGCAAACCCCAATCTTGGAAGTCCTTTTCATACAGTTTAGTTCGAAATCCCCAAAGCATTTGCATTTACTTTATTTCGTTTTTATTCTCTGTCTTCCTCGAGATCGACTAGCACTCATCGATCTCGAGTTACTGATTCTCGATCAAGGTCGCTATAGCTTCTGTGTGTAGGTGCTCGATAACAAGACAACCCGACGTCGAAGAAGACCTTACTCGATCTCGAGTAGGCTCTTGTCGAGATCGACTAACCCTGTGCTTGCTGCTGCACTGTGTTCGACTGTCCGATCTTCTATCGACTAATCCAAGTCGAGATCGAGGACCTCTATTGTTGACGTCTGTGAGATTTCTCCACTGCCTAGGATCCGCTGACACGCTTCCTCATGGATCGATCCTGACTTCCCGCTGCTACGTCAGGAGGAGGTCTTGTAATTATTTGCGTGGGCAGAATCTGGTTTAATTTATATTTTATATTTTAAACTCGATTTCCTCCTACAACAAATTGGCGCCGTTGTCGGGGAAGCCATCATTCGCGCCTTAGGTAGTTAAAATCTCACGTTCTCTTTGAGTTACTTTACAAGTGTATGCGCCGTTCTGGTCAACCACCTGAGTTTGACGGCTTAGACGAACCGGAACGCCTTCTACACATCCGAGCTAAACTACAAAGAGCCATGACGGCCGCTGAGACACAAGAACAGCTGATTGCGAGGCTTACAAGGGAACTAGCCGCTAAGGATGCTGCTATCGACGCTGAAAAAGCATGAAGAGAGCAAGCGGAAGCTGAGCTTGCTCAATACCCAACCACTGCAGAGGATTATATGCATCCAACTCTCGTCGTGCCTGAATCGGCGATTGTAATCCCTGAAAACTTTTATGAAATTCGCACTCAATTTCTAATAGAGCTTAAAAATAATGCTTTTTTTGGCAAATTTAATGAGTGTCCTCTTGAGCATATTACCAACTTTTCTGACATTTGCCGTACTCTTGCTGAAGGTACAACTTTGGAATATATCAAGATGAAAGCTTTTCGCTGGTCTCTCGCTGGACCTGCACTGAAGTGGCTTGAAGGGCTGAAACCAAGATCGCTTACAACATGGGCCCAAGTAGAGCAGGAGTTTCTGAACAAATTCTTCCCTCCCACCAAAACAGCACTTCTCCGCTAGAAAATCACCGCTTTCAAACAGAAGCCTGGGGAACCGCTGGCAAAGGCATGGGAACGCTACAAAGAACTAATGCGATCTTGCCCTACTCATGGACAGCCACCCTACGTCATTCAAGAGATCTTCTTCAACTCTCTTGACCAAGTCACTAAGGAAAGAATCAACAAGTATACTCGCTATGAGTATTTGACGATGCCGCCAATTGACGCTTGGGGTGTGCCAGACAAACTCACCAATTATGACAACAAATATGGGTCTACTGCAAATTATGAGGAGAACTCCTATGCCAGGCCATCACCATCTATGCCACTCTATGAGCTAGCAAAGGAGATTGACCCAGATGTCAAGGAGTAGTTCTACATAGACCAGAATCACAAGCTCCTCAAGCAAGTCAAATACCTGTCTGTCAATAAGCCCCGCATCGTATGCGGATCACAACGGCACACCACTACTGAGTGCCCACACACTGAGCAAGTCAGAATGGCAGAGACACATTAAGAGGCAGCTTACGCTGGGGGTCCAAATCGCTATATGGGAGATCAAAGGATCTATCAACCACAGTGGAACCATGGTCCCCCTAGGAACCCCCCACCCTAAAGAGCTCCAGGACATCCAGAAAGGGATCAAAAGAAGGACGACCTGCAACTTATCCTTGAGGAGATGTAGTGGAATCAAGGCACCATCAACAACCAGTTCCAGAACATCACTACAAAATTTGGAGAACTGGACATCTGGAAAAGAGGAATAGAGACCCAGATGGGTCAAATCGCTGCACAGATCCCACGACCATCCGGACAGCATCCTGGGCAAATAGAACCAAATCCTAAGGGGAAGACCGGACACGTCGCAGCTATCAAACTCAGAAGTGGGCATCAATTACACGAGCCAGAGGTCGGGAAACAGCAAGGCAAGGCAGAGCAGCAACTCGAGACAGAGCAAGATCAACTCGATCTCGAGGACCCTGTACTCGATCTCGACAAGCACTTACTCGACACGGACCAGAAGCTGAGCTCGGACTCCACTGCGCAGCCCAACAATTCGAAGTCGACAACCCAAGTCGATCTCGAGGACCCCTGGTCGAGATCGAGGAACAGCAAGTCGAGGTCGACGACTCTGCAACACCTCCGACGTCTGATCTGGCTCCGAAGCTGAGAAAGCAACTGCCTTTTCTTTCCAAAGCACAGAAAGATCCCACTACAGGTAGATTTAACATATTTGTTAATATGCTGCAAGAACTGAATGTCTCTATTCCTTTTACAAAAGCCCTGCAAGAGATGTCTGGATATGTAAAATTTCTGAAGGAAATCCTGAGCAAGAAGCGATCCATCTCAGAGATCGCATGCGAATGCAAAGTACTCCACTTCCCTGAAAAGAGACCTGACCCTGGTAAGTTTTCTGTTACTGTGGGTTTTGGACAATATAAATATGTGTCTCTGTGTGATTTATAAGCAAGTGTGAGCATCATGCCTTTATCAATCTGGCGGAAGGTAAAGATAGGATGCATAGAGCCTGTGGATGCCAAACTATACATGGCAAACAATACAGTGGTCATCCCTATAGGTATAGTTGAGAATGTCCTCGTCCAGGTTGGTAGATTCTTTGTTCCAGCAGATTTCCTTATTATAGACCGTGCTGAAGATCCTACTAGCCCTATTATTCTTGGTAGACCATTCTTAGCTACTGTAGATGCCAAGATTAGTGTTAAGAATAGACCGCTCACCTTCACCATAGGCGACGAGGTTTTAGATTTCTCTTTTGGCCCTGCAAAGGAGGAAATTTCATGGCTGGAGGTAAAGAGCATCAGCAACCACGGGACTAAGCAAACAGCGGAGGAAGGCACCAGTACCGTACTCTAGATCGACCAACCTTCCTCGATCTCGACAACCCTTCTGCTCGATCTCGACAAGCCTTTGTCGACGTCGACTTTCTCTGCTGAGCCACTGAATTGCCCAGAGCCTAAGTATGGGATACCTATACTCGAGGTCGACCAATCGTACTCGACATCGACTAACCCCAAGCCCGAAGATTTTTGTTTTGGGCCCGAAAAGGTAAGTTCAGGTATAAATTCTACTCCCCCTCAGTCCATTAAGAAATTTATCAATAATTTAAGGGGAGGTAAGGCCCCATGGCGAGAGAATCTACGGAAACTAAGAGGTGGAAGGAAGAAGAAGAAAGAGAAGGGAGATGATGCAAGCAACCACCGGTCAGCAGAGCTTGCATACTACCATCAGGACCTAGATGATCTTGGAGAAGGGCTAAGCATGAGCGGGACCCACACTAATGGTCCTTGAGCGCAAACGGAGAAGTCGGCCTAGCGACTCTAAAATCTAGAGCATGTATATAAACTTTATGAATTTTGGGAATTTTAAACTTTTTAGTTTTGGTTTTTGGTTTTATTTTTATGTCTTTTAGAATACTTCATGTGAATAGTCTTGTTTTTGTGTGCAATCTAACACTTTTAGGTCGGCAAGCATATAAGGATCGCGAAAAGTGGAATAAGAGGTCCCTGAAAAACAGTCAGAATCGACGAAGGCCAAGTCGACAACGACAAGGAGGAGCAGCCCAGAAACTTGTCGATCTCGAGTAGGCCAACTCGATATCGACTAAGCCACCAGAAGCTCCTCGACTTTAGAAGCCACTGGACGCAGAAACCTCCTCGAGATCGAGTTGCACTACTCGAGATCGACAAAGATTTTTTTTACTCGAAATGCCTGTTCTGCCCTCCTTGATGTGTTATCCTGTGAGTTCCTTCCTTTACTCTTGTTTTTATTTGATTTTATACAGTGGGGACACTGTAAATTTTAAGTATAGGGTGGGGGAAGAGCTCATTATCATTATTATATATATATTTTTAGTCTTGCCTTTGGTTTTACATGGTGAAATTTTAAATTTTTATGTTATGCATTCATGTTAAAAATTTTATGCGGTTTAGTCTTTTATCATATTTTAGTCTTGTTTTTAGTTGCATAAAAAAATATAAAAAAAAAAGAAGAAAAAGTCGAAAAAAGAAAAAAATATGCATGTTTAAATTTTTGCATTGTCTTAGTTTTTAGTACCCTAACTTAGATGTCCTATGATGATGAATAATGATTGACTTCATCATGTAAACCCTATGGCATGTTTGGAAGGTTTAGCCTAAGTCCTCGAAATTGTTTTTATGTGGATTGCGAACTTGTGATGAAATTGAGCACATATGATCCTAATCTAAAGGTTAAATCCAACAAAAATTGTCCTAGTGAGAATTTTGGCCTTATAGGGAGAACATTAAAAATCCCTCTGCTTTCTTGAGTGTATTTACTCTTCCTATGCATCTCTAAATGTTGTGATAGTTATTCAAAGCCAATACATTTATATGTTTATGTTAATGAGAATTAAATGATAGAGGCACCTTTTAAGCCAATTTTATCCTCTTTTTACCTACCCTGCATTATTCCTGCTTGAAGCCAGAACATTAGCCTGAGACTTTTATTATAAACTCCACAAAATTATCCTTAGCCAAATTAAGCCTGACCCCCATTTGGAAATTAAGACTTAGAGTTAGTTGGAATGATGATTTTTGGAAAGAATGAGCTTATGTTGCATTTCAAGCAAGAAGGATTTTTGAAGTTTATTGAGATATGGGTTGGTTTTATATTTTTATCTTGCTATACATACTATGTAAAAGGATTTTTGGCTCACCTTTTAAATGCACCATTAGTTTTATTTTATTTTCGTTCAAAAAATAAATAAAAAAAAATAAGGGAAAAAAAAGTATATATGTTGAAGTGCATGAGCCAAATTTACCTTATTTCTTTCATTATTCGCAAGATACATACTTTGGAGAGGTTGAGGAAGTTTGAAAGGTTACATACTTCATTTAGATAAATTGGAGAGTTTGGTTGATGCATATGATTGAGAGTTATGGTTTGATTGAGTTGTGTTGGAGATTTAGGAGTCTTGATTCCCGAATTTTATTAAGCACCACATGGCCAAATAATTCCATGTCCTTATATTTCTTACCAAGCCCCATTACAACCCCGCCGAATGGAATCTTCTTTGAAGACTTCTATTGAGCGAAGTCCTCCTGATGATTCTTATTGCATTTTCATAATTGGTTGCGAAGTGGATTCATATTTAAATTGCAATGTTTATCAGATTGTATATGGAATTGAGTTGAGAGATGATCTACATAGCCTAAACACATTGAGAGTTGAGTGTAAACACATTATTCCTGTGAGGTTGGATTTATATTGCCTATGCCTATGGATCGCCCATATATGTGTGATGACGTTAAATTCATTTGTCTTACATTGCTACCACTTAAGATGTTGCTTTTGACAAGGGCGAAAACTCGAAGGGTGTGTTGTAGGTCTTGGTTATTGTTTGGTTATTGCTTGAGGACAAGCAAGTCTAAGTATGGGGTGATTTAATGTCACTAAAGTAGCCATGTCTTTATGCATATTTTAGTTCCATATTCTATACACTTTGCATATTTCGGGTTGGGAAAATGTCGAATTTATGTAGTTTATGTTTATTTGTCAAAAATGGAGATCTACATAAGTTTCTGTTTAATATTGCAGGATATGGAACCATTTCGGGAAAAAATCAAGAAGCAAGAACCGGAGCTCAAAGTTACTCGACATCGACAAGCCTTAGTCGATCTCGACAAATCATGCCTAGACAACTGCACTGATCGAGGAGCCCATGTCGAGAAACTGATGACGAAGAACTCGACTCCAAGCCTTTACTCGAGATCGAGTTCCCTACTCGATGTCGACAAAGCCACGAAGACAATACCCGGAGTCGAGGAGAGCATGCCCGAGGGTGCCGAGGAGAGACTACCCGACCTAGCGCCCGGACACCTTCCTCGAGATCGAGGACTTTCCTCGATGTCGACAAGGCTGAGAGACCACATCCGAGCATGTCGAGAAGGGTTGCTCGACAACCCCAGAAGAACTAGTGTATGATCCACCATTACTCGAGATCGAGGAGAATTCCTTAAGATCGACGAACCCCAAGAGCCAATGTCCGAGCCAGTTCGAGGAAGACAAAGTCGAGACGCCGAGCCACTGAAGTTGACGTCACTTCTACTCGAGATCGAGGAACATTACTCGAGATCGAGGAAGATTCCAGAAGCCGCGTAACGCGTTGGGCAGTCCTACTTGGTGTGGGAATCCTTGGAGCCGAAGATTGCCGAGTTCTATCGAAATCTATCAACATCTCTCCACATGAAGATACTTTAGTCTTTAGATATAATTTCCCTTTATTAGATTTAATTATGTTAAGGCATTTATTTATCTTTAATGATTTAGATATAGATATAGATATAGATAGATTTTTCTATCCTTGAATAGCAAGGTTTAGAAGCCTATAAATAAAGCCCATAGGGCTGATTTCTAGTCATTCAATCACACATCAATTAGTAGGAGTAGTAGAGAGAAAGAGAGAGTGAGTGGCCTAGAGGAGTTGGTGAAGCGAGAGCGGAATTGGCTTCCTTTGGTTGTAATCTCTGTTTGATATAATGCAAGTTTCTTTTCATTAATCAATGTCTGAGGTTGCGATGAAGCGCGAGTAGTCCACCCACTTCTAGGGTTGGGGTGAGCCCGACGATAGCCATGCGTGTTTGAGGTAAAGATCCGACTTTTATCTTGTTTTGAGCATCTTCTACTTGTTATGTGTTTATTGCCCATCTAATGGAGGTCCATGCTAGCTAAAAACTTGGATTATAAACATAAAATCGGTAGAGACAATTAGGGTTTCTTGAAAGAGTTGTCTAATTGTTGGAAAAGGCGAGAGCTTAGTCCTTTGATGCGATTCACATGATTATTTGTTTATTTCTGCCTTATCCATGCTTGGTTATCGTTGTTGCAAACCCCAATCTTGGAAGTCCTTTTCATACAGTTTAGTTCGAAATCCCCAAAGCCTTTGCATTTACTTTATTTCGTTTTTATTCTCTGTCTTCCTCGAGATCGACTAGCACTCATCGATCTCGAGTTACTGATTCTCGATCAAGGTCGCTGTAGCTTCTGTGTGTGCAGGTGCTCGATAACAAGACAACCCGACGTCGAAGAAGACCTTACTCGATCTCGAGTAGGCTCTTATCGAGATCGACTAACCCTGTGCTTGCTGCTGCGTTGTGTTCGACTGTCCGATCTTCTGTCGACTAACCCAAGTCGAGATCGAGGAACCTTGTTGTCGACGTCCGTGAGATTTCTCCACTGCCTAGGATCCGCTGACACGCTTTCTCGTGGATCGATCCTGAGTTCCCGCTGCTACATTAGGAGGAGGTCTTGTAATTATTTGCGTGGGAAGAATCTGGTTTAATTTATATTTTATATTTTAAACTCGATTTCCTCCTACAATAAATTGGCGCCGTTGCCGGGGAAGCTATCAATTGCGCCTTAGGTACTTAAAATGTCACGTTCTCTTTGAGTTACTTTACAGGTGTATGCGCCGTTCTAGTCAACCTCCTGAGTTTGACGGCCTAGACGAACCGGAACACCTTCTACACATCCGAGCTAAACTACAAAGAGTCATGGCGGCCGCTGAGACACAAGAACAGCTGATTGCGAGGCTTACAAGGGAACTAGCTGCTAAGGATGCTGCTATCGCCGCTGAAAAAGCAGGAAGGGAACAAGCGAAAGCTGAGCTTGCCCAATACCCAACCACTACAGAGGATTATATGCATCCAACTCTCGTTGTGCCTGAATCGGCGATTCTAATCCCTGAAAACACTTATGAAATTCGCACTCAATTTCTTATAGAGATTAAAAATAATGCTTTTTATGGCAAATTTAATGAGTGTCCTCCTGAGCATATTACCAACTTTTCTGACTTGTGCCGTACTGTTGCTGAAGGTACAACTTTGGAATATATCAAGATGAAAGCTTTTCGCTGGTCTCTCGCTGGACCTGCACTGAAGTGGCTTGAAGGGCTGAAACCAAGATCGCTTACAACATGGGCCCAAGTAGAGCAGGAGTTTCTGAACAAATTCTTCCCTCCCGCCAAAACAACACTTCTTCGCCAGAAAATCACCGCTTTCAAACAGAATCCTAGGGAACCGCTGGCAGAGGCATGGGAACGCTACAAAGAACTGCTGCGATCTTGCCCTACTCATGGACAGCCACCCTACGTCATTCAAGAGATCTTCTTCAACTCTCTTGACCAAGTCACTAAGGACAGAATCAATCAATATACTTGCTGTGAGTATTTGACGATGCCGCCAATTGACGCCTGGGGTGTGCTAGACAAGCTCACCAATTATGACAACAAATATGGGTCTACTGCAAATTATGAGGAGAGCTCCTATGCCAGGCCAGCACCATCTATGCCACTCTATGAGCTAGCAAAGGAGATTGACCTAGATGTCAAGGAGCAGTTCTATAGAGACCAGAATCGCAAGCTCCTCAAGCAAGTCAAATACCTGTCTGTCAATCAGCCCTGCATCGAATGCGGATCACAACGGCACACCACTACTGAGTGCCCACACACTGAGCAAGTCAGAATGGCAGAGACACATGAAAAGGCATCTTACGCTGGGGTCCAAATCGCTACATGGGAGATCAAAGGTTCTATCAACCACAGTGGAATCAAGGTCCCCCTAGGAACCTCCCACCCTATAGAGCTCCAAGACATCCAGAAAGGGATCAAAAGAAGGACGATCTGCAACTCATCCATGAGGAGATGCGGTGGAATCAAGGCACCATCAACAACCAGTTCCAGAACATCACTACAAAATTTGGAGAACTGGACATCAGGAAAAGAGGAATAGAGACCCAGATAGGTCAAATCGCTGCACAGATCCCACGACCATCCGGACAGCTCCCTGGGCAAACAGAACCAAATCCTAAGGGGAAGCCCGGACACGTCGCAGCTATCAAACTCAGAAGTGGGCATCAATTACACGAGCCAGAGGTCGGGTAACAGCAAGGCAAGGCAGAGCAGCAACTCGAGACAGAGCAAGATCAACTCGATCTCGAGGACCCTGTACTCGATCTCGACAAGCACTTACTCGACATGGACCAGAAGCTGAGCTCGGACTCCACTGCGCAACCCAACAATTCAAAGTCGACAACCCAAGTCGATCTCGAGGACCCCCTGGTCGAGATCGAGGAACATCAAGTCGAGGTCGATGACTCTACAACACCTCCGATGTCTGATCTGGCTCCGAAGCAGAGAAAGCAACTGCCTTTTCCTTCCAAAGCACAGAAAGATCCCACTGCAGATAGATTTAACAGATTTGTTAATATGCTACAAGAACTGAATGTCTCTATTCCTTTTACAGAAGCCCTACAAGAGATGCCTGGATATGTCAAATTTCTGAAGGAAATCCTGAGCAAGAAGCGATCCATCTCAGAGATCGCATGCGAATGCAAAGTACTCCACTTCCTTGAAAAGAGACCTGACCCCGATAAGTTTTCTGTTACTGTGGGTTTTGGACAATATAAATATGAGTCTCTGTGTGATTTAGGAGCAAGTGTGAGCATCATGCCTTGATCAATCTGGCGGAAGGTAAAGATAGGATGCATAGAGCCTGTGGATGCCAAACTATACATGGCAAACAATACATTGGTCATCCCTACAGGTATAGTTGAGAATGTCCCCGTCCAGGTTGGTAGATTCTTTGTTCCAGCAGATTTCCTTATTATAGACTGTGCCGAAGATCCTACTAGCCCTATTATTCTTGGTAGACCATTCTTAGCTACTGCATATGCCAAGATTAGTGTTAAGAATAGATCGCTCACCTTCACCATAGGCGACGAGGTTTTAGATTTCTCTTTTGGCCCTGCAAAGGAGGAAATTTCATGGATGGAGGTAAAGAGCATCAGCAACCACGGGACCAAGCGAACAGCGGAGGAAGGCACCAGTACCGTACTCTAGATCGACCAATCTTCCTCGATCTCGACAACCCTTCTGCTCGATCTCGACAAGCCTTTGTCGACGTCGACTTTCTCTGCTGAGCCACTGACTTGCCCAGAGCCTAAGTATGGGGTACCTGTACTCGAGGTCGACCAATCATACTCGACATCGACTAACCCCAAGCCCGAAGATTTCTGTTTTGGGCCCGAAAAGGTAAGTTCAGGTATAAATTCTACTCCCCCTCAGTCCATTAAGAAATTTATCAATAATTTAAGGGGAGGTAAGACCCCATGGCGAGAGAATCTACGGAAACTAAGAGGTGGAAGGAAGAAGAAGAAAGAGAAGGGAGATGATTCAAGCAACCACCGGTCAGCAGAGCTTGCATACTACCATCAGGACCTAGATGATCCAGGAGAAGGGCCAAGCATGAGCGGGCCCCACACTAATGGTCCTTGAGCGCAAACGGAGAAGTCGGCCTAGCGACTCTAAAATCTAGAGCATGTATATAAACTTTATGAATTTTGGGACTTTTGAACTTTTTGGTTTTTGGGTTTTGGTTTTGGTTTTATGTCTTTTAGAATACTTCATGTGGATAGTCTTGTTTTTGTGTGCAATCTAACACTTTTAGGTCGGCAAGCATATAAGGATCGCGAAAAGTGGAATAAGAGGTCCCTTATAAACAGTCAGAATCGACGAAGGCCAAGTCGACAATGACAAGGAGGAGCAGCCCAGAAACTTGTCGATCTCGACTAGGCCAACTCGATATCGACTAAGCCACCAGAAGCTCCTCGACTTCAGAAGCCACTGGACGTAGAAACCTCCTCGAGATCGAGTTGCACTACTCGAGATCGACAAAGATTTTTTTTACTCGAAATGCCCGTTCTGCCCTCCTCGATGTGTTATCATGTGAGTTCCTTCCTTTACTCTTGTTTTTATTTGATTTTATACAGTGGGGACACTGTAAATTTTAAGTATGGGGTGGGGGAAGGGCTCATTATCATTATTGTATATTTTTAGTCTTGCCTTTGGTTTTACATGGTGAAATTTTAAATTTTTATGTTATGCATTCATGTTTAAAATTTTATGCATTTTAGTCTTTTATCATATTTTAGTCTTGTTTTTAGTTGCATAAAAAATTTCAAAAAAAATAGAAAAAGTCGAAAAAGAAAAAAAAATATGCATGTTTAAATTTTTGCATTGTCTTAGTTTTTAGTACCCTCACTTAGATGTCCTATGATGATGGATAATGATTGACTTGATCATGTAAATCCTATAGCATGTTTGGAAGGTTTAGCCTAAGTCATCGAAATTGTTTTTATGTGGATTGTGAACTTGTGATGAAATTGAGCACATATGATCCTAAGCTAAAAGTTAAAATCCAACAAAAATTGTCCTAGTGAGAATTTTGGCCTTATAGGGAGAACATTAAAAATCCCTCTGCTTTCTTGAGTGTATTTACTCTTCCTATGCATCTCTAAATGTTGTGATAGTTATTCAAAGCCAATACATTTATATGTTTATGTTAATGAGAATTAAATGATGGAGGCACCTTTTAAGCCAATTTTATCCTCTTTTTACCTACCCTACATTATTCCTGCTTGAAGCCAGAACATTAGCCTAAGACTTTTATTATAAACTCCACAAAATTATCATTAGCCAAATTAAGCCTGATCCCCATTTGGGAATTAAGACTTAGAGTTAGTTGGAATGATGATTTTTGGAAAGAATGAGCTTATATCGCATTTCAAGCAAGAATGATTTTTGAAGTTTATTGAGATATGGGTTGGTTTTATATTTTTATCTTGCTATACATACTATGTAAAAGGATTTTTGGCTCACCTTATAAATGCACGATTAGTTTTATTTTATTTTCATTAAAAAAAATAAAAAAAAAAAAGAAGAGAAAAAAAAGTATATATGTTTATGAATAAAGTGCATGAGCCAAATTTACCTTTTTTCTTTCATTATTCGCAAGATATATACTTTGGAGAGGCTGAGGAAGTTTGAAAGGTTACATACTTCATTTAGATAAATTGGGGAGTTTGGTTGATGCAAACGATTGAGAGTTATGGTTTGGTTGAGTTGTGTTGGAGATTTAGGAGTCTTGATTCCCGAATTTTATTAAGCACCACATGGCCAAATAATTCCATGTCCTTATATTTTTTACCAAGCCCCATTACAACCCCGCCGAATGGAATCTTCTTTGAAGACTTCTATTGAGAGAAGTCCTCCTGATAATTCTTATTGCATTTTCATAATTGGTTGCGAAGTGGATTCATATTTAAATTGCAATGTTTATGAGATTGTATATGGAATTGAGTTGAGAGATGATCTACATAGCCTAAACACATTGAGAGTTGAGTGTAAACACATTATTCCTGTGAGGTTGGATTTATATTGCCTATGCCTATGGATCGGCCATATATGTGTGATGACGTTAAATTCACTTGTCTTACATTGCTACTACTTAAGATGTTGCTTTTGACAAGGGCGAAGACTTGAAGGATGTTTGTAGGTCTTGGTTATTGTTTGGTTATTGCTTGAGGACAAGCAAGTCTAAGTACGGGGTGGTGTGATGTCACTAAAGTAGCCATGTCTTTATGCATATTTTAGTTCCATATTCTATACACTTTGCATATTTCAGGTTGGGAATATGTCGAATTTATGTAGTTTATGCTTATTTGTCAGAAATGGAGATCTACATAAGTTTCTATTTAATATTGCAGGATATGGAACCATTTCGGGAGAAAATCAAGAAGCAAGAACCGGAGCTCAAAGTTACTCAACATCAACAAGCCTTAGTCGATCTCGACAAATCATGCCTAGACACCTGCACTGATCGAGGAGCCCATGTCGAGAAACTGATGACGAAGAACGCGACTCCAAGCCTTTACTCGAGATCGAGTTCCCTACTCGATGTCGACAAAGCCACGAAGACCATACCCGGAGTCGAGGAGAGCATGTCCGAGGATGCCGAGGAGAGACTACCCGACCTAGCGCCCGGACATCTTCCTCGAGATCGAGGACTTTCCTCGATGCCGACAAGGCTGAGAGCCCACATCCGAGCATGTCGAGAAGGGTTTCTCGACAACCCCAGAAGAACTAGTCGATGATCCACCATTACTCGAGATCGAGGAGAATTCCTCGAGATCGACGAACCCCAGGAGCCAATGTCCGAGCCATTTCGAGGAAGACCAAGCCGAGACGCCGAGCCACTGAAGTCGACGTCACTTCTACTCGAGATCGAGGAACATTACTCGAGATCGAGGAAGCTTTCAGAAGCCGCGTAACGCGTTGGGCAGTCCTACTCGGTGTGGGAATCCTTGTAGCCGAAGATTGCCGAGTTCTATCCAAATCTATCAACATCTCTCCACATGAAGATACTTTAGTCTTTAGATATAATTTCCCTTTATTAGATTTAATTATGTTAATGCATTTATTTATCTTTAATGATTTAGATATAGATTTAGATATAGATAGATGTTTCTATCCTTGAATAGCAAAGTTTAGAAGCCTATAAATAAATCCCATAGGGCTGATTTCTAGTCATTCAATCACACAGCAATTTGTAGGAGTAGTAGAGAGAAAGAGAGAGTGAGTGGCCAAGAGGAGTTGGTGAAGCGAGAGCGGAATTGGCTTCCTTTGGTTGTAAGCTCTATTTGATTTAATGCAATTTTCTTTTCATCAATCAATGTCCGAGGTTGCGATGAAGCGCGAGTAGTCCACCCACTTCTAGGGTAGGAGTGAGCCCGAGGATAGCCATGCGTGTTTGAGGTAAAGATCCGACTTTTATCTTGTTTTGAGCATCTGCTACTTGTTATGTGTTTATTGCCCATCTAATGGAGGTCCATGCTAAAAACTTGGATTGTAAACATAAA
Organism: Persicaria tinctoria; assembly: GCA_037127255.1. Taxonomy (NCBI): domain Eukaryota; kingdom Viridiplantae; phylum Streptophyta; class Magnoliopsida; order Caryophyllales; family Polygonaceae; genus Persicaria; species Persicaria tinctoria. The sequence goes on from JBANSL010000020.1 coordinate 33,826,813, forward strand.
ATCGGTAGAGACAATTAGGGTTTCTTGAAAAAGTTGTCTAATTATTGGAAAAGGCGAGAGCTTGGTCCTTTGATGCGATTCACATGATTATCTGCTTATTTCTGCCTTATGCATGCTTGGTTATCGTCGTTGCAAACCCCAATCTTGGAAGTCCTTTTCATACAGTTTAGTTCAAAATCCCCAAAGCCTTTGCATTTACTTTATTTCGTTTTTATTCTCTGTCTTCCTCGAGATCGATTAGCACTCCTCGATCTCGAGTTACTGATTCTCGATCAAGGTCTCTGTAGGTTCTGTGTGCAGGTGCTCGATAACAAGACAACCCGACGTCGAAGAAGACCTTACTCGATCTCGAGTAGGCTCTTGTCGAGATCGACTAACCCTGTGCTTGCTGCTGCGCTGTGTTCGACTGTCCGATCTTCTCTCGACTAACCCAAGTCGAGATCGAGGACCCCTATTGTCGACGTCTGTGAGATTTCTCCGATGCCTAGGATCCGCTGCACGCTTCCTCGTGGATCGATCCTGACTTCCCGCTGCTACATCAGGAGGAGGTCTTGTAATTATTTGCGTGGGCAGAATCTGGTTTAATTTATATTTTATATTTTAAACTCGATTTCCTCCTACAACAACAACCACCCCCGTTCGCTCCCTATGGAATGTGGGGCGGCTACCCCCCGTACCAAATCTTCGTGGGGAGTTACCCACAGAGCACGTACTTCAACGAACAAGCGAACGGGGTCCCATTCTAGCATGACCCCCGTGGCTATTATCAACAACAGGGTCCTGTGCCCATAACGGTCAACCATTTCCCCAACACCCGCTGGAGGCCCTTTTAATCCCGGCCCGGACTTCGACGAAAGCGCCAATAAGATCGCCCGTGTCTTCAGCGCCAGGGACGTATCGTCGCGTTCGAATTCCCCTGGGGCACCCGGGCAAACTCGCCAAGGTGAGCTGACTTTCCCATCCGCTTTTTGCAGGTAAATTCGTGAGGCGCCCGTCCCCCAAAGATGGATGGATATCTCCAACGCCAAGTATAAAGGAGATACTGACCCCAACGATCACCTCAACCAATTCACCATGGTGATGGGAATGAACGAGCACATTGACGCTATGTATTGTCGCTCGTTTCCGTCCACATTGAGCGGGGTAGCATTAACATGGTTTACCAATTTGGCCCGATCCTCCATCAGTAATTTCGCACAGCTATCAAGCATGTTCGTCACACACTTCGGCAGCGCGCGCACCAGGAAGAGAACCATGTTGGACCTCAACTCCATCAATCAAGGAGCAACCGAGTCATTGGGAAACTTCTCCAATAGATTCACCAACATGGTGGTACAAATTCCGAGGTTTAATCAAGGAGATTTTAAAATCTGCCTATTCCAAAAAGAGCCAAAGAGCTACGATGTTCTGAGAGAGCTCGTAACCAAGCAAATCCACGCCATGGAGGCCGCAAGCTCTAGCTTGTGACCCATCAAGTCTAAACCACCAGCTTACCAACGGGCCCCCAACAAGCGCCAAGGAAGAGAAAATTTCGGGGGCCAACAACATCACAACCCTCCCTGGCAATATCCCATCATCCCACCACGAGCTAAGATGCAAGAGATCCAATACAACCAAAGGTCGGGACCAGGCCTGCTCGGTGCCCCGACAAATGTGATGATGGCCCACCCCGACCATATATCACCTCTTGTCTATGGGATTCCGCAAACCCTCCCTCCAAAAGAAGTACCACTTCAGATTTGTGCTCCGCCAATGGGTCCTGATCATCAAGTCGCGACACCGCAACAACGCCAACCCCCTGCGGTTCCCCCCAGCAACATAAGCCGCCAAATGCACCACCAAGGCCTTACAATCCTCAGTATGCGGCCAGATGAAGGGGCAGGGGGGCCTACCCCCAGAATAGGGGAGGTAGAAATGGAAATAGAGGAGGGGGTTACATACCTCCTCCAAGGGACACAAGGAATTCACAAGAGGCCAGATCCTCGTCTAACCGACCCGATCGCTCTAACTGGGATCAGCGAAAGCCTCCCTCACCAGATGGTTGCATCAATACCATTGCAGGGGGGCTCGTGACATCTGGCACCAGTAACCAGGAGAGGAAAAACTATCAAAGAGAAGCTAGACGCCCCCGTCCGAGGCCAGTATCAAGCAAGCATCCACCGAACACGCAATACTCAGCTTCTCTGTTTCTGATACTCGGGATGCCTGCGACCTAAGAATGCCACACTAGGATCCTATGGTCATCCATGTGCAGATAGGAATCAAAACTGTCAAGCGAGTTATGATAGATACAGGTTCGTCAGTGGACGTCCTTTATTGAGACGCTTTTGAACAACTCAGGATCGCTGAGAGCGCCTTACGCCGGTACTCAGGAAAGCTGGTCTCATTCTCTGGAGACGAAGTCGAGGTTGCTAGGACAATCGAATTGGCCCTAACGTTAGGGACCGCGCCGAATAGAAGAATCCACATGATTGAATTCACAGTGGTTAGGCTACCGTCCATGTACATCGCTATCATGGGCCGAGTAAGTCTGTTCAAATTCCAAAAAGCATGCTCCATATATCATTTCAGCGTTAAATTCCCATGTGCCGACGGGAAGGTGGGTGAAGCACGGGGCGAGCAAGCAGAAAGTAGAATATGCTACTTATCCTCGATGAAGAAGGGCGACAATCGAATATTCGCGATTAAAGGAAGCGGTCAAGGGTCTCTAAAAGAGGAAGCGGCCAATGAGCACGAACAGGAGGCCACATCTAAACACCAACATGCGGAGCTGGAGGTTTTGCCCGAGAAAATAGCCGACAAGATCGTGGAGGAAAAGATCACCTTTTTTCCCTTCCCAAGCAAGACTGAAGCATTGTACCATGGCCACAGTTTGACCGGTCTAGCCCTTGAGCGCCTGAAGAGCATGTTGAAAGGATCGCGCGATATTTTTGCGTGGTCACCACAAGATTTGAAGGGACTCCCCCGAGAAACAGCGGAGCACTCCTTGAGACTCAATCGCGAGGCGAAGCCCGTGTGCCAAAAAAAAAAGAAAAGAGGAAGATGGCTGCCGAAAAGTCGGAAGCAGCAAAACAAGAGGTACATAAGCTATTATCAGCTAGATTTATTCGCGAGATAAATGATTCAACTTGGTTATCAAACGTAGTACTAGTCATTTTGTCATCACAATAAGGTAATAAGTACAAGTGAAATTCCACGAGCGCTTCAAAGACCTGAACAAAGTCTGCCCAAAAGATAACTATCCTTTGCCATCTATCGACGAGCTGGTAGACACCACTGTAGGGCATGCCACTCTAAGCTTTCTAGATGCCTACTCAGGCTACAATAAAATCAAAATGAGTCCTCGTGACGAAAAAATCAGTGCCTTCATCACCAACCAGGGAACTTTTTTTTTATAAGGTAATGTCGTTCGGGCTGAAGAACGCTGGTGCCACTTTTCACCGGATGATAGAGAAGGTGTTTTCGTCGCAGCTCGGAAAAAATGTTGTGGTTTACGTCGACGATATCGTGGTCAAAAGCCTTACAAAGAAGACCATTGCAAATATCTACAGGAAACCATCTACACACTAAGAAGAAATCGCGTTTGCTTAAATCCAGAAAAGTGTGTTTTCGGGGTAGACTCTGGAAAATTCCTGGGTTTCATGATAAGCCATCGAGGAATAGATGTGAATCCCTCAAAGGTGCAGACCATCATCGATATGGCCCCTCCGAAGACGTTGAATGATATTCAGAAGTTGAATGGGTCGGTCAACTACTTAAGTAGGTTCTGCTCGCGATTAGCCGATCACTCCTTGCATTTCTTTGAGCAACTAAAAAAGAAAGGTTCGGTCGAGTAGACTGCCATTTTGGATAAGGCCTTCAAGAGCATGAAGGAATACTTGGCCACTTTACCCACCCTTCATTTTCCACATGAGCATGAAACCCTGCAGCTATACCTAGCCGTCGGGTCCACCACCATCAGCACAGTGCTTACTAGGGAATCTAAACTCCCCATCTATTTCGCTAGCAGGGTCTAATAGCCAGCCGAATCCAGATACAATCTGATTGAAAAAATGGCTTTGTCCATGGATTTTGCCACGTGAAGATTCAGGCCTTACTTTTAGGCTCACACCATCGAAGTACTCTCTAACGTACCCCTTCATCAAATCCTACATTCACCCTCACATTTAGGAAGAATGGTTAAGTGGGTGGTAGAGCTTTCCGAATTTGACATACACTTCAAACCAAGAAAGGCTCGTTTAGCTTAGGCCTTGGCCGACTTTGTAGTAGAGGGTGTCTTTACAGACCATCAGGGTCGCGATGGGGAAGACTGGGTCATTAACGTTGACGGATCCGTGTCGGCAGGGGGATGCGGGGCCGGAATTACCATCAAAAGCCCGAGTAGGGAGATAACCGATCTATCATTCCAACTATTGTTTGAAGCTACCAATAATGAAGCAAAGTATGAATCTCTGATTGCGAGTATTGAAAAATCGTTGATCAACGGGGCTCGGCAAGTCCAGATTTTCACATATTCAGAAGTAGTGGCCCAACAGGTTAAAGGAGAATATGAGGCGAAGATAGGGATGCTACCCGAATATTTGACACGCGTACAAACACTCACAGCGGCCTTTGGGAAATGCTCCATCTCGTCAATTCCTCGTGATCAGAATGAACGCACCGATATTTTGGCTAGGATGGGAGCCACCTTTCCCCTAGGATTAAGTGATTGCATGATTATTGAACAAAAACAGGCCCGAGGAATGCACCAGGGGGAATTTAGAATATCAAACCTCGGGGACTGGCGAATACCCCTTCTAGAGTACATAACTGAAGGCCCCTCGGCATGCGAGTTGCAGAACGACTAGAACATCAGAAGAAGAGCGGCCTGTTTTCGCGTTAGAAACGACCGACTATACAAAAGGGGTTTTAACCTTCTAAATCTCCTCTATGTCTCTAACCAGGATGGCCTCAACCTTGTCCAAGAGCTACACGCGGGTATCTGTGGAAATCATCAAGGGTGGAGAGCCGTGGCGTCTAAAATCACACGTCTAGGCTACTTTTGGCCCTCCCTTAGACCAGACGCAGAGATGGTTATTCATATATACGACCCTTTCCAGTTGCACGCATTGCTCAATCATCGCCCCCCTCATCCTTTAAAGTGCATATCAGCACCATGTCCGCTCGCGATGTGGGGAATGGATGTCTTGGGACCATTCCCAACGACACCGGGCCAGCTGCGCTTCATCATCGTGATTGTCGATTACTTCACAAAGTGGATATCTTGAAAAACATGATTTGCCGATTCGGAGTCCCCCGGGCAATTATCACCGATCACGATCCCCAATTTGTCTGCTAGGCGATTCGTGATTTCTGCGCCGTCCTCCACATCGAATTCCGATTTTTGTAGGTAGCATATCCGCAATCCAATGGACAGGCCGAAACCACAAATCGCCAAATTCTGAATGCCCTTAAAAAGAGGCTAGGGATAGCAAAGGGAGAATGGGCCGAGATCTTACCCTTGGTACTATGGTCTTATAGAACCTCGGCCAAGAGTCCTAGGAGAGAAACACCATTCGCCATGGTCTTTGGTGTCGACGCGATCATCCTTGTGGAATTGCTCATTCCATACGCAAGGATAGTCGACTTCAATAAGGATACCAACGACGAAGCTCTCGAGTTGGAACTCCACTTGTGTGAAGAGAGAAGAGACACTGCTTGTTTTAAAGCGAATGAATACCAGCGCCGGCTGGCCGAAGGATACAACAAACGTGTCTTCACACGCCCACTGCAAAAAGGGGACATGGTCCTCCGAAAAGCAATGACCGGAGGAAAGATTGAACCTAAATGGAAAGGACCATACGTCATTCACAAAGAAGTAGGCCAGGGTTCTTTCAAACTTCAAAATTCAGAAGGCGCCATTCTTGTGAAGGCATGGAACACCAAGAATCTCAAGGCTTACTTTGCATAAAGTTTAGGCATAAGAAGAAGTCCGTTGACTTAGATTTTCCATGTATAGGGGTCATCAGGGTTCCCGATTGGGTATACCACTTCATATATATAAATGAAAGTTCCAAAATCAACCCAGATTATCGATGCGCAAAATTTAGCAATCGCGTGTGTTTTAAACACGGATGTGCATGCAAGTAAGCCTCCAAGGAGAATAAATTTAGCAATCACATGTGTTTTAAACATGAATGTGCATGCAAGTAAGCCTCCAAGGAGAATAAATTTAGCAATCACGTGTGTTTTAAACATGGATGTGCATGCAAGTAAGCCTCCAAGGAGATTAAATTTAGCAATCGCGTGTGTTTTAAACACGGATGTGCATGCAAGTAAGCCTCCAAGGAGAATAAATTTAGCAATCTCGTGTGTTTTAAACACAGGTGTGCATGCAAGTAAGCCTCCAAGGAGAATAAATTTAGCAATCACGTGTGTTTTAAACACGGATGTGCACGCCAGTAAGCCTCCAAGGAGAATAAATTTAGCAATCACGTGTGCTTCAAACACGGATGTGTATGCAAGTAAGCCTCCAAGGAGAATAAATTTATCAATCACGTGTGTTTTAAACACGGATGTGCATGCAAGTAAGCCTCCAAGGAGAATAATATTAGCAATCACGTGTGTTTTAAACACGGATGTGTATGCAAATAAGCCTCTAAGGAGAATAAATTTAGCAATCGCGTGCGTTTTAAACACGGATGTGCATGCAAATAAGCCTCCAAGAAGAATAAATTTCGCAAAACTGCGTGTCTTTTCTCATTTTGGTTCTGTTTCGATTCCCGACCGAAGAAACCAAACGGTTGTGGAGAATATGAGGCACTGAAATAAACCATATAACCCATATCAATCTAGGCTAGTCGTGAAATTAATAAAACCAGATCGGCCCATACGCATTTTTCTTGAAACCAACATATGAACAATGTCCCAAAAAGCACAACGCGGTTACTATGAAACAAATACAAGAAATAGGCATACATGCATTTAAAGTTCGTATGACAAGCAAAGGACTAGAAGCAAAGAATCACAAACACAACACGGATTTTACCATAATATCATCGGCTTACTCACTAGCCTCAAGAACTATTATGGTAAAGCGATTACTCCCCTCATACTTACAAATGATAAGGGATCCCCCAACACGCAAGCCACTGTCCACGGCAAAGGCATGCCAACTTTCTGTAAGGATATAATGGTTTTGGCTATCTTAAAACACCCTCACTCAAAATTCTCACCCGGTGGGAGAAATCAACAACACGTGAGTCAGTCCCTCGCGAGCATAATGAGCACCAAAAGACTCAGCCAAAGCTGCAAATAACCAAAATAAATATCAACCAAGAAAAGCAAAAATTGCATAAGAAAGGTCGGAATGAATACCATATATTCCAATTTCTCTTCAAAGTCAATAGATCGAAAAAAGTCACGACGACAGGGACTAGGGGAAGTCATGGCACATCAAAGCTCGGAATACCAAAATTAAAACAAAGTACAAAGATAACTGCCTAAGCTCTATCTGAACATCCTATATTTATCAGAAAACAAAGCAAGCAACATATCGTGTTGGCACATCATTAAAATGAAGAGTTTACCCCCATCCAAAATATTTTTTTCAGAAACAACCGCATGCCAGACAAGTGGCAGGATCTCAGAGCATCTCTCTGAATATCAGAGCTACAATAACACATCAGGAATAGTCGCATCAACATCAGGAAAGGACAAAAATGCAAATAATAGAAGCATATCCATTTAGCTGTTCCAAACAACAATTTCATTACATAAATCTTCGCGATTAAACTTAAAAAAGCACAACATTAGGTCTAAAAGGTACGTCATAAAGGCAATTATCCAGTAAAATTAACAACCCTTACAAAACAATAAGGCTGTACTCGTCCTCAAGAACAAGGGCCTTGAAACGGTGCCCTCCCACGTACTGAAAAAGCACCATCGACGCACCAACGCGAACACCATTATTGGTTGCGAATCTTCCCCAACCTTCGGACAACCACGAACGGTTTGCGCAATCTTTGGAAACTTCAACACGAAAGTTTTCACCAGTAGCAGAGACCAAGCAAACATGATCGGACACAACATGCCCATACATCCTCTCGAACGCATAAGGGAGAGGCTACAAACAAAAGAGAAACGAAAACAAAGAAAGCAAGCATTTTGTCACAGCAACTCAAACTCAGACAGGTACTGTACACAACGAATATAAACAAGCTTACCAAACGATGCATCCTTCCCTCTACATCAACACAACGGTAGAAATCACGCATCTGGGAGCGAGGAAGTGCCATCTCTAGCAATAATAAAAGGCAACAAATGGATAACCAAATCACTAAACACAGAGGCCCTTTTTATATACAGAACGAGACTAGGCATTTCTCAAAGTACAGAGAAAGCATTCACGGCGTGCATTGAATAAAAAAAAAAGTCTGAAATAAGGTTTTCCGGAGATACACTGCATGAACAACACATGGGAAATAATCCTCTTAGAGCTCGACCAAAAACACAACGACATTTCAAATCCAGAAACAGTCATTTATCATAAAAATATTTTTTTTAAACCGATCAATACAACTATAATGGGATTTCTTCCCCGCAGCATGAAAAGCACAACCTTTTTCATCAAATTTTTTTCCAAAGAACAAACATGGAAGCGAATACCAGCGATCAAAATCCAAACAATCCCTTTGTTTTTTATATTTATCTAGTATGGGACGAGCAATACATACGCATGATGTTCCTTTATGAATTCGGTCGACATTTTGCACCCCAAGTACCCGAGCAAATCTTTTTGTCCTCTCGCATCGTCAAGGATTTCCCTGTCCACATCGTAGGGGGCAGTTACGGATCTCACTGGGTGGCCCGCGGTTTGAGGTACTTCATCGAATTGCACGGACTCGAGTTGGAAACAACAATAATGTTCACCCACTTGGGAGAAGCAAAGTTTGAAGTCCCTTTTTTCAACAAGGAAGGCTACTATATCGAGGACGAACTCTACGATGACGACTACGACGGCCCGATATCAAATGGTTTCCAATAGATTCCAAGAACTCATCGGTGAGTAGATTTCCTCCTATTAAAACTTTCAAATGAAACTCGGACTATCAATAAAGACCTATTTTCCCTCGATTCGTGTTGCCATTAATTTTGGTATAGAAATGCGAACAATAAAACCCTGTCTCAAAAGACGCTGGGGATAAACGTCTCCCCTTCGTGAACGATACGCTGGAGATCGATCGGTCTTCTAAAATTTCATTTCCCCAGCGTCCAAGGACGTTGGAGATGGAGGTATCTCCATCACGAGCAGTATAATGGAGATTACTCGGTCTTTAATTTTATTTCTCCAGCGTCCAAGGATGCTAGACATGAACGTCTCTCCTTCGCGAATAAGACGCTGGAGATTGTTCGGCAGACTTGTCCATCACGAACATACATATTACCTAGTCCTCCCTGAGTCAAAAGATGTTAGGCCTTGATAAAAACGTATCCTCTTCGCGACCAACACACTAAAAAATTGCTTTAACAAGAGTCGATACCTAAAGTACTAAAACTCTGTTCATCAACTATTCGCGACAAGCTCACAAACAATCAAGACCGCGATAATATATTGGTTTATTAATTGCACATCAAGCAAAACCATTCAAAACAAAAAATAATGACATAACCACTGAAAAGGTCGGGAACGCAAAAAACTTTAAAACCCGAACCAAAAAATCCACATCACCATTTTGGTCGGGCCCGTGATCTATAGAAACAACATCGAAACAATAATCTCTATTATATTCAAAGATCAGACGTGTCCCAATACGAAATTTGTTAGAAACAACGAACTCAGGCCACCCGCTAGTAAGCCAGTAGTTGTTAGAGCCTAACGCTTCTACCCTCACCACAAACTCCTCATCAGCACACGTCCATAAATGCAGAAAGCCAAGTGCATCATAACCATAGTCACGGTACACAGATGGTAGAGGCTATAAAAACAAACACGTCAGAAAAGTTCAGATGTTTTATCAGGAGGAAAAATTGCATGAAACACAACTTACCAGCCTATATAAGTGCCATTCCACTACAATATCTCGTGCAAAACCTCGCACACGAGGAAGAGTTACACCTGAAATATCAACTGGCATCGAAGGCATCATCACCACGAGTCAAAACCACTATACCAATCTCGGGCTCCCTATCCTTTTATATTAATCTCTACAAGGATAGAGCAACGGAGGGCACCACAGACCGCCCAAGTCTGCCACGAGGTCAATAAATATCAAACAGCACAATAACGAACACATGACAACGACAACCCCATGCCACATGGCAAGTAAGGCAATAAGTAAACCTCGTGCCCGAGATGCGCGAAGGACAGGTTCACGCACGCACCTCCCTACCTCATAAGAGCTCAAATATAACCTTGCCAAATAAGCTTCCATATCCGCTTGATAACAGAGTAGTATAAATGCGTGCTTTAGACAAGATACAGACGAAATTACTAAGACAAAATGCCAAGTTTCGACATGGCTTCAGCAGAGCTCTCTCCACCGGAAATCCCACCGCCGCCTTTTATCATGAACACTATGCTATTTCCAAATCCTAAATTTGCCAGGATATATATCTTTGTGGAATTCGGGGAAGAAATAATTGACCAAATCTTTCTATGTTCTCCCACAAACTAGGAATTCGTCATACTAGTCGAACGAGACGAAGGAGATTTGTTCTCTCTTTCGGAAGAATGGAGGTCTTTCGCAAGCAGTAACAGCCTCAAAATAGGCAGCTAGGGGTGGGCATAACCGGGTATCCGAAATGAACCGGATAATCGCGTCGGATACCCGAAATCGTTTAACCCCAAAAGGCCGAACCGTACACAAACCGTCTCAAGCCGGGTATCCGACACGGTAAAGCTATTTGGATCCATGTCGGATACCCGTGTTATCCAACATGAACCGCTATTTTTACCCCTATCTACTGTATTGATCAACAATCCATACAGAGTTGAAGACTTCAAAAAAATTATATTCAGAATGAGAAGAACTACTCTTCCAATACTTATTTACACAACAAAGTATCTTCAAATTACATGGGGCCTCTGGCAAATCAAAAGTGAAGCTACATCGCCATGCTCTTCAGGTCGCAGTTGGTGTCACTTTGAGAGAGGGAGAAAGTGAATCCACAGTTGCCATTACCACCAAGCTCATAAGGGAGAAAGTCGGAGACTTAATTTAGCAAGTCGCTCGGTTTGCAGAGAGAGCCACCGTCGTCCGCCATTTTCATTTCCTACTCCCCTTTCAATTCATTAAGGGAGATTAGATCTAGAAGGCCAAGTCCTGAAAACTTCAATCTTTCGCCGACAGTAGCATTCTTCACAAAACCAGAGGGGTTTGGCTAGGTAATGCAATGATCTCGCCAAAACCGGCTAAGATTCATGGTTTAAGGATGAAATATTGTAAATCCCCAAACAAATTTTCGGATTTGGTACATGCTTTTTGGTGATTTGGGATGGTGAGATGCCTAGGGTTGAAAACTTGATAAGGAGACCCGGAAGGTTGAGGGCTCTCCTCTCTCTCCTCGGTTCGGTGGCTAGGGTTTGGATGGAGTTTGAGTTTCACCGAAAGGAAATGATATTGATATATATATATATATATATATATATATATATATATATATATATATATATATATATATATATATATATATATATATATATATATCCCCTATTGTTTTTTTTCTAAATAAAAAAAAGGCAAGAAAAGTGAAATATAAAGAAAGCCCAGAATTTGGATTCGAAACCAGGAAGCCTATGTAATTGCATTTGCCCAACACCATGTGAGCCGCTTCAACATATTGATTACTAGGGGATTACATAATACTAGTACCGTATTTCATTACTTATAGATTTAAAAAAAAAATTAAACGGTTCGTGTCGAGTATCCAACAAGGCAATTTGCCCGACCTGAACATGAACCGTTTAAAGCCGTGTTTTCTGGGTTCATGTCATTATCGTGTCGTTTTTTTTCGATTTAGGATTTTTTTGTCATGTTGTCGTGTTTTCGTGTCTTGTTTTCAGTTTTGGGTTTTTCTGCACACCCCTATAGGCAGTGGCCTTACCTTCGTGTATCAAGGAGAATCCCAAATACGCGAACCCTATTTTTTTTCATCTCACGATTTGATAACTCCACTCCCTTGATGAAAATCTGAATTAGTTTCAAAGGCTTTGACAGACTGTTTGTGTCAAAGGTCTTGAAGCTACAACTTTGTTGATGAAACACAAAACCTGTACTTTATTATATTATGTCCGAATATTATTATATATTATTATATGCTTCCAGATATTTTATACTAACATTTCAAGAAGTCTTTCAAATATTATCTCCTTCCTTAAAGCTTGAAGTTGAGAAGGACACAATCAGAGATCATGTCTTCAAAGTTTCCAAGTATAGAAGATCACGAAGATTTCCATGATCAGCCTAGCCGTTGAAGAGAAGATTCTTCTTTGTTGGAGGCGCCGATTTGTTCTTTATAAAGGAAAGGAAGAAGAGAAGACAGAGACATTCATTGAACACGAGCTCTCATTCACACTCAAGCCTATAAGTGAAATCTGTCTTCTTCGTGTGCTCTCTTCTAGTTCTTAAGAGTCTGTTCTTTCATTTCAAAGCATTTGAGAGTTGCATAGTGAGCTTATAGGTTATATTTCGAGTGAGTGTTATACTCGAGAGTTTTGTAACTGAGGGGGAAGTGGACACTAGGCGATTAATTCACTAAGTGTAAGATGATTGTACAAGATAGCTGAGAGAGGTGGGGCTCTTCTAGATTGGTCTAGGACTCCAAGGGAACGTGAGTTGACTAGATTGCAATTGTATAGGAGAGAGGCTTCTCGGTGAGCTATTAGGATCCTAAGTCTTGTGAATCAATAAAAGCCGGTTGAATCCTAGGGTTGTGGAAGAACCCTAGGCGAGGACGTAGGCCAAGTTCGTGCCGAACCTCGTAAACAATTCTTTGAGTCCTTTACTTACTGCTTTACCTTATTTCCGCACTTGGTTCGAATTGTTTAACTTTGTGATTCAGGTTTGCCAGAAGAAGTATTATGTCTAATCTCAAAGGGTTTTGCAATAGCTTCAAAAGTCTTGAGATTATCTGCGAAAAACCGGCATACTCTATTCAACCCCCCCTTCTAGAGTATTTCTATATTACTTTGTTTTACTTTATTGAACCTTCAATTAGTATAAGAGCTGTACTCACTACTTTTGATCTAACAATCTTGTGAGTTTTTACCATGTCTGGTGAAGCAAGCGGAGGATTTGCACAGTGAAGGTCTACCAATAGACCGCCACTCTTTGTAGGAAACAACTTTGTCCACTGGAGATCATTGATGAAGATGTTCATTATAGATCAAGATCTGGAACTTTGAAACATTATAGAGAATGGTCCGAAGGTTCCAGAGAAAGACGAACCAAATGGAACCAAAATTGCGAATAAGGACTCTAAATACATCCAAGCGGATCTTGAACTCGTCTCCAAAAACTACAGGGCTATTAACTTACTTTATTGTTGTCTTAGCACTGATGAGTTTAACCGTATTTCATCTTGTAGGTCAGCTAAAGAGATTTGGGACAAGCTGGTTGTCACCTATGAAGGAACCAGCCAAGTGAAGGACACCAAGATCAGTATCTTCCTTCGAAAGTATGAACTTTTCAAAATGAAGCCTGATGAGTCTATCAAGGCCATGTTCACACGGTTCACAGAAATCACCAACAACCTTGACTCTCTCGGCAAGAGCTTTACAAACGTTGAGAAAGTGAGAAAGATATTAAGGTGCCGCCCAAAAGAAAAATGGGGTCCTAAAGTAACAGCCATAGAGGAAGCCCAAGATCTCACCACCCTGCCCCTTGATGACTTGCTTGGAAAGCTGATCACGCATGAGATGATTCTCAATGAAGACGATGGAGACCTTCCAGCAAGCACCAAAAACATGGCGCTTAAGTCTAAGAAGGATGAGCCTAAAGATGTATCTGATTCTGAAGATGAGGATGACGATGAGGATGATCCTTTTGCTCTTATCACAAGAGGCCTTTCTCGAATCCTCAAAATGAAGAAACAATTCAACAATAAGGATGGATCAGAGTCTTCCAAATTTCGAGGTAAGCCTCAATACAACAAATATGACAAGAAGACTAAACCTTTGTCTTGTTTTGAATGTGGTGAACCAGATCATCTCGTGAAAGACTGCCCTCAAAAGACGAAGAGCCAGTCCAAGAAGGGGGATAGATGGAAAAAGAAAGCCATTGTGGCAACTTGGAGTGATTCTGATTCTGACTCCGATGATGAGAAGGCCAATGTCTGTCTTATGGCCTCAGGAGATGAATCCAACGATGAAAAGCTTGAGGTAACTGTAAGAGAACTTATGGCAAGTCCAAAAGAGGTATTATCGGAATTTCTTTCTAATATGATTGCCAATGAAGAGAAACTTATTGCCCAAACTAACACTCTTATTAAGAAAACTGTGGGCCAGGAAAGAAATATTGAGGATCTGTCTATGAGGGTCAAAAGTCTTGAAGCTTCTTATTCAGGTCTTAACATTAAAGTCAAGACTCTTGACTTAGAGAAATCTGAACTCAAGCAAGATCTCTCCTCTCTAAGAAGAGAACATCATGACTTAGAGAACGAGAAGATCTCCCTGAATAATAAGATTCAAGACCAACAGACAGTCCTCATAAGTTTTACCAAATCCAAAGGCACTCTTGATAGGATGTTGGGTGAGGAACAGAGTTCTCTAAACAAAAGTGTTATTGGTTACAATCCAAGGTTTTTAAAGAAGCAGCACATTACCACTTTTGTAAAGGAAAAAGGAAGCAGAACCTCTCCTATATGTCACCACTATGCTAGAAAGGGACATGTAAAAGATACCTGCCCCTATAGAAGAAAGGATCCACTTATCATTCGCAATACATTTCCTGTTCATTTGAGAAAAGAACGGATAACGTCAGTTTGGGTCCCCAAAGGAACTATTTTACCAAATATGGTTTATCCCAATAATGGATCTAAATTTACTTATTGGTCTAGCCACAAAGGTTGATGCTTGTTTTGCAAGAGATCATTAAGGTGAAAGGGCAAAAATGGATTATTGATAGTGGATGCTCGAGGCATATGAGTGGAAGGAGTTCTCTCTTTCATGATCTAAAGAAGCAATCCACTGGAACAATCACTCTTGGTGACAAAGGAAAGTGTGACATCGTTGGTATTGATAGTGTTGGGAGTGATTCCAACCATAGTATTAAAAATGTTTATCTTGTGAACGGTTTGAAGTATAATTTGCTTAGTGTTTCTCAATTATGTGATAGTGGCAATGATGTCAGATTTAACAAGAAAAGATGTCTATTGTGCAGAGAAGATACATGTGAAGTTGTTCTGACTGCATATCGTTACAACAATATATATGCTGTAAATGCTGAGCAAGTGGCACAAGGAAGCTTAACCTGTCTAAAGGCTTTGACGGACGATCCAAAGCTCTGGCACAGGAGACTCAGTCATGCGAGTCCACATACACTGCAGACGCTTGTGTCTAAAGGGCTTGTAAGAGGGCTACCTGAGATGGACTTCAAAGGTATTGAGATGTGCAAGACATGCACACGAGGTAAACAAACACGTAGCTCTTTCAAACCCAAAAAGGTTGTAAGTTCCTCTAGACCCCTTGAACTTTTACATATGGATTTATGTGGTCCTATGCGAGTCAAATCTCCCAATGGTAAAAAGTACATGCTTGTTGTTGTTGATAATTTTTCTAGATATACTTGGGTTGCATTTTTAAGAGAAAAATTAGAGGCCTTATTTGAGTTTTCAAAACTTTGTAAGGAGTTGCAAACTTTAAGAAACGAGCACATAGTGTCAATTCGAAGTGATCATGGTAGGGAGTTTCATCAACTTCAGTTTGATTTGTTTTGTGCTAAATATGACATCTCCCATAATTATTCTGCTCCTAGGACACCTCAACAAAATGGGGTTGTGGAACGAAAGAACCGCAACCTAGAGGACATGGCCAGGACCATGCTTTTAGAAAATGCATTACCTAAAACCTATTGGGCTGAAGCTGTTAACACAGCTAACTATATTTTGAATCATTGTCTTATACGTTCCATCTTGAAGAAAACTCCTTATGAACTTTTCAAAGGCCGTAAACCACTTATATCTTACTTTAAACCCTTTTGCTGTACTTGTTTTGTTCATAACAATGGAAAAGATAACCTTGGGAAATTTGATGCGCGTAGTGATAAAGGTATATTTCTTGGCTACTCCACAAGTAGCAAAGCTTATAGAATCTTCAACAAAAGGACCAAGTTAGTTGAGGAAAGTATACATGTTATATTTGATGAATGCAATGACGGTTCTTTGAGTGAAAGTGTTGCAAATTTAGATCTTAACATCCATACAGAGAACGAGGATGGTGATGATGTTGCTACCGAGAATACAGAGAAGAGGAACATGCAGGAACCGATTCTTAACACTGAAGAATTGGCTCAAGGTGTTGAAGATTCGTCCAAAGCCCTTGGTGTCCAATCCAACAGTGTTGAAACGTCAGAAACTGCTGTAACTGAACCTAACAGGTCCACGGAGTCAGATGCATCACAAATCAATCCTACTGGTGTGACAAATCAAGGAGCTGAGACTAGCAAAAGAAAATTCAAATACTCCTCATCAAACTCATTAAAGGATATCATTTGTGACCCTACATCTAGTGTTCAAACCCATTCTAAACTTAAAGATCTTTGTGCTTTTCACGCGTTTGTTTCTCTTATAGAACCAAAGAAGGTAGATGAGGCCCTTCAAGAGCCAGACTGGATCATTTCTATGCAAAGTGAGCTTAACGAATTTGAAAGGAACAAAGTCTGGACCTTGAAGCCTAGGCCAAAGCATCAATCAGTCATTGGCACACGTTGGGTATTTCGAAACAAGCTAGATGAGAATGGTAAGATCGTGAGAAACAAAGCAAGGCTTGTTGCTCAAGACTATAATCAAGAGGAAGGTATTGACTACGAAGAGACCTTTGCTCCCGTAGCCAGGCTTGAAGCCATTCACATTTTATTAGCATTTTCATCTTTTATGAGCATAAAGTTATATCAAATGGATGTCAAGTGTGCTTTTCTTAATGGTTTCTTAGATGAAGAAGTTTATGTGGCTCAACCCCCAGGTTTTGAAAGTTCGGAATTTCCTAATCAGGTTTTGAAAGCGCTTTATGATTTGAAACAAGCCCGAAGAGCTTGGTATGAGCGCTTGTCAAAATATCTTTTAGAAAATGATTTTAAAAGGGAGTTGATCGACAAGACTCTTTTTATCAAGACCAAAGGAAAGGACATTTTGGTTATTCAAATATATGTTGATGACATATTGTTTGGTGCTACTAACACATCTTTGTGCAAGGAGTTTTCTGACATCATGTGTAGTGAATTTGAGATGAGCTTGATGGGTGAACTCAACTTCTTTTTGGGATTACAAGTTCATCAATCCAAGAAAAGGATCTTTGTCAACCAAAACAAGTACACTAAGGATCTCTTGAAGAAGTTCAAGATGGATCAATCCAAAACAGCCAAGACACCCATGAGCTCAACATCATCTCTAGATCAAGACAAGGTTGGGAAGAGTGTAAATCAAAAGAAGTATCGAGGATTGATTGGATCTTTACTATATCTTACAACTAGTAGACCTGACATCATGTTTAGTGTTTGCATGTTTGCTAGGTTTCAAGCTGATCCTAAAGAATCTCACCTCGTAGTTGTGAAGAGGGTCTTTAGATATCTCAATGGCACTAAGGAGCTTGGCTTGTGGTACCCAAAGCAAAAAGATTTTACATTAATCGGGTACTCTGATGCAGATTTTGCAGGCTATAAGGTGGATAGGAAGAGCACGCTAGGATATTGTCAATTCTTAGGGGCATCCTTGATCAGTTGGCATTCAAAGAAACAAAACTCGGTTGTTCTATCCACTGCTGAAGCCGAATACATAGCAGCTGGAGCATGTTTCTCCCAAATCCTTTGGATAGATACACAAATTAGAGATCTTGGCATCAACCTCAAAGGTATTCCCATTAAGTGTGATAATACAAGCGCCATATCAATCACAAAGAATCCCGTTCATCATTCAAGGACCAAACATATTGATGCGAGACATCATTTCATTAGAGACCATGGCGAAAAAGGTGATGTGTCCATATCCTTTATTTCATCTGATTATCAATGGGCTGACATTTTTACTAAGCCTTTGGCAGAGGACAGGTTCATCTTCATTAGACGTGAGATTGGAATGCTTAACAAGGATGCACTTTCGTATGGGGAGCTTTCTCTTTACGAAAGATAAATTCTACTCAGTGTCAAGACCTTTGAGAATTATGTCAAAGATTGTGAGCTGAATGGTAGAGCACATATATCGGATCATATATATTTGGTTAATATCTTATTAGATATTTGATCAAATATAGTTTTTATGATTTTTTAACCATCTTTATAAATACACATTTTATTATCCAAAGAAATCTTATATCGGTGTGTTTTATTTTTGGAAAAGATATTTTCGGATTTCTTCCATCCTATTTTAAATTGTGAGAAGAAGGTTTAAAATTTGAATTGAATGTTGTGAGCTGAATCTACCATGTTTTACAATAACTTTTATATCGTTTTCTGCATACATTTCATGCATTTAGGCTAGAATAATACAAAATCTATGTAGTTTATGCTTATTTGGCAAATTATGGAATCTACACCAGTTTCTGTTTAAATTCGCAGAATTCGATGAAATATACAACAGTTCTGAGAAAGGACGAAAAGCTCGGAAATCAACTACAGAAGTCAAAGGTCAAAGAACGACAGAACCAGGACGAATCAAGATGGAGCCAAGAGTTACTCGATATCGAGTACCTTTACTCGATATCGACCAAAGAAGCCGAGCAGTGTCTTGTCGAGTAGGAGCTGATCGAGGAGCTGAAGACGAAGCCAACCTGATGCCAGAGCTCTACTCGATATCAAGTAGTTTACTCAATATCGAACAAGACTTGAAGCTACACCTGTGACCGAGGAAGCCTGATCGAGAAGCCGAGGCCGAGGACAAGACATGCCGAGCACAACTTTACTCGATATCGACAACATTGGTCGATGTTGAGTAACCCAGACACACCTGTCCGAGCTAGATCGAGAACCAGCTACTCGAGATGCCTAGCCAACTGAAGTCGATAACACAGTTACTTGATATCGAGTAATTTACTCGATATCGAGGATCGCTATCCTGGACCGCGTTATGCGGTGAGCTGTCCGACGCGGTTTGGGATTGCTTGCAGCCGAAGGGAGTCCGATTCTATCCAAGATCTATCAAGTTCTATCTATGGAGAGGAGATTTACCCACACATGGAGGATTTACTCTTTTTGGATTTAATTATTTTATTCCATTTATTTATCTTTAAGTAAGTAGATATTTAGATATAGATATAGATAGACTTTCTTACCTTGATTAGCAAGGGTTGGAAGCCTATAAATAAAGCCTTAGGGGCTGGATTTTATGCATTCAATTTCAGAGAGAACAACAAGTAGAGAGAGAGAGAGGGAGAGAGAAGAGGCTGTAAGTTTGGTTGAGTTTATTAATACAAGTTAGTTCTTTTTTGTCAAAGATGTCTGCAATTGAGATGAAGAGCGAGTAGTCCACCCACTTCTAGGGTCGGGGTGAGCCCGACGATAGCCATGTAAGGTGATGTAGTAAAGGTACGATCTTTTTATGCTATTCGTCTTCCATCCCTGCGAGCATGATTCTTTTGCGAAAGTTGAAGGTGGTCCTTATTTGTGTTATTGAAGCGAAAGTGATCTTAATGCAACTTGGGTTAATTATGTGAAAAGGGTTAGTAACAATTAGGGTTTATGCGAAAGCCTCTATATTCCTATTTGTTAATAACGAAAGTTATTTGATGGAAAGCATGATCTTTTATGCCTTTATGTGTTATTTTGCATGGTTATCGTTGTGGTGTTGATACCCTGGTCTTGGAAGTCTTTTAGTTTATTGATTTATTCCATCAAAATCTGCGTTCTGAGTTCGAAAGCTTTGCAATTTAAATTTCTGTGTCGTCGATCTCGGGGATTTTTTAGTCGATATCGAGTAGAGCTTTGTCGATATCGAGTAAGGGTTTGTCGAGATCAAGTTTCTGTGTCTGAGTTTGCTTTTTGTTGTCGATTTTTGTAGTCAATATCGAGTACTCCTTTGTCGATATCGACCAAGCTGTTGTCTTTGCTTTAGTGTCTGCTTTATTTGTTATTTCTGTCTTTCTGTTTGCTTTTTTGTTTGTGAGATTTATAGCTACCTGAGATCCGCTGACACGCTTTCTCGTGGATCGATCCTGACTTCCCACTGCTGCATAGGGAGGAAGTCTTATAATCATTTGTAAGGGGCGGAATCTGGTTTGCTTTACTTTGTTTATATTTTATTGCAATTCTCGATATTCGTCCTACAATAAATTGGTGCCGTTGCCGGGGAAGCAATCATTCGCGCCTTAGGTAGTCAAATCTCACCTTTCTTTTGAGTTACTTCGCAGGTATATGCGCTGTTCTGGTCAAACACCTGATTTTGACGCCTTAGACGAACCGGAGCGCCTTATACACATCTAATCTAAACTGAAAAGAGTCATGGCAGCCGCAGAGACACAAGAACAGCTGATTGAGAGGCTTTAGAGGGAACTAGCCACCGAAGATACTGCCCTCACCACTGAGAGAGCACGCATTACACAGGAAGTTGCGCGAAGGAGGCAATTGGAAGATGAGCTTGCCCAATACCCTACCACTGCAGAGGATTACATGCACCCGACTTTGATCGTGCCTGAATCGGCCATTCTAATCCCTGAAAATAACTATGAAATCCGCACTCCTTTCCTTGTTGAAATTAAAAATAATGCTTTCTTTGGTAGATTTAATGAATGTCCTCTTCAGCATATTACCAAATTTACTGATATGTGTCGTACTCTTACTAAAGGTACCACCTTGGAGTACATCTTGATGAAGGTTTTTCGTTGGTCCCTATCGGGTCCAGCATTGAAGTGGCTTGAAGGGCTGAAACCGTGATCCCTCACAACATGGGCTGAAGTAAAGCAGGAATTCCTCAACAAGTTGTTTCCTCCTGCCAAGAGAGCACTCCTTCGCAAGAAGATTACAGCTTTCAAATAGAAGCCTAGGGAGCCTCTGGCAAAAACTTGGGAAAGATATAAGGATCTGCTGCGATCATGCCCTACACATGGACAACAACCTTGCGTAGTTCAGGAGATCTTCTTCAACTCTCTTGACTTGGCTGCTAAGGATAGGATCAACACATATACTCATTATGAGTATCTGACAATGCCACCTGCTGACGCATGGGCTGCCCTTGACAAGCCGACTAACTATGATAACAAGTATGGGACTCTAACCAACTATGATGAGAATGCCTATGCTAGGCTAGCCCCATCCATGCCCCTCTATGAGCCCTCTAAGGAGATTGACCCAGATGTCAAGGAGCAATACTATAGAGATAATAATCGCAAGCTCCTCAAGCAAGTCAAATACCTTTCTGTCAACCAGGCCTGCATCGAATGCGGATCACAGAGGCACACCACTACTGAGTGCCCACACAGAGCAAGTCAGGCTGGCAGAGTACCACAAAGAAGCAGCTTACGCAGGGGGTCCTAATCGCTATATGAGGGGACCGAAGGTTCCAGCAACCACAATGGAACCAAGGTGCCCCTAGGAACCCCCCGCCTTACAGAGCTCCAGGACATCCGGAAAGAGACCAGAAAAGGGATGATCTACAAACCGTCCTAGAGGAAATACGGAGAAATCATTCAGACACCAAGCAATCCTTCAACTCAATCTACACTCAGATACAAGGTGTCAACTCTAGGCTTGGGGAGATCGATGTCTGGAGAAAATCAATTGATACACAGATTGGCCAGCTAGCAGCAGGAGTCCCCAGACAGTCAGGATCACTCCCTGGTTCTTCAGAACCAAATCCCAAGGGGAAGACCGGACACATCGCTGATGTGAAACTAAAAAACGGCCATCAACTACAAGAGCCAAAGGTCGGAAAGCAGTAGAACGAAGAAGATGAACAGCAACTCGATATCGACCTGACCTTGGTCGATGTCGAGAAGAGGTAACTCGATATCGAGGAAGGACAACTCGATATCGACGATAGAGTGGACCAACCTTCGTCTGCACAACACAGCAACTCAACGTCAAGAAAAGTAGTCGATATCGAGGAACAAATGGTCGATATCGAGGAGAACCAAGTCGATGTCGAGAAAGCTGCAACACCTCCGACATCTGTTCTGGCTCTAAACCAGAAAAAGAAGTTGCCCTTTCCAACAAAATCTCCAAAGGACCCAGCAGAGAAGAAATTTCAGCGCTTCATCAAGATGCTTCAGAAGCTCAATGTCACCATTCCCTTCACAGAAGCTCTTAATGAGATGCCATCCTATGTCAAATACCTTAAGGAGATCTTAAGGAATTCTAAGCAAGAAGCGGTCAATGGCTGAGATTACAGAGGAGTGCAGCCATATGGACATACTTGAGAAGAGGCCAGATCTAGGTAAGTTTGCTATAACCATTGGATTTGGTCCATATAAATTTAATGCTTTATGTGATGTTGGAGCTAGTGTGAGTATAATGCCTTTAACAATATGGTCCAAGATTAAGATAGGTGCCCTAGAGCCTGTGGCTGCTAAGCTTTATATGGCCAACAACAGAGTGGTCATTCCAACATGCATGGTGGATAATGTGTCAGTGCAAGTAGGTAAGTTCTTTGTCCCTGTTGATTTCTTAATTATTGATATGGCGGATGACCTTGCTTGTCCAATTATTTTAGGAAGGCCCTTCTTGGCGACAGTGGATGCCAACATAAGCATAATGAAGGGAGTGCGCACTTTCAACATCAGCGATGAGGTAATTGAGTATTCCTTTAATAAAGCTGAAAGGCACACAGGTCCAATGGAAGAGGTAAAATCTATCTCAGCTGGTTACATTACTTGCGGGGAGCCTAAGGTAAGAAATATGACTCCTGAAGAGCTGGAAAAGAGGGATATGGAGGCCTAGGTGGAGAAGATCATGGCCATCCTAAACGAGGACACAGAGGATCCACTCGACACGGACCAAGGTACGTCAATTTGGACTAACTATTTTTCGGATGCCTAGACAGGATGCAAGTATGGGGTCGAAGTCGAACAAAATTCCTCGACATCGAGTAATTTGGTCAATATCGACCAAACTTAGAACCCTCCACCAGCAGCAGCATCGTCGAGCAGCCAGCCTGAAGCCACAGACTCCTCGATATCGAGTACACTACTCGATATCGACCAAAAGCTCACTGCCTTGACTTCACCTCCAGCGACGGGTACTCCACTGGCGGCGATAGACTACTCGATATCGACAACATTAGTCGATATCAACCAAGCACCAGTTTCCTCGACTCCAGCATCCTCGAGCAGCAGGCCACCAGAAGCTAAAAATTCGTCGAGATCGAGTACTGTTACTCGAGATCGACCAAATACAGTGGCCCCCGAATCTGTTTCTGCAAAGGTAAGCCAAGGTATGGATCTTTCTTCTCCTATTTCCATTAAAGATTTATCTATACATGGGAGAGGTTTGCCTTGGTATGTCCGCTTATATAGGATTTCCAATGATGAGCCCAAGGAGTATGAAGTTGGAGACAAACTCTATGTTTCCAAGTCAAAAGATCATTGGCTTCCCAACAAATTCAACAAGAAAAGGATGGGACCTTTCGTGGTGAACAAGATCCATTCTGGAGGATCGCAGCTGATGGAAAAGAATGGAGTCCTATTTGAAGCCCAAGCTACTTGGGCCCTGTAGATGCCACCTTGAGCTTAATGGAGAAAGTCGGCCTAGCGAGTTTAAAATCTAGAGCTTGTAAATAGACATTTATTTTTGGGACTTTTTTGACATTATTGCTTTTGTTTTTTTTTTTTGGTTTTGAACTTTTAGTTTTTGTATTGTGGGTATATGTCTTCTATATTTTTCAGGTCCATGGGGATTGAAGAAAGCTAAATCGGACTCGGCCCAGGCATATTATGAAGCCCTGCACATCCGTCTAGTGAGTTTCTTTTTTTACCCTTGTTTTTATACAGTGAGGACACTGTAATGTTTAAGTATGGGGTGGGGGAACGGCTTACTTTGTGCACATTTGCCATATTTGACATTATTTAGAATTTATTTCTTTGAATTTCTTATACATGGCTATTTTGGAATTTCTTATTGATTTATGGGCTTATATGCATGTTTTCCAAAAAGTTTGAAAAATGACCCCCATTGAAATTTTGAAAATTTGAATTAATGTCATGGAAGTTTTATTTAACTCGCGATGAAAAATTGGATTCATTAGAGATATAGCATGAAATTGCCTAGTAAAGGGAAGTCACAATGAAGTGCATTATTTTGAAAACCATGAAAAGAGGTAAAATTTGAAGTTGCTTTTGACATGTTGTATGATAAGAGGATGGAGGACTTTATATTTCCATATAATGCCCATTGTTGATATTCCTAGCCTTACCTATGCTTATGCATCACAAAAGCCATATTATACATTATTTCATATTATGCTCCACATGATCTAAATATCGCCATTCTTTACCTTATTTCTATCCGGGGATTATGTTGAGAATGATGTTACATTATGGAGATTATCATATGGTGTTTGTGTTGTTATCATTATTGGAGTTTGGAAGGAAATTGTTTGAAAAATATGGAAAATCTAATGAGTGAAAGAAAATCCGATCACCTCAAGAGATAAGGTAGATCGACCCTGCTCGCTGAGATAATAGTTCAGTGAGATGGGCCACCAATGTGAGGAGTCCAAAGCACTAAGTATCCGGGGTCATTCATGACACACTTGTTTGCGACTCGCGAGAAGGCAGTGCTGAGGTTAGAGAGGTAAAACATTATTATTGACAAAAGCAATGTGAAAGGTGCTGATTCTTATAAAGAAGGAATGTGGTAAAGAAAGTTTGGAAATACTCCATTTCCCCGGATCATTAGCACCACATTGCCAAAAGTTGCCCACCTTTTAGCCTTTTACTAATCTACTCCTTATTGAGCTTAAATTAAAGTCCTCTTAATTATTAATGCTTTGTCACGAATGAATATTTTGGCATAACCCTCTTTTTGTGAGTATATGTTGCTTTTTATTTGCACATGCATGGATTTGTGACACTAGTACCTTTTCGAGGATGGTAATTGACTGCAGGGACAAATGAGAATGAATGTAAGATGTTGAGAGTTTCGATTTCTTCCCTTGAATGACAAATAAAAGTATTGCTTGAGGAAAAGCAAGCTTAAGTATGAGGTGTTTGTTGTGAGTTGAATTTGCCATGTTTTACAGTAACTTTTATATCGTTTTCTCCATACATTTCATGCATTTGGGCTAGAATAATACAGAATCTATGTAGTTTATGCTTATTTGACAAAATATGGAATCTACACCAGTTTCTGTTTAAATTCGCAGAATTCGAGGAAATATACAACAGTTCTGAGAAAGGACGAAAAGCTCGGAAATGAACTACAGAAGTCCAAGGTCAAAGAACGACAGAACCAGGACGAATCAAGTTGGAGCCAAGAGTTACTCGATATCGAGTACCTTTACTCGATATCGACCAAAGAAGTCGAGCAGTGTCTGGTCGAGTAGAAGCTGATCGAGGAGCTGAAGACGAAGCCAACCCGACGCCGGAGCTCTAATCGATAACGAGTAGTTTACTCGATAACGACCAGGACTTGAAGCCGATGCCGAGGAAGCCTGTGATCGAGGAAGCCTAATCGAGAAGCCGATGCCGAGGACAAGACATTTCGAGCACAACTTTACTCGATATCGACAACATTGGTCGATGTTGAGTAACCCAGACACACCTGTCCGAGCTAGATCGAGAACCAGCTACTCGAGATGCCTAGCCAGCTGAAGTCGACAACACAGTTACTCGATATCGAGTAATTTACTCGATATCGAGGACCGCTATCCTGGACCGCGTTATGCGGTGAGCTTTCCGACGCCGTTTTGGATTGCTTGGAGCCGAAGGGAGTCCGATTCTATCCAAGATCTATCAAGTTCTATCTTTGAAGAGGAGATTTACCCACACATGGAGGATTTACCCTTTTTGGATTTAATTATTTTATTCCATTTATTTATCTTTAAGTAAGTAGATATTTAGATATAGATATAGATAGACTTTCTTACCTTGATTAGGAAGGGTTGGAAGCCTATAAATAAAGCCTTAGGGGCTGGATTTTATGCATTCAATTTCAGAGAGAACAACAAGTAGAGAGAGAGAGAGTAGAGGTTGTAAGTTTGGTTGAGTTTATTAATGCAAGTTAGTTCTTTTTCATCAAAGATGTCTGCAATTGAGATGTAGAGCGAGTAGTCCACCCACTTCTAGGGTCGGGGTGAGCCCGACGGTAGCCATGTAAGGTGATGCGGTAATGGTACGATCTTTTTATGCAATTCGTCTTCTATCTCTGCGAGCATGATTCTTTTGCGAAAGTTGAAGGTGATCCTTGTTTGTGTTATTGAAGCGAAAGTGACCTTAATGCAACATGGGTTAATTATGTGAAAAGGGTTATTAACAATTAGGGTTTATGCGAAAGCCTCTATATTCCTATTTGTTAATAACGAAAGTTATTTGATTGAAAACATGATCTTTTATGCCTTTATGTGTTATTTTGCATGGTTATCGTTGTGGTTTTGATACCCTGGTCTTGGAAGTCTTTTAGTTTATTGATTTATTCCATCAAAATCTGCGTTCTAAGTTCGAAAGCTTTGCAATTTAAGTTTTTGTGTTGTCGATCTCGGGGATTTTTTAGTCGATATCGAGTAGAGCTTTTTTGATATCGAATAAGGGTTTTTCAAGATCGAGTTTCTGTGTCTGAGTTTGCTTTTTGTTGTCGATTTCTGTAGTCGATATCGAGTACCCCTTTGTCGATATCGACCAAGCTGCTGTCTTTGCTTTAGTTTCTGCTTATATTTGTTATTTCTGTCTTTCTGTTTGCTTATATGTCTGTGAGATTTACAGCTACATGAGATCCACTGACACGCTTCCTCGTGGATCGATCCTGACTTCCCACTGCTGCATAGCGATGCACAAGTTTTGTCTTTCATCAAGGGGGAGATTGATAACTCCACTCCCTTGATGAAAATCGGAATTAGTTTCAAAGGCTTTGATAGACTGTTTGTGTCAAAGGTCTTGAAGCTACAGCTGTGTTGATGAAACACAAAACCTGTACTTTATTAAATTATGTCCGAATAGTATTATATATTATTATATGCTTCTAGATATTTTATACTAACATTTCAGGAAGTCTTTCAAATATTATCTCCTTCCTTAAAGCTTGAAGTTGAGAAGGACACAATCGGAGATCATGGATTCAATGTTTCCAATTATAGAAGATCACGAAGATTGCCATGATCAGCCTTGCCGTTGAAGAGAAGATTCTTCTTTGTTGGAGGCGCCGATTTGTTCTTTATAAAGGAAAGGAAGAAGAGAAGACAGAGACATTCATTGAACACGAGCTCTCATTTACACTCAAGCCTACAAGTGAAATTTGTCTTCTTCGTGTGTTCTCTGCTAGTTCTTAAGAGTTTGTTATTTCATTTCAAAGTATTTGAGAGTTGCAGAGTGAGCTTATAAGATATATTTTGAGTGAGTGTTATACTCGAGAGTTTTGTAACTCAGGAAGTGGACACTAGGCGATTGATTTACTAAGTGTAAGAGGATTGTACTAGATAGTTGAGAGAGGTGGGGCTCTTCTAGATTGGTATAGGACTCTAAGGGAACGTGAGTTGACTAGATTGCAATTGTATAGGAGAGAGGCTTCTCGGTGAGCTATTAGGATCCTAAGTCTTGTGAATCAATAAAAGCCGGTTGAATCCTAGGGTTGCGGAAGAACCCTAGGCGAGGACGTAGGCCAAGTTCGTGCCGAACCTCGTAAACAATTCTTTGAGTCCTTTACTTACTACTTTACCTTATTTCCGCACTTGGTTCGAATTGTTTAACTTTGTGATTCAGGTTTGCCAGAAGAAGTATTACGTCTAATCTTAAAGGGTTTTGCAATAGCTTCAAAAGTCTTGGGATTATTTGCGAAAAACTGGCATACTCTATTCAACCCCCCTTCTAGAGTATTTCTATAATACTTTGTTTTACTTTGTTGAACCTTCAAGATTCATTTCATCAAACGTTCAACGATAGAAGATAGGTAAGGGTACTGCAAATTTATTTTTCAAATAAGAATAATGGATAGGTGGACATGTCAAATTATGGGCACGAAAAAACACAAGTAAAATCAATAGAGCAAGCCATTAAGAAAAACAGGTAAAAGACATAAACGAAAATACAATGGATTCGAAGATAAAATATTCACAAAGAACCATAACAAGACATCGCTTGTCATGGGTTGAAGTATTCACCATCCCAAAAAAAAAAAAACATACGAACCGCAGCAGAGTGCGAGACTCTCACCACGGGTAAAAATGTTTTCAAACTTCCTTACACAAAAACTTCACAAAGAGTGGAGAAACGGTCAATTAAACATTAGTAGAAGGGTTGTCATCATGAACGGGCTCAAAGGTCTTCTCGTTAGCAAAGGGAGGATCGAGGGCGGAGACATCATCCATTGGAACGTCATGGGAGGGAGGGAGTCCACGTTGAGGGTCATTAAGTATCATATCCTCATTCTCGTAGTTGGGAAGAAACATCTTCACATCATCACCGAGATGAGCGAAGTGATTGATGCTCTGGACAATCCCACTTTGAACCCCCTCCGTGTACGCATCAGAAACCCTGTCGTAGAGGACATCCTCCCCGTCCGTCTCGAGGTAGTGATTTAACCAGCCTCGACCATCCTCCCCCATGAAGTCAGATAGCCATCCCTAGCCATCATCACTGAGCATGAACTCGTGAAGCGACTTCCTGGAAAGAACATCGTCCTCCCCAGAAGTAAAGCGCTCCAACTGATTTCTCACACCAAAAAGCTCCTCACGAACCGCTCCTAACTCACGCTCGAGATCCTTGAGCGGACCCTTCAAGCATGTGACCTCCGACTCATGTTGAGCCCATGTCTGTTGAGCCTTCGCAAGTTCAACTCGCGATAGGTCTAGCTCACTCCTCGCCACCTCCACCTCTTTCTTGGATTTCGTCAAAGCATCATTAAGACTCTCGATAGTTACCTCGCGGAGCTCCGCGTCTTTCAACTTTTCCACCTTCGCCTTCAGAGTGGCCACGATCGTCCTTAACTCCCCCACCTTACCATCATAATTTCCCAAACGTCCAACCATTTCAGACCATTGCAGATTGTCCTACGGAAACACACAAAGAATAATAAATGCATAAGTTAAAGTAGGGAAAGAAAGAAAGAATAAAAGCCTGAATCACGAAGGAGGTTACCCAACCTTTTCTCGTATGACCATGCTCCACCAATTCTTCATCCGTCAAATGATATCAATGGGATCAAACCCAGGTAACCTGTAAGCAATCATTGAAATCCCCGCCCGAGTAATCGGCTCAGAGCTTAAGAGCGTGGTGCCCCATATCCCTTCCCTTGGTCGTTTTTGCCCGCGATGGGCCAGTGGCTGATCATCTGATGAGATGCTCTCCTGGTCGTCAACCGGCTCTTTCCCTTTCGAACTCCTGTTCACAGGAGGAGATCCATGGGGAAAGCTCTGTCGACCACCACCCGACCGCAGGGTAACAATAAGGGCAGGTCTGGACCTACCTCTTGCGGCACTTTTCTTCTTCGCAAGTGCAGAAATCTTCGAGTTGTCAACTATCATATCTGTGAAAGAATTAGAACAAGTCAAAACAAAAGAAAATCATGGCCAAAATGTCTAAGAACTAAAAAAACAATTCCAAGACACCGACCTGGTCGATGTGGGAGGCTAAGTCCGGCCATTTCCAAGCGAACCGGAGTCACAACCTGCCTATAACCCCGTACCGACGCAACCCCTTTCCCAAACACAGCTCTCCATCCATCCACCGCATCATGCGTATCTTTGGGCACGACATACTTGCAAGGTTTGGTCACAAAGTTCAGAACAGTCCTGGTTGGATCGCGAACGAGAAACCATTTTCTCCTCCATCCTCGGATGCTGGACAGCCATTCAACAATCTTTCCAGCCAAAGAAGCGGGCATCTGTCCTTCACCATGCCTCAAGGAAAGAACAGAGAACTGGTGGTCTAACCACGACGTTTCCCTGATAGCGGCACAAACCATAATGTATACCGCCGGATACATCTGTACATTAAAGGCAAGCTGGGCGGTGCATTGGTTAATGCATTCCAAAAAGTCTGAATAAAGTGGGGGAAGGGGAAGGCGGAACCCCTGGAGCAAACTGCCCTGGTGAACGACAACGTGGTCTTTATATTCATTCAAACACCCCCCATTCTCAGTGGCCAAACCTATCTCTACCCCAGCCGACCATGGGTAAAGCTTCGCCACCTCTTCCAGGTGCTTGACCTTTAGAATCGACTCCTCACCCAACGTCCTTGCTATGGTAGGAGTTACGCGTTATGTAAATATTGTTGGAAGGGGAGGAGGCGCTGCGAAAGCATGACTTGTACATAAGCTGTAGTTATCTACTTCTGTCCGGTTATAAGGAGGCAGGGCGAAGTCACCCAGGACCACTCGGACAGGTTTTTTAGCTTCCTTAAGTACGCGAGACGACTCGCCTTTTCCCAAATCATTTATGGACTCCGAGGTGTGGT
This sequence comes from Persicaria tinctoria, assembly GCA_037127255.1. Taxonomy (NCBI): domain Eukaryota; kingdom Viridiplantae; phylum Streptophyta; class Magnoliopsida; order Caryophyllales; family Polygonaceae; genus Persicaria; species Persicaria tinctoria. Next base: position 33,857,531 of record JBANSL010000020.1, read on the forward strand.
TGTACTCAGGGTTGTCCTTCTTCAAAGGACGCTTGATGGTTCCAGCCATCTTCCGTTTCTTCGCACTCAGGCCAACCCCAGGGTTCAATCTTTTTCTTTTCTCCTCGCGAGGTTTTTTACTTGGTGGAAGAGGAGCTGGACTCGCTGTAGAATCCGAGTAAACATCTGCCCGGGACCTGGTCCGCAAAGAACTAACCTCTTCATACTCGTAGCTCACGCTCCGATTCTGGTTGTCGCTCTCTTGTGACATCTTAAGTCTAAAAACAAGAAGAAAACCCCCTGGAAAAGATGCAGAAAAAGGAAAAGTCTGCAAAGAGAAACTACCTTTTCAACATAGCGATTGAGCAAAATTGGCGCCAAAAAGCCCTCATGGGAGCCCAAGTTGGCGCCTCACGCGCCCCCCGACGGGACGTTGAAAAGAAATCTTCCCTCCCGCAGGATGATGGTTAAAAGACGCATTTTGTCTCCCCCATTAGAGGTTTCTCGATTCTCGAGAAATTCTCGAGAAATCACCTCAGAAAAAGGCAAAAAGGGGTGATGAAAGGTTGCCCATGCCCCATGTCATCGGAGATATTTTCACAAAATCCGAAAAAACCACCGGAGGTTTTCCAAAAAACTCAAAAGCAACACTACCCCATCCTGGCACCACCTCACTATTTCTAGGTATCTGTCTACCACTCCATAAAAATGAGTTATGACTAAGTAAACAAAGGAAGAGGTAAGGAATGAAATGACATGGCAGCGGAGGAGGCTGGGGATGAGGCACTAGGGCATGCCCCGATCCCCACCCCATAACCACCGTACACTCCGCCAGAAGGGGGTAAATCCACCACTGGTTTCGGTGTTTTCGGCTAGCCCTAGAGATCTCAAGAGAAGAACGCAAGTCTAAAAATTAAAAAGGGCAAGAGAGAGATCGGAAAAAACTCACTTGAGAAATGTGAAAGAGAAGCGCCAATAAGCTTAAAAAACTGGAAACAGACCACCGCCTAACTCCGATCTCGTTTCTTCAAAGAGCACATGAAACCCTTGAACTCCCTCTCTCATTCTTTTTCCATTTGAGTGTTCAGAGACGTGGGATAATGAGGACCGAGGTTGAAAACCCCACTTATAGGTCTCTATGGGACCACCCCGCCCAGTGGTCAGAAATACACCATGGGCCCAACTAAGGCCCATCCAACAAAACTGGTCCTTTGGTGGGGAGCATTGTATTTTTCGAAACCCAATCGTGAATGACGTACCACTCGCGATCCGGTTACGAGGAGATATGACGATGCCATAGAAAATAGACTATAAAATAAACACGAATACGACGTCATAAATGGGTCGCCCAACGCAAAAGGATATCCGGTCCCACCATTAGATCCATCACGAGCAAGGTACATGATCAAAACTAAATAACTAGACCTAGCGCTCCCTAGAACATCAACCCCGGTTTCCCTCGCGACCTGAACCCCATGCCAGAATCAGAGTGAATTCTCCAAATATCTCGTGACCCTCCGAGATCCTAGCAAGCAACTCGCTGGCTCAAGGACCTCACTTCTAAAATAGCTCCACGTATGTTGCCTATGCCCTTAAGTGTGTGGGCATGCGTTACACGTGTCCTCTATAGAACCACGAGGATACCAGCCAGCTGCTCGGTTGGTTTCCCTATAACAACCCCCCTCCAACCCCAAAGGAAGGGATTCGATTTCAAGATAAGAAAAGCAGAAGAGCTCTGATCATCCCCCAGATATAAAACCCCCGGAGTTGAGTTCTCGAGATCTGTGATCGGAGAAGAACGTTCTTGGAATATGGATATCACTTGGCTCCCACCCAAGTTCGCGACAGAATGACTCAAATCCCCGCGAGCCGAACACAACGCCCACATCGCTTGGACCAGTAAAATACGTAATCTAATCATAACCCCTCTCGGTTAAGGCTTGTAAGTATTCCTAGTCATTTTGTCATCACAATGAGGTAATAAGTACAGGTGAAATTCCACGAGCGCTTCAATACCATGTCCATCATCCGTGACAGTTTTATCATCCAAAATAGTTCCATCAACACCTAAAACGATTAATGTTATTACGCAGTTCACACCAATAAAGTCTTGTTAAACACCTAACAACCTAAAAAATATGTCCATTCTAGAATGATGACCAAAAGGATGTGCAATTCAACCCAAACACTTGCAACACAGTTCCACCACTTCTAGTGTCACCTACCTGCTCATCGCCAGGGAAACGTTCAGCAAACAGCGTCACGAAGCGCTCCAACCGCTCTCCCATCTTGTCACATTTTGCATTTGCAAGCTTTGCCTCCTTTTGAGCCTTCCTCGCAACCTCCTCAGCTTTAAGCGCTCGGTTTTCCAGCTGCTGTCTTTTTGTCATAATGTAATTGATTCAATCAGCCCCAAGTTTCTTCGGAGGCTTCCTGGTAGCTGTTCCCATCCCTAATTTAGGCAAACAAAGTGAAAAGTAAATATGTATTTTAAAACTAAGTAATTTACTAGCCACTTGAAAAGAAAACTAACTTATGCAAGTTCATATAAAACTAACTTATGCAAGTTCACCTAGTAATTATCAATCAATATTTACATTATCAAAAGTAAAAAAAAAATCTGATTGACAAATGAATGAGAATTTCAAATAAACCATAAATAGATGACAATTGAAAATAATAAGTAGTTGGCAAATGTATTGCCATGGCTGTGCAACAGCAGACATTATATCTTAAAAGACACCATGTTTATTTACTTTCTCCTTCAAACTTAATTGATGTCGATCTGTTTTTTTTAGGAAGCTTCAGTGACATTCACAGATTTTTTTAAAAGTAAACAATAAGGATTTATAACAAACTCTGTTAGGGCTAGATCACTAAAATAACAGTAAGGGTTTTTATAAACAGTAAGGGTTTTTAAAAGTAATAAGTAAGGATTTGTAAAATGTATCCATGTGTATTTGTATGTGTGTGCTAGGGTTATTATAACAGTAAACAGTAAGTAAGGGTTTTTAACAAAGTTACCTCATACAGCAGTGCCTCTCCGTTCTCCAAAGGCCTTCATGATTATTGCACACTGATCAGCTACTGATAGGATTTCATCATCTTCTTCCTCTAGTTTAGCATTCATAACCTCATCAAGTCCCTGCTGCAAAATTTTCTGGCAACTGAAACAAACCATTAACATCCTAACCAAAAAACCCTCCTAGAATTTCAGCAATAACCCGTGTTGTTAGGATCGAGATTCTAGATCGGATCGATGGGGGTGCAATAGAATCGGATCGTAGGATCGTAAGATCCTACTGCATGTTTAAATTTTTTGATAAACTAATTACAAAATATTGCATATCACTTATATGTAAAGTTAAATCAATGCTCAATAGCTATAACCACTTTATTTGTCTATCCATATATGAAAAATCCACACATGTGTATATAACAGCCCAAAAAATTCGAGCAGGAAGTCATAATTCTAGATTTTTTATATCCCTAAATAGAGAGTGAATCAAAACATTAATTTAAAAAATCAATATAACTATATCAATCAACATATTAATTCAAATTACCTAAAAAAATATTTAAAAAATCAAATTACCAAAAAAAAAATATTTAAAAAATCAACATATTAGTTTATGTGGTAGGATCTAGATTCTATTCCCGATCCTACTACGATCCTGTACGATCCTGCTACGATTATGTACGATCCTGTTGCGATCCTGCTGCATCCGACTCTGAATGTGCGATCCAGATCGATTGGGCCACTTTGGATCGTAGAATCGTAAGATCCCACGATCTGAATCTAGATTTTAACAACCTTGGCAATAATACCCTATAATTCAGAGTTAGCTACATCAATCAATACACACTCACCGCAAGGTCCTCATCTTCTTCCAGAAGGTATTCGTTGATTGCAGCTTGCACATAAGGGGCCAAGTGTCCATCCTTGTAGAGCTTCTATGCCCAGTAAAATACGGGTCTAAGAATGAGGCGGAGAAATGTTCTTAATCTACAAAGCTGAGGAAGAAAACCAACTTGATAGGAAGATTAAAAGAATTATATCTGATAAAGGTGGGGAATATGGGACAACATTTTTGAAAGAATTATGCGAGAATTATTGCATAATTCATGAATGTACAACACCTTATAGCCCTCATTCGAATGGAGTAGCAGAGAGAAAGAACGGAACTTTAAAAAACATGATGCTATCTATGCTTGTGAGTTTTGGGTCACCCGACTCGGACTCATTGTAGGGTGAATTTGTTCTTTCTGCAAACTATCTTCTTAATTACAAGGTACATATGAAGTTAGAAACAATCCCTTATGAATTATGGAAAGGGAAGTGCGAAATAGGCAGATATAAAGCACACAAATACTCTAGAAGGGGGGTGGGGGGGTTGGATAGAGTATGTAAACTTTTCGCAATTACTGAAAATGTAAGACCTTACCACCTGATGTACGACCTTATCTGAAAAGCAAGAACGAATTAGTAATAAATGGCAAAAAAGTACTATGCGAAAGTAAAGAGCGGAAAGTAAAGAACACGATACTTGTTAACGAGGCTCATACCGCAGTGCCTCTCCGTTCTCCAAAGGCCTTCATGACTAATGCACACTGATCAGCTACTGATAGGATTTCATCATCTTCTTCCTCTAGTCTAGCATTCACAACCTCATCAAGTCCATGCTGCAAAATTTTCTGGCAATTCAAACACACCATTAACATCCTAACCAAAAAACCCTCCTAGAATTTCAGCAATAACCAGTGTTGTTAGGATCAAGATTCTAGATCGGATCGATGGGGGTGCAGTAGAATCGGATCGTAGGATCATAAGATCCTACTGCATGTTTAAATTTTTTGATAAACTAATTACAAAATATTGCATATCACTTATATGTAAAGTTAAATCAATGCTCAATAGCTATAACCACTTTATTTGTCTATTCATATATGAAAAATCCACACATGTGTATATAACAACCCAAAAAATTCGAACAGGAAGTCATAATTCTAGATTTCTTATATTCCTAAATAGAGAGTGAATCAAAACATTATTTTAAAAAATCAATATAACTATATCAATCAACATATTAATTCAAATTACCTAAAAAAATATTTCAAAAATCAAATTACCAAAAAAATATATTTAAAATATCAACATATTAGTTTATGCGGTAGGATCTAGATTCTATTCCCAATCCTACTACGATCCTGCTACGATTATGTACGATCCTGCTGCGATCCTACTGCATCCGACTCTGTATGTGCGATCCAGATCGATTGGGCCACTTTGGATCGTAGAATCGTAAGATCCCACGATCCGAATCTAGATTTTAACAACCTTGGCAATAACACCCTAGAATTAAGAGTTAGCTACATCAATCAATACACACTCACCGCAAGGTCCTCATCTTCTTCCAGGAGGTATTCGTTGATTGCAGCTTGCACATAAGGGGCCAAGTGTCCATCCTTGTAGAGCTTCTATGCCCAGTAAAATACGGGTCTAAGAATGAGGCGGAGAAATGTTCTTAATCTACAAAGCTGAGGAAGAAAACCAACTTGATAGGAAGATTAAAAGAATTAGATCTGATAGAAGTGGGGAATATGGGACAACATTTTTGAAAGAATTATGCGAGAATTATTGCATAATTCATGAATTTACAACACCTTATAGCCCTCATTCGAATGGAGTAGCAGAGAGAAAGAACGGAACTTTAAAAAACATGATCCTATATATGCTTGTGAGTTTTGGGTCCCCGACTCGGACTCATTGTAGGATGAAGTTGTTCTTTCTGCAAACTATCTTCTTAATTGCAAGGTACATAAGAAGTTAGACACAATCCCTTATGAACTATGGAAAGGGAAGTGCGAAATAGGCAGATATAAACCACGCAAATACTCCAGAAGGGGGGGGGGGGGGGGGTTGGATAGAGTATGTAAACTTTTTGCAATTACTGAAAATGTAAGACCTTACCACCTGATGTAAGAACTTATCTGAAAAGCAAGAACGAATTAGTAATAAATGGCGAAAAAATAATATGCGAAAGTAAAGAGCGGAAAGTAAAGAACACGATACTTGTTAACGAGGTTCAGCACAACCGCCTACGTCCCCGCCTAGGGTTATCCAACCCGTAGGATTCAACAAACTTTATTTCACTTTATCTTATGAGCCCTAGATACAACCTCTAGGAGACTTGCCCTCTTGTAGACTAACTTCCTATCTAGCAACCCAAGCACACTAGTGAAACAAAGCTCTATGGATACCGAAGTACCCTATACATTTGGGTAAAAGAACCCTTAGTATAACCTAGATGAATTGTACTATAAAGCTCGAATGAAACCTCACACACACTCAAAATAAATACAACACTTAGCAAGGAGAGCGATGTGTGATCGAATGCTTGATGAAGACTTGATTGCAGAAGACGTTGAGCGCTGTTGTGAGCTGAATCTGCCATGTTTTACAGTAACTTTTATATCGTTTTCTGCATACATTGCATGCATTTGGGTTAGAATAATACAGAATCTATGTAGTTTACACTTATTTGCCAAATTATGGAGTCTACACATGTTTTTGTTATATTTCGTAGAAATCAAAGGCACTTTGGCGCTTAATGGAAAGTCATGAAGAAGCTAAGGATGGTGCACCCGGAGAAAAGGGCATTTTTCACCATTCATCATTATGAATCAAGCTTTAATGTCTTCATAAGAGTCGTAGCCCTCGAAAACAGCTTTCCAACACATGGTCATATGCGTCAATTCAACGAACGAGGACTCGGAAAAGTGCGTTTCAAGAACAGAGCAGGATGCTGAGAAGACTGGTCGATATCGACCAAACACACTCAATATCGACCAGATTTAGGTCGAAATTCTCCAAATCGACTCAGAGTTGGCCAGAATCGACAAAGCTGAAGAACAATGGTCGATATCGACTTAAACAAGTCAATATCGAGTGCCCCATATCGAGTCAACGTCCTGGAATCGAGTCAAGAAAGCTGGAGCTGAGACATGCTAGTCAATATCGAGTAACTCAACTCAATATCGAGTACAAATCAACTCGATTTTCATCTCTGGAGTCAATATCGACCGGCTGAAGAGAAACCGAGGAAGCACAGGTCAATATCGACTTAACCAAGTCAATATCGACTGGACCCACGGCGGCGGATTCCTAGCTTAACCGACTTCTTGTTAAGTTTCTATCCCGAATCCAATGGAGATATTTTCGAGACAAAATTCTATCCACATCTATCAAGATCTATCATGTCCAAGGAAGATTTATCTACTTTAGATATAATCGTAGTTGATTTAATTCTTTTATTCCATGATTTATCTTTATGTTATAAGATAAAGTAGATATAGATATAGATATACTTTCTTACCTTGATGAGCAAGGGTTGGAAGCCTATAAATAAAGCCTTAGGGGCTGGTTATTATTTATTCAATTTCAGAGACAATTAGTTACATAGAGAGAGAAGGAGAAGAGGTTGTAAGTTTGAGTTTATTTAATGCAAGTTAGTTCTTTTTCATCAAAGATGTCCGCAATTGCGATGAAGAGCGAGTAGTCCACCCACTTCCGGGGCTGGGGTGAGCCCGACGGTAGCCATGTAAGATGATGCGGTAAAGGTACAATCTTTTTATGCAATTCATCTTCTATCCCTATGAGCATGATTCTTTTGCGAAAGTTGAAGGTGATCCTAGTTTGTGTTATTGAAGCGAAAGTGATCTTAATGCAACTTGGGTTAATTATGTGAAAAGGGTTAGTAACAATTAGGGTTTATGCGAAAGCCTCTATATTCCTATTTGTTAATAACGAAAGTTATTTGATGGAAAGCATGATCTTTTATGCCTTTATGTGTTATTTTGCATGGTTATCATTGTGGTGTTGATACCCTGGCTTTGGAAGTCTTTTAGTATATTGATTTATTTCATTGAAAATCTGATTTCTGTGTTCGAGAATTTGCAATCTAAAGTTTCTGTTGTTTGTCGATCTCGGGAATTGTTAGTCGATATCGAATAGCACTTAGCCGATATCGAGTAAGAGTTGTCGATATCGAGTTAATTCTGTTACTTGCTTTATTTTCTGCTTTTGCTTTGTTATCTCTGTCTTTCTTTCTGTCTTTCTGCTTTTCTGTCTGTGAGATTTACAACTACCTAAGATCCACTGACACGCTTCCTCGAGGATCGATCCTGACTTCCCACTACTGCATAGGGAGGGAGTCTTGTAATCATTTGCAAGGGACGGAATCGTGTTTGCTTTGATTTATTTATATCGATATTGCAAGTCTCGATTTCCTCCTACAACAAATTGGCGCCATTGCCGGGGAAGCAATCATTCGCGCGTTAGGTAGTTAAATCTCACTTTTCTCTTAAGTTACTTTGTAGGTATATGCGCCGTTCTGGTCGAACGCCTGAGTTTGACGCCTTAGACGAACTGGAGCACCTTATACACATCCAAGCTAAACTGAAAAGAGCCATGTCGGCTGCAGAGACATAGGAAAAACTGATTGAGAGGCTTACGAGGGAACTAGCTGCTAAAGATACTACTCTCACCGCTGAGAGAGCACGTACTACAAGGGAAGCTGAGCGCGCGAGGCTATTGGAAGATGAGTTTGCCCAATACCCAACAACTGCAGAAGATTACATGCACCCGACGCTCATAGTGCCTGAATCGGCCATTCTAATCCTTGAAAATAACTATGAAATTCGCACTCCTTTCCTTATTGAAATCAAGAATAATGCTTTCTTTGGTAGATTTAATGAATGCCCTCTTCAGCATATTACAAACTTTACTGACATGTGTCGTACTCTTGCTGAAGGTACCACCTTGGAGTACATCTTGATGAAGGCCTTTCGTTGGTCCCTATTTGGTCCAGCACTGAAGTGGCTTGAAGTGCTGAAACCGCGATCCCTCACGACATGGGCTGAAGTAAAGCAGGAATTTCTCAACAAGTTCTTCCCTCCTGCAAAGACAACACTCCTCCGCTAGAAGATCACAGCTTTCAAACAGAAGCCTGGGGAACCGCTGGCAAAGCTTGGGGAACCGCTGCGATCATGCCCTACACATGGACAGCAACCCTGCGTAGTTCAAGAGATCTTCTTCAATTCTCTGGACTTGGCTGCAAAGGATAGGATCAACACATATACTCACTACGAGTATCTGACAATGCCGCCTACTGACGCATGGGCTGCTCTAGACAAGCTGACCAACTATGACAACAAGCATGAGACTCCAACCAACTATGAAGAGAATCCCTACGCCAGGCCAGCACCATCCATGCCCCTCTTTGAGCCCTCTAATGAGATTGAACCAGATGTCAAGGAGCAGTACTACAAAGATCAGAATCGCAAGCTCCTCAAACAAGTAAAGTATCTTTTTGTCAACCAGCCTTGCATTGAATGCGGATCACAGAGGCACACCACTACTGAGTGCCCACACACAGAGCAAGTCAGGCTGACAGAATACCATGAAGAGGCAGCTTACGCAGGGGGTCCCAATCGCTAGATGGGAGACCAAAGATTCCAACAACCAAAATGGAACCAACGTGCCCCTAGGAACCCCCCGCCTTACAGAGCTCCAGGACATCCAGAAATGGACCAGAAGAGGGATGATCTACAGACTATCCTAGAGGAGATACGGAGAAATCATTCAGACACCAAACAATCCTTCAACTCAGTCTACACTCAGATTCAAGGTGTCAACTCTAGGCTTGGGGAGATTGATATATGGCGGAAATCAATTGATACACAGATTTGTTAGCTAGCAGCGGGAGTCACCGGACAGTTAGGTTCGCTCCCTGGATCTTCTGAGACAAATCCCAAGGGGAAGACCGGACACATCGCAGCCGTAAAGCTCAGGAGCGGACACAAACTACACGAAACAGAGACCGGAGAAGCAAAAGACGGCACTGCAGAGGAGGTCGATATCAACCAACACCTAGTCGATATTGACCAACACCTAGTCGATTATAACCACCCCCAGGTCCATATCGACCCACCTGCACCAGTGAACCCGAAACCGACTCCAGTAGTCGATTTCGACCAACCACCGGTCAATATCGACCATACTGCAGTCGATATCGAGTCCCCTCCAGTCAATATTGACTCATCTGCAACACCTTCGACATCTGTTCTGGCTCAGAATCAGAAAAAGAAGTTGTCTTTCCCCACGAAATCTCCAAAGGATCCACCATAAAAGAAATTTCAGCGTTTCATCAAGATGCTTCAGAAGCTCAATGTCACCATTCCCTTCACAGAAGCTCTCAATGAAATGCCATCCTATGTCAAGTTCCTTAAAGAGATTCTAAGCAAGAAGAGATCAATGGCTGAAATTACAGAGGAGTGCAGCCATATGGACATCCTTGAGAATAGGCTAGATCCAGGTAAGTTTGCTATAACCATTGGATTTGGTCAATACAAATTTAATGCTTTATATGATCTTGGAGCTAGTGTGAGTATAATGCCTTTAACAATATGGTCCAACAACACGGTGGTCATTCCAACAGGCATGGTGGACAATGTGCCAGTACAAGTAGGTAAATTCTTTGTCCCTGCTGATTTCTTAGTTATTGATATGGCCGAGGACCCTGCTTGTCCAATTATTCTAGGAAGACCCTTCTTGGCAACGGTGGATGCCAACATAAGCGTAAGGAAGGGAGTGCTCACTTTCAACATCAGCGATGAGGTAATTGAGTATTCCTTTAATTAAACTGAAAGGCATACAGGTCCAATGGAAGAGGTAAAATATATCTCAACTGGTTACATCACTTGCGGGGAGCCTAAGGTAAGAAATATGACGCCTGAAGAGCTGGAAAAGAGGGATATGGAAGCCCAGGTGGAAAAGATCATGGCCATCATGAACGAAGAGGCAGGGAATCCAATCGAAATAGACCCAGGTAAGTCGATTTGGACTAACTATTTTTCGGATGCCTTGCCAGGTCTTAAGTATGGGGTCAATATCGACCCGGAGAAGTCGACAGAGCCACAAAGGCACTCAATATTGACTACCACAGGTCAATATCGACCTCCCTATGCCGAGACAGCCTCACCAGATATCGAGCAAAACGACTCAATATCGACCCCCTTTGGTCAATATCGACCTGCATCTCCTGAATCGATTCCTCCTGTTGAGCAGAAGCTACTCAATATTGAGCCAGTCAAGTCAATATCGAGTGACCTTACTCAATATCGACTTGAAAAAATGGACCCATATCCCTCCATATCGACTAAGAGTCCACCTGAAGAGCAGAACAACTCGATATCGAGTGACCTAACTCGATATCGAGTGACCTAACTCGATATCGAGTGACCTAACTCGATATCGACCAGACCCTCAGGAGCTTCCGACATCCGATTCTGCGAAGGTAAGCCAAGTTATAGATCTTTCCTCTCCTATTTCAATTAAAGATCTATCTATACATGGAAGAGGTTTGCCTTGGTATGTGCGATTATGTAGGGTTTCAAATGATGAGACGAAAGAGTATGGAGTTGGAGACAAACTCTATGTTTCCAAATCAAAGGATCATTGGTTTCCTAACAAATTCAACAAGAAAAGGATGGGGCCTTTCGTGGTGAACAAAATCCATTCTGGAGGATTACAGCTAATGGACAAGAATGAAGTCCTATTTGAAGCCCAAGCTACATGGGCCCTGAAAATGCCACCTTGAGCTTAATGAAGAAAGTCGGCCTAACGACTATAAAATCTAGAGCTTGTAAATAGACATTTATTTTTTGGGACTTTTGGACATTGCTGCTTTTTGTTTGTTTTTGGTTTTGAACATTTTTAGTTTTTCTATTATGGGTATATGTCTTCTTGTTGTAGGAGAAAATCGAGTTTAAAATATAGAAATATAAATCAAACCAGATTCGTGTCCACGCAAATAATTACAAGACCTCTTCCTTATGTAGCAGCGAGAAGTCAGGATCGATCCACGAGGAAGCGTGTCAGCGGATCCTAGGTAGTGGAGAATCTCACAGAGGTCGACCACAGAAGTCCTCGATCTCGAGTACAACATCTCGACAGAAGATCGGACAGTCGAACATAGCGCAGCAGCTCTCGGCAAAAGCTACTCGATCTCGACGAAGGGCTACTCGAGATCGAGTAAAGTCCTCGTCGACATCGGCTTGGCTTGTCGAGTACCTGCACACAAAAGCTACAATGATGCTAGATCGAATATCAATAACTCGAGATCGACCAGACTTGGTCAAGATCGAGCAAAGGCAAAAAACGAAACAAAAGAAATAAAGTAAAGGCAAGGGCTTTGGGGATTTCGAACTAAACAGTATGTAAAAGGACTTCCAAGATTGGGGTTTGCAACAACGATAACCAAGCATGCATAAGGCAGAAATAAACAGATAATCATGGGAATCGCATCAAAGGACTAAGCTTTCGCCTTTTCCAACAATTAGACAACTCTTTCAAGAAACCCTAATTGTCTCTACCGATTTTATGTTTACAATCCAAGTTGTTAGCATGGACCTCCATTAGACCATCCACAATGGTTTTGTGCAAAATGTACACATTTGCACATGATGTGTAAAAATACACATCACTTTTTAGCAATTTGCTCCATTGGTGAAATGTGCATTTTTTACACACCATTGAAATACAATTCAATTAAAACAAAAAGGAAAATAAAATCATAAAAAAATAAACCAATGAAATTGTCTTGCTTTTTGTTAAAGTTTTTGCACATTGGGGAGATGGTGTGCTCAAATTTGCACATCACATGCTCAAATGGGCACATTTGCACACACCCAAAACAACCAATGGAGGTAAAAAGTGTCTAAAAAATACACATTTGCACATTTGCACACCACCATTGTGGATGGTCTTAGATGGGTAATAAACACATAACAAGTAGCAGATGCTTAAAACATGATAAAGGTCGGATCTTTACCTCAGGCACGCAGGGCTATCGTCTGGCTCGCCCCAACCCTAGAAGTGGGTGGACTACTCGCGCTTCATTGCAACCTCAGACATTGATTGATGAAAAGAAACTTGCATTACACCAAACTCAAGAAAGTACAACCGAAAAAAGCCAACTTGCTCTCGCTCCTTTGCTCCACTCGGCCTCACTTTCTCTCTCTACTACTACTTCTCCTACTTGTGAATTGAATCACTAGAAATCAGCCCCATGGGCTTTATTTATAGGCTTCTAAACCTTGCTACCCAAGGATAGAAATCTTTATCTATATCTAAAACTATATCTAAAAGCATTAAAGATAAATAAAAGCAACAACATAATTAAATCTAAATAAGGGAAATATATCTAAAAGTCTTAAGTGGATAAATCTTCTTCTTCCATGATGTATCTTGATAGATCGGATAGATTTAGGCAACCTTCGGCTCCAAGGAATCCAAATCCAAGTAGGATAGATCAAAACGTGTTACGCGGCTTCTAGAGTCCTCCTCGATCTCGAGTAAGGCTACTCGATCTCGAGTAGGAGTGTCGTCGACTGGGCTTGGCTCGGCGTCTCGGGTTGCTAGTCCTCGATAGGTTCGGACTCTGGTTCACCAATCTCCTCGATCTCGAGTACCCCTTGTCGACATCGAGTAGAGATGGCTTGTCGACTGGTGTGGTTTGGCTGGTCGGGCAAGTTCTTCTCGATGTGCACAGTCATGGCTCCAGGGTTTGGTCGATCTCGAGGAAACAACTCGATATCGAGTTAAGTGGTTCGTCGTCTTGACCTCCTGGTGTTGTCGAGTAGCTCCCCTCGACATGCTCGGACACAGGCTCCTAGGCGTTGTTGTGAGCCTAATTTGCCATGTTTAACAGTAACTTTTATATCGATTTCTGCATACATTGCATGCATTTAGGCTAAAATAATACAGAATCTGTGTAAATTATGTTTATTTGCAATATATGGAGGTCTACACAAGTTTTTGTTATATTTGGCAGAAATCGGACGCACTTAAGTTAGTGCAGCTGGAGAAGAGGCCATTTTTCACCATTCTTTATTCTGAATCAAGCTTTGATGTCTTCATGAGAGTTGTAGCCCTCAGAAAGAGCTTTCCAATGCATGGTCATATGCGTCAATCCGACGAATGAGGACTCGGGAAAGTGTGTTTTAAGAACAGAGCAGAAAGCTGAGAAATCTTTACTCGATATCGAGTACACTCTAATCGAGATCGAGGAGAGCCTGGTCGAGAAAGAGCTGATCGAGAAGCCGAGGAAGAAGACGCAGACCACCTCTACTCGATCTCGAGAAGCCCTAGTCGAGATCGACTAGACCTCCGAGCCCAGATCCGAGCCATGTCGAGCAGAGTCACCCGAGAACACCAGTCGACGAGAATCCTAGTCGATGTCGACGAGCCCTTGTCGATGTCGAGTAGACCAGCTTCTGGAAACGCGTCGACGTGAGCAGTCCGAGTCGAACTGGAGTTACTTGGAGCCGAAGGAAGTCGAGAAGGCCGGGAATCTATCCAAATCTATCATCATCTATCCATGGAAGGGGAATCTATCAACATGAAGAGACTTACCTAGTTTAGATTTATCTTTTCCATTTTAGATTTAATTCCTTTATCGCTTTTATTTATCATTAAGCCTTTTAGATATAATTTTAGATATAGATAGAAGATTCTATCCTTGAGTAGAAAGGAATAGAAGGATATAAATAAAGCCCATGGGGTTCAGTTTGATTCATTCAATTTCAGAGTTAGAGAAAGAGTTCCACAGAGACAGTTTAGGGAGTTCAGAAGTTTTAGGGTTTTGGCGTTCAACGAGAGTTGGATCGCCAGGATTGTAAAGGCTTTGAATTTAGTTAATGCAAGTTTCTTTTCATCAATCAGTGTCTGAGTTTGCGATGAGGCGTGAGTAGTCCACCCACTTCTAAGGTTGGGGCGAGCCCGACGATAGCCATGCGCGTTTGAGGTAAAGATCCGACCTTTATCATGTTTTGAGCATTTTCCTACTTGTTTATGTGTTTATTACCCGTCTAATGGAGATCCATGCTAACAACTTGGATTATAAATATAAAATCGGTAGAGACAATTAGGGTTTTTTGAAAGAGTTATCTAATTGTTGGAAAAGGCGAAAGCTTAGTCCTTTGATGCGATTTACATGATAATTTGTTTGGTTCTGCCTTATGCATGCTTGGTTATCGTTGTTGCAAACCCCAATCTTGGAAGTCCCTTTACATTAAGTTTAGTCGAAACCCCAAAGCAATTTTTTTTACTTTCTTTTACTTTCGTTTTATTCTCTGTCTCCTCGATATCGAATAGCACTCGTCGATATCGAGTACTGATTCTCGATCTAGCATCGCTGTAGCTTCTGTGTGCAGGTATTCGACGAGACGAAGCGAAGTCGACCAAGACCTCTACTCGACATCGAGTAGGCCTTGTCGACGTCGACGAGCCCCTGTCACTGCTGCTGCGCTGTGTTCGACTGTGCCTGACCCCTGTCGACTAACCCTTAGTCGAGGTCGAGTACCACTGTTGTCAACTTCTGACCGTGAGATTCCACCGCTACCTAGGATCCGCTGACACGCTTCCTCGTGGATCGATCCTGACTTCCCGCTGCTGCATCAGGAGGAGGTGTTGTAATTATTTGCAAGGGACGGAATCCGGTTTGCCTTATTTTATTTACATTCTATTTTGCAACTCGATTTCCTCCTAAACAACAGGCGTCGTCGATCTCGAGGAACACTCCTCGATCTCGAGTTGGGTGTCCGGGCATGATCGGGTAGTCTGTTGGCAACTCCGGGTAATTTCTCCTTAGATCCGGATAATCCCTTCTTGGCTCCGGGTTGGCTGCTCCTCGACATGTGCTCTTCGACTAGGGTGTGTCTAGGCGTGATTCATCGAGATCGACTAAGGCTCGTCGATGTCGAATGACTTTGAGCTCCAGTTCTCGCTTCTTGATTTTCTCCCGAAATGGTTCCATATTCTGCAATATTAAACAGAAACTTATGTAGATCTCTGTTTCTGACAAATAAGCATATACTACATAAATCTGACATATTCCCAACCCGAAATATGCAAAATGTAAAGAATATGGAACTAAAATATGCATAAAGACCTACTTTGGAGACATCAAATCACCCCATACTTAGACTTGCTTGTCCTCAAGCAATAACCAAACAATAATCAAGACCTACAACACATCTTTCAAGTCTTTGCCTTTGTCAAAAGCAACATCTCAAGTAGTAGCAATGTAAGACAAGTGAATTTAACGTCATCACACATATATGAGCGATCCATAGGTATAGGCAATGTAAATCCACCCTCACAGGAATAATGTGTTTACACTCAGCTCTCAATGTGTTTAGGCTATGAAGATCAGCTCTCAACTCAATTCCATACACAATCTCATAAACATTGCAATTTAAATATAAATCCACTTCGCAACCAATTATGAAAATGCAACAAGAATTATCCAGAGGACTTCGCTCAATAGAAGTCTTCAAAAAAGATTCCATTCGGCGGGGTTGTAATGGGGCTTGGTAAGAAATAATAAGGTATGGAATTATTTGGCCATGTGGTGCTTAATAATATTCGGGAATCAAGACTCCTAAATCTCCAACAAGACCAAACCATAACTTCTCAGTCATATGCATCAACCAAACTCGCCCACTTTATCTCAATGAAGTATGTAACCTTTCTAACTTTCTCAACCTCTCCAAAGTATGTATTTTGCAAATAATGAAAGAAATAAGGTAAATTTGGCCCATGCACTTTATTCACAAACATATGTACTTTTTCTCTTCTTTTTTCGATTTTTTTTGAAACGAAAATAAAATAAAATTAATGGTGCATTTATAAGGTGAGCCAAAAATCCTTTTACATAGTGTGTATAAAAAAATTAAACCAACCCATATCCCATTAATTTCAACAATCCTTCTTACTTGAAATGCAACATAAGCTCATTCTTTCCATAAACAATTCTTTCAACCAATTCTAACTCTTAATTCCCAAATGGGGATCAGACTCAATTTGGCTAAGGATAATTTTGTGGAGTTCACAATAAAAGTCTCAGGCTAATGTTCTGGCTTCAAGCAGGGATAATGCAGGGTAGGTAAAGAGAGGATAAAATAGGCCTAAAAGGTGCCTCCATCATTTAATTCTCATCAACATAAACATATAAATGCATTGGCTTTGAATAACTATCACAACATTTAGAGATGCATAGGAGGAGTAAATACACTCAAGAAAGCAGAGAGATTTTTAATGTTCTCCCTATAAGGCCAAAATTCTCACTGGGATAATTTTTGTTGGATTTTAACCTTTAGCTTAGGATCGTATGTGCTCAATTTCATCACAAGTTCACAATCCACATAAAAACAATTTCGAAGACTTAGGCTAAACCTTCCAAACATGCCATAGGATTTACATGATCAAGTCAATCATTATTTATCATCATAGGACATCTAAGTTTAGGGTATAAAAACTAAAACAATGCAAAAATTTAAACATGTTTATTTTTTTTCTTTTTTTCGACGTTTTCTATTTTTTTTTTCTATTTTTATTTTTTTTTCCTTAAAAAACAAGACTAACTTAAATGCATAAAATTTAAACATGAATGCATAACATAAAAATTAAAATTTCACCATGTAAAACCAAAAGCAAGACTAAAGCATATAATAATGATAATGAGCCCTTCCCCCACCCCATACTTAAAATTTACAGTGTCCCCACTGTATAAAAACAAAAGTAAAGGAAGGAACTCACAGGAAAACATATCGAGGAGGGCGATCAGTGCATGTCGAGTAGATTTGCTTGTCGATCTCGAGTACAGTGTACTCGATCTCGAGGAGCTTCGTCTGCGTCCAGTGGTTTCTGAAGTCGAGGAGCTTTTGGTGGTTTGTCGATATCGAGTTGGCCTACTCGATATCGAGGAGTGTCTGGGCTGCTCCTCCTTGTCGTCGTCGACTTATCCTTCGTCGATTCTGACTGTTTTTCAGGGACTTCTTTATTCCATTTTTCGCGATCTTTTATATGCTTGCCTGACCTAAAAGAGTTAGATTGCACACAAAACAAGACTATCCACATGAAGTATTCTAAAAGACATAAAACCAAAACCAAAAACCACAAAGCTCAAAATTCCCAAAATTCATAAAGTTTTATATACATGCTCTAAATTTTAGAGTCGCTAGGCCGACTTCTCCGTTTGCGCTCAAGGACCATTAGTGTGGGGCCTGCTCATGCTTGGCCCTTCTCCTGGATCATCTAGGTCCTGGTGGTAGTATGCCAGCTCAGCTGACAGGGGGTTGCTTGCATCATCTTCCTTCTATTTTTTCTTCTTCCTTCCAGCTCCCAGTCTTCGCAGATTTTCTCGCCACGGGGCCTTACCTCCCCTTAAATTATTGATAAATTTCTTAATGGATCGAGAGGGAGTAGAATTCATACCTGAACTTGCCTTTTCGGACCCAAAACAGAAATCTTTGGGCTTGGGGCTAGTCGATGTCGAGTACGGCTGGTCGACCTCGAGTACAGGGACCCCATACTTAGGCTCTGGGCAAGTCATTGGCTCAGCAAAGGTTGTCGACCTCGACAAATCTTGGTCGAGATCGAGGAACTCCCTTGTCGATCTCGAGTTGTCCTTGTCGATCTCGACTACAGTGCTTTCCTCCGTCGATTGCTTGGTTTCGTGGTTGCTGATGCTTTGATCTAGCCATGAAATTTCCTTATTTGTAGGGCCAAAAGAGAAATCTAAAACCTGAATGCATAACATAAAAATTTAATGAGTGAGAAAAAATCCGATCACTATTGGAGTTTGGTAGGAGAATGTTCGAAATATATGGAAATTTAATGAGTGAGAAAAAATCTGATCACATCAGGAGATAAAGGTAGATCGACCCTGCTCGCTGAGATCATAGTTTGGCGAGATGGGACACAGGTGAGGAGTCCAAAGCACTAAGTATCCGGGGCCATTCATGACACCCATGTTTGCGACTCGCGAGAAGGCAGTGCTGAGGTTAGAGAGGTAAAAACATTATTATTGAAAAAAGCATTATGGAAGGTGATGAATCAAAGGAAGAAGGGATGTGGTTAAGAAAGTTTGGAAATACTCCATTTCCCCGGATCATTAGCACCACATTGCCAAAAAAATTGCCCACCTTTAGCCTTTTACCAATCTACTTCTTTATTGAGCTTAAATTTAAGTCCTCTTGATTATTGTTGCTTTGTCACGTGAATTGTTTTTGCATTACCCTCCTTTTGTGAGTAGATGTTGATTTTGTGTATTTGCACATGCATGGATCTGTGACACTAGTACCTTTTCGAGGATGGTAATTGATTGCAGGGATATGTAAGGATGAATCTAATATGTTGAGAGTTTTGATTCCTTCCTCTGAATGACAAATAAAAGTATTGCTTGAGAACAAGCAAGCTTAAGTATGGGGTGTTTGTTGTGAGCTGAATCTGCCATGTTTTACAGTAACTTTTATATCGTTTTATGCATACATTGCATGCATTTGGGTTAGAATAATACATAATCTATGTAGTTTACACTTATTTGCCAAATTATGGAGTATACACAAGTTTTTGTTATATTTCGTAGAAATCAGAGGCACTTTGGCGCATAAAGGGAAGTCATGAAGAAGCTAAGGATGGTGCAGCTGGAGAAAAGGGCATTTTTCACCATTCATTATTCTGAATCAAGCTTTGATGTCTTCCTGAGAGTCGTTTCCCTTGAAAGGAGCTTTCCAACGCATGGTCATATACATCAATCCGACGAACGAGGACTCGGGAAAGTGTGTTTCAAGAATAGAGTAGGATGTTGAGAAGACTGGTCGATATCGACCAAGGACACTCAATATCGACAAGATTTGAGTCGAAATTCTCCAAATCGACTCAGAGTTGGCCATAATCGACAAAGCTGGAGAATAATGGTCGATATCGACTTAACCAAGTCAATATCGAGTGCCCCATATCGAGTCAACGTCCTAGAATTGAGTCAAGAAAGCTGGAGCTGAGACATGCTAGTCAATAACGAGTAACTCAACTCGATATCAAGTACAAATCAACTCAATTTTCATCTCTGGATTCAATATCGACCAGCTGAAGAGAAACTGAGGAAGCACAGGTCAATATTGACTTAACCAAGTCAATATCGACTGGACCCATGGCAGCGGATTCCGAGCTTAACCGACTTCTTGTTAAGTTTCTATCCCGAATCCAATGGAGATATTTTCGAGACCAAATTCTCTCCACATCTATCAAGATCTATCAAGTCCAAGGAAGATTTATCCACTTTAGATATAATCGTAGTTGATTTAATTCTTTTATTCCATGTTTTATCTTTATGTTATAAGATAAAGTAGATATAGACACAGATAGACTTTCTTACCTTGATTAGCAAGGGTTGGAAGCCTATAAATAAAGCCTTAGGGGCTGGTTTTTATTTATTCAATTTAAGAGACAATTAGTTACATAGAGAGAGAAGGAGAAGAGGTTGTAAGTTTGAGTTTATTTAATGCAAGTTAGTTCTTTTTCATCAAAGATGTCTGCGATTGCGATGAAGAGCGGGTAGTCCACCCACTTCTTGGGATGGGGTGAGCCCGACGGTATCCATGTAAGATGATGCGGTAAAGGTACAGTCTTTTTATGCAATTCATCTTCTATCCCTATGAGCATGATTCTTTTACGAAAGTTGAAGGTAATCCTTGTTTATGTTATTGAAGCAAAAGTGATCTTAATGCAACTTGGGTTAATTATGTGAAAAGGGTTAGTAAAAATTAGGGTTTATGCGAAAGCCTCTATATTCCTATTTGTTAATAACGAAAGTTATTTGATGGAAAGCATGATCGTTTATGCCTTTATGTGTTATTTTGCATGGTTATCGTTGTGGTGTTGATACCCTGGCTTTGGAAGTCTTTTAGTATATTGATTTATTTAATTGAAAATCTGAGTTCTGTGTTCGAGAATTTGCAATCTAAAGTTTCTGCTGTTTGCCGATCTCGGGAATTGTTAGTCGATATCGAATAACACTTAGCCGATATCGAGTTAATTCTGTTCCTTGCTTTGTTATTTCTGTCTTTCTTTCAGTCTTTCTGCTTTTCTGTCTGTGAGATTTACAGTTACCTAAGATCCGCTGACACACTTCCTCAAGGATCGATCCTGACTTCCCACTGCTGCATAGGGAGGGAGTCTTGTAATCATTTGCAAGGGACGGAATCTGGTTTGCTTTGATTTATTTATATCGATATTGCAAGTCTCGATTTCCTCCTACAACAAGCGCTGTGAAGTTATGTCATTCTGCAATCCTCTTCTTCTCCTTTATATAGGCCAACACCTTTAACTTCAAAATCAAACGCCTGAATCTTCTCTGGGTTTGCTGAAAGACGTTACACCATATCTTTCAAGAGAGAGAGAGAGAGAGAGAGATCTTCAGATGTTTGAGATCTTGAGAGAAAAGATACGCTGAAGGAGCCTTGGTCTAAGTTCAATCAAATCCTGCAAAATCTCAACAAATATACCTGATAGATATATAATAGATAAGATAGAATTGTTTGATAGAGTTAAACAATTCTATCAGCACATCCAAAACAACAAGTCCAAAAACATCAACATGCACAATCAATAATAGGCCCAATTTCAATTCTTTCACATAGGCCCAATAATATATTGGGTATAGTAAAATAGGCCCATTAGAAATTAGGCCCAATTCTAACTCCGAATCCCAACAATTCCAAATCCTGTGATGCCTTATGGTAAGACCTTACCAAACTATGTAAGACCCGAGTTTTGGCTTTCATCAACCAAGGCTTTATTCACAGCTGATAAGACCTTATCGTCAAGGTGGAGTTAACAATCTCCCCCTTGATGAAAGACAAAACTTGTGCACAAGTTTCCCGTCAAAAAAATATTCAACCACGCAAATATATAATAGTGCAAGCATTATGTATAATGTTGGATCAAGGAGTTTAAAACCTAAAAACAGCGCAAAACAGTAAGGCCAGCAATGCAAAAGTATGGCCTTACAACTACCCTACCCATAGAGTTCTCCCCCTTTTTGTCTTTCAACAAAAAGGAAGGAGAGAGTTTTCAAAATACAGCACTAGAAAGTTTTAAAACAAGACCAAAAGTTGTAAGACCACCACGAGAAACATATCCACCAACACCATCACTCGTCATCAGAAAGCACCACCACTTCTTCATACCACTCGCCATACTTGGGAGGAACGCCGTCTTTGTCTGGATGTCCTCGGAAGATCTTCTCACGCTTGCGGTTCTTTGCGTTCAGCACATGGTGGTTCTTCCACATCTCCGCCTGTTTCCTGGCTTCAAATCCCGCCATTTCTTTACAATGCCGTACTCTTCCATAGTGAGGATGTTCGGCTCAGTAAAGAGTGGACTAAGGATG
The DNA here is from genome assembly GCA_037127255.1 of Persicaria tinctoria. Lineage (NCBI taxonomy): Eukaryota > Viridiplantae > Streptophyta > Magnoliopsida > Caryophyllales > Polygonaceae > Persicaria > Persicaria tinctoria. Next base: position 33,879,808 of record JBANSL010000020.1, read on the forward strand.
TAGCGGTTGAGAACCTTGCGTTCATAATTGAAGAGAACGTTTTTGGCGGTCTCCCCAACGTGTTTGACAACATAAGCATCATTGGCATGATAACGGTAGTGGCCCTATGGTTCATGCCACAAAGCATGAAAAGATGATTCAGCTTTTCATCCATAATCATTAGCCGCTGGTGACTATCATCTTGCCGGTCCACAATGTCTGCTCTAGTGGCGTTAAGATCCTTCCTAAGTGTTGTAGGAGGAAATCGAGTTTAAAATATTATAAATAAATCAAACCAGATTATGCCCATGCAAATAATTACAAGGCTTGCTCCCGATGCAGTAGTGGGAAGTCAGGATCGATCCACGAGGAAGCTGGTCAGCGGATCCTAGGCAGCAGTGGAATCTCACGGACAGAAGTCGACTTACAGGTTGCTCGATCTCGACTAGGGTTAGTCGACAAAAGATCAGGCAAGTTGAACAAAGCAGCATCAGCTCTGGGTGGTTACTCGATATCGAGAAAAACTCCTCAATATCGAGGAAAGCCTTCGTCGATCTCGGGTACCTACACACCAGAAGCTACAACGATCTTTGTTGATCGAATATCAGTACTCGATATTGACCAAAATTAGTCGATATCGAGGAGACAGAAACTTAAAAACGAAATAAATAAAGAAAAAAACTTGTGAGATTTGAAATAAACTATGTATGAAAGACTTCCAAGATTGGGGTTTTCGACAACGATAACCAAACATGTATAAGGCAAGAATAAAACAGATAATCATGTAAATTGCATTGAAGGATCAAGCTTTCGCCTTTTCCAACAATTAGACAACTCTTTCAAGAAACCCTAATTATATCTACCGATTTTATTTTTACAATCCAAGTTGTTAGCATGGATCTCCATTAGATGGGTAATAAACACATAACAAGTAGTAGATGCTCAAAACATGATATAAGTCGGATCTTTACCGTAAACACGCAGGGCTTTTGTTGGGCTCACCCCAACCATAGAAGTAGGTGGACTACTCGCGCTCCATTGCAATCTCAAACATCATTGATGGAAAAGAACTAACTTGCATTAAACCAAACAGAGCTTTACAACCGATCGAAGCCAACTTGCTCTCGCTCCTTAAACCCCTTTCGGCCACAAACTCTCTCTACCTCTATGTAACTAATTGTGTGTGGAATTGAATGAATAAAACTCAGCCCCATGGGCTTTATTTATAGGCTTCCAATCCTTGCTAATCAAGGAATGAAATATCTATCTAATAGTAAAGATAAAACTTTAATAAAAGAAACATTTATCTTAAAAGGAAATATATCTGAAAAGCTAAATATCTTCATGTGTGGATAAATCCTCTCTCCATGGATAGATCTTGATAGACTTGGTAGATCTCGATAGAACTTGATAGAACTCGGACATCTCGCAACCCAACAACCCAACTCATGAGCGGACAGCCTAACCGCATAACCCGGCCTAGGGAGGTTCTACTCGATATCGAGTAATTTCCTCGGTATCGAGGAACTTGGTTCATCGACTGGGCTTCACTGGCTTGCTCGAGTAACTAGTTCTCGACTTGGCTCGGACAGGTGCTGCTGGTCTTGTCGAGATCGAGTAAACTACTCGATTTCGAGGAAATGCTGCTCGGTATGTCTAGGACTTCGGCTTCTCGATCAGGTGCTGCTTCCTTGACTCCGGGTATGACTTCAAGTTTTATCGATATCGAGTAAACTACTCGATATCAAGTAAGGTTTTTGAGTCGGGTTGGCTTCGTCTTCAGTTCCTCGATCAGCTCCTACTTGACCAGGCTTTGCTTCACCGTTTTTGTCGATATCGAGTAAGTGTATTTGATATCGAGTAACGTTCAGTCTCCATCTTTGCTTCTTGGTTTTTGTCCCGAAATGGCTCCAAATTCTGTAAAATTAAACCAAAACTTATGTAGACCTCTATTTCTTGCAAATAAGTATATATTACATAAATTCAACATATTCCCAGCCCGAAATATGCAAAGTGTATAAAATAAGGAGCTAAAATGTGCATTTCAACATGGCCATTTTGGTGGAAATCAAATCACCCCATACTTAAGCTTGCTTGTCCCCAAGCAATAACTTGGATGCTCATTTAGGGGAAGAATTTAAACTCTCAACATCATAGATTCATTCTTATATAACCCTGCAATAAATTACCATCATCGTAAAGGTACTAGTGCCACAAATCCATGTATGTGCAATTAAAAGCAACATCTACTCACAAAAGGAGGGTTATGGAAAAAAAATTTATGTGACAAAGCATTAATAATCAAGAGGACTTAAATTTAAGCTTAATAAGGAGTAGATTGGTAAAAGGCTAAAGGTGGGCAATATTTGGCAATGTGGTGCTAATGATCCGGTGAAATGGATTATTTCCAAAGTTTCTCAACCACATTCCTTTTCATAAGACTCATCACCTTTCATAATGCTTTTGTAAATAATATTGTTTTTACCTCTCTAACCTCAGCACTACCTTCTCGCGAGTCGCAAACATGGGTGTCATGAATGGCCCCGGATACTTAGTGCTTTGGACTCCTCACATTGTGTCCCATCCTGCGGAACTATTATCTCAACGCATGCAGGGTCGATCTACCTTTATCTCATGGGGTGGCCGGATTTTCTTTCACTCGTTAAATTTTCCATATATTTCAAACAATTTCCTACCAAACTCCAAATATGATAACAACACAACAACCATATAACAATCTCCATAATGTAGCATCATTCTCAACATAATCCCCGGATAAGGAAAGAATGGGCAATATTTAGATCATGTGGAGCAATAATTGAAATAAGGCATAATATGGCTTTTGTGATGCATATGCATAGGTAAGGCTAGGATATCAAAATAAGCATTATATGGAAATATAAAGTCCTCCATCCTCTTCTAATGCAACATGTCAAAAGTAATATCAAATTTTACCTCCTTTCATGGTTTTCAAGAAAATATGCATTTCATTGTGACTTCCCTTTACTAGGCAATTTCATGCTATATCTCTAATGAATCCAATTTTGCATCGTCGAGTTCCATTAAAGCTTCAATGACACTATTTGTTTAAAGAATTTACAAGCAATGGGAGATGTCTCATAGAATTTTGAGTTTTAGCCTTATGTATAAAAATTTAAATTTTTACTCAAAATTTCACCATGTAAAACCAAAAATAAGAATAAAACATATAATAACGATAATGAGCTCTTCCCCCACCCCATACTTAAAATATACAGTGTCCCCACTGTATAAAATTAAATAAAAACAAGAGTAAAGGAAGGAACTTATCGAATAATGCGTCGAGGAAGGCAATACAGGGCTTGTGGAGGAACTGGATTGGTCGATATCTAGTACTGTACTCGATATCGACTAAGCTGTCAGCGTCGATTGGAATGCTGAAGTCGAGGAGCCTTCTGACTTGGTCGATATCGAGTAAAACTGGGCTGCTTCTCTTGGTCGTTCTCGACTGGCCTAGTCGATTTCGTCTATCTTTCAGGGACTTGTTATTTTACCTTTCACGATCCTTTTATGCTTACCGACCTAAAAGTGTTAGATTGTACACAAAGACAAGACTTTCCACATGAAATATTCTAAACTAAAAAACAAAAACCAAAATCAAAAGTTCCAAAGTCCCAAAAATTCAAAAGTTTTATATACATGCTCTAGATTTTTAGAGTCGCTAGGCCGACTTCTCCGTTTGTGGTCAAGGACCTTAAATGTGGGGCCCGCTTGTGCTTGGCCCTTCTCCTGGATCATCTAGGTCCTGATTGTAGTATGCAAGCTCAACTGATAGGTGGTTGCATGGATAGTCTTCCTTTTCTCTCTTCTTTTTCTTTCCAGCTATCATTCTCCGCAGATTCTCTCCCCACGGGGCCTTTCCTCCCCTTAAATTATTTATAAATTTCTTAATGGACTAAAGAGGAGTAGAATTCATGCCCGATCTTACCTTTTCGGGCCCAAAACAGAAATCTTCGGGCTTAGGGTTGGTCGACATCGAGCAAGACTGGTCGATATCGAGTACAAGGACCCCATACTTAGGCTCTTGGCAAGTCTGGTGCTCAGCAGGGGAAGTCGATATCGAGGAAGATTGGTCGACATTGAGTAAAAGCTTGGTCGACATCGAGGAGTCTTTGTTGATGTTGAGTTGAGTTCTGGTGCCTTCCTCCGTCATTTGCTTGATCCCGTGGTTGCTGATGCTCTTTACCTCCAGCCATGAAATTTCCTCTTTTTCAGGGCCAAAAGAGAAATCTAAGACCTCATCGCCTATTGTGAAGGTAAGCAATCGACGTTTGACACTAATCTTGGCATCTGCACTAGCTAAGAATGGTTTACCAAGAATAATACTGCTAGTAGGATCTTCAGCACAGTATATAATAAGGAAATCAGCGGGGATAAAGAACTTACCAACCTGGACAGGGACATTCTCAACCTCCCAGGGAAATGGAGCACTTTGCATTCGCTGGCGATTTCTGAGATGGATCGCTTCTTTCTCAGGATCTCCTTGAGGAATTTGACATAAGCAGGCATCTCTTGCAGAGCTTCTGTAAAAGAAATAGAGACTTTCAGTTCTCGAAGCATATTAACAAAACGTTTAAACTTACCTGCAGTGGGATCTTTTAGTGCTTTGGAAGGGAAAGACAGTGTCTTTTTCTGCTTCGGAGCCAGAACAGATGTCGGCGGTGTTGCAGAGTCCTCGACATCGACCAACTTCTCCTCGACATCGACCCGGGGTTGCCCGATATCGACAACTATTGTCGATTTCGAGTTACTGGGCTGTGCAGATGAGTCCGAGTTTGGCTTCTCCTCTGTGTCGAGTTGTTTCTTGTCGATATCGACCAAGGTTTGGTCGACATCGAGTTGTTGCTGCTCATTGTCGAGTTGCTGCTCTGCTTTGTCTTGGTGCTTCCCGACCTCTGGCTCGCGTAATTGGTGCCCGCCCCTGAGCTTTATAGCTGCAACGTGTCCGGTCTTCCCCTTAGGATTTGGTTCTGTTTGCCCAGGGAGTTGCCCGGTCGGTCGTGAAATTTGGGATGCGAATTGACCCATCTGAGTGTCTATGCTCTCCAAACCTTAGGATTTGGTTCTGTTTGCCCAAGGAGTTTCCATGGCTCTTTTTAGTTTAGCGTGGACGTGTAAGAGGCGTTCCGGTTCGTCTAAGCCGTCAAACTCAGGTAGTTGACCAGAACGACGCATACACCTGTGAAGTAACTCAAAGCAAACGTGAGATTTAACTACCTAAGGCGCGAATGATTACTTCCCTGGCAACGACGCCAATTTGTTGTAGGAGGAAATCGAGTTTAAAATATTATAAAATAAATCAAACTAGATTATGCCCACGCAAATGATTACAAGACTTCCACCTGATGTAGTAGTGGGAAGTCGGGATCGATCCACGAGGAAGCTGGTCAGCGGATCCTAGGCAGCGGTAGAATCTCACGGACAGAATTCGACTTACAGGTTGCTCGATCTCGACTAGGGCTAGTCGACAGAAGATCAAGCAAGTCAAACAAAGTAGCAGCAGCTCTCGGTGGTTACTCGATATCGAGTAAAACTCCTCGATATCGAGGAAAGCCTTCGTCGATCTCGGGTACCTGCACACCAGAAGCTACATCGATCGTTTTTTTATTGAATATCAGTAATCGATATCGACCAAAATTAGTCGATATCGAGGAGACAGAAACTTAAAAACGAAATAAATAAAGAACAAAACTTATGAGATTTGAAATAAACTATGTATGAAAGACTTCCAAGATCGGGGTTTGCGACAAAGATAACCAAACATGTATAAGGCAAGAATAAAACAGATAATCATGTAAATTGCATCGAAGGATCAAGCTTTCGCCTTTTCCAACAATTAGACAACTCTTTCAAGAAACCCTAATTGTATCTACCGATTTTATGTTTACAATCCAAGTTGTTAGTATGGATCTCCATTAGATGGGTAATAAACACATAACAAGTAGTAGATGCTCAAAACATGATAAAAGTCGGATCTTTACCGTAAAAACGCAGGGCTATTGTCGGGCTCGCCCCAACCCTACAAGTAGGTGGACTACTCGCGCTCCATTTCAATCTCAGACATCATTGATGGAAAAGAACTAACTTGCATTAAATCAAACAGAGCTTTACAACCGATCGAAGCCAACTTGCTCTCGCTCCTTAAACCCCTCTCGGCCACAAACTCTCTCTCTACCTCTATGTAACTAATTGTGTGTGGAATTGAATGAATAAAATGCAGCCCCATGGGCTTTATTTATAGGCTTCCAATCCTTGCTAATCAAGGAAGGAAATATCTATCTAATAATAAAGATAAAACTTTAATAAAAGAAACATTTATCTTAAAAGAAAATATATCTAAAGAGCTAAATATCTTCATGTGTGGATAAATCCTCTCTCCATGGATAGATCTTGATAGACTTGGTAGATCTCGATAGAACTTGATAGAACTCGGACATCTCGCAACCCAACAGCCCAACTCATGATCGGACAGTCCAACCGCGTAACGCGACCCAGGGAGGTTCTACTCTATATCGAGTAATTTCCTCGATATCGAGGAACTTGGTTCGTCGACTGGGCTTCACTGGCTTGCTCGAGTAACTGGTTCTCGACTTGGTTCGGATAGGTGCTGATGGTCTTGTCGATATCGAGTAAACTACTCGATATTGAGGAAATGCTGTGTTGTTGCAGGAGGATGGTCAAGTATGAAATAAATATAAAATAAAGATCAGACTGACTTCCCTGTCTCAGCAAATAATTACAAGACTTCCTCCCGTTGTAGTAGAAGGTTGTCAGGATCGAATCCACGAGGAAGCGTGTCAGCGGATCCTAGGTAGCGAAGAAATCTCATGAACATCGACAATAGTGTCCTCGATCTCGACTAAGGGTTAGTCGACAGAAGATCGGACAGTCGAACACAGCGTAGCAGTCGCAGGCAGAGGCTTGTCGATGTCGATGAGGGGCTACTCGATGTCGAGTACAGTCCTCGTCGACTTTGCTTCGTCTCGTCGAGTACCTGCACAGTTAAGCTACAGCGATGCTAGATCGAGAATCAGTAGTCGAGATCGACCAGGCTTGGTCGAGGTCGACGAGGGCAGAAATTAAAACGAAATAAAGAAATAAAGTAAAGACAAATGCTTTGGGACTCGAAATAAACTGTATGTAAAAGGCTTCCAAGATTTGGGTTTGCAACAACGATAACCAAGCATGCATAAGGTAGAACCAAACAAATTATCATGTAAATCGCATCAAAGGACTAAGCTTTCGCCTTTTCCAACAATTAGACAACTCTCTCAAGAAACCCTAATTGTCTCTACCGATTTTATTGTTTATAATCCAAGTTGTTAACATGGATCTCCATTAGAGGGGTAATAAACACATAAACAAGTAGGAAAATGCTCAAAACATGATAAAGGTCGGATCTTTACCTCAAACACGCATGGCTATCGCTGGGCTCGCCCCAACCCTAGAAGTGGGTGGACTACTCGCGCTTCATCGCAAACTCAGACATTGATTGAAAGGAAATAACTTGCATTAACTAAATTCAAAGCTTTTACAATCCTGGCAATCAACTCTCGTAAACTGCCAAAACCCTAAAACCTCTGAACTCCTAAACCGTCTCTGTGGAACTACCTCCCTAACTCCGAAATTGTATTGTGTGTAAGATTAAATAATGAAAAACCAGCCCCTAGGGCTTTATTTATAGCCTTCTATTCCTTGCTACTCAAGGATAGAATATCTATATCTATATCTAAAACTATATCTAAAATGCTTAACGATAAATAAAAGCGATAAAGAAATTAAATCTAAATATATCTAAATTGTTTCAAGTGGATAAATCTTCTCCTTCATGATAGATGTTGATGAAATCGGATAGATTATCGATCTTCTCGGCTTCCAAGGATTCCAACTCCGAGTAGGATTCGTCAAGCCACGTCAACAGCTTCTGGATTCGTCGTCGATGTCGACTAGGGCGTCCTCGACATTGAGTAGGAGTTTTGTCGACTGGCTCCTCGGGTTCATCGTCTCGGTTAGCCGGTGCTCGATGTGGCTCGGACTTGGCTCACGGGTCTCGTCGACCTCGACAAGGACTCGTCGACATCGAGTTGGGTCTTCCCTTCCGCTTCCACGAGTTGGCTTTTCCGTCGGCTTTGTGCATCCCGCTGGCAGCGAGATTTCTGCGGCAGCGAGCGGTCCGCTGCAGCGAATCGAGTCGCTGGCAGCGAATGCTGCTCGGTTGTCCTTGGCTTGTCCTTGGCTTGTCCTCGGCTCGTCGACTCTGGGTGTGCCGCCCGCTGGCAGCGGGGAATTTCGCGGCAGCGAGAGGCTCGCTGCAGCGAGTCGAGTCGCTGGCAGCGAGTGCCGCCTGGTCGTCCTCGGCTTGTCGACCAGCTCTTCTTCTCGTCAACTCCGGGCGTGACGCTAAGGTGTCGTCGATCTCGACTAGTGGTCCTCGAGATCGAGTAGAGCTCCGGAGCTGGGTTGGTCTGGCTCCTAGTCGACAAGGCCTGTGCTCGGACATGCTCGTCTAGATCGAGTAGGGCCTACTCGAGATCGAGTAGCGTGGGCTCTCAGCTTGATTCGCTTGGTTCCGCTGCTTCTTTGACCTTGGACTTCTGTAGTGGTTTTTCGAGCTTTTCTGACTTTTCTTAGAGTTGCTGTAAAACGTCTCGAATTCTGCAAATTTAAACAGAAACTGATGTAGATTCCATAATTTGGCAAATAAACATAAACTACATAGATTCTGTACTAGCCGACCCAAATGTATGCAAAGTATGCAGAAAACGATATTAAAGTTACTGTAAAATATGGTAAATTCAGCTCACAACAAACACCCTATACTTAAGCTTGCTTGTCCTCAAGCAATACTTTTATTTGTCATTCAGGGGAAGAAATCAAAACTCTCAACATATTAGATTCATTCTTATATAACCCAGCAGTCAATTACCATCCTTGAAAAGGTACTAGTGTCACAAATCCATGCATGTGCAATTATATCAAAGCAACATCTACTCACAAAAGGAGGGTTATGCAAAAACATTCGTAAGTGACAAGGCATTGATAATCAAGAGGACTTCAATTTAAGCTCAAATAAGGAGTAGATTTGGTAAAAGGCTAAAAGGTGGGCAGTTTCTGGCAATGTGGTGCTAATGATCCGGGGAAATGGAGTATTTCCAAATTGAATTTCCACATCCCTTTTCATAAGTTTCATCACCTTTCATAATGCTTTTATCAACAATAATGCTTTTACCTCTCTGACCTCAGCACTGCCTTCTCGCGAGTCGCAAACATGGGTGTCATGAATGGCCTCGGATACTTAGTGCTTTGGACTCCTCACAATGTGTTCCATCTCTCTAAACTATTATCTTAGAAAGCAGGGTCAATCTACCTTTATCTCCTGAGGTGATTGAATTTTCTTTCACTCATTAAATTTTCCATATATTTCAAACAATTTCTTTCCAAACTCCAATAATGATAATAATCACAACACAAACACCATATGATATTCTCCGTAATGTAACATTATTCTCAACATAATCCCCGGGTAAGGTAAAGAATGGCAAATATTTAGATCATGTGGAGCAATCTTTGGAATAAGGCATGTTATGGTTTTGTTTAATGCATAAGCATAGGTAAGGCTAGGATTTCAAGCAATGAGCATTATATGGAAATTTAAAGTCCTCCATCATTTTATCATGCAAGATGTCAAAAGCAACTTCAAATTTTTCCTCCTTCTATGGTTTTCAAGAAATAATGCACTTCATTATGACTTCCCTTTACTAGGCAATTTCATGCTATATCTCTGATGAATCTAATTTTGCATCGTCGAGTTCAATATAAGCTTCCATGACATTATTCAAAAATTTTCAAATTTTCAATAATGCATTCCCAAAATAGCCATGCAGCAGTTCAAAGAAATAATGCACATATAATGTCAAATAAAGTATGAAGTAAGCCCTTCCCCCACCCCATACTTAAATTTTACAGTGTCCTCACTGTATAAAAATTAAATAAAAATAAGAGTAAAGGAAGGAACTCACAGGATAAAACATCGAGGAAGGCGGATCAGTGCATGTCGAGTAGATGTTCTACTCGATATCGAGTACAGTACCCGATATCGAGTAAGCTCTCAGCGTCTGGTGGAATCTGAAGTCGAGGAGCGTTTGGCTGGTCCATGTCGAGTACGTCTACTCGAGGTCGAGTTGTGTCTGGGCTGCTCCTTCTTGTCGCCGTCGACTTGGCCTTCGTCGATTTTGACTGTTTTTCAGGGACTTCTTATTCCACTTTTCGCGATCCTCTTATGCTTTCCGACCTAAAGGTGTTAGATTGCACAAGAAACAAGACTATCCACATGAAATATTCTAAAAGAAATAAAACCCCAAAACCAAAAACAAAAACCAAAAACAAAAAGTTCAAAAGTCCCAAAAATCACAGAGTTTTATATACATGCTCTAGATTTTAGAGTCGCTAGGTCGACTTCTCCTTTTGCGCTCAAGGACCTTTATTGTGGGGCCCACTCATGCTTGTCCCTTCTCCTGGATCATCTAAGTCCTGATGGTAGTATGCAAGCTCAGCAGATAGGTTGTTGCTTGCATCGTCTCCTCTTGCCTTCTCCCTTTTCCTTCCAGCTCTCAGTTTTCGCAGATTATCTTGCCACGACGTCTTATCTCCCCTTAAATCATTTAAAATTTTCTTTATGGACTGAGGGGGAGTAGGATTCGTACCTGAACTTGCCTTTTCGGACCCAAAACAGGAATCTTTGGGCTTGGGGCTAGTCGACATCGATGAAGACTTGTCGACCTCGAGTATAGGGACCCCATACTTAGGCTCCTGGCAAGTTTCCGGCTCTGCAGTGGTTGTCGAGATCGACGGAGGCTTGTCGAAGTCGAGTAGGTCCCTTGTCGAGATCGAGTTGGTCTTGTCGATCTCGAGTACAGCGTCAGCACCTTCCCCCGCTGTTTGCTTGGTCCCGTGGTTGCTGATGCTTTTCACCTCCAGCCATGAAATTTCCTCTTTTGCAGGGCCAAAAGAGAAATCCAACACCTCATCGCCTATGGTGAAGGTGAGCGATCTATTCTTGACACTAATTTTGGCATCTGCAGTAGCTAAGAATGGTCTACCAAGAATAATAGGGCTCGTAGGATCTTCAGCACAGTCAATGATAAGGAAATCAGCTGGAACAAAGAATTTACCAACCTGAACAGGGACGTTCTCAACTATACCTGTAGGGATGACTACTGTATTGTTTGCCATGTATAGCTTAGCATCCACAGGTTCTATGCATCCTATCTTTACTTTCCGCCAGATTGATAAAGGCATGATGCTCACACTTGCCCCTAAATCGCATGGAGAATCATATTTATATTGACCAAAACCCACAGTAACAGAAAACTCACCAGGGTCACGTCTCTTTTCAGGGAAGTGGAGTACTTTGCATTCGCCTGCGATCTCTGAGATGGATCGCTTCTTGCTTAGGATTTCCTTGAGAAATTTGACATATCCAGGCATCTCTTGCAGGGCTTCTGTAAAAGGAATAGAAACATTTATTTCTTGCAGCATATTAACAAATCTGGTAAACCTACCTGCAGTGGGATCTTTCTGTGCCTTTGAAGGGAAAGGCAGTGGCTTTTTCAGTTTCGGAGCCTGATTAGCTATCGGAGGTGTTGCAGAGTCGTCGACGTCGGCTAGACGATGCTCGTCGATCTCGACAACGGGCTCGTCGACATCGAGTAGGGTGGTCGACCTGGAGTTGCTGGTCTGCGTAGCGGAGTCCGAGCTCAGCTTCTGGTCTTTGTCAAGTGGAGTCTCGTCGATGTCGAGTACACCTTCCTCGAGATCGAGTTGGCCGTGCTCTACGTCGAGTTGCTGCTCTGCCATGCTTTGCTGTTTTCCGACCACTAGCTCGTGTAATTGATGTCCACTCCTCAATTTTATAGCTGCGACGTGTCCGATTTTCTCCTTAGGATTGGGTTCAGTTTGCCCAGGGAGTTGTCCGGACGGTCGTGGGATATATGCAGCGATTTGACCCATCTGCGTCTCTATTCCCCTTTTCCAGATGTCCAATTCCCCAAACTTTGTAGTGATATTCTGGAATTGGTTGTTGATGGTGCCCTGATTCCGACGCATCTCCTCAAGGATCAGCTGCAGATCATCCTTCTTTTGATCCCTTTCTGGATGTCCTGGAGCTCTGTAGGGTGGGGGATTCCTAGGAGGACCCTGGTTCCACTGTGGTTGGTAGGATCGTTGGTCTCCCATGTAGCGATTTGGACCCCAGCGTAGGCTGCTTGCTCATGTGTTTCTGCCATCCTGACTTGCTCGGTGTGTGGGCACTCAGTAGTGGTGTGCCTCTGTGATCCGCATTCAATGCAAGACTGGTTGACAGATAGATATTTGACTTGCTTGAGGAGCTTGCGATTCTGGTCTCTGTAGAACTGCTCCCTGACATCTGGGTCAATCTCCTTTGCTGGCTCATATAGTGGCATTGATGGTGCTGGCCTGGCGTAAGAGTTCTCCTCATAGTTTGTAGGAGCCCCATATTTGTTGTCGTAGTTAGTGAGCTTTTCTAGCACACCCCATGCGTCGCTTGAGGGCATCGTCAGATACTCATAACGAGTATAATGGTTGCTCCTATCCTTTGTGATTTGATCCAGAGAGTTGAAGAAGATCTCCTGGATGACGTAGGGTGGCTGTCCATGAGTAAGGCAAGATCGCAGTAGTTCTTTGTAGCGTTCCCATGCCTTTGCCAGCGGTTCCCCTTGCTTCTGTTTGAAGGCCGTGATTTTCTGACGGAGAAGTGCTGTTTTGGTGGGTGGGAAGTATTTGTTCATGAACTCTTGCTCTACTTGGGCCCAGGTGGTGAGAGATCTCGGCTTCAGCCCTTCAAGCCATTTTAGTGCAGGTCCAGCGAGCGACCAGCGAAAAGATTTCATCTTGACATATTCCAGAGTTGTACCTTCTGCAAGAGTACGACACATATCATGAAAGTTAGTAATATGTTCAAGAGGGCACTCATTAAATTTGCCATAAAAAGCATTATTTTTAAGCTCTATCAAAAATTGAGTGCGAATTTCAAAAGAGTTATCAGGGATTAGAATCGCCGATTCAGGCACGACGAGAGTTGGTTGCATATAATCCTCAGCAGTGGTTGGATATTGGGCAAGCTCAGCTTCTGCTTGCCTTGCACGCTCAGCTTGCTGTTCCCTGGCTGTTCTTTCAGTGGCGAGAGCAACATCTTTGGCGGCTATTTCCCTTGTAAGCCTTTCGATCATTTGCTCTTGTGTTTCAACGGCCGCCATTATCCTTTTGAGTTTAGAGTGGATGTGTAGGTAGCGCTCCGGTTCGTCTAAGGTGCCAAACTCAGGTGGTAGACCAGAACGGCGCATACACCTGCGAAGTAACTCAAAAGAAACGTGAGACTTAACTACCTAAGGCGCGAATGATTGCTTCCCCGGCAACGGCTTCAATTTGTTGTTGCAGGAGGATGGTCAAGTATGAAATAAATATAAACTAAAGATCAGACTGACTTCCCTGTCTCAGCAAATAATTACAAGACTTCCTCTCGTTGTAGTAGAAGGTTGTCAGGATCGAATCCACGAGGAAGCGTGTTAGCGGATCCTAGGTAGCGAAGAAATCTCACGAACGTCGACAACAGTGTCCTCGATCTCGACTAAGGGTTAGTCGACAGAAGATCGGACAGTCGAACACAGCGTAGCAGTCGCAGGCAGAAGCTTGTCGATGTCGATGAGGGGCTACTCGATGTCGAGTACAGTCCTCGTCGACTTTGCTTCGTCTCGCTGAGTACCTGCACAGTTAAGCTACAGCGATGCTAGATCGAGAATCAGTAGTCGAGATCGACGAGGCTTGGTCGAGGTCGACGAGGGCAGAAATTAAAACGAAATAAAGAAATAAAGTAAAGACAAATGCTTTGGGACTTTCGAAATAAACTGTATGTAAAAGGCTTCCAAGATTTGGGTTTGCAACAACGATAACCAAGCATGCATAAGGTAGAACCAAACAAATTATCATGTAAATCGCATCAAAGGACTAAGCTTTCGCCTTTTCCAACAATTAGACAACTCTCTCAAGAAACCCTAATTGTCTCTACCGATTTTATTGTTTATAATCCAAGTTGTTAACATGGATCTCCATTAGAGGGGTAATAAACACATAAACAAGTAGGAAAATGCTCAAAACATGATAAAGGTCGGATCTTTACCTCAAACACGCATGGCTATCGCTGGGCTCGCCCCAACCCTAGAAGTGGGTGGACTACTCGCTCTTCATCGCAAACTCAGACATTGATTGAAAGGAAATAACTTGCATTAACTAAATTCAAAGCCTTTACAATCCCGGCAATCAACTCTCGTAAACTGCCAAAACCCTAAAACCTCTGAACTCCTAAACCGTCTCTGTGGAACTACCTCCCTAACTCCGAAATTGTATTGTGTGTAAGATTAAATAATGAAAAACCAGCCCCTAGGGCTTTATTTATAGCCTTCTATTCCTTGCTACTCAAGGATAGAATATCTATATCTATATCTAAAACTATATCTAAAATGCTTAACGATAAATAAAAGCGATAAAGAAATTAAATCTTAATATATCTAAATTGTTTCAAGTGGATAAATCTTCTCCTTCATGATAGATGTTGATGAAATCGGATAGATTCTCGATCTTCTCGGCTTCCAAGGATTCCAACTACGAGTAGGATTCGTCAAGCCATGTCAACAGCTTCTGGATTCGTCGTCGATGTCGACTAGGGCGTCCTCGACATCGAGTAGGATGATAGATGTTGATGAAATCGGATAGATTCTCGATCTTCTCGGCTTCCAAGGATTCCAACTCCGAGTGGGATTCGTCAAGCCATGTCAACAACTTCTGGATTCGTCGTCGATGTCGACTAGGGCGTCCTCGACATCGAGTAGGAGTGTTGTCGACTGGCTCCTCGGGTTCATCGTCTCGGTTAGCCGGTGCTCGATGTGGCTCGGACTTGGCTCACGGGTCTCGTCGACCTCGACAAGGACTCGTCGACATCGAGTTGGGTCTTCCCTTCCACTTCCGCGAGTTGGCTTTTCCGTCGGCTTGGTGCATCCCGCTGGCAGTGAGATTTTCCGCAGCAGCGAGCGGTCCGCTGCAGCGAATCGAGTCGCTGGCAGCGAATGCTGCTTGGTTGTCCTTGGCTTGTCCTCGGCTCGCCGACTCCGGGTGTGTCGCCCGCTGACAGCGGGGATTTCCGCGGCAGCGAGAGGCTCGCGGCAGCGAGAGGCTCGCGGTTGCGAGAGGCTCGCTGCAGCGAGTCGAGTCGCTGGCAGCGAGTGCCGCCTGGTCGTCCTCGGCTTGTCGACCAGCTCTTCTTCTCGTCAACTCCGGGCGTGACGCTGAGGTGTCGTCGATCTCGACTAGTGGTCCTCGAGATCGAGTAGAGCTCCGGAGCTGGGTTGGTCTGGCTCCTAGTCGACAAGGCCTGTGCTCGGACATGCTCGTCTAGATCGAGTAGGGCCTACTCGAGATCGAGTAGGCTGGGCTCTCAGCTTGATTCGCTTGGTTCCACTGGTTCTTTGACCTTGGACTTCTGTAGTGGTTTTCCGAGCTTTTCTGACCTTCCTTAGAGTTGCTGTAAAACGTCTCGAATTCTGCAAACTTAAACAGAAACTGATGTAGATTCTATAATTTGGCAAATAAACATAAACTACATAGATTCTGTACTAGCCGACCCAAATGTATGCAAAGTATGCAGAAAACGATATTAAAGTTACTGTAAAATATGGTAAATTCAGCTCACAACATGCTGCTCCGCATATCTAGGTCTTCGGCTTCTCGATCAGGTGCTGCTTTCTCGACTCCGGGTATGACTTCAAGTTTTGTCGATATCGAGTAAACTACTCGATATCGAGTAAGGTTCTGGAGTCGGGTTGGCTTCGTCTTCAGTTCCTCGATCAGCTCCTACTCGACCAGGCTTTGCTTCACCATTTTTTTTGATATCGAGTAAGAGTGTTCGATATCGAGTAACGTTCAGTCTCCGTCTTTGCTTCTTGGTTTTTTTCCCGAAACGGCTACAAATTTTGTAATATTAAACCAAAACTTATGTAGACCTCTATTTCTTGCAAATAAGCATATATTACATAAATTCAACTTATTCCCAGCCCGAAATATGAAAAGTGTAAAAAATAAAGAGCTGAAATGTGCATTTCAACATGGTGGACATCACTAAGCGCATCAACCTCAGCTTCCTGGTACTCAATCCTTTGCTCCAGCTTCACTGTGTCTCCTTGGGATGGTGTCTTCAGAATCCAGCCGCCGGCTAGAGTCTGTTCAATCCCCAATCTTTTCCAGCAATCCTCATCAATTCGTCCAGTGTGTGAGACATGTTCCTCCTGTCGTGTGTCAATTTTGAAGAACTCAAAGATATTGGGGAGGAAATTGGCATAATGAAGTGAAGCAGTCATAAGGGTATTGATGGTGTGAAGCATGTATGTGAGAATCAGATCAGGAACATCAACCTCATGACCCGCCATAATCAGATAGAGAGTGTGAAGCATGTTGTTAGTGACAAGCTGGCGAGAATTTTTTCTGAGCAAGATGCAGCAAGCGAGGAGAGTGAAGATCACTTTAGCCTCAAGGGTAAGGATATTGTGCGTGTGTTTGGGCTTAGGCTGGAAAGCTTCAGGAGGAGGAACCGGACGCACAAAAAGCTCTTTTTGCGCTTTGCGAAGACAATACTCCTTGGAGGGGTGATCTTGGGTGTTGACGGTTTCAGGGGTGCCAAGGATGAGGGCTAAAGAGGAGCGGGTAAGATTATACTCTAGCGCCGCTTCACTTGAGAGGAGAGAGTGAGTACTCCCTTCTCTCTACTGGCAGTAAAGATCACACAGAAAAGTCAAGTGTAGCGAGGGTAGGCAGCAGTGCCGGGGTTTAGGAGGGACCATACATGAGAGTTCTTTAACAAATTGACGCACGGGAGGTATGTGGATTCTAGAAAATCTAGATCCACATGCTCACAAAAGTTGATGGGTCGATTAACATACTCATCCTTCCACATCTCGGATTTTGTATGACTACCGAACCAGGAGAGAGGGCCATCGAAGAATACCTCGTGATTGGTCGAGATCTGAAGACGATGTTGATGTGGGGCATTCTTAGGAGCGCGAGGATTCACCGGCAAGGATGATTTCGGGGAGGAGGACGGGGTTCTCTCTTGATGATTTTTCGGCGACCACGGGATCCTTCATCCTTAGTCTCCGAGGAAGTCTCCAATTGTCGAAGAGTCGGCTTGCCCTTGTAGTCTTCTTCAATTACTTTTCCCTTGCCCTTGTGTTGTAGGAGGAAATCGAGTTCAAAATATAAGAATATAAATCAAACCAGATCTTGCCCACGCAAATAATTACAAGACTTCCTCCCGATGTAGCAACAGGAAGTCAGGATCGATCCTCGAGGATGCTGGTCAGCGGATCTTAGGTAGCGGATATCTCACGTCGGATTTCTACCTAGGGAAGCACTCAATATCAACTAGAAGTAGTCGATATCGACCTCTTCAGTCGATTTCTTGAAGTTGTGCAGAAGGAAGTCAATATCGACCTATTTGCTTGATATCGACCTGTATGCTTGATATCGACCAGTTCCTGCAAAAATACAAACAAGCAACGATCTTTCTGGATCGAGAATTAGCAGTCGATATCGACCAGTGTTGGTCGAAATCGAGTAGGTGCATAAAACGAAATAAAAGACAAAGTTCATAGATTTTGGAATAAACTATGTAAAAGAAAACTTCCAAGATTGGGGTTGATGTCCATGATTTATGCCATGTTTTTATACTTATTACAACTCCTTATTCTATCATTTTATGCATTCTAGGTTGGGAATATAGTGAATTTGTTTAGTTTATGCTTATTCGCCAAATTATAGAGGTCTACATAAGTTTCTGTTTAATATTGCAGAATTTAGAGCTAAATCGGAGCAAAACCAAGAAGGACTGGAGGAGCACTTGATGTCTACTGAAGGAGCGCGAAAATCAACGGAAGAGCGCCTGACATCGAGCAAAACTGAGCTCGGAGCAATAAACTGAGGAGTGGTCGATATCCAGCCAAACTGGTCGATATCGACCTGAACTTGGTCGAGAATCCCAGATCAGCTCGAGAAATAATAAAGACAGAAGGAATACTCGATATCGAACTAACTTGGTCGATATCGACCTAAGACAGCTCGATATTTCCCCAGAAGCCTAGATCGAGCGAGTCAGAGAGAAGCTGAGAAGACTACTCGATATCGACCTAACTTGGTCGATATCGACCAAAAACCACTCAAGATTCCTTCCATTGGCCGAAATCGAGTGACTGAAGTGAAGCGGAAAAGATGACTCGATATCGACCAGACATGGTCGATATCGACGAACATGCAGTGACGAGTTCAACTCGATCCCGAGCTCTAATCCAAGTTCTATCCAAAGTCGATATTCCAAGAGAAGATTCCTTGCACATGAAGACTTGAGAGATATTTTATCTTTTTTATCTTTTTATTTGTCCTAAGGGTGGAACAATTAATCACCCTATATGATTTATCTTGTTTTACTAATTTAGATTTTTTTATTTCCAAGTAGATTTATATCCTTAGATTGAAGATAGATATTCCTTACCTTGATTAGCAAGGATTAAGGCCTATAAATAAAGCTCATGGGGCTAGTTTTAATTCATTCAATTCTAGAGAGGAGAAGAGGTAGTAAGTAGAGAGAGAGAGAGTGGAGGTCGATTGAGAGTTAAGGAGCGAGAGCAATTATGCTTTGATCATCCACTGCATTTGATATGTTTATTACCTATTTAATAGAGATTCAGGTTAACAACTTGGATTATAAACATGAAATTGGTAGATACAATTAGGGTTTCTTGAAAGAGTTGTCTAATTGTTGGAAAAGACGAAAGCTTAATCCTTTGATGTGATTGCATGATAATCTCTCTTTATCTTGCCTCATACATGTTTGGTTATCGTTGTTGCAAACCCTGATTTTGGAAGTTTTCTTTTACATAAGTTTAATCCGAAATCTACAAGCTTCGTGCTTTATTTATGTACTGGCCCCCACTCGATATTGACCAGCTACTGGTCGATATCGACTTCTAATTTTCGATCCAGAAAGATCGCTACTCGTTTGTGTTTTTGCAGTTACAGGTCGATTTTGAGCACAACGGTCGATATCGAGCCCTTAGGTCGATATCGAGGCACTTTGGTCGATATTTGTCTGACTTCTACAGAACCCCCAAATTTGATTGGAACAGGTCGATATCGACTACCAGCAATCGATATCGAGTGGTCCCCTGAAGTCGAAATTGACGTGAGATTTTCCGTTGCCTAGGATCCGCTGATATGCTTCCTCGAGGATCGATCCTGACTTCCTTTTACAACATCGAGAGGGAGTCTTGTAATCATTTGCGTGGGCATAATCCGGTTTGATTTATATTATTATATTTTGAACTCGATTTCCTCCTACAACGAATTGGCACCGTTCTTGGGGAAGCAATCATTCGCGCCTTAGGTAGTTAGATCTCACGTTTTTCTTGAGTTTTGTTTCGCAAGTGTATGCGCCATTCTGGTCAACCACATGAGTTTGACACCTTAGACGACCCGGAGTGTCTTATACACATCCACTCTATACTGAAAAGGATCATGGCGACCGCCGAAACACAAGCCCAGACGATTGAGAGGCTTCAAAGGCAGTTAGAATCCAACAATGCTGCTGTCGCCGTTGAGAGAGCACGCACTGAGCAGGAAGTTGAACGAAGGAGGCAGGCAGAGGCTAAGCATGCCCAAAACCCTACCACTGCGGAGGAGTACATGCACCCGACTCTTGTCGTGCCTGAATCGACTATTCTAATCCCTCCTAATAATTTTAAGATTCGCATTGCCTTCCATATTGAAATTAAAAATAATGCTTTTTACGGAAGATTTAACGAATGCCCTCTTGAACATATTACGAATTTTTCTGACATGTGCCAAAATGTTGCTGAAGGTACTACTCTGTAATATTTCAAGATGAAAGCTTTTCGTTGGTCTCTTGCCGGTCCAACATTGTAGTGGCTTGAAGGTCTTCCTGCGCGATCCCTCACAGCATGGGCAGAGGTTAGAAATGTGTTCCGCAACATGTTCTTTCCTCCCGCCAAGACAGTACTCCTCAGACAAAAGATTACAGCCTTCAAACAAAAGCCTGGGCAACTGCTAGCACGAGCATGGGATCGATACAAGGATCTACTGCGATCCTGCCCTACTCATGGGCAGCCACCATACGTGATTCAGGAGATTTTCTACAATTCTCTTGATTTGGCTGTCAAGGAAAGGATCAATCAGTTCACGCAGTATGAATACCTCGCGCAGACACCAGCAGAGGCATGGGGTACTATTGAAAGGCTCACCAATTTCGACAACACCTATGAGGCTCCTGCAAACTATGAAGAAAACAATGACAACTATTTGGGGCCAACCTTCTAAGAAGATTGATCCTGATGTAAAGGAGCAATACTACAGAGATCAGAATCGTAAGCTCCTCAGGCAAGTCAAGTATCTTTCTATCAACAAGCCCTACATTGAATGTGGCTCACAGCGGCACACTATCGTAGGAGCCCAAGCAAATAAAATAAATCAAACCAGATTCGTGCCCATGCAAATAATTACAAGACCTCCTCCTGATGTAGCAGCGGGAAGTCAGAATCGATCCTCGAGGAAGCTGTTGTGAGCTGAATCTGCCATGTTTTACAGTAACTTTTATATCGTTTTCTACATACATTTCATACATTTGGGCTAGAAAAGTACAGAATCTATGTAGTTTATGCTTATTTGCCAAAATTATGGAATCTACACCAGTTTCTGTTTAAATTCGCAGAATTCGAGGCAATTTACAGCAGTTATGACAAAGGTTGGAAAGGCTCGAAAATCAGCTACAGAAGTCCAAGGTCAAAGAACGACATAACTAAGACGAATCAAGCTGGAGCCCAGAGTTACTCGATATCGAGTTCTTTTAGTCGATATCGACAAAGATGTCCGAGCAGTGCTCATCGAGTAAGAGCTGATCGAGGGAGCTGAAAACGAAGGCAACCCGACTCCGGCGCTTTACTCGATATCGAGTAGTGTACTCGATATCGACAAACACCCTGATGTCATGCCCTGAGTCGAGGAGCTGTGCCAAGTCGAGAAGCCGAAGACCTGGGGATGCCGAGCACCAGTTACTCGATATCGAGTAACCTGCTCGATATCGACAAGACCAGCAACGCCTGTCCGAGCCAGATCGGGGAGAAGTTGCTCGACAACACCAGGCCAAGCAAATCGATGACACAATTTTACTCGATATCGATGAAAGTTGTCGTTATCGAGGACCCCAGCACCACACTTCCGAGCCTGATCGAGGACCAGCTACCCGAGATGCCCAGCCAGCTGAAGTCGACGACGAAGGTTACTAGATATCGAGGAGCGCTATCTAGAGCCGCGTTACGCAGTGAGCTGTCTGACGCGGTTTTGGATTGCTTGGAACCGAAGGAGTCCGATTCTATCAACATCTATCAAGTTCTACCTATGAAGAGAAGATTTACCCACACATGGAAGATTTACCTTTTTGGATTTAATTCCTTTATTCCATTTATTTATCTTTAAGCCTTTAGATATTTAGATATAGATATAGATAGACCTTCTTACCTAGAATAGCTAGGGAATGAATCCTATAAATAAAGCCTTAGGGGCTGTTTTTTTATTCATTCAATTTCAGAGAGAACAACAAGTAGAGAGGGGAGGAGAAGAGGTTGTAAGTTTGAGTTTATTAATGCAAGTTAGTTCTTTTTCATCAAAGATGTCTGTGATTGCGATGAAGAGCGAGTATTCACCCACTTCTAGGGTCGGGGTGAGCCCGACGGTAGCCATGTGAGGGGATGCGGTAAAGGTACGATCTTTTAATGCAATTTGTCTTCTATCACTATGAGCATGATTCTTTTGCGAGATTTGAAGGTGATCCTTGTATGTGTTATTGAAGCGAAAGTGATCTTAATGCAACTTGGATTAATTATGTAAAAAAGGGTTAGTAACAGTTAGGGTTTATCCGAAAGCCTCTATATTCCTATTTGTTAATAACGAAAGTTATTTGATGGAAAGCATGATCTTTTATGCCTTTATGTGTTATTTTGCATGGTTATCGTTGTGGTGTTGATACCCCGGCCTTGGATGTCTTTAGTTTATTGAGTTTAATCACCGAAATCTGAGTTCTGTGTTCGAAGTTTGCATCTTTTAAAGTTTCTGTCTTTGTCGATTTCGGGGAGCTTCTAGTCGATATCGAGTAGCACCTTGTCGATATCGAGTAAGGGTTTGTCGAGATCAAGTTTATGTGTCTGAATTTGTTTTCTGTCGTCACTATGCTTTGTCGATATCGAGTACCTCCTTGTCGATATCAACACCACAAGCGAAAGTGATCACTATGCTTTCTGTAGTTTCTGCTTGTCGATATCGAGTACCTCCTTGTCGATATCTACAGCTACATGAGATACGCTGACACGCTTCCTCGTGGATCGATCCTGACTTCCCACTACTGCATAGGGAGGGAGTCTTGTAATTATTTGCTGGGGCATGATTCTGGTTTGATTTATTTTATTATATTTTAAACTCGATTTCCTTCTATTAACAAATTGGCGCCGTTGCCGGGGAAGCAATCATTCGCGCCTTAGGTAGTCAGATTTCACTTTTCTTTTCAGTTACTTTGCAGGTATATGCGCCGTTCTGGTCAAACACTTGAGTTTGACGCCTTAGACGAACCGGAGCGCCTTATACACATCCAAGCTAAACTAAAAAGAGCCATGGCGGCCGCAGAAACACAGGAACAACTGGTTGAGAGGCTTCAGAGGGAACTAGCTGCCAAAGATACTGCTCTCACCGCTGAGAGAGCACACATTACACAGGAGGTTGCGCGAAGGAGGCAATTGGAAGATGAGCTTTCCCAATACCCTACCACTGCAGAGGATTACATGCACCCGACTCTCATAGTGCCTCAATCGGCCATTCTAATCCCTGAAAATAACTATGAAATTCGCACTCCTTTCCTTATTGAAATTAAAAATAATGCTTTCTTTGGTAGATTTAATGAATGCCCTCTTCAGCATATTACAAACTTTACTGATATGTGTCGTACTGTTACTGAAGGTACCACCTTGGAGTACATCTTGATGAAGGCTTTTCATTGGTCCCTATCTGGTCCAGCATTGAAGTGGCTTGAAGGGCTGAAACCGCGATCCCTCACGACATGGGCTGAAGTAAAGAAGGAATTCCTCAACAAGTTCTTTCCTCCTGCCAAGACAGCACTCCTCCGCCAGAAGATCATAGCTTTCAAACAGAAGGCTGGGGAACCACTGCAAAGGCTTGGGAAAGATATAAAGATCTGCTGTGATCATGCCCTACACATGGACAGCAACCCTGCGTAGTTCAAGAGATCTTCTTTAATTCTCTGGACTTGGCTGCACAGGATAGGATCAACACATATACTCACTATGAGTATCTGACAATACCGCCTGCTGACGTATGGGCTGCTCTCGACAAGCTGACCGACTATGATAACAAGTATGGAACTCCAACCAACTATGAGAAGAATGCCTACGCCAGGCCAGCCCCATCCAGCCCCTCTATGAGCTCCTAAAGCAAGTCAAGTATCTATCGGTCAACCAGGCCTGCATCGAATGCGGATCACAACGGCACACCACTACGCGGGGGGTCTCAATCGCTACATAGGGGACCAAAGGTTTCAGCAACCACAATGGA
This sequence comes from Persicaria tinctoria, assembly GCA_037127255.1. NCBI lineage: Eukaryota > Viridiplantae > Streptophyta > Magnoliopsida > Caryophyllales > Polygonaceae > Persicaria > Persicaria tinctoria. Next base: position 33,903,571 of record JBANSL010000020.1, read on the forward strand.
ACCAATGTGCCCCTAGGAACCCCCCACCCTACAGAGCTCTAGGACATTCGGAAAGGGACCAGAAGAGGGGTAATCTACAGACCGTTCTAGAGGAAATACGGAGAAATTATTCAGACACCAAGCAATCCTTCAACTCAGTCTACACTCAGATACAAGGTTTCAACTCTAGGCTTGGGGAGATCAATGTCTGGAGAAAATCAATTGATACACAGATTGGCCAGCTAGCAGCAGGAGTCCCCAGACAGTCAGGTTCACTCCCAGGATCTTCAGAACCAAATCCTAAAGGGAAGACTGGACACATCGATGCTATAAAACTCAGAAGCAGCCATCAACTACAAGAGCCAGAGGTCGGAAAGCAGCAGGACGAATGAGAACATCAACTCGATATCGACCAGACCTTGGTCGATATCGAGAAGAGGCAACTCGATATCGAGAAGAGGCAACTTGGTATCGAGACAGGTTTACTCGATATCGATGACAGAGTGGACCATCCTTCGTCTGTAGAGCACATCAATTCAACATCGAAGAATCTGGTCGATATCGAGAAGAATGTGGTCGATATCGAGGAAGATCAAGTCGATATCAAGAAAGTTGTAACACCTCTTACATCTGTTCTGGCTCCGAACCAGAAAAAGAAGTTGCCCTTCCCAACAAAATCTCCAAAGGACCTAGTTTAGCGACTCTAAAATCTAGAGCATGTATATAAAACTTTTGAATTTTGGGATTTTGGAACTTTTTATTTTTGGTTTTTGTTTTTAGTTTTTTAGTTTAGAATACTTCATGTGGAAAGTCTCATCTTTGTGTGCAATCTAACACTTTTAGGTCGACAAGCATAAAAGGATCGCGAAAGGTGGAATAAGAAGTCCTTGAAAAACAGTCGAAATCGACTAGGCCAATGGAGAACGACCAAGAGGAGCAACCCAGAGTTCCTCGACATCGAGTAGGCCAACTCGATATCGACTAAGCCAGAAGAATCTCCTCGACTTCAGAATTCTACTAGACGCTGACAGTTACTCGATATCGAGTACAGTACTCGATATCGACAAGATCGGTTCCTCGACATGCCCTGTTTTGCCCTCCTCGATGCATTATTCGGTGAGTTCCTTCCTTTACTGTTGTTTTTATTGATTTTATACAGTGGGGACACTGAATATTTTAAGTATGGGGTGGGGGAAGAGCTCATTACCATTATTATATGTTTTATTCTTGTTTTTTGGTTTTACATGGTGAAATTTTGAGAAAATTTTAAATTTTTGTGCATAAGGCTAAAACTCAAAATTCTATGAGACATCTCCCATTGCTTGTAAATTGTTCAAAGAAATAGTATCATGAAAGCTTATATTGAACTCGATGATGCAAAATTGGATTCATTAGAGATATAACATGAAATTGCCTAGTAAAGGGAAGTCACAATGAAATGCATATTTTCTTGAAAACCATGAAAGGAGGTAAAATTTGAAGTTGCTTTTGACATGTTGCATGATAAGAGGATAGAGGACTTTATATTTCCATATAATACTCATTGTTTGTATCCTAGCCACACATATGCTTATGCATCACAAAAAGCCATATTATGCCTTATTTCATATTATTGCTTTACATGATCTAAATATTTCCCATTCTTTACCTTATTTCCTATCCGGGGATTATGTTGAGAATGATGTTACATTATGGAGATGTCATATAGTGTTTGTGTTGTTATATATCATTATTGGAGTTTGGTAGGAAATTGTTTGAAGTATATGGAAAATTTAATGAGTGAAAGAAAATCCGGTCACCGCAGGATGGGACACAATGTGAGGAGTCCAAAGCACTAAGTATCCGGGGCCATTCATGACACCCATGTCGAGCAGCCACATGGATGTCATGAATGGCCCCGGATACTTAGTCCAGATCCAGGTAAGTTAGTGCCCGGAGTCGAGGAAGCCACATCTAGTCGAGAAGACGAAGACGAAGACATGACGAGCAGCCTTTACTCGATATCGAGTACTTTGCTCGATATCGACAAACCCAGCACCAGATGACCAAGCCAGGGTCGGGGAGAGGTTGCTCGACAACACCAGGCCAGCCAAAGTCGACACCACTTCCTCGATATCGAAGAGTTTGCTCGATATCAACAAGCCCAGCACCACCTGTCCGAGCTAGATCGAGAACTTGTTACTCGACAACACCAAGCCAGCTGTAGTCGACGCCAAGGTTACTCGATATCGAGTAGTTTACTCGATATCGAGGAGCGCTATCCTGGGCCGCGTTACGCGGTGAGCTTTCCGACGCGGTTTGGGCTTGCTTGGGACGAAAGGAATCCGATTCTATCCGAGATCTATCAAGTCTATCAAAATCCATCCATGGAGAAGAAGATTTATCCACACTTGAAGATATTTAGCCTTTTAGATATATTTCCCTTTTAAAGATAAATGTTCCTTTTATTAATGTTTTATCTTTAGATATAGATAGAGATTTCTATCCTTGATTCGCAAGGATTAGAAGCCTATAAATAAAGCCTTAGGGGCTGATTTCTATTCATTCAACGTCAGTAGGAGAAGTAGTAGTAGAGAGGGAAAGAGAGGCCGAGTGGAGCAAAGGAGCGAAAGTGATCTGGCTTTGTTCGGTTTGTACTTTCTTCAGTTTGGTTTAATGCAAGTAGTTTATTTTCAATCAGTGTCTTCCATTGCGATGAAGCGCGAGTAGTCCACCCACTTCTAGGGTTGGGGTGAGCCCGACGATAGCCCTGTATGTTTGAGGTAAAGATCCAACTTTTATCATGTTTTAAGCATCTACTACTTGTTATGTGTTTATTACCCATCTAATGGTGGTCCATGCTAACAAATTGGATTGTAAACATAAAATCGGTACATACAATTAGGGTTTCTTGAAAGAGTTGTCTAATTGTTGGAAAAGGAGAAAGCGTGGTCCTTCGATGCAATTTACATGATTATCTGTTTTATTCCTGCCTTATGCATGCTTGGTTATTGTTGTTGAAAACATCAATCTTGGAAGTCTTTCATATATAGTTTATTCTCGAATCACACAAGCCTTGTCTTTATTTATTTTCGTTTAAACTTTCTGTCTCTCCTCGATATCGACTAAATCTGATCGATATCGAGTTACTGATCTTCGATCCCAGATCATTGTAGCTTTTCCTGTGAAGGTACCCGACGTCGACGAAGACTCTACTCGATATCGAGTAAAGGCTCCTCGATATCGACCAAACCCAGGATCTGTTGCTGCCTTGTTCGACTTGCCTGATCTTCTGTCGACTAACCTTAGTCGAGATCGAGCATCTGTAGTCGAATTCTGTCCGTGAGATTTCTTCGCTGCCTAGGATCCGCTGACACTCTGTTGTAAGAGGAAATCAAGTTCTAAATATAAGAATATAAATCAAACCAGATTATGCCCATGCAAATAATTACAAGACTCCCTCCCTATGCAGTAGTGGGAAGTTAGGATCGATCCACGAGGAAGCGTGTCAGCGGATCTCAGGAAGCTGTAAATCTCAAAGGCAGAAAAGCAAACAGAAAGACAGAAAGAAAGACAGAAATAACAAATAAAAGATGAAACTTAAAGGTGCAAACTTTCGAACACAGAATCGCAGATTTCGGTGGAATAAACTCAATAAACTAAAATACTTCCAAAGCTAGGGTATCAACACCACAACGATAACCATGCAAAATAACACATAAATGCATAAAAGATCATGCTTTCCATTAATTAACTTTCGTTATTAACAAATAGGAATATAGAGGCATTCGCATAAACCCTAATTGTTACTAGCCCTTTTTCACATAATTAATCCAAGTTGCATTAAGATCACTTTCGCTTCAATAACACAAACAAGGATCACCTTCAACTCTCGCAAAAGAATCATGCTCATAGGGATAGAAGACGAATTGCATGGCCACTGTCGGGCTCACCCCAGCCCCAGAAGAGGGTGGACTACTCGCTCTGCATCGCAACAGCAGACATCTTTGATTAAAAAGAAACAACTTGCATTAATAAACTCAAACTTACAACCTCTTCTCCTTCTCTCTCTATGTAACTAATTGTCTCTGAAATTGAATGAATAAATACTAGCCCCTAAGGCTTTATTTATAGCCTTCATTCCCTAGCTATTCTAGGTAAAAAAGTCTATCTATATCTAAATCCAATTATCTACTTGCTTTAAGATAAATAAATGCAATAAAGGAATTAAATCTATAAAGGAAATTATATCTAAAATAGGTAAATCTTCCATGTGTTGATAGGTCTTGATAGATGTTGATAGATCTCGGCAAAACTCGGACTCCTTCGGCCCAAGGAAAGCCAAACCGCGTCGGACAGCAAAACCGCGTAACGCGTCTCCAGAAAGATTTCCTCGATATCGATAAGATCTACTCGATATCGAGTAAAAATGTCGTCGACTACGGCTGGCTCGGCATGTCGGGTTACTGCTGCTCGATCAGGCTCGATCAGGTAATCTGGGGTCCTCGATATCGACAAGTTTAGTCGATATCGAGTAAGCTTGTATCGACTTCTCTGTGGCTGGTGTTGTCGAGTGACTTCTCCTCGGTATTGGCTCGAACAGGTGGTGCAGATCTTGTCGATATCGACAACTTTTGTCGATATCGAGTAATTGTTTCTCGACGTCTTCAGTACTCGGCTTCTCGACTTGGCACATCTACTCGACTGCGGGCATATGTTGAGGAAGTTGTCGATATCGAGTAGCTTACTTGATATTGACTAAACTTGTGGAGTCGGGTTGGCTCTGGCGCTCAGCTTCTCGATATGGCCTTACTCGATCACCACTGCTCGGACACCTTTGTCGATATCGTGTAAAATAACTCGATATCGAGTAACTCTGGGTTTCCAGCTTGATTCATCCGGGTTCTGTAGTCCTTTGAATTTGGACTTCTGTGGTTGATTTCCGAGCTTTTCCAACCTTTCTCAAAACTGCTGTAAATTACCTCAAATTCTGCGAATTTAAACAGAAACTGGTGTAGATTCCATAATTTGGCAAATAAACATAAACTACATAGATTCTGTACTATTCTAGCCCAAATGCATGAAATGTATGCAGAAAACGATATAAAAGTAACTGTAAAACATGGCAGATTTAGCTCACAACACACGCTTCCTCGTGGATCGATCCTGACTTCCCACTGCTGCATCGGGAGGAAGTCTTCTAATTATTTGCACGGGACGGATTCTGGTTTGCTTTCCTTTATTTATATTTTTAACCTGCATTCTCGATTTCCTCCTACAACAATAGGCCTCCAACCCTTGCTAATCAAGGTAAGAAAGTCTATCTATATCTATATCTATTTATCTACTTACTTAAAGATTAAATAATAGAATAAAAGGAATAAATCAACTATGACTATATCTAATGTGGATAAAATATCTTCTCTCTTGACTTGATGGCACTTGATAAATCTTGATAGAATTTCATCTCGAAAATATCACCATTGGATTCGGGATAGAAACTTAACAAGAACCCGGAATACTTCTCGTCGACCACTGGGATTTCCTCGATATCGAGTAGAATTCCTCGATATCGAGTAGCACTTTTCTCGTCTTCTGTTCAGCAACTCAATTCCGGCCTCCAGGAGAAAAGTCGACTTGGATTTTTCCTCGACATCGAGTAAATTCCTTGACATCGACCAAGGGTTGGTCCATCTTCGGCTTCTTCGTCGATCTTGGCTCCAGAAAGTGAAAATCGACTAAGTGGTTACTCGATATCGAGTATATTTCCTCGATATTGAGTTGCATGTTCAGTTCCCAGCTTGCTTGTCAATTTTTGGGGTCTTTACTCGATTTAGGCTTGGTCGACTTCGACCAATTTGGTCGATGTTGAGTAACATTCACCTCTCAGCATTTTGCTCTGTTCTTGAAACACACTTTCCCGGGTCCTCGTTCGTTGGATTGACGCATATGACCATGCGTTGGAAATCTCTTTTCGAGGGCTACAACTCTTATGAAGACATCACAACTTGATTCAGAATGATGAATGGTGAATAATGATCTTTTCTCTAGCTGCACCATTCCTAGCTTGTTCATGAGTTTCTTTAAGCTCCAAAGTGCGTCCGATTTCTGCGAAATATAACAAAAACTTGTGTAGACCTCCATAATTTGGAAAATAAGTGTAAACTACATAGATTCTGTATTAATCTAACCCAAATGCATGAAATCCATGCAGAAATCGATATGAATGTAGCTATAAAACATGGCGAATTAGGCTTACAATAAACACCCCATACTTAAGCTTGCATGTCCTCAAGCAATACTTTTATTTGTCATTTAGGGGAAGAAATCAAAACTCTCAACATATCAGATTCATTGCCATATGTCCCTGCAGTCAATTACCATCCTCAAAAAGGTACTAGTGTCACAAATCCTTTCATGTGCAACAAAAAGCAACATCTACTCACAAAAGGAGGGTTATGCAAAACATTCATTCGTGACAAAGCATTTATAATCAAGAGGACTATAATTTAAGCTAAAAAGGAAGTAGATTGGTAAAAGGCTAAATGTGGGCAAATTTTGGCCATGTGGTGTTAATGATCCGGGGAAATGGAGTATTTCCAAACTTTCTTAACCACATCCCTTCTTCATAAGATTCATCACTTTCCATAATGCTTTTTTTCAATAATAATGCTTTTACCTCTCTAACCTCAGCACTACCTTCTCGCGAGTCGCAAACATGGGTGTCATGAATGGCCCCGGATACTTAGTGCTTTGGACTCCTCACATGTGTGTCCCATCTCACTGAACTATTATCTCAGCAAGCAGAGTCGATCTACCTTTATCTCCTAAGGTGACCGAATTTTCTTTCACTCATTAAATTTTCCATTTTTTTCAAACAATTTCCTTGCCAAACTCCAAATATGATAACAACAACACAAATACCATATAACATCTCCATAATGTAACATCATTCTCAACATAATCCCCGGATAGGAAATAAGGTAAAGAATGACAATATTTAGAATATATGGAGCACTAATTGAAATAAGGCATAATATGGCTTTTGTGTTATGCATAAGCATAGGTAAGGCTAGGATATAACAATATAAGCATTATATGGAAATATTAAGTCCTTCATTCTCTTATCATGCAACATGTCAAAAGCAACTTCAAATTTTACCTCCTTTCATGGTTTTCAAGAAATAATGCACTTCATTGTGACTTCCCTTTACTAGGCAATTTCATGCTATATCTCTAATGAATCCAATTTTGCATCGTCGAGTTCTATAAAGCTTCCATGACATTAATAAAAAAATTTCAATGGAGCTCATTTTTTCAAACTTTTGAAAACTTGCATATAAGCCCATAAATCAAATATGAATTCCAAAATAGCCATGCATAAGCAATTCAAGAAATAAACTTTAAATATGCACACATAATGTCAAATAAAGCCAAATATATATGCATAAAGTAAGCCCTTCCCCCACCCCATACTTAAACATTACACTGTCCTCACTGTATAAAAAATAAGGGTAAAGAAAGAAACTCACTAGACAGATGTGCAGGGCTTCAAAATATCGAGTGAAAGAAAGAAACTGACTAGACAGATGTGCTGGGCCTAGTCCGCATTTAGCTTGCTTCTATCCCCATGGACCTGAAAAATGTAGAAGAGAAATAGCTACAATAGAAAAACTAAAAGTTCAAAAACCAAAAACAAACAGAAGCAACAATGTCCAAAAGTCCCAAAAATAAATGTCTATTTACAAGCTCTAGATTTTATAGTCGCTAGGCCGACTTTCTCTATGAAGCTCAAGGTGGCATTTGCAGGGCCCATGTAGCTTGGGTTTCAAATAGGACTCCATTCTTGTCCATCAGTTGCAGTCCGTCTGAATGGATCTTGTTCACCACGAAAGGCCCCATCTTTTTCTTGTTGAATTTGTTAGGAAACCAATTATCCTTTGATTTGGAAACATAGAGCTTGTCTCCAATTTCATACTCCTTAGGCTCATCATTGGAAATCCTACATAAGCGCACATACCAAGGCAAACCTCTCCCATGTATAGATAGATCTTTAATGGAAATAGGAGAAGAAAGATCCATACCTTGTCTTACCTTCGCAGAATCGGATTCGGGGACCTTAGTGTTTACTCGACATCGAGCAGATTTACTCGACATCGAGGAGCATCCTTCTTCTGGTGGGCTGCTTCTCAAGGAAGGTGTAGTCGAGGGAGAAGAATTTTGGTCGATGTCGACCAAATTAGTCGATATTGAGGAGTCCTTGCCTTCCAGTGGAGTGCTCGTCGCGGGATGAGAAGTCGAGGACGAAGATTTTTGCTCGATGTCGACCAATTTGGTCGATGTCGAGGAGTTCCCGAATTCTGGTTGGTTGCTCGACGAGGGAGCTGCTGGGGGAGGTCTCCGAGTTTGGTTGATGTCCACCAAATTCGTCGATGTCGAGGAATTCTGGTCGGTTGCGACCCTATACTTGCATCCTATCAAGGCATTCGAGAAATAATTAGTCGACATCGACTTACCTTGGTCGATGTTGAGAAGATCATCTGTGTCGTTGTTCAGGATGGCCATGTCTTTTCCACCTTGACTTCCATATCCCTCTTTTCCAGCTCTTTAGGAGTCATATTTCTTACCTTAGGCTCCCCGCAAGTGATGTAACCAACTGATAGACTTAACCTCTTCCATGGGACCTGTGTGCCTTCCAGTTTTATTAAAAGAATACTCAATTACCTCATTGCTGAAGTTGAAAGTGAGTACTCCCTTCCTTACGCTTATGTTGACATCCACCGTCGCCAAGAAAGGTCTTCCTAAAATAATTGGACAAGCAGGGTCCTCCGCCATATCGATAACTAAAAAATCAGCAGGGACAAAGAACTTACCTACTTGCACTGGCACATTGTCCACCATGCCTTTTGGGATGACCACCGTGTTGTTTGCCATATAAAGCTTAACATCCACAGGCTCTAGGGCACCTATCTTAACTTTGGACCATATTGTTAAAGGCATTATACTCACACTGGCTCCAAGATCACATAAAGCATTAAATTTGTATTGACCAAATCCAATGGTTATAACGAACTTACCTGGATCTGGCCTTTTCTCAAGAACGTCCATCTGGCTGCACTCCTTTGTGATCTCAGCCATTGACCGCTTTTTGCTTAGAATCTCTTTGAGGAACTTGACATATGATGACATTTCATTAAGAGCTTTTGTGAAGGGTATGGTGACATTGAGCCTTCTGAAGCATCTTGAAGAAGCGCTGAAACTTCTTCTCTGCTGGATCCTTTGGAGATTTTGTCGGAAAAGAGAGCTTTTCCGACATTGAGCCTTCTGAACAGATGTCGGAGGTGTTGAAGCGTCCTCATTTTCGACTTGAGTCTTCTCGACGTCAACATTATTTTGCTCGACATCGACCAGTTTCCTCGATGTCGAGTTGGATTGCTATGCAAACGAATCCAGGCCAAGCTGTTCCTCGATATTGAGTTGACTTTTCTTGACATCGACCAAGTTCTGGTCGATATCGACTTGTTGTTCTGCTTTGTCCTGCTGCTTTCCGACTTTTGGCTCGCATAGTTGGTGCGCTCTTCTGAGTTTTACGGCTGCGATGTGTCTAGTCTTCCCCTTAAGATTTGGTTCTAAAGATCCAGGGAGCGTACCTGATTATTTAGGGACGCCTGCTACTAGCTGGCCAATCTGTGTATCAATTGATTTCCTCCAGACGTCAATCTCTCCCAGCCTAGCGTTGACACCATGTATCTGAGTGTAGACAGAATTGAAGGACTGCTTGGTATCTGAATGGTTCCTCTGCATTTCCTCTAGGATGGTCTGTACGTCATCCCTCTTCTGGTCTCTTTCCAGATGTCCTGGAGCTCTGTATTGCAAGGGGTTCCTAGGGGCACCTTGGTTCCATTGTGGTTGTTGAAACCTTTGGTCCCCCATGTAGCGATTGGGACCCCCAGTGTAAGCTACCTCTTCGTGGTGTTCTTCCATCTTGACTTGCTCTGTCTGTGGGCACTCAGTAGTGGTGTGTCACTGTGATCTGCATTCGATGCAAGGCTGGTTGACAAAAAGATACTTTACTTGCTTGAGGAGCTTGCGATTTTGATCTATGTAGTATTGCTCCTTGACATCTGGGTCAATCAGCTTAGAAGGCTCATAGAGGGGCATGGATGGGGCTGGCTTGACATAGGCATTCTCATCATAGTTGATTGGAGTCCCATACTTGTTGCCGTAGGTTGTCAGCTTGTCGAGGGCAGCCCATGCGTCAGCTGGCGGCATTGTCAGATACCCATAATGAGTATATGTGTTGATCCTATCCTTAGCAGCCAGGTCAAGAGAATTGAAGAAGATATCCAGAACGATGCAGGGTTGCTGTCCATGTGTAGGGCAGGATCGCAGTAGATCCTTATATCATTCCCATGCCTTTGCTAGCGGCTCCCCAGGCTTTTGTTTGAAAGCTGTAATCTTCTGGCGAAGGAGCGCTGTCTTGGCAGGAGGAAAGAATTTGTTGAGAAATTCCTGCCTCACTTCAGCCCATGTTGTGAGGGATCGTGGACGGAGACCTTCAAGTCACTTCAATGCTGGACCAGCCAAAGACCAACGAAAGGCCTTCATCAATGCAAGAGTACGACACATATCAGTAAAGTTGGTAATATGTTGAAGAGGAAATTCATTAAATCTACCAAAGAAAGCATTATTTTTAATTTCAATAAGGAAAGGAGTGCGAATTTCAAAATTGTTTTCAGGAATTAGAATGGCCGATTAAGGCACGATGAGAGTCGGGTGCATGTAATCCTCTGCAGTGGTAGGGTATTTGGCAAGCTCAGCTTCGACCTGCCTCCTTCGCGCAACTTCATGTGTAGTGCGTGCTCTCTCAGTGGTGAGAGCAGTATCGTTGGCTTCTAACTCAGCTCGAAGCCTCTGTATCAACTGTTCTTGTGTTTCTACGACCGCCATGGCTCTTTTCAATTTAGCGTGGACGTGTATAAGGCATTCCGGATCGCCTAAGGCGTCAAACTCAGGTGTTTGACCAGAAGGACGTATACACCTGCAAAGTAACTCAAGGAAAACGTGAGATCTAACTACATAAGACGCGAATGATTGCTTCCCCGACAACAGCACCAATTTGTTGTAGGAGGAAATCGAGTTTAAAATATAACAAAATAAATCAAACCAGATTCGTGGCCACGCAAATAATTACAAGACCTCCTCCTGATGTAGCAGTGGGAAGTCAAGATCGATCCTCGAGGAAGCGAGTCAGCGGATCTCAGGTAGCTGGAAGATCTCAACGAAGTCGACCAGAAGATTCCTCGATATCGAGTAAAGTACTCGATATCGACTAACCTGTCGAGTGTTGTGAGCTAAATCTGCCATATTTTACAGTAACTTTAAATATCGTTTTCTGCATACATTACATGCATTTGGGTTAGATAGAACAGAATGTATGTAGTTTATGTTTATTTGCCAAATTGTGGAATCTACACAAGTTTCTGTTTAAAATCGCAGAATTCGAGACATGTTACATCAATTCTAAGGAAGGTCAGAAAAGCTCGGAAAACAACTACAGAAGTCTAGAATCCGAGAGTACAGAACCAGGACAAACTGAGCTGAAGTCAGGGCTACTCTATGTCGAGTACACCTTACTCGATGTCGAGTAGAGAGCCCGTGAGGACTTGGTCGACGAAGCCTGGTCGAGGAAGCTGAGCCAGACTAACCCGACTCCCGGAACGCAACTCGATCTCGACAAGCCCTAGTCGAGATCAACGACACCTCAGCGCCACACCCGGAGTCGACGAGAAGAGGAGCTGATCGACAAGCCAAGGACGAAGACGACCAGGCAGGATTCGCTGCCAGCGACTTGACTCGCTGCAGCGAGCCACTCGCTTCCGCGGAAATCCTCGCTGCCAGCGGGATGCACCAAGACGACGGAGCTCACTGACTCGCTCCAGCGGAAGGGGTCTCTCGCACATGCGGATCGACGAACTCACTGCAGCGGAAGAAGCGGCTCGCGGAAGCGGAAAGGAAGAATCCTAGTCGACGTCGACGAGCATTAGTCGAGATCGACGACGCCCAGGAGCCATGTCCAAGCCTTGTCGAGCAGAGTCACCCGAGATGTCCAGTCGACGACGAATCCTAGTCGACATCGACGAGCCCTTGTCGAAGTCGAGTAGACCCGTATCTGGAAACACGTCGACGTGAGCAGTCCGAGTAGAGTTGGGATTCCTTGGGCACGAAGGAAGTCGAGAAGGCCAAGAATCTATCCAATCTATCAAGATACATCATGGAAGAGGAGATCTATCCACTTTAAGACATTTAGATATATTTAGATTTAATTTCCTTATTGGTTTTATTTATCATTAAGCATTTTAGATATAGTTTTAGATATAGATATAGATATTCTATCCTTGACTAGCAAGGAATAGAAGGCTATAAATAAAGCCCTAGGGGCTGAGCATTAGGGATCTTATTCAATTCAATTTTAGAGGTAGAGAGGTAGTTCCACAAAGACGGTTTAGGAGTTCGAAGGTTTTAGGGTTTTGGCGTTCAACGAGAGTTGGATCGCCAGGATTGTAAGGTCTTTTGAATTTAGTTTAATGCAAGTTATTTCCTTTCAATCGATGATGTCTCAGTTTGCGATGAAGCGTGAGTAGTCCACCCACTTCTAGGGTTGGGGCGAGCCCGACGATAGCCATGCGTGCTTGAGGTAAAGATCCGACCTTTATCATGTTTTGAGCATTTTCCTACTTGTTTATGTGTTTATTACCCGTCTAATGGAGATCCATGTTAACAACTTGGATTATAAACATAAAATCGGTAGAGACAATTAGGGTTTCTTGAAAGAGTTGTCTAATTGTTGGAAAAGGCGAAAGCTTAGTCCTTTGATGTGATTTACAGGATTATTTGTTTGGTTCTGCCTTATGCATGCTTGGTTATCGTTGTTGCAAACCCCAATGTTGGAAGCCTTTTATATCAAGTTTAGTTCGAAATCCCAAAACAATTGTTTTTTTACTTTCTTTTACTTTCGTTTTATTCTCTGTCTCCTCGATATCGAATAGCACTCGTCGATATCGAGTACTGATTCTCGATCTAGCATCACTGTAGCTTCTGTGTGCAGGTACTTGACGAGACGAAGCGAAGTCGACGAAGACTCTACTCGACATCGAGTAGGCCTTGTCGACGTCGACGAGCCCCTGTCACTGCTGCTGCGCTGTGCTCGACTGTGCCTTACCCCTGTCGACTAACCCTTAGTCGAGGTCGAGTACCACTGTTGTCGACGTTCGTGAGATTTCATCGCTGCCTAGGATCCGCTGACACGCTTCCTCATGGATCGATCCTGACTTCCCACTGCTGCATCAGGAGGAGGTCTTGTAATTATTTGCAAGGGACGGAATCTGGTTTGCTGTGATTTAATTCTATTTAATTATTGCAAGTCTCGATTTCCTCCTAAACAACATCGAGTAAAATAGAATGCAAAACGAAACAGAAAACGAAGACCAACAGAAAGTACTCGATCTCGACCAACTTTCCTCGATGTCGACAAGATTTCCTCGACGTCGAGCAAAAATTCCTCGAGATCGACAAAGCAACAGAAACTTAAAAGTGCAACTTTTCGAACACAGATCACGAATTTCAATGAAATAAATCAATAAACTAAAGACTTCCAAGATCAGGGTTTCAACACCACAACGAAAACCATGCAAAATAACACATAAAGGAATAAAAGATCATGCTTTTCATCAAATAACTTTTGTTATTAACAAATAGGAAGATAGAGGCTTTCGCATAAACCCTAATTGTTACTAACCCTTTTCACATAATTAACCCAAGTTGTATTAAGATCACTTTCGCTTCAACTTTCGCAAAAGAATTATGCTCGCATGGATAGAAGATAAATTGCGTAAAAAGAATCAAACCTTTATCGCATCATCTCACATGGCTACCATCGGGCTCACCCCGACCCTAGAAGTGGTGGACTACTCGCTCTTCATCGCAATCGCAGACATCATGGATGAAAAAGAACTAAGTTGCATTAAACTCAACCAAACTTACAACCTCTTCTCCTTCTCTCTCTCTCTACTTGTGTTCTCTCTGAAACCAAATGAATGAAAATCAGCCCCTAAGGCTTTATTTATAGGCTTCCAACCCTTGCTAATCAAGGTAAGAAAGTCTATCTATATCTATATCTAATGTGGATAAAATATCTTCTCTCTTGACTTGATGGCACTTGATAGATCTTGATAGAATTTCATCTCAAAAATATCACCATTGGATTAGGGATAGAAACTTAACAAGAAATCGGATTACTTCTCGTCGGCCACTGGGATTTCCTCGATATCGAGTAGAATTCCTCGATATCGAGTAGCACTTTTCTCGTCTTCTGTTCAGAAACTCGATTCCGGCCTCCAGGAGCAAAGACGACTTGGATTTTTCCTCGACATCGACCAAAGTTTGGTCCGTCTTCAGCTTCTTCGTCGATCTCGGCTCCAGAAAGTGAAAATCGACTAAGTGGTTACTCGATATCGATTAGATTTCCTCGATATTGAGTTGCATGTTCAGTTCCCAGCTTGCTTGTCGATTTTCGGGGTCTTTACTCGATTTGGGCTTAGTCGACTTCGACCAATTTGGTCGATGTTGTGTAACATTCAGCTCTCAGCATTTTGCTCTGTTATTGAAACGCACTTTCTCGAGTCATATTTCGTCGGATTGATGCATATGACCATGCGTTGGAAAGCTCTTTTCAAGGCCTACAACTCTTATGCAGATATCACAGCTTTCTTCAGAACGATGAATGGTGAATAATGACCTTTTCTAAAGCTGCACCATTCTTAGCTTCTTCACGAGTTTCCTTTAAGCTCCAAAGTGCGTCTGATTTCTGAGAAATATAACAAAAACTTGTTTAGACCTCCATAATTTGGCAAATAAGTGTAAACTACATAGATTCTGTATTAATCTAACCCAAATGCATGAAATGCATGTAGAAATCGATATGAAAGTAGCTATGAAACATGGCGAATTAGGCTTACAACACACACCACTCCAGAGTGCCCACATACAGAGCAATTCTGGAGAGCGGAAACTCACGAGGAGGTAGCTTATGAAGGGGGTCCCAATCGCTATAGGGGGGATCAAAGGTTCTATCAGCCACAACGGAACCAAGGTGCCCCTGGGAAGCCCCCACCATACAGAGCTCCAAGACATCAAAAAAGAGACCAACGGAAGGATGATCTTTAGATGATCCTCGATGAGATGAGGAGAAACTAGGCACAACAAGAGCAGTCTACAAGCGCCATCCAGACTGAACTCCATGGCCTCAATACACGACTTGGGGAGTTGGATATCTGAAAAAAGAACATGGAGACCCAACTGGGTCAACTCGCGCAACAGATTCCAAGACCAGCCGGAAAGCTCCCTGGGCACAGATATCCCAATCCTAAGGGGCAATCCGGACACGTCGCTGCTGTAAAGCTCAAGAGCGGTGATGTCCACTGAAGTGACCATGTCTTTATATACATTTTAGCACCCTATTCTATATACTTTGCATATTTCAGGCTGGGAATATGTTGAATTTGTGTAGTACATGCTTATTTGCAAGAAATAGAGGTCTACATAAGGTTTGGTTTAATATTACAGAATTTGGAGCCATTCTGGGACGAAACCAAGAATGCTGAGATTTACTCAATTTCGAGTAGGCTTAATCGACGTCGACTACCACTAGGAGCAGAACAAAGTGAAGAACCGAAGAAAAAGAGAACTCGAGCAAGACTTTACTCGAAGTCGACCTGTTTCGTCGACGTCGACCAAAAGCCAAAGACACACCCAAGCTCGAGGAAGAGAAGAGGCAACTCGAGAAGACGCAGCGAATACGAGATCGAGCAACCAACTCGACGTCGACCAAGTTGGTCGAAGTCGACCAAAAATGTTCCCGGGCCGCGAGACTGTTGGACCAATCAGAGTACGAGTTGATTTGCTTGGGCTCGAAGAAAGGCCGGATCTGTCCCTATTCTACCATGATCTATCTATGGGAGAAGGATTTATCCACCACATGAAGATATTTAGATATTTAGATATTTAGTTATTTTCCTTTTTAGATAAATGTTCCTTTTTATTTAAGCTTTATCTTTAGATATTAGATAGATATTCTTTCCTTGATTAGCAAGGATTGGAAGCCTATAAATAAATACCATGGAGTGAAGGAGCAAAAGCAAGGTGGCTTCCATCGGTTGTAAGCTCTGTTTAGTTTATTAATGCAAGTTTATTTCCCATCAATGATGTCTGCGATTGTGATGAAGAGCGAGTAGTCCACCTACTTCTAGGGTCGGGGCGAGCCCGATGATATCCTTTATTATGTTTTGAGCATCTACTACCTTTTATGTGTTTATTACCTATTTAATAGAGATCCATGCTAACAACTTGGATTATAAACATAATATTGGTAGATACAATTAGGATTTCTTGAAAGAGTTGTCTAATTATTGGAAAAGGCGAGAGCTTGTTCCTTCGATGCAATTTGCATGATTATCGTTACATATCTTGCCTTATGCATGTTCGCTTATTGTCATTGCAAACCCCGATCTTTGAAGTTTTCTTTCACATAGTTTACTCCGAATCCGAAAAGCTTTGTTCTTTATTTTATTTTACTATTTCTGCTCGACTTCGACTAGACCCTAGTCGACGTCGACTTCTGACTTTCGATCGAGCAAAGATCATTGCTGTTTGTGTCTCTGTAGGAACTCGATTTCGACAAAGCTTACTCGACTGCGACCAAGTTTTCCTTGACGTCGAGTAGACTGCTCGAGATCGACCAAGTTTCAGTGACTTTGCTTGCTCAGATTCGACTGTGCATGACCCCTTGTCGACTAACTGTTGTTAGGAGGAAATCGAGTATGCAATAATAAAATAGAAATAAATCACAGCAAACCAGATTCCGTCCCTTGCAAATAATTACAAGACCTCCTCCTGATCCAGCAGCGGGAAGTCAGGATCGATCCACGAGGTAGCGTGTCAGCGGATCCTAGGCAGCGGTGAAATCTCACGAATGTCGACAACAGGGTCCTCGATCTCGACTAAGGGTTAGTCGACAGAAGATCGGACAGTCGAACACAGCGCAGCAGCAAGCACAGGGGCTCGTCGATATCGACAAAGGGCTACTCGATGTCGAGTAGAGTCTTCGTCGACTTCGCTTCGTCTCGTCGAGTACCTGCACAAAGAAGCTACAACGATGCTAGATCGAGAATCAGTACTCGATATCGACGAGTGCTGTTCGATATCGAGGAGACAGAGAATAAAATGAAAGTAAAAGAAAGTAAAAACAATTGCTTTGGGATTTCGAACTAAACTTAATATAAAAAGGACTTCCAAGATTGGGGTTTGCAACAACGATAACCAAGCATGCATAAAGCAGAACCAAACAAATTATCATGTAAATCGCATCAAAGGACTAAGCTTTCGCCTTTTCCAACAATTAGACAACTCTTTCAAGAAACCCTAATTGTCTTTACCGATTTTATGTTTATAATCCAAGTTGTTAGCATGGATCTCCATTAGACGGGTAATAAACACATAAACAAGTAGGAAATTGCTCAAAACATGATAAAGGTCGGATCTTTACCTCAAGCACGCATGGCTATCGTCGGGCTCGCCCCAACCCTAGAAGTGGGTGGACTACTCGCGCTTCATCGCAAACTCAGACATTGATTGAAAAGAAATAATAACTTGCATTAAACTAAATTCAAAGACTTTACAATCCCGGCGATCCAACTCTCGTTGAACGCCAAAACCCTAAAAACTCTGAACTCCCTAAACCGTCTCTGTGGAACTACTTCTCTAACTGAAATTGAATGAATAAAACTGAGCCCCATGAGCTTTATTTATAGCCTTCTATTCCTTGCTACTCAAGGATAGAATATCTATATCTATATCTAAAATGCTTAAGGATAAATAAAAGCGATAAAGAAATTAAATCTAAATATATCTAAATTGTCTTAAGTGGATAAAGCTCTCCTTCATGATGTAACTTGATAAAATCGGATAGAATTCGGCCTTCTCGACTTCCTTCGTGCCCAAGGAATCCCAACTCTACTCGGACTGATCATGTCGACGCGATTCCAGATGCTGTTCTACTCGACTTCGACAAGGGCTCGTCGATGTCGACTAGGATTCGTCGTCGACTGGACTCCTCGGGTGACTCTGCTCGACAAGGATCGGACATGGCTCCTGGGCATCGTCGACCTCGACAAGGGTTCGTCTACATCGACTACGTACTTCCCTTCCGCTGGAGCGAGTCTCTTCTTCCGCTGCAGCGAGTTCGTCGATCTGCAGGTGCGAGAACCCCCTTTCGCTGGAGCGAGTTGGCGAGATCCGTCGTCTTGGTGCATCCCGCTGGCAGCGAGGATTTCCGCGGCAGCGAGCGGTTCGCTGCAGCGAGTCTAGTCGCCGGCAGCGAATGCTGCCTGGTCGTCTTTGTCCTCGGCTTGTCGACTCCGGGTGTGGCGCTTAGGTGTCGTCGATCTCGACTAGGTCTTGTCGAGATCGAGTAGGGCTCCGGAGCCGGGTTGGTCTGGCTCTCGACATTGCTCCTAGTCGACAAGGTTTGGCTCGGACATGTTCGCCTAGATCGAGTAAGGCCTACTCGAGATCGAGTAGCCTGGGCTCTCAGCTTGATTCGACTGGTTCTGCTGCTTCTTTGACCTTGGACTTCTGTAGTGGTTTTCCGAGCTTTTCTGACCTTCCTTAGAGTTGCTGTAAAATGTCTCAAATTCTGCGAATTTGAACAGAAACTGGTGTAGATTCCATAATTTGGCAAATAATTACAAACTACATAGATTCTGTACTATTTAACCCAATTGTATGTAATGTATGCAGAAAATGATATTAAAGTTACTGTAAAATATCACAGATTTAGCTCACAACATTAACCTTAGTCGAGGTCGAGTACACTGTTGTCGAACACCATCCGTGAGATTTCATCCTCTGCCTAGGATCCGCTAACACGCTTCCTCGAGGATCGATCCTGACTTCCCACTGCTACATCGGGAGGATGTCTTGTAATCATTTGCGTGGGCATAATCTGGTTTGATTTATATTCTTATTTTTTGAACTCGATTTCCTCTTACAACAAATTGGCGCCGTTGCCGGGGAAGCAATCATTCGCGCCTTAGGTAGTTATATCTGGCGTTTCCTTTAAGTTTTGATTTTGTAGTGTATGCGCCGTGCTGGTCAACAACATGAGTTCGACGCCTTAGACGACCTAGAACGCCTTATACACGTCCACACTAAATTGAAAAGAGCCATGGCAGCCACAGAAACACAAGCACAGCTGATAGAGAGGCTTCAAGCGGAGATAGAAGCCAAAAATACAGCTCTCGTCGCTGAGAGAGCACGCACTGAGCAGGAAGCTGAGCGAAGGAGGCAAGCAAAGGCTGAGCTTGCCCAATTCCCTACCACTGCAGAGGATTAGATGCTCCCGACTCTTGTCGTGCCTTAATCGGCTATTCTACTCCCTGAAAATAACTTTGAAATTTGCATTGCCTTCCGTATTGAAATTAAAAATAATGCTTTTTATGGAATGTTTAATGAGTGCCCTCTTGAACATATTACCAATTTTTCTAATATGTGCCATACTCTTGCTGAAGGTACTACTCTGGAATATGTCAAGATGAAAGCTTTTCGATGGTCTCTTGTCGGTCCAGCATTGAAGTGGCTTGAAGGAATGACTCCACGTTCCCTCACTACATGAGCTGAGGTAAGGCAGACATTTCTGAATAAATTCTTTCCTCCAGCCAAGACAGCGATCCTCCGCTAGAAGATTACAGCTTTCAAACAGAAGCCTTGGGAGCCGCTAGCAAAAGCATGGGAACGATACAAGGATCTACTGCAATCCTGCCCTACACATGGGCAGCCACCCTATGTCGTTCAAGAGATCTTCTACAACTCTCTTGATCTGGCCGCTAAGGATATGATCAACCATTATACTCGTTATGTGTATTTTACGATGCCACCAGCAGACGCATGGGCCACCCTCGACAAGCTCACCAACTTTTAAAATAAGTATAAGGCTCCGACAAACTAAGATGAGAATGCCAATGCCAGGCCAGCCCCATCGATGCCCTTCTATGAGCCTTCTAAGGAGATTGATCCAGATGTCAAAGAGCAATACTACAGAGATCAGAATCGCAAGCTCCTCGAGCAAGTCAAGTTTCTTTCTGTCAGCCAACCCTGCATTGAATGTGGCTCACAACGGCACACTACTCCAGAATGCCCACATATAGAGAAAGTCATGATGGCAGAGACTCATGAAGAGGTAGCTTACGCAGGGGGTCCCAACCGCTATATGGGAGACCAAAGGTTCCAACACCCACAATGGAACCAAGGTGCCCCAAGGAACCCCCCGCCATACAAAGCTCCTGGGCATCGAGAAAGAGATCAGCGAAAGGATGATCTACAGATGATCCTCGATGAGATTAGCCGGAATCAAGCACAACAATAGTAGTCTACAAGGGTCATAAAAAATCAGCTCTAAAAAATCAATACAAGATTTGTAGAGCTGGACATCTGAGAGAGGATCATTGAGACTCAGATGGGTCAATTCGCGGCACAAATTCCACGACCGGCCGGGCAACTCCTTGGGCAGACAGAACCAAATCCCAAACCTAGAAGATCGGACACGTCGCAACTGTAAAACTCGGGAGCGGGCACCAACTACGCAAGCCAGAGGTCGAAAAGCAGCTAGACGAGGCTGAGAAGCTACTCGCCATCAAGGAGAGTCAAGTCGATGTCGACCAGACTACTCGACATTGAGTAAGTTTACCCGAAGTCGACCAACTCCAAGCCAATGAGGAAACTTCTGCGCAGCAAGTGAACTCGAAGCCTGACATCTGTTCTGGCTCTGAAACTGAAGAAGACACTTCCGTTCCCTTCCAAGGCGTTGAAAGATCCCACTGTAGGTAGGTTTAAACGCTTTGTTAAGATGCTTGAAGAACTGAATGTTTCAATTACTTTTACAGAATCTCTTCAAGAGATCCCTGCATATGTCGAGTTCCTCAAGGAAATCCTTAGCAACAAGCGATCTATCTCAAAATTGCCAGCGAATGCAAAAGGATGGACTACCCTGAGAAGAGACCTAACCCTAGTATGTTTTCTATTACTGTGGGATTTGGAAAATATAAATATGAGGCCTTGTGTCATTTAGGAGCAAGCGTAAGTATCATGACCTTATCAATCTGGCGAAAGGTGAAGATATGGTCCATAGAGCTTGTGAATGCCAAGCTATACATGGCAAACAATACAGTGGTCATCCCTACAGGTATGGTCGAGAATGTCCCTGTCCAGGTTGGTAAGTTCTATATCTTCGCTGATTTCCTTATTATAGATTGTGCTGAAGATCCTACTAGCCCTATTATTCTTGGTAGACCATTCCTTGCTACTGCAGATGCTAAAATCAGTGTAAAGCAGTGATTGCTCACCTTCACGATAGGCGACGAGATCTTAGATTTCTCTTTTGGCCCTGCAAAAGAGGAAGTTTCATGGCTAGATGTGAAAAGCATCAGCAACCACGAGATCAAGTAGACAACGAAGGAAAACAGCAGAAAGCTACTCGACGTCGACAAGGTCTACTCGTTGTCTACCAAACAACTCGACTTCGACCAAAAAATCTCGAAGTCGACTTCCTCTGCTGAACACCCGACTTTCCAAGAACCTAAGTATGGGGTCCGTGTACTCGACGTCGACCAGATCTACTCGGCGTCGACCAACCCTATGCCCGAAGATTTCTGTTTTTGTCCCAAAAAGGTAAGTCCAAGTATGATTTCAACCCCTTCTCTGTCCATTACTAAATTTAATAAATAGTTAAGGGGAGGTAAGGCCCCGTGGAAAGCTAATATGCGAAGGATGAGAATCGGAAAGAAGAAGAAGGAAGGCAAGGGATACTATGCAACCAATAACTTATCATCTGAGCTTGCATACTAACATCAGGACCTCGATGATCCGGGAGAAGGTCCAAGAACAAGGGGGCCCTATATTGACGGTTCTTGAGCACAAATGGAGAAGTCGGCCTAGCGACTCTAAAATCTAGAGCATGTACATAAAACTTTTGGATTTTGGGACTTTGAAACTTTTGGTTTTGCTTTTGTTTGTTTTTGTTTTTGGTTTTGAATAATTCATGTGGAAGGTCTTGTCTTTGTGCAAAAACTAACATTTTTAGGTCGAGAAGCATAAAAGGATCGCAAAGAGTTGAAAAAGAAGTCCCTGAAAGTTAGTCGAAATTGACTAGGCCAAGCCGATATCGACCAAGAGGAGCAGCCCAGAACTACTCGACATCGAGTAGGCCAACTCGACGTCGACCAAGCCAGAAGCTTCCTCGACTTCACACTTCCACTCAACGCTGCTAGTTCACTCCACCCAACCCAGTACTCGACAGCCCCTGTTTTGCCTACTCGACGCGTTATTCGGTGAGTTCCTTCCTTTACCCTCGTTTTATATTGATTTTATACGGTGGGGACACTGTATACTTTAAGTATGGGGTGGGGGAAGAGCTCATTATTATTATTATATATTTTATTCTTGTTTTTGTTTTTACATGGTGAATTTCGGGTAAATTTTTAAAATTTTGTGCTTAATTGCTAAACTCAATGTTCTATGAGACATCTCCCAAAGCTGGTAAATTGTTTAAAGAAATAGTGTCATGGAAGCTTAATTTAGCTCGACGATGCAAAATTGGATTCATTAGAGATATAGCATGAAATTTCCTAATAAAAAGAAGTCACAATGAATTGCATATTTTCTTGAAAACCATGAAGGAGGTAAAAATTGAAATTGTTTTTGACATGTTGCATGATAAGAGGATGGAGGACTTTATATTTCCATATAATGCTCATATTGTTGTAATCCTAGCCATAACTATGCTTATGCATCACAACAGTCATATTTAGCCTTATTTCATATATTGCTCCACATATTCTAAATATTGCCATTCTTTACCTTATTTCCTATCCGAGGATTATGTTGAGAATGATGTTACATTATGGAGATGTTATATGGTATGTGTGTTTTTATCATTATTGGAGTTTGGCTACAATGTTTGAAATTATATGGAAAATTTAACGAGTGAGAAAAAATCCGATCACCTCAGGAGATAAAGGTAGATCGACCCTGCTTGCTGAGATAATAGTTTGGCAAGATGGGACACTAAGGTGAGGAGTCCAAACACTAAGTATCCGGGGCTATTCATGACACCCATGTTTGCGACTCGCGAGAAGGCAGTGCTGAGGTCAGAGAGGTAAATTCATTATTATTGACAAGAGCATTATGCAAGGTGAGAAATCTTATGAAGAAGGGATGTGGTTAAGAAAGTTTGGATATAATGCATTACCCCGGATTTAACACCACATGGCCAAAAAATTGCCTACCTTTAGCCTTTTACCAATCTACGCTTTATTGAGCTTAAATTAAGGTCCTCTTGATTATTGTTTCTTTGTCACATGAATTGTTTTTGCATAACCCTCCTTTTGTGAGTAGATGTTGCTTTTATTTGCACCTGTATGGATTTGTTGCATTACTACCTTTTCGATGATGGTAATTGATTGCAGGGTTATATGCGAATGAATCTATGATGTTGAAAGTTCGAATTCTTCCCCTGAATGACCATCCAAGTTATTGCTTGGGTACAAGCAAGCTTAAGTATGGGGTGATTTGATGTCCACTGAAGTTACCATGTCTTTATATACATTTTAGCTCCTTATTCTATATACTTTGCATATTTCAGGTTAGGAATATGTTGAATTTGTGTAGTATATGCTTATGTGCATAAAATAGAGGTCTACATAAGTATTGGTTTAATATTACAGAATTTGGAGCCATTCCGGGACGAAATCAAGAAGGCTGAGATTGACTCGATTTCGAGTAGGCTTACTCGACATCGACTACCACTGAGAGCAGAACAAAGTCGAGAACCGAAGAAGAAGAGAACGCGAGTAGGACTTTACTCGATGTCGACCTGTTTCCTCAACGTCGACCAAAAGCCAAAGACACACCCGAGCTCGAGGAAGAGAAGAGGCAACCCGAGAAGACGCAGCGAAGACGGGATCGAGCAACCAACTCAACGTCGACCAAGTTGGATGAAGTCGACAAAAAATGTTCATGGGCCACGAGACTGTTGGACCAATCCGAGTACGAGTTGATTCGCTTGGGCTCGAAGAAAGGTCGGATCTATCCCTATTCTATCAAGATCTATCTATGGGAGAAGGATTTATGCACCACTTGAAGATATTTAGATATTTAGTTATTTTCCTTTTTAGATAAATGTTCCTTTTATTTATGTTTTATCTATATATATTAGATAGATATTCTTTCCTTGAATAGCAAGGATTGGAAGCCTATAAACAAAGCCCATGGGGCTGATTTCTATACATTCAATTTTAGGGAAGGATAAGAGGTAGTAAGTAGAGAGAGAGAGAGAGAGTGGAGGTCGAGAGGAGTGAAGGAGTGAAAGCAAGTTGGCTTCGGTCGGTTGTAAGCTCTGTTTAGTTTATTAATGCAAGTTTATTTTCCATTAATGATGTCTACGATTGCGATGAAGAGCGAGTAGTCCACCTACTTCTAGGGTCGGGGCGAACCCGGTGATAGCCATGCGTGTTTGAGGTATAGATCCAACCTGTATTATGTTTTGAGCATCTACTACCTTTTATGTATTTATTACCTATTTAATAGAGATCCATGCTAACAACTTGGATTATAAACATACAATCGGTAGATATAATTAGGATTTCTTGAAAGAGTTGTCTAATTGTTGGAAAAGGCGAGACCTTATTCCTTCAATGCAATTTGCATGATTATCGTTATATATCTTGCCTTATGCATGTTTGGTTATTGTCATTGCAAACCCCGATCTTGGATGTTTTCTTTCACATAGTTTATTCCGAATCCGAAAAGCTTTGTTCTTTATTTTATTTTACTGTATCTGCACGACTTCAACTAGACCCTGGTCGATGTCGACTTCTGACATTCGATCGAGCAAAGATCGCAGCTGTTTGTGTCTCTGCAGGAACTCGATTTCGACAAAGCTTCTTCGACTACGACCAAGTTTTCCTCGACGTCGAGTTGACTGCTCGAGATCGACCAAGTTCCAGTGACTTTGCTTGCTCGAATTCGACTGTGCCTGACCCCCTGTCGACTACCCTTAGTCGAGGTCGAGTACACTGTTGTCGAACACCATCCGTGAGATTTCTTCAGCTGCCTAGGATTCGCTGACACGCTTACTCGAGGATCAGTCCTAACTTCCCACTGCTACATCGGAAGGAAGTCTTGTAATCATTTGTGTGGGCATAATCCGGTTTGATTTATATTCTTATATTTTGAACTCAATTTCCTCCTACAACAAGCGGTCGCGAACTGCACGAAGCAGAGGTCGGAGAAGCAAACGACGGAATTGGATAACAGGTCAAAATCGACCAACACCAGGTCAATATCGACCAACAGGTGGTCGATATCGAGCAGCGTCTGGTCGATATTGATTCTTGTGCATCGCCTCCGACAGCTGATCCCACTCCAAAACCAAAGAAGACGCTTCATTTCCCTTCCAAGGCGCTGAAAGATCCCACTGCAGGTAGGTTTAAACGCTTTGTTAAGATGCTTCAAGAAATAAATGTTTCAATTCCTTTTATAGAAGCTCTTCAAGAGATGCCTACTTATGTCAAATTCCTCAAGGAAATCCTTAGCAACAAGTGATCAATCACTGAAATTGCCGGCAACTGCAAAAGTATGGACTTCCATGAGAAGAGACCTGACCCTGGTAAGTTTTCTATTACTGTGGGATTTGGATAATTTAAATATGAGGCATTGTGTGATCTAGGTGCAAGCGTGAGCATCATATCTTTATCAATCTGGAAAAAGGTAAAGATAGGATCAATAGACCATGTGGATGCCAAGCTATACATGGCAAACAATACAATGGTCATCCCTATAGGTATGGTTGATAATGTCCTTGTCCAGGTAGGTAAGTTCTATATTCCCGCAGATTTCTTTGTTATAGACTGTGCGGAAGATCCTACTTGCCATATTATTCTTGGTAGATCTTTCCTAGCTACTATAGATGCCAAGATTAGCGTCAGGAAGCGATTGATCACCTTCACGATAGGCGATGAGGTTTAAGATTTCTCTTTTGGTCCTACAAAAGAGGAAATTCCATGGCTCGAGGTGAAGAGCATAAGCGACCACGGGAGTGAGCTAGAAACTTGCTAAGAGCCTAAGTATGGAATCCCTGTACTCGACGTCGACCATTTCTACTCAACATCGACTGACCCTAAGCCCAAAGATTTCTGTTTTTGGCACGAAAAGGTAAGTTCAGGTATGATTTATACTTCTCCTCCGTCCCTTAATAAAAATAAGATTTTTAGAGGAGACAAGGCCCCGTGGCAAGCTAACCTACGTAGGGTTAGGACTGGAAAGAAGAAGAAGGTAGGCAAAGGATTCCATAGAGGCAACCGCCTATCAGTAGAGCTTGCATACTACAACCAAGACCTAGATGATCCAGGAGAAGGGCCAGGCACAAGAGGGCCCAACATTGAGGGTACCTAAGCACAAGCGGAGAAGTCGACCTAGCGACTCTAAAATCTAGAGCATGTATATAAAACATTTAAATTTTAGGACTTTAAAACTTATGGTTTTGGTTTTGATTTTGGTTTTGAATACTTCATGTGGGAAATCCTGTCTTCTTGTGAAAACTAACATTTTTAAGGTCGAAAAAATGGGGATCAAATGAAAATATCGAGGCAACCTGGTCGATATTGATCAGTAGTAGTCGATATCGACCCCTGAGCTGAGGAAGATTTTGACCAGAAGTAGAGAATGAAGAGGCAGGTTGATTTCGACCAACCTTACTCGATATCGAGTAAGTTGGTCGATATCGACCAAAAGCCCCGATTTCGACCAGCTGACCAGAAGCGTAATCCGAGAATTGCGGTCGATATCGACCTATACCTAGTCGATATCGACTTTTGGCAATTTACAAGAGCCCCAATTTCAACCCAACAACGCGTTATTCGGTGAGTTCCTTCCTTTACCCTTGTTTTGTTTTATTTTTACAGTGGGGACATTGTATATTCTAAGTATGGGGTGGGGGAAAAGCTCATTATCATTATGTTATATTTTATTCTTGATTTTGCTACTACATGGTGAATTTTGAGTGAATTTTTAATTTTGTGCTTAATTGCTAAACTCAAAGTTCTATAAGACATCTCCCAAAAGCTTGTAAATTGTTCAAAGAAATAGTGTCATTGAAGTTATATTGAACTAGACGATGCAAAATTGGATTCATTAGAGATATAGCTTGAAATTGCATAGTAAAGGGAAGTCACAATGAAGTGCATATTTTTATTGAAAACCCTAATTGTATCTACCAATTTTATGTTTACAATCCAAGTTGTTAACCCGAATCTCTATTAAATAGGAAATAAATATATAAAAGGCAGTGGATGATCAAAACACAATAGAGGTCGAATCTTTACCTCAAACACCCATGACTATGGTCGGGCTCACCCCAACCCTAAAAGTAGGTGGACTACTCGCTCTTCATCGTAGGAAAACTCATCAATAATAAAACGGAAATAAATTGCATTAATAAACTAAATTAGAGCTTACAACCGAACGAAGCCAATTTTCTCTCGCTCCTCTTGTTGTTAGGGAGGAAATCGAGATCAATAAATAAGAAATATAAATTAAACCAGATTCGAGCCCACGCAAATGATTACAAGAGCTCCTCCTGATGCAGCAGTGGGAAGTCAGGATCGATCCTCGAGGAAGCATGTCAGCGGATCTCAAGTAGTTGCAAATCTCATAAACAGACAATCAAATAGACAGAAATAACAGATAAAAGCGGAAAAGAAAGCAAAGCAGCAAAATTTGGTCGATATCGACTAGTAGTACTCGATATCGAGTATGAAAATCGACTAACAGTGTTCGAAATCGACTGACAGAAACCAAAACAAAACAAAGAAACTCGATTTCGACAAAATCAACTCGACATCGACAAGTTACCTCGACGTCGACTAAATTTAATCGAAATCGACTTGTGCAGAAACTTAAAATTCTCACCTTTTCGATTTGAAACGAATGTAAACACGAAATTAACTCAATAAACTAAAGACTTTCAAGATCAGGGTTTCAACACCACAACGATAACCATGCAAAATAACACATAAAGGCATAAAAGATCATGCCTTTCATCAAATAACTTTCGTTATTAACAAATAGGAAGATAGAGGCTTTTGCTTAAACCCTAATTGTTACTAACCCTTTTCACATAATTAATCCAAGTTGTATTAAGATCACTTTCGCTTCAATAACACAAACATGGATCACCTTCAACTTTCGCAAAAGAATCATGCTCGTTGGGATAGAAGACGAATTACATAAAAAGCTTGTACCTTTACTGCATCACCTCACATGGCTACCGTCGGGCTCACCCCGACCCTAGAAGTGGGTGGACTACTCGCTCTTCATCATGAATAAATTCATCAAAGATTTCAAGAAAATAAATTGCATTAAATAAACTATATAAAACTTACAACCGATCGAAGCCAAAACGTCTCTCGATAACTCCAACTTGCTCTCGGCTACAAGCTCTCTCTCTCAACCTCTTCTCCTTCTCTCGAATTGAATTGTATGATTGAATGAATGAAAAACCAGCCCTATAGGCTTTATTTATAGCCTTCATACCAAGCTAATCTAAGAAAGACAACTATATCTATATCTAATTATATCTATCTTTTATCTAAAGATTAAACGAGGAAATAAATAATTAAATCAACTAGGACTATATCTAATTTGTGGATAAATCCTCCATGGAGTTGAAAGATCTTGATAGAACTTGATAGAATTTGATCTCGAAAATATCTCTATCGGCTTCGGGATAGAATCTTAACGAGAATTCGGATTACTCTCGGAATCAGCTTCTGGAATCAACTCGATATCGAGCAATCCTACTCGATATCGACTAGCATTTTTCCGTCTTCTGCTTCTTCGTCGATCTCAGCTTCAGGATGTAAAAATCGACTAAGTTTTCCCCAATATCGAGTAAAGTTCCTCGCCGATTCCGGAATCTTCAGCTCGATTTGGGCAACTCGATATCGAGTAGGACAACTCGATATTGACTAACTTCCTCAGCTCTGCTCGATTCTTGTCAACTTTGGTGGAAATCGACTTGTGTACTCGATATCAACTAAGCTTGGTCGAAATCGACTAATGTGTTGTCGAGTAGATTTCCTTGCTTTCAGCTTGATTTGTCCTGGTTCCGCTGCTCCTTGACCTTGGACTTCTGTATTTGACTTCGAGCTTTTCTTCTTTTCTCAGAACTGCTATGAATTGCTTCGATTTCTGCGAAATTAAACAGAAACTGGTGTAGATTCCATAATTTGGCAAATAAGCATAAACTACATCGATTATGTACTATTCTAGCCCAAATGTATGAAATGTATGTAGAAAACGATATAAAAGTAACTACAAAACATGGCAAATTAGGCTCACATCAAACACCCCATACTTAAGCTTGCTTGTCCTCAAGCAATACTTTTAATCGTCATTCAGGGGAAAAAATCAAAACTCTCAACATATCAGATTTATTGCCATATAACCCTGCAATCAATTACCATCCTCGAAAAAGTACTAGTGTCACAAATCCATGCATGTGCAATTAAAAAACAACATCTACTCACAAAAGGAGGGTTATGCAAAACGATTCATAAGTTACAAAACATTAAAAATCTAGAGGACTTTAATTTAAGCTCAATAAGGGGTAGATTGGTAAAAGGCTAAAGGTGGGATATTTTTGGCCATGTGGTGCTAATAATCTGGGGAAATGGAGTATTTACGAACTTTCATACCACATTCCTTCTTCCTTTGATTTCTCACCTTTCGCTCATTCGCTCAATGCTTTTTTCAATATTATGCTTTTACCTCTCTAACCTCAGCACTGCCTTCTCGCGATTCGCAAACATGGGTGTCATTAATGGCCCCAAATACTTAGTGCTTTGGACTTCTCACCTTGTGTCCCATCTCGCCGAACTATTATCTCAGCGAGCAGGGTCGATCTACCTTTATCTTCTGAGGTGATCGGATTTTTTTCTCACTCATTAAATTTTCCATAATTTTGAAACTTTCCTTGCCAAACTCCAATAATGATAATAACAACACAAACACCATATAATATCTCCATAATGTAACATCATTCTCAACATAATCCCCGGATGGGAAATAAGGTAAAGAATAGGCGATATTTAGATCATGTGGAGCAATATATGAAATAAGGCATAATATGGCTTTTATGATGCATAAGCATAGGTAAGGCGAGGATTATAAACAATATTAGCTTATATGGAAATATAAAGTCCTCCATCCTCTTATTATGCACCATGTCGAAAGCAATATCAAATTTTACCTCCTTTCATGGTTTTCAATAAAAATATGCACTTCATTGTGACTTCCCTTTACTAGGCAATTTCATGCTATATCTCTAATGAATCCAATTTTGCATCGTCGAGTTCAATATAAGCTTCCATGACATTAATCAAAAAAAATTCAATGGGGGTCATTTTTCAAACTTTGGAAATCATGCATGTAAGCACTTAAATCAATAATGAATTCCAAAATAGCCATGTATAAGCAATTCAAGAAATAAACCAAAAATATGCACATATACTTCAAATAGAGCCAAATATGCACAAAGTAAGCCCTTCCCCCATACCATACTTAAACATTACAGTGTCCTCACTGTATAAAAATAAAATAAGGGTAAAGAAAGAAACTCACTAGACAGGTGCGCAGATCGTCAGAATTGAGTACTGGGCCTAGTCTGATTTTAGCTTGCTTCTATCCCCATGGACCTGAAAATGTAGAAGAGAAATACCCACAACAGAAAAACTAAAAGTTCAAAACAAAAAAAACAGCAATGTCCAAAACTCCCAAAAATAAATGTCTATTTACAAGCTCTAGATTTTATAGTCGCTAGGCCGACTTTCTCCATGAAGTTCAATGTGGCATTTGAAGGGCCCATGTAGCATGGGCTTCAAACATGACTCCATTCTTGTCCATCAGCTACAGTCCGCCTGAATGGATCTTGTTCACCATGAAGGGTCCCATCTTCTTTTTGTTGAATTTATTAGGAAACCAATGATCCTTTGATTTGGCAACATAGAATTTGTCTCCAACTTCATACTTATTAGGCTCATCATTGGAAATCCTACATAATCGAACATACCAATGCAAACCTCTCTCATGTATAGATAAATCTTTAATAGAAATAGGAGAAGAAAGATCCATACCTTGGCTTACCTTCGCAGAATTGGATTTGGGGACCTCAATGTTTGGTCGATTTCGAGTAATAGTACTCGATATCGATGAGTTGGGCTCTTCTGGTGAACTGCTGGTCGAGGAAGGTGTTCTCGAGGAAGAAGGTTTTTGGTCGACATCGACCAGTTTGCTCCATGTCAAGGAATTTTGCTCGTCTAGTGGACTCGTGGTCGAGGAAGGAGCCGTCGAGGAAGAAGGTTTTTGGTCGACATCGACAAGTTTGCTCGATGTCGAGGAATTATGCTCATCTTCTAGTGGATTGCTTGACGAAGCTGCTGTTGGTGAAGGGCTCTGAGTCTGGTCGATTTCGACCAAGTTTCTCGACGTCGAGTAACTCTAGTCTATTTCGACCCCATACTTGGTTCCTGTCAAGGTATTCGAAAAATAGTTAGTCCAAATCGACGTACCTTGGTCTATGTCGAGTGGATTCTCAGTTTCTTTTTTCAGGATGGCCATGATCTTCTCCACCTGGGCTTCCATATCCCTCTTTTCTAGCTCTTTGGGAGTCATATTTCTTACCTTAGACTCCCCACAAGTAATGTAACCAGCTGATATAGATATTACCTCTTCCATGGGACCTGTATGCCTTCTAGTTTTATTAAAGGAATACTCAATTACCTCATCGCTGATATTGAAAGTGAGCACTCCCTTCCTTACGCTTACGTTGGCATCCACCGTCGCCAAGAAGGGTCTTCCTAGAATAATTGGACATGCAGGGTCCTCCGCCATATCAATAACTAGAAAATCAGCAGGGACAAAGAACTTACCTACTTGCACTGGTACATTGTCCACCATGCCTGTTGGGATGACCACCGTGTTGTTTGCCATATAAAGCTTAGCATCCACAGGCTTTAGGGCACCTATCTGAATATTGTTAAAGGCATTATACTCACACTGGCTCCAAGATCACATAAAGCATTAAATTTATATTGACTAAATCCAATGGTTAGAGCAAACTTACCTGAATCTGGCCTTTTCTCAAGTATGTTCATATGGATGCACTCCTCTGCGATCTCAGCCATTGATCGCTTTTTGCTTAGGATCTCCTTGAGGAACTTGACATATGATGGCATTTCATTAAGAGCTTATGTGAAAGGTATGGTGACATTGAGCCTCTGTAGCATCTTGATGAAGATTTCGGAGGTGTTGCAGTTCACCAAAAGAGCCCAACTTGGAGCTTAGGATCTCCTTGAGGAACTTGACATATGATGGCACTTCTTTTTATGGTTCGGAGGCAGAAAAGATTTCGGAGGTGTTGCAGCTTCCTCGACATCGACTTGATGTTGCTCGACTTCGAGTTGGAGTGATGTGCAAACGAATCTTGGCCAAGCTTCTCCTCGACGTCGACTTGATGTTGCTCGACATCGACCAAATTCTGGTCGGCATCGAGTTGTTTCTCAGCTTCTTCGCCCTGCTGGTTTCCGACCTATGGCTCGCGTAGTTGATGCCCGCTCCTGAGTTTTACGGCTGCGATGTGTCAGAAGATCCAGGAGCGTACCTAACTGTCTGGGGATGCCTGCTGCCAGCTGGCCAATCTGTATATCAATCGATTTTCTCCAGACATCAATTTCTCCAAGCCTAGCGTTGACACTATGTATCTGAGTGTAGACAGAATTGAAGGACTGCTTGGTGTCTGAATGGTTCCTCCGCATTTCCTCAAGGATGGTCTGTAGGTCATCCCTCTTTTGGTCCCTTTCCGGATGTCTTGGAGCTCTGTATGGCGGGGGGTTCCTAGGGGCACCTTGGTTCCATTGTGGTTGCTGAAACCTTTGGTCCCCCATATAGCGATTGGGACCCCTGCGTAAGCTACCTCTTCGTAGTTTTCTGCCATCCTGAATTGCTTTGTGTGTGGGCACTCGGTAGGGTGTGCCGCTGTGATCCACATTCGATGTAGGGCTGGTTGACAGAAAGATACTTGACTTGGTTGAGGAGCTTGCGATTCTGATCTCTATAGTACTGCTCCTTGACATTTGGGTCAATCTTCTTAGAAGGCTCATAGATGGGCATGGATGGGGCTGGCCTGGCATAGGCATTCTCATCATAGTTAGTTGGAGTCCCATACTTGGTATCATAGTTGGTGAGCTTGTCGAGGGTAGCCCATGCGTCAGCCGGTGGCATTGTTAGATACTCATAATGAGTATACTGGTTGATTCTATCCTTAGCGGCCAACTCAAGAGAATTGAAGAAGATCTCCTGGACGACATAGGGTGGCTGTCCATGTGTAGGGCAGGATTGCAGTAGATCCTTATATCGTTCCCATGTTTTTGCTAGTGGCTCCCTAGGCTTTTGTTTGAAAGCTGTAATCTTTTGGCGGAGGAGTGTTGTCTTGGCAGGAGGAAATAATTTGTTGAGAAATTCCTGCCTTACTACAGCCCATGTTGTCAAGGATCGTGGAGGGAGACCTTCAAGCCACTTTAATACTGGGACGGTCAGAGACCAACGAAAAGCTTTCATCATGACATATTCCAAAGTGGTACCTTCAGCAAGAGTACGACACATATCAGAAAAATTGGTAATATGTTGAAGATGGCATTCATAGAAAGAATTATTTTTAATCTCAATCAGGAAAAGAGTGTGAATTTCAAAGTTATTTTGAGAGATTAGAATGGCCGATTCAGGCACGACAAGAGTCGGGTGCATGTAATCCTATGCAGTGGTAGGGTATTGGGCAAGCTCAGCTTCCACTTGCTTCCTTCGCTCCATTTTCTTGCGCAGTGCGTGCTCTCTTAGCGGTGAGAGAAGTATCCTTGGTGGCTAGTTCCCTCTGAAGCCTCTCAATCATCTCAGCTTGTGTTTCGGCTGTCGCCATGATCCTTTTCAGCTTAGAATGGATGTGTATAAGGCGTTCCGGATTGTCTAAGGCGTCAAACTCAGATGGTTGACCAGAACGGCGCATACACCTGCAAAATCAAAACTTAAAGGAAAAAAAGTAAGATCTAACTACCTAAGGCGCGACTGATTGCTTCCCCGACATCGGCGTCAATTTCGTTGTAGGAGAGGAAATCGAGTTCAATAAATAAGAAATATAAATCAAACCAAATTCGTGCCCACGCAAATGATTACAAGACCTCATCCTGATGCAGCAGTGGGAAGTTAGGATCGATCCTCGAGGAAGCGTGTCAGCGGATCTCAGGTAGTCGCAAATCTCACACACAGACAATCAAACAGACAAAAATAACAGATAAAAGCGGAAAAGAAAGCAAAATTTGGTCGATATCGACTACTAGTACTCGATATTGAGTACGAAAATCGACTAACAGTATTCGAAATTGACTGACAGAAACAAAAACCAAACAAAGCAACTCGATTTCGACAAAATCAACTCGACATCGACAAGTTACCTCGACGTAGACTAAATTTCCTCGAAATCGACTTGTGCAGAAACATAAAATTCTCACCTTTTCGAATTGAAACGAATGTAAACACGACAACGATAACCATGCAAAATAACACATAAAGGAATAAAAGATCATGTTTTTCATCAAATAACTTTCGTTATTAAAAAATTGGAAGATAGACGCTTTCGCATAAACCCTAATTGTTACTAACCCTTTTCACATAATTAATCCAAGTTGTATTAAGATCACTTTCGCTTCAATAATACAAACAAGGATCACGTTCAACTTTCGCAAAAGAATCATGCTCACAGGGATAGAAGACGAATTGCATAAAAAGCTTGTTCCTTTACCGCATCACCTCACATGGCTACCATCGGGCTCACCCCGGCCCTAGAAGTGGGTGGATTACTCTCTCTTCATCATGAAGAAATTCATCAAAGATTTCAGAAAAATAAATTGCATTAAATAAACTAAATAAAACTTACAACCGATCGAAGCCAAAACGTCTCTCGACAACTCCAACTTGTGCTCGGCTACAAACTCTCTCTCTCTACTTCTTCTCCTTCTCTCGAATTGAATTGTATGATTGAATGAATAAAAAACCAGCCCTATAGGCTTTATTTATAGCCTTTATTCCAAGCTAATCTAAAGATTAAACAAGGAAATAAATAATTAAATCAACTAGGACTATATCTAATTTGTGGATAAATCCTCCATGGAGTTGATAGATCTTGATGGAACTTGATAGAATTTGATCTCGAAAATATCTCCATCGGCTTCGGGATAGAATCTTAAAAAGATTTCGGATTACTCTCAGAATCAGCTTCTGGAATCAACTTGATATCGAGTAGGATTGCTCGATATCGACTAGCATTTTTCCCTCTTTTGCTTTTTCGTCTATCTCGGCTTCAGGATGTAAAAATCGACAAAGTTTTCCCCGATATCGAGTAAAGTTCCACGTCGATTCTGGAATCTTCGGCTCGATTTGGGCAACTCGATATTGAGTAGGACAACTCGATATCGACTAACTTCCTCAGCTCTTCTCGATTCTTATCAACTTTGCTGGAAATCGACTTGTGTACTCGATATCGACTAAGCTTGGTCGAAATCGACTAATGTGTTATCGAGTAGATTTCCTTGCTTTCAGCTTGATTTGTCTTGGTTCCGCTGCTCCTTGACCTTGGACTTCTGTAGTTGACTTCGAGCTTTTCTTCTTTTCTCAGAATTGCTGTAAATTGCTTCGATTTCTGCGAAATTAAACAGAAACTAGTGTAGATTCCATAATTTGGCAAGTAAGCATAAACTAGATAGATTTTGTACTACTCTAGCCCAAATGTATGAAATGTATGCAGAAAACGATATAAAAGTAACTATAAAACATGGCAAATTAGGCTTACATCACCAGTACTACTCCTCTCGGCATCCAATTTCTCTCTCTCTCTCTCTCTCTACTTGTGTTCTCTCTAGCTTGGAATCAATAAAAACTAGCCCCATGAGCTTTATTTATAGGCCTTAATCATTGCCAGTCAAGGTAAGGAAACTCTATCTTCTATCTAAGGATATATAATTCTACTTGGAAATAAATAAATCTAATTTATGTAAACAAGATAAATCCTAAAGGGTAATTAAATGTTGCACCCTTAGGATAGATAAAAAGATAAAAATATCTAAAGTCTTCATGTGCAAGGAATCTTCTCTTGGAACATCTTCTCACTCAAAATTAGATAGACTCGAAATCGACCTTGTACTCGTCATTGGGGGTGGGTCGATATCTAGCTATCTTCTCGGCTTCTCTTCAGCTCACTCGATCTCGGCTCCTGGAAGAATATCGAGTTGCTTGGCTGTTGATATCGACCAAAATTGGTCGATATCGAGTAGTCTTCTTGTCTTCTGGTCAATTCGAGGCGATCTGGGGATTTTCGACCCGGATTAGGTCGATATCGATCAAGTCTGGTCGATATCGACCACTCTTTAGTTTTCAGCATTCCGTTCTGTTCTTGAAATGAAGTTTCCCGAGTCCTCGTTCGTCGGATTGACGTATATAAGTATGCGTTGGAAAGCTCTTTTCGAGGGCTACAACTTTGATGAAGAGATCAGAACTTGATTGGCGAAAAGTGGGCTTTCCTCCAGCTGCACCATCCTTAGCTTCTTCATGACTTTCCTTTAAGCTCCAAAGTGCGTCCGATTTCTGCGAAATTAAACAGAAACTAGTGTAGACACCATATTTGGCAAATAATCATAAACTACATACTTAAAAGTCAGAAATCAATATAAAAGTCAATATAAAACATGGCACAAAACATGGACATCAAATAACCCCATACTTAAGCTTGCTTGTTCACAAGCAATAACTTGGATGGTCATTCAGGGGAAGAATTCAAAACTTTCAACATCATAGATTCATTCTTATATGTCCCTATAATCAATTACCATCCTCGAAAAGGTACTAATGCCACAGATCCATACATTTGCAATAAAAGCAACATCTACTCACAAAAAGGAGGGTTATGCAAAAACAATTTATGTGACAAAGCATTAATAATTAAGAGTACTTTAAATAAGCTCAATAAGGAGTAGATTGGTAAAAGGCTAAACTTGGGCAATTTTTTGCAATGTGGTTCTAATAATCCGGGGAAGTGGAGTAATTTCCAAAATGAATTTCCACATTCCTTCTTCCTTGATATTTCTCACCTTTCACTCAATCGCTCATTGTTTATTTTTTTTTTCAATATTATGCTTTTACCTCTCTAACCTCAGCACTGCTTTCTCGCGACTCGCAAACATGGGTGTCATGAATGTCCCCGGATACTTAGTGCTTTGGACTCCTCACCTAGTGTCCCATCTCGCCGAACTATTATCTCAGTGAGCAGGGTTGATCTACCTTTATCTCCTGAGGTGATCGGATTTTCTTTCACTCATTAAATTTTCCATATACTTCAACTTTCTTGCCAAACTCCAATAATGATATATAACAACACAAATACCATATAATATCTCCATAATGTGACTTCATTCTCAACATAATCCCCGAATCAGGTAAAGAATGACAATATTTAGATCATGTGGAGCAAAATAAGAAATAAGGCATATAATATGGCTTTTGTGATGCATAAGCATAGGTATGGCTAGGATATAACAATATGAGCATATATGGAAAATATAAAGTCCTCCATCCTCTTATCATGCAACATGTCAAAAGCAATATCAAATTTTATCCCATTTCATGGTTTTCAAGAAAATAATGCTTACTTCCGTTTACTAGGCAATTTTATGCTATATCTCTAATGAATCCAATTTTGCATCGTCGAGTTCTATTAAAGCTTTCATGACTCTTTTCTTTGAACAATTCACAAGCTTTGGGAGATGTCTCATAAAACTTTGAGTTCAGCAATTAAGCACAAAAATTAAAAATTCACTCAAAATTTACCATGTAGTAGCAAAATGAAGAATAAAACAATAATATAATGATAATGAGCTTTCCCCCCACCCCATACTTAGAATATACAATATCCTCATTGTAAAAATAAAACAAGGGTAACGGAAGGAACTCACCGAATAACGCGATGTAGGGTCGAAATTAGGTCGTAGTAGATTGCCAGAAGTCGATATCGACCAAATGTAGCTCGATATCGACTGCAATTCGTCAGATTCCAAGTGTGATCAGCTGGTTGAAATCTGGGGGCTTTGGTCGATATCGACCAACCCACTCGATATCAAGTAAGTTTGGTCGAAATCGACCTACTTCGTCTTCCCTTCTCCTAGTTGAAATTGCCTCAGGGGTCGATATCGAGTAGTGTTGCTCGATATCGACTAGGTTGCCTCAAAATTTCCACTCGATTCCAGTATTTTTGACCTGTAAAATTTTTAGTTTCCGGACAAAAACAAGAGTTTTCACATGAAGTATTCAAGACAAAAACCAAAACCCAAATCAAAACCAAAAGTTTTAAAGTCCCAAATAAAATTCAAAATTTTTATGTACATGCTCTAGATTTTAGAGTTGCTAGGCCGACTTCTCCGCTTGTGCTTTAGGAACCCTCGATGTGGGGCCCTCTTGTGCTTGGCCTTTCTTTTGGATCATCTAGGTCCTTATTGTAGTATGAAAGCTCCGCTGATAGGTGGTTGTTTGCATAGAGTCCTTTGCATTTCTTCTTCTTCTTTCTAGTCCTAGTTCTGCACAGGTTAGCTTGGCACGGGGCCTTATCTCCTCTGAAAATCTTATTTTTATTAATGGACGGATGAGAAGTAGGGATTGTACCTGATCTTACCTTTTCGTGCCTATGCTCTTCACCTCCAGCCATGGAATTTCCTCCTTTGTAGGGAGAAAAGAGAAATCTAAGACCTCATTACCTATCGTGAAGGTGAGCAATCGCTTCTTGACGCTGATATTGGCATCTGCAGTAGGTAGGAAAAGTCTACCAAGAATAATAGGGCAAGTAGGATCTTCCGCACAATCTATAACAAGGAAATCAGCAGGAATATAGAAATTACCTACCTGGACAGGGACATTATCAACCATACATGTAAGGATGACCACTTTATTGTTTGTCATGTATAGCTTGGCATCCACAGGCTCTAAAGATCCTATCTTCACCTTTTGCCAGATCGATAAGGGCTTGATGCTCACGCTTGCATCTAGATCACATAATGCCTCATATCTATATTGTCCAAATCCAATAGTGATAGAAAACTTACCAGGGCCAGGTCTCTTCTCAAGGAAGTCCATCATTCTGCAGTCGCTGACGATTTTTGAGATTGATCGCTTGTTGATAAGGATCTCCTTGAGGAACTTGACATATGTAGGCATCTCTTAAAGAGGTTCTGTGAAAGGAATTGAAACATTTAGTTCTTGAAGCATCTTAACAAAGCGTTTAAACTTACCTGTAATGGGTTCTTTCAGCGCCTTGGAAGGGAAATGAAGCGTCTACTTTGGTTTTGGAGCGGAATTAGTTGTCGGAGGCGATGCAGAAGAGTCAATATCGACTGGAGGCTGCTCGATATCGATAACATGTTGGTCGATATCGACCTATTTTTGGTCGATCCGACTGGTGTGGTCGGCTTCGGGATTGCTAGTGCAGATGGGTCAATTTCGAGCTGAGGGTGCTCAATATCGACCCGAGGGTGGTCGATATCAACCAGTGTTTGGTCCATTTCGACCTGCTGTTTAGTTTCGTCGTTTGCTTCTCCGACCTCTGGTTCGTGCAGTTCGCGACTGCTCCTGAGCTTTACAACAGTGACGTGTTCGGATTGCCCCTTCGGATTGGGATCTGTATGCCCAGGGAGCTTTCGGGCCGGTCTTGGGTTTTGTTGCGCGAGTTGACCCATTTGGGTCTCCATGTTCTTCTTCCAGATATCCATCTCCCCAAGTCATGTATTGAGGCCATGGAGTTGAGTCTTAATGGCGCTTGTAGATTGCTGTTGTTGTTCTTGGTTTCTCCTCATCTGGTCGAGGATCATCTGTAGATCATCCTTCCGCTGGTCCCTTTCTGGATGTCCTAGAGCTCTGTATGGTGGGGGTTCGTAAGGGCACCTTGGTTCCACTGTGGTTGATGGAACCGCTGGTCCCCTATATAGCGATTGGGACCCCCTGCGTAAGCTACCTCCTCATGAGTTTCTGCCAACCTAACTTGCTCTGTATGTGGGCACTCTAGAGTGGTGTGCTGCTGTGAGCCACATTCAATGCAGGGTTGGTGAACAGATAGATATTTGACTTGCTTGAGGAGTTTGCGATTCTGATCTCTGTAGTACTGCTCCTTGACGTCTGGATCAATCTCCTTTGGAGGCTCATAGAGGGGCATGGATAGGGCTGGCCTTGCATAGGTGTTCTCTTCGTAATTCGCAGGAGCCCCATACGTGTTGTGTAAGTTGGTGAGCCTTTCGATAGTAGCCCATGCATCTACTGGTGTCTGCCTGAGGTACTCATATTGTGTGTATTGATTGATGCTTTCCTTGGCAACCAGATTAAAAGAATTGTAGAAAATCTCCTCAATGACATATGGTGGCTGCCCATGAGTGAGGCAGGATCGCAGAAGGTCCTTGTATCGATCCCATGCTCGTGCTAGTGGCTTCCCAGGCTTTTGTTTAAAAGTAGTGATCTTTTGGCGGAGGAGCGCTGTCTTGGCGGGAGGAACGAACTTATTGAGGAATGCATTCCTGTCCTCCGCCCATGTTGTGAGGGATCGTGCAGGGAGACCTTCAAGCCACTTTAGTGCTGGACCTTCAAGAGACCAACGAAAAGCTTTCATTTTTACCTATTTAAGAGTAGTGCCTTCAGCAAGAGTTTGGCATATATCAGAAAAATTAGTAATACGTTCGAGAGGGCATTCATTAAATCTTCCTTGAAAAGCATTATATTTATATTCAATAAGAAAGGCAGTGCGAATTTCAAAGTTATGAGGAGGGACTAGAATAGCCGATCCAGGCACGACAAGAGTCGGGTACATGTAATCCTCAGAAGTGGTAGGGTATTGGGCAAGCTCAACCTCTGCCTGCCTCCTTAGTTTAGCATCATGCTCAGTGTGTGCTCTCTCAGCGGCGAGAGTGACATTGTTGGCTGTTATTTCCCTCTAAAGCCTCTCAATCATCTCAGCTTGTGTTTCGGCAGTTGTCGTGATCTTCTTTAATCTAGAGTGGATGCGAAGAAGGCGTTTCGGATTGTCTAAGGCGTCAAACTAAGGTGGTTGACCAGAACAGCGCATACATCTGGAAAGTAACTCAAAAGAAACGTGAGATCTATCTACCTAAGGAGCGAATGATTGCTTCCCCGACAACGGTGCCAATTTGTTGTAGGAGAAAATCAAGTTCAAAATATAAGAATATAAATCAAACCAGATCTTGCCCACGCAAATAATTACAAGTCTTCCTCCTGCTATAGCAACATGAAGTCAGGATCGTTCCTCGAGGAAGCTCGTCAGCGGATCTAAGGTAGCGGATATCTCACGTCGGATTTCGACTCAGGGAAGCACTCGATATCGACCAGAAGTAGTCGATATCTGTTGTAAGCCGAATCTGCCATGTTTTACAGTAACTTTTATGTCAATTTCTGCATACATTTCATTCATTTGGGTTAGAATAGTATAGAATCTATGTAGTTTATGTTTATTTGCAAAATTATGGAATCTACACCAGTTTCTGTTTAAATTCGCAGAATTCGAGGCATTTTACAGCAATTTTAAGGAAGGTCAGAAAAGCTCGGAAAACAACTACAGAAGTCCAGAATCCGAGAGTACACCTTACTCGATCTCGAGTAGAGAGCCTAAGCAGACTTGGTCGACAAAGCCTGGTCGAGGAAACCAAGTCCGAGGAAACCTGACTCCGGAACCCTACTCGATCTCGAGTACCACTAGTCGAGATCGACTAAGCCTAGACGCCACATCCGGAGTCGAGAAGAGGAGTTGATCGAGAAGCCGAGGACGAAGGCGCTGAGCAACCCTACTCGACCTCGAGGAGGCCTTGTCGAGATCGAGGAGCCACCATGCCCTAGTCCGAGTCCATGCCGAGGAGC
Organism: Persicaria tinctoria; assembly: GCA_037127255.1. Classification (NCBI taxonomy): domain Eukaryota; kingdom Viridiplantae; phylum Streptophyta; class Magnoliopsida; order Caryophyllales; family Polygonaceae; genus Persicaria; species Persicaria tinctoria. The sequence continues at coordinate 33,945,697 of JBANSL010000020.1, forward strand.
AGTCCTCGACATCACCAGAGAGCTGTCTTCGACCACACCCCTAGTCGATCTCGAGGAGCCCTAGTCGAGATCGACCACACCCAGGAGCCCAGATCCGAGCCATGTCGAGCAGATCTACCCGAGCTGAGCTAGTCGACCATAACCCTACTCGAGATCGACTAGACCTTTGTTGAGATCGAGTAGACTACCAGAGTCGCGTTACTCGGTTTGACCAATTCTACTCGACTTGGGATTGCTTGGGTGCGAAGATTGCCGATTCTATCCAAATCTATCAACATTGATCATGAAGAAGGAAGATCTATCCATGGAAGACTTTAGATTTATTATTTCCCTTTAAAGATTTAATTCCCTTGTTGCATTTATTTATCTTTTAGCAAGTAGATATAATTTTAGATATAGATAGAAGATTCTATCCTTGAATAGCAAGGATTAGAAGGCTATAAATAAAGCCCTAGTGGCTGGTCTTTCATTCATTCCATCACAAATTCAATTTCAGTTAGAGACAAGTAGTTCCACAGAGAAGTTTTAGGAGTTCTAAAGTTTTTAGGGTTTTGGCATTTACGAAAGTTGATTGCCCGGATTGTAAGGGCTTGGAATATAGTTTAATGCAAGTTTTTTTTATACATCAATGTCTTCTATTGCGATGAGGCGTGAGTAGTCCACCCACTTCCTGGGCTGGGGTGAGCCCGACGGTGGCCATGTGAGGTGATGCAGTAAAGGTCAGATCTTTTTATGCGATTCGTCTTCTATCCCTATGAGCATGATTCTTTTGCGAGAGTTGAAGGTGATTCTTGTTTGTATTATTGAAGCGAAAGTGATCTTAATGCAACTTGGATTAATTATGTGAAAAGGGTTAGTAACAATTAGGGTTTATGCGAAAGCCTCTATATGCCTATTTGTTAGTAACGAAAGTTATTTTGATGGAAAGCATGATCTTTTATGCCTTTATGTGTTACTTTGCATGGTTATCATTGTGGTGTTGATACCCTGGTCTTGGAAGTCGTTTATTATATTGATTTATTTCGTCGAAAATCTGAGTTTTGGGTTCGAGAATTTGCAATTTAAGTTTTCTGTCTTTCCAGTCGATACAGAGGAGGAGCTCGTCAAGATCGAGTAGGCCTTAGTCGATCTTGAGTACGGTCTTGTCTAGGTCGAGTAAAGTTTCTGCTTTTGTTGTCGATTTTTCAGTTTCTGTCGACTTGCTGTTGTCGATCTCGAGTAGGTAGTTGTCGAGATCGAGTACGTCTGTTGTCTGGCTTTGTTCTTTACTTTCTTTCGCTATTTTCTGTCTTTGCTTTGGTTTGTGTTTTGCTTTGTCTTTTCTGTTGCTTGTCTGTGAGATCTTTTGCTACCTAAGAACTGCTTACATGCTTCCTCGTGGATTCGATCCTGACAACCTTCTACTACAACGGGAGGAAGTCTTGTAATTATTTGCTGAGACAGGGAAGTCAGTCTGATCTTTATTCTATATTTATTTCATACTTGACCATCCTTCTGCAACAACAAATTGGCGCCGTTGCCGGGGAAGCTATCATTCGCGCCTTAGGTAGTTGAAACTCACGTTCTCTTTGAGTTACTTTGTAGGTGTATGCGTCGTTCTGGTCAAACACCTGAGTTTGACGCCTTAGACGAACTGGAACGCCTTTTTTACACCAGAGCTATACTACAAAGAGCCATGGCAGCTGCAGAAACACAGGAACAGCTGATTGCAAGGCTTACAAGAGAATTGGCCGCTAAAGATGCTCCTATCGCCAGTGAGAAAGCAGCAAGGGAGCAAGCAGAGGCTGAGCTTGCCCAATACCCAACCACGGTAGAGGACTATATGCACCCAACTCTCGTCGTGCCTGAATCGGCGATTCTTATCCCTGAAAACTCTTTTGAAATTCGCGCTACAAAGAATTGCTGCGATCTTGCCCTACTCATGGACAGCCACCCTACGTCATTCAGGAGATCTTCTTCAACTCTCTTGATCAAGTCACTAAGGACAGAATCAACCATTATACTCGCTATGAGTATCTGAGAATGCCGCCAAGTGACGCATGGGGTTTGCTAGAGAAGCTCACCAACTACGACAACAAGTATGGGTCTACTGCAACTTATGAAGAGAACCCCTACGCCAAACCAGCACCATCCATGCCCCTATATGAGCCTCCTAAGGAGATTGATCCGGATGTAAGGGAACAGTACTACAGAGATCAGAACAAGAAGCTCCTTAAGCAAGTGAAGTATCTTTCTGTCAACCAGCCTTGCATAGAATGCGGATCGCAATGGCACACCACTCCTGAGTGCCCACACACAGAGCAAGTCAGGATGGCAGAACACCACGAGAAGGTAGCTTACGCAGGGGGTCCCAATCGCTACATGGGGGACCAAAGGTTTCAGCAACCACAATGGAACCAAGGGGCCCCTAGGAACCCCCCGCCCTACAGAGCTCTACGACATCCGGAAAGGGACCAGAAAAAGGATGATATACAGACAATCCTGGAGGAAATACGGAGAAATCACTCAGAAACTAGGCATTCCTTCAACTCCGTCTACACTCAAATGCAAGGTGTCAACTCTAGGCTTGGGGAAATTGTTATATGGCGAAAATCAGTTGATACACAGATTGGTCAGCTAGCAGCAGGAATCCCCAGACAGTCAAGTTCGCTCCCTGGATCTTCAGAACCAAATCGAAAGGGAAAGACTGGACACATCGCTGCTGTAAAACTCAGAAGCGGCCATCAACTGCAAGAGCCAGAGGTCGGAAAGCAGCAGAACAACGAAGAATAGCAACTCGACATCAACAACACTGTAGTCGATATCGAGGAGGGCCTAGTCGATATCGAGGAGAAACTTCAAAAACCCTCGTCTGCACCACACAGCAACTCGACATCACCCAATCTGGTCGATATCGACAAGGGTGTACTCGACATCGAGGAGGATCTTGTCGACGTAGAGAAAGCTGCAGCACCACCGACATCAGTTCTGGCTCCGAATCAGAAAAAGAAGCTGCCTTTCCCCACAAAATCTCCAAAGGACCCGGCAGAAAAGAAATTCCAACGTTTCATCAAGATGCTTCAGAAACTCAACGTCACCATCCCTTTCACAGAAGCTCTCAATCAAATACCATCCTATGTCAAGTTCCTGAAGGAGATACTGAGCGAAAAGCGATCGATGGCTGAAATTACAGAGGAGTGCAGCCATTTGGACATACTAGAGAAGAGGCCATATCCAGGTAAGTTTGCTATAACCATTGGATTTGATCCATACAAAATTAATGCTTTATGTGATCTTGGAGCTAGTGTGAGTATAATGCCTTTAACAATTTGGTCCAAGATTAAGATAGGTGCCCTAGAGCCTGTGGATGCTAGACTATATATGGCCAACAACACTGTGGTCATCCCAACAGGCATGGTGGACAATGTGCCAGTACAAGTAGGTAAATTCTTTGTCCCTACTGATTTCCTAGTTATTGATATGCAAGAAGATCCTGCTTGTCTAATTATTCTAGGGAGACCCTTCTTGGCGACGGTGGATGCCAACATAAGCGTAAGGAAAAGAGTGCTCACCTTCAACATCAGCGATGAGGTAATCGATTATTCCTTTAATAAAACTGAAAGGCATACAGGTCCAATGGAAGAGGTCAAATCTATCTCAGCTGGCTACATCACCTGCGGGGAACCCAAGGTCAGAAATATGACCCCTAAGGAGCTGGAAAAGAGGGACATGGAGGCCCAGGTGGAGGAGATCATGGCAATCCTAAAAGAGAACACAGAAAATCCAATCGACACAAACCAAGGTACGTCGTTATGGACTAATTATTTTTCGGATGCCTTTACAGGAACCAAGTACGGGGTCAAGATCGACCAAGGCTCCTCGACATCGAGGACCCTAGTCGACCTCGACCAAAAACAGAAACCTCCACCAGCACCAGCATCGTCGAGCAGCCAGACAGGAGCTGGGTCCTACTCGAGATCGAGTACGCTACTCGACATCGACCACCACTCTGCTTCCTCGACTTCGCCTTCCTCGACGCTGACGACACCAGAGCCAGGATCCTCCTCGACATCGACCACCTTAGTCGATATCGACCACCCCTCTGCTACCTCGACTTCTTCCTCCTCGACACTGGAGCCACCAGGAGCAGAACCCTACTCGAGATCGAGTAGTCTACTCGATGTCAACAAGCCCTCCCCTTCGTCGACTCCTACATCTGCGAGCAGCCCACCACCGGAACCTGCAGACTCGTCGAGATCGACTAGCCCTAGTCGAGATCGACCAAACACTGTGGTCCCCGATTCCGTCTCTGCGAAGGTAAGCCAAGGTATGGATCTTTCTTCTCCTATTTCCATTAAAGATCTATCTATACATGGGAGAGGTTTGCCTTGGTATGTGCGCTTATGTAGGATATCCAATGATGAGCCCAAGGAGTATGAAGTTGGAGACAAGCTCTATGTCTCTAAATCAAAGGATCATTGGTTCCCTAATAAATTCAGCAAGAAGTGGATGGGGCCTTTCGTGGTGAACAAGATCCATTCTGGAGGATTGCAGTTGATGGACAAGAATGGAGTCTTATTTGAGGCCCAAGCTACATGGGCCCTGCAAATGCCACCTTGAGCTAAATGGAAAAGTCGGCCTAGCGAGTATAAAATCTAGAGCTTGTACATAGACTTTTTTAGGACATTCTTTGGTATATTGTTTTTTTTTTTGCTTGTTTTTGGTTTTGAACATTTTTTTTTGTTTTTTGTTTTGTGGGTATATGTCTTCCATACTTTTCAGGTCCATGGATAGAACCAATCAATATTCATACTCGGCCCAGGAGGTGCTTCCATTCGAAATTTAGAGGCCCTGCACACCAGTCTAGTGAGTTTCTTTCTTTACCCTTGTTTTTATACAATGAGGACACTGTATTGTTTAAGTATGGGGTGGGGGAAGGGCTTACTTTATGCATATTTGCTATATTGTGACATTATGTGTGCATGTTTAAAGTTTAGTTCTTTGAATTGCTACATGGCTATTTTGGAATGCATTATTGATTTATGTGCTTATATGCATGTTTTCCAAAATTTGAGAAAAATGACCCCCATTGAAAATTTTGGTTAATGTCATGGAAGCTTTAATTGAACTCGACGATGCAAAATTGGATTCATTAGAGATATAGCATGAAATTGCCTAGTAAAGGGAAGTCACAATAAAGTGCATTATTTTCTTGAAAACCATAGAAGGAGGTAAAATTTGAAATTGCTTTTGACATGTTGCATGATAAGAGGATGGAGGACTTTATATTTCCATATAATGCTCATTGTTTGAAATCCTAGCCTTACCTATGCTTATGCTGAAACACAGGAGCAGCTGATATGGCTTTGTGTAATGCATAAGCATAGGTAAGGCTAGGATTTCAAACAATGAGCATTATATGGAAATATAAAGTCCTCCATCCTCTTATCATGCAACATGTCAAAAGAAACTTCAAATTTTACCTCCTTCTATGGTTTTCATAAAAATATGCACTTCATTGTGACTTCCCTTTACTAGGCAATTTCATGCTATATCTGTAATGAATCCAATTTTGCATCGTCGAGTTCAATATAAAACTTCCATGACATTAACCAAAATTTTCAATGGGGGTCATTTTTCAAACTTTTGGAAATCATGCATATAAGCACCTAAATCAATAATGCATTCCAAAATAGCCATGTAGCAATTCAAAGAACTAAACTTTAAACATGCACACATAATGTCACAATATAGCAAATATGCATAAAGTAAGCCCTTCCCCCACCCTATACTTAAACATTACAGTGTCCTCACTGTATAAAAACAAGGGTAAAGAAAGAAACTCACTAGACAGGTGTGTAGAACCTCTTAATATTAAATGAAGGAATCGTTTGGGCCGAGTATGAATATGAATATAGCTTGCCTCTATCCATGGACCTGAAAAGTGTAGAAGACATATACCCATAATAGAAAAACTAAAAGTGTTCAAAACCAAAAACAAACAAAACAATGTCCAAAAACGTCTCAAAAAGTCTATGTAAAAGCTCTAGATTTTATAGTCGCTAGGCCGACTTTCCATTTATGCTCAAGGTGGCATCTGCAGGGCCCATGTAGCTTGGGCCTCAAATAAGACTCCATTCTTGTCCATCAGCTGCAATCCTCCAGAATGGATCTTGTTCACCACGAAAGGCCCCATCCACTTCTTGTTGAATTTATTGGGAAACCAATGATCCTTTGATTTAGAGACATAGAGCTTGTCTCCAATTTCATACTCCTTGGACTTATCATTGGAAATCCTGCATAATCGCACATACCAAGGCAAACCTCTCCCATGTATAGATAGATCTTTAATGGAAATAGGAGAAGAAAGATCCATATCTTGGCTTACCTTTGTTGAGACGGAATCGGGGACCACAGTGTTTGGTCGATCTCGACTAGGGCTAGTCGATCTCGATGAGTCTGCAGGTTCTGGTGGTGGGCTGCTCGAGGATGCAGAAGTCGACGAAGAGAAGGGCTTGTCGACATCGAGTAGACTACTCGATCTCAAGTAGCTTTCTGCTCCTAGTGGCTCCAGTGTCAAGGAAACATGGGCTGGTGGAGCCGGGTGGTGGTCGATCTCGACAAGCCTGGTCGAGATCGAGGAGCCTGGTACGTCTGGTAGAGTCAGCGTCGAAGAAGGCGAAGTCGAGGCAGCCGAGTGGTGGTCGATGTCGAGTAGCGTACTCGATGTCGAGTAGCCCTCAACTTCTGTATTGCTGCTCGATGACGCTGGTGCTGGTGGAGGCTTCTGTTTCTTGTCGAGATCGACTAGGGTCCTCGATGTCGAGGAGTCTTGGTCAATCTTGACCCCATACTTAGTTCATGTCAAGGCATCCGAAAAATAATTAGTCCATAACGACGTACCTTGGTTTGTGTCGATTGGATTTTCTGCATCCTCCTTTAGGATTGCCATGATCTCCTCCACCTGGGCCTCCATGTCCTTTTTTTCCAGCTCCTCAGGGGTCATATTTCTGACCTTGGGTTCCCCACAAGTGATGTAGCAAGCTGAGATAGATTTGACCTTTTCCATTGGACCTGTATGCCTTTCAGTTTTATTAAAGGAATACTCAATTACCTCATCGCTGATGTTGAAGGTGAGCACTCCTTTCCTTACGCTTATGTTGGCATCCACCGTCGCCAAGAAGGGTCTCCCTAGAATAATTGGACAAGCAGGATCTTCTTGCATATCAATAACTACGAAATCAGCAGGGACAAAGAATTTACCTACTTGTACTAGCACATTGTCCACCATGCCTGTTGGGATGACCACAGTGTTGTTGGCTATATAAAGTCTAGCATCCACAAGCTCTAGGGCACCTATCTTAATCTTGGACCAAATTGTTAAAGGCATTATACTCACACTAGCTCCAAGATCACATAAAGCATTAATTTTGTATGGAACAAATCCAATGGTTATAGCAAACTTACCTGGATCTGGCCTCTTCTCCAGTATGTCCAAATGGCTTCATTCCTCTGTAATTTCAGCCATCGATCACTTTTTGCTCAGTATCTCCTTCAGGAACTTGACATAGGATGGCATTTCATTGAGAGCTTCTTTGAAGGGGATGGTGACGTTGAGTTTCTGAAGCATCTTGATGTAACGCTGGAATTTCTTTTCTGCCGGGTCCTTTGGAGATTTTGTGGGGAAAGGCAGCTTCTTTTTCTGATTCGGAGCCAGAACAGATGTCGGAGGTGCTGCAGGCTGCTCGACCTCGGGTTGGGTGTCCTCGATGTCGAGTAGCCCCTTGTCAATCTCGACCAAATTGGGTGAAGTCGAGTTGTTGTGCAGTGCAGACGAAGGTTTCTGAAGTTTTTCCTCGAGACCGACGAGGCCCTCCTCGAGATAGACTACAGTGTTGTCGATGTCGACTTGCTGTTCTTTGTTGTTCTGCTGCTTCCCGACCTCTGCCTCTTGCAGTTGATGACCGCTTCTGAGTTTTATAGCAGCGATGTGTCCAGTCTTTCCCTTAGGATTTGGTTCTGAAGATTCAGGGAGCGCACCTAACTGTCTAGGGATTCCTGCTGCTAGCTGACCAATCTGTGTATCAACTGATTTTCGCCATATATCAATTTCCCCAAGCCTAGAGTTGACACCTTGCATTTGAGTGTAGACGGAGTTGAAGGAATGCCTAGTTTCTGAGTGATTTCTCCGTATTTCCTCCAGGATTGTCTGTATATCATCCTTTTTCTGGTCCCTTTCCGGATGTCGTAGAGCTCTGTAGGGCGGGGGGTTCCTAGGGGCCCCTTGGTTCCATTGTGGTTGCTGAAACCTTTGGTCCCCCATGTAGCGATTGGGACCCCCTGTGTAAGCTACCTTCTCGTGGTGTTCTGCCATCCTGACTTGCTCTGTGTGTGGGCACTCAGGAGTGGTGTGCCATTGCGATCCGCATTCTATGCAAGGCTGGTTGACAGAAAGATACTTCACTTGCTTAAGGAGCTTCTTGTTCTGATCTCTGTAGTACTGTTCCCTTACATCCGGATTAATCTCCTTAGGAGGCTCATAGAGGGGCATGGATGGTGCTGGCCTGGCGTAGGGGTTCTCTTCATAAGTTGCAGTAGACCCATACTTGTTGTCGTAGTTGGTGAGCTTCTCTAGCACACCCCATGCGTCACTTGGCGGCATTGTCAGATACTCATAACGAGTATAATGGTTGATTCTGTCCTTAGTGACTGGATCAAGAGAGTTGAAGAAGATCTCCTGAATGACGTAGGGTGGCTGTCCATGAGTAGGGCAAGATCGCAGCAATTCTTTGTAGCACTCCCATGCCTTTGCCAGCGGTTCCCCTTGCTTCTGTTTGAAGGCGGTGATTTTCTGGCGGAGATGTGCTGTTTTGGCGGGTGGGAAGAATTTGTTCAGAAACTCTTGCTCTACTTGGGCCCATGTTGTCAGGGATCTTGGTTTCAGCCCTTCAAGCCACTTCAGTGCAGGCCCAGCGAGAGACCAGCGATAAGCCTTCATCTTGACATACTCCAAAGTTGTACCTTCAGCAAGAGTACGGCACATGTCAGAAAAGTTTGTAATATGTTCAAGAGGGCACTCATTAAACCTACCAAAAAAGGCATTATTTTTAAGCTCTATAAGAAATTGAGTGCGAATTTCAAAAGTGTTTTCAGGGATAAGAATCGCCGATTCAGGCACGACGAGAGTTGGGTGCATATAATCTTCTTCCGTGGTCAGGTATTGGGCAAGCTCAGCCTCTGCTTGTTCCCTTGCTGCTTTCTCAGTGGCGATAGCAGCACCTTTAGCGGCCAATTCCCCGGTAAGCCTTGCAATCAGCTGCTCCTGTGTTTCAGCGGCTGCCATGGCTCTTTTTAGTTTAGCTCTGATGTGTAGAAGGCGCTCTGGTTTGTCTAAGCCGTCAAACTCAGGTGGTTGACCAGAATAGCGCATACACCTGTAAATTAACTCAAAGAAAAAGTGAGATTTGACTACCTAAGGCGCGAATGATAGCTTCCCCGGCAACGGCGCCAATTTGTTGTTGTAAGAGGATGGTCAAGTATGAAATAAATATAGAATAAAGATCAGACTGACTTCCCTGTCTCAGCAAATAAATACAAGACTTCCTCCCGTTGTAGTAGAAGGTTGTCAGGATCGAATCCACGAGGAAGCACGTCAACAGATCTTAGGTAGCAACAGATCTCACAGACAAGCAACAAAAAGACAGAAATAAAAGCAGAAAAGACAAAGCAAAACAGAAACAAAAGCAAAGACAGAAAAATAGCGAAAGAAGGTAAAGAACAAAGCAAGACAACAGACGTACTCGATCTCGACAACAGCCTACTCGAGATCGACTACCAACAGTGAAGACAGAAACTTTGGAATCGAAAACAGAAACTCAAACTCAACTCGATATAGACCAAAACCAACTCGATCTCGACAACAGGCCTACTCGAGATCGACAAGGCCCTACTCTATCTCGACTAAAACTCAGAAACTGTAAACTTGCAGATTCGAACACAGAATTCAGATTTTCGACAGAAATAAATCAATATATGAAAGACTTCCAAGGCCAAGGTATCAACACCACAACGATAACCATGCAAAGTAACACATAAAGGCATAAAAGATCATGCTTTCAATCAAAATAACTTTCGTTACTAACAAATAGGCATATAGAGGCTTTCGCATAAACCCTAATTGTTACTAACCCTTTTCACATAATTAACCCAAGTTGTATTAAGATCACTTTCGCTTCAATAACACAAACAAGGAACACCTTTAACTCTCGCAAAAGAATCATGCTCGTAGGGATAGAAGATTAATTGCATAACAAGATCTGAACTTTACTGCATCATCTCACATGGTCACCGTCGGGCTCACCCCAGCCCCAGAAGTGGGTGGACTACTCGCTCTTCATCATCAAGAAAGACATCAAATAACAAAAGAAACTAACTTGCATTGAATTAAATAAAGAAAGCTTACAACCCACAAGACAAATCCGTTTTCGCCTTTCCACCTTGCTTGCTACAAACTCTCTCTCTCTACTCCTACTTACTTGAATGGAATTGATTGTGTTTCTGAATGATTGAAAAACCAGCCCCTAGGGCTTTATTTATAGCCTTCTATTCCTTGCTAATCAAGGATAGAATCTTCTATCTATATCTAAAATTATATCTAAAACTTTAATGATAAATAAATGTGATAAAGGAATTTAATCTAAAAGGGAAATAATAAATGTAAAGTCTTTCATGGATAGATCTTCCTTCTTCATGATAAATGTTGATAGATTTGGATAGAATCGGCAATCTTCGCACCCAAGCAATCCCAAATCGAGCAGAATTGGTCAAACCGAGTAACGCGGCTCTGGTTGTCTACTCGATCTCAACAAAGGTCTAGTTGATCTCGAGTAGGGTTATGGTTGACTGGCTCGGCTCGGGTAGATTTGCTCGACATGGCTCGGATCTGGGCTCCTGGGTGTCGTCGATCTCGACTAGGGCTCATCGAGATCGACTAGGGGTGTGGTCGAAGACGGCTCTCTAGTGATGTCGAGGACTCCTCCTCGGCATGGACTCGGACTAGGGCATGGTGGCTCCTCGATCTCGACAAGGCCTCTTCGAGATCGAGTAGGGTTGCTCAGCGCCTTCGTCCTCGACTTCTCGATCAGCTCCTCTTCTCGACTCCGGATGTGGCGTCTAGGCTTTGTCGATCTCGAGTAGTGGTACTCGAGATCGAGTAGGGTTCCGGAGTCAGGTTGCCTCGGACTTGGTTTCCTCGACTAGGCTTTGTCGACCAAGTCTGCTCGGACACTCTCATCGAGATCGAGTAAGGTGTACTCGATATCGAGTAGTTTTGGCTTCAGCTCGGTTTGTCCTGGTTCTGTACTCTCGGATTCTGGACTTCTGTAGTTATTTTCCGAGCTTTTCTGACCTTCCTTAAAATTGCTGTAAAGCGTCTCGAATTCTGCGAATTTAAACAGAAACTGGTGTAGATTCCATAAATTAAACATAAACTACATAGATTCTGTACTATCTTGGCCCAAATGAATGCAATGTATGCAGAAATCGATATAAAAGATACTGTAAAACATGACAGATTCAGCTCACAACATCTACCCGAGCTGAGCCAGTCGACCATAACCCTACTCGAGATCGACTAGACCTTTGTCGAGATCGAGTAGACTTACTCAGTTTGACGAATTCTACTCGACTTGGGATTGCTTGGGTGCGAAGATTCCGATTCTATCCAAATCTATCAACATTGATCATGAAGAAGGAAGATCTATCCATGGAAAACTTTAGATTTATTATTTCCCTTTAAAGATTTAATTCCCTTGTTGCATTTATTTATCTTTTAGCAAGTAGATATAATTTTAGATATAGATAGAAGATTCTATCCTTGAATAGCAAGGATTAGAAGGCTATAAATAAAGCCTAGGGGCTGGTTTTTCATTCATTCCATCACAAATTCAATTTCAGTTAGAGACAAGTAGTTCCACATAGAAGTTTTAGGAGTTCTAAAGTTTTTAGGGTTTTGGCATTTTGCGAAAGTTGATTACCGGGATTGTAAAGGCTTGGAATATAGTTTAATGCAAGTTTCTTTTTATACATCAATGTCTGCTATTCCGATGAGGCGTGAGTAGTCCACCCACTTCTGGTCCTGGGGTGAGCCCGACGGTGGCCATGTGAGGTGATGCAGTAAAGGTCAGATCTTTTTATGCGATTCGTCTTCTATCCCTATGAGCATGATTCTTTTGCGAGAGTTGAAGGTGATCCTTGTTTGTAATATTGAAGCGAAAGTGATCTTAATGCAACTTGGATTAATTATGTGAAAAGGGTTAGTAACAATTAGGGTTTATGCGAAAGCCTCTATATGCCTATTTGTTAGTAACGAAAGTTATTTTGATGGAAAGCATGATCTTTTATGCCTTTATGTGTTACTTTGCATGGTTATCGTTGTGGTGTTGATACCCTGGTCTTGGAAGTCGTTTATTATATTGATTTATTTCGTCAAAAATCTGAGTTTTGGGTTCGAGAATTTGCAATTTAAGTTTTCTGTCTTTCCAGTCGATACAGAGGAGGAGCTCGTCGAGATCGAGTAGGCCTTAGTCGATCTCGAGTACGGTCTTGTCTAGGTCGAGTAGAGTTTCTGCTTTTGTTGTCGATTTTTCAGTTTCTGTCGACTTGCTGTTGTCGATCTCGAGTAGGTAGTTGTCGAGATCGAGTACGTCTGTTGTCTTGCTTTGTTCTTTACTTTCTTTTGCTATTTTCTGTCTTTCCTTTGGTTTCTGTTTTGCTTTGTCTTTTCTGTTGCTTGTATGTGAGATCTGTTGCTACCTAAGAACTGCTGACGTGCTTCCTCGTGGATTCGATCCTGACAACCTTCTACTACAACGGGAGGAAGTCTTGTATTTATTTGCTGAGACAGGAAAATCAGTCTGATCTTTATTCTATATTTATTTCATACTTGACCATCCTCCTACAACAACAATATCGACCTCTTCAGTTGATTTCTGGAAGTTGTGCATAAGGCAATCAATATCGACCAAGGCACTCAATATCGACCTGTTTGCTCGATATCGACCTGTTTGCTCGATATCGACCAATTCCTGGAGAAACAAAAAGAAGCAGCGATCTTTCTGGGTCGAGAATTAGAAGTCGATATCGACCAGTGTTGGTCGAAATCGAGTAGGTGCAGAAAACGAAATAAAAGACAAAGTTCATAGATTTCGGAATAAACTATGTAAAAGAAAACTTCCAAGATTGGGGTTTGCGAAAACGATAACCAAATATGCATAAGGCAAGAATAAGAGGAATAATCATGCAATCACATCAAAGGATCAAGCTTTCGCCTTTTCCAACAATTAGACAACTCTCTCAAGAAACCCTAATTGTATCTAACAATTTTATGTTTACAATCCAAGTTGTTAACCTGAATCTCTATTAAATAGGCAATAAACATATAAAAGGTAGTGGATGATCAAAACACAATAAAGGTCGAATCTTTACCTCGAACACGAATGACTATCATCGGGCTCACCCCAACCCTAGAAGTAAGTGGACTACTCGCTCTTCATTGTAGGAAAACTCATCAATAATAAAAGGGAAATAAATTTCATTAATAAATTAAAATAGAGCTTACAACCGAACGAAGCCAATTTGCTCTCGCTTCTCTACTCCTCTCGACCTTCACTCTCTCTCTCTCTCTCTCTCTATACTTGTGCTCTCTCTAGCTTGGAATCAATAAAAACTAGCACCATGGGCTTTATTTATAGGCATTAATCCTTGCTAGTCAAGGTAAGGAAACTCTTTCTTCTATCTAAGGATATAGTTCTACTTGGAAATAAATAAATCTAATTTAGGTAAACAAGATATATCCTAAAGGGTAATTACATGTTCCACCCTTAGGATAGATAAAAAGATAAAATATCTAAAGTCTTCATGTGCAAGGAATCTTCTCTTAGAACATCTTCTCACTCGGAATTAGATAGACTCAAAATCGACCTCGTACTCGTCACTGGGGGTTGGTCGATATCGAGCTATCTTCTCGGCTTCTCTTTAGCTCACTCGATCTCGGCTCCCGGAAGAATATCAAGTTGCTTGTTGGTCGATATCGAGTTGTCTTCTTGTCTTCTGGTCAATTCGATTCGATCTGGAGATTTTCGACCAGGATTAGGTCGATATCGACCACTCTTCAGTTCTCAACATTCTGTTATGTTCTTGAAAAGCATTTTCCTGAGTCCTCATTCGTCGGATTGACGCATATGAGTATGTGTTGGAAAGCTCTTTTCGAGGGCTACAACTTTGATCAAGATATCAGAACTTGATTCAGAATGATGAAAGGAAAAAAGTGGGCTTTATTCCAGCTACACCATCCTTAGCTTCTTCATGACTTTCCTTTAAGCTCCAAAGTGCGTCCGATTTCTGCAAAATTAAACAGAAACTAGTGTAGACTCCATAATTTGGCAAATAAGCATAAACTACATAGATTCTGTACTATTCTAACCCAAATGCATGAAATGTATACAGAAATCGATATAAAAGTGAATATAAAACATGGCACAAAACATGGACATCACCTTGTAATCGGAGGAGCGATGCCGTTTGGAACCAGACCGAGGAGAGGGAGTGGAAGAGGTTTTCTTCGGAGCCATGGCGGGAGGAGAGTACTCGAGTGGTCTTGGGAAGAGGAGAAATCAGAGAGGGAGATGGAGAAGAAAAGTGGGCGTGTGATGTGACCGGGAGAAGTGAAGGATATAAATAAGGGTGAAAAGTCTTTAGAACTTCCAAAAACTTAAAATCCCTTACGAAAAATATGGCCGAATCAATTTAAGAGTACAACCACTTTTCAAAATTTAAATAATAGGATAACTACAAAGAATTTTGATAAGGAAAATCTCAATTTTAGTAAAAAATCTTTAACCGAAAAGAAAATCTGGAGATTTTTCAAAAAATTCTTTTTGGCAAATATCTAAAGAGATACTACCTAAAAGATTTGATCCATATAATTTTTTTTAATTTCAATTTAACGCCATACTATTTTGTAGTAAGACTTTAAATTTTATTTCAAGATCTTGATGTAGGAAATAATACTGATATCATAAGATACGATTGCTCCCCCTAGATCGATGCTTCCTTATTAAGCATTCCAAGTTCTAATCTGATGAAATTGAACCTATCTTCGGGTAAAGGTTTTGTAAAGATATCTACAAGTTGTAGCTCGGTAGAGATGAATGTCAATGACATGTCACCTTTTTCTACATGATCTCGGATAAAGTGGTGTCTCACATCAATGTGCTTCGTTCATGAGTGTTGTACAAGGTTTATGGAGATAGAAATACCACTGGTGTTATCACATTTTATGGGGATGCCCTTATAGTTGATTCCAAGATCTTGGAGTTATTGTGCAATCCATAAGACTTGCGAAAAACAAGCTCCAGCAGCAATGTATTCAGCTTCGGCCGTTGAAAGCGCCACTGAATTTTGCTTTTTGGAATGCCAACTTATAAGGGATGCCCCAAGAAATTGACAACACCCTAAAGTGCTTTTTCTATCCACTTTATACCCTGCAAAATCGGCATCGGAGTATCCGATAAGATCGAAGCTTGTTTGATTACGATACCATAATCCGAGATCTTTAGTAACATTAAGATATCTTAAAATCCTTTTTACCGCAATCAGATGCGATTCCTTTGGATTAGCTTGGAATCTTGCACACATACATACACTGAACATGATGTCGATCATACCTCGATATTCTTTTTGATTTACCTCTTTGCCGGTAAGATCTTGATCTAAAGAAAGAGTGGAACTCATTGGAGTTTTAGCCACATTGGAATCAATCATCTTGTACTTCTTCAGTACCTCTCGTGTATATTTCCTTTGGTTAAGAAAAATACCTTTTGAACTTTGTTGCACGTGAAGTCCAAGGAAGAAATTGAGCTCTCCCATCATGCTCATCTCGAACTCTTTGCACATAATATTAGAAAATTCTTTGCACAAAGAATCGTTAGTAGCTCCGAAATGAATATCATCTACATAGATTTGGACGACAAGTATATCCTTTTCATGGGTTTTAATGAAGAGAGTGTTGTCAATCAACCCCCTTTTAAAGTTATTTTCCAAGAGATATTTTGAAAGCCGCTCGTACCAAGCTCTTGGGGCTTGCTTTAAGCCGTAAAGAGCTTTGTCAAGCTTAAAAACATGCTATGGAATTTCATCGTTCTCAAAACCTGGAGGTTGAGCAACATAAACTTTCTTCATCTAGAAATCCATTAAGAAAGGCACACTTCACATCCATTTGATAAAGCTTGATATTCATAAAAGAAGCGAAAGCAAGAAGTATACGAATGACTTTGAGTTTGGCTACGGGAGAAAATGTCTCCTCGTAGTCAATACCTTCTTCTTGATTATATCCTTGTGCAACCAGTCGTGCCTTATTTTGGATAATATTCCCTCCTTTGTCTAGCTTGTTTCAAAATACCCATCGAGTTCCAATAATAGACTTTCCCTTCGGCTTAGCCATAAGGGTCCATACTTTATTGCGCTCCAACTCGTTGAGCTCATTTTGAATAGCTATGATCCAATATGGTTCTTTGAGAGCATCGATGTATTTCTTTGGTTCTACAAGAGAAACAAATGCGTGAAACACACATAAGTTTCGAAGGTTAGAATGAGTTTGGACACCAGATGAAGGATCTGAAATAATATCCGCCAAGGAGTGAGAAGAAGCATGTTTGAATTTTCTTCTTGCCGATCCTTGATTAGGAGCTGAAGCTTCAGGAACAGGTGACAAAAGCTCCCAAGGTTCAGGAGGACTAGTAGGATACGGTTCTAGAGGCTCGGGAGGTATATCAACTTCAAGACTCGCTCCATTTGTAAGGCCTTGATACTGAGTTCTAGGGCCTTGTGATAGCTCAGCAAGATCTTGAAATGGCTCCTGCATATTTCTAGATTTGCTCTTCCCTTGACCATTGACTTCTCCTTCTGACTCATCTTCCTCATAAGTATTCAAGTTGAGATCTGCAAACCCTTCACTCAAGGTACCGTTATCACTTTCATCAAATAACATATGTATACTTTCTTCGACTATTTTGGTACATTTATTGTATATTTGATAAGCCTTGCTTTGAGTCGAATGTCCAAGAAATATACCTTCGTCGCTACTCGCGTCAAATTTCCCAAGATTATCCTTAACATTGTTATGCACGTAACACGTACATCCATATGGTTTAAAATATGATATGCTTGGTTTTCTTCCTTTAAAAAGCTCATAAGGAGTTTTCTTTAAAATTGATCGAATCAAACATCTATTGATAATATAATTTGATGTATTCACAGTCTCTGCCCAGTATGACTTTGGTAGATTATTCTCTAATAGCATTGTCCTTTACATCTCCTCTAGGGTGCGGTGTTTTCGTTCCAAAACCCCATTTTGTTAAGGTGTCTTTGGAGCTGAAAAATTGTGAGAAATGCTATATTTCGCACAAAATAAATCAATGTTTAATTGATCAAATTCTCTACCATGATCACTTCAAATAGAAACGATAGGTAGGTTTTTCAAGGTTTGTATCTCCTTACAAAGTTTTGAAAAATAAAACAGAGTTTCTGATTTATCTTTAAGAAAGAAAACCCAAGTGAATCGAGAATAATCATCAATAACAACAAGTGTGTATCGCTTACCTTTGGGAGATTTGACACGCATAGGTCCACATAGATCCATGTGTAGAAGTTCTAATGGTCTAGTACTACTAACGACCTTCTTTTTCTTGAAAGAGCTGCGAGTATGTTTTCCTCTTGAGTAGGCTTTGCAAAGATCATCCACTTTGAAATTCAAATCAGGAAGGCCTCGGACAAGATCCTTAGAATGGAGTTTACCGAGAGTGTGCATGCTTATATGTCCAAGTCGCCTATGCCACACCCTTGGATCCTCTGATAAGGCCTTGAGACATTTCAGATTAGAGGTTGGAATCTGATTTGTATTAAGAGCATAAATATTAGAATCTCTATATGTAGTAAGGACAATATCTCATGTCTTCTCATCCTGTACGATGCATTTCTCCTTATTGAAGCTCACACGATTGCCTTTATCACAAAGTTGTGAAACACTAAGAAGGTTATATTTAAGGACATCAACAAGATATACATCTTTAATGAAATTATGTGGATCAACACCAATGTTACCAATACCGACGATGTCATACTTTCCTTTATCACCAAGGGTTATAGTACCACTGGATTGCTTCTTTAGACGATGTAAAAGAGATTATTTTCCACTCATATGCCTAGAGCAACCGCTATCCATAATCCACTTATGATCCTTAGTCTTGGTGATATCCTGCAAAACAAAAATTCACCATTTCCGGCTTGACCAATAGACCGATTTGGATCCACTATAGGGGTAAACCATATTTGGCAACCATATTAAGCATACCGAAAATGTGTTTCGGATAATGTAAGGATCCGTTCTCCTATAAGGACACGTCTCCTTTACATGAACCTTTTTGCAACAAAAGAAACAAGTAGGAGATCTCCAACTTCCTTTTTCCTTGACGAATTTGGTAGTAGGCTTAACAGGAAAATTCTTGTTATATCCTATACCACTTCGATTTAAGAAAAGTTGTTGTTCTCCAAGCATCCTGTCAAGAGTGGCTTTGGATCTAGTAAATTGCACCATGGTTGTTTGTTGATCTTGACATTTCTCAGACAATTTCACTTTTTCATTCTCAAGGTCAATGTTCTGAAACTTAAGAGATGAAAGGTTAGCCTTATGTTCGGAAATTTCCGATCGTAAGGTCTTACCTTCAATGATAAGATATGAGTTTGCGCTGTCAAGATCTTGTAGTTTCTGCGACAGCCTTCTTATGCAGATTTCTTGATACAACACCTTCTCCTACAGGCTGCTTATTTCTTTGTTAAACCTTTCTTCATTTGAAATCATGTTTTTGAGAAATTCAGATAACACGACAGTGGAACTAGATAGGAGGTTTCTTACCACTCCGTTTGGGTGTTGATGTTTTGCATCGTTCTTTTCCATTAGACAAAGATTGGCGTGTTCTTCTTCTGACTCCAAGTCGCTTGAAGAATCTGAGTCACTCCATGCAACCATCACTTTCTTGTTTGACTCTTTCCTCTTAGCCTTGTTCCACTTCTTAAGAGGACATCCATTAACGAGATGGTCTGTTTCACCACATTCATAGAAAGTTAGGACTCGATTTCTTTTCGCGGAGGTAGAAGACTTACCTTTGTTCCTCGATGATCCTCCAAATTCTTTATTAGAGAATTTCTTCTTCATTTTGAGAATGCGAGCCAATCCTCTTGTAATAAGAGCGAAAGGATCTTCCTCATCTTCATTCTCGGAGTCCTCGGGTGATTCTTCTTACTTAACCTTCAACGCTAAGTTCTTGACATTTGTGGAAGGCTCCCCATCGTCCTCATCAAGGATCATCTCATGGGTGATCAATTTTCCCAATAAGTCATCAATAGCTAGCGTGCTAAGGTCTTGAGCTTCTTCTATGGCCGTCACCTTAGGACCCCGTTTAGATTTTGGTAAGAACCTAAGTATCTTTCGAACTTTCTCATCATTTTGGAAAGTCTTTCCCAATGAGTCGAGATTATTAATGATCTCTGTAAAACGGGTGAACATTACTTTCACAGATTCATCTGGGTTCATCTTTAACAATTCATATTGCCTAAGATAGATACTGATTTTGGTCTCTTTGACTTGACTAGTTCCTTCATAGGTCACGACCAATTTATCCCAAATTTCCTTTGCAGTTCTACAAGAGGAAATACGATTAAATTCGTTGGTGCTTAGTCCGCAATATAGAGCATGGACGGCTTTGAAGTTCTTAGTTGTGCTCTCCAAATCTTGCTGTTGATAGGAGGAAATCGAGACTTGCAAAAAAAATGTAAATAAACTAAGGCAAACCAGATTCCGTCCCTTGCAAATAATTACAAGACCTCCTCCTGATGTAGCAGCGGGAAGTCAGGATCGATCCACGAGGAAGCGTGTGAGCGGATCCTAGGCAGCGGAGAAATCTCACGGTCAGAAGTCGACAACAGGGTCCTCGATCTCGACTAGGGTAGTCGACAAAAGATCGGACAGTCGAACACAGCGCAGCAGCAAGCACCGGGTGAAGTCGATATCGACCAGGGCTACTCGATATCGAGTAGGATCTTGTCGACATCGGCTTGTCTTGTCGAGTACCTGCACACAGAAGCTACAACGATGCTAGATCGAGAATCAGTAACTTGAGATTGACCAGGCTTGGTCGAGATCGAGTAGACACAGAATAAAACGAAACAAAGAAATAAAGTAAAGGCAAATGCTTTGGGACTTCGAAATAAACTTAATGTAAAAGGTTTCCAAGATCGGGGTTTGCAACAACGATAACCAAGCATGCATAAGGCAGAGATAAACAGATAATCATGTAAATTGCATCAAAGGACAAGTTTTCGCCTTTTCCAACAATTAGACAACACTTTCAAGAAACCCTAATTGGCTCGACTGATTTTATGTTTATAATCCATGTTGTTAGCATGGATCTCCATTAGACGGGTAATAAACACATAAACAAGTAGTAGATGCTCAAAACATGATAAAGGTTGGATCTTTACCTCAAACACGCATGGCTATCGTCGGGCTCGCCCCAACCATAGAAGTGGGTGGACTACTCGCGCTTCATCGCGAACTCAGACATTGATTGATGAAAAGAAACTTGCATTAAACTAAATTCAAAAGAGTTTACAATCCCGGCGATCCAACTCTCGTTGAACGCCAAAACCCTAAAACCTCTGAACTCCCTAAACCGTCACTGTGAACTACTTCTCTACCTCTGAAATTGAATGAATCTAAAATCAGCCCCATGGGCTTTATTTATAGCCTTCTATTCCTTCCTACTCAAGGATAGAAATATCTATCTCTATCTAAAACTATATCTAAAAGCATAATGATAAATAAAAGCAACAAAGGAATTAAATCCAAAATAAGGAAATATATCTAAAAGTCTTAAAGTGGATAGATCCTCTCCTTCATAATGTATCTTGATAATTTCGGATAGAATCGGCAATCTTCGGGCCCAAGCAATCCCAAACCGAGTAGGATTCGTCAACCCGAGTAACGCGGATTCTGGAACCGTCGTCGATCTCGACAAAGGTCTTGTCGATCTCGAGTAGGATTGTTGTCGACTGGGCTTGGCTCGGCGTCTCGGCTAACTGGTGCTCGATGTGGCTCGGACTTGGCTCACTGGTCTAGTCGATCTCGAGTACCCCTTGTCGATCTCGACTAGACTGGCCTTGTCGACTAGGTCTTCTCAGGTGATTCTGCTCGACATGCTCGGACACGGCTTCCAGGCTCCTCGATCTCGAGTAGGTCTACTCGATCTCGAGTAGAGTGTAACCCGGCATGTCCTCGTCTTCGTCTTCTCGATCAGCTCTTCCTCGACCAGGCTCTCCTCGGACACTTTTGGTCGATCTCGAGTAGAGTGTACTCGATCTTGAGTAAAGATTTCTCAGCTTTCTGCTATGTTCTTAAAACGCAGTTTCCCGAGTTCTCGTTCGTCGGATTGACGCATATGACCATGCGTTGGAAAGCTCTTTTCGAGGGCAACAACTATCATGAAGACATCAAAGCTTGATTCAGAACGAAGAAGGGTGAAAAATGGCCTCTTCTCCAGCTGCATCATTCTTAGCTTCTCCATGAGTGTCCTTTAAGTTCCAAAGTGCGTCCGATTTCTGCCAAATATAACAAAAACTTGTGTAGACCTCCATATATTGCAAATAAACATAACTTACATAGATTCTGTATTATTTTAGCCCAAATGCATGCAGAAATCGATATAACCGTAGATATAAAACATGGCATAAAACATGGACATCAAATCACCCCATACTTAGACTTGCTTGTCCTCAAGTAATAACCAAACAATAACCAAGACCTACAACACATCCTTCAAGTCTTCGCCTTTTGTCAAAAGCAACATCTCAAGTAGTAGCAATGTAAGACAAGTGAATTTAACGTCATCACACATATATGAGTGATCCATAGGCATAGGCAATATAATTCCAACCTCACAGGGATAATGTTTTTAAACTCAACTCTCAATGTGTTTAGGCTATGTGTATCAACTCTCAACTCAATTCCATACACAATCTCATAAACATTGCTATTTAAATATGAATCCACTTCGCAACCAATTATGAAAATGCAACAAGAATTATCAGGAGGACTTCGCTCAATAGAAGTCTTCAAAGAAGATTCCATTCGGTGGGGCTGTAATGGGGCTTGGTAAGAAATAATAAGGGATGGAATTATTTGGCCATGTGGTGCTAAATAAAATTCGGGAATCAAGACTCCTATATCTTCCAACACAACCAAACCATAGCTTCCCATTCATATGCATCAACCAAACTTTCTAATGAAGTATGTAACCTTTCAAACTTTCAAAATCTCTCCAAAATATGTATCTTACAAATAATGAAAGAAATAAGGTAAAATTGGCTCATGCACTTTATTCACAAACATATGTACTTTTTCTTCTTTCTTTTTTTTTATTTTCGGATTTTTTTTCTTTTTTTGAAACGAAAATAAATAAAATAATACTAGTGCATTTATAATGTGAGTCAAAAATCCTTTTACATAATATGCATAGCAAGATAAAAATTTAAAACCATCCCATATCTCAATACATAATATACATAGGCCAATTCTTTCCATAAATCATCATTCCAACCAACTCTAAGTCTTAATTCCCAAATAGGGGTCAGGCTCAATTTGGCTAAGGATAATTTTATGGAGTTTACAATAAAAGTCTCAGGCTAATGTTCTGGCTTCAAGCGGGGAAAATGCAGGGTAGTTAAAGAGAGGATAAAATTGGCTTAAAAGGTGCATCCATCACTTAATTCTCATCAACATAAACATATAAATGCATTGGTTTTGAATAACTATCACAACATTTAGAGATGCATACGAAGAGTAAATGCACTCAAGAAAGCAGAGGGATTTTTAATGTTCTCCCTATAAGGCCAAAATTCTCAATGGGACAATCTTTGTTGGATTTTAACCTTTAGCTTAGGATCATATGTGCTCAATTTCATCACAAGTTCACAATCCACATAAAAACCATTTTGAGGACTTAGGCTAAACCTTCCAAACATGCCATAGGATTTACATGATCAAGGCAATCATTATTTATCATCATAGGACATCTAAGTTAGGGTATAAAACTAAAATAATGCAAAAATTTAAACATGCATTTTTTTTCCATTTTTTTGACAATTTCTTTTCTTCTTTTTTTTTGTGCAAAAGTCAAAACTTAAAGTATGACGAAAGATTTAAAAGGCATAAAACTTAAACAGGAATGCATAACATAAAAATTTAAAATTTCACCATGTATAACCAAAAGCAAGACTAAAAAATAATGATAATGTTTAAAATTTCACAATGTAAAGCCAAAAGCAAGACTAAAACATATAATAATGCTAATGAGCCCTTCCCCCACCCCATACTTAAAATTTACAGTGTCCCCACTGTATAAAATCAAATAAAAACAAGAGTAAAGGAAAGAACTCACAGGATAACACGTCGAGGAGGGTAGATCGGTGCAGGTCGAGTAGACAAGCTTGTCGATCTCTGTTGAAGGAAGGAAATCGAGACTTGAAATAATAAAATAGAAATAAATCACAGCAAACCAGATTCCGTCCCTTGCAAATAATTACAAGACCTCCTCCTGATGCAGCAGCGGGAAGTCAGGATCGATCCACGAGGAAGCGTGTCAGCAGATCCTAGGCAGCGGAGAAATCTCACGAACAGTCGGCCGCAGATGTCCTCGATCTCGACTAGGGTAGTCGACAGAAGATCGGACAGTCGAACACAGCAGCAGCAACTCGGCAACGGTGGTCGATCTCGACGAGGGCTACTCGATATCGAGTAGGGCCTTTGTCGACTTCGGCTTGTCTTGGTCGAGCACCTGCACAGGAGAAGCTACAACGACTTGGTCGAGGATCAGTTTACTCGATATCGAGTAGTGCAATTCGAGATCGAGTAGAAGGACAGAAAATAAAACGAAAGAAAATAAAGAACAAATGCTTTGGGGTTTCGACTAAACTTAATGTAAAAGGACTTCCAAGATTGGGGTTTGCAACAACGATAACCAAGCATGCATAAGGCAGAGATAAACATATAATCATGTGAATTGCATCAAGGACAAGCTTTCGCCTTTTCCAACAATTAGACAACTCTACCGATTTTATGTTTATAATCCAAGTTGTTAGCATGGATCTCCATTAGACGGGTAATAAACACATAAACAAGTAGTAGATACTTAAAACATGATAAAGGTCGGATCTTTACCTCAAACACGCATGGCTATCGTCGGGCTCACCCCAACCCTAGAAGTGGTAGGACTACTCGCGCTTCATCTCAACCTCAGACATCATTGATGAAAAGAAACTAATTTCATTAAATTAAATTCAAAGACTTTACAATCCCGGCGATCCAACTCTCGTTGAACGCCAAAACTCTAAAACCTCTGAACTCCCTAAACTGTCTCTGTGGAACTCCTTCTCTAACTCTAAAATTGAATGAATTGGAAATCAGCCCCATGGGCTTTATTTATAGCCTTCTATTCCTTGCTAATCAAAGATAGAAATCTCTATCTATATCTAAAATTATATCTAAAATGCTTAATGATAAATAAAAGCAACAAAGAAATTAAATCTAAATAGGAAATTATATCTAAAGTGTCTTCAAGTGGATAAATCTTCTCCTTCATGATGTAACTTGATAGAATCGGATAGAATTCGGTCTCGAAAATATCACCATTGGCTTCTGGATAGAACCTTAACAAGATTCGGATTAGCTCGACGTCGGTCACTGGGGTTTCCTCGACATCGAGCAGCTTCCTCGACGTAGACCAGCTTCCTCGACGTAGAGTAAATCTCCTCGACGTAGAGCAATATTTGTCTTCATCTCGTGCTCGATCTCGTCTTCTGGAGAAAATGTCGAGCAAGCTCTTGTCGATGTCGACCAATGTGGTCGATTTCGAGTAACGCTGTTGCTTTCAGCATTTTGCTCCGTTCTTAAAACGCACTTTCCCGAGTCCTCGTTAGTCGGATTGACGCATATGACAATGCGTTGGAAAGCTCTTTTCGAGGGCTACAACTTTCATGAAAACATCAAAGCTTGATTCATAATGATAAAAGCCGAAAAATGGGTTTTTCTCCAGCTGCACCATCCTTAGCTTCTCCATGAGTTTCCTTTAAGCTCCAAAGTGCGTCCGATTTCTGCGAAATATAACCAAAACTTGTGTAGACCTCCATATATTGCAAATAAACATAATTTACACAGATTCAATATTATTTTAGCCCAAATGCATGAAATGCATGCAGAAATCAATATAACAGTAGATATAAAACATGGACATCAATCTCGAGTACATGTTACTCGATCTCGAGTAGCTTCGTCTGCGTCCAGTGGAATCTGAAGTCGAGGAGTGTCTGGTGGCTTGTCGATGTCGAGTACGTCTACTCGAGGTCGAGTAACTTCTGGGCTTCTCCTCCTTGTCGTAGTCACTTGGCCTTCGTCGATTCTGACTGTTTTCAGGGACTTCTTTATTCCACTTTTCGCGATCCTTATATGCTTGCCGACCTAAAATTGTTAGATTGCACAAGAAACAAGACTATCCACATGAAATATTCTAAAAGACATAAAACCAAAACCAAAAACAAAACCACAAAGTTCAAAAAGTCCCAAAATTCATAAAGTTCTATATACATGCTCTAGATTTTAGAGTCGCTAGGCCGACTTCTTCGTTTGCGCTCAAGGACCATTATTGTGGGGCCTGCTCATGCTTGGCCCTTCTCCTGGATCATCTAGGTCCTGATGGTAGTATGCAAGCTCAGCTGACAGGTGGTTGCTTGCATCATCTCCTTTCTCTTTCTTCTTCTTCCTTCCAGCTCTTAGTTTTCGCAGATTCTCTTGCCATGGTGCCTTATCTCCCCTTAAATCATTGATAATTTTCTTTATGGACTGAGGGGGAGTAGAATTCATACCTGAACTTACCTTTTCGGACCCAAAACAGAAATCTTTGGGCTTGGGGCTAGTCGAGATCGAGTACTGCTGGTCGACCTCGAGTACAGGGACCCCATACTTAGGCTCTTGGCAAGTCAGTGGCTCAGCAGAGGTTGTCGACATCGACAAAGGCTTATCGAGATCGAGTAGAGACCTTGTCGAGGTCGAGTTGACTTTGTCGATCTCGAGTACATTGTTGGCTCCTTCCTCCACTGTTTGCTTGGTCCCGTGGTTACTGATGCTTTTCACCTCCAGCCATGAAATTTCCTCTTTTGCAGGGCCAAAAGAGAAATCCAAAACCTTATCGCCTCTGGTGAAGGTGAGCGATCTATTCTTGACACTTATTTTGGCATCTGCAGTAGCTAAGAATGGTCTACCAAGAATAATAGGGCTAGTAGGATCTTCAACACAGTCAATGATAAGGAAATCTGCTAGAACAAAGAATTTACCAACCTTGACAGCGACATTTTCAACTATACATGTAGGGATGACTACTGTATTGTTTGCCATATATAGTTTGGCATCCACAGGTTCTATGCATCCTATCTTTACTTTCCGCCAGATTGATAAAGGCATGATGCTCACACTTGCTCCTAAATCGCACAGAGAATCATATTTATATTGTCCAAAACCCACAGTAACAGAAAACTTACCAGGGTCAGGTCTCTTTTCAGAGAAGTGGAGTACTTTGCATTCGCCTGCGATCTCTGAGATGGATCGCTTCTTGCTCAGGATTTCCTTCAGAAATTTGACATATCCAGGCATCTCTTGCAGGGCTTCTGTAAAAGGGATAGAAACATTCAATTCTTGCATCATATTAACAAATCTGGTAAACCTACCCGCAGTGGGATCTTTCTGTGCTTTTGAAGGGAAAGGCATTGGCTTTTTTGGTTTCGGAGCCAGATCAGCTGTTGGAGGTGCTGCAGAGTCGTCGACGTCGGCCATATGCTGCTCCTCGATCTCGACCAGGGGCTCGTCTATCTCGACTTGGGTTTGTGTCGAGTAGGGTCTTGTCGAGATCGAGTACGGGCTCCTCGAGATCGAGTTGATCTTGCTCTGTCTCGAGTTGTTGCTCTGCCTTTCTTTGCTGTTTCCCGAAATCTGGCTCGTGTAATTGATGGCCACTCCTGAGTTTGATAGCTGCGACGTGTCCGGTTTTCCCTTTAGGATTTGGTTCTGTTTGCCCAGGGAGCTGTCCGGTTGGTCGTGGGATCTGTGCAGCGATTTGACCCATCTGCGTCTCTATTCCTCTTTTCCAGATGTCCAGTTCTCCAAATTTTGTAGTGATATTCTGGAACTGATTATTGATGGTGCCCTGATTCTGACGCATCTCCTCAAGGATCAGCTGCAGATCATCATTCTTTTGATCCCTTTCTGGATGTCCTGGAGCTCTGTAGGATGGGGGATTCCTAGGAGGACCATGGTTCCATTGTGGTTGATAGAACCTTTGATCTCCCATGTATCGATTTGGACCCCCTGTGTAGGCTGTCTCCTCGTGTGTTTCTACCATCCTGACTTGCTCGGTGTGTGGGCACTCAGTAGTGGTGTGCCACTGTGATCCGCATTCGATGCAAGGCTGATTGACAGATAGATATTTGACTTGCTTGAGGAGCTTGCGATTCTTGTCTCTGTAGAACTGCTCCCTGACATCTGGGTCAATCTCCTTTGCTGGCTCATAGAGTCGCATAGATGGGGCTGGTCTGGCATAAGCGTTCTCATCATAGTTTGTAGGAGCCCCATATTTGTTGTCGTAGTTAGTGAGCTTTTCTAGCACACCCCATGCGTCGCTTGGTGGCATCGTCAGATACTCATAGCGAGTATAATGGTTGATTCTGTCCTTAGTGACTTGATCAAGAGAGTTGAAGAAGATCTCCTGAATGACGTAGGGTGGCTGTCCATGAGTAGGGCAAGATCGCAGAAGTTCTTTGTAGCGTTCCCCTGCTTTTGCCAGCGGTTCCCCTTGCTTCTGTTTGAAGGCGGTGATTTTCTTGCGGAGATGTGCTGTTTTGGCGGGTGGGAAGTATTTATTCAGAAACTCTTGCTCTACTTGGGCCCATGTGGTGAGAGATCTCGGCTTCAGCCTTTCAAGCCACTTTAGTGCAGGTCCAGCGAGAGACCAGCGAAAAGCTTTCATCTTGACATAATCCAGAGTTGTACCTTCAGCAAGAGTACGACACATGTCATGAAAATTGATAATATGTTCAACAGGACACTCATTAAATTTGCCATAAAAAGCATTATTTTTAAGCTCTATCAAAAACTCAGTGCGAATTTCAAAAGAGTTATCAGGGATTAGAATCGCCGATTCAGGCACGACGAGAGTTGGATGCATATAATCCTCAGCAGTGGTTGGATATTGGGCAAGCTCAGCTTCTGCTTGCCTTGCGCGCTCAGCTTCCTGTTCCCTCGCTGCCCTTTCATTGGCGATAGTGGTATCCTTTGCGGCTAGCTCCCTTGTAAGCCTGGCAATCAGCTGTTCTTGTGTTTCAACGGCCGCCATGATCCTTTTGAGTTTACAGTGAATGTGTAGGTAACGCTCTGGTTCGTCCATGCTGTCAAACTCGGGTGGTAGACCAGACCGGCGCATACACCTGTATAATAACTCAAAGCAGATGTGAGATTTAACTACCTAAGGCGCGAATGATAGCGTCCCCGGCAACGGCACCAATTTGTTGATAGGAGGAAATCGAGACTTGCAAAATAGAATGTAAATAAACTAAGGCAAACCAGATTCCGTCCCTTGCAAATAATTACAAGACCTCCTCCTGATGTAGCAGCGGGAAGTCAAGATCGATCCACGAGGAAGCGTGTCA
This sequence comes from Persicaria tinctoria, assembly GCA_037127255.1. Taxonomy (NCBI): domain Eukaryota; kingdom Viridiplantae; phylum Streptophyta; class Magnoliopsida; order Caryophyllales; family Polygonaceae; genus Persicaria; species Persicaria tinctoria. The sequence goes on from JBANSL010000020.1 coordinate 33,974,536, forward strand.
GCGGATCCTAGGCAGCGGAGAAATCTCAAGGTCAGAAGTCGACAACAGGGTCCTCGATCCCGACTAGGGTAGTCGACAGAAGATCGGACAGTCGAACACAGCGCAGAAGTAAGCACCGGGTGTAGTCGATATCGACCAGGGCTACTCGATATCGAGTAGGGTCTTGTCGACTTCGGCTTGTCTTGTCGAGTACCTGCACACAGAAGCTACAGCGAAGCTAGATCGAGAATCAGTAACTCGAGATCGACCAGGCTTGGTCGAGATCGAGTAGACAAAGAATAAAATGAAACAAAGAAATAAAGTAAAGGAAAATGCTTTGGGATTCGAAATAAACTTAATGTAAAAGGCTTCCAAGATCGGGGTTTGCAACAACGATAACCAAGCATGCATAAGGCAGAGATAAACAGATAATCATGTAAATTGCATCAAAGAACAAGCTTTCGCCTTTTCCAAAAATTAGACAACTCTTTCAAGAAACCCTAATTCTCTCTACTGATTTTATGTTTATAATCCAAGTTGTTAGCATGGATCTCCATTAGACGGGTAATAAACACATAAACAAGTATTAGATGCTCAAAACATGATAAAGGTCGGATCTTTACCTCAAACACGCATGGCTATCGTCGGGCTCGCCCCAACCCTAGAAGTGGGTAGACTACTCGCGCTTCATCGCGAACTCAGACATTGATTGATGAAAAGAAACTTGCATTAAACTAAATTCAAAAGACTTTACAATCCCGGCGATCCAACTCTCGTTGAACGCCAAAACCCTAAAACCTCTGAACTCCCTAAACCGTCTATGTGAACTACTTCTCTACCTCTGAAATTGAATGAATCTAAAATCAGCCCCATGGGCTTTATTTATAGCCTTCTATTCCTTCCTACTCAAGGATAGAAATATCTATCTCTATCTAAAACTATATCTAAAAGCATAATGATAAATAAAAGCAACAAAGGAATTAAATCCAAAATAAGGAAATATATCTAAAAGTCTTAAAGTGGATAGATCCTCTCCTTCATAATGTATCTTGATAATTTCGGATAGAATCGGCAATCTTCAGGCCCAAGCAATCCCAAACCGAGTAGGATTCGTCAACCCGAGTAACGCGGATTCTGGAACCGTCGTCGATCTCGACAAAGGTCTTGTCGATCTCCAGTAGGATTGTTGTCTACTGGGCTTGGCTCGGCGTCTCGGCTAACTGGTGCTCGATGTGGCTCGGACTTGGCTCACGGGTCTAGTCGATCTCCAGTACCCCTTGTCGATCTCGACTAGACTGGCCTTGTCGACTAGGTCTTCTCGGGTGATTCTGCTCGACATGCTCGGACACGGCTTCCAGGCTCCTCAATCTCGAGTAGAGTGTAACCCGGCATGTCCTCGTCTTCGTCTTCTCGATCAGCTCTTCCTCGACCAGGCTCTCCTCGGACAGTTTTGGTCGATCTCGAGTAGAGTGTACTCGATCTCGAGTAAAGATTTCTCAGCTTTCTGCTATGTTCTTAAAAAGCACTTTACCGTGTCCTTGTTCGTCGGATTGACGCATATGACCATGCGTTGGAAAGCTCCTTTCGACGGCTACAACTCATATGAAGACATCAAAGCTTGATTCAGAACGAAGAATGTTGAAAAATGGCCTCTTCTCCAGCTGCACCATTCTTAGCTTCTCCATGAGTTTCCTTTAAGCTCCAAAGTGCGTCCGATTTCTGCCAAATATAACAAAAACTTGTGTAGACCTCCATATATTGCAAATAAACATAACTTACACAGATTCTGTATTATTTTATCCCAAATGCATGAAATGCATGCAGAAATCGATATAAAAGTAGATATAAAACATGGCATAAAACATGGACATCACTTGCTGAGTGTATTCATCTTCTGTCTTGTCCAGATTTGCTCCTTTTGGTCCATCCTTCTTGGGTACATTTGGCCCTCGTGTAATGATATGCCAGAGCTCTAAATCCTGATCAATGATAAACATTTTCATCAAGGATTTCCAATCCATGAAGTTGTCCCCAACAAAGAGAGATGGACGGGAGACAAATCTTCCTTGACCGAAGCCGCCTTGACCTTCGCCTGTCATGGTTAGACTCACAGATAGTAATATCTAAGGTACGTGAGTTAGGCTCTAATACCAATTGAAGTGCGGAATAAGCAGATATAAAACACGCAAATACTCTAGAAGGGGAGGGGGGTGGATAGAGTATGTAAACTTTTCGCAATTACTGAAAATGTAAGACCTTATCTGAAAAGCAAGAACAAATTAGTAATAAATGGCGAAAAAGTAATATGTGAAAGTGAAGAGTGGAAAGTAAAGAACACGATACTTGTTAATGAGGTTAGGCACGATCGCCTACGTCCCCGCCTAGGGTTATCCAACCCGTAGGATTCAACAAACTTTATTTCACTTTATCTTATAAGCCCTAGATACAACCTCTAGAAGACTTGCCCTCTTCTATACTAATTTTCTATCTGGCAACCCAAGCAGACTAGTGAAACAAAGCTCTATGGATACTGAAGTACCATATACGTTTGGGTAATAGAACCCTTAGTATTTTTTTTTTGAAAACATAGAACCCTTAGTATAACCTAGATGAATTGTACTATAAAGCTCGAATGAAACCTTGCACACACTCAAAATAAATACAACACTTAGCAAGGAGAGCGATGTGTGATCGAATGCTTGAAGAATACTTGATTGCAGAAGACGTTGAGCGCTGTGAAGTTGTGTCATTATGCAATCCTCTTCTTCTCCTTTATATAGGCCATCGCCTTTAACTTCAAAATCAAACGCCTGAATCTTCTCTGGGTTTGCTGAAAGGTGTTACACCATATCTTTCAAGAGAGAGAGAGAGAGAGAGAGAGATCTTCGGGTGTTTGAAAAGAATCCAGAACCTTCACTTCAGGTTTGTTGAGATCTTGAGAGAAAAGATACGTTGGAGGAGCCTTGGTCTAAGTTCAACCAAATCCTGCAAAATCTCGACAAATATAACTGATAGATATATATGATATATAAGATAGAATTGTTTGATAGAGTTTAACAATTCTATCAGCACATCCGAAACAACAAGTCTGAAAACATCAACAGGCACAATCAATAATATATAGGCCTAATTCCAATTCTTCCACGTAGGCCCAATAATATATTGGCTCTTGTAAAATAGGCCCATTAGAAATTAGGCCCAATTCTAACTCTGAATCCCAGCAATTCCAAATCCTTTGATGCCTTATGGTAAGATCTTACCAAACTCTGGAAGACCCGAGTTTTGGCTTTCATCAACCAAGGCTTTATTCATAGTTGATATGGCCTTATCATCAAGGTGGAGTTAACAGAAAGGATATCCTTCTAACCTAGGATTGATGAAAGTGTGGGGGTGTTTAACTAAAGTTGGGATACTTGCCTTTAAAAAAGATAATAATGGATCTAAAATTAACGATACTATGTGATAGAGTCTATTTTAGTCATATAATTGCATATTATATTATGTCATTTTCATGCAAAATTTACATATTTTATAGTTAATTTGTATTATTTGCTTTTCAGAGTCTACACCGGTGCTTTTATAATTCAGGTATTTTCAGGCTAAATCGTATGAATATGGAGGTTGTTCGATCTTAATTTATTGGATGAGTTTATAAATCATAAGCAAGATGGGCAGCGTTTCGGATTGATGGGCTGATTGCAATGTTAAAGCCACCTTGTGGAATTGGAGTTCGGCAGCTGCAACAATTAAAATTAGTTGACTGGATCAAGCTGAACGTCGATGGGGTATCCAACGGCAATCTGGGACTCGCCGGTGGTGGGGGCCTATTCCGAGACGCTACAGGAACTTTCCTGAGAGCCTTTACCTCAAGTGTGGAGTTTGTTCGGCATTGACAGGGGAAATGATAGCATCTATTTTAGTCATATTTTAGGATTGCATTTGCATATTAGTTTAGGTCATTTTCATGCACATTTGTCATATTTTATATTTTATTTATTTTATTTTGCATTTTCGGAGTCTACACATGGTTATGATTTGTTTCAAGCATTTTGAGGCTAATATTGATGAAAACAAAGCTTTAATACGGAGCGTCGAGCATATTGGATCGGAAGCGAGGAGCTAAAGTGCCAAGTGCGGAAGTTGTGGATCTTGGGGTTATTTGGTGGAGTTAATTTATAATTGGGTGTTGGGATGTGATTTAGTTATTTAAGTTTGTGGGTCGAAATTGTAATTTCCTAAAAATAAACTTATATACTCCCGTATGTTTAGAATTCAAAGGGGAGTTCGGATTTTCGCCGTACAGGCTTCGACCTCTTTCTTCTCTTGGTTTTAGGTTTTTCTTTTTTCTAGTTTTTTGACGGTATACACTTTGGATCGAAGATAAAATTCCGGTTTGCATTCTATTTTATTTCAACGATTTATTTTTGTATATGATTTATTTCGTTGATTATCATATTATACTTGCTTGAATCTTCGATCTAGGGTTTGAGTGATCCCGATGATGATTTTGTAGCATTAAGATTGATATTCGTTTGTTTGTGGATTTGTTATTTAAACCTATTGCGCTAACCCTAATTGATGAAAATTGGTTAGAACTGATTTAGGGTTTGAAATTGAAAGACTAAAAACCTAAGTTAGAATTTAGATGGTGAATTTAGGCTGAAAAGCTATTTGAACCGTCAGAACCATAGGATTAAACTTGAAATTTGATTTATCGAAAGATAATCGAATTTCTTGAGGATTCATAGATTGTCATGGATATTTTGGTTGATTGTGATATTGACAAAGACCGAAAGGCGACGTTAATGTGATTATCATCTAGAATTCTAAGAACTTAAAGGGTCTAAATTGGTTGCTTGATACCGAAAGGAGATTGTTAACCAATTTAGACACATTCGAGTTGAAACCGAAAAGAGATTCGTGATTACCTTAGACAATATACCTTCAACAAACTCAGACAATGTGGCACGAATATTATTTTTAATCTACTAAAGCGTCGTTGTGGTTATTGACGGAAGGAAAACCTGTCGTTGATCCGCTAAAGAAAACTCAAACCTATAGCAAGTATAGCAATAAGCAAGAGGTCGATCCACATGGAAAGTTATAATTCTAGTTTGATTCAAGTGTTAATCAAAGTAACCAATTTGGGGGGTTTTTGTGTGTGAAAGTTTTGCCTTTTATCAAAGCGAAGTAAAGAACGCAAAGTAAATGAATTTGTCTTAGACAATTAGGAGAAGTAATTCTACCTACAATTTTCAACTTTATTGGATTGAAACGATCCTTGTAACTTATTCTCGTCCTATTAAGTTTCCTATGAATCCCTTTGTCCCGACCTAATATAGTTACTAGTCCAACCAGTCCTAGCAACCCTTATCAATTGAATAATCCCTAAAAAAGGACTTAACCCAATTGATAGCTTTAAGATCTTCAGCACAGTCTATAATAAGGAAATCTGCTGGAACAAAGAATTTACCAACCTGGACGGGGAAATTCTCAACTATACCTGTAGGGATGACCACTGTATTATTTGCCAAGTATAGTTTGGCATCTACAGGCTCTATGCATCCTATCTTTACCTTCCGCCAGATTGATAGAGGCATGATGCTTACACTTGCTCCTAAATCACACAAAGACTCATATTTATATTGTCCAAAACCCACAGTAACAGAAAACTTACCAGGGTCAAGTCTCTTTTCAGGGAAGTGGAGTACTTTGCATTCGCCTGCGATCTCTGAGATGGATCGCTTCTTGCTCAGGATTTCCTTCGGAAATTTGACATATCCAGGCATCTCTTGCAGGGCTTCTGTAAAAGGAATAGAGACATTCAGTTCTTGCAGCATATTAACAAAACGGTTAAACCTACCTTAAGTGGGATCTTTCTGTGCTTTGGAAGGGAAAGGCAGTGGCTTTTTTTGCTTTGGAGCCAGATCACACGTCGGAGGTGTTGTAGAGTCCTCGACGTCGGCCAACTTCTCCTCGATCTCGACAACAGGTTCCTCGATCTCGAGTTGGCTTGTCGATCTCGAGTTCTCTGGTTGTGCAGTGGAGTCTGAGCTCAGCTTCTGGTCTGTGTCGAGCAGATGTTTGTCTAGGTCGAGTACAGGCTCCTCGAGATCGAGTTGATTCTGCTCTATGTCGAGTTGCTGCTCTGCCTTGTCTTGATGTTTCCCGACCTCTTGCTTGTGTAATTGATGCCCACTTCTGAGTTTGACAGCTGCGACGTATTCGGTCTTCCGCTTAGGATTTGGTTCTGTTTGCCCAGGGAGCTGTCCGGATGGTGGTGGGATTTGTGCAGCGATTTCACCCATCTGGGTCTCTATTACCCTTTTCCAGATGTCTAGTTCTCCAAATTTTGTAGTGATGTTCTAGAACTGGTTGTTGATTGTGCCTTGATTCCGACGCATCTCTTCAAGGATAAGCTGCAGATCCTCCTTCTTTTGATCCCTTTCTGGATGTCCCTGGAGCTCTGTAGGGTGGGGGGTTCCTAAGAGGACCTTGGTTCCATTGTGGTTGATAGAATCTTTGATCTCCCATGTAGCGATTTGGACCCCTAGCGTAGGCTACCTCTTCATGTGTCTCTGCCATCCTGACTTGCTTAGTGTGTGGGCACTCAGTATTGGTGTGCCTCTGTGATCTGCATTCGATGCAAGGCTGATTGACAGACAGATACTTGACTTGTTTGAGGAGCTTGTAATTCTGATCTCTGTAGAACTGCTCCCTGACATCTGGGTCAATCTCTTTTGCTGGCTCATAGAGTGGCATAGATGGTGCTGGCGTGGCATAGGAGTTCTCCTGATAGTTTGCAGTAGACCCATATTTGTTGTCATAATTGGTGAGCTTGTCTAGCACACCCTAGGCGTCAATTGGTGGCATTGTCAGATACTCATAGCGAGTATACTGGTTGATTCTTTCCTTAGTGACTTGATCAAGAGAGTTGAAGAAGATCTCCTGAATGACGTAGAGTGGCTGTCTATGAGTAGGGAAAGATCGCAGCAGTTCTTTGTTAGCGGCTCCCCAGGCTTCTGTTTGAAGGCTGTGATTTTCTAGCGGAGGAGTGCTGTCTTGGCGGGTGGGAAGAATTTATTCAGAAACTCTTGCTCTACTTGGGCCCATGTTGTGAGTGACCTTGGTTTCAGCCCTTCAAGCCATTTCAGTGCAGGCCCAGCGAGAGACCAGCGAAGAGCCTTCATCTTGACATATTCCAGAGTTGTTCCTTTAGCAAGAGTACGACACATGTCAGAAAAATTGGTAATATGTTCAAGAGGACACTCATTAAATTTTTCATAAAAAGCATTATTTTTGAGCTCTATAAGAAATTGAGTGCGAATTTCAAAAGAGTTTTCAGGGATTAGAATCGCTAATTCAGGCACGACGAGAGTTGGATGCATATAATCCTCTACATTGGTTGGATATTCGGCAAGCTCAGCTTCTGCTTGTTCCCTTGTTGCTTTCTCAGCGGCGATAGCAGCATCTTTAGTGGCCAGTTCCCTTGTAAGCCTCGCAATTAGCTATTCTTGTGTCTCAGCAGCCGCCATGGCTCTTTGTAATTTAGCTCGGATGTGTAGGAGGCGTTCCGGTTCGTCTATGCCGTCAAACTCAGGTGGTTGACCAGAACGGTGCATACACCTGTAAAGTAACTCAAAGTAGACGTGAGATTTAACTACCTAAGGCACGAATGATAGCTTCCCCGGCAACGGTGCCAATTTTTTCAAGGAGGAAATCGAGTTTAAAATATAAAATATAAATCAAACCAAATTCTGCCCACGCAAATAATTACAAGACCTCCTCCTGATGTAACAGCGGAAAGTCAGGATCGATCCACGAGGAAGCGTGTCAGCGGATCCTAGGCAGTGGAGAAATCTCACAGACAGAAGTCGACAGCAGGGATCCTAGATCTCGAGTACAGTTACTCGAGAGAAGATCGGACACTCGAACACAGCGCAGCAGCTCTCGGCAATTCTGGTCGATCTCGAAAAAGGGCTACTCGAGATCGAGTAAAGTCTTTCGTCGACGTCGGGTTGGCTTGGTCGATCACCTGCACACAGAAGCTACGGCAATGCTGGATCGAAGATCAGTAACTCGAGGTCGAGTAGTGCAATTCGAGATCGAGTAAAGGCAGAAAATAAAACGAAAGAAAGTAAAAAAACAAGTGCTTTGGGATCTCAAAATAAACTGTAAAAGACTTCCAAGATTGGGGTTTGCATCAACGATAACCAAGCATGCATAAGGCAGAAATAAAACAGATAATCATGTGAATCGCATCAAAGGACTAAGCTTTCGCCTTTTCCAACAATTAGACAACTCTTTCAAGAAACCCTAATTGTCTCTACTGATTTTATGTTTACAATCCAAGTTGTTAGCATGGACCTCCATTAGATGGGTAATAAACACATAACAAGTAGCAGATGCTCAAAACATGATAAAAGTCGGATCTTTACCTCAAACACGCATGGCTATCGTCGGGCTCACCCCAACCCTAGAAGTGGGTGGACTACTCGCGCTTCATCGCAACCTCAGACATTGGTTGATGAAAAGAAACTAATTGCATTAAATCAAACAGCGCTTACAACCAAAGGAAGCCCATTCCGCTCTCGCTTCACCAGCTCCTCTTGGCCACTCACTCTCTCTCTCTACTACTCCTACTGAAATTGAATGAATAGAAATCAGCCCCATGGACTTTATTTGTAGGCTTCTAAACCTTGCTATTCAAGGATAGAAACATCTATCTTTATCTAAATCTATATATAAAACATTAAAGATAAATAAATGCGATAACATAATTAAATCTAAAAAGGGGATTATATCTAAAAGTCTTCAAGTGGATAAATCCTCTTCTCCATGATAGAACTTGATAAAATCGGATAGACTCGACAATCTTTAGCTCCAAGGACTCCAACTCCGAGTAGAACTGCTCAACGCGTTACGTGGCTTATGGAAGATTTCCTCGATCTCGAGGAGTTTCCTCGATCTCGAATAAAACAGCGTCGTCGACTTCAGTGGCTAGGCATGTCGACTAGCTCTTCCTCGGACAGGCTCGGACATTGGCTCCTGGGGTTCGTCGATCTCGAGGACATTCCTCGATCTCGAGTAACTTGGTCACATCGACTTGGCCGTCTTGGTGTATCGGGTAACCTCTTGTCGACATGCTCGGACAGCTGCTCAGGGTTTGTCGATATCAAGGACTTTCCTCGACATCGAGTTGGGTGGTGTCTCTCTGTGTTCGGGAGTCTGGCCAGGTCGGGTAACGCTCCTCGGCATCCTTGGGTGGACTCTCCTCGACTCCGGGTGGTCTTTGAGGCTTGTCGATCTCGAGTTAACTACTCGATCTCGAGTAACGTGGTGGAGTCGGGTTCTTCGTCTTCAGCTTCTTGACAAGGGCTCCTCGATCAGTGCAGTGTCCGGACATGGTTATCGATATCGAGTAACATTTGTCGATATCGATTTGGCTTAAGCTTCCGTCCTTGCTTCTTGGTTTTATCCCGAAATGGCTCTATATTCTGCAATATTAAACAGAAACTTATGTAGATCTCTATTTCTGACAAATAAACATAAAATACATAAATTCCACATATTCCCAACCCGAAATATGGAAAGTGTATAGAATATGGAACTAAAATATGCGTAAAACATAGCTACTTTAGAGACATCAGAATGAACAAGAGGTGTACTACTCGTTGCATCCTCACCTTTCTTACGAGAGGGATATCACCGAGGGATACGCACCGCCTGGGTGTCGAGATCAAGCTTCAGAAAATTCACAAAAATTGTCCAAGTTGATTTATATGGAAGAGTACTTCAGTTTCTTGGAAACCAACCTCTCAAAGATCAATGTTGTTTTTGAGGATGAGATGTTGCGGATCCAAGAGGCTCAACAAATGAATGTTCCATGTTTTCCCAAAGTTTTCTGTGTAGATGGTGAGGTTAGTGACAATGACGATTGCACTATCGTCTTTCTTGACATGGAGGATTCCAAAGATGACCTTGAGGAGAAAATTTTCATGGAGGGGTTTCCATTTGGATTTAGTGAAGATACGAAAGGACAAAAGAGGAGAACAATCCTTGGGAGTTTGAACTTTAACGGATCTCTACTATTATGCTCCAACAAGACTCTGCTTGATGGATGGATTGAGCCATGGACCATCCATTCAGGAAGGTTCAAGCGCTTTCGAAAATCCGCCAAAGGTAAATTTTTCGTATTTTATTTCTTTCATTCTAAATAAATCATTCAAGGGTTTATTCAGACTTCCACGAGTCGTAGTGAGTCTCCACGAGTCGTGGAGGCCACTCCAAAGCTTGGTGGACTTCTCTGTAAAGCATCACGACCCGCGGGATGCTTCCCACGACTCGTGACACCTTGTCTTAAAAAAAGAAAAAAAAATTCAAACCCTTTCTCTCTCTCTCTCAAACTCGTCTCGGCACCTCCTCTTACCCGACGGAACCCACGCCGCCTCCTTCCCATCTTTGCTCATCACAACCAGCAGCCCGCCGTTTCTCCTTCTTTGTTCCCCTCCTTCACCGGGATTCCTCCGACCGCCGCTAAACCACCACCGCTCTCCCAGCACCAACCCTCTTTCCCATTCTGCAACCCTTCTCTCTACATCGCACTCTTTTGCTTGCCACCATCCACACCCGACCTTCATCTCGCTGACGTTCACCATCAAGGCGCCGCCGCTTTCCTCACCGCTCTCTGCACAGCCAGCCTCTCCTTCTCTCTTGGTCCGGCGCCGACACCCAACATCTCCATCTCCGCTTTCACCTCTGGAGCCCTAGCTACTCACAATGCTCGAAGGCTCTGCTGCTGCTCTCGATTGGTCCTGATTTCCTCCTCTCGGCCCAGCTGCTACTCCAGGATGCAACTAGACCTCGACTTCGATGGTAAGTGCTGGTAACGTCGATTCCCTTTAACTTGCTGAAATTTGGGAAATTTATGAGAAATTTTTTGGGTTTTGTGATTTAGATAAGTTCATGAGACCTTTGTGCTTCATTCTTACCTATTGCATCTCATGATCCTTATTGTGGTTAATGTGATTAATTGGTTGAATTTAATGAATTAGGATTTCATTGAGGATTGTGGTTATTTTGATGATTGTGTTCTAGAGTTTTTGCAAGTTGTGCGTGATTATTGATAAATTTAGTGACTTGCTTAAATTTTAGATTTGTGGTCACTAAAAGTCGAATAAACACATGTGTTAGATTCATCAATTTAACCTTTTGGATTGGTGGGAATTGTGCTTAAAAATTTTCAAGTTTGTGTTATATTGAATTGATTTGTGAACTTGCTAAATTTCTAAGCATGGGTGATAGCATGCATTTACGTAGGCATAATAGGTTTCATTTAGCTTAGTTATGATGCATATCATGCATGGCTTGAGTATGATTTGCATATTAGTTCCCTATGTTGTCGGAGTCGGAATCTACACGCTTTTATTGATTATTTCAGGTAATGGTGGATCATAGGAGGAGACATGAGTTGATAACGCATTGGATGAGAATGTCTAGTTGATCGAAGAAGCTTACATGAAGATCTCAAGAGGCCCTGAGAAGAAGAAGCGAGCTTAAACGAATAACAAGTCTGCAGAAGTTGTCGCCAGACATGCTGAACTTGTTTTGCACTTTCTGGGGACTTCGGTTGTCCGATTGACTATTATGACCATGCGCTGGAAAGCTCTTTCAGAGAACTACAACTTTCCTGTTGACAAGAAGAGCGAATTCATGATAGATTTTCCGTGAAAAGCCCCTGGCTGCGGCCGCAGCAACCTTGCGGCGCCCGCGGCCAATCAATTTGCAAAGTGTTGGAGGAAACAGTGTACAGCGGGCGCAGCACCTATGCTGCGCCTGCAGTATTGGTCGTCAGCGTTAATTCACAGCGTTTTGATTATTGAAAACCCTATAACTTATTTATTTCTTTCATGGCTGACTTTGACGTTTTAAAAGGCCAAGTTTTATGTTATTTTCATAACTTCTATTTTATTCTATTCATCAGACGTTTTAGAGATTTTGAGCGATGTCTTCCATGAGGAACTAAACTCATCTATTATGCCTGCAATTTGAAGCTTTATTTGGATTGATTGTGAGTTTCTAATTCTCGTTCCTTGTTTCCTATATTTGAATGCTTCAACTTCTTTGTGCGTGATTGTTTATTGTTTTGTTCAATCTTGTCTGGCCAACTTCTTAGATCAATTCAATCGCTAAGGTTTTGTAGATTCCTGGTTGTGAACCTTAACCTAAGTGGCAAACTTGTTCCTTTAGGGCTGGTTGAACTAATTGAATGAGTAGGAAGTTGAATGTGTTGTTAAATCCCTCTTTAGGGACTGCAAATACCTTGGCTAATCTCTGAACTTAAAGCTATCAATTGGGTTAAATCCTTCTTTAGGGACTGTTCGATTGATAAGGGTTGCTAGGACTGGTTGGACTAGTAACTATATTAGGTCGGGACAAGGGCATTCATAGGAAACTTAATAGGATGAGAAGAAGTTACAAGGATCGCTTCAATCCAATAAAGTGGAAAGTTGTAGGTAGAATTGCTTCTCCTAATTGTTTGAATTACAATCATTTACTTTTGCTTTCTTCAATCAGCTTTGATAAAAGACGGATCTTTTACACTCTCAAAACCCCATTTTTGGTTACTTGATTGGCATCTAAATCACACTTGAATTGCGAATTTCCCTGTGGGATCGACCTCTTGCTTATTGCTATACTAGTTATAAGTTTGAGTTTTCTTTGAAGGATCAACGACAGGTTTTACCTCCGTCAAATTTGGCGCCGTTGCCGGGGAAATTTATTGATTCTTGTGTGTTTTTGGTGCTGATTTTTGGTGTGGACCACTTACATGGTCCGCACTCCTGCTACTAACATATGTTGAAGGTGAGGTTATTGCAGTTAGACGGAGAGAGTTTTCATCAATACTTCATCAGATTGCAGGAGTACATTAATGATGTTTATTCATGGGGATATCAAGCTAGTATAAGGGAAGTGCTTCTATGCATTTTTGATGGCATGACTTCTGAGACACGGATTCTTGTCGAGCGCCTGAGTGATGGAGGTTTATTAGATATGGGACTCTCGAAGATGTGGGAATTTTTCTGCTACATGGATAATCATTGTGCGCAGAACGAGTCACTTTCTCCAGTATCTCAAATCGTTGAGACCTCTGTTGCACCTCTTGAAGTCATTGTGGAAAATCACATTGAGTAGATTGAGGAAGAAGACACTCTATCTGATGAGATCATCCCTAACTCGCCCATTGATGAATCAGGTCCAGAGCCTATTGATGAGGTAAATGTTGTCTCCTGCACTAGAGAGAATATTGGTGAGTATGTTGATCCATTTGACTACTACTTTGACAAGCCACCAGTAGAACTGAATTGGTGGTATTATATACCCTTTGTGGGTAGTCAAGCTCCTGAATACAATAAGTCGAAACGGTTCTTAAATCCTGTATTATTTAGTTTCAATTTATTTGTCTGTAGTGCATGTTTGTTTGTTAGTTGTGCACAAGAGTTTGACAGGTTGATGAGGGCTCTGCCTATGTCTGATTAGTGTTGTAAGCTTAAGCAAAACGTCGAGCCAACGGCTTGAAACAAAGGTGCTTCTCGGGAGGCAACCCGAGGTAAGTTTTCTTTCTTTTTCCTTTTCTTCTCCTTCACCCTAATTATATTTGATTCACTTTTGTTGTCTTTACTGTTTCATTGAGGACAATGAAAACTTTAAGTGTGGAGGAGAGGAATTCTGTATATAGATGCATATAGGAGATCATTTTTAAATTTTTGCACCATGTTTAATTTATTTCATTTTTTTTATTAATTTCTTGTTTATTTCCGTAATTAAAAAAAATTCAAAAATCCCAAAATATAAGCATGCATTGCATACATATGTGTTATTCAAATACCCATCTTTCTTAGTTTGTCCTCTATTTTAAATTTCAAGCATGATTCATAAAAATCTCATGGAGTTCTGGATGTTTTGATTATTGTCTTTATTTGATTTTTGTGGAACATGAGCTAGCAAATATAATTGAGCATGTATGATTGAGCTAAAGTATGATTAAAGTCCTAAAAACATGACCATGTGAGAATGTTTGACCTTATTTGAATTCTTTTGCTCAATTGTGTGAATTACTCTCCTTGTGTTGCTACCTTTTGACATTGACTGCAGTATCTGCTTTTCAAGACCGATGCACATGTTTGATTGCTTGCGGAGTTTATGTTTATATTTTGAGTCTTTTGTTTGAATTTGTGAATATTTAGTGAATAAGGTGGAAATGGTTGATGCACTTAGTGACCGGATCTATGCATGACACCCATGGGTATGATTCGCGCAAAAAGGTGTTAAAAACTATCCACTAGGAAAGAAAGCTTGATCATTGAATAACCAGGTTCATTCATGACACCCATGTTTGCAACTTGCGTCAAAAGATGTTCAAGTGGACTTCAAATTAGTAGGTTGAGGTGTTGATAGACCGGGGCCATTCGTGACACCCATGTTTGCGCCTTGCGTAAGGAAAGCACCAAGACAAGAAAAAAGAAAAAGAAAACAAAACAAAGGAAAAGAAAAAAAAAAGTGTCACATTTTATTTAGTTGTCTTTATTGTGTCCCGCAAGTAATGACATTTCGGTAGATATTTGGTGATATGGTGGTCAATGTCTATGAGCTTAGTGCATTTTGGATTTAGTTGAGAGTTGTACCTTAAAGCCTAAACACATGAGTGAAACACATATTTCTGGTGAGGTTGGATGATGTCTACTTCTAAGCTTTGATCACTAGAATACATGCTATGACGTTTGTTTGCTTGGTTTATGTTTTCACCTGATATGATGTTGCTTTTTGATGAGGTTGAAACTAGAAGGGATTTTCTGTAGGATACATTGATTCATGTTCATTCTATCATTGCTTGAGAACAAGCAAAGGTTAAGCGTGGGGGAGTTTGATAGCATGCATTTAGGTAGGCATAATAGGTTGCATTTAGCTTAGTTATGATGCATATCATGCATGGCTTAAGTATGATTTGCATATTAGTTCTCTATATTGTCGGAGTCGGAATCTACACGCTTTTATTGATTATTTCAGGTAATGGTGGATCCGAGGAGGAGACATGAGTTGATAACGCATTGGATGAGAATGTCTAGTTGATCGAAGAAGCTTACATGAAGATCTCAAGAGGTCCTGAGAAGAAGAAGCGAGCTTAAACGAAGAACAAGTCTGCAGAAGTTGTCGCCAGACATGCTGAACTTGTTTTGCACTTTCTGGAGGCCTCGGTTGTCCGATTGACTGTTATGACCATGCGTTCGAAAGCTCTTTCAGAGAACTACAGCTTTCCTGTTGCCAAGAAGAGCGAATTCATGATAGATTTTCCGTGAAAAGCCCCTGGCTGCGGCCGCAGCTACCTTGTGGCTCCCGCGGCCAATCAATTAGCAAAGTGTTGGAGGAAACAGTGTGCGGCGGGCGCAACACCTATGCTGCGCCCGCAGTATTGGTCGACAGTGTTAATTCACGGCGTTTTGATTAATGAAAACCCTATAACTTATTTATTTCTTTCATGGTCGGCTTTGATGTTTTAAAAGGCCAAGTTTTATGTTATTTTCATAACTTCTATTTTATTCTATTCATCAGACATTTTAGAGATTTTGAGCGATGTCTTCCATGAGGAACTAAACTCATATATTCTGCCTGCAATTTGAAGCTTTATTTGGATTGATTGTGAGTTTCTAATTCTCGTTCCTTGTTCCTTTAGGGCTGGTTGAACTAATTGAATGAGTAGGAAGTTAAATGTGTTGTTAAATCCCTCTTTAGGGACTGCAAATACCTTGGCTAATCTCTGAACTTAAAGCTATCAATTGGGTTAAATCCTTCTTTAGGGACTGTTCGATTGATAAGGTTTGCTAGGACTGGTTGGACTAGTAACTATATTAGGCCGGGACAAGGGCATTCATAGGAAACTTAGTAGGACGAGAATAAGTTACAAGGATCGCTTCAATCCAATAAAGTGGAAAGTTGTAGGTAGAATTGCTTCTTCTAATTGTTTGAATTACAATCATTTACTTTTGCTTTCTTCAACCAGCTTTGATAAAAGACGGATCTTTTACACTCTCAAAACCCCCTTTTTGGTTACTTGATTGGGATCTAAATCACACTTGAATTGCGAATTTCCCTGTGAGATCGACCTCTTGCTTATTGCTATACTAGTTATAAGTTTGAGTTTTCTTTGGCGGATCAACGACGGGTTTTACCTCCGTCAATGGGGTTGCTTGTAGTGGTGTTTTTGATCTGAATGTGTGATGGTTTAGGTGTGCTTCTAATTCTTGCTAGTTTCGTACTTGTTGTGAGGAGGAAATCGAGTATGAAATATAACGAAATAGATCAAACCAGATTTAGGCCCACGCAAATAATTACAAGACTCCCTCCAATGTAGTAAGAGAAAGTCAGGATCGAATCCACGAGGAAGCGTGTCAGCGTATCCCAGGTAGCTGTAAATCTCACAGGAAAACAAGCAGAAAAGGCAGAAACAAACAAACAAAGAAAGAAAGACAAACGAAAGCAAACGAAAACAAGAAATAAAGCAAAGGCAGAAGCTACTCGATCTTGACAAAGGTAACTCGAGATCGACAAACAACAGTGACGACAGAAATTTCAGAAATTATAAACAGAAACTCGATCCAGACACCCTAACTCGATCTCGACTAAGCTTACTCTAGATCGACTAAAAGCCAACTCGAGATCGACAACAGACTGCTCTAGATCGACAAAGAAACAGAAACTTTAAACTTGTAGATTCGAACACAGAACTCAGAATTCAACAGAAAAAAAATCAATATATGAAAAACTTCCAAAGCCAGGGTATCAACACCACAACGATAACCATGCAAAGTAACACATAAAGGCATAAAAGATCATGCTTTTCATCAAAATAACTTTCGTTACTAACAAATAGGCATATAGAGGCTTTCGCATAAACTATAATTGTTACTAACCCTTTTCACATAATTAATCTAAGTTGCATTAAGATCACTTTCGCTTCAATAATACAAACAAGGATCACCTTCAACTCTCGCAAAAGAATCATGCTCATAGGGACAGAAGACGAATTGCATAACAAGATTGTACCTTTACCGCATCACCTTACATGGCCACCGTCGGGCTCACCCCAACCCAGAAGTGGGTGGACTACTCGCCCTTCATCATCAAGAAAGACATTAAATAACAAAAGAAACTAACTTGCATTGAATTAAATAAAGAAAGCTTACAACCAACAAGACAAATCCGCTTTCGCCTTTCCACCTTGCTTGCCACAAACTCTCTCTCTCTCTCTACTACTTACTTGAATGGAATTGAATTGGAATAAGATCCCTAATGCTCAGCCCCTAAGGCTTTATTTATAGCATTCTAATCCTTGCTAATCAAGGATAGAATATATCTATCTATATCTAAAAATCTTAAAAGATAAATAAATGCCATAAAGAAATTAAATCTATAAAGGGGGAAATAAATCTAAATAGGTAAGGCATCTCTCCATGTGTGGTAAATCTTCTCCATAGATAGAATTTGATAGATCTCGGATAGACTTGGCTTCCTTCATCTCAAAGGATTTCCAGCTCGACACGGATAGCCAAAGCGCGTAACGCGGTTTCAGACACGGCTCTCCTCGATATCAACAAACTCTACTCGAGATCGAGTAGGATTGACGTCGACTTTGCTTGCTGGACTTGGTCGAGCAGCTGGTGCTCGTCATGACTCGGATCTTGGCTCCTGGCTCCTCGAGATCGAGTTGGGTTTTCGTCAAGGATGTGTTGCTGGTGATGTCGAGTAGCTCCTCCTCGTCATGGACTCGGACTAGCGCGGTTGGGTCCTCGATCTCGATAAGGCTCCTCGAGATCGAGTAGTGGTTGGTGCTCGGCTTCTCCGTCCTCGACTTTTCGTCTTGTCACAACTCGTCGACTTCGGACATGGTGTCTAGGTGTTGTCGATCTCGACAACCTGTACTCGAGATCGAGTTGTCTTCCGGGAGTCGGGCTGACTCAGTTTCTCGATCGGTGCTTAGTCGACATGGCCAGAGCTCGGACACCTTCGTCGAGATCGAGTTGGATTACTCTAGATCGAGTAACCTAGGCTCCTAGCTTGGTTCGACTAGTTCCGCTGCTTCTTGGCCTTGGACTTCTGTAGTTGATTTCCGAGCTTTTCCGACCTTTCTCAGAATTGCTGTAATTTGCCGCGAATTCTGCGAAATTAAACAGAAACTGGTGTAGATTCCATAATTTGGCAAATAAACATAAACTACATAGATTCTGTACTATCTTAGCCCAAATGTAAGAAATGTATGTAGAAAACGATATAAAAGTTACTTTAAAACATGGCAGATTCAGCTCACAATAGTACTCTCTAAAGTCACTTGAATTCTATTGATTTTTATCGGCATGTGACTCAGTGCAACTGCAACATTTGTTTTGATTGAACCTTGGCTTTTGATCATTCTTCTGGGCTTGATTACTGATTCTACATGTTATGTTCATGAAGCTTGTTTGATCTAAAGTGATTATAGCCTACTTTTGGTTTTGTTATGATGTGGTGCCCTTGGTGTTGGATAGAACTTGTGTTGTCTTGTTGGTTGTTTGCTTTGTTTTTGTTGTCTTGGCCATACTCGATTTCAAGGTGATGGAGCAAAATTTTTATGAGTTCTCAGTCGCACCCAAGTGAGGATGTTGCCTACTGTTTTGATGAGTTATCGACGCTCTTTTTCTGTGGAGCTTAAAGATGGGACTGGTCTACTGAATTGTGCTGCCCTGATTTTGCTCATTTGCCTGATTTGTTTGGTGAGTTTCTTTATCCCTCACTATTCTTTCTTTTACTCTCCTTTGGGAACAAAGTAGATTTTAAGCATGGGGTGGGAGTAGTCCATAAAAAAACATGAAGTATCGATCCGTAATTGTCTTGGCGTCGAATTGAGTGTGGAGACTAAGGTGTCGTCAATGATCTTGAAGTATCGATCCGTTAATATTAACATAAAATTTTTGGGAGTGGGGGATACAAACAAGTCATCAATATCCGAACCAACACAAGTTACATACCTCGAGATTGATTGGGTGAGAACAATGTCAGGGCCAATGTCAAGAGGTCTAAATGGTGATGGCATGACACTAAATTACTCAAAAGGGATGTTTGAAGCTCAGCCGTTTGGAGACGAGATGCGAATAAAGCAAAAATGACTAACATCATGCACCGTGAGCACACAAAAACCACCATGTTTTCACGAAAGAGTGGTATAATGCCATTGTCATAGATGTAAAGGCTCGGATTTTTGAATCCTAATTTTTTGGAAAAAAGAACATTAAAAATGAATTTAAAATGGGTTTAATTAAAATTCTCATCCTTAATGAAAAAAAATCGTATTTTAAAATTCTTAAAGAAGATTCCAGTCCAATTTTGATCAAGTCGGGATAACATCGAGCGAGCGGGTTTCGAGATTTGTTTTCTAGGTATTTCAAAATTTGTCTCTTTGGGAGACCATGTGTCTTTGTCTTCTATGGGTACTACCTACAAGTCCTTTCTAGTGAGCCATTCCGGAATGCTGCCTCTCTCTCATCCAAAATTTGCAAAGGCATCCTTTCTTTTTACCTTGACCGATCAGAAATTCAACCCCCTCTCTGAATCATCTTCTACATAATAAAATAAAAGAAAATGAGATTGGGATTATTTTAAATATTTGGCTCGGTTTTGTTGGATTTAGAACAAGGGGGGAGTCAGTTTTGATTCATGTAAAATGAGGGGTCGGTTTTTGGATTTTTCAAATGAAAAGGGGCTGATTTTCTGGAATTGTAAAATAAGGGCGATTTTGATAAATTAAAAAGGGTTGTTTTCTTTATTAAATAAAATGGTTGATATTTTTAAGGAATTTGAAAATGTCTTATGAAAGTGTTTAATAAAGGGTATTTAAGATAATATATGGGTATTTAAGATAATATATAATATTATTTGAGATTTAAAACAGAAAATATTATTATTAAGTGTAAAGTCCGTTCTTAATCTCGACACTATCCCGCTATAAATATTGGATGACAAGTATTACTTTAGCATATAGTCTAAGTATAAGATAAGGAAACATGATATGGGTAATATAGAATATAATATAGACTTGAAGTATTAATCCAGAAACTTTGGGTTCTGGGTCATATACTCGTATATAATATATACTATATAAGCCAACTTGTTACACTTGTTAAATACTTAGGTTAAAAGCGTGCATAACATCATATACGTACATGTTGCATATTATCTAGCTATTATGTTATATTGTATGTTTGGTTAGGTGGGCTAGACAAGTCCATTGAGCTCGACCCAGCTCCTTAGCTTCATCAGATGTGTCTCGTTACTGAAACGCTGCGTTCCATCTGTTGCACGTCTATATAAGGGAAGCTCGCTAGGGTTCCCTAATATGTTCATCAGTTGGAGCTTCCAAGGTAAGCCAGAGAGAGAGAGAAAGAGAGAGAGAGAAGTTGGAGCGCCGCGCTAGGGTTTCCTCCCCGAGGGCTCTCCGACGACGATCCACGACGAAGATCTCCGATCTAGAGCTCATCCTTTATCAAGGACTCTAGATTTGGGGTTGAAGACGACGACGAAGCTCGAAGCTCCGAGTCCTTTGAATTTCTTGTGATTCCCGACGATAGATATGGCTTCCAACTGCCAGATCTGAGGGACTTCTTCGTTTCTTCTCTTCTAGATCATTTCTTCTCTTGTTTGTACCTTGTACTTGGATGTTATGCTTGAATCTGTATTCTAAAGTGTACTTGCAACCATATCTGTAATCACAAAAAAGAACTAGTGGATTCCAGGCCTGAGTCTCTCCTTCTTGAGACTCCGCGGATGTAGAGTTTTACACTCGAACCGCGTAAACATCTTGATGTGTTCTTTAGCTTCCTGTTTTCTGGTTCTTGCCAACGCTCTAGCCGGCTTTCTTGGTTTACATTGTGGTATCATATCCTGTTCCTGCGATACTAGAGCTTAAGTGTCTCGATTCGACGCATCTGAGTCACTCTTGGCTTTAGGGGCTAGATTCGGAGGCAGGGCATTGGGTGGACCTAGATAGAGCATTAACGCTTGGTGCCATTCTTCCCCTGTCTGATGTATCATGGGCTGTCTCTTAGTGTCTAGGGTTCCTAATTCTAGAATCTTGTGTGCTATTAGTAGATCCTGTCGTTTCCGCTGCCACTAACATCTTTTGCCTTTCTTACAGGTACCAAAAGATGGAAAACTCCATGAAGATCAAACCATTCGACGGAGTTATTGACTTTGCCATGGGGCAAGTCAAAATGAGAGCTATCTTGATCAAAGAGGGTTGCTGGAAGGCCATCACACATCCAGTCAAACACCTTGAGGCTCTCACAAAGAAACTCCACCCAGGCATCAAGATTTAAGAACCTGGAGGTAGGGGTTCTAGACTTACACCTGAAGAGAAGGCCAAGCAAGTGAAAGAAGAGGAAGCTGATGAAGCTGATCTTGAGCTTGACCTTAAAGCTCACTCTGAAATCACGATGAGGTTAACTGACGGCGTAGCCCGTCAGGTGGTAAAATTCTCTTATGCTTAACTTCTCTGCTCCGCTCTGGAGGAGCTATTTCTCACTAAATCTTTTCCCTCCAGAATTTGCTTGCTGTGTCGGTTGTTTACTTTTAAGATGGATGTGAATCTGACTATAGATGACAACCTTGACAAGTTCCTTAAGATGACCTAAGAATTAGAACGCCGTAAAGATGTTATAAAAGACACTCATCAGGCTATCGTCTTGCTTAACTCTTTACTTGACAAAATTGATAACTTCAAAGATATAATCCAGTTTAGTAGGAATGAACTATCTAAATATAAAATAATTGAGGCTATAATTGAGAAAAACGAATCAATGAAGGTTTTTAAGATTAAGGGCCTCTTTACCAAGACTGAAACAGGATAAATATGAGGTTATGTTCACCCAACAAAACAAATTTGAAAAGAAAGGTAAAAAGGCTAAGAAAAACAAAAAGGGCAAGAAGGATACCTCTAAACCTGAGAAGCCCGATAAATCTGATCCTAATTCTAAGTGCAATTACTGTGGTAATGTTGGGCACTGGGTTAAGGATTGCAGGAAAAAGAAAAGGGTTGAGCAATTAGCTAAACAAAATAAAACTGAATTGTCTGCTGCTGTGATTGAATCCATGAGTAACTATCCTGCTGAATTGTTTATGTGTGCCTAATTTACTTCATCTGATACATGGATTCTTAATTCTAGTTGTACCATGCATGCTTCTCCTAATAAAAACATGTTTAAAACTTTAAATGAAAATATTTCTGGTGATGTTATGTTAGGAGATGATACATCCTTAGAGATTAAAGGTGACGGGCATGTCCCATTACTCATGCATGATGGTGTGGTTAGAGTCATTACCAATGTGAAATATGTGCCTAAACTTAGAAGAAATCTGATGTCTGAATCTTCTCTTGAATTACATGGTTTCAATGTTGATTCTAAAGATGGTTTTAGAACTATATATTGCAATGGTAAGGCTATTATGAAAACAAAAAGAGTAAAAGGTTTGTTTTATATTCTTGCTTCACCTGTTGTTGACAAAGGAAATCGAGATTGCAAATAGAATATAACTAAATCGGTCAAGTAAAGCAAACCGATTTAGTTCCCAGCAAATGATGTTCAAGATTCCCTCCCGATGTAGAAAAAGGAGGTCAGGTTCGATCCTCGATGAAGTGGGTCAGCGGATCTCACGCAGCAGAAAAAACTCACGTCGAGTTCGACTCAGGGGGACAACTCGATATCGACTGTGGGCACTCGATATCGACCTGTTCCAGTCGGTTTCTGGGATTCTATAGATGGCTAGCAAATATCAACAAGGCTGAATCAATATCGAATGGGGGCACTCGATATCGACGTGTCTTGCTCGAAATCGACCTGTTTTTCTGCATAAACACAAATGAGCAGCGATCTTTCTAGATAAAAAATTAGAAGTCGATATCGACCAAGGGTTGGTCAATATCGAGTAGGGGACAGTAGGAAAATAAACGAACAAAGCTTTTGAGATTTCGGAATAAACTTTATGTAAAAGAAAACTTCCAAGATCAGGGTTTGCAATGACAATAACCATGAAAACGGAATCAGAAATCATACAAGATAGCAACTTTATCAATAAAGGAGAAGGTTTTCACCCAATCCGACAAGTAGGAGTATAAATATCGCGATAAATAACCCTAATTGTATCTATTCCTTTTCATAATTAGAATTTATAATCTTCCGAAAAAAATCCTAATTACTACCCAAGTTTCACAACATGAGTTCTTCAATTTCTCAATCAAAGATGAAGCACAAGGCATAGAATAGATAAGATAAAGTACCTTCTTTTGCAATTCGCTAATCCACCAACATGGCTATCGTTGGGCTCACCCCAACCCCAGAAGTAGGTGGACTACTCGCGCCTCATCATAGCAATCGACATCATTGATGTAAAAGAAACTTTCATTAACTATATTCAAAGTCTTTACAATCCCGGCACTCAAACTTTCGTAGAATGCCAAAACCCTAAAACCTTTGAACTCATAAACTATGTATTGAACTACTTCTCTAGAATTGAATGAATGAAAAACTAGCACTATGGGCTTTATTTATAGGCTTCCAATCTTTGCGAATCAAGGGTAGGAATATCTATCTTCTTCTAAAGATATATATCTACTAGGAAATAAATAAATCTAAACCAGATAAAACAAGATAAATCATAGAGTAATTAATTGTTTAACCCTTAGGATAAATAAAAAGATATAAAAAGATAAAATCTCTCAACTCTTCATGCGTAAGGAATCTCTTCTCGAAAATATCTCCATCGGATTCGGGATAAAACTTTAATTAAAGCCCGGAATCGACATGATGACATCACTGGATGTAGGTCGATATCGACCAAGGTGGGTCGATATCGAGTGACTTTTCTCGGCTTCAACTCTGCTGTTCAATTTCGGCTCCTAGGGCAAATGTCGAGTTCTTCTTTGGTCGATATGGACTAAGTTAAGTCGATATGGAGTGAAGTCTTCAGCTTCTCTCCATCTTGGCTCGATTTCGGCTTCTGAGGAAAATATCGAGCCGGTTTTTGGTCGATATCGACTTACTGAAGTCGATATCGAGTTGGCCTTTTCTTCTCTTCTTGCTTCTGGTCCATATCGATTTGACTTTGGATTTTCGACCAGATTAGGTCGATATCGAGTGACTCAGGTCGATATCGACCTGGCTAAGTCTCTCGTTCTGTGCTCAGCTTCGCTTGATGTCATGAGCTCTTTCGTCGATCTTGGAGCTGGTCGGGGCGGAGGAGGGATGGTCTGCTACCCCGGTCAAGTACCGTCGGATGATGGCCGGGTTGGTGATATGGAATAGGTCATCTGAGTGGGTTAACTGAAGTAGATGACTCGGTCGGGTGTAGGACAGACGATGCATCCTGTTGCCAAGCTGAAACTGTACTGAGTCAGGCTGGGCGTCCAGAGTAGCGAAAAATTCCCCAGTCAGACCAAGGAAGTGTCTGTTTGTGCCGCGCAGTAATCTAGGGGCGCCTACAATATCAAATGCCTCTACAATGCTACAGTACATCCCCAACTGTATCATATCGGCTCGACAATACCAGTGAGCCCCTCTGGCTCGGCCGGCAAAGACCACCGCCTGCTGATAAAGAACAGGATCAGTAATCTGCACCTCAGGATCCCTAAAAGTCTGGATATCTGGTCGATATCGACCAAATTGGTCGATATCGACCAAATAAAACCTACCCATGTTTCCTTGATTCTGGTTGATCCCTGCAGGAGTCGATATCGAGCTGATCATCTCGATATCGACCAAGGACACCCAACATCGACCTGTTTTTGGATCAGTCGTTGCCTATTCAGTCAAGCGTCTCTCCGATTGCATGTGTCTATCAAAGAGCAAAGAGAACTTGCACGAAGTGAGAGAGAGATAAAGGGAAAAAAAATTAAAGAAAAAGGAAAGAAAACTAAAAATAACGGTTTGCCTCCCATGAGCGCTAAGGTTTAAGTCGTTAGCTCGACCTACTTCCCTTTTTAAACCGTGATTAACACCAGGGTAGCGCGAATCTCTTCCTCTAGGTCTTCTTTGTCATAATACTTCTTGACCCTATGCCCATTTACCTTAAAGGTGGTGCCATCATAAGCAAGCAACTCTACTCCTCCATGAGGAAAGATATGTTGAATCTTGAAGGGTGCGCTCCACCTTGTCCTTAGTTTCTCTGGAAACAAACGCAATCTAGAGTTGTATAACAAAACTTTATCACCTACCTCATATGTCTTGGGCACTATTTTCCTATCGTGCCATCTCTTTGTGCGCTCCTTGTAGATTTTGGCATTCTCATATGCCTTAAGGCGCAACTCCTCAAGCTCCTGTAAATCAATAAAGCGTTTCTTACCTGCCTCATCGAGATCCATGTTGAGTTCTTTAAGAGCCCATATTGCCTTGTGTTCCAATTCGACAGGCAAATGGCATGACTTGCCATAAACAAAGTTGTAGGGAGTTGTCCGCAGTGGTGTCTTATAGGCCATCCGATAGGCCCAGAGCGCGTCATCAAGCTTAGATAACCAATCCTTCTTTGAGCGGGAGACTGTTTTCTCCAGGATGGCCTTCATTTGACGATTAGAGACCTCTACTTGGTGATGTCTTATAAGATAGCCATGTTTTTATACACATTTTAGCTCCATGTTCTATATACTTTGTATATTTCGGGCTGGGAATATGTTGAATTTATGTAATATATGCTTAATTGCAAGAAATCGAGGTCTACATAAGTTTTGGTTTAATATTACAGAATTTAGAGCCATTTCGGGACAAAACAAAGAAGAGAAAACAGAAGGCAAGAGTTACTCGATTTCGAGGAAAACTCCTCGATATCGATGGAGATGTGTGAAGCCAAGACTGGTCGAGAAGAGCCTGATCGAGAAAGCTGAGAACAAGATAACTCGAGTAGCAATTTTACTCGATGTCGAGGAAATTCCTCGATATCGACTAAACCCAGCACCACACCTGATCGAGGATCCGAGGAGGAGCTACTTGAGTTAGCCAGACAAGCCGAGATCGACAACAATTTTCCTCGATGTCGAGTAAATTTAATCGACATCGACCAAGCCAGAAACACATGTCCGAGCCAAGTCGGGAAGAAGCTACTCGAGAAAGCCAGACATCCGGAGTCGACGAGATATTTCCTCGATGTCGACCAAAAAGTTCCTTGGCCGTGACGCTGTTAGGCCTGTCCGAGTCGAGTTGGATTATTTGGATTGCTTGGGAGCAAAGGAGTCCGAGTCTATCAAAGGTCTATCAAGTTATATCAAGGATTTATCCAAGGAGAGAAGATTATTTACTTATGACAAGAGATGTTTAGATATTTCCTCGAAAATATCTCCATCGGATTCGGGATAAAACTTTAAGTAAAGCCCGGAATTGACTTGATGACGTCACTGGATGTAGGTCGATATCGACCAAGGTGGGTTGATATCGAGTGACTTTTCTCGGCTTCAACTCTGCTGCTCAATTTCGGCTCCTAGGGCAAATGTCGAGTTCTTCCTTGGTTGATATGGACTAAGTTAAGTCGATATGGAGTGGAGTCTTCAGCTTCTCTCCATCTTGGCTCGATTTTGGCTTCTGAGGAAAATATCGAGCCGATTTTTGGTCGATATCGACTTACTGAAGTCGATATTGAGTTGGCCTTTTCTTCTCTTCTTGCTTCTGGTCCATATCGATTTGACTTTGGATTTTCGACCAGATTAAGTCGATATCGAGTGACTCAGGTCGATATCAACTTGGCTCAGTCTCTCGTTCTGTGCTCAGCTTCGCTTGATGTCATGAGCTCTTTCGTCGATCTCGGAGCTGGTCACGACGGAGGAGGGAGGGTCTGCTACCCCGGTCAAGTACCATCGGATGATGGCCGGGTTGGTTATATGGAATGGGTCATCTGAGTGGATTAACTGAAGTAGATGACTCAGTCGGGCGTAGGACAGGCGATGCTTCCTGTTGCCAAGCTGAAACTGTACTAAGTCAGGCTGGGCGTCCAGAGTAGCGAAAAATTCCTCAGTCAGACCAAGGAAGTGTCTGTTTATGACGCGCAGTAATCTAGGGGTGCCTACAATATCAAATGCCTTTATAATGCTACGGTACATCCCCAGCTGTATCATATCGGCTCGGCAATACCAGTGAGCCCCTCTAGCTCGGCCGGCAAAGACCACCGCCTGCTGATAAAGAACAGGATCAGTAATCTGCACCGCAGGATCCCTAATATTCTGGATATCTGGTCGATATCGACCAGTCTGGTCAATATCGACCAAATAAAACCTACCCATGTTTCCTCGATTCTGGTTGATCCCTGCAGGAGTCGATATCGAGCTGATCAACTCGATATCGACCAAGGACACCCAACATTGACCTGTGTTTGGATCAGCCGTTGCCTATTCAGTCAAGCGTCTCTCCGATTGCATGTGTCTATCAAAGAGCGAAGAGAACTTGCATGAAGTGAGAGAGAGATAAAGGGAAAAAAATTAAAGAAAAAGGAAAGAAAACTAAAAATAACGAGCTGCCTCCCATGAGCGCTAAGGTTTAAGTCGTTAGCTCGACCTATTTCCCTTTTTAAACCGTGATTAACGCCAGGATAGCGCGAATCTCTTCCTCTAGGTCTTCTTTGTCATAATACTTCTTGACCCTATGCCCATTTATCTTAAAGGTGGTGCCATCATGAGCAAGCAACTCTACTCCTCCAAGAGTAAAGATATGTTGAATCTTGAAGGGTGCGCTCCATCTTGTCCTTAGTTTCTCTGAAAACAAACGCAATCTAGAGTTGTATAACAAAACTTTATCACCTACCTCATATGTCTTGGGCACTATTTTCCTATCGTGCCATCTCTTTGTGCGCTCCATGTTGATTTTGGCATTCTCATATGCCTTAAGGCGCAACTCCTCAAGCTCCTATAAATCAATAAAGCGTTTCTTACCTGCCTCATCGAGATCCATGTTGAGTTCCTTACGAGCCCATATTGCCTTGTGTTCCAATTCGACGGGCAAATGGCATGACTTGCCATAAACCAAGTTGTAGGGAGTTGTCCGCTGTGGTGTCTTATAGGCCGTCCGATAGGCCCAGAGCGCGTCATCAAGCTTAGATAACCAATCCTTCTTTGAGCGGGAGACTGTTTTCTCCAGGATGGCCTTCATTTGACGATTAGAGACCTCCACTTGGTGACGTCCAATAAAATAGCCATGTTTTTATACACATTTTAGCTCCATGTTCTATATACTTTGCATATTTCGGGCTGGGAATATGTTGAATTTATGTAATATATGCTTATTTGAAAGAAATCGAGGTCTACATAAGTTTTGGTTTAATATTACAGAATTTAGAGCCATTTCGTGGCAAAACCAAGAAGAGAAAACAGAAGGCAAGAGTTACTCGATTTCGAGGAATACTCCTCGATATCGACGAAGATGTGTGAAGCCAAGACTGGTCGAGAAGAGCCTGATCGAGAAAGCTGAGAACAAGATAACTCGAGTAGCAATTTTACTCGATGTCGAGGAAATTCCTCGATATCGACTAAACCCAGCACCACACCTGATCGAGGATCCGAGGAGGAGCTACTTGAGTTAGCCAGACAAGCCGAGATCGACAATAATTTTCCTCGATGTCGAGTAATTCAATCGACATTGACCAAGCCAGAAACACATATCCGAGCCAAGTCGGGAAGAAGCTATTCGAGATAGCCAGACATCCGGAGTCGACGAGATATTTCCTCGATGTCGACCAAAACGTTCCTTGGCCGTGACGCTGTTGGGCATGTCCAAGTCGAGCTGGATTATTTGGATTGCTTGGGAGCAAAGGAGTCTGAGTCTATCAAAGATCTATCAAGTTATATCAAGGATTTATCCAAGGAGAGAAGATTATTTACTTATGACAAGAGATATTTAGATATTTCCTCGAAAATATCTCCATCGAATTCGGGATAAAACTTTAAGTAAAGCCCGGAATCGACTTGATGACGTCACTGGATGTAGGTCGATATCGACCAAGGTGGCTCGATATCGAGTGACTTTTTTTGGCTTCAACTCTGCTGCTCCATTTTGGCTCCTAGGGAAAATGTCGAGTTCTTCCTTGGTCGACATGGACTAAGTTAAGTCGATATGGAGTGGAGTCTTCAGCGTCTCTCCATCTTGGCTCGATTTCGGCTTCTGAGGAAAATATCGAGCCGATTTTTGGTCGATATCGGCTTACTGAAGTCGATATCGAGTTGGCCTTTTCTTCTCAACTTGCTTCTGGTCCATATCGATTTGACTTTGGATTTTCGACCAGATTAGGTCGATATCGAGTGACTCAGGTCGATATCGACCTGGCTCAGTCTCTCGTTCTGTGCTCAGCTTCGCTTGATATCATGAGCTCTTTCGTCGATCTCGGAGCTGGTCAGGGCGGAGGAGGGAGGGTCTGCTACCCCGGTCAAGTACCGTCGGATGATGGCCGGGTTGGTGATATGGAATGGGTCATCTGAGTGGGTTAACTAAAGTAGATGACTCAGTCGGGCGTAGGACAGGCAATGCATCCTGTTGCCAAGCTGAAACTGTACTGAGTCAGGCTGGGCATCCAGAGTAGCGAAAAAGTCCCCAGTCAGACCAAGGAAGTGTCTGTTTATGACGCGCAGTGTTGTGAGCCTAATTTGCCATGTTTAACAGTAACTTTTATATCGATTTCTGCATACATTGCATGCATTTAGGCTAAAATAATACAGAATCTGTGTAAATTATGTTTATTTGCAATATATGGAGGTCTACACAAGTTTTTCTTATATTTGGCAGAAATCGGATGCACTTTGGAACTTAAAGAAAACTCATGGAGAAGCTAAGAATAGTGCAGCTGGAGAAGAGGCCAATTTTCACCATTCTACGTTCTGAATCAAGCTTTAATGTCTTCATGAGAGTTGTATCCCTCGAAAAGAGATTTCCAACGCATGGTCATATGCGTCAATCCGACGAACGAGGAGTCGGGAAAGTGCGTTTTAAGAACAGAGCAGAAAGCTGAGAAATCTTTACTCGAGATCGAGTACACTCTACTCGAGATCGAGGAGAGCCTGGTCGAGAAAGAGCTGATCGAGAAGCCGAGGACGAAGACACAGACCACCTCTACTCGATCTTGAGGAGGCTTAGTCGAGATCGAGGAGCCCGGAGCCAAGGTCCGAGCATGTCGAGTAGATCCACCTAGGAAGACCTAGTCGATGAGCAAATCTACTCGAGACAGAGTAGGGCTACTCGAGACAGAGTAGGGCTACTCGAGATCGACTAGACCTGTGAGCCCAGATAGGAGCCTTGTCGAGCAGAGCCACCCGACCAAGCCAGCCAGACGACGAATCCTACTCGATCTCGAGGAGCCCTAGTCGAGATCGACGAGCCATGTCCGGGAGCGCGTTACGCGGTTTCGCCGTCCTACTAGGATTGGGAGTCCTTGGATCCAATTTTATCCAATTTGGCCGAGATCTATCAACATCTATCAAGTTCTATCCATGAAAGTCAAGATCTATCAACATGAAGACATCTTACCTATTTTAGATATATTTCCCTATTTTAGATTTAATTTCATTATAGCTTTTATTTATCTTTAAAATCCTAGATATAGTTTTAGATATAGATATAGATATAGATATTCTATCCTTGAGTAGCAAGGGTTTAGAAGCCTATAAATAAAGCCCTAGGGGCTGGTTTTTCATTCATTCAATTTTGAGGGAGAGACAAGTAGTTCTACAGAGAAGTTTTAGGAGTTCTAAAGTTTTTAGGGTTTTGGCATTCTGCGAAAGTTGATTGCCGGGATTGTAAAGGCATTGAATATAGTTTAATGAAAGTTTCTTTTTATACATCAATGTATGCTATTGAGATGAGGCGTGAGTAGTCCACCCACTTCTGGGGCTGGGGTAAGCCCGACGGTGGCCATGTGAGATGATGCGGCAAAGGTCAGATCTTGTTATGCAATTCGTCTTCTATCCTTATGAGCATGATTCTTTTGCGAGAGTTGAAGGTGATCCTTGTTTGTATTATTGAAGCGAAAGTGATCTTAATACAACTTGGGTTAATTATGTGAAAAGGGTTAGTAACAATTAGGGTTTATGCGAAAGCCTCTATATGCCTATTGTTGATAACGAAAATTATTTTGATGGAAAGCATGATCTTTTATGCCTTTATGTGTTACTTTGCATGGTTATCGTTGTGGTGTTGATACCCTGGTCTTGGAAGTCTTTTATTATATTGATTTATTTCGTCAAAAATCTGAGTTTTGGGTTCGAGAATTTGCAATTTAAATTTTCTGTCTTTCCAGTCGATACAGAGGAGGAGCTCATCGAGATCGAACAGGCCTTAGTCGATCTCGAGTACGGTCTTGTCTAGGTCGAGTAGAGTTTCTGCTTTTTGACCTTGGACTTCTGTAGTTGTTTTCCGAGCTTTTCGTCCTTTCTCAGAACTGTTGTAAATTTCCTCGAAATCTGCGAATTTAAACAGAAACTGGTGTAGATTCCATAATTTGGCAAGTAAACATAAACTACATAGATTCTGTACTATTTTAGCCCAAATGCATGAAATGTATGAAGAAAACGATATAAAAGTTACTGTAAAACATGGCAGATTCAGCTCACAAAAAACACCCCATACTTAAGGTTGCTTGTCCTCAAGCAATACTTTTATTTGTCATTCAGGGGAAGGAATCAAAACTCTCAACATCTTAGATTCATTCTTATATGTCCCTGCAATCAATTACCATCCTCGAAAAGGTACTAGTGTCACAGATCCATGCATGTGCAATTTTGAGAGCAACATCTACTCACAAAAGGAGGGTTATGCAAAAACATTCATTCGTGACAAAGAATTAATAATCAAGAGGACTTTAATTTAAGCTCAATAAGGAGAAGATTAGTAAAAGGCTAGAGGTGGGCAATATTTAGCAATGTGGTGCTAATGATCCGGGGAAATGGAGTATTTCCAAATTCTTCATACCACATTCCTTCTTCATAAGATTCATCACCTTTCTTAATGCTTTTATCAATAATAATACTTTTACCTCTCTAACCTCAGCACTGCCTTCTCGCGAGTCGCAAACATGGGTGTCATGAATGGCCCCGGATACTTAGTGCTTTGGACTCCTCACCTGTGTGTCCCATCTCACTGAACTATTATCTCAGCGAGCAGGGTCGATCTACTTTCAAACAATTTCCATATATTTTCCATATATTTTCCATATATTTTTCAAACAATTTCCCGCCAAACTCCAATAATGATAACAACAACAACACATATACCATATAACAATCTCCATAATGAAACATCATTCTCAACATAATCCCCGGATAGAAAATAACGTAAAGAATGGAAAATATTTAGATCATGTGGAGCAACATGAAAATAAGGCATATTATGGCTTTTGTGATGCATGAGCATAAGTAAAGGCTAGGATATAAACAATGAGCATTATATGGAAATATAAAGTCCTTCATCCTTTTATCATGCAACATGTGAAAAGCAACTTCAAATTTTACCTAATTTCATGGTTTTCATCAAAATATGCACTTCATTTTGACTTCCTTTTACTAGGAAACTTCATGCTATATCTCTAATGAATCCAATTTTGCATCGTCGAGTTCAATTTAAGCGTCCATGACACTAATTAAAAATTTCAATTGGGGTCATTTTTTCAAACTTTTGGAAAACATGCATATAAGCACATAAACTAATAATGAATTCCAAAAAAGCCATGTATAAGCAATTCAAGAAATAAACATTAAAAATGCACATAATGTCAAATATGGAATATGTGCACAAAGTAAGCCCTTCCCCCACCCCATACTCAAACATTACAATGTCCTCACTTTATAAAAGTTACCGTAAAAAGTTACTGTAAAAGTTACTGTAAAAAATTACATAGATTCTGTACTATTCTAGCCCAAATGCATGAAGTGTATGCAGAAAACGTTATAAAAGTTACTGTAAAAAATTGCAGATTCAGCTCACAACAGTGAGCCACCATCTGAAATAAGAACTCTAGGAACACCAAAGCGAGGAAAAATGTTAGTTTTAAAGAACTTTGAAACTACCTTCGCATCGTTGGTCCTAGTTGCAGCAGCCTCAACCCATTTAGAGACATAGTCAACTGCCACAAGGATGTATTTGTAGGGGCCTGATACAGGGAATGCTCCCATAAAGTCAATGCCCCAAACGTCGAAAAGATCAACCTCCAAAATACATGTGAGTGGTGTCTCATTCCTTCAAGTAATATTGCCCGATTGTTGGCATTCATCGCACGAAGTGACATAAGCCTGCACATCCCTGAAAAGGTTAGGCCAATAAAAACCACATTGAAGTACCTTAGATGCAGTTTTGAAGCCTTTTGCATGTTCGTCCGTAAGGAGAGTATGGCAATGGCGAATGACACTTTCTACTTCCTCCTCTGGAATGCAACGTCTGAAAATATGGTCCTTCCCTTGCTTGAATAAGTAGAGTTCATCCCAATAGTATTGCTTGACATCGTGGAGGAATTTTATCTCTGTCTGTGAGGTTAGTCCTGACGGGATCTCGTTTCCTATAAGATAGTTAGTGTTGTGAGCCTAAATTGCCATGTTTTATACTTACTTTTATATCGATTCCTGCATGCATTTCATGCATTTGGGTTAAAATCATACATAATTTGTGTAGTTTATGTTTATTTGCAATATATGGAGGTCTACACAAGTTTTTGTTATATTTCGCGGAAATCGGACGCACTTTGGAGCTTAAAGGAAAGCCAAGAAGAAGCTAATGATGGTGCAGCTGGAGGAAAGGTCATTTTTCACCATTCGTCATTCCGAAATCAAGTTTTGAAGTCTTCAGGAGAGTTGTAGGCCTCGAAAAGAGCTTTCCAACGCATGGTCATATGCGTCAAGCCGACTAACGAGAACTCGAAAAAGTGTGTTTCAAGAAAAGAGCAGAAAGCTGAAGAGCAAGAAAATCGAGTCGAAAATCACAGGTCGATATCGAGTACACTCACTCAATATCGAGCCATCCAGTCGATTTTCCTCCTGAAGGCCAGAATCGACAAGGCTGAAAAGCATGAGTCGATATCGAGGGCCCAAAACCGAGTCAATATCTGGGAATCGAGTCAAGAAATCTGGATATCGAGTAACAACTTATTCGATTTTCACTCTTGTTTGCCGATATTGAGTTGCTGAGCTGAAGACGGAGAAATTTCTAGTCGATATCGAGTTGCCTTACTCGATATCGAGTGACCTGCAGTATGTTGTGAGCTGAATTTGTCATGTTTTACAGTAACTTTTATATCGTTTTCTGCATACATTGCATACATTTGGGTTGGATAGTACAGAATCTATGTAGTTTATGATTATTTGCCAAATTATGGAATCTACACCAGTTTCTGTTTAAATTCGCAAAATTCGAGACGTTTTACAGCAACTCTAAGGAAGGTCAGAAAAGCTCGGAAAACCACTACAGAAGTCCAAGGTCAAAAAAGCAACGGAACCAGTCGAATCAAGCTGAGAACCCAGGTTACTCGATCTCGAGTGAACCTTGGTCGATCTAGACGAACATGTCCGAGCACAGGCCTTGTCGACTAGGATCAGTGTCGAGAGCCAGACCAACCCAGCTCCGGGACCCTACTCGATCTCGAGGACCACCTACTCGAGATCGACGACACTGAGACGCCACACCTGGAGTCGACAAGAAGAGAGGCTGATAAAGAAGCCGAGGACGAAGGCGCTAAGCAACCCTACTCGATCTCGAGGAGACCTTGTCGAGATCGACGAGCCACCATGCCCTAGTCCGAGTCCATGCCGAGGAGGAGTCCACGACATCACCAGAGAGCCGTCTTCGAGTACACCCCTACTCGATCTCGAGGAACCCCAGTCGAGATCGACGCCGCCCAGGAGCCCAGATCCGAGCCATGTCGAGCAGAGTCACCCGAGAAGATCAGTCGACGACGAATCCTAGTCGATGTCGACGAGCCCTTGTCGATGTCGAGTAGACCAGTTTCTGGAAACGCGTTGACTTGAGCAGTCCGAGTCGAGTTGGAGTTACTTGGAGCCGAAGGAAGTCGAGTTGGCCGAAATCTATCATCATCTATCCAAGGAAGGGAGATCTATCAACATGAAGACATCTTACCTAGTTTTCTTTTTAGATTTAATTTCCTAATTGCATTTATTTATCTTCTAGCAAATAGATATAATTTTAGATATAGATAGAAGATTCTATCCTTGATTAGCAAGGGTTAGAAGGCTATAAATAAAGCCCTAGGGGCTGGTTTTTTATATATTCAATCATACAATTTTAGGGAGAGAGAAGTAGTTCCACAGAGAAGTTTTAGGAGTTCTAAAGTTTTTAGGGTTTTGCCATTCTGCGAAAGTTGATTGTCGGGATTGTAAAGGCTTTTAATATAGTTTAATGCAAGTTTATTTTCATACATCAATATCTGCTATTGCGATGAGGCGTGAGTAGTCCACCCACTTCTGGGGCTGGGGTGAGCCCGACGATGGCCATGTGAGATGATGCAGTAAAGGTCAGATCTTTTTATGCAGTTCGTCTTCTATCCCTATGAGCATGATTCTTTTGCGAGAGTTGAAGGTGATCCTTGTTTGTATTATTGAAGCGAAAGTGATCTTAATGCAACTTGGATTAATTATGTGAAAAGGGTTTGTAACAATTAGGGTTTATGCGAAAGCCTCTATATGCCTATTTGTTAGTAACGAAAGTTATTTTGATGGAAAGCATGATCTTTTATGCCTTTATGTGTTACTTTGCATGTTTATCGTTGTGGTGTTGATACCCTGGCCTTGGAAGTCTTTTATTATATTGATTTATTTCTGTCGAAAATCTGAGTTCTGTGTTCGAATCTGCAAGTTTTATGTTTTCTGTCTTTCTAGTCGATACAGAGGAGAGTCTTGTCGATCTCGAGTAGGACCTTAGTCGATATCGAGTTGGCTTTAGTCTATGTCGAGTTGAGTTCTGCTTCTGTTGTCGATTTTGAAGTTTCTGTTTTTACTGAGTTTTGTAGATCTCGAGTTACTGCTTGTCGAGATCGAGTAAGCTTCTGCCTTGCTTTGTTCTTTACTTTCGTTTGCTTTTATTTCTGCCTTCATTTGCTATTTCTGTCTTCCTTTTATTTCTGTCTTTTCTACTGCTTGTCTGTGAGAATCTGTTGCTACCTAAGAACTGCTGACGTGCTTCCTCGTGGATTCGATCCTGACAACCTTCTACTACAACAGGAGGAAGTCTTGTATTTATTTGCTGAGACAGGGAAGTCAGTCTGATCTTTATTTTATGTTTATTTCATACTTGACCATCCTCCTGCAACAACAAATTGGCGCCGTTGCCGGGGAAGCTATCATTCGCGCCTTAGGTAGTTGAATCTCACGTCTACTTTGAGTTCCTTTTCAGGTGTATGCGCCGTTCTTGTCTACCACCCGAGTTTGACGGCTTAGACGAACCAGAGCGTTAGCTACACATCCACTCTAATCTCAAAAGGATCATGGCGGCCGCTGAAACACAAGAACAACTGATTGTCAGGCTTACAAGGGAGCTAGCCGCAAAGGATACCACTATAGCCAATGAAAGGGCAGG
Organism: Persicaria tinctoria; assembly: GCA_037127255.1. NCBI lineage: Eukaryota > Viridiplantae > Streptophyta > Magnoliopsida > Caryophyllales > Polygonaceae > Persicaria > Persicaria tinctoria. The sequence continues at coordinate 34,011,126 of JBANSL010000020.1, forward strand.
GAGGGAACAAGAAGCTGAGCGCGCAAGGCAAGCAGAGGCTGAGCTTGCCCAATATCCAACTACTGCTGAGGATTATATGCATCCAACCCTCGTCGTGCCTGAATCGGCGATTCTTATCCCTGAAACCTCTTTTGAAATTCGCACTCAATTTCTTATAGAGCTTAAAAATAATGCCTTTTTTGGTAGATTTAATGAGTGTCCTCTTGAACATATTACGAACTTTTCTGACATGTGCCGTACTCTTGCTGAAGGTACAACTTTGGAATATGTCAAGATGAAGCCTTTCTGCTGGTCGCTGGCTGGACCTGCACTGAAGTGTCTTGAAGGGCTGAAACCAAGATCACTGACAACATGGGCCCAAGTAAAGCAAGATTTTCTGAACAAATTCTTCCCACCCGCCAAAACAGCACATCTTCGCCAGAAAATCACTGCCTTCAAACAGAAGCAAGGGGAACCGCTGGCAAAGGCATGGGAGCGCTACAAGGAACTTCTACGATCGTGCCCTACTCATGGACAGCCACCCTACGTCATTCAAGAGATCTTCTTCAACTCTCTTGATCAAGTCACTAAGGACAGAATCAACCATTATACTCGCTATGAGTATCTGACAATGCCGCCAAGTGACGCATGGGGTGTGCTAGAGAAGCTCACCAACTACGACAACAAGTATGGGTCTACTTTAACTTATGAAGAGAACCCCTATGCCAGGCCAGCACCATCCGTGCCCCTCTACGAGCCTCCTAAGGAGATTGATCCGGATGTAAGGGAACAGTACTACAGAGATCAAAACAAAAAGCTCCTTAAGCAAGTAAAGTATCTTTCTGTCAACCAGCCTTGCATTGAATGCGGATCGCAACGGCACACCACTCCTGAGTGCCCACACACAGAGCAAGTCAGGATGACAGAACACCACGAGGAGGCAGCTTACGCAGGGGGTCCCAATCGCTACATGGGGGACCAAAGGTTTCAGCAACCACAATGGAACCAAGGTGTCCCTAGGAACCCCCCGCCCTATAGAGCTCCAGGACATCCGGAAAGGGACCAGAAAAAGGATGATATACAGACAGTCCTGGAGGAAATACGGAGGAATCACTTAGAAACTAGGCATTCCTTCAACTCCGTCTACACTCAGATGCAAGGGGTCAACTCTAGGCTTGGGGAGATTGATATATGGCGAAAATCAGTTGATACACAGATTGGTCAGCTGGCAGCGGGAATCCCCAGACAGTCAGGTGCGCTCCCTGGGTTTTCAGAACCAAATCCTAAGGGAAAGACTGGGACCATCGCTGCTATAAAACTCAGAAGCGGACATCAACTACAAGAGCCAGAGGTCGGAAAGCAGCAGAACAACGAAGAACAGCAACTCGACATCGACAACACTGTAGTCGACATCGAGGAGAGCCTAGTCGATGTAGCGGAGAAACTTCAGAAACCTTCGTCTGCGCTGCACATCAACTCGACTGCACCCAATTTGGTCGAGATTGACAAGGGGCTACTCGACATCGACGACGGTCAACCCGAGATCAAGAAGACTGCAGCACCTCCGACATCTGTTCTGGCTCCGAATCCGAAAAAGAAGCTGCCTTTCCCCACAAAATCTCCAAAGGACCCGACAGAAAAGAAATTCCAGCGTTTCATCAAGATGCTTCAGAAACTCAACGTCACCATCCCCTTCACAGAAGCTCTCAATGAAATGCCATCCTATGTTAAGTTTCTGAAGGAGATACTGAGCAAAAAGCGATCAATGGCTGAAATGACAGAGGAATGCAACCATTTGGACATGCTGGAGAAGAGGCCAGATCCAGGTAAGTTTGCTATAACCATTGGATTTGGTCCATACAAAATTAATGCTTTATGTGATCTTGGAGCTAGTGTGAGTATAATGCCTTTAACAATTTGGTCCAAGATTAAGATAGGTGCCCTAGAACCTGTGGATGCTAGACTATATATGGCCAACAACATTGTGGTCATCCCAACAGGCATGGTGGACAATGTTGCCAGTACAAGTAGGTAAATTCTTTGTCCCTTCTGATTTCCTAGTTATTGATATGCAAGAAGATCCTGCTTGTCCAATTATTTTAGGAAGACCCTTCTTGCCGACGGTGGATGCCAACATAAGTGTAAGGAAATGAGTGCTCACCTTCAACATCAGCGATGAGGTAATTGAGTATTCCTTTAATAAAACTGAAAGGCATACAGGTCCAATGGAAGAGGTGAAATCTATCTCAGCTGGCTACATCATCTGCGGGGAACCCAAGGTCAAAAATATGACCCCTGAGGAGCTGGAAAAAAGGGACATGGAGGCCCAGGTGGAGGAGATCATGGCAATCCTAAAGGACGACGCAGAAAATCCAATCGACACAAATGAAGGTACGTTGTTATGGATTAATTATTTTTCGGATGCCTTGACATGAACTAAGTATGGGGTCAAGATCGACCGAGACTCCTCGACATCGAGGACCCTAGTCGATCTCGACAAGACACAGAAGCCTCCACCAGCACCAGCGTCATCGAGCAGCAATACAGAAACTGAGGGCTACTCGACATCGAGTAAGCTACTCGAGATCGACCACCACTCGGTTTACCCGACTTCGCCTTCTTCGACGCTGACTCCACCAGACGAACCAGGCTCCTCGATCTCGACCAGGCTTGTCGAGATCGACCACCACCCGGCTCCACCAGCCCATGTTTCCTCGACGCTGCAGCCTCTAGGAGCAGAATCCTACTCGAGACCGAGTAGTCTACTCGATGTCGACAAGCCATCCCCTTCATCGACTTCTGCATCCTCGAGCAGCCCACCACCAGGACCTGAAACCTCGTCGAGATCGACTAGACCTAGTCGAGATCGACCAAACACTGTGGTCCCCGATTCCGTCTCTGCAAAGGTAAGCCAAGGTATGGATCTTTCTTCTCCTATTTCCATTAAAGATTTATCTATACATGGGAGAGGTTCGCCTTGGTATGTGCGCTTATGTAGGATATCCAATGATGAGCCCAAGGAGTATGAAGTTGGAGACAAGCTCTATGTCTCTAAATCAAAGGATCATTGGTTCCCTAACAAATTCAACAAGAAGCGGATGGGACCTTTCGTGGTGAACAAGATCCATTCTGGAGGATTACAACTGATGGACAAGAATGGGGTCTTATTTGAGGCCCAAGCTACATGGGCCCTGCAAATCCCACCTTGAGCTAAATGGAGAAAGTCGGCCTAGCGACTATAAAATCTAGAGCTAGCTTGTACATAGACTTTTTAGGACTTTTGAGACTTTGTTTTTGGTTTGAAACACTTTTAGTTTTTCTATTGTGGGTATATGTCTTCTACACTTTTCAGGTCCATGGATAGAGGCAAGCTATATCAACATTCATACTCGGCCCAGGAGGTGCTTCCATTCGAAATTTAGAGGCCCTGCACACCAGTCTAGTGAGTATTCTTTCTCTACCCTTGTTTTTATACAGTGAGGACACTGTAATGTTTAAGTATGGGGTGGGGGAAGGGCTTACTTTGTACATATTTGCCATATTTGACATTATTTGTGCATGTTTAGAATTTATTTCTTTGAATTGCTACATGACTATTTTGGAATGCATTATTGATCTATGTGCTTATATGCATGTTTTCCAAAAGTTTGAAAAATGACCCCCATTGAAAATTTTGGTTAATGTCATGCAAGCTTTAATTGGACTCGACGATGCAAAATTGGATTCATTAGAGATATAGCATGAAATTGCCTAGTGAAGGGAAGTCATAATGAAGTGCATTATTTCTTGAAAACCATAGAAGGAGGTAAAATTTGAAGTTGCTTTTGACATGTTGCATGATAAGATGATGGAGGACTTTATATTTCCATATAATGCTCATTGTTTATATTCCTAGCCTTACCTATGCTTATGCATCACAAAAGCCATATTATTTCAATTATCGCTCCACGTGACCTAAATATTTTCCATTCTTTACCTTATCCGGGGATTATGTTGAGAATGATGTTACATTATGGAGATGTTATATGGTGTTTGTGATTATTATCATTATTGGAGTTTTGAAGGAAATTGTTTGAAATATATGGAAAATTTAATGAGTGAAAGAAAATCCAATCACCGCAGGAGATAAAGGTAGATTGATGTTGTAAGGAGGAAATCGAGAATGCAAATTAAAATATAAATAAATGACAGCAAACCCGATTCCGTCTCTTGCAAATAATTACAAGACCTCCTCCTGATGCAGTAGTGGGAAGTCAGGATCGATCCACGAGGAAGCGTGTCAGTGGATCCTAGGCAGCGGAGAAATCTCATGAACAGTCGACCACAAATGTCCTCGATCTCGACTAGGGTTAGTCGATAGAAGATCGGACAGTCGAACACAGCGCAACTGCAAGCACAGGGGCTCGTCGATATCGACCTGAGGCTACTCGATATCGAGTAGGGTCCTCATCGACTTCGGCTTGTCTTGTAGAGTACCTGCACAATTAAGCTACAGCGATGCTAGATCGAGAATCAGTGACTCGAGATCGACTAGGCTTGGTCGAGATCGAGTAGACAGAGAATAAAACGAAATAAAAGAAATAAAGTAAAGGCAAATGCTTTGGGACTTCGAATTAAACTTAATGTAAAAGGCTTCCAGGATTGGGGTTTGCAACAATGATAACCAAGCATGCATAAGGCAGAGATAAACAGGTAATCATGTGAATTGCATCAAGGACAAGCTTTCGCCTTTTCCAACAATTAGACAACTCTTTCAAGAAACCCTAATTGTCTCTACTGATTTTATGTTTACAATCCAAGTTGTTAACATGGATCTCCATTAGATGGGTAATAAACACATAAACAAGTAGTAGATGCTCAAAACATGAATAAGGTCGGATCTTTACCTCAAACACGCATGGCTATCGTCGGCCTCGCCCCAACCCTAGAAGTGGGTGGACTACTCGCGCTTCATCGCAAACTCAGACATCATTGATTGATGAAAAGAAACTTGCATTAAACTAAATTCAAAGACTTTAACATCCCGGCGATCCAACTCTCGTTGAACGCCGAAACCCTAAAACCTCTGAACTCCCTAAACTGTCTCTGTGGAACTACTTTTCTACCTCTGAAATTGAATAAATAAAACTGGGCCCCATGGGCTTTATTTATAGCCTTCTAATCCTTGCTAGTCAAGGATAGAATATCTATATCTATATCTAAAACCATATCTAAAATGCTTAAGGATAAATAAAAGCAATAAGGAAATTAAATCTAAATATATCTAAATGTCTTAAAGTGGATAGATCTCCTCTTCCATGATGTGTCTTGATGATTTTAGATAGAATTGGCAATCTTCGAGCCCAAGTAATCCCACACCGAGTAGGATTCGTCAAACCGTGTCACACAACTTCTGGAATCGTCGTCGATGTCGACAAGGGTCTTGTCGATATCGAGAAGGAGTGTTGTCGACTGGGCCGGCTTCGTCGTCTCGGCTAGCTGGTGCTCGATGTGGCTCGGACTTGGCTCCTGGGCGTCGTCGATCTCGACTAGGGCTCATTGAGATCGACTAGGGTTGTGGTTGTTGTTGCAGGAGGATGGTCAAGTATGAAATAAATATAAAATAAAGTTCAGACTGACTTCCCTGTCTCAGCAAATAAATACAAGACTTCCTCCCGTTGTAGTAGAAGGTTGTCAGGATCGAATCCACGAGGAAGCACGTCAGCAGTTCTTAGGTAGCAACAGATTCTCACAGACAAGCAGCAGAAAGACAGAAATAAAAGCAGAAAAGACAAAGCAAAACAGAAACAAAAGCAAAGACAGAAAATAACGAAAGAAAGTAAAGAACAAAAGCAAACAAAAGTAAAGAACAAAGCAAGGCAGCAACTTTACTCGATCTCGACAAGCCTAGTCGAAATCGACAACAGTAAGTCAAAAACAGAAACTGAAAATCGACGAAAACAGAAGAAATCTCAACTCGACCTAGACAAGACTCTACTCGATGTCGACTAGGGTCCTACTCGATATCGACGAGACTCTCCTCTGTATCGACAAGAAAACTTAGAAAACTTAAATTGCAAATTCGAACACAGAACTCAGATTTTTGACAGAAATAAATCAATATAATAAAAGACTTCCAAGGCCAGGGTATCAACACCACAACGATAACCATGCAAAGTAACACATAAAGGCATAAAAGATCATGCTTTCCATCAAACAACTTTCATTGTTAACAAATAGGCATATAGAGGCTTTCGCATAAACCCTAATTGTTACTAACCCTTTTCACATAATTAATCCAAGTTGCATTAAGATCACTTTCGCTTCAATAATACAAACAAGGATCACCTTCAACTCTCGCAAAAGAATCATGCTCATAGGGATAGAAGACGAATTGCATAAAAAGATCTGACCTTTACTGCATCATCTCACATGGCCACCGTCGGGCTCACCCCAGCCCCAGAAGTGGGTGGACTACTCACGTCTCATCGCAATCGCAGACATTTATGTATAACAAGAAACTTGCATTAAACTATATTCAAAAGCCTTTACAATCCTGGCAATCAACTTTCGCTGAATGCCAAAACCCTAAAAACCTCAGAACTCCTAAACTGTCTCTGTGGAACTACTTCTCTACCTCTGAAATTGAATATATGATGGAATGAATGAAAAACCAGCCCCTAGGGCTTTATTTATAGCCTTCTATTCCTTGCTAATCAAGGATAGAATATCTATATCTATATCTAAAACTATATCTAAAATGCTTAAGGATAAATAAAAGCAATAAAGAAATTAAATCTAAATATATCTAAATTGTCTCAAGTGGATAAAACTCTCTTCCATGATAGATGTTGATGAAATCGGATAGATTCTCGGTCTTCTCGGCTTCCAAGGAATCCCAACTCTACTCGGACTGCTCACGTCGACGCGATTCCAGATACGGGTCTACTCGACATCGACTAGGATTCGTCGTCGACTGGACTCCTCGGGTGACTCTGCTTGACAAGGCTCGGACAAGGCTCCTTGGCGTCGTCGACCTCGACAAGGCTCATCGACATCGAGTTGGGTCCTTCCTTTCCGCTTCCGCGAGTTGCCTCTTCCGCTGGAGCGAGGTCGTCGATCCGCAGGTGCGAGAGCTCCCTTCCACTGGAGCGAGTTGTCGAGCTTCCTCGTCTTGGTGCGTCTCGCTGGCAGCGAAGATTTCCGCGGCAGCGAGCGGTCTGCTGCAGCGAGTCGAGTCGCTAGCAGCGAGTGCTGCCTGGTCGTCCTCGTCCTCGTCTTGCCTCCTCTCCTCGTCGACTCCGGGTGTGGCGCTGAGGTGTCGTTGATCTCGACTAGGGCTTGTCGAGATCGAGTAGAGCACCGGAGCTGGGTTGGTCTGGCTCTCGACACTGCTCCTAGTCGACAAGGCCTGTGCTCGAACATGCTCGTCTAGATCGAGTAAGGCCTACTCGAGATCGAGTAGCCTGGGCTCTTAGCTTGATTTGACTGGTTCCGCTGCTTCTTTGACCTTAGACTTCTGTAGTGGTTTTCCGAGCTTTTCTGACCTTCCTTAGAGTTGCTGTAAAACATCTCGAATTCTGCGAATTTAAACAGAAACTGGTGTAGATTCCATAATTTGGCAAATAAGCATAAACTACATAGATTCTGTACTATCTAACCCTAATGTATGCAAAGTATGCAGAAAACGATATTAAAGTTACTGTAAAATATGGCAAATTCAGCTCACAACAAACACCCCATACTTAAGCTTGCTTGTCCTCAAGCAATACTTTTATTTGTCATTCAGGGGAAGAAATCAAAAACTCTCAACATATCAAATTCATTCTTATATAACCCAACAGTCAATTACCATCCTCGAAACGGTACTAGTGTCACAAATCCATGCATGTGCAATTTAAAGAGCAATATCTACTCACAAAAGGAGGGTTATGCAAAAAAAAACATTCATAAGTAACGAAGCAATGATAATCAAGAGGACTTCAATTTAAGCTCAAACAAGGAGTAGATATGGTAAAAGGCTAAAAGGTGGGCAATTTCTGGCAATGTGGTGCTAATGATCCGGGGAAATGGAGTATTTCCAAACTTGAATTTCCACATTCCTTTTCATAAATTTCATCACCTTTCATAATGCTTTTATCAATAATAATGCTTTTACCTCTCTGACCTCAGCACTGCCTTCTCGCGAGTCGCAAACATGGGTGTCATGAATGGCCCCAGATACTTAGTGCTTTGGACTCCTCACAATGTGTCCTATCTCTCCAAACTATTATCTCAGAGAGCAGGGTCAATCTACCTTTATCTCCTGAGGTGATTGGATTTTCTTTCACTCATTAAATTTTCCATATATTTCAAACAATTTCCTTCCAAACTCCAAATACAACACAAACACCATATGATAATCTCCATAATGTAACATCATTCTCAACATAATCCCCGGATAAGGTAAAGAATGGCAAATATTTAGGTCATGTGGAGCAGTAACTGAAATAAGGCATATTATGGCTTTTGTGATGCATAAGCATAAGTAAGGCTAGGATTTCAAGCAATGAGCATTATATGGAAATATAAAGTCCTCCATCATCTTATCATCCAACATGTCAAAAGCAACTTCAAATTTTACCTCCTTCTATGGTTTTCATTAAAATATGCACTTTATTATGACTTCCCTTACAAGGCAATTTCATGCTATATCTCTAATGAATCTAATTTTGCATCATCGAGTTCAATATAAGCTTCCATGACATTATTCAAAATTTTCAATGGGGGTCATTTTTCTCAAACTTTGGAAAACATGCATATAAGCACATAAATCAATAATGCATTCCAAAATAGCCATGTAGCAATTCAAAGAAATAAACTTTAAACATGCACACATAGTGTCACAATATGGAAAATATGCACAAAGTAAGCCCTTCCCCCACCCCATACTTAAACATTACAGTGTCCTCACTGTATAAAAACAAGGGTAAAGAAAGAAACTCACTAGACTGATGTGCAGGGCTTCTAAATTTCGAATGGAAGCACCTCCAGGGCTGAGTATGAATGTTGATATAGCTTGCCTCTATCCATGGACCTGAAAAGTGTAGAAGACATATACCCACAATAGCAAAACTAAAAGTGTTTCAAACAAAAAACAAAGTCTCAAAAAGTTCTAAAAAGTCTATGTACAAGCTCTAGATTTTATAGTCGCTAGGCCGACTTTCCCTTTAGCTCAAGGTGGCATTTGCAGGGCCCATGTAGCCTGGGCCTCAAATAAGACTCCGTTCTTGGCCATCAGCTGTAATCCTCCAGAATGGATCTTGTTCACCATGAAAGGTCCCATCCGTTTCTTGTTGAATTTGTTAGGGAACCAATGATCCTTTGATTTAGAGACATAGAGCTTGTCTCCAACTTCATACTCCTTGGTCTCATCATTGGATATCCTACATAAGCGCACATACAAAGGCAAACCTCTCCCATGTATAGATAGATCTTTAATGGAAATACGAGAAGAGAGATCCATACCTTGGCTTACCTTTGCGGCGACGGAATCGGGGACCACAGTGTTTGGTCGATCTCGACTAGGGTTAGTCGATCTCGACGAGTCCGCGGGTTCTGGTGGTGGGCTACTCGAGAATGCAGGAGCTGGTGAAGTCGAGGGCTGGTCGACATCGAGTGGCCTACTCGATGTCGAGTAGGGTTCTGCTCCTGGTGGCTGCAGCGTCGAGGAAGCAGGAGCTGGTGGAGCCTGGTGGTGGTCGATCTCGACAAGCCTAGTCGATGTCGAGTAGCCCTCAGCTTCTGTGTTGCTGCTCGATGACGCTGGTGCTGGTGGAGGCTTCTGTGTCTTGTCGAGATCGACTAGGGTCCTCGATGTCGAGGAGTCTTGGTCGATCTTGACCCCATACTTAGTTCCTGTCAAGGCATCTGAAAAATAATTAATCCATAACGACGTACCTTCATTTGTGTCGATTGGATTTTCTGCGTCCTCCTTTAGGATTGCCATGATCTCCTCCACTTGGGCCTCCATGTCCCTTTTTTCCAGCTCCTCAGGGGTCATATTTCTGACCTTGGGTTCCCCGCAGGTGATGTAGCCAGCTGAGATAGATTTCACCTCTTCCATTGGACCTGTATGCCTTTCAGTTTTATTAAAGGAATACTCAATTACTTCATCGCTGATGTTGAAGGTGAGCACTCCTTTCCTTACGCTTATGTTGGCATCCACCGTCGCCAAGAAGGGTCTCCCTAGAATAATTGGACAAGCAGGATCTTCTTGCATATCAATAACTAGGAAATCAGCAGGGACAAAGAATTTACCTACTTGTATTGGTACATTGTCCACCATGCCTGTTGGAATGACCACCGTGTTGTTGGCCATATAAAGTCTAGCATCCACAGGCTCCAGGGCACCTATCTTAATCTTGGACCAAATTGTTAAAGGCATTATACTCACACTAGCTCCAAGATCACATAAAGAATTAACTTTGTATGGACCAAATCCAATGGTTATAGCAAACTTACCTGGATCCGGCCTCTTCTCCAGTATGTCCAAATGGCTGCATTCCTCTGTAATTTCAGCCATTGATTGCTTTTTGCTCAGTATCTCCTTTAGGAACTTGACATAGGATGGCATTTCATTGAGAGCTTCTGTGAAAGGGATGGTGACGTTGAGTTTCTGAAGCATCTTGATGAAGCGCTGAAATTTCTTTTCTGCCGGGTCTTTTGGAGATTTTGTGGGGAAAGGCAGCCTCTTTTTCGGATTTGGAACAGATGTCGGAGGGGCTGCAGCTTTGTCGACTTCGACTAGGGGCTCCTCGATGTCGACTACAGTGTTGTCGATGTCGACTTGCTGTTCTTCGTCGTTCTGCTGCTTTCCGACCTCTGGCTCTTACAGTTGATGTCCGCTTCTGAGTTTTACAGCAGCGATGTGCCCAGTCTTTCCCTTAGGATTTGGTTCTGAAGACCCAGGGAGCGCACCCGACTGTCTGGGGATTCCTGCTGCCAGCTGACCAATCTGTGTATCAACTGATTTTAGCCATATATCAATCTCCCCAAGCCTAGAGTTGACCCCTTGCATCTGAGTGTAGACGGAGTTGAAGGAATGCCTAGTTTCTGAGTGATTCCTCCGTATTTCCTCCAGGACTGTCTGTATATCATCCTTTTTCTGGTCTCTTTCCGGATGTCCTGGAGCTCTATAGGGCGGGGGGTTCCTAGGGACACCTTGGTTCCATTGTGGTTGCTGAAACCTTTGGTCCCCTATGTAGCGATTGGGACCCCCTGCGTAAGCTACCTCCTCGTGGTGTTCTGCCATCCTGACTTGCTTTGTGTGTGGGCACTCAGAAGTGGTGTGCCGCTGCGATCCGCATTCAATGCAAGGCTGGTTGACAGAAAGATACTTTACTTGCCTTATGAGCTTCTTGTTCTGATCTCTGTAGTACTGTTCCCTTACATCCGGATCAATTTCCTTAGGAGGCTCATAGAGGGGCATGGAAGGTGCTGGCCTGGCGTATGGGTTCTCTTCATAAGTTGCAGTAGACCCATACTTGTTGTCGTAGTTGGTGAGCTTCTCTAGCACACCCCATGCGTCACTTGGCGGCATTGTCAGATACTCATAGCGAGTATAGTGGTTGATTCTGTCCTTAGTGACTTGATCAAGAGAGTTGAAGAAGATCTCCTGAATGACGTAGGGTGGCTGTCCATGAGTAGGGCAAGATCGCAGAAGTTCCTTGTAGCGCTCCCATGCTTTTGCCAACAGTTCCCCTTGCTTCTGTTTGAAGGCGGTGATTTTCTGGAGGAGATGTGCTGTTTTGGCGGGTGGGAAGAATTTGTTCAGAAACTCTTGTTCTACTTGGGCCCATGTTGTCAGTGATCTTGGTTTCAGCCCTTCAAGCCACTTCAGTGCAGGTCCAGCCAGCGACCAGCGGAAAGACTTCATCTTGACATATTCCAGAGTTGTACCTTCAGCAAGAGTACAACACATGTCAGAAATGTTCGTAATATGTTCAAGAGGACACTCATTAAATCTACCAAAAAAGGCATTATTTTTAAGCTCTATAAGAAATTGAGTGCGAATTTCAAAAGAGTTTTCAGGGATAAGAATCGCCGATTCAGGCATGACGAGGGTTGGATGCGTATAATCCTCAGCAGTAGTTGGATATTGGGCAAGCTCAGCTTCTGCTTGCCTTGCGCGCTCAGCTTCTTGTTCCCTCGCTGCTCTTTCATTGGCTATAGTGGTATCCTTTGCGGCTAGCTCCCTTGTAAGCCTGGCAATCAGCTGTTCTTGTGTTTCAGCGGCCGCCATGATCCTTTTGAGTTTAGAGTGGATGTGTAGGTAACACTCTGGTTCGTCTAAGCTGTCAAACTCGGGTGGTAGACCAGAACGGCGCATACCCTGAAAATTAACTCAAAGAAAAAGTGAGATCTAACTACCTAAGGCGCGAATGATTGCTTCCCCGGCAACGGCGCCAATTTATTGTTGCAGGAGGATGGTCAAGTATGAAATAAATATAAAATAAAGTTCAGACTGACTTCCCTGTCTCAACAAATAAATACAAGACTTCCTCCCGTTGTAGTAGAAGGTTGTCAGGATCGAATCCACGAGGAAGCACGTCAGCAGTTCTTAGGTAGCAACAGATTGTCACAGCCAAGCAGTAGCAAGACAGAAATAAAAGCAGAAAAGACAAAGCAAAACAGAAACAAAAGAAAAGACAGAAAATAACGAAAGAAAGTAAAGATCAAAAGCAAACGAAAGTAAAGAACAAAGCAAGGCAGCAACTTTACTCGATCTCGACAAGCCTAGTCGAAATCGACAACAGTAAGTCAAAAACAGAAACTGAAAATCGACGAAAACAGAAGAAATCTCAACTCGACCTAGACAAGACTCTACTCGATGTCGACTAGGGTCCTACTCGATATCGACGAGACTCTCCTCTGTATCGACAAGAAAACTCAGAAAACTTAAATTGCAAATTCGAACACAGAGCTCAGATTTTTGACAGAAATAAATCAATATAATAAAAGACTTCCAAGGCCAGGGTATCAACACCACAACGATAACCATGCAAAGTAACACATAAAGGCATAAAAGATCATGCTTTCCATCAAACAACTTTCATTGTTAACAAATAGGCATATAGAGGCTTTCGCATAAACCCTAATTGTTACTAACCCTTTTCACATAATTAATCCAAGTTGCATTAAGATCACTTTCGCTTCAATAATACAAACAAGGATCACCTTCAACTCTCGCAAAAGAATCATGCTCATAGGGATAGAAGACGAATTGCATAAAAAGATCTGACCTTTACTGCATCATCTCACATGGCCACCGTCGGGCTCACCCCAGCCCCAGAAGTGGGTGGACTACTCACGTCTCATCGCAATCGCAGACATTTATGTATAACAAGAAACTTGCATTAAACTATATTCAAAAGCCTTTACAATCCTGGCAATCAACTTTCGCTGAATGCCAAAACCCTAAAAACCTCAGAACTCCTAAACTGTCTCTGTGGAACTACTTCTCTACCTCTGAAATTGAATATATGATGGAATGAATGAAAAACCAGCCCCTAGGGCTTTATTTATAGCCTTCTATTCCTTGCTAATCAAGGATAGAATATCTATATCTATATCTAAAACTATATCTAAAATGCTTAAGGATAAATAAAAGCAATAAAGAAATTAAATCTAAATATATCTAAATTGTCTCAAGTGGATAAAACTCTCTTCCATGATAGATGTTGATGAAATCGGATAGATTCTCGGTCTTCTCGGCTTCCAAGGAATCCCAACTCTACTCGGACTGCTCACGTCGACGCGATTTCAGATACGGGTCTACTCGACATCGACAAGGGCTCGTCGACATCGACTAGGATTCATCGTCGACTGGACTCCTCGGGTGACTCTGCTCGACAAGGCTCGGACAAGGCTCCTTGGCGTCGTCGACCTCGACAAGGATCATCGACATCGAGTTGGGTCCTTCCTTTTCGCTTCCGCGAGTTGCCTCTTCCGTTGGAGCGAGGTCGTCGATTCGTAGGTGCGAGAGCTCCCTTCCGCTGGAGCGAGTTGTCGAGCTTCCTCGTCTTGGTGCGTCTCGCTGGCAGCGAAGATTTCTGCGGCAGCGAGCGGTCCGTTGCAGCGAGTCGAGTCGCTAGCAGCGAGTGCTGCCTGGTCGTCCTCGTCCTCGTCTTGCCTCCTCTCCTCGTCGACTCCGGGTGTGGCGCTGAGGTGTCGTCGATCTCGACTAGGGCTTGTCGAGATCGAGTAGAGCTCCGGAGTTGGGTTGGTCTGGCTCTCGACACTGCTCCTAGTCGACAAGGCCTGTGCTCGAACATGCTCGTCTAGATCGAGTAAGGCCTACTCGAGATCGAGTAGCCTGGGCTCTTAGCTTGATTTGGCTGGTTCCGCTGCTTCTTTGACCTTAGACTTCTGTAGTGGTTTTCCGAGCTTTTCTGACCTTCCTTAGAGTTGCTGTAAAACGTCTCGAATTCTGCGAATTTAAACAGAAACTGGTGTAGATTCCATAATTTGGCAAATAAGCATAAACTACATAGATTTTGTACTATCTAACCCTAATGTATGCAAAGTATGCAGAAAACGATATTAAAGTTACTGTAAAATATGGCAAATTTAGCTCACAACAGTGGTCGAGGATGGCTCTCTGGTGATATCGAGGACTCCTCCTCGGCATGGACTCGGACAGGCGCTAGGTGGCTTGTCGATCTCGACAAGGTCTCATCGAGATCGAGTAGAGATGTGCTCGGCGTCTTCGTCCTCGTCTTCTCGATCAGCTCCTCTTCTCATCGACCCTGGGTGTGGCGCTGAGGTGTCGTCGATCTCGACTAGGTCTCGTCGAGATCGAGTTGTGTTCCGGGAGTCGGGTTGGTCTGGCTCAGCTTCCTCGACCAGGCTTTGTCGACCAAGTCTACCTGGGCTCTCTACTCGAGATCGAGTAAGTTGTACTCGACATAGAGTAGCCCTGGCTTTAGCTCGGTTTGTCCTGGTTCTGTACTCTCGGATTCTGGACTTCTGTAGTTGTTTTCCGAGCTTTTCTGACCTTCCTTAAAATTGCTGTAAAACGTCTCGAATTCTGCGAATTTAAACAGAAACTGGTGTAGATTCCATAATTTGGAAAATAAACATAAACTACATAGATTATGTACTATCTAACCCAAATGTATGCAATGTATGAAGAAAACGATATTATAGTTACTGTAAAATATGACAGATTCAGCTCACAACAAACACCCCATACTTAAGCTTGCTTGTCCTCAAGCAATACTTTTAATTTTCATTCAGGGGAAGAATTCAAAAGTCTCAACATATCAGATTCATTGTCATATAACCCTGAATCAATTACCATCCTCGAAAAGGTACTAGTGCCACAGATCCATGTATGTTCAAATAAAAAGCAACATCTACTCACAAAAGGAGGGTTATGTAAAAACATTTATGTGACAAAGAAACAATAATCAAGAGGACTTTAATTTAAGCTCCAATAAGGAGTAGATTGGTAAAAGGCTAAAGGTGGGCAATTTTTGGCAATGTGGTGCTAATGATCCGGGGAAATGGAGTATTTCCAAATTGAATTTCATAACACATTCTTTCTCATAAGATTCATCACCTTTCATAATGTTTTTTCTCAATAATAATGTTTTTACCTCTCTAACCTCAGCACTGCCTTCTCGCGAGTCGCATACATGGGTGTCATGAATGGCCCCGGATACTTAGTGCTTTGGACTCCTCACAATGTGTCCCATCTCTCCAAACTATTATCTTAGAGAGTAGGGTCAATCTACCTTTATCTCCTGAGGTGATTGGCTTTTCTTTCACTAATTAAATATTCCATATATTTCAAACAATTTCCTTCCAAAATCCAATAATGATAATAATCACAACACAAACACCATATGATAATCTCCATAATGTAACATCATTCTCAACATAATCCCCGGATAAGGTAAAGAATGGCAAATATTTAGATCATGTGGAGCAATAATTGAAATAAGGCATATTATGGCTTTTGTGATGCATAAGCATAGGTAAGGTCTTGGAATATAACAATGAGCATTATATGGAAATATAAAGTCCTCCATCATCTTATCATGCAACATGTCAAAAGCAACTTCAAATTTTACCTCCTTTCATGGTTTTCATCAAAATATGCACTTCATTGTGACTTCTCTTTACTAGGCAATTTCATGCTATATCTCTAATGAATCCAATTTTGCATCGTCGAGTTCAATTAAAGCTTTCATGACATTATTCAAAATTTTCAATGGGGGTCATTTTTCAAACTTTTGGAAAACATGCATATAAGCTCATAAATCGATAATGCATTCCAAAATAGCCATGTAGCAATTCAAAGAAATAAATTTTAAACATGCACACATAATGTCAAAATAAGGTAAATATGCATAATGTAAGCCCTTCCCCCACCCCATACTTAAACATTACAGTGTCCTCACTGTATAAAAACAATGGTAGAGAAAGAAACTCACTAGACTGGTGTGCAGGGCCTCTAAATTTCGAATGGAAGCACCTCCTGGGCCGAGTATGAATATTGATTGGTTCTATCCATGTACCTGAAAAGTATGGAAGACATATACCCACAAAAGAAAAAAACAAAAAACAAAAAAAAAATGTTCAAAACCAAAAACAAACAAAAGAAACAATGTCCAAAAGTCCCAAAAATAAATGTCTATTTACAAGCTCTAGATTTTATAGTCGCTAGGCCGACTTTCTCCATTAAGCATTAGCCTGGCTCATCTTTGTCCGGAGGTATAGGTGGATCTGGTGGTTCCTCCGGTGGTGAGAAGCGTGGGATGTCATCTGGGGGCATCATGTGAAGAAGCTTAAACCTCCCCGAGTGGACGCTCCATGGCTCCGCCCATCCATCTTCCTGGGCTTCAGCTGGCATGAATAAAGGAATATATAAAGGAAATTTGCATACCTCATAATCATACCTCTTTCGCTCCATTGGTTGATTTGTTTGCGCGTCTCCACCACAACAAAACGGTGGAGTGGGAAGAGATATTTCCACTTCATCTTGTGGAGCTTCATGCCACTTTGCGAGGACCCCATACTTGAATATGAACATCGGTTGCTCAAAATTGTCAGGAATGACCTTCACCTTATAGGGTAAAAGCGACCTTGAAGCACCATGGGCGACGACGTCCGGATTTTGCGTTGGTGTCTCTTCTTCTTCTTGGGATCCTTCCAAAGATTCTTTAAAGATAGATAGCGAAATTGAAATAGAGGAAGGACATACCTGGGTTTCTGTAGTACAAACGATTTCGGCTAGTGTTTCTGGATCAGTTCCTCTAGAATGTGTATATGTCGAGTCCAGGTAGTCGATGTTGACTGGCTCATAGAAGGGGACATTGTCGAACCAACTTGTCATTGTTGATTTGGGCGATTTAGCGTAATGTTCCCATCTACGCAACACAAGCTTAGCTTCTGCCTGTTCCCTTGCTGCTTTCTCAGCGGCGATAGAAGTATCTTTTGCGGCCAGTTCCCTTGTAAGCCTCTGTATCAGCTGTTCCGGTGTTTCTGCGGCCTCCATGGCTCTTTTCAGCTCAGAATGGATGTGTAGGACATGTTCCGTATCATCTAAGGTGTCAAACTCAGGTGGTTGACCGGAACGGCGCATACACCTGCGAAGTAACTCAAAAGAAAAGTGAGATCTGACTACCTAAGGCGCGAATGATTGCTTCCCCGACAACGGCGCTAATTTGTTTTAAGGAGGAAATCGAGAATGCAAATTAAAATATAAATAAATCACAGCAAACCCGATTCCGTCCCTTGCAAATAATTACAAGACCTCCTCCTGATGCAGCAGTGGGAAGTCATGATCAATCCACGAGGAAGCGTGTCAGTGGATCCTAGGCAGCGGAGAAATCTCACGAACAGTCGACCACAGATATCCTCGATCTCGACTAGGGTTAGTCGACAGAAGATCGGACAGTCGAACACAGCGCAGCAGCAAGCACAGGGGCTCGTCGATATCGACCAGAGGCTACTCGATATCGAGTAGGGTCCTCGTCGACTTCGGCTTGTCTTGTTGAGTACCTGCACAATTAAGCTACAACGATGCTAGATCGAGAATCAGTGACTCGAGATCGACCAGGCTTGGTCGAGATCGAGTAGACAGAGAATAAAACGAAATAAAAGAAATAAAGTAAAAGCAAATGCTTTGGGACTTCGAATTAAACTTAATGTAAAAGGCTTCCAGGATTGGGGTTTACAACAATGATAACCAAGCATGCATAAGGCAGAGATAAACAGATAATCATGTGAATTGCATCAAGGACAAGCTTTCGCCTTTTCCAACAATTAGACAACTCTTTCAAGAAACCCTAATTGTCTCTACTAATTTTATGTTTACAATCCAAGTTGTTAACATGGATCTCCATTAGAGGGGTAATAAACACATAAACAAGTAGTAGATGCTCAAAACATGAATAAGGTCGGATCTTTACCTCAAACACGCATGGCTATCGTCGGGTTCGCCCCAACCCTAGAAGTGGGTGGACTACTCGCGCTTCATCGCAAACTCAGACATCATTGATTGATGTTGTTGCAGGAGGATGGTCAAGTATGAAATAAATATAAAATAAAGATCAGACTGACTTCCCTGTCTCAGCAAATAAATACAAGACTTCCTCCCGTTGTAGTAGAAGGTTGTCAGGATCGAATCCACGAGGAAGCACGTCAGCAGTTCTTAGGTAGCTGTAAATCTCACAGACAAGCAGTAGAAAGACAGAAGTAAAAGTAGAAAATAACAAACAAAAGCAAAGCAGAAACAAAAGCGAAGACAGAAAATAGCAAACGAAAGTAAAGAACAAAGCAAGACAGAAGTACTCGATCTCGACAAAGCTTCTACTCGAGATCGACAACAGCAGTGAACAACAGAAACTCAGAAATCGAAACAGACAACTCGACCTAGACCAGTTCGTACTCGATATCGAGTAGAGGCTACTCTGTATCGACCAAAAATGCAGAAAGTGTAAATCGCAACTTCGAACACAGATTTTAGAATTTCGACGAAAACAAACTCTATTTATGAAAGAACTTCCAAAGCCAGGGTATCAACGCCACAACAATAACCATGCAAAGTAACACATAAAGGCATAAAAGATCATGCTTTCCATCAAAATAACTTTCGTTACTAACAAATAGGCATATAGAGGCTTTCGCATAAACCCTAATTGTTACTAACCCTTTTCACATAATTAACCCAAGTTGCATTAAGATCACTTTCGCTTCAATAATACAAACAAGGATCACCTTCAACTCTCGCAAAAGAATCATGCTCATAGGGATAGAAGACGAATTGCATAAAAAGATCTGACCTTTACCGCATCACCTCACATGGCCACCGTCGGGCTCACCCCAGCCCCAGAAGTGGGTGGACTACTCACGCCTCATCACAATCGCAGACATTGATGTATAAAAAGAAACTTGCATTAACTATATTCAAAGCCTTTACAATCCCGGCAATCAACTTTTGTAGAAAGCCAAAACCCTAAAACCTTTGAACTCCTACTTACTTGAATGAAATTGATTGTGTTTCTGAATGAATGGAAAACCAGCCCCTAGGGCTTTATTTATAGTGATCAAACCCCACTAATCAAGGAAATAATCATCTATCTATATCTAAATCTATATCTACTTTGCTAAAAGATAAATAAATGTCATAAAGAAATTAAATCAAAAAGGAAAAGATAAATCTAAATTAGGTAGTATGTCTTCATGTTGATAGATCTTGCTTCCATGGATAGATGATGATAGATTTGGATAGAATCCCGGCCTTCTCGACTTCCTTCGGCTCCAAGTAACTCCAGCTCGACTCGGACTGCTCGCTGCGACGCGTTTCCAGAAGCTGGTCTACTCGACATCGACAAGGGCTCGTCGACATCGACGAGGCTTCGTCGTCGACTAATGTCCTCGGGTGACTCTGATCGACAAGGCTCGGACATGGCTCAGAGGTCTAGTCGACATCGAGTAGCCCTACTCTGTATCGAGTAGGATTCGTTCATCGACTAGGTCTTCCCGGGTGGCTCTGCTCGACCGGCTCGGATCTGGACTCGGGGCTCGTCGATCTCGACTAGGTGGTACTCGAGATCGAGTAGGGTTCCGGGATCGGGTTGTCTCTGACTCAGTCTCCTCGATCAGCTCTGCTCGACAAGGTGTGGTCGACCAGGGCTCGTCGAGATCGAGTACATGCTAGTCGTTCTCGAGTAGAGTTTTCTCAGCTTTCTGCTCTGTTCTTAAAACGCACTTTCCCGAGTCCTCGTTCGTCGGATTGACGCATATGACCATGAGTTGGAAAGCTCTTTCCGAGGGCTACAACTCTCATGAAGACATCAAAACTTGATTCAAAATGAAGAATGGTGAAAAATGGCGTTTTCCCAGCTGCAACATCCTTAGCTTCTCCATGAGTTTCCTTTAAGCTTCAAAGTGCGTCCGATTTCTGCGAAATATAACCAAAACTTGTGTAGACCTCCATATATTGCAAATAAGTGTATATTACACAGATTCTGTATTATTTTAACCCAATATGCATGAAATGTATGCAGAAATCGATATAAAAGTAAATGTAAAACATGGCAAATTAGGCTCACAACAATTGATGAAAAGAAACTTGCATTAAACTAAATTCAAAGACTTTACAATCCCGGCGATCCAACTCTCGTTGAACGCCGAAACCCTAAAACCCCTGAACTCCCTAAACTGTCTCTGTGGAACTACTTTTCTACCTCTGAAATTTAATGAATAAAACTGAGCCCCATGGGCTTTATTTATAGCCTTCTAATCCTTCCTAGTCAAGGATAGAATATCTATATCTATATCTAAAACCATATCTAAAATGCTTAACGATAAATAAAAGCAATAAGGAAATTAAATCTAAATATATCTAAATGTCTTAAAGTGGATAGATCTCCTCTTCCATGACGTGTCTTGATGATTTTGGATAGAATCGGCAATCTTTGAGCCCAAGTAATCCCACACCGAGTAGGATTCGTCAAACCGTGTCACACAGCTTCTGGAATCGTCGTCGATGTCGACAAGGGCCTTGTCGATATCGAGAAGGAGTGTTGTCGACTGGGCCGGCTTCGTCGTCTCGGCTAGCTGGTGCTCGATGTGGCTCAGACTTGGCTCCTGGGCGTCGTCGATCTCGACTAGGGCTCATCGAGATCGACTAGGGTTGTGGTCGAGGATGGCTCTCTGGTGATGTCGAGGACTCCTCCTCGGCATGGACTCGGACAGGCGCTAGGTGGCTCGTCGATCTCGACAAGTTCTCATCGAGATCGAGTAGAGATGTGCTCGGCGTCTTCGTCCTCGGCTTCTCGATCGGCTCCTCTTCTCATCGACTCCGGGTGTGGCGCTGAGGTGTCGTCGATCTCGACTAGGTCTCGTCGAGATCGAGTTGTGTTCCGGAAGTTGTGTTGGTTTGGCCAGCTTCCTCGACCAGGCTTTGTCGACCAAGTCTGCCTGGGCTCTCAACTCGAGATCGAGTAAGTTGTACTCGACATAGAGTAGCCCTGGCTTTAGCTCGGTTTGTCCTGGTTCTGTACTCTCGGATTCTGGACTTCTATAGTTGTTTTCCGAGCTTTTCTGACCTTCCTTAAAATTGTTGTAAAACGTCTCGAATTCTGCGAATTTAAACAGAAACTGGTGTAAATTCCATAATTTGGCAAATAAACATAAACTACATAGATTCAGTACTATCTAACCCAAATGTATGCAATGTATGTAGAAAACGATATTAAAGTTACTGTAAAATATGAGAGATTCAGCTCACAACAATTGACCCTGCTCTCTGAGATAATAGTTTGGAGAGATGGGACATATTGTGAGGAGTCCAAAGCACTAAGTATCCGGGGCCATTCATGACACCCATGTTTGCGACTCGCGAGAAGCCAGTGCTGAGGTCAGAGAGGTAAAAGCATTATTACTGATAAAAGCATTATAAAAGGTGATGAATATTATGGAGAAGGAATGTGGAAATTCAGTGTGGAAATACTCCATTTCCCCGGATCATTAGCACCACATTGCCAGAAACTGCCCACCTTTTAGCCTTTTACCAAATCTACTCCTTATTTTAAAAGTCCTCTTGATTATCAATGCTTTGTCACTTATGAATGTTTTGCATAACCCTCCTTTTCTGAGTAGATGTTGCTTTGATATAATTGCACATGCATGGATTTGTGACACTAGTACCTTTTCGAGGATGGTAATTGACTGCTGGGTTATATAAGAATGAATCTGATATGTTGAGAGTTTTGATTTCTTCCCCTGAATGACAATTAAAGGTATTGCTTGAAGACAAACAAGCTTAAGTATGGGGTGTTTGTTGTGAGCTGAATTTGTCATGTTTTACAGTAACTTTTATATCGTTTTCTGCATACATTGCACACATTTGGGTTGGATAGTACAAAATCTATGTAGTTTATGATTATTTGCCAAATTATGGAATCTACACCAGTTTCTGTTTAAATTCGCAGAATTCAAGACGTTTTACAACAACTCTAAGGAAGGTCAGAAAAGCTCGAAAAACCACTACAGAAGTCCAAGGTCAAAGAACCAACGGAACCAGTCGAATCAAGCTGAGAACCCAGGTTACTCGATCTCGAGTGAACCTTGGTCGATCTAGACGAACATGTCCGAGCACAGGCCTTGTCGACTAGGAGCAGTGTCGAGAGCCAGACCAACCCAGCTCCGGGACCCTACTCGATCTCGAGGACAACCTACTCGAGATCGACGACACTGAGACGCCACACCCAGAGTCGACAAGAAGAGAAGCTGATTGAGAAGCCGAGGACGAAGGCGCTAAGCAACCCTACTCGATATCGAGGAGACCTTGTCGAGATCGACGAGCCACCATGCCCTAGTCCGAGTCCATGCCGAGGAGGAGTCCTCGACATCACCAGAGAGCCGTCTTCGAGTACACCCCTACTCGATCTCGAGGAACCCCAGTCGAGATCGACGACGCCCAGGAGCCCAGATCCGAGCCATGTGGAGCAGAGTCACCCGAGAAGATCAGTCGACGACGAATCCTAGTCGATGTCGACGAGCCCTTGCCGATGTCGAGTAGACCAGTTTCTGGAAACGCGTTGACGTGAGCAGTCCGAGTCGAGTTGGAGTTACTTGGAGCCGAAGGAAGTCGAGTTGGCCAAAATCTATCATCATCTATCCAAGGAAGGGAGATCTATAACCATGAAGACATCTTACCTAGTTTTCTTTTTAGATTTAATTTCCTAATTGCATTTATTTATCTTCTAGCAAATAGATATAATTTTAGATATAGATAGAAGATTCTATCCTTGATTAGCAAGGGTTAGAAGGCTATAAATAAAGCCCTAGGGGCTGGTTTTTTATATATTCAATCATACAATTTTAGGGAGAGAGAAGTAGTTCCACAGAGAAGTTTTAGGAGTTCTAAAGTTTTTAGGGTTTTGGTATTCTGCGAAAGTTGATTGCCGGGATTGTAAAGGCTTTGAATATAGTTTAATGCAAGTTTATTTTCATACATCAATGTCTGCTATTGCGATGAGGCGTGAGTAGTCCACCCACTTCTGGGGCTGGGGTGAGCCCGACGGTGGCCATGTGAGATGATGCATTAAAGGTCAGATCTTTTTATGCAATTCGTCTTCTATCCCTATGAGCATGATTCTTTTGAGAGAGTTGAAGGTGATCCTTGTTTGTATTATTGAAGCGAAAGTGATCTTAATGCAACTTGGATTAATTATGTGAAAAGGGTTAGTAACATAGGGTTTATGCGAAAGCCTCTATATGCCTATTTGTTAGTAACGAAAGTTATTTTGATGGAAAGCATGATCTTTTATGCCTTTATATGTTACTTTGCATGGTTATCGTTGTGGTGTTGATACCCTGGCCTTGGAATTCTTTTATTATATTGATTTATTTCTGTCGAAAATCTGAGTTCTGTGTTCGAATCTGCAAGTTTTAAGTTTTATGTCTTTCTTGTCGATACAGAGGAGAGTCTTGTCGATCTCGAGTAGGACCTTAGTCGATATCGAGTTGGCTTTAGTCTATGTCGAGTTGAGTTCTGCTTCTGTTGTCGATTTTGAAGTTTCAGTTTTTACTGAGTTTTGTCGATCTCGAGTTACTGCTTGTCGAGATCGAGTAAGCTTCTGCCTTGCTTTGTTCTTTACTTTCGTTTGCTTTTATTTCTGCCTTCATTTGCTATTTCTGTCTTTCTTTCTTTGTTCCTTTTATTTCTGTCTTTTCTACTTCTTGTCTGTGAGAATCTGTTGCTACCTAAGAACTGCTGACGTGCTTCCTCGTGGATTCGATCCTGACAACCTTCTACTACAACGGGAGGAAGTCTTGTATTTATTTGCTGAGACAGGGAACTCAGTCTGATCTTTATTTTATATTTATTTCATACTTGACCATCCTCCTGCAACAACACAGTAGCCGATTCCGAGCAAATTCCATCAAGATTTATCAAGTGCTATCAAGTTGGAGAAGATATTTACCTACATTAGATATAATGTAGGTAATTCTTTCCTAGTTAGAGAGGGAATGAAACCTATAAATTAGATAAATTAGATAGATAGATATAGATTCCTAGTTGATTTATTTCCTTTATTTCCAAGTTTTTATCTTAATAAATTAGATAGATAGATATAGATATAGATAGGTAATTCTTTCCTAGTTAGAGAGGGAATGAAACCTATAAATAAAGTCTTAGGAGCTGATTTCCATTAATTGAATTCTAGAGAAAGAGAAGAGGTAGTTGTTAGTAGGAGGAAATCGAGACTTGCAATTCAAAATATAAGTAAAGTAAAGCAAACAAGATTCCGTCCCTTGCAAATAATTACAAGACCTCCTCCTGATGTAGCAGCGGGAAGTCAGGATCGATCCTCGAGGAAGCGTGTCAGCGGATCCTAGGCAGCGGAAAATCTCACAAGTGGTGATCGACCACAGTGGTATTTGACCTCGACCAAGGGTTAGTCGACAGGGGTCAAGCACGATCGAATTCGAGCAATAGAAAGATGCTGGTTGTGGTCGACGTCGACTAGGCTTACTCGACGTCGAGTACGGTCTGGTTGACTTCGGGTTCCTGCAGAGACACAGAAGCAACATCGATCTTGCTCGATCGACAAATCAGTAGTCGACGTTGACCAAGGGGTGGTCGGAGTCGTGTAGGAACAGTAACGAAAATAAATTGCAAATTTTGATTTAAACAACATATAAAGACATAAAAGATCACTTTCGCTTTTCATCAAATAACTTTCGTTATTAACAAATAGGAATATAGAGGCTTTCGCATAAACCCAAAGTGTTACTAACCCTTTTTGCATAATTAACCCAAGTTGTATTAAGATCACTTTCGCTTCAATAATAAAAACAAGGATCACCTTCAACTTTCGCAAAAGAATCTTGCTCATAGGGATAGAAGACGAATTCGCAAACAAAGATTGTACCTTTACCGCATCACTTCACATGGCTACCGTCGGGCTCACCCCGACCCTAGAAGTTGGTTGACTACTCGCTCTTCATCATCAAGAAATTCATCAAAGATTTCAGGAAAACAAATTGCATTAAATAAACTAAAGAAAGCTTACAACCAATCGAAGCCAAATCCGCTTTCGCCTTTCCAGCTTCTCTCGCCACAAGCTCTCTCCTCTACTACTTACTTGATGTAATTGAAACTAGAATTGAATTGGAATAAGATACCTAAAACTCAGCCCCTAAGGCTTTATTTATAGGCTTTCAGTCCTTGCCAATCAAGGTAGGAAACTATATCTATATCTAAACTTTCAATCTAATAACATAAAGATAAAACATTATGATAAAGGAAATAATATCTAAAAGGAAATAAAGATAATGTGGATAAATCCCTTCCATCTTGATATATCTTCTCTTGATTAGATAAAATATCTTGTTCCTTTCCTTGCAAGTAATCTATCTTCTCCATACTCCACTCGATCTCGGACTCGGATTCGGCCAGTGGATCGTACTCGACTTCGACTAGAGTTAGTCGACGTCGACTGGAACTTTTCCTCCTGGGTTGCACTCGAGCTCGGACACCTTCTGGACTCGACATGTGTACTCGACTTCGACTAGATGTGGTTGACGTCGAGTAGAACTGTCATCTTTCAGCAATCTGCTCTGTCTTGAAACGCACTTTCCCGAGTCCTTGTTGGTCGGATTAATGCATATGAGCATGCGTTGGAAAGCTCTTTCCGAGGGCTACAACTTTCGAGTAGAGCTGTCAACTTTCATGAAGATATCAAAGCTTGAGTCAGAATGATGAATGGTGAAAAGTGGGCTTTTCTCCAGCTGCACCATCCTTAGCTTCTTCATGACTTTCCTTGAAGCTCCAAAGTGCGTCCGATTTCTGCGAAATATAATAAAAACTTGTGTAGACCTCCATATATTGCAAATAAACATAAACTACACAAATTATGTACTATTCTAACCTAAATTCATGAAATGCATGCAGAAACTGATATTAAACTAAGTGTAAAATATGAAAAATTAGGCTCACAACAATAGTAAGTAGAGAGAAATAGAGAGAGAGCTTGTAGCCGAGAAGAGTTGGAGTTTGCGAAAGTTGTTTTGGCTTCGATCGGTTGTAAGTTTTGGTTATTTTTAATGCAAATTATTTTCCTGAAATCTTTGATGAGTTTCTTCATGATGAAGAGCGAGTAGTCCACCCACTTCTAGGGTCGGGGTGACCCCGACGGTAGCCATGTGAGGTGATGCGGTAAAGGTTTGATCTTTTTATGCAATTCGTCTTCTATCCCTGCGAGCATGATTCTTTTGCGAAAGTTGAAGGTGATCCTTGTCTGTGTTATTGAAGCGAAAGTGATCTTAATGCAACTTGGATTAATTATGTGAAAAGTTATTTGATGAAATGTCTCTATATTCCTCTTTGTTAATAACAAAAGTTATTTGATGAAAAGCATGATCTTTTATGTCTTTATGTGTTATTTTACATGGTTATCGTTGTGGTGTTGAAACCCTGATCTTGGAAGTATTTTATTTCATTGATTTATTTCACAAAGTTCCGAGTTTTCAAGGTTCTACAATTAATATTGAGTTGTCTTCTTTCGATTTTTCTTAGTCGATATCGACCATGCACTTGTGTTCTGTTTCAGTTTTGAGTTAATATTGAGTCACTGTGATTGATTTTTCTACTCAATATCGAGTAACAGCACTCAATATTGACCAAGTTTGCTGCTTTTTGTTTCTTTTTTGCTTTTCTCTGATGTTTCTGTCTATCTGTTTGATTTTCTGCCTGTGAGATTCCTCCACTACCTGAGATCCACTGACACGCTTCCTCGAGGATCGATCTCGACTTCCCACTATTGCATCAGGAGGAGGTCTTGTAATTATTTGCGTGGGCACGAATCTAGTTTTATTTATTTTATTATATTTTAAACTCGATTTCCTCCCCTCAACAAATTTGGGCCATTGCCGGGGAAGCAATCATTCGCGCCTTAGGTAGTTAGATCTCACGTTTGCCTTGAGTTACTTTCAGGTGTATGCGTCGTTCTGGTCAAAACACCTAAGTTTGACGCCTTAGACGATCCGAAATGCCTTTATACACGTCCACGCTAAATTGAAAAGAGCCATGGTGGCCGCAGAAACACAAGAACATCTGATACAGAGGCTTCGAGCTGAGTTAGAAGCCAAGGATACTACTCTCACCACTGAGAGAGCACGCACTACACAGGAAGCTACGCGAAGGAGGCAGGTGGAAGCTGAGATTGCCCAATACCCTACCACTGCAGAGGATTACATGCACCCGACTCTCGTCGTGCCTGAATCGGCCATTCTAATCTTTGAAAACAATTTTCAAATTCGCACTCTTTTCTTGAGTGAAATTAAAAATAATGCTTTCTTTGGTATATTTAATGAATGTCCTCTTCAACATATTACCAACTTTACTGATATGTGTCGTACTCTTGCTGAAGGTACCACTTTGGAATATGTCATGATGAAGGCCTTTCGATGGTCTCTGGCCGGCCCAGCATTGAAGTGGCTTGAAGGTCTCCGTCCACGATCCCTCACAACATGGGCGGAAGTGAGGCATGAATTTCTCAACAAATTCTTTCCTCCTGCCAAGACAGCGCTCCTTCGCCAGAAGATTACAACTTTGAAACAGAAGCCTAGGGAGCCGCTAGCAAAAGCATGAGAACGATATAAGGATCTATTGCGATCCTGCCCTACACATGGACATCAACCCTGCATCGTTTAGGATCTCTTCTTCAATTCTCTTGACCTGGCCACTAAGGATAGGATCAACACGTATACTCATTATGAGTATCTGACAATGCCGCATGCTGACGAATGGGCTACCCTCGACAAGCTGACCAACTACGACAACAAGTATAGGACTCCAATAAACTATGATGAGAATGCCTACGCCAGGCCAGCCCCATCCATGCCCCTCTATGAGCCTTCTAAGGAGATTGACCCGGGTGTCAAGGAGCATGTCCGTCCGTAGGGAGAGTATGGAAATTGCGAATGACACTTTCTACTTCCTCCTCTGGAATGCAACGTCTGAAAATATGGTCCTTCCCTTGCTTGAATAAGTAAGGTTCATCCCAATAGTATTGCTTGACGTCGTGGAGGAATTTTATCTTTGCCTGTGAGGTTAGTCCTGACGGGATCTCGTTTCCTACAAGATAGTTAGTGTTGTGAGCCTAAATTGCCATGTTTTATACTTACTTTTATATCGATTTCTGCATGCATTTCATGCATGCAGAAATCGGACAGTGCGGCTAGAGGAAAGTCAAGAAGAAGCTAAGGATGGTGCAGCTGGAGGAAAGGCCATTTTTCACCATTCATCATTCCAAAATCAAGTTTTGAAGTCTTCAAGAGAGTTGTAGGCCTCGAAAAGAGCTTTCCAACGCATGGTCATAGGCGTCAAGCCGACTAACGAGGACTCAGAAAAGTGCGTTTCAAGAAAAGAGCAGAAAGCTGGAGAGCAAGAAAATCGAGTCGAAAATCACAGGTCGATATCGAGTACACTCACTCAATATCGAGTCATCCACTCGATTTTCCTCCTGAAGGACAGAATCGACAAGGCTGAAGAGCATGAGTCGATATCGACTACCTCAAGTCGATATCGAGGGCCCAAAACCGAGTCAATATCTGGGAATCGAGTCAAGAAATCAGGATATCAAGTAACAACTTAGTTGATTTTCACTCTTGTTTGCCGATATTGAGTTGCTGAGCTGAAGAAGGAGAAATTTCTAGTCGATATCGAGTTGCCTTACTCGATATCGAGTGACCTGCAGTAGCCGATTCCGAGCTTAACCAACTTCTTGTTAAGTTTCTATCCCGAATCCGATGGAGATAATTTCGAGAGCGAATTCCATCAAGATCTATCAGGTGCTATCAAGTTGGAGAAGATATTTACCTACATTAGATATAATTCCTAGTTGATTTATTTCCTTTATTTCCATGTTTTTATCTTAAAAAATTAGATAGATAGATATAGATATAGATAGGTAATTCTTTCCTAATTAGAGAGGGAATGAAGCCTATAAATAAAGTCTTAGGGGCTGATTTCAATTAATTGAATTCTAGAGAAGGAGAAGAGGTAGTAAGTAGAGAGAGAGAGAGCTTGTAGCCGAGAAGAGTTGGAGTTTGCGAAAGCGGTTTCGGCTTCGATCGGTTGTAAGTTTTGGTTATTTTTAATGCAATTTATTTTCCTGAAATCTTTGATGAGTTTATTCATGATGAAGAGCGAGTAGTCAACCCACTTCTAGGGTCGGGGTGAGCCCGACGGTAGCCATGTGAGGTGATGCGGTAAATGTTTGATCTTTTTATGCAATTCGTCTTCTATCCCTGCGAGCATGATTCTTTTGCGAAAGTTGAAGGTGATCCTTGTCTGTGTTATTGAAGCAAAAGTGATCTTAATGCAACTTGGATTAACTATGTGAAAATGGTTAGTAACAATTAGGGTTTATGCGAAAGCCTCTATATTCCTATTTATTAATAACAAAAGTTATTTGATGAAAAGCATGATCTTTTATGCCTTTATGTGTTATTTTAGATGGTTATCGTTGTGGTGTTGAAACCCTAATCTTGGAAGTATTTTATTTCATTGATTTATTTCACAAACTTCTGAGTTTTCAAGTTTATACAGTCAATATTGAGTTGCCTTTTGTCGGTTTTTCTTAGTCGATATCGAGTTGCTTTAGTAGATATCGACCAAGGTTCTGCACTTGTGTTCTGTTTCTGTTTTGAGTCAATGTGGTCGATTTTTCTACTCAACATCGAGTAACAACACTCAATATCAACCAAGTTTGCTGCTTTTCGCTTCTTTTCTGCTTTTCTTTACTGTTTCTGTCTGTCTGCTTGATTTTCTGCCTGTGAGATTCCTCCGCTACCTGAGATCCGCTGACACGCTTCCTCGAGGATCGATCCTGACTTCCCACTGCTGCATCAGGAGAAGGTCTTGTAATTATTTGCGTGTGCACGAATCTGGCTTGATCTATTTTATTATATTTTAACCTCGATTTCGTCCCCTCAACAGTTATCGAAATCCGCATACCAAGGAACCTGTGCTCCCTTTAGAGCATAAAAATCACAAATAGGACTGGAGGGAGGGGTAAAGAAGAAATCCTCACCGGATTCTGTGCGAACCAACTGACCTGTAATGTTGATGGAGGCTGGTCGAAATTGAGGAGAGCAAGTCAATATCTAGTGCACAGTAGTCGATATCGAGTTGGTAGAGGTCGATTTCGACTTGTCATTTTCTACCTGATCTTCACTCGATTCTTGGTGGAATATCGAGTAAATGTTGGTCGATATCGACCTAGGCTTGGTCGATATCGAGTCCTCTTGCAGAGAAATAATCGGGATTAGCGTATACTTACCTGTAGGGGTTCGTTGAGCACCGACCTTTAGTAGAGGTTCGTTGGGGCGGGAATCATCGATAGGAGTGGCATCCTGGGATTCTTCTAGTATGTCTTTAGGGAGCCTAGAGAGATGATCCCCTACCGAGTTCTCAGTGCCCTTCTTGTCCTTGAGTTCCACGTCAAACTCTTGAAGTAGAAGCACCCATTGTAAGAGCCTTGGTTTAGCATCCTTCTTTGCCATCAAATATCTAAGAGCAGCATGGTCAGTATGGACAATAACCTTAGATCCAACAAGATAAGAATGAAATTTTTCACAAGCAATGACCACAGTCAAGAATTCCTTCTCTGTTGTGGTGTACTTAGCCTGAACCACATCAAGACTCTTGCTTGCATAGTAGATCGCATGAAGCTTCTTGTCCTTACGCTGTCCAAGAACTGCTCAAACGGCATAATCGCTGACATCACACATAATCTCTAAAGGTAATGACCAATCCGGCGATTGAATAATTGGAGCGGAGATAAGGGCTTCTTTTAATCTGTTGAAGGCATCAAGACATTCGTTAGAAAATTCAAACTTAACATCTTTCATAAGAAGATTAGTTAATGGTTTGGCAATTTTAGAAAAATCTTGAATAAATCTCCTATAAAATCCTGCATGACCAAGGAAACTCCTTATTTCTTTGATGGATGATGGTGGGGGCAATTTCTCCACTAGCTCTATCCTGGCCCTGTCCACCTCTATACCTTTCTTGGGCACCTTGTGTCCTAGCACGATCCCTTCCCTTATCATAAAGTGGCACTTTTCCCAGTTCAGAACCAAATTTGTCTCCTCACATAGCTTGAGTACTCTGCGCAGGTTAGAAAGACAAATATCGAAAGAAGTGCCTTGTTATAGGGAGGAAATCGAGAATTGCAAATAGAATGTAAATAAAATAAGCAAACCGATTCTGTTCCGAGCAAATAATGTTCAAGACTCCCTCCCGATGTAGCAAAAATAAGTCAGGTTCAATCCTCGAGGAAGCTGGTCAGCGGATCCTAGGCAGCAGGATAAATCTCACTCAGTTTTGACTCCAGGGAACAACACAATATCGACTAGAGGCAGTCAATATTGACTTAGTTCAGTCGATTTTGGGCAGTTTTCAACTAGTCAGTCGATTTCTGGTTAGGGTCACTCAATATCGACTCAAGAGACTCGATATTGACTGGTTCTTCCTCAAAATCGACCTGTTCAGAGACACAAACGAGCAGCAATCTTTCTGGATCGAGAGTCAGAAGTCGATATCGACCTATATGAGGTCAATATCGAGTAGGGGATAGTAGAAAAATAAACGAACAAAGCTTTTGAGATTTCAGATTAAACTTTATGTAAAAGAAAACTTCCAAGATCGGGATTTGCAACGACAATAACCATGAAAATGGAATCATAAATCATAAAAGATAGCAACTTTATCAATAAAGGAGAAGGTTTTCACCCAATCCAACAAGTAGGAGTATAAATCTTGGGATAAATAACCCTAATTGTATCTATTCCTTTTCATAATTAGAATTTATAATCTTCCGAATAAAAATCCTAATTACTACCCAAGTTTCACAACATGAGTTCTTCAATTTCTCAATCAATGATGAAGCACATGGAATAGAATAGATAAGATAAAGTACCTTCTTTTGCAATTCGCTAATCCACCAACATGGCTATTGTCGGGCTCACCCCAACCCCAGAAGTAGGTGGACTACTCGCGCCTCATCATAGTAATCGACATCATTGATGTAAAAGAAACTTGCATTAACTATATAAGTCTTTACAATCCCGGCGCTCAAACTTTCGTAGAATGTCAAAACCCTAAAACCTTTGAACTCCTAAACTATGTATTGAACTACTTCTCTAGAATTGAATGAATGAAAAACTAGCGACATGGGCTTTATTTATAGGCTTCAAATCCTTTCTAATCAAGGGTAGGAATATCTATCTTCTTCTACAGATATATATCTACTAGGAAATAGATGAATCTAAACTAGATAAAACAAGATAAATCCTAGGGTAATTAATTGTTTAACCCTTGGGATAAATAAAAAGATAGAAAAAAATATAATCTCTCAACTCTTCATGCGTAAGGAATCTCCTATCGAAAATATCTCAATCGGATTCGGGATAAAACTTTAAGTAAAGCTCGGAATCGACTTGATGTCGTCACTGGATGTAGGTCGATATCGACCAAGGTGGGTCGATATCGAGTGACTTTTCTCGGCTTCAACTCTGCTGCTCGATTTCGGCTTCTAGGGCAAATGTCGAGTTCGTTATGAGCCTAATTTGCCATGTTTTATAGTTACTTTTATATCGTTTTCTGCATACATTTCATGCATTTGGGCTAGGATAGTACATAATCTATGTAGTTTATGCTTATTTGCCAAATTATGGAATCTACACCAGTTTCTGTTTAAATTCGCAGAATTCGAGGCAATTTACAGCAGTTCTGAGAAAGGGAGAAAAGCTCGAAAGTCAACTACAGAAGTCCAAGGTCAAAGAGCGGCGGAACCAGGACAAATCAAGCTGAAGCCGAATGTTACTCGATATCGAGAAGCTTTACTCGATATCGACAAAAAGTATGCACCCAAGGTTGTCGAGGAGAAGCTTGATCGAGGAAATGAAGACGAAGCCAACTCGAGTTCAGAACCTTACTCGATATCGAGTAAATTACTCGATATCGACCAAGCCTTGAAGCCACACCTGAACTCGAGGAAGCAACACCTGATCGACGAGCCGAAGAGCAAGACACACCGAGCGACAGTTACTCGATATCGACGAAATTGCTCGATATCGATAAGACCAAGACCACATTTCCGAGCCAAGTTGAGAAGCAGCTACTCGAGCAAGCCAGCAACCCAAAGTCGACGAACAACATTCCTCGATATCGAGTAAACTACTCGATATCGATTAAAACTTTCCTGGGCCGCGTTACGTTGTGGGTTGTCCGAGTCGAGTTGGGCTTGCTTGGGTACGAAGTTGTCCGATTCTATCCGAGATCTATCAAGTCTATCAAGATCTATCCATGGACAGAGGATTTATCCACACATGAAGATATTTAGATATCTTAGATATATTTCCTTGTAGGATAAATGTTCCTTTTATTTAATTCTATCTTTAGGATATTAGATATACTTTCCTTCCTTGATTAGCAAGGATTGGAAGCCTATAAATAAAGCTCTAGGGGCTTGATTTTAGTGATTCAATTTCAGAGATAATTAGTTACAAGTAGAGAGAGAGTGAAGAGGTTGTAAGTTTGGTTGAGTTTATTAATGCAAGTTAGTTCTTTTTCATCAAAGATGTCTGCGATTGCGATGAAGAGCGAGTAGTCCACCCACTTCTAGGGTCAGGGTGAAACCGACGGTAACCATGTGAGATGACGCGGTAAAGGTATGATCTTTTTATGCAATTCGTCTTCTATCCCAACAAACATGATTCTTTTGCGAAAGTTGAAGGTGATCCTTGTTTGTGTTATTGAAGCGAAAGTGATCTTAATACAACTTGGTATGTGAAAAGGGTTAGTAACAATTAGGGTTTATGCGAAAGCCTCTATATTCCTATTTGTTAATAACGAAAGTTATTTGATGGAAAGAATGATCTTTTATGCCTTTATGTGTTATTTTACATGGTTATCGTTGTGGTATTGAAACCATGATCTTGGAAGTCTTCTAGTTTATTGAGTTAATTCCAATTCAAAGTTTTGCATTCGTTTTAGTTTCTGTTCTACTCGATATCGACCAAAACTGGTCGACATCGACTTCTGATATTCGATCGCCTAGATTGTTGTAGCTTCTGGTGTGCAGGTACCGGACGTCGACGAAAGCTTTACTCGATATCGAGTAAAACTCCTCGATATCGACCAACCACCGGAAGTTGCTGCTTCTTGCTTCCACTTGTCCGATCTTCTGTCGACTAACCCTAGTCAAGATCGAGCATCTGTAGTCGACTTCTGCCGTGAGATTATTCCGCTGCCTAGGAACCGCTGACACGCTTCCTCGTGGATCGATCCTGACTTCCCACTGCTGCATCGGGAGGAAGTTTTGTAATCATTTGCAAGGGACGAAATCTGGTTTGCTTTACATTATTTATATTTTATTGCAATTCTCGATTTCCTCCTACAACAAATTGGCGACGTTGTCGGGGAAGCAATCATTCGCGCCTTAGGTAGTCAGATCTCACTTTTTCTTTTGAGTTACTTCACAGGTGTATGCGCCGTTCTGGTCAACCACCAGAGTCTGACGGCTTAGACGAACCGGAACGCCTTCTACACATCCAAGCTAAACTAAAAAAGAGCCATTGCGGCCGCAGAAACACATGAACAGCTGATACAGAGGCTTCAGAGGGAACTAGCCACCAAAGATACTGCTCTCACCCTTGAAAGAGCAGCCAGGCAACAGGAAGCTGAGCGAAGGAGGCAATTGGAAGATGAGTTTGCCCAATACCCTACCACTGCATAGGATTACATGCACCCGACTCTCGTCGTGCCTGAATCGGCTATTCTAATCCCTGAGAATAACTTTGAAATTCGCACTCACTTTCTTATTGAACTTAAAAATAATGCTTTTTATGGAAGATTTAATTAATGCCCTCTTGAACATATTACCAATTTTTCTGACATGTGTCGTACTCTTGCTGAAGGTTCTAATCTGGAATATGTCAAGATGAAGTCCTTTCGCTGGTCTCTCGCCGGTCCTGCATTGAAGTGGCTAGAAGGACTTAAACCACGATCCCTCACGACATGGGCTGAAGTAGAGCAGGAATTCTTCAACAAATTCTTTCCTCTTGCCAAGACAGCACTCCTCCGCCAAAAGATTACAACTTTCAAACAGAAACCCGGGGAGCCGCTGGCAAAGGCATGGGAACGATATAAGGATCTACTGCGATCATGCCCTACACATGGACAGCAACCCTGCGTAGTTCAGGAGATCTTCTTCAATTCTCTTGACCTGGCTACTAAGGATAGGATCAACATGTATACTCATCATGAGTATCTGACAATGTCGTCAGCTGACACATGGATGCCTATGCTAGGTCAGCCCCATCCATGCCCCTCTATGAGCCTTCTAAGGAGATTGATCCGGATGTCAAGGAGCAATACTACATAGATTAGAATCGCAAGTTCCTCAAGCTAGTCCAGTATCTTTCTGTCAACAAGCCATGCATCGAATGCGGATCACAGCAGCACACCACTACTGAGTGCCCACACACAGAGCAAGTCAGGCTAGCAGAATACCACGAAGAGGTATCTTATGCAGGGGGTCCTAATCGCTATATGGGAGACCAAAGTTTTCAACAACCACAATGGAACCAAGGTGCCCCTAGGAATCCCCCGTCATACAGAGCTCCAGGACATCCGGAAAGGGAGCAGAAGAGGGTTGATCTACCGACCATCCTAGAGGAAATGCGGAGGAGCCATTCAAACACCAAGCAGTCCTTCAACTCAGTCTACACTCAGATATAAGATGTCAACTCTAGGCTTGGGGAGATTGATATATGGCAGAAATCAATGGAGACACAGATTGGCTAGCTAGCAGCAGGCGTCCCCAGACAGTCAGGTACGCTCCCTGGATCTTCATAACCAAATCCCAAGGGGAAGACTGGGCACATCGTTGTTGTAAAACACAGAAGCAGGCATCAACTACGCGAGTCAGAGGTCGGAAAGCGGTAGGATAGAGCTAAACATCAACTCGATATCGAAGAGCAACAAGTCGATGTCGACCAGACTTTGGTCGATATCGAGGAAGGCCAACTCGACGTCGACGACAGATTGGACCACCCTTCGTCTGCACAGCACAACAACTCGACATCGAGGAAAGAAGTCGATATCGAGGAGAATCTTACCGATGTCAAGGAGAATCAAGTCGACGTTGACAAAGCTGCAACACCTCCGACATCTGTTCTGGCTCCGAACCAGAAAAAGAACCTTCCATTCCCAACGAAATCTCCAAAGGATCCAGCAGATAAAAAATTTCAGCGCTTCATCAAGATGCTTCAGAAGCTTAATGTCACCATACCTTTCACAGAAGCTCTCAATGAAATGTCATCCTATGTCAAATTCCTTAAGGAGATCCTAAGCAAGAAGCGGTCAATGGCTCAGATTACAGAGGAGTGCAGCCATATGGACATACTTGAGAAACGGCCAGATCAAGGTAAGTTTCCTATAACCATTGGATTTGGTCAACATAAATTCAATGCATTATGTGATCTTGGAGCCAGTGTGAGTATAATGTCTTTAACAATATGGTCCAAGATTAAAATAGGTGCCCTAGAGCATATGGATGCTAAGCTTTATATGGCCAACAACACGGTGGTCATCCCAACATGCATGGTGGACAATGTGCCAGTGCAAGTAGGTAGCTCGAATTCTTACCTAATAAAAAAAAATGTTATCTTTATCATATTATAAGTTAAACTATTAAAGCTCGACAGAAAATAATTTTTAATGAGGACAAGTGGGTAAAAAATTTGGGATGACAAGAGATGATTGTAGAGAAGGTTGTCTACTTTCCTTGTGTGCTTTCGATGTTTGGTGGGCTGAAAGATATGGTGGTGTTTTTTTAAGAGCCCATTGATAAGAGCTCTTAGGCCCGTTTTAGAGGCCCTGGATTTTGTTTTGGTCATTTGGTTTTTTCGTGAAACCGGTTTAACTTGCTCTTGATTTTTTTTCCTTTTTTTTAATAGCATGAAAGAAATTCGGTAATTCGAACAAGCGTGAACATTGGACACTAAGAGATCGAACAAGTCGATAGATAGATGAATCATCATGAACAATAAACAAAAATAAATGAACAAACATATTTTACAAAGATGAAAATCAACATAAGAGGTAGAAACTCATAGACTTGAACAAGGAGGGTTGAGTAGCATAGTAGCAGCAACCCTGACAACATGTAGTAACACATCTGATAAAGAGCTCGATCCAAGCATCAAAAGCATATATCCTGGTCAAAAGCAAATCACAAAATCTTAAAAGGACCGTCACCGAAAACCACTAACCAAACACCACATATAACTAACCCGCCAACATACCACACGCACACCACAACCTACAAAAACACCAACTCAAAGCTCACCCAAACCACAACCCAAACCCACTCAAGCTATCACCGGAAATCAAACCAAACTATCACCACTACAACTTTAAATCAACACACAAGAAAATGAAAGCACCATCGAAAAATATTAATCTATCTATCTGTCTATATGTCTGTCTATCTACGGTATATTCTTATAACATAACATTTTCTGCCTACGTGTCAGCCTCTTCTTTATCCTCTCCTTTCCACTAATCATGTTTTTTCTTTTATTAATTTTTTCTTGTTTTCTTCATTTATTTAAATCAATCGCATTTTTCTTTAATACATTTACTAAATATTAAGATTAATTCAAAATATTGAATTCAATCTAATATTACTATTACCCACACATTTTTACTAACCAATAAGAGGGATTTAAAATATCTATATCTATACATGGTATTTCAAATGTGATTTTAAAAAATTTTAAAATTATTTCTAAGATATTTTTATGGTAATGATTTTTATCCAAATTTTTAATAATGTTTTATAATATTAATTTTGTACATTTTTAAAATTATAGTATTTTTTAAAAAAAAAATCTGGTCATGATGCGAATTATTATACTGTACTACGTATTACTTTGATACGTAGTTCGTACATAATAAATCATTATGTATGAACGAATCAGTGAGTTTAGAAATTAAAACTCATTCATTGATAAAATTCAATTCAACTTATTTGTTGGAATTTTTTTTCAAAATATTCATAAATAATTAAATAATTACAAAAATATTCAATCTTCTACTATAATTACAGAAACATTCATTTTTTACAGGTTGAGCAGAAAAATGCGGTTTGGGTCCGCATTTTATTCACAGAGCAGGAGAGAGAATTGGCGCCTGAATGGAGGTTTTAAATTTACTAAAGAAACGCGGTCTGGGACAGCGTTTCTTTTTTAAAATAAAATAAAAATGGAGAATAAAATGCAGCTGCCTACCTAGCACTAGAAACGTTTTTAGTCTTGATCTAGGACCCACTAGTCAGTTGTTGCTGACAAGGATGGGACATAATAGAGAAAAGAAAAATGGTCAAAGGGGTATTGAATGCGGTAGTTGAATCTTTACACATAAAACGCGGTGTGGCTCCGCGTTTTGTTTTAATAACCCTAAAGAAACTGTCGTCTTTCTCCACTTCATCTTCTTCGTCCCTCTCATCCCTCTCCGTCCGGTTGGTTCTTCAACCTCAAACGCCATCCTTCATCCTCTCTTTTTCGTCTAATCCTCCTCCATCTTGACAGGTTATTCGCATCCATTGGCCTTCATTTGCTCTTCAACCTCTCGTCCCTCTCGTCCCTCGCAGATTCGAGGTTAGTTTTTTTTTTTGTTTGTTTTTTTCGGTTTTGTCTTGAACGATTAGGAGTCATGAGATGTTAAGGGTTGTTCTTTATTTAAATGGTGTGATAGTTGTGTGTAGACATGGCCACGGGTCACGGGTCAGGCGGGTCGACCCGTGACCCGTCGGGTCACGGTCCACGGGTCCAAGGGTCGGCTCGGGTTGAGGGTCAAGGTTAGGGTCAGGGAAAAGATAACCCGTGACCCGGCGGGTCCGACCCGGTTCAACCCGCCGGATCAACCCGCCATTTAAAAATATTTGTTTTTTTTGAAAAATTTATTTTTAATAAAATAAATTTATAATTATTATGTAAATTATATAAATTATTCTTAGAATAATTCATTTCTTCAATCTCTACCATTCGGTTTTTTCATGTCAATCCATACTTATAAATTTTTATCATATACAAACACTAGTACTACACTTTATATAAATATTATTTTTAAAAAATTTTTTTTACCTATTGTAACACCCCTTCTTAGAACACTGAAGAGATATTGCAGCGCCAGCAATTACTCGGACTTTAATGTTCTTGTAACCGCCTTAGGCTTATAGGGACATGCAACCATGCTCCCGTAAACAAGATGATATAAAGTAAATTATAATAGATTGAAATTAGCGGAAGACTTAAATAAAAATCAATCATCTAAAATAAAGTAACCCCAAGTAACGGGTCCAATCTTAATATTTAAGTAGTTTAAATAATAGCAGCGGAAATATCGTTAAAAGAGTTACAACGGAAATAATAAACTTTAATACAATAAATTTTAGGAATTTATACCTTAAAATAAAACTTGAACAAAATATTAGACTTCTTTATTCTTCGGCGCCTCAAGACCGTTTACATAAACCTGCGGATTAGTGGCTGAGGTATAGTATGCAAACCAGGGACCCCAGCCGTCCAAGGGAAGGAAAATAGGACGGTTAGTCTTTTTACAACTAGCAAATGGCAGAAAGTAAAATGTCCAAGACTCCGTCTACCACCCATTGACCATAAAAGGGTATTGGTTCTTGTAGACTAGAAATATAAATTAGGAGTAAATATTTATGTGGAACCTGACTCGTTGGAATAAATTAAAATAAAATAAAATAACAGGATGATCCAAAAGAACCGAGTGTTTGAATGGGATGCGGGTCCGAAGACCCTAAGGAATCACATTCCGAGTAAGGAAAGAATATGATATAACGTCAC
Organism: Persicaria tinctoria; assembly: GCA_037127255.1. Classification (NCBI taxonomy): domain Eukaryota; kingdom Viridiplantae; phylum Streptophyta; class Magnoliopsida; order Caryophyllales; family Polygonaceae; genus Persicaria; species Persicaria tinctoria. The sequence continues at coordinate 34,051,545 of JBANSL010000020.1, forward strand.
TAAAAGTGGGTCACCTATTAGTAAGTAATGTACAACACATTAATAGTAATAACACAAATATACACAACATTATCGTTTACCTAGGACAAGTGATACCGGCCTCGGCCGCATATAACGAGCAGACGACCTACTACCCTTAGGTAGTGTACCCATTCGAGAGATTTGCAATTTCGAAGGGGCATCTCATGAGACGTTTATAGAGCAAGGTATACTCAACCTTGACCTGACTTTACCATTTTCCATTTATTTAATACAACTCAACAATAATAATACTGCAATAGTAATACACAATAACATTAATTCACAATTCCATCCTAGGTGACCACAAAAGGCATGTTGTGCACTTTAAAACTATATAAGGTGCACGAAATAATATCACTGACAAGCATGGATATTCAAAACCAATAATATACCATACTTAACTAGCATGAAGGAAACAAAATGAACAAATCATGCTTTAAGGAATTTCGGGCATTTAATATAATTTCCTCAAATAACAGGATCAAATTGTAATTACCCGAGTTGTCATGCTATGTGACATTAAGGAGTTGATAAATAGCAACAAATTGATCTAACTTGCATATTTATCACAAATTCATAACATGGAGTAAAAGACACGAAAGACAAGACAATATTTGAAAAAGGCACGAAATTGCAGAAATGTACTAATTGGACCAAACCACTTGCCTTAACTCGAAGAAATGGTCAACGAGGCTGAGTATAATAATTTGATAAGCTACCTGAGATTTTACAGATTTATACAAGGATATCAGTAACTTTTCATAAATTACAAAAACGGCCCCGTAACTTTTAAAAAGTAAAAACTTACCCTTGAGTTCTTCCGAAAGAAACCTAAATCTGAAACCAAGCAAATCTCAGTAGTCTAAATGAATGCCAACTGATTCAAGATGACATAAAGATTAGTGTAAGGTCTTCGGCTCAATCAAAACTCGAGAAAACGCGAGGAACGGAGCGGATCTTACCCAAGTTTCGAGTCGAAAATCCCTTGGTATGGTATAGAACTGTAAAGCAAGGATTTTTATGAGTCAACAGCCCTAGAAAGAAAAACGAATATAAAACCCGTTTTTCTGCACAACAGTAAAACTGCTCACCAGTCAACTTCGGGGTTGTAGTGTGAGCGCCTCGAAATGTTTTTTGGCAAGACAAAAAGTTGGGGTCGATAGTCGGTGATGCAGAGAGCACGTAGATGTTGAAATAGAAGGCTTCGGTGCACTGTGGTAGCGGTGGAAAGGCCCGACAGGTGGGCTGTCGAACACTGTTCGGCAGCAACTTCCGGCGGCAATTCCGGCCACTTCCCGACGAGCTTCTGTGTAGGGGCTTTCAAGGTTGTCTTCTGGGTGTTGGAGGAGACCTGTGGTTGTGTTCGTAGGCTGTGTTGTCGCCGAATTCGTGATTGAGCACGATCGGAACGAACGGAGATCGTGTGTGTCAATGAGTTCTTTGGGGCTGGTGAAGAGGATGACTGAGAGAGCTTTAGAATAAGCGTAAGAGGTCTAAGGGAAGGTTGCAGCGTGACCTTCATATCTTACAAAATCAAATCCCGTGATTGTCGGATTGTGTGCTTGAAAATAAGGCAAGAAGATCACTTGTGTATACGTTTCTAAAAGAAAATGATTTTTTGAAAAATAAATCTGGGCGCCTGTAGCTTGCGGGAGAAGGAGAGATTGAGGTGGGCTGCGGTTGATGTGGGCCAGCTTGCTTCGGGTTTGGCCACAAAGACAGCTAATAGTGTATACAATTATATAATGTGTTTGTGTCGTATAGTTATACTAAAACTTTATATTAGGTATTTTATGTGCACTAATAAAATTTAAATTCAACTTATTTTACCAAATTTAATATAAAGAGGATTTATTTATTTATTTTTCATTAAAACTGAAATACTAAAAAATACTTTGGGGTATTTCACCTATCAATTATGAAAGAAATAACGAACGGGTAACAAGAAAGTGTGAAGTTCAACAAAATACCTTAAACATTTGTGTTATTTGGTGGATCCACTATTAAATCATTCTATATCATTCTATATGAGACTAAGTTAGGAGTCTTTATGATATAATTTCAAATAATACAAATATTGTTATTGATAAAGTCGTTACACTTGTCTAGTATCCTTAATGTCGAGTTTTCGTTTATTTTCAAAATGATATAGAACTTCGGATTTTCAAACACAAGAATGAAATATAATATTGGGAATAATTTTTCAATGTGTCTTTTCATTTCATAACAAGCAACTCAAGTATGTAGTTCTAATAACATCATCATTAAGTGTATACACAACATGTGACTAATTCAACTTTAAACGAGAAAGTTTAACATATCTATATGAAGAAGAACCTAGATTTGAAATCATTGATCAAGAAATTAACATAATAATGCAAGTAAATACTTATGATTGATTAATGGATCAACACAACTATCAATTAAATTAAATTGAAAGATTAATCCAACATAACTTGATATATTGTATCATTATGTTTCATCACCATGTGTTATTCATTTCATTATATCCTAAGAGGTAAACACTTTAATTATATTATACGTTACATCATATAATCCAAATACTTAAATTACATTATATTCCACCATATAATCCAAAGACTTTAATTACATTACATTTTACATCATATACTTAAACATCAATTTCTCACATTTTCTTTCATATCTCATATTTCTGTCCCACATCGAAAGTAGGCTATATACCTCTATTTTCTCTATATATAGATCCCCACACCCTACTTGTTATTCCAACAATCCAACCTTTTCTTTCCCACATCTAAAGTGTGATGAAATGATGGGAGTGGAATGAAGATATATATATATCTTCCCACATACCATGGTTTGTCAACCTTAAATCATTCCATTTCGAAAGTGTGGTGAAAGACTTGATTTGAGTTTTATTTTGGGTTTAAAACAATTTTTTTTTAAAAAAAATGGTTGACCCACAAAACCCGTTGGCTACCCGATTTGGTGCAAGGTGGTCGACCCGGCAGTCCGACCCGTCGACTCGCCGACCCACCGGGTCACCTAACCCGTCGACCCGTCCGAACCGCGGGTTAGGGTTAGGGTCACCCTCCCCGGGTTGTCGACCCGGCGGATCCGACCCGTCGACTCAGAGGGTCGGACCTGTGGCCATGTCTAGTTGTGTGGTTGTGACAATAATTCGAGTTTAGTGTGATTTATTTATTAATTTGGTTTTGGTTTGAAGATTTACGGATGTTTGAGGATGTTGATTAATTAGCGATTATTATAGATCCGAAATCTTATGATAGTTGTAGATCCGAAATTGTGGGATAATTGCATGTTGAAACAATTAGATTGTATGAATATGAGTTATATTTTATGTGGCATGAAATAGTAAGGGAGTATATTTGAAGTGGCATGAAAGAGTTAGATTGTATGAATATGGAAAATATTAGGAAGTTTTGATTGAGAACATAATAAAATAATTGTATAATAATAGATTCTGTATAAGATTTTTTTTTATAAAATAGTAGAATTTCATTAAGTTAAATATATAGAGGAGAAAACGATGTAAATAATAGAATTTGATTGTTAAGTGATTGTAGGTTAAATAATTTTGAAATGCATGATAAAAAAATAGATTCAGATGGCCCACTTCTTCGGGTCAATCGCAGCTAAGTACTCCCAAGCCTCAATGTTCATCTGTTGGAGGGCGCGACATCCCTTCTCGAACCCGCTTGTGGTGAGCTGGTAAGCAGTCGAGCCAACCATTTCTTTCACCTTGTGATCGTGGAACATGGAGTTCACATTAGACTTCAAGTGTCGAATGCATATCCTATTATGTGAACTCGGCGCCCTCCATCTAGGCAGTTCCTCCATGGTCTTCAAGATGCCTGCATGTCTGCCTGAAATAACACATATTCCGAGTCTCTGAGTGAAGTGTCTCCCTATACAATCCATGAACCAAGCCCAACTATCTCCATTTTCACTCTCCACAACTGCAAATGCCAAAGGGAAAATCTGATCATTTGCATCCATACCCATTGCAATTAACACAACATGCTTGTACTTTCCATACAGATGGGTGCCATCGATCGATATCAAAGAACGACAATGTGCAAACCCAGCAATGGATGGTGCAAAAGCCCAGAATACATGCCCGAATATCTTCTCCTGTGGATTTGGGGAATCCAGATGGCACCATTCAACCACTGTTCCCGGATTTGAAGCTTGTAGCGCAGCCATGAACCTTGGCAACTCCGTGTACGACTCCTCCCAATCACCACAGATCTCTGCAATAGCTTTCTGCTTTGCCCTCCAGGCTTTCATGTATGAGACAGAAATCCCATACCTTGTAGTCAGATGCCCGAGTATAGTACTTGGCTTCGTGTCTTGATCCTTGCGAAGAAACCCAAGAATCTCACCTCTAATGAAACTGGAGGTGACGTTACGATTATCCAACTGCAATACCTCTCCAACACAAATTGGCTGCATGAGGCCCATTGTATTTGACGACCATCCACATATCAACAGTTCGATCAACACGATGAGCAGATAGTCGCCATGTGCATCCACAATTGTCCTTCCTATCACAAACAACTGTGTACCATTCTGGACTCGCCTTCTTCTTCTTGTATGGCTTACTCATACGGACAGAATACTCGGTCAAATCACATTTCAGCTCCTCCAGCGAGTTGAACATTTGTCCGCGAAAAAACTGTCTTTCATCATCTAATGGGACGTGTGAATTTAACCCTGGCCATGAAGTTATTATCATTGGATCATCTTCAACTATATTCTAGTTGGGATTAGAGGCCTCGCCGCTAATTGCAGCCTCCCTAGTAGCATCATCGTCCTCTTCAGAATTATCCTAGTCGTCTTAGTGATCAACACCAAGACCATCCACATATCTCTCACTCAGCTGTTCAAACCCTTGTTGAGGTATGTTTTTATGCTCATTCATCCTATATTTTCATTAACATTAAGTTAGTTCATCAAAAAATATTAACTAAATAATCCTACAAGTTCAACAAGTTATTCATGATAACAAAGACAAGTTCATATAAATCAATATAATCCTCCAACAACAATAACACAACTACATTCTTGAGCATATAATCTTACATCTTACTCACGAGAAAGATTCAAAACACATAGTCCTAGATCTTACTCGCGGGAAAGATTCAAAACAAATAATCGATCTTAAGCACAAGTATGGGAGAATGAATATTAAAGATTTCAAACATCTTATTCATTCAAATAAGAGTGACAAAAGTCTAAGAAGAGAGTGAAACAAACCTTAACCAAATCTTCAGGCAACAATGTGAGAGTATATATATTGAATAATTGATGGTTTCGACTAACGCTATTTTGAGAGTTTCATGTGAGAGAAGGAATAGCAAAGGGATGATGAATAGGAAGGGATGAATTTGAGTTCTTGTGATGTATAAACTAAAAACGTGGACTAAGCCAGTGTTTTTATGGTGAGATTCTGATTCCCCTTAGCTGGTAGGATAGGGGGAATCGTTGCAAAGGCCTATGCAAAAGAGAAACGCGGTCTGGCTCCCGCGTTTCTTTTGTAATAGCCCTAAAGAACATGTTGACCTTTTTTTTTTCTAGAATCCGAACAGAGAAACGCGATCTGGGACCGTGTTTCTCTTTTGCGTCAAATCCGACTCAGCAACAGCTGATCGGTGGGGCCCCAATAAACACTAGAAACGCGGTCTCAAACCGCGTTTCTAGTGCCAGGTAAGCATCGTCAATTTATTTTATATTTTCATTTTATTTTATAATAGAAACGTGGTCCCAGACCGCGTTTCTTTTGTAAAGTTCAAACCTTCCCCCAGGCGCCAATCCTCTCTCCTGCTCTGTGAATAAAACGCGGTCTGGGTCCACGTTTTTCTGCTCCACCTGCAAAAAATGAATATTTCTGTAATTATTTTGAAACGTTGAATATTTGTGTAATTATTTATGAATATTTTGAAAAAAAAATCTATTTGTTGAGCAAATTTTTTTTTTTTTTTTAGCAAAAACCAAAGCTTCAATTACTTCAAATCATCCAAAAGCAAAGTTTTTAACACAGAAGGAAAATGAGAGTAACTAGACATAATATAAAATCTTGAAGGCTTCAAACTTGCAAGAAAGTCGACAAATATTATTAGATGAGCTTAAAATTGTGTTCCACACTATGGTGGAATTCTTACATATTCTTGTTGGAACGTGGTTGTCCCACATCGGTTATATAGAGAATACTTGGACAACATATAAGGTTGAAGGGCTACTCCTCTCATTGCCAATTGGTTTTGAGAGGGAACCCCGTTGGATTTATATGTTGTTCGAGTCTCCCGTATGTGGGCCCGCACACACGATCCCCCTCCAGCGTCTTGACTCCACCGAGCCCAGCTGAGTTAACATGGTATCAGAGCCGAGTTCGGCTTGTTGCGGTCTGGGCTTCGGATTAGTTGGGTTGCTAGCCTTGTTGACATGTCGCGGGCATTGGTTCTCATTTAAGCGCATGTGGCAAGTGCAACTTGTTGGCTAAAAAATGCCGTTGCACTTGAGGGGGCGTGTTGGAATGGTGGTTGTCCCACATCGGTACTTTAGATAATACTTGAACAACATATAAGGTTGGTGGACTACTCCTCTCATTGCCAATTGGTTTTGAGAGGGAACCCCGTTGGATTTATATGTTGTTCGAGTCTCCCGTATGTGGGCCCGCACACACGATCCCCCTCCAGCGTCTTGACTCCACCGAGTTAACATGTTGTGATGTCTTGGGATTATCCCACATCGAAAAACACGATAACCCGCGCCTTGCATATAAGTCAGTGGGTCACTCCTCCTATTGCCAATTGGTTTTGAGATGGAACCTCGTTCAGGTTTATGTGTTGTTCGAGTCTCCCGTATGTGGGCTCGCACACACGACCTCCCTCCATCTTGTCTTTGACCTCACCGGGCCCAACCGACTTTGACATGGTATCAGAGCCGGGTTCGGCTAGTTGTGGTCTGGGCTTCGGATTAGTGGGGTTGCTGACCTTGTTGACATGTCGCGGGCATTGGTTCCCATTTAAGCGCATGTGGCAAGTGCAACTTGATGGCTAAAAATGCCGTTGCACTTGAGGGGCGTGTTGGAACGTGGTTGTCCCACATCGGTTATATAGAGAATACTTGGACAACATATAAGGTTGAAGGGCTACTCCTCTCATTGCCAATTGGTTTTGAGATGGAACCCCGTTCGGGTTTATGTGATGTTCGATCCTCCCGTATGTGGGCCCGCACACACGACCTCCCTCCAACTTGTCTTTGACCCCACCGGGTCCAGCTGACTTTAACATGGTATCAGAGCCGGGTTCGACTAGTTGTGGTCTGGGCTTTAGATTAGTGGGGTTGCTGACCTTGTTGACATGTCGCGTGCATTGGTTCCCATTTAAGCGCATGTGACAAGTGCAACTTGTTGGCTAAAAATGTCGTTGCATTTGAGGGGCGTGTTGGAACGTGGTTGTCCTACATCGGTTATATAGTGAATACTTGGACAACATATAAGGTTGAAGGGCTACTCCTCTCATTGCCAATTGGTTTTGAGAGGGAACCCCGTTGGATTTATATGTTGTTCGAGTCTCCCGTATGTGGACCCGCACACACAATCCCCCTCCAGCGTCTTGACTTCACCGAGCGCAGTCGAGTTAACAATTCTATATAATTAAACAGTTTTTTTTATTAAGAAGATATATTTATGATCGACTTGATTCAAAGAAAACTATTATTTGTGTGCGTATGAGATGATGTCATGAATATATGAACATCGATCAAATTAAAGTGTATAAATTTTACACGCACCGTATATTCATGACATCATTTCATAGAGCAGTCATAACTTTTGGATCCAACAGATAAATAAATAAGTCCGTGTTTGGTGTTAATAGGTATGTATGTCTTTAATTTTATAGAGCAGTCATAACTTTTGGAAAAATATTTGAGAGCTTTTCATTTACTAGCTATAATTAATTTTGAAAAGTAGTTAATGAGGTTTTATGAGCTTATGAACAAAATAATTACTTCTATTACTAGGTAGACGGACCCGTACTACGCCCGGGACGTATGATTTTGCTCCATAAATTATAGTGAGATCATACTTGGTAAATAAAGAAAAAATTAACATGTCATAGTGTAGTTTTTACAAACAACAATTAAATCAAAATATTATTATTCAAATAGAAAAAATAAAACAATATATCTACTATTACATATATAGCAAAAAAAAAAAATTTAATCTAGACCCATGAGTGAAGAGATCAAATTCGAGAGAAATTTAAAGATGGAAAAAATTCATGTATTTGATAATGTTAAAAAATTTTATAGCATGAAAAGAATCAATAAAAAATATTTTATAGTAACGAAATCAAATTATACAAACTTTTTTCATTAGGCTTTTAGGCATGTGGTGACCAATTAACATTTTTTATTGTAAACTTTTTTAAATATGAAAATTAAATAAATGAAATATAAATTAGAATAACAAATAAAAATAGTGATAATATAATTAAAAATTATGGAAAAAATCAATATAAAAAGAAAATAAAGATGCCTGCATATTATTCACTACTAATTGAGGGAATTAATTAAATAAAATAAAAGTTCAAGTGAAGGAATGTATTACAAATTAGAAAAAAAAAAGAAATATATATGGTGACATGAAAAAAGTTTAAAAATATTATGGTGACATGAAAAAAAATTATTTCAACAAAATTAGAAATAAGAAGTATGATATAAAATAAGAGAAAAATCATATATTGATATATAATCTACTAATAGAAATAAGAAGCACAATTAAAAACAAAGCAACAAATAAAGAAAAATTGGAAAGGAAAAACAAAAGAGAACATAATATTCACTGGTAAATTTGATAATGGATTAATAATTGAATATTTATTGGAAAACCAAATCATTTATTAAAAAAAAAAAGACTCTCGCCTCTTGGACTGTCACACATTAATTTTTCATTGGTAAATTAATCTTGTTGAATGTCCAATTTAAAGCATTCTTTCTATATAATGTATATTAATATATAGTACGTTACTCGTATTATTGTATGAAAAAAGATATAAATTAAGTTTTTTTTCAAAATAGATTAATGTGTTTAATATGACAAATAATGGGGACATGTTTATGGTGGACTGATCGATCCCCTGATTCAGTTAAAAATTTTACTACCCCCCTCATTTTTAAGCTATCACCCTTTCACTCACTTAGGTCGATTGTCAAAGATAGGGATCACCTCTTTGCGTCATCTTGCAAATAACATATCAAGAGATCGAATGCAATGTTAACATAATACATCGATGAGCTTCTTAAGATCAGTAAAGAATAAATTACACACCATAATTAATCTATCTATAATATTCTTCACGATAGATCAAATAAAAAATCACGGTTAAGAAAACATTTAAGCAAGTAGCTAAACAACAAAAAAAAAGATCAAGCCATCACCTTCCAGTCGGATCCCATTCAACATCAACAACCATGAATGACTGCAAATCTATGGCCCATCGGCTCCCAAGCAAATGCAAAAATCCTGTTATTTTTGTTTTCAAGCTCCAGAACCTCAATAGGTATGTCAAGTTCCATGATGCGGAAAAACTCAAATCCGTCAATACCTATATATTAAGGTGGAAGAAATAATTAAATTTTGAAATTTACAAAATAATAATGACGGACATCATGGTATGAACAACTTGCCAAGATATAATGAAACGTACGGTACATAATCTCGGTTGTCATCCAAATTAATTAATTTAATTTCACAGGAGCATCATGCAGCAGGCGGAGGACCGAAGACAACGGTGGTCGTGGCTGCAGTTGTCGATGATGAAGACCTTGGTGGCGGAACAGTTCTCGCTATGGAGGACACTGTCGAGAAGGAGTTGCAAATCCTCGTGGCTGGACATGGCTGTCGATGAGGGCATTTTGGGGCCCGTCGTAGGAGGGTCAGGCATCGCCGCGTCGGGGACGATCCAGGTGGGTTTCTGGTCGATGCTTACGGCTACGCAGACCACCCCAATGTACAGCTTCTCATCCGGTACCTATAAAATACGAAAAATTTTCAGAAATGAAAGAACAAATTGTGAATCCAAAAGGTGGTGAGTAAATCTGCCTTTAGTTTTTGAAATCGGCTGTCACACCGATGCAAAGAACCATCAGAAGTCGGAATGCTATCGGCGGGGAGCCCTCGGCGCTGAACCGACCAGGGTCGTCGAAAGCTCCTGCGTGCTCGAGAAGTTGTATGGGCGGTCTGAGTCAACATCGTCCGATAAGGAGGAGAAGTTGAGGTCAGAGGAGATTGTGATGCTGCTTGAATGCTTGGATCTTGATCTCGAGGCGGTAGCGCTGGTGGTTGTGGCCAGCCATGACCGTGATTGTTATCAAACATTGTGATATATATATTGAGGAAACCGGGTGGATTAATATTGGGATTGGAAAGGTTTGTAAAAACGCCTAATTTTATGAACTTAAATTTCTAGCATTTTAATGATGGTATACAAATAGTCTCTAATTACTTCTTGATTAATCGTAAGGTGAAATTATTTCACAAAGATGAAACTCCTAATCCCTCTAAACGCCTAATCAAACTAAATGCCTAATTAATATTGTGATGACACTAATTAACTTTTAAATAAAAGAGTATATTAAGTTTAATTTTACAAAATATGAGAAAAAAGAAAAACTGGATATACATTCATTGGGTGCCGAACACAATTTAGATATATTATGAAAAATTTGCATAGTATAAACTATATATGATAAATTAAATTTAAAAAAATTAAACTTGTAACAAAAAGATTACGATGATGGTATAATAAACTATCGCATTCACACATTTGCATATTATAATAAGCGCAAGACACACCGAGCGACAGTTACTCGATATCGACGAAATTGCTCGATATCGATAAGACCAAGACTACATTTCCGAGCCAAGTCGAGAAGAAGCTACTCGAGCAAGCCAACAACCCAAAGTCGACGAACAACATTCCTCGATATCGAGTAAACTACTCAATATCGACTAAAACTTTCCTGGGCCGCGTTACGTTGTGGGCTGTCCAAGTCGACTTGGGCTTGCTTGGGTACGAAGTTGTCCGATTCTATCCGAGATCTATCAAGTCTATCAAGATCTATCCATGGAGAGAGGATTTATCCACACATGAAGATATTTAGATATCTTAGATATATTTCCTTTTAAGATAAATGTTCCTTTTATTTAATTCTATCTTTAGGATATTAGATATACTTTCCTTCCTTGATTAGCAAGGATTGGAAGCCTATAAATAAAGCTCTAGGGGCTTGATTTTAGTGATTCAATTTCAGAGATAATTAGTTACAAGTAGAGAGAGAGAGTGAAGAGGTTGTAAGTTTGGTTGAGTTTATTAATGCAAGTTAGTTCTTTTTCATCAAAGATGTCTGCGATTGCGATGAAGAGCGAGTAGTCCACCCACTTCTAGGGTCGGGGTGAAATCGACGGTAACCATGTGAGATGACGCGGTAAATGTACGATCTTTTTATGCAATTCGTCTTCTATCCCTGCAAACATGATTCTTTTGCGAAAGTTGAAGGTGATCCTTGTTTGTGTTATTGAAGTGAAAGAGATCTTAATACAACTTTGTATGTGAAAAGGGTTAGTAACAATTAAGGTTTATGCGAAAGCCTCTATATTCCTATTTGTTAATAACGAAAGTTATTTGATGGAAAGAATGATCTTTTATACCTTTATGTGTTATTTTACATGGTTATCGTTGTGGCATTAAAACCATGATCTTGGAAGTCTTCTAGTTTATTGAGTTAATTCCAATTCAAAGTTTTGCATTCGTTTTAGTTTCTGTTCTACTCGATATCGACCAAAACTGGTCGACATCGACTTCTGATATTCGATCGCCTAGATCGTTGTAGCTTCTGGTGTGCAGGTACCGGACGTCGACGAAAGCTTTACTCGATATCGAGTAAAACTCCTCGATATCGACCAACCACCGGAAGCTGCTGCTTCTTGCTTCCACTGGTCCGATCTTCTGTCGACTAACCCTAGTCAAGATCGAGCATCTGTAGCCGACTTTTGCCGTGAGATTCTTCCGCTGCCTAGGAACCGCTGACAAGCTTCCTCGTGGATCGATCCTGACTTCCCACTGCTGCATCGGGAGGAAGTCTTGTAATCATTTGCAAGGGACGAAATCTGGTTTGCTTTACATTATTTATATTTTATTGCAATTCTCGATTTCCTCCTACAACAAATTGGTGCCGTTGTCGGGGAAGCAATCATTCGCACCTTAGGTAGTCAGATCTCACTTTTTCTTTTGAGTTACTTCACAGGTGTATGCGCCATTCTGGTCAACCACCAGAGTCTGACGGCTTAGACAAACCGGAACGCCTTCTACACGTCCAAGCTAAACTAAAAAAGAGCCATTGCGGCCGCATAAACAGCCACCAAAGATACTGCTCTCACCACTGAGAGAGCAGCCAGGCAACAGGAAGCTGAGCGAAGGAGGCAATTGGAAGATGAGCTTGCCCAATACCCTACCACTGCATAGGATTACATGCACCCGACTCTCGTCGTGCCTGAATCGGCTATTCTAATCCCTGAGAATAACTTTGAAATTCGCACTCACTTTCTTATTGAACTTAAAAATAATGCTTTTTATGAAAGATTTAATTAATGCCCTCTTGAACATATTACCAATTTTTCTGACATGTGTCGTACTCTTGCTGAAGGTACTACTCTGGAATATGTCAAGATGAAGTCCTTTCGCTGGTCTCTCGCCGGTCCTGCATTGAAGTGGCTAGAAGGACTGAAACCACGGTCCCTCACGACATGGCCTGAAGTAGAGCAGGAATTTCCTCAACAAATTCTTTCCTCCTGCCAAGACAGCACTCCTCCGCCAAAAGATTACAACTTGCTGAAGGTACTACTCTGGAATATGCCAAGACAGCACTCCTCCGAAAAGGCATGGGAACGATATAAGGATCTATTGCGATCATGCCCTACACATGGACAACAACCCTGCGTAGTTCAGAAGATCTTCTTCAATTCTTTTGACCTGGCTGCTAAGGATAGGATCAACATGTATACTCATTATGAGTATCTGACAATGCCGCTAGCTGACGCATGGGCTACCCTCGACAAGCTGACCAACTACGACAATAAGTATGAGACTCCAAGCAACCATGATGAGAATGCCTATAGTTCTTTGTCCCTGCTGATTTCTTAGTTATTGATATGGCGGAGGACCCTGCTTGTCCAATTATTCTAGGAAGGCCCTTCTTGGCAACGGTGGATGCTAACATAAGCGTAAGGAAGGGAGTACTCACTTTCAACGTCAGCGATGAGGTAATTGAGTATTCTTTTAATAAAACTAAAAGGCATACAAGTCCAATGAAAGAGGTAAAATTTATATCAGCTGGTTACATTACACGCGGGGAGCCTAAGGTAAGAAATTTGACTCTTGAAGAGCTGGAAAAGAGGGATATGGAAGCCCAGGTGGAGAAGATCATGGCCATCCTAAATGATGACACGGATGATCTACTCAACATCGACCAAGGTAAATCGACGTCGACTAATTATTTCTCGGATGCCTTGACAGGATGCAAATATAGGGTTGAAGTCGACCAAAACTCCTCGAAATCGAGAAATTTGGTCGACATCGACCAAACTCAGAACCCTCCACCAGCAGCAGCTTCGTCGAGCAGCCAACCTGAAGCTACGGACTCCTCGATATCGAGGAAATTGGTCGATATCGACCAAAATCCCGCTGCCTTGACTTCACCTTCATCGACGAGCAATCTACTGGAAGCCCAAAAAGACTAATCGATATCGACCAAAAACTTGCTTCCTCGACTACACTTCCCTCGAGCAGCGGTTCACCACCTGAAGAAACCAACTCGATATCGAGTAAATTTACTCGAGATCGACCAAAACAGGAGATCCCTGAATCCGATTCTGCGAAGGTAAGCCAAGGTATGGATCTTTCTTCAACTATTTCAATTAAAGATTTATCTATACATGGGAGAGGTTTGCCTTGGTATGTGCGATTATGTAGGATTTCCAATGATGAGTCCAAGGAGTATGAAGTTGGAGACAAACTTTATGTTTCCAAATCAAAAGATCATCGGTTTCCTAACAAATTCAACAAGAAGAAGATGGGGCCCTTCGTGGTGAACAAGATCCATTCAGGAGGACTGCAGTTGATGGACAAGAATGGAGTCCTATTTGAAGCCCAAGCTACATGGGCCCTGCAAATGCCACCTTGTGCTTAAAGGAGAAGTCGGCCTAGCGACTATAAAATCTGGAGCATGTATATAAAACTTTTGAATTTTGGGACTTTGGAACTTTTGATTTTGGTTTTGGTTTTTGTTCTTTAGTTTAGAATACTTCATGTGGAATGTTCTGTCTTCGTGTGAAATCTAACACTTTTAGGTCGGCAAGCATAAAAGGATCGCGAAAGGTGGAATAAGAAGTCCCTGGAAGATAGTCGAAATCGACTAGGCCAGTCGAGAACGACCAAGAGGAGCAACCCAGTTTTACTCGATATCGAGTAGGCCAACTCGACATCGACCAAGTCAGAAAGCTCCTCGACTTCAGCATTCCACTCGACGCTGAACATTTACTCGATATTGACAACATTCCACGATCTCAACCAACCCAGTTCCTCGACAACTCATGTTTTACTTTCCTCGACACATTATTCGGTGAGTTCCGTCCTTTACTCTCGCTTTTTTTTATTTTCATACAGTGACGACACTGTAATGTTTAAGTATGGGGTGGGGGAAGGGCTTACTTTGTGCATATTTGATATATTTGACATTATGTAGAGTTTAAATCTTGAACTGCTTATACATGGCTATTTTGGAATTCATTATTGATTTATGTGCTTACATGCATGTTTTCCAAAGTTTGAAAAAATCACCCCCATTGAAAATTTTGATAAAGTGTCATGGAAGCTAATATTGAACTCGACGATGCAAAATTGGATTCATTAGAGATATAGCATGAAATTGCCTAGTAAAGGGAAGTCACAATAAAGTGCATTATTTTCTTGAAAACCATGAAAGGAGGTAAAAATTGAAATTGCTTTTGACATGTTGCATTATAAGAGGATGGAGGACTTTATATTTTCATATAATGCTCATTGTTTAAATTCCAAACCTTACCTATGCTTATACATCACAAAAGCCATAATATGCCTTATTTCATTTATTGCTGCACATGATCTAAATATTGCCCATTCTTTACCTTATCCGGGGATTATGGTTAGAATGATGTTACATTATGGAGATGTTGTATGGTTGTTGTGTTGTTATTATCATATTTGGAGTTTGAAAGGGAATTGTTTAAAATATATGGAAAATTGAACGAGTGAAAGAAAATCCGATCACCTCAGGAGATAAAGGTAGATCGACCCTACTCGCTGAGATAATAGTTTGGCGAGATGGGACACAATGTGAGGAGTCCAAAGCACTAAGTATCCGGGGCCATTCATGACACCCATGTTTGCGACTCGCGAGAAGGCAGTGCTGAGGTTAGAGAGGTAAAAGCATTATTATTGAGAAAAAGCATTATGAAAGGTGATGAATCTTATGAAGAAAGAATGTGGAAATTCAATTTGGAAATACTCCATTTCCCCGGATTATTAGCACCACATTGCCAAAAATATCCCACCTTAGCCATTTACCAATCTACTCCATATTGAGCTTAAATTAAAGTCCTCTTGATTATTAATGCTTTGTCACGAATGAATGTTTTGCATAACCCTTCTTTTGTGAGTAGATGTTTGTTTTTAATTGCACATGCATGGATTTTTGACACTAGTACCTTTTCGAGGATGGTAATTAATTGCAGGGACATATGAGAATGAATCTAATATGTTGAGAGTTTTGATTTCTTCCCCTGAATGACAATTAAAAGTATTGTTTAAGGACAAGCAAGCTTAAGTATGGGGTGTTTGTTGTGAGCCTAACTTGCCATGTTTTATAGTTACTTTTTTATCATTTTCTGCATACATTTAATGCATTTGGGCTAGGATAGTACAAAATCTATGTAGTTTATGTTTATTTTCCAAATTATGGAATCTACACCAGTTTCTGTTTAAATTCGCAGAATTCGAGGCAATTTACAGCAGTTATGAGAAAGGAAAAAAAGCTCAAAAGTCAACTACAGAATTTCAAGGTCAAAGAGCGGCGGAACTAGGACAAATCAAGCTGAAGCTGAATGTTACTCGATATCGAGAAGCTTTACTCGATATCGACAAAAAGTATGCACCCAAGCCTGTCAAGGAGAAGCTTGATCGAGGAAATGAAGACGAAGCCAACTCGAGTTCAGAACCTTACTCGATATCGAGTAAATTACTTGATATCGACCAAGCCTTAAAGCCACACCTAGGCTCGAGGAAGCAACACCTGATCGAGGAGCCGAAGAGCAAGACACATCGAGCAACAGTTACTCGATATCGACGAAATTGCTCGATATTGACAAGAACAAGACCACTTGTCCGGGCCAAGTCGAGAAGCAGCTACTCGAGCAAGTCAGCAACCCAAAGTCGACGAACAACGTTCCTCGATATCGAGTAAACTACTCGATATCAACTAAAACTTTCCTGGGCCGCATTACGCTGTGGGTTGTCCGAGTCGAGTTGGGCTTGCTTGTGTACGAAGTTGTCCGATTCTATTTGAGATCGATCAAGTCTATCAAGATCTATCCATGGAGAGAGGATTTATCCACACATGAAGATATTTAGATATTTAGATATATTAGATATATTTCCTTTTAAGATAAATGTTCCTTTTATTTAATTCTATCTTGAGGATATTAGATATACTTTCCTCGCTTGATTAGCAAGGATTCGAAGCCTATAAATAAAGCCCTAGGGGCTGGATTTTAGTGATTCAATTTCAGAGACAATTAGTTACATGTAGAGAGAGAGAGAGAAGAGGTTGTAAGTTTGGTTGAGTTTATTAATGCAAGTTAGTAATTTTTCATCAAAGATGTTTGCGATTGCGATAAAGAGCGAGTAGTCCACCCACTTCTAGGGTCGGGCTGAACTCGACGGTAACCATGTGAGATGACGCGGTAAAGATACGATCTTTTTATGCAATTCGTCTTCTATTCCTGCAAACATGATTCTTTTGCGAAAGTTGAAGGTGATCCTTGTTTGTGTTATTGAAGCAAAAGTGATCTTAATACAACTTGGGTTAATTATGTGAAAAGGGTTAGTAACAATTAGGGTTTATGCGAAAGCCTCTATATTCCTATTTGTTAATAACGAAAGTTATTTGATGGAAAGCATGATCTTTTATGCCTTTATGTGTTATTTTACATAGTTATCGTTGTGGTGTTGAAACCCTGATCTTGGAAGTCTTCTAGTTTATTGAGTTAATTCCAATTCAAAGTTTTGCATTCGTTCTAGTGTCTTTTCTACTCGATATCGACCAAAACTGGTCGACATCGACTTCTGATATTCGATCGCCTAGATCGCTGTAGCTTCTGGTGTGCAGGTACCCGACGTCGACGAAAGCTTTACTCGATATCGAGTAAAACTCCTCGATATCGACCAACCACCGGGAGCTGTTGCTGCTTGCTTCGACTTGTCCGATCTTCTATTGACTAACCCTAGTCGATATCGAGCATCTGTAGTCGACTTCTGCCGTGAGATTCTTCCGCTGCCTAGGATCCGTTGACACGCTTCCTCGTGGATCGATCCTAACTTCCCACTACTGCATCGGGAGGAAGTCTTGTAATCATTTGCAAGGGGCGGAATCTGGCTTGCTTTACATTATTTATATTTTATTGCAATTCTCGATTTTCTCCTACAATAGAGTTCTTCCTTGGTCGATATCGACTAAGTTAAGTCGATATCGAGTGGAGTCTTGAGCTTCTCTACGTCTTGGCTCGATTTCAGCTTCAGAGGAAAATATCGAGCTGATTTTTGGTCAATATCGACTTGCCGAAGTCGATATTGAGTTGGCCTTTTCTTCTCTTCTTGCTTCTGGTCCATATTGATTTGACTTTGAATTTTCAACCAGATTAGGTCGATATCGAGTGACTGAGGTCTATATCGACCTGGCTCAGTCTCTTGTTCTATTCTCAGCTTTGCTTGATGTCAGGAGCTCTTTCGTCGATTTTTGCACTCCTTCAGTAGACATCAAGTGCTCTAGTTTCTTGGTTTTGCTTCTCTATTTCTTGTAAATAAACATAAACTACATAAATTCGCTATATTCCCATCCTAAAATGCATGAAATGATGGAATAAGGAACTGAAATAAGTATAAAAACCTGGCATAAATCATAGACATCACCTGCTAAGATTAATTCTATGCATTCGGATGTTATGAGCTTATCTGATACTAAAAATTGGCATGAAAGGTTAGGACATATTGGTAATACTGGCATGTTGCATCTGTATAAACATGGTTTATTGCCTAAAAAACCTGCAAACATTGACTTTTGTGAGAATTGTGTTCATGGCAAATCTGCTAGACTTAAATTTTCTAGATCAACTTATGTGGCTTCTGCTTCTCTTGAGTATGTGCATTCTTATATGTGGGGCCCTGGCCAAGTTGATACTTTTAGTGGCATGAAGTATTTTATAAGCTTTATTGATCATTATTCTAGGAAAGTGTGGATTACTCTGCTTAAGTCTAAAAATCATGCTTTTGATGCTTTTAAAACCTAGAAGAACATGACTGAATCTCAATCTGGTTTTAAACTAAAATGCCTGAAAACTGATAATGGCCTTGAGTTTTGTAATACTGATTTTTATTCCTATTACCAAGCAAATGGGATCAAAAGGCATCTGATTGTCCCTCGCACACCATAGCAAATCGGGACAGTAGAGCGTATGAACATAACTCTATTTGAAAAGACTAGATGCATGATGTTTAGTGCTGGCCTTAAACCAAGTTTGTGGGGTGAAGCTGTTCATATAGTTGTATACCTCATCAATAGATCCCCCTCCAGTGTCATAAGCTTTAAGACACCCCATGCGATGTGGATAAACAAAACCCCCAATCTGACTTATCTGAAGCCTTTTGGTTGCTCTGTGCATGCTTATTTCTCTCAAAGAAAGTGACGTGCGTGAGGGGAGATCGAAGCCTATGCTCACTCTAATCAAATAAATTTATGCTCGAATCCCTCTATAGTATAGTGGAAATCAAGGTCGATCCAAGGGAGTATGTCAGCGGTTCTATCCTAGTTGTTTTTATGGTCGAAAATAGGGGAATTAAGGGAAAACGTGGCTGTTGTAATTTATCACAAATTCACTTAAATCGGCTCAAGTAGCAAGCAAATAACACAAATGTAATATATGAGAAGGAACTTCCAAGATTAGGGCTTACCACAACAACAAACACATATATGAATCAATGAATCATATGGGAAATCATGCTTTTATCTTAAAGAGATAGCTTTCGCATACTCAACAAATAGATAATAGAGGTGATCACATAAAACCTATTTGTTTCTACCTTTCTTAATTAGATCCCTTTTACTTTCGTCAAAGATCCCTAATTACTATCAATGTTAACAATCTCCTCCTTTAATTCAATTGCAACAATGAATTCCCTTAAACTTTCATCAAAGGGTTAAGCACATGGGTAGAATAAGATAAAAACATCAAATAAATATAGATTCATTCATTCACACACATGCTCATTGTTGGGTTCACCCCAACCCTAGAAGATGGGGGAACTACTCACTCATTGCAAAGGAAAACACAAGAGCAATGGAAGAATTCATAATCTTAAATTGCATAAAACCAAACCTCAAATTAACGTTCAATATTCTTCAACCCAAAAACTCCAAACTGTCGTTCCTTGCTGCTGTAATTCAGCCGTGAGATGTCTGATGAGATGTCCCTAATTAGCCTCTAATTGGCTTTATTTAAAGATAGAATTTTAGACTTAATCTCCAAGGAAAGAGATTTAATCTTAGGAAAATAATAAAATCTAACTAAGGAAGGATAAAATATCCAAAGTCTATCTAACTAAAAGATCCTAAAAGAGATTTAGATGAAAACCCTAATTAAAAAGTCCATTAAGGAATTTAATCAGCCCGCAAAAACGTCTCCTGGTGCGCAGGGTATCGGCGCCGAGGTCCGAGGTGTCGGCGCCGAGGGTCTGTTAAAAAACAGTGCTACTGGAATTTGCTAGATGTCGGCATCGAGGGTCTGGGTGTCGATGTCGAGGGTCTATTGCACAATTCTTCTCCATCTTTACTTGTTCGATTGCCAATCTTTTTGTGCCCTTTTTCCATCCTTCTTCACTCTTCCTTAAGCTCTAGAATTGCCTCTTTTTAGCTTCAAAACCTATAAAACACCACCAAAGCTTGTGTAGACATCCATATCTCGAAAAATACGAAAACTAACACAAACGACACACTTTCCTGACACAAAAGCTAATAAAATGAGTTAAATGAGATGAAAACATGATGCAAAATAAGACTAAAAATGCGGACATCAAAACACCCCATACTTAGACTTGCTTGTCCTCAAGCAATAACCGAACTATGATCAAAACCTTTAACACGCCTTCAAGTCTTCGCCTTAGTCAAAAGCAACATCAATTTAGCACGAGTGCAAATAAGAACAAGCATTGAACCATCATCACATATATTTAGGTAACCTTAGGCAAAGCAACTAGAATCCAACCACTCAAGGGAAATATTGTGTTTTTACTTCCTTTCCAATATGTTTAGGCTTGAAGTACATCTCTCAAATCAATCCTTTATGACATTAAGCTACATAGAAATTGCAATTAATATCACCAATCAATTCACCGAGATGTCAAAACATGCATTAACCATCAAGAGGACTTTGGCTCAATGGCCTTCAAAGAAGCACTCATTCGGCCGGGTTGTAACTTGGCTTGGTAAGAACATAAAGGTAGGAATCATTTAGGCAAAGTGGTGTTAAAAATCTGGGAACCAAAGACTCCTAAATTTCCAACTCGACTCAACGAAACAACTCCATCATATATAAACACTTCCAAACTCATCTAATATAGCACAACTCTTTGAAAAAAAAATCTCAAAATATCCAATATATCTCGCATAAAATAAATAAGGATAAATTTGGCTCATGCACGACTTTTCATTTATTCTATTCTTTTTTTTCTTTTTTTTTTTTTGTATTTTTTTTTATTTCGGAATTCATGTGCATTTATTTATTTTGAGAGCCAAAAATATCTTTCACAACAAAATTGGCGAGAATAATAAAATACCAACCCAACAAGTATTCCATACTTTAACCAAATCATGTGTCTCCCGGATAAGGAGGTAAGGCTAAACATTGGCTAAGATAACTTTTGTGGAGCTACAAATATAGGCTATAAGGCTCAAAATGGTTACAAGCAAAGGAAACATGTATAAGGTAGGTAAAAGAGGATAAAATATGGCTAATAAAGAGTGCCTCTATCATTTGATCAAATTACGCAGTGACTAGCTATCTCATATTGGTTTCAAGACTTAGATATACACCACAATATCAAGAGGTAATGCATAAGGAGAGTAATACACACATCAAAAAGAAAGGAAAATATATAAAAAACAATTCCCCATAGGCCAAGTAAATTCACTAGGACATGTTGGATTGCAATCACCTAGACCCCAAAGTCATATATGCTCAATTTCATTTGCAAGCCAAATTTCACATAAAAAACATATTTTGAGCGACTTAGGCCAAACCATCCAAACTATGCCTTAGGATATTACATGGTCAAGCTCAATTATTAGATTTCATCATTGAACATCTAAGTTAGGTGTTTTTAAACTAAACTAAACTATTATGCATTTTTTTTTAGACATTTTTCGGTTATATGTGTATGTGTGTGTGGGTGTGTGGGTGTGTGGGGGTGTGTGTGTGTGTGTGGGTGTGTGTGCGTGTGTGTGTGTGTGTATGTGTGTGTGTGTGTGTGTGTGCAGAACATGCTAATAAACTAATCTACTTTATGCAAACGTGATGTTATAAATGAACCTAACTACAGAACTAATATGCGCTATATAACTAATATTTGCAAGCTAGCTATTACAATCCGAATTAGCCCAAGCAAGTTGGGACTAAATCAAATGTAATCCTAGATAATTGAAGCTAACAAAAGTTAATCAGAACTTAATCTAAACAACGCCAGAAATCCGTGGTACCCGTACCCAAAAGAAGAACATCAAAATATCACATAAAAACATCAAAATGTCTCCCCGAAATTACTGCACCCCATACTTGAAACAAACAATGTCCTCATTGTAAAACTAAAAGAAGTAAAGGGTAAGGGAGTTACTTTGATGCTCGACAACTTAAGGTGTGCGACGCCGGTCCGGGTCTTCGTAGTTGCGTCCATATCGCCGGTTGCGTGTATACCCAAGAGCTGGTGGTACACCGGGACGGAAAGGGCGCTTTGGGTGCAAGGAAGACTACCACTCAACAAACCTTCCGGCTGCCCACCATCGTTCGTCATTTCCTCGGCGCTCTTCGAGGAGTACATCATGTACAACTTGGACCTGGAAAGCAAGGCTGCGGTATTGGTTTTGCATCTTAAACACTATGCTCTTGCAGTAGTTTTGTAGCTCGAATACCATCCCCTCGATCATGTAAAGCGATGCAGCGATGTCATTGTTACTCCCGCTCCCTTGGCCTTGTTCAAAGTGCCTCGGTGGTGTCTTCAATGAGGAGGCTGTTTGGGACATGTGTGTAGAAGCCGGTTGCGAAGATGGATGTCCAGTAGGTTCTACCGGTGTTGCATCAGCTGCTGTGTGGAGAGGTCGGGGTCGGAGTGAGCCCGATGGTAGCCATGTGAGATGATGCGGTAAAGGTTTGATCTTTTTATTCAATTCGTCTTCTATCCCTGCAAGCATGATTCTTTTACGAAAGTTGAAGGTGATCCTTGTTTGTGTTATTGAAGCGAAAGTGATCTTAATACAACTTGGGTTAATTATGTGAAAAGGATTAGTAACAATTAGGGTTTATGCGAAAGACTCCATCTTCCTATTTGTTAATAAAGAAAGTTATTTGATGTAAAGCATGATCTTTTATGCCTTTATGTGTTATTTTGCATGGTTATTGTTGTAGTGTTGATACCCTGATCTTGGAAGTCTTTAGTTTATTGATTTATTTCGTCGAAATTCATATTCCGGCTTGCGAAAAGGTTACAATTTAAATTTATGTTTTTGTCGATCTCGAGAAGTTTTTGTCGACATAGAGGAGTTTGCTCGATATCGAGGAAGGGTTGTCCACATCGAGTTGCTTTTCAGAGTTCCGTTTCTACTTGTCGAATTCGAGTTATGTTCATCGATATTGTTACTCGATATCGAGGAACTTTAGTCGATATAGACCAGTTTATGTGCTTTCGTTTTCTTTTTTGCTTTTCTTTGTTATTTCTGTCTGTTTGTTTAAATCTCTGTCTCTGAGATTTGCCGCTACTTGAGATCCGCTGACGTGCTTCCTCGAGGATCGATCATGACTTCCCGCTGCTACATCAGGAGGAGGTCTTGTAATTATTTGCGTGGACATGAATCTGGTTTGATCTATTTGATTATATTTTGAACTCAATTTTCTCCCTACAACACTACCTCTCCTACTCGCTCCAGGATCTCGAAAGGTCCTACATATCTAGAGCTCAGCGTGTCCTTCATGCCAAAGCGCCGGATCCCTCTCGTCTGTGACACTCTCATCCATACATGATCTCCTACATCAAAAGCCAGCTCAGTCTTGCGGCGATCTGCGTACTTCTTCTTGCGGTCATGTGCGATCCTCAGATGCTCACGAATTTGTCTGACCTGATCTGTAGCCTCCTGCACATACTAGGGAAACGTCCCAAGCACATCCCCAAGCTCATCCCAACATATCGGCGACTTGCATCGCCTCTAGTACAATGCCTCAAAACGAGCCATCCTAATCGAAGAATGATAGTTGTTGTTGTACGAGAACTCCACTAGCGGAAGGTGTCCCCCACTCTAACACGCATTCTCTCAGCATATCCTCTAATGTCTGGATCGCCTTCTCACTCTGTCCATCCTTCTGCGGATGATATGCGGTACTGAAATGCAGCTTGCTCCCCAAAAGCCTGATCCTCCTGCCTCTAGAATCTCGAGGTAAACCGACCATCACGATTTGAAGCAATCCTCTCCGGGACACCATGTAACCCCACGATATGTTGCACGAATGACTACACTAGTGTGGACATCGGCCCCGTCTCTTGAATCAGGATAAAATGAGCGGTCTTGGTCAACCTATCAACCGACCACCACCCATATGGCATCAAAGCCTCGAACATCCTTCCTGAGTCCAGTAAAAAAGTCCATGGTAATATCGGTCCACTTCCACGCGGGGTCGGGAAATGACCTGGTCATCCCTCCGGGTCTCTGGTGCTCAATCCGCACCTGTTGATAAACCTGACATTTCCCTACACATCCTGCAATGTCGGCCTTCATCCTACGCCACCAAAAGGTCCTCCTCAGGTCCTGATACATCTTATTCGATCCCGGGTGGATCGAATAAGGAGTAGAATGCGCTTCTCGCATAATCATCTGCCTCAGATCGTGCACCTCTAGCACTGCAACTCGACCCTGTAGCGTCAACATCCCATCTTCTCTGATAGAAAATGTTCTACAGTGACCCTGGGTCATACGTTGTCGGATGTCTGCTATCCGTGGACACTCTGCCTGGGCTCGGTGAATCTAATCCATCATCTCAGATTGTATCTCGAGGAAACTCAGCTGACCACTCTCTCTCCGTGACTAAACCTCGATGCCGCAACTCATCAGATCTCTGTGCAACTCTGGCTGGGCTGTGAACCGCGATAAGGGAACCTCCGGATGAGTCTTCCTACTTAGCGCATCGGCCATTACATTGGCCTTCCCGGGATGATAAACGATGTGGAGTTCGTAGTCCTTGATCAACTCGAGCCACCTCCTCTGACGCATGTTTAACTCCTTCTGTGTGAAAATGTACTTCAAATTTTTGTTATCGGTCATGATCCTTACTGACGTGCCATATAAATAGTGCCTCCAAATCTTGAGCGCATGTACCACTGCGACTAGCTCAAAATCGTGCGTAGGGTATGACTCTGTTGTAGGAGGAAATCGAGTTCAAAATATTATAAAATAAATCAAACCAGATTCGTGCCCACGCAAATGATTACAAGACTTCCTCTCGATGCAGCAGCGGGAAGTCAGAATCGATCCTCGAGAAAGCGTGTCAGCGGATCTCAGGCAGTGGTAGAATCTCACAGGCAAAAAATCAAACAAACAGATAGAAATAAAAGAGAAAAGCAGAAAAGAAGGCAAAGCAGCAAAATTTGGTTGATATCGACTACTGTTACTCGATATCGACTAAGAAAGTCGACCACAATAGCTCAATATCGACTGACAGAAACTAAAACTCAGCAAAGTTACTCAATTTCGACCAATTCAACTCGACATCGACCAATTTCCTTGACGTCGACCAAATTTCCTCGAAATCGACTTACACAGAAACTAAAATTGCAACTTTTCGCAACAGAGAACACGATTTTCGATGAAATAAATCAATAAAATAAAGACTTCCAAGATCAGGGTATCAACACCACAACATGTAAAATAACACATATAGGCATAAACGATCATGCTTTTCATCAAACAACTTTCGTTATTAACAAATAGGAATATAGAGCCTTTCGCATAAACCCTAATTATTACTAACCCTTTTCACATAATTAACCCAAGTTGTATTAAGATCACTTTCGCTTCAATAACACAAACAAGGATCACCTTCAACTTTCGCAAAAGAATCATGCTTGCAGGGATAGAAGATGAATTGCATAAAAAGCTTATACCTTTACTGCATCACCTCACATGGCTACCGTCGGCCTCACCCCGACCCTAGAAGTGGGTGGACTACTCACTCTTCATCATAAATAAAGACATCAAAGATTTCAGGAAAATAGATTGCATTAAAATAAAACTAAAAAGAAAGGTTACAACCGAACAAGCTAAATCCGCTCTCGCCTTTCCACCTTGCTCTTGCCACAAGCTCTCTCTCTCTCTCTCTCTCTCTCTCTCTCTCTCTCTCTCTACTTACTACCTCTTCTCCTTCTCCAGAATTGAATTGTATGATTGAATGGATAAAAATCGAGCCTATAGGCTTTATTTATAGCTTTCATTCCCTCTCTAATTAGGAAAGAAAACTATATCTATATCTATATCTATATCTATCTATCTACTTTACTAAGATAAATCATGGAACTAAAAGAATTAAATCTAAAAGGAATTATATCTAATGTAGGTAAATGTCTCTTCCTCTTGATAGCACTTGATAGATCTTGATGAAATTTGCTCTCGAAAATATCTCCATCGGATTCGGGATAGAATCTTATCAAGATCCGAATAGCTCGATTCCGGCTTCTAAGGTCCAACTCGATATCATGTAGATTCCTCGATATCGGCCAAATTTTCTCCGTCTTTAGTTTCTTCGTCGATCTCGGCTCCAGGAAGTGAAAATCGACTTGGTGATTGCTCGATATCGAGTAAAGTTCCTCGATATCGACTTGAATGTTATGCTCCCAGATTGCTTCGTCGATTGCTGGGTCTTTGACTCGATATAGGTTACTCGATTTCGAGTACAGCAACTCGATATTGACTAACTTTCTCAGCTCTGCTCGATTCTTGTCAACTTTGGTGGAAATCGACTGACGTACTCAATGTCGACAAGGCCTAGTGGATATCGACCAATGTGTTGTCGAGTAGATTTCCTTCTTTCCAGCTTGATTTGTCCTGGTTCCACTGCTCCTTGACCTCGGACTTCTTTAGTTGACTTTGAGCTTTTTCTCCATTATCAGAATTGCTGTAAATTGCTTCGATTTCTGTAAAATTAAACAGAAATTGGTGTAGATTCCATAATTTGGAAAATAATCATAAACTACATAGATTATGTACTATTCTAACCCAAATGCATGAAATGCATGCAGAAATCGATATAAAAGTAACATTAAAACATGGTGAATTAGGCACACATCAAACACCCCATACTTAAGCTTGCTTGTCCTCAAGCAATACTTTTAATTGTCATTCAGGGGAAGAAATCAAAACTCTCAACATATTACATTCATTGCCATATAACCCTGCAATCAATTACCATCCTCGAAAATGTAGTAGTGTCACAAATCCATGCAAGTGCAATTAAAAAGCAACATCTACTCACAAAAGGAGGGTTACACAAAACAATTCATGTGACATAGCATTAATAATCAAGAGGACTTTAATTCAATCTCAATAAGGAGCAGATAGGTAAAAGGCTAAAGGTGAGCAATTTTTCGCCATGTGCTGCTAATGATCCGAGGAAATGGAGTAATTTCCAAACTTTCATACCACAGTCCTTCTTACTTTTGATTTCTCACTTTTTTCAATATTATGCTTTTACCTCTCTGACCTTAGCACTGCCTTCTCGCGAGTCGCAAACATGGGTGTCATGAATGGCCCTGGATACTTAGTGCTTTGGACTCCTCACATGTGTGTCCCATCTGGCCGAACTATTATCTCAGCGAGCAGGGTCGATCTACATTTATCTCCTGAGGTGATCGGATTTTCTTTCACTCATTAAATTTTCCATATTTTTTTCAAACAATTTCCTACCAAACTCCAATAACACAAAAACCATAATAATCTCCATAATGTAACATCATTCTCAACATAATCCCCAGATAGGAAATAAGGTAAAGAATGGCAATATTTAGATCATGTGGAGCATTATATGAAATAAGGCATAATATGGCCTTTTTTGTGATGCATAAGCATAGGTATGGCTAGGATAATGAGCATTATATGGAAAATATATAGTCCTTCATCCTCTTATGATGCAACATGTCAAAAGCATCTTCAAATTTTACCTCCTTTCATGGTTTTCAAGAAAATATGCACTTCATTGGTACTTCCCTTGACTAGGCAATTTCATGCTATATCTCTAATGAATCCAATTTTGCATCGTCGGGTTCAATATTAAACTTCCATGACATTAATCAAAAATTTTCAATGGGGGTCATTTTTTCAAACTTTGGAAAACATGCATATAAGCACATAGATTTCAATAATGAATTCCAAAACAGCCATGTATAAGCAATTCAAGAATTACGCTTTAAATATGCACACATAATGTCAAATAAAATCAAATATGCACAAAACAAGCCCTTCTCCCTGATTTTTTCAAACTTTGGAAAACATGCATATAAGCACATAGATTTCAATAATGAATTCCAAAACAGCCATGTATAAGAAATTCAAGAATTAAGCTTTAAATATGCACACATAATGTCAAATAAAATCAAATATGCACAAAATAAGCCTTTCCCCCACCCCATACTTATACATTACAGTGTCCTCACTGTATAAAAAACAAGGGTAAAGAAAGAAACTCACTAGATAGATGTGCAGGATCGTCAGAATCGAGTGCTATGCTGCTGGGCTTAGTCCGATTTTAGCTGCTTTTATCCTCCATGGACCTGAAAAATGTAGAAGAGAAATACCCATAATAGAAAAACTAAAAGTTCAAAACCAAAAACAAACAAAAGCAACAATGTCCAAAAGTCCCAAAAATAAATGTCTATTTACAAGCTCTAGATTTTATAGTCGCTGGGCCGACTATCTCCTTTAAGCTCAAGGTGGCATTTACAGGGCCCATGTAGCTTGGGCTTCAAATAGGACTCCATTTTTGTCCATCAACTGCAATCCTCCTGAATGGATCTTGTTCACCGTGAAGGGCCCCATCTTCTTCTTGCTGAATTTGTTGGGAAACCAATGATCCTTTAATTTGGCAACATAGACTTTGTCACCAACTTCATAGTCCTTGGGCTCATCATTGGAAATCCTACATAAGCGCACATACCAAGGCAAACCTCTCCCATGTATAGATAAATCTTTAATGGAAATAGGAGAAGAAGGATTCATACCTTGGCTTACCTTCGCAGAATTGGATTTTGGGACCTCCTATTCTGGTCGATTTCGAGTAAGATTACTCAACGTCTAGTTGTTTTCTTCGTCTGATGGACTGCTGGTCGAAGAAGGTGGAGTCGAGGAAGGGGATTTTTGGTCCACATCGACCAGCTTGGTCGATGTCGAGTTGTCCTTGACTTCGGGTTGTCTGCTCGACGTTGCTGCTGTTGGTAGAGTGCTCTGATTCTGGTCGACGTCGACCAAGTTACTCGAAATCGAGTAACTCTGGTCGACTATAACCCCATACTTGAATCCTGTCAAGGCATCCGAAAAGAAGTTAGTCGACGTCGACTTACCTTGGTCGATGTCGAGCAGATCCTGTGTGTCGTCGTTCAGAATGGCCATGATCTCTTCCACCTGGGCTTCCATATCCCTCTTTTCTTTCTCTTCGGGATTTATATTTCTTACCTTAGGCTCCCCACAAGTAATGTAACCCGATCATATAGATTTTACCTCTTCCATAGGACCTGTATGCCTTCCAGTTTTATCAAAGAAATACTTAATTACCTTATCGTTGATGTTGAAAATGAGCACTCCCTTCCTTACGCTTATGTTGGCATCCACCGTCGCCAAGAAGGGTCTTCCTAGAATAATTGAGCAAGCAGGGTCCTCCGCCATATCAATAACTAAGAAATCAGCAGGGACGAAGAACTTACCTACTTTTACTAGCACATTGTCCACCATGCCTGTTGGGATGACCACTGTGTTGTTGGCCATATAAAGCTTAGCATCCATAGGCTCTAGGGCACCTATCTTAATCTTGGACCATATTGATAGAGGCATTATACTCACACTGGCTCCAAGATCACATAATGCATTAAATATGTATTGACAAAATACAATGGTTATAACAAACTTATATGGATATGGCCTTTTCTCAAGTATGTCCATATGGCTGCACTCCTTTGCGATCTCAGCCATTGACCGCTTTTTGCTTAGGATCTCCTTGAGTAACTTGACATATGATGGCATTTCATTAAGAGCTTCTGTGAAGGGTATGGTGACATTGAGCCTCTGAAGCATCTTGATGAAGCGCTAGAATTTCTTCTCTGCTGGATCCTTTGGAGATTTCGTCGGGAAAGGCGGCTTCTTTTTCCGCTTCGGAGCCAGAACAGATGTCGGAGGTGTTGCAGCGTCCTCGATGTCGACTTGATTCTCCTCAACGTCGACTTGATATTGCTCCACATCGACCGCTGTAGTCGATTTCGAGTTGGAGTACTGTGCAGACGAATCTTGGCCAAGCTGTTGCTCGATTTCGACTTGATGTTGCTCGACATCGACCAAATTTTGGTCGACATCGACTTGTTGTTGGTCGATATCGAGTTGTTTCTCAGCTTCGTCCTGCTGCTTTCCAACCTCTGGCTCGCGTAGTCGGTACCCGCTCTTGAGCTTTACGGCTGCGACGTGCTCGCTCCTCCCCTTGGGATTTGGTTATGAAGATCCAGGGAGCGTACCTGACTGTCTGGGTACGCCTGCTGCTAGCTGGCCAATCTGTATGTCAATCGATTTCCTCCAGCCATTGATTTCTCCAAGCCTAGCGTTGACACCATGTATCTGAGTATAGACGGAATTGAAGGACTGCTTGGTGTCTGAATGGTTCCTCCGCATTTCCTCAAGGATGGTCTATGTTGTGAGCCGAATTAGCCATGTTTTATAGTTACTTTTATATCGTTTTCTGCATACATTTCATGCATTTGGGCCAGTTTCTGTTTAAATTCACAGAATTCGAGGCAATTTACAGCAATTTTGAGAAAAGAAGAAAAGCTCGAAAGTAAACTACAGAAGTCCAAGGTCAAGGAGCAGCGGAACCAGGGCAAATCGAGCTGGAAACAAGGAAATCTGCTCGACAACACTTTGGTCGATATCGAATACATCTTGTCGATATCGAGTAAACCCAAATCGATTTCCAGCAAGGATTGAACAGAATCGAGCAAGGCTAGGAGAGAAGGAGCACAGCTTACGCGATATCGAGGAAATTACTCGATATTGAGGAACACCCAAGTCGATTTCCATGTCTAGAGCCGAGATCAACGAAGCTGAGCTGAAACTGAGGATGGACCAAGCCTTTGTCGATGTCGAGGAAACATCCGGTCGACATGCATCCGGGGAGCCAACATCGAGTTGATGAGCACAAGACGAGAAAATGCTACTCGATATCGAGGAATCCTACTCGATATCGAGGAAATACCAGTGGCCGACGTCGAGCAGTCCGAGAATCTTGTTAGGTTTCTATCCCGAAGCTGATGGATATGTTTTCGAGATCAAATTCTATCAAATTCCATCAAGACCTATCAAGATCTATCAACTCCATGGAGGATTTACCTACTTTAGATATATTCCCTTTTTGGATTTAATTCTTTTATTCCATTGTTTAATCTTTATGTAAGCAGATAAATAGATATAGATATTGATAGACTTTCTTACCTTGATTAGCAAGGATTGGAAGCCTATAAATAAAGCCTTAGGGGCTGATTTCTAAGCATTCCATTTCAGAAGAAGTAGTTACATAGAGAGAGTAGAGAAGAGAGCTTGTGGCGAGAGAAGTTGGAAAGGTGAAAGCGGATTTGGCTTCGATTGGTTGTAAGCTTTCTTTAGTTTATTTAATGCAAAGTTATTCCCTTTCATTATTGATGTCTTTCTTGATGATGACGAGTGAGTAGTCCACCCACTTATAGGGTCTGGGTGAGCCCGACGATAGTCATGTGAGATGATGCGGTAAAGGTCTGAGCTTTTTATGCAATTCATCTTATATCCCTATGAGTATGATTCTTTTGCGAAAGTTGAAGGTGATCCTTGTTTGTGTTATTAAAGCGAAAGTGATCTTAATACAACTTGGATTAACTATGTGAAAAGGGTTAGTAACAATTAGGGTTTATGCGAAAGCCTCTATCTTCCTATTTGTTAATAACGAAAGTTATTTGTTGAAAAGCAAGATCTCTTATACCTTTATATGTTACTTTGCATGGTTATCGTTGTGGTGTTGATACCCTGGCCTTGGAAGTCTTTAGTTTATTGAAACTTAAAGAAAAAGTGAGATCTAACTACCTAAGTCGCGAAAGATTGCTTCCCCGACAATGACACCAATTTTGTTGTAGGAGGAAATCGAGTTCAAAATATTATAAAATAAATCAAACTAGATTCATGCCCACGCAAATGATTACAAGACTTCCTCCCCATGTAGCAACGGGAAGTCAGGATCAATCCTCGAGGAACCGTGTCAGCGGATCTCAGGCAGTGGTAGAATCTCACAGGCAGAAAATCATACTGACAGACAGAAATAACAGAGAAAAGCATAAAAGAAGGCAAAGCAGCAAAATTTGGTCGATATCGACTACTGTTACTCGATATCGACTAAGCAAATCGACCACAGTAGCTCCATATCGACTGACAGAAACTATAACTCAGCAAAGGTACTCGATTTCGACCAACTCAACTCGACACCGACCAATTTCCTCGATGTCGACCAAATTTCCTCGAAATCGACTTACACAGAAACTAATATTGCAACTTTTCGCAACACAGAACACGATTTTTGATGAAATAAATCAATAAACTAAAGACTTCCAAGATCAGGGTATCAACACCACAACGATAACCATGTAAAATAACATATAAAGGCATAAAAGATCATGCTTTTCATCAAATAACTTTAGTTATTAACAAATAGGAATATAGAGGCTTTCGCATAAACCCTAATTGTTACTAACCGTTTTCACATAATGAACTCATGTTGTATTAAGATCACTTTCGCTTTAATAACACAAACAAAGATCACCTTCAATTTTCGCAAAAGAATCATGCTTGTAGGGATAGAAGATGAATTGCATAAAAAGCTTGTACCTTTACTGCATTACCTCACATGGCTACCGTCGGGCTCACCCCAACCCTAGAAGTGGGTGCACTACTCGCTCTTCATCATAAATAAAGACATCAAAGATTTCAGGAAAATAAATTGCATTAAAATAAAACTAAAAAGAAAGCTTACAACCGAACAAGTCAAATCCGCTCTCGCCTTTCCACCTTGCTCTCGCCACAAGCTCTCTCTCTCTCTCTCTCTCTCTACTTACTACCTCTTTTCCTTCTGCATAATTGAATTGTATGATTGAATGAATAAAAATCCAGCCTTATTGGCTTTATTTATAGCCTTCATCCCCTCTCTAATTAGGAAAGAAAACTATATCTATATCTATATCTATCTATCTACTTTATTAAGATAAATCATAGAAATAAAATAATTAAATCTAAAAGAAATTATATCTAATGTAGGTAAATATCTATTCCTCTTGATAGCACTTGATAGATCTTGATGGAATTTGCTCTCGAAAATATCTCCATCAGATTCGGGATAGAATCTTAACAAGACCCGGATAGCTCAATTCCGGCTTCTGAGGTCCAACTCGATATCGAGTAGTTTCCTCGATATCGACCAACTTTTCTCCGTCTTCAGTTTCTTCGTCGATCTCGGCTCCAGGAAGTGAAAATCGACTTGGTGATTACTCTATATCTTGTAAAGTTCCTCGATATCGACTTGAATGTTCTGCTCCCAGATTGCTTCGTTGATTGCTGGGTCTTTGACTCGATATAGGTCACTCAATTTCGAGTACAACAACTAGATATCGACTAACTTTCTTAGCTCTGCTCGATTCTTGTCAACTATGGTGGAAATCGACTGACGTACTCGATATCGACAAGGCCTAGCCGATATCGACAAATGTGTTGTCGAGCAGATTTCCTTCTTTCCAGCTTGATTTGTCATGGTTCCGCTGCTCCTTGACCTCGGACTTCTGTAGTTGACTTCGAGCTTTTTCTCCTTTCTCAGAATTGCTGTAAATTGCTTCGATTTCTGCGAAATTAAACAGAAACTGGTGTAGATTCCATAATTTGGCAAATAATCATAAACTATATAGATTCTGTACTATTCTAACCCAAATACATGAAATGCATGCAGAAATCGATATAAAAGTAACTATAAAACATGGCGAATTAGGCTCACATCAGACTCCTCCCTTGGCTTCAGCTGGCAGGAAGCGTAAGCGATGACCCGATCCCTTTGCTATAGCAAACAACCTAAACCTGAACTCGAAGCATCCGTGTAGACCACGAAGTCCTCTGTCCCCTTTGGTAGTGCTAACACTGGAACGGATGTCAACTTCTGCTTCAGTAGATCAAAACTTGCCTGCACGCCGGACTCCACTCGAAGGGTACTCCCTTCTTCATCAACTACGTCATCGATAAACACCACCACGAATTCTTCAAGAAAATCGATGAACACCCTGTTCATCAACTCCATGAAGGCGGCTGACGCGTTGGTAAGCCTGAACGGCATAACTACAAACTCGTAGTGTCTTTATCTGGTCCTGAACGCCGTCTTCGGGATGTCCTCTGCCTTCACCCTCAGCTGGTGATAACCCGAACGCAAATCTATCTTCGAGAAAATGACAACTCCCTGCAGCTGATCCATCAAGTCGTCTATTCTCGGCAACGGGTAACGATTCTTCACCATACCCCGATTCAGCTCTTTGTAATCTATGCATAGCCTCAACGACCCATCCTTCTTCTTCACGAACAACATTGGTGCTCCCGACAACAAAGCACTCGGCCTGATGTAGCCCTTCCCGACTAGCTCCTCCAATTGTGCCTTCAGCTCGACCATCTCTGTCGGCGCCATCCTGTACGGGACCCTCGAAATCGGCCTGGTGCCCGACTCCAACTGTATAGCGAAATCAACATCTCGCTGTGTCGGAAGTCCTGGTAGCTCATTTGGGAAAACGTCAGCAAACTCACTAACAACGGGGACATCTGTTAGGCTGGGTCGCCCGCGATCCACCTCTAAAATGTAACACCACTAGCTCCTGCATCCCTGGTCTAGAAGTCTCGCCGCTCTAACGGCGCTGATCTGGGCTCCGTTCCGTTTGGGGTCGTTCCCCCACACCTCGTGCTCAGTCCTCCTCTAAAGTTGTTGTCTTCTCGACCACCTTCGTAGCTACTATCTCATCGGCCAGCTCCTGAGGGAGTCCCCCTCCCCTGATCTTGTGCATAAGAAATCTGAGCGGGTCTCCGTGCCTCTGGAAGGCGTAAAGTTGAAGCTGCAGGAGTGATTGAAGATCTCTCGCCCTACGGGCACATGATTGCACGATGTCCTACCCCTCCACACGTGTAGCATGAAATGAACTTCCTAGGGCAGTCTGTCTAGTAGTAGCCCTCCTTGTGACAGCTGTGGCAGATAATAGCTCCCACTCTAGCGTTGCGGTATGATGATACATGTACAGATGGATTGGCCCAAGTGGTCACGCTGGTCGATCCTCCTCTCGCTGGCCCCTTCCATGGGCCCCTATCAAATCTGTGCTCTGCGGGTCGTGGCCTCTTTCCGCCAGATGGAGTGTGGAAAGATGAAGACGTGGCAGCTGTCAAACGTAGCTGCTGGTCATAGCGGAGGATCATCTCTAGGAATCTATCATATGTCATTCCCTCCATGCTGGTAGAGATCAGAAGAACGTCTGGCGAAAGCCTTATAGAAAGCATGCGGATGCGCATCTCGTCGGTCTTACAGACCCCTCCACAATAAACGAGCTCTTTCTTAAACTGGCAGACGATCTCGGAGATAAATAGTCGTGGGTCGTAGCGGGTGCTAAAGAACGCAACCTCTCGTGCTGCCTGTGTCCCAGATGGACAGTACTCTCTCAGCATCAACATCCTGAACTCCTCATAGGTCCATGCAGCACGATCATCACGGTAGACAAGCCATCTGTCAAAAGCATCTCCTCGAAGCTGCCCAACCGCAAGCCTCTTTCTCTCCGCATCGGGTACTCCAATCAACCTGAAAACTCCCTCGAGTCCTCTGTGATAGTCTCTTCACCCAGTCGGTGACGCCAGCTGATCTCTCTCGCTCCAGCAACGCGAGTAATGCCCTCTCTATTGTTGATCCCTGCTGCTGCCTATCAGCCGATCCCTGCTATCCAGGGATCTCGACCTCAGCGTCGGTCTCAGTCTCAGTCTCTGTCTTGGGAATGCGGCCACGACCTCGACCACGTGGTCTCCCGTGTCCTCTACTAATCTCGGTGTCGACCATGATGACAACTGAACATTTAAGTGTACTCAATATACAACTCAATAAAATGTCTTCTTTGAGAAAGACGGCCCTTAGGCACATTCGTTTCACATAATTACATTCCTTCAAGGGGATGGCCCGCAGGCATAGTTTTATATCACACGGAAGCTAACTAGATAGCTATCCTTCGAGGGAT
Source organism: Persicaria tinctoria (assembly GCA_037127255.1). Taxonomy (NCBI): domain Eukaryota; kingdom Viridiplantae; phylum Streptophyta; class Magnoliopsida; order Caryophyllales; family Polygonaceae; genus Persicaria; species Persicaria tinctoria. The sequence continues at coordinate 34,087,754 of JBANSL010000020.1, forward strand.
AGCTTGGTGAGCCCGCCTCTAAATCCTATCCTACTCCAACCACCATGGTTGCTGCCTTGGAGTCTTCTTCAACCAGCTGTAAAGAAAAACTAGTATTTTGCCTACCAAAATCCCGTTCTACATCTCTATAAGATATATATCGCCTTTATACATGTTGTAGGAGGAAATCGAGTTTAAAATATAATAAAATAGATCAAACCAGATTCGTGCCCACGCAAAAGATTACAAGACTTCCTCCCGATGCAGTAGTAGGAAGTAAGGATCGATCTACGAGGAAGCGTGTCAGCGGATCTTAGGCAGCGGAGAAATCTCACGGACCAAAGTCGACCACAGTGCGCGATCTCGACTAGGGTTAGTCAACAGAAGATCGAACAAGTCGATTCACGCAGAAGCAGTCACAGGTGGTTGTCGATATCGAGGAGGTTGTACTCGATATCGAGTAAAGTTGTCGATGTCGAGGACATTCTTGTCGAGCACCTGCACAGGAGAAGCTACAACGATCTGGGATTGGGGATCAGTACTCGATATCGACAACTTGTGGTCGATATCGAGGAAGAGAGAAACTTAAAACGAAATAAAATAAAGGCAAAGGCTTGGTGAAAGTCGAAATAAACTTTATAAAAGACAACTTCCAAGATTTAGGTTTGCAACAACAATAACAAAGCATGTATAAGGCAAGAATAAAACAGATTATCATCTAATTCGCATCAAAGGACCAAACTTACGCCATTTCCAACAATTAGACAACTCTTTCAAGAAACCCTAATTGTGTCTACCGATTTTATGTTTACAATCCAAGTTATTAGCATGGACCTCCTAATAAATGGTTAATAAACATATAACAAGTAGCAGATGCTCAAAAGATGATAAAAGTCGGATCTTTACCTCAGGCATGTAGGGCTATTGTCGGGCTCACCCCAACCCCAGAAGTGGGTGGACTACTCGCGCTTCATCGCAATTGCAGACATTGAATGAAAACAAATAACTACTTGCATTTAATCAAACAGAGCTTACAACCAAAGGAAGCCAATTCCGCTCTCGCTTCACCAACTCCTCTTGGCCACTCACTATCTCTATCTCTCTCTACCTCTATGTAACTAATTGTCTCTGTGATGGAATGTATAAAACTTAGCCCCCTAAGGCTTTATTTATAAGCTTCTAATCCTTGCTAATCAAGGATAGAAATCTCTATCTATAACAAAATATAAAACATAAATAAAAGAAACATTTATCTTAAAGGGGAAATATATCTAAAAGGCTAAAATATCTTCAAGTGGATAAATCTTCTTCTCCATGGATAGATGTTGATAGATCTTGGATAGAATTGGACATCTTCGGCCCCAAGAGAGACCAAACCGCGTCGGACAGCCTACCGCGTAACGCGGTCTAAGATGGCGCTCCTCGATATCGAGTAAACTCCTCAATATCGAGTAAAGTTGGCGTCGACTTCAGCTTGGCTTGGTGTTGTCGAGTAACTAGTCTTTGATCTGCTCGGACACTGACTCTCAGGTTTTGTCGATATCGAGTAGATTACTCGATATCGAGTAAGTGTCAAGATCATGGTTGGCCTGGTGTTGTCGAGCAGCCTCTCCTCGATAGTTGCTCGGTCAGGTGATTCTGGGTTTATCGATATCGAGGAACTTCCTCGATATCGAGAAGTGGTGTCGCTCAGCATCGGCTTGTCTGGCCAGGTCGAGTAGCTCTCCTCGGCTCCTCGATCAGGCTTCTTCCTCAACTCCGGGCTGGTCTTCAAGGCTTTGTCGATATCGAGTAGATTACTCGATATCGAGCAACTCTCTGGAGTCGAGGAGCTTTGCCTTCAGTTCCTCGATCTGGTGCTCCTCGATCAGTGATGTGCCCGGACATTGTTTGTCGATATCGAGGAAAAGAAGTCGATATCGAGTAATCTTCAGCCTCCGTCTTTGCTTCTTGGTTTTCTCCCGAAATGGCTCCAAATTCTGTAATACTAAACCAAAACTTATGTAGATCTACATGTCTTACAAATAAGCACATATTACATAAATTCGACATATTCTCAACCCGAAATATGCAAAGTGTATAGAATATGGAGCTAAAATGTGCATTTCAACATGGTTATTTTAGTGGACATCAATAAGGCAAGATTAAAACAGATTATCATGTAATTCGCATCAAAGGACCAAGCTTACGCAATTTCCAACAATTAGACAACTCTTTCAAGAAACCCTAATTGTGTCTACCGATTTTATGTTTACAATCCAAGTTGTTAGCATGGACCTCCTATTAAATGGGTAATAAACATATAACAACTAGCAGATGCTCAAAACATGATAAAAGTCAGATCTTTACCTCAGGCATGCAGGGCTATCGTCGGGCTCACCCCAACCCTAGAAGTGGGTGGACTACTCGTGCTTCATCGCAATTGCAGACATTGAATGAAAGGAAATAACTACTTGCATTAAATCAAACAGAGCTTACAACCAAAGGAAGCCAATTCCGCTGTCGCTTCACCAACTCCTCTTGGCCACTCACTCTCTCTCTCTCTCTACCTCTATGTAACTAATTGTCTGTGTGATGGAATGTCTAAAACTCAGCCCCCTAAGGCATTATTTATAGGCTTCTAATCCTTGCTAATCAAGGATAGAAATCTCTATCTATATTTAAAGATAAAACATAAATAAAAGAAACATTTATCTTAAAAGGGAAATATATCTAAAAGGCTAAAATATCTTCAAGTGGATAAATCTTCTTCTCCTTGGATAGATGTTGACAGATCTTGGATAGAATCGGACATCTTCGGCCCCAAGCGAGCCCAAACCTTGTCGGACAGCTCACCGCGTAACGCGGTCTAGGATGGCGCTCCTCGATATCGAGTAAACTCCTCGATATCGAGTAAAGTTGGCGTCGACTTCAACTTGGCTTAGTGTTGTCGAGTAACCGGTCTTTGATCTGCTCAGACACTGGCTCTCAGGTTTTGTCGATATCTAGGAGATTACTCGATATCGAGTAAGTGTCAAGATCATGGTTGGCCTGGTGTTGTCGACCATCCTCTCCTCGATACTGGCTCGGTTAGGTGATTCTGGGTTTTTCGATATCGAGGAACTTCCTCAATATCGAGGAGTGATTTCGCTCAGCATCGGCTTGTCTGGTCAGGTCAAGTAGCTCTCCTCGGCTCCTCGATCAGGCTTCTTCCTCGACTCCGGGCTGGTCTTCAAGGCTTTGTCGATATCGAGTAGATTACTCGATATCGAGTAACTCTCTGGAGTCGGGGAGCTTTGCCTTCAGTTCCTCGATCTGGTGCTCCTTGATCAGTGATGTGCCCGGACATTGTTTGTCGATATCGAGGAAAAGAAGTCGATATCGAGTAATCTTCAGCCTTCGTCCTTGCTTCTTGGTTTTCTCCTGAAATGGCTCCAAATTCTGTAATATTAAACCAAAACTTATGTAGATCTCCATTTCTTGCAAATAAGCACATATTACATAAATTCGACATATTCCCAACCCGAAATATGCAAAGTGTATCGAATATGGAGCTAAAATGTGCATTTCAACATGGCTATTTTAGTGGACATCAATACTACCCATCGATCCTATCTCTCATCTAAAAGGATCCTAGTTCATTTTCATTTCCAAAGGGTTTTCAACTTTGCCCTTTAAAACCTTTTAAAATCCTTTAAAAGTTCCAAAACGGTGGGCGGGTTTTGAAAATGTTTTATAACTCGTGCGTACTCAGGTCGAGCAACCTTGGCTCTGATACCAACTTTGTAACGACCCAAAATTATGGATATCCGAATATGCCTCCATAAATCCACTTAGAGGATTTATAAGGTTCGGATGATCCGGTTATTCGGGGAACGTTATAGAAGAATTTTGAATTCTTTCGTGAGCTTTAGTTCTTACGACCGAGTACGAGTTATTTAGTTAAGTTATTTGTTTTAAGCGGAAGCGATGGTTTTCGAAAGTGGGGATTTCGAACCCCTAGAAATGTGTGCATCCATTGGAGGCGTTCACCTGTCCTAGTTACCACCGTGTAAATGATTTTCAAGTCGAAAATATAAAGTGCAGAAATAACGTACATCAAAGTCGTCGCGGCATAGCCGGGTCAAAACCAAATCAAATTAAGCGAGAAGTAAAGAGTGTGTAAGTCATGCCTCACTCACTCTAATCATCCCGAAAGGTATGTCCCGACAACCATCCACATAAGTAAGTCATATCGGGTAAGGGGTACCTGAATCTAAAAACAAGAAATAAATCGGGGTCAATCATCGGAAATATGCACACTCAATGCCATATAAAGAGGCATAATTAAACTACATGAATGTTAAAATGTAACACATAAGCAAGTGTATAGATGTATATAAATGCGAAATAAACACACAAGGGCCCGTATCATCATCATAATCATCATCATCATCACCATCACCATCATATCATAATATCTTCTCAAACGTACTCATCCTTCTCAAACATACTCATTCTTTCTCATCATATGTCTTTCATTATTTCATTCTTGTTCCATCGAGTATAAGTCATTTATTCAGATTTTGACGGCCGTCCTACCATAGACACATAGCATACATATGAATTGTTGGATTTCCTAAGTTCATCCTACGTCATATTACCGGTTTATATTCCTAAACATGTTACTAGGTCGCGTGATGCGTGAACACTCTCGATAAGACAAAGAGTATCACATAAATCCGTCATGAGTAAGTCCAGGGGACTTACCTAGAGTCCGGAGAATAAGCAAGAAATAAAATTCGCAACCAAGGATCCAATCAACAAGAGCCTAGTAATTTCATTAAGCTTTCATTAGGTGGTATTCTAATACATGGTACCCAACCTAATAATCAACATACATCCACATGAGGTTCACGATTCTATAGATTATGCACTTTGGTTAAGTGATCCGGACTTAACTAGTTATAATATATATCGTATTATCACATAATCGATTTTCTTCTTATCGGATCATAAGCCAAGTTATGGGTATACTTCATTTCTGTATTTTATATGCTCTAAGTTTTGGTTATTCCATCATATATTTAACCATATTCTTCGCATTCCCTTAACCAAGTTTTTAATCGAGTCATTATAAACACTGGTTACTAAACTTATAATGACTCTTGATCCAACCGTTGGATCGCCCTAATTTATGAAGGACAGTTAGATAACATTTTCATGAACATCATATTATGATTTCAACCGAATCATATCGTTGGATTGGAAATAAAGTCTAATTTACAGAGGTACAAATATCCATTTTGTTTTTTGACGTTTGCTACAAAACGCAACCAAAAACACATAGAGGCTCCACTTCCTAAGCGTTTTCCAAGCACACAAGATCTATTCCTAGAGAGGGGGAGGCGGATGAGGGATTACCTTCTGAGAATCCCACACAACGACTCAAGAACACCCTCGGGAGTCCTTCGGAGCACCTTCCAAATTAAACACCTTGCCATTTTGTCACCAAAAATTCCAAAACATGATTTAGATTCCTACTCAAAATTGAATAAAAGGAGTTATAAAACATGATGGAACTCAATTTTGAAAGAAAGGAAGGGTTCTTACCAAGAAATCAAGTCAAACTCTCAAGACCCTTCAAAAACAGTTTTCTGCAGCTCCAAAGATGGACGATTTTGGTTAGGCAACCGACCTTGGATTTTTGTGTTTGAGATATCTATAGAAATCTGAGTTCAAGACGGATCCATGTCCACCGAGTTTGCTCAATTTGGATGAGTATGGAGGGATATATGCAAGTTTTGGTGCAAGGTGTCAAAAAAGGACCTACAATGGAAGAGGGGGTTTTTTCTTTGGGTTTCCAAGGGGAGTGCAAGCTAGGGCTTGTGTGGATGGATTCCTTGAGCTACTGGGGTCAGTTTATAAAGAGAAGGAGGAGGCAAGGGGCTCATTTATTCAAAGCATGGCTGTGATGGGAAGCAAGTGATGGGGGTGGTTGAATGTCTACATTCACAAGCAAGCCACAAGTCAAGGGTTGGTGGCTCAATGTTGGGTAATTTGGGTGGATGACCTCTTTAACATAATGTACCCGAGCTTGCGAAGCGTTAAAATCTGTTACGTTTATAAGATACGAGAAAAGTGGCTTGGGTATATTTTTCCCGTCATTAAATCCATGTAAAGCTACGCATAAAATTTTTAAATTTTTCGGGTTTTCATAATGATAAGGGAGGATAATATTCGGATTATCCTACGGATATTTTATAAATATTAATTAAATTCCGGTCTTTACAAGACCAAACCTAGGGTCCCCTGCAGTAATAACATGCTCAAGGGAGGCCCACAACTTGCTATCAAAATAAATAATAACACCAGGGAGGGCATGAGTGGGACAAGTTCAAAGGGCAAACATCAATCTTGAGAACCGCCGGGTAGAGCTCGCTCACCCGAATTCTTTCCTAATAAAAAAAAATCAATCTTGAGACCCAATACAATTCCTTGGAAGGAGCAGCTCGCATAGGGGTCTTCTAGTTTCCTCACAACCTTTAAAACCTCCATTGACTTGTCAACCCTTTTCATAACCAAACTACTGCAAAATGTACCAATGTTGTTGGTCGGTCCGCCTAATAATTTCACATCCAATTGGGTCTAGAAATGTCAGATGGGAACAAAGCGACACCAAAGCTCCTTGGATCTTTAGTTGGCCATAACAATTCAATTATCAAAACTCCTCAGATCTTCAAAATTCCTTAAATTAACTTTTAAAATTGTCAAAATATATTTAACTTATACATAATTATTTTAACATATTTGGAAAAAAAATCTTAAATTTTCAAATTATAAATTTTTTTTAGTAAATTATGTTATAAAATAATATATTTTTACAACCTAAAGAAATTAAAACATCGTCGATTAGACTAAAATATCATAGTTCTAGTAAGCTAAACTAAAAAAAATATATCGAAGAGTGACTGGACAATTTGTCCGAAATTTCACCTACTCCCCCGTCTCCTATAAGTTTCTAGCTCTGTCACAAGGCAACACGTTGATCTTCCACTACTCTGTATCCTTTCAATTTCTAATGGCCGTGATAAAACTTTATTGACAGATCTCTTGATACAGCTATCAATTAATCCAACCACAGAGAAACTGAGATTAATGGCAAAACTGATACACTGACTTTTGCTAGTGCAAGTTATCGTTGGATACTTGATTCTACTTGCTAGTGCAGTTATCGTTTGATTAGGTAAAAATTCGAAGGTCAAACAGGCCTGACTCATCGAGAGGCCGACAAAGTTGACAGAAAGAAAACCGTCATAACAAACAACCTAAAAATAGAAATACAGACAACAAGGGAAATGGAACAAACAACAATAAACTCTACAACAAAACGATTCAAGAATATCAACTCCAAAAAAGCTGAAGAAGCCGCCGAAGAACGAAGTCAAGCATCACCGAATAGTAACATCGTGGGCCAGCGGTACAGCAGGATTCTAACTCTTATGGGTAGTGCAGACGAACTTCAAGGAAACATAATCCCGGATACGAAGTCATCCTAAACGCACCACCTCGACCCCAGCCAGACCCGACTTCAGACTCCACGCTCCCCAACCAAGCAGAAGACCTCCTCAAAACATCAGAAGCAGAGCCGCAAACTGCTGGAACAAAACGCCAACAAGATTTCACCGACAAGAATAACGTCGATTCCTTACGAGATATAGTCAAATTCTTTCGGGTGGATTTACTCAAACCCTTTCGAAATTTTTTTAATTGGATCTCTATTGATTATCTCTTGTACTTGTAAACACAGATCTATACTTTCTCTTAGTCTATTTTTTTATTCTTAATCATATCTTACCTTGTGTACCTTCTTACATATTTCACTCGAAGCCGGCCGGCCTACATACACTTTTATATGCAATTTTGCTTGTTGCTTTCGATCTATAAAGTTTTGGTTGTTTGATTAATTTGATGAAAATAAAACATGTAAAAATTGTATTGTACACTGTTTTTTTTTTTTTTTTTTTTTGTAAAGAATTGCACACTGTTTTTGGTACTTTCTTTCATTAGTTTATTTTTCTCACTTGAATTAGAAAACTCGTTTGTTTTAGTATATATTCTGTCAGGCGCCAGCCATTACTTCTTTTTATATACGGAGTAATAAAATATATAATATAATCCTTTCCTGGAGGCTGGAGTATATTTTCAATCAATATAGTTGATCAATGAAATGAAAATATTATTATATTAGAAACTTCAGCTCCAAAAACTTCGAGTTCGAGGCTTCGGCTACATCAGGTGTAACAATTTATTATTTTAAATATGGGTAAATTACACATACCCACCCATAAATTATAGTACTTTTCACATAATCACCCATAAAAACTTAAATTACAATAAACTACCCATAAATTAGATTTGTTTTCATAAGACCATCCACACATTAAACTTCTATTTGTTTTGTTTAAAATAGCTAAAATACCCCTAATTCAAGCTTATTTGTTTGTACTTTCTAAAGGAAATATGTTGTATATTAGTGTTTGGATTCTAATTGTATTATGTTTATAATGCAAAATTTATAATGCAAAATAGACAATGTCGTTTATGGTATAAAAATTTTTAAGGTAAATGAAGGATGTGTTTGGATTCCATAATTTATTAATTATATATAATGTAATAGTTTTATCCCGATGTATGTGATTATTTGATTAAATTACTATTTTACCTTAGTTTTTATGAGATTTTTAGTTGTACAAGCAACTGCTCATATAAATCGAGATAAAATAATTGAATTATAATTAAAATGGAACAGAATTCAAACGCACCATAAATGCTCCAACCAATATATCTAAATTGGATTTGCAATGCGAAGAGTCAATACTTGCAATAGCTCCTAACAGTCTCCTCTCCTTTAAATGCTGAATAAGATATGGATAAGCTCTAAAATAAAACAAGATATATCATTGCTTTAAAAGAAGGGTAAATTAGATCATATCTTAAATTACGAACAATATCATTTAAAAAATAAGCTTATACATATCATTTGATAAATTAGCCGAACATGAATAATTTTATTACTATAATTTATCATTTTTTAAAAGGAAAAAAAGTAAAATCGGATTATTCAACAACTGATAAGTCTTATGAAAACAAATCATTGTATTAAATACAAATAAGCTTGAATTAAGGATATTTTAGCATTTTTTAAACAAAATAAATAGAAGCTTAATGGGTGGGTGGTCTTATGAAAACATAACTAATTTATGGGTGGTTTACTGTAGTTTAAATTTTTATGGGTGGTTATGTGAAAAGTCTAGTAATTTATGGGTGGTTATGTGTAATTTACCCTTTAAATATAAATTATCATTAAAAATAATATTATATATATATATGTATGTATGTATGTATAATACATATATACATTTATATTCACATTCACATAATCACATGTTTATAAACTCTTAAAAAAAATGAGAACCCCCTTCCTGAGAGAACGCACCTCACGCGCGGAAGAAAATCCCCTCTCCCCAACCCTTAGCGAGGAAAGCTTCCGGAGAAATCCCAAAACTCATTCATCTCCTACTCTACAATTGATCTTGAGGCCGTACAACTTAATCTCTGAAATCCAACCATTCCTTCTTCGATCCGATGATGACCTTATTCATCTCCTACTCAACTTGGCCAAAATCCATCTTTGGTTTTGTGGTGGCAATTTTCCAGTGGTGTTCATCGTTTTGCAAATTTTGGGGGAAATGTATTGGGATCAAATGAACCCTATTCCTCCCAAGATTAATCAAGTTTTTCTTTGCCTGTGTCCTCCGCTGATCTTGATTTGGTGGGATTGGTCTAATCGACCACCACCTTGGTCATTCTGTTGGTGTACGGACTCCTGTGGTTTGAAGCTTTGTTCGTCGTTGGTTGGCTCATCGCTCTGTACTCTGGGGTGGGGGGGGGGGGGGGTTGGTTACTTCTACAAGGAATTTGGAAGGGGGTTGAGATGTGATTTGATAGGGGGAGGCATGTTTTGTGTTCTCCCCGAGCCCTCCCGACTGCTTCTCGCCCTCCATATAAACAACGGTGGATGGTGGGATTTCTTGCACCTTCATCTATTTCCTCTTCTCTTCTTTCTAAAATCTTGTCTACTAATCTCTCATACAATTTCTATTTGTGTTGTGTTTATGGCTCCATCCTGAGTGGATAAGGGCAAAAGCCCGGTGGTAGTAGATGATCCTACCCCTGTGATTGAGAAAACGAAAAAGCCAAAAGGCTATAATCTCAATGAGAAGCGATCTCAGTGCAAGGTTGCAGGAGAATCAAGCAAGAGGGCAAAAGCTGAAAAGAAATTCAAGAGAATAACCATCAATAGGGGGAGGCTTCTTGCTCTGCAAGGCCGTGTCGAAGAAAGTATCTTGGCGCTCAACTAATCGTCACTTTTTGCCACCATTATCGGGGTTTCTCTTGAAGCCAAGGAGGCAAGGAAAGGAGTAAGGTATGTGTGAAAATTTTTATTTGGAGGATTTAAACTCATCCCAATTGCTAACAATTGGTTTGAGTTGCGCTTTGATGTGGTTGAGGACCGAGCCTTGGTTTGGAACAACTGTCCTTACCGTAATTGGGGTATTGGGTTCCATTATGTTACAAGTTGGGTAACCTTTGATTGTAGTATACTGATTATCACTTGTTGGAAGCAATGGTATGTTGAATCTATAACAATTGTTAGTTTGAATGAAGTAATTAGTGTGAATCTCTTAAGGTGTAAGCTGTTATTGGGCATGAATGGGAATTATGATTTCTCACTAAATGTGTTTTGGAGTACTATATTGCCGAGAAGGGTTGTGTAGTGCAATAGCATTAATATGCATGAGTGTCATTATCTAGTAAATTATTATCCTAAACGGTATCGTTATGTGTTGATGCAAATTATCCTTGGCTGTAAAGATCAAAATATCATTACTATGTGTGTACCTTCTTACCAAGCTACAGTTGTTACTGTGTTGGTAATTTTCATGGCTGCGGTTGAAGTCGACAATGGGAACAAACCCTTGGGAGCAGAAGATCTTGCTTCTCAAATGTCTAAACCCCGTAAGGGATCCAAACTGTCGGAGCGCTCTAAACTCACTGAGGGGAACCCTCGCTCCGTTGATGTTCTTGTGGCAAATCGGACGTCCAAGATTGAGAAAAAATTCAAGAGACAGCCTATCAACAGTGAAAACCCCCTTCATCTACAAGGTCGGATCCAAGAAAATTATTCTTTACTGAAGCAATCAGTTCTTCTAGCCACAACAATAGGTGATCTCATGGTATCCAAGAAAGTCCGCAGGTGTATCAGGTATCTTTACAAATGTTTTGTTTGGGGGCTTCCTGCTCATTCCTGATGCTATTTATTGGTCTGATTTGTGTTTTGCTCTCGACTTGGATCGAGCTTTGGTGATCAGTAGTCCATGTGTTTGTCGTCTGGTCTATCCTACAATATCTACATTTCGATTATGGCTGTGTTTTGACTATATCTCTTGCTATCTTGGTAATTGGGTGATAACCTTTGAGTGGAATTCAGTGGCAATTCATCCTGTGAAACAATAGATTAAAGGATTTTTTGATTCTCTAGGCTTAACTGTGCAACTGGTCTCAACCAGTGGTATTCGGATGAGTAATATTACTAGCCTATTGATCCATTTTTATGATCTGGAAGGAGGTTTTGAAAACTAACGCAGTGCAATCCACCTAGCTTTCCCTAAGTGCTATCAAAAGATATATTTTATGCTTTTTGGGAAGGCTTATTTACATCTAATATGGAAGAGGGATAGTATGATGATAGGCGGTACCTCCATTTCGACTAGTGTGTATGGGCTAATAAGATTGTTTGGGAGAAAATTACTTGCTATCAAGATTTTAAGTGTACATAGAATAGGAACATTTGGTAAGGCCATAACACACATGATCAAGTCGAACACAATACAAACTCATGATATATGCAATCAAATAAGAGTTAGGCGAATGCAAAATAAAAGTCTAATAAACTTCTATAATATGTACAATCTTTTTCTGTCAGAAGCTCTACACCCCTGGCTTCTAATGGACCATGTAGTCAAATAATGAAAGTCTGCTATTGGAATGTTAGAGGCTTAGGAAAGTCGAATATTTGGACAGACCTTAAAGCCATGAGAATCAATGAGCATATTTCGATAATGGCAATTGTAGAGATGAGAACAAATAAAGTTCCTCTTCAGAAGACCTGGAGATCGAGTGGGTACAATAATGCGATTTGGTCTGTAGGGAATGATAGAACTGGAGGAATATGTATCCTTTGGAATGAGAACGTTCTTCAAAACGAAATAGTAGAGGTTGATATGGTGCTACAAGAGCAATTCCTGTCAAATATTTATGCTTAGACAAAAACATCATAGGAGTATTATTTTTTGTTTATGCCCCACCCCACGAATCTGACAAAGATATCTTCTGGAATGAATTGTCAAATATCATCATGAATGAACCCCTACCATGCCTAGTAATAGGAGATATGAATGAGATTTGTAGCAGCAGTGAAAAACTTGGGGGAATGGAAAATAGTCAAACGAGATACATTAGAATAAACCAATTCAAATATCGACGCTCTATGCTTGAAATCCCATCATGGGGCAATAAATTCACTTGGAGAAAAAAGAAGGAAGAGGAGGACAATATTTGGGAAAAATTAGACTGAGTATTGGTTCAACATGAATTTCTGGTGACCTTCCCTGAGCTAGTAACATTTAACGGAGCCTTTACAGGATCTGATCATTGCCCCATCTCTATCAGTCTATCGTCTGGGAAATAATTTACGCCCCTGCCTTTTAAATTTGAAAACATTTGGCTACAAAGAAAAGACTTTAGAAACATAGTGAAACAGGCATGGAGAATTAGATGTACATGATCAACGATGTACAGATTAATGTATAAAACTAAACTTCTGAAAGGAAAGATTAAAGTATGGAATAAAAACTCCTTAGGCAATATCTTCTGTCAAATACATACTGTAGAAAAAGATCTGGTTAGTATCCAATCAAATACTATAGCCAGGACGTGTAAGGATTACTTAATCGAAAGACAATTGATCAGGAAAAAAGAACAATTACTAAAATTCCAAAAGGAGTATTGGGGACAGAGAGCAAAATCAAAGCACCTCAAGCTCACTGATTCGAATACAACATACTTTCACAGAGTAGCTTCGGGGAGACGAAATAGGAAGATTATAAGAAATATTACGACTACTGATGGGGCACAGATTATGGGGGAAGAGAATATTAAAGAGGAAATTAAAAATGATTTTAGGAGACGATTCTCCAAAGAACAAATCAACATGACATTACTTAATGAATACCTTGAGCTAATTCCCCAAACGATAACGGAAGAAGAAAAGAGGACCCTAAGCCAACGTTCATCTAATAGTGAAATAAAAAATGCGGTATGGTCATTAGGCCTCAACGAATCCTCAAGACCAGATGGAATGACTGGAGAGTTTTATAAGTTCTACTGGGTCATTGTCGGGAATGATGTGCTTAAAGCAATTAAAACCTTTTTTCATTCAGGCAGAATTCTTCGGCAGATAAATCATACATTTATCACTCTGCTACCAAACTGTGTTCAATAATATATAAAATAATATCGATAGAGCATTTGTATCCGATAAAGCAATTCAGGATAACATACTGATAGGACATGAGATATTCCATTCATTTAAGTCATGGAAAGGATCAGAAGGATGGCTAGCTATTAAACTAGATATGGAAAAAGCCTACGATAGAGTTGATTGGACCTTCACCGAGACAGTATTAAAAAAAATTGGTTTCAGCGACTATGTCATAAGTTTAATAATGGAATGTTTGACAACAATCTCCTTCTCAGTTTTAGTGAATAATGGGCCTACAGAGGTCTTTAAGCCATCTAGGGGATTAAGACAAGGCAACCCCTTGTCTCCATTCCTGTTCATCCTTGGAGCAGAGGTGCTCGCGAGGAAACTAATAGATGAATCAAATCTCAACCAGTCTGGCATCGGCTTTAGGTTTGGTCCTTCTGGACCAAGAATCCCTTTCCTAGCATTCGCTGACGATATCATCATTTTCACGAAAGGCAATATGGCAGCATGTGAAAAAGTAAGGAAAGTTGTCGATGATTACTATCTACTGTCTGGGCAGAAAGTTAACTATAACAAGTAAGCTTTTCAAGGTTCCCCAGGGATTCCTACATCGCGAATATTAACTATTGAGGGATGTCTAAGTATATCCAAGCATGTTAAACTTGACAAGTACCTACGGTGTCCGATAGTTGATGGTAGAGTAAATAAAAGCACCTTTGAAGAAATCATCGAAAAACGACTAACCAATTGGAAAAATGGAGAGCTGACTCACTATCTCAACACGGGAGGTCAGTGTTAATAAACTCAAATTTAGCTTCTAAACCGCTGTTTGCTATGCAAAGCTTTATGCTCCCGGTAATAAATCACACCGCGCTAGATAAAATCAATAGGACTTTCTTCTGGAACAAAGACCTCCAATGCAAACCACTAATTAGATGAGACAGAGTATGTAAACCGAAAGCGAAATGAGGAATGAGATTAAGGAAAACCAAAGAAATGAATGAGGCACTACAAATGAAACTAATTTGGAAAATCATTGCGGAACCAGATAACTGTTGGGTCAAAATTATCAAACATAATTATCTGTTGTAGGAGGAAATCGAGAGTGCAAATAAAATATAAATAAAGTAAGCAAACCGATTTAGTTTTCCCAGCAAATAATTTTCAAGACTCCCTCCCGATGTAGCAGTAGGAAATCAGGTTCGATCCTCGAGGAAGCTGGTCAGCGGATCTCAGGCAGCGGATGAATCTCATGGGCAGAAATCGACTTCAGGGTGCTCGACCTCGACTAAGATTAGTCGACAGGGGCCAGGCAAGTCGAATCCGATCAAGCAGAAGCTACTGTTTTTGGTCGATCTCGAGAAGACTGCTCGATGACGAGTTATTTTGGTCGTAGTCGAGTAATCTGGTCGAAATCGAATTGGCTGCAGAGACAGAAGCGACGGCGATCTTTACTTGATCGAGAATCAGTAGTCGACGTCGACCAGATTTGGTCGAAATCGAGCAGTAACAGTAAATAAACGAATGCAAATTTTCGAATCTAAACAATGGATGAAAGAGAACTTCCAAGATTGGGGGTTGCAACAAGGATTATCAGGAAAGCGAAATTATCAATCATAAAAGATGGTGACTTTATCGATAAAAGAGAAGGCCTTCACCCAATCCGACAAGTAGGAATATAAATCTCGCGATAAATAACCCTAATTGTATCTATTCCTTTTCATAATTAGAATTTATAATCTTCCGAATAAAAATCATAATTACTACCCAAGTTTCACAACATGAGTTCTTCAATTTCTCAATCAAAGATGAAGCACATGGAATAGAATAAGATAACGATAAAGTACCTTCTTTTGCAATCGCTAATCCAGCATCATGGCTCTCGTTGGGCTCACCCCAACCCTAGAAGTAGGTGGACTACTCGCGCCTCATCATAGCAATCGACATTGATAACTCCACTCCCTTGATGAAAATCGGAAATTGTTTCAAAGGCTTTGACACACAGTTTGTGTCAAAGGTCTTGAAGCTACAGCTGTGTTGATGAAACACAAAACCTGTACTTTTTTATATTATGTCCGAATATTATTATATGTTATTATATGCTTCCAGATATTATTATATATGCACTAACATTTCAGGAAGCTTTTTGAATTATATTTCCTTCCTTAAAGCTTGAATTTGAGAAGAATAAAATCGGAGATCATGGCTTTAGAATTTCCATGAATAGAAGATTGTGTAGATAGCCATGATCAGCCTAACCGTTGAAAAGAAGATTCTTTTTTGTTGGAGGTGCCGATTTGTTCAATATAAAGAAAAGGAAGAAGGGAAGACAGAGACGTTCGTTGAACACAAGCATTCATACACTCAAGCCTTCAAGTCAAACCTGTCTTCTTCGTGTGCTCTCTGCCAAGTTCTTAAGAGACATTTATTTTGTTTCAAAGCATTTGAGAGTTACACAGTGAGTTTATAGGATATATTTCGAGTGAGTGTTACACTCGAGAGTTAGTAACTCACGAAGTGGACACTAGGCGATTGATTCACTAAGTGTAAGATGATTGTACTAAATAGCTGAGAGAGGTGGGGCTCTTCTAGATTGGTCTAGGACTCCAAGGGAACGTGAGTTGACTAGATTGCAATTGTATAGGAGAGAGGCTTCTCGGTGAGCTATTAGTATCGTAAGTCTTGTGAATCAATAAAAGTCGGTTGAATCCTTGGGTTGTGGAAGAACCCTAGGCGGGGACGTAGGCCATGTTCGTGTCGAACCTCGTAAACAATTCATTGCGTCCTTTACTTACTATTTTACCATATTTCCGCACTTCTTTCGAACTGTATAACTCTTTTGTGATTCAGGTTTGCCAGAAGAAAGAATTACGTCTAATCTCAAAAGGTTTTGGAAAAGTTTCAAAAGTCTTGAGATTATCTGCGAAAAACCAGCATACTCTATTCAACCCCCCTTCTAGAGTATTTCTATATTACTTTGTTATACATTATCGAACCTTTAATTGGTATCAGAGCTTTACTGACCGCTTTTGATCTAACAATCTTATGAGTTTTGATCATGTATGGTGAAGCAAGCGGAGGATTTGCACAAGGAAGGTCCACTAGTAGACCACCACTCTTTGTAGGAAACAACTTCTTCCACTGGAGATCCTTAATGAAAATGTTCATTATAGATCAAGATCTGGAACTTTGGAACATTATAGAGAATGGTCCGAAGGTTCCAGAGAAAGATGGTCCAAATGGAACCAAAGTTGCAAAGACTGAGGCTGAATACATCCAAGCGGATCTTGAACTCGTCTCCAAAAACTACATGGCTATTAACTTACTATATTGTGGTCTTAGCACTGATGAGTTTAACTGTATTTCATCTTGTATCTCAGCTAAAGAGATTTAGGACAAGCAGGTTGTCACCTACGAAGGAACTAGCCAAGTGAAGGACACCAAGATCAGCATATTCCTTCGAAAGTATGAACTTTTCAAAATGAAGCATGATGAGTCTATCAAGGCCATGTTCACATGGTTCACAGAAATCACCAATAACCTTGACTCTCTCGACAAGAGCTTTAAGAACAATGAGAAAGTGAGGAAGATATTGAGGTGTCTCCCAAAAGACAAATGGGGGCCTAAAGTGAAAGCCATGGAGGAAGCCCAAGATCTCACCACTCTACCCCTTGATGACTTGCTTGGGAAGCTGATCACACATAAGATGATTCTCAATGAAGACGATGGAGAACTTCCAGCAAGCACTAAGAACTTGGCACTCAAGTCTAAAAAGGATGAGCCCAAAGATGTGTCTGATTCTGAAGACGAGGATGACGGTGAGGATGATCCTTTTGCTCTTATCACAAGAGGCCTTTCTCGAATCCTCAAAATGAAGAAGCAATTCAACAACAAGGATAGATCAGAGTCTTCTAAATTTCGAGGTAAGTCTCAATACAACAAATATGACAAGAAGACTAAACCTTTGTCTTGTTTTGAATGTGGTGAAACAGACCATCTTGTGAAAGACTGCCCTCAAAAGACGAAGAGCCAGTCCAAGAAAGGTGATAGATGTAAAAACAAAGCCATGGTGGCAACTTGGAGCGATTCTGACTCAGACTCCGATGATGAGAAGGCCAATGTCTGCCTTATGGCCTCAGGAGATGAATCCCACGATGAGAAGCTTGAGGTAATTGTAAGAGAACTTATGGAAAGTCCAAAAGAGGTATTATCGGAATTCCTTTCTAATATGATTGCCAATGAAGATAAACTTATTGCCCAAACTAATACTCTTATTAAGAACATTGTGGACCAGGAAAGAAATATTGAGGATCTGTCTATGAGGGTCAAAAGTCTTGAAACTTCTTATTCAGGTCTTGACATTAAAGTCAAGACTCTTGACTCAGAGAAATCTGAACTCCAGCAAGATCTCTCCTCTCTAAGAAGTGAACATCATGACTTAGAGAACGAGAAGATCTCCCTGAATAATAAGATTCAAGACCAACAGACAACCCTCATAAGTTTTACCAAATCCAAAGGCACTCTTGATAGGATGTTGGGTGAGCAACAAAGCTCTCTAAACAAAAGTGGTATTGGTTACAATCCAAGGTTTTTAAAGAAGCAGCACATTACCACTTTTGTAAAGGCAAAAGGAAGTAGAACCTCTCCTATATGTCACCACTGTGCGAGAGAGGGACATGTAAAAGAGACCTGCCCCTATAGAAGAAAGGATCCACATATCATTCGCAATACATTTCCTATTCATTTGAGAAAAGAATGGATAACTCAAGTTTGGGTCCCCAAAGGCACTATTTTACCTAATATGGTTTATCCCAATAATGGATCTAAATTTGCTTATTGGTCTAGCCACAAAGGTTGATGTTTGTTTTGCAGGAGATCACCAAGGTGAAGGAGCAAAAATGGATTGTTGATAGTGGATGCTCTCTCTTTCATGATCTAAAGAAGCAATCCACTGGAACAATCACTCTTGGTGACAAAGGAAAGTGTGACATTGTTGGTATTGGTAGTGTTGGGAGTGATCCTCACAATAATATTAAAAATGTTTATCTTGTTAATAGTTTGAAGTATAATTTGCTTAGTGTTTCTCAACTATGTGATAGTGGTAATGATGTTGGATTTAACAAGAAAAGATGTCTACTGCGCAGAGAAGATACATGTGAAGTATTTCTAACTGCATATCGTTATAACAACATCTATGATGTGAATGCTGAGCAAGTGGCACAAGGAAGCTTAACCTGTCTAAAGGATTTGACGGACGATCCAAAGCTCTGGCACAGGAGACTCGGTCATGTGAGCCCACACACACTACAGAAGCTTGTGTCCAAAGGGCTTGTAAGAGGACTACCTGAGATGGACTTCAAAGGTATTGATATGTGCAAAGCATGCACACGAGGTAAACAAACACGTAGCTCTTTCAAACCCAAAAAGTTTGTAAGTTCTTCTAGACCCCTTGAACTTTTACATATGGATTTATGTGGTCCTATGCTAGTCAAATCTCCCAATGGTAAAAAGTACATGCTTGTTGTTGTTGATGATTTTTCTAGATATACTTGGGTTGCATTTTTAAAAGAAAAATCAGAGGCCTTATTTGAGTTTTCAAAACTTTGTAAGGAGTTGCAAACTTTAAGAAACGAGCCCATAGTGTCAATTCGAAGTGATCATGGTAGGGAGTTTGATAAACTTCAGTTTGATTTGTTTTGTGCTAAATATGACATCTCCTATAATTTTTCTGCTCCCAGTACACCTCAACAAAATGGGGTTGTGGAACGAAAGAACCGCACCCTAGAGAACATGGCCAGGACTATGCTTTTAGAAAATGCATTACCTAAAACCTATTCTGCTGAAGCTGTTAACGCAACTAACTATAGTTTGAATCGTTGTCTTATTCGTTCCATCTTAAGGAAAACTCCTTATGAACTTTTCAAAGGCCGCAAACCACTTATATCTTATTTTAAACCTTTTGGATGTACATGTTTTGTTCATAACAATGGAAAAGATAACTTTGGGAAATTTGATGCGCGTAGTGATGAATGTATATTTCTTGGCTACTCCACAAGTAGCAAAGCTTATAGAATCTTCAACAAAATGACTAAGTTAGTTGAGGAAAGTATACATGTTATATTTGATGAATGCAATGACGGTTCTTTGAGTGAAATTGTTGCAGATATAGATCTTAACATCCATACAGAGAACGAGGATGGTGATGATGCTGCTATCAAGAACACGGAGAAGAGGAACACGCAGGATCAAATTCTCAACACTGAAGAATTGGCCCAAGGTGTTGAAGCTTCGCCCAAAGCCCTTGGTGACCAATCCAAAAGTGTTGAAACGTCAAAAACTGTTGTAACTGAGCCTAACAGATCCACAGAGTCAGATGTACTACAAATCTATCCTGCTGGTGTGACGAATCAAGGAGCTGAGACTAGCAAACGAAAATTCAAATACTCCTCATCACACTCATTAAAGGATATCATCTCTGACCCTACATCTAGTATTCAAACTCGTTCTAAACTTAAAGATCTTTGTGCTTTTCACACGTTTGTTTCTCTTATAGAACCAAAGAAGGTAGATGAGGCCCTTCAAGAGCCAGGCTGGATCATTGCCATGCAAAGTGAGCTTAACGAATTTGAAAGAAACAAAGTCTGGACCTTGAAGCCTAGGCCAAAGCATCAATCAGTCATTGGCACACGTTGGGTATTTCGGAACAAGCTAGATGAGAATGGTAAGATCGTGAGGAACAAAGCAAGGCTTGTTGCTCAACGCTATACAATCAAGAGGAAGGTATTGACTACGAGGAGACTTTTGCTCCCGTAGCCAGGCTTGAAGCCATTCGCATATTCTTAGCATTTGCATCTTTTATGAGCATAAAGTTATATCAAATGGATGTCAACTGTGCTTTTCTTAATGGCTTCTTAGAGGAAGAAGTCTATGTGGCTCAACCCCCAGGTTTTGAAAGTTCGGAATTTCCTAATCATGTTTACAAACTAGACAAAGCGCTATATGGTTTGAAACAAGCCCAAGAGCTTGGTACGAGCGATTGTCAAAATATCTTTTAGAAAATGATTTTAAAAGTGGGTTGATTGACAAGACTCTTTTTATCAAGACCAAAGGAAAGGACATTTTGGTTATTCAAATATATGTTGATGATATATTGTTTGGAGATACTAACACATCTTTGTGCAAGGAATTTTCTGACATCATGTGCAGTGAATTTGAGATGAGCTTGATGGGTGAACTCAACTTCTTTTTGGGATTACAAGTTCTTCAATCCAAGAAAGGGATCTTTGTCAACCAAAGCAAGTACACAAAGGATCTCTTGAAGAAGTTCAAGATGGATCAATCCAAACCAGCCAAGACATCCATGAGCTCAACCTTATCTCTAGATCAAGACAAGACTGGGAAGAGTGTCAATCAAAAGGAATATCGAGGGATGATTGGATCTTTACTATATCTTATAGCTAGTAGACATGACATCATGTTTAGTGTTTGCATATGTGCTAGGTTTCAAGCTGACCCCAAAGAATCTCACCTCGTGGCTGTGAAGAGGATCTTTCGATATCTCGATGGCAGTAAGGAGCTTGGCTTATGGTACCCAAAGCAAAAAGATTTTACATTAATCGGGTATTCTGATGCAGATTTTGCAGGCTATAAGGTGGATAGGAAGAGCACGAAAGGATGTTGCCAATTCTTAGGAGCATCCTTGATCAGTTTGCACTCAAAGAAACAAAACTCAGTTGCTCTATCCACTGCTAAAGTCGAATACATAGCAGCTGGAGCATACTGTTCCCAAATCCTTTGGATAGCTCAACAAATGAGAGATCTTGGCATCAACCCCAAAGGTATTCCTATTAAGTGTAACAATACAAGTGCCATATCAATCACAAAGAATCATGTTCAACATTCAAGGACCAAACATATTGATGTAAGACATCACTTCATTAGAGACCATGTCAAAAAAGGTGATGTGTTCATATCTTTTATTTCAACTGATTATCAATGGGCTGACATCTTTGCTAAGCCTTTGTCAGAGGACAGGTTCACCTTCATTAGACGAGAGATTGGAATGCTTAACAGGGATGCACTTTCGTAGGAGGGGGCTTTCCCTTTACGAAAGATAAATTCTACTCAGTATCAAGACTTTTGAGATTTATGACAAAGATTGTGAGCTGAATGGTAGAGCACATATAACAGATCATATATTTGGTTAATATCTTATTAGATATTTAATCAAATATAGTTTTTATGATCTTTTTACCTTCTTTATACTGTACACATATTATTTTCCAAAAGTTCTTATATCCGAGTATTTTTTTATGGAAAATATATTTTCGGAATAATTCCCTCTTGAATTGAAGTGTGACAAGATGGTTTGAAATTTGAATTGGTTTGGAAATCAAATATTTTCAAAATGGTCGTGTGATGATTACCCTCATTGGAACCCTAAACCCGTCCCATCAACTTAACCCTCTCTCCCTTTTTAAACCACATACTTTACCTCAATTTCTCACCTCTCCAGATTTACCTAAACCTAAACCCTCTCTTAAACTCCTTCTTCAACCTTTTTCTGGAACCCTAGTCGAATCTCATCCATGGCACCCAAATCCAAGAAGACCTCCACAACCAAACGCCTTGGCGCTACCCCCAAGGGACGCTAGGCCATTGTTACTGCCCCTCAACCCGAACCTACTCCTCAAGCTATTATCCCAGCTATTTTTTCGAGCACCATCCCTAAGAGCACCATTGCTGAAATCAAGCGGTCTCTGAAGCGCCCGACGAAGAAATCACTCAGTGCCAAGCAAAAAGGGAAAAGGAAAATCATTGCTGATAAAGAGGAGGAAGAGGAGGATCTTGATGAGATTTTGGAACGAGATGCTGCAAAGGAGGCCGAGGAAGAGGCCCAGAGAAAGAAAAAGGTCGAGGAAGAGGCTAAGCAAGCAAGGAAAATAGCCGAGGTAGAGGCTGAGAAAGCAAGAAAAGAGGTCAAGGAAGAGGCCCTAAGAGCTGCATAGAAGGAGTTCCCAGTGAAGAGGAACCGGAGGAAGATGAAGAGGAAGACGATGAGACTACAGACGACGAAGATGCTGAAGGAGACGATGCTGAAGGGTCCACTGAGGACTCGGGGTCTGAGGATGAAGAGGATGAGGAGCCAGAACTTGTTCCCTCTCCTTCTCCTCCTCCTCCTCCTCCTCCCCCATCTCCAAAGAAGCACAAAGCCCCTACAGCAAAGCCTCCATCTCCCAAGCGCACAAAGAAAGACACTCTCAGAGGCCTTGCCGCCCCTGTCAAGAGGGCTTCTCCCACAAAGGCTCGCAGGAAGAACGCCGATCCTCCTGCACTTATCGAGGTAAACCAATCCTTGTCCTTTTCCTAGTTTGAAAATGCGGAGATGGCTGGAAAGTGGGTAGATAAGTTTAGAACTCGTAAGATATGTTGTTCTGATTTCATTGATCTTGAGTTTTTGGTAGCTCTGAACCTACCTTGCATCTCCCTCCTCAAACAAACCCATGCCTAGACCCTTCTAAACCTTGAATCTGTTTACTATCCCCAACTCACCCGTCTGTTTTACATTAACCTCAAAGCCAAACACAATGCTGATGGTTGGACTTTGGAATCAGTCGTCAAGGGAGTTAGAATCACCTTCAACTCCATTGACTTCACTGATTTCCTTGGCCTTCCTAGACCCTGTCCACCCTCTCCTGAAACCCCCACAAAAGAACAGTGCATTGCCCTTGCCCGATCCAAATACATGCTCCCCAAAGTATCCAACAACACCACAAAACAGCTTACCCACTCGTCCCTTACGCTCGAGGCAAAAATCATCTTCAACATCATTGTGAGATGCCTCTTACCCCGAATGAACTCTGGCTCCCTCCTAACTGATAAAGCCATGGTCCTTCTATACCGAATTTTGAATGGCCATGATCTTGATCTGGCCAATACCATCCTAGGATCCATGGCTCACACTCGCAAAGCTAGAAAAGGAACTCCCCTCCCCTTTGCCAACCTTTTAACCCATATCTTCAAATCTTCTGAAATTGATTTCAAAAATGAAGAACAACAGCATCATATGGGTAAATTCGACTCCAAGAGCTTTGAGAAGATTGGCATCACTCAGTCCCCCCAAGGGACTTTGAGTCTTGCCTCTCCCTCAAAAACTCTTCCCACTGCCTCTGCCATTGATGAGCGCATTGACAACCTGGAGTTGGGCTTGGAGGATGTTCGCCTGGACATCAAGGAGCTGCATAGAGAGTTTTCGATGGAGATGAGCGGGGTGTCTAAGCTGTTGCACGGTCTAAGGTTGCTGCTCACGGATGATGCTCGGGATGATGAATCTTAAACCCTACCTTACCCTACCCTAACCCCTGTTTTGAACACTGCTGGTTTTTGGATATTGGTTTTAAAACTTTTGGTTACTGTTTTACCCTCCACCCTTTGTTGAAAGACAAAAAGGGGAAAATGATCTGCTGATGGTTTAAACTCTAAACTGATGTGAACCAAGGGTCTTGGAAAACCTTGTTTTGTTTTTGGTTAGATATTTCTCGCTTTAAAATTATGATCCAACATTTGTCTAACACCATGCAGGTACTTAGTCCAATTTTGCTTATGATATATCTATTTGACTAAGTTGCAGGGATGCACAGGTTTTGTCTTTCATCGAGGGGGGGATTGATAACTCCACTCCCTTGATGAAAATCGGAAATGGTGAAAGCTTGGTCCTTCGATGCGATTTACATGATTATCTGTTTTATTCTTGCCTTATGCATGCTTGGTTATTGTTGTTACAAACCCCAATCTTGGAAGTCTTTCATATATAGTTTATTTTCGAATCACACAAGCCTTGTCTTTATTTATTTTCGTTTAAACTTTCTGTCTCTCCTCGATATCGACTAAATCTGGTCGATATCGAGTTACAGATCTTCGATCCCAGATCACTGTAGCTTTTCCTGTTCAGGTACCCGACATCGACGGAGACTCTACTTGATATCGAGTAAAGGCTCCTCGATATCGACCAAACCCAGGATCTGTTGCTGCCTTGTTCGACTTGCCTGATCTTATGTCGACTAACCCTAGTCGAGATCGAGCAACCTGTAAGTTGACTTCTGTCCGTGAAATTTCTCCGCTGCCTAGGATCCGCTGACACGCTTCCTCGTGGATCGATCCTGACTTCCCACTACTGCATCGGGAGGAAGTCTTGTAATTATTTGCACGCGACAGAATCTGGTTTGCTTTGATTTATTTATGTTTTTAAATTGCACTCTCGATTTCCTTCTATCAACGGGAAGAAGGGAAGACAGAGACATTCGTTAAACACAAGCATTCATACACTCAAGCCTTCAAGTCAAATATGTATTCTTCGTGTGCTCTCTGCTAAGTTCTTAAGAATCATTTCTTTTGTTTCAAAGCATTTGAGAGTTACAAAGTGTGCTTATAGGATATATTTCAAGTGAGTGTTATACTCGAGAGTTTGTAACTCAGGAAGTGGACACTAGGCGATTGATTCACTAAGTGTAAGAGGATTGTACTAGATAGCTGAGAGAGGTGGGGCTCTTCTAGATTGGTCTAGGACTCCAAGGAAACGTGAGTTGAGTAGATTGCAATTGTATAGGACAGAGGCTTCTCGGTGAGCTATTAGGATCCTAAGTCTTGTGAATCAATAAAAGCCGGTTGAATCCTAGGGTTGTGGAAGAACCCTAGGCGGGGACGTAGGCCAAGTTCGTGCCGAACCTCGTAAACAATTTATTGCGTCCTTTACTTACTACTTTACCATATTTCTACACTTGTTTCGAACTGTATAACTCTGTTGTGATTCAAGTTTTCCAGAAGAAAGAATTACGTCTAATCTCAAAGGGTTTTGCAAAAGCTTGAAAAGTCTTGAGATTATCTGCGAAAAACCGGCATACTCTATTCAACCCCCCTTCTAGAGTATTTCTATATTACTTTGTTATACATTATCGAACCTTCAGACATCATTGATTTAAAATAAACTTGCATAAACTATATTCAAAGTCTTTACAATCCCGACACTCAAACTTTCGTAGAATGCCAAAACCTTAAACCTTTGAAACCTTAAACCTTTGAACTCCTAAATTGTGTATTGAACAACTTCTCTAGAATTGAATGAATAGAAATCAGCCCCATGGGCTTTATTTCTAGGGCTTAATCCTTCCTGATCAAGGAAAGCAACTATATCT
Organism: Persicaria tinctoria; assembly: GCA_037127255.1. Classification (NCBI taxonomy): domain Eukaryota; kingdom Viridiplantae; phylum Streptophyta; class Magnoliopsida; order Caryophyllales; family Polygonaceae; genus Persicaria; species Persicaria tinctoria. The sequence goes on from JBANSL010000020.1 coordinate 34,113,494, forward strand.
ACTTTCTAAAGATAAAAACTAAATTAAGATAAAGCATTAATCTAAAAGGAAATATCTAAATATCTATAATATTGATGAATAATCTTCTCTCTTTTGATAGATCTTGATAAAACTAGATAGATTCGGTCGTCCTTCGCATCCAAGCAAATCAACTCAACTTTGGATAGGCCCAACGGACTCACGGCCCAAAGAACATTTTGGTCGACTTCGACCAATTTGGTCGACGTCGAGTTGGCTTGTCGATCTCGGCTTCGCTTCGCTTTCTCGAGCAGCTTCTCCTCGGATTCTCGAACTCGGGCAGCTTCTGGGTTTGGTCGATGTCGAGCAAACATGTCGACATCGAGTAAAATGTAGCTCGAGTTGCTTTCTTCTTCTTCTTTCCTCGATGTCGAGGAACTTTCCTCGAAATCGAGTAACTCTCAGCTTTCTTCTTCTCTTCTTGGTTTCGTCCCGGAATGGCTCCAAATTCTGTAATATTAAACCAAAACTTATGTAGACCTCTATTTCTTGAAAATAAGCATATTTTACATAAATTCAACATATTTTCACCCCGAAATATGCACAGTATATAGAATAAGGAGCTAAAATGTGCATAAAAATATGGATATTTTAGTGGACATCAGTATCTAAAGTCAATACCACTACTTAATTTTGACAAGAAAGGAAATGCGTCGTGGCAATGGACGTAACTAAGAAAACTCATTCAACCATTTAAGGAAGGTCTAGCATGGTCAGTCGGCGATGGAAAAACAATCAAGTTCTGGCTTGATAACTGACCCCCGTGAAGGATATTCGAAATGCTTGTCTCGATCCAACAAAGATCAACTGGGAAGAAATGGTTGATCAGTACATACTTAGTGGAGTATGGAATTTGGATAAATTACGAACGGTAGTACCAAATGGTCTAGCGCAACAAATCACAGGTATTCCACTCCTAGTAAATCGAATTCAAGACAGGATGTACTAGTGGCCAGACAGAAAAGGATGGTTTACGACGTCTAGTGCGTACAAGCTCAACACGAAAACAACAGAATTAAATAATGACAATAATGTGTGGATCATGAACTTGAACGTTCTGCCTAAAATCAAGATTTTTATGTGGAAAGTCTGTCAGAATGGACTCCCAATAGCGGCCCGTCTAGCAAAAAGAGGAATTGCAATCCCCTTACTGTACCTTGTGCAATCATCACGAAGAAGACACTACCCACCTATTATTCGAATGCATATTCTCTTTCTGTTGGTCATGTTTATCAACAAAAGTGAAATTCGATATCAAAGACAATATCAAGATAACAAGGAATATTGATGAACTAATGACCAAATTAGGTAGATTACTTGACACCCAGCAAAAGATGAAATTGGTATTCCATTGGTGGACCATATGGATGGTTGGTAATAAGCTAATCTTCCAACAACAAAAAGTGCCAAATGAAAGGGGATTTGTGAAACTTGTGGAATCATACATTAATGAATGGAATAAAGCAGGGAAGCAAAGTAAAGAGGACGACAACATAATACAAAGACAAGCAAATCCCCCCAGGAATAGTGGGAATAAAAGGAAGATGGAAAAATGGAAAAAGTCGCCAACTAGGAAATTAAAACTAAATTTCGATGGTTCTGCATCAGGGCAAAGACAAAGGTCGATAGGTTACATCATTCGTGACAGCACAGGGAATTCAATAGCAATGGGTAGCGGAATGGTCGGATACCAAACCCCTTTAATGACTGAAGGCTTGGCATTAAGAAAGGGTGTTCTCAGAGGCCTCGATTTGAGAATCCCTAAAATAATAATAGAAGGAGACTCACTCACCATTTTCAATCATTTACAGTCTAAAACTAGATGTCCATGGGAAATTGAGCTAATCATGGCTGATATTACCACCCTTCTTACGAGGTTTTACGAAGTATCGTTATCACACATTCTTCGTAACGGCAATTGTGTGGTGGATAAGGTTGCACATCTTGCTAATATTGCCTCCACCCCATCTATATACAACGACCCAGGTCTCATCGACCATATCCGAAAGGATGCTATCGGATAGCTGTTTCTCATCCGAACTTTTACTTAATAAAAAAAATTATAAACTCTTATCATAAAAATTTATGTTTTAAAAATATAAAAAATAAAAAAGTATTTTCTAAATAATTAATTTTTCTAATTATAAATAATTTATAAAACAGTGCTGAAAAGATGAACTGACAAACCATGATAAATAGCTAACAAAGCATGACAGATAGCTAACAAACGACGAAACATAAGCTGACAAAGTGACCACATCATGATGTTCCTTATTGAATATTTAACAGATATCAATGTATTTACAACATATATTACTCAAGAAACCAGGATGTTCCAAAATACATAACCTTCAAGGATCGATGTTTGCAAAATACACCAACTAGCCTAACCCACCAGAGATTGAAATGAAAACAGTAGCACCCAGATATTAGTATATTTGACAGATGTTTTTAAACACATACTAAAATTGAAAGCTCCATTTTTCCTTCAATAGATCAGAACATATAGGTTCACGATACCGAAACAGCTTATCTTGACTAAACGATCTAACATCTCCTCCAAACACTAGAGCTTCAATAGCCTTGACAGTAAAAATCCCAAAACCAGCACTGCACAACACATGAATAAAAATAGGTAAGTGCATAGACATGATGGAAAATCTAAATAAGAAATTGAACATGAAGAAAGATTATAATATACATACTCAATTTCATCATGCATGATATATATATATTGATACGTTTGGGATACCCGATCAAGATCAAGAACCACACCTTATATTTTCCCGATCTTGCAATACTCTTCCAATATCTCTTGATTAACAATTTAATTAAATTAATTAACAAACTAATTATAGCGACATAATTAAACTTAACAAAATCAAATAAAACAATAGCGACAGGAAGGAGGGAGGCGCGTGATCAAGCGCGCGAGGGAGATCCGGAGGTGCGCGAAAGCAGGAGCGTCTTAGGGGTCGTGCTCGCTGGAAGAGAAGGCCAGACGCGAGGAGCCGGGAGTACTCGCTAGGAGCGAGGGAAGCCAGGAGGACGAGCGCGAGAGCAAGAGCGAGGCACGCGAGCGCCAGACGCCAGGCGTCCGGAGCCTGATGCTAATGTCCACCAGTGCCGGTCTCCTTCTTCCTTATGGCGACGGATTGCGCTAGGGTTTTTGTTTAGGGTTTCGGTTATGGTTGTGAACGAAGGTGACTATGGTGATGATGAAGGTTATTGTTGCAGGAGGATGGTCAAGTATGAAATATAAATAAAATATAAAGTAAATTGATGCATGTCTCAGCAAATAAATACAAGACTTCTTCCCGTTGTAGTAGAAGGCAGTCAGGATCGATCCACGAGGAAGCGTGTCAGCGCCCGCCTTTTCAGTTCCAAAACTCAGCACAATTTCGACCAGAAGCATCCTCGACTTCGAGTAACGTACTCGACGTCGACCAACTTTCCTCCACGTCGACCAAGCTTTGTCAATTTCGAGTAAAAACAAAAACTAAAAATCTCACATTTTCGAATGGAAATGAATGTAAACATGAAATTTTGGAAAATAAATCAATAAACTAAAATACTTCCAAGATTAGGGCATCAACACCACAACGATAACCATGTAAAATAACACATAAAGGCATAAAAGATCATGATTTTCATCAAATAACTCTCGTTATTAACAAATAGGAATATAGAGGCTTTCGCATAAACCCTAATTGTTACTAACCCTTTTTCCCATAATTAATCCAAGTTATATTAAGATCACTTTCGTTTCAATAACACAAACAATGATCACCTTCAACTTTCGCAAAAGAATCATGCTCGTAGGAATAGAAGACGAAATCGCATCAAAAGATTGTACCTTTAGCGCATTACCTTACATGGCTACCGTCGGGCGCACCCCGACCCTAGAAGTTGGGTGACTACTCGCTCTTCATCATCAAGAAACTCATCAATAACAAAAAGGAACTAAATTGCATTAATTCAAATAAAATAGAGCTTACAACCGATCGAAGCCAAATCCCGCTCTCACTTCCCCAACCTCTCTCGGCCAAAATGCTCTCTCTCTCTCTCTCTCTCTCTCTCTCTCTCTCTCTCTCTCTCTATGTAACTAATTGTGTGTGAAATTGAATGCCTAGAAAACATCCCCTAAGGCTTTATTTATAGTGTTCATTCCCTAGCTAATCTAGGAAAGAATGATCTATCTATATCTAAACTTTCTATCTAAAAGCTTAAGATAAAACTTGGAAATAAAATAATTGTATCTAAAAGGAAATAAAGCTAATGTGGATAAATCTTTCTTCTCTTGATAGACCTTGATGTCTCTTGATTGAATATCTCGAATCATTTCTTGCAAGTAACCACAAATGCTCGGATTTCTCCACGTACTCAACTCGGACTGCTCTCGCATGTCCTCGACGTCGACCAGTTTCCTCGACGTCGAGTAGAATTCTTCTCTTGGGGTTGCACTCGAGCTCGAGCAGGCTTCGGACTCCTCAGCTTTACTCGACATCGACCAAGCTTGGCTCCTCGAGTGCTCATGCTCGACTTCGCTGGAATTCGATTGGGCCCGGGTTACTCGATGTCGACCAAAGTGGTCGATATCGACCAGCCTTGTCGAGTTGCTTCTTCCTTGTCCTTTGCTCGATCCGTTGCTTCTTGACCTTGGACTTTCTGTAATTGACTTCGAGCTTTCCATCCTCTCTCTGAATTGCTATAAAATACCTCGATATCTGCGAAATGAGACAGAAACTAGTGTAGACTCCATATTTTGGCAAATAAGCATAAACTACATAGAATATGTACTATTCTAGCCCAAATGTATGAAATGCAGGCGGAATCGATATAAAAGTAAGTCTAAAACATGGCAAATTAGGCTAACAACAAAGGTGGCGAATGACATAGAACACAAGATCAAGATAGTGTTTGGGATTGAAATCGAAGAACCCTTTAATCCATAAAGGGGTTCCTCAATTCTCTTCAATCTGAATAATTCAAAGTACATGAATTTGTTTAAATAGAAAAGCTATGGAAACTCTAAGCAATTCTTCCTTGCAAAAGAAAGAGATTGGATAGATCTAAATATCTAAAGCTAAGTAAAACTTCACTAAGATAATAATTCCTAAATAAGATAGAATATAATGTATAAGAATGAATCTATATAAGATATAATTCTTGCAACTTATTAAATCTACTTACATAAAATAACAACTTAATTAATTATGTAAATAATCTGGCCCAACACAAGAGGTACTTGATGTCCACTAAAATAGCCATGTTGAAATGCACATTTTAGCTCGATGTTCTATACACTTTGCATATTTCGCGATGGGAATATGTTAAATATATGTAATATATGCTTATTTGCAAGAAATAGAGGTCTACATAAGTTTTGGTTTAATATTACAGAATTTGGAGCCATTCCGGGACAAAACCAAGAAGCAAAGACGGAGGCTGCACTGTACTCGATATCGAGTATTTTTCGTCGATATCGACAAATAAGTACAAGCAAGGCCAGATTGAGAAAGCCAAAGTCAATGAACACATGTCCTCGATATAGAGGAAAGTAACTCGACATCGACAAAAAATGTGCGAGTAGTGCCTGGTCGAGGACGAGCTGATCGAGGAACTGAAGAGGAAGCCAACCCGACTCCAGAGCCTTACTCGATATCGAGTACTTTTACTCAATATCGACAAAACTTGAAGTCATACCCGGAGTCGAGGAAGACCACCCGATCGAGAAGCCGAGAAGAAGACAACCCGAGCAGCATTGTTACTCGATATCGACAACATTACTCGATATCGAGTAAACCCAGAAGCCCATGTCCAAGCCAGGTCGGGGAGCAGTTACTCGAGCAAGCCAGCCAGCCGAAGTCGACGTCACATTTCCTCGATATCGAGTACTTTTACTCGATATCGAGTAAAATCTCCCTGGGCCGCGTTACGCGGTTGGGCTGTCCGATGCGGTCTAGGCTTTCTTGAGAGCTAAGGAGTCCGAGATCTATCAACTATATCAAGATCCATCCATGGAGAGAGGATTTATCCACACATGAAGATATTTAGCTTTTTAGATATATTTCCCTTTTAAGATAAATATTCCCTTTATTAAAGTTTTATCTTTAGATATTAGATATACTTTCTTTCCTGGATTAGCAAGAATTAGAAGACTATAAATAAAGCCTTAGGGGCTGATTTCTATTCATTCAATTCAAGACACAATTAGTTACATAGAGGTAGAGAGAGAGAGTGAGTGGCCGAGAAGAGTTAAGGAGCGAGACCAAGTTGGCTTCAATCGGTTGTAAAGCTCTGTTTGGTTTAATGCAAGTAGTTTATTTTCCATCAATGATGTATGTGATTGCGATGAAGGGCGAGTAGTCCACCTACTTCTAGGGTTGGGGTGAGCCCGACGATAACCTTGCATGTTTGAGGTAAGATCCGACTTTTATCATGTTTTGAGCATCTACTACTTGTTATATGTTTATTACCCATCTAATGGAGGTCCATGCTAACAACTTGGATTTTAAACATAAAATCAATAGATACAATTAGGGTTTCTTGAAAGAGTTGTCTAATTGTTGGAAAAGGCGAAAGCTTGGTCCTTCGATGCGATTTACATGATTATCTGTTTTATGCCTGCCTTATGCATGTTTGGTTATCGTTGTTGCAAACCCCGATCTTGGAAGTTGTCTTTCATACATAGTTTATTTCGAATCCCACAAGCATTGTTCTTTATTTTGTTTCGGTTACTTTTTGTTCTTCCTCGATATCGACTAAATCTGGTCGATATCAAGTACTGATATTCGATCGACGAAGATCATTGTAGCTTCTCCTGTGCATGTACCCGAGATCGACAAGAGGATTCCTCGATTTCGAGGAGCTTTACTCGATATCGAGTAACCACCAAGAGCTGCTGCTGCTTTGTTCGACTTGCCTGATCTTTTGTCGACTAGCCCTAGTCGAGATCAAGCACTGTGGTCGACTTCTGTTCGTGAGATTCATCCGCTGCCTAGGATCCGCTGACACGCTTCCTCGTGGATCGATCCTGACTTCCCACTATTGCATCGGGAGGAAGTCTTGTAATTATTTGCGTGGGCCTAAATCTGGTTTGATCTGTTTTATTTTATTTTAAACTCGATTTCCTCCTACAATAAATTGGCGCCGTTGCCGGGGAAGCAATCATTCGCGCCTAAGGTAGTTAAATCTCACGTCTACTTTTGAGTTACTTCGCATGTGTATGCGCCGTTCTGGTCAACCACCTGAGTTTTACGGCTTAGACAAACCGGAACGCCTCTTACATGTCCACGCTAAACTAAAAAGAGCTATGGCGGCCGCTAAAACACAAGAACAGCTGATTGAGAGGCTTCGAAGGGAAATAGCCACCAAAGATACTCCTCTCACCACTAAGAGAGCAGCCAATGAACAGGAAGCTGAGCGTGCGAGGCAAGTAGAAGCTGACCTTGCCCAATACCCAACCACTGCAGAGGATTATATGCACCCGACTCTCGTCGTGCCTGAATCGGATATTCTAATCCCTCAAAATACTTTTAAAATTCGCACTCAATTCCTTATAGAACTCAAAAATAATGCTTTTCATCGAAGGTTTAATGAATGCCCTCTTGAACATATTACCAATTTTTCTGAGATGTACTGTATTCTTGCTGAAGGTACTACTCTGGAATATGTCAAGATGAAGGCCTTCCGATGGTCTGTCGCTGGTCCTACATTGAATTGGCTTGAAGGGCTGAAACCACGATCCCTCACGACATGGGCTCAAGTAGAGCAGGAATTTCTCAACAAATTCTTTCCTCCTTCCAAGACAGCACTCCTCCGGCAGAAGATCACAACTTTGAAACAGAAGTACGGGGAGCCACTGGCAAAAGCATGGGAATGATATAAAGAACTGCTGCGATCTTGCCCTACTCATGGACAACCACCCTACGTCATTCAAGAGATCTTCTTGAATTCTCTTGACCAAGTCACTAAGGACAGGATCAATCAGTATACTCGATATGAGTATCTGACGATGCCACCAGCAGACGCATGGGGTGTACTAGACAAGCTCACCAACTACGACAACAAGTATGGGGCTTCAACAAACTATGATGAAGATGCCTATGCCAGGCCAGCCCCATCTATGCCCCTCTATGAGCCTTCCAAGGAGATCGACCCAGATGGCAGGGAGCAGTACTACAAAGACCAGAATCGCAAGCTCCTCAAGTAAGTCAAGTATCTCTCTGTCAACCAGCCTTGCATCGAATGCGGATCACAGCGGCACACCACTACTGAGTGCCCACACACAGAGAAAGTCAGGACGGCAGAGACACACGAAGAGGTGGCTTACGCAGGGGGTCTCAATCGCTATATGGGGGATCAAAGGTTCTATCAACCACAATGGAACCAAGGTGCTCCTAGGAACCCCCCGCCATACAGAGCTCTAGGACATCAAGAAAGGGACCAAAAGAAGGATGATTTACAGCTCATCCTTGATGAGATGCGTCGGAATCAAGGCACCATCAACAATCAGTTCTAGAACATCAATGCAAAATTTGGAGAGCTAGACATCTGGAAGAAGAACATTGAGACTCAAATGGGTTAATTCGCGGCCCAAATTCCACGACCCAACCGGGCAACTCCCTGGGCAAACAGAACCAAATCCTAAGGGGAACACCGGACACGTCGCAACTATAAAGCTCAGGAGCGGGCACCAATTATACGAGCCAGAGGTTGGAAAGCACCAAGACAAAGCAGAGCAGCAACTCGACAACGAGTAGCAGCAACTCGATGTCGACCAAACCTTGGTCGATATCGACAAGAACCAACTCGACGTAGAGGAGAATCTAAGCTCGGACTCATCAGCACAGCCCAACAACTCGAGATCGACAACTCTTGTCGATATCGAGCAACCCCTAGTCGATGTTGAGGAGAAATTGGCCGATGTCGACGACTTTGCAACACCTCCGACGTCTGTTCTAGCTCCAAAGCAGAAAAAGACACTGCATTTCCCTTCCAAAGCGCTAAAAGATCCCACTGCAGGTAAGTTTAAACGTTTTGTTAATATGCTTCGAGAACTGAATGTCTCTATTCCTTTTACAGAAGCTCTGCAAGAGATGCCTGCATATGTCAAATTCCTGATGGAAATCCTGAGCAACAAGCGATCCATCTCAGAGATCGCCAGCGAATGCAAAGTGCTCCACTTCCCTGAGAAGAGACCTGACCCTAGTAAGTTTTCTGTTACTGTGGGATTTGGACAATATAAATATGAGTCCTTTTGTTATTTAGGAGCAAGTGTGAGCATCATGCCCTTATAAATCTGGCGGAAGGTAAAGATAGGGTCCATAGAACTTGCGGATGCCAAGCTATACATGACGAACAATACAGTAGTCATCCCTACAGGTATGGTTGAGAATGTCCCTGTCCAGGTTGGTAAATTCTTTATTCCAGCTGATTTCCTTATTCTAGATTGTGCTGAAGATCCTACTAGCCCTATTATTTTTGGTAGACCATTTCTAGCTACTGCAGATGCCAAGATTAGTGTCAAACAGCGATTGCTCACCTTCACAATAGGAGATGAGGTCTTAGATTTCTCTTTTGGCCCTAAAAAAGAGGAAATTTCATGGCTAGAGGTGCAAAGCATCAGCAACCACGGGATCAAGCAAATAACGGAGGAAGGTACCAGAACTCTACTCGATATCGACAAGCCCTCCTCGATATCGACCAAGCTTTTACTCGATGTCGACCAGTCTTCTTCGACATCGACTTCCTCTGCTGAGCACTAGACTTGCCAAGAGCCTAAATATGGGGTCCCTATACTCGATATCGACCAGTCTTGCTCGATGTCGACTAACCCTAAGCCCGAAGATTTCTGTTTTGGGCCAGAAAAGGTAAGTTCTGGTATGAGTTCTACTCCTCCTTAGTCCATTAAGAAATTTATAAATAATTTAAGGGGAGGTAAGGCCCCGTGGCGAGAGAATATGTGGAAACTGAGAGCTGGAAAGAGAAAGAAGGGGGAAAAGGAAGTTTATGCAAGCAACCACCTGTCAGCTGAGCTTGCATACTACAATCAGGACCTAGATGATCCAGGAGAAGGGCCAAGCACAAGCGGGCCCCACATTAACGGTCCTTGAGCACAAACGGAGAAGTTGGCCTAGCGACTCTAAAATCTAGAGCATGTATATAAAACTTTTTTAATTTTAGGACTTTGGAACTTTTGATTTTTGTTTTTGTTTTTGGTTTTTTAGTTTAGAATACTTCATGTGGAAAGTCTTGTCTTTGTGTGCAATTTAACACTTTTAGGTCGGAAAGTATAAAAGGATCGCGAAAGGTGGAATAAGAAGTCCTTGAAAAACAGTCGAAATCGACTAGGCCAGTCGAGAACGACCAAGAGGACCAGCCCACAGTTACTCGATATCGAGTAGGCCAACTCGATATCGACCAAGTCAAAAGGCTCCTCGACTTCAGCATTCCACTAGACGCTGACAGATTATTCGATATCGAGTACAGTTCTCGATATCGACCAATCCAGTTTACTCGACATGCCCTGTATTGCCTTCCTCGACGCATTATTCGGTGAGTTCCTTCCTTTACTCTTTTTTTTATTTGATTTTATACATTAGGGATACTGTATATTTTATGTATGGGGTGGGGGAAGAGCTCATTATCATTATTATATGGTTATTCTTGTTTTTTTTGTTTTACATGGTGAAATTTTGAGTAAAATTTTAAAAATTTTAAATTTTTATGCTTAAGGCAAAAACTCAAAATTCCATAAGACATCTCCCATTTCTTGTAAATTGTTCAAAGAAAAAGTGTCATTGAAGCTTTATTGAACTCAACGATGCAAAATTGGATTCATTAGAGATATAGCATAAAATTGCCTAGTAAAGGGAAGTCACAATAAAATGCATATTTTCTTGAAAACCATGAAAGGAGGTAAAATTTGAAGTTGCTTTTGATATATTGCATGATAAGAGGATGGAGGGTTTTATATTTCCATATAATGCTCATTGTTATATCCTAGCCTTACATATGCTTATGCATCACAAAAGCCATATTATGCCTTATTTCATATATTGCTCCACATGATCTAAATATTTCCCATTCTTTACCTTATTTCCTATCCGGGGATTATGTTGAGAATGATGTTACATTATGGAGATTATTATATGGTTGTTGTGTTATATATCATATATGGAGTTTGGAAGGAAATTGTTTGAAAAATATGGAAAATTGAATGAGTGAAAGAAAATCCGATCCCCTCAGGAGATAAAGGTAGATCGACCCTGCCTGCATTGAGATAATAGTTCCGCAGGATGGGACACAATGTGAGGAGTCCAAAGCACAAAGTATCCGGGGCCATTCATGACACCCATGTTTGCGACTCGCGAGAAGACAGTGTTGAGGTTAGAGAAGTAAAAGCATTATTATTGAAAAAAAAGCATTATGAAAGGTGATGAATCTTATGAAGAATGGATGTGGTAAAGAAAGTTTGGAAATATTCCATTTCCCCGGATCATTAGCACCACATTGCCAAAAAATCGCCCACCTTTAGCCTTTTACCAATCTATTCCTTATTTGAGCTTAAATTAAAGGCTTCTTGATTATTAATGCTTTGTCACATATGAATTGTTTTTGTATTACCCTCCTTTTGTGAGTAGATGTTGCTTTTTAATTGCACATGCATGGATTTGTGACACAAGTACCTACTCGATGATGGTAATTGATTGCGCAGGGTTAAATGGCATTGAATCTATGATGTTGAGAGTTTAAATCCTTCCCCTGAATGACCATCCAAGTTATTGCTTAGGGACAAGCAAGCTTAAGCATTGGGTGATTTGATGTCCACTAAAATAGCCATGTTAAATAGCCATGTTGAAATGCACATTTTAGCTCCATATTCTATACACTTTGCATATTTCGGGATGCGAATATGTTAAATATATGTAATATATGATTATTTAAAAGAAATAGAGGTCTACATGAGTTTTGGTTTAATATTACAGAATTTGGAGCCATTCCAGGACAAAACCAAGAAGCAAAGACGGAGGTTGCACTGTACTTGATATCGAGTAATTTTCGTCGATATCGACAAAGAAGTCCAAGCAAGGCCAGATCGAGAAAGCCAAAGTCGATGAACACATGTCCTCGATATCGAGGAAAGTAACTCGATATCGACAAAAAAATGTGCGAGCACTGCCTGGTCGAGGACGAGCTGATCGAGGAACTGAAGACGAAGCCAGCCCGACTCCAGAGCCTTACTCGATATCGAGTACTTTTACTCGATATCGACAAAACTTGAAGTCATACCCGGAGTCGAGGAAGACCACCTGATCGAGAAGCCGAGAAGAAGACAACCCGAGCAGCATGATAAATAGCTAACAAAGCATGACAGATAGCTAACAAACGACGAAACGTAAGCTGACAAAGTGACCACATAAGGATGTTCCTTATTGAATATTTATCAGATATCAATGTATATTACAACATATATTACACAAGAAATCAGGATGTTCCAAAATACATAACCACCAAGGATCGATGTTTGCAAAATACACCAACTAGCCTAACCCACCAGAGATTGAAATGAAAACAGCAACACCAAGATATCAGTATATTTGACAGATGTTTTTAAACAAATACTAAAATTGAAAGCTCCATTTTTCCTTCAATAGATCAGAACATATAGGTTCACGATACCGAAACATCTTATCTTGACTAAACGATCTAACATCTCCTCCAAACACTAGAGCTTCAATAGCCCTGACAATAAAAATCCCACAACAAGCACTGCACAACACATGAATAAAAATAGGTAAGTCATATACATGATGGAAAATCTAAATAAGAAAGTGAACATGAAGAAAAATTATAATATATATACTCAGTTTCATCATGAACCTATATGTTCCGATCCTTCGCCTGTGGGCTTAAGATCAAGAACCACACCGTATATATATATATATATATATATATATATATATATATATATATATATATATATATATATATATATATATATTGATACGTTTGGGATACCCGACCCTTCGCCTGTGGGCTTAAAATCAAGAACCACACCGTATATTTTCCTGATCTTGCAATACTCTTCCAATATCTCTTGATTAACAATTTAATTAAATTAATTAACAAACTAATTATAGCGACATAATTAAACTTAACAAAATCAAATAAAACAATAGCAACAGGAAGGAGGGAGGTGTAACGGCCCGGGATTATGATTCCCGAGTTACGTTTCGAGGGATGAAACCCCTCGTTGGGATCTTGTGCCCCGAGTACAGGTTGAAGGTTTGAAATCGAAGATGCGCAGTTTAAAGTGGGATTTCGCACCCAAACCCGGGGTAAACCCCTGTACCTGTCCTAAGTCTTCAACGCGCGAAAACCTTTATCATGCAAAGGACGAAAGTTCTGAAAATGATACAACTAGTGCTACGGCAGAGCCGGGTCAAAATAGAGTATAATAGGAAGAAATCCAAAAAGCATGAGTTTGGTGAAGTCAGGGTTCGTACACTCACTCTTCGCCATATGAATGGACCCCGTCATATCAGCACAAAATCAAGTAGTAGATCGGGTACCTGAAACTATACCACCAAGTCAGGCCAAGAGTCCGCCCCCGCGGGTCCTCTGACCGCGCTGAGGACATATAATACGCCTATACCTAGAATAACGGATGCCTTCATGCAGTACTGAAATAAAACCACACTATCATGCTCCTAATTCATATGTGCAGAATATTGAGGAAGGCCTTAACAAAGAATACCAAGCGGTATATCCCTCTTTTACCACCACCCCTCTTCCAGACAAGGTGGAGACTGGCCAGTTCGATGCTATAATCATATCATATCTCATCATCATATCATATCTCATCATCATATCATATCTCATGCCCATCTCGTATCTCGTGATATATATATATATATATATATATAAATGACTCGAGGAGGACAACGTCCGATGAAGCTGGGCTGCCCTATGACCCTAGCAAGGACTCTAGGACTCACAGATAACGGCCTTTCTGTATTCAAACGCATACAGAATAAGGATGCTCATTCGTAAATGCAATTCCTAAGCATGATACTACATGACATGCTCTTATGCATATCCAACACCTACATACTATATGACACATCAGGCAGGAGGTACTAGTTACTGAGTAAGCCCCGGAGGTACTTACCTGGCTAGATGATCAGCAAAAGAATAATCCAGCACACAGTAGTCACGATCACAGAATATCACCTAATTACATAACAAGAATGTACTAAGTATACTTCTATAGCTTTTCTGATCACATATATTACACACTCATACAAGCAAATAAATAAGCAAGATCACACCAACCATACTTCCAGTTCATCATGATCAACCATCTCTTATAACTTAAGATAACCTCCATATCATACTTAGTCACATTTGCATATTACTATTTCATACTCATACTCTTCATAAGTATATATATCATTATCATCATCGGTAAAAAATATTTATCCCGGCCCCTTATAATAAATCACCACAAGTCATGCCATTAGTCACACATATCATGCCGTTAGTCAAACGATCATACTATTATGCTAGTTAGTCATCGAATAACTCTTATTGTCAGTTTAGTTCAAAATCGTTTCAAGTCCGAATTAAACAGTTAAGAATTCCGACCCTTGAAATACTCGCCGAATTCCCTTTTTAATTTATTTATTAGATTAATTTCCAACCTTGAAATTCTTTTCCAAATTGTTTATAAATCTTGAAGTCCCAATAATATATTTTAAATCTCAAATAGTATTACATGATATTTTAAATACCATTTATTTAACACTTTTATAAATTATTTCCAAATCCCCTAAAATCCCGACCATTTTTATTTAATAAATCAACTCTTATAATTTTCCCAAAATATACTAATTTATCTTTTAAATCCTCAATTACTTTAATAATATATTTTAATTACCGTTAATTAGTTAGATAATATATGGATAACCCGAACCGTACCGAACCGAACCCGTAATATAATCCCAACCCGGTTTAATAAATAACAAATATATATATATATATATATATATATATATATATATATATATATATATATATATATATATATATATATATATATATATATATATATATATATATATATATGTATGTATATATGTTAAAAAGGGGGGGCCACCAAAGGCCACACCAGCCTTCTTCTTCCCCAATTTCAAATGGAGGCTCCCGCCATGGCCATCCTCACGCGATCCCGACGGCGACGTTGCACTGTGCCACTGATCGACGGAGCTTGCTACATCGCTCAGCCTCATCCAGCTCCTTGGCTCTCCCGCCTCCCTCAATCACACTTGCTGCTCCCGGCCTCGCTCTCGACGCTCGCTCGCCTCGCCTCGCAATCGGCTCTCTCGAGCTCGAAGGACCTCTCGATCTCGTCGGAGCCCTCGACCTCGCCCCACCTTCCCACACTCGGCTCTCAATCTCACTCCCCGACCAATAAACATGAAAGGAACGAACGGTATAAGGAAGGGAAGGAACGAAGCTCACCGAGGTGATTTCGCGGCTTCGGAGCTATCGATCAGAGGTTTAGGCGCCTTCGGAGGCCATCGATGGCTCGTCGAACCTGCGTCGGATTTGGGTGAGCGTGATGGTGAAGTCCGAGGGTGATTTGGATCGGAAACAAAGGAGAACGGCTTACCGGAAGATTGTTCGCACTCGAATGGGGCGATGGTGTTCCGGTGGCTTGCGGCGGCGCTGGGGAGCGTCTGGGCTGCTCCGGCTGTTGGTGGTTGCTCCGAGTGGTGCGTGGGACCTTCCGCTGGCAGATCGAGGTAGAAGGAGGGAAGGAGGAAGAGACGGTGGTTTGAAGGTGCGGTGACGGTGGTGTACGGTGATGGAACAACGGTGATGAAGATGTAAGTTTGGGACGATGGTGATGGAGATGAAGGGAGCAGCTGGAGGGAAGAAATGAAATGAAAGAGGAAAAGGTGAAGGGAAGATGGAGGTGATGGTACCAAGGACGTGTAGAAGAAGAGAGCGGAGTTGTGATGGCGATTGAGGTTGAAGGGAGCAGGTGAGGGTGATTATGAATGAATGAATGACGGGGTGAGGGGGGACCTTTAAAGAGGTATGGTGAGGGTAGTGTGTGGAAGTGGTTAAACGAATACCCGAAAACTCATCCCGAATACATGAATTTCAAATCCCGAAATTAGTTATCAAATGTTAGTTTTCCCGACTCTCACTTTCTCGATCAATTAGATTTATGAAAATAAATAAATAAAAGATATAGCCATCTGATAATTATTTTTAATTTTCGAGGTAAAAGGACGGAAATCGTTCGTCAAATTTTATATTGCGGTCGGAATTCGCTAAACGAGCTTTTAATTCGATTTAAATTCATCTTTAATTTCCTTTTTCCGAAAAATTAGGATTTAAAAATCCGAGCCTTTACATCATCCATCTCTCAAAAAAAGTCTTGTCCCCGAGACTAAAATCATTTTAAAATAGGGGATGAAGTTCGAAATTAGTGAGTCCAAGGATCATGTCATTGATCCCGTAAGTATCTCATTGGTGCCCCTATGAGATCCTCACAGTACCGTTGCCGTGATCATAATATTCCCAATAGACCGTAGCAAGAATGTGATATGGGCCCCTACCACATCCTTACTCCGACTCCTCGGTCATATCATAACTCAAAACATCACAACGTCCTCTTTAAAACACCGTTCAAAACTTCAAGTTCGAATTCCTAACCTCTCCATTCATCCTACCATCCACTTCTAAAGGCTAATCTCATATTCTCTTCTTAGGTTCTAAGACAGAATCAAGGTTCAACAGTTCAATTTCTATCATTTTCATCATCAAGCATCATATATATATATATCGGATAACAATAGCACCTCACGTCTAATAGCATAACATAATCACCTCAAGAATAGCCACATAGCATAGCATATCTAGCATCGTATCATATATGGTAGAATTTATCACATCATCTCATAGAAGTAACACACCATATCAATCTTTTAAGCACGTTATATCAATCAGATAAGTACATCATACTCATTCTAACAATCAAGCGACATTGCATTAAAGGCAAACAACTGCTTCCGTACAGTAGCATTCCATCGAGTTCATGAATAACTATGTTAGTACTACAGTTCCCTATTATCAACGGCAACACATCAGAGAATCAACATCGTCTATAGCATAGAATTCGCATAACATTCGGCCCCAAGTAAAGTATACACTAGATCACTATCCCAGGAGAATCTGCCTTACACTACAAATCATGACAAGACACGACCACTACTCACCATCCCTTGCACTAAGATCAACTTCACCGAGGTCTACCAACTCAATCCACTACCAGTTCTAGGCACCATTGTATCCTGCTCACATACAACCTTTCTAGCCTCATAACTATTCGCAATCAAGGTCGAATACCCAAACCAACTACAAGGTATCCCAACTCCTATGCCATCAAGCCATCTAAGGGCCAATCCCTTTAGACATCCTGATCTCAAGTCCTACCTTCCACTCGACTATTTAAAACTATCTCTCGGAGTTCCCAAATCACAAAATTCCCTCATTTTGATGAGCTGAACCACTCAATCTACTACCAAGGCTCCATATATAACACGTCCTTGCCCTAGGGGTTCTCTATCAGTCCCATCTTTACCCTCTAATAGAAAATTCTGAGTCCTCAACTAAACCGCTCTCATGATTGATCTAGACATTTCTTAACAATCACGCTTACTCTTCTTATGCTCTCAAGACTCCGCCCGACCATCATCTCCTAAAGAGACATCTCGAATCACCTTGCTAACCTAATCATACTTCCCACGCAACTAACCACTCTCACTAACCATCCACCTCTAAGGACCCAACTCATGCTGACCATTTCACACCTGACACCCCTGAACAATTCTAATGCAGAACCCAACTAGTGGTACTCCCAACCACGAATCACCATGACCCTCAAGCCGACCCACTCTAGATCCTCTTCCCAGCACACTCTACCCTGACTAGTTCCCTCAACTCCGCATGTTTCCCCCAAATTGCCTCAGATCACACTTCCTCAAACTTCAAAATCTCTACTGCTTAAACCCTTATCTACCGATCATCATTTTCACCGAATTCCTATGACATCCTCGTCCGAATTTCCTAAGTACCGCAACTTCACCAGCCTTCTAAAATCTCTTATCCTCTAGCGTCCTCAATACTTTCTGCTTTGCCTAGTTCCCAAATCCATGCTCATAATCTCTCTATCTCAACCCTAAGCGCACAGTCTTACTAGGAATCTCAACTACATCATTGCCTAGCTATCAGCCTTTCCTTAAAGATTCATCTCACATCCTCAAATACCTCAATAGCCATAATAACATCCACTCATAAATCTCGATTCATTCCCTATGTCAAAATCCTCCAACAACGCACCTATAAATCCTTCACTCATCAATTTCCCAAAAATTACCAATCCTACCTAAACAACCCCAAATACTCATCACACGAACAACCCTAATATGAACAACCTAATATCCCCGATCGATAATTTCCCAAGAAACCTCATACTACTCTTCCTTGGCAACTCCTCAACCTCATCCCTTACCGAAATCGCTCCCATTCATAGCACACACCACCTAGTCCCAAATTCTACGATTCCTCAAACGTTCCTTAACCGATCATCCTCGAATCTGCCCACGATCCGCTCCTAGACTAACTAGACACCTTCCTTGGCACACCAATCCATCTCACAACACCTCCCTTCAAGAATCCCCCGATCAACTCCTAGCTCGCCCATCCACCTCTAGAACTATCCTAACTACCTCTACCCACACCCAAACTCAAGATCACCCTAATGAAACTAGTCCAGACCTGAGTCAACCACTCTCTTATACTACCCGCACACACTACCTTCCTAGACTACCACTTCTCACTAGGACACCCCCCCTTAAAATCTTGGCACACTAGCCCCACGTACTGCTCACCTTAGACCTACCTAGAAGCTCATCTATACTCACAGACCAATATCTTCGACACATCCCAACTCACTCAGCTCTACCCAAGCTAACGCATCCTTTCTGCACCCCATCTCACATGACCAATGACCCAATCCAAATACCTTAATCCACCTGCCACTTTCCAACCTGTCTCACCGAAGAATCTCACAACTCAAGCTCAAGAATAAAGCACTCTCATACATATAACTCAAAACCTACTCACCCGCAAGTCAGTATACCAAGCACATAGGCACATCGTCATAGAAACAAGTTAGTCAAGGAATCATCGCTACAATTTGGATTAGTATAGAAGAATCCACAATTTGGATTAAGAAAGTCCTTCCTTGAGTCATCTAAGAGAATCACGTACGCGGCTACCATCTTTCAAATTTGTTCGTCCTTTGTATACTTTTGGGGACGTCAGTCCTGTGGTCTATGGGTCATGGACCCATCACACTTCCGTTGCGCTGTTATGGTGCCACTTGGTCGTCGGTCCTTTCTTGCATGTCGGCGCTCATCGAAGGATTGCAAGGGTTATAAGTTACAGAGATAGGGGAGAGACAAGAGCAACTAGACATGTACCAGGACTAGGGATGACGAGACCAAGGATAAGATCCCAATGAGGGGTTTCATCCCTCGAAACGTAACTCGGGAATCACAATCCCGTAACCCGAACCGTACCGAACCGAACCCGTAATATAATCCCAACCCGGTTTAATAAATAACAAATATATACATGTATATATGTTAGAAAGGGGGGGCCACCAAAGGCCACACCAACCTTCTTCTTCCCCAATTTCAAATGGAGGCTCCCGCCACGGCCATCCTCACGCGATCCCGTCGGCGACGTTGCACTGTGCCACTGATCGACGGAGCTTGCTACATCGCTCAGCCTCATCCAGCTCCTTGGCTCTCCCGCCTCCCTCAATCACACTTGCTGCTCCCGGCCTCGCTCTCGACGCTCGCTCGCCTCGCCTCGCAATCGGCTCTCTCGAGCTCGAAGGACCTCTCGATCTCGTCGGAGCCCTCGACCTCGCCCCACCTTCCCACACTCGGCTCTCAATCTCACTCCCCGACCAATAAACATGAAAGGAACGAACGGTATAAGGAAGGGAAGGAACGAAGCTCACCGAGGTGATTTCGCGGCTTCGGAGCTATCGATCAGAGGTTTGGGCGCCTTCGGAGGCCATCGATGGCTCGTCGAACCTGCGTCGGATTTGGGTGAGCGTGATGGTGAAGTCCGAGGGTGATTTGGATCGAAAACGAAGGACAACGGCTTACCGGAAGATTTTTCGCACTCGAAAGGGGCGATGGTGTTCCGGTGGCTTGCGGCGGCGCTAGGGGGCGTCTGGGCTGCTCCGGCTGTTGGTGGTTGCTCCGAGGGGTGCGTGGGACCTTCCGCTGGCAGCTCGAGGTGGAAGGAGGGAAGGAGGAAGAGACGGTGGTTTGAAGGTACGGTGACGGTGGTGTACGGTGATGGAACAACGGTGATGAAGATGTAAGTGTGGGACGATGGTGATGGAGAGGAAGGGAGCAGCTGGAGGGAAGAAATGAAATGAAAGAGGAAGAGGGGAAGGGAAGATGGAGGTGATGGTACCAAGGACATGTAGAAGAAGAGAGCGGAGTGGTGATGGCGATTGAGGTTGAAGGGAGCAGGTGAGGGTGATGATGAATGAATGAATGACGGGGTGAGGGAGGACCTTTAAAGAGGTATGGTGAGGGTAGTGTGTGGAAGTGGTTAAACCAATACCCGAAAATTCAACCCGAATACATGAATTTCAAATCCCGAAATTAGTTATCAAATGTTAGTTTTCCCGACTCTCACTTTCTCGATCAATTAGATTTATAAAAATAAATAAATAAAAGATATCGCCATCTGATAATTATTTTTATTTTTCGAGGTAAAAGGACGGAAATCGTTCGTCAAATTTTATATTACGGTCGGAATCCGCTAAACGAGCTTTTAATTCGATTTAAATTCATCTTTAATTTCCTTTTTCCAAAAAATTAGGATTGGAAAATCCGAGCCTTTACAGGAGGCGCGTGATCAAGCGCGTGAGGGAGATCCGGAGGTGCGCGGGAGCAAGAGCGTCTCAGGGGTCGTGCTCTCTCGAAGAGAAGACCAGACGCGAGGAGCCGGGAGTACTCACTAGGAGCGAGGGATGCCGCGAGGACGAGCGCAAGAGCGAGAGCGAGAGCGAGGCGCGCGAGCACCAGACACCAGGCGTCCGGAGCCTGATGCTGATGTCCATCAGTGCCGGTCTCCTTCTTTCTTATGGCGATGGATTGCGCTAGGGTTTGTGCTTAGGGTTTCGGTTATGGTTGTGAACGAAGGTGACTATGGTGATGATGAAGGTTATTGTTGCAGGAGGATGGTCAAGTATGAAATATAAATAAAATATAAAACAAATTGACGCCTGTCTCAGCAAATAAATACAAGACTTCTTCCCGTTGTAGTAGAAGGCAGTCAGGATCGATCCACGATGAAGCGTGTCAGCGCCCGCCTTTTCAGTTCCAAAACTCAGCACGATTTCGACCAGAAGCGTCCTCGCCTTCGAGTAACGTACTGGACTTCGACCACTCTGTCGAGTAAAACAGAAAGCAAAGACGAACAGAAAACAAAAACGAAAGCAAAGTAGTCGATCTCGACCAAACTAACTCGACGTCGGCCAACTTTCCTCCATGTCGACCAAGCTTTGTCGATTTCGAGAAAAAACAAAAACTAAAAATCTCACCTTTTCGAATGGAAACGAATGTAAACACGAAATTTTGGAAAATAAATCAATAAACTAAAATACTTCCAAGATTAGGGCATCAACACCACAACGATAAACATGTAAAATAACACATAAAGGCATAAAAGATCATGCTTTTCATCAAATAACTCTCGTTATTAACAAATAAGAATATAGAGGCTTTCGCATAAACCTTAATTGTTACTAACCTTTTTTCCCATAATTAATCCAATTTGTATTATGATCACTTTCGTTTCAATAACACAAACAATGATCACCTTCAACTTTCGCAAAAGAATCATGCTCGTAGGGATAGAAGACGAAATCGCATCAAAAGATTGTACCTTTAGCGCATTACCTTACATGGCTACCGTCGGGCTCACCCCGACCCTAGAAGTTGGGTGACTACTCGCTCTTCATCATCAAGAAACTCAACAATAACAAAAAGGAACTAAATTGCATTAATTCAAATAAAATAGAGCTTACAACCGATCGAAGCCAAATTCCGCTCTCACTTCTCCAACCTCTCTCGGCCAAAATGCTCTCTCTCTCTCTCTCTCTCTCTGTAACTAACTGTGTGTGAAATTGAATGCCTATAAAACATCCCCTAAGGCTTTATATATAGTGTTCATTCCCTAGCTAATCTAGGAAAGAATGATCTATCTATATCTAAACTTTCTATCTAAAAGCTTAAGATAAAACTTGGAAATAAAATAATTATATCTAAAAGGAAATAAAACTAATGTGGATAAATATTCCTTCTCTTGATAGATCTTGATGTCTCTTGATAGAATATCTCGAATCTTTTCTTGCAAGTAACCACAAATGCTCGGATTTCTCCTCGTACTCGACTCGGACTGCTCTCGCATGTCCTCGACGTCGACCAGTTTCCTCGACGTCGAGTAGAATTCTTCTCCCGCGGTTGCAATCGAGCTCGAGCAGGCTTCGGACACATCGGCTTTACTCGACATCGACCAAGCTTGGCTCCTCGAGTGCTCCTGCTCGACTTCGCTGGAATTCGACTAGACTCGGGTTACTCAATGTCGACCAAAGTGGTCGATATCGACCAGCCTTATCAAGTTGCTTCTTCCTTGTCCTTTGCTCGATCCGTTGCTTCTTGACCTTGGACTTTCTGTAATTGACTTCGAGCTTTCCGTCCTCTCCCTGAATTGCTGTAAAATACCTCGAAATCTGCGAAATTAAACAGAAACTAGTGTAGACTCCATATGTTAAATATATGTAATATATTCTTATTTACAAGAAATAGAGGTCTACATAAGTTTTGGTTTAATATTACAGAATTTGGAGCCATTCCGGGACAAAACCAAGAAGCAAACACGGAGGCTGCACTGTACTCGATATCGAGTATTTTTCGTTGATATCGACAAGGAAGTCCAAGCAAGGCCAGATGGAGAAAGGCAAAGTCGATGAACACATGTGCTTGATACCGAGGAAAGTAACTCGATATCGACAAAAAATGTGCGAGCAATCCCTGGTCGAGGACGAGCTGATCAAGGAAATAAAGACGAAGCCAACCCGGCTCTAGAGCCTTACTCGATATCGAGTACTTTTACTCGATATCGACAAAACTTGAAGTCATACCCGGAGTCGAGGAAGACCACCTGATCGAGAAGCCGAGAAGAAGACAACCCGAGCAGTATTGTTATTCGATATCGACAACATTACTCGATATCGAGTAAACCCAAAAGCCCATGTCCAAGCCAGGTCGGGGAGCAGTTACTCAAGCAAGCCAGCCAGCCGAAGTCGACGTCACATTTCCTCGATATCGAGTACTTTTACTCGATATCGAGTAAAATCTCCCTGGGCCGCGTTACACGGTTGGGCTGTCCGACGCGATTTCGGCTTTCTTGAGAGCTAAGGAGTCCAAGATCTATCAACTATATCAAGATCCATCCATGGAGAGAGGATTTATCCACACATGAAGATATTTAGCTTTTTAGATATATTTCCCTTTTAAGATAAATATTCCCTTTATTAAAGTTTTATCTTTAGGTATTAGATATTTTTTCTTTCCTTGATTAGCAAGGATTAGAAGCCTATAAATAAAGCCTTAGGGGCTGATTTCTATTTATTCAATTCAAGACACAATTAGTTACATAGAGGTAGAGAGAGAGAGTGTGAGTGGCCGAGAAGAGTTAAGGAGCGAGACCAAGTTGGCTTCGATCGGTTGTAAAGCTCTGTTTGGTTTAATGCAAGTAGTTTATTTGCCATCAATGATGTCTGTGATTGCGATGAAGCGCGAGTAGTCAACCTACTTCTAGGGTTGGGGTGAGCCCGACGATAACCCTACATGTTTCAGTTAAAGATCCGACTTTTATCATGTTTTGAGCATCTACTACTTGTTATATGTTTATTACCCATCTAATGGAGGTCAATGCTAACAACTTGGATTGTAAACATAAAATCGGTAGATAAAATTAGGGTTTCTTGAAAGAGTTGTCTAATTGTTGGAAAAGGCAAAAGCTTGGTCCTTCGATGCGATTTACATGATTATCTCTTTTATTCCTGCCTTATGCATGTTTGGTTATCGTTGTTGCAAACCCCGATCTTGGAAGTTGTCTTTCATACATAGTTTATTTCGAATCCCACAAGCATTGCTCTTTATTTTGTTTCGGTTACTTTCTGTTCTTCCTCGATATCGACTAAATCTGGTCGATATCAAGTACTGATATTCGATCGACGAAGATCGATGTAGCTTCTCCTTTGTAGGTACCCGAGATCGACAAGAGGCTTCCTCGATATCGAGGTGTTTTACTCGATATCGAGTAACCACCGAGAGCTACTGATTTTATGTTTACAATCCAAGTAAATCGCATCAAAGGACCAAGCATTCGCCTTTTTCAACAATTAGACAACTCTTTCAAGAAACCTTAATTTATCTCTACTGATTTTATGTTTACAATCCAAGTTGTTAGCATGAACCTCCATTAGATGGGTAATAAACACATAACAAGTAGTAGATGCTCAAAACATGGTAAAAGTCAGATCTTTACCTCAAACACGTAGGGCTATCGTCGAGCTCACCCCAACCCTAGAAGTGGGTGGACTACTCACGCTTCATCGCATTCGCAGACATCATTGATTGAAAGAAAATAACTACTTGCATTAAATCAAACAGAGCTTACAACCAAAGGAAGCCAATTCCGCTCTTGCTTCACCAACTCCTCTTGGCCACTCACTCTCTCTCTCTACTACTCCTTCTACTGAAATTGAATGCTTAGAAATAAGCCCCATGGGCTTTATTTATAGGCTTCTAATCCTTGCTAATCAAGGCTAGATATCTCTATCTATATCTAAATCTCTATATCTAAAAGCTTAAAGATAAATAAATGGAATAACATAAATAAATCCAAAAAAGAAACTATATCTAAAAGGCTAAAATATCTTCTTGTGGATAAATCTTCTTCTCCATGGATAGATGTTGATAGATCTTGGATAGAATCGGACATCTTCGGCCCCAAGTAATCCAAAACCGTGTAGGACAGCTCAAACCGCGTACGCGGCTCCAGATAGATCTCCTCGATATCAAGTAAATTACTCGATATCGAGTAAAGTTGGTGTCGACTTCAACTTTAGCGGCATGCTCGACTAGCTGGTCTTCAACATGGCTCGGGTGCGCACTTCTGGTGTCCTCGATATCGAGTAAACTCGTCGATATCGAGGAACTTGGTTCATCGACTAGGCTGGCTTGGTGTTGTCGAGTAGCCTCTCTTCGACATTGCTCGGACATATTCTCTAGGTTTGTCGATATCGAGGAGTTTCCTCGATATCGAGGAGAGTGGCGCTCAGTGTCCGATTGTCTGGTCAAGTCGAGTAGCATTCTTCGGATCCTCGATCAAGCTCTCCTCCTCGACTCCGGGCTGGCTTTCAATTCTTGTCGATATCGAGTAGATTACTCGATATCGAGTAACTCTCTGGAGTCGGGTAACTTCGTTCCTCAGCTTCTCGACCTGGTGCTCCTCGATCAGTGATGTGCCCGGACATTGTTTGTCGATATCGAGTACTCTTCAAGCTCCGTCTTTGCTTCTTGGTTTTATCCCGAAATGGCTCCATATTCTGCAATATTAAACCAAAACTTATGTAGATCTCTATTTCTTGCAAATAAACACATATTACATAAATTCGACATATTCCCAACCCGAAATATGCAAAGTGTATAGAATATGGACCTAAACTGTGCATTTCAACATGGGTATTTTAATAGACATCAACATCATTTGTCCCGAGCCAACCGAAGGTACAAATACACAGTTGGGATGTAACAAGAGCCAAGGTTGTGGACATAACCGGCAAGGTTATTACTCCAAAGAAAAGAAAAGAAAAATTCGTAGGTCTACAAAACGTTCATGGGGTGGGGGCAACCAGCAAAGAAATGGACATTTTCCACTTCTTAATTAAATCGATCGGAAGCGGAAATCATCTACAAAGGCCTTTATATTCAATCAAAATGTTTCTTCTAAAATAAAAAAGATTTTTTTTTTTGGTCGGAGAACATGAGAGGCTAGCTCTCATTAGATTGCAACTCAAACACAAACAAACTGGGCTACACAAGCAATAATCGGGGAGTAGCCCTTCCCCTAGCATCCTCATCAACAATCAACTCTACCTCTGATGGCGGCACTAAAATAATATGACAACCAAACGGAAAAGTAAAAGCAAGAGCTGCAAGGGAGTCGGCAACGAAATTCGCTTCCCTAAAGACATGGCGTAGCTGGATTTCCCAATCACGCGCTAGAAAGCTCTGGCATTGGTGCACCAGGCTCGAAAGGGGATGCGACCCATCCACCATTTTCTCTACGAGTGTAGTCACAAGTCGTGAATCAACCTCAACCATAACCTTCCTGTAGCCTTTTTCCCAAGCTAGCCGGAGGCCATCAAACAAGCCTCATAGCTCCGCAGTCGGGACAGTACATCGGCCAATATGACGGGTGTACCCCACCACCCACCGGCCCTCCACATCGCGGACAACCCCTCCAGCCCCAGCTATGCCATCTCCCGAGACCGTCCCATCCGAGTTCAATTTCACCCAGCCATCCGGGGGTTTCTCCCAAGCGATTTCCGACCGACGCTGCACCCTAGCTGCGCCTTCCCCATTGGCAGTCCTCCAGGACGTCGCATATTCCTTCGCCCTTGCCTTGATAAACTGGGCACGATCGAAATTACCCTCCTTCTGATTGAAAATCCTATCATTCCGCCACCTCCATATCCACCACAAGGCCATCGCAAACACACTAGGCCAGTCCCCCCCTTCTGCATGATCAGCGGCAACTAATAGGTTGGAACGGATCCAACTAGAAAAAGGTGCCACTAAAAAATCCACACACGCCCCTGGAACCCGGACATCATGCCAAAGGCCACTGATCTTGCGACAATCCCTAAACAGATGGAGAAGAGATTCTGAGCATCCCGAACAATCCTTACAACAAGGATCCGCCGCAAGGTGACGCCGTACCCTCTCCTCGTTGGTTAGAATCGCCCCTCGGACCACCAACCAAAGAAAATAACGCACCCTTTCCGGCGCCTTTAGACCCCAAATTTTCTTAAACACCTGGGAGTAATTGAAGCTCACCTCACTAGAGCCCCGTAACAGCCTATATGCAGAGTTAATGGAATAACCCCCGTCCGGTGTGGCTCGCCAGCTGAGTCTGTCCTCCTCGGCCTCTGTCTCATCAATACCAAAGGAGGCAAGCAACATTAGCACCTCCGCTGGCAGCAGATTGTGAAAGGCACCCCAATCCCATCCACTCTGCGATATCCAGTAGGATCGAACGGTTCTTGCCAAGGTGCCCTCACCCAACGTAATACTGGCAACCTCCCTCAAAGGGCGTTCGCCAATCCATATGTCCGACCAAAAGCGCACAAGCTCTCCATTACCAATGACCCATCGAGCACCTGCCGCAACAACAGTTGCCGAGCTATGGAGCATACTAGACCAAACATGAGACGTCCCGACCACTCCACCTGCGACCGACCGCATATATTTAGCCCAGAGGATATCACTCCAGGCCTCCCCGTCCTTGTTAGTAAGGAACTGCCACATCAACTTCCCAGTTGCAGCGACATTGAGATCCTTCATAGCATGAATCCCCAACCCACCTAGTTCCTTCGGGCTGCAAACGGTGTCCCAGCTCACCAACTGCATGCGATGTCCCGCATCGGTGCCTCCCCAAATGAAGTTCCTACACAGTTTGTCAATTTTAGCACACGTATCAGCAGGCAATATGACCGACGACATGGAATAAACAGGAATTGAAGTTAGGACAGATTTAGTGAGCGTAATCCTCCCTGCCAGGCTAAGATATTTGCCCTTCCAACTCGCTAATCTCGAGCTGACTTTATCAATCAACGGAGCAAAGGTGTGCTTGTTGATCCGTCTATGTAGTACTGGCATCCCAAGATAACTTCCAAGATCATTCGTGACCTCAAAACCACACTCCCTTTTCAGCTCCGCTACCACCCCTTGGCCAACGTTCGGGGAGACGAATAATTTGGATTTGGCTATGCTGACTCGTTGGCCGGAGGATTCACAAAACCGATGCAACAAGCTTTGAATCAGTCGAAGTTGGCCAATTGATGCTTCCACGACCAACACGATGTCATCTGCAAATAGAACATGAGAAACATTAGGTCCATTCCTGGTAAGCCGAGCTGGGATCCAATACCCAAACTCGACCGCCTGGAATATAGCTTGACTAAGTCTCTCAAGACACAAGATAAATAAATAAGGAGATATCGGATCTCCCTGTCGCAAACCCCTCGTCGGCCTGAATCCCTCAGTCATCTCGCCATTAACTAGGACCTTAGTATAGATCGTGGAGATGCAAGCCTTGATCCACCCCAACCAACACTCTTGAAATCCGGCATCCCGCAATGTATCGATCACAAAATCCCATCGGAGACGATCATAAGCCTTCTCCAGGTCAATTTTGAGGATCATCCAGCCCTTCCTTCCCCTCTTTTTCCTCATTGAGTGGACCAGCTCCTGCATCACCACAATGTTATCATTAATGAGTCTTCCTATTCACGAGCACTTTCGTAATGGTTTTATATAACACATTACAAAGGCTAATCGGCCGGAACTGGCTAATGGTCTCGGGCTTCGCCACATTGGCAAGCAAAACAATTAGGGTATCATTCATCCCTTCCGGCATCACTGCTGAGTTGAAAAATGCACGGACACAGCCCTTGACCGAGGATGCCACCACCTCCCAACACTTCTGGAAAAACACTGCTTGAAACCCATCCACTCCAGGTGCTTTGAACGAACCCATCTCTCGCACAGCTTGAGCAATCTCGTCGTCAGTAACTGGCGCCTCAATAGCAGCCCAATCAGGCCCAGGAAGGCATGGGAAGTTGGCCGGACCCAGCGAGCAAAGCCTCAGCTCATCAGAAGGAATGGTATACAGGCTCTGATAGAACTCCATGACAACATTCTCAATGGCTTTACTATCGCTGATTTCGGCACCATCCGTACCCTTTAACACCACTATCTGGTTGCGCTGCCGCCGGACCACAGTAGACAGATGAAAGAAGGAGCTATTCCGGTCCCCATCACATAGCCATTGCTCTCTGGACTTTTGGAACCAAAGCAATTCTTCCTGTTCAAGAGTCGTAGCAAGCTCGGTCTGCAACTCAGCCTCACGACCCAACAACTCGGGCGTCACCTGTGAGCCCAGATCCTCTTGCACCTTGGCCAGATGTGACTCAATCCACTTCTTCCTTTCAAAAATGCTACCAAACACCTCTCGATTCCATTTAAGAAGACAGGTTCGCAATTTCCCAAGCGTTGTCGGTGTCGAGCACGTCACGTCCCAAGCCCCAGAGACGGTCTCCTTGAACTGTGGGTGATTCGTCCATGCAGCTTGGAAACGGAAAGGTCTCCTACCCTCCTTCACTCTTCTTCTCGGGCTAAGTTCAAGAAGGAGCGGGCAATGATCGGAACCAAACTTAGGCAGATGCCGAACAGCAGCTTCAGGCCAGTCTAACCTGCCGATACTATTGACGAAGCACCGATCAATCCTACTCGCTTGGTAAGTCGCCGAAGATCTTCCTCTACTCCAGGTAAACTCAGGCCCCGAGAAGCCCAAATCAACCAAATCAGCTCTGTCGGTCCAGTCCCGAAACCTCTCTGTATCAGCCGACATCCTACCACCAGCATCGCTCCTCTCCTAACTATGAAGCACACAGTTGAAATCTCCTCCGATGAAGACCGACCCAGCACTATTAGCAGTAGCAAGTTCTAAATCGTCCCAGAATCGCCTACGATCCGGCTCATTAGGGAACGCATAGGCCACAACCAGTGTGAACGTAAGCGGCCCACTAGAGATCTCAGCAACAATAAACATCTCATGTGTTTGAATAATGGACAGATTCACCCTATCCCCTTTCCAAATAAGCCACACACCTCCCCGGAAGCCAGTGGCATCAACGATCTGCCTATCGGAGAACCCCAATCTCTCCCAAACCTTTTTCACAGTATCCCCCGAAAACTTAGGCTCAAGAATAGCAAGAACATCAACCTTGTGGCGTCGACTCATGTATTTGATTGCTCTACGACACCTGTCGCCACCGGCGCCGCAGCAATTCCAAATAAGACAATTCATAAGGACAACGGGGATTGTTCCGCCGGTACCGGGCTAACCCCAGCATTCCGAACAGAAACCTCAACCACCATGTTCTCACTCTCAGCAGCCCTCGAGACTGTAGTACCGACGACTGTCGGCTCCAAAACGGCATCAGCACCTGCGACCCTATTAATATCACTTCCGGCATCGTGGCCCTGAACCTCCTCTCCTCTAGACGTCGGCACTGTATCCCTGGCGCTACTCTTCTCTTTCCAGAAGCTAATGGACTCCTCTTCACTCCTCATTTTCTTGGATGGGCATTGACACGGGTATTAGGAAGGAAATGCTGATTTGAGTTGATTCTATTTGATAAAGTTTCTAGCGAGACCCATTTGTCTTCCTAGGATCTAATAGATTTTCCGTCTCCTATAGTCCAAATGAGTCCTGATTTGAATTTATCTATTAGGAAACTTGCTTTTCGCCAATGTCAAGAGGCATTGCCTTTCTGCTTATAATTTATGATATCAGTTTCCTTCATGTATTTGTATTTTATAATTTTTACCCAGTAATTATCTGGTTCTGCTAGTGTTTTCCAAAACAATTTCATTTGGAGAGCTTCATTCATGTCTTTAGATTTCGTTAATCCCAATCCATCTTTCCTTTTTGGTTTACATATTCTATCCCAGTTGATGAGTGGTCTATGTTGTACATCTTTGTTCCAGAAGAAGATTTTGTTTACTTGATCCAGTTCTTTATGGATGCTGCTAGGAAGTACAAAACTTTGCATTTTGTATAGTGGTTTAGCAGCCAAATTCGAGTTGATTAGGATTGATTGTCCTTGTTGTGAGAGAGAATTAGCTCTCCATTTTGTGAATTGTTCCTTTGATTTACATACAATATTCTCAAAGTCTCCTTATTTACTTTACCATTGATTTTGGGACATCTAAGA
The DNA here is from genome assembly GCA_037127255.1 of Persicaria tinctoria. Lineage (NCBI taxonomy): Eukaryota > Viridiplantae > Streptophyta > Magnoliopsida > Caryophyllales > Polygonaceae > Persicaria > Persicaria tinctoria. The sequence continues at coordinate 34,144,767 of JBANSL010000020.1, forward strand.
TAATTTTCTAATGCTCTGGTGTGCGAGATTTGAAGGTTTTGTATCAAAGCATCTATTCTTGAGCTTGGTACCCCTAATGTGGTTTGGAAGTTGGACTTGTGAAAATTAACCGTTTGTCCTAACACTGAACAATATGCATCAATAATATCCTTTACTTTCACGCTTACCTCAACTGTTGCTTTTGCAAAGATTATTATGTCATTTGCAAACGCTAAAAATGGTATGCATGGCCCCCGATGACCATATTTGAAGCCTATTTTAGCTTTGGGTGATATTTATTCCTTGTGAAGTTCTCTTGCTAAAACTTCCGCTCCAAGGATGAAAAGAAAAGTTGATAGCGGGTCACCCTAACGGATGCCTCTATATGCTTTTCCCTACAACGTTTATGTGTCAAAAAACCATGGCAAATAAGTTTGCTTCCAAATTAATTAGCAACATCCACACAAATTAATTAGTAACATCCCGACTTGCACAATCATATGCGTCAATCACAAAAGAAATTAATTAATTACACTTGATTATACCAATTAATTACAAAACCTATGTACACATGTAGAAAGGTTTTACATGAACTTTTAAAAATTATTTTTTTAGCATTTTCACTTGTTAAAAAATATTTAAAAATATATTTTTTTGTGTAATTTAACTTTATGTACACATAGACACCCGCTATGTATATGTTTTGTGGGGAAAAAAATTAACAAGAAGTGGTTTAGAGACACCCACTTTTTATATGGTTCAGACAGTTTATACTATATGGTTCAGACCATTTATACTTCAATGTTTAAACCATTTTACTCACAGTGGTTCATCCATTTTACTCTAGTGGTTCATGTCTTTTAAACTGTATGGTTCAGACCATTTATACTATATGGTTCAGACAATTTGTACTATATGTTCCAAACCATTTATACTATATGGTTCAGACCATTTTGCTCATAGTGGTTCAACCATTTTACTCGTACATGTTCAGGTCTTTTGAGTATGGTTTAGATCATTTATACTATATGGTTTGAACAATTTATACCATATGGTTTAGACCATTTATACTATATGGTTCATACTATTTTACTCATAGTGGTTAAGCCATTTTACTCGTAGTTGTTCAACCCTATGACTCGTAGTGGTTTGACCATTTTACTCATAGTGGTTCAACACTTTATTTCTTTCATGAACCACTCATATTTCTTTCTTGAACCACTATATATTTAGTCAATGAATCACTCTCAATTATATGTGCTGAACCAATTACAATAAAATTAATGAACCACTTCTTTTTATTTTAACCCGATTCTGAATAGAAATGAGCTATAAAGTCACAGTTTTTTAGCCCGATTTTATTTAGAACCGAGATATAAAGCCATTGCAGAATTTTAAAACATAATTATTTTAGCACGGTTATAAGGCTGAACCGAGCTATAAAGTCATCGTGTAATTTTAAAAACTTGGTTTTTAGCTCGGGTTTTAAAATGAACCGAGCTATAAAGTGGTTCTCATGGTTTTTACCACAATTTAAGTGGTTCTCAAGTTTATATATACATTTATATATTGATAAAAATCCTGCAAGAGTATTAAACTCCGCTCGTATGGGCGTGTACTAAATCCTATTAGGGTTGACTAAATCCTGCTAAGGTTTCTGGGTGCTCTTCACTTAGGCGGTGTGTGGCTCTAAGGTGGCGTATCTTGGCGATATTCTCCATGGATTTGGTTCTGGATTTGAAGTCAAGATAGGTTAGGGTCGTGGTAGTGCGTATCGTGGACTTAAGAGCCAGGGACTTAAGAGGCGCCGACCTATGCCACCTAGCCCTCTCAGGTCCGTGATTCTCACTTGGAGCCTGAAAAAGGAAAAGCTCTTGTCACATGGGTGAGGCTTCACTTATAAATCACTCCCAACATCCTTATGATATTTGATGTGGGACGGGATGCTATAATCTCCTCTACTTAAAGCACCGACGACCCCGTCGGGCCCAAGGGACTGACCTCCTGGAGGATCGTACGCGAGCATATATACTATCGGCGCACCTCCGGGCCCGGAACCTAGTGACGGGAGGAAAACTCGTCATTGATCCTGTCAAAATATAACTCAAACTTATAACTAATACAGCAATAAGTACGAGGTTAACCCCATAGGGAAATTTGCTATCCAGGTGTGATTCAGATGCCAATCAAGTAACCAAAGGGGGGTTTTATGAATGCAAAAGATCCGCCTTTTATCAAAGAGTAAGAATGAAAACAAACGTAAATGAACTTGATTTAGACAATATTGAGAAATAGTCCTACCTACAATTATCCACTTTATTTTGTTCAAATGATCCTTGTAACTTCCTCTCGTCCTTTTAGGTTTCCTATTAATGTCATTGTCCCAACCTAATATATTTTCTAGTCCAACCAGTCATTGAGACCCTTATCTCATGAATAATCCCTAAACAAGGATTGAACCCAATCGATAGCTTTAAGTTCAGAGATTAACCAAGATATTTGAAGTCCTTACAGAGAGATTTAACAACACATCCAACTCCCTACCCATCCAATTTGTTCAACCAACCCTAAATGGATAAGTTTGCTAGCTACTTGGGTTAAGGTTCGCAGCCAGGAATCTACAAAACCCTAGCAATTGAATTGATCTAACAAGTTGGCCAGACAAGATAGAACAAAACAATCAATCATTCAAGAGCAAAGAAGTTGAAACATTCAATATAGGAATTAAGGAACAGATTCAGAAACTCACAATCAATCAAAATAAAGCTTACAATTGTAGATAGAAGAAAGGAGTTTAGTTTCTCATGGGAAACATCGCTCAATCTCTCTAATTGGCTGATGAACGTAGTAGTTAATAGAACTAGGGTAAAAATCGTACTTAAAACTCAAGTCGGCGAAAATCCTCATAGAAAACTAGGTTAACTTAATGAAACGACATGCCTCTACGCTGACGAATGATACAGCGACCGCAGAGGCGGCCGCCGCATCTGTGTCGCGGCTGCCTCCTGGCTGCTGCTCGATGTTTTTGGATGCAGGAATGTCTCGGCCTCTGCATCTGTATTGTACGTAAAACCCAAATCGACTCAGCTCTTTTTGTAAACATGAAAGTTGTAGGTCTATGAAGGAGCTTTCCAACACATGGTCCTACCAGTCAATCGGACAACCGGGGCCTCCAGAAAGTGCAAAACAAGTTCAGCTTGTCTGGCAATAACTTATGCAGACTTGTTCTTCATTTAGACTTTCTTCTTCTTCTCAGGACCTCATTAGATCTTTATGTAAGCTTCTTCGATCAACTCGACTTTCTCGTCCAATGTGTTATCAACCCATGTCTCCTCCTCGCATATATATTTACCTGAAATAATCAATAAAAGTATGTAGATTCCGACTCCACCAACATAGAGAACAAATATCCAAATTATACTTAAACCATGAATGATATGCATCATAACTAAGTTAAATTCAACCTATTATGCCAACCTAAATGCGTGCTATCACCTGGCTCTGATACCATCTGTATGACTCATGGTCTTAAGTGGCCCCAATTCATGCCACCTGCCATCTCAGGTCTGTTGTCCTCACTTGGAGCCTGAAAAGGAAGAGATCTTGTGACATAAGTTTTAATCACTTATAAATCATTCCCAACATCATTATGTTATCCGATGTGGGACGGGGGTGTTATACTCACTGTCCACAGGATGATCGGGTCCTGACGTATCGCTAGGCTACTGATAGAGTATATTTTAGTCATGTTTTTATTATAGAATTGCATATTGTTTTAGAGCAATTTTACACATTTTATAGTTAATTTGTATTACTTAGTTTTCGGAGTCTACACTAATATTTTTATATATTTCAGGTATATTTAAGTTGGATCGTATGGATTTGGAGGTTGATCATAAATTGTGAGATTATTTTGCAAATTAAAATGCAAGACGGGCCGACTCGGATCGATATTTGAGCTGATATGTTGATACGTACCGAAGTCGGAAGGAGCCACACGGAGCACTGCTTATTATTACTTTAGTGTTTTATTTCATTAGAAATCGGATTAGTTAGATAACATATTAGATATATTAATATTATATTAGATTAGATGGATATGTTAGGATAACAAGGTTTACATTGTTTTTCCACGTCGGGTTCGGGTTTCGGTTGTATCGGGTTTCGGTTATTCGGGTTTCGGTTGTCTCGGGTTTTAGTTATTTCAATATTCATTTTGAAAAATTTACTAGAATGTATCTTAAAGTTCGGGTTATTTCGGGTTTCGGTTGTAACGGGTTCGGGTCTTAATGGGTTTCGGTTGAATCGGGTTCGATTCATTCGGATTTGGGTGAGTTTCGGTTATCGGTTATTCGGATTTCGGGTCCAAAATGGGTCGGGTTGGTCGGTGTTCAAAACAATCGGTTCCGGGTCGGGTTTTCGGGTTCGGGCCGGGTTTTGCCAGCTCTATATACCATTCAGACGGCAATCCAGGGAGCCGAACATACGGGAGGCCGAACATACGGTATAAGGCCGAGATCGACTTTATTCCTTTGAACCCTAATTGTCTTTTGTTTTGTTTTTATGGAGACTTAAACTCTCCCGTTTTGTCTACAATTTGAAGCTTTATTTGTAATTGTAGCTTTATTTGGATTGATTGTGAGTTTCTAATTCTTGTTCCTTATTTCCTATATTGAATGTTTCGACTTCTTCGTGCTTGAATGTTTGATTGTTTTATTCTATCATGTTTGATCAACTTGGTAGAATCAATTTAATTGCTAGGGTTTTGTAGATTCCTGGTTGCGAACCTTAACCCAAGTGGCAAATTTATTCCTTTAAGGGTGGTTGAACTAATTGAATGAGTAGGAAGTTGGATGTGTTGTTAAATCCCTCTTTAGGGACTGCAAATACCTTGATTAATCTCTGAACTTAAAGCTATCAATTGGGTTAAATCCTTCTTTAGGGACAGTTCGATTGATAAAGGTTTGTAGGACTAGGTGGACTAGTAACTATATTAAGTCGGGACAAGGGCATTCATAGGAAACCTAAAAGGACAAGAGGAAGTTACAATATCAATTTAACCAACTAAAGTGGATATTTGTAGATGAAACTATTTTATTAATCGTTATCTCTAGTTTATTTTGTTTTCTTTCTTATTTACACCACTCAAAAACCCCCCGTTTCATTCTAATTGGTAAATAAACTTAACTTAGGAATAACTTGATTCTCCGTGGGATCGACTCGTGCTTACCACACTACATTAATTAGGTAGGTTTGAATTTATTTTGATACGTTTTACGCGACTAAAAACCGTCCATCAGCTACGGTTCTACATCAGTGTGGGGCTTGACATCGTCCATCGTCTTCGTCCTTATCAACATTGGTTTAGGTGTCCTTGGTTTCGTTTTTTGTAGAGTGTGTTTGCCTGAGTTTGCACCATTTTGTATTGTTATTTGTTATGGTTATTAGAATGGAATTTAAGTGGTATTGAAGTTCTAACAATTTGACCTTGTGAGTTATTTTGGCCTTATTAGGACTACACATATATGTCCCCTAGTTTTTTTTTTCGTTTGTGTGAATACTCTCCTTGATTAGTTCCTCTTTAAATTGTGTTTAAATATCTTTATTGAGGCTGCATTTACATGGTTTTTGCATGTAACCTTAAAATGATTGAGGCATGATTTTCTTTTAGCCATATTGTACACTATCCACCCGTACACATTATCCTTTGCTTGAAGCCAATTTGAGCCTTTCAAGCCTATTTTGTTAACTCCACAAAATCTTCCTAGCCGATTATTAGCCTGACCCATCTGGGAATTAGGAGAAAAGTTTGTGAATATCTTGATGTGTTGATGGATTTGCTTTGAGTTGAGAAATTATGTTGGGTGATTCATTTGTACTTCATAGAGATGGTTTTTATGTGCTTATTACTTGGGACCTAAGGAGGATAAAATTCACTTAGGGGTAAAATTCAAGGTAAAAGAAAAAGAAAAAGAAGCATAACAAAAAGCAAAAATGAATGAGTTTGTGTGGATATTTGAAAATTGTGTGCGAATTTGTATTATGGAGGAGCGCATGTTATTGGAATGGTATATGAAGTGTTTTGGTGTTGGTGTTTTTCTGGTTGTTTACTAATCCTTTTTCCCGGATTTTTAGCACCACATAACCTAAATAATTTCCATACCTTATCTTCCTACCATGACCCCATTACAACCCATACAAACACCTCATGATTTTGGTTGCATGTGAAGTCACTAGCGGTGGAGATTTAGACCACTGACGCAATTTTATTGTAGTTGAGTTTTCAAGGATTGTGTTTGAGCGTGAATGTTTAACCCAAAACACATGAGCGAGAGTGACAACACATTTTCCTGGTAAGGTTGAATGAATATGCTTGCTTTATTCCTTGGATTGCACCTATACATGTTATGACGTTAATTGTCAATCTTTGTTTCCCTATTTTGAGCTTTTAAGGGTTTTACCAAAGTTATTACATGGATTGCTTGTTTGTGGGGTGTTGATTTGATTTTGGTTTTAATTGCTTAAGGACAATCAAGGCTTAAGTGTGGGGAAATTTGATAGCATACATTTAGGTAGGCATATTATGATGCATTTATCATGATTTAGATGTATATAATGCATAGTTTAAGCTAGATTTGCATGTATACTCGTTTTGTTGGTGGAGTCGGAATCTACACGCTTTTATGGATTTTTTCAGGTATATGTGGATCCGATGAGGAATGAGGAAGCTCATGGATGAAGGAAGAGTGAAAAGGAGGAGGAAATGTGAAGAGTCCGGGAGCGGAATCGAAGTTAGAGAGCCTAAGTGAAGAACAAGTCCGTAGAAGTTGTCGTTAGACATGTTGAACTTGTTTCGCATTTCCTGGAGGCCTCGGTGGTCCGATTGACTATTATAAGCATGCGTTGGAAAACTCTTTCCGATATCTACAACTTTTGTTTTGACATCGAGACCAGATTCGAAACGGAAAAATCGCTGTGAATAGTAAAAGCCGCCTCGCGGCCCGTATATCAGAAGAAGATTTCGCTGATTGCCCTAGGTCGCCCCGTGGCCTGGGTTGGCTGCCCCGCGGCCTCTTGCGTGTCCGAAACGCCAATTTTCCTATTTTATATCTTTTATCTAAATACTTCTACCCTTTTTTTGGCCGACTTTGTTAGGTTTATTTAAGGACTATTAGGGTTATTTTCTTAGACATCTAATTCCATAACTTTATGCACTTGGAGATTATCAATTGAGAGAGGAGCCTCCATGGCCATGGAGTGCTAAACTCTTCTGTTTCGTCTATGGATTGAAGCTTTGGTTTGATAAAGTTGTGAGATTTCTATTCTTGTTTTATTCCTATTGATTCGTATTGATTCTTTTGCGAATATTGTTGATTTCTTCTAATCCATACAACTAGTTGAGATTATTGCTAGGATTTTGTAGATTCCTGGTAGAGAACATTAATCCATAGTAGCAATCATGCCTTTTTAGGACTCGTATGACTAAATTGGTGTATAGAGAATCAATTACATGTTGAATGCCGACTCGTAGCTTGGTGTTGCATGTATCCTGGTCAATCCTTAATCTTAATGCTACTATTAGGTTGAATCTTGACCGTGTTAGGGTTATCTAATTAGTAAGGGTTATTAGGACTCGTAGGACTAGTAATTTACACAAGATCAGGACCGGAACAATAATAGGATGAAAAGAGAACTTGAAGAAGAATCGATGATCAATCAATGATGTGTCTAAAGTAGCCATGTGTTTATGCATATTTTAGTTCCATATTCTTTACATTTTGCATATTTTGGGTTGGGAATATGTCAAATTTATGTAGTATATGCTTATTTGTCATAAATGGAGATCTACATAAGTTTCGGTTTAATATTGCAGAATATGGAGTCATTTCTGGAGAAAACCCAGAAGCAAGGACGGAAGCTTAAGCCAACTCGATGTTGACTAACCCTAGTCGATATCAACAACCCATGTCTAGGCACCTGCCCTGATCAAGTAGCCCTTGTCGAGAAGCTGAAGACGAAGAACCTGACTCCACTACATTACTCGAGATCGAGTTATTAACTCGAGATCGACAAAGCACCGAAGACCACCCGGAGTCGAGGAAAGCTTGCCCGAGGAGACCGAGGAGAAGTTACCCGACATGGCGCCCGAACACCTTCCTCGAGATCGAGGACTTTCCTCGATGTCGACAAACCTGTGAGCCTGTGTCCGAGCAAGGTCGAAGAAAGCTACCCGACATGACCGAGCCAGCAAAGTCGACGAGGTCACCCTACTCGAGATCGAGGAAGTTACTCGAGATCGACAAACATCGAAAGCCAGCGTCCGAGCCACGTCGAGGACCAGCAACCCGAGACGCCGAGCCACTGAAGTCGACGTCCGAGTTACTCGAGATCGAGTAGAATTACTCGAGATTGAGGAAGCTTCCAGAAGCCGCGTAACGCGTTTTGCAGTCCTACTCGGTGTGGGAATCCTTGGAGCCGACGATTTCTGCGTCTATCCGAGATCTATCAATATCTATCCAATGAATAGAGATTTATCCACTTGAAGACTTTTAGATATAATTCCCTTTTTAGATTAAATTCCTTTATTTACATTTATTTATCTTTAAAGCTTTTAGATATAGATTTAGATATAGATAGATGTTTCTATCCTTGAATAGCAAGGTTTAGAAGCCTATAAATAAAGCCCATGGGGCTGATTTTAGATTCATTCAATCACACATCAATTAGTAGGAGTAGTAGAGAGAGAGAGAGAGAGAGTGAGTGGCCAAGAGGAGTTGGTGAAGCGAGAGCGGAATTGGCTTCCTTTGGTTGTAAGCTCTGTTTGATTTAATGCAAGTTGTTATTTCCTTTCAATCAATGTCTGAGGTTGTGATGAAGTGCGAGTAGTCCACCCAGTTCTAGGGTTGGGGCGAGCCTGACGATAGCCCTGCATGTTTGAGGTAAAGATCCGACTTTTATCATGTTTTGAGCATCTACTACTTGTTATGTGTTTATTACCCATCCAATGGAGGTCCATGCTAACAACTTGGATTGTAAACATAAAATCGGTAGAGACAATCAGGGTTTCTTGAAAGAGTTGTCTAATTGTTGGAAAAGGCGAAAGCTTGATCCTTTGATGCGAATTACATGATTATCTGTTTTATCTCTGCCTTATGCATGCTTGGTTATCGTTGTTGCAAACCCCAATCTTGTAAGTCTTTTACATACAGTTTAGTTCGAAATCCCAAAGCACTTGTCTTTACTTTATTTCGTTTTTATTCTCTGTCTTACTCGATCTCGAATTGCACTCCTCGATCTCGAGTTACTAATCTTCGATTCCAGAATCGTCGTAGCTTCTGTGTGCAGGAACTCAACAAAGCCAACTCGACCAAGACGACTCTACTCGATCTCGAGTAAAACTAGTCGAGATCGACTAAGGCATGTGCCTGCTGCTGCGCTGTTCGACTATCCGATCTTCTGTCGAGTAACTGTACTCGAGATCTAGGACCCCTATTGTCGACTTCCGTGAGATTTCTCCGCTGCCTAGGATCCGCTGACACGCTTCCTCGTGGATCGATCCTGACTTCCTACTCCTGCATCGGGAGGAAGTCTTGTAATCATTTGCAAGGGACGGAATCTGGTTTGCTTTACTTTAGTCGTATTTTATATTTGCATACTCGATTTCCTCCTACAACAATCAACCAAACTAAAGTGGATATTTATAGATGGAACTATTTTCTCAATTGTTATCTCTATTAACTTGTTTATAGTTTCTTTTCTTATTTTCAATCACTGAAACCCCTCTTTTCTACTAATTGGTAAATATACATTGCTTAGGAATACTTGATTCTCCGCGGGATCGATCTCTTAATTGCTTACTATACTAGTTTGTAGGTTTGAGTTATACTTTGATAGGAACAACGACAATTTCCTCCTATCACCATACAACTTGGTCTTTGGGTCCGAAGCTGTTTTACCACTGGAGATACAGTTGCCATCTCTTAGAGTAGCGATTCAACTTACTGACCCCGAAGAGAATATCAAAATTCGTTTGGCCGAGCTTGAAGCATTAGACGAGCTCAGGCTAGCAACGCAACAAAAGCTTGAAATCTACCAGGCTAAAGTAGCTGCGGCATTCAACAAGCGGGTCAAGTTTCGCTCATTCACTATTGGTGACTTGGTTCTTACCATTCGACGACCAATTGTCATCAATCGGAAAGCGCAAGGAAAGTTTGAATCGAAATGGGAAGGTCCATATGTAGTGACTAAAGTGTTCCCCAAAGGTGCATATGAGCTCTCAAATACCAAAGGCGAAATGGTATATTCATGCGTGAACGGAAAATTTGTGAAAAAGGTTTTTCACATGAAGTTTGAGAGTCAAAACGTCAAGAACTACGTTAAGATTTGATCTCCAACAAGGAGTACGTAGGACGTTTGACATCAAAATCATTTGTCAAATTCAGTCGAACAAAAAAAAAGGAAAAAAATCCCGGGCTCGCATATGATAGTCAGGTTATTTGGGAAACTCTTCCTAGAAGGTGGGCCCAGGTAATTCGAGTGATGCGGTAAAAAAAAAGGAAAAAAAAAAGAAAAAAAAGAGAAAAAAAAAGAAAAAGAAAAAGAAAATTCCCAATTAAAAATATAAGAAAAAAATTGACTGGGAGCTAGTCCAAAATCGAGGCGACCCGGAGAATATGTGAAAAATGGGCGCCCAAAAAGAACTACGAAAGGCTTGATCCCTCATAAAGGGGGTTCGTACGCAATTTAGTTGATAAAAAACACTAGATGCAACCCAAAAACAAACACAACACCAATTTGCCCAACATAACGAAATTGATGTTCGAACGTAATATCGCATATATATCATAAGTGGGACTAATTTCATTAGTATAATTTAGCGCTTTTTGTTGAGAGTTTCAAAAGGTGTCCTGAATACACCATCTTGTGTATTTTAGTGATGTATTTTGTTGAGAGTTTCAACTGGAGGTTATCAATATGATGTGGTGTGTCAATATGACCCAGGGAAAAGTCAACTGAATTCATCTCGTTTTGATCGGCATCAAATAGACAAAACGTGGGTGATAGGAGGAACAAAATCCACTTCTAAATAAAGTCCCGTACCTTTTGAAATGAAGCAACTGAAAGGTGCAAATTAAGGTGACAAAATGTTACACATTATGTCAAGTAATCTACGAAAATGTATGGAAATATAAATAAGTACATCCTTAAAGGTCTCAAAGTTCACATATCAGGATGATTATTCAATAAAGAAAAACAACGAGGCACAGCCTAAGTGCTGGACGTGGTAGCTCAAGAAGAGGAGGAAAACGTGATGATCTCGTTAGCTAGAGTTTGCATGTTGGCCTCCTTCGACTTCAGATCAGCGAGCTTGTCTTGTCCCATTTGGGTCAGCTCACTTTGGAGCCTTTGTAGCTCACTTTCATCTTCAAAGATGGAGTCCTTGAGTTCCTTCTTATGCACAACTTGCTTAGCTTTTGTGGATTCCAGTTTAATCTCAGCTTCACAAAGTTTCTCTTTCAGAAGCAAAAGGCCTTGTTCTTCTTCTTGCAAATCAGAAGACCGCTGAGCTGTTAGTTGGGAAATCTTGTCTTGCTTCAATTAAAGCTTGGAGGAGCACTCTTCTAGTTGAGCTGAAAGTTGCTCGGTACCCTGCACATTCACGGTGACAGTAATGTTGGCAACATCTACAAAGTTGTCAACTAAACTTTGCACTTTCGTGATAAACCATGTTAAGTCAATCCCATTGACTTCTAACATGACCTGAACGGTCTTCAAAGACTGCAAGATGAAAGCTTTCTTAGTTAACAGATCCGTTGGTGATCTCGAATCTGAAAACACCTTCGCGATATGACTAATGTCGGCGACAATACTATCACGGATCCAACCACTTGTCGAGGTTGAGAGCAAATCTTGTAAGCTTATAGGAAATGAGTGGGTAGAAATTATACCCGAATGCTCCAAGTTTACACTCGGAGTCAACGTTTGAGGCGTCTGAGTAGGTGATGTAGCAGTGCTCTTTGTTATGTTGAAGAGAGGGTCGGTGTCTTCAATAGGAACTACATCGTCCGAATTAAAAGGGTTGTCGCAAAGAGGCGAGTCATGAAACCCAATAGGTGAGGGACTCTCTGATCTATTGCGACGTCGTTGTAGTTTGAAATAGTCACTGGAACCCTCCATGCTTGTTATTCTCTCTGGAGGATTACTTCCTAGCACGTTGACATGTATGTTGCCTTGTAAATTGGTTGATGAGTGAACTGAATGGGTAGAGCTATTCTTTCGTTTGCGCTGCTCGCGTTCCTCAGGGATTCTGACTAAGCCTTTCATTCTAGCAGTAATAATCCTCACATCTGTTATCACATAAGATGGCCGTTCAACACAAGGTTTGCCAGTCAAGACGAATCTGATTTGCATAAATATAAGTGCCAACGTGATATCTATGAGGGATATGAAAGACAACCCCGGTGTTCCTTTTGAACAACTGAGCGCATGCAATGGCAATCTTTTCCAGAGATCTCCCGGCACGTTTATCTAAAGTAAATGATAACGGATCATGAGGGATGCCTTGATCAAATACAAACTGTCGGGCGAATCTATTCGGATAGTAGGGCTCTAACATCATGATAGCTCCGAAGCGAACGGGCAAAAGGTTTGATCGGAGGGATAACAAGTGCTCAAAGCATTCATCAGACAGCTCATCAGAGTCATTATAGTCCTTACCACCAATTCGTAACCCAAAATCTACGGCTTTGTAAAACACCCTTTCAGTACCTCTAAAGATAAGTGTCTGGCTTGATAAAGGTCTTTGTCATGACCAAGTACCCCAGCATATTTCGCCAAAGAGGGAAAGCTACCCTCAAAATCATCGTCAAGACAGCAGGGATACAAGCAGGGGAAGTATTCGGCTATCCAGCCCACAACAAAATGAATTCCGAAGCAGGGTTGAGCATTACCTGGATTACCCGGGAAGGTGGCCATTTCTCCTAGCCCGTGATATATATGTCCCAAGATCGTGGGAGCAAGTGAAGTCTTTCTCCCTTGAGCCATAAATGAAGCCATCACAAATGTTTCTGGCCGGATGGATTTTGACCTAGATGGTAGAACAAACCGACTTAGTAAAAGAGCTAAATAAGTTTCCAGTTCACCCGTAGGGGAAACGCGCAAAGGCAATCGCTTCCGAGGCTTATCTTATGAAAGAGGGAGAGGTGGAGACTTGCCTTTCCTAGAGCTTGGAAGCGTTTCTCCATAAGCAGAATATCTTTGTTTGCCTCTATAAACGTGGTTAATCCATGTGGACCAAGATACCTATGGAATCAGACAAACAAATGCTAAGTGGGATTACTTCCCAAATAATAAAGACAAAGATAGCAATGACATATTTGTAGTGGAAATTACCTCTGGAGTATCATCACGGCGACAGAGCGTAGCATGGATCTGTAGAAGCTCAGCTACAGTTGAAGGACATTCAACCTCATCAAACAGCAGTTCATTTGGCGGAAAATACTCTTCATAAAGGTCGCCTAAAATAAGTAAACCCCCAATTACCTTGAAATCATTCAGTGAAATCCCAACCTCTCTACCCCGATGGTGAAGTGTGTTTGTCAAAGGACTCCATTGTTCACAGAACACCCTCCAAACTTCCTTGGCATAGTGATATGGGAATTGAGAAACCCTAACGAGGCCATAAACATCAGCTTTCTCTAAAGGGTCTTTGTACTTGTCAAGAACTCGTTCAGTCCACTCCATGAGATATGCGACAAAGAAAGACAAACCATGGAAAATAAATTATGTACCCCAGTTTCTACGGGTGTCCAAGAGTCTTTTCAAAGTAGGATAAAACTCCTATCTAGGATGTTTCATGTTGTCCATGAGATACACCTTTTCAAGGAGAGTAGCCTTAAATCTTGCTCCAAACTCCTTGCGAGGCCTTATACACCCTTCATCCTCATACAGAGAGCAAATCAAACCCCCTTCTGGGACCTCCTCCTTTTTAAACAACAAAGTAAGTCCTTTACCAGGAGCCTTGACCTTGAGTTCTATCAAAGAAACAGTCCTGTTATAAGAATGACCATAATGGACTTCTTTTCCATTTTCTGCGGGTGCTCGTTGGGAGCCAACTTCCCCATAAGCCCTCATGGTGAATTTCTGACAAGTATGAAAAAGGTTCAGAAATTTTTTTTTATATATAAAAAAAAACTCTCTCACATATACAAGAGAGCAGAGAGAAGGAGTTGTACCCTGGTGGTTCCTTCTGCCATTCTTGCTCAGCTTTCTCTGTTGGGACGTTTCCTTGCAAAGCCAGAATGTTTCCTATAGAGAGGGTGTAAAAGGGGGTCATCAGAATACTGATAAAAACAAATTTTTATGGTAAATTCAAAAATCAAATCAGATATGGAAGTTGTTACAAATACAATCATATCTGAATCTTTTATCTTGATTTGGATTTACTGGAGGGGGGGGGGGGAGGAAAAAGGTGGTGATTTTCTGAAGGCCTTACAGTTTATACATATTGGGAGCTGAAGTATGGGTTAAAATATGTTATATGTAGATAAAATTGGAGTTGAGGCTTAAGAGCTAAAGATTTGACTGAACTTTGTAGGTCCTCAACAAAAGTTTCACACCCAAAAAGTTCGGGGAGGCAACTGTTGGACTATAAAAATTTATAAATGAAATACAAAAAAAAAATTATGTCATGTGGTAGTTCATTCTTTCCTTTTCTTTGGGAAGAAATTTTCTTTTTGAAGGCCCATCTGAAAGTGTTGGTAAATCAGCCCAGCCCACACAAAACAACCCATCGCATCAAAAATGAAGGAGCCAAAACTACCTAATATAGCAGTTGAGTGAGAGCTTTCAACTGCTTCCCATTACCTCAGTACGTGGGAGTTATTCCCATTCCTCCAGAAAATAAAAACTAAAAGGGGAAATAGAATAGTGGGTGGTTATCTAGAGGTAGGTAACTGCTACTCCTACACCTATAAAAGGGATCCCCTAAAGGTTTGCCGAAGTTTGACTACAAAAATCAGAGAGAGAGCATTTTGAGAGCAAAGAAGCAAGAAAAGGGAACAAAGGGATAAACCTTTGGATTCTTTTGTGAAAGTTCAGCAAGAAAAGGAACAAAGGGACAAACCTTTGGATTCTTGAGAGTTCAGCTGTTGGAAAATTGAAATAGGTATAACTTTATACCTATAACTTTTTTTCTATGACTTATTTAGCAGGTACATGAGGAAGAATGGAGGATCAAGGGTTTGGATATAAGGACTCTCACCTAGGGGTTGGTGATACGTTTGGAATACCCGATCCTTCGCCTATGGGCTCAAGATCAAGAACCACGCCGTATATTTGCCCGATCTTGCAATGCTCTTTGATATCTCCTGATTGGGACAATCTAAACAAGTAATTAAATTTCTGAAATTGCAACAGAAATAAATTAACTAATTTTAACAACTAAAGCGACAGGAAGAAAGGGATGCGAAGGCTGATGCGCGTGTGTGAGCGATCTTGCAATGCTCGCTGGAAGCGAAGCCGGGTGTGAGTGACGCCAATCCTGGGCTTCCTCGATGTCGACGACGCTCGGTTATGGGGGGTGGACTGGTGTTGCTCGATGTCGATGAAAACAGTGAGGGTGATGGTGACTGTGTTGCCGAAAGATCTCAAGAACAAGAGTGATGATAGTGTTTTGGGATTGATAACCAAGAACCCTTTAATCCATAAAGGGGTTCTCAATTCTAATTCAATCTACTTAATTCAAAGTGCATAAACATGAATATATAGAAAAGCTATGGGAGATCTAACCAATCCTTCCTTGCAAAGGAAAGGGGTTTGGATAGATCTATTATATCTAGAGATAAATAAAATAACCCTAAGATAAATATTTCCTAATAAAGATAAATGTTTAATAACTTGGTGGCCAAAGATTATATCTAGAAGAGATATAAATAATTCCACGTTATTTATCTAAATTGCATAAAATAATAACATAATTAAATTAACTAGATAAACCGGCCCAAGCACAACAGAACTCGGCCAAGCCCATCAACCCACTCGATATTGGTATGGGCCGAGTGACATATGTGTGTGTTGATCAAGGAGGGTGTTGACGAGTCTTCATGAGCTCCGTGTGTGGACGCAAGCTCACTTCTTGTGCTGGTGGTGTAACCTTGAGCTAAGTGATCCAGGGTGGCCTGAACCCTTGCTCTAAAGTTCCATGGTGACGGACAAGAAAGGCTTTAGTTGCAATTTGAATCTTCTTGGCCCTTGCACGAGTGACAGGACCATCGAACGGAACCTTCATATTGTCCTCAATGTCACCAGGAGTCATCGATAATTGCACTGCATCAGCTGGTCTCGATAATAGGCCTAAGTATCAAATTACTTTGGCTTAGGGATCAACTTCATAATAGGTTGAGGGTTCTCTCTCTTGTAGTCGGCTCGAAATTTTTTTTTGTCGCTACACTCGATCCTGGCGTGGATCGGCCTACAGGAGCGAAATGCTGTCGAAATGGAAGCAGGAACAAAGGGTGGCAAGGCAATGATAAAAGATGGAAAAAAAACTGTCTGTTAAAAAAAAACTATTGGATTCTCACTTGAGACTCTAATTAATGGGTTTCTTTACGAAATGAGGATTACTAAAATGGACTAAATTGCACAAGTTCCAAAAAAAAAAGGCTATTGCAGAACAAAAATGGACTAAATTGCACTCTGAGTAGGTTTACAACAATAGCAAAAGAGCAGCCAGTTCACAATTAAGGATAACAAATCAGAGATGTAAATTAAACCTCCCATCTCGGTATACCAGACTCCCTGTAACTCTAAATAAATTCAATACAAAGGATTGAGAGCAGATCCTAATCAAAGAAAGTGTGCTGAATCTTCAAAAAGTGAGACAAGATCAGTATCACAACCTCAAATCACAAAATTTTGAGGCAAACAAAAAAATGAATTAAAGATTATTCAAACCTGTGGAATTCGGTCCATGGAGTCTTCAACTGCCGTTTAGCAATTGCTCTTGGTCTAAGAGTCCCCGTTTAGCAGTTGGCAGGCCAAATGCGCGAGTCGCAAACCCCCGGATGCAGTCGACGACAGCTGCGGGTACAAGTTAACAACCTCCATCATCTTCCCTTGAGGCCCGATTGAAATTAGCCGTAACGTGCCTTGCCCAAGCACACCAAATTCAAGTCTGACCAAAATTAAACCAAATGTGTCCCAGATTTGAGTGTCAGAGAAAATTCGAAATGAGGGAAAAAGAGAGCTAGTTCAATAAACAAAATGGTAAGCTTTGATATTGAAATCGACGGGGTTTTCAAAACAAACCTGGACTGCCCTTGCCGTGGTTGTTCTGGACTCTTTATCGATACTCTCGGCCACCTTCGTCTCCTCCAAGTGGCCATGGGCGCACCGAATCTGATCTCGCCAGCCCTGAGCGGGTATGGTTGAAATTCGTCCGGGCTTGGCTCCTGCTAATCGGGTTTGATTCGGGCTCCCACCATCAAAGTCGCTTACCAAAATTTCCCTCGGTTACAAATTTGGGGAGTATTTGCCTTTGAATTAGGTCGGAGTCCTCTCCAGTTCAGCTATGGAGGTTTTTTGAGATTGAGTTGTGGTGTTGTTACTGCTAAAAGAAAGAAAGAAAGCTCCTGCAAAAGCATCTGCAAAAAGAAGAAAGCAAAAGCAACAACAAAGTCAAGATGTTGGAAAACTTGACAATAAGTCAAATGGGCTTAAAAATAAATTGATAAATAAGTGAATGACTAGGCTCGGCCCATGGAAAATGATGGAAAATGTTGAATCAAAGTTTAACAAATAGTTGCCATCAATTTACATGACACTTGTATTTTTTTTTTTGAACCGGAAATAATTTGGCGACGAGGGAAACTCATACACCAAGGGCATCCATACAGATGTAATCACGAAGCACATGATCGTCAGGTGTCTGTGATCCAAATAAAGCAAGGTGGAGATGCGATAGCTGGTCCGCAACTTGGTTTTCTTCTCATAAGACGTGACGAATCTCAATAGAATGAAAAAACCGAAGAGAGACTAGACTGTCTGAGACAATCATTTTCGAGTCTCCCGAAGGTTTTCCATAGCCTTTGAGGCTATTAATAATGGTGAGGTTATCACCTTCGATAATTAGTTTTGTTATGTTGAGTTGTCGAGCTGCGTTTATTCCGTTCCAGAGGCCAAGACCCTCAGCACCCATAACAGACGCAATAGATGCCGGGCCTGCCCCATAGTGAATTGGTTTTCCTGTGTGGTATCTGATGATGTAACCAAAGGTGCCACCCGAACTGGGTGAGAAGGCACCATCAAAGTTAAGTTTATAGGTGTCTAATATGGGTTTTCTCCATTTAGCCTTTTGTCGTGCTCTCTTAGGTGTTTTTCGATGGCCATTGTTGCTGGGATTAGGAATTTCTTCATTTAAAACGTTGTCATTAAGTCTGGTAATATTCCATAGGTACATTTGGTCCTTAATAAAAGAAATTGTTTTTTGTATATTGGGTTTAATATCATCAAATAGAGACTTATTGTGTGAGTACCAGATACCCCACCAGGCAAATGCAAGTTTTGTGAATTTTTGTGTGCCCAATTTGTCCTTTACTTCTCTTATGACGATGTTTAAATCGGATACTTGTGAGAAGCAATTATTTTGGGTTATCATTAATTTTGGATCTAGGTTTGCAATCGTCGCTCGCGTCATGGGGCAATCCCATAATAAATGTGCTAGATCCTCGTAGTTTGAGTCGCAATGTGTACATGTTGTTGGGACACCAATACCCGTTGAAGCTAATTTTACAGTAGTTGGTATGCCATTTTTTATTATTTTCCATAATAGTGTTTTGACCTTCAAGGGTGCATCAATTTTCCATATCAATGTCATATCAGATTTTTGGTGCATTTTCGAATTGTTTATCATATTTATAGCGGAGCTTGTGCTGAACCAACCGTTTCTACTCCATTTCCAATATAGTCTGTCCATATGGATATTCTTTGGTATTGGGGATAATATTATTGTGTCTAATGTTTCCCTGGGCAATATGTTATGGAGCATGGATAATAGTTTTCCACCAAAGTTCCATTTTTTATCCAGTGTTATGAAGTCTGCAACCGTGGTGTGTATATCAATTAGCGTGGGATCATTGATCATGTTTATAAATGGTGGACACACTTGTATATGCTATTTGGCATATTTGAAAAAGTATGTCTAATTAAAAATTAACCCACTAAAATAGTATAATTGGCATAAATTATAAATTCAAGTTTGATTGAAACATGAAATTAAGTTCGTCAAATATTATTTGTCAATTATTCTTAGTGGGTTAATCTCAAATCGGCTCCTAAAAAAAGGAGTCAAAATCTCAAACCAAAATTTCCCGAATTCAAATGGTGCGGTAGAACTACGTAAAGACTTGACGCCGGAAAAACGGCTACGTAGGTAACCCGATATTAAATCTCAAAATATGTCGGGTATAGTCGCTAACCTCTAAATTCACTTCAAAAATAAAAAAATTAAAGTCAAATTAAATACACATGATTTTCCGTGTAAGTGATAGCCGTTGAGTTGGGAAACCCTTCCGAGAAGGTGTGCTCAATTTATTCGGGTGATACATGAGAAAATCTCATGCATATGATAGTGTGATTTATGTTAGGGCTACCCTTCCGAGAAGGTAGATCCTAATACGATCCAATGATGCATGAAAATCTTAAAGGTGATAAAACACAGAAACCCAACCACTTTGAACTACGTGAGGCTTGATTCTCTTCCAAGAGATACGTAGGCAACCCGCTAAAATTTGGGTGCAACCCAAATCACCAAAACCAACAAAATCTTGGTAACGATACGACTTAGAATCAAGAGGATAACCAAAAGGGGTCGAATTCAAATATTAAAAATCAAATAAAAGTTGTTGTACAATTATTGCGCATTTTTGTCAAACAGAGGCATCGCGGATATCCTGCTTCCTTGTCAACCCAATACCAGTTTGTTCTTTGATATCAACAATATTCCATTCTTCCCTGTAGAAGTAATCTATCCAATCCTCCCAAGAAACCCGATTTTTGCTGCGATAGTTACAAATATCAGCATGGATGCGCAAAAGCTCTAAAACAGCGGGAGGGAACTTACTCCCATCAGAAAGGTGCTCGTTCAGTGGTAAGAATTCCTCATACGGGTCACCTAGTATTGGCAAACATGCGATCTGCTTTAGATCATTGAGTGAAATCCCAAGTTCACCACCTCCATGATGTAAAGTATTCGTTAAAGGGCTCCAAAGTTCACATAAGGCTCTCCATACATCCTTGTGATATATGTAAGGAAAGCGTGAAACTGCTACAAGACCAAGTATGTCAGAACGACGCAAAGTATCTTCATGATGGTTCATCATCTTCTCAGTCCAATCTGACGAACCAGATATGAAATTCGTAGTTCCACTAAATCTGAAATCTGCTTGAGAATTGGGTAAAACTCATCACTCTCACGAAGCTTGTTGGTGAATTCCCTATCAGCTTGAAACTTTTTGAGGAAGACATTGTTGAGTAGTTTACCATTCCCCACACTGGTTTGTATGCAACCCCGCACATCCTCACCAGAAAATGTGAAATAGTCGAAAAGGCATCTTCCCTCTCGGTCCAAACTCGATGCGATGGAACAAGTTGAGGAACAAGTTGAATGATAAAT
The DNA here is from genome assembly GCA_037127255.1 of Persicaria tinctoria. Lineage (NCBI taxonomy): Eukaryota > Viridiplantae > Streptophyta > Magnoliopsida > Caryophyllales > Polygonaceae > Persicaria > Persicaria tinctoria. The sequence continues at coordinate 34,165,417 of JBANSL010000020.1, forward strand.
TTTGATAAACTATCAAATTATCCCTATTTATTAGAAATTTGAGAGATGTTCATCGTATGACATAGCTTAGATTTCATTACAAAAATGATAAATGAAATCGGGCTTTATAAATACAAGCCCCCAAATTGATTAGACTAGCCCAAATGGGTTCATATTTAATTCTATTCAATGGAGAAATATCGAATTAAAATTGAATAAAATATATATGGGTAAGTGGTCAATCATGCATTCAAACAAATGAACAGTTAAAAAACAATGGAGAACTGTCAAATCGGGAAGTTGAATTCAGCCTCAACTGCTCCCGTTTTCTCCTTCCACCAACAAAATATAAATAAAGAAAATAATTAATTAAAAAGGGGAGAGTGGGGTGATGGAGCCAATCCCATAACTGCTCCTGTAGGGCTTATAAAAGGAGGAAGCTATACAGTTTTGGAGGGTTACACAGACACAGGCAGATAGGCTATCCAAAAGAAAATAAAACGACAAATAGAAAAAAAAAATCCCAGCAAAGCAAAGGCACGATCAAAGTAGTGGCTTCGTTTGATGTTTGTTCGATTCTTGGAACCCCTCCCTTGAAAACCTCGAGAGCTTTTCTCATGACCTGGGTTCCGGAATCACTAAATCACACAAGCCATGTCGAAGTGCTGTCAAAATTCCGTTTTGTATCCTTTCGATTCTTGGAACCCCGCCTTTGAAAACCTCGAGAGCTTTTCTCGTGGCCTAGGTTCCGGAATCGCTAAATCACATAAGCCATGTTGAAGTGTTGTCAAAATTTTGTTGTGTATCCTTTCAATTCTTGTAACCCCGCCCATGAAAACCTCGAGAGCTTAACATGTGGACTGGGTTCCAGAATCAATGAATTGCTCTAAACCAGGGCTGAAATGCTGCCCAATTTTGGTTAGAGCAAAACTGATTCAAGGAAAAAATAAGGGAATCACCAGTTTCAACGCTTTACATAAAAAAAGAATGACAGTGAATCAACCTGACCAATTTGGTTCCAAATAGAACCTCATGCCAACAACAGTGAATGCAAAAAAAATGAAATTGGTAAAATTAAAGTGAACAAATACAAAACAATGGATTTCACTCAACCAAAAGAAAGAAAGACGAAGGGGGAATCTAATTAAAATTGGTGTAAAATTATACAGACCACCATATCAGATGAAATTTCCTTTGATTTAAAACTTCCAAACGGTTACAAGTGTTCCAAACTTTGATTCAAGACTTATAAAGTGTTGAATGGGTGAGCATTAGATTCCAAACTTTGATTCAAGACTTATAAACTTTGATTCAAGACTTTGATTCCAAACTTTGATTCAAGACTTATAAACTTCCAAACGGTTAAAAGTGTTGGAAGAGCTAAATTGTCTCAAAACAAAACAAAAAAAAAAGCCCTAAATTTGATGTCATAGCAGAAGCAAGGAATCCAAACCTATGCGAGCCCCGTAGGACTTCTTCTACTTCCCGAGTCTACAAATCCGCTGTTCACTTGACCTTCTTGATTGTGGCCTCTAAGCTCTTTTCGAAGCTCCAGAAAAATACCTTTCGACGACTGCAGTCTTCGGTCGTCAAAAACAATCGTCACTCTACTGTTGGTCTGTTGCCCTATTCTTTCTGATCAAAGAAAAGAGCCGATGCTCTGTGACAGGCTACACACAAAGAAAGAGGGACATGGGCTGGGTAAACAAATCAAATAAGAAATATGGATTGGGCCGGTTTTTTTTTAGTTTGGGTTGAGCCCTTCGAACAAATGAAAAAATGAATGATGTATTTATGCATGTTAACACATGTTAAAAGGGTGCATCAATTTCTTGGATTCAAAAATGAATGAATAAAAAAAAAAATATAAATTAAAGTTGAAACGAAAGGATTTTTTTTTTGAAGCAAGATAAGAAATTCAGTTATCTAGACAAGCGTAGAGAAACCGAGAGACCGGACAAGCCGGTGGATGGACTAACCATCATGTACAACAGAAGCAAATAACTGAAGCAAATGACAGAAATAAATAACAAAAGCAAATGACATAAAATAAAAACAAGGAACGTACAAGCCATTCTACACTGCGAAACACAAGCTAAAGAAGAACGAAACGAACGGTCAAAGGGACAACGCACTCAGCGAACTCTGGGGACCAGCGGACACCTCAGATTATGGACTCGAAGAGCCTTCAGATGTCAATCGCACGTCCACAACGTCATCGAACATGACGCATCAATCAACACTCGCAAGAAGCCTGCAACACAACAAGAATAGCACAATACACTAACCCGCAATACAACCACAAGCCACAGTACCACACCAATGCACAATCAAACTCCAAGACCTCATCTCAACCCTTAAGGATGATAATAAAATAATGGGCAGGCTACCACAAGGATAAGCCTAAAAGAGGCGATACAAAACAAGACAAGGAAGAGAAACCGGGCAAAGATGAACCAGAAAGCGACTGAAAGAGCGGACTATAACAAACAAAAAGGTTGGTGGTGCAGGAGGATCAAAAGGAAGGGATAAAGGAGCTTGATGGAGACGCGAAGGAGCCCGGTAGGTGTAGAGCTGAGGGGCACGCGGTGGAGGTGCGGCAACCGAGGGGCAAGGAGACAACCGGAGCCGAAGGAATCAGCGACTGAGCTCCAAGCGGAGAAGCTTATGGCGATGGCTGAGAAGCGGTGGCTAGGGCGATGGCTATGACGCTGGAGGAACGACGAAAACTTGCAACGGGAGGGGCCCCCGATGGCAAGGCGCTATGCCGGAGAATCTGATGGCCGAGGAGGGCGACGGTGGGAGTCGGAGGATCGAGGTGACCAGTGGAGCACGGGTGGGAGGCAGCGGAGAGGAGGCGATGGCTACGGAGGTAGTGGCTACGGCGGCGGTAAGCCGAGGCGGAAGGAGTTGGAATCCTTGGATTGAGAGCTAGGTGAGTCGAGCACTGGCAACGACGCAGGGAGGCGGTGAAGGAAAGCCTTGGTGATGGCGGCGGCGGTAAAACCACTGGCGATGAGGCGGGATGGCGGTGAAAGAGAGCCCCGGTGATGGCGAGTGTGGTAAGTAAACTCCATGGTGATGGGGTGATGGTAAGCGGCGGGGGCACCCAAAGCTCAAAGAGAGCGTTTTAGGTCACATTTCGGTGTTCGTTCGTCAATTGAAACGAAAGGATATATATACATGCATATATGCCTTCGGCTTTTTTTTTATAAAAAAAATGGGTTTAATTACAAAATTAACCCACTAAAATATAAGAATTATAATTGGCATAAAATTCGAGTTTAATAAAAAAAAACATAAACTCGTCAATATTTTTTGCCGGTTAAACTCAAATCAAGTTTCACCAAATATAAACTTGGTTTTGCAAAAGAACTACGGAAGATTTGATCATGTCCAAACGGGTACGTAGGTAGCTCGACATAAAGCAAAAAGCTCGTCGGGTTCAATCGCCAAATAAAAATTAAATCGGTTCGTACAGAACTACGTAAAGACTTGATGAGGTAAAAACAACTACGTAGGTAACCCGATGTTAAATATCAAAAATACGTCGGGTACAGTCGCTAACCTCTAAAATCACTTTTAAAAGGAAAATGAGGTTAAATCAAATGTAAATTAAATATACATGATTTTTCGTGTAAGTGATAGTCGTTAAGTTGAGAAACCCTTCCAAGAAGGTGTGCTCGATTTATTCGGATGATACACGAGAGAATCTCATGTATATGATAGTACGATTTATGTTAGGGCTACCCTTCCGAGAAGGTGGGTCCTAATACGATCCGACGATGCATGAAAACCTTTAAAGGGGTAAAACACACACACTAAAACACTATGAACTATGTGAGGCTTGATTCTCTTCCAAGAGATACGTAGGCAACCCGTTAAATTTCGTGTGCAGCCCAAATCACAAAAACCACTCAAATCTTGGTATCGATATGACTTCGAATCAAGAGGATAACCAAAAGGGGTCGAACTCAAATATTAAAAACTAAATAAAATGTGTTGTTCAATTATTTGCGCATTTTTGTTCAACAAGCATGACATGTCAACAAGACACAATCGTGTCCTATCGCAAAATCGGCTAATGCCTAAGTCAAACCCAACCCTCTAGTATGAAACTCAAAAGTGTAGCTACCCTACTAACCCTCAGGTAAGATCCTCGAAAGTGACACAACTTTACTAAACCTCTAACAAGAAACTCAAAAGTGTGGCTACTCTACTTAATCTCCTATACCCCATATCGCCCCAACTCAAACGATCTAACCATTCGATAGAAGTAACTTTTGTATCCAATGAATTTCCGTGGGTGATTTACCTTTACACCTCACAGAAATTTGAAACTTACAAGACTCAGTAATGCGAAGAGCTCAATATCTAGGCTTACAATTTTCCCCACTAAACACTACTCTATTGCGATCCATCAAGTATAGTAGACAAATGCATTAAACACAAGAAGTTTTACTTGGAACATGATCTCCTTCTTCACTACCTCGTGGTTGCTACCAAACTAGGCGAGCCATTCAACAAGTCCACCCCGTCGCATCGGCAGACCGGCCCAGCTCCACACCATTGCCCGAACCTCCTGGATGCTCCTACACTCAAACCAAAGGCACCGTTCGGTTTCCTCCTCCAATCGACAAAGGGGGGAAAAAGCAACGTCGCTTCCCTTCCAATGCTTAACAATTATGCCAGTCTGCAATTGGTTGAGAGTAGCCACCCAAGTGACAAATGACCCCTTTCAGGATTGAGCTCCCTTCCATAGCATGTCCCCCCAGTCGACTAGCAGATTCCTAATTGTAAAGGCTCGGATTATTAAATCCTAATTTTCAGAAAAAGAAATTAAAAAAATATTTAAACCGGATTTAATTTGGATTTTTCAGGGAAAACTCGTCCTAAATTTAATAAATCTAACTTGAAATTCTTAGAGCGAATTCCGGCCCAAATTTTAAATTTATACAAAATAGATTTTATTCCACTTTTTAGGGATTTCATTATTAAATTTGGATTGAAAATTTTATAACTTATTGTGAACGAATCGGGATAAGATCGAGTGAACAGGTTTCAGGATTTATTTCCAAGTATTTGAAATTAGACTTTTGGGACCACTCTAGATTTCATCCTTCTTCATCTTGTCGAGAGTAGTTCCCCTTTTTATTTTTGGTCAAAGCTCCTTCTGATTTTGGAGCATACCTCATGCCAAAGAAACAACTGCATAACACTACTTTCCTATTCCCCTTTTATTTAATCCAAACTCACATACTACCCCTACCTTTTCTTCAGTTTCCCATCTCCCTCTCTTACCTCTGTCTAAACACACACCCACGATGTCCACTAAATTAGCCATGTTGAAATGCACATTTTAGCTCCATGTTTTATATACTTTGCATATCTCGGGATGGGAATATGTTGAATTTATATAATATGTGCTTATTTGCAAGAAATAGAGGTCTATATAAGTTTTGGTTTAATATTGCAGAATTTGGAGTCATTTCGGGAGAAAACCAAGAAGTAAAGACGGAAGTTGAAAGCTACTCGATATCGACGAGTCTTACTCGATATCGACAAAAAATGTCTGGGCACATCACTGATTGAGGAGCAGCAGATCGAGGAACTGAAGACGAGCCAACTCGACTCCAGAAAGTTACTCGATATCGAGTACTTTACTCGATATTAACAAAGACCTGAAGACCAACCCAGAGTCGAGGAACACAAGCTGATCGAGAAGCCGAAGACGAAGACATGTCGGGCAACACTTACTCGATATCGACAAGACCAAAGTCACATGCCCGAGCAGTGTCGAGGAGAGGCTGCTCGACAACACCAGGCCAACCATGATCGACGACACTTACTCGATATCGAGTAATCTACTCGATATCGACAAGACTTGAGAGCCAGTGTCCGAGCAGATCGAAGACCAGTTACTCGACAACACCAAGCCAAGCTGAAGTCGACGCCAACTTTACTAGATATCGAGGAGTTTACTCGATATGGAGCGTTATCCTAGACCGCGTTACGCAGTGAGCTGTCCGACGTGGTTTGGGCTTGCTTGGATCCGAAGGTTGTCCGAGTCTATCAAGTTCTATCCAAGTTCTATCCAATTCTATCAAGATCCATCCATGAAGAGAAGATTTATCCACACATGAAGATATTTTAGCCTTTTAGATATATTTCCTTTTTTAAAGATAAATGTTCCTTTTATTTATGTTTAACTTTAGGTATAGATAGAGATTTTTATCCTTGATTAGCAAGGATTAGAAGCCTATAAATAAAGCCTTAGGGGCTGAGTTCATTCCATCACACAGCAATTCAATTTCAGTAGGAGAAGTAGTAGTGGAGAGAGAAAGAGAGGCCGAGTGGAGCGAAGGAGCGAAAGTGATCTGGCTTTGTTCGGTTTGTACTTTCTTCAGTTTGGTTTAATGCAAGTTATTTCCTTTCAATCAATGTCTACAATTGCGATGAAGAACGAGTAGTCCACCCACTTCTAGGGTTGGGGTGAGCCCGACGATAGCCCTGCATGCCTGAGGTAAAGATCCGACTTTTCTCATGTTTTGAGCACCTACTACTTGTTATGTGTTTATTACCCATCTAATGGAGGTCCATGCTAACAACTTGGATTGTACACATAAAATCAGTAGATACAGTTAGGGTTTCTTGAAAGAGTTGTCTAATTGTTGAAAAAGGCGAAAGCTTGGTCCTTCGATGCGATTGACATGATTATCTGTTTTATTCTTGCCTTTTGCATGCTTGGTTATCGTTGTCGAAAACCCCAATCTTGAAAGTTTTCTTATATACATAGTTTATTTCGAATCCCCAAAGCCTTGTCTTTATTTTGTTTCGTTTTAAAGTTTCTTCCCTCCTCGATATCGAATAACTCTTGTCGATATCGAGTTACTGATATTCGATCGAAGATCGCTGTAGCTTTTCCTGTGCAGGTACCCGACATCAACGAAGGCTTTACTCGATATCGAGTAGAGTGTCCTCGATATCGACCAAAACCAGGAGCTGTTGCTGCGCTGTTTGACTTGCCCGATCTTTTTCTGTTGACTAACCCTAGTCGAGATCGAGCACTATGGTTGACTTCTGTTCGTGAGATTTCTCCGCTCCCTAGGATCCGCTGACACGCTTCCTCGTGGATCGATCATGACTTCCCACTACTACACCAGGAGGAAGTCTTGTAATTATTTGCAAGGGACGGAATCTGGTTTGCTGTACTTTATTCATATTTTTAATTTGCATTCTCGATTTCCTCCTACAACAATTTGGTGTCGTTGCCGGGAAAGCTATCATTCGCGCCTTAGGTAGTTAAATCTCACGTCTGCTTTGAGTTACTTTACATGTTTATGCACCGTTCTGGTCAACCACCTGAGTTTGACGGCTTAGACGAACCGGAACGCCTTCTACACATCCAAGCTAAACTGAAAAGAGCCATGGCGGCCGCAGAAACACAAGAACAACTCTTTGAGAGGCTTACGAGGGAACTAGCCACTAAGGATACTGCTCTCGCCGCTGAGAGAGCAGGAAGGGAACAGGAAGCTGAGCGTGCGAGGCAAGCAGAAGCTAAGCTTGCCCAATACCCAATCTCTGCAGAGGATTATATGCACCCGACTCTCGTCGTGCTTGAATCGGCTATTCTAATCCCTGAAAATACTTTTGAAATTCGCACTCAATTTCCTTATAGAACTTAAAAATAATGCTTTTTATGGAAAATTTAATGAATGCCCTCTTGAACATATTACCAATTTTTCTGATATGTGCCATACTCTTGCTGAAGGTACAACTCTGGAATATGTCAAGATGAAGGCCTTTCGTTGGTCTCTCGTTGGACCTGCACTAAAGTGGCTTGAAGGGCTGAAACCACGATCCCTCACAACATGGGCCCAAGTAGAGAAAGAGTTTCTCAACAAATTCTTTCCTCCTGCCAAGACAGCACTCCTCCGCTAGAAGATTACTACTTTCAAACAGAAGCCTGGGGAGCCACTAGCAAAAGCATGAGAACGATATAAGGAACTGTTGCGATCTTGCCCTACTCATGGACATCCACCCTACGCCATTCAAGAGATCTTCTTCAACTCTCTTGACCAAGTCACTAAGGACAGGATCAATCAGTACACTCGATAAAAGTATCTGACGATGCCACTAGCTGACGCGTGGGGCGTGCTCGACAAGCTCACCAATTATGACAACAAGTATGGGGCTACCACAAACTATGAGGAGAACTCATATGTCAGGCCAACACCATCTATGCCCCTCTATGAGCCTTCCAAGGAGATTAACTCAGATGTTAGGGAGTAATTCTACAGAGACCAGAATCGCAAGCTTCTCAAGCAAGTCAAGTATCTCTCTGTCAACCAGCCTTGCATCGAATGCGGATCACAGCGGCACACCACTACTGAGTGCCCACACACAGAGCAAGTCAGGATGGCAGAGACACACGAAGAGGTAGCTTACGCAGGGGATTCTAATCGCTATATGGGGGATCAAAGGTTCTATCAACCACAATGGAACCAGGGTCCTCCTAGGAACCCCCCACCATACAGAGCTCCAGGACATCCAGAGACAGATCAACAGAAGGATGATTTACAGCTCATCCTTGAGGAGATGTGCCGGAATCAAGGCACCATCAACAATCAGTTCTAGAACATCAATGCAAAATTTGGAGAGCTGGATATCTGGAAGAAAGGCATAGAGACCCAGATGGGTCAATTCGCGGCGCAGATTCCATGACCATCCAGAATACTCCCTAGGCAAACAGAACCAAATCCTAAGAGGAAGACCAGACACGTCGCAACTATCAAACTCAGGAGCGGGCACCAATTACACGAGCCAGAGGTCGGAAAGCACCAAGACAAAGCAGAGCAGAAACTCGATAACAAGCAGCAACAACTCGATATCGAGGAACCCTTGGTCGATATCAACAAAAACCTCCTCGACACAGACCATAAACCAAACTCGGACTTCACTGCACAGCCCAGCAACTCGAGATCGACAACCCTTATCGATATCGAGGAAGCTTTGGTCGATATCGAGGAAAATTTGGTCGATGTCGACGACTCTGCAACACCTCTGACGTCTATTCTGGCTCCAAAGCAGAAAAAGACACTGCCTTTTCCTTCCAAATCACTGAAAGATCCCACTGTAGGTAAGTTAAAACGTTTTGTTAATATGCTGCAGGAACTGAATTTCTCTATTCTTTTTACAGAAGCTCTGCAAGAGATGCCTGCATATGTCAAATTCCTGAAGGAAATCCTGAGCAAAAAGTGATCCATCTCAGAGATTGCCGGCGAATGCAAAGTGCTCACTTCCTTGAAAAGAGACCTGACCCTGGTAAGTTTTCTGTTACTGTGAGATTTGGACAATATAAATATGAGTCCTTGTGGGATTTAGGAGCAAGTGTGAGCATCATGCCCTTATCAATCTGGCGGAAGGTGAAAATAGGATGTATAGAGCCTGTGGATGCCAAGCTATACATGGCAAATAATACAGTGGTCATCCCTACAGGTATGGTTGAGAATGTCCCTGTCCAGGTTGGTAAATTCTTTATTCCAGCAGATTTTCTTATTATAGACTGTGCTGAAGATCCTACTAGTCCTATTATTCTTGGTAGACCATTTCTAGCTACTGCAGATGCCAAGATCAGTGTCAAACAACGATTGCTCACCTTCACCATAGGCGACGAGGTCTTAGATTTCTCTTTTGGCCCTGCAAAAGACGAAATTTCATGGCTTGAGGTGAAGAGCATCAGCAACCACGGGATCAAGCAAACAACGGAGGAAAGCACCAGAGGCCAACTCGATATCGACAAGCTGTCCTCGATATCGACCAAAGTTGTACTCGATGTCGACCAAACTTCATCGACATCGACTTCCTCTGTTGAGCACCGGACTTGCCAAGAGCCTAAGTATGGGGTCCCTGTACTCGATATCGACCAGTCTTGCTCGACATCGACTAACCCCAAGCCCGAAGATTTCTGTTTTGGGCCCGAAAAGGTGAGTTCAGGTATGAGTTCTACTCCTCCTCAGTCCATTAAGAAATTTATCAATAATTTAAGGGGAGGTAAGGCCCCGTGGCAGGAGAATCTGCGGAAACTAAGAGCTGGGAAGAGAGAGAAGAAAGAAAAAGAAGATTATGCAAGCAACCACCTGTCAGATGAGCTTGCATACTACAATCACGACCTAGATGATCCAGGAGAAGGACCAAGCACAAGCGGGCCCCACATTAAAGGTCCTTGAGCAAAAACGGAGAAGTCGGCCTAGCGACTCTAAAATCTAGAGCATGTATATAAAACTTTTTAAATTTTGGGACTTGGGAAGTTTTTTTTTGGTTTTGGATTTTGTTTTTGGTTTTTTAGTTTAGAATACTTCATGTGAAAAGTCTTTTCTTTGTGTGCAATCTAACACTTTTAGGTCGGCAAGCATAAAAGGATCGTGAAAGGTGGAATAAGAAGTCCCTGAAGAACAGTCGAAATCGACTAGGCCAGTCGACAACGACCAAGAGGAGCAGCCCAGAGTTACTCGATATCGAGTAGGCCAACTCGATATCGACCAAGCCAGAAGAATCTCCTCGACTTTAGATTCTACTTGACGCAGACAACCTACTCGATATCGAGTACAGTACTCGATATCGACAAGACCAGTTCCTCGACATGACCTGTTCTGCCCTCCTCGACGCATTATTCAGTGAGTTCCTTCCTTTAGTCTTGTTTTTATTTGATTTTATACAGTGTGGACACTGTATATTTTAAGTATGGGGTGGAGGAAGAGCTCATTATCATTATTTCATGTTTTGTTCTTGTTCTTGGTTTTACATGGTAAAATTTTGAGTAAATTTTAAAAAAATTGTGCATAAGGCTAAAACTCAAAATTCTATAAGACATCTCCCATTGCTTGTAAATTGTTCAAAGAAATAGTGTCATGGAAGTTTTATAATTGAACTCGACGATGCAAAATTGGATTCATTAGAGATATAGCATGAAATTGCCTAGTAAAGGGAAGTCACAATGAAGTGCATATTTTCTTGAAAACTATGAAAGGAGGTAAAATTTGATGTTGCTTTTGACATGTTGCATGATAAGAGGATGGAGTACTTTATATTTCCATATAATGCTCATATGTTTATATCCTAGCCTTACCTATGCTTATGCATCACAAAAGCCATATATATGCCTTATCTCAGTCATTGCTCCACATGTTCTAAATATTGCCATTCTTTACCTTATTTTCTATCCGGGGATTATGTTGAGAATGATGTTACATTATGAAGATGGTTATATGGTCGTTGTATTGTTATCATTATTTGGAGTATGGAAGGAAATTGTTTGAAAAATATGGAAAATTGGATGAGTGAAAAAAATCCGATCACCTCAGGAGATAAAGGTAGATCGACCCTGCTCGCTGAGATAATAGTTTGGCGAGATGGGACACATTGTGAGGAGTCCAAGGCACTAAGTATCCGGGGCCATTCATGACACCCATGTTTGCGACTCGCGAAAAGGCAGTGTTGAGGTTAGAGAGGTAAAAGCATTATTATTGAGAAAAACAAGCATTATAGAAGGTGATAAATCTTATGAAAAAGGGATGTGGTATGAAAGTTTGGAAATACTCCATTTCCCCGGATCATATGCACCACATTACCAAATATTGCCCACCTTAAGCCTTTTACCAATATATTCCCTTTTTAGCTTAAATTAAAGTCTTCTTGATTATTGTGGCTTTGTCACATGAATATTTTTTGCATAACCCTCCTTTTGTGAGTAGATGTTGCTTTTTATTTGCACATGCATGGATTTGTGACACTAGTACCTTTTCAATGATGGTAATTAATTGCAGGGTTATATAAGAATGAATCTATGATGTTGAGAGTTTTGATTTCTTCCCTTGAATGACCATCCAAGTTATTGCATGGGGACAAGTAACCCTAAGTATGGGGTGATTTGATGTCCACTAAAATAGCCATGTTGAAATGCACATTTTAGCTCCATGTTTTATATACTTTGCATATCTCGGGATGGGAATATGTTGAATTTATATAATATGTGCTTATTTGCAAGAAATAGAGGTCTACATAAGTTTTGGTTTAATATTGCAGAATTTGGAGCCATTTCGGGAGCTGAAAGCTACTCGATATCGACGAGTCTTACTCGATATCGAAAAAATGTCCGAGCACATCACTGATCGAGGAGCAGCAGATCAAGGAACTGAAGACGAGCCAACTCGACTCCAGGAAGTTACTCGATATCGAGTACTTTACTCGACATCGACAAAGACCTGAAGACCAACCCAGAGTCGAGGAACACAAGCTGATCGAGAAGCCGAAGATGAAGACATGCCAGACAACAATTACTCGATATCGAGTACTCTACTCGATATCGACAAGACCAAAGTCACATGCCCGATCAATGTCGAGGAGAGGCTGCTCGACAACACCAGGCCAACCATGATCGACGACACTTACTCGATATTGAGTAATCTACTCGATATCGACAAGACCTGAGAGCCAGTGTCCGAGCATATCGAAGACCATTTACTTGACAACACCAAGCCAAGCTAAAGTCGACGCCAACTTTACTCGATATCGAGGAGCGTTATCCTAGACCGCGTTACGCGGTGAGCTATCCGACGCGGTTTGGGCTTGCTTAGATCCGAAGGTTGTCCGAGTCTATCAAGTTCTATCCAAGTCTATCAAGATCCATCCATGAAGAGAAGATTTATCCACACACGAAGATATTTTAGCCTTTTAGATATATTTCCCTTTTTAAAGATAAATGTTCCTTTTATTTATGTTTTATCTTTAGGTATAGATAGAGATTTCTATCCTTGATTAGCAAGGATTAGAAGCCTATAAATAAAGCCTTAGGGGGCTGAGTTTTATTCATTCCATCACACATCAATTCAATTTCAGTAGGAGAAGTAGTAGTAGAGAGAGAAAGAGAGGCCGAGTGGAGCGAAGGAGCGAAAGTGATCTGGCTTTGTTCGGTTTGTACTTTCTTCAGTTTGGTTAAATGCAAGTTATTTCCTTTCAATCAATGTTTGCAATTGCGATGAAGATTGAGTAGTCCACCCACTTCTAGGGTTGGGGTGAGCCCGACGATAGCCCTGCGTGCTTGAGGTAAAGATCTGACTTTTCTCATGTTTTGAGCATCTACTACTTGTTATGTGTTTATTACCCATCTAATGGAGGTCAATGCTAACAACTTGGATTATAAACATAAAATTGGTAGATACAATTAGGGTTTCTTGAAAGAGTTGTCTAATTGTTTGAAAACGCGAAATCGATGCGATTTACATGATTATCTATTTTATTCTTGCCTTTTGCATGCTTGGTTATCGTTGTCGCAAACCCCAATCTTGGCAGTTTTCTTATATACATAGTTTATTTCGAATCCCCAAAGCCTTGTCTTTATTTTGTTTTGTTTTAAAGTTTCAACCCTCCTCGATAACAACTAACTCTTATCGATATCGAGTTACTGATATTCGATCGAAGATCGATGTAGCTTTTCCTGTGCAGGTACCCGACGTCGATGAAGGCTTTACTCGATATCGAGTAGAGTGTCCTCGATATCGACCAAAACCAGGAGCTGCTGTTGCGCTGTTCGACTTGCCCGATCTTCTGTCGACTAACCCTAGTCGAGATCGAGCACTGTGGTCGACTTCTGTTCGTGAGATTTCTCCCCTGCCTAGGATCCGCTGACACACTTCCTCGTGGATCGATCTTGACTTCCCACTACTACATCAAGAGGAAGTCTTGTAATTATTTGCAAGGGACGGAAACTTGTTTGATGTACTTTATTCATATTTTTAATTTGCATTCTCGATTTTTTCCTACAACAACCCACACACACACCACCAGGTAGCCTTGGTTGTTTCCTCGAATCTCCATCCAGCCGCACCACTCTCTTCCTTCTCCGGGCAACAATAGCCCCTCCCGAGCACTATTCGTGCCACATCGAGCTCCTCTCGAGTACCACCGAGCCACATCGAGCGCCATCAACACCTCCTCCTTTCAACCGGAAGCGGCAGTAGGCAGCACCTAGAAGTTCCTTTGATTTTAGGAGCCGAGCTGGAGGCCCGTCGGAGCCGCGTCACACACCACCTTACCCTTTTTCACTCAAGTCCGAGTGGTAAGCCTCCCTCCTTCTTCTTACGCTCAAAATACTCGTAAAGGACCCACCTTTTGACACTTAACTTTGTCCTAGGTTGTCTCGATGTCGATCCATCTCCGACACGCCACTCAAACCTCCGGCGAAGCCCGGTGAGAAAAAACCCCTTGGTGAACTTCTTTCTTCTCCCTCTTCCTTTCCTCCATGTGTGTGTGTGTGTGTCGAGTGGCCGGAGCCCGGCTTCACCGCCGCCGGTCAAGCTTCTTTCCCCTTTGATGTTTTCGAGCGCTGGTATGTGCTTTGTTCATTTTCGAGTGGCAGGGAAGAAGAGGAAAGGTTGTGGGCCCGTCCACGTCAGCCGCCACATCAGATGGGCCCCTCCTCTTCTTTTTCTTCCTTCTTCTTTGTTCGGTCAGATGAGGCAAACTGGAATTGCCTTTGGACCTATTTTGTTGGGCTTGGTTTAATTGTTTTTACAGAGAAAATAATATTGGGCCTGTTCTTTCAACTTATATCTGATTTTGGGGCCTGTTTTTAAATGAATATCCGATTTGGGGTTTTGTAAAATAAGCGGGTGAGTTTTGGTAAATTAAAATAAAGTAAGGGTGTTTTGGTAAATTAAATAAGGGTCGGATTTTATAAAATAAGAATGATTGGGTTATTTTGATAAAAATTTATATTAAGAGTATTTGTAAATAGATAATGACCTTGAAAACATGGGGATTTGAAATGGATTACCAGAATTAAATGGAAAAAGGAATTTGGGTAATATTTTCAAAAAGGATGAAGATTGTTTTAATAAGATTAAAAAGAGGATTTTGGAAATATACTAACCTTGTCGGATTTGTCTTGAAATAATAATAAAATAAGTTGATGGAAGGGTAATGTTTTATAAATGGATTTTTTGGATGATTTGAGAAAGTGTTTTGAATGGTGATTTGATCTAACTTGAGGTTTTAAAAGAGTTTTGAAAAATCTTGGGAAAATGACTTACCTTGCCTAACTTGGTGAATAAATTTGATGACTTGTGTGTGATATTATATGCTTTAAGTAACATTAGAAGTAGACTTATTTATATTACTTATATCTGTGTTAGGTGATCATCTATGACATGTTGGCTTTCTGTATACCTAGTTGTTGCCTTTTGCTGGTCTGCACTTCCAGGTGAGTTCCTATATGAGCTCACTCAGATTCGAAAAGAGATCTCCCTGCTTGTAGCCATGTGCATAATAGGTACTTGCATTCATAATAAAGCATGTCATGTAGCATCCTGCTAGGATTGCATTCATGATTGAGCACTCGTTTACTCATTGCTTTTGTAAACAGAACGGCCGTTATCGGTGAAGTAACTAGAGTCTTTGCTAAGGTTATAGGATGGCCCAGTCCTATCGGGTCCCGTCCAGAGTTAGTCGAGTCATGAAACTTCCTTTACTTATATTATGAGCTGCCTGCGGGCTTTATTGTGGATACGGGTTGGGCATGTGTGCCACCCGATTATAATGGAATGCATTCACGAGCTGGCTAGTCTCCGCCCTATTGGAAAGGGGTGGAGGTAGGAGAGGGATATACCACTTGGTATTCGGTGCTAAGGCCTTATTATATTTACACACTTGATCTTAGGAGCATGTTAGTGTGTTAATATTCCGCCTTGCATCTAGAAGCATCTTTATTAGGAATAGTGTGTGTATATGTCTGCTTATTTGGGATTATATTGCGTAGGGCTTCGATCTAACACCGCCCTGCATACATATTTTTTAGGTTTGTTTTGCAGCATGATTGTTCATTACTTCCGTGACGTGGGAACTCTTTTGGGCGATTGCAAAGAAATGGTCTAACCTCACTAACATCGCCTATTAGATTTTGATAAATATGCTTGTTGATTTGTTTTTACTCGGCTCTGTCGTGGCACCCTCTTGTATTACACCTTGATTCCGTTATTTGCATGACTATTGATTTTTGACGCTTAGACTTACGACAGGTACAGGGGACTTCCCCAGGGATTCCAACGATCCCTTCGAATTTTGGGTATGAAATCCCACTTCAAAATGTTAGGATAGAATTTTAAACATTCAACATGTACTCGGGGCGCAAGATCCTAATGAGGGGTTTCATTCCTCGAAACGTAACCCGGGAATTATAATCCCGGGCCGTTACAAAGTTGGTATCAGAGCGAGGTTTTGCAAACCGAGTATGATAGGTTGAAGTGGTTTAGAAAATGTCCCAAGGTTTTCAAATGGTTTTTTTAAAATGTTTAAAAAGGGAAAAATGAATATAATATGGCTAACTCAAATAGACTTAATATGAACTTGACTCAATAAATCTGGTAATGAAACAAAGAGAAACGAAGGGGTAGTAAAGGCGATGGACCATCCCTATTGGATGTAGTGGGGAACGGGTAGGCAAAAATATAGCTTGTCCTTTACAGATGGGCCTACAAGACTCCAAGGGATTGCGTCGTTAGGGGTGTGCATGATTCGGTCCAAACCGAATTTTTGGGCTGAACCAACATAAACCGAACCGAATCGAACCTAATCGAAGTTTTTCGGTTCGGCTTTCGGTTTGAGAATTTCCAATTTTCGGTTTCGGTTCGATTTGTGTTCGGTTTCGGTTCAGTTTGTGTTAAACCGAATTTTTTTTATACACTACATAAATTAATACAGTGTATAGATATTTGTATACTTTATATATACATACTTCATGTGTATACGTATAAATACACATATATACACTGTATTGTATGTGTATACACATATATATATGCAATGTATAAGTACACACATACACTGTATTTGCTTATGTGTATACACACATACAATGTATAAATACAAACATATGCACTGTACATATTTGCATGATATGTATGTGCATATATATATTTTTTATATTTGTATACTTTGTATTGAAATATATGTATATATGTGTAAATACGTACAATGTATATATGTATCTGTATACTTTAAATTTTTTTTTATGGAAATTCGGTTCAATTATGTTAAAACCGAACCGAACACAAACCAAACCAGCAAATAATCGAACCGAACGTAATGCTTTCGGTTCAGCTTTCGGTTTGAAATTTTGAGATTTTCGGTTTCGGTTCGGTTCGGCCCGGTTCGGTTAGGTTTTAAACCGATGCACACCCCTATGCGCCGTAGTGGCTGGAGTGGCGAGTTAGGTAGAGACCGTGAGGTTTTTCCCCTCCGGTTAGTCGCCCCTCGAAGGGCGGCCACAGGATAGCTTGATTATTGATTGTTCTATGTTGAGTGCTATATGCTTAAATTGGAGACCTGGTTGATATTCTTGACTATGAAACATGTGTTAAATGCCAATGTGAGTGGAATAGCGGGGAGACCTTTTGCCATTATGGTGTCGGGATTCCAGTCCTAGTGAGTTCGTCTTTGACCTCTTAAGCTTAACTACTTCCTTCTTCGGTCTTCTTTTCTCGACCCCACTAAACGTCTTTATTGAGCTTCTCTTGCGATGTGGTGTAACCTGCGGAAAATTGGGAGGAATAACCACATTTGAGGTTGTATTGGAGTACGTGATTTACTTGAGCCCTTTGCTACCCTACTCGAGAGTTACACGAATTTTTCACGGGAAATGAGTCATGGAGTCAATAGGAGTGAGTCAGAGTCGCCCTTGTAGATCTCTGTCGGGTTACTTTAGTTGCTTTATCCATGATTGCATTATTCTATACGTGCTACCCTTAGACCTATAGATTGATCTTTAGTGTGAATTTATGCCTACATGCCTGGATTTCCATGTTTAGCCATTTCTTAGGTTTGTGTTTCCTTTCATTGCTCATATCATCCCAGCATAATCTACTTAGTATATCGCATTGTCAAACTAGTGCATGAATGTATGTATCATATGTAGGAAGATGCATGATTGATGTTCCCTCTACACATAGACCCATGGTAGTGTGATCATTAATTTCATTTTGATATCTTGATAGAATGAATTCTTTACTTGATGAGTGCGTGTTACAACTTGATGTTCAACCTGCTTCATATGATTCCTAAGTTCCAGCATGCTTACCCAACTGTAATGTCATGATGGTGTCCATGCTTCTCACATACTGTTATGAATATATGACCTGACACACCGCACGAACACACACCACTATAATTCCTGGTTTCGTATATGCATGTGTTGATAGGAGGAAATCGAGAATGCAAAACAGTAAGTAAATAAACTATGGCAAACCAGATTCCGTCCCCTGCAAATAATTACAAGACTTCCTCCCGATGCAGTAGTGGGAAGTCAGGATCGATCCACGAGGAAGCGTGTCAGCGGATCTCAGGTAGCAGGGAAATCTCACGGACAGTCGACCACAGATGTCCTTGATCTCGACTAGAGTTAGTCGATAGAAGATTGGACCAGTCGAGCAGAGTAGCAGACACAGGCACTGGGTCTCGTCGATCTCGACTAGAGGCTACTCGATATCGAGTAGGGCCCTTGTCGACTTCGGCTTGGCTTGTCGAGCACCTACACATAGAAGCTACAGCGATGCTAGATCGAATATCAGTAACTCGAGGTCGACCAGACTTGGTCGAGATCGAGTAAGGGCAGGAAAAAAAACGAAACAAAGAAATAAAGTAAAAGGCAAAGGCTTTGGGACTTCGAAATAAACTGTATAAAAAAGGACTTCCAAGATTGGGGTTCGCAACAACGATAACCAAGCATGCATAAGGCAGAGATAAACAGATAATCATGTGAATTGCATCAAAGGACAAGCTTTCGCCTTTTCCAACAATTAGACAACTCTTTCAAGAAATCCTAATTGTCTCTACTGATTTTATGTTTACAATAAAAGTTGTTAGCATGGATCTCCATTAGATGGATAATAAACACATAACAAGTAGTAGATGCTCAAAACATGATAAAAGTCGGATCTTTACCTCAAACGCGCATGGTTGTCGTCGGGCTCGCCCCAACCCTAGAAGTGGGTGGACTACTCGCGCTTCATTGCAACCACAGACATCATCGATTGAAAGAAAATTAATTGCATTAAAATAAACCAAAGTTTACAACCGCTTGAAGTCAATTCCGCTCTCGCTTCACAACTCCAATCGATCGCTCACTCTCTCTCTCTACTTCTCCTACTTACTTCTCTCTGAAATTGAATGACTAGAAATCAGCCCCATGGGCTTTATTTATAGGCTTCTAAACCTTGCTACTCAAGGATAGAAATCTTTATCTATATCTGAAACTATATCTAAAAAGCTTAATGATAAATAAATGAAAATAAAGGAATTAAATCAAAAATAAGGAAATATATCTAAAAGTCTTTAATGGATAGATCTTCTCCTTCCATGATGTATCTTGATAGATCGGATAGAATCGGCAAACTTCAAGCCCAAGGAATCCCAATCCGAGTGGAATTTCGTCGACGCGTCACGCGGCTTCTGGAACCGTCGTCGATCTCGAGAAACCCTTGTCGACATCGAGTAGAGAGGCTTCGTCGACTAGGTTTGGCTCGGCTAGTCGGGCAAGTCTTCTCGATGTGCTTGGTTCTGGCTCTACGTCTTTATCGATCTCGAGGACCCGTACTCGATATCGAGTTGGGTGGTTCATCGACTTGACCTCCTGGGGTTGTCGAGCAGCTCCTCTCGACGTGCTCGGACATGGTGCTCAGCTGCTCGTCGACATCGAGGAAGGTTACTCGATCTCGAGTAGGGTGTGGAGTCGGGTTCTTCGTCTTCAGCTTTCTCGACATGATCCTCCTCGATCTTGGTTGGTGTCTAGACAGGGTTTGTCGAGATCGACTAAGGCTAGTCGATGTCGAGTAGCTTTGAGCTCCGGTTCTTGCTTCTTGGTTTTCTCCCGAAATGTTTCCATATTCTGCAATATTAAATAGAAACTTATGTAGATCTTCATTTCTGACAAATAAGCATATACTAAATAAATCCGATATATTCCCAACCCGAAATATGAAAAATGTAAAGAATATGGAACTAAAATATGCATAAAGACATGGCTACTTTGGAGACATCAAATCACCCCATACTTAGACTTGCTTATCCTCAAGCAATAACCAAACAATAACCAAGACCTATAACACATCCTTCAAGTCTTCGCCTTTGTCAAAAGCAACATCTCAAGTAGTAGCAATGTAAGACAAGTGAATTTAACGTCATCACACATATATGAGCGATCCTAGGCATAGGCAGTATAAATCCAACCTTACAGGGATAATGTGTTTACACTCAACTCTCAAATGTGCTTAGGCTATGAAGATCAACTCTCAACTCAATTCCATATACAATCTCATAAACATTGCAATTTAAATATGAATCCACTTCGCAACCAATTATGAAAATGCAACAAGAATTATCAGGAGGAGTTCGCTCAATAGAAGTCTTCAAAGAAGATTCTATTCGGCGGGGTTGTAATGGGGCTTGATAAGAAATAATAAGGAATGGAATTATTTGGTCATGTGGTGCTTAATAAAATTCGGGAATCAAGACTCCTAAATCTCCAAAACAACCAAACCATAACTTCTCAATCATATGCATCCACCAAACTCTCCAATTTATCTCAATGAAGTATGTAACCTTTCAAACTTTCTCAACCTCTCCAAATCATGCATCTTGCAAATAATGAAAGAAATAAGGTAAATTTGGCTCATGCACTTTATTCACAAACATATGTACTTTTTCCCTTTCTTTTTTTTTCGAAAATAAAAACCAAATAACACTAATAGTGCATTTATAATGTGAGCCAAAAATCCTTTTACATAGTATGCATAGCAAGATAAAAATGTACAGCCAACCCATATCTCAATAATTTCAACAATCCTTCCTTTTTGAAATGCAACATAAGCTCATTCTTTCCACAAATCATCATTCCAACCAACTCTAAGTCTTAATTCCCAAATGGGGGTCAGGCTCAGTTTGGCTAAGGATATTTTTGTGGAGTTCATAATAAAAGTCTCAGGCTAATGTTATGGCTTCAAGCAGGGTAGGTAGCAATGCAGGGTAGGTAGCAATGCAGGGTAGGTAAAGAGAGGATAACATTGGTTTAAAAGGTGCCTCCATCATTTTAATTCTTATCAACATAAACATATAAATGCATTGGCTTTGAATAACTATCACAACATTTAGAGATGCATAGGAAGAGTAAATACACTCTAGAAAGCAGAAGGATTTTTAATGTTCTCCCTATAAGGCCAAAATTCTCACTGGGACACGTTTTGTTGGATTTTAACCTTTAGCTTAGGATCATATGTGCTCAATTTCATCACAAGTTCACAATCCACATAAAAACAATTTTGAAGACTTAGGCTAAACCTTCCAAACACGCCATAGGATTTATATGATCAAGTCAGTCATTATTTATCATCATAGGACATCTAAGTTAGGGTATAAAACAATGCAAAAAATTTAAACATGCATATTTTTTTTTGTATTTCGACATTTTTTTTTTCTTATGCAAAAATCAAGGCTAAAGTATTTAAACAAAAGATTTAAAAGGCATAAAATTTAAACATGAATGCATAACATAAAAATTAAAATTTCACCATGTAAAATCAAAAGCAAGACTAACACCTATGATAATGATAATGAGCCCTTCCCCCACCCCATACTTAAAATTTACAGTGTCCCCACTGTATAAAATCAAATAAAAACAAGAGTAAAGGAAGGAACTCATAGGATAACAAATCGAGGAGGGCAGATGAGTGCAGGTCGAGTAGACATCTTTGTTGATCTCGAGTACATGTTACTTAATCTCGAGTAGCTTTTCTGCGTCCAGTGGTTTTCTGAAGTCGAGGAGCTTCTGGTGGCTTGTCGATATCGAGTTGGCCTACTCGATATCGAGTAGTGTCTGGGCTGCTCCTCCTTGTCGTCGTCGACTTGGCCTTCGTCGATTCTGACTGTTTTCAAGGACTTCTTTATTCCACTTTTCGCGATCCTTATATGCTTGCCGACCTAAAAGTTTTAGATTGCACAAGAAACAAGACTATCCACATGAAATATTCTAAAAGACATAAAACCAAAACCAAAGACAAAAACCAAAAAGTTCAAAATGTCCCAAAAATTCATAAAGTTTTATATACATGCTCTAGATTTTAGAGTCGCTAGGCCGACTTCTCCGTTTGCGCTCAAGGACCATTATTGTGGGGCCCGCTCATGCTTGGCCCTTCTCCTGGATCATCTAGGTCCTGATGGTAGTATGTAAGCTCAGCTGATAGGTGGTTGCTTGTAGGGTCTCCCTTCTCTTTCTTTTTCTTCCTTCCAGCTCTTAGTTTTCACAGATTCTCTCTCCATGGTGTCTTATCTCCCCTTAAATCATTGATAATTTTCTTTATGGACTGAGTGGGAGTAGAATTCATACCTGAACTTACCTTTTCGGACCCAAAACAGAAATCTTTGGGCTTGGGGCTAGTCGAGATCGAGTACTGCTGGTCGAACTCGAGTACAGGGACCCCATACTTAGGCTTTTGGCAAGTCAGTGGCTCAGCAGAGGTTATCGATATTGACAAGGGCTTGTCGAGATCGAGTAGAAGCCTTCTCGAGATCGAGTTGGTTTGGTCGATCTCGAGTACAGTGTTGGCACCTTCCTCCGCTGTTTGCTTGGTCCCGTGGTTGCTGATGCTTTTCACCTCCAGCCAGGAAATTTCCTCTTTTGCAGGGCCAAAAGAGAAATCCAAAACCTCATCACCTTTGGTGAAGGTGAGCGAGCGATTCTTAACACTAATTCTGGCATCTGCAGTTGCTAAGAATGGTCTACCAAGAATAATAGGGCTAGTAGGATCTTCAGCACAGTCAATGATAAGGAAATCTGCTAGAACAAAGAATTTACCAACCTGGACAGGGACGTTCTCAACTATACCTGTAGGGATGACTACTGTATTGTTCGCCATGTATAGCTTGGCATTCACAGGTTCTATGCATCCTATTTTGACCTACCGCCAGATTGATAGAGGCATGATGCTCACACTTGCTCCTAAATCACACAGAGACTCGTATTTATATTGTCCAAAGCCCACAGTAACAGAAACCTTACCAGGGTCAGGTCTCTTTTCAGTGAAGTGGAGTACTTTGCATTCGCCTGCGATCTCTGAGATGGATCGCTTCTTGCTCAGGATTTCCTTTAGAAATTTGACATATCGAGGCATCTCTTGCAGGGCTTCTGTAAAAGGAATAGAAACATTCAGTTCTTGCAGCATATTAACAAATCTGGTAAACCTAACTTCAGTGGGATCTTTTTGTGCTTTAGAAGGAAAAGGCAGTGGCTTTTTCTATTTTGGAGCCAGATCAGCTGTCGGAGGTGTTGTAGAGTCGTTGACGTTGGCCAGATTATGCTCCTCGATCTCGACCACGGGCTCCTCGACATCGAGTTGGGTGGTCGATCTGGAGTTGCTGGTCTGTGCAGCGAAGTCCGAGCTCAGCTTCTGGTCTGTGTCGAGTAGTGGCTTGTCGAGATCGAGTACGCTCTCTTCGAGATCGAGTAGGCTTTGCTTTGTCTCGAGTTGCTGCTCTGCCTTGCTTTGCTGTTTCCCGACCTCTAGCTTGTGTAATTGATGCCCACTCCTGAGTTTGATAGCTGCGACATGTCTGGTCTTCCCCTTAGGATTTGGTTCTATTTGCCCAGGGAGCTGTCCGGACGGTTGTGGGATCTGTGCAGCGATTTGACCCATCTGGGTCTCTATTCCTCTTTTCTAGATATCCAGTTCCCCAAATTTTATGTTGAAATTCTGGAGCTGATTGTTGATGGTGTTGGTAGCATGCAAGTTCTGTGCATGATTTCGGCGCATCTCATCAAGGATCAGCTGCATATCGTCCTTCTTTTGATCCCTTTTTGGATGTCTTGGAGCTCTGTAGGGTGGGGGGTTCCTAGGAGGACCTTGGTTCCACTGTGGTTGATAGAACATTTGATCTCCCATATAGCGATTGGGACCCCAGCGTAGGCTGCCTCTTCATGTGTTTCT
The DNA here is from genome assembly GCA_037127255.1 of Persicaria tinctoria. Lineage (NCBI taxonomy): Eukaryota > Viridiplantae > Streptophyta > Magnoliopsida > Caryophyllales > Polygonaceae > Persicaria > Persicaria tinctoria. The sequence continues at coordinate 34,189,422 of JBANSL010000020.1, forward strand.
GCCATTCTGACTTGCTCTTTGTGTGGGCACTCAGTAGTGGTGTGCCGCTGTGATCCGCATTTGATGCAAGGCTGATTGACAGATAGATATTTTACTTGCTTGAGGAGCTTGCAATTCTTGTCTCTGTAGAACTGCTCCCTGACATCTGGGTTAATCTCCTTCGCTGGCTCATATAGTGGCATAGATGGTGCTGACCTGGCATATGAGTTCTCCTCATAGTTTGCAGTAGACCCATATTTGTTGTCATAATTGGTGAGCTTGTCCAGCACACCCCAGGCGTCAATTGGCGGCATCGTCAGATACTCATAGCGAGTATAATGGTTGATTCTGTCCTTAGTGACTTGATCAAGAGAGTTGAAGAAGATCTCCTGAATGACGTAGGGTGGCTGTCCATGAGTAGGGCAAGATCGCAGCAGTTCTTTGTAGCGTTCCCATGCCTTTGCCAGTGGTTCCCCTTGCTTCTGTTTGAAGGCGGTGATTTTCTGGCGGAGAAGTGTTGTCTTGGCAGGTGGGAAGAATTTATTCAGAAACTCTTGCTCTACTTGGGCCCATGTTGTGAGTGATCTTGTTTTCAGCCCTTCAAGCCACTTCAGTGCAGGCCCAGTGAGAGACCAGCGAAAAGCTTTCATCTTGACATATTCCAAAGTTGTACCTTCAGCAAGAGTACGACACATGTCAGAAAAATTGGTAATATGTTCAAGAGGACACTCATTAAATTTGCCACAAAAAGCATTATTTTTAAGCTCTATCAGAAATTGAGTGCGAATTTCAAAAGAGTTATCAGGGATTAGAATCGCCGATTCAGGCACGACGAGAGTTGGATGCATATAATCCTCACCAGTGTTTGGATATTGGGCAAGCTCAGCTTCTACTTGCCTTGCGCGCTCAGTTTCTTGTTCCCTCGCTGCCCTTTCATTGGCGATAGTGGTATTCTTTGCGGCTAGCTCCCTTGTAAGCCTGGCAATCAGTTGTTCTTGTGTTTCAGCGGCCGCCATGATCCTTTTGAGTTTAGAGTGGATGTGTAGGTAACGCTCCGGTTCGTCTAAGCTGTCAAACTCAAGTGGTAAACCGGAACGACGCATACACCTGTATAGTACTCAGAGCAGATGTGAGATTTAACTACCTAAGGCGCGAATGATAGCTTCCCCGGCAACGGCGCCAATTTGTTGATAGGAGGAAATCGAGAATGCAAAACAGTAAGTAAATAAACTAAGGAAAACCAGATTCCGTCCCTTGCAAATAATTACAAGACTTCCTCCCGATGCAGTAGTGGGAAGTCAGGATCGATCCACGAGGAAGCGTGTCAGCGGATCTCAGGTAGCAGGGAAATCTCACGGACAGTCGACCACAGATGTCCTCGATCTCGACTAGAGTTAGTCGACAGAAGATCGGACCAGTCGAGCAGAGTAGCAGACACAGGCACTGGGTCTCGTCGATCTCGACTAGAGGCTACTCGATATCGAGTAGGGCCCTTGTCGACTTCGGCTTGGCTTGTCGAGCACCTGCACACAGAAGCTACAGCGATGCAAGATCGAATATCAGTAACTCGAGATCGACCAGACTTGGTCGAGATCGAGTAAGGGCAGGAAAAAAACGAAACAAAGAAATAAAGTAAAGGGTAAAGGCTTTGGGACTTCGAAATAAACTGTATAGAAAAGGACTTCTAAGATTGGAGTTCGCAACAACGATAACCAAGCATGCATAAGGCAGAGATAAACAGATAATCATGTGAATTGCATCAAAGTACAAGCTTTCGCCTTTTCCAACAATTAGACAACTCTTTCAAGAAACCCTAATTTTCTCTACTGATTTTATGTTTACAATCCAAGTTGTTAGCATGGATCTCCATTAGATGGGTAATAAACACATAACAAGTAGTAGATGCTCCAAACATGATAAAAGTCGGATCTTTACCTCAAACGTGCATGGCTGTCGTCGGGCTCGCCCCAACCCTAGAAGTGAGTGGACTACTCGCGCTTCATTGCAACCTCAGACATCATCGATTGAAAGAAAATTAATTGCATTAAAATAAACCAAAGTTTACAACCGCTTGAAGCCAATTCCGCTCTCGCTTCACAACTCCAATCGGCCGCTCACTCTCTCTCTCTCTCTACTTCTCCTACTTACTTCTCTCTGAAATTGAATGACTAGAAATCAGCCCCATGGGCTTTATTTATAGGCTTCGAAACCTTGCTACTCAAGGATAGAAATCTTTATCTATATCTAAAAAGCTTAATGATAAATAAATGGAAATAAAGGAATGAAATCTAAAATAAGGAAATATATCTAAAAGTCTTTAATGGATAGATCTTCTCCTTCCATGATGTATCTTGATAGATCGGATAGAATCGGCAAACTTCGAGCCCAAGGAATCCCAATCCGAGGAGAATTACGTCGACACGTCACGTGGCTTCTGGAACCGTCGTCGATCTCGAGAACCCCTTGTCGACATCGAGTAGAGAGGCTTCATCGACTAGGTTTGGCTTGGCCAGTCGGGCAAGTCTTATCGATGTGCTCGGTTCTGGCTCCACATCTTTATCGATCTCGAGGACCCGTACTCGATATCGAGTTGGGTGGTTCATCGACTTGACCTCCTGGGGTTGTCGAGCAGCTCCTCTCGACGTGCTCGGACATGGTGCTCAGCTGCTCGTCGACATCGAGGAAGGTTACTCGATCTCGAGTAGGGTGTGGAGTCGGGTTCTTAGTCTTCAGCTTTCTCGACATGATCCTCCTCGATCTTGGCTGGTGTCTAGACAGGGTTTGTCGAGATCGACTAAGGCTAGTCGATGTCGAGTAGCTTTGAGCTCCGGTTCTTGCTTCTTGGTTTTCTCCCGAAATGTTTCCATATTCTGCAATATTAAACAAAAACTTATGTAGATCTCCATTTCTGACAAATAAACATATACTACATAAATCCGATATATTCCCAACCCGAAATATGCAAAATGTAAAGAATATGGAACTAAAATATGCATAAAGACATGGCTACTTTGGAGACATCAGCATGACTCGACATGATGTGGTATTCCCAACATATATCATGATGACGATCCTCAATGTGAATTCGTGGTTGTATGCCATTATGTATCCATGATTGGCCACCTTGTTTAAGTCTCATGTCGTACTTCGTTGTATACCTGTCATATCCCCTATGCATGCACAACCTGATTTCATTGGTTCCTCGCCTCCTCACACTAATGATTGATTAAATGCATATGTCGTAAGTTACACTCTCTCTCATGGATTAGGATCATGATAGTGTGACCCTTAGCATGTTAGTCTCACTCTTGCTACTCCTCGTTCTTCTATGACCACTCAACCATAGCATGCTTACCTTCCTGGTTTCCGTAATGTTTTCTCTTGCTCACTGGTATCCTCTCGTATTTTCCTGAACGTATGACTTGATATTTTGTGCATGTGCCGTAGATATTTACATGGACCCGTAACTATCTATCATCCTATCCATGCCTAGCTATCTTCCTTTAGACCCATGTTATACTCCGCTATATACTTGCCATGCTTCTAGATCATTACGGTGTAGCTTATTTGGCTCTTTGCAAACTGTTGTGCTAATCGAATGAACATTTGTACAACTCATGAGTTAGTATCATGTTTTCGCATATAAATGACACCCGAATGCTAGGGTGAGTCTAGTCGAAGTACCTTGATTGTATTCATGTTAGATGTGTCGGTAGTATCTTATAGGGCTTATGAATTCCAATATGATTCGCCGAGTGGTAACTTGTCATGCTTGCTTCATCACGTGAATATGATTGTCCCATGATGTGATAGTTGTTATACCATTTCATTTTCTCATATGATGGTTCATTCCTATCATGATTTATAATCTATCATCTGTGATGTTCTCTTGTTCACTCTGTAAAGATATTCATGCCTTACCATGTATCGCTAGCATCATGTAGGATCACGATGTGACTTGATAAATCCTTGTGTTAAATACGTGCCCTGATTGTATACTTTCAATCTATACTTGGGTACTTGCATGCTTTATATTCATGTGAAGCCGTCCTTGCCTTAAGCTCATGTTGCTGTTTCCCCCATATCCCCCCCTTGTCCTCATATGGTCACGTTACGATTGGTTGACCCCTTAAATGCATTCGTGCTAGTTGCCAAATGAACATGTAACCTATGTTGCATAGCCATGCATCTTATCGCGTTAAAATATATCTTATATGACCCATGAATTATGGCTTGTGTGTATTTATGCCCTACTTGCATTATGATATGCTCTTTCATGGAATAGACTTCGCAAAGTCTTGTATTTTTTTCCAACATCTCTAATGTGTGATCCTTTTAACTGTTTAGGAATTGATAGACCCAGTTGTAGAGTTAATGCTTATTTTCGATGCATGTTAAGCATTATGTGATTATCAATGTGTGCCTATCATCTCATCACTCGATGTTGTTTCTGCATGCCCCTGGCATTCTTAAGGCTTCCGCAAATGAATAATCTGGCACCTCGCATGACCACACACACATCACGATAGCTATAAGGCATTCGCATGATTACCCTTGCATATATAATGTAGCATACCGTCCCTTTGAAACATGATACCTTAGGAGCATTGTCCTATTTCGCACTATGATATGCGCGTGACTCCTTCATCATAATCGCTTGTATTCTTTTTATATGTGTTAATGGTTGGGTCCCATAGTAGTCCTGCTTAACCTTCTATGACTCGTCCCACTATTATGTGGAGTTGCTCGATGCATCTTATTCATATACATCTGTGACTGTCATGTAGTACCTTGTAAAATCTATGCTTGTAGAGATATGACTTGTACGATCGCGTGCTCAACTTGCATCCCATGCAACCACTCTTGTCATAGGTTGTGATAGCCTTGTTATACTCTCTCTACATGATCTTATGATTGTCCAAGCATGTTAGATATTGATAGTCCAGTTAGAATGATATGCCTCCACAGAGTTGTCTCATGCTAAGTATGATGAATGGCTTGCTTATGTGTGTTCTCCTCCAAGTTGTTCTTTTCACATGATGCCCTTCCGATGCTTAACTGGATGAACTCATACTTTTATGAAATGTGTGTTAATTAGCAGTTGAATACCATGTTGCATGTTATACCCTACGACATGGTAGATGCATGTATACATGAACCGTGATATTGGTGACAAATTCTTCCTCAATGACTACCTTTGATTGCGGTTTTTCCTTAAATATATATTACTAGTATCATGAAGGACTTACTTTCCACATAGCTCCTTATGTGATGACATCCCACGCTTAACCTATCATTATGAGAAGCCATTGCTATAAGATGTGATTATTGTACCACTTTTATATGACCTGCCCATGAATATCAGTCACGAACAATTTACCCTACGTGTAATGCTCTGTGCTGTTTACTAGATCCTGTATAAGCTATGTGCCGCACCAATCTATTATTTCATTCGTATATACATGTCTCTTATACATATCAAGCTTGTCTGATATATGAAATGAAAAGTTGTTAGCTAGTCCCTCATGCTCCATGTAGAACTCGATTATGCTTTTGGTTGCCCCTATCTGTTAACATATTTCATCAAGGTAGGTACGTGTTAGTATTCAGTGATGCAACTAGTTTACTCCATGATTGGTATTTGTTTTGCTTGATGCACTTGTAACCTCGTAAAGTTCCATAAGGGCACCTTACTCCTTCTTAGGTTGGGATCTTTTTTTTTCGTCGTGTCATCATCAGTTGGTCTGTGTTCGGTTCCATGGGGAGTCCGGGTTGTCCTCCTTGTCTCTCCCCTATCTCCGCTAACTAAAAATTTTCTTGCAATACTTTGATGAACGATGGCGTAGAAAAGAGCACGTTTAGCCAAATAGCACGGGAGCGACACAACGGAAGCACGGTGGGCCCATAAACCCCAAGTCCCAGAACTGACATTGAGTCTTTGAATGATGAACTAGTGGTGGACGTTACTTGGTTGACTTCTACTTATGATTATGAATTTTAGTGCTTTGGTGTTCCTATGTTATTGACCTTGTGGTATGATTAGTGTTCTGTGTCGGTAAGCCTTGCCTGAATTCTTTTACTCGTGGAATGTGAATTATATCTGCTGAAATCCTGACTTGTGTTGGTAATAATGATATCATGTGCCCCGATAATATGTGACAGTATGATATTGCGATGTTGGCATGATATTACATTTGCTCGAATTATTATTAGCTTGAGGCTATGTGGTAACTTGTCCTCCTTTGCCAATACTTGATGTCCTGCAATACTTGTTGAACATGATAGTATCTTGAGACTTATGACATGTGACTGTTTGAGGCAGTGAGAGATAATGACTGAAGGTTCGATAAAGTATAACAAAGTAATATAAAGATACTCTAGAAGGGGGGTTGAATAGAGTATGCCGGTTTTTCGCAGATAATCTCAAGACTTTTGAATCTCGTGCAAAACCCTTTGAGATTAGACTTAATCTTTTCTCTGGAAACCTGAATCACAAACAAGTTATACAATTCGAAACAAGTGCGGAAATATGGTAAAGCAGTAAGTAAAGGACGCAATGAATGGTTTACGAGGTTCGGTACGAACTTGGCCTACGTCCCCGCCAAGGGTTCTTCCACAACCCTAGGATTCAACCGGCTTTTATTGATTCACAAGACTTTGGATCCTAATAGCTCACCGAGAAGCCTATCTCCTATACAATTTCAATCTAGTCAACTCACGTTCCCTTGGAGTCCTAGACCAATCTAGAAGAGCCCCACCTCTCTCAGCTATCTAGTACAACCCTCTTACACTTCGTGAATCAATCGCCTAGTGTCCACTTCCTGAGTTACAAATTCTCGAGTATAATACTCTCTCGAAATATATCCTATAAGCTCATTGTGTAACTCTCAAATGCTTTGAAATGGAATAACAGACTCTTAAGAACTAGCAGAGAGCACACGAAGAAGACAAATTTGACTTGAAGGCTTGAGTGCGAATGAGAGCTTGTGTTCAACGAATGTCTCTGTCCTCTTTTCTCCATCTCCTTTTTATACAGATCAACTCGACGCCTAGAGATCTTCTTCAATGGCTAGAACCGATTGTGGCTTGGGAAGAAATCTCCATGATCTTCCATATGTGGAAACTCGGACGCCGTGATCTATAATTTGAATCTTCTTGAAATCAAGCTTTAAGGTAGAAGATAATATTCGAAAAGCTTCCTGAAATGTTAGTATATACAAAATAATATCTGGAAGCATATAATAACATATAATAATATTCGGACATAATATAATAAAGTACAGGTTTTGTGTTTCATCAACACAGTTGTAGCTTCAAGACCTTTGACACAAACTGTGTATCAAAGCCTTTGAAACTTATTCCGATTTTCATCAAGGGAGTGGAGTTATCAATGACGTATAAACCTAGTGTGAAATCATGTTATATGATGATATGAAATACTTGGAAATTAAGTGATAGTAGAGTGTAGAGTCCATAGTATAAGGGTGCATGTTATCCTGATATAATGATATGTGATGCCCTGTTAAGTTGAATGTTGTTGTGATTATATTTTATGCTTGCTATGTTATTAGACTTTGCTATTGCTGAACCAAGAGAGCATGACAGGTTCTATGTTGATAACTTGAACACTGAATTAATGAAACGTGATTGTGGTGATGCCTATATCCATTGATATTTCAAAACTGATTTTCGGCTAAATCCTTGGCTATGGAAATGGTGAATATCTTGCCTTGTTGAATCTTGATGAAATGGAATTCTGTTGTTCTGACTTGTTGCCCTTCTATTAGATTGACACCCATTTGTGACAAATTCTGCTATGTGGTAATGGTAAGAAGAAACCATGCTGATGTGATTTGCTATGGTTGAGACTTGATGTGTCTATGTGTTGCCCTTTCAAAAATGACATTTTTGCTTGATGCATTCTTGATGTTGACACTTAGAACATGAAATGTTAATGTTGAGTATTAATGTTCCAATATACTGGTGTGCGATAATGTTGGTAATGGCTATTCATGTTACGGTTTTGGCGTGGCCAATTTTGGTGGTTGGTTGGTTATGATGTGGCATGTCTTGGTTATATCGATTCTTATAATGGCTAGAGATTCATAGATTGGAATTGCTTTTGAGATTGGAACCTAGGAAGAGAATATGAGATTAGCCATTAGAGGTGGATGATTCCACCTCTTGAGTTCTGGAATTGCTTGATCAACTTGGTGTTTAAAGGGTTTTGAAAGAGTTTGGAAGCGACCAGCTCGGATTTTGAAAAGCTTTGGAATGGTTTTGAAGTTGAGAGGTTTGCTTGATTTGAAGGGTTTTGGACGATTTCGAAAAAGACTAACTTGGATTTTGAGAGACCGAACGCGATCGAAAATTTCAACGATTTTGAGGCCAATCTTTTTCAGTTGCGGAATCCCTTTTGAAACTTTTCAAACCCGAGAAACTCTATGATACTTCACGAAGTGGATACAAGCATTTTATTAGGACGCTTGTAGGGTGCTTGCTAAGACCAAGTGATGACATTGTAGAACTTTTAGAGTTGTGGTACTTCCGAAAAGTCGAAGCTAGGATGTGATAGAGGCGCTTATTGCATACTTGTCAAGGCCAAATGGAGATGTCGCGACCGTGACTAGGATGTTGTGAGAATCCCGAGCAACTCTATGATACTTCACGAAGTGGATACAAGAATTTTATTAGGGTGCTTGTAGGGTGCTTGCTAAGACCTAGTGATGACATTGTAGAACTTTTAGAGTTGTGGTACTTCCGAAAAGTCGAAGCGAGGATGTGATAGGGGCGCTTATTGCATACTTGTCAAGGCCAACTGGAGATGTCGCGACCATGACTAGGATGTTGTGAGAATCCCGGAAGACGCAACCGAGATGATTACAAGATCCTTGGACTCTTCAATCTCAAACTTCATCCCTTACTTTGTTTTGGTTTTAGTCTCGAGGACGATACTTGTTTTTAGATGTGGATGATGTAAAGGCTCGGATTTTTAAATCCTAATTTTCGGAAAAAGATATTAAAATAAATTTAAACCGGATTTAATTTGGATTTTTCAAGGAAAACTCGTCCTAAATTTAATAAATCTAACTTGAAATTCTTAGAGAAAATTCCGACCCAAATTTTAAATTTATACAAAATAGATTTTATTCCACTTTTTAGGGATTTCATTATTAAATTTGGATTGAAAATTTCATAACTTATTGTGAACGAATCAGGATAAGATCGAGTGAGCGGGTTTCGGAATTTATTTCCAGGTATTTGAAATTAGACTTTTAGGACCACTCTAGATTTCAGCCTTCTTCCTCTTGTCGAGAGTAGTTCCCCTTTTTATTTTTGGTCAAAGTTCTTTCTGATTACCTCACGCCAAAGAAACAACTGCATAACACTACTTTCCTATTCCCCTTTTTATTTAATCCAAACTCACACACTACCCCTACCTTTTTTTCAGTTTCCCATCTCCCTCTCTCACCTCTGTCTAAACATACACCCACACACACACCACTAGGTAGCCTTGCTTGTTTCCTCGGAGCTCCATCCAGCCGCACCACTCTCTTCCTTCTCTGGGCAATAGTAGCCCCTCCCGAGCACTATCCGAGCCACATCAAGCTCCTCTTGAGTACCACTGAGCCACATCGAGCGTCATCAACACCTCCTCCTTTCAACCGAAAGTGGCAGCAGGCAGCAGCTAGAAGTTCCTTTGATGTCAGGAGCCAAGCTGGAGGCTCGTCGGAGCCGCATCACACACCACCTTCCCCTATTTCACTCAAGTCTGAGTGGTAAGCCTTCCTCCTTCCTCTTACGCTCAAAATACCCGTAAAGGTCCCATCTTTTGACCCTTAACTTCGTCCTAGGTTGTCCCGATGTCGATCCATCTCCGACGCGTCATTCAAACCTCCAGCGAAGCCTGGCGAGACAAACCCCCTCGGTGAGCTTCTTTCTTCCCCCTCTTCCTTTCCTCCCTGTGTGTGTCGAGTGGCCAGAGCCCAGCTCCACCGCCGTTGGTCAAGCTTTTTCCCCCTTTGATGTTTTCGAGCGGTGGTCTGTGCTCTGTTCATTTTCGAGTGGCAGGGAAGAAGAGGAAAGGTTGTGGGCCCGTCCACGTCAGCCGCCACATCAGATGCGCCCCTCCTCTTCTTTTTCTTCCTTCTTCTGTATTCGGTCAGATGAGGCAAACTAGAATTGCCTTTGGGCCTATTTTGTTGGGCCTGGTTTAATTGTTTTTACAGAGAAAATAATATTGGGCCTGTTCTTTCAACTTATATCTGATTTTGGGGCCTGTTTTTAAATGAATATCCGATTTGGGGTTTTGTAAAATAAGCGGGTGAGTTTTGGTAAATTAAAATAAAGTAAGGGTGTTTTGGTAAATTAAATAAGGGTCGGATTTTATAAAATAAGAATGATTGGGTTATTTTGATAAAAATTTATATTAAGAGTATTTGTAAATAGATAATGACCTTGAAAACATGGGGATTTGAAATGGATTACCAAAATTAAATGGAAAAAGGAATTTGGGTAATATTTTCAAAAAGGATGAAGATTGTTTTAATAAGATTAAAAAGAGGATTTTGGAAATATACTAACCTTGTCGGATTTGTCTTGAAATAATAATAAAATAAGTTGATGGAAGGGTAATGTTTTATAAATGGATTTTTTGGATGATTTGAGAAAGTGTTTTGAATGGTGATTTGATCTAACTTGAGGTTTTAAAAGAGTTTTGGAAAGTCTTGGGAAAATGACTTACCTTGCATAACTTGGTGAATAAATTTGATGACTTGTGTGTGATATTATATGCTTTAAGTAACATTAGAAGTAGACTTATTTATATTACTTATATATGTACGTGTTAGGTGATCATCTATGACATGTTGGCTTTCTGTACACCAAGTTGTTGCCTTTTGCTGATCTGCACTTCCAGGTGAGTTCCTATATGAGCTCACTCAGATTCGAAAAGAGATCTCCCAACTTGTAGCCATGTGCATACTAGGTGCTTGCATTCATAATAAAGCATGTCATGTAGCATCCTGCTAGGATTGCACTCATGATTGAGCATTCGTTTACTCATTGCTTTTGTAAACAGAATGGTCGTTATCTGTGAAGTAACTAGAGTCTTTGCTAAGGTTATAGGATGGCCCAGTCCCATCGGGTCCCGTCCTGAGTCGGTCGAGTCATGAAACTTCCTTTACTTATATTATGAGCTGCATGCAGGCTTTATTGTGGATACGGGTTGGGCATGCATGCCACCCGATTATAATGGAATGCATTCACAAGCTGGCCAGTCTCGGCCCTATCGGAAGGGGGTGGAGATAGGAGAGGGATATACCACTTGGTATTCGGTGCTAAGGCCTTATTATATTTACGCACTTGATCTTAGGAGCATGTTATTTTGTTAATATTCCGCCTTGCATCTAGAAGCATCTTTATTAGGACTAGCGTGTGTATGTGTCTGCTTGTTTGGGATTATATTGCGTAGGGCTTCGATCTGACACCGCCCCGCATATATTTTTTTTAGGTTTGTTTTGCAGCATGATTGTTCATTGCTTCCGTGGCGTGGGAACTCTTTTGGGCGATTGTAAATAAATGGTCTAACCTCACTAACATCACCTATTAAATTTTGATAAATATGATTATTGATTTGCTTTGACTCGGCTCTGTCGTGGCACCCTCTTGTATTACACCTTGATTCCGTTATTTGCATGACTATTGATTTTTCACGCTTAGACTTACGACAGGTACAAGGGACTTCCCCGGGGATTCCAACGATCCCTTCGAATTTTTGATATGAAATCCAACTTCAAAATGTTAAGATAGAATTTCAAACCTTCAACCTGTACTCGGGGCGCAAGATCCTAACGAGGGGTTTCATTCCTCGAAACGTAACCCGGGAATTATAATCCCGGGCCGTTACACTAATCCTTATCGTCTCATATATCTTTTCACCAATAATCCCCCCATTGGCCTTGAGGAGATGTGAGTGATCCATCCCTTGAGCCAGGACATTATTTCTACGAAGATCATCCCTTAAAGCCAACAGCCGCTTCCAAATCCATGTGTCATAAACCCTCTTGGATAAATTCCAGATGGAATCTCCCTTGAGATGATTTGACTCAACCCAGCGCATCCAGATGCTTCGCCGCTCGAGAATAATATCACCAAGGAGCGTATCAAGCATACCTTGATTCCAAGTCTAGAGTTGCTTAACTCCTAGGCCACTTTCAGCATAAGGAATGGTGACACCATCCCAGCACACATGACTACAATTCCACCAGCATGACTGTTGTTACAGGAGGATGGTCAAGTATGAAATAAATATAAAGTAAAGATCAGACTGACTTCCCTGTCTCAGCAAATAAATACAAGACTTCCTCCCGTTGTAGTAGAAGGTTGTCAGGATCGAATCCACGAGGAAGCACGTCAGCAGTTCTTAGGTAGCAACAGATTCTCACAGACAAGCAGGAGAAAAGACAGAAACAAAGAAATAAAAGCAAAACAGAAGCAAGACAGAAAATAACAAATAAAAGCAATGGACAAAACGAAGACAGAAAAGACAAAGCAAAGCAGAAAATAAAACAAAGCAACAGGCGTACTCGATCTCGACAAAGGCAGTACTCGAGATCGACAACAGCAAGTCAAAAATCGAAAATAGAAACTGAAAATCGACGACAACAGAAGAAAACTCAACTCGACCTAGACTAGTTCTACTCGATATCGACTAGGGTCCTACTCGACATCGACGAGATTCTACTCTATATCGACAAGAAAGACAGAAACTTTAAATTGCAAATTCGAACACAGAACTCAGATTTTTGACAGAAATAAATCAATATAATAAAAGACTTCCAAGACCAGGGTATCAACACCACAACGATAACCATGCAAAGTAACACATAAAGGCATAAAAGATCATGCTTTCCATCAAAATAACTTTCCTTACTAACAAATAGGCATATAGAGGCTTTCGCATAAACCCTAATTGTTACTAACCCTTTTCACATAATTAACCCAAGTTGCATTAAGATCACTTTCGCTTCAATAATACAAACAAGGATCACCTTCAACTCTCGCAAAAGAATCATGCTCATAGGGATAGAAGACGAATTGCATAAAAAGATCTGACCTTTACTGCATCTCCTCGCATGGCCACCGTCGGGCTCACCCCAGCCCCAGAAGTGGGTGGACTACTCGCTCTTCATCATCAAGAAAGACATCAAATAACAAAAGAAACTAACTTGCATTGAATTTAATAAAGAAAGCTTACAACCCACAAGACAAATCCGCTTTCGCCTTTCCACCTTGCTTGCTACAAACTCTCTCTCTTTACTCCTACTTACTTGAATGGAATTGATTGTGTTTCTGAATTGGAATGAATAAAAAACCCGCCCCTAGGGCTTTATTTATATCCTTCTAACCCTTGCTAATCAAGGATAGAATCTTCTATCTCTATCTAAAATTATATCTAAAACTTTAATGATAAATAAAAGCGATAAAGAAATTAAATCTAAAATGGAAAAGATAAATCTAAACTAGGGAAGTCTCTTCATGATGATAAATCTTCCTTCCATGGATAGATGATGATGTATCTCGGAAATCTCGGATTTCTTCGGTCCCAAGGATTCCCAACTCTACTCGGACTGCTCTCGGCGACGCGTTTCTAGGACTTGGTCTACTCGACATCAACAAGGGCTCATCGACATCGACGAGGCTTCGTCGTCGACTGGTGTTCTCGGGTGACTCTGCTCGACAAGCTCGGATCTGGGCTCCTGGGCGTCGTCGATCTCGACTAGGGCTCATCGAGATCGAGTAGAGGTGTACTCGAAGATGGCTCTCTGGTGATGTCGAGGACTCCTCCTCGGCATGGACTCGGACTAGGGCATGGTGGCTCATCGATCTCGACAAGGTCTCTTCGAGATCGAGTAGGGTTGCTCTGCGCCTTCGTCCCCGGCTTCTCGATCAGCTCCTCTTCTCATCGACTTCGGGTGTGGCGTCTCAGTGTCGTCGATCTCGACTAGTGGTCCTCGAGATCGAGTAGGGCTCCGGAGCTGGGTTGGTCTGGCTCTCGACACTGCTCCTAGTCGACAAGGCCTGTGCTCGGACATGTTCATCTAGATCGAGTAAGGTCTACTCGAGATCAAGTAACCTGGGTTCTCAACTTGATTCGACTGGTTCCGCTGCTTCTTTGACCTTGGACTTCTGTAGTGGTTTTCCGAGCTTTTCTGACCTTCCTTAGAGTTGCTGTAAAATGTCTCGAATTCTGCAAATTTAAACAGAAACTGGTGTAGATTCCATAATTTGGCAAATAAATATAAACTACATAGATTCTGTACTATCTAACCCAAATGTATGTAATGCATGCAGAAAACGATAAAAAAGTTACTGTAAAATATGACAGATTCAGCTCACAACAATGACCAGTCCAAAGAAAGCTCCTGCAAATGCTATTCAGCCGTTTGATGACAGTCTTGGGGAGGAGCAGCGATTACCCCCAAAAGGTGAACAACCCGCCTAAAACAGACTTAATAATTTGAACTCTGCCTACATAAGCAAGGGATTTAGTTTCCCATGAGAGCATTCTGCAAGTCACTTTCTAAAATAAGCACCCATATTCTACAACAACAATCCTTTTGGAGTGTAACAACAATCCCAAATAGGTCACCGGGGAAGAGCCTTTCTGATAGCCCAGCTGTTGGATCATGTCATTTTCTTCTTGGGGGCTCACACTAGCAATATAGAAGGTGCTTTTAGCCTCATTAATATTGAGACATGCAATATCTATAAACTGATTTAACCATGTACCCTATCAAAATGTTCACTGACTCCTTATCAACACGGCAAAACAACAAGAGATCATCCGCAAAAGATAAGTTAACAAGCTGAAGCTCTCTACTTCTCGGATGAAAGTTGAAGTCAGGATCTTTGACTGCGTCCCCACGCATTTTGTTAACCATTTCCATACAAATAACGAACAAGTATGGAGACAATGGGTCCCCTTGTCTTAAACCCCTCTTGCCTTTGAAAAACCCCTCAGGTGCACCGTTAATCAAAATTCAGAATGAAGTCGAGGTGACGCATTCCATAATGATCTTCACTAATTGAGGTAGGAAATTCATTTGCTCAAGAGCAAATTGCACAAAGTCCCAACGGACAAAGTCGTACGCTTTCTGTCGATCCACTTTCAATAGACACCTAGGGGATACTCTCTTTGTGCCATATCCATTGACAATCTCAAGTGCAATGGCACAATTGTGTGCAATCGATCTTTGATGTGCGCTCAATTTGCCATGTTTTTCCCTTACATCTATTTCGATTTCTTTTCATATTTTATATTTAGGGGTTAGAATAGTTCAAAATTTGTGTAGTTTATGGTTATTTGCAATATATAGAGATCTACACAAGTACGTGTTTTTTTAATTTCGCAGAAATCGGAGCACTTTCGGGGCAATTCAGAGAAGTGAAAATCAAGATGGAAATCACTCAACATCTACTGGAGTCCACTCGACGTCTACTAACTGACTCGACGTCAAGTGACAGCAAGCTACCTATAGAGCCATGAAGGAAGTCACTCGACGTCTACACCACCTGACTCGACATCGAGTGGAGCAACACTCGACCCCCACATGAAGACTCGATGTCGAGTGGGCCAAGACCCAAGATTGAGTGCTACCACTCGAGACACACGGACATGACTCGACGTTGAGACCTTGACTCGATGTCAAGTGCATTACAGTGACCCATCCGACGCGTTTCCGAGTCCGGGATCAAGAGGAGATTACTTGCCCATTAAGAGAAGATATTTTATCTATCCTTGAAAGACATCTATCCTCTTTGATGAATTCCATATTTACCTAGGTAAATTTATTTCTTTTATTATTTTTATTTGGAATGTTTTATCTTAAGTAAGTAGGATCTTTTATCTTAGGAATTAGATAGAATTGCTCCTTCCTAGATTAGCTTGGATTGAAGCTGAAGGTTCGATAATGTAAAAAAAAAAGTAATATAGAAATACTCTAGAAGGGGGATAATAGAGTATCCCGGTTTTTCGCAGATAGTCTCAAGACTTTTGAAGCTCGTGCAAAATCCTTTGAGATTAGACTTAGTCTTTTCTCTGAAAACCCGAATCACAAAGTTAAACAATCGAACCAAGTGCGGAAATAAGGTAAAGCAGTAAATAAAGGACTCGATGAATTGTTTACGAAGTTCGGCACTAACTTGGCCTACGTCCCCGCCTAGGGTTCTTCCACAACCCTAGGATTCAACCGGCTTTTATTCATTCACAAGACTTAGGATCCTAATAGCTCACCGAGAAGCCTCTCTCCTATACAATTACAATCAAGTCAACTCACGTTCCCTTGGAGTCCTAGACCAATCTAGAAGAGCCCCACCTCTCTATGCTATCTAGTACAATCCTCTTACACTTAGTGAATCAATCGACTAGTGTTCACTTCCTGAGTTACAAACTCTCGAGTATAACACTATAACAAAATATATCCTATAAGCTCACTGTGTAACTCTCAAATGCTTTAAAATGAAATAACAGACTCTTAAGGACTAGCAGAGAGCACACGAAGAAGACAGATCTCGCTTGAAGGCTTGAGTGTATGAAAGCTTGTGTTCAACAGATGTGTGGCTCTCTTCTTCTTCTTTTTCTTTATATTGAAACAAATCGGCGCCTAAGGATCTTCACCAACGGCTTGAGCGGATCATGGCTTGAGCTGGATCTTCTATCTTTGGAAACATCGGAGGCCATGATCTTCCGATTTGAATCTTCTCAAATTACAATATAAGGAAGGAAATAATATTCAAAAATACTTCCTGAAAGGTTAGTGTATATATAATAATATAATGAAAGCATATAATAACATAAAATAATATTCGAACATAATATCATATAGAACAGGTTTTGTGCTTCATCAACACTGTTAAAGCTTCAAGACCTTTGACACAAACAGACTGTCAAGGCCTTTTGAAACTTATTCCGATTTTCATCAAGGGAGTGGAGTTATCAATCTCCCCCTTGATGAAAGACAAAACATGTGCATCCCTGCAACGTAGGCAAGCATATATAATATAAGTAAAATCAGACTAAGTACCTGCATGGGTTAGACAAATGTTGGATCAAAATTTTAAAGCATGAAAACCATCCAACTGAAAACAAAACCAAGGTCTTCCAAGACCCTTAAATCGCAACAGTTTTAAAAAGTCTAACACCACCACAGATCATCTCCCCCTTTTTGTCTTTTAACAAAGGGAGGAGGCAAAACAATCACCAAAAGTTTTGAAACAGTTTCCAAAAACCAGCAATGTTTCAGATTTGGGGTTAGGGTAGGGTAGGGTAAGGCTAAGCTTCATCGTCCGGAACATCATCAGTGATCCACGACCACAGACCTTGCAACAGCTTGTTTATCCCGCTCATCTCCGTCATAAACTCCTTGTGCAGCTCCTTGAAATCCAGGCGAACTTCCTCCAAGCCCAACTCCAGGTTGTCCATGCGTTCATCAACGGCTGAGGCAGTAGGAAGAGCTTTTGAAGGAGAGGCAAGACTCCAAGTCCCTTGGGGGGACCGAGTGATGCCAATCTTTTCAAGGCTCTTGGAGTCGAACTTACCCATATGACGTTGTTGTTCTTCATTTTTAAAATCGATTCCAGAAGCTTTGAAGATTTGGGTCAAAAGGGTAGCAAAGGGGAGGGGAGTTCCTTTTCTGGCTTTTCTAGTGTGAGCCATGGATCCTAAAATGGTGTTGGCTAGATCAAGATCAAGGCCATTGAGGATTCGGTAAAGTAGGACCATGGCATTGTCGATAAGGAGAGAGCCGGAGTTTAGACGGGGTAAGATGCAACGCACAATGATGTTAAAAATAATCTTTGCCTCTAGGGTAAGGGATGAGTGGGTTAGCTGCTTTGAGGTGCTAGTAGAGACTATGGGTAGAAGATATTTGGATCGGGCAAGGGTAATGCAGTCTTCTTTAGAGGGGTTTTCTTTAGAGTGTGGACAAGGGCTTGGTAGGCCAATGAAATCAGCGAAGTCAAAGGAGTTGAAGGAGATTCTAACTCCCTTGATGACAGATTCCAAGAACCAACCATCGTCAATGTGTTTGGCTTTGAGGTTTATATAGAACAGGCGGGTGAGTTGGGGATAATAGACGGTTTCAAGATTGAGAAGGGTCCAGGTTGGGGATATTTTAAGAAGAGCAATGCATGGTAAATTCAAAGCTTTAAAGAACGCAATATCTAAAAAATCAGAACAACAGATCCTACGAGTTTGAAACTCATCTACCCACCTACCAGCCATTTCGGCATTTTCAAACCATAAAGAGGGGAGGGATTGGTTTACGTGAATGAGAGCAGGAGGATCAGCGTTCTTCCTTCTAGCCTGTGTTGGAGCAGACCTCTTGGCAGGCGCCTCAAGGCTTCTAAGGGTGCCCTTCCTGGTGTGCTTGGGAGAAGGAGGCTTGGCTGTAGAGGCTTTCCGCTTCTTTGGAGACGGGGGAGGAGGAGGAGGAGGAGAAGGAGAGGGAGCATGCTCGGGCTCCTCTTCCTCTTCTTCCTCTGACCCCGAGTCCTCACCGGACCTTTCAGCGTCGTCTCCATCGATATCCTCGTCCTCTCTGGATTCGTCTTGCTCCTCGTCCTCTTCCTCAGGCTTCTCTTCAGAAAGAACCTCCTTGAGAGCCTCCACCTCGGTTTTCTTCCGGATTCCCTCAACTTCCTCCTCGACCAGCTTCCTTGTAAGCTCGGCCACCTCCTCGGCCTTTTTCTTCCTTAAAGCTTCTTCTTCGGCTTCCTTGGCTGCATCCCTTTCCAGAATAGCATCAAGATCCTCCGCTTCTTCTTCCTCATCCACCTCCTCAACGATGACCTTCTTTTTTCCCTTTCTGCTTCGCACTGAGAGGCTTCTTAGCAGAGCGTTTTTGAGAGCCCTTGGTTACTGTAGTCGTGCTCTCAGCGATGATGCTCTGGACAACAGCAGGAACGATAGCTTGAGGAGTGGGTTCTGGTGTAGAAGAAGTAGCAGTGAGCTGACGTCCCTTGGGGGTGGCGCCAAGTCTTTTGGGTGTGGAAGCTTTCTTTGATTTGGGATCCATGGAGGTAATCGGCTAAGGTTTCAAGATAGTTTGAGAGGTTGAAGAAAGAGAATTGGAAGAGTTTTAGGTAGTTCTGAGGTTATGAGGTAATCGAGTGGGGTTTGGGTTTTAAATAGGAGAGATTTGAGTGATGGGACGGGGTTTAGGGTTCCAATGTAAGTAATGATAACATTTCCAATTTGAAAAATATTTCAATTCAAAATTCAAATCTTCTCTTAACCATTTTAGAATAGGAGGGAAATAACCGAAAATATTTTGTTCCAAAAATATCTCTACGGATAAAATATGTGACATAAATATATTATTTTGAAATCCGATAAAAATAATACTTGATCAAATATCTAAAAAGATATTAACCAAATATATACGATCCGATACCTGTTTTCTACCATTCAGTTCACAAACCTTGACATAAAACTCAAGAGTCTTGACACTAAGTAGTATTCATCTTTCGTAAAGGGAAAGCTCCCCCTACGAAAGTGCATCCTTGTTAAGCATCCCAATCTCTCGTCTAATGAAGGTGAACATGTCCTCTGCTAATGGCTTAGTAAAAATGTCAGCCCATTGATAATCAGTTGAAATAAAAGAAATGGACACATCACCTTTTTCAACATGGTCTCTAATGAAATGATGTCTTACATCAATATGTTTGGTCCTTGAATGCTTAACAGGATTCTTTGTAATGGAGATGGCACTTGTATTGTCACACTCAATGGGAATGCCTTTGAGGTTGATCCCAAGATCTCGTATTTGTTGAGCTATCCAAAGGATTTAGGAGCAGCATGCTCCAGCTGCTATGTATTCGGCTTCTGCAGTGGATAGGGCAACTGAGTTTTGTTTCTTAGAATGCCAACTGATCAAAGATGCTCCTAAGAATTGGCAGCATCCTGATGTGCTCTTCCTATCCACCTTATAGCCTGCAAAATCTGCATCAGAATACCCGATTAATGTGAAATCCTTTTGCTTTGGGTACCATAGTCCAAGCTCCTTAGTGCCATTGAGATATCGAAAGATCCTCTTCACAGCCACGAGGTGAGATTCTTTAGGATCATCTTGAAACCTAGCACACATGCAAACACTAAACATGATGTCAGGTCTACTAGCTGTAAGATATAGTGAAGATCCAATCATTCCCCGATACTCCTTTTGATTGACACTCTTCCCAGTCTTGTCTTGATCTAGGGATAATGTTGAGCTCATGGGAGTCTTGGCTGCTTTGGATTGATCCATCTTGAACTTCTTCAAGAGATCCTTAGTGTACTTACTTTGGTTGACAAAGATCCCTTTCTTGGATTGATGAACTTGTAATCCCAAAAAGAAGTTTAGTTCACCCATCAAGCTCATGTCAAATTCACTGCACATAATGTCAGAAAATTCCTTGCACAAAGATGTGTTAGTAGCACCAAATAATATATCATCAATATAAATTTGAATAACCAAAATTTCCTTTCCTTTGGTCTTGATAAAAAGAGTCTTGTCGATCAACCCCCTTTTAAAATCATTTTCTAAAAGATATTTTGACAAACGCTCATACCAAGCTCTTGGGGCTTGTTTCAAACCATAAAGCGCTTTGTCAAGTTGCTAAACATGATTAGGAAATTCCAAACTTTCAAAACCTGGGGGTTGAGCCACATAAACTTCTTCTACTAAGAAACCATTGAGAAAAGCACACTTGACATCCATTTGATATAACTTTATGCTCATGAAAGATGCAAATGCTAATAATATACGAATGGCTTCAAGCCTGGCTACGGGAGCAAAGGTCTCCTCGTAGTCAATACCTTTCTCTTGATTGTAGCCTTGAGCAACAAGCCTTGCTTTGTTCCTCACAATCTTACCATTCTCATCTAGCTTGTTTCGAAATACCCATCATGTGCCAATGACTGATTGATGCTTTGGCCTAGGCTTCAAGGTCAAGACTTTGTTCCTTTCAAATTCGTTAACCTCACTTTGCATAGCAAAGATCCAGTCTGGCTCTTGAAGGGCCTCATCTACCTTCTTTGGTTCAATAAGAGAAACAAACGCGTGAAAAGCATAAAGATCTTTAAGTTTAGAATGAGTTTGAACATTAGATGTAGGGTCAGAAATGATACCCTTTAATGAGTGTGATGAGGAGTATTTGAATTTCCTTTTGCTAGTCTCAACTCCTTGATTCGTCACACCAGCAGGATTGATTTGTGGTACATCTGACTCCGTGGTCCTGTTCGGTTCAGTTTCAGCAGTTTCTGATGTTTCAACACTGTTGGATTGGACACCAAGGGCTTTGGACGAATCTTCAACACCTTGGGCCAATTCTTCAGTGTTGAGAATTTGTTCTTGCATGTTCCTCTTCTCTGTATTCTTGATAGCAGCATCATCACCATCCTCGTTCTCTGTATGGATGTTAAGATCTAAATCTGCAACACTTTCACTCAAAGAACCGTCATTGCATTCATCAAATATGATAACAAGCAAGTACTTTTTACCATTGGGAGATTTGAATCGCAGAGGACCACATAAATCCATATGTAAAAGTTCAAGGGCTCTAGAAGTACTTACAACCTTTTTGGGTTTGAAAGAGCTACGTGTTTGTTTACCTCGTGTGCATGCTTTGCACATCTCAATACCTTTAAAGTCCATCTCAGGGAGTCCTCTTACAAGTCATTTGGACACAAGCTTTTGTGGTGTATGTGGGCTCACATTACCGAGTCTCCTATGTCAGAGCTTTGGATCGTCCGTCAAAGCCTTTAGACAAGTTAAGCTTCCTTGTGCCAGTTGCTCAGCATTCACGGCATAGATGTTTTTATAACGATAGGCAATTAGAACTATTTCACTTGTATCTTCTCTGCGCACTAAACATCTTTTCTTGTTAAATCCAACATCATTACCATAATCACATAATTGAGAAATACTAAGAAAATTATACTTCAAACCATTAACAAGATAAACATTTTTAATAGTATGTTTAGGATCACTCCCAACGCTATCAATACCAACGATGTCACATTTTCCTTTGTCACCAAGAGTGATTGTTCATGTGGATTGCTCCTCTAGATCATGAAAGAGAGAACTCTTCCCACTCATATGTCTCGAGCATCCACTATTAATAATCCATTTGTGCTCCTTCACCTTGGTGATCTCCTACAAAACAAACATCAACCTTTGTGGCTAGACCAATAAGCAAATTTGGATCCATTATTGGGATAAACCATATTTGGTAAAATAGTGCCTTTTGGGACCCAAACTTGTGTTATCCGTTCTTTTCTCAAATGAACGGGAAATGTATTGCGAATGATATATGGATCCTTTCTTATATAGGGGCATGTCTCTTTTACATGTCCCTTTCGAGCACAATGGTGACATATCGGAGAGGTTCTGCTTCCTTTTGTCTTTACAAAGGTGGTAATGTGTTGCTTCTTTAAAAACTTTGGATTGTAACCAATACCACTTTTGTTTAGAGAACTTTGTTGCTCACCCAACATCCTATCAAGAGTGCCTTTGGATTTGGTAAAACTTATGAGGGATGTCTGTTGGTCTTGAATCTTATTATTCAGGGAGATCTTCTCGTTCTCTAAGTCATGATGTTCACTTCTCTGAGACGAGAGATCTTGCTTGAGTTCAGATTTCTCTGAGTCAAGAGTCTTGACTTTAATGTCAAGACCTGAATAAGAAGTTTCAAGACTTGTAACCCTCATAGACAGATCCTAAATAGTTCTTTCCTGATCCACAGTTCTCTTAATAAGAGTGTTAGTCTGGGCAATAAATTTCTCTTCATTGGCAATCATATTAGAAAGGAGTTCCGATAGTACCTCTTTTGTACTTGCCATAAGTTCTCTTACAGTTACCTCAAGCTTCTCATCATGGGATTCATCTCCTGAGGCCATAACACAGACATTGGCCTTCTCATCATCGGAGTCAGAATCAGAATCGCTCCAAGTTTCCACCATGGCTTTCTTTTTCCATCTATCACCCTTCTTGAACTGGCTCTTCGTCTTTTGAGGGCAGTCTTTCACAAGATGATCTGTTTCACCACATTCAAAACAAGACAACGGTTTAGTCTTCTTACCCTTTTTGTTGTATTGAGACTTACCTCAGAATTTAGAAGACTCTGATCCATCCTTGTTGTTGAATTGTTTCTTCATTTTGAGGATTCGAGCAAGGCCTCTTGTGATAAGAGCAAAAGGATCATCCTCATCGTCATTCTCGTCTTCGGAATCAGATCCATCTTTGTTGTCATCCTTCTTAGATTTGAGCGCCAAGTTCTTAGTGCTTACTGGAAGTTCTCCATCGTCTTCATTAAGGATCATCTCATGCGTGATCAGTTTCCTAAGCAGGTCATCAAGGGGCAGGGTAGTGAGGTCTTGGGCTTCCTCTATAGCTGTTACTTTAGGACCCCACTTTTCTTTTGGGAGACACCTCAATATCTTCCTTACTTTCTCAACGTTTGTAAAGCTCTTGCCGAGAGAGTCAAGGTTGTTGGTGATTTCTGTGAATCGTGTGAACATGGCCTTGATTGACTCATCAGACTTCATTTTGAAAAGCTCATACTTTCGAAGGAAAATACTGATCTTGGTGTCCTTCACTTGGTTGGTTCCCTCATAGGTGATGACCAGCTTGTCCCAAATCTCTTTAGCTGACCTACAAGATGAAATACGGTTAAACTCATCAGTGCTAAGACCACAATAAAGTAAGTTAATAGCCCTGTAGTTTTTGGAGACGAGTTCAAGATCCGCTTGGATGTATTCAGACTCCTTCTTTGCGACTTTGGTTCCATTTGGTCCGTCTTTCTCTGGAATCTTTGGCCCATTCTCTATAATGTTCCAAAGTTCCAGATCCTGATCTATGATGAACATCTTCATCAATGATCGCCAGTGGACAAAGTTGTTTCCTACAAAGAGTGGTGGTCTGCTGGTAGACCATCCCTGTGCAAATCCTCCGCTTGCTTCACCAGACATGATCGAAAACTCATAAGATTGTTAGATCAAAAGCAGTGAGTAAAGCTCTGATACCAATTGAAGGTTCGATAATGTAAAACAAAGTAATATAGAAATACTCTAGTAGGGGGGTTGAATAGAGTATGCCGGTTTTTCACAGATAGTCTCAAGACTTTTGAAGCTCGTGCAAAATCCTTTGAGATTAGACTTAGTCTTTTCTCTGAAAACCTGAATCACAAAGTTAAACAATCGAACCAAGTGCGGAAATAAGGTAAAGAAGTAAATAAAGGGCTCGATGAATTTTTTACGAGGTTCGGCACGAACTTGGCCTACGTCCCCGCCTAGGGTTCTTCCACAACCCTAGGATTCAACTGGCTTTTATTGATTCACAAGACTTAGGATCCTAATAGCTCGCCGAGAAGCCTCTCTCCAATACAATTGCAATCTAGTCAACTCACGTTCCCTTGGAGTCCTAGACCAATCTAGAAGAGCCCCACCTCTCTATGCTATCTAGTACAATCCTCTTACACTTAGTGAATCAATCGACTAGTGTTCACTTCCTGAGTTACAAACTCTCGAGTATAACACTATAACAAAATATATCCTATAAGCTCACTGTGTAACTCTCAAATGCTTTGAAATGAAATAACAGACTCTTAAGGACTAGCAGAGAGCACACGAAGAAGACAGATCTCGCTTGAAGGCTTGAGTGTATGAAAGCTTGTGTTCAACAGATGTGTGGCTCTCTTCTTCTTCTTTTTCTTTATATTGAAACAAATCGGCGCCTAAGGATCTTCACCAACGGCTAGAGAGGATCATGGCTTGAGCTGGATCTTCTATCTTTGGAAACATCGGAGGCCATGATATTCCGATTTGAATCTTCTCAAATTACAACATAAGGAAGGAAATAATATTCAAAAATACTTCCTGAAAGGTTAGTGTATATATAATAATATAATGAAAGCATATAATAACATAAAATAATATTCAAACATAATATCATATAGAACAGGTTTTTTGTTTCATCAACACTGTTAAAGCTTCAAGACCTTTGACACAAACAGACTGTCAAGGCCTTTGAAACTTATTCCGATTTTCATCAAGGGAGTGGAGTTATCAGAAGCCTATAAATAAAGCCCTAGGGGCTGAGTTTTATTCATTCTGTTCTCAAGCAATTGAGCAAACACTAGTTAGGCAATAGAAAGAGAGGTTGTGCCCGAGTAGGGTTGTGAGAGCTAGAGCATTTGGTGGCTCTGTTCGCTTGTAATCTTTCTAAGATAGTTTTAATTAAAGTTTGTTCCTTTATGTCAAAGATGATGCCTTCCGTAATGAGGCGCGAGTAGTTCCCCTACTTCTAGGGTGGGGGTGAGCTCGACGATAGCCATGTAAGTTTGTCAAAGGTACGATATTTTTATGCGATTTCATCTTCTATCCCTAATTTGCATAATTCTTCTACGAGAGTGGTAGGTAAATCTTTATTTGTATTATTGAAGCGAAAGTGATCTTAATATGAATTTGGATTAATTATCAAAAAGGGTAGTAGCAATTAGGGTTTATACGCGAGCCTCTATCCACCTATTTGTTAATAATGAAAGTTATTTAATGAAAAGCTTATTCTTTTCTTGAATTTGACATTATTCTTACATGGTTATCATTGTGGCATGAATCCTCGACTTTTGAAGTTTTTATGTTTATTGATATCAACAACAACCTGTGAATATTTATGTACATCTTTCTTATTCATCCAGAATCTCTTCGGACTTCTTTTCCGACAAAAATTGGTTACGTTTTCAGTTTCTGCAGAAGACTCGACATCGACCCAAAGAGTCGACATCGAGTGACTACGGACCCGACATCGAGTCCATACTCAACCTCGAGTGCTCTGTTGTTGTTTTGCAGGAATTGACTCGACATCAACTGCTCCCTGACTCGACGGCGACTCACCTAGTCGATATCGAGTGAGCCCTGAGTCGAAATCATAATGTGGATTTGACGACCTGCTAAGGATCCATTGACACGCTTCCTCGTGGATTCGATCCTGATTCTCTTCCACTACAACGGAAGGGAGTCTTGTAATTTTATCTACGCAGTTCAGGGAATTTGTTTGCATTTATTTTATAATTGTTTAATAGATTCTTCCTCCTAACAAATTTTGGCGTTGTTGTCGGGGAGTCGATCATTCACGCCCCAGGTAGCTACTTTCACGTCCTCTCTAGTGTTTATTTTGCAGGTTTATGCAACGAGGCGATCGCACACCTGAATTCAATGCTTAAGACGAGCCGGAATGCTTTCTACACATCCAAATCTCGGTTGCAAAGAATCATGGGGGACAGCGAAACCCTAGCTCAGTAGGTTGAGAGGCTTAGGCAGCAACTGGAGGATGCAAATGCAAGGGGCGATAGGGAGGAGCAACAAAGGAGGCAATTTGAGGCACAAATCAGCCAGCTGCCTCAAACAGTCAAACAATACATGCACCCGACGCTCACAGTGCCTGAATCGGCCATTGTTATCCCTCCTTCTGACTTTGAGACTAAAACTAGTTTCCTTTCTGAAACTAAAAGAAATGCTTTTGAGGGGAAACCTAATGAATGCCCCTATCTCATATTACTTCTTTCGTTGACCTATGTGAGACCCTCGCCGATGGCGCTAATTTGGAATATGTAAAACTAAAATCGTTTGGATGGTCTGTTGCAAGCAAAGCATTGCAGTGGCTCGAGGGCCTCACTCCCCGCTCGCTCAGAACATGGATGGAGGTTAAGGATGCGTTCCTCAATAAGTTCTTTCCATCAGGTAAGATGGCGATGCTGCGGCAAAAGATCACCGCTTTTAAGCAAAATTCTGGTGAGCCGCTAGCATAGGCATGGGAGAGATACAAGGACCTTCAGCGATCTTGCCCTACGCATGGGCAACCACCCTATGTCATTCAGGAAATCTTCTACAACTCCCTCGATGTGCTGAGTAAGGAGAGAATTAACTCTTACACCTCCTATCGGTACATTGAGTTCACACCTACGGAGGCTTGGGACACAATTGAAAAGCTCGTGAACTTCGACAACACCTGTAAGACTCATATGGCCTACGACTCAAGGCATGCCCCATCCATGTCATTATATGAGCCTCCAAAGGAGATTGATCCTGATGTAATGGCACAATTCAATAACAACCAGGTACGCCGCCTTACAAAACAAGTTCAGTTTTTTTACTAACAATCAATCTTGTTTGGAGTGTGGGTCTGTCAGGCACAACACCACCGCTTGCCCACACGCCGATTAGGTTATGATTGCATAAACACATAAAGAGGCACGCTACGCGGGGGTTCCTAACTACTCAAGACAATACCAGTAACAGAACTGCGATTATTATCGCCAATCCCAGCACCAAAGAGACCACCTCCCCTACAGAGCTCCTGGACATCCAAAAAGGGAGCAAAAGAGAAACGATTTGTAGCTTGTTCTTGACGAGTTGAGGAGGAATCACAACGAATACAAGCATCCAACAATTCTATCCACACTCAGCTGCACGACATCAACTCTAGACTTGGGGAGATCGATATCTGGCGGAAGAGCATGGAGACCCAAATGGGTCATTTGGCTTCATCAATCCCCAAACCATCTGAATCACTCCTTGGATAATCAGAACCAAATCCCAAAGGTAAATCTGTTGGCCACGTGGCTGCTATGAACTTAAGGAGTCGGTGTGAGCTGCAAACGCCCGAGCCAACGACGAAAGAGGAAGCTACTGCTGATCCAGTCGATGTCGAGTCCCCACTCGACATCGACTCTAACCCACTTGATGTCGAGTCCCCACTCGACGTCGAGTCACCACCACAGCATCACCAGTTGCCTCCAGCATCACAAGATGTCGACTCTACACCAGTCAATGTCGAGTCAAATCACTCGACACCAACTGCAAAGAAAAAGAAGACGCTTCCATTCCCCACCAAATCTTTAAATGACCTTGCGAAAAAGAAGTTTTAGCGTTTTTTGAAGATGCTTCAAGGGCTCAATGTTACCATTCCCTTCACCGAAGCTCTTTATGAGATGCCATCATATGTAAAGTTTCTCAAAGACATCTTGAGCAAGAAGCGGTCGATGGTTGATATCATAGAGGAATACAGCAAGATGGAGCTCTCTGAAAAGAGGTCAGGCCCAAGTAAGTTCGCTATAACCATTGGTTTTAGTCAACACCGGTTCAATGCACTTTGTGAATTAGGTGCAAGCATGAGCATCATGCCCCTATCAATTTGGTCCAATGTGAAGATAGAAGCTCTAGATCCCGTGGATACCAGACTCTACATGGAAAACAACACGGTGGTTATCCCTACATGCATGGTGGATGATGTACCCGTCCAAGTAGGTAAGTTTTTTGTCCCTGCTGATTTTCTTGTTATTGATATGGAAGAGGACCATGTTTGTCCCATCATTCTAGGTATGACCTTTTTAGCAATCGTCGACGCCAACAATAGCGTAAGAAAGGGAGTGCTCACATTTACAATCATCGACGAGGTAATTGAGTACTCCTTCAATAAAACTACAGAGAAGCACAACGGTCCTATGGAGGTCAAATCTATCAAGGGAGGCTACATCACTTGCGGGGAACCCAAGGTAAGAACCATGACCCCCGAGGAGTTGGAGAAGAGGGCTATGGAAGCCCAAATGGAGGAGATCATGGAAATCTGGAACGACCACAATGCAAATACAGTCAACGCCGAGTCAAATTGTGCTTCTGGGGGGTTAGTCGAAGGTGGACAATTGAGAAGCTGAATGAAGAAAACGCAGCAAAGGTAAGCCAAGGTATGGATCTCTCTTCCCCTATTTCAATAAAAGATTTATCTATACATGGAAGAGGCTTACCTTGGTATGTGCGATTACAATGACGATCCGAAGGATTACAAAGTAGGAGACAATGTGTATGTCTCCAAATTAAAGAATCATTGGTTTCCAAACAAGTTTAAAAAGAAGAAGATGGGCCCATTCACAATGCACAAGATCCACTCCGGAGGGCTGCGGCTTATGGACAAGAGGGAAGTCTTATTTGAGGCCCAAGCAACGTGGGTCTTACAGATGCCACCTTGAAGATTGAAGGAAGAAGTTGGCCTAGCGACTATAAAATCTAGAGCGTGTAATAAGACAATTAGTTTTAGGGTTTTGAATATTTTTGGTTTTGAACTTGCTTTGGTTTTGGTTTTGTTTTGTATTCTAACGAAATTTCAAGTGCAACAACGCTGAAAAGGGACTCGATATCGAGTCAACGACTCGACACCGGCTGATCATATCAAGAGGGAAAAGCTTATGGTCGATCAGGGACCACTCTGAAGCTTGGAACGCCAGGAATCGAGTGAAACCAGTCGATATCGACTAGTCCACTCGATATCGACCCACTTGTAGAGCACCTGTTTTGAGATTTCACCCACATGTCTAGTAAGTTTCTTTCTTTACTCTTATTTTTTTATACAGTGAGGACACTGTAATCTCTAAGTATGGGGTGGGGGAAAGACTTACTTTATATCATATTTATGCATATTTCTCGAATTGCTATATACATAGTCACTTTGGATTTCATATTCATCTATATGCTTACATGTTATTTTCCAAAGTTTATTTTTATCACCCCCATCAAATTTTTTTATTAGTGTCGTGGAAGCTTTAATTGAACTCGACGATGCAAATATGGATTTATTAGAGATATAGCATGAAATTGCCTAGTAAAGGAAAGTCATAATGAAGTGCATATTTTCTTAAAAACCATGAAATAAGGTAAATTTGAAGTTGCTTTTGGCATATGCATGATAAGAGGACGGAAGGCTTTATTTTCCATACATACATTCTTACCGTATACCTAGCCTTACCTATGCTTATATGCATCACAAGCCATATTTATGCCTTATTTCATATTTCGCTCCACATGTTCTAAAAATTGTCTATTTATATACCTTATCACCCATCCGGGGAGTATGTTGAGAAATTGATGTCATATTGTGGAGATTATTGTATGGTTCTTGTGTTGTATCATTATTTTGGAGTTTGGCAGGAGAATGATTATTTTATGGAAAACTTAATGAGAGAAAGAAAATTCTGTCACCTCAGGAGATAAAGGTAGATCAACCTTGCTCGTTGAGATGTTAGTTCGGCGAGATGGGACACCAAGGTGAGGAGTCCGAAGCACTAAGTATTCGGGGTCATTCATGACACTCATGTTTGCGACTCGCGAGAAGGTAGTGCTGAGGTTATGAGAGGATGAGGGATGTGGAAATATCTTATGAAGGGAGAAAGTGAAAGAAAGCAAAGTTTGAAGAGTTCTTCCCGGATTTAGCACCACATTGCCCAAATATAGCCCATCACTGTACCTTTTACCAACACAAACCGAACCTAACCGAAGTTTTTCGGTTCGAGAATTTTTATTTTTCGGTTTCGGTTCGGTTCGGTTTCAGTTTGGTTTGTGTTAAACTGAATTTTTTTATAGACTACATAAAAATATTGTATATATATTTGTATACTTTATGTATATACACACATAATTACTGTGCATACATACATACATGTATATATATTTGTATACTTTATAAATATACACACATAATTACTGTGCATACATACATACATACATACATACATATTTGCATGTGTATGTATATTTGTAATTGTATATGTGTGTGTGTCTATATATATATATATAGAATAACTTTCTAATGCATTCACTTCTTAAAATGCATTTGTGAGACCAAATTTTAGCCATAGGATTAAATTAGAATGAATGGATAAGATTGATTGTTAATTAATAAAATTTATTTTAAAATATATTTGTTAATAGTTTAATGATTTCAATAAAAAAATCAAAATATTTTCTCTCTCTCCATTCCATTATTTTTGCTACGTGACTTTTCTCCCCAAATTAAAATTACATGACTAATTTTGTATATTCATATGAATATGAATATAATTGCCAGTTAATTATAACATTATTTTCACAAATGAATATATATTCATATGAATATATGAATATAATTTCCTGTTAATTATGACGTTATTTTCACAAGGAATATGGAAAGAATATTCCTTATGAACGAATATATGAATATGGAAACAACATGAATATGCATTAATATTATTCACTAACGTTTCTATGAATTAAATTCACTATAAATATGAAAAGAAAATAGTATATTCAAATATTCATCAAATTATAATTGCTCGTTAAAGAATATTCGTTGTGAATGAATATAGGAATATGTAAACAACACGAATTTGAATGAATATTATTCAATAACGCTTATATGGATTAATTTTCGTTATGAATATTAAAAGAAATTAGTATATTCAAATATTTCATTAGGAATATGGACCAGGTAGCTGATCGATTTGCTCATATTGGCCTGACTTCGACCTTAACGGTTAAAGATCTCTTCCGTAAAGACGCTCTTGGATGAAGTCTCAACCGCGATTGACTTCTCTCAAATTCTCGCTTTGTAACCAAACAAAAAAAAGATTTGGTCTCCGACTAGGTAAGTATAATGTGTATACGGTATACCCTCTTTATTGGGAAACAAAATGCATTGACTAAAAGAGAGAATATTGTAGAATTTCATAGGGTGAGGTCAATTTAATTATTAACCTACCAAAAAATTATCAGTAGCTAGTAGTTACTGCTTATAGTTGAAATATATACTCCGTATATTTCATAAAAAAGCCAAATACCGATAATAATAATATTTACTCTTTTAATATACTCCCTCCATCTTAAAATAGTTGCTTTTTTACTTTTCACAATCTTTTTTAAGAATGATAAAAAAAAATGTATATATCAATAATTTTATTAATTTATAAAAATAGTTTCATACTTAATACAATTATTTATAAAATTATTTTAAAAAAACTTATTTTAAAAATTGATATTTATTGGAGTTTTTAACTTTTTAAAAAATGTGTTAAAAAGTCAAACAATAAGTTTTGTGAGACAAAGGGAGTATGTTTTAGGGGTGCTTTTTATTTGTAAAGAAAAAATTAAATTGAATGGATAAATTTTAAAGTAAAATTAAAATAAATAAAATATAAGAGAACCGGTTCAATTGTGAAGGGTTAAAGGTAGACCTGTCAAAACACAACCTGACCCGGTGACCCGATCCGAAAAATTTCCGACCCGAACCCGGAAATTTCGACCCGAACTCGAAAAACCCAAAAATTTTCGGGTAATTTGGGTTTCGACCCGGTGACCCGTTTGACCCGGTAATTTTGACCCGATTGACCCGGTAATTTTGACCCGATTGACCCGGTTGATTTATAATTATATATAATTAAATTTTTTTATATATAATTAAAATTTATCACAAAATTATCAAATCATGATTTTTTTAATTTAAAAAGGAAAAAATTGACAAACCCGAAATCGACCCGAAACCCGGTCAAACCCGAGTTCGAATCAACCCGAAAAACCCGAAACCCGTTTTACCCAAAATCCGTTTTAACCGAAACCCGAAGTGACCCGACCCGAACTCGACCCGTTTGACAGGTATAGTTAAAGGGCATAATTTAGAAAATTATTCTAGTTCATTGATCCTCTTCCCCTAAAGTTACCTATAGAGTATATAAGTTTGAAAAATCGTATTGATAGCTAGGATTAATGAAATATATCCTGCACATAAAATCTAAGAGAACATGTTTAATTAATTGTAAGGAAGGGTTTCATTGTGAAGAGATTAAAAAATTTCATATTGAATATACTAAGACTTATTTAGTTGACTACTCATTTATTAACAATTTATTTTATGATGGAACTTCATTTGACTTATGCGATTGACTTAGCTCATGTCAATATGTATTCAAGAGTCTCAACAAACCTAGTAGTCTTTCCTTCTTTCTCTTTCCTTCTTGGTTATCCTAGTGTTTTGATCTCGATATTTTTTTATAAGGAAAGATTTTGTTGAACAATTAGAAGTTAGTCCACTAATAGCCAAGAGAATCATGTCAGATGAGGTCAAGAAAACTTGGGTGATTCAATACTTTGCTCCATCGACTTGTGGTTAAGGTGTGCAATCTTATCGGCCACTAAATTTTCTTCACGAAACACATGGTTAAATGATACTATTCTAAAATGACAGAAGGTGAAAAAGGAAATCCAAGATTAGCATTTCAATTTCCTAGGGACAATTCCAAATCTCTTTGAGGGAGCTAATGATAGTGAGGATATCCCCCTCAATTTCTATCTGGGTAATTCCTAGTCTTTTTGCAACAAGGATATATACCTTTTAGAAGAGTTAATGCTTCGATTTTCAAGGGCGATTAGTTGCCACATTTTTCATATCATATAAGTTACCGAGTGGCCCAAATGGAGTACATTAAAATCTGTTAAAGAGTCGATTCCAACATCGGCGATGCTAGGAGCCAGCGAGCTAACTTCAAACCGATGAGTCTCTTTAAAGATTCTAAGTTCTAACTTGTAAAAGTACAACTTCCCTTAATTTCAACCATAAAAATATGGACTGGCATATTCTCTAACAAGTGAAGTTGAAGTTTGAATTTCTATACAATTTAATTCGGGAGATATTATTTACACCGTAAACAATTACTATATATAACATAAACGTTGCGCCACTCTTGAGGCACAATGTTAATTAAAATTTTCTTTTGGAAGTGAAGCAAGGTTTTATAGTGTATATAGTAAATTTTTACGGTGCATTTAGTATGGATGTTTATTTCTTGAATGCGTTTAGTGTTGCATCCTTACAATAAAAAAAATTTCTACCATAATATCAAAATATTCTTGATAGATTGGACCATATATATATATATATATATATATATATATATATATATATATATATATATATATATAAGATTACAAAAATTTAAAGTTATAATAATTCTCATTAAAGTCTTGTTTTTAGAGCAAATATGTAGATAGAGTTCCACTATAAATATATTTTATTCTTTAGTTGCAAACTTAACCCACAACACTTAGAAACCTTTGAAGCCTAAAGATGGTTTTTAAGCCAATTTATATGAGCATGATAGTGTTCTTCTTTATCTTATTCTTTAATCACTTCATTTCAATAACTGCCAATTGTAACCCACCGTCAACTAAATATAATCGACAACCACCCCCTCCAGATTATAAATTGAAACCACCACCATCACCACATACTAAATTGCATTCACCACCTCCCCCGCCACCACATTCTAAATTGCATTCATCGCCACCTCCACCACCACATTCGAACTTGAATCCACCACCTCCTTCACCACTTGAGAAATTGCATCCACCGCCACCACCAGCATTAACACCACAAATCCCACCATCACAAACCTCTGTCCCAACCTCTGCATCAATATCCCCTCCCCGAACTTCTCAGCCTCCATTACATCCTCCAACCCTATCATCTCAACCACCAACACAACCCTTATCCCCGACATCTCAGGCTCCATCAAAACCACCAATCTCTACATCTCACCCACTTACCCCAACCACTCTACCCCCTTCAGAATTTCAAACTCCGAAATCAACTTCTCCATCACAAAATCCTGCCCCACAATCACAAACCACCACTCCAACAACTCAACCTCCCTTACAACCACCAACTCCAACATCTCAACCATCATCGCAAACCCCCTCTGAAACATCTCAACCATCATCAGAATCCCCAACATCTCATCCGTCATCACAATCTATAACCCCAACATCTAAATCACCAACACTAACTCCATCCTCAATATCACCACCACAAACCCTGACCCCAACATCTCAGTCATCACTACCACCCCCCTCATCGACACCTCTGCCTCCTACAAAATTGGTACCCCCACAATCTCAGCCTCCATCACTATCCCCCACCACACCACCTCAACCCCCATTACAATTATTAATGCCAACATCTCAGGAGCCAACACAACCCCCAACCCCAGCATCCCAGCCGTCACCACCACCCTCAGCTTCGACATCTATGTCCTCGTCACCTTCTCCAATACCTCAACCTCCATTAGTAATATCAACCTCAACATCCCTACCACCACAATCCCCATCCCCAACATCTCATTCTCCATCACAACTCTCACCCCCGACATCTCAACCGACATCATCATCTTCACCCTCAACATCTCTTTCACCAACACAATCACCAATCCCACCATCTCAACCTCCATCGCAATCCTTTGACACACCATCTCAACCACCATCACAATCATCATCATCATCGCCATCCTCGACATATCCATCACCAACACAATCACCAGTCACACCATCTCAGCCTCCATCACAATCCTTTAGCACACCGTCTCAACCACCATCACAATCCCAAGTTCCAACATCTCAACCTCCAACACGACCTCCATCCCTAACATCACATCCCCCAACCTCGACATCTCAAATATCATCACCATCTCCATCCTCAATATCTCAACATCCATCAATATTGTTAGCCCCGCCATCTCAACCTCCATCACCATTTTTAACGCTGATATCTCATGCTCCAACACAACCACTAACCCCAGCATCTCAGCCGTCATCACAGCCACAAACCTCAACATCTATGTCATCATCACCTTCTCCAATATCTCAGCCTCCTTCAGTGCTATCAACCCCGACATCACTACCGTCACAACCCCAATCCCCAACATCTCCTTCGCCATCACGACTCTCACCCCCGACATCTCTACCGACATCATCATCTCCACCCTCGACATTTCCATCACCTACACAATCACCAGTCCCACCATCTCAGCCTCCATCACGATCCTCTGGCGCACCGTCTCAACCACCATCACAATCCCAAGTTCCAATATCTGAACCTCCAACACAACCTCCATCTCTAACATCACAACCCCCGACCTGGACAACTGAACTATCATCACCATCTCCATCCTCAATATCTCAACCTCCATCAATATTGTTAACCCCGACATCTCAACCTCTATCACCATTTATAACGCCGACATCTCATGCTCCAAAACAACCCCTAACCCCAGCATCTCAGCCGTCATCACAACCCCCAACCTCGACATCTATGTCATCATCACCTTCTCCAATATCTCAGCCTCCTTTAGTGCTATCAACCTCGACATCACCACAACCCTCATCCCCAACATCTCCTTCCCCATCACAATTCTCACCCCCGTCATATCAACCGACATCATCATCTCCACCCTCGACATCTCCGTCACCAACACAATCACCAACCCCACCATCTCATCCTCCATCACGATCCTCTAGCACACCGTCTCAACCACCATCACAATCCCAAGTCCCCACACCTCAACCATCATTACAATCCCTAACCCCATCATCTCAACTGCCATCCAAATCCTCAACCCCAACATCTCAACCGCCCTCGCGACCACCCATTTTACCATCTCAACCTTCCTCACAACCCTTCACCCCAGTGGCTCAACAACCATCACAACCCCTAAACCCGCCATTTCAACAACCATCACAACCCCCAACACCAAAAGCTCAGCCATTATCACTACCCCATACTCTGTCATCTATGTTGCCCTCACCTTCCCCATTAAATTCACCTTTGTTGCCACCACCTACTCCCAAATCTCCTCCTCCACCTCCACCATTGCCACCAGTACCACGATACCCTCCTCCACCTCCACCAATACCTCTTGGAACATGCCCAAATCAGAAAAATCTTAGTGCATGTGGGAATGTTTATAAGGTTTTCAGGAAGCACTCGAAGGTCTCTTGTTGTAATGAAATTGATAGAACAGGTGTCAGTAATATACAAACTGCAAATTGTGTTTGTAATGCCTTGAGAGAAAACACTACGAGCTATTCCAACTGGATTAAAGACCTTAAACGCTCAATTAGAGTTATTACCCTCATGAACTTTTGTGGTCACTATGTGTCTGCAAGATTTCGATGTCCATAAATTCGACCAAAAGCCATTCGAGGTATATATTTCTACTAAAATATCATATCATATATTGAATTTATTTATATATGTTTAGATTATATATGATCACTTTTTCAAAAAAAAATCATTTATATATATAACTCCTTTCACTGAAAAGTAAACTCTTTTTTCATTTGTCACAGGTATACAATATGGCATATTAAGACAGATTCGATAAGAGAAGATTTAAATAAGGACTTTCACTGACGTGTGAAGTCTTAGAGTTGTAGGTCAAACTCATAAATAAGTTAGGATTAACTTTTCCTATATCAAGTTAAAGTACGAGACCTAATTGACAAAAATATATGTATTTTTTGTATTTTAAATTCTACTCAATCATACATTTAAAGAAACTAGTATTTGACTTGTTTTATGCCCTTTTACTTTTATTGTAAGAATGATAAGTGTATTACATAATTTACCTAAAAAAAGCC
Source organism: Persicaria tinctoria (assembly GCA_037127255.1). Lineage (NCBI taxonomy): Eukaryota > Viridiplantae > Streptophyta > Magnoliopsida > Caryophyllales > Polygonaceae > Persicaria > Persicaria tinctoria. Next base: position 34,226,713 of record JBANSL010000020.1, read on the forward strand.
CATCAAATTGGAGTAAAAAATCAAAAGTCAATGTGTGCTTGTAAGTCGGAGTATCTTTCCATATGGGGTCAGTGTCAAAGCCCTACAACTCCCCATTTGGTTTCATTGTATGACATTGACTTTTGATTATATTTTTGTTTACTCAAATTGCAATTGCCTTGTGAAACCCTATTAGGCAACACCATTGATTGTGGTCTTAGAGCATCTCTAACAAATTGTCCATTTTATGAATTTTTTAGTTTTTGGAGAATTTTAAGGTGTTTTTATCCAACAGATTCTCTATCTTATTCTCCAAAATAGGAAAGCAATAGAAAAAATAGAGATGATTCTCTAAATCTACAACATTTTCCAAAACTAAATAATTCTCCAAATCTTCAAAATGAGAAAGGTGTTGGAGTTGAAGTAAAAAATAATTTGAAGAATATTTATTTTGATTTCCCATTTTGGAGCAATTTTGGAGAAGTTGTTGGTGATAATCTTAGACACAAGAATAACCAAATTTTCAGTCACGTGAAGACCTAATGAGCAAGCCAATGATATAGCTAGGGAAGGGGTCGTCCCTCCTTAAATTTAACATACCCCCCCCCCCTCCCCCCAAACACACACACTTTAGTTAGTAAATTAATTTTGATATATTCGCCTCAATTCAACATCAGAATGACAAATTATAGACGTTTGAAAATATAACTTATATTCATCACTTCAATTGTATTACAATAAAATTCAGACACTTTTGTATTTTACTTAACTTAATCAATCAAACTAGAACTACATCGAATAATCAAAACACACCCAAATTATATTTTTTTCACTCATCGTGTTGTAATTCCTATTACTTTTGTGTTGATATTACTTTATCTAATTACCTTATGGGGCAAATTTGCATTGAGGAGGAGTCTCGTACATCTAGGCACTATCATACTCCATTTGGTATATCTAGGCATTTCTCAAATGTGTCTGGTACACCTTGACATCGGAAAATGTATCTAATACATGTGGGAGGATTCAAGTTGATGTGGAGATTTGTTAGAGTGGCGGAGGTAAATGTCGTGGTTTACCTCGCCAAATATAAATCTCAAACGTATAAATACCAGTATAGCATGCAAGTATGGGGTCGATCCCATGGAGAAACAACTATTTCCGAGGATTGTGCAATTATCGATTGAAAGACAAAAGATGGGATTTTTATAGGCAAAAGTAAAAGAAAGAAACATATACAAAAGCAACATAAAGATAGAAGAGTGGTTTCACCCATGAATTTGCAACATATATAGAAAGAACTAGAATTCCAAACCCACGACTCAACCAACTATGTCTTCAATCTATAAATGCTTTGAATGAAAGTGAATAATGAACTTAGAAGATGATGAATATCCAATGACTGAAAATGACCTAAACTAGGTTATATATAAGCCTACGGACTACGGGTCGTCCAAAACCCTGGAAAAAACAGTTCTAAAGGATATATAAGAAGAAGAAAAACTCCACAAAGATAGAATTTTGAAAGATTAATTCTTTTCGGCTTCGCTTTGGAAAAACCGGCTGGCTTCGCTCGACATTGGCTGGCTTCGTTTTTCTTGAGAGAATTTCAAAAGATTTTTTCGGGATTCGCTTCGGAAAAATTGGTGTGTGCCGCTCGGGGTTGACTAGAGTTGTTTTTCTTGAGATCTTGACATCGTAGAGCTCAATGAGAGCTTTTCAATGCATACTCACAATAGTCGATCGAACATCGGAGGCCTCCGAAAACTGCGTTTTAAGTTCAATGCGTTGTGCGGACAACTTTTGCAGCTCGTTGTCGTTTCAAATGTTAGACCTTGATTTCATGCTACATTTCTCCTTATCTTTCTCCACACCTTTGGGACTCCTAAAGCTCTCCCAAGTCTCGGCTTATTGACAGGCCTAAGGTCGTTATGCCTAATCAAAGTAAATTCCTAAGATGCAAACTATAACAAGTATAGTAGGTAAGTTAGGGTCGAACCCACAGGGAAACAGAATCAATTGTAAGAGCAAGTATTATTACCCAAAAGTAACCAATTCAAGGGGAGTTTTGTGTGTAAGCAAATGGTGACAGAACAAGTTGCAGTAAGAGGTTGCGAATATATGATGGAAAAGTATCACACTAGGTAATTATCCGCACAACAATTGAGATGGTTCATCATCGCATTCTATGAATCTCAAGTTCTAATGTCCAGTAATTGTTCTCAATTCAGATCGTGTAATAGCTTTTAGTCCTACCAGTCCTAAAAGCACTTATCACCAAATTACAAGGGAAAACCTTCACCGAATAATAAAGCGATAGCATTCAAACATGAATTATAATGAGATACAAGCGATTCTAACAACCCGTTAAAATAGCCTGTAATCGAATCTCCTTCACAATCTACCACAAGCAACCCGCGTATGGTGATTGTGTTTGCTACAATGAACCTACAACCCCAAACCTGGAATTGGAAACCCTAGCAATATGACTAGTATCGATAAACCTAGGTGATCAATCCAGATTAACCAATAATAAGCAATCAAGCAATAAGCTCAGGAGATCGAAACAATTAACAAATGACAAACAAGAGTAGAATACTCACAACCAAATCAATTGAAGGCTTCAAAGAACCAAGTGCAACAACGGAGAGTTAGTTCTCCATAGGGTTTGTGAGATGAAGAAAAGGAAACTACGTCTCTGGAAAATAACCTAATAATCTCTCCTGCCTTCTCGGCCATAATATATAACCTAATAAAATCGGGTTTAACATCCCGTAAAAATATAAAATATAATATTAAAACTAATAAGATAGGGAAAATCGGATAAGAATCCGTCTTCAGGGACCGACGCGGGCGCGCCATGTAGCAGCGCGGGCGCGTCGGGTAGCAGCGTGGGCGCGCCAGCCTTTGACTTGCTTCTTGTCTGGTGAATCGACGCGGCCACTTCCTCCTAGCAGCGTGGGCGCTCCGGGTAGCAGCGCGGGCGCGTCGAGTGCCGCGCGGGCGCGCCAGACTCACCAGCCTTCCAGCTACTTCCGAACTTCTTCACTTCAGCTCTTCTGTAACTTGCCTGATTTCTTCAACTTCTTCAACAGGTTCCGAATCACCAAGTTCACACAAATACCTCTCACAATGACATGTAAATGATGACAAAAACTACTAAATGCGCTATAGAATATATCGCCTATCAAATTCCCCCATACTTAAACCTTTACTCGTCCCGAGTAAGCATAGAAGTTAAGCCTACTCTCACCATAAATCTCAAAGGTTCACAGACAGTACAAGGAAAATGAACACTAAGTACTAGTAGTTTTCACCATCTCAACAATCAGCCCAAAAGACAATCAAAATAGAAAATGAGATCTATAATTGTATCTCAACCATCTACACCTTATGGCTCCCAGTGGCCTACCCGAAAACCTCCTTATCACTCCACTTCTTATGTCGCCTTCGCCAAGAGATCAATCCTAAACACTCAAAGTAAACGCTCATCTTGCCAAGGCGCCCTTTCGGGTTTTCACCAAGCCACTCATTTTTTTTTTTCAAAGATGGTAAATCCTTTCCCTCCCCCATACTTGAATGAAGCATTGTCCTCAATGTGAAAGAAGACAGATATAAGTAGGGAGAAAGGAAACAGAAGGACTCACTAAGGGGGTGGATAGTGGCGAGAGTAATCCTCTCGCATGCGGCGCAGCTCTTCCCTCATCTCTCTGAACTCACCAAAGCCTTCTAGGATGTCGGCCTGCTGGTGGAGAATCTGGTTCGTCACTGTCGTCAAACTCCCCACGTCTTGGCGCAGAAGGCCAATCTGATCAACCAGGTAGCCCCACTGGTGAGGCTGCTGATGGGCATCCTGAAAAGCTTGTGGGGGCCAAGGGGCCCACTGATGTGAATCCTGCTGGCTCTGATATGTCGGTTGAGAATCCCAACCGTGAGAGGGGGTCTGATAAGCAGGCATCTCCTGCTGTGGGTTCTGTGCGAAACCCTGTGTATCTGTCTGAACAAACGCCTGCGGAGCCACAGGCGCATCCTCATCCGTGGCAGCTCCAGCCGTGCCACTACTGCTACCCACCTCAAGGCGACGCCGTCTACCTAGAACTGACGTCGGAAAATAATCAGCCTCAATATACCAATCCGTCCAAGTCTCAGACCAAGGAAGGGGCTTAGGGAGCCTGAACTGATGCTCTTTCTTCTTGCCTGTACACCAAATGGCTCCCCCATCCGGTGCAGTATCAAGCATTAAACACCTTCGCAGATACTCCTCTGTATAGGTCCTCGCTATGACCTGCTCCTCCAGTGCCTGCAAACCATTTTGCCCAACGCCTGCAGCAATGGCTACCCGAGTAATAAGTCCGCTCTGGACCATTTCTGGTCCAGCGGCACTGCGATCCTTTCTGATCCTGTCGAGGCCATCGAAAAAGAGTCTAACCCAGTCAGGCGTATAATCTGCAGTAGGCACAGCGCTGTAAGCAAACCGCAGGTGCGTCATGGAAAGCTTTGTATCTGTGATCAGCCCATAATATGTTCCAGAAACGATCTTGCACAACATACGGAAGACAGGATGAGTAATCCTGCTGTTGTACTCGTTACTGGTCAAGAATTCCTCTCCAGACACCACTCTAAAGAATGCAACAAGGTCTGCGTCGGTCGCGGCTGTTACCCATCCATCAGTTGGGGCTTTAGTGACTCCCAAAGCTTTTCGCAACCTTGCTGCAGAAGCCCTGTAGGTAGTGCCATTGTATCTGAAAGCAACCCCTTTAATTCTGTTCTCCCCAAGGTAAAGCTGATATGTTGCGAGGAACTGCTTGCACAGTTCCGGGTATCCTACCGCTCTCAATTCCAAAAAGTCACTAATACCAGCGTGAGCTAGACACTTCTGCATACAATCTAGCATCTGAAGTCTCTGAAGTGTCTCTCCATGCAAATACTTCGTAGAACTGACACAGCCAACCTTATTGTAAATAGCCCATTCCTCATCAGACATTTCTAATCCATTATCAGATCGACTCGCCTCCTCCTCCGATGAACTCATACTCGATAGATAATAGGACTAAATCGGAATCAAAATAAGGACAGCGGGAGTAACTCACGAAGAACAGCGGAGTCTCGGCGCAGGGGGCAGACGCGGGCAAGTTGGAGCATAGAGCGGGCGCGTCAAGGAGCAGCGCGGGCGCGTCTGGTGGCAGCGCGGCCGCGCCGGTTGTGTCAGCTGTTTGGTGGTTTTCTCTGACAGGCGCGGGCGCGTTAGGGGTGGCGCGGCCGCGTCGGAGATTTCTGCAGATCCGGAAATCGTCGAAAGCAGCTTGTCGATGTGGAGCCCGCCGATGTGTTGAAGGAGGGGAGGGGGACGGGGTGTGGGGACCCTGGTGGGGGGGTGTTTGAGTGGAGTGTGGAGGAGATTGGGTGTGAGAGGAGAGGGTGTGGGGAAGGTGAGAGAGTGTGGGGGATGTAGGGTTTTGGTGGTATTTGAGGGGATGGTGATGGGTAGTGATGATGGGGCTTGAAAATGGCGGGCTGGCCCGAAGCGGGTTTTCCAGCCCATGGGGCTTTTTTTTTTTTTTTTTTTTTAGACGAAAATTAACACTGTGGAAGCAGTGGGTCCGAAATGCGGGTGCAATTTGTCGCTAGAAATCGAGTTAAGGGAAAGAATGCAATACCTTGGGTTGTCTCCCATGCAGCGCCGTTGGTTACCGTCGTTGGCTCGACGTTATAGTCATCCACTCATTCAAGACTCAAGCGGACATCGACAACGCCCTTAAAAGCAAATCAAACTCTCGTGCCCAACCGATATTCAAATGCACACTGAAAATGAAACAATTGGTAGTTAGAAATTCAGCAATGAGAACCATTACCAATTTACTCATCATTTTAGCTTGATTCTCCCTCGAGGGTATGTAAGACCACCAACACAGTTTTGTTGGTGGTTTGTTGAAGTAGTGGCTCCATGGATCAACATATTCACCAAAATCTCCCAATTTGCAAAAAATACCAGTTTCTTGTTCGGGAACCACAGAAATTAGTTCCAGACTTGGCTCCTTGATAGGCGAGTTGGGGATGATTTCTACGAATGAAGGGGGCAACGAAACATCTTCAATCTCTATGGACGTCCCCTGAGATTTCGTGTCGATAACCACTCGATGCTCTTCTTCATTACCAGAGAATTCATCGTTGTCTGCATCTTGGCTTTCATCAAGTTGAGGAATAGAATGCACCTTAACTATCAACTCTTTCAATGTCTGCGAGGGTTGGATAATTGCTTCCCTATTTTGATTCATAGCTTCCCCAGTCTGATTCATAGCTTCCCCAGTTTGATTCACTATCTCACATAATTGTCCTATCTGCTCCATTAAGACAATGGTTGACTCCTCCATGGATGGGTCGGAGTACTCCATTGGTTGAAACGTCGAAGTGTAGGATTCTTCCTTCGCTGATTGGTCACCCATGTAGCAGAGAAGATCCCATAATCCCGACACTCCTAAACCAGCAAAGCTTCCATTGTTTATGGACCTGGCAAGTTCTCGGGTCTGAGGAGCCATGCCCTCAAAAACGCAAACCACCACATCTCGCAAACTATCTCGAAAACCCCGTGAATAACGGATGTCAAATAAATTTTGCACTCTTGTGAGGTAGTTGTGAAAATATTCTCCCTGAAACTGCCATAACTTCAACATCTAGAAATATTAGTAATAAGGTGTCGTGAACCGTAAGATAGGTTCACGACGGGGTTAGAGGTAAATATATACAAAAGTTATCAATTAAAATAACACAAGAATTAAATAACCAAACAGGTAATAAGACAAACAAGAACAAAGATAATCCGTTTCCCCGGCAACGGCGCCAAATTTGACAGGCCTAAGGTCGTTATGCCTAATCAAAGTAAATTCCTAAGATGCAAACTATAACAAGTATAGCAGGTAAGTTAGGGTCGAACCCACAGGGAAACAGAATCAATTGTAAGAGCAAGTATTATTACCCAAAAGTAACCAATTCAAGGGGAGTTTTGTGTGTAAGCAAATGGTGACAGAACAAGTTGCAGTAAGAGGTTGCGAATATATGATGGAAAAGTATCACACTAGGTAATTATCCGCACAACAATTGAGATGGTTCATCATCGCATTCTATGAGATACAAGCGATTCTAACAACCCGTTAAAATAGCCTGTAATCGAATCTCCTTCACAATCTACCACAAGCAACCCGCGTATGGTGATTGTGTTTGCTACAATGAACCTACAACCCCAAACCTGGAATTGGAAACCCTAGCAATATGACTAGTATCGATAAACCTAGGTGATCAATCCAGATTAACCAATAATAAGCAATCAAGCAATAAGCTCAGGAGATCGAAACAATTAACAAATGACAAACAAGAGTAGAATACTCACAACCAAATCAATTGAAGGCTTCAAAGAACCAAGTGCAACAACGGAGAGTTAGTTCTCCATAGGGTTTGTGAGATGAAGAAAAGGAAACTACGTCTCTGGAAAATAACCTAATAATCTCTCCTGCCTTCTCGGCCATAATATATAACCTAATAAAATCGGGTTTAACATCCCGTAAAAATATAAAATATAATATTAAAACTAATAAGATAGGGAAAATCGGATAAGAATCCGTCTTCAGGGACCGACGCGGGCGCGCCATGTAGCAGCGCGGGCGCGTCGGGTAGCAGCGCGGGCGCGCCAGCCTTTGACTTGCTTCTTGTCTGGTGAATCGACGCGGCCACTTCCTCCTAGCAGCGTGGGCGCTCCGGGTAGCAGCGCGGGCGCGTCGAGTGCCGCGCGGGCGCGCCAGACTCACCAGCCTTCCAGCTACTTCCGAACTTCTTCACTTCAGCTCTTCTGTAACTTGCCTGATTTCTTCAACTTCTTCAACAGGTTCCGAATCACCAAGTTCACACAAATACCTCTCACAATGACATGTAAATGATGACAAAAACTACTAAATGCGCTATAGAATATATCGCCTATCACTTATCCTCCTTAGCTCCCATCTTTCCATGATTGCCCCGTCATCCAAGCTCGAATCTACGACCCTACCAATTAACATTTAAAACGCGTAGATTCCGAACGCGATCATCAAATTGACAAAAATATGTAATTAACACTTAAGACACAAAATATTTACACCTAAATGCATCTAAATCTACATATTATACCTATCTAAAATACGCATTATCACCTTGAATTGTTTTAGGCTGGGTTTGTTCACTTGGGCCAAAGGAGTCTTGTCCTCGATCCTAAGCCAAGTAAATCCTAGGTTTTAGCGTTATAAATACTCTCTTGTAGCTCTATCCTCAAGTATGACATATTTTTGTATCATCATCTGGTTTGGGGAAACTCTTAAATAAAAATCCATCAATGTGGACGTAGCTAAAGTTTGGTGTACCACGATAAATTTATGTGTTTGATTGTTCTTTATTATTGAATCTCTCCTCTTTGTTATAACAAAATGGTATTAGAGCTCGAGTTTCGAAGTTTGTAATCTAGTTAGAAAAATGTATGCTTTAAACATCAAGATTGACAAGTTCATAATGAGGAACAATTTTAGTCCCACATAAACTTTGGGGGGCGTTGTTAGGCAAGTACAAAGTCACTAAGATGGCCACTCTAGGGGAGAAGGCACATTCAATGTACCATCACAACATGCCTTGAAGATAATGTCATCACCGAGGGATCAAAAGAAAAGACTATCGTCGGGTTGTTTGTTGAGTTTGTTTCCTATAGCAAGTTCTAACATCATTTGGGCTTTGATGAATATATGTAGTTTCTATATTATATCAACATTTTATAGAGAGAAACTAAACATTTCCAACCCTTCACTATGATGTATTTGTTATAAGGAAGTAAACAATAATTTTTCATTTACAACCGTTGAGGTTCTCTAATTAAATATTTTTAAAATGATTTATCAAATCATTCTAAAAAAATATGGAGAACGTTAGATTAGAAATTTTAATTTTCTCTTTCACCATATTCTTATGTCATAGAAAGGTTTAAATAATTTACTAGAACAAAATATCCAAATTCTTTTCAAAATTGAAGAATTTGGCAAATTTAGAGAAACGGTTAGAGATGTTATCTCTCTCTTTATGTTTCATAGGTAAGTACTTAGGTCAATTACATAAAAGAGGAATAGAGATGTTATCTCTCTTATGCTAGTACACAATATTCTATTATAATATTATAAATAATAATGCATGATCATCAAAACAAACTCGAGTTTACTAATCACAAGTTGATGTAATGATTATAAGGCTTTATCTAATGTTAAGATGCTCAAATTTCAAATCATTTTAGAAATATGGAGTCGTTGTAAGTGAGACGGTTAACCACACAATACTCGATCCAAATGTAAAACGATTGAACTTGAGCCCGATCAAATTGAACTAAAAAAAAAACAAGTTTATCGAAAATATTAGAAATTAATAAAATTCATAAATTGCAAATCAAAAAATAAATACTACGAGTACATATGAGACGAGGTAGAAAAAGTGACTAAAATTATAAACAAGTTGAAATTGAAAAGTTGTGTGAAATAAAGGTTGAAAGATTATGAAATAATATAAACTCTATATGAGGCATAAAAGAGTTTATTTGTAAAAAATGAAGCTTATTTGGTTATTATTAGGGGTATTATGGTAATTTCAAACCAAATAAACTAAAAACACTCATGAAAAGCTATAAAATTTAGCTTTTTTATAAACCACCAATTTAAGTCACCCGACCCATGATAACTGCCTCCTCCATACACGGTTAATTTTTAAACTCATCTGATTTTAGTAGTTTATAAACTACTACCTTAAGCCTAGACATGGCCACGAGTCACGGGTCGGGCGGGTCGACCCGTGACCCGCCTGGTCAGGGTCCATGGGTCCAAGGGTCGACTCGGGTTGAGGGTCAGGGTTAGGGTCGGGGAAAAGATAACCCGCGACCCGGCGGGTCCGATCCGGTTCGACCCGCCGGGTCAACCCGCCCTTTAATAAAATAAATTTATAATTATTATGTAAATTATATGAATTATTTTTAGAATAATTCAAAATTTCATAATATTACATAATGTAATATGCAATGGCAATGTGAGACTTAGCACCCCCATGCTTCTCATTTTATAGACTTAGCACCCCCCCTTTCCTCTAGTTTTCAATGTGGGACAAGAACAAGGGTAGAAACTAGAAACTACACCATGTCTTCAATCTCTACCATTCGGTTTTTAATGTCAATCCATACTTATAAATTTTTATCATATACAAACACTAGTACTATACTTTATATAAATATTATTTTAAAAAAAATATTTTACCTATCAATTATGAAAGAAATAACGAACGGGTAACAAGAAAGTGTGAAGTTCAACAATATAACTTAAACATTTGTGTTATTTGGTGGATCCACTATTAAATCATTCTATATCATTCTATATGATACTAAGTTAGGAGTCTTTATGATATAATTTCAAATAATACAAATATTGTTATTGATAAAGCCGTTACACTTGTATAGTATCCTTAATGTCGAGTTTTCGTTTATTTTCAAAATGATATAGAACTTCGGATTTTCAAATACAAGAATGAAATATAATATTGGCAATACTTTTTCAATGTGTCTTTTCATGTATTGTACGTCATAACAAGCAACCCAATTATGTAATTCTAATAACATCATCATTAAGTGTATACACAACATGTGGCTAATTCAACTTTAAACGAGAAATTTTAACATATCTATATGAAGAAGAACCTAGATTTGAAATCAGAAACGATATCTACACCGCTAATTTTTACTATTTCCACCGCTAATCACCGCATATCTATGCGGTGTGTTTAATGACGGTCAACGCACCCACCGTATGGAGACTCACCGCATCTTAAGGCGATGGGTACCCCCGTTCCGTTCAAACACCACCGCATGGGCATGCGGTGGGGTATTAAATAACCAGATTTTAGGGTAACTATTTGGAGGACCGGAACGGACCGATAGAGGACCGATATACACCGCATGGGTATGCGGTATGTGCCTATACAGAGAATTTCTCGTTTAATATAGGGACATCTGCGAATTTCTCGTTTAATATAGGGACATCTGCGGTATAATCCTACTATAGGGACATATGCGGTATAATCCTACTACAGTGGAATTAACTTGTAATAAAGGGCGTGATCGGAAAAAACTCATATGTTGAATTCAAAAGAAAGATAATGTAGCAGGACAATCCACAATTAGAATAGTTGAAAACGAAAGTGCGATAAATATCCTGGATGACGAAAATATGGAGTTCGAAAAATAGTTTGTGAAATGACATAGACAAAGATACAACCCAATTGAACATATAAAGTTCGAAATATGACACCAGAAAGTGGAAAGTGTTAATACGGTAGGGGACGACCACTATCACGACGGAGGTAAGCTCTATATCGTGCAATCATCGCTGCAAACTGCTCTTCCTAACCGTCGACCGTGCGATCGTGATGCCGTGTCCATGTGACGTAGACTGGAGGAAGAGGTAAACCAGGCAACAACCAAATCTGTGAATACAAGGTGAATATTGACATCAGAAAAGAGAAACAAAATAATGAATATGAAATACGAAACGTACCGGAACGAAATGGTTGATGTTGCCGACTAAAGCTATTCCATCTAGCTCCTCATAGGCCGGTACTGACGGGCCACCGGTGGCGTACAGAGGTAGGCACAACATAGGCATCATCTGTGACAAAATCACCAAAGGACGCTGGTGAAGCGTGGCAAACACCTCGCCCATGATCGGAATCTCCATCCAATACGTAGCATCATGACACGTGCTGAAATAGTTGATCCTCATGATGAGCTCATCTAAGGCAGGATAGTAATGGTACCGATCTGAATGCAGCTGCAACTCAACGGCCAGCTCTCATCGAACTCGAGGCCATGCGTCTTGTCCCAAGTTCAGAAGACAAGCAAAAGACCTATACCCACAGTGACCATCACCTACAACATTTGTGACGGCTCGTACGAAAGTAATCATGAATTCGTCGATGCTGCTAGTGCCCCAATTGAAATCTACTCGAGGTAGATTCTGTGGTGGAAGGGTCGTAGGTGCTGGTGTTGGAATGTCACCTACAATATCCGGAGCTGGCTCCGACGCTGATCGACCTCGTCCACGTCCTCTTCCACGACCCCGTCCTCGTTCTCTGCCTACTCCTCGGCCCCTAGGAGGGTCGTCGATGGCAATGACGTTGGACCCAGTGACCTCCTCATTGCCTTCCACGTCATCTGTTTCGTTTGATGTCGGTTGACCCCGACCTCGGCCTCGCCCTCGTGCGGATCCACTGGTCGCCTGTCTATCTGCCCGACGTTGAGCCCGAGCACACTCACGTTCCCAAGGTAGAGGGTTCGTCTGACAGGGGTGGCGAGTCCTCGGTCTCCCGGACGGTCTACGGTCCTCCGGGTCAAGGGTGGTCAACGGTGTATGGGAGGGACGATCCCCGTCGTTGAATGCCGACGCGATTCTCCAACGAGTATCCTCGTCCATAGCTCCACTCTGGAACAAACTGATCATGCGCGATATGTCCACATCAGCTCTGCTCAGGGGAGTGTTATCCTGGACGTTCTCAACATGAGGCCTCTTGAAATCCAATTGCTTCCAAAAAATGTGAATCTGGGATGGTCTGATGGGTATCTGCGTGTCTCAACAAGCTTGCATCTCATGTGTGCATGGGAGACCGTAGACGTCCCTCCAGTATTCATCTCTGCATGGTTGCGAAGGTGGCTCAGCTTCCATCTTTGTGTAGATTTTGAACAACAGGTTGAAACATTCCTTCGACACAATATTTCGAATTCGATCAAAAATCCATAGGCCGTGGGAGTCTGTAGGCCAGGTGTTGTTCGCTCTCCCCAAAGTATTCTTCACCTCACTTATTTGATCTGCCATCATCAGTTCGATTGTGTTTATCACGTGAGTGAAATCACAGATCACCGAGTTTAAGGTCTTTTTCAACACAGAATGAGCAGCCTCAACCCTACAAGATAAGTGAGACTCGCATGTGAAGATCGTTATATGTAAACAAATTAAGTGTATAATGAATTTTATAATGAAAAAGGAGGTGCACCTGTTCGTCGTGGTCGTACCAAAATGTTGGATTGCGTCTGTGTTGTGAGCTGAATTTGTCATGTTTTGCAGTAACTTTTATGTCGAGTTGGCTGAAATCTATCATCATCTATCCAAGGAAGGGAGATCTATCAACATGAAGACATCTTACCTAGTTTTCTTTTTAGATTTAATTCCTTTGTTGCATTTATTTATCTTTTAGCAAGTAGATATAATTTTAGATATAGATAGAAGATTCTATCCTTGATTAGCAAGGAATAGAAGGCTATAAATAAAGCCCTAGGGGCTGGTTTTTCATTCATTCAGAAACACAATCAATTCCATTCAAGTAAGTAGGAGTAGAGAGAGAGTTTGTAGCAAGCAAGGTGGAAAGGCGAAAGCGGAATTGTCTTGTGGGTTGTAAGCTTTCTTTATTTAATTCAATGCAAGTTAGTTTCTTTTGTTATTTGATGTCTTTCTTGATGATGAAGAGCGAGTAGTCCACCCACTTCTGGGGCTGGGGTGAGCCCGACGGTGGCCATGTGAGGTGATGCATTAAAGGTCATATCTTTTTATGCAATTCGTCTTCTATCCCTATGAGCATGATTCTTTTGCGAGAGTTGAAGGTGATCCTGGTTTGTGTTATTGAAGCGAAAGTGATCTTAATACAACTTGGGTTAATTATGTGAAAAGGGTTAGTAACAATTAGGGTTTATGCGAAAGCCTCTATATGCATATTTGTTAGTAACGAAAGTTATTTTGATGGAAAGCATGATCTTTTATGCCTTTATGTGTTACTTTGCATGGTTATCGTTGTGGCGTTGATACCCTGGCTTTGGAAGTTTTTCATATATTGAGTTTATTTCTGTCAAATTTCCGAGTTGTGTTCGAGAATCTGCGATTTACAGTTTTGAGTTTCTAGTCGATACAGAGGAGCCTTAGTCGATACAGAGTAGCCTGTACTCGATATCGAGGAGAGTTCCTACTCGACATTACCTGTTTCTGTTTCCTGTTGTTGACTTGCTGTAGTCGATCTCGAGTAGGCCTATTGTCGAGATCGAGTTGGTTTTGGTCAATATCGAGTTGAGTTTTTTTCTGTTGTCATCGATTTTCAGTTTCTGTTTTCGATTTTTGACTTGCTGTTGTCGATCTCGAGGAGAAGCTTGTCGAGATTGAGTACGCCTGTTGCTTTGTTTTATTTTCTGCTTTGCTTTGTCTTTTCTGCCTTCGTTTTGTTCATTGCTTTTATTTGTTATTTTCTGTTTCCGCCCTTGTCTCTCTGTTTTTGTCTTTTCTGTTGCTTGTCTGTGAGATCTGTTGCTACCTAAGAACTGCTGACATGCTTCCTCGTGGATTCGATCCTGACAACCTTCTACTACAACGGGAGGAAGTCTTGTATTTATTTGCTGAGACAGGGAAGTCAGTCTAATCTTTACTTTATATTTATTTCATACTTGACCATCCTCCTGCAACAACAAATTGGCGCCGTTACCGGGGAAGCTATCATTCGCGCCTTAGGTAGTTGAATCTCACGTCTACTTTGAGTTACTTTTCAGGTGTATGCGCCGTTCTAGTCTACCACCCGAGTTTGACAGCTTAGACGAACCAGAGCGTTACCTACACATTCACTCTAAACTCAAAAGGATCATGGCGGCCGCTGAAACACAAGAACAACTGATTGCCAGGCTTACAAGGGAGCTAGCCGCAAAGGATACCACTATCGCAAATGAAAGGGCAGCGAGAGAACAAGAAGCTGAGCGCGCAAGGCAAGCAGAAGCTGAGCTTGCCCAATATCCAACCACTGCTGAGGATTATATGCATCCAACTCTCGTCGTGCCTAAATCGGCGATTCTTATCCCTGAAAACTCTTTTGAAATTCGCACTCAATTTCTTATAGAGCTTAAAAATAATGCCTTTTTTGGTAGATTTAATGAGTGTCCTCTTGAACATATTACAAACTTTTCTGATATGTGTCGTACTCTTGCTGAAGGTACAACTTTGGAATATGTCAAGATGAAGGCTTTTCGCTGGTCTCTCGCTGGACCTGCACTAAAGTGGCTTGAAGGGCTGAAACCAAGATCACTAACAACATGGGCCCAAGTAGAGCAAGAGTTTCTGAACAAATTCTTCCCACCTGCCAAAACAGCACATCTCCGCCAGAAAATTACCGCCTTCAAACAGAAGCAAGGGGAACCGCTGGCAAAGGCATGGGAGCGCTACAAAGAATTGCTGCGATCTTGCCCTACTCATGGACATCCACCCTACGCCATTCAGGAGATCTTCTTCAACTCTCTTGATCAAGTCACTAAGAACAAAATCAACCATTATACTCGCTATGAGTATCTGACAATGCCGCCAAGTGACGCATGGGGTGTGCTAGAGACGCTCACCAACTACGACAACAAGTATGGGTCTACTGCAACTTATGAAGAGAACCCCTACGCCAGGCCAGCACCATCCATGCCCCTCTATGAGCCTCCTAAGAAGATTGATCCGGATGTAAGGGAACAGTACTACAGAGATCAGAACAAGAAGCTCCTTAAGCAAGTAAAGTATTTTTCTGTCAACCAGCCTTGCATTGAATACGGATCGCAACGGCACACCACTCCTGAGTGCCCACACACAGAGCAAGTCAGGATGGCAGAACACCACGAGGAGGTAGCATACGCAAGGGGTCCCAATCGCTACATGGGGGACCAAAGGTTTCAGCAACCACAATGGAACCAAGGTGTCCCTAGGAACCCCCCGCCCTACAGAGCTCCAGGACATCCGGAAAGGGACCAGAAAAAGGATGATATACAAATAGTCCTGGAGGAAATACGGAGGAACCACTCGGAAACTAGGCAATCCTTCAACTCCGTCTATACTCAGATGCAAGGTGTCAACTCTAGGCTTGGGGAAATTGATATATGGAGAAAATCAGTTGATACACAGATTGATCAGCTAGCAGCAGGAATCCCCAGACAGTCAAGTGCGCTCCCTGGATCTTCATAACCAAATCCTAAGGGAAAGACTGGACACATCGCTGCTATAAAACTCAGAAGCGGCCATCAACTGCAAGAGCCAGAGGTCGGAAAGCAGCAGAACAACAAAGAACAGCAAGTCGATATCGACAACACTGTAGTCGATCTCGAGGAGGGCCTCGTCGATCTCGAGGAGAAACTTCATAAACCTTCGTCTGCACTGCACAGCAACTCGACTGCACCCAATTTGGTCGAGATCGACAAGGGGCTACTCGACATCGACGACGGTCAACCCGAGATCGAGAAGCTTGTAGCACCTCCGACATTTGTTCTGGCTCCAAATCAGAAAAAAAAGCTGCCTTTCCCCACAAAATCTCCAAGGGACCCGGTAGAAAAGAAATTTCAGTGCTTCATCAAGATGCTTCAAAAACTCAACGTCACCATCCCCTTCACAGAAGCTCTCAATGAAATGCCTTCCTATGTCAAGTTCCTGAAAGAGATACTGAGCAAAAAGCGATCGATGGCTGAAATTACAGAGGAATGCAGCCATTTGGACATACTGGAGAAGAGGCCAGATCCAGGTAAGTTTGTTATAACCATTGGATTTGGTACATACAAAATTAATGCTTTATGTGATCTTGGAGCTAGTGTAAGTATAATGCCTTTAATAATTTGGTCCAAGATTAAGATAGGTGCCCTAGAGCCTGTGGATGCTAGACTATATATGGCCAACAACACTGTGGTCATCCCAACAGGCATGGTGGACAATGTGCCAGTACAAGTAGGTAAATTCTTTGTTCCTGCTGATTTCCTAGTTATTGATATGCAAGAAGATCCTGCTTGTCCAATTATTCTAGGGAGACCCTTCTTGGCGACGGTGGATGCCAACATAAGCGTAAGGAAAGGAGTGCTTACCTTCAACATCAGCGATAAGGTAATTGAGTATTCCTTTAATAAAACTAAAAGGCATACAGGCCCAATGGAAGAGGTCAAATCTATCTCAGCTGGCTACATCACCTGCGGGGAACCCAAGGTCAGAAATATGACCCTTGAGGAGCTGGAAAAGAGGGACATGGAAGCCCAGGTGGAGGAGATCATGGCAATCCTAAAGGAAGACGCAGAAAATCCAATCGACATAAACCAAGGTACGTCATTATGGATTAATTATTTTTCGGATGCCTTGACAAGAACTAAGTATGGGGTCAAGATCGACCAAGACTCCTCGACATCGAGGACCCTAGTCGATCTCGACAAGAAACAGAAGCCTCCACCAGCACCAGCGTCATCGAGCAGCAATACAGAAGCTGAGGGCTACTCGACATCGAGTACGCTACTCGAGATCAACCACCACTCGGCTTCCTCGGCTTCGCCTTCTTCGACGCTGACTCCACCAGACGAACCAGGCTCCTCGATCTCGACCAGGCTTGTCGAGATCGACCACAACCAGGCTCCACCAGCTCCTGTTTCCTCGACGCTGCAGCCACGAGAAGCAGAAGACTACTCGAGATCGAGTAGTCTACTCGAGGTCGACGAGCAATCCCCTTCATCGACTTCTGCATCCTCGAGCAGGACACCACCAGGACCTGAAACTTCGTCGAGATCGACTAGCCCTAGTCGAGATCGACCAAACACTGTGGTCCCCGATTCCGTCTCTGCGAAGTTAAGCCAAGGTATGGATCTTTCTTCTCCTATTTCCATTAAAGATCTATCTATACATGGGAGAGGTTTGCCTTGGTATGTGCGCTTATGTAGGATATCCAATGATGAGCCCAAGGAGTATGAAGTTGGAGACAAGCTCTATGTCTCTAAATCAAAGGATCATTGGTTCCCTAATAAATTCAACAAGAAGCGGATGGGGCCTTTCGTGGTGAACAAGATCCATTCTGGAGGATTGCAGCTGATGGACAAGAATGGAGTCTTATTTGAGGCCCAAGCTACATGGGCCCTGCAAATGCCACCTTGAGCATAAATGGAAAGTCGGCCTAGCGACTATAAAATCTAGAGCTTGTACATAGACTTTTTGAGACATTTTGGGACTTTGTTTTGTTTGTTTTTTGGTTTTGAACATTTTTAGTTTTTCTATTGTGGGTATATGTCTTCTACACTTTTCAGGTCCATGGATAGAAGCAATCAATATTCATACTCGGCCCAGGAGGTGCTTCCATTCGAAATTTAGAGGCCCTGCACACATGTCTAGTGAGTTTCTTTCTCTACCCTTGTTTTTATACAGTGAGGACACTGTAATGTTTAAGTATGGGGTGGGGGAAGGGCTTACTTTATGCATATTTACTTTATTTTGACATTATATTACTTTATGTATATTTACTTTATTTTGACATTATATGTGCATTATTTCTTTGAATTGCTACATGGCTATTTTGGAATGCATTATTGATTTATGTGCTCATATGCATGTTTTCCAAAGTTTGAAAAATGACCCCCATTGAAAATTTTGATTAATGTCATGGAAGCTTATATTGAACTCGACGATGCAAAATTGGATTCATTAGAGATATAGCATGAAATTGCCTAGTAAAGGGAAGTCACAATAAAGTGCATATTTTTATGAAAACCATGAAAGGAGGTAAAATTTGATGTTGCTTTTGACATGTTGCATGATAAAATGATGGAGGACTTTATATTTCCATATAATGCTCATTGTTTAAAATAGCATTACCTATGCTTATGCATCACAAAAGCCATATTATGCCTTATTTCAAATATTGCTCCACATGATCTAAATATTGCCCATTCTTTACCTTATCCGGGGATTATGTTGAGAATGATGTTACATTATGGAGATGTTACATGGTGTTTGTGATTATTATCATTATTGGAGTTTGGAAGGAAATTGTTTGAAATATATGGAAAATTTAATGAGTGAAATAAAATCCAATCACCTTAGGAGATAAAGGTAGATTGACCCTGCTCTCTGAGATAATAGTTTGGAGAGATGGGACACATGGTGAGGAGTCCAAAGCACTAAGTATCCGGGGCCATTCATGACACCCATGTTTGCGACTCGCTAAGGTCAGAGAGGTAAAAGCATTATTATTGAAAAAAGCATTATGAAAGGTGATGAATCTTATGGAGAAGGAATGTGGAAATGCAGTTTGGAAATACTCCATTTCCCCGGATCATTAGCACCACATTGCCAAAAATTGCCCACATTTAGCCTTTTACCAATCTACTCCTTATTTGAGCTAAATTTAAGTCCTCTTGATTATTAATGCTTTGTCACATAAATGTTTTTACATAACCCTCCTTTTATGAGTAGATGTTGCTTTTTAATTGCACATGCATGAATTTGTGACACTAGTACCTTTTCGAGGA
Organism: Persicaria tinctoria; assembly: GCA_037127255.1. Taxonomy (NCBI): domain Eukaryota; kingdom Viridiplantae; phylum Streptophyta; class Magnoliopsida; order Caryophyllales; family Polygonaceae; genus Persicaria; species Persicaria tinctoria. Next base: position 34,246,052 of record JBANSL010000020.1, read on the forward strand.
TGGTAATTGACTGCAGGGATATATGAGAATGAATCTGATATGTTGAGAGTTTGATTTCTTCCCCTGAATGACAATTAAAAGTATTGCTTGAGGACAAGCAAGCTTAAGTATGGGGTGTTTGTTGTGAGCTGAATCTGTCATGTTTTGCAGTAACTTTTATGTCGATTTCTGCATACATTTCATTTATTTGGGCCAAGTTAGTACAGAATCTATGTAGTTTATGTTTATTTGCCAAATTATGGAATCTACACCAGTTTCTGTTTAAATTCGCAGAATTCGAGACGCTTTACAGCAATTTTATGGAAGGTCAGAAAAGCTCGGAAAACAACTACAGAAGTCCAGAATCCGAGAGTACAGAACCAGGACAAACCGAGCTGAAGCCAAAGCTACTCTATGTCGAGTACACCTTACTCGATCTCGAGTAGAGAGCCCGAGCAGACTTAGTCGACAAAGCCTAGTCGAGGAAACCAAGTCCGAGGCAACCTGACTCCGAAAGCCAACTCGATCTCGAGTACCACTAGTCGAGATCGACAAAGCCTAGACCCCACACCCGGAGTCGAGGAGAGGAGCTGATCGAGAAGCCGAGGACGAAGACGCCGAACAGCTCTACTCGATCTCGAGGAGCCCTAGTCGAGATCGACGACACCCAGGAGCCCAGATCCGAGCTTGTCAAGCAGGGTCACCCGAGAACACCAGTCGACGATAATCCTACTCGATGTCGAGTAGCCCTTGTCGATATCGAGTAGCCCAGTTTCTGGAAACGCGTCAACGTGAGGAGTCCGAGTCGAGTTGGAGTTACTTGGAGCCGAAGGAAGTCGAGTTGGCCGAAATCTATCATCATCTATCCAAGGAAGGGAGATCTATCAACATGAAGACATCTTACCTTGTTTTCTTTTTAGATTTAATTCCTTTGTTGCATTTATTTATCTTTTAGCAAGTAGATATAATTTTAGATATAGATAGAAGATTCTATCCTTGATTAGCAAGGAATAGAAGGCTATAAATAAAGCCCTAGGGGCTGGTTTTTCATTCATTCAGAAACACAATCAATTCCATTCAAATAAGTAGGAGTAGAGAGAGAGTTTGTAGCAAGCAAGGTGGAAAGGCGAAAGTGGATTTGTCTTGTGGGTTGTAAGCTTTCTTTATTTAATTCAATGCAAGTTAGTTTCTTTTGTTATTTGATGTCTTTCTTGATGATGAAGAGTGAGTAGTCCACCCACTTCTGGGGCTGGGGTGAGCCCGACGGTAGCCATGTGAGGTGATGCAGTAAAGGTCAGATCTTTTTATGCAATTCGTATTCTATCCCTATGAGCATGATTCTTTTGCGAGAGTTGAAGGTGATCCTGGTTTGTGTTATTGAAGCGAAAGTGATCTTTATACAACTTGGGTTAATTATGTGAAAAGGGTTAGTAACAATTAGGGTTTATGCGAAAGCCTCTATATGCCTATTTGTTAGTAACGAAAGTTATTTTGATGGAAAGCATGATCTTTTATGCCTTTATGTGTTACTTTGCATGGTTATCATTGTGGCGTTGATACCCTGGCTTTGGAAGTTTTTCATATATTGAGTTTATTTCTGTCAAATTTCCGAGTTGTGTTCGAGAATCTGTGATTTACAGTTTTCTGAGTTTCTAGTCGATACAGAGGAGCCTTAGTCGATACAGAGTAGCCTGTACTCGATATCGAGGAGAGTTCCTACTCGACATTACCTGTTTTAGTTTCTGTTTCCTGTTGTCGACTTGCTGTAGTCGATCTCGAGTAGGCCTGTTGTCGAGATCGAGTTTGTTTTGGTCTATATCGAGTTGAGTTTTCTTCTGTTGTCATCGATTTTCAGTTTCTGTTTTCCATTTTTGACTTGCTGTTATCGATCTCGAGGAGAAGCTTGTCGAGATTGAGTACGCATGTTGCTTTGTTTTATTTTCTGCTTTGCTTTGTCTTTTATGTCTTCGTTTTGTTCATTGCTTTTATTTGTTATTTTCTGTTTCCGCCCTTGTCTCTCTGTTTTTGTCTTTTCTGTTGCTTGTCTGTGAGATCTGTTGCTACCTAAGAACTGCTGACGTGCTTCCTCGTGGATTCGATCCTGACAACCTTCTACTACAACGGGAGGAAGTCTTGTATTTATTTGCTGAGACAGGGAAGTCAGTCTGATCTTTACTTTATATTTATTTCATACTTGACCATCCTCCTGCAACAACAGTCTGTCCATGCACGAACTATATTCTCCGAGTAACCTCGTCGCCTCCAAATACGGCATAAGCCCTTCGATATGCCCCCACTCTGCATGCATACCCCTCCTTCTAGCGGCGAAAGTTTCAACCGATCTGGATTGGAATAGGCGAACACATGCGTTCTTGAAACGCCTAGCAACATCAAGATTCTTTGACTTTTGGAAAGCAGCTTCTTCGCATCGTCGGAGGACGTGCACTATGCACAACATATGCCTGACATTGGGAAGAACTTCTCGTAGCGCCGCAATCAACCCCAACTCTCGATCAGTGACAACAACGTTAGAAAGATTACCTCGCATGAGGTAAACGAGCTGCCCCAACGCCCAAATGTACGTATCTGTGTTCTCGTGCGACATGAAGCAGAACCCGATGACGAAGTTCTTCTTTTTGCATGTGAATCCAATGAACTCACACAAAGGGATCTCGTACCTGCACAATGAAATATTTGAGTTCGCATACCCTGGTGGGAAGGGGCAAAAGAATAAGTGTAGATAGAAACGTACGTATTCGTCTGGTATGTACTAACGACGAGGACGACGTATGGAAACATGGCTAGAAGATGGCGAGCGTCTGTATGGGCGATGAATAGATCCTGAAGCTTGTTGGGATCGTCAGGGGATCTTCTCGTAGAGTAGAAGTAACCCTTCTCCCGCAAAATGCGGAGTGCTTCCTGGGTGACTGTTTGATCTCCTCTCGCTTCAGCTTTAAACTTTGCTCTCGCATTGTACACTTGGCGTCGCGATGTGAAGTTCAACTTTTGCCGTGCGTCAGTTGTCATCTTCAAGGTAGCTAAAATCGGTTTTGGTGGGGTACCAGCGACGGTAAGGGCCAACGTAGCGTCTCTTTCCTCTGTATCCATCCGTCCGACGTACAGGTGACCGTCCAATGCACCGGGGAGGTGATGGTTGTGCTTGCCATGAAGAACATCCAGGCCCCATTCGCCCCGTTTGAACTCGATGCCAGACAATGCAAACGGACACCCCTCTATCTTCGAAACAGCTCTGCGCGTGTTCTCGCTTGCATCGTCTCTGGCTACTCGCGGTCTCTTACAGGGAGTGTACTAGTCGTACTTCTCACATGCGAGCAATAGACTCCCACACCTTGTAGGAGTGCTCCTCCAAGAACGCTTGATTGTCAAAACCATATTAAGCTTTAATGCGGTGCCACGACAGTGCTGTAGGAGATCGTCGCGATTGGTCCACGTCTGGGATGTAGCAAAATCGGGAGTGTAATCGCGGTACTCCTGGTTACGGGCCTGATCGTCCTGACCGTCTTCCGGCATCAGATCAGCCTGCTCCTTCAATGGTAGCTGCCAGCATGCAAACAGTACATATATATTACGTGACCCATTCATTGTTTTCGTCTGCTCTAATTCATAACCTAATTTATTCAACTACATTTAAAAACCGGAACCTATATTTTGGTCTCCAGTCGTTATGATTCCACTTCCTATATTCTAGTTATTCCACTACCTATATTCTACCTATAAGGTCATTCCAAATGATAAACATTAATCACATACCGGAAGACGAGGGGGTGGTGAGTTATCGGCCATTGGCGTCAGGGCCGGCCCTAAGATTTTTGGGGTCCGAGGCGATGTAATTTTTTTATATTCATAATTTTTTTAGGAAAAATATCAAACAATGCAATTTTATTTATTTATTGGCGAAACTAATTAAAATAACTCAACCTTTAAGAGTGTGTTAAAAATATATCCCCACCTTTCAAATGTAAGATAAATATCCCGACCTTTATAAGTAATGGTAATATAATATCCCAAAATTTTCTCCCCAACAAAAATGATTAGTTTCGCCCCTAAACATTCAATTTAATACATATTTAATTTAAATTATTCAATTTAACACGTATTTATAGATTATAATGAAATTTAATAAAAAAAAAAATAAAACAAGTAAATATTTAAAATATAATTTTCAACATCTTGATTGTGTAAAAATATCATTCAAGTTTATTAGATTAAATTAGATTGGTTTTTAAGTTTATCTTAATTTATTTATTTAATTTGGATTTAATAAAAAATAAAAAAATTACATTCTTTTATATATATTTTAATAATAATAATAATTTACTTCTTATATATAAATGAACACCATTGAATAATCTAAATAATTAAATTTTCATTTCGATTTCGTAGTAACATAAAGGTTATAATTGACAAAATATTCTTCAGTTTTGATAAGTTAAATAACTAGCTAATCATTTACTAATTGAAAATATATTGTTTTTCTTTACGATTTTTTATTTAGCTTGTTATATATATTATTGATTTTAAAAAAGATATAAAAAGTTAGGTACAAATTAAATCTAAAACTATAAAAGTTTCTTAAATAAACTTTTAAACTCATCTAATTTAATTTTATATGTTTTATTTGAATTGAAAATACATGAGTAACACAATACATAAAATAAGAATTTTATTGGAGACAAATCATTAGGATATTATATTACCATCACTTATAAAGGTCGGGATATTTATTTTACATTTGAAAGGTTGAGATATATTTTTAACACCCCCTTAAAGGTTGAGTTATTTTAATTAGTTTCGCCTTATTTATTTAACTGCAATAAATTTCAGGTTTTCTTTTCATCACTAAAAAGAAAATTTATGGACTTTCAGTAATATACAATCAGTCGGTATAACACAACAAAATACTACGATTTTTAGATTTACCAATATACTCATTTACTATTTTTTTTATTATATTTCCTTACAAGTCCTATTAAAAAAACATGAATTTTGTAGTGAGAAATAAAAGTAAAAAAATATTTTTTAATATTCTATTTTTTTCCATGAATGTAAAACAGTATGGTTAAACACTTTAAAACATATTATTTCTTTGCAAATTTATCCAAATAAAATACTATAATCACTTAAATAAATTTATTTTGTTACTTAAAAACTATCCGTTTTTGCATTTATAACAAAAATTGGAAGACGGAGATTGACCTTCTTACACTCTTTATCATTGACTCGGAATATTTAAAGTCGCTTCACAAATGAGTTTTTTTTACGTATAAATTTTCGTAAATCTTTTATTACGTGTAAATATAATAATACATAATACCTTAATTATATATAATATAACATAATTTTTTTCCCGGGGCCCTACTCGGTAGGGGGCCCTAGGCGCCGGCCTCTTGGGCCTACCCCTAGGGCCGGCCTTGATTGGCGTACTTGTAGGTGCTTCCTTTGCTGGGCTTGAAGGCCGTCGATTGGTGTCGTCGTTAACCATTTTAGAAAATGAGGTGTGGGGGATTGGATGGATTCCAACGAAGAGCGGAAGACTTCTTATACAGTCACACAACATACCAATGCGGTGGTTGCAAATGACCGTTGGCGTGGAATAATTTGAATTTGTGGGCCCACCGCATAGGTATATCGTAAGAGGGACACCGCATAGGCCGACGGTGTGGCACCGCATGGGCATGCGGTGTGTACCACCGTATACATATGATGTAGATACGTACCGCATGTCCATGCGGTGGGTGCTTATATATACCCCATGCTCGGTGTGTGAAAATTGTCGTGGCTTCAAAGCGATTATAATCCATGCAAACTAGCCAGGGCCAAAGATTTGTGGCTTCGGTCCGAAATTTTTGACCCTTGACTAGTTTGCACGGGTTTTACCGCTTCCCCTCAAAAAATAGCGATGATAACCTAAGCAACATGCCACGTCCGGCGATTTATGTCTTTTGATTGAAATCGCAGGCCGCTGGCATGTTGCTCGGGTTATATCGCTTCGATATGGTGTTATGTAGCTTCGATCTAATAAAATGCAATAGTTATCCGCAGGATAATGTGAAAGACGTTGTGATAGTACATATGTACGTCCATAACGTCTTTTACATTATCCTGCGGATGACTGTTGCTCATCCAACCAAAACTGTAAATCCTTTGGAAACGTACCGGTACGGGTACACCGTCATCTTCGTCCGTCATCGGAGTCGTCGCCCAAATTACATCCGTCGAGGGGGAATGAACCTCTTACAAGAGGACGAAGCTGGGAACTTCCGTCGGAACGCACGACGGAATCTCTCATCTTCGTACTTTTATAAGAGGCTCGCTCTTCCCCGACCGATGGAATTTGGACGACCAACTCCGACGACGGAAGAAGATGACGATGTCCCCGTGCCAGTACGTTTCCGCATCTTTTTTTACCACCGCATATCCATGCGGTGGTACACATAAAACGAGAAATGATTTCCTGCTATAAATTACGGCGTGCGATGTCGAAAGTACAACATCTCGTTTGACGGAAGAAGAGATGGCGGTCGGTAACACACCAAGACCTTTCTTCTCGGTCTCAGGGAGCGGCCCTAGGGATTTTTTCTGGTGGATAGAAAACGTCTCGCTCACACAAAGATTGGGAAGCCCCCTTCGGTCGTCTGACATAAAATTCACAATGGTCCCAACTCACTAAGTAGATCTTGAAATTTGCGGCCTCTGCCTTTCAACTTCGAGGAAGAATATGGGATGGGCGGCGTCGAAAGAATAACGCTGACTAATGGGATAGGGAGGAGAGGCACCAGCATCCGAGTAGAGCGCAACAGCTGCGGGGTGCTCTGGCTCGCACAAGGATGGAATACGTTCGCGAGATCGCGTGGCGTGCGGGTAGGCGCGGGTTTGATGTTTAGCTACTTAGGCAATGCTCGCTTTCGGGTAGTCGTAGTGCCGCCGGAGAATGTTTCACCATCAGAGGAAGGGAACAGCAATGATTTCCTCTGAGGTGTGACATGACAGCGACCCGGCAAAACTTTGTAACTAAGTTATTTTTGCTGTAATCTTATATCATTAATATGAAATATGAGGCACTCTAAAAGTTTTCATGTAACGTGTTTTTCGGGTAGTCGTTTTTTTCCCTGAAATAACGTGTTTTTCCCTAAAATAACCAAAAATCATGTAACGGTGTCGCCGTGCTGAAACGTTGGTAGATATCTTCGTGACACCGCATACATTTGCGGTATATATCACCACATGGGCATGCGGTGGTATATACCGCATGGGTATGCGGTATTATATACCGCATGTGTATGCGGTGGTATTGAATGAAAACTATAAAAGGGCAGTTGGTTTAGACTTATAATAAACCATAAACAGTATGTCCACTACCAAAGTGTATGACGCGGAGACCAGATCGGGCAGTAGGTTTAGACTTACAGTCGAAACTTTTCGTACACCAACTGACGATTTATTGTGCAACTATCAGCACAGAAGCTCGAAAGGATGGTCGTGTTGCCTTTGCCAAGTTGTATGCGGAGAACGCGATACAGGGAGGGTTTCCCATTTGGTTAACCTAGAGTGCGTCCAAGGAGTGACTTACAAGGATGTCCGCATAACTAGTCCGTACTCGTATAGGGATAACCCTGCAGCATATTATATTTACGTGGCGGAGGCAATTACGGAGCTTGTTAGCAACTTCTTCTCCGATTTGGGATTGGCCAGTGCAGCGCAGGTGGCAAGATACACAGTGGAAAAAGTCGTGCGGTGTGCAAACACCAAGCTTACAAAGTACTCATTTCACCGAATAGAGATTCACATTTTGCCGAGCAATGTAGAGGAGTCGGTTGGTAGTTGTTATGTACCATAGGTAAAATGTTGTCAGTTGGTAGTTGTTGTGTATGATTTATGGTGAATTTATCAGGCCCTGAGTTAAACCAACAATTATAGTTCTCTGTTAAATCATTTGCATTACATATTTGATAATATTGGCTTATAAACTGCCTCTACATAATGATTTCGTACACCAACTTGGTTCCTGCTCTACGAACCATATAATGGGTCATGCCTAGGACGAACGTACACGTAGCATAGGCTCCCACCACAGTACAGGATCTGTGGAACAACTACCTACTGACTCCTCGAGAAGACGCGGGCTAATGTGGATCTCAATGCGGTTGAATGCGTACTTCTTCACTTTTTCGTTCGCTGGACGGACTGCGTTTTCGACAGTGAACCTTGCAATTTGAAATGCACAGTGTAGCCTGACATCGCTGAATAGGTCGCTGATTGCGCATTTGATTGCCTCAACCGCCTCGCGGTAGTATGACTCAGGGTCCTCAATGTGTTAATTGGTGACCTTTCAGACACGCCAATTCAACCGGCTCCGAGAATGCGTAGGTATTGCCTTCAACGCCTTTGTAGCATACAACGTGAAAAAGACAGCAGGGAAAGGATTGGCACCACCGCTTGTGCTGACAATTGCACAAATAATCCTCGTATGGCCTCGAGAACTTTTCGCATATAATTTTGTATGACACACCCATATCTGTCTCACCTTTAAACTCTTCTACTCTAACCATGATTTGACGGTTGTGATTCGTAGGAGGTGGTTGTCCCATTTTATAGGCAATTGGCTAGGTATGTGGTGTCTCTACACCGCATACCCATGCGGTGTCTCTACACCGCATACGCATGCGGTGTCAACATTGTATCCATGTCCAAAATGGGACCGGTCCGGTCCGGTTCGGTCCGGATACACCGCATTGTCATGCGGTGTATACTCACCGCATGACCATGCGGTGTATGGCCTATAAATCTTGCCGGCGACCCAAGTGCGACTGGAACCACTACGGCTGTCCAGCGAACCACAAAATGGTCAACACCTTAGACACATACCGGCGAACGGCAGGTTATTTGGAGTACAATGTTACGTTAATTCGTTGCACGGAGCCCCGGTGGCCGGAGGAATGCACCTGCAGGCATCCAGCATACCTTCCGGGAAATTCGTGCGTTATACTTCAATGCCAATTCGAGACGGACACTGACGTAGCATATCCGATCAAGTTTTCTTGTGCGCATTGTTATGACGACAGAGGATTTCCCGAATCGTATTACTTAGATGCAGAGGCGCGGATCGCGAATCACATTAGGAGATATTGTCGTTACGATGTTTACATGTTCGGGGTTGAGGGCCTATGTGATCATGTTATCCGAAAGCTGCGAGCATTCAACGCAGGTGAAAGGTATTACGCGTTCAACCAAATGAATATTGTCATTTCCATTAATGAGAGGTCATCGGACGAATGTAGTGACTAGACGTGTATTACCAAGTTTGTAGTGTGTTGTGCAAGTGTTGTATTTTCATTTCTAAGCAGTTCAACCTTTTAATGAAATTCTCTATCGGATTCCGATCGGTGATTTCCATGACATATTATTTCAAATGTTGCAAGGAAAATAGAAAATATGTTGCATTAGGAAACACATGACACAAAGAGCGTACCAACCGACTTATTATTCAAACAACATTGTCACAACTACTAAGACGACAAACAAACTACTACACGACCAACAATAATAACAACTTCATGACACTGGCACAAACGAACGACTACACATAAGTCGGATAAACACATAAAACCTAGATCTCGTCGGCATGCTTGTTGTTGATGTGCCTCTTAAGATGACCGTGCTGCAGGTTGTTGGTCACGGTGTAGCGTTGGCCGCAGTGACGACACGTTGCAGTGAAAGCGATGCCTCCGAGCGCCTCTCTTTTGTAGTGTTTGGTGAACATACCTTCACGTGAAATTGGTCTTGGTTCGGACGACATTGTCGGTGGTGAAGTGTGTTTCCGGCGGTGAAGTGTGTTTCCGGCGGCGGTTGAGGTCGGTATTATATAAGCATACCTACCGCATGCCCATGCGGTGATACCTACCGCATAGGCATGCGGTATTAAACACCGCATGGATATACGGTGACTAACACCTATATATGGCTGGAGTCTCTGACCAAGTTACCACACATCAACATGTCGGACAACAGCGGCGAAAGCTCAAGCAACGACATAATACGTCAAGGCACGATGGAAGAGTTTGAGGCGGTTCTCTACACTGGAAGTCCACGCTCAAAGACGGTGGAGGCGATGATAAAGAGACTACGTGATGAAAATCGGTCGCTGCTTTTCGAAAACCAACAAGCCCGTTGGCGGATTGATATCCTGGAAAGTCAAGTTGCAGTTCTGGAAGAGGAAAAAAAGGCTCTCGTCATGAAGCTAGATCAGACTACTTTTCATAACCCTTTAGGGTTGTATTTGTTCGAGTGTGATTTATAAAGTTCGTTTCGAATCATGTTATTAAAAGCTGTGTACGGGCATACTATGCAAATTTGAAATCGATCCGATACGGTAACAAACCATCAAGTCCACACCGAAAACACAAAATACCTAATCCCAAATCGAATCATCAACTACTCCACAAAAATCAATCCAAACTACCAACTACTACACAAAAAGTCATCTAACCGCGAACAGAACAACCACATACATCAGCCCAGATCGCACCGTCACGGCGGGGAAGGGCCCCAAAATTGCTCATAGATGCGCGCTAGATGTGCATCTGTCAACTGAACTCCGAGGTTCCTGAGTCGCTAAATCTCCAACCCAGCAGCATGATGGCGCTGCTCGATAATGGTCGGCTGGGGTGGCGATGGCGGGGGTGGCGGCGGCGGGATGATGGACTGGTGTCGAGGAGTGTCAGGAAGTAGGTATGGATGACTATGGCGGTGTAACCACTCCAGATAGTCATCGGCCACGCCATATGGGTACTCTACAGAGGTCTCTGGCAACTCCTCCATGGGAAAAAGATGATCGAACCTGTGCGCCCAGTGGTTGTCGGCTGGGTGGAACGACGCCTCCTTCTTTGCCTTGGCGGACTTCGGCCTGTGCCCTTTGCTAGGTCTGATTGGATCAGCGGGAATGTGTTGAACGCCTGAACCCGACCAAACTGTCGCAGCACACGGTCCGGCATATACGGATCCTCCTCGAACAACCACCAGATGGTGCCCCTATATCTCGACAGACGCAGATCTCCATCAAAATCCAAGTGTCTACCAAAGGGCATGAACTCGATCTGCAATGGAATAGAAATTGTTTATACGACTCAAATGTTCAAAATCTAGTTTATAGTCTGACAAATGTAAGTGCGGATATAAAATGTGTTCGTACTTCGTCGACAGTCATCTCATCCAGCCTCCGCCGCATAACATCCAGTCGCTCGATGCGAGGCCTATCATCCCGGGTCATCGTAGTGGAAAATGGCATCGCCCCCAGGACGTACCTCACCCCGTGTCGCGGATCCCGGGATAGCCTCCGATCGAGCGTCATGCCAACCTTGAACACTGGAAAATACAACCATATCCACACCTACAAAGGAACAATACTATCAGCAACATAGTCATTATAACTTAGTTACAAAACTGGAAAAAATTAATAATCACAGAACGAATGACTTACCTCCAACAGTTTCGTACAACCGTCCATGTCTTTGGCCAACTCCCTGGTCGCCTCGCCCAATCCTCGGTACAAGCACGCCAAGACCCCTGCAGCTGTAGAAAGATTCGGAACCTGCACTGCATCCATAAACCTACGGATCACCTCCGGACGCAATCTTCTGCCCGACTTGTCGATGAACAACGTCGCAGTCGCAATAATCCCCATCGCAACACCCACGATGCACTCCATATCATGCTCTAGTGGGGCACCATCTCGAACCCGCTGTCGCATCGGTGCTATCTTCTGAAGGAGGAGCTGAACAGTAGGGCCTCCATGGGCCCATGCGCTCTCCCGCATGTGCTGAGTCAAGCCGTAGAACTCCCCAACTGTGTCCCTCCCGGCGCCCACGTCATCCACATGAATACACTCCTCTCCGTCCAAACCTAGCCTAAGTATGAAGAACACATCGTGCAGTGTGATAGTGATCTCTCCCCATGCAAAGTGGAAACTGTTCGTCTCGGGGTGCCAGTGCTCAACAAACGCGCTGATCAGATTGTGATCCACATGATCCCACTCAAAATCTCTCAACTCCCAAAACCCAGTGTCACGCACTGCGGGAAACCAGGACTCCCGTCCATCCACCTCCAACAACGCCTCTACCCGGCCCAGCGACTGCCCCCGTCTCTACACACGCACACCCCTCCGCAAGGCTGCGTCCTCCCGTCTCCAAACAGCCTGTGCAATGTGGGCCTCTTAATCTCTCAGAAGTGAGATGGTATGTGGCCCCCTGGCCATTCGGACAGAACTGCTCGAACTACCCCTGTGCTAATAGGCTCGCCATGCTGCCTATCACCTTCTGCACTACTCCCCTCGGCATGCTGCCCAGCACCACCTGCCCTACTGCTCTCACCACGCTGTCTCCGCCTCCTCTGCACTACACGGACGGGGGGCTGTGTCGCCTGGTCTCCTCCCCTGTCCTGAAGAACATCGTCACCGGTCCCCCACGGATCATGGCTCGGGCCGAGGGGGGCCAGCGACACATGCCTCGGAAGTGCAGCTGGCTCAGTAGGTGGGGCCGAATAACTCCTCTGTCCACGTACATCCCTCTTATGACCCCCATCAATCGGCTCAGCCTCCAAGTTCCTAGGTGTCGCCGATGGCGTCGCATGCTGACTCCCAGTAATCGGCACAGGCTCCGAGCTCATCGGCGTCGCCGATGGCGCCGCATGCTGACTCTCAGGCGTCCTCCCTTCACCCGTAGACCCTACCGGTCTGAACGACGTAAAATCTATCTGCCCAACGACCCATGGCTCCTGGTCGCCCGCTCGAGCATGACTCATCCCAACAGCCACTGATCCGATCAGAGGGGCCGTGTCGTCATACGAGTTCAATTGGTCGCTCTCAAACGCAGTCCCAAAGTACGCCTGATAACCGTCATGCTGAGTCTGCAACTGCTCATCCACTCTCTCAGCTCTAGTCTGCGGTGCTCGGTCCCCTCGTAGGTACTCCTCCATCATCTCAATACCTTGGTCGCCTTGTCTAGACTCTTCGGTCGACTGCACCACTGGGTCATCCGTGTGGTCAGACATCAACTCCAGCTCAATCTGCACCAGACTCTGAAATGTCTCTATAGACGACTGTGACGTGTGCCCCAAGCCGTCACTGTGGTCAACACGTGACTGAGAAGATGGCCCAATATCAGCTCCTACCGTCTCACTATCCCTCTCCGGGGGATCCACTACATCCTCCAACGTCTGGCTCTCCTTGACGGCAGCACCGGTATCATCGCCTACCGCGTCACTATCCATCTCCATAGGAACTGGTACATCTTCCAACGTATGTCTCTCCCTAGCGTTAACTCTCCTAGCAGATTGCAAAACCACCCTCTCTCCTAACCCTATCGATAACGTGGACTGTGTAAATTAAAATATATTTGTCAAAATCATATCGCTCGAATACGACACTATATCGTATGACTGACTAATTGTTGCAAGATTTTCCTAAGATTTATTAATGTTTCAACTTCATACTAACAATTCCTAAGAAAAAAGATATATATACTTATTCGATTTCAATTTCCCTACACCTAGTAATGATTTTAACATACCGTAGGCTGAGGCTGTGTCTGAGTCTGTGGTTGTTGCTCAGTCTGTGTCTCAAGCTGTGGCGGTACATCTGTCGTCCTCCTCCTCTGTATAGTGGGTTCGGGCTACATTATATATAACAATTAAATGTTAACACTATCTCCTTCAGCTTAAAAAATAAAGCAAATTGATTTTTATAAACATTCAATGTTACTTGTAACGGATGTCTCCGAAAAGGACCGACACCATGAGACACATCTTTTCCACGATTGTCTTTCACCATCTCAACACTCGGTTACAAAGTGGGGGTAGAAATAGGGACGGGGAATCGACGGAACCAAAAGTCGGGCTCGGGAAGAAAGGAATCGGAGAAGAGTCGGATGGTGTGCCGGAGAACTGGCCCCCCCACGCCTATTTATAATGGGCCCCCACAACGGTCAAAAAGCCACCGCATGGAGATGCGGTGGCTTCTCACCCAATTTTTAAATATTTTTAAAACCCACCGCATGGGTATGCGGTGGGTTTCGGATAACTTCGACCCAACCAGTTTCTTGTATAACGGACTCCGTTTTAGCCTAACCCACCGCATATACATGCGGTGGGTAGCAATACGGTCAACGGACCTACCGCATATACATGCGGTGGGTCGGGCTAAAATTTGATTAAGTCACCGCATAGGGATGCGGTGGCTTTGCGGTGTAAATAGTAAAAATTAGCGGTGAACTTATCATCGATCTCCCATTTGAAATCATTGATCAAGAAATTAACATAATAATGCAAGTAAAATAAAATACTTATGATTGATTAATGGATCAACACAACTATCAATTAAATTAAATAGAAAGATTAATCCAACATAACTTGATATATTGTATCATGATGTTTCATCACCATGTGTTATTCATTTCATTAAATCCTAAGAGGTAAACACTTTAATTATATTATTATATGTTACATCATATAATCCAAATACTTAAATTACATTATAGTCCACCATATAATCCAAAGACTTTAATTACATTACATTCTACATCATATACTTAAATATCAATTTCTCACATTTTCTTTCATATCTCATATTTCTGTCACACATCGAAAGTGGGCTACATACCTCTATTTTCTCTATATATAGATCCTCATACCCTACTTGTCATTCCCACAATCCAACTTTTCTTTCCCACTTCTAAAGTGTGATGAAATGATGGGAGTGGAATGAAGATATCTATATATATCTTCCCACATACCATGTTTACCATGTTTTGTCAACATTAAATCTTTCCATTTCGAAAGTGTGGTGAAAGACTTGAGTTGAGTTTTATTTTGGGTTTAAAACAATTTTTTTTTAAAAAAAAAAAATTGTTGACCCGGTGAGTCGACCCGCAAAACTCGTTGGGTACCCGATTTGGTGCCACGTGGCCGACCCGACAGTCCGACCCACCGACCCGCCAGGTCACCCAACCCGCCGACCCGTCCCAACCCCGGGTCAGGGTTAGGGTCACCCTCCCCGGCGGGTCCGACCCGTCGACCCGGCGGGTCGGACCCGTGGCCGTGTATACTTAAGCCCCATACACACCCTTAAACTGTTGGTGGCGGATTATTTGAAATTTTTGGTTGAAATTTGAAGTTAAAAAAAAGCTATTTGTTGTAGATTTTCACTTGTTTATTTTATTTATTTGATTTAAAATTACCATAATACCCATAATAACAGTCAAATAAACTTCACTTTTTACAAATAAACTGTTTTTGCCCCATACGAAGTTTATATTATTTCATAATTTTCCAACATTTATTTTATACAAAAAAGGCAAGTCATCCTAAGAATCTAATTAAAAAAGGTACCGCGAATCACCCTTTTAAAATGCACGTTCAATCCAACATGCAACCTTTTTTTAATTAATTAACAGACTTTCTTAATTATTTAGCCCACAACAAACTTGCACGTCCATTTCGACGTGCAAATTTGAGGTGTATTTATCCCGACCGTTAAAAAATTTTTAAAAATGCTAAATTAAATTTTTTATTTTTTTTTCAAATTTAGGGTCTTATCATATGTCATTGGGCATATGATAGAAAAAATAGATAAATTAAAAATACTCCCGTATTATCTAAAAGTCTCTCTATTTTATAACTGAAGAATAATAAAATCTATTTTATAACTGAAGAATAATAAAATAAAATAAAAAACTAAAAGTCGCAAGTATACATTCACCACAAAAATGGCGGGTGACGGACGCCACTGCCTATCTGTCGTTCCCAACCAGAAGACGTTGCTGACTTCCAGATTTCGGCACGTGTGCCTCCACTGAATCCAACGGTAGTCCACCCTCCGTTAGCCAACTTGGCAACTTTGGACATTTAAAAAAAAAAATTAAAAGAGAGAAAATTGTAGTCACTCGCCGACCACCGTTATCTATTCCTCTTTGGCTCTGCTCGATTCTCGGCGGTTCATCCTCTTTCCCTCCCGCTTGTCATGGCGACCGATCTCATCAAGCTTTCTCTCTCTCCTCATCCCACATTCCGCAGTTCCAGTCGCCGCTGCTCTTTCTCCTTTTCCTACACCGGCCTTCACCGCCTCCCGCGCCGCCGATGCTCCCGAATCCTCACCGTCGGCGGTTCCCCGCGCCGAAGACTTAACCTCATTGTCTCGAAAGCTGTCGAGTTTAGAGCTCCGATCGACAGATCCGAGCCTGAGGAACGGCAAAACCTAGCAGTAGCAGCGAACGATTCGCCAGTTCTGCTGGACGTGTCCGGGATGATGTGCGGCGCGTGCGTGTCACGCGTCAAGGGGATACTCTCGGCCGATGAGCGCGTTGACTCCGCGGTGGTCAATATGTTGACCGAGACGGCTGCGGTCAAGCTGAAGCCCGTCGATTCGGAGGCAGCGGAGGAAGTAGCGGAGAGCCTGGCGAGGATATTGACCGATTGCGGTTTCGAGGCGAGGAGGCGCGTAGCCGGGACGGGTGTGGGGGAGAGAGTGAGGAAGTGGAAGGAGACTGTGAAAAAGAGGGAGGAGTTGCTTCTGCAGAGTCGAAATCGAGTGGTTTTCGCTTGGACCTTGGTGGCTCTGTGTTGTGGTTCTCATGCTTCTCATATATTGCACTCTCTTGGCATTCATATTGCTCATGGTAGGTTGAATTTATTACTGATATTCGTGCAAAAGATTCTGAGGCCAACTGGGATTCATATCTGAGTTTTAACATTTGGTTAGTGATTTTGATTGGATTAATTAGGAGGAATCTGGGATTTGCTACATAACTCGTATGTGAAGGGTGGATTGGCTTTAGGAGCTCTGTTTGGGCCTGGAAGAGGTTTGTTTCCAACCTTTCCGTTCAAATTTGTTCTTGTTGTTGAGACTTAATAAATTGCTGTTGGGGAGATGTGATCCAAAAATGATAAGATAGGCTTTGTGGATCAGTACAAGAACTTCAACAATTGCCTCACTGTTCCTATGGTATTCCTGACTTCCTTGTTCAACAAATCGGCTTGTCAATGATATCATCCTTTCCAAATTGAATGTCATATCTTTTGCAAATTGTGTTTTAAGTTGTCGTATTTAACTATGTTTTTTCATGATCAATAAACTAGGTTTTGTGGATGCGTTGAAAAAGTTTGATAGTTAAGTGTGCCTAGATTGAGCACTGAGCCTCAATGTTTTATTGTATTCCCGATTACTGTATTACTATCAGGAACTAGCTATTGATTTATGTGGGACATCATTTTTTTGATGGGAATGTGGGACATCATTTATCTTGTTTCAAATCTTTTTGTTTAAATATATTGTGCAGGATGCTTCTTTTTTCTTTTGGATAGAGTACATAATTACCTTATTCTTAGTGGGTAGAGCCATTTACTGAACAAGAACCCTTTCAGTTCAAATGTTATGTATATGCATGTACAGGGAATTACCTTTCTAGGGGAGATTGTAGGTTGAAAGGAAATTAATTGACAAAAGCACATTGTAACAACTGGAACAGTTTCATTTCTGTTCGGAGTTCTGACCTATTGACTTGTGGGTGTGAACAAAATTGTGCACAGATCTGCTTTACGATGGCTTTAGGGCATTCAGAAAGGGTTCTCCAAACATGAATTCTCTTGTTGGATTTGGATCTTTGGCTGCATTCACCATAAGTGTTGTGAGATCCTTTCTTAATGAAGACATTCTTAATTAATATTTACATTAATTGTAGTGTACTTGTTAGCAGTGACTCTCGGTGAAGTCCACATCCCTGTAAATTGTAATTGTTGATTTTAATGAATTTTGTCTTGCAGGTGTCACTTCTCAACCCTGGACTTGAGTGGGATGCATCATTTTTTGATGAACCGGTGCGTTTTCCTTCATCTCTAATTCATTATCGATAATTTTCCTTTTCAAAATGATCCTTCTGTATCCGCCTTGATTGCTTTTTGTTGCATATTTTCCTGGAGAATAGTGAGCGACCTTTTCAGGGATTACTTTTCTGTTCTGAATACCTGTAAGCAACTAGGTATATCCTCCCAAGTCCCAACAAGAACACAACAACAACAACAACAACAACAACAACAAAAACGATAAATCAGGAGAAATTGCTGCAAATAAATTCCTTGAACAGAAAAAGAAAACTGAACACTTAAGATAATTATTAGATTTCTTACTCAGGGATTTGTTTTTTAGTGTGCAGGTGATGCTTCTTGGTTTTGTGCTTCTTGGACGGTCTCTAGAAGAGAAAGCAAGAATTAAAGCATCTAGTGATATGAATGAACTTTTGGTGAGTAGCGTGAACTTCATGTATGTTATTATTTTACTTGGTCGTGTTAAGTGTAGATCATGCTATTAAGTTTCAATCATTACTCATTACATACTTGTATGATATTTTGAATTGCTGATTAATTGTAGTTGGCTGGGACCTTTCTCATATTGCATAAGTTTCCACTAGTGTTTATTGATGTGATGATGTTCTCATTTGAAACATTTGAGAAATCCTTTCTTTTCCATGATCAAGTAATGCAAGTTGTTGATCTGAGAAAGATTATCAATCTGGTCAATATTTGCAGAATGAGACTTTTCTTTCTCTTAACTTAAACCAAGAAAAGGCTTCTCTGTAGCATAGTTGTTCTAAGGAGGTACTGTCCTGTGCATTTTAAGATGAAACTTATGGCATTATATGCTAGTAAGCCAGGGTAACACAACTTTTGGCATCAGGATGGTATATATTTTGGGATATACAAACTATTAAATGCATGTCTCATATAGTTCCTGTGTTATGCAAATCACATGTCGCCATAAGGGTACTTCATGTTCTTTTTAGTCTGCCTTTTTTTATATTAAAAAATGGAATAGTTTCATCTTTCTGTATTTTTTCGGGCTATGCATGATATTTTATTTTATTAAATACCATTTCACTGTTGCAGTCACTTGTATCCACTCAGTCACGACTTGTGATTATGTCTTCAGAGAGTGATTCCTCAACCAGCTCAGTTATTTCTTCTGATTCATTCTGCGTTGAAATCCCAACGGACGATATTCGAGTTGGGGACTCAATCTTGGTTTTACCTGGAGAAACTATACCTGTGGATGTATGTGAACTAAAAAATTTTAATTCTGCATTTTTATGGTCAATTGCTCATCTTGAATTATTACACGTGATTGAAATTCATTAGATTTTGTAAAAGGCAATTTCTTATCATCCCATTTGACATGAATATTCAGAATGCATATAATATCTTGTAGATGCTGTGTCATATATCTATTTGATGACCCTGCAATTTTGAAAATTGAGACCATGCTTATTTGTAGCTTAACTTTTTTTTTTTTGATAATATGCTATACAGGGGAAAGTTCTTGCAGGCAGGAGTGTTGTGGATGAATCCATGCTTTCAGGGGAATCACTTCCAGTATTCAAGGAGAAAGGACTTATTGTCTCAGCTGGAACCATCAATTGGGTATGAAAAACTGCCTTCTACATTCTGCAATAGATGCCCTATAGGTGTCCAGCTTCAGTAGAATTTTGTGATGACATTGCAGATTCTTAGCAGTAGCACTGCTCTTTCTTTTTTGAGGAAAAACTGATTGTTGGGCAGTTTTGGGTTTCTTTTCCCTACGTAAGTTTGTTTCAACATTATTCTAAGATTTTCTGTGTAGTTTTTAGTTGTACGTGTGCTGGCTGAATCGACTAGAAAATCAAATAATGTCTTGTATGGATCAAGGGCTCTTTTTAGGGAAGCCTTTCTGTTGGCTTTCTAAAATATCACTAACTTTTCTTTGCAAAATTCTGGTTGTCTTAGGAACCTTATATTTTTGCAACCTAAGTATGTTTTGCATTCCAATTACAAATATATGACCTCCACGTAAAGTTTCCATAGTTCATGAGCGTGCAAAGTAAACTCGGCTAAAAAAAATCCCCTATGTTCCTGTAGATTGACGAAGTTTTTCTTGTGTGAGTAATTAATTTACTCGTGCATTTTTCCCCTTCTCTTATATGAGAAAATGTTTGTGCATGTCTTCAGGATGGTCCTTTAAGAATAGAAGCGACTTCCACAGGGTCAAATTCTACAATTTCCAAGATTATTCGCATGGTGAGTGAATTCTTCTTATGGATATATTGGATTTATTGATTCATAATGAGGGAACATAACCCAATAAATATTTTTCTTTCTTTATGGTGATGTCCCTTGCTTCTTTTTCAGAAACTGCAAAAATGCTGTGAAGTGTTAAATAAGTTTATCTTTTTTCAGAAACTGCAAAAATGCTGTGAAATGTTAAATAAGTTTATTTATCAAATGCTCTAGACTTTTCAGTCCTTCAAATTTTCAACATTAAGAAATGTATGAGGCTATAATTCCTCTTAAAGAATAGATTGTGACATCCGTTATCCGTCATTTTTACTAATTTTTTTTAATCAAGGTAAAGAATTGAAATCGGCCAAATTTCAAATGTTGCCACTTAGGCTTGTTTGTCTAGTACTGTACATTTTTCCTCTCCTTGATTTTGGAAATATGGTATGTAAGTCACCTGGCATAGGATGACCACAAAATGTTAGTCTAGGTTTGGAGGCAGATGTATAATCCAAGATATCGTTGATTTCTAGTGAAGAATAATTAGTAAATCTTTCTGTTGTCAATGTTCATTTAACATTCTCAATTGAGTTAATGTTTTCTGCCTTCTCTTTTTAGAACCCTTCAAAGACAAATAAAAGGTTCTTGGGCCAATCTAGTATACTTGAATATGGAAAGAGATATCCTTAACTTCCCTAGAATTGATTTAAAAACATATCTGTTGTAACTAGGCTTTAATTGTGACCGAATTAGTTCTGCTGCTAAACTTGTATGCTATGAGACAAAAATCCTTTTAGCTTTCCTGCAATTAATCTTTGGATTTTTCAGGTTGAAGATGCTCAAGGTCAAGAAGCTCCCATACAAAGGCTTGCAGATTCCATTGCTGGGCCATTTGTTTATAGTGTCATGACATTATCAGCAGCAACATTTGCTTTTTGGTATATCTCATATCTGCATAAAGGTTTTGATTTAGTGAGTGAAGGTCAATAGGACATTGTAAATGAGATCTAATCTTGGGGTATATGAGCTGGTATAGTTTGCCTAGAAGTTCTTTGTCCTTTTTGTGTCTAAAGTACATTTAAAATGATTTGGTAGCATTTAGCTGTATGTCTTTTTTTTTCTGAAGTCCAATGTCCTGTGAACATTAATTCAAAGTATAAAGACTCTCTGTAGTATAAAGACTCTGTCTTTGCTGCTATAGGCCTCGTCTGGATTCTGGATAGATCCCTGAGGAGGGAACATCTTTTCAACTAGAGAAGTATCACTGCTATTTTCCATTTGGTTTATTCTTGAATTTACTCTAAACAAATAAGGCCATGTGATTAATGAAAGTATTGTCAATTATATCTTCATAAAAAATATCTGGCCAACAACTCATCCCGTTTCTATTCTATTTAGGTACACTATTGGGACACAGATCTTTCCTGATGTCTTGCTTAATGACGTAGCTGGCCCTGATGAGAATTCATTGCTTTTAAGCTTGAAACTGGCAGTTGATGTATTGGTGCGTTTCCATTCAATTGTTTATTTATTCATACATGTATTTTTTTTCACTTAATGGAAATTCGAATGTTCATTAAAGCTTTCACATCTGTTATATGCGTATAGCCTATGGAGTACTTAATGTTACTTTCTTCTGTATTTATGTGTGTCTGTTTCGAGTAGGTGGCTGAAAGAGAGGGTTGGGTGTAGTAGACATGTGTGGATTATCTAATAATATTCTTCAATAACAAATGAAACTCAGCTTAGCTATCTCCCTTCCTGGCGATTTTCTTTCAATAACAGATAGAATTAAATTAGTTGAAAACTCTCGGGATTATCTGCTGATAACATGTTGAAGATCGACTCCAGTTACAGAAGATTCTTCTGTAACTGGAGTTATTCCTGAAAGAAATTTGATGGGTAAGATAAGGAACTCACTGACACTGTTATAAATAATTCTGAAAGATTCTTCTGTAATTGAAAGATTCAATTAGTAGAAAACTCTCTTCTGTAGCTGGAGTTATTCCTGAAAGAAATTTAATGGGAAATATAAGGAACTCACTGACACTGTTATAAATAATCCTTCACAATTTCAATGGTCTGAGATAAAATAAAATCTCTTTAATGAACTCTAACTTCCATATTAGAACTAGGAAAAAGCTGCCATTACTTTCTTATTCTTGTTTTGTGGTATGTTTATGTGTTAGCTTTGATCTGATTAGATCGGTATATTATTTGCTCAGGGAAACTATGAGAAGGGTAATTTTCTCTGCCAATTGTGAAGAGAATATGTACTACTATAAAATATAAGTTCAGTTGTTTGAATAACATGTGCTAATCACACAAGAATGGTTAGTGCTGGTTGTAAAGATGTGTGACAACTCTTTACGTGCATCATAGTTTACAAGTAACTGACTGGATCTCTTAGTGAAGTAAGTTCACATGACAAAACTTCCTTTCTATTGACATTGTGTGTAATATATGAAAAATATATTGGAAAAAATTTAAACCATTATGCATCGTCATAAACTTGCACTGGTTTGAAATGCATATATCTTGATTATAACTCTTTACATCCCTTCTCCTTCCAGGTAGTCTCATGCCCCTGCGCATTGGGCCTTGCTACACCTACAGCAGTATTAGTGGGCATTTCTCTTGGTAATATATTTTAAATGATTATTGTTTAGCGACATTACAATAAGAATGTTTTGTTCATCCAAAAAATAACATATGGATTGATCATACTCCAAGAGAAAAACAAAAGTACACTATTAGATGTATTTTGGGTGTTATTATGGTTCGAAATCTTGTTTTGAATTATACTTATGCCTTATAAATCTTGAACTTTCCCATTATGTTTGATGTACATATTGTTGGGTTCAAGAGGCCTTGTACTCGTTCTTTGGTGCCTGTACTTCCCCATTTCATTTCATGATAACTCTGCTTTTGTTTATCAATATTTTTAAAAAATGTTTAGGAGCAAAACAAGGACTTCTTTTAAGAGGGGGAGATGTATTGGAGCGCTTGGCCAACATAGACACTATTGCATTCGATAAGGTGGAATTAGAGTCTTAACTATTCTTTATCTTTTTCCCATCTGAAACATTGTTCATTCTATATACTTACTAGACCCATTGTATCAGAATTCATAAAATTTGCTTTATATTCCGATTGATTGTGATCAACTTCCAGACAGGAACTCTGACCGAAGGAACACCATGTGTCACTTCTGTAGCATCTTTATGCTACAATGATTCAGAAGTTCTACAACTTGCCGCGGCAGTGGAGAAAACAGCATCACATCCTATAGCAAAAGCTATAGTGTCAAAAGCAGAGTCACTAGGTCTCTTGATTCCTGCAACGAGAGGACAACTAACAGAGCCAGGTTTTGGGTCCATGGCAGAAGTAGATGGACGATTGGTTGCAGTTGGGTCTTTAGAATGGATTATAGGACGCTTTGGGAAGAAAACAAGCCAATCCGTTCTAAAGAATTTGGAAAATATACTGATGCATGAGTCAACTAAAGAGACTACTGCAGAAAATTATTCAAAAACCACTGTTTATGTTGGTCATGAGGAAGAGGGTGTCATTGGTGCTATTGGGATTTCCGACAACTTGAGACATGATGCTAAATTCACTATTGCAAGGTAGTATGCCTATTTACTAAGGGGAGCTAGTCAAATTTAGATGTAGACATGGAGAGTATCCTTTAGGGTGGAGGAAGAACATCAACTTATACCTTTTCCTGTTTAGTCAATTCGGACAGCACTTGATTTCAACTTTCAGTTACAATAATAATGTTCACTAGCTCTATAATGGGTTTATTTTGCAACTGCTGTTCCTATCTGTGGAGTTTTTTTTTTTTTTGATTAAGAGTTTTCTATTTTTTTTATACATATAAAGCATGCTGCTTACGATTTTCAGGGCCTTTGAACATCTAGATGACAGATTCATCATATGTTGGTTGCATATTTGAAGCACATACGAAATAAGAATTTGATCATATGACATGCTCTTTTTCATATCATTCATTGATCTTTGATCTAACATTAGCTAGTTGTACTTCCAGGATTGATCTTTGATCTAATATGCAATGCTCCTCTTCAAAAAAAAAAAAAAAAATGCAATGCTTAATTTTTCACATAATGCACAGGGTTTAGTTCCCTGGTCAAAAAACAATGCATCTGTTATGATATCTGTGTATCTTTAATACATGATTGATATTGAGCTGTGTGGTGAAAATTGCTCACGTTTATAAGCTAATAAAACTTTCATTGTGCTGCTTTTGTCAGGCTGCAAAAGATGGGCATCAACACTTTCCTTGTATCAGGTGACAGAGAAGAGGCAGTTTCAACTGTTGCAAAAGTTGTAGGTATAGGAAGTGAATTTGTAAAGGCATCCTTCACGCCGAGCCAGAAATCTAGTTTTATATCAGATATTCAGGGGTCTGGACATCAAATAGCTATGGTATGAAAGCCCTTTTGAGTCATTGACATGAGAAGTTATTTTCTATTCTTTAGATGGGCTGGAAGGTGACTAGGGTTAATCCAAGAACAAACCCATCTTTGAGTGAGAGGAATCCCTTTGAAAGTAAATTAATAAGATTATTAAGATCCCTCTGGCGATAAGTGAAGTGCTTTCATAAGTTTGGTTCGGATGATGCAGAACAAGCCCCACCCCATGAGGTGCTGCCAAATGGAAGAAACTTTAAAACTTCTAAATGAATGATGTTAGGTGCATCTTTGGTTACCACTTTATCTGGAGCATAAACCTCTCATATGCTTACTCTGCTAAGTGTCTCTCTTTCTTACTAGTACCAGTATTGTCCTCTTGATAGTGACGCAGTAACAACTAACAAATGGCTCCATGAAAAATGCATGTAAAGAATAATTTAGTGCATCTTGTGGGTCTTTAAAATTGTTTATATGTGATTTATTGTACGAGGAGCTTACTTTTTGTATTGATACATGAATCCTTGCAGGTTGGTGATGGCATGAACGATGCTCCCTCTTTGGCTCTGGCTGATGTTGGTATTGCTTTGCGAAATGGAGCTCAAGAAAATGCTGCATCTGATGCTGCTTCTATTGTCCTTCTAGGAAATAGAGTGTCACAGGTGGGTCCCTTTCTTTAGTATGTTCTTCTACACTTGTATTACTATACATCTGTGTTTCCTGGAATTAACAATTGCATTTAGCATACGGCTTTTTTAGTTTTGGAATTTTAGGGGAGCCTGTTATTCGGCATTAATAAAAAAGTAGGTGATGGAGTGATTGTTCCTTCCCTTCTTCAAACTACAAGTTTCTTTCTTTGAACCACAAGTTGCCTTCGCCCTTCCAATTGCAGCCATTTCGAACATGAGATACTTGGCTGTCATTTGATCCCCGTTTTGTGTTCTACGATTCTCATCCTTTTCTATTGGCAGGTTGTGGATGCCATTGATTTAGCACGTGCAACAATGACGAAAGTACGCCAGAACTTGTCATGGGCTGTTGCATATAATGTGATTGCAATACCCATCGCTGCTGGTTTTCTGCTACCCCAATTTGATTTTGCCATGACACCTTCTCTTTCAGGTGATTCTCAAAACACAATCTTGAGGATACAAAAATAAGAATGGCATTATAAATACTAAAGCATACGGATGGTTTTGAGGAAAAATTCCATTTCTTATACACATAAATAGTCATGTCAAGGAATAAGCCTTTCCATGAGCTGGAAAACCTTTTTAAATGATACGCAGTACTCCCTCCTTCTCGAAATTTAGGTTTTTATTCTTGTATCAAAACAAATGTCATTTTAGGTTTTCTAGATAGGGGAGTAATGATTTGTATCGATTTATGTGTTGTTGACTTTTTAAAAGATTTTGATTGGTTAAAAAAAAGTAGTGGCCTAGTGGGTATTAAAAAACAATGCTAAAATTTATGAAAAAAGTTAGTGGAATGATTATGTTGATTGAGGTGTGAGTGTTTTATGGAAACTTGTGTAAACTCCTAAAACGACTTAAATTTTGAGACGGGGGGAGTATTTGCTAATGTTTGACTGATGCCTATTTTCTTTTACTCAATTTATTCTAGTTTGTAAGGCCCCTCACACCAATATAGCAATGTTGCAACCTGAAATTTATCCCAGTTTGTATAATTGGCTACATAGCCTACATGCATACGTTTGTACTATATGATCAGATTTATGCTTTCTATGTTTGACATAATTTGTTTTGTTAGGCGGACTGATGGCTCTGAGTTCGATATTTGTTGTTTCCAACTCACTACTCCTACAGCTCCATGGATCCAAGAAAGAGAAGAAAGATTTCGGGGAAGAAGGCAAATTGCATATTTTAAAATCATAGGTTAGGTTTCAAAACACACACGTTGTATTTTCCACTTTTCCAACTGATTGAATCTGGTATATCTCTGTTTAACCTTTGGTTGGTTGATATGGAATGATTTAATAAAATGGTGTCTAGCGCAATCCTATTGAACCTTCAAGGTGGCAAGGATCAAATTTGCCTATTTTAATAAAATTTGGTATATGTTTAGCGTAACTTGCCTAGTTTAAAACCACAGGTTATGTTGTCTTAATCTGTGTATTAGTTAAGATTATGTGTTGCTATCTTTACAAGGATCAAATTTATGTATGGTAGGTTTTGGGTGAACAAGTTTATGATTATGACAATCAAGTAGACAACCAACCTACATCCGTGGTAAAAAATAAAAACAAAAAACAAAAACAAAAACATGAATGAACGAATGAATCCTAACAGCATTGTCGATCAATCAAGTGAACCTATTGCTTTCCTCTTTCGTCGTCTCCTCTCGGCCTTATCCCTGGCAGTCTTGTCTTCTTCAATTGTAATCTTTCTCTGGTTCATGTTGTACCAAAACAGCATCAGCTTGTAATGGCACACAAACAACATGGCTTGTAATGCTAGGGAGTATGCTTGTAGAATCATTGAAACATGTAAAGGGAGAATGACAGTAAAAATGCAAATTCAAAACTGTGCGAGCTAGAGAAAGGGTGGTGTAGGAGGTTGGTTGGGTAGAATTAGATAGGTTCGTCTTTTTAAGTGCAATGGGTATATGGAGATGTGTATAGGGGAAACTTTTGAGTGTATGGCCAATGAGGCTATATGGTCAACGTCTTTTGTTACTCGTTTACTTGATCTTTCTATTTACCTCTTCGGAAACAACATGGCTTTTCCGCCATCTCCGGATTCATGTATGAGAGTGGGTGTTGTCCAATCCCAATGGATGTCATTTATCCAAAATAGAGCATTTGTTGGGCATGCTCTTACCGGCTTTTCCGAAAATTAGTGTGCTTGTACTTGTTCATCACCTACACATCATATTCGTAACCCGTCTTCTATTTGAATTCACACCCCTCGATTAACTCCATCTTGTAGATATACCACATTTTTTCTGCTTAGTTCGGATAGCTTTCCAGTGTGGAATATTTGGGCTGGCCAGCCAGAATCGTGGGCAATCGGAACCTGCATCTCCCCGAAAACACCAGAGTTGAGATCATAAGTAACTATGACCTCCTTTTCGGGAATTGAATGCCCTTCATTTTAAAGGAATTTAACATACATAATCCTACTAAGTTGCAATTTCACCTTTTATAATTAGAAATTTCAAATTCCCTTATTTTAATTCCTATTATTTAAAATTCAACCAAACATATTTTCTCGTTTGTTTTTCCCGTGTTAAACCAAACTAGCCCCAAATTTGGCCATTTCACATATCACATATTTCGGTTCTAACCAAGTTCAAATTTAATACTTCCAACTCATTTTCGACCAACCAACGCTAAAATCATCCAATTATGACACAAAATTATATATAAAAAAAAGTAATTATTTACTCACAAAAACATGAAATGAAGTTGTTAAGGTCATCTCCCATGGTAGGCTAAAAATTAGTTTTTGGCCTAATTCCAAAAGAAAGTCCGTTTTTATTATAGATTCATCAAAATTATGATAAAAATATATATTAAGTTGCTTAAAGTACTAATGAAGAAAAAACAAGTACAAAATGACACTACCAACTATTGAATCATAATCACATCTAATATTTTGGTAGATCCGCATTACTCTCTTCATAAGTATTTCCTGTTCTGAAGCCACCTCTTTGATTGTCTTCATGCACATATTTTTCATTGCTTGTTTGAAAGTTACCATAGTCATAATTTTCACTACCAAAATTTTCATTATCACATGCGGCTTCTGATTGACTTTGGAATTAGTTAAAGTTACCATAACCAAATATAGTCGGCGGTGCTGAAGAAGACTGACAGATGATCATGATATTTGAGATGAAATTCATTGTTGATTCAAATCGAAAGGATAAAGATGAGATCGAATGACGGAAATGAGATATGAAAATTCATGAGTCTAAGTAGCCAAGTATTGGTTCAAAATCTCAATTAATGGCGGATTTGGAGTTGTGTATTGCAAATGGGCCGTCCTCATTCAGAGCAATACATGGCCGTTAACGGGTGGCCCAATTCAATGAAAGGCATCTTCCTCTGAACGGTTAACATCCATCGGCTGCCTCTGACTACTGCCTCTCAACTTCGTAGTTTGTACTCTCAAAATCCCAAACTCAACAAGTTGCAAAGGAAGAACCCTAACTGCTATCCCCTTCACCATCAAATCGGCCGTTGTCATCTGTTTCTCAACAATCTTCAAGCCTATCCGCCATATCTGCACGTTGCCAAGCTCCGCGAATTTCGTCTTTGTTTTTTCCCCCACCCATTTCCCTTCTTCCTGCGCCGAAATTCGCAGCGTCACTCGCCATTAATGAAAGACAACGGTCTTTGCCAGTAGCTTCCGCCGCGACAATGTCCCACTGACAAATCCCGATCCACTCTGCCAGAATTTTTCTTTTCGCCATGGTAAGCGCACTTCATTTTTCCCCCCTATTTTTCTTCATGGATTGTCCTTCCTCCAATGGATTCTGCATAATCAGTAGCTACATATCTAGTTTTTTTGTAATTCGTTGATGCGAAACAGTAGCTTGTATTCTTTTTTAATGGTGTCTCGGTTTTGTCTTAAATTTGAGAATGAAAATAACCAAAAAGATACATTGAAAATATGGAACAGTGAAGTTTCATCACCAGTTAATGTAGGTTCATGAATGACAAGATTTTAGCATTTTCAGTGAGATCAGAGATGAGATATGCTAGCAACAAATCTAAAATTTCATGAAATATGGAATGAAACTTATTGCTCATTACTGAACATGTATCTCTATTGACTTTTGCTGCATTGTGACTTGTGCAACAGAGTTTTATGCAGGAAGATGATAACAGTTTGGAGGCAATAAGATCTCGATGTAATTTTCGCTGGTTTCATCTTGGTCAATTTATCTATTTATGAAATTTTGTATGTTTCTGTTTTAACCCTTTCAGCTAGTAAAATAATAGCATCTACCTTTTGACAGTCCAAAATGTCATTAGGAGACATGCAGAGCTTACCGAGCGCCTTTCCAGGTACATTATTTATGAAGAAATTGAGCTAACTATATTTGGTTTATGATTCATAATTCATTGTCATTCCTTATTGTTTGAATAGCAATACAAGTTCTACTTCTTGTCATGGAAATATTTTGCTTTGATGACTGCATCAAAGTCTTCTTTCGTTCTGTGGATGTTTTGTCGTCTAAATGAACCATATAATTGAGCACATTGAAGTGGAAAGTTATAATTCTCAATCACGTATTCAACCTCACTCAAGGATTTAGACCTGGCAATATTTAATAAGAATGATGTTCCATTGCTGAATAATTTTAAGAGATGATGTTTTCGGCTATCTCCATTTTTATGCAGTGATATATGTTTCCAGAGCATAGATGTAATCTACATGATTTTGGACTACTTGGTGGTGGAATAGAAAGCAATTGGTAACTCGTTGTGTCAAAATTTGTCACACTCTTAGAAATTGTGTTATTACATTGTTAAGCCATTCTGCATGTTATAATGAATAAAAGATCCAAAGCATTTAGCCAATTGTATTCCACTCTTACAAATTGCGATCTTTTTGTAATATTTTCCATATGTAGTCTGGGAATTGCTTCATGCATTTATACAGTTACGAAAAAGCTTGCTTTTGGTAATTCTTGTTAGCTTCCAATAATGTATTTCAGATCAAACTTATTAGAGCAATTGTTGTGACTCTTGAAGTTTACAAGGATGATTTACCTGAAGTTATCTATCCTTTTCATGTCCATGTATGTGCTAGTTAATACTCTGGTCACCATCATGCATCCTGACCATAATGAGCGCTACATGTAATTGAGATATTTCAATCTGTGGTTTATTTATTAGAATGGTGGGCATATTAAAGGATGATTAGAACACTCACTTTGGAATTTGACTCTGCCAATTGGAAGAATAAAAAACTAAATCAACTCACAAAACAGGATCTAAACTAGTTAGATTTGTACTAAATATTTGGAAAGAGTATTAGTTGATATTTTCATCTTCATCTATTAATCTAGGTGGCTGTGCTTGTTGATCTGTATCGTGATATTTGATTGTTTTCATTACGTGCTGATTTAATTTCATATTATGAATTGAAACTCCTATGCTTGTTCATTTCCCCCCATCAGGGATTCGGACAAGATGATCTTTGAGCGTCTGCAAAAGGAATTTGATGCTGCTCGGGCTTCCCAAGATGAAGGTAACTTTTTAAAAACAATATTTGCTACCTTTCAGGTGTTTAATGAGATTTTCTTATACGCATGACAATGTGATTGATGTCTCTTTTAATGTAACTATTACATTACAGAATTGCAGTTAGAAGGTGAAGAGTGGAATGATGGACTATTAGCAACCATACGTGAAAGGGTATGCTCCTGGCTCCCCTTCCCATGTGTTGTGTTTTGACATTTTTACATTTATGTTTCTTTTTATTGGATATTTTGCTGTTGAACTACTGTCATGTTTTAACTAGATAGCTCTTTCATTTGTGTTCGAAGAAACAAATTGGTTATTTCATATTCATTTTTACTTTGATTCTAACTATTTTGAGTTTTGACATTGAAGTGCTCCATGCAATATTTTCCGTTTTGAATAGGTCCATATGGAGGCAGATCGCAAGACAATACCAGCGGATATAGACACAATGTCTGAATCACCTTTCCTTTCCAAAATTACATACCGAGTGGGGACAAATAAGGTAGGAAGGTTCTTCGATATGTTGAATGTGAATGACATTGTAGAATAACTCTATCAGGGCTTGTGGAAATACAGTGATATATTCCTTAGTATCTAATAAAAGGCTAGATTTGGTCTTTAGTTGGCTGAGATATTTTGGATATGTTGTAGATCTTATTCCATCCTATTCTTTTGTCTGAGCAGTTTATATGTTGTTTAGAAGGTGCAAGGATTGGCATACAATACGAGACATCTTTCGCTGGTAATGTTCAGCTGTTTTATGTCCTTTGCCATCCTGTAAAAAGCGTTGTGGGTCAAAAAGGACTGAATGTTTTGGTTCTTGGACCTCAGATGTACTCATGTAGAGCAGCATTACATTTTTACTTTCTTCTTTATGCTTTATTCTTCAGGAGTTCTTAAGCCAATCAACCATTATAATGCCCAAATGTAATCTATTAATTTCTTTGCCTATGGAAACTGAGGATAATGTGGATTGTCATTGTTGAGAACACCACAACTAATTACCTGACAAGTCATCTAATATGTTCCTTTGGTCTTCAGGAGAACCATGTGAGGTGTACCACTGTATCCTCGAGAGTAAATCATTTTTGGAGAAGATGACAGTTCTTGAGCACACAATTCCCTTCTTCTTACCAGTTAGAGAAGCAGAAAATGACCTTTTGTCATCTAATGCAATGGTTAAGTCTGTTCCAACTGGTATTTGTCTTACTTTGTCTTCCTTTCATCCCTCTTCTAAAGGAAATTTGCTGGGTTGGTTTTTTTTTTTCCAGAAATTTATCGATCATATTGGAGAGCTTTTACAAGCATATGTTGATAGACGGGAACAGGTACGTAGATGTTGATTGAAGAACTTTTGTCATCTAATGTGATCTTGTCAAACTCATCAGAAATTAAAACTTGGATGGACTGGATAGGCAAAATTTTCATTAACAAAACCCTTATTCTAATGAACAAATAGATAATTTTCATTCATTTTTTTTAATTTGGCGGGCTGGAGCAGACCCCATCTATGGGTAAATAAGTTAAGGAGATTGTCGTCGCTGCATCCTTTATTTACTCCTTTTGTTAAAGAGAGAAATACATACCTTCCTTTATATGGAAATATACACTTCTATTTGAGATTGAGAACAGGATGGTTTTTGTATGCTCTCTTTTGTCATTGTGTAGGTTCGTGTTATGAGAGAGCTGTATGGTAATCAAATTGGAGAACTTTATCACAGTCTTCCCTACCATATGATCGAGTTTGTCCTGGATGATTTTGATTGGTAACACTCTTCCCTACCGTAGATTTGAGTTGAGTAGATGTCAGACAGAATTTTGGATATAGTTTATTTTTCGGGTATGGAATTGCACTCAACTAACATAATTCAGGACAATTGAAACGCCAAGATAACTCTAGATTAAATAAATAAAAGAATAGTTGGTCATCTGATTTATAAGTAACTCCTTTTTTGCTTCCACTTGTGGTTTATTTGAGCGTCTAATAAGCTCTTTGATAATATGATAACAGTAAGGTGACCGTCAGCCTAAGATATGCTGATTTGCTGTCTGTCCTTCCGACACGGGTGAAAGTTCTTGCCTGGCCATTGAACTGTCCGAATAAGGATATCATGATGTCAGAAACAAACAACAAAGGAAGCACATATCCAAGCCAATTTATTCCTGCCCGTCTCTCTTATGCAGAGGAGGCCCTACAAACTATGAGCTTACCTGAAGGTAGTGGTACTCCAAATGTTTATTTAGTGGGTATTAGCAACATTCCTGGACCCACGTTATATACATATGCAGGCTAAACACAATTTGATAAAAACAAAATATTGTCTCGTCATCAGACATACTCATACATGCTTGACTAGGCAGGAAAGGGGATTTTTCTTGCTTATAGTGACTTCTGATTTGGTTCACTATTTCAGCCTTTGCAGAGATTGTGCTGAACTTGCCTAGAGCACTTCAACAAATGTTTCCAGCTTAGAGTTCTTCCATTCACAAATACTTGCCCAGTTCATTCTTTTAACGAGGAATGGCATTAACTCAGTTGCCACCGGAACTTCTAATACAAGGGAAATTGAAGTTGAGCTGCTTTTTAATCCCCATAAGTTGAAGACAACCACTCCGTCTGTTATGTACATTTGTGAGATGCAAATATAGTCTTTGTATCGATCACCAGACATTTAGTGAAGTCTGGTCTGTAAGTAAACCTCAGTAATACTCGTCTGTTTGCTTGCGATGCCATTTGCTGCAGAAGTTTGTAGGAACAAAGCAAGTAGTGAGGGCTCACAATTGGGATCTCAATAGTTATAAAGTCATCACATCAGTGCGTGATTGAAACAAAAATGCTTTTAATTAGATGAAAAAAGAAAGAAAGAGAAACAGAAATGCTTTTAATTTGGGTGGGTTTTTTTAAACTTTTGATAAACTGCTATATTGTGCTTTGCTCGCCGAGCAATGAACTAACCCCTCGTTTGTTTTCAGGTAAATAAAGATAATGACATTTTATTTACTGTTCGTCTGTCTTATGTCCCAAAGACATTGGTTAAAAAGTTAAATTAGAAAATTGTTTTCCTAAACAAACATGGTATGGGTGAACTTTAGAATCTATTTTAAAAATGATCAAATTGATTTATATCTAAAGGGAATATTTTCCAAATCGAAATGATTATCCTATGCCATAAAAAATCCGTTTTACTAATTATTATTGACGAAATGTGGGTGACCATTTGTTGTTTGAATCAAAGAGATAGAAGGCAAGACTGCTCAAGGATAAGGCCAAGTTGTTTGTTTGTTTTTTTGTTTGTGTACGATATGAACCAAAGAAGGATTAAAGTGGTAGAAGCTAGGCAAGACTGCTTGGGATATGTCTAGCAAGCTAGGATTCATTCGCTCATAATATTTACTAACTAGATGCTTATTGATTACCAAGCTTGATTGGTTTTCCTGGCTGATACAGTATAAATTTAAGGTTTATTCCTTGACATGACTTTTTGTATTCTTATCTGCCGCGAGTATCACCAGAAAGAGGTAGCAGAAAATCAGCAGCAGCTGGTATTGCATTTTCTTAAAGTTCCATTTCGCAAAACTGTTCCAAAATTCGGGGGAATGATGGATTAGGTGACTCGAAAATAGGCTCCAATTGCTTGATTACACCTAACATTCAGCCTCAGTCACAGGTCTCCGTCGCCAGAAACATCCGATTGGTATGTGAATCGACCAATCATATATAATTTCTTGAAGCCGCAAGAAAGTATTCATCCCCCTAGGCGTCTAGTGTTCGACAGATGTTATCTGCAAATCCTCGGTGTAGATACTCTCTTCGGGAATAACAGCACATGGTGAATCTCCACAGGCCATTGGCAAACATGAATAGAATAATTGCATATCAAGTCCAATGCGCACAACTCATGTGTTCAATACATAAATTCCCCTGCAACCAACTCGGTCTTTGTGGTTATGTATGCATGAGAGTGAACGTGTGAAAGTATGAAAAAGAGGGAGACTCTAATCACTCTACAACAACCACCACAATGGACTTAAAATTGCATTACCTGACATAAAAACCCAGTACAAGTCTTTAGCAACCTACAGACTCTACAACAACCACCACAGTGGACTTTCAATTAGCATCCTGCAAAGTTTTGATTTAAATCCTACAATGATCAACTCAACAAGTGACCAGACTACCAAAGTTTTGGTTAAATCATTCCCGATCACATGACACATACACAGTAAGCCTACCAAATTAAAGGGGAAACTATCCATGGATCCCTGTCACAGGGAAACGTAGCTCCTACTACCTAATAGTGTACAACAAATAGTACAGCAAACAGGAATTGAGTACTTCATTTACCTCTGGGCTCTGGCCCTTCCTTTTCTAGGCCGCAATCTTCTCTCAGGAGGTGCCTTCTTCCCTTCATGTTTTGGGTCGAAATGCATTGAATCCTGCAATGAATCCTCGTACAACAAGCTAGAGCTATCTTGCGATCCACTCACAATGTGGTCATTGTCATTCGCATGAAGGTCGCGATCAGAATGTTCATCTCTGTTTTCCTCAAGGCTATTTCCATCTATCTTATCTTGTGTTAAATCCACCGCATCTTCCATTTCCTTGTCATGTTGTTCAAGAGTCTGGTCTGCTGTGGATAGACTGATAACATAGAAACTCATAGTGAAAAAAAATATCTTGGGAGAAACAAATATTCTTTGGACATGCTTAATGAATATAGCTCCACTTTTTCCCATTTATACAAATAGTTTGAATAGAGATGGAAAACAGGTAATAACCAAGCAAACTAGCTTTGAAGCAAATCACTTTTCTAGTCTGCTGCTGTCACTCTTCTGGATTGCATCATATATCAGATATTTCTATATTTGGATTATAGGATCAAGCCAAATTTTAATGAACTCCTTATTTCACCCTAAGGAACCAAGGGAAAGATAGATCTTTCTTTCTTTCCTTTCCATGGAAGTTCTCACACAGATCACCTTTTATTTGTTGCAGTGACAAAACATACATTACTTTCACTACACCACAAAAAGAAGGGGAAGGAAAAATAAGGTATGATTGATATTTCTCACCTCAGTGCTTGATCATCTATCACAGAATTCCTCAAACCATTCATTGCATGGGAATGCAGATGTCCTTGCTCTATAGAAGGATCAATAACCTTAGTTGCATCAAGATCCCCAGTGGCCTGAATGTTTTCATTATCCTGCAGAGATTCAGTGAGCCGAATTATGGTTTCATTATCCTACAGAGGAAAGAATCACAAGACCTCTTCAAGAAGAAGAGAAAAGAGGCAGGAATATCTAGCACTCACCTGACTTTGTTTCAGAATTAAACTTGCAGTGTTGGTTTGTGATCCTTGAGTCTGCAATCTCTCGCATTCCATTCCCCCAGCTTCTGAAAACAAAATCTTAGTCAGGGAGCAAAGAAATTATTCCCTACTCAGAAAGAAGAATTTTCAGCAGTAGTTTCTCAAGGAAACTAACCTGGCAACCCGTGACTGTTTGTGGTAGCCAAGTCTACAGATGCATTTGGCTCTTTGTCGGACATCAAAGAGCTTAGAATATGCATATCATGTCCTATGTTCATATCATCCGTATTGTTTGTTGTGGTATTTTGCGTTGACTTATCTTCCACAGAAAAGGAAGTCAAATCAATCTTCTTTGATGGTGTAGTGGCTAACAGCTCTTCTGTAGCCTTTGAACGCACTTTCCGTATTTCATCCAAGATGTTCCATGACCCAGCAGAAAGATCACTTGTTTTCATCTGCTAAAAATTGCAATCTACTAGTTATAGAAATATAAAGTTTATATGCATGTGTAGAGGGGTGAGGTAAGAGTGAGAGGGGAGAGTTATCCTTTATCTCTCAATACCATTTTGGGCTATTTCAGATCTGGTACTTTCAAACAGGGGTTGGCTTTACTGACTCCACTTAGTGATAGGTGGAAACAAGCATATGATAAGTAAATACTATCATGCATTGCCCACAACACTGGAAGGTTATAGATATGATGACACAACTACTGTTCCTACATAACGTTGCAAGCCACACAACTATCTATGGGTGCCGTGCACAAAACAGAGGACAGTTAGTTGTTCCTTTTAGACCACAAGGAACGCCAAGGGAACAAACATACAACACCGGCAATTCAGCCTCTGTTCTGCATTTTGAGCAGATGATATGTCTCTAACATTGTAAACAGCAGATTAACTATAAGTCACATCACGTTAGTACCCATAACCTCACCAACTGTGGTAATCTAACACAATCAAGAGGTTGCAGAATGTTTAATTCAGGCAACAAGGGTTGGGAAATGAGAACGATCCCCATGAAAATATACAAACATACGGACTAACGAGTAATGAAAATGATTTATTAGAGATTGCATTTACCAATACACTTATATAATTGGAACTTTTTTTTAGGCAGATTTTATTTTTTGTCATGACTAAATAACTGCCACATAGACAGCTTTTAATTGCTTAATCCATAAAAGTGCACAAAATTTGATGTTGATGAGAACTTGGGGCAGCAGCACGGTGAATCTCCCACACAACGGTTTGGTAGCAAGATTATAGAAATTTTAAAAACAACTCGAGTGAAATTACCACTTTGTCCCTTTTTGCTAATAATGGGGTAACAAGATCATTAGGCTAAATTAAAAATAGTTAGAAGGCATTGTAGGTGATTTGAACTAAAGAAAGCATCTACCTCAGATAGATGCACAGGGCTATGAAAGAATGACTTTGATATTTCTTCCTTGGAATTCTGCATGGGTGATGGTGTACCAAACTCAACATGCTTCTTCAATGATACAGATGACCATGAAGGCCGATCCTGCATAAATGATTTCGCCAAATCCGCAGGAGAGCCAGTTTCATTTTCAGTGACCTGCATCAATTAAACTTTTGAGAAAGTTGTTGCTGGATTAATAAGTAAATCCATCGCCAAAACAAAATTGTTGTAGAAGGTTTGACTTTTCATGTCATCCTTCCAGGTATTTTGGTCTCAATGAAGTGGGGAGCTGCACGAATAACTTGCAGTCACATGGATAATAATCACACAACTCAGGGTGCATGTTCAACAGCGCATATATGTGCTAAAAATACATTCTCTCTAAAACCAGTCCCTACTGGAATTAATATAAACAAGGGACAGGCAAATTCAGAAAAATGCAGAAGATCTAGAGATAAACGTGTGAGCAAGAGTTTGGATGTGAACATGAAGCATGAAAGGTAGACACAAGTCAGTAGAATGTACAAATAAATAAACCGTTTACGTATAAAAACAACGCCACTGACTTGGAAAGAACGAGGTTTCTAACAAGAGAGATTCGATCCTCTACCTTTGAATTGGAACCTCGCACAACTTTCTTCTCCTCCAACCACTTCTTTGCTTCCATAATGGCATTAACGCGTGCATCTAGATTTGTTTCTTGTAAAGCGAAAGAGATTAACCAAAAGTCAAGATATTTTTATGCGAGAACTACAGGAGAGTATTAGTGCTTTTTATGGTGATCTGCTGAGTAATCAAAATAAAATTCTTGTTTACAAAAAGCACTAGCATGAATGGTACCTGCGTTGCTTAAGGTACCATCCCAATTCACGACACGTGATTTGATGAGCTTTATAAGCTCATCACATTCTTCCCTGTCCAATGATGAATATCATATCAGGAAAATATAAAATAATGTTGTATGGGCAATAAGAGACACCCCAATAGAAAGGGAATACTACCTATATGCAAAATTACAACCAAATAATACAGCCTATGGCTACAAAAAAAGGTAAGTAGGTGGCTGCAACCAGGAAAAAAAATATCCATGTATGAAAAAACAAATGCTCAAGTTTGATGAAATGAGAGAAAAGGTATTGAGAAACATAATCTTGTTAAAAAGACATCGTAGGATTGTCAAATTTGCTTGTAGTGATTGTTTAATAATTAGACAGGCTAAGTCTTCCAGCATAAAAGAATTCATCATATCATCAAATAAAAAAAATTATCATAAGATTTTAAGTTCAGTCAATACCTTGAAAAAGTCTCCTGCATAACCAGCTGCTGGATCAAATGCATATTCTCACTCTTATCCGTGGAAGAAAGTTCCTGCACAATCCAAATCAGAAAATTCAGAACATATACTCACTTAAAATGTTGGAAAATAGGGAACACTCGGTCAAATGCGAGAAGCTTCTATTGGGAGGTAAGATAAAATGTGTATTATAATATATGTTAAATAATGATCTTTATTAATCTTGTCAGGGTGAGGCATGAAAGTTAAGGCATTGGGTATTGATGTAGCCAATCTTGAGCTCGATGCCGTATGGGCAATATAGGAGTTTTCTATTTCAGCTATACTATTCCAATTTTACAAACTATCATATCCACCCTAGTGAGCTGCACAAATCTATTCACAATTCTACATTGTTCCTAGACTTCTCTAATTGTAAACAACTAATAGTACCTTAAAAATAGGATGCTTATTTCTTTTTTCCAGGAAAGCTTGAGAGAAAGCTGAATTACAGAGTACTATACCTTGTTCAATCCATCATCATCAGCAATTGCTGCATCCTCATCATCTGAATTGTTAGAAAGAAAATCTCCATGAATTCAGGTAAGGGATAGATAACTGAACAGAAAGGATTGAGAAAATCATGCCTACGGCTGCTAATCATATGGTTATTAAAAGTTACCTGCCAGAAAAATGCGAATCATATGGGCCCTAAAGTTAAAATGGATATGAATAAAATAAAGAGAGAAAATAGACTTATGCGAATCATATGATAAAAAATAAAGAAAAGAAAGTTTCCTGCTTCTCCAGTTTCTTGCACTATCTTCTAGGGACTACGGGACTAGCATTCATATTAAGGCAGAAAGACGAGACAGGGAGCACTATCTTTAACAGAGGATAGATTTTTTGCAATCTGCTTGTACTTAACTTTGAATGGCCTCTTTTTTTCTTCTAAAAAGATGTCATTTTAGGTTTTCCACGCAATAATTCTTCTTGAATTATGATGTTACAAAATTAGTCTTTTGAGGACAACTCTTTTTTCCATTAGTCAACAATTAATTGTTAATTAAATTGAAGTTAACAATATTTTCATCTTCCAGTATTCCTATGAAACAGTTAAGTTTTGTCACGTTCATGTATGGACAATGATGCTAACAACATCAATAGTAATCTGAAACTAGTTAACCCTGGTAGAGTTCAAATAAGACTGAGATTGATTATGCAATCGCATTCCTTACTTCGTATATAGGCATAAAACAATGAGCAAGGCAAACACTCCAATCCATCTAAAGACAGGGTTACCAACGCGTAACACTCAAATTGCAACTCTTGCTACCAGAAATCGGCCTAAATGAAGTAAAATTACTGCCGACAGAGTTCCTAATTTCGTACTATTTCATCCTCAAAACAAGACACAACGCACCGAACTCCAGTAAAACTAGAGAGCATACCAGAACTGGAATCGCCGCCGGAAGACGAAGAAGAAGAAGGCGATAACGGATCGGGACGAAAGACGGCGGAAATAACCTTTCCAGCGCCGGAGGCAACCACGCGAGCAGGGTAAATCAATCCGGAGAGCCAATTAGGGTTTCCAGATCTCTCCAGAGCGGGCTCCTCGGTCGGCGGCGGCGATGCTGGCTTAGGGCGAGCGTAGGGCGTTCTTTCCTCCGCCGTCCTGCGACGGTTCCTAACAATCTTACCGCCGGCGGTTCGGTCATCTTCGTCGGCGTTCCGGCGGAAACCGAAAATCGGCGCCATTGAGAGAGAGAAAAGGGCGAGGAACTGTGGGAAACGGTTCTCAGGGGGGAAAAGGAGAAAACCGGGTTAGGAGGGTGGGGTTTTTGCGGTTTGGGTTGGGTGGATAAAAAAACAAGGATTTTTCGGAAAAATCGAACAAATTGTTTAAGGATGTTTTGCATGGATATACCAAAAGTTTGCCCACTTTGCAAAAATGACTCGGCCCCAAAATTTTGGCAAAGGAATGACATAATGTTATTCTTGCAAATTATTGGGCAAAGGTTAGAAAAGGTAGCCGGTTACACAATGGAAAAGGAGGGAAAAAATTGGACAAGTGTCGATTAAAGAGAGTGAGGGAGGTAATCATTTTGGCCCCAAAAAAAAAAGGGCTGCAGAGTTACAGTGAGTCTGTGAGAGAGGGTGTGGAAGCATGGAATGACAAGCATTAAATGCTAGGAGAGAGAGTGTCACATTTTCACAAAAACACTTCCCGCCAAGGCAAAATGGAGGGAAAACACAGGGGGTTTTTCAAAGGGAGTATAAAAGGAGATGGGAGAGCTCGCCAGGTGGACACAAAAAGTGCAAAACATCTGCTTCTTCTCTATGGCTGCCATTAACGTCTAGTTGGAAGGATAAAACCCAGAAATTCTGTTACTAGCCAGGCAAAGGGAAATCCTAGTCATCAACAGAATATATGTAGCCATAGACAGGGATACACGTGATATCTGCAAAATCTAGACCTCAATGAATATGGGTAAGTACGGTTTATGTTTTGTATTCACAGTAATGGATTTTCCCCATCCTTCCCTTACCTCTAACAGATACTGAGAGGACCATCTTAACCTCATAATTTCGTAGGGGAGAAAGTTAAGGGGTGGTATTACTTACTCTCGTTTGCAATGGTCGATGGGAGCATCTCGAAGGAGGATGGGTTTATCAAGGTCAAAACGCCCACAAAATAATGCTCATAGAGGAGACCATGTCGTTTGGGTCCGTCAAGAGTAAGATAATGGAGAAGCTCGTGGTTGACCCGAGGTGCTATGAGTTGGAGTTGAAATATCTACTCGATACGAAGACGGAGGGATGTTATCCGATTCAAGTGGATGATGAAAGTGATTGAGATGCTTTCAAGTACTGCAACTCAAGGGGTGGCGATGGCACATGACCCCTTCCTTTGTACGCATCGGTGAACGAAGGTCAAAGCCAACATGGAAGTCGCTCCATGGGTGGGAACATGGAACAACGCAGTAAATCACCAGGTGGAGACAACAGAACACTCGTGGTGGAAGAGGGTGGTTTGGTTGATATGACAGTCGATGGGTCCAACTCGCATCTTCCTGAATTCGGATAACGGCTCGGATAACACTATTGATGGCAAGGAAAATACTTCATCTGGCAAGGAAAATCACACTGCTGGCAAAGGTCATCCAGACAGCTAGGGCAGAACCAACAACCGTCACGGAGGAGACGAGAGGTAAACTGCTGGACGTGGACCGGGGGAAACAAATCGTATGTTTGAGTAGTGATGAGGAGAATAATATATATGTGGGTGGGCATAAAGGGAGTTTTGTTTCCGTCAACTTGGGGAGCTCGTCGGAGGAGGAGTATTGAAACATCGGAGTACTAAAATTGGAGTCGATTGAGGAAACTTCATCAATGGGTTGTATATCATCCGATGGTGAGATGTACGAGGCCAAACGGTGGGTTTCGAGGATGAAATCTCCGGGGATGTCGACCGAGGATGTTGAGAAGATGTTGGACAAAGCTTTTCCGAAAGGAGGGGACCCCCGACGCAAGAACACTGACCTTCATGAGAGTTTGTTGTTGAAGTCCAAGGAGGAAGTGCAAAACCGAGTAAGGTGGTCTGCGTTGGATGGTTGTTTTGACACACATGTGAAGAGGTCGTCGCCGGAAGTGTACTCCGTGGTGTGCATCGATCCCGAGTGCAAGTGGATGTGCCGTGCGTCAATATACCTGAAAACAAGTTTGTGGAAAGTGAGGAAGTACGTTCCGGAGCACACCAGCGGGGTTAATGTTCGACACAACCACGATCGACATGCAACGTCCGAGCTTATTGGGAAGAGTCTTGTATCCAGGTAAAAATAATTCTTACTGACCCCTTACCGTGAAACTCTAGCCACTTTATTATCTATCCTAGTCAGTGTTCATAACCCTCTAGCCAGTTTGTAACCTGACACGAATGATGAAATGCAATGCAGTTTCACTGGTACCCGTAAGCCGGTAACTCCAGCCCATATACAGGCGTTATCGAAGTCCGAGCTTGGAGTTACTTGCAGCTATTGGAAGGCACGACGCGCAAAGGCGACAGCGAGGGACACCCTATACGGAACGGACGAGGATTCGTATCGGGTAATGGCGTCGTACTTGTACATGCTTGAGAAGGCGAACCCAGGTTCCCACACCTGGCTTGAGTGGGATGCTGAACGCAGGTTCAAGTACGCGTTCGTCAGCTTTGGGGTCTGGATTGAAGCCATCCCCCACTTACGGAATGTATGTTCATTAGCCACTTGCTTTTTTATACCTAGCCAGTCAATACATTTACCCAGCCTTTAACAAGGCACGTATAACACAGATGTCTAATTGCCAAAT
The DNA here is from genome assembly GCA_037127255.1 of Persicaria tinctoria. Lineage (NCBI taxonomy): Eukaryota > Viridiplantae > Streptophyta > Magnoliopsida > Caryophyllales > Polygonaceae > Persicaria > Persicaria tinctoria. The sequence goes on from JBANSL010000020.1 coordinate 34,289,132, forward strand.
GCCCGTAGGTCATCTCCGTTGACGGTTCCTTTCTGAAAGGCAAGTTTAAGGGGACCTTGCTCTTTGCCACTGCACAGGATGCCGATCACAAAATATACCCAGTTGCGTTTGCGGTTGTGGATGGCGAGAATGACGCTTCCTGGGCATTCTTCTTCCGACAAATGCTTCGAGTCGTCCCGGACACCACAGACTTGATGTGGGTCTCCGATCGGCATGTGAGCATCGTCAAGGGCATACGTGACAGCTACACATTTGCCAAGCAGGGCTTCTGCACATATCACCTCTTCCAGAATGCGAAGCACCACCACAAGTGTGGCTCCTTGCAACAGTTGTACTTCGACATGACCAAGGCATACACCATAGCCGAGTTCAACCAACTCTTCACAGACTTCTCCTCCCATAGCCCCGCAGCCGGACAGTATCTTCGTGAAGCAGGATTCCGCAACTGGGCAAGGGCTCACTACTTGGCTAACCGCTACAACATAACCACAACGAACAACGCCGAATGCCTCAACAACGTCTTCAAATAGCCTCGGGTAGAGCTGGCAAAATCTGACCCAACCCGAAAACCCGACCTGACTCACCCTAACCCGAACCCGACCGACACCCGAAAATCTGGAGTTATTCATAACCCGAACCCGAGACCGAACCCGACCCGAACTTGACCCGACTCGACCCAAACCCGACCCGACTATGAACCCGACCCGACTTTGAACCCGACCCGACTCTAAACCCGACCCAACTTTGAACCCGACCCGACTCTCAACCCGACCCGACCCGACCCAAATTGAAATGGTTATTTAACCGAGTCAAAATCATTTATTTTAAGTAAATTACATATTTAAGTATGCAAACGAGTCAAAATCATTTATTTTAACTAAATTACATATTTAAGTATTCAACCGAGTTAAAATCAACCTAATTATCTAAGCGCATATTCGACCGAAAACTCAAACCAACTATACCGCTATACCCACTTTGATTCGAAACTCAAATGAGACCGACCCACCTCTTGACCCGAAACCCGAACGAGACCTACCCGCTTTGACCCGAACCCGAATGGGCATGACCCGACTTAACCCGAAACCCAACCAATCTAAAATTCATTATGACCGAACCCGATCGGAACCCGAACCCGACCAATACCCGACCATAAATTTTACCCGAGTTGACCCGACCCCAGCAAGCCTGACCCGAACCCGACCCGAACGACCGACTTGCCAGCTCTAGCCTCGGGATATGCCGATTGTAGCGCTATTTGATTGCATCATCGAGACGGTGCAAGAGTGGTTTGAGACACGGAGGAAGGCAAGTGGCACGGCCGGGAAGGTGGTAAGTGATTGGGTAGCGAAGGCCATCATGTCTAGCTACCATGCATTCATATGCATGGTTGCGAGGCCCCTCAGCGATCACGAGTTCCAAGTCATAAAGGGAACCTCGAAGTGGCTGGTGAACCTCAGCGCCCGTTCATGCACATGTCGACACTTCAACATAGATCAGTACCCCTGCTCTCATGCCGTAACCGCTGCAAAGGCTCGAGGCCTCGATGTGTACTCCCTAGTGAATGACTACTACAGGGTGGCTATGTGGCACGCGACCTACCACGGAGTGGTGTACTCCGTCCCCCCCATGGACACCTAGGATCTGCCCGAACGTATTGCGCAGATCCGTTTACTACCTCCAGCTATGAAGAGAAGGCCTGGGAGACCGAAGACCAGCATGTACCCATCGCGTGGGGAGTTCGTTCGCCGGAAGCGTCGGAGGACATAAGGATAGCGTGTTGGTTTTGTTGACGCAGGTAGTCTTTTGGTAGAATGCGTGTCAAATAGGAGGAACTCGGGGTTTTCTATAACTTGGCGTTGGGTTTCACATATGTTTTGGGTTTTGGAATATTTAGCCAGTCTTCTTCATTACCTAACCACTGTTAGTATTTTCCTAGCCAGTGTTATGTAATTACCTAGCCATTATCTTCTTATCCCTGACTACATTTTATATTGCTCATAAAAGGTGAAAACATCAAACGCTGAGAGACAAAAAATACCTTCTATCTTAAACAAACCTGTTGGGTTACAACAATGTTGGCGAAGTCACCAAAACCATACACATGTAGTAAGCATCAAATGTTTCCAAGGGTTCAAAAGGGTGCAATTGCTATATAGTCAAGCAATGACAACGACAACACCAAAAGTTATCCATAACGAACAACAACATGTCCTAAGAAACAGAAGTACTTTGCCTATGTTAACTACGGTGTTACATTTTATGACATAACCACATCCATCAAGTCTTCCCAGCCTCCAAGATAGTACCAGCTGGAAGGAGGAACGGGACACCTCATGACGATTTTAGCAGCAAGTGCGTACCTGTACGCGGTTATGAGGGCGTCGTCGGTATCTTCGGACAGGTCAGTAACGCCTTCAACAAGCAACTCCATGAACCGAGGGCGTAAGCACCACAGTCTCCGCTGTGTACATATCCCAAAATAAATAAGACGACTATGCTTATGCGGAACGGAAATGAGAAAATAAACTACAAGGAAGGGCTTACGCTTGGCCCTGTTGGGGTACGTTCGGCATTCGGGTCAGCTTCATGGGTTTCGTGCCCTTGTCGGCAAAGCGGAGGGCGAGCTGTGGGTGAGTGGCAATCACGTGGGGCAGAAAGTCAACAACAAACCGCATCTCCTTTCCAAGATTGCGCGAGCGGACGAAGCTGACATCGCTATCGTACAACTTGACAGTCCACTCGTCGAGACATACCTCCATGGCCACCCAGTGCTTCTTGCGGAGGTTGACAGGGGCGAGAATATACTTTGCCTCAGCCCAGCTCTTCCCCATGAGCACTAGGGCCGACCCATCGAGGTAGGCTAGCATCTTCTTCCCGACAATGTAGCCGGTTGTAGCTATCGTGTGCGTCGCCCACTCCGTCTCCAACACAATTGGCCAGAAGCTATCCATAACGACAAACTCTTTGTACTTCGGTTCATCTCCATGCACTTTCTCTCGTTGGAAACACATCAGTTGGTCCATGTGCTGGTAGGCAACACAACGGTGTGAGAATGGTAGTATCAGCTGTGCATATACGATGACACGATTAACTCATAAGGTACAGTGCACATACCTCAGTAGACATCCAGAACATCGGAGTCCTGACGATCTCATAGAAACCCTGGGTGATTGCCGTCCCAAGATGTGCTGCGGTTAGTGTGGGCCCTCCCCTGTGGACGTATTCGTTATTCTCCAACCATTAAAGGGAAAGGTGCATAGAGACCAATTTAACAACGCACCTTGACAGCCACCCGTCGACATCCTCCTGCGTGATTAGACCCTCAGCCACAACAGCTTCTGACGGATGTACCTGACTGAGCTTGAACTTGACAACACGAGCTCTCTTTTTGACGGCGGTGACGACCTGGTCATCTACTTCTGCATCTTCCTGCTTTGTCCGTTTCTGCCTCCCCTTCCCCTTCGGTTGAGGAGCTGCAGGTGTAGGATGGCCCTCCTGCGTCACAGTGGGATCGTTTTGGGTGTCATTTTCTTCATTTGTCGCAGCTGGCTCCGGCTTTTTCGTCTCAATCTCCTCTTGCTTTTTGTCGCGTTTAGGCCTCCCTATAGGCTTCAGCTTTGCAGGGGAATGTGTAGGGGAGGACTCCTGAGTGACACTCGCCTGAATCGTGCCAAGTTCTTGAGTTGTGGGAGCAGGATCGGCGTTGTCGGTGCCAATCTCCTCTTGCGTCGTTGTGCGTTTAGGGCTCCCCGTCACCTTCTCTGCAGCCGGTGCAGGGGGCTCCTGTTGGGTTACAACCTCCTCTTGTGTGACAACGCCCTGTGTTGTGGCAGATGGATCGGGGTTTTCTGTCCCATTATCCTCCTCCTTGTCCTTATCAACCTCCATGAAGACATTCTCCTGCCAAGTTCGCAGGTTAACTAGCCATTAACTTACTAATCATAGCCACTTTCACATGTTTGACTAAGGGGTGAATAAGGCCTCACGGCATGACTAACCTCTTGCTTTTTATCTGACTCTGGTCAGACATTTTTTATGTCCTTGACGTGGCTCTTGATTTCTTCCACTACTTTCTCGAGGCTCGACAACCGCGTAAGTACCTCTCGGAGCATCGTGATAATCGTTGCATCCTCAGGGGCTCCATGGCTGGGGGAATGTGTTGTTTCTTTTGCCGGAATGCCGACAGGTGGGAATGATTCCTCGTACGACTTGGCCACATTGTCAAAAAAGGCATCGGGTTCCTCGTGGGGGTACCCAGCACCAAGGAAACTCTCCCGCTCAGCCGCTTCGGGCAAAAGGGTCGTCCGAGCATCGTCACACTTGATCCCATCCTCATTCTCTATGTCCAACATCGTCTTCACCCTCTCATAGGGGAGGTGCGCCTCCGTTATGCTCCACCGAACGCATCGGGGAAAGATAACCCCCCGACTCCTGTTGGCAAAGTGGTTGTCCACACTCGGCACCGCTTCATAGATCCAAATATACATGGCCAGAATAATAGTATTTTACTAGCCAGTGTAGAGAAAACCTTGGCCATACTCAGAATTTGCCCAGACATACAGACAACAAATCTAGCCAAGTATTGAATAGCATTAAGTTTGAACTCGTACCTGGAACGCTAATGGGAATCCATTGAGCGAGTACCCGGACCTCTCATTCCCACCTTTCACTCCCTGCTCCACCTTCCTGACCAGTGCCCCATCAAGACTCTCGTGTGTGGCTTCGTAACATACCCTTCCCCACGAGTAGTCAAAGAATCGATCGAGGTCTTGAACGAGGGCGACCACCCACCCTTTCACTCCCCTGCCCACGTCCCCTGGCAGCAGGATGCACTCTACAATGATCAGGAGTGCAATATTCAACCTCTTCCGCTCACTTCTCTCTTTCGCCTTTGCGACCTCCCACATGACGGGAAGGTCGGACACCCTGACCCTTTCCCTTCCAAAGAAGCTCCGGATTGCGCCTTTGTGATCTTCCGCCTCAAATGCCCGATTCTTTGCACCACATTTGAGGCCGGTGACTAGGCAAAATTCCTTGATGGAGAACCGGAGGAGTCGCCCCTGGATCTCATACCATGTCTCATATTTCTTGAGGGTCTTGAGTTGCCTCTCCAGGAAGTAATGGATAAGGGCTGAGCAGTAGGGCACATTGGCTCCGATCTTTACAATGCCGCCGAGCCTGCTATCCTTCAGCATCTGCCAATTAGCTGCAGATAGTCCATCATCCATGCCCGTCAGTACACCCATCTTGGAGAACTGGTTGGACCTCCCTCTAAAATACTTCGACGGAGGAAGGGCAAGAGTCGCCTGCACAAATATAATAAGAGAGTACCGATGTTCACATCACAAACACAAAAAAATTAACGCCCCTAATCTACTGGCTCATAAGATATTACAGCTTATACCTTCTTGCTCGAAGGGGTCGACACCTTTTTTCTTTTGCCTTTTTCCATTGTCCTTAATCTGTAATTCAGATAACACCCATTTCAGCAATAATCCTAGCCAGTAGTTACAAATGAATAGCCGGTCAAAGTATTTTTCCTGCCAGACGTTTTAACATTTTGCATTTGACAACACCACACAATTGCTTGGAAAAACCATCAACACCACAAAACGAGAGTTACGAGTTTCAAACACCACAAAATAGACAACACCACCAAATGCCTGCAATATGAGACAGAAAGCTCAAAATATTACACATAAAAAAACAGGAAGTATCAGTCAACATGTGTGCAGCACAATATCAAATTTGATGCCATCTTAACTTTTGTCAAATACATGTACTTCTTAAGACAAGATAAGTGCATATTCTTTGACCAATCTGCAATCCTTACAAAAACATCTAGATGCTGCTATGGGACTGAAACATTAAAATCAACTCCAAAGGGTCAACAGGGCACTTATACACTTTAACCAGCAAGCAGAGAATAAGGCCTAAGAAAATAAAAAGAGAGCTTGAAACAAATAAACAATCAAACAGTGGTCACAAAGCGATATCAAGTTGGACCAGGACATTTTCCAAGTAATTAGGGTCTAAAATAGGTCTCAAAACAAGTTTACTAGTCTAGTTTTTATGACACAATGTAATGAAAAAGGAATTATAGCTCCTTTAACTATATAACAATCTCAACTCTGTGATTAGAAAGTTATAGAGAATGGCATAATCAATATATTTTGATGAACTTAAATAAGTCTATCATGAGTTTGTTCCATGAAGGAAATTCTCCCGCTCAGCCTCTTCCCTGAATTCCCCAAATCAAACCCTACCCAGATTTTCCTATACCTAGCCATTCAATCGTTTCCCCTATCCACAAGCAGGACCCCGCTCGCCATTGACGAGTTTTCCCATCCCCAATTTCATTGTTTGATTGGGGTTGTCTAACCTCTTCTACCAATTTTAGACCTTTAATTTCATCCCTAACACCCTTATCCCCAAAACGACGACCACATTTCCAGTTAGGGTTTCCCGTTGCCATTTTTCGAAACCCAATCCCCCAATTCTTCCAACCGGCCCTAAATTGATTTTACATGCTTTGAAACCCCCTAACTACCATTAAAGGAGAAAGCTTTGAGATATATTACGGGGGTTTACCTCTCTTCAATGGTGGAATCGGCACCAGGGTGTTGTCTTTCTCCAATCTCGGGTCGTCCCTCGCTCTAGGTTCCGACGTCACAGTAAACATCACCTCTCTCTCTCTCAATTCCGGCGTCGTCCTCAGTTCCGGCGTCACATCAAGCAGCTTTTCCCTCCAATGGCAGTTTCCCCTTCGAATTTCTACGGGTTTCTTGAAGTTATGATTGTGACCGAAGACGTTGATGTGAGGTATGCTTTCTTCACTTTTCTCTTTCCAATTTTCAACCGTCTTTCTTACCCGCTACAACAGGTTTGGATTACCGGTTAGTTTTGCAGTTACATGGGTCAATTTGACATTTTTGCTATTTGGGCCGGGGGGTTATTTTTGCAATGGCCCATTGAAAGTGGTATATCCACTACCATTTACTCATTGTTTAATGCCTTTTTTTTGTTTTGGTTTTTTTTTAAATATCAAGTTTTTCACTTAACCACTCATTATATTATAAATTACAAAAAATCACTCTTTAAATATAATTTATTAACAAATCACCACTGGCCATGACAAAATTTTGTCAAGATTTTTTTTATAAAATATTGTAAATGACCAATATATCTTTTATTGAGCGATTGAACATCTACATTTATACACATTAGATGCATATTTACTAAAAAAAATTAAATATTCAAGGTCATAGTGATGTATAAATTATAGTGGTGGTATAAAGAAATACTATATATTTTTTATTTTCGACTAATTACAAGCCTAAGGTGTTTCAATGGCCATGAAAAGAAATTTTGATTAAAAAGTGGGGGTAAATTAGTCATTTTATTGATGTTTTGATAAATGTGTTTACTTGGATGGTGAGTTGTTGACGAATTATATTTAATGGGTGGTTTTATGTGATTTCAAATTTAATGGGTGGTTTTATGTAATTAATTACCCTTTTCTTAATGTAGCACAACCGGATCAAGATCCTCTCCATGAGCCGATTACCTCATCTCTCGTTTTATTTTCATCCTCTTATCATCATTTGACACCATATATTTTTTTCTTTAAATCAATTTGCATTTTTCTACCTTTCTTTAGACATTTCCTTGCTACCATGGGTTACCTTGTTCCCCACCTTTTCTACCTCATTATTTTTATTTTACAAACAAAATTAACAAGTGTTTAATATTAACAAGTGCTTAATACTTAACTAGTGTAGTCCCCGCATCGCGCGGAACTCAAATGCATCATGTTGTAACACATTAAGTTGTAAATAAGGGGGGAATCAAAGAAGATAACATTGAGACAATAGTAACAAAATATCATGTCGTAATCATTCATCTCAAGTCTCAACCAATCACCACTGTATAATTAATTAATGTGTAAACCAAACTATAATATATTGTTTGTAATTTTTTTGGGTACACGATCGGGAGTAAAGGTATAAAACTCTTGTAAAAAGTAATATCGTAGATTGTTGTTCACGCAAGGTAATAACGGGCTTGTGAACGATAGATTGAAACTTTGACTTACAATTTGTACCAAAAATCCAAGGCGCATATCACCTCTCCAATTGGATGCAAGGTGAGTTCACCTAAAATTTTCATTACAATGGATTGTAGAAATTGTTGAGTGCTACACCATAAGTAGCTTGTGACATGGCTTATGGTGTGAGAAACTAAATCCCCTTCGACAATCCCACAATTTAACAAATATATTATAAGCCATATATGTAATAAAAGACACATAAGGAATTCAAACAAAGTAGACATTGGTATATTATATAATAACATCACCTAATGTAGTATATATATGTGATCTTCTAACTTAATAATAAACCTATTATTTACGGATTTATTTTCAACTTTCGTTGTTGTTGCCTTCTTATTGGTGAATGTCACATTATCTCCCAACTCAATGAGATCATCCATAACATCTAAATATATAAGCAATGTATGAATAATGTTTAAGGGATTTACCAATCAAATATTCATTGAGATATATTTTGAGTTGATAGAATAGTAGAGAAGCCAATATATTGAAAACCATGTGGTGATCTGAGCAAGGCATCACACGTTCCGATCGAGAATGCTTTATTCTTAAAAATATACTTGTGTTTTCTAAAGGTATTTATGAATCTATAGAATCTCTTACCTTTAGTAAGTCCAAAATTAGAGATGATAATGCTCATATGTCCCCTGACAGTGGCCTCTAAAACAAATTTCCTTTGACAGTGACACCAATTCTAGTTGCCTAAACATAAAGGAATAAGTAAGAATTCAAACCATATTGTTCAATAATAGCTAAATATATGATCATAAATTTGTATTACAACAATCAAAGGAATTTATGAGCAGGAAATTGGTATAACAATATAATGTACAAAATCGATAAAAAAAAAAGGTTCAAAACTAACATTCTCATCAATTAAAAAACCAGCTCAGCTTTTGTGCAGTTAATTAATACCGAGAGCACTTGAGTAAATTCGTATTATCCCTACTATGACAATGGATGAATAAGAAATATTCTCAACTCTTGTAAATTGTATTGTCATCATTTTAAACTTGTAAAATTAGAGCTTCAACTATGAATATAAGAGGCATGAATGTAAAAAAGGAAGTAAGAAAGCAAGAAGTTAACCGATTGATAAAGGATTTATATGCAGATGGGTATAATAATGTCAAAATTACCCAATATAAATAATCATATCAAGTGTACATTGAATTAATTAAGTAGTGGAGAGTCCACCCGATTTACGTAGAAATTATCCAAAATATTCTTCAAAATGGAAAGTATATATACTCCGTTTATAATCAACTTAGAAATTGAATGATAATTGATTGGAAATTAGATATTAGTTTCCAAAATACGAATCATGTATATATTAATTTTTTTATATATTTATATTTTATGTTTTTTTAATCATGTATATCGATTTGTGTGGAAAAAATTACCAAAATGATAATTATATAAATGGTATAAAATATGAAATTGTAGAAATATATTGTAAGCTAGACCTTATAGGATTAGGAAAGTAGATATTAAATACCGAAAATAGAAAAGATAGGAAGATTAGTAGTTTACTTGCATAAATGTAAATAATACAAATAAATAACATAATTAATTGCAATTGGAGGAAATTCCTAAATTTAAGGGGAGGGCAAAATGCTTCTGTTTTAAATATAGTACTAGTGTAATACCCGTGCCTTGAAAGCACGGGAGCTTGATCCATTTTAATCTGAACATCATTTTATATATTTATATAATACTATATTAATATATATACATGTTTACAACAAAAATATGTATAAATTATTTTTTTATAATTTATAAATTAGTTGGAAAGAGATACGATACAAATTTTAAAAATGATTTAATAAGGTAAAGTAGTAATAATACTCAAGCACACCACCTAATATAATTTGAAATAAATATATAATTATTATCATTAGAATAGATCTAAAAAGTAAAATATAAGCTCCCGTACAAATATTAAAAAATCATAAGCACATGATTGTGTGAATAATTTTGAAGTTATGTAGATGTACATAACTTATTCATTATTTTCATGAGAAAGATGGTTAGGAAGAGAGAAATAAATAGTGAAAATAAAGGTAAGATGGTAAAAAAAAGATCCTTAAAGGTAGGAAAAGGATCTAAGAAGCCTCATCCAAGATGTAAAATAAGCATTAGTAATGCTTGTGAGTCTTAAAATATTATTTATTTTCGATAGTCATTTAAGATGTCTAAAATAATTACATTAAAAAAAACACTTTTTGGCTCTAATTGATTTTTATAATTAATTTTTAAAATCGAATATTTACAAATTGATTATTACATGTTCTTTGTATGTAGACATTGTGGGGAATATTGCAATCGGTTAAATATAATAAATCAACAATTTCAATATCCAAGAATAAAATCAGCCAAGACTTAACGAATGTTCAATGTACGTAGACGATTAAAATAGATCACAAATTGACATACAACATATCAAATTAAATAATATTTTAGTATAAAAATAGGAAACAAATTTGTTTAAAATAAGAAACAGCTATTTTAAAGTTTCAGCAATAATATTGACCAATAACAAAATACCATTTGAATAAAAAATTCAAATTTAATTGTGAGTGTGACATATCAACAAAATGATAGTAGAATTAATATTATAAATAGATTACCTATTATCGAAACTAATTTATAAAAAAAAATTGAAAAACAAATATTTTATATAATTTTTACCATCCTAACAAAGCGTGAATGAATATTAAACAACATATTTAGCTAAAGGAACAGAGAGAGTAGTAAATTTTAAAATGATTGGGATAAATGTGATATAATAAACAAATATTTAAATGAATTCAATCCGTTAAGATAATGAATGCAGGCAATCCGACTACATCTTTGATTAATTTATTTGAAAATGAAATACTTGCATGGTTGGTGAGAAAATATGAACATATGTGAAAGTTAATTTATACTCCGTAGCATTTTATAAACTGACAATTGAATATGAGTCTATGTAGGGTATAAATTTCCAAAAATAAAATATACCAAGATTCAAATTTAAGTTCACTGTATATAGACGAATTATGAGAATATTGCAATCGGAAAAAAAAATGAAAACATGTCTCAATATTTACGGCAATATAACCGAAAATTAAAAAAAAAGGGAATGGATTCAAATCATATTTAAAATAGTAAACAAATATTTGAAAGTTTCCATAATAATATTGACCAATAAGAAAATCTCATTTGAATAAAAAATTCAACTTTAATTGTGGGCGTGACATGTGATCAAAATGCTAGCAGAATTAGTAATATATATATTGCAATCGGAAAAAAAAATAGAAACATGTCTCAATATTTACGACAATATAACCGAAAATAAAAAAAAGGGAATGGATTCAAATCATATTTAAAATAGGAAACAAATATTTTAAAGTTTCTATAATAATATTGACCAATAAGAAAAGCTCATTTGAATAAAAAAATTCAACTTTAATTGTGAGCGTGACACGTCAGCAAAATGCTAGCAGAATTAGTAATATTAATAGATATATTGCAATCGGAAAAAAAATAGAAACATGTCTCAATATTTACGACAATATAACCGAAAATAAAAAAAAGGGAATGGATTCAAATCATATTTAAAATAGGAAACAAATATTTTAAAGTTTCTATAATAATATTGACCAATAAGAAAAGCTAATTTGAATAAAAAATTCAACTTTAATTGTGAGCGTGACACGTCAGCAAAATGCTAGCAGAATTAGTAATATTAATAGATAGATAGATATAGATAGATAGATATATTTTTATTTCATATAGATGAAACATAACAAAAATAATAACACTAGCTTTAGTGGGATGGCTTCGCATTAGCTTCGGTGGGAGATAGCTCCATTACAACAACTTTATTACTCCTTTGTTAATTAAAGCTTGACGTTTTACTATTCACGCACACTTTTTAAGGTGTTAAAAACTATATAAAATATTAACTTTTTAAATATATATTTTTAATAATTTCATACTTATTACTATAGTAAGTATGAATTTATAAAAACAAATGTTAAAAAAAGTTAATATTTTATATAGTTTTTTTTTATGATGAGGAACCCACCTTTGACGGTAAACCTCGAGCACGTGACCCAGCCGGCAAGAGTCACGTACCAGGTAAACCGGCTTGCGCCGACCGGCTCGACCCACTCGTAGAGAGCAAGGTAAACCTTGGATGGAAATCCCAAGGAAAGGGGCGGAGGCAGGGATCGAACCCGGGACCTCCTTCCCACCCCCTTATTTTATATAGTTTTTATGATTATAAAAAATCGTGCAAGGATAGTAAACGAAAAGTTTTCATTAACAAAGGGAGTATCTTTTGCTTGGTGGGCTCACCTTGCATCTTCGGTTGGACTTTTATTGTCACTCCCTTAACACCTGAAGAATACTCAATAGGTTGTTGTTCATTTGGGAAAAAAGAGGATTATACACATTTGTAGGGAACGCTCGATCCAACAAAGCCTCCATTTTTAGTGGGACCCGGGAATCTACCTAATGGGATGATTAATATTCCCAACGGGCTTACCTGACCCGCATCGAAATAATCGACGCGGCCCAACCTATGCCGCGGGAAGAAATCTGACTATGAGTCCGAAATGTTATTCCCTTATCGAGTTTTTCCTGGACAATTCGGGAAATTGGTTCGCTTACCTGTCGTCGTTGATTATCTTGAGGATCAATAACAACAGACTTTTAATTCTAATAGAAGGTTTTAACTAAGGATGAATAAGGTCTATATCCGCGGAGAAAGTCCAATGAAAGGTTTTGATTTTTCTACGAAAGAGATTGTTTGTGACGCGTACAACTTCTTCTCCCAATTCTTCTTGCTTCAAATTTCTTACTTAAGTTCACTTGGCCTTGATCCACTCCTTCTTTCTTCCTCTCTTCCCCGAAAAGTCCCCTTTCTTCAGTGATGTTTCTCGCTTTTATAGGTCCCGGGTGGTCTCGGATGTCGTGCCACGTGGTGTCGTCACTCGACACGTATTCTACTCGTGGAGGGTGGGCATGGCCGCCACGTGCCCACTCTTTTACATCCGTGGATGACTGTGCCTGAATCAGCCTTTGGACATTTGTCCGCGGACAATATTTAGGATAATGTGATTTCCTTTTTTGCTAATCGGTTGGCGTTTCTTTACTTTATTATTTTTATATTCTTATAGATGTTTCTAATATTGGTTTAGTCACAGCTCCTCAGGCCGAGTTGATTCCAACCAGGGATTGACGTGGATCGATAAAGATTTCTTAAGAAAACATCTGTAGTTTAGTTACTGCTATAGTTCCGATTTAAAGGCGACGGTCCTTTTCTTTTCGAGTTTTGGCCCAATTTGGGCCCATCAGGCCCATTTTGAGCCCATCAGGCCCATTTATGCTCGGAAGTCTAAACGTCAGTAATTTCCTATAAGTTACCCCGTCCCGTTTTCTTTTTACTCCACACTTGTCTTCTTCTGCTTTTTCAGAGATTTTATCCTTATCCACCTTTTGGTTTTCCGGCAGCGGTTTTCTAGGTTTTCGGTTGTTTGCTTGAAGTTTCCGACGGTTTTCTTCAAGTTTTCAAGGTATTTTTTCTTGTTCTAAGCTGCTCTTCATTTTTTCCCTATTAAGTTTTTTAACTTCTTGACGTTTAGATCGTAAACTTGGGAGCAAGTTTGTCTCTGAATGTGTTTTTGGATGAGATTTTGCTATGTGTAAGTGAAACTTCATACGATTTTTTTTCTAGTTTCTTTAGAAATGGCTAGTCTCAGCGAGGAGCGTGATTTGTTGGAAGATTTTGAGAGAGGTGAAGGATGGAGAAGCGGTGTTGCTTCATCCTCTCAGGCGCGTCTGGCCCCAGAGACTCTTTCTTCTTCTTCTGGGAGTTCTTCTTCCAGCTTTGATGATTCTTCATCGGAGTCATCTTCTTCCACATCCGCGTCTACTCCGGATCGAGTTGGTCCTACTGGTAGTCCTATTAAGGTGAGAAGGCGCCGGAAGCGTTCTGAACCTGATTACTATTCTTCTCCTTACACAGTTTCTTCTTCTTCGAAGGGATGCGCGGACGATGAAAATCCAAGGGACGTGGGTGAGTCGGGTGCTAGTTCTTCGGTGGACGCGGGTGCTTCATCTATTTCCCAGTCTGCGGATCAAGAGGCGGAGGATGTTTGGATTCCTTATGAGCTTCCCCCAATTGGTTTAGCAGAAAATCCGAAGAAGATCCGTTCCAAAGAGAATTTGAGCGATCTAGACACCCTAGTGTATAATTTAAAGGATCTAGATACTTGCCTTTTCCTGGGAGATTTTAAACCTCTTCCGCCTCCATCCAGTCGTCCACCGGTTGTGACCGATAGGATTCATCCGTGGAGGTCTCCTGTGAGTAAGTTGAGGGGTTGCACTACTCTGTTGAATTTGGAAGATCTTGATGCTCTCTCGCAAGTCTTCCCCTGGCCAGCAGGTGTAGAATTCTGTCTTCCTGAGGAAGGGGGTGGTTGCCTGGACACTTATGAAGATTGTTTGGTTGTATATGCAGCTAGCTTATCTCAAGGCTTCCGACTTCCTTTACATCCTTTTTTCTCGAAGTTTTTGGATGAGTACAATTTGAGTCCTGCTCAGATCATCCCTAATGGTTGGATGTTTTTTACCAGTTTTATTATGAGGTGTAAGGAGATTGGTGTTGCTCCTTCTTTGAAGTTAATGTTCAACATTTTTTCCTTAAAAAAGGGGACTCAGGATTCAAGGTTTTATCAGTGCAATTCAAGTTGTGGGTATATGGAAAGGTTATCTAGCAAACCGAATTGGAAGTACAAGTGGTTTTTGGTCCGCGATAGATCTGGGCAAGGCTTTAATTGTCGAACTATTCCGGGGCTTTTTTGCCCTGTGACGAAACCAAAAATTTCCAATCTTTCTCAGTTCAAGCTATCGTTTTCACATACTCCTAGATTTCCGTGGGATAAAATGCTATCCGCGTTTCATCTTGAGATGGCTGGCTTGAGTTTGCCTCATCCGCGATTAGGTGGCTCTTTTGTTTATTTGTTTCTCTTGGTATATAAATTTGTGTCTTCATGTCTTGTCTTTCTTCAATGGATAACTTATCGTGGAATGTTTTCGTGTTTAGATAAAATGGATTTGGATGCACTTTTGAAACGGCATAAGGCCAGATCTGGGAAAAAGCAGAAGACAAGTTCGGTAGCCAATGATCCTCCTGCTCCTCCCCCGGCCCTGGAAATGGCATCTACTGTTGATGTGAGCATCGCGGATGAGACCGGAGCTTTAGTTGAATCTTCTTCATTGGTTCCTGTGTCTTGAGAGAAACGTGTTTGTCCATCCGCGCCCGAGACTTCTAAATCAAAAAAGAGGAAGGTCGCCATTGCTGTTGGGCCATCGGCTACGGACAAAAGGGGGCTCGTTTTAGAGGGTGTAGCAACTCTTCGCGAATTCCCTATTCCAGGCTTCGATCCGATTGACTTGCAAGGTCTTGCTTTTCCGGCTAAGAAGCGTTGTCTCCCAGAGCAAGGATATATCAGTCGATTGGATCCCGTCACTCTTTCAACTAACCTGGATCGTATTATTCAATGGGTAGGTTAACATTCCTTTCTTATCTTTTAGAATAATTTGACGCGGTTTATTTTCAATTTTTCTTACTCATACTTCCCTTTTTCCTAGCTAAGGATAATTCAACCGGATGTCGAGAGACGCATGGTGTGTGGAGAGGAGGACCTTAGAAAGAAGGAAGAAGAAATTAAAAAATTGAATCATCAGCTTCGAATCTTGGGGAATACTGTGGGAGACCCGGCCACGGCGGAGAAGTTTAAGAAAAGGTCGGTGGACCTTCATGAGGAGGTGCAAGCTCAGAAAGAGGCCATGGCAACTTTGCGGAAAAAGCATGATGATTTAAAAGTTTCTTTGAGCTTTGTTGTCTCTCGCGTCAAAGAGCTGGAAGCTGCTGAAGGGGCTTCGCGGGATCTTCTTCAAACCCGACAAGCCATCATTGATAAGATGGAAGAGGATTTCTCCATTCTTCGCGAAGAACTGTCCATCACTAAACAAGAACTTGACACAATCAAGGCACGTTCGGATCAAGATGTGGCTCTCCAATGGCTTCAGAGTCATGAAGGTTTGAATCATCTATCTTCTGAGTGGATAAAAACTGAGGTTGGCATCTCCTTCTTGTCCTCTGTGGCTAAAGCTTGCCTCCAGACTTCAAAGGGCTCTAGTATTTTAAAAGATAGGTGCTTTAGCTATTTCCAGAAGGGGATGGTTGCAGGGATCAACCAAATCGTTACACGTTCGGCAAATAACCCCGGTGTTACTTTGGAAAAGTTTGAGCCTAGCCTGATTAGTGCCGACTGGGGACTTTCAAAGGAGGAGATGGCCGCGGAAGATTCTTATTCTGAAGATGACGAAGCTGAGGACGCAGAGGAAGAAATTGAGAAGGCAGCTACCCCCTCGTAAACTTTGATCTTTGGTTTTATGTGGGATAAAACTTTTATGGATTTGGGAACCTATATGTGGTTTCCTGTTTTTTGGTATTCCATTGAGATACTTCTTTTGTTTTGAGAATATGGGTTGAAGATCTCTTTGGACGAAATACTGGTATCAATCGTATATTTTGATTGCAGTAAATATATATTTATGTTCCGATCTCTCCAAGTGTTAAAAGGGTCGGTCCGAATGTTTGAAGTCTTTTACCACTTGTCTCTATTCTTCAGGGTGGATTTTTCCTTTTTAAAGCCTTAATTTTTATCCTCATTGCCGCCTCTCACGTTTTGGCAACCGATCGTGCCATTGCAAGTATTATGTCTTCAGGAAATTTTAATCCTTGGGCCTTTTTTCAAAAGATTGAAAGCGTGGAGCAGCTTTCTCGACTAGTGAGTTTCCTTTATTTTTACTTCAACAGAGCTTGGGTTACCTATATTAGGTCTTGATTTTATTGGTATGCAGGTTATGCCTCCTCAGTTTGAGGCTGAATATGGGCCTCTACCGCCTCGGTGGGCTTTTCTCTCAACGTATCTTGTCCGTGATTTTCCAGTGGCTGTATCTTGGAGTGAGAATGGTCTTTTTCAGATTGACAATGGCTGGGACGAGTTTCTTATGCTTCACCACCTGGGAATAGGAAGTGTCATAATGTTTTTCCATACGGGTAATATTTCCTTCCAAGTCTATCCGCGTCGTGAAATTGGGGATGATCACGAGGCCACCTTGGACTCGATTTCTTCATCATGCAGTTCTAATTGAGTTGTTTCCGCGTCATGCTTTGGGAGTTTGTAAACTGATCTTTTGATATAAGCTTTAGTAAAATAAAGAAAAAAGGGAATCTATGATTCTTCTTATTGTGTTCTTGTGCTTTTTAGAAATAAAATAGAAAGAGGGGTCTTTTATTATTCATAATACGAAACAGCGTACAGAAACCTTTCTTAGAGGTTAGATCCCTTTAAACTTGTTACATCTTTTTAGAAATATCGATGCGAAGGACAAGGTAGGAGCCTAAGGATGTCCTACCTCCCCATTTTCCTCGTTGTCTGGGCTGACAACGTCGACTTCAAAGATGGAATCGCCCATGTAGGTGAAAATCAAAGCCGATCCTACATTGACTCGATTTGCTTGTGTAAAGTCGCGCCATCCTTGAGTCAGCCAGAATAGGCCATCTTCATCCCTATCCACTTTCACTTCGTGTTCTTGGTTGGAGCGGGACCAGATTCTGGCTTGAGTGTGAGCATCTTCATCGATTAGAACATACATGAGGGGGAGTTGAAGTGTTTGAAGTTGTTCCTCCCTCATAATGACTCTGTAAAAAGCCCTAGGCGGTAGATTTGGATCCATTTTGTTTTAGGATGTTCACCATTCATGGATACTCAAGCGTGTTTTATACTCGCTGTGTGAGGTTTTCCTGCCTTTGGTTTTATCGCTTTTTATCAAAAAGTAATTTTAATTTTTCTTTTTGTAATTTACTTTTACTGGTTTTGAGAAAAGACTCTTCTCTGATCGACTTTGTTTTTAGAGAAAAGGAGACGCGTGCCCTCGGTGGTTGTGTCACCTGTTGCGTGTTATGCATGCAATTCTTCTTTTTCCTGTTTAACTGTCCCCTCGTGATTGATGATACAAATAAGAGGGTTTTTACTGTTTCCCTCTAATTTCATCGAGATACGGGGATCCATCATAATTCCTCCTCTATCATTTAGGGCGGACGGGGTTTTTGGGCCAGAACCACGATGGGCCTTTTTCCAAGCGATTGATTATCTCGAACAATTCTTGCAGTTGGTGAGCTAATTATACTAAATTTCCAATTTCTTTAGAAAATTTCCCATTGGCTTATATTTCTCTTCTATTTTTTAGCCGCTACCACTTAGGTTTGAGGAGGCGTATGCGGATGTTGTTCCTAGCCAGGTTTTAATTTCCTCTTTTCTGCTGCGCAATTTCCCGGTTTGCATAGAGCGACATAACGGTGGTCTTCTCTACCTTGGCCGCGGATGGAAAGATTTTATGGAATCGCATGGTTTTGAATGGGGGATTTCTATGATTTTTACTCACATGGGTGAGGCTTGTTTCGAGGTTCGGGTGGTGGATTCACGTGGGGGTAATCGTGAAGTCCAACATGATGATCCTTCTCTCCGCGACGTAGCTTCAAATGGATTTTAAACTATATAATGAAATAAAGCCTTAAGCTTCTTTATTAGATTGGTGTTAATTACGAGGCCTTTAATAATTGTTTTTGGAGAGTTCAAAGTTATGCATGCCACTGGTATGACTGGTTTTAGTCTTTCGAGGTTAATTCGTCATGACGCGTTACTCACGGGATCTCTGAGAAGTTCAGAAATAGTGTTTACTGTTTATTTCATGCATGGCGCCTGTGGTTTTTGGCTCAATGATTTGACCTTTTGAACTTATTTGCCCCGTATTTCTGTTTACGACATGTGTCCAATATTGTTTATGCGCTCTATAAAAGAGAGTATGAAGGAAAAGACACCTAGACTTGTTGTGCGCTTTGGTCATGCCTTCCCCTGTTAGTTCACCTTGGTCCTTTTTTGAGAGAATCAGTTTTCCTGAGCAACTTCTCCGCTTGGTTAGTTCCTAAATTGCTGAATTTTTCTTTTATTAGGTTTGTTTTTCCTTTAACGTTCTTTAAAATATGTCCCTCGTTAGTCTTTGCCATTATGTTTTGAAGATAGACTTGGGCCAGATCTCCCCAGGAGCGTTCTTTTGTCAACCAGGATTCTTCGAGACTACCCGGTGGAAGTTTTACGCGGAGATTACAGGGTTCCTTTTTTAAGGGGAGGTTGGAATGATTTCGCCGAGTGACACAGCATCAACATTGGTTCTTCTTTAACCTTTATCCACAAAGGGGGAAACCGCTTCGATGTCCAGATCTTAGATGGTGTGGGGGATGAGGTAGATGCGGAGTGGGCTTCTTCGGAGTCAGAAGGTCCTCCCTCTAATGGATTTCGCCTGAGTCAAGGCAGAACCCATCTCATCCCAGGTTGGGCTCCACGGACATGAGCTGATGGGCGCTTGTTTTTCATTCTAAATTGTCAACTCTTTTGAATGTGCTATCGTATTTCATCCTTGGTTGTTTTTATTTTATGTTTAATGGTGGATTTATAGCCACAATTTCCTTTGCAAATTAGAAAGCTGTGGGTGTTCCAGGAAGGTTTATGAAAACCATCTTTCATTTTTAGATTGCCCTAAACAGAGATTCGACGTGGGGTTTGGATCTTAAAGTTTTGGATTTGATCTTTGAGAATAGTGCTCCGATGAAAATCTCAATTCGGAGCCAAATTCCAACGTCTCTAGGGTTTAAGTGAAACTTTGTTCCTGAGACTGTGGTTTTGTTCGAAGGCCCGACGCGGAACCAAGCTCCAGCGTCCTAGGACTTAAAATAGCATATCGTTTTTGAGAATGTAGATTCGATCAGAGGCCTGACGTGGAGCCAAGCTCCAACGTCCAAGGGCTTAATATAAAATATCGTCTCTGAGAATGCAGATTCGATCAGAGGCCTGACGCGGAGCCGAGCTCTAGCGTCCAAGGACTTTATATAAAATATCGTCTCTGGGAATGCAGATTCGATCAGAGGCCTGACGCGGATCCAAGCTCCAACGTCCAAGGACTTTATATAAAATATCGTCTCTGAGAATGCAGATTCGATCAGAGGCCTGAAGCGGACCCAAGCTCCAGCGTCCCAGGACTTTATATAAAATATCGTCTCTGAGAATGCAGATTCGATCAGAGGCCTGACGCGGAGCCAAGCTCCAGCGTCCAAGGACTTTATATAAAATATCGTCTCTGAGAATGCAGATTCGATCAGAGGCCTGACGCGGAGCCAAGCTCCAACGTCCCAGGACTTTATATAAAATATCGTCTCTGAGAATGCAGATTCGATCAGAGGCCTGACGCGGAGCCAAGCTCCAGCGTCCAAGGACTTTATATAAAATATCATCTCTGAGAATGCAGATTCGATCAGAGGCCTGATGCAGAGCCAAGCTCCAGCGTCCCAGAACTTTATATAAAATATCGTCTCTGAGAATGCAGATTCGATCAGAGGCCTGATGCGGAGCTAAGCTCCAGCGTCCAAGGACTTTATATAAAATATCGTCTATGAGAATGCAGATTCGATCAAAGGCCTGACGCGGAGCCAAGCTCCAGCTTCCAAGGACTTTATATAAAATATCGTCTCTGAGAATGCAGATTCGTTCAGAGGCCTGACGTGGAGCCAAGCTCCAGCGTCCCAGGACTTTATATAAAATATCGTCTCTGAGAATGCAAATTCGATCAGAGACCTGACGCGGAGCCAAGCTCCAGCGTCCCAGGACTTTATATAAAATATCGTCTCTGAGAATGCAAATTCGATCAGAGGCCTGACGCGGAGCCAAGCTCCAGCGTCCAAGGACTTTTTGCAAGAAATTCCTTGGGTGCTAAACATTAGTGAAAAGCGCCCTCTAACCGCTTTATTTAATTTTTACGGGAGCGACTAAGCTTTTTGTTTCATACATCTATTTGGTAATTACACATAGTACGCTCCTTGTTGAACTTCTTTCACGATCACATAAGGTCCTTCCCAGTTGGGGTCCAGTTTTCCTCCAGAGGTAGCTTGGCGGAGCACCAAATCCCCTTCCTTGAGATGTCGTGGGTGAATTCGCCTATCCCGATATTTAGATAGCCTCCTCTTGTATTCTTGCTCTTTCAAAGCTGCTGTCATCCTGCGCTCTTCTATGAGATGGAGTTCGAGTTCTAATGCTTCATCATTAGTTTCTTGGTCGTATGCTATTATTCGCGCTGAAGGAACCAATCTTTCAACAGGGATGATCGCGTCCGTACCAAAGACTAAAAAAAAAGGGGTTTCTCGAGTAGGAGTCTTTGTTGACGTGCGGTAGGACCAAAGTACTAAAGGTAGTAGTTCTGCCCACTGCCCATTTGCTGTGTTCCCGAGTTTCTTTTGTATCCCATACAATAATTGTCGATTGGTTGTTTCCGCCTGCCCGTTCGTCTGCGGATGGGCCACAGATGAAATTTTGAGGTTTATGCCTAAACCGGCGCAGAAATCTCCGATCTTTTCACAATCAAATTGAGGTCCATGATCTGTGATTATCGAGTCGGGTACTCCGAAGTGGCAGACAATATTCTTCCACAAGAATCTCCTCACCTTTTCCGCGGTTATTAATCCCATCGCTTCGGCCTCTACCCACTTTGTGAAATAATCAACCAAGACTAACACATACTTCAACTGGCCAGGGGCAGTAGGAAATGGACCTAAGATGTCCATTCCCCAAACAGAGAAAGGGCAAGCACCAGTTATACTCTTTAGTACCTCGGAAGAGCGGTGGATCAAGTTTCCAAATCGTTGACACGCATCGCATTTCTGGATATAAACTTGAACATCTCGCTTCAGAGTTGGCCAATAGTCCCCCAACCTGGTTGCTATGGCCACAACAGCTCTCCACCCTTGATGGTGCGCACAAACTCCATCACGTAATTCTTCCACAACGAGACTTCCCTCCTTCGTTGATATGCACAATAGATCTGGAAGACAGTAGCCTCTCTTGTACAACCTCCCCTCTCTGATGGTGAATCGAGAATATTTTGCGATTAGTTTCTTAGCAGCGTTTCTTTCTTCTGGCAAGACGCCCATTCCCAAATAGTCCGCGATTGGCGTTCTCCAATCTTCCGCTTCAATTCCCTGCACTTGGTAGACTTCTTGGATAAGTCTTCGACTATCCATCCTTTCGAGGATCACCTCCTTACCTACTTCCTCAGGCATAACAGCTCCCAACCATGCCAGAGCGTCTGCCTGCTAATTTTCACTTCTGGGAACAGCCGTTAGACAAAAACTCAAGAAAGCTTTTGACAACGCCCGTGCCTTTCTTTGATAATCAAGCATTAAACCGGTTTTTGCCTCATATTCTTCTGTTATCTGTCGCGTCACTACTTCTGAATCGGTGTAAACTGATACTTGCTTGGCGCCTTTCACAAAAGCTACTTCTAGTCCCGCGAGCAGTGCTTCATATTCTGCCTCATTATTTGTAGCTTGGAAGTCTAATTTGTAGGCGTAATTGTATTGTCGTTCATCGGATGCTGTGAGGGTAACCCCAGCTCCACATCCATCTTTATTGGCTGCACCATCCACCCTGAGCGTCCATTCACTTTTTTCTGTTTGAGCATTTAATTCAAAACTGGTTTCGCCTATAAAATCGACTAAAACCTGTGCCAGAGCTGTCTTCCGCGGGGTATATTCGATTTCAAATTCTGTCAACTCGACTGCCCACTTCATCATCCTCCCCGATAGGCATGGGGAGTGGAGGATTTGACGCATTGGCAAGTCAGTCATTACCTGGATAAGGTGGTCCTAGAAATATGGCCTCAACCTTCTTGCCGCGAATATCAGACATAAAATCATTTTCTCCACTGGTTCATACCGTGTTTTAGCATTCTGTAGCACACGACTGATGTAATAAACTGGATACTTTTCTTCTCGCGTCAAAACTGCACTGATAGTGACGTTCTTAACTGACAGGTATAGATGTAGAGCTTCTTGTTTCTCGGGTTGATGGAGAGTGTGGAATGTTGACAAGAAAACTTTCAAACTTCCGAATGCTTTCTGTAACTCAGGAGTCCACTGTATCGGTCCCTTTTTCTTGAGTAATGCAAAGAAAGGTAATGACTTGTCCGCTAGGCAGGAGCAAAAACGGCTTAAGTAGTTTACTGCTCCATTTAAAGACTGTAATTCTTTGATCGTCCGTGGTGGTTGAAGGTTTTGTATTGCCGTGATCTTTTCGGGATTCACATCAATTCCTCGATGGCTAACCATGAAACCAAGGAATTTCCCGGAATCAACCCCAAAGACACACTTTTCCGCGTTCAAGTTCAAACCTCCTCTGCGAAGGGAATCAAAAGTCTCCTGCAGATCTGCCGCGTGATCCTCTGCCCTCTCGCTCTTGACCACGATATCATCCACATAAATTGATACATTCCTACCAATCTGATCACGGAAGATCCTATCAACCGCCCTTTAAAATGTAGCTCCTGCATTCCTAAGTCTGAAAGGCATGACGCAGTAGCAGAATATCCCATGGTTGGTGATGAAGGTAGTAGCTTTCTTATCTGAAGGGTTCAAGTTTATCTGATTGTATCCAGAGTAAGCATCAAGAAAACTAAGGACCTTATTACCCGCGGTTCCATCGACGAGTTCATCTATGGACGGTAACGGGTAACTATCCTTGGGGCAGGATTTGTTAAGGTCAGTGATGTCGATGCACATCCTCCATTTCCCATTAGATTTCTTCACTAAAACCACGTTTGAGAGCCAATCTGAGTCTTCTACTTCCTCTATGAACCCTGCTTCTAAAAGCTTATTAGTTTCTTCTTTTGCCGCGGCAGCCTTCTCAGGAGCCATCTTCCTCTTTTTCTGTACTACAGGTTTTGTTCCTGGACGAATTCTCAAGGTATGCAAAGCTATCGCGGGTGGGACTCCTAGCAGATCTCGCGGAGTCCATGCAAAAATATCTCTTGACTTCGTTATGATTTCTAGGACTCGAACTCTTTCTACTGTCTCCAGTGCTTTTCCCAAATAGACTTTCTCCTTAGGGTTTGGGAAAGGTGTGTATGTAACTCTTTCATCCGTGGTTGATTATTTTGCTTCTGTCGGCCTCACCTCTAGTTCAGCCTCTGAAAGTTCTGTCGAATCGTTGTCCCCGACCACGGATTCACAATTTTCACTAATACACATCACTTCTCTGCTCTTCTTGATAGAAGTTAGGTAACAACTTCTACTTTCTGGTTGCTGACCGCGAACCTCGCCAATTCTTCCCCCGGGTAAAGGGAACTTTCCCACAAAGTGGTAGATTGAAACTACCATCTGGAATTTATAGAGTGAGACGCGACCCAACAAGGCATTGTATACAGTAGGAATCTTTACTACTGTGAATACAATATTTTCCACGCGTCTTTTTGGGGATGTCCCCAAAACAATTGTAAGCTCGATCGTGCCTGCTACTTGTACTTCCCCTCCTGAGAACGTGATTAGTGTTCCTGAATATGGTTTCAACGATGCCGCGGATATCCCCATTTGAGAAAAAGCCTCCCACGGCAGGATATCAACTGACGATCCAGTATCAATAAACACTCTTTTGACTGTCTTGGCGGCTATCTGAGCATGAATGACTAGAGGGTCTGAGTGCGGCATCCTTACTTCCTCAGCGTCTTTTGGGGAAAAGGAAATGTTTTCATGTTGTGCAAAAGAAATTCTTCTACTTGACGCGGACGGAGGCTGCCTTCCTTCTCTTTCGTAATTTCTCTTTTCCTGTCTACTGGACCCTGCCATGGAGAAGCCTCCTGCGAGGGTATTGATGAAACCCTCAGGTTTCGGTATTTGGCCTGCTTCTGGATTTCGAGCTTCTCTCTGATTGACAGATCTCTGGACTGCAGGTGTATAGTTGTGTCTTCCTCCGCGTCCTTTTCTTCCCCTCCCCCTTCCTCGGTTATGGAAAGGGGGATCTCTATGCTGATCCCGTTGCCTGAAATATCGGTCCTGCTGATTTTGAGAGTCGTCAAACTTGGGTTTCGGTCCTCCCAATGTGGCCTCTGGTTAGGTCGATTCTCCCTTCTTGGTGGAGATCTCATGTCATGATTTCCATATCGGTTATCTCTCGGATGATAGGAACGCGGGTGATCCTCCCTGTGACGGGATCCTTGCCCTCTTTCTGAATTCATATGTACTTCATCGCGGCGGGGATGAAAATCTACCACTTATGAATGATGTTTGGGCGGCTTAGCTTTCTCTTTTCTGAATTTTCCAGTAAGCTTCCTAAAGAGACCTGGATTCCCCGTATTTGCCTTAGAGCTGGACGTGACTGCTTCTTCTGCCTCAATCTGCCTTGACACCCGCTCTCTTAAGTCATCGTAACTGGTTGGCTTCTTCCGAAACAGGTACGTCTTAAAGTCTCCTTCTGCTAAATTACCCATGAGTATGATGATTGCCGATTCATGATTAAAATTGGGGATTTGTACTTTCGAAATAGGACATGAAGATGTGGGACATCTGGGCGAAATTGCCTAATGGAATTTAGGTCGAGCATGGTCTTCTTTCTCGATCGCGCACTTCCGAAATGGGACGTGAAGATGTGGGACATCTGGGCGAAATTGGTTATAGAACCTTTTGGAAGGTTTGTGAACCAGGTGAGCGCGATCTTTGTTAAGGTTGAAGGGAACGTTCTACACAAAATGGCATCATTATATTCGTTTATTCCCATTGCGGTCGTAAAGTGGCAAAGATGGTCTTCAGGATCAGTCGTCCCATCATATTTCATGAGGTTCACATCTCTCCACCGTTTTGGTACTGTCGCGGAACAAATTTCCTGGGTAAACACCGATGGAAAAACCGCTGGTGCGTTTTCGTTTCTCTTTTCCGCTGAGTTGGATTTTGTGGAGGTGGAAACATCTGTTGACCTTTCTCCACGTCGATGTTTATTCTCTCGGTGCCACTGATCATTCTGCCATGTCTGACGCGGTATTTCCTGATTCTGAAAACCATAGTTCTAGTTACTGGGATTATCGTACGCAATGTTATATCTATCAAAATTTCCATACTGCTCTTCCTGTCGATAATTCCCCTGTTGACGCGGATTCTTCCCCCACTGATCATAATAAAAGTATTGAGACTGCTCTTGCTGAAAGGGGTTGGGTTGCTCGCGACGTGCTTCATAGTACCAGAAGTTATGTGGTATGTATCCTCCTTTCACTCCATGCTGATTGCTATGATGATGTAGAGGGGTATTGAGGTGCTGATCTCCCATTTCGCCATCTGGATTTGGTGATGGCGTCAATGGGATATACATGCTTGAGGCCTCCAGATCCTCGTGAATCCCTTGACTCATATCCTGGGTCGGATTGTTCTGGCTATCACTCATCTTCTTAGTGTCGTGAATCTGTCGATAGTCAAAGGTTTAATTTTACATATAAAAAATTTATATTTCTGAGTTCAGACGTGGACCCTAACTTTTTTCAAAGGTCTGAGGGTCTTTGTCTGACTTTATCTAAAAAGAATTTTTTTTAAAAGAGAACCTCTTAGTGTGAGGGGGTTCCCACAGACGGCGCCAGTGAAAACGCTCGATCCAACAAAGCCTCCATTTTTAGTGGGACCCGGGAATCTACCTAATGAGATGATCAATATTCCCAACGGGCTTACCTGACCCGCATCGAAATAATCGACGCGGCCCAACCTGTGCCGCGGGAAGAAATTTGACTATGAGTCCGAAATGTTATTCCCTTATCGAGTTTTTCCTGGACAATTCGGGAAATTGGTTCACTTACCTGTCGTCGTTGATTATCTTGAGGATCAATAACAACAGACTTTTAATTCTAATAGAAGGTTTTAACTAAGGATAAACAAGGTCTATATCCGCGGAGCAAGTCCAATGAAAGGTTTTGATTTTACTACGAAATAGATTATTTGTGACGCTTACAACTTCTTCTCCCAATTCTCCTTGCTTCAAATTTCTTACTTAAGTTCACTTGGCCTTGATCCGCTCCTTCTTTCTCCCTCTCTTCCCCGAAAAGTCCCCTTTCTTTAGTGATGTTTCTCGCTTTTATAGGTCCCGGGTGGTCTCGGATGTCGTGCCACGTGGTGTTCGTCACTCGACACGTGTTCTACTCGTGGGGGGTGGGCATGGCCGCCACGTGCCCACTCTTTTACATCCGCGGATGACTGTGCCTGAATCAACCTTTGGACATTTGTCCGCGAACGGTATTTAGGATAATGTGATTTCCTTTTTTGCTAATCGGTTGGCGTTTCTTTACTTTATTATTTTTATATTCTTACAGATATTTCTAATATTGGTTTAGTCAGATGTATATTTGGATTATAGTTTGGATATTCGAGTATTGAATGCATGATTGTTAAACATTTGTAAACATAATTTGAAATGGAGGATTATTGGCAAGATTTGGCTCAAAATGAACATTTGGGATGAGTGGATATGAGAAATCCGAAAGAAATTATAGATGGTATTTGAATGATTGTTATCCATAGTTTATGAAAATAAAAGATGAAAAAATAAGTGCAAAATACAATAGTCAAGATGGGTATATACAGGAAAAAATTATACTAAAATTTTGGAGAAAAATAAAAATTAAATTAAAGGTATAATTTATATGTGAAAATAATAATAATAATAATAATAATAATAATACATTTGAGTTATCATTAGTAAAAATGTTCAATGATATCACATAACCCTAATATCACCGACCTATTATATCCGTGATTTTAACCCTTTTAAATTCGGAGAAATAAAAATTTAATAGGTAAAGACCTAATATCATGGATATTAATAAATAAAACCGGAATATTAGGGGTCGATTCCAAAATGTAATATTTAGGGCTTTTGCAAAACTAACCCAAAAACCCGGTTGGATTGCGAGGCTTGACCCTCCCAAAAAAAAATATTCAAAGTAACTCTCCTGTACCCGGTTTCGCACAGGTTGCAGCCGGTTGGAGAGAGAAAAACGCACAACAATGAGAGAGGAAGGGAAGGATGAGGGGTTCGATGAAGCAGGGAAGACGCCGTCGTCGGAGGCGAGGTTCGCAGCTCTAGGCGACAGGCCTCTGGGCTCAACAGGAGGGCTTGAGCGCAGTCATCTTGGTCCTTCTTCCTCCCATTCGTCTCCAATGGCGGCCCCAAACCCGGATGCCATTGCTGCGGTCGATCCTGTCGCTAGGAAATTCCTCCAGATCTGGCAGATTTTGAGGCCAGTGGTGCACGACTCCAACGAAATTGAAGGCAATTGCTAAGGTCGATAGAGGCAACTATGAGTCGAAGGCAGTTGCTGATCGATTGTAAGTGAAAATTCTAGGGTTAAGGTTTTGGCATCTCCTTGATTTTGCATCTATTAAACCTAATTTAGGGATACATAGATAGAAATTGTTGATTTGGGGTTTTGATTTCTATGGTGTAAATTAGGGATTTTGATTTTGGAATTTAAGGAGGAAGATGAGTTGAAGGCAGGATCGACTAATTTAGGGATACATAAATTAGGGATTTTGATTTTCTTACTTGTTTTAAGGAAAGAAAATTTCGTAAAGGGTGTTTTGCTTGAACTTATATAAGTGTTTGGATTTGTAAATTACCTCCATTAGTCAATTTGTATGTGAATTGTTTCTCTTTGAGAAGCTTTGATTGGTTAGATTCTGAATTTCCCGAGCTTGTGCTTTCAAGCTGTGATCCTATCCCAAAGCTGAAGACTTGGTAGCTGAATACGAGGCATCCCCTCAAGAGTTGCGTTTGTTTAGTGCAACTGACTAGGTTAGTTGTTTAATTGGGTGCATATAAGATTGGTATGGGTAGTTTGAAAATAGGTGCATATCATATTTATTTTACATGGGACTCATCATATGGTTCCATCTTTCCTTGTAACTTCGTTACTCTATCTATATATTTACCTCTTCAAAAAGTGCTTCTTGGTGTCAAGTATGATGCACCTGGAGATGCTTATGCTCCAGCTTTTGTAATTTAGTATGTAGTTATCGCATTTTGTACTTGTGGGAAATTCGAACATGTCAGCCAATGACGATGTACATGACATGTAACGCTATTAACATGCCAGGTAATACCTTTCACATGATAGTTTTGACATGACAGTGCGCAATGTGCGTCGTGGTCGACTGACCGGTGCGTTTTTGTGTCACTTATGATGCACTTGGGAAAGATTATGCTACATAACGAGTAATTGATTATGCGGTTCGCGCACTTTGTAATTATGGGAAATTCGAAGTTGTCGTTCCAAGACATTGTACATGACATGAACTGCTATTAACATGTCATTCAAATACGATGTACATGACACAAGAAATTTTCTTTCCTTAAAAGAAGTAAGAAAGTCAAATTCCCCTTCTTTGAAGAAGTTTCTAAAAACTAATCCCCTCTTTGTGATGTTTTTTCCGAGTAATTCGGTCAGCAAATTATTCAGTTGAGCTTAAGCAAAAAGAATTAAGAAAGATGTTCATCCAATGCTTAAGCAGAAAATCACTCCATATAATTCAAAAATTCCTCATCAGACAGGAAAAAAAAAAGAACAAACAAAACAAATCCTATATATAAGCAATTTGCTCCATCCGACAACTATAAAATCAATCAATTGATAATGAGTTCTGAACTTCTGATTACATAATACCAAGTCTCTCAAAGATGATTTCAAACGGAAAATCCCCAACCTTAATTCCATGGCGTTTAAGGGTGCTAAGCGAGATGCACCGACCCAAAAAACTGATGCGGTAACTCCGTTCACTCCGACTGTCATGTCAAGTGGCGTATGTGACATGTCAAGACTATTACCTGTCATGTATATATAATGGATGACACAATTTGTTTTTTTCTAGTCTATAGTCCGATCGTGGTAGTAAGTGTTTGCCCTTGTTATAGTCCTGTAAGAAGGCACTTGTTTCGGAACAAGTCCAATCAGTAATGAAGGGTTTTGTTACCAAAATTGAAGGCTAAGTTCATGTTCATCCCCAAATCTCAAAACTAAGACAATGTTTTTGTGTTCTAATGGTTTTATAGATGTCGGTTTTTAGGGTTTTGATCAAGATGGTAGACAGAACTCTTTGTAGTCACTGAATGAAAATCATTACGGCAACTATGTACAAACTAAATTGCTGCAACTTTGCCGTCTGTCATGTATGAATAAAAAAGTGACATGTTGATATGTGTAGGTGTCATGTAGTAGGTGAAACTGCCGGAATGAACACAACTCCATGTTTTTGTGTGTTTAGAAATTATAGTTTTATGTGCATTCATTATTTATATGAGTAATGTGATAGTTGGTAAGTATAGTTTTGAAATGGGTTGAGAATTAAAACGAATTGCTGCAACTTTGTTGTCTGTCATGTCTGAATAAACAGGTGACATGTTGAAACGTGTTGCTGTCATGTAGAAATGGAAAATTAAGGGTTGAATTATGTGATAGCAGCACCAAAAATAACTCATAACCCATACTGAATTTACATGTCAGCTATACCGGATTTACATCCCATATAATGTGTTTTACTTGACATATGAAGTTTTTTTACTTGACACCTGAATTTGTGACATATTCTATTCCTTTTTTATGATTTAGAATTCCTTTTGCTAGACTTCTTTTTTTGAACTTGGTTTCAAATTCAGCCTTGGATGATTTCTGAGGTAAGTCCACTCACTCTGACTGTCATGTTAAGTGTCGTATGTGACATGTCAAACCTATTACTTGTCATGTTAAAAACCCATCTTATGATGAATTCAACAGGAAGATGAAGTGTCTTGGCTTTTGATTTATTTTGATATGAAATTGCCTATAATTTGGTGATGTAGCAAGCTTGACTTGTTCTAAACATAAGTTGATAGTCGGCGTTGATTAATGAATAATAAGCCTACGTTGGAATTGAACCCACATCTTTGTGTATGACCACAATACTCTCCCATTGAGCTAATAGGCTACATGTGAAGAATATTTATGTCAAAGAAACTTGATATGTGAGGATCTATCCATTTACCTTGGCCATTATCATTTGCTCTGCACACAAAACACACTCCTGTCTCTTGGACATGGTATTTTCAGATTTTTGATTTTTTATTGTTGATTCTTGAGCTTTCCACATAAAACACACTCATGTCTCTTGCCTTCAGATGAGATATATCTCTTATCTTAGAAGTTTTTCTGATATGATTCAAATTTGATTTTTCATTTAAATGGTGATCAATGCATTAGTAGTATTATAAACAATACCATAGTATAAATAATGAAACACAAAAGAAAACAGGTGGCGAAGAGGTTATGTAACATGCTCAAGTGAATTCCTTCATTAGGTAGTTGGGAAATGATAAAGCTAGAATGCAAATTGTTTTGATAGCCGAATATATAATCAACAGAAATAGCATAACCCAAGTTCCAAATCTAGAAAAATACTTATACTTTTGAGTGCAAGGCACTAAGACAAGCTGAATGTTTCATATTTGCTAAGAGTTCATACAGAGGTACCAGAAGTTTTGTCCAGTAGAACGTAGGATTCAATTACAGGCTTACAACCAGAATTCTTGACATCCAATCAGCCTCATAACACCTAAAACAAAATCAGAATGTTAAACGAAATTTCCTTTAACTGAGTAAGAGAAAAATAGGCAAATCCATCATAATAACCTTGGAAAGCGCCTTGGATGCACATACACACGTAAGTATGTTCCAGGTTCAACATAATCATCTACACGAGTAATTCTAAATTTCTTCTGTGCTTCTTGAACAGTTTTCCCTTTAAGAGAACTTCTTCCTTTTAGAAGTTCCGATGATGTAAATTCTTTATAAAGTCTAACTTGTTCAGAAGATGCAGTTGGTGAGGGCTTTGGACACACTAGTGCATAATACACAACTCTAAAATGAATCAAGTCAGCAACATACCTATATTAAAGGTTTCTTCATTCATTTAGATGTCCCACTTCTCATGAGAGAACAAATAGCACACATGAAAGCCAAATTTACAATGGTGGGAGATCGACAACCTTGTTGATATATTCAGCAACAGACCCTCCTTCTAGAACAACCAAGCGCTCAACTCGTGGAGGGAGTCTTGTCTGGGGACATGGAAGAAGACGATGGTACACAATTCCACAAGTAACAAATCCTAATTCATGTGAACGCTGCATTCATGGACTGAAGCTTTCAAACCTTAATTCAATTCCACAAGTAACAAATCTCCGATCATCTCAACAAATGCCTAATACAAATCCTATTTTAATTCCATACCATCAAATTCTACACCAAACAACAAAGAATTGAAAAGTTGAAGCTGAGGTAGCAAGCAAAACTCAATCAATTCAAAGAACAACTAGAAAAAGAGAGAACTTTACCGTGAAAATGATCCCGAAAGCCCAATATACTGCACAAAGAAACCTAGGTCGTCCCACTTGGAGCCTCATCGGCCTCCTTCTCCCTCTTCTCGAGCGTCGTGCGCCACCCGGGAAGCTTGTCCTGCTCCACCTCCGTCTCCCTTCCTTCTCCCTTCCCCTTCTCTCTCGCGGTGGCTCGAGCCCTCCCACTGAGCCCAGAGCACGGAGCCTCCCACTGATCCCGGAGCGAATTTCTCGCCCGCCTCTGATCCCCTTCTAGTCGCCTGCGCCTCGCCTCAAGGGAGATGCCTCCGCCTGCGTCTCGCCTCGAGCAATTCACCGTCGAGGGAGATGCCTCAACCTGCCCCCGTCTCCGATCCCATTCCTTCTCTCTTCCCTTTCTCTCATTTGCAACGGGCTACCGGGTACACAGGTTACCGGATCTGCAAAAGTTTTCCGAATTGAGTTAACCTTGCAATAAATCCGGATATTTGGGTTAGATTGTGCATTTCCCTCTAAAATCTAATATTTCGGAAAAAAAAATGCACAATACGGTAAGATTGAGTTGCAACTCCATAAGTGTTACCTTATAGGACCTATAAGGTAATGAAATCCATGGTTTCTCATTATAAGGTTCCATATATTTGGATTAAATCAATGACTCGGATTAAATTTCAATAATGAATTATTTTAAATTAATTACCCCTTATATCACAAATCCCTCCTCCTTCTTCACTCTAATAATCATTTGTAGTGTTGGATAAATCAATGTCTTTTATAATTTCATGGATACAACTTAATTAATTTAGGTTTTAGCTTTCCAAATCAATTTAGAGAAGATTATCTTCAATCGTAGAATAAAGTTAATCCAGTCTTGGAATCCAATGAAATGTTACAATGGTGAAGATGGAATGAGTTAGCAAAATCAGTTCGAGCAGTCGAGCTGAATTTCCTCTCCCAATGTTGATTTGAATTTCACATTTTCTAACTGATGTTCTTGTCAGTTTTACAATCGTGTGTTCAATTCAAGTTTCAATTAACTGAATTTCCTCTCACATGAAGCCTCAAATCCATGGATGTAACACCTATTCCGGAATTATCTGAACGGGTGGATTTCTCTAATCTCTTTACGATCTCATCTTCTAATTTTAATTGATTTGCTTTAATTTTCTAATTCGGCGGGATCGACTTTAATTTGCACTACTAGAATTTTGTCATTTAACATCGGCTAATCACCGATGTCTTTCAAAAAAAAAATCGATGTCTATGTGGGTGATGTAAAAAGTCAAAACTTTTTAACATCAGGTAATAGCCAATGTCATTGTTTATTATAGCATCGGTATTATATTTAAATCCGATGTCTTTGATATGGTATAACATCGATTATAAAATACATCCGATGTTATAACATACAAAGACATCGGCTATTACCCGATGTTAAAAAGTTTAAACTTTTTACATCACCCACATAGACATCAATTTTTTATTTTGATTAACATCGGTTTTTAGCTGATTTGTTAAATGAAATATTTGTTTTTTTTTTGTCGTTGTAGCCTATACGGGATTTGAACCCGCATCTTTGTGCTTGAACACATCGCTCTACCAATTTGAGCTAATAGGCTTTAACTTAGATATAATAAAACAAATTACTACCATCAATTGTTGCATTTAGACTAAAGTCACATATAATTATATAAATGACAAAACAATGTGTAAAGAATATTTATTTAACCATTTATGTATGCATCTTGGATTGGAGCTTTAAATAAGCACTCTTGATGAACTCAGCGATGTAGTGTTAGAGTAAAATTGATGAACTCCTGTAAATTAAACATGAATGACTATTGATGCCTTCTTAATATATGATCAAAACAAAGGGCAAAAGGCCTGAAGGTGGAAACTATAACTGATTTACAAAATGGAGAAATGATATTACCTTTAGCCTTTCATCTCCAATAAATGACTTTAAGTTCTGCAGAAGAGAATCAAACACTTAACTAGGGATCAAGTAAACATAGATTGAGGAAACTAAATCAGCCTCAAAACCTCAAGGCTTGTGCAAGCTTCCCACAATGTACGGACTTCTTGGAGTGGGATTCATTGCACAGATATTTACCTTCATTGGACAGGAAGGAGTGCCATCTCGATTTCTTGGAGTGTCTTTCCTTTGGTTTCCACTACCTTTCTCTTCACAAAAAGGACTGCTACCAAGCAGAAGCTAGCGAAGGCAGAATAGAGGAGTTCGGGCCCAAGTTGCTCCAGCAACCGTAAGAACAGCAAACCAACAAAGAAGTTTATCACCTGAGAGGCATGATAAGTACATCATTAGTGTAATCGCAGCAATGATACTCGAATCAAAAATTGATGAAGTCGGTTGAGATGAATCTCTTTATTATAAAATCAGATTTCAGTTCTTATTCCACAGAACTAGATAGTGAGCTGGTTTAGGAAACATCTAAAGAATAGAACACTTTCAGGATGAGCAAAAGATGAAAACAAGAAGAGCAATCCACATATTTATCAGCATGGAGTCATAGAAGAATCACCTAGTGCACAGCCAAGCAAAAGGCCATAGCCTTTGCTCTTATCCGGCTTGGAAGTATTTCAGAGAGTAGAAGACTGGGCACCGGACCAGCCCCCAGAGCAAATGCCAGTACGAACCTGTAAGAAAAAATAATTCACTTGCTATTAAGATTCAATGTGAATGTTTTCTTCAGTAAATACTTGAACAATTATTCAGATTGTCAAAGTAGTTTTCTCATTTTGCAACATAGATGACTAAATGAGCAAGTGCTTCAATATATTAATACTCACATCAAGATGCCACCAACAGAAAGGTACGCTGCACCATCACTTGACACAAAAGAACTTGTAGCACTGACCTCTATAATCATCGCTATGGCCTGAGCATGGTATAAACTCGAAAGAGTCAATAAGAATCACAATAGGAACTGCTGCTTAAACAAAACACATTATAAAGGAAAAAAGCGCATCCCGTCTATTTTGAGATGCTTTGCCACCACATTTACGTATAGCAGCAGCCAAGAGGGTGGATTTTACAGCAGATTGCGCTGCACACACCACAAAATAGACTAAGACACCAGTCCAGGGTGATGCTAAAATGTATTCAGTTTCAGTAAACAAAATAAATAGATGGACAAATATGAACCTGCAAACTGGATGAGGTGTGCGAATGAAATAGGCCCACCCTTGGAGTATGAATCTATCTCCTTCTTCAATTCCTCCAACAAACTCAAAGCTGCAGAGAGCCCTTTATTTTCAGGTCTGTTCTATCTCTGAGCTTCAAGAGACAGAATTCACAAACAAGAACAGAGCAAAGTAATTTTACAGGAAAGACTATATAAAGAAATTGGAGGACCTGTTAATAAAGAAGTAAGCTACTCATTTTAGTGCTAGATTATACACAAAGAACTCGCTATGGAGATATGAATCAAGTTTAGATCGGAGATCAACAACCAAGTTGGAGAATTTCTTTTTTCTTGCATTTTGAATGCTTAAACACAACATAAGTTCCATGATCTTCTTAAATTTAAAAAGCCGTTATAGAAGTACCTGAACCGTATTGATCCATTTGGACCTGCAGTTTTGGTGGCCTAGAAAGTGGACCCGAAGGAAATCAGTTATAGCCAAAGTAATGGGGGATAGTACTATCCATGATCATGATCTGAACTTGTCATAGGTAATGGCATCATTGAGAGCCAAGGTAAGAATGGGCGAAATCAGATCTTGATTCTCCTGAAAGATTAAGATAGATAAGCAGATTAAACTGCCAGCATCCGAATGTACAACCTATCTGAAACATACACGCACACACACATATATATACCTTAATGGCAGTGTATAGAGTCCCTTTGACACTAGCTGTAACCAGTACTCACTGCTAGACTGTAGATATTCATTTTACTGAAGGTATCATCTGGATGAAGACTAAACAGATGAGCAAAAATGGGAAATAAAAAGGCAAAAATACCCAATGATATATATGGAGTATACAATTCTTACCTTCAGAAGCACTCTGAACTCTTTCAAATTTTAGAATGACCCCCCACGTCACATCATCTTCAATGGAGGACACATTCTCACTTCTATTACATTCAATATATACAAGTCTACCAGGTTGCAAGAAAGGTAAGCAATACTTGGGAGATAACTATTTCACGGACTATTTTCTTGTAGCCTATGGAAAAAAAGGGTTAGCAAATGTAGCCTTTATTTTTCCAAGTACTCATTTCCAATCTCATCCTCTATAGTTCCATACAAACTGCATTTTAGAGTGTCATGTACAAGGAAAAGACTAAAATTATGAGACACAGTCCACAATCTAGAAACAAACCAGAGTCCAGATATAATAAGAACAAGAAATTTCAAATGGGCGAATAGGTTATCAATCTAAGATTATATCTTGAGTCAGGGATGGTTGTTTAGCATTAGAGTTGATTTATTTATTTAATATCCTCTCCAAAAATCCATTGTTGTTGGAAGAATTGGGAAAAAAATTGGAGAGATGAAAGCAAACATATCCAATCCCATATCTCAACACTGATTTCCCCATAACATTCCTGCATTTCCAGTTAGCGCCTCAAATTGAATCTTAAATACAACATATTCAACAATCACACTAAACTAGAAGCTAAACTCATCACCAATGATTCGATTTGCGTAGCACAAAGTCTATTTAAAGTTTTCCAAAAATCACACATGACTACATTGAAAATAGATTAGGAACTAGTCCAGAGATTCTATGTACCTCTTTGTCATCCCCTCTTTCCCACATCAGGTTCTCAGCCTGAAAAAGAAAGATATTCCTAGTGATTTTCAAGATAAAGTGCAGTACAAAAATGAAAATAAAGAAGATAACAAACCGTAGATTGATACTCCTTTGTGCCTTCCTCTCTCTTCTTCCTTCGAATTGGTTCCTCCTCTGTAACGATTTCTAGGTCTGGTTCACTCAATTTTGGTCGAACCTTTAGTTGAGATCTATCCTTCGGATAATTAATCTACGGTTTTCCGTGGCACAAAAACCCTAAAAAACTAAAACAATTGAAATACAAGTTGAAGACTTACAAGAGAGGCAGGCAGTGCAAACGAGCAGCACAGAAGGCAAGACATCGGTGAAATGGCGCTGCAAAGAGGGGACGGAGGGATAAAAATGTCGATGCAGTATAAGGTAGGGCGAGGGAGAGGGAAACCGGCGCGAGCAGCAGCAGAAACGACCACCGGATGGAAGAGGAAAAGGTGGAGGATGGAGGAAGGGATACACCGACGACAAGCAGGTGGAGGGACGAGGAGAGGGAGACGCCAGCGCGGAGGAGACGTATCCTGCTCGTTTCGCAATTTGAGAGAGAAGAGGAAGCTTTGAGGGTTAGTATGTAATCTGTATAAGCGAGAGAGGGAGAAGACAAGATCTTTTTTTCCCCTCAAGTCGTCAGGATTGCTTAGGCGGGTTTTTAAATTATTCAACATTTCAATTTCGCACTTTGTGAATTTTTTAGAAAAAACTTTTAACATCGGTCAATAAAACACACACTGATGTTTATTGTATTGTAGACATCTCAATTTAAAAAAATGATATTAAAAAGTTATTTAACATTACCTGTTTTTCTGGATGATGTTAATTCACTGATGTTAAATGACAGAATTCTAGTAGTGTTGGTGCTTGTTTTGGTTGACTAACTTGAAATCAATTGATGGTTGAACAAATATATTTTCTTATCTCTCTTCGATCTCATTTTCACAGGAAGCCTCAAATCCATTGGCGTGCGATGACCATGGGTGTTCGACTGTGAAAATCTCCTGCACTGTTCTAGCGTCTCCAACAGTCCCTCTAAAAAATCTCTAAAATAGATGACAAAATAGCAAAATCTCTAAAACATTTACACTACAACTCCAACAACTTCTCTAGTATACAAATTTCTACATTTATTATACACTATAATAAATGCATAATTTA
This sequence comes from Persicaria tinctoria, assembly GCA_037127255.1. Lineage (NCBI taxonomy): Eukaryota > Viridiplantae > Streptophyta > Magnoliopsida > Caryophyllales > Polygonaceae > Persicaria > Persicaria tinctoria. The sequence continues at coordinate 34,327,536 of JBANSL010000020.1, forward strand.
ATAAATAAAATTTCAATAACTCAATTAAATCAATAGGCAACAACCAATGAACAAATAGGCAGACATTGAAAGGGGTGAATGCATTTAATTTTACAGATTATAACCCTTCCTCTGAATTTAGAGATTTTTTTCTCTCTCCTTCCCATTTCTCTATTTTACAGATTGTTCTACAAGAGATGTTGGGGTGAAAAAACTCATATTTCCTAAAAAATTATCCATTTTCTCTATTTTACAAGAGTTGTTGAGGATGCTCTAATAGCGTTGATCTTATCAATGACTAGAATTATCTAATAATTTAAGTATAGTTGATATAGCTAAGACAGAGTCCAAATACGGTTTTGAGGGTGGAATTGGTGGCGTCAAAACCTATAGGATTTCTCGTTTTTCTAATTTCTTCTATAGCCGATGTGAAAGAATTGTAAAACTGTCAAGAACATCAATTAAAAAGGTGAAATTGAATCAAAATTAGGAGATATTTACTTGAAAGAGGAACTGTGGAGCGGGAGATGTGAGTAGGGAGAGGATTAATTAGCAGGAACAGAGCAAAGAGAGAGAGTACAACAACAAAGTAGAGGTGGAAAAGTGGGAAAAATGGATTAGGCTTATTTGATCTGAGCCATTGAATTAGTTCAATGGTATAAATTATTGTATTAGGTAAATATAAGTAACTTTTTATTAATTAGGAGAGGATCCTGTTTCAACACAATCATGGATTAAAAAAAAGAGAAAATTTTGCACACTTCTATCCGTGATTTGCTGGAGGATTTGGAGGTATTCCGGGCGGGTTTGGAGGTGGTGCTAGCGGTTTTCGATTTTTTTTAAAATATAAGGTAAGGATTTAGAAGGTGTCAAACCCGACTAATCCACCATCCAATGACATCCCTTCTAGTAAGGGAAAGAAATTTCGGGTGCGACATGATTGTCGCGTGTTCCATTATATGTCGTAGTTGCGCCACCTTGTCTATCACCCTGTTTGGGGTTATTTTGACTCACATTTTAACCGTTTTTCTATTTTAAAGATTAGAAAAATATTATAGATTTTGGAAAACATCTATATTTTTAGAGGGATTGGTAGTAAATGACCCTTGCCCCACTCAACTTTGCAAGCCTAACCCACTATCCATATAACTTGCAAGGGTTAACCCTCCCCCTTTGAAAATTTGCATCCCAGCCAGTTGAAAAGTGGGGTTGAAACCGGAGAAATTAATGAGGTGAGAGGGTGTGACTTAAGGGAGAGAGAGAGGGGGATGTGTAACAGTGATAGAGGAGCGGCAGATCGAACACAGAAGGGGAGCGGCAGATCGAAGGAGAAGAAACTATAGGGTAGTGAGGGGGATTTGTGACAGGCGCCGGATCGGAGAAATCGAGGGGAGCGGTGGTGGCGGAGGCGTCGGAGAAGGGTCGGACGCCCGATTAGATTGGAATCCAAACTGACCCAATTCATCTCCTCCTTCCTCGTCTGTCTCTCTCTCTCTACCAACAGATGGGAAGGTTGCCCTAATCACCGCGGAGCAAGCGGGATCGGTGAGGGAAACCGTTAGGCGCTTCGGTTTCGACTCTAGCACCACCGTCTCGCCGTCGGACTATTGTTCTCGCAGCTTCGGCGCCCTGTGTGTACCGCCGCCTCCTCCGATGATCCTGGTTGCGGTGCTTGGAAGGATAATTACTCATCTCACCAAAGAGATTCTGCACTCCAAAAGGTCTCCCTTTCTTCGTCTTTCGTTTTCTCAATCGATCAATTGCTCGTCTATCTTTGATTATCTCATGATGTGAATTTGATTTGTTTTTTTGGTTGGCATGTGAATTTGATTTGTTAACTATACTAGTTGAAAACTTAATTCCTGAGATGCTATTTTATACTGAACACTTTCACACTTGTATGATTGCTATAGAACTAAGCCAATGAATTGAATGAAATTAGGGAAATTCTCAGTGCTATCTATTCCTGCTGTGAATTGCATATCACTGTATCAAATCTTGCCCAGGTGAACTTAAGACCCGTTTGATATCGATATCTAGATATCAGATATGGGGTTATCTACTACAGAGTATTTAGTATTTGGTATACCCCAATATCAATACCAAACGGGGCCTAAGTGTGTCCTTAGTTGATATCTTGCTTTATGCCTAATGTTTTGCCATCATCAGTGGCATAATCTTTGGTTGCAGACATGTCTTAATTTTCACTTTGCCATGTGATAATTCTATCAGGTATATATAGAGACGGTGAACTCCTAACTGCAGAGGATTAACGCCTTCGTGCGTTTGCACTACATATCTAGTCATATCTGAGTTTCTATAAACAAAGCTCTTTGTAGTCATTGAATGAAAATCAAGTAAATTCAATTTTTTGTCTCATACCAAACAATTCATGAGTCAAGTAAAACAAGTCGCGTGTCATGTAAAACAATTCACGTGTCAAGTAAAACAATTCACGTGTCATGTAAAACAATTCATGTGTCATGTAAAGCATTCCAGCCTCAGCGTTTGTACATATATGCAGTACTGATTGTTCCCTTGGCACGATCATATACGGTTCGCAAGTAATTAGACAAGCTCGATCTCGAGCTCGAATTCCACACTAGTGTAAACATACCCTTTAACGACATATAGAAAACGTCATAGAAGACATAACATGATGTTTTCAAACGCCATACCCAGATGCCGTCAAAGGTGAGTATAATATTTTGCATTGTTTAATATTGTTCTTTCCAAAACAATGGCACAATATATATTAGTAGGTTTATTTGATGAAACACATCGAACTTGAGAGCGAAAAGCGATGTCTACGTTTGTAAATACGTCAACCATTAAGATACATATCGCTTTAAGTATGTGCTTTTCTCGTGTCATGTACATCGTATTTGAATGACATGTTAATAGAAGTTCATGTCATGTATATCTTCTTTGAATGACAAGTTCGAATTTCTCATAATTACAAAATGCGTGAACCATATCAAAGCAAGTGATCAAACCAATGTTTTTCCCTTGTTTATCGATCACCCTTTAATAACTTTTATTTTCTATTTGAGGAGATGATCGAGAGGTGAAGGATGAGCCCTTGAGGTGACATGACTAGCAAGATTGACAAAGATTATTCAATGGCACACACAGGATTCATGGGAAATCCTAATTACACTAGCAAGATAGAGATTACAAATTCAATTTTTGTCTCCTACCAAACAATTCATGAGTCAAGTAAAACAATTCACGTGTCATGTAAAAACAATTTACGTGTCACATAAAACAATTCACGTGTCATGTAAAACAATTCTCGTGTCATGTAAAGCATTCCAGCCTCAGCGTTTGTACATATATGCAGTACTGATTGTTCCCTTGGCACGATCATATTCGGCTCGCAAGTAATTAGACAAGCTCGAGCTTTAATTCCACACTAGTGTAAACATACCCTTTAACGACATTTAGAAAACGTCATAGAAGACATAACATGATGTTTTCAAACGACATACCCAGATGTCGTCGAAGGTGACTATGGTATTTTGCATTGTTTAATATTGTGCTTTTCAAAAGAATGACACAATATAGATTATTAGGTTTATTTGATGAAACACATCGAACTTGAAAGCGAAAAACGATATCTACGTTTGTAAATACGTCAACCATTAAGATACAAATCGCTTTAAGTATGTGCTTTTCTCATGTCATGTACATCATATTTGAATGACATGTTAATAGCATTTCATGTCATGTACATCTTCTTTGAATGACAAGTTCGAATTTCCCATAATTACAAAATGCGTGAACCACATCAAAGCAATTGAAATCCTAATTACACTAGCAAGATTGACAAAGATTATTCGATGGCACATAGGATTCATGGGAAATCCTAATTACACTAGCAAGATAGAGATTACAAGAATGCATGTTTTTCTACTTGCATACAAGAAGCCTATAGGTTGCAGCTGAAGCTGTTCCTCTACGAGGTTAAGCAGCAACAGAATTCTGATGTAAAAATAAGATCCAGACCAAGTCTGATGCAGGCTAAGTCTGCAATTGAAGAGCTAAACGACAAGATGGATGACGACTTCAAAAGGCTAGGACAAGAGGTAGAATTCAAGTAATGCTAACTGTGAACAAACCTGGTGGAGATGTAAAAATAAGACTCAATGCCAGTAGCAGGAGTTGAACCCGCACATACCATTGCAGTATATAAATCTATCATCGTTGTTGCAAAAGGATTCACTAATTTGTTTGCTAGCCAGTTGCTCGAAGGTGCTATAGCTGATAGTTTTAATGTTCTGACAAGTGATCAAATGGGTTTTGATCCGGGAGGAGACTTCACTATAGCTAATAGGGATGAACTGCAGTCATTTAATCCGGGAGAGAATCCTATTGATGAGATCTCTGAGATTAGCAGTGATGATCAAAATGAATTGAAGGTGCCCAAGGTTAATAGGCAGAAAGTGGTTAAGCTACTGATTTTGGCCACAATGGAAGATGGTTAAGGTTTTGCATACAGTTGCTGCCAATATTCATTTAGAGTTTACTTTACGTGTCATGTAAAACAATTCACGTGTCATGTAAAACAATTCACCTGTCAAGTAAACGATTCACGTGTTAAATAAAACAATTCACATGTCAAGTAAAATACATTATGTGTCATGTAAATCCGGAATGAGTGACATGTAAATTCAGTATGGGTGACGGGTAATTATATGATGTAAATCCAGTATGGAGAACATGTTTTCTAAAGAGGTAATCAACCTTTTTCTTCATGAAAATTTGGCCAAAAATGATGTATGGATTATTTTTGGTGTTGCTGTCATAGAAAAGAGAGGAAAAAGTGCTCGATTTCGATAGAAAATTGTGTAAATTTGTCCACATAGCACCAAATCGAGTTCTCTAACTTCCTATAGCTTTCTAAAGATGTAATAAACCTTTTTATTCATGAAAATTTGGCCAAAAATGAGGTATGGATTATTTTTGGTGCTGCTGCCATAGAAAAGAGAGGAAAAAGTGCTCGATTTCGATAGAAAATTGTGTAAATTTGTCCACAGAGCACCAAATCGAGTTCTGTAACTTCCTATAGCTTTCTAAAGATGTAATCAACCTTTTTTTCATGAAAATTTGGCCAAAAATGAGGTATGGATTATTTTTGGTGCTGTTGTCATAGAAAAGAGAGGAAAAAGTGCTCGGTTTCAATAGAAAATTGAGTAAATTTGTCCACAGAGCACCAAATTGAGTTCTGTAACTTCCTATAGCTATCTAGAGATATAACCAACCTTTTTCTTCATGGAAATTTGGCCAAAATGAGGTATGTTTTTTTTGGGGGGCTGTTGTCATATAAAAGAGAGTAAAAACTAAAAAGTGATCGGTTTCGATAGAAAATTGTGTAAATTTGTCCACAGAGCACCAAATTGAGTTCTGCAACTTCCTATAGCTTTCTAGAGATATAACCAACCTTTTTCTTCATGGAAATTTGGCCAAAATGAGGTATGCTTTTTTTGGGGGGACTGCTGTCATATAAAAGAGAGTAAAAAGTGCTCGGTTTCGATAGAAAATTGTGTACATTTGTCCACAGAGCACCAAATTGAGTTATGTAACTTCCTATAGCTTTCTAGAGATATAAACAACCATTTTCTTCATGGAAATTTGGTTTTTGGTGCTGCTGTCATATAAAAGAGAGTAAAAAGTGCTCGGTTTCGATAGAAAATTGTGTAAATTTGTGCACAGAGCACCAAATCAAGTTCTGTAATCAAATTGTGTCCAGTACAAAACCACAGGGTGTCTAGTATACACCCATAGGGTGTCAACTGTCAACCATAGGGTGTCAGATGTCATGTAAAACAATTCAAATGTCATGTAAAAAAATTGACAGGTCATGTAAAACAATTCAGGTGTCATGTAAAATAGTTCACGGGTGACAGGACAGTGATGCGAATATTATTCAATGGTACATCATCAAATAGGCTATGACAGAAACTAAAATTGAGCAAAGCTGAGATACAATCTCCATCAACATTAACTTGCTAAATCCAATTTCGACAAGCATATAACTTAAATTATTCATGAATAATAAGCCTATGTTGGAATTGAACCCACATCTTTGTGTATGACCACAATGCTCTCCCATTGAGCTAATAGGCTATATGTAAAGAATATTTATGTCATAACATGCCTATAGAGGCAAAACATGTAAGACAACGTTTTTTTTTTGTTATCAAACAAGGTTGAGTAATCAAGGAAAGTATATACCTACCTTGACATCATTGAGGAATATGAACTTCCACCCCTTGATCACTCATCATACCGAAAAAAATGCCGTCTCCAACTCCAAGCAAGTCAAGATTGAAGACAATATATAGATTAGATTTGGAACAAAGGCGAAATTGAGCACAAAAAACAACTTACCTCCCTCTCATTACACAAGAATCTGCACAAGCACCTTTGAATTGTTTTACATGACAATTCAATTGTTTTACATGACACCTGAAAGGGTCACAAGTCCCTGCTTTTTATCATTAAGATGTTATGATTGTCGGCAATGTATATGGGTATTTGCTTAATATGTATGGATTTTGTTGAAATTTTCATAATCTTTAGATTCATCCATTCTGCTAAACTATATCTGCTCAATGATGTTATCCAATTCCTCCCATTAGACTAGAATTTTGCTCACAAATTTCAATATTTATGATCTTCTCTCTTGTAATACAGAAATTTCAACAACAAGAAAACAAAACATAAATGAAAAAAATCCAGACAATGAAACAGCTCCACATCATTCTCCGGTTCCAACTACTCTATGTAAAGACTATAAAATTCAAAATCAGAAATGAAAAGGAACAATTCCTTGCAGTAGGTTGGAATCTTTAAGCATTTCTTCGTTGCTAGAGAGCAATTCCAAAAGAAACTGTTCTAGTTCCACATCAATTTCTGGTTTCAACTGCTCTCCTCCCTGACTAAGCAAATTGCTGTAATAAAAACGATAGCAGTAAAAACGGCAGGCATATTCGAACCATACCTCCTAAGAAGATGATTGGCGAGGTTGGAAAGGTCGGGGATGGCGAGGTCGGGGATGACGCTCTGAGAGGTGGTTGCAGCTGAGGGAGAGGTCGCGGAGGGCCCCGATCGGAACCCTAGCCGCCGCCTCCGACCTCCTTCCTTCTCCTTTCTTGTCGACTGCGCTCGAGCCCTCCCATTGAGCCCTGAGCCTTGAGCCCGGAGCCTCCGCCTCCATCGCGCCTCGATTCCCTTCCTTCTCCCTCCTTTATCGCCCGCCTCCGATCCCCTTCTCTCTTTCCTTTCTCTCCTTTCTCCTTTGCAATGGGCTACCGGCTGTACCTAGCAAGCAGATATCCGCATTTCAGCAATTTTTTTCCGGATTGGGTTACTCATGCAAAGTTTTCGGATAATAGGGTCATTTTAGCAAAATACCCTATTTTTTTATCAATTTTTTTTAAGAATGAGTAAGAGTATTTTTAAATTTTTTAAAAATCTCTAAAATTTGGAGATGTTACAAATGTGATGATGTTCATCTATTACTATTATAAAACTAGAAACATCTCTCACCTACGTGACTTCACCAAAAGGATATGTTCCACATGTCATCATCTGAATGAATTCACATCCCCTACTCCTTTTTACATCTACATGTGCACCACTAATATATATCTACATCATTACTTATTTTTTGCCACGTCTTAGTTACCACCACCTCCACTAACCACCCATTGTCATATCTTACTATCTTAGTAACCACCACCTCCACTAAACACCCCACTAACTCCACCAAAATATTTCAAAATTTTAAAATGGTTTGCCTAATTAACCAATGAAATTCAACCAATTACATACTAACATACCATTTATTCAATTAATAGAAATAAAATGAATGGTATATTTAATGAATAAAGCTTACTACACTTCATTTCCAGGTTATCAAAATATAAATAAAAAATATTTTTGAAAATAGGAAAAATTGGTAGTATTCAAAATCTTATGACAATAATAGAATTTTTTTTGAATATTTTCAATGCATTAGTCTATGATATTTATGCATATAATCCTGTGATTTTCCTTCCTTCTTAGTTCTTATGTTCTTTTTTTTTTAAATCAAACCATTCAAATATATAGGTAAGAAGTATCCGTCATAATAAAAGCTTGTACATGATACAACAATAGTCTTTATCTTCTAATCGTATGTTTATAGGCACACATAAAAACAATCGATTGTCATCTTAATTACATTGGGTTAGCACTTCTCTTTACTATTAATTATTAAGGAATCGCTCGAATAAAGAATTATAAATAAAACTTCTAACAAATCATTATTTTATTATTATTATTCCATCATTTTTATACATTATTTAGTTCTTTTGTGCATATTGTACATAATACTTCCACTTGTCTTTCAAAATTAATTACATTAGAACGTAAACTCAAAATTTTAAACAAATAACCGTGTCTTAAACACGGGACTCACACCAGTTTAAATAAAAATGGAAATTGTTGAAGATGCGAGTGATGTTCCTTTTTCATATTTGTAATACCTTTGTGTTTAGAATATCGAATTTGTTAATTTTCTTTTGCCTGGAGGTCTCGTTTGGTTACCTTTCTACTTCCCGGGAAGTACAAAATCCCAGGAATTAGGTTTCAATATATGTGTTTGGTTTTCATTTTGTAAATTAAAAAAACACAAGAATTGAAGTTCGTAGGAATTTCAATTCCTATGAAAATGTGGAATTAAACTTACCTTGAAGGGGGTCGGTAAGATCTACTTCCTCCTTTCTATTATCTAAATTCTCCTATTATTTTAATTTTTTATTTAAAAAATCTCCAATTTTAAATAGGATTAATTTAAAAATCAAAGAGCAAATGTTTATAAGAGTGATTTTAAATAAATTACCATAAAAGTTTAATGTTTAACCAAACAAAATGTGAAAATTGAATTCATGGTAAATGATTTTGAACCAAACATATTTTTGCAATTCATATGAAGTAGAATTTATGGGAATTACATTTCTCATGAAGTAATTTCCCAGGAAGTATAATTTGTATTTTGTGGAACATCTTTGAAGATCATCTATGAAGTTGTTAAAGATGGTTAAATAAAACTTGTTGGTGTTTAAGTTTGTGTTAGAAAGATGGATTTTAACCTTATAACAAATAAACAAAAATAAAACCTGCCACATGCAATTCTAATTCACGTGTTCACATGTTGGAATATGGGATTGTTTCCAATTGAAAAGATTGACATATCATAAACAACATATAAGTTTGACGGATTACTTCTCCCATTGTCCTTGGTTTTGAGATGCAACCTCGTTGATTTATAGGTTGTTCGTATCTCCTGTGCGTAGACTCGCACACAACTTCGCTTGTCTTAGCCCCACAGAGCCCAACCGACTTTAACATAACATTGTCCGATAAAAGTTTCTCGAAATATCACATGTTATTGAATTATATGGTGAGGTCCCCTCTAATGTTATAGTACATTATTTTCAATCAATACTCATCCACATATATTATCTTGTCTAGATAGCTATGATTTATGTGTGGTCTGAGACCACACAATAATAGCAAAGTTGTAACTATATACAATTCAAATGCAACATTAGTTAAACAATGTTGCCTCAAATATATAACAACAAACCTATTTGATCATCTTCATAAAATTAAGCTAAGCCAATCACAAAGCATCTATGGAAATTTCAATTCCGTTACTATTTTCCCTCTTTTGTTTCTCACTTTGCATAATAAAGTTGTGTTTTTCAGGCCATGGGACGGGCAAGTATAACAAACGTCCTCCGGGGCCAAAACCGTGGCCAATTGTCGGCAACATCTTGCAACTCATCGACAAGCCTCATCGTGCTTTGGCCGACCTCTCGAGGAGCTATGGCCCTCTCATGTGGCTCAAGCTAGGCAGCGTCGACACCTTGGTTGTGTCTTCGGCTGACATGGCTAGAGAGGTCTTTGTAAAGCACGACTTAGCCTTCTTTGATCGGAAAGTGCCTGAGGTCTTAAGAGCCATCAATCATAACCTCCATTCTATGGCATGGTTGCCGGTGTCACCCCAATGGCGAAACCTGAGGAAGTTAGCCGTTGCCCTGTTGTTCTCTAAGAAGCGTTTGGATGCCAATCAGCCACTTCGCCACAAGAAAGTGTATGAACTCCGAGAGTACATAGGCGAGTATTGTAGGAACGGCCAAGCTGTGGATATTGGTTGGGTGGCATTTACAACGTCGCTAAATTTGTTGTCGAATACCTTCTTCTCCATCGTTATGTTAGATTATAGCGGCGCATCATCCCACGAGTTAAAGGGCATTATTTTGAGTATAGCGGAATGTACTGGAACGCCTAACTTGGCTGATTTTTTCCCCGTGCTTAGTCACTTTGATCCACAGGGATTGAAGCGAAAACTTACAAATCTCTTCTCCAAATTGTTTGAGTTGTTTGATGACATGATAAGGCAGCGCCTGTCTACTAATCCGTCGGATTTTTGTTCTAACGACGACGTATTAGCGACGCTTCTTCAAATTAGCAAGCAGGATGGTTCCGATCTCAATCTTGTTGATATCAAGCATCTACTTATTGTATGTCATTTTTTCTCACTTGATTTGCTTCCTTGATTTTTATGCATCATTTACATATGGATCCTAACTCTAGAAATATATATTCCTATATATTGTATCTGTTTGAATTCGAGGGATAAACGGATTACACTGAATAGTGGAAGCAGAAACAAGATCATCTTGCGTTCAAATTCGATCATCAGGTAGATCTCCATAGCCTTGAATCTTATTGGAGATTCATGAGCAGTGGAGAACCTGTGATAGAGAAGAACTTATGTTCCATAGCCTACACACCATGATAGAGAATTGGAGAGAGAGTTTCTTATATATGAGATTTCTCTAGAGATCAGATAGACCGTTGATGAGAAGAAGCGTCTGTTCTCCCTATCCTTTTTTTTTTCTTATCAGTTCTTCTTATTTTTATACGATTAAGAGAACTTATCTATATATATATATATATATATATATATATATATATATATATATATATATATATATATATATATATATATATATATATATTATTTATCTTAATTGTTAATGAATAAGAATTATTTTCCTAATTACATAAATTAAAGTTTTATCTTTTGGGAGGAGCTTTAATCTATGTCTGATTTATCTAAAATAATTCTAACAACATCGCGCAGGACTTCTTCGCTGCAGGAACAGAAACAACTTCAAATACACTTGAATGGGCAATGACCGAGCTACTCCGCCACCCATCAAAGATGGTGAAAGCCCAAGAAGAGATCGATGGAGTCCTAGGCAAGGACGCAACCATCCAAGAATCCGACATCCAAAGTTTGCCTTACTTGCAAGCAATAGTAAAAGAGACCTTTCGATTGCACCCACCTTTGCCGCTACTATTGCCCCACAAGGCTCAGGAGGACGTAGAGCTATGCGGCTACCACATACCAAACAACACACAAGTGTTGATCAACTTATGGGCTATCGGACGAGACCCAAAGAGTTGGGAGAGGCCAACCGAGTTCTTGCCTGAGAGGTTCTTGGAGCGCGGTGACATTGACACAAAGGGTGTGTGAGTTTTGAGCTTATACCGTTCGGAGCAGGGAGAAGGATATGCCCAGGCATGCCAATGGCGGATAGGATGTTGCACGTTATGTTGGCTACTCTTGTTGATGGTTTTTGTTGGAGGCTTCCAAATGGGGTGGGAAGAGAGAAAGTGGACATGAATGAGAAACTTGGAGTCGCCTTACAAAAGGCCAACCCTTTACTAGCAATCCCTATTCCTAAGTGATTTTTCATTGATTTAATTGCCAAGTGTTTATGATTTACTTACTACATCTTATATGTGTTATTCGAGATGAAGTGACTATCCCTATTTTCGATTATATGTGTGATTTTGAAATTGATTAATGAATATTAGATTGAGAAGTGAGAATCTGCATCTCAATTTTAACTTAGAGAGAATAGGATGGGATATACCAAAAAAATCCAGGTTTTGCAAAAGTAACTCCCCCCTAAATTTTTTGCAAAAGTAGCAATAAGCCCTCCAAAATTGCAAGAATAACAGGTTCATATGAATGCCTCACCTAGGTAACCATAATGATGAGGGTTATTAATTAACCTCATCAAATCAACCGCAAGGAAAAAGCAAACCCCCTTGGAATGTTGAGTCGGTTTCACAAAGCCATAGAGAAAAGGAAAGCTGGGGAGAGAGAAGAATAAAGAAGCACCATTTTTTACTGTCATACATTTTTTCTATCACACGTTTTTTCTTTGCTGGCACATATTTTTTCTTTATTGGCACGAATTTTGTAATTATTGGCACTTGTTTTAGCAACTTATAACCTTTAGTGCACATACTTGTATATCAGGTATAAAAACAAGTGAGTCATGGTTAGAAATAGGTACAAAATGACTGGCCTGCGTACTCCTCTATCAACATTGCTCTGTGCGAATTTCGCCCTTCGAACACCCAACCACCTCGTTCACGTTCCCACCGGTCGTCGAACATGAGAGTGAGAAAGACCAGCCTTTTCTCCCCTGCTCGAATGTAAGAAGAGAACATGGTCTTATCACTTTGGGTGGGGGTATGAAGATGATGGGGAGTAGTAATGGCCATAAAACGAATACTGCAAGCTTACTTATCCATGGTCATTCTCCTGCACTTTACTTGTCACCTTTGGTTGATCTGTTATCGTGGTTGTGCAGGTTTCAGCGGCTGCAATGTTCGTGACAGAGGTTAGAAACTTTGTGCCAGCTTCTCTGTTTTTTATGCCAGACATGACTTTCTAAATGACAGAATCTGTACGGTCTATGTTCATCGGGTCGTTGGCGCCCAAAAACTCAGAAGGGACTGCACCTTTGGATGAGTTGGTTTTGGGAGAAGTCTATCGCCACAGACTGAATGCCTACTTGGGTGCCAATTTCTTTGAATGACACATACAACGGAGAGGGCCACGCTCGTTCTCCCGTGGTCGAGTTGAGAAACTTGAACGCATCTCAGTCGGAATCGTCGTACACTAGAAAAGATCTGCATCCCTCTTTGTCGATGATCATCCTCCTAACATCCCCAAACTTGTCAATGATCATCCTCCTGACATTCCCAAATTTCAACATGGCTCTGTTCGAACTTGGGTCTTCGAACACCCAACCACCTCATCCACTTTTCCATTGCCCATCGACCACAATAGTAAGAAATACGAGCTCTTTCTCCCCTGCACTTGTAAAAGCATATAATAGTTTTAGCACTTTCAATGAGGATATGAAGAAAAGTGGAAGTAGTGATGGCCATAAAAAGAAACTCACAAGCTTACTTACCCCTTTTTGTGAATATATACTGTATGATGTTGGCATGTGTCACTTTTCATCTGGCATGTAATAGTCAGTTGCTGAATGTCCGACATATAACTGGTAATTGGGTCCACCTTTTCCTCCCGATCAGCTTCAATAGAGAGGCTTTTGATTTCCTCCATTACCTTGAGTTGAGATGGAAGGGTGGTGGGATTCCTAAACTTCTCTTACTTTAAAAAGGCAATCATTTCTCCATCCTTTTTTTTGGCGCCAAGATGCAAAGTGGAGGTGCATTAAATGATCCATAACATCACCCCCTCTCTTTTCAACATCTCAAGTCGGGTGAAATTTGTGATTGGGTCTTCCTACCCTCTCCCATGACAACACGTGTGTTGCCCCATTCTCTCCTCTGCCCGGATGCAATGTTTTTTTTTTTTTTTTTTTTTACCTGTAACCGGAAGCTCCCTTCTCCATTTTAATTGCAAAACTAGCATTTGTCACCCCCCATGCTATTTTTACAGTGGACATGCTACTTTTGTCAAAGCCAGCCAATTTTGGTATATTTGTGCAATTTTTCCTTTAACTTAATCTGCATATACAATAAGTTAATTAATATGCAAAATTCTCACACATATATACCATTGCAAGACAATATATATGGGTTTTTTTTTTATGATTTGGTACTTATTTTTAATAAATATGAAATTTAAAAAAAATAAAACAGTTAATATTTTATATAGTTTTTATAATCTTACAAAAATGTTTTAAGTATTACTAATTTCATTTACCTTATAAAGTAATAATTTGTAGAAAGTTGCATAAAGTTGTAATCAAAATGTTGTACGTAGTGCCCCGTTCGGGGTGGCTCAATGGTGGGGAGTAAGGGGATGTCAGGAGATCTCGGGTTCGATCCCTACCTCCGCCCCTTTCTTTCGATTAAAATTCAAGGTTTGTCTTGCTCTTTTCCAGTGGGTCGAGCCGGTCGGCGCAAACCGGTTTACCTGGTGCGTGGCTCTTGCCGGTTGGGTCACGCGTCCAGATTTGCCACCAAAGGTGAGTTCCTCGTTATAAAAAAAAAAATGTTGTACGTACGTAATATTACTAAACTTAATCCACCTTTTTCAATTTGCAGAGAGTTGTAATAATTAATATTACTAATTAATTTCAGTTACGTTATAATTTTCTAAATATGCAATGAAAGTTTTTTTTTTTTTTTTGATTAGGACAAAATTCGAGCTCAGACAAACCTGAAACTCGAGAGGCCGACGAATTGGCTGACGGACTAGCCGTCAACAAACAACATACTACAGAGTACAGACACAAATATACACAGATGAAAGAAAACGCCCAAATAACCCGAAAGAGTCGTCCGCCAACAGTAAGGACGAGGGAGATCCAAGGCGGGCCACGAATGCCGAGAACACGGGGGAGTGCAATGACTCTCACAGCGACTTGACGCCGAGATGGCGGAGAACAGTAACCCACTATCGGAAAGGGCAAAACCAGGGGAAGTGTGGATCACCAACGTTGCCCCCACCTAGATGAAGGATCTTCGAAGACCACGAACACAACCACGATCCTCTCGATCATACTGGCAGCCCGATACTGCAACCCACCTCGAAACTAAACGCCACCACACCAAAGCAACGACCCACCGCCAAACGAACGAACAAAAACGGATCAATAAGGGAAAATCAAGCATCTAACGAAAATTTGTCTGCAACTTATTCATAAGATTAAGTATATAATATATTCACCAAATTAAGCTATATGTGTATATAAATTATTATTATTTAATTAAGTGGGGTTAGGCCCAAAGAAAGGAATTCGAGTTCTGTGGCCTTCTACAATCTACATCCTTTCTTTCTTTCTTTCTTTCTTTCTTTCTTTTTTCTTTTTTTTTTTAAACAAAAGCGTTCAAAGAACGCAGGAAGAACTAGGGTTGAGTGGAAGACGGCGAAGGAGAGCCACCGGGACGAACGCCTACAACGAAACGTCTAGCGCCACAAACACAAAACCAATTTTCAATACTCGCTTTGGAATCGAGGGGTTCAGACTCAGACAACGGAAGAGGAAAAACTCCACAACCGCCGGTGAGGAAGACGCAGGCGCCGGAGCGTTATTGTTCCAATTGAAGGATTTGGAAGACGAGGAGGGGGAAGGCCCACAGCCACGACCACCGACCAACCAAGGAGGTGAGCGGCGACGGCATGCTTCCAGGCTCCGGGATAGAACGGTGAACCAGAGACACCACCACCAGACGGCGCCGACAGTGGGAGGCTGTAGATAGGGTCAACCGCGAGATTGGGTGGCAGAGCTCAAGAGCCACAAGCTCTCGAACCCGTGGTTTGAAAATGGGGGATTGCTGCTTGGATTTGGAAATGACAAAAGATGATTTGGGGGCAAGAACCCAGAAACAACGAACGTTCCAACCCAAAATGGTGTTTGGTTAAAATCCGATAAAGGATTTTCGGATTTAGGGTTGCTCAGATTCACAAAGATCGTCGCCGATGGCCGAAGCCGGGTTGAGGCGGCCGAAACCGGGTTGAAACGGCCGGAGCCGGAGTAAGCCGGTCGGAGCCGGGGGTGGGACTCCCTTCCTCTCTCTAGATTTCTAGAGAGAGGAGAGAGCGTTTTTTGTTAAATATGCAATGAAAGTGTTTGATTTGAATAAGAAACTTACCATAAATGAGGTAAATGTGTATACACTATACAAGCCACCACATCATGAGGTTATAAGCGTGTACACGTATAATTGCTTCGTTCTCTATAAATATATAATTTTGATAGTTTAGTTGGATATTTAGTAAGTAAAGTTTGACTTTGCTTCCTCAACCTATATAATTTAATCAGATATTTCGGTTTTTCTATTCTATATTCTAAGAAGGTAAATTATGAAATATTTCCTCTAGATACACCCAATTTAAGATAAATCGTAGATATTTAGTTAACAATGTTCGATTTTGCTTCCTCAACCTAGGTATTTTTTGTTAGATATTCAGCTAGCAAATTAATTAGTTCGATTTTGCATCCTTAATCTCCGGATGATTATTTTTTTGGAAGTAAAGGGGATTTCTATCCTGAAAAATCAACGGGGGATGGATCGATGTGAATCGATAGGACCGAGGACCGCTTCATCACTTTTTTTCCACATACACCGGGGTTCAGGGATCACTTATTAATCAAAGCTACCAATCACAAGTTGGTGTAGTGGTTGTGGGGCTACATCCCATGCCAACAGGTTCGAAGTTCGAATCAAATTGGAAACATGGAGTCGCTTGTGAGTGGGAGGGTCAACCCCACTTAAATGGTTCATACAGTACCCGATCCAGACGTAAAGCGACTGAGTCGATCGAACTTATTAATCGAAGCTAGAGGCTCCCTTTGGCCTATCATTTCTCGGCCGACCTCGTGGGTTTGATCTTGTGTGTTATATAATCTCATTTTGATTATACGCCGATTTGCAAAAATACACCAAATTGGTGTTCGGTTTGCAAAAGTACACCCGTTTTATGAGAATAGCAAAAATAGGGTTGGTGGGTCATTTGTGTTAAAAAATAGGTCATTTGTGCTAAAACATAATGAATGATTTTACCTTTAAATTTAAATGTAAAAATCATTTAAAGGAGAATTATTAATTAAAAGAAAAGTAAAAAATATATAAAATAATGAAATATATATTAAAATAATGTTTTGATATTTTTTTCTCAGAAATTTAAAAATAATTAAACTAGGCGGATGAAATCGTTGCCCTACTAAGAGAATTAATAGTGACATGAATAAAATTTGTTATTGACAGGCTATAGGTTCTTTATGACAAAGCTAATAATTAATAATGACAGGATGAAGTCTATAATAGGGTAGAGAATAAAGACACGATTTTATCCATATCATAACTTGAAATTAAAGGTCTGTCCAAGATGACAAAGTTATTTGTTCACAACGACAGGAGTAATGTTCATAGTGACAAAGCTGTAGGTTTACTTTGACAGGATTGAAGCTATAATCGGGGAGAGAATCGTTGAAGATGCGGTAAATCATATCTTCAGGATTATTAACCATATTTACAAAAGAATTGTCAATATATATCTTGAAACCATAATATTATCACATTGACAGGATGAATATTGTCATTGACAATCCAAATATGAACATTGACAGGATGTGATAAAAAATCGGCAGGAGATTGAGTAAAGAGATAGGGCTAAGGTCGGAGGGTTGGTCGGGCTTCTCTTGGAGTCGAGCACGGGTTAAGACAATAGAGGTCGACGATGGAGCAGAAGCCAGAGAATGACTGCGTCGAAGAGTGAGTGCTGCGACGGAGGGTGAGGACAGCGACGGAGCCGGAGAATTAGTGTAGGCTAAGGTCAGAGCACCTGAGACTTAGGGTTGGTCAGGCGGCTCTTGTGTGTTCGGATTAGGGATTGAGATTGGGTCGGTCAGGGGCTAACTGTTAGGGATTAGGATTGGGATTTTTTTTTTTTTAATTCCAGATTTTTTTATTTAATTATTTAATATAATTTAAAAATGAATTTAAAAATATAAGAAAAATGATAAATACCAAAAATATTTGGTTAAATTTGGTGAATATCCATTTTTCATGTCAAAATTAAGTAAATGTCCACTTTTTTTACATAATTAAGTAAATGTCCATTTTTTTCCAAAAATACCCTTCCTTCCCCATCTCTAACCCTTCCTCCTTCCCCTTTGACAATTTTTAATTTTAACATTGATTAGTCAGCATTGACCATTCCGGTCAACGCCTGCATTTGGTGACAATTTTTTTGTGACAGTTGAGTATATTTTGCTGATGACAGTTAATTGTGACAATTATTTTGGTGACAATTGATTTTTTGTGACATTTTATTTTTTCCGGTGACAGTTAGGGGAAAATCTTTTCTAATGACAATTGATTTTCTTTTTTTTTCTTGTGATAATTGTTGGTGACAAAAAAATTTGGGTGACAATTGATTTTCTTCCAGTGCCAATAACGCTTTTCCTCGGTGACAAATGGGGTTTTTCTGTTAATAGATAATTTTCATGATGACAATTGTTGGTGACAACTATTAATGACGAGGTTGATGACAATATACTGTCACCATGATATTGTAACCTTACAAAAAATTGTCACCATAACATTATACATCACCAAGACATTGTCACCAACTACAGAACACTGTTTTCATATTGTTTAATCAACCGTATTGTCACCAACTTATAAAAAACATTGTCACCAACCTCTTTTCAGTAATCTATTGACAACAACAATAAAACAGTGTAACCAACCTATTTTCATCAAGTTTTGGTCAATAATCTACTGTCACCAATTACAAAACTTTGTCACCAATATATCTAGTGTCAACCACCTATTTTTAGAAATTAATTGTCACCAACGACAAAACAGTGTCACCAACCAATTGTCACCAACTACAAAGCACTTTCATCAAACTAAAATGTTTACAATGCTAATGTTATCACATTTGTCATCTAATATTAACACATTTTTGTTACAAAACTGAAACCCTAGAACAAGGGGATCATAGACCTAAGAAGGGCTAAATCTGAGCAGACGAAAATTTAATGTACGATATAGTTTAGGGTTTAGTCTTTAGGGTTTAGGGCCTTGGCCCTAAACCCTAAATCATAAACCCTAAACCCTAAAATGTGTGTACAATATCAATGTTATCAGATTTGTCATCTAATATTAACGCATTTTTGTTACAAAACTGAAACCCTAGAACTAGGGGAGCATAGACCCTACAGGGGCTAAATTTGAGCAAACGAATCATTCGACTTGCAAAAATATCAAAACAAAGGGGAACAGTTGAGACATTCATACTTAACATCCAAAATAGCAAGACCCTCTATAGTCATCCTCTCTCTCTATACGAATCCATATACTTGTCTGAAATAGCTTCAATACCACCATAAAATGCAAGACTCTCGATATATTTGATGGTATACATACCACAACTTCCACTACAATTGAAAAGAAGGATAATGAAAATTACATATAGCTAAATGAGATATAAATTCCATTTGTCACCAAAACACAATATATAACTCTACCAATTGCCACCAATCTAAAAATAACAACATAAATTCCATTTGTCACCAAAACATTGTCACCAACCTATTGTCAACAACTATGAAACACTGTCATCAAATTATTTTCACCAACAAGTGAACACTGTCACCAAACATTGTCACAAACCAATTGTCACCAACTAAAAATAAACATTGTCACCAATCTATTATCCATAAACAGAGAACATTATAACCACCTCCTATTGTCACCAACCTACTTTAGTAATCTGTTGTCATGAACAATAAAATAGTGTCATCAAGACCATGTAATCACAAAAAAATTGTCATCACCATACTAAATATTACCAAGATAGTAATCTATTGTCACCAATGACAAAACATTATACCCTAGAGTGACTAAAATTAAGCAAACGGTAATCTATTGTCAGCAATGACAAAATACTGTCACCAACTGAAGGTAAAAGGGTAAAAACCACAAGGATGTATAGAGATATAATTACAAATAGTAATCTATTGTCACCAATGACAAAATATTGGGCTCTCGCAAGTATAGAGATATAATTACAAATACATTGTAAGGTAAAGAGTCAAAAGAAACATAAGGATGAAGTAATGTTATTGAATATTTGACTGTTCAGCTCGATTGAATCTTTATGCCAATCCCTTTTTTGCAACCATTTCAAAACCACTTGGTTAATTAATGGTATAATCAACCAATCTAGTGAAATGGTGATGAAGTGGGCCAATTTCAAAACCACAGTACTTGATTTTGCTCATAAGTTACCCAATTTCTTTATACAGTGGTTCAATTAGGTACGAATCCTCCCCATACCAATATTTCATGCACTGTATTAACGTTTTTTCCCCTTTCACATTCAAGGAAGATGATAGGCAGTTCTCCGCAGAGCCGTCGGAACTCAAATTCGTCAAACCGAGGTACTAGTCGTCACTTCCAGGTGGCGTGGAGAGATCGGGAGCTATGTCGAACATCGTGCCTTCGTCGGTGACCTTCTCCTTGGTGCGGTATATGTTGACAAGGAAAGTCGTGTTGAAGGAGGCGATTTTAGCACTGGAGGAGGATCCGTTTCTCTCCCAGATCGAGTATGTATGGAGTTTTATAAAGGATTCGGCCGGAGCGGTTAAACAAGGAGGATATGCTAATGGCAGTAGATAGGTAAAAAGGGAAGGGGATTAAATAACAACAAGGGTAGTTTGGGGATTAATAAAATATATGGACATTTACTTAATTATCATTTCAATATGGACATTTAGCTAATTAGATTTCCTAAATGGATATTTGAGCAAATTTTTTCAAAATATTGAACTTTTTTTCCCTGATTTTTGGGGTGGTGGGTAGTTTTGATAATTAAATAAGGTATTTTCGCAAATTTTCGTATATTGATGCAATTGTTTTCAAACCTATGTATTTTTGCAAACCAAATATCAAAGTGGGGTATTTACTAGTAATTCTCCTTGAAGTATATTAATATAATACGTAACCATAACTATTTTCAAAGCATCACGTACCAATCCCTACTTTTTTTTGGGTCAATGAACAATAACATGTGGGACGACTCTCTTCTTTTTCTCATCTACAAAGATTTAAAAATAAAATAAAATATAGGATAATTAACTTTTAAATCTCTTCTTTTTCTCATCTATAAAGATTTAAAAATAAAATAAAATATAGGATAATTAACTTTTAAATATCATGGTTGTGGATTCAATCTTTTTAAAATGATGTACAATAAAAAAGGCAATATAAAAAATGCTTGATATGGATACAAGTGTACAACAAAGATGAGCTTATTTTCCCTTAAATTTTGTTTGTCCCAACCAATGTGAGATGCCTAGTTTTCTAATAATCAGCCTCATATGGGATTATCTTGATTAATTCTAATTATGTAAAAGATGTTATTTTAGATAATTTAGTATTCATTTTTCTACTAAATTAATTAAGGATGTAAGACCATCTTCAATGATTATATACAAATGTATATTTTTTAAATATTTTTTGTCCCATTGGTTGATTTTAGGGTCAAATGTATAGAATTGAGTATGTGATGTTCAAATTTTGTGTATAAACATTCACAAAAACTAAAAAAATGAAAATACTTTCATTGGTTCATTTTTCTTGATTTTATTTTATTTTTTGTTTTAAATTAATTTGATTTAAAGTCGTTTGGGTAAAAAAAAAATACACATTTAATGTGTATTTTTACATAGTGCAAATGAGTACGTACTCCTCTGTTCGAAAAAAAACATGTCATTTAATATTCACACGCGGTTTTTTTAAGATGCTAAAAACTATAAAAAAAATATCATTTTTTTTAAAACAATTTAGTTCTAATTAATAGCAACTATACGAAATTGTTTAAAAAATTCATTAAAAATGAATATTTATACAATTTAAAAATGAATATTTATACAATTTTTTATTATCTTAAAAAAATACGTGTGAATAAAAAATACGCGGTTTACTGTATGGATGGTTTAACTATTTACATGTTTTTTTTTGGGAAATTTACAGAAAACCACCCACTAAATGTACCCTCTTACACTTAACCACCCATTAAATAAAAAATTACAGAAAACCACCCATTAAATAGGTTTTGTTTTCAAATCACCACCCGTTGTCTATTTTTATTAGGTTTTTGTCAAATATATATGATAATACATTATTTTAAGTTTTATATTTAACTTAAAATCTCAAATACATATCAAAATATATTTGATTAATTTTTTTTAAAAAAAATTTAAATTTTTTTTTAGAAACATGATGTATATATAGACCTGTCAAAACACAACCCGACCCGGTCGACCCAACCCGAATGCCCGGAAAATTTCCGATCCGAACACGGAAATTTTGACCCGAACCCGAAACCTGAAAATTTTCTGGGTAATCTGGGTTTTGACCCGATTGACCCGGTAATTTTGACCCGATTAATTTATAATTATATATAATTATTTTTTTATATATAATTAAAACTTATCGCAAAATTATCAAATCATTATTTTTTTTAATTTAAAAAAGAAAAAATTGACAAATCCGAAATCGACCCAAAATGACCTGAAACCCGGTCAAACCCGGGTTCGAGTCAACCCGGAAATATCCGGAACCCGTTTTATCCGGGATCCGTTTTACCCGAAGTGACTCGACCTGAATGACCCGTTTATATTGACAGGTCTATGTATATATGAACAAATTTATTCTATTTTATTCCTAAAAATGGTTATAAATTTTATAGACTTCTTTTTAATCAAAATTAAAAATAAGTTTATAAGTCATTAGCATTGTTTAAATTTAATAATTATTTCGATACTAATAATTAATTTCTCATTTTCTTTTATATTTGTAAACACCTATACTATATACTAAAAATGAAAAAAAAATCTAAGTATTGTTTAAATAATATTTTTTCCAGGCTCAAAAGCATTTTTTTATTAAATGGATCTTTATTAAAATTTGTTTGACTTTTTAAATAAAATTAAATAATATTTTTCACCTTTAGAACCTCCGCCCTTCAAATAAATTTAAAATTTGTACTCATTTTTTCCCTCATATATTGATATAAGTGTTTACCCCTACAATAAATATAATTTAAATATATTGAAGTTTAAACTTTAAATTTGAAGTATAAAATATTAAAATATATACTATATTTAATGGAATTCTAATGGAATTATGTGGTGGGTGGTGATTTGAAAACAAAACCCATTTAATGGGTGGTTTTATGTAATTTCGTGTTTAGTGGGTGGTTAAGTGTAAAAGGTTATATATAATGGGTGGTTTTATGTAAATTTCCCTCTTTTTTTTTTTTCCTCTTGTAAAATGACAAGCTTACGTACGGAATCACATGTTCATTCATCTTGAATTCATATATAAAAACATGCTCACTCATCTTGAATTCATATACAGCAAAGCCTAACAAAGCTAAAACATGATGGAAAATTCCATTCCACTAATAGTTTCCTTGATGTGTTTGTCTCTTTGCATTTTAAGGGCGTTTCTTTGTCGCCATGGGAAGGGCAACTTTAAGCTTCCTCCGGGGCCAAAACCATTTCCGATCGTCGGCAACATCTTGCAACTCACTAGCAAAACTCCTCACCGTGCTTTGGCCGACCTCTCGAGGAGCTACGGCCCTCTCATGTCGCTCAAGCTAGGAAGCGTCGACGCCTTGGTCGTGTCTTCGGCTGAAATGGCTCGAGAAGTCTTCGTAAACCACGATTTAGCCTTCTCTAGCCGGCAAGTGCCCGACGCTATACGAGCACTCAATCACGACCTACACTCCATTGCTTGGTTGCCTGTTTCGCCGCTATGGCGAGACCTTAGGAAGGTGGCTTCCATCCAACTCTTCTCCGGGAGGCGGTTGGAGGCCAATCACTCCCTTCGCCATAAGAAGGTGCGTGAACTCGTCGAGTTCGTAGGCGAGTGTTGTGGGAATGGTCAAGCTGTGGATATTGGTCGGCTGGGATTCACGACGGCCCTCAATTTGCTGTCGAACACCTTCTTCTCCGTCGATTTGGCTGGCCATGGCTCTTCCTCGTCTCAGGAGTTCAAGGACATCATTTGGAAGATAATGGAATCCGCTGGAAGGCCGAGTTTGGCGGATTATTTCCCTCTTCTTCACTACTTTGATCCCCGTGGGATAAGGCGAGACACTGCAACTCACTTCTCCAAACTATTTGCGGTGTTTGACGATTTGGTTGG
The DNA here is from genome assembly GCA_037127255.1 of Persicaria tinctoria. Taxonomy (NCBI): domain Eukaryota; kingdom Viridiplantae; phylum Streptophyta; class Magnoliopsida; order Caryophyllales; family Polygonaceae; genus Persicaria; species Persicaria tinctoria. The sequence goes on from JBANSL010000020.1 coordinate 34,351,587, forward strand.
TAAGAGGTTGTCTATTGATCCGTCGGATTCTTGCTCTTATGGGGACGTCTTAGAAACCCTTCTTCGAAACATCAAACAAGATGGCGATCATGGTCTTAGTCTTGATGATATCAAACATCTACTTCTGGTATGTCAATTCAATCACATAAAGTGAATTAAACTATAGTATTGCTAACATATATACATGAACTTATTGCAAATAGATAACATATTTTGTTCAATCCTATGTAGGATTTCTTCGCGGCAGGAACAGACACAACCGCGAGCACAGTGGAATGGGCAATGACAGAGCTACTCTGCAACCCAACAAAGATGGCGAAAGCTCAAGAGGAGATCGGCCAAGTCCTTGACAAGAATGCATTAGTCCAAGAATCCGACATCCAAAGTTTGCCCTACTTGCAAGCAATTGTGAAGGAGACCTTTCGGTTGCACCCACCTTTGCCGCTACTGCTACCCCACAAGGCTAGAGACGATGTACAACTCTTCAACTACTGCATACCTAACAACACGCAAGTGTTGATCAACTTATGGGCGGGTCGAGACCCAAAGATCTGGGAGAGCCCAACCGAGTTCTTGCCAGAGAGGTTCTTGGACCGTGTTGACATTGACACGAAAGATATGAGTTTTGAGCTTATACCGTTTGGAGCCGGGAGACGGATATGCCATGGCATGCCCTTGGCTCATAGGATGGTGCACGTTATGTTGGCTGCTCTCCTCCATGGTTTCGATTGGAAGCTTCCAAATGGGATGACAAGAGACCAAATGGACATGAATGACAAGTGTGGAGTCACCGTACAAAAGGCCAAGCCTTTACTTGCAGTTCCTATTCCTAAGTGATAGAAAACCTATTTTATTTAAAATAAAATTAATATTAAAAATAAACAATCTTGTGTGCAAACACCGACTTCTGTTGGTCAATCCTACATAATTAATCTTGTGTGCAAACACCGACTTCTGTTGGTCAATCCTACATAATTAAAATATGATAGGATTAGATTGTATAAGGGTAAGTCTAACGACAACATGAGTTTTATCTATTAGCAAGATAATTTATATATTCCAGTTCAGAAGATAATTTATAAATTTAAAATATGATAGGATTAGAGTGTATAATGATTAAATAATATCTAATTAATATGTAAAGTTGAAATTTTAATTTAAAATAAGTTAAAAATTAATACTAGTTATAGTTTTATAGTTTAAGATAATAAGACATGACTCGTCTCAAAATATTTTATTGATAATGCATAAAAATAATAGTATGAATTTTATATATATATAGGGGGACTAGGGGGACACGTGCCCCCTCTCTCATTTGACGAACTACCTAGGTGTATTCTTCTCGTCGATAGCTTCGTTTTGATATATAATACGCCTTAATCCGACATCTGAGTAAAAGTTATGAATGTTTTTAAATTAAGGATATATTAATCACTTTAATTTTGTTTCAATAGACTATAATGCTTTTATATTTTACTTAAATTAACATTTACATACTATAATTCATCTCGAGAGCTTCGAAATGCGAGGTTATACTAATCATTTCGACAATCAGATAAAAAGTTACACAAGTTTAAATTTTTTTTATATGATTATACATTATTATATGTTATGAGTGCAACAAGTTATACTCTATATTAATTAGGGTTGTTATTCGAGTCAAACAAGTCTAATATTGTTTCATTATATTTAATTAGCTCATTTAGAAACAAGTCAAGCTCGAGTCGAACATATATTTAAACTTGAGCTCGTACTCGAGTTGTTTGGTAAATGAACAAGCTTGATCGAGCTGAGTCTTTTTCCCAAGTATTATGCAACATTACTTGCTCATGATATAGTAAATTAAAAGAAAATCTGTAAATTTCACAAAATTCGTGCTATTTTAGTTTCAGTTGAGCCGAGGTCAGCTTTGAATCAATCATAAAAATGTTCTCATAATTAACTCATTTGTAAATGATGCTCGAGCGGCTTTTATTGAGCAAAATTCGAGAAAAACTTGAGCTACTTAGCTCATATATATAACAACCATAGTCTTAACTTAATGTTTATTATATTGTATTTTCTATATTTATTTAGTTCATTTTTTTCGAATATTTCATTTATATATTTATATTTCTTTTTTTATGTGCGAATAAAATGATATTGTTTTATCTTAAAATAACATCATATATTATCGTATTATATATAACTTTTTACGTCACTTTAATTCAAAACTATATCGTATTGTGCTCCCCCTCTTAATATTTTCTGGCTCCGCCTCTATATATAAAAAGGGAGTAAGGGCATGTTGAACAGACAAAGTTTTGTATACATGGTCTTTCTGAAATTTCCGATCGAATCTACTGTATCCGATTCTTTCTCTTGCCGTTTCGTTGGCTCCGTTTCTTATCGTTCCCAGCTCTCCCTCTCTTCACTCTCTCTCTCTCTCTCTCTCTCTCTCTCTCCCTCTACGGATCTCCTGCCCTTTCCCCCCAAACTATACCCTAGCCTTTCCATTACCTTCCTGGCGTTGATTATAAGGATTTCGGGGCCTTCATCGATGACGAAGACTCTGGCGGCCCCGATGACTATGACATGGACGAGCCCTTCCTCTTCTCCTCTTCATCCTCCTCCCACAACTTTCCCGGATCTGTCGCCGCCGCCGACAGCAAGACCCATGGCTTCGCTAAGGTGATTCGTAAATTAACTAATTGCATGTCTGTGAAGGGCCCCGCCATGACCATCTGCTCCAGTTGTGGCTGGCCTTTTTTGGAGTCCTATTTTAAAGGTTACCTCTTTTTCCACGTATATCTGAATTTGGTCTCCATTTTCAATTTACCGATTAGGTTTTCAGAATTGTAATTTGGATGAGCAATTTGATGATGATGGGTCCTATGTACTGGTTGGTTCAAAATTAAATTAACTATGAATTAGGGATTTTCGGATGACCTTGTTCTTGTAGAGTGATAGGAAACCCTTAGCTCTACTTCTCTGCTACAATTTCAACTTTGGGTTATATATTGCAGACTCCTTAAATTTTAGTTTATCTATGTGAGTTGATGATGCATTCAAGGTGTTTGATTAAATGCCTAAGAGAGACTATTAAAAAAAAAAGATAAAGACGTTGGGTTTGGGGATTGTTAATTTATGTTTGGTTTTTATATTCAATGTCTGATCTAAACATTTTAGGTTTCATCAAGATTTTATGGGTTGCTAAATAACTTACAATCCGGTTATGGAATTTCAAATTTATTATTGCACGTAAGTTTTTTAATCTCTTATGCTGCCTTTTCTTCTTGTAGATGACAAAATGTGTTTGTTAATTTAGATCTTCTTAGATGAATAATGTTTTTTAGTATGAAGGAGAGACCTTGGCATGTTGCATTTGACATAATTGATTATCAGCCATTCTAAATTTCGATCAGATTCATTGATATTCAACTGAGGTCAAATAATTTATAGATTTACTTACTAAATTAGCATTTTCTAAAGTTTACTGGACATGGAATTTTCAGAACTTAAAAGATTTCATTCTTTTTAAGTATTTATTCAGTTCCCCCTTTTATATTCCTTTTGAACTAAAAAAATCATAAATAACATTTGCTTTTGATCTAAAAATAGACCAGTCAGATAAACATACTGATATTAAACTCTTTTTAGATTAGGGGTCTTATTTTTTGGATTAATGCTTGACATTTGATAATAAAAAATTGAGGCAATGTGGATTTGATTTGTGAGCCTGGACTTATGAGAACATGTGTTACCAAATTTTGAAGGGACTAAATTTGGTGTATAGATTTTTGAAGGGAACAACCCCCATTTATATGGGTATCCTTTGGGGAGTTGCAATGGTGGCTCTGGTTTGAGTCCCAAGACTATTGCTGCAATTGCTAATGACTTAATGACAGGTGGGGACTGCATACTTGGCATCGTAATCGCATGAACTGAGAATTTAAGGATCTTATTTTCCTTAATTCACCATTAATTGCATCTTGTGTATGCTTCATACTTGAGTATCCATTTGATGCCCTCTCCAGGTTATTCCCACATCAGTATCGATCACGATACCTATACCTTGCTATGGATAAAAAAAAACAGTCCCTGAGTGAACTTACTTTTTTATTTGCACGATATGTAGATTTATACCATATTGTACAAGTATATACATTTTCATATTTTGCTAAATATATTAACTTCGGTAACTCTTCTTTGATTCGAAAGATCATTAGATTTCCTGGTTTAAGTGTTAGGTAGATTTTCTTTTGGTTAGAAGGAGAAAGACAACACTCTCTGCGCTTTTAATGTACGTTATTCGGCCTATAAATGTTAGAGAACTTCTGCTAGGAAATTTTTTGGTTGTGTCTAGCAGGTTAACCCCATCAAATTGGCTTTAATAAGGAGATTCGGAAAAGGGGCAGCTCTATTGAATCTCCTTAAAAGGAAAGTAACTGACTCCCCTTGACATAGCAGCTACAAACTTGATGTACCCTCCTATCCACTAGGTAGTTGTCTGCTCCTTTTGGAACAAATGTAAATTGACTAAAATGTTCATCTTTCGTAAGACGTGTCTCTTTGGAAAGCGTATGTAGGAGTTTAGACTGGGGAAGATTTTATGTAGAGAATGGTAGAAATAAAATCAAATACTGAACTCAATTTCAATATATTTTATCATCATCATCTCCATGTGAAGGATTTTGTTGATGCTATTAATAAGATGTTATCCATGCTCTATACAGTAGCTAGAAGAGTTTTTTGAAGTAGACCTTAAGGTCTTAGATGAAGTTGAGTGCTGCGTACGAAGTACGCAGAACACAACTAGTATATAGAAACACAAAAAAAAAAGATACATTAAAGATCAGATCAAATGTATAAACATGTTTCATGGGTCAAATATATAAACATGCATGCACAAAACTAATACTTTTCTTATTACAACAACAACAACCCAGTATATCCCGCAACGAAGCGGGGTCTGGGGGTCGAGATGTACGCACTCCTTCCCCGAATTAGTCGAGAGAGTGTTTCCGAAAGACCCAAAACAATAGGCATGGTATTAACAAACAAAAAAATTCATTCATAAAATATTTAAAAAATAATAAATAAACAAGAACTCTAACAAGGTGCAATTGTAATTCCACGACTCCAATGAGATATACGTCGGTGATCAAGCTTGTCACGGACCTATGTATAGGGCTGTTACTTGAGCCGAACAGCTCGGCTCGGGCTCGGCTCGAGAAAGCTCGAGCTCGGCTCGTTCGAAACCGTAAAACAAGCCAAGTCTGAACAGTGTTTAAAGCTCGTGTCGAGCCCGCGCCGAGCTCGAGCCGAGCCCGAGCCGAGCCTAGAAGCTCGAATGTGATAATTTCCTAAATTACCCCTAGGGTTTATATATGGGTTGTCTTGTCTCTCCTTTCAGCGTTAGGCGTTCAATGGCCGTTCCTCCAGGTTTCCTCCGTGCTTCCTTTCTCTTCCCCAGTTGTGCTTCCTCCCTCTTCCTCTTTCTCCCTTCTTCCGGCGGCGACAAGTTCCTGGCGTCCGGTAAGTTTCGTACATCTCCCTCTTCCCCTTTCTCCCTAGTTTCATACATCTTCCACACCCTCAAGTTCGAGATCTGGAGGCGGCGGCGGCGGCGGCAAGCGTCGGAGAAGGAGACGGATCTGAAGAAGAGCAGGCCATCCAATTCAAGATCTAGAAGCAGCGGCAGCAAGCGGAGGCGGATCTGAAGAAGGCTGGTGACGAAGTTGAGTCTCATCCAAGCGGAGGCGGATCTGGAAGAAACCCTCAAGTGAGGGTTTCTTCCAAGCGTCGAATCCCAACCCAGGCCGGTTCGATTCTGGTTTCTGCTTCGATTATGCTTTGATTTTGTATAAAGTTAGGAGTTGGGACTACACAGTGGTTGGATCTTGTTTCTCTATTGTGGTCTTTGAGAGTTTTAATGCTTTGATTTCCTATAAAATTACTTGAGATTACTTAATGGTTAGATCTATTGTGGTATTTGAAGGTTTTTTTTGTTTTGATTTCTTAAAAAAAATAAGAGTTTGATTACTTACTCCCTTGATCTACCCTTGCTGCTCATGGATTGCATCCATGGAACTTATTTGCCTGTGCTTTGTTTAAGGTTTTCTGCTGATTGTATGAGTGCCTCTTTAATTTTGCATTTAGGCATTCAGTTACGAACTGAGCCTGAACGAGCCTGAACGAGCCCAATTGACGAGCTCGAACGAGCTCATGCTTGTTCGTTCGGCTTGTTCGAGCCTTCACAAGCCGAGCTCGAGTTTACCGCTGGGCTCGTGAGCCGAGCTTGAGCGCCAAAATAAGCTCGAATAATTTTTGGGCTCGAGCTCGGCTCGGCTCGTTTCCCGTTTGAGCCAAGCTTGAACACGTCAAGCTCGGCTCGTTCGGCTCGAATATCACCCCTACCTATGTAGTATACGTACTAGGTAGGGTAGGTTGGTTATGTTGGGAAAAATACGCTCTACTTTCCCGAAAATCAGAATAATGAGAATGACAATGATAAAAAAAAAACACACCCACAAGATGTTTCTAATCTGTCGCAAAACCTTAATAGAATGATAATGTGATTACAACCAAACACCCACAACCAAAACTACACTCTGGAATTTTACGCCGAAAATTCTCCTGAAAGCTTCTCTCTGTTTAATGCTTTAAACTAAGCTTTTCTTTCTGTGTTTTTGGATTGGATATCTAACAAATGAAATCCTATGGATTTATATAGGTTTACAATATTTGAAATGGACGGTGGAACTCCCACACACCTCTCATTGCAATTACCCCTTTTACACAACCTAATTAAAAGAATGGTTATTGTTTGATTACTTTCTTTCATTAAAGCTAAAAATAGGAAATTGCTATTTCTTCAACAATCTCCCACTTGAAGACTGATTTCAATATGTCTTCACACACATGGTCTTGTCACTCCTGCAGGCCAACTGAAGTTGAACACAACTTCAATTTGTCAATAATCACCGTCTTTGTTAACATGTCTGCTGGATTCTTACTGCCTTGGATCTTCTCCAGTTTCAATACTTCATCTTCCAACAATGATCTGATGAAATGGTATCGAAGTCCAATGTGCTTGGTTCTTGAATGAAATGCCGAATTTTTTGCCAAATGTATTGCACTCTGACTATCACTGTACAACACATTATTCTCTTGTACGAATCCCAGCTCAGTTAACAAACCTTGAAGCCATATCATCTCTTTACTAGCTTCAGTCACTGCTACATACTCAACCTCTGTAGTCGATAGAGCAACAATCTTCTGCAATTGTGACATCCAATTAACTATTTTCGACAGTGAATATGTAACCGGTTGTGCTCTTCCGATGATCGACTTCACCTCCAAAGTCAGCATCTACATATCCTTGTACTTTTAATTCACCATCACCAAAGTACAAGCATTTTTCTGTCGTTCCTTGTAGGTACCTTAAAATCCATTTCACTACTTCCCAGTGAATTTTCCCGGGATTTGACATAAACCTACTTACAACTCCCACTGCTTGTCCAATATCTGGTCTTGTACAGACCATTGCATACATCAAACTCCCGATGGCCGAGGCATAAGGAATCTTAGCCATGAGAGCTCTTTCTTCTTCTGTTTTAGGAGATTGATCCTTGGATAAGCGAAAATGGTTAGCCAAGGGTGTCCCAACTGGTTTTGCATTTCCCATGTTGAACCTTTGCAAGACACGTTTGATGTACTCTGACTGAGACAATTGCAATGTCCCTTTCTGCCTATCTCTTGTAATTTGCATTCCAAGAATCTTCTTTGCTGGACCCAAGTCCTTCATGTCAAACTCTTTTGATAACTGGTTCTTCAACCTTCTGATATCATTCATATCAGAACCTGCTACCAACATATCATCAATGTATAAGAGTAAAATGATATAGCTAGACTGATATCTTTTGAAGTAACAACAGTGGTCGGCATTACACTTCTGGAAACCTTCCTTGTGCATGAAACCATCAAACTTTTTATACCACTGTCTCGGAGCTTGTTTAAGGCCATACAAGCTCTTCTTGAGTCTGCACACCATCTTCTCTTTTCCCTTTTCTGAGAAACCTTCTGGTTGATGCATGTATATCTCCTCATCTAAGTCTCCGTGAAGAAATGCAGTCTTCACATCTAACTGTTCAAGATGGAGATCTTCAGCGGCAACAATACTCAACACTGATCTAATAGTAGTATGCTTCACAATAGGGGCAAAAATCTCTATGTAGTCAACACCTTCTTTTTGCTGAAAGCCTTTGACAACTAGTCGAACTTTGTACCTTTTAGAGCCATCATGCTCATCTTTCACCCGGTACAACCATCTGTTGTGAAGTGCCTTCTTTCCTATCGGCAACTCAGCAAGTTCCCACGTTTGGTTAGAAATCAAAAACCGCATCTCATCTTTCATTGCAAGCTCCCACTGGCTTGCTTCACCGCTCTGGCAAGCTTCATCATAGCATTCGGGCTCCCCTCCATCAGTCAACAATAAATAATTCATATATCTCCTGTTAGGAACACGAGGCCGTGAAGACCTTCTCAATACAGGAGTTGGAGTAGAAGGCAGTGACGTGTCAGACTATTGTGCACTGCTTTCTCCAACGGGCTCCTCTGACTGAGGATTTATTGCGACCGGTTTTGTCATAGAACAATCTGGAAGATAATCTGCATCTGTAAATACTGGGCCATTCTGCTTTGAATTAATGGCGTCACTTTTTGTCAAGTCCTTATACATGACTGACTCATTGAAAATCACATCTCTGCTACGGATTACCTTCTTCTTTTCATCATCCCAAATGCGATAGCCAAACTCATCCTCGCCATAGCCGATGAAAGTGCATTTCTTAGATTTTGGATCAAGCTTATTCCTGCCATGATCACTAATATGCACATATGATACGCAACCAAAAACTTTCAAGTGTGAAAGTTTTTTCTCTTTACCGGTCCATACCTCTTCTGGTATTTGGTAATCTAACGGAACCGAGGGACCTCGATTGATCACGTAACATGTCGTATTGACCGCTTCTGCCCAAAACTGCTTCGGTAGACCTGACTGTATACGAATGCTTCTGGCTCTTTGTGTCAATGTTCGGTTCATACGCTCGGCTGCACCGTTTTGCTGAGGTGTACCTGGAACCGTTCTCTCCATTCGGATCTCATTCTCATAACAAAAGCTTTTGAACATGGTGTCTACATACTCGCCACCATTGTCGGTTCTAAGCCTTTTAACTTTCACGTCTATCTCATTTTCAACCATGGCTTTCCATCTTTTGAAAGCCTCAAAAACTTCAGACTTGTGTTTTAGAAAGTACACCCATACTTTCCGAGAGTAATCATCGATGAAAGTCACAAAATAATGCTTTCCGCCAATGGATGTTGTAGTGGTTGGCCCCCAAACATCGGAGTGGACAAGCTCTAGCCGATTCTTCTTTGGAGATCTGCCATTTGTTTGAAAGCTTACCCTCTTCTGCTTTCCAAGTATGCAATCTTCACACATGCCCATTTCAACTGAGCGTAAACCTGGAAGCTTTCCCTTCGAATGCATGAGTTTCATCCCTTTCTCACTCATGTGGCCAAGTCTCTGGTGCCACATTTTGGAATCTTCATTTCCTGATGCAACTGCAATTGAGCAACGTGCCCCTGCTGTCATGTAAAGAGTACCACTCTTCTTTCCATGCACTATTGTCATTGCACCCTTTGAAATCTTCCATTTATCACCATTGAAAATTGTATCGTAGCCTTCATCTGCCAACTGCCCTACTGATATCAAGTTCTTTCTTAGATCAGGAATGTGTCGAACGTCTTTTAGCTCCCAGACAAAGACATTCAACTTAATCTTCACTTGGCCTTTACCGATAATTGCACAAGGTTGATCATCACAAAGATATACATTTCCAAGGTTCCCCGGGACCCTTTCTTCGAAGTAGCATGAAATGATGCTCCAGAATCTAACACCCAAGATTCGTCCTTTCTCTCCAAGGAACATATCAATGCACCATCTCCTCTAGAATTAAAGCTAACATTTGCCTCCACCTTCGTCTCTTGTTTTTGTGGAGCGCTTTTGCATTGATTTTTATAGTGCCCGATATTCCCACAATTCCAACACTCGATGGTCTTCGAGATAGAGGGACTATTGGGATTCCTTGACCTCGACCTCTTGTCCTTTGGCTTTGCTTGATTGTTCGATCTTCCGTGTCCATTTCCTCTGGTTGAATTTCTCCCTCTTGACTCTGTACGTAAAACTGAAGAGGTTGATGATTCACCCGACCCTCGCCGTCGGATCTCTTCACTGAGCACCAGATCACGAACATCATCGAACTTTAACTTATTGCTTCCCGTTGAGCTACTCACAGCCGTGACAGTAGCATTCCAGCTATCTAGAAGAGAAGACAAAAGTATCAAGGCTCGCACTTCCTCATCAAATTCAATCCCAACTGAACTCAACTGGGTTGTGACTGTGTTGAGTTCATTGAGATGTTGAGCTACCGATGCACCTTATGTCATCCGCAAATTGAATAATCGCCTCATCAAATGAACTTTGTTAGAGGCAGATGGCTTCTCGTACATATTAGAAAGGGTTGTTATAAGACCTGCCGTGGTTGTTTCCTTTGCTATGTTGAAGGCAACATTGCGTGATAACGTCAGTCGGACAACTCCAAGGGCTTGTCTATCTAGGAGATTCCAATCTTCATCCTTCATGCCCTCTGGCTTCTTTTCTGACATAGGTTGATAAAGTTTTTTCTGGTACAAATAATCTTCGATTTGCATCTTCCAAAATCCGAAATCTGCACCATCGAACTTGTCTAGTTTCACCTTTCTATCTTCTGCGGCCATTGCTCCCACTCAAATCTGACTTTATGTGGATTGTTTATAACTAAAGCTCTGATACCAATTGTTGGGAAAAATACGCTCTACTTTCCCGAAAATCAGAATAATGAGAATGACAATGATGGAAAATACACACACAAGATGTTTCTAATCTGCCGCAAAACTTTAATAGAATGATAATGTGATTACAACTTAACACCCACAACCAAACCTACACTCTGGAATTTTACGCCGAAAATTCTCCCGAAAGCTTCTCTCTGTTTAATGCTTTAAACTAAGCTTTTCTCTCTGTGTTTTTGGATTGGATATTTAACAAATGAAATCCTATGGATTTATATAGGTTTACAAGATTTGAAACGGACGGTGGAACTCCCACACACCTCTCATTGTAATTACCCCTTTTACACAACCTAATTAAAAGAATGGTTATTGTTTGATTACTTTCTTTCATTAAAGCTAAAAATAGGAAATTGCTATTTCTTCAACAGGTTAAACATTACATATGCATCAAACATCATTCAATTAACACGGACCATTACATGTTTATAACGAAGTTGTAACTGTACACAAATGAAATACTCAATTCTTATCTATTAAATTAATTTTTTTATTAGTTGATTTTAAGGTGTTCAAACTTACACATTTGAATATTACATTTTCTAATTGTTAATGTGCCTTGAATCATCGTTGACCGGCGACGTATCGTAAACGGACCTATTGTCTGTCTATTTTGGACTTTCAGTCTATTGTCTGTTTAGGGTTTCATGAGTCTCGTCATATACTCCTGAAACGCCGACCCCTTGTAACGCTAATCTGTTTTGCTTCCTCTAATACAAATCTGGTTCTCTGCCCGTGGACGTAGGTAACACACCGTTGTCGAACCACGTAAATCTCTGTGTCTTTCTTCACTATTTTCATTCTCGTTATAACACTAATATATGTCCATATGCACTTGTTTGAAACCTATGCAGGATTTCTTTATTACATGAACAAATACAACCACAGACACATTTGAAAGGGCAATGACCAAGATACTATGCAAGACTGCAACCCATCAAAGATGGAGAAAGCTCAAGAGGAGATGGGCCAAGTCCTTGAAAATTAAAGCATGCATTATTAGTCCAAGAATCCAACATCCAAAGCTTGCAAGCAATAGTGAGGGAGACCCTCCGGTGAGACACGGAACCAGAATTATAATTTTGGGTATACTGGATTTACATATAATTTTTTTTTTTGTATTTATCACTATATCTATTAAATTAGAAATCGGAAATAATTTTTTTTTATCTATATTTAAATTAGCAATAATAGATCAAAGATAATCATAAGAAAAATAGCAATAAAAAGATAGACAAAAAAGAGAGGAAGAAAGACCAAAAAAGGAGAAATATTGGCAACAAATAGAAAGACAAAACAACTTATTTAAAAGCAACATTGGAGAGATTCAAAACCTATGCAGGATTTCTTTATTGCAAGAAACAAACACAACCACAAACACATTTGAAAGGGCAATGACCGAGATACTTTGCAAGACTGCAACCCATCGACCCATCAAACATGGTGAAAGCTCAAGAGAAGATTGGTCAAGTCCTTGATAATAGGGTTGGGCAAAATGTGGATCGGACCGGGATCAGACCGAAATTTACGATCTTTAGATCGGACCGGGATATTACGATCTGGTCTACGGTCCAAGATATTTTGATTTTCGGGTTTCGCTCCAATTCTGGCGGATTGACTTACCCCTGACCGACTGACCCGAACCTGCAACCCGCTCTGACCCTTTGACTCTTCGATCTGTCCGATCCGTCGAGTCACGGTTAACTCGTGACCCGTGGACATTTCTTGCTGCAACAAACACCAGCCCACCCTTAGGTCCGTCCCTACTCTGATTGCACCCACCATTTTCACCATTACTACCCCACAAAGCTCTGGATGATGTACAACTCTTCAACTAGTGCATACCCAACAACACACGCAAGTCGATCATGATCAACTGATTTCTTGCCTGAGAGATTCTTGGACCGCATTGGCATTGACATGAGAGGTATGAATTTTGAACTTATACCATTTGGAGCTAGATATGCCCTAGCATGCCCTTGGCAACTTATAGGATGGTACTAGTGTTGTTCAGAATTAGGTTCGAACTGATTTTTTGAGCCGAACAAAACAGAAAAAACCAAAATCGAACCGAACCGAGGTGTTTCGGTTCAGGAAATTTTTTATTTTGGTTTTTGGTTCGATCCGTACTTGGCTCGGTTTGTACTCAGTTCGGTTAAACTGAGAAAAATCCGAAATTTATTTTATATTTTAATTTAACACAAATCAGGCTTAGGCATTTAACCTAGTGTGTTGTTTACCTACCTTTAGCGCCGCTCGCGTCTTCGCTTGTAGTGTGTACTCATGTTTCATGTTGCATTTTTTTGGTTTGCACTTATTTTAATTTAACTTGTGTGATGTTTGCAACTTTGCAGTGTTGTGCAAGTGTGCTTCAGTTCACACAAGTTCTGTCCCATGTTGAATTAGCTCAAAATCAAAATCAAATAAAATCGGTTCACTTAGGTTTAGAATCGAACCGAACCGAAGTCGAACCGGTTGAAAACCGAACCAAACCTATTTGTTTCGATTAGATTTTCGGTTTAGTTTTTTGGGATTTCGGTTCGGTTTGATTTGACCTGGTTCGGCTCGGTTTTGAGCCGATGAACAACCCTAGATGATACACTGTGCACATTATGTTGGCTACTCTTTCGGATAGACATGTTGATTTTTTTTTGGCGAAAAGACACGCCAGGCTCTCACACGTAGATTTATTAATAATACTCCATCCGCTCTAAAATACATAGTCTTTTAGTAGACCTGGGCAAACGCGGGTCGGCCCGCTCGGCCCGCTAAGCTCATATGGGCGGGCATGGACATGGGGAAAAGCCCATACGGGCCGCTAAGCTCGGCCCGCAGCAGGTACGGGATTGGGAAGACCAATGCTAAAATAAATGAATAACGGTGGAATGTATATTTTGAAACAATTCCGATCGAATTCAATGAATAACGAAAGTGAATTGTCGGATGCACATGGAACGAAAGGTGGGTTGAAGATGAACGTGAAATTTAGAACGTACGAGAGGCAAAGGCGGTTAGGGTTGACGAAGAGAAAGCACTTAGCCAAGTGCTTCTCTTTTAATTTCAACCTCCATTCTAAAAAGCCAAAATACAACTTAAATAAGTGAGATTGGTTCCTATGCAAAGGAAACCCTAGCTACCTCACATTTATCTAAAATAATTAATTTAAAACCTAAGATAAATACTAGTAATTTTATCTATCTAAAAATAGCTAAAAATTAAAATAGATAAATGATGAGTAAAGAAAGAATTATTCCTCACTTTGATTCTCCTAAATTAAAATAAAAGAAAGGCAATAAATGTCTTAAAAATACCAAGGCCATTCGGCCATACCCTAAATCGGCTTCATCAAGGTAGAATGCCCCCCCCCCCCGATCCATAGTCCGAGCTCAACTCTATGGTGGCGCCTTCTTCTTTCTCGGGATGATCGGGTCCTCAAATCGTCTTGACCAGAGGGCTAATCTTGATGGCATCAAGATCTCGATGGCATCAAGATCTCGATGGCGGGGTTGGAAGAGAAATAGATCGATGACAAGGACCTCGAAGGAGGATGCATCTGGTGGGTATACTCGGATTACATGCGGGATTGGGTTGTGGGAGTTCACTTCTGCGACTTTCCTCCAATCGGTTGTCAGAAGGTCTTTATGGCCCTTGGTCGGAGCGATTCGGTCCAGGTTCCATCTAAATCCCAAGGGGAGGGAGCAGGCCCTTCTATTTCTTCTCCTTTTCCTAAATAGTTGGGTGCTTTGCCTCTTGGTCTCTCTTGCTGTGAAGGGGGCTAGTACCCCTTCACCCCCCACATCCCGAAAGGGCTCCCAAACTATGTTGAGCAAACAAACCTCTGTCAGGTTCTTTCTCTTTCTCATGGGTTTGAGCATTCTCACTTGTGCTATTATTTTACTTTTGGATTATATTGTGATGACAAATCTCTTGGTGTACTTGTTGCATTGTGTACAAAACCGCACCATTTATTGGTGCTTGAACAACCCCGTGATTGAGGATTTTGCCTCTTCACACCCTACCTCCCGAAAGGGCTCAGAACTAACTGTGGTCCTAGCGACCTCTAAAACTCTTCCCAACTATTTTGTTGTGGACGCAACCCCCCAGGCGGATTCATATGTGCTTTGGTACTTTGTAAGGTCTGTGTATATCCGGGTGTTTCGATGTCTTCTTTACACTCGACTCTCGGGTAAAAGTCATGTCTATCTTGTTTACATCCCTGATGATGTATATTTGGGGTGGTTGATGGTCAGTCTCTTGAGAATCATCCTTTGCTTTTGGGGGATGGATGGAAATAGGATTGAGTATGATGATGTTGAGCAGTTGACTGTTTCTCCTATTAAATTGTTAGGTAAAATCTCTATAAGGGTACTAGATAGATTAGTTAGTCTAAGCTTTACTGAATTGTCATTTACTTCTATTGTTGCTCCTCATGTTCCTTATTATAAGGTATTTGGGTTAGAGCAGCTAGGAGTATGTGACCCTGTTACCCCTTCTCCCAATGTGGGCAAAAAAGCTCATACTAGTGAATCATATTACAGTTTTAGTAAGCTTATTTGTGTTCTACATGTTTCCAACAAAAGGTTTCTTCTCATGACCAATGTGTGGTGTGGAAAGCTATCTCATAATCCTGGTCTATATTGGTATTTATTTTGGCTAGCACTTGTAATCCCTAACTGTCACTTATGGAATGTTTTCGATATTTTATCTGTCTCTGTTGTAAACAAATGGATCATTTCCTATGGAGAAAAACACCCTCATCGCTAGTGCAAGATGAAGGCGTACAAAACATTGAGATTATTGTGCAAAAGGGGATGGTTAATACTGATGTTTTTATTGTTAATCCCAAGCAAAGCTTGTTGAGGTATGCATTCAGTAGCAACTATTCGGGATAACACCCCATGGATAGAGGTTCGGTTCGTTGTGAAGCTAATAGAAACCAGAGGTACGAAATTAATCTGTCCATATATTCATTTCTTTAGTGTATATTAAGAGGATATATGAGGTTGGGAAAATATGTCTTAAGTTTGTCTATTCATCTTCTTTGTGTCCTTATCTCTTGTAATATGGATCCTCCGAATACGGAGAATGGTAAATATGTTTTGTTTGAAGGTATCCCTTCATCAAACTCTATCACCTCCCGCAAGGGCCCTAAACGATGTAATGAGAACCCTAATCCTGAGGGGATTCAAACCCCTATGATGGAATTGAGAAGAAACGAACAAAGCGCAGCAAGTGCTAGAAAAAAAGTGTTCATCAACTTGGATCGACTCAAATCCATGGTGGATGAAATCAATGAAAATATTACCATTGTTTTGTTTTCAGTTCTGTCAGAGAAAACTGTGTCACCATGTATATCCTTCAATTCTTATCATGCAAATCAGAGCTCGATAGAGATCAATATACCTGTGCACTCTTACGACTTTGTGGATGGCAATGATATTTCATTTCTATTTGCCCACGCAACAGTGTTTGATGAATCGTTTCTTTCAATAAAAGCTGAGTCTCTTTATGATTATGAGAAGTCCTCCAGTGAGTCTCTTCTATTATCGGAAGCTTTACTACCCTACAGTTTGTCAGAATGTATTATATGTCTATCCTCTGTTATGGTAATGAATACATTTATGTTTTGGGATGTGCAAATGTGCAATCCTTCAGTGGCAAATCTTGTCTTTGGTTAAGGTTTGATCAGTGGAGCCATACACGTGATAAAGTAATTATGGGCAAATATAGATACAGGGATTGCAAACTTACTCTTGACAAGTTTATATTATTTCAACTAATCCTTTCTAATCAAACCTTGCTTAATGCTAATGTTATTGTTTGTTTAGCTGATGCGCATGATCGTGTTCAAGTGCTCTCGTTCGGTTTCAAGGTATTTAAGTGGATTAAATGTGCTATTGAGTATGAATTTTGGGCTAAAGTAATTATGTATTGGTGTGTGGTGTTTGACTACATTAAAGGTATATTGCCTAGGTTTGTTTACCGGTGCACCTTTGTATCGGGAAGCCTAGTTCTTTCCTCAGGGCAAGGAATTAACGTTTTACTAGCTTGTTTTCACAATTGCCTTTAGTCTATATTTCGCATTAGTTAACTAGTGTTGAATTTGGCTCTCAGCACCCCACTCCTAGACCTCAATTAAGAAACACTCCTCTCAGGCATGCTCCGACCCAATTCAAGCAACACTTCGAATCTTATAAACCAACCCATGAGTACCCCATCCGACAGGTCCACAGGTGGAGCAACCTTAGTCGGCCACCCCACATATACATGTCCAATAGCTACAGTAAACACTTGATCAATATTACTAAAAACCTTCTAGGATTAACTTCCTTACTCAATCAAATAATTACAACCAATAATAAACAAAACCCCACTAGTCTTCCGCTAATTGCTTTTTTTGCAAAACCTCTCCTTTGGAGAAATACAATCCTATGTGGGAAGGATACCCCGAAGAAAGTAATAGTGGGAAAATTCGACACCTCTAGAAATGCTCGTAAGAAAATTACACAAAAATCATATCCTAAAAAGCCTAGGAAAATCGTAGAAAGAGTAATGTGTTGGTATGGGAGAGATCGCCTTATGCTCGACCATATGAAAAAGAGGTGGTCATGATTATAAGATATTGGAATTGTAGGGGAATCGGAAAAAAAACTTTATGGTCGAACATTAAGGGATGACGTACCTTAGACCATATACAAATGCTTATTCTAGCAGAAACAAAGACCGAATCGGAACCAGAAGAATCTCTATGGAAAAACGCGGGATTTACAAATATTTGTTGGTCTCCGGCCTCTGGTCGCTCCGGGGGTATTGTGCTATTATGGAATGAAAATTCATTTATAAATGAGGCAATCTCGGTGGTGATTCACCTTCCGAGAATTATAGGAGTAAAATACGAAAACGTAAAGGAAAACTTTATATGTCTTATGTTTTTTGTATATGCACCCCCGAACCTTGTAGAAAAAGAGGATTTTTGGAGAAACCTATGCAATCTAATTATCCAAAGTAACCTCCCCTGCTTAGTGATGGGAGACCTAAATGAAATAAGCCAAACATCGGATAAGTGTGGTGGTGCAGAAACTTTACCGGGAAGATTCCAACGAATAATGGAATTCAAAGATGTGTTCTCCTTGGTAGAAATTCCCTCCATTGGTAATCCAGTTACATGGAGAAAGAAACAAGGAGGTCCAGATAACATTTGGGAAAAACTAGATAGGGTATTAGTTCACCATGAAATTATCGACATGTTCGCAGAGTTGGTAACGAAAAATGGTGCATTACAAAATCAGATCACTGCCCCATTTCAATTACCCTCTCCAAAGACACTACTTTCAAACCACCCCCATTTAAATTCGAAAACATCTGGCTAAAGAGAAAAGACTTTCGAAATATAGTCAAACAAGCTTGGAGAGCTTCATGCGCAGGCTCAGTGATGGACGGTTTTTAGTCGCATAAACCGTATCAAAATAAAACTCAAACCTACAAACTAGTATAGCAAGCAAGTAAGAGGTCGATCCCATAGAGAAACAACTATTTCTTAGCAATGTGTATTTACCAATTAGTAGAAAGGGGGGTTTTGGTTGATTGAGATTGAAAAGAAAAGAAAATAAAATAAAAACAAATTGATGCAAAACAATTTAGAGATAATCGCTCTACCTACAATTATCCACTTTATTTGGTTGAATTGATATTGTAACTTCCTCTTGTCCTTTTAGTTTTCCTATGAATGCCCTTGTCCCGACCTAATATAGTTACTAGTCCAATCAGTCCTAGAAACCCTTATCAATCTAACAGTCCCTAAAGAAGGATTTAACCCAATTGATAGCTTTAAGTTCAGAGATTAACCAAGGTATTTGCAGTCCCTAAAGAGGGATTTAACAACACATCCAACTTCCTGCCCATCCAATTAGTTCAATCAGCCCTAAAGGGACAAGTTTGCTACTTGGGTTAAAGTTCGCAATCAGGAATCTACAAAACCCTAGCAATTGAATTGATCTAACTAGTTGGCCAGACAAGATAGAACAAAACAATAAACAATCAAGCACAAAGAAGTTGAAGCATTCAATATAGGAAATAAGGAACAAGATTCAGAAACTCACAATCAATCCAAATAAAGCTTCAAATTGCAAGTAGAATGAAGAGAGTTTAGTCGCCCATGGCGAACATCGCTCTCTCTCTAATTGTCTGATGAAAAGTAAGAATAGAATAGAAGTTTTTTAAAATAACATAAAATTTGGCCTTTTAAAAGATCAAAGTCGGCCATAAAAGAAATCAAAAGGTTCTAGGGTTTTCATTTAATAAAACGCAGCGTATAATTGCTGTCGGCAGATGCGGCAGCCGCTGCATGGATGCGGCGGCCGCAGCATCAACAATTTTCTCCAACTCCTCTGCGACGGTACTGGCGGCGGCCGCTGCACACCATGCGGCGGCCGCTGCATTGGTCTTTCACGGAAAATCCGTCTTGAATCAGCTCTTGACGTCAACATGAAAGTTGTAGCTCTCTGAAAGATCTTTCCAACGCATGGTCATAATAATCGATCGGACAACCGAGGCCTCCAGAAAGTGCAAAACAAGTTCAGCATGTCTGACGACAACTTCTGCAGACTTGTTCTTCGTTTAGGTTCGCTTCTTCTTCTCAGGACCTCTTGAGATCTTCATGTAAGCTTCTTCGATCAACTAGACATTCTCATCCAATGCGTTATCAACCCATTTATCCTTCTCGGATCCACATTTACCTGAAATAATCAATAAAAACGTGTAGATTCCGACTCCACCAACATAGAAAGCAAATATGCAAATTCTACTTCAATCATGCATGATATGCATCTTAACTAAGCTAAATGCAACCTATTATGCCTACCTAAATACATGCTATCAAAATCCCCCACACTTAAGCTTTTGCTTGTCCTCAAGCAATGAAAAACAAATATAGAATTAATCATCCCACAAATAAGATCTTCATGCTATTGTTTTAGAAAAGCAACATCAAGCAATAGGAGCCATGAATAAAAGAACAAATATCCTAGCAAATATATGAGCGATCCAATAGTAAAAGCAAATTTAATCCAACCTCACCGGTATGATGTGTTTCACTCAAACTCTCATGTGTTTAGTCTTTAAAGTCCAACTCTCAACTCAATCCAAAATGCTCTATACACCATGAAAATTATCACTTGCAAACAACATCATGAGGACTTTTATAAGGTTGTAATGGGGCTTTGGTAGGAACATAAGACATGAGAAACATTTAGGCTTGTGGTGCTAAAAATCCGGGAAAAAGGAACAACAACCAACCAGAACAACACCAAAACTTCCATACTTCACAAACCATTCCAATAACATAAACTCTATTGCATAACAATAAACTCTTCGATTTCGATAGCCATATAACTCATGCATTTTTTTTCATTATGATGACTTCGTTTCTTTTCTTTTATGCTTACTTTTGCCCCTAGGTGAATTTTATCCTCCCTAGGTCCAAGCTTACTAGACTTTTACTCCTAAGTGAATTTTATCCTCCTTAGGCCCCTAGTAACAAGTCATCTCTATTATGCAAGAAGGGTTACCTTATTTTAGCTATGCATCTCGCAATGCACAACCATACATATATCATCTCCACTCAAAGCAACTCCAACATAAAGATTTTTCACCAATTCTCCTCCTAATTCCCAGATAGGGTCAGGCTAATCATTGGCTATGATATGTTTTTATGGAGCTATAAAAAAGAATAGGCTTTAAGGCTCAGATGGGCTTCAAGCAGAGGATAATGCAAATGGTAGATAAGGTATAATACGACTAAAGAAAACATGCCTCAATCATTTGAAATTCACAAGCACCAAACATGTGCAATACGGTATAGAAATAAGAAGCATATGGAGAGTATAATCACACAATAAAAGCAAAAGAGAATAATATGTAAAGTCCCTATAAAGCCAAAACAAACTCACAAAGGTTATGTTTTTTTAGATTTCAATTAAACCTCAACTATGAATCATACTTGTTCAATTATATTCTCAAATCATGCTCCAAAATCATTTTCAAGCAATTCAATCAAATCATGAGATTTATGCAATGAGATCATAAAAATAAATTAGAGGACAAACTAAACCAAGATGGGTATCTTTAATAACACCTAAATGCAATGCATGATATTTTTGGATTTTTTTTCAAATGCAGTATATGAATAAAAATAAATATGACAACATAAATAAACATAATAACATAAGTAAACATGATATGCAAACTCTATCTATATGCAATGCAATCCCTCCCCCACACTTAAATCTTTCATTGTCCTCAATGAAACATAAAAGACAACAAAAAATAAAAACATAGAGGAAGAGATGAATAAAATACTCACAATGTAGTGGATGGGTCTCTATAGGTCGGATCTGAGGATTTCGATGGCCTTTCCTGAAAGCTTAGTCTATCCCAAACCAAAAACAACTATCTAATGCCTAATGGGAAACCTAATTTATTGAAAAGAAAACTAGCTAACTAGGAATTGAAATAACTAAATTAGAAAACTTACCTCGGGTTGCCTCCCGAGAAGCGCCTTTCTTTAATGTCATTGACCTGACTTATTTTCAATCTCAAGATCTTAGCTATCAGACATCGTCAAGGCCCTCAGTAGCCTATCATATTCATGTGCACACATCTTACAAAGCACATCATAGCACAATAAATTGAAAGTATAAAATATAAAATTCAAAAACCCTTTCAATCTTTCAAAGAGTCTAGCATGACTCTCTGCAGAAGGAATATGATACCACCAGCACAGTTCCGCTGGTGGCTTTTCAAAATAGCAATCAAAAGGATCAACATAATCACCATTACCTTCAAAATTGCAAAAGTTTACATTTGTTACCTCTTGAGTCTCAGCTGATGGCTCTAGATCTGGTTCATGAATGGGCGAGCTCAGAATGGATGTTGTAGATGGAGTAGGAGACACATCACATGTAACCTCATGCGTCGACTCATGAGATTCCAAGTCAGTAAGCACTAGACCCTTTTCTCCATCGTTGAAGACACTATCGTTGTCTGCAACCAATTCCTCCTCTTCTTCTTCGACGCTCCTTTCTTTCTCACCTTTTGCATTTAGAATTTGAATGAGTTGGCTCATCTGATCCTCCAAGTTTTTACATCGGCTCATTTCTTCCTCCAATTTTCCGATTCGGCTCATTTTTCCTTCTTCCAACTGCTGCAACACTTGTGTGAGAGTTCGGATTGATACTTCCCGCTCAACATGTCGACTCATGTTGTAGAAAAAATCTCAAATCTCAAAGAGTCCCATATCCAATAGGCCTCCATTACTCATGGACTCAGCAAGACTCCGTGTTTCAACATTCATCCCATCAAATATGCAAAAACACATCTCCCGCACACCATATTGATAACCCCATGAACCAAGGTCGTTAACATAATCATGCAATCTAGTGAAATATTGGTGAAAATTCTCACCTTCAAACTGCGCTAATCTCAACATCTTGAAAGGTTAGTAGCAAGGGTTTCGTGAACCGTAAGATAGGCTCACAACGGGTTAGATATATGCACAAAAATCAATAAATACACAAAACAAATAAATAAACTTGATTCCCCGGCAACGGCGCCAATTTGATGGACGGTTTTTAGTCGCATAAACCGTATCAAAATAAAACTCAAACCTACAAACTAGTATAGCAAGCAAGTAAGAGGTCGATCCCACAGAGAAACAACTATTTCTTAGCAATGTGTATTTACCAATTAGTAGAAAGGGGGGTTTTGGTTGATTGAGATTGAAAAGAAAATAAAATAAAATAAAAACAAATTGATGCAAAACAATTTAGAGATAATCGCTCTACCTACAATTATCCACTTTATTTGGTTGAATTGATATTGTAACTTCCTCTTGTCCTTTTAGTTTTCCTATGAATGCCCTTGTCCCGACCTAATATAGTTATTAGTCCAATCAGTCCTAGAAACCCTTATCAATCGAACAGTCCCTAAAGAAGGATTTAACCCAATTGATAGCTTTAAGTTCAGAGATTAACCAAGGTATTTGCAGTCCCTAAAGAGGGATTTAACAACACATCCAACTTCCTGCCCATCCAATTAGTTCAATCAGTCCTAAAGGGACAAGTTTGCTACTTGGGTTAAGGTTCGCAATCAGGAATCTACAAAACCCTAGCAATTGAATTGATCTAACTAGTTGGCCAGACAAGATAGAACAAAACAATAAACAATCAAGCACAAAGAAGTTGAAGCATTCAATATAGGAAATAAGGAACAAGATTCAGAAACTCACAATCAATCCAAATAAAGCTTCAAATTGCAAGTAGAATGAAGAGAGTTTAGTCGCCCATGGCGAACATCGCTCTCTCTCTAATTGTCTGATGAAAAGTAAGAATAGAATAGAAGTTTTTTAAAATAACATAAAACTTGGCCTTTTAAAACATCAAAGTCGGCCATAAAAGAAATCAAAAGGTTCTAGGATTTTCATTTAATAAAACGCAGCGTATAATTGCTGTCGGCAGATGCGGCGGCTGCTGCATGGATGCGGCGGCCGCAGCATCAACAATTTTCTCCAACTCCTCTGCGACGGTACTGGCGGCGGCCGCTGCACACCATGCGGCGGCCGCTGCATTGGTCTTTCACGGAAAATCCGTCTTGAATCAGCTCTTGACGTCAACATGAAAGTTGTAGCTCTCTGAAAGATCTTTCCAACGCATGGTCATAATAGTCGATCGGACAACCGAGGCCTCCAGAAAGTGCAAAACAAGTTCAGCATGTCTGGCGACAACTTCTGCAGACTTGTTCTTCGTTTAGGTTCGCTTCTTCTTCTCAGGACCTCTTGAGATCTTCATGTAAGCTTCTTCGATCAACTAGACATTCTCATCCAATGCGTTATCAACCCATTTATCCTTCTCGGACCCACATTTACCTGAAATAATCAATAAAAATATGTAGATTCCGACTCCACCAACATAGAAAGCAAATATGCAAATTCTACTTCAATCATGCATGATATGCATCTTAACTAAGCTAAATGCAACATATTATGCCTACCTAAATACATGCTATCACTCAGCGATGTTCCAAATCATCCACAAATCAAAAATCCTTAAACAAAAAGCCAAATTATGGAATAAGAAAACATTTGGAAATATCTTTCGCCAATTTCAAGAGGTAGAGGAGGCATTAATGCATCTGAAACTAGCAGATACTAACTCCTCCTATTTTCATAGGGTAGCCACGGGAAGAAGAAATCAGAAGATTATTAGAACAATTACGTCCGTGGAAGGAACCCAAATCATAGGTGATGAAAACATTAAAAAAGAAATACAAAAAGATTTTGAAAAACGTTTTAGTAGTGAACAAACTTACACGACCGCTCAACTAGAAGAATACCTTTCAGCAATCAACCCGAATATTACAGAAGAATAAAACGTATTACTTATTCAGCAACCTACGAACAGTGAAATAAAAAAAGCGGTCTTTTTAATGGGTTGCAACAAATCTCCCGGTCCGGATGGTATGATGACGGAGTTCTATAAAAAAAATATTGGGACATTGTGGGCTCTGATATCATCAGGGCTATAAAGGCTTTCTTCCACTCAGGCAACTTATTAAGACAAATCAACCACACATTTATCTACTTAGTACCAAAAAATGACAACCCCTCTATGACTACACATTATCGACCGATTAGTCTATGTTCCACGTTATACAAGATTATTTCTAAAATAATAACTGAACGACTAAAAATAATTATGGAAAAGCTTATCCATCCACTTCAAGGAGCCTTCGTATCCGATAGAGCAATACAAGACAACATCCTAATAGCACATGAAATATTTCACTCCTTCCGCACTAGAAAGGGATCTAAGGGATGGACTGCAATAAAACTCGACATGGAGAAAGCATATGACATAGTAGACTGGCAATTTACAAAATTAGTGCTCCATAGATTTGGTTTCCACCAAAAATTTGTAGACATCATTATAGAATGTGTGACTACATTATCTTTCTCTGTATTAGTAAACAATGGACCAACAGACCTGTTCAAACCAACGAGGGGTTTAAGACAAGGGGACCCCCTCTCCCCTTTTCTTTTCCTCCTCGGTGCAGAAGTCCTAGCTAGAAAACTATTGGCGGAGGCTGAATCTAATCATAAAAGCGTTGGTTTTAGATTTGGCCACTCGGGACCCTGTATCCCTTTCCTAGCCTTTGCGGACGATATAATAATATTTTCCAAAGGAAGTAATGCAGCCTGTACAAAAGTTAAAGAAATAATTGAAGACTACTGCAAATATTCTGGGCAAAAAGTAAACTACCATAAATCGTCTTTCCAAACCACACCGGGTATTATTATATCAAGAGCAAGAGACCTAGAAGGAATTCTTAATATACCCGTAGAGCGGAATTTAGAAAAGTACTTGGGTTGCCCGATCATAAATGGGAGGGTTACCAAGGAAACATTTGGAGAAATTATATGCAAATCAAAAGATCAGCTAAGCAAATGACGTCCAAATGCCCTATCACAACAAGGCAGAGCAACCCTAATAGCATCTAACCTGTCATCAAAATCTTTATATTCGATGCAGAGCTTTATGCTCCCAATGGCAGTCCATAAACAACTAGATCAAATCAACAGAGCTTTCTTCTGGAACAAAGACGCACAACATAGTCCACTCATCAGTTGGGAGAAAATTTGTAAGTCAAAAGCAGCAGGAGGACTAGGACTACGAAAAAACAGAGACATGAATGAAGCACTCCAACTAAAACTTCTATGGAAAATCCTGGCAGAACCAGAAAACAATGGGGTCAAAATTATACGGTACAAATATTTAAAAGAAGGCCACATCCTTTCCTACTCTAGAAAAGGCAATGCATCTTGGCAATGGTCAAAACTAAGCTCACTGGTTCCGAAGTTTAAATTAGAACTCATCTGGCTGGTGGGGGATGGGAAATCAATCAAGTTTTGGAAAGACAATTGGGTAACAACGACACCTCTTATCGATAGAGTTGACTCTCATCATAATATAAACCTAAATGACTCTGTTAGCGAATTCATCATAGGAAAACAATGGTGGAGGGAAAAGCTACTATCCGTTCTCCCACTCTCTTTAGCCGAAGAAATTATGAAAATCCCTCTGCCGATCACCCCCTTTGTAGACAGATTGTATTGGTGGCCCACAAAAAAGGGTTGGTTCACCACAACAAGTGCCTACAACTTAATCACATCTACAACACAAAGAACATCAGACGAATTTTCATGGATTTGGAAAATTGATGCGGCCCCAAAGGTCAAAATTTTTATATGGAAGATAAAACAAAAAGGTCTTGCCACGGCCAGCCGCTTATCTCAAAAGGTGGTTGCGGTGCCAAATACATGTATTTTCTGCAATCAGTGTGAGGAAGATGATATTCATCTGTTCATATAATGCCCTATTAATAATTTCCAACAACAATTCCCCAGAGACCTATCCCAACGAGTTGACTCTCTCATATCGGAGAATAAAGATATGAATCAAATTCTACAAATCTTAAGTTCCTCCCTTTCGATGGACAGGAAACAATATATAGCAATCAGATGGTGGACTATTTGGTTTATCAGAACCAAACTATCTTCAGAAATGCCAACACCCCCTCCGCTGAGGGGATTAAGAAAATAATAGGAGATAATATTAAAAATTGGAAAAGAGCTAGCAGTTGGAACACATCTGACACAGAAGATCTACGAAAACAGAAGGGGGAAAATGGTCTCGCAAAAAACAACAAAAAAGCCTACCGCTGGAGGAAACCCCCTATGGGCAAATACAAATTAAATTTTAACGGATCATTTATATCGAACTCAAATAGCTCAATTGGATACATCATTAGAGACTAGGAGGGAAATCCTATTAGCTTTGGAGGTAACACCATTGGCGGACAATCCCCCCTCATGGCGGAAGCCCGAGCACTACGACTAGAGGTAGAAAAAGCCAAGGAACTAAAGATTATGGATCTAATAATAGAAGGAGACTAAAAAATTATCATGGATTACCTAAGTAAAAATGATGGGTGTCCCTGAGAAATAGAAATGGTTATTTCCGATATTCAAGCTCTTCTCAAAGGAGTAAAGAACGTTAGTACATCCCATATTCCCCGCATTGGTAACCGGGTAGCAGATAAGATTGCACACCTTTGCTACTCTACCAAGGGGCCAGAGTTATACCATCATTCAGGTCTTCTAGACCTCATCCGGCAGGATGCTTTCGGATAGGGTTTCCCGTCCGAATCGTTTTGTAGGATGCTTTCGGATCAGATTTTCCATCCGAATTTTTACCTAATAAAAAAAAAATTCAAAAACAGTGTACTGAATCGGAAAATTTAGACTTAATCGGTCAAAAATAGTATGTATACACAAAAAAAAAAAACAGTAGAATAGTGTAAATGTAGAGTATACATATAGAATAGTGTATATATATTGAATACTACGTAGTAGTCTAGTGTATAAATATAGTGTATAAGTATGTATACATATATGCATTAACAAAAAAAAGTGTATAAATATATGAGTGTATATAATTCAGTATGTATACATATACTATTGCGGGTACCCGCGGGTAGCCCGTGCCCGCAATTCCGGACGGGTTTGAACACGACATACAACCCGTTAAGCGGCTTAGCCCGGTCCGCGCCCGCGACACCGGGATAAAATCTCGGGTAAAACCCGTTCCAAGCCCGGCTCGCGCCCGCATTTGTCCGGGTCTATCTTTTAGTCATTTGCACAAGTTTTAATGAAACACTTCACTTTAAAAAAACATTATCAATCTACTAACTTTTTTTTATATATAAATTTTATTATTTTTTAATACACACTGCACATTTTAACCAATTATATTGTTTGAAAAAAATCAGAAACACACAAATCAATGCAAATTATTACACTCTCTTGCCTATAAAATATAAAATACCATTACTTTGAAACAAAAACTATCATTTAAAAACCCGTCTATTTTGAAACGGATAGTAATGGTAATAAGAAGAAGGCTAATCACTTCTCAAGTGGATGAAAATGTAAAACTTTTTTTTTTTTGATTAGGTAAGAATTCGAGTTCAGATATATCTGAAACTCGAAGGCCGGACAACCGGCAGACAGAAGAACCGTCTACAAACGATAACCTACAACAATACAAAATGGTGCAAACTCAGGCAAACACACTCTACAACACAAACGAAACCAAGCATACCTAAACCAAACAGGAAGTGGACGAAGAAGACAGACGAAGCCAAGCCCTACTCGAAAGCAGAATCGTAGACCAGCGATACATCAGGACCCGATCATCATGTGGGCAGTGAGGACGAATTAAACTCCAAGGAATCAGTCAACCCGAGTAGTGGAGACGTCACGATACACACCACCACGACCCCAACCTATCCCGACTCCGACAGCCAGAACCAAAACCACGGAAAAGATCGCTAAGCCACGCCGTCATAGAGCCGCACACCGCAGAGTGAAAAGCACCCAGAAACCCTTTCGGGATTTAATCAACCCTAATGGGATTTTGTACACCTTGTATTGGTAACTAAATAGCGACCATTCTGGGATATAAACTGGAGACCTAGGGGTACTACCCACAAATCCTTTCCGGTGAGCCATTCCGGAATGGTTAAGCCTTGCCAGAGTGAAAAGGACCAAACTTGCATTGGCTTATCTAGAAATTGTCTACGTAATTATTATTATTTTGATTTTTGATTTTTTAAAGTTTCTATTACTATCGGGCTCCTTTGGGCCCAAGGTTAAGCCTTGTGACCAAAGAACAAAATCCGGGCTCAGAATTCGGGTCACACGGGCCCAAAAGGGTTCCAAGGCCACAGAAGCAGGAGATTGAGCCGCCCCAGCAAACTGTGAGTTGCAGAACCCCGGAGACCTCCAAAGGCCGCCACCCACATACCGGGAAGGAGAAACCCGAGGAGAGGCGGAGTGTAAAGCGGCGCTACGCCGGTCCTGAACGCCAACACCACCAGTCGGAGATTGCATCAAGGACAGAGCCGGCGGAGGCTGAGCGATCTCGAGGCGATCACCCCAGGAACCGCCATGTTCTGATCAAGGAGGCTTCGCGAAAACGAACACGATTACTGATTACAACAAAACATGCAAGGTTAATATATGTCAATAATTAAATAAAAATGCATATTTTGAGGATTTGTCCTCCATTATCAGCTCATTAGTTCCCAAATTTCTGGCACACCTTCATCTGATCTAATCAAATCTTATATTTTTCTCGATCAAGAAAAGCATACAGAAATTATTTTCGGTAGCCACCAACAAAGAAAGGCGCGATTTCAGTCAAATTTTAGATGAACCCCTTATTTCAAGTAGGGCTGGCAAATGGTACGAAAATTACCATACCAATCACGTACCAACCACAAACCGACTATGTGGCTAACCAACATGGTGGTAACCACGTGAAGATGATACGGTAATGGTAATGAAATCTGAATACCATGGTTACCATGGTTACCAAGTATATATATATATATATATATATATATATATATATATATATATATATATATATATATATATATATATATATATATATATATATATATTAATTTTTTTATTTAATGTTTTTTTGTTATTACCTTTAAGTTTTAAGTTTTTAATTTATATTTTGTGTTTTGATTTTGACCCAAATTAGTCATTTCTACATTTTCTACTAGAAACAGTAGGAATATTTTGAATGTTTGAAGACTTTCAACTTGTTTTGTTTGAATTTGCAGGAACATTTTGAATGTTTGAACAATTGAACTTGGTTTGTTTCAAGACTTTGAACTTTGTTGGTTTGAATTGGTTTGTACTTTAGGTTGTGAACTTGATTTATTTGAAGTTTTAATAGGTGGTAATCATATTGTTTTTTTGTAACCATATTTTTTCGTTCGATAACTTTGATGACTACCGGAAAGTAGTTGAGAGGTTTAAAAAAAATACCAACAGAATTACAACTTGGTAACCATGGTAATGTACCGATGGTAACCAGAAGTCGTGGTTACCACATATGCGGTAACCATGATTTGTGGTTGGTACGTGGTATGAAAATTTACGTACCACCAGTTTGTGGTTGGTACGTGGTAATCACCATTTTTTTGTGGTTACCGTACCATGTCAACCCTAATTTCAGGTGGTTTTTGGGGTGATTTTGTGAAAAAATAAAAGTGGTGGCGTTTGAAAAATCAAATCCCTAAAATATGGGTTGTACTGTGGAAAAATTAAAAAGAAGTTGAAACGGGTCGGGTACTCGGGTTAAATACGGGTCTCAAGTTCGAGTCCCTCTTTTGGGTAAAAAAAAAAAAAAAACTCTTATCAAACCGCCTCCCCTTCACCGATTGTCGGTGCCGGCCGTCATTTGCCATATTCGGATATCTCCATCCCTATCGCTAGCTCGTTCTCGTTCTCGAATTCAGAATCAGTGGTACTTGGTCTAGGATTCGGAGTAGAGAAAGGAGGAGGATATGCCAGGGCTAACGTGTAACGCCTGTAACAAGGAATTCAACGACGATTCCGAGCAAAAGCTCCATTACAAGTCCGAATGGCACCGCTACAACCTCAAACGCAAGGTCCTCTCTCTCCTTCATTCTCCGCTTTTCTTTCTGCCTTTTTTGTTGATTGCTTGCTATGTAGTTTGTGAATTTTCGTTTAATTGTTACATGTTCCTGTGCGGATATTAGGGTTATTGCCTTTTTTGCTATTTAGTTTGTTAATTTTAGGGGGGTTTTCTGCGATTGAGGAGGACTGAGAAGGGGAGGGATTTTAGGTTGTTTTTGTCTCCTTTCGTTTAGGATTATGAAGTTATGATGGATATGGTTGGATTAAGAAGTCATGATATCTTGAATTTCAAGTTGATGTAAATGCAATAAGTTTTGGATTCTAGGAGCCCGAGGATATTGTCTAATCAAAGAGGATGAAATCGATGGCATTGTATGAGAGTATGAATTGTGTCATTTGTGTGAGCTGCAGATGTTATCTTGAGAATTTGGGAGTGCTAGAGTTGCCTTGCCATGATGTTAAGCTAAGGTTTATGAAAAATGCTTTCACATTGATATCCATGGTATATCACTGTATTGTTTATATTAGTCACCTACTTATTGCTTCTGAAATGCTCATACGCCATCATGGCTGCGTATTAGTTTTTTGCATAATAATGAGCTCTCAAATGTTGTTCCAGGTAGCATTTTGTTTACTTTTGAACGTTTTTCCTCCTTTGGTGTACTTTGCTTGACAGTGTTTTTTTCTGGTGTACGTCAAGAGCATGTGATAATTGTAATTATTTATGATTCTTACTTTTGCTAATTGTGCAATGTAGATTGCTGGGGTTCCTGGAGTAACGGAAGCCTTATTTGTGGCAAGGCAGTCTGCACTCGCTGAAGAGAAAAGGAGTTTAAATGAGACTCCTATGCTCTATAGTTGTGGTATCTGTGGCAAGGGATATAGAAGTGCCAAGGCACATGCTCAGCATCTCAACTCTAAAAGTCACATTATGCGAGCTTCCCAGGGTGAGAATGAGGCTAATACAATAATCAAGCCGCTTCCTCGCCGAATTCCAGTGAAGCCACCCCTAACAGAAGTCTTAGAAGCTGAAGAAATTGAAGGAAGTGGGGATGAATGGGAGGAGGTAGACCCTGATGACATTCTTCTTGGTGAAACTACCGATTCTTTGGCTAATGTAGGCATGAATGAGCCTTCTGCCATGAATGATGATGAAAGCAGTGATGAAGATGATGAGATGATGGTTGAATTAAATCCTTCCTGTTGCTTTATGTGTGACTTGGAGCATGGTACTATTGAAAATTGTATGGTTCACATGCACAAGAAACATGGGTTCTTCATTCCCGATATTGAATATTTGAAGGATCCAAGTGGCCTTCTAACGTATCTCGGCCTCAAGGTATAAATGTGTTGTAGCTATTAGGTTAACCTCTGCTTTCTATCTTGTGGTTATCCAACAAAACTTGTCTTTCTATGTGTGTGCTTTCAGGTCAAAAGAGATTTGATGTGCTTGTATTGCAATGAGAGACGCCAGCCATTCAGCAGTTTGGAGGCAGTTAGGAAGCATATGGAGGCAAAAAGCCATTGCAAAGTTCCTTATGGTGACGGAGGTGATGATGAAGAGGTCGAATTAGAAGAATTTTATGATTACAGCAGCAGGTACTTTGCATCCTTAGTCCCAATCTCCTTCTGTAATTGAAAATAGATCACTTATATGAGTGCATAGTTTCCATTTTGTTTAAGCCAATTTAAGGCTAGTACCTACTCGTTATTTGTTGGAGTTGTACTATTACCCTCCTGTAATGTTGGCCAAGCACATATCGAACCATATACAAATGAAGGACAAAGTGTTGTGATACTACAATGAAGCTGGAATGCAAACCAAAGATATGAATTAAATATAGCATATAATCCAAAGTCTTGGTTTCTAGGCTCAGTATATGAAAACTTTCGTTACATTAGAAGTCATGTGCTCTGGACTCTTGATACAATGAGCATAACTCATTGCTGATTCGTTTTTCCAGCTATATGGATGAGGATGGGAAGCAGCTGATTGCAGCAAATGATGCGGGAAGCTCTGTTGAACTTGGTGGTGGTGGCTCTGAGCTGGTAATCAAGAGAAGAACGGATGATGGAATGTCCACAAAAGCAATTGGTTCCAGAGAGTTCCTTCGCTATTACAAGCAAAAGCCAAAGCCATCACCCTCAAACGAGATGGCTATTTCTGTTGCATTAGCCTCAAGGTTTGTTGTCCTGCAGCAGCTTGACAAAATGTTACAATTGCAGGAAGGAAACTTCACTGGGAAAGAAGTTCCTAACACTAGTATGTTTTGAAATTTGTAGGTACAAGAGCATGGGTTTGACAACTGTGCAATCGAAGGAGCAGACTGTGAGAATGAAGGTGATGAAAGAGATGAATAGATCAGGGGTGGAGGCGATGCGTATGAGAATTGGCCTCAAGAACAACGTTATCTTTAATCTCCCAAAGAATGTGCCACATTAATCGCTACTCATCTTCCTGTAAGGTATGTCTACCATGTCTACCAATCACAGACATGTTTGGTACTGACTTTCATATGGTTGTGTTTTGAACACAATATGCGTCTTTATATGAGTTATAATACTAAGAACCCTACATTATGTTGTTTATTATGCTTGGACCTTCAAAGAAGGTAAGAGATTTTGGCAGTTTTATCTTTGACTTGATTGCCTTATACTCAACTACTCCATTCATCAAATTACTCGTTGGTTATAACTGGTGTCTCCATTAAGTGAGCTCCCCAACACGGACCCTATTCACCACATCTGCACATGACCTACTGACAAATGACCTGCTTAGTGAGAAAAACTCTTCTTGAATGCAAAGTTTCAAATTTAAATGCACTGTGATCACATTTTTACCTCTGATTTACCTACTTTGTGCGGTTGTGTCGTGGGAGCTTCCATGATATAGAATGCGTCTGTCCGAACAACAGTTTTCATATAGCAGAAAAATGCACCGATCTGGTGTCTGCCAATGTAATCAAAGAGTGCATGTAAAAGTTGATTCAGGCTTGACAAGTGAATTGGAAAATGATTGAAAACTAGAAACTAACTGTCCCTCCCATTCGTTATCCATGCTTTGTTACCAATGTCAGACTCTTATCGATTTTAAGCACATAAATAACATTTTGACCATGTGTGGCTGCTGGGAAATAGCTGTTCGATGATAAAATTTTGGTTGTGAAGGATAGGTTTGTGTGTGGTGGACTAAAATCGACGTTTGTTGTGTTCTTTACTTGTTCATTTGGTGGTGACAAGGGATACCCGACTTGGTGGAGATGGTACTACTGAGCACCCCCGTTGCCCTCACCGTATGGAGCGATAATTTCCCATAAACGGGGAGACGAAGTGTGGCTGCAGTGGTCATCATTGGCTCTTCTGTGCTCATTGCCTTCGTAATCTATCAAGGCACTCAACTTCCAAAGGGGATTATGATATTTGATGTATCGTTGTCTTGTTGAGAGATCAGAACTAGAGATTCACCATTAGAACTTGCTTTGGTGACGACCACTAAAGTTGTTTGTGTTGAACACTTGTGTTTGCGTTCTTTTTGTAACACAATCTTCCGAGTCCTTCACTTGGGATTCCGTCTTTTGAGGGCAGAGCTTATAAATTCAATCAACCTTGTTACCTGAACTGAACAGCTCGAGATCGGCTTGAAAAAAGTTCGACTCGAGATCGTTCACTTACCTAAACAAGCCGAGTTTGAACAACATTTTAAGCTTAGTTGAAAGCTCGCTTCGTTCGATTTAAGCTCACGAGTTTTGTTGAATTTTTAAAATTTTCGAATTACTATGCATCAACATGACAACAAGAGATATTTTTTTAAATTTCACCTTTTTTTTGTAATTTTTTAATCAAGATACATACAATAGGTGGTGAGTGCCTATGGTTAATTTTTTAAGCGAAACAATAAACATAGATAAAGGGTAGTTAAATGCAACTTTTTAAATATTGGGGTGGTTTTGTACAGTTTAGCCAGAGGTAATTTGGGCCTCGGGTTATGTAGAAGCCCATAGTTAAAAGGGGTGACGTCCAAATCTGTAGTTTGTCGCTTCCATCGCTCTCCTTCCTCCTCTTGTCTCTTCGGGAAGAACAAATTGAAGATCAGAGATCGATCAGCCACGACAACAATCGCACATCACTACATCAGATCGATCAATTAGCACAAGGAGATCAAAGCGACGATGGTAGGAGGAGTGAGTTCATGGTCCCGAGCCCTAGTTCATATCTCCCCTTACACTTTCGCCGCAATCGGAATCGCCCTTTCCATCGGCGTTTCTGTTCTCGGCGCCGCCTGGTATTAATACTTCGTTTCTCTTTTCCTCGTTCTCACTATCCCCTTCTCTCGTTTACGAATTGTCCGGTCGTGTGATGCTTTTCGTTTCATCCTCGGATTCAGCTGCGTTAGGGATTGTGGAAACTTTTTCTGACCTTGGATTTCGAAAATTGGATACTTTTTTAGGGGGATTTACATAACTGGAAGCAGTTTGATCGGTGCAGCTATAAAGGCTCCCAGAATTACTTCCAAAAATCTTATTAGGTAAGTCTTTCTGTGCTCAATTTTGTGTCTGATTTTGAACTCTGAGTGTGTGGAGATTTTTTGGTAATTGAATTGGGCTTGTTGGTAGAGTAGTATCCACTTGAATCAACTTGAACTGTGTTGCTTTGATTATGCAAAGGTTGTATATTGTTAGATGTTTAAAAATCATAGTAATCATGGCAGTCGATTTTGATTTTTGATCTAGGGAAAAATTCTGGAATCTTGTACTGTTTCGGTGTGTTTACTACATACTGCCTTGTACTACACTTTGAAATTTTAGCTTAAATTTAAACCCGTTGTGTTATTTAATCAACATCCTCCTAGTTCATAAGATAACCTATCAAATCATTCAAAGAGAACTCCGGGTGCTTGGTTCAAAAGTAGACCAAATGTGAGAGAGGTTTTACCAATTATTTTACTTGATGAGTTTGATATAACAAATTTCAACCTCTTATCAAGAAACATATAAAAGAACAGAAATAATCAAGCTCAATTGCAGAATGTGAAATTTTCACCTAGCCATGAAGCTTGAGAGATTTCTTAAGAAAATCTGATCATGTGGCATGCTTTGTGTATCCATTACTAGATGATACCAATATGGAAATGTTTGAATCATTTTAAAGCAGAGTGATGGGAAAATCTGTAACTTGTAGTTCATAGCACATTGAGATATTACCAAAATGAAATACTCCGTAATAAAAAGAAATCAAATCGTAGAAAAGTTAGCACATAGAGTGTAGAATTCTACCAAATTATCTTCCATGTATGTGCTTTTTCAATACGATCTCTAGGTTATTTGAATAATTTTCCCTAAAATCATACATTAAAATTGCTTTTATACGGACTTTCTTTTCATCCACAAACAATCATTGTGCAAGGCAACAGGCCTAGTGTCATTAGTGTGTAATTTCTCAATGATTCAACAGAAACTCTCCATTCCTGTAGTTCAGGAAGTAATTTATTTGTTCTCTTGGATAATTCTTTGGTTAGGCTATTAGAGCATGTAATTCGAATGATTGAAGCTGGAACCTTAGTGTTGGATGTTATTGCCGGGATAGTTTACTCTGGAAATGCTTGCTGCTGATTGTGGTGATTCAACTATAATGCAACATTATCGTCTACTTTTTAAATAATGAGCATTGCCCTTTATCGTTTCAGTGTCATTTTTTGTGAAGCGGTTGCTATATATGGTGTCATAGTAGCTATTATTCTCCAGACAAAGTTAGAGAGTGTCCCATCATCCCAAATAAATGATCCTGAGTCCCGTAGAGCTGGATATGCAATCTTTGCATCAGGCATAATTGTAGGCTTTGCCAACCTCGTTTGCGGGTAAGTCCCAAGTTATCTGGTATATTTAGAGTGTGAACTCAAAAGTTCTTTGTCCTTGCCTTACCTGAGCTTGATGGGTTGCAACAGGTTATGTGTGGGAATAATTGGAAGTAGCTGTGCTTTATCAGATGCCCAGAACTCATCGCTCTTTGTGAAGATTCTTGTGATTGAGATTTTCGGGAGTGCACTCGGGTTATTTGGAGTGATTGTTGGAATTATAATGTCTGCTCAAGCAACATGGCCTTCAAAAGGAGCATAATGTGGAATATCATAAGCGTGGCATATCATATCCATTGCCGAATGTGATTGCTGATAATTCTTCGTAAGCTGTGCAGTTGTTGGCATAGCAGTTGGATTTGTGAGCTTTTGTTGTGTGGTCACATCAAGCATCATAGTTTTTAGGAGATCTCTTGGGTCTCGAATCTATGATATCCTAATTAGATTAATGTATTTATCTTAAAGTCACTGCAGATAACATGTGATGGGTGCATTATGTAATGTAAGGACACCGTTTTGTTAAATGAAACCTTGTGACTAACACAGGGCGGATTCCCCACTTCGCATTAGGTATGTCTAATAAGAGGCTTTTTGTGGTTAACACTAGTCTTTATTAATAGAGCTTTTTGTGGTTTGGGGCATATGAAGAATCTCAAATGTTGCTTTTAAGGTGGTGGCTTGTTACTATCTCGATGTTTATAAACTACAGCAGGAACAAATTCAACTGGGATCAATACTCCCAAAAGTTTCTAAACTTGAAAGCGTAAATGTCTAGTAATTGGGTTTTCCATAGTTAGTGGTGGTTGGTTATTTGGTAGGCAATCTGTTCTGTTACACAGGGAAACCACTGTAAAATGAGTAATTTTTAAGATCAGGTCAAGACTCACGTTTAAATGCCAATCAAACAGGAAAGATGATGTATATACTCCTATGAACTAGGCGAAAACCCAAATGAGAGATAAATCATAAATGGATAGGGAGCGTATGAACAACTATGAAGTATGACTGTAAAGCAAAGATGTTTGATGACTCTAAAGAACTAGTACTAGATTTCTTTAAAAGCATGCCTTTTGGTAGAGGGCAAAAAAAGAGTAACAACAGTAAATGATCTCAGAATTTCTTCATCCACTTGGTTCCCCCAAAAACACCATAACTTTGTCCAGATCTCATGCCAAATTAAAGCCTACTGAAATGCACATCTCAATAGCATGGACAAAAGAAGAAGATTGGCCCCAAGGGGTACTACAATTCATCTCAACTTCTGATCTTCTACTCAAAAGCGTCATCGTCGTCATCTGGAAGAGGCTGATTTGCAGCCTGGGCCAGCTCAAGTTCATGCCTGTTGAAAGCATATCCATATAACAATCAACAATTGTTCCAGATCAAAAGAGCCATAAATGATTGATAGAGGATACTTACTTCTGCTGCTCCTGGATGTCTATGTGAACTTCTGGAGGGGCCAAGGCAGGAGACTCCACAAAGTGCAAATTTGCATCACTGTAAAAATTCGAAAAAATTATAGTCGGAAAAGGCAGACATAACACGTTGAAATTGACAAGACATCCCATCTTTCAGCAAGGGGTCCTTACCCAGCAAGCTTTCGGGCAAGGTACAAGAACGGCTTCTCAAAGTTGTAGTTACTCTTAGCAGATATCTCATAGTACTGCAAATTTTTCTTCCTGTGGAAGGTCACCTGCTTTGCCTTCACCTGTCTGTTCTTAACATCAACTTTGTTGCCGCACAGTACAATAGGAATGTTCTCACAGACCCTGAAAACCAGTTATTATTAGAAGGGCCGCAATACACACCCCCTCTGTAAGTTAAGTCAGAGAGAGCAAAAATACCTGCAGAGATCACGGTGCCATGTTGGAACATTCTTGTATGTCAAACGAGCAGTAACATCAAACATGATGATGGCACATTGTCCATGAATGCTGCAGGGCCAACATTCACTTCATTAGTGAACAATATTAATAGCCGGAACAACCAAACAAGTTTCAATGAAAGACAAACCACAGATGTATCCAACTATCAAGTCTTTCAAACTGAATGCATAATTTTTCATCATGTTCAATGACATCAATAATTGAAGGATTATGCGCCTCAGATTTTATATACATTATCCCTGATATAACATAGGATGAAAAAGCTTCATGAAAAAATTACAAGTAATTTCAGACCATAGTAACAAAGCCCTTGTGTATGGAAGGCTTGATTCTCCACCACAGTTCTCTATTTCTCCATCTTATTAGATTGCTCCACAAGCAATGTACAAAAAGCTATACTTTGTAACAAATCATAAGCATAAACAAAGAATATGCCATCACGTATATGAAGACCTGACTTGGGAAATTTCAATGTTCTTACAGAAAAGCAAAAATCGTTCCACAAACGATTTTCCATCTTCACATAATCAAACCAACAACAAAAAGTTCACCAAAAAACAGATTCAACTCAGCCAAAACTAAAAGAATGGGCCGCAGTTAAGAGAGTACTTACTAATAACCATCCCTGAGACCGCCAAATTTTTCCTGGCCAGCAGTATCCCAACAGTAAAACCTAATCTTGCCGCAGTTTGTGAAGAAATCTAATGGGTGAACCTCAACACCAATAGTAGCTGTAAATCACAGGTGAAAATTTGAGTATGAAAAACCAATGTAGAAAAGATAATATACGATAATCGATTAACCAGTTCCAAATCACTTACGTTCATATTTTTTCTCGAATTCGCCAGTAAGATGCCTCTTCACAAAGGTTGTTTTTCCTACACAAGTAGAAAGAATTAGCAAAAAATCAGATGCTCTATGCCACGATCATCCTCGAATTAAGCGCTGAAAACCAAAATTGAACTAGAACAATCTTAATAAAGTTCCCTAGATTTTCAGGATTGGAGAAACAAGAGATTCCACAAAATCGTGTAATACATAATCGAGAGAAAAAAACAAAGCGCAAACAAAAAAACAAAGGAAAATTTCAAATTTGAAGCGAAATAACCGTACCAGTTCCACCATCGCCGACGATTACAAGCTTGAAGCTGGGATAATCAACAGTTTGCTGATTAGGCAACGCCTGAAACAAGCCAAGAACCAAAAACTTCAAATTCCGGAATCATGAAAAGAAGCAAAAGAAGGAATCGGAATTCGGAAGGATTACTACGATAATCAAAGAGAAGATGGGAATGCAAAGAGGCTTCGTACCATTGCGGATTGATGTTTGCGGGGAAGACGATGAAGTGCAATTTGGAAATGAGCGAGCCAGATGGGCTCTAGGGTTTTATATAAGATGGCGTCTGGCGTTTAGCTGACGCGAGCTTTTTTCCACCGTCCGATCTCTAATTCTCAACGCCAAACCAACGCTGTATTATCCACCGTCCGATCGACTTTTAAATTACGCTGACGTGGGTCGGCTTATCGGCGCATTAGCAGCGATATAAGAGCATCTTTAATGGTGGTACTTAGAGTACCATAATCCTATTTTTAAATAAAAATAAAAAATAAAAAATAAAAATATATGTAAGAGTTGGGGTGTGAATCAAGACAATCATTATAAGTGAATACCATTTAGATAATACTCACTCTTGTACACAATATCATAAGTTTTATCCAATGAACAACA
Organism: Persicaria tinctoria; assembly: GCA_037127255.1. Lineage (NCBI taxonomy): Eukaryota > Viridiplantae > Streptophyta > Magnoliopsida > Caryophyllales > Polygonaceae > Persicaria > Persicaria tinctoria. Next base: position 34,391,558 of record JBANSL010000020.1, read on the forward strand.
TGTGGGGACCACTTTTTTTTCCCTACCCCTACAAAGATTTAAAAATAAAATGAAATGTATGTTAAGATACTTTTGTGAGTATCATGGTTGTGGATTAAAATATCTTAAAATGATGTGGCAAGAAAAAATGTAAGATATGATACTTGAATTGGGTACCATGGATAAAGATGCTCTAACCAAATTGACTGTTGGTTTTTTATGGGACTCTGTAATTTTTAAGAAAAAAAATCTTTAATCGTTCGAAGGGTAATTTTTTATGGTACTTCGTAATCCCTCCGTTAATGTACAGTATTACTTTACCTTTTCATTTTAAGAAAAAAAATCTTAAATCGTTAGAAGGGTAATTTTAGAGAGTGAACACCAAAATACATACAATGACAACTAATCATTATAAGGGTGATTTTGGAAAGTGAACATCAAAATACCTAAAATGACATGTTTTTCTTAGCCAGATTTTACTGATAAAATGACATGTTTTTCTTAACATATGGAGTATATACTTACGGAGTATAATTTTATTATGTTTTTTATTAGGTAAAAATTCGAGTTCAGACATATCTGAAACTTGAAGGTCAGTTAAGCCGACAGACGAAAAAACCGTCTAAAAACAAAACAACAATACATAACGGTACAAACTCAGACAAACACACTCTACAAAAACGAAATCAAGCATACCTAAACCAAACTGGATGAGGTCGAAGATAACGAACAAAGTCAAGCCTCACTCTAAAGCAGCACTGTAGGCCAACGGTATACCAGGACTCGATCATCTTGTGGGCAATGAGAACGAAACTCCAGGGAAGCAGCCAGCCCGAGTAGTGGAGACGTCACGATACACACTACCACGACCCCAACCTATCCCGACTCCGACAGCTAGCACCAAATCCACAGAGAAGACCGTCGAGCCACGCCACCGTAGAGTCACACACCACCGAGTAAAGAGCCTCCAAAAACCCTTTCGGGACTTAGTCAATTCTAGCGGGATTTAGTACACGCCCATGTAAGCGGGGTTTGATATACTTGCGGGATTTTATACTCAATTAATATATGAATATATAGAGAAATACGGGCTGGGTTTGGGCCCAAAGCACACAAAATAGGCCCGAAATTCGGGGCACTCGGGCCCATGTAAAGGCGAGACCTAGAGTCGGAGTAGTAGAAGACAAACGACAAGTGAAGACTGAAGAAAAGTCGAGCAGCCTTCACTAGCAGCCACCACCCAAGAAGGGGACACCAGGGAAGAGGTGATGTGTAAACCGGCATCAAGGTTGGGTCGGAACTCTAGCGACACAGTCGAAGACAACACTGAGGCCAGAACCAGCAGACGCGAAGCGAGATCGAGAAGAGCCCGCCCAGAAACGCCATGTCCAAGGCTTGAACAACGGGGCAACGCACCTAGAACTCGAGCCCGATTTCAACAAGGTCTGCCGAGAAAAAGACGAACCCTAAGCCAACAAACGAGGATGAGTAAGATCAAGATGAATGAAATTGAAGGGCGAGAAGGAATCCTTGGCCAAGGTTCAGCAAAAGCCCCAAGGAAATATCACAAATTATCGGTAATTGCCGAACATAGCTTGAGAGTCTGAGACGGCAGAGGCGCCGAAGGATGCAGCGAGGAAGAGAGAGGCGGTTCACCTACCACCAACTAACCAAACCACGCCACACCTCACATAATTCACCCACCAATGGGCAAGCGCAATATCAAAGACCTCAAATCTGAAGCTTGGGTTTTCGAAACCAACTGGTGGTTTATGACTCCCGAAGGAGGGTTTTCAACCTCCAAAGAGAGAAATCTCGACCTTCGAAGAGGTGTGGTTGGACCAATTGAAGACCGGCGGTGGTCGACTTCGTAGAGGGTGTCGGCACCCTCTCTCTAGTTTTTCAGAGAGAGGAGGGAATTTTCGTTTTTTAGTATAATTTTATTATTTAATTGTTTTAAAAAAATTAACAAAAAATTATTATGAAAATTACGCATGAAAATTATTTAAAATATTTTTAAAATGATGCAATTCAAATTTTGCAAAACGATAACGTTCATACAAAATGGTGTATCACCATTTAACTCAAGTGGAGGTCCCATTTTAATTTTAATGTCATTTTACTCTTGAGGCAAAGTTTCATTAAAAATTAATTATATTTTCAATATTACCGTTATCTATTTTTACAGAGGTATGTAGATAGCTTTTCGAAGCTTTTGGTTTTCATATTTTATAGTTTTAAATGAGTTAAATATAAGATTTTATTTAAATTAGCTTTTGAAATTGGATTTTCAATAGCTACTCATCTCAAACTTTTCAGAATTCTATTCATTTTATTCTCTCTTACTAGCTAGTTTGTATCAGCTACTCTATCAGCTGAGTTACCAAACACATTTACTAGCTTATGAAAACTCTAATTTAACATATATTTAACACACTTAATCCATCAGCTTCAGCTACCCTATCAGCTTCAGCTATTCCATCAGTTATGTGTTACCAAACTAACAAGATATCTCTCCAAAATGAAAATTGGACTAATTATGATTATATGGGAAAAAAATGAAAGTGAGTTATTAACTATTTTATCCCTCATTAGTTCAAGTTTTATAGTAGATGAATTCGAATAATGCAATTTGTTATTGTGCTGATCTTAATAATATGAAATTGAAACCCACCATCTCAAAAGACAAACAAGTCGCTGACTCTAAATCCAAGTCGAGTCTTCCGAAAAATTCCTCCTCCCTTTCAATTGAATCTCATTCTTGCTCTAATCCAATTTTAGTCCATATATGGAATGGGAGGAGCACCCATCAAATTTGTTGAAATATACCTAAAATCAGAAAAATTGCTACTACAGTAATAAACTTCTTTTTAGGAAAAAAGAACCCTCTCCCTCACATCTTCATTGCAGAACAGCACCGATTTTAAGGTTTCCAAGACCGCAAAACTAGAGGCTGATACGTTTATCACCCGGGTAAATTTACTTGGGGGCATAAACGTAAAAGTACGAGGGGGACCTGCAAAAAAAAGAGAAAAACAATTAGCAGCTTTAAGTAGGTTAGTTAATTAGGCTCCAATTAGGCTAATAATGACGCTCCTCCCCCTCTCTCCCATTCAATGCGTATGCGGGCTCCCAATGGAGCTTTCCCCATTCAATGCGTACTCGGAAAAAGTCCAAGAAACTCTCTTCAATGCGTACTCGGAAAAAGTCCAAGCAACTCTCTTCTCCAACATTCTTCGATTAAACTGCAACTCTCTTCCACCCAGATTCAAACTGCGATTAAACTGCAAAATCGAAGAAAAAGGTCAGTTTTTTTTTTATAATTACGTCGTTGATCCATGCCCAGATTCAAAGATCATATCGCCTCCATTGTATGTCCTTGGATCGATTAAACTGCAATTCCCTATCTCCATATATGGATGGTTAATTAGCGTTCTGGGTGGTTTAGGGTTAATTAGAAAACGATGTTCAAATTTCATTATTAAATTCAGATTGGAAAATTTAAAAATTTATTTTGAACAAGTCGGGATAAAATCGAGAGAACGGGTTTTGGAATTTATTTCCGGGTACTTGTAAGTTTGAGAATTAGGGGGACCACAAATCCTTTTTGTCTCTTTCCCCCTAGACGTCTTTCGGATCAACCAAGATGCCTTTTCCTCTCCATTTTCGATCAGAGGCAACAGCTCCAAGCAACCTCCTTTTCCATCTCATTTCTTTGTTTCTTTTCCTAGTTAAACCCAACACACACCCTCTCATTTCTCTTACCCACGTTTCCCCCCTTTATGGGAAAGAGTCAAAGAAAAAGAAAGAAATCTGGGCTTGGTCTGCAACTAAGTAGACCCCTTTTTGTGTTTGATTCAAAGTGAAAACAATCTCCTCTCACTGCAAACCAACATCCCCACATCTTTCTTTCCCCATTCACTCTCCATTTTGATTTCAAAACAACCCAACAGTGCTTCAAGGAGATCAGAACACAGCCCCACTCTCCACATTCTTTTTTTTTTCAATTTCAAATACCTCCCTTCTCTTCTTCCTCATCTTCTGGCTTCCGCTGGCCACCACCAAGACACCACGCCACCGCTACCTCACCTTTCGCTCCCCATCTCTTCCGAGCACCTCTCGAACACTCCTCGAGCCCCACCCGAGCAGCAGCAGAAGCCGTCGGAGAGCCCCGGTGACCGAGCGCAACCTCCTTCCCGCTCCTGTTTTCCGTTTCGCCTCGGTAAGGTCTCGACTCTTCTCATCCTTCCTTATGCACCTCATATTAGCAAAAGCTCCCTCCTTTAACCTTCCCCCATCTCTCCCAAGCGATCCCGTTCGAAGAACCGACCTCGACGAGCCTAAACGCCACCTCCCCGAGCTCCTTTCCCGGCGACGTCGAAGAGCCTCTCGGTGAGCTCTCCTTCCTTCCTCCTCCTTCTTTTTGTTCCTGTCTCTGTGTGTGTGGGTGTCGGCTTAGTGGTCGGAGCTGGGCACCATCGCCGGTGGCCCTTCCTCCTCTTCTTCCTTTTTCGGTTTCGAACCCAGCCCTGATCCCGTTTTGCCTTGTTCGAATATGAGAGGAAGAAGAAGGCTGTGGGACCCGCTCCATTGCCATGTCATGCCACCTTGGCGTGGTCCCCATTTGTTTTTAAAAATCCGGTTTTCATCAAATAAGGGAAGAATGAAATGGAATGGTTTTTGGGCCTAATTTATGGGCTTTAAGCTTTATGAAAAATCAAAGAGATAGTGCCTATTTGTTTTTACTCCAAAAATCTGAAAGGGTGGAGCCCAGTTTTAGAAGTTTTACAAAAGGGTTCGGTTTTGGTATGTTAAAGAAAAGAGGGGTCGGTTTGGTATTTAATAAAATAAAGGGGTCGGTTTCGTTAATTTCAAAGAGGTGATTTTATTAAATAAAAATGGTTGGGATTTTTAAAGGGATTTAAAAATGTTTATAAAAGTGTTTAATAAATAATAAATGGTGTTTAAAGTATTATATAATATTATGTGAGATTTAAAATGTAAAATATTATTTTGAGATTAAGGATATAATATTGTGGTGATTTAAAAAGATACATTATCAAACTTGAATCGAAAAAGGAATTTGATGAGCGTTTTCAAGGATCGGAAGTTCTAACTAGTTGATTCGGATTTTAAAGAGGTTTCGGGACTAACTCGGGAATTATGTGATCGGTGATTAACTAGCATGATTGATGTGAATGGTTGACTAATATCATGATTGGTGTGTACTAATGACACAATTGATTGACTAATGGCATGATGAAGTGTTAGACTTGTGTATCATTAATTTATGCTTTCGAGATATGATGAATATGATGAACTTGATATATGTGATATGCGGATTATTATTGCGGATATATTGTGGCGAATACATGAATGCGGCCGAATGGAATGATGAGAATGATATGGTCTTGTGGAATGTGGCAATATGATGAATGGTTGAACTTGACGGAACGATGATTGTGATATGGTTGTTATTCTCGTTGAATGATATGCTTGAGTGCTTGGATGATTAGACGTAGACTTATATATTCTGATATGTATCTAGGTGATCTTTAATCTTTCGTAATGCTTGCCCTGTTGTTCTGCACCGCCAGGTAAGTTCCTATATGAGCTCACTCAGAACGGTCGTTATCTGTGAAGTAACTAGAGTCATTGCTAGGGTTATAGGACGACCTTGTCTCATCGGGTCCCGTCCTGAGTCAATCGAGTCATGAACTTCCTTATATTATGAGATGCATGCGGGCTTTATTGTGGAGCGGGTTGGGCATGCGTGCCGCCCGATTATGATGGAATGCATTCACGAGCTGGCCAGTCTCCGCCCTATCGGAAGGGGGTGGAGGTAGGAGAGGGATATACCACTTGGTATTTGCTGCTAAGGCCTTATTATATTTATGCACCTGATCTTAGGAGCATGTTAGTGTGTTAATATTCCGCCTTTCATCTAGAAGCATCTTTATTAGGACTAGCGTGTGTATGTGTCTGCTTGTTTGGGATTATATTGCGTAGGGCTTCGATCTGACACCACCCCGTATACATTTTTTTAGGTTTGTTTTGCAGCATGATTATTCCTTGCTTTCGTGACGTGGGAACTCTCTAGGGCGATTGCAAAGAAATGGTCTAACCTTATATTTTGATAAATACGCTTTTTGATTTGATTTTGACCCGGCTTTGCCGTGGCACCCTCTTGTATTACACTTTGATTCTACTATTTGCACGACTGTCAGTTTTCCACGCTTAGACTTATGACAGGCACAGGGGGCTTCCCCGGGGATTCCAATGATCCCTTTGAATTTTGGGTATGAAATCCCACCTGAAAACGTTAGGGTAGAATTTCAAACCTTCAACCTGTACTTGGGGCGCAAGATCCTAACGAGGGGTTTCAACCCTCGAAACGTAACCCGGGAATCATAATCCCGGGCCATTACAAAGTTGGTATCAGAGCGAAGTTTTGCAAACCGAGTATGATAGGTTGAAGTGGTTTTGAAAATGGCCCAAGGTTTCCAAATGGTTTTTTAAAATGTTTTAGAAAGGGCAAAATGAATTTAATATGGCTAACTCAAATGGACTAAATATGAACTTGACCCAATAAATCCGGTAATCAAATAAAGGGAAACGATGGGGTAGTAAATGCGCTAGACCATCCCTATTGGATGTAGTTGGGAACGGGTAGGCAAAATACTAGCTTTCTTTTACAAACGGGGTTTGAAGACTCCAAGGAGCCCGAGGGTTGGAGTAGCTTGGACTAGGGGACCGTGAGGTATTTGCCCCTCCGGTCAGCCGTCTCTCGAAGGAGGACATAGATCATCTCTGTGATTATATACAACTGGGCCCGAGGGCAATCCTCCTCGAAGAGGATCATATTAATCTCGTAATTGCTTCCATGTTGATTGCTATTGTGCTTAGGATAGAGAACTAATAAGTATTCCTTAACTTGAATGTGTGGACGGGATAGTGGAAGGAAACCTTGTCCTTATGTAATCGGAATCCCTGTCTTGTTAGAACAACCCTTCCATAATTCAACCCTCTTGATGATTCTGATTCCATCATCTGCCCCGCTGAAATATTTAGGCATGTTATCAAGGGTTGAGGAGCGTCCGCTCTCCCCGTTTTGAGTCCTGTTGATACCCCACCGTCTATGCTTCTATCGAGTCTCGTACCTGAGGTTCGTGCCTTCCACGGGGAATTTGGGTCGGTCAACTAATTACCTTCGAAAATCGTGTTGGATGTGAGGGTTACCTGAGTATGTTAGTGTGGGTGATGATCGTAGTAGTTTCGAGTTAGAAGTGAGTTATCTCAAAGAGTCATCTCATTCAATCTTCGTAATGGGCAATCACGTATTCTTGCCGCAAGAGTCTAAGCACGAGTTCTATCCTCACCTCTTGGAAACAATGTAAATATCCTTGCGTCCTACCCAGTGAGTCATGCTAGCGTCCCACGGGGAAACGGGGTCATGAGTCAGTGAATGCCCTTGGAGAATTCTTTCGGTTATAGTAGTAGATGTTCTTGTGATTGTGTAACATAGTATATTGATGTATCTCAGCATGACTAGTTGCTTGATATTTTGCATGGTTGCTCTTATGAAAAGATGTATGTGCTATATGTATGGAACTTCCATGATTATTGCCTTCCCATGAATTTGGTCCGTGATAGTGTAATCAACCCTCGCTGTATGATTATTATATGAGATGATTACTTTAGCATGCCGAATTAATCTAATTAGACCTTGTTGACTGTGTATATGTTTAATGTGCAATTCTAGTATCATGTAGGACATATGTCTCCCGATTATAGACCCTCGTATTATCACTTGTCGTCCGTGTCTTACTCTATGAATATGGATGTATATGATGCGATAGGTACATCTTAGTGTGCTTGCCTTGACCCCATGATATTATGACCTGCTTATCTGTGTACCTAAATGAATGATAAGTTGTGTACATGATACCCTTGATGTTGATAGGACTAGCATCACTCATGCCCCACATGTCCCTTGTCAATTCATACATGAATATTCTTAGTATGTCAAGCATGATTAGTGCATGAGATGATAAGGTTTAGCCTGTTCTGCGTGCATGTAAAGTTGATTATGTGAACATGTTATGGATGCGTAAGACGCTATTCTTTTTAATAGGTATATGCTAGTGTGGAATAATGTGATTGAGATATTTTGTGATTGTTGTGTGTTTGTTTGCCGCACATGTAACCTTATAGAATACCCTAAGGACATTGTTGTAACTCTCGGGTTCGCATCTTGTCTTGAGTCTCGTCATCTCTAGCCCTAGTCCATGTCTGAACCCTTAAGGAAGTTATGTCATCTGCCCTTGTCTCTCCCCTATCTCCGTAACTTCTAATCCTTTCAATCCTTCACTGAGTGCCGACATGAACGGAAGAACCGACGACCAAGTGGCACCGGAACGACGCAACGGAAGCGTGATGGGTCCATGGCCCATAGACTCCAAGGACGACGTTACCGATGGTAAAAAGAACGGATATACTTCAAGAATGGCAGTCGGGAGCAGGATCCTCCTAGCTAACACGAGGAAGAGCATTCTTAATTCAAACTGCGGATTCTTCTATTAATCGGAATTGATTTTGTGCGATAGGTCTAGAACTAACATGAGGGGATTGGTGGTGACGAATACACTGAACTAGTAGTGAATAATTGCCTGACTAATTTGTGCTTGCGATGATGTGCCTTGATGCTTGAGTGTACTGACTTGCTGGTAATTAGGTTATGGGCTATATATGTGGTGGTGTTTTCTTTTTGGGCATGAGTCGAGTGATTACTCAGTGAGATGGGTCAGAAAGTGGCAGGTAGATTGAAGTCTTTGAGTTGGGTTATTGGTTGTGTGAGATGGGGTGCAGGAAGGATGGGTCATCTTGAGTAGAGCTGAGTGAGTTAGGACTTGTCGGAAATAGTGTTCAGTAAGTATAGTTGAGCTTCCAAGGAGGCAGGTAGATTGAAGTCTTTGAGTTGGGTCATTGGTTGTGTGAGATGGGGTGCAGGAAGGATACGTCAGCTTGAGTAGAGCTGAGTGAGTTAGGACTTGTCGGAAATAGTGTTCAGTAAGTATAGTTGAGCTTCCAAGGAGGTTATAGGTGAGAAATAGAGTAGTATGACGAGATTTGAGGGAAAGGTCTTCGTTAGAGGTTGTGTAGGGCAATAGCGTGTGCGGGTAGTGTAGTTCTAGAGGTGGATGAGTGAGTTAGGAGTGGATTGGAAGGATTCTTGAAGGGATGTATTGATAGACGAGTTAGTGAGCCAAGAGAGAGTGTCTAGATAGTCTAGGAGCGGATCGTGGGCGGCGTTGAAGATGATCGATTAAGGAATGTCTAAGGAATCGTAGAGTTGGGACTAGGTTGTATTTGCTGCGATTAGGAGCAGTTTTGGTAAATGATGAAGTTGAGGAATCGCTAAGGATCAGTAGTATAGGTTTCTTGGGAAATCATCGATCTTGGGGATTATGTTGTCCATATCAAGGTTGTGCGTGTGATGAGTAATAGGGGTTGTAGAGGTAGGATTGATAATGCTTGGAGAATTTATGAGTAACGGATTTCTAGATGCGTTGTCAGAGGATTTTAGCATAGGGAATGAATTGGGATTTATGAGTGGAGGTCATCGTGGTGATTGAGGCATTCAAGGATGTGAGGTGAATTTTCGAGGGAGGACTAGTATCTAGGCAAGAGTGTCGTTGAGATTTTCGAGTAAGATTGTGGGCTTGAGGTTGTGATAGGGATGTTCTGAGCATGAAATTAGGAACTAGGCAAGAGTAAGGTATTGAGAATGCTAGAAGATGAAGGATTGTAGCAGGTGTGACAAGATTGCGGTACTTGGGAGATTCAGATGAGGATGTCATATGAATTATGTGGAGTTGATGATCGGTACATAAGAGCTTAAGCGGTAGAAAATTTCAGGTTCGAGGAAGTATGAACTGGAGCTATTTGGGAACGTGCGGAAATGAGGAAATTTGGGAATATGATGAGAAGAGGATCTCGAGTAGGACGGCTTGAGGAGTCGTGATCGTTTCGGGTTTTATGAGATTTGAAATGGGACAAGTAGGTAGAATATGTGATTAGTCATGGAGGATAGACGCGGGTGATGAGGGACTCGGTGATTCGTGGTTATGCGTTAGCACTAGACGGTTTTCTACGTTAGAGTTGTCGAGAGTACGCAGTTGAGTGGATTCTAGCAAGGTAGGATGCTTGTGTTGGTGATGCCTGTTGTGAGCTAAATCTGTCATGTTTTACAGTAACTTTTATATCGTTTTCTGCATACATTGCATACATTTGGGTTAGATAGTACAGAATCTATGTAGTTTATGTTTATTTGCCAAATTATGGAATCTACACCAGTTTCTGTTTAAATTCGCAGAATTCGAGACGTTTTACAGCAACTCTAAGGAAGGTCAGAAAAGCTCGGAAAACCACTACAGAAGTCCAAGGTCAAAGAAGCAGCGGAACCAGTCGAATCAAGTTGAGAGCCCAGGTTACTCGATCTCCAGTGAACCTTACTCGATCTAGACGAACATGTCCGAGCACAAGCCTTGTCGACTAGGAGCAGTGTCGAGAGCCAGACCAACCCAGCTCCGGAGCCCTACTCGATCTCGAGTACCACTAGTCGAGATCGACGACACCTCAGCGACACACCCAGAGTCGATGAGAAGAGGAGCTGATCGAGAAGCCGAGGACGAAAACACCGCACATCTCTACTCGATCTCGATGAGACCTTGTCGAGATCGACGAGCCACCTAGTGCCTGTCCGAGTCCATGCCGAGGAGGAGTCCTTGACATCACCAGAGAGCCATCCTCGACCACACCCCTACTCGATCTCGAGGAACCCTAGTCGAGATCGACGACGCCCAGGAGCCCAGATCCGAGCTTGTCGAGCAGAGTCACCCGAGAACACCAGTCGACGACGAATCCTAGTTGATGTCGACGAGCCCTTGTCGAAGTCGAGTAGACCAGCTTCTGGAAATGCGTCGACGTGAGCAGTCCGAGTAGAACTGGAGTTACTTGGAGCCGAAGGAAGTCGAGGAGGCCGGGATTCTATCCAAATATATCATCATCTATCCATGGAAGGGGAATTTATCAACATGAAGGGACTTACCTAGTTTAGATTTATCTTTTCCATTTTAGATTTAATTCCTTTATCGCTTTTATTTATCATTAGCCTTTTAGATATAATTTTAGATATAGATAGAAGATTCTATCCTTAATTAGCAAGGAATAGAAGGCTATAAATAAAGCCCTAGGGGCTGGTTTTTCAACTATATTCAATCAGACAATTTTAGGGAGAGAGAAGTAGTTCCACAGAAAAGTTTTAGGAGTTCTAAAGTTTTTAGGGTTTTGGCATTCTGCGAAAGTTGATTGCCGGGATTGTAAAGGCTTTGAATATAGTTTAATGCAAGTTTCTTTTTATACATCAATGTCTGTGATTGCAATGAGGAGCAATTAGTCCACCCACTTCTAGGGCTGGGGTGAGCCCGACGGTGGCCATGTGAAATGATGCAGTAAAGGTCAGATCTTTTTATGCAATTCGTCTTCTATCCCTATGAGCATGATTCTTTTGCGAGAGTTGAAGGTGATCCTTGTTTGTATTATTGAAGCGAAAGTGATCTTAGTGCAACTTGGATTAATTATGTGAAAAAGGTTAGTAACAATTAGGGTTTATGCGAAAGCCTCTATATGCCTATTTGTTAACAACGAAAGTTGTTTGATGGAAAGCATGATCTTTTATGCCTTTATGCGTTACTTTGCATGGTTATCGTTGTGGTTTTGATACCCTGGCCTTGGAAGTCTTTTATTATACTGATTTATTTCTGTCAAAAATTTGAGTTTTGGTTCGAAATCTGCAAGTTTTAAGTTTTTCGTCTTTCTAGTCGATACAGAGGAGAAGTCTCGTCGATATCGAGTAGGACCTTAGTCGATATCGCGTTGGCTTTAGTCTATGTCGAGTTGAGTTTCTGCTTCTGTCATCGAGTTGAAAGTTTCTGTTTTTACTAGCTGTTGTCGATCTCGAGTAGAAGCTTGTCAAGATCGAGTACGCATGTTGCTTTGCTTTTATTTCTGCTTTCATTTGCCTTTTCTGTTTTTGTTCCTTGGTTTCTTTATTTCTGTCTTTTCTGCTGCTTGTCTGTGAGAATCTGTTGCTACCTAAGAACTACTGACGTGCTTCCTCGTGGATTCGATCCTGACAATCTTCTACTACAACGGGAGGAAGTCTTGTATTTATTTGCTGAGACAGGGAAGTCAGTCTGATCTTTATTTTATATTTATTTCATACTTGACCATCCTCCTGCGACAACAAATTGGCGCCGTTTCCGGGGAAGCTATCATTCGCGCCTTAGGTAGTTGAATCTCACGTCTACTTTGAGTTACTTTTCAGGTGTATGCGCCGTTCTGGTCTACCACCCGAGTTTGACAGCTTAGACGAACCAGAGCGTTACCTACACATTCACTCTAAACTCAAAAGGATCATGGCGGCCGCTGAAACACAAGAACAGCTGATTGCCAGGCTTACCAGGGAGCTAGCCGCAAAGGATACCACTATAGCCAATGAAAGGGCAGCGAGGGAACAAGAAGCTGAGCGCGCAAGGCAAGCAGAAGCTGAGCTTGCCCAATATCCAACTACTGCTGAGGATTATATGCATCCAACCCTCGTCGTGCCTGAATCGGCGATCCTTATCCCTGAAAACTCTTTTGAAATTCGCACTCAATTTCTTATAGAGCTTAAAAATAATGCCTTTTTTGGTAGATTTAATGAGTGTCCTCTTGAACATATTACGAACTTTTCTGACATGTGTCGTACTCTTGCTGAAGGTACAACTTTGGAATATGTCAAGATGAAGTCTTTCCGCTGGTCGCTGGCTGGACCTGCACTAAAGTGGCTTGAAGGGCTGAAACCAAGATCACTAACAACATGGGCCCAAGTAGAGCAAAAGTTTCTGAACAAGTTCTTCCCACCGGCCAAAACAGCACATCTTCGCCAGAAAATCACCGCCTTCAAACAGAAGCAAGGGGAACCGCTGACAAAGGCATGGGGGCGCTATAAAGAATTGCTGCGATCTTGCCCTACTCATGGACAGCCACCACTACAACAGAAAAGCCTTTTAGCGACCAATATTTTAGCGATGAATTATTTTTCCTCGGTAAATATAGGCTTTGGCGACGAACATATCCGCTCCTCATAAAATGGCACATGAACATTAGTAAGAAACCTATATTCCTCGTTAAAAGTGGTATTCAACGACAATTTTTTTAACTTGTCGCTAATTGTTAGTATAATGTGGTCGCATAAACCATAAGAAAAATAGCGACGACTTTGGAGCTTTTATCAAGGAATGTTTTCATCGCTAAAAATACTTTCATCGAGGAATTTATAATTTTGTCGTTATGTGTTTGGTGAGAATTATGTAAAACCTGCCAAATTTATTTGCGACAAACATTATATTTACTTGCTAAAAGTATGCGTTTCTCGAGAAAATTTTTTGTCGCTAACCATATTAATCAATGAGAAAATTGCATTTTCGTCGTTATTGGATTGGGTAAAATATGGAAAATGGCTCAAATTTATTAACGAAAAAATTTTCAATTCCTCGCCATATATTAATGTTTTACGAGTATTTTTTTTGTCGTTCAAATAGCTAGTTAGCGAGGAAATTAAATATCACTTTCCATAAACCTAACCCTAGGATATAAGTTGGTCTATTTATTAGTAGGAACCGCGCCTCGTTTGCCAGTTAAATAGTTGAGCACTTATCCCCCCCAATTAATAATCACTCTCACAATCCTAATTGTTTGCTCGTCTCCCATGGGCGCCGTCCTGGCCTCTTCTCTCTTGTCTCTCTGGTTTGATCTCCCCTCTCGACATGTCCTCTCCATTTCCATTTTATTTGATCTGCCTCCATCGGGATCTAGGCGCTAGCGACTAGCTTTCGCGTTCTCTCGATTTCTCGTCTTCCATGGTACAATGTCTCTCTCCCGTCCTTACCTCTCCATGGCTATAGAAGACCGCTCGACGTCGAGCGTGTTCTGGTCTCTATTATCGTCGACGTTGATGCCCGTTTGTGTCAGGATGAAGGTCGAAAAAACCATGAAGCTTCCTCCCTATACTCCCAAGACGAAGCCTTCGAAGCGCTCTGACCCCGGGCTCGCCATAATTCCTTCTCATCCCCGACTGAGCACGAGACTGAAGGGGCCCAAACTTGATGTCGATGGACGAGCCACCTCCGAGCAGATCTACGTCACTAGATGCCAATCCCAATAATCCAGCATGTCAAACCGTTAGGAATCCAGCCTATATAATTAGATTAGTTTTCTAATTTGATTTTCTTTGACATAATAATCATTTGTAAATTAGTTAGGATAGGGTTATCTAAGTTGTTGAGGGAATTTCTCAATGCAGTTAATCTTTCAAATTGAACATTATCTATGCGAACTCTGGCAATAATAAATGGCAAAAACTCACTATTCGAATGCAAATGTCTACTCTTCTCCCTAACTATTTGAATCCAATTCCTACGGACAAAATAAATAAGAAAATGAGGAAATATATATGCAAATCAACAACAAAAAAATACTATTATTTATATTTATAATATTTTAATTACTAGTTATCATTACGAGAAAATAAAAAAGCAGCCGAGAAATTTTATTTCGTCGCCAAATGTATTCAACAACCATTTTGTAATCATGGAACTTATTTGGGAACCAAAATATCTGATTTTTTACGAGGAAAGTATTAGTCGCTAAATTATAATAACGACAAATTATAATCATCCCACAAATTTGTATGCGAGGAAAGTATTTTTTCTCGTTAATACTTTCATTGACGAGCTTTCTTCGACCACCCGACGAGGAAATTTATTTCCTCGTTGAACACTTTTAGCGAGGAAATCTCTATTTTCTGCGAGGAAAAATTTCCTTGCAAATAGTCAGTTTTGTTGTAGTGCACCCTACGTCATTCAGGAGATCTTCTTCAACTCTCTTGATCAAATCACTAAGGACAGAATCAACCATTATACTCGCTATGAGTATCTGACAATGCCGCCAAGTGACGCATGGGGTGTGCTAGAGAAGCTCACCAACTACGACAACAAGTATGGGTCTACTGCAACTTATGAAGAGAACCCATACGCCAGGCCAGCACCTTCCATGCCCCTCTATGAGCCTCCTAAGGAGATTGATCCGGATGTAAGGGAACAGTACTACAGAGATCAAAACAAAAAGCTCCTTAAGCAAGTGAAGTATCTTTCTATCAACCAGCCTTGCATTAAATGCGGATCGCAACGGCACACCACTCCCGAGTGCCCACACACAGAGCAAGTCAAGCTGGCAGAGCACCACGAGGAGGTAGCTTACGCAGGGGGTCCCAATCGCTACATGGGGGACCAAAGGTTTCAGCAACCACAATGGAACCAAGGTGTCCCTAGGAACCCCCCGCCCTATAGAGCTACAGGACATCCGGAAAGGGACCAGAAAAAGGATGATATACAGACAGTCCTGGAGGAAATACGGAGGAATCACTCAGAAACTAGGCATTCCTTCAACTCCGTCTACACTCAGATGCAAGGGGTCAACTCTAGGCTTGGGGAGATTGATATATGGCGAAAATCAGTTGATACACAGATTGGTCAGCTGGCAGCGGGAATCCCCAGACAGTCAGGTGCGCTCCCTGGGTCTTCAGAACCAAATCCTAAGGGAAAGACTGGGCACATCGCTGTTGTAAAACTCAGAAGCGGACATCAACTACAAGAGCCAGAGGTCGGAAAGCAGCAGAACAACGAAGAACAGCAAGTCGACATCGACAAAACTGTAGTCGACATCGAGGAGGGCCTAGTCGATGTAGAGGAGAAACTTCATAAACCTTCGTCTGCACTGCACAACAACTCGACTGCACCCAATTTGGTCAAGATCGACAAGGGGCTACTCGACATCGACGACGGTCAACCCGAGATCGAGAAGACTGCAGCACCTCCGACATCTGTTCTAGCTCCGAATCCGAAAAAGAAGCTGCCTTTTCCCACAAAATCTCCAAAGGACCCGGCAGAAAAGAAATTTCAGCGCTTCATCAAGATGCTTCAGAAACTCAACGTCACCATCCCCTTCACAGAAGCTCTCAATGAAATGCCATCTTATGTCAAGTTCCTGAAGGAGATTTTGAGCAAAAAGCGATCGATGGCTGAAATTACAGAGGAATGCAGCCATTTGGACATACTGGAGAAGAGGCCAGATCCAGGTAAGTTTGCTATAACCATTGGATTTGGTCCATATAAAATTAATGCCTTATGTGATCTTGGAGCTAGTGTGAGTATAATGCCTTTAACAATTTGGTCCAAGATTAAGATAGGTGCCCTAGAGCCTGTGGATGCTAGACTATATATGGCCAACAACATTGTGGTCATCCCAACAGGCATGGTGGACAATGTGTCAGTACAAGTAGGTAAATTCTTTGTCCCTGCTGATTTCCTAGTTATTGATATGCAAGAAGATCCCGCTTGTCCAATTATTTTAGGAAGACCCTTCTTGGCGACGGTGGATGCCAACATAAGCGTAAGGAAAGGAGTGCTCACCTTCAACATCAGCGATGAGGTAATTGAGTATTCCTTTAATAAAACTGAAAGGCATAAAGGTCCAATGGAAGAGGTGAAATCTATCTCAGCTGGCTACATCACATGCGGGGAACCCAAGGTCAGAAATATGACCCCTGAGGAGCTAGAAAAAAGGGACATGGAGGCCCAGGTGGAGGAGATCATGGCAATCCTAAAGGAGGACACAGAAAATCCAATCGACACAAATAAAGGTACGTTGTTATGGATTAATTATTTTTCAGATGCCTTGACAGGAACTAAGTATGGGGTCAAGATCGACCAAGACTCCTCGACATCGAGGACCCTAGTCGATCTCGACAAGACACAGAAGCCTCCACCAGCACCAGCGTCATCGAGTAGCAATACAGAAGCTGAGGGCTACTCGACATCGAGTAAGCTACTCGAGGTCGACCACCACTCGGCTTCCTCGACTTCGCCTTCTTCGACGCTGACTCCACCAGACGAACCAGGCTCCTCAATCTCGACTAGGCTTGTCGAGATCGACCACCACCAGGCTCCACCAGCTCCTGCTTCCTCGACGCTGCAGCCCCTAGGAGCAGAATCCTACTCGAGATCGAGTAGGCCACTCGATGTCGATAAGCCCTCCTCGTCGACTCCTGCATCCTCGAGCAGCCCACCACCAGCACCTGAAACCTCGTCGAGATCGACTAGCCCTAGTCGAGATCGACCAAACACTGTGATCCCCAATTCCGTCTCTGCAAAGGTAAGCCAAGGTATGGATCTGTCTTCTCCTATTTCCATTAAAAATTTATCTATACATGGGAGAGGTTTGCCTTGGTATGTGCGCTTATGTAGGATATCCAATGATGAGCCCAAGGAGTATGAAGTTGGAGACAAGCTCTATGTCTCTAAATCAAAGGATCATTGGTTCCCTAACAAATTCAACAAGAAGCGGATGGGACCTTTTGTGGTGAACAAGATCCATTCTGGAGGATTACAGCTGATGGACAAGAATGGAGTCTTATTTGAGGCCCAAGCTACATGGGCCCTGCAAATGCCACCTTGAGCTAAATGGAAAGTCGGCCTAGCGACTATAAAATCTAGAGCTTGTACATAGACTTTTTAGGACTTTTGAGATTTTGTTTTTGTTTTTGGTTTGGAACATTTCTAGTTTTTTTTATTGTGGGTATATGTCTTCTACAATTTTCAGGTCCATGGATAGAGGCAAGCTATATCAACATTCATACTCGGCCCAGGCGATTCCTTCATTCGAAATTTAGAGGCTCTGCACACCTGTCTAGTGAGTTTCTTTCTTTACCCATGTTTTTATACAGTGAGGACACTGTAATGTTTAAGTACGGGGTGGGGGAAGGGCTTACTTTGTGCATATTTGCCATATTTGACATTATTTGTGCATGTTTAGAATATATTTCTTTGAATTGCTACATGACTATTTTGGAATGCTTTATTGATTTATGTGCTTATATGCATGTTTTCCAAAAGTTTGAAAAATGACCCCCATTGAAATTTTTTAATAATGTCATGGAAGCTTATATTGAACTCGACGATGCAAAATTGGATTCATTAGAGATATAACATGAAATTGCCTAGTAAAGGGAAGTCATAATGGAGTGCATTATTTCTTGAAAACCATAGAAGGAGGTAAAATTTGAAGCTGCTTTTGACATGTTGCATGATAAGATGATGGAAGACTTTATATTTCCATATAAATGCTCATTGTTTGAAATCCTAGCCATACCTATGCTTATGCATCACAAAAGCCATAATATGCCTCATTTCAATTATTGCTCCACATGATCTAAATATTTGCCATTCTTTACCTTATCCGGGGATTATGTGAGAATGATGTTACATTATGGAGATGTTATATGGTGTTGTGATTATTAGCATTATTGGAGTCTGGAAGGAAATTGTTTGAAATATATGGAAAATTTAATGAGTGAAAAAAAATCCAATCACCTCAGGAGATAAAGGTAGATTGACCCTGCTCTCTGAGATAATAGTTTGGAGAGATGGGACACATTGTGAGGAGTCCAAAGCACTAAGTATCAGGGGCCATTCATGACACCCATGTTTGCGACTCGCGAGAAGGCAGTGTTGAGGTCAGAGAGGTAAAAGCATTATTATTGAGAAAAAGCAATATGAAGGGTGATGAATATTATGGAGAAGGAATATGGAAATTCAATTTGGAAATACTCCAATTCCCCAGATCATTAGCACCACATTGCCAAAAATTGCCCACCTTTAGCCTTTTACCAAATCTACTCCTTATTTGAGCTTAAATTAAAGTCCTCTTGATTATTAATGCTTTGTCACTTATGAATGTTTTTGCATAACCCTCTTTTTATGAGTAGATGTTGCTTTGATATAACTACACATGCATGGATTTGTGACACTAGTACCTTTTCGAGGATGGTAATTGACTGCTGGGTTATATAAGAATCAATCTGATATGTTGAGAATTTTGATTTCTTCCCCTGAATGACAATTAAAGGTATTGCTTGAGGACAAGCAAGCTTAAGTATGGGGTGTTTGTTGTGACCTGAATCTGTCATGTTTTACAGTAACTTTTATATCGTTTTCTGCATACATTGCATACATTTGGGTTAGATAGTACAGAATCTATGTAGTTTATGTTTATTTGCCAAATTATGGAATCTACACCAGTTTCTGTTTAAATTCGCAGAATTCGAGACGTTTTACAGCAACTCTAAGGAAGGTCAGAAAAGCTCGGAAAACCACTACCGAAGTCCAAGGTCAAAGAAGCAGCGGAACCGGTCGAATCAAGTTGAGAGCCCAGGTTACTCGATCTCTAGTGAACCTTACTCGATCTAGACGAATATGTCTGAGCACAGGCCTTCTCGACTAGGAGCAGTGTCGAGAGCCAGACCAACCCAGCTCCGGAGCCCTACTCGATCTCAGCGCCACACCCGGAGTCGATGAGAAGAGGAGCTGATCGAGAAGCCGAGGACGAAAACGCCGCACATCTCTACTCGATCTCGATGAGACCTTGTCGAGATCGACGAGCCACCTAGCGCATGTCCGAGTCCATGCCGAGGAGGAGTCCTCGACATCACCAGAGAGCAATCCTCGACCACACCCCTACTCGATCTCGAGGAACCCTAGTCGAGATCGACGACGCCCAGGAGCCCAGATCCGAGCTTGTCGAGCAGAGTCACCCGAGAACACCAGTCGACGACGAATCCTAGTCGATGTCGACGAGCCCTTGTCGAAGTCGAGTAGACCAGCTTCTGGAAACGCGTCGACGTGAGCAGTCCGAGTAGAACTGGAGTTTCTTGGAGCCGAAGGAAGTCGAGGAGGCCGGGATTCTATCCAAATATATCATCATCTATCCATGGAAGGGGAATTTATCAACATGAAGAGACTTACCTAGTTTAGATTTATCTTTTCCATTTTAGATTTAATTCCTTTATCGCTTTTATTTATCATTAGCCTTTTAGATATAATTTTAGATATAGATAGAAGATTCTATCCTTAATTAGCAAGGAATAGAAGGCTATAAATAAAGCCCTAGGGGCTGGTTTTTCAACTATATTCAATCAGACAATTTTAGGGAGAGAGAAGTAGTTCCACAGAGAAGTTTTAGGAGTTCTAAAGTTTTTAGGGTTTTGGCATTCTGCGAAAGTTGATTGCCGGGATTGTAAAGGCTTTGAATATAGTTTAATGCAAGTTTCTTTTTATACATAAATGTCTGTGATTGCAATGAGGAGCGAGTAGTCCACCCACTTCTGGGGCTATGGTGAGCCCGACGGTGGCCATGTGAAATGATGCAGTAAAGGTCAGATCTTTTTATGCAATTCGTCTTCTATTTCTATGAGCATGATACTTTTGCGAGAGTTGAAGGTGATCCTTGTTTGTATTATTGAAGCGAAAGTGATCTTAGTGCAACTTGGATTAATTATGTGAAAAGGGTTAGTAACAATTAGGGTTTATGCGAAAGCCTCTATATGCCTATTTGTTAACAACGAAAGTTGTTTGATGGAAAGCATGTTCTTTTATGCCTTGATGTGTTACTTTGCATGGTTATCGTTGTGGTATTGATACCCTGGCCTTGGAAGTCTTTTATTATACTGATTTATTTCTGTCGAAAATCTGAGTTTTGGTTCGAAATCTGCAAGTTTTAAGTTTTCCGTCTTTCTAGTCGATACAGAGGAGGAGTCTCGTCGATATCGAGTAGGACCTTAGTCGATATCGAGTTGGCTTTAGTCTATGTCGAGTTGAGTTTCTGCTTCTGTCATCGAGTTGAAAGTTTCTGTGTTTACTAGTTGTTGTCGATCTCGAGTAGAAGCTTGTGGAGATCGAGTACGCCTGTTGCTTTGCTTTTATTTCTGCTTTCATTTGCCTTTTCTGTTTTTGTTCCCTGGTTTCTTTATTTCTATCTTTTCTGCTGCTTGTCTGTGAGAATCTGTTGCTACCTAAGAACTGCTGACGTGCTTCCTCGTGGATTCGATCCTGACAACCTTCTACTACAACGGGAGGAAGTCTTGTATTTATTTGCTGAGACAGGGAAGTCAGTCTGATCTTTATTTTATATTTATTTCATACTTGACCATCCTCCTACAACAACAATGCCGAGGATAATGATGGGAGTGTCAAGTGTGAGATAGTTAGTATGAGTTGGGTTCTTAGAGGTGGATGGTTATTGAGAGTGGTTAGTGGTGCGAGAAGTATGATCAGGTTAGCAAGGTGATTTGATATGTCCCCTTGGGAGATGATGGTCAGGCGGAGTCTTGAGAGATTAGGAAGAGTCAGCGAGATTGTTAAGACGTGTCTAGATCGATCGTGAGAGCGGTTCAGTCGAGGACTTAGATTTGTCTTAGAAGGTGAAGATGAGACTGGTAGAGGACCTCTAGGATGAGGGTATGCTTTATAGAGAGTCTTGGTAGTCGGTCGAGTTGTTAAGCTTGTCGGAATAAGGGAATTGTGTGATTGGGAACTCCGAGATATGGTTTTAAGTGGTCAAGTAGGATTTGAGGTCGAGATGTCGAAGTGGTCTGGTCCTTAGATGGCTTGGTGGCATAAGAGTTGGGATACCTAGAAATTGGCTTGGGATGTTGGCTTGAATTGTGGATAGTTTTGAGGCTGTAGAGATTGTATGCTAAGATGAGTGCAATGGTATATAAAACTAGTATTAGATTCGAGTTTGTAAACCTTGGTGAGGTTGATCTTGGTGCGAGAGATGATGAGTAGTGGTCGTGTTTGCTATGGTTGATGGTTTTAGACAGGCTCTCTTGAGGATGTGATCTAGTGTTATGCTTCACTTGAGGCCGAATGTTGTGCGATTTCTATGCCATATACAATAGTGAGCCTGTTAGTACTAACATAATTATCCTTTGAGCTTGATGTAAAGATGGTGTGTGACAGTACTTATTTGCCTCTAACGTGATAATGCTTGGTGGTTAACGCGAGGATGATATGATTTACCCGATTATGATGACGTGCAACTTCTGTGGTGTGATGTGATGAATCCTACTATGTGTGATGCTATACTGGATATGATATGGTGTGTGTTATCCTTGATGGGACTTGGACATGCTATTGAATGCGCCACATGATTGTTGTGTTATATGACGCCTTAAAATGGAATTGCTAGGATGCTAGAACCAAATTGATGAAATTCATTTCGAATTGGAACCTAGGTAGAAAATATGGGATTAGCCCTTAGAGGTGGATGATTCCACCTCCTGAATTTGGAACTTGCTTGACTAACATCGGGTTAAGGGATTTGAATGATGTTTAAGAAGGATTAACTTGGATTTTGAGGAATTGAACGCGGTCGAGAACTTCAATGATTTTGAAACCAAACCTTTTCGAAATGAGATTCCCTTTTAAAAATAAATAAATAAATAAATAAATAATAAAATTTCAACCGAGCCTGCATTATAACGCCCCACGAAGTGGATACAGACATTTTATAGGGGCCCTTATAGACTGCTTGCTAAGACCTAGTGGAGATGCTATAATGCTTTTCGAGTTATGACATAACCGAGAAGTCGGGGTAGGGATGTGGTAAGGGCCCATATTACATTCTCGCTGCGACCTATCGGCGATATTATGATCATGACGACGATAATGTGAGAATCTCATAGGGGCACTTATGAGGCACTTACGGATCGATGGAATGGTCCTTGGACTCACCTATTTCAAACTTCATCCCCTACCTTGTTTTGGTTTTAGTCTCGGGGACGAGACTTGTTTTTAGAGGTGGATGATGTAACGGCTCGAATTTTTAAATCCTAATTTTACGGAAATAAAAAAAAAAATTTTAAAGTGGAATTTAACGGAAAACTTGCTAACACGGATTTTAGAACTCTTAAAGAAGATTTCGGCCAAATTTTGAAATTTATGCAAAATAGATTTTATTCCACTTTCATATGCCGAGAGTTAGAAAACGATGTTCAGATTTCATTATTAAATTCATATTGGAAAATTTAAAAATTTATTTTGAACAAGTCGGGATAAAATCGAGAGAACGGGTTTTGGAATTTGTTTCCGGGTACTTGTAAGTTTGAGAATTAAGGGGACCACAAATCCTTTTTGTCTCTTTCCCCCTTGACATCTTTTGGATCAACCAAGATGCCTTTTCCGGCTCATTTCTTTGTTTCTTTTCCCAGTTAAACCCAACACACACCCTCTCATTTCTCTTACCCATGTTTCCCCCCTTTATGGCAAAGAGTCAAAGAAAAAGAAAGAAATATGGGCTTGGTCTACAACTAAGTAGGCCCCTTTTTGTGTTTGATTCAAAGTGAAAACAATCTCCTCTCACTGCAAACCAACATCCCCACATCTTCCTTTCCGCATTCACTCTCCATTTTGATTTCAAAACAACCCAACAGTGCTTCAAGGAGATCAGAACACAGCCCCACTCTCCACATTTTTTTTTTCAATTTCAAACACCTCCCTTCTCTTCTTCCTCATCTTCTGGCTTCCGCCGGCCACCACCAAGACACCACGCCACCGCTACCTCACCTTCCGCTCCCCATCTCTTCCGAGCACCTCTCGAACACTTCTCGAGCCCCACCCGAGCAGCAGCAGAAGCCGCCGGAGAGCCCCGGAGACCGAGCGCAGCCTCCTTCCCGCTCCTGTTTTCCGTTTCGCCTCGGTAAGGTCTCGACTCTTCTCATCCTTCCTTATGCACCTCCTATTAGCAAAAGCTCCCTCCTTTAACCTTCCCCCATCTCTCCCAGGCGATCCCGTTCGAAGAACCGACCTCGACGAGCCTAAACGCCACCTCCCCGAGCTCCTTTCCCGACGACGTCGAAGAGCCCCTCGATGAGCTCTCCTTCCTTCCTCCTCCTTCTTTTTGTTCCTGTCTCTATGTGTGTGGGTGTCGGCTTAGTGGTCGGAGCTGGGCACCATTGCCGACGGCCCTTCCTCCTCTCCTTCCTTTTTCGGTTTCGAACCCAGCCCTGATCCCGTTTTGCCTTGTTCGAATATGAGAGAAAGAAGAAGGCTGTGGGACTCGCTCCATTGCCATGTCATGCCACCTTGGCATGGTCCCCATTTGTTTTTAAAAATCCGATTTTCATCAAATAAGGGAAGAATGAAATGGAATGGTTTTTGGGCCTAATTTATGGGCTTTAAGCTTTATGAAAAATCAAAGAGATTGGGCCTATTTGTTTTTACTCCAAAAATCTGAAAGGGTGGAGCCCAGTTTTAGAAGTTTTGCAAAAGGGTTCGGTTTTGCTAAGTTAAAGAAAAGAGGGGTCGGTTTGGTATTTAATAAAATAAAGGGGTCGGTTTCGTCAATTTCAAAGAGGTGATTTTATTAAATAAAAATGGTTGGGATTTTTAAAGGGATTTGGAAATGTTTATAAAAGTGTTTAATAAATAATAAATGGTGTTTAAAGTATTATATAATATTATGTGAGATTTAAAATGTAAAATATTATTTTGAGATTAAGGATATAATATTGTGGTGATTTAAAAAGATACATTATCAAACTTGAATCAAAAAAGGAATTTGATGAGCGTTTTCAAGGATCGGAAGTTCTAACTAGTTGATTCGAATTTTAAAGAGGTTTCGGGACTAACTCGGGAATTATGTGATCGGTGATTAACTAGCATGATTGATGTGAATGGTTGACTATTATCATGATTGGTGTGTACTAATGACACAATTGATTGACTAATGGCATGATGAAGTTTTAGACTTGTGTATCATTAATTTATGCTTTCGAGATATGATGAATATGATGAACTTGATATATGTGATATGCGGATTATTATTGCGGATATATTGTGGCGAATACATGAATGCGGCCGAATGGAATGATGAGAATGATATGGTCTTGTGGAATGTGGCAATATGATGAATGGTTGAACTTGACGGAACGATGATTGTGATATGGTTGTTATTCTCGTTGAATGATATGCTTGAGTGCTTGGATGATTAGACGTAGACTTATATATTCTGATATGTATCTAGGTGATCTTTAATCTTTCGTAATGCTTGCCCTGTTGTTCTGCACCGCCAGGTGAGTTCCTATATGAGCTCACTCGGATTCGAAAAGAGATCTCCCTGCTTGTAGCCATGTGCATACTAGGTGCTTGCATTCATAATAAAGCATGCCATGTAGTATCCTGTTAGGATTGCACTCATGATTGAGCATTCGTTTACTAATTGCTTTTGTAAACAGAACGGCCGTTATCTATGAAGTAACTAGAGTCATTGCTAGGGTTATAGGACGACCTAGTCTCATCGGGTCCCGTCCTGAGTCAATCGAGTCATGAACTTCCTTATATTATGAGATGCATGCGGGCTTTATTGTGGAGCCGGTTGGGCATGCGTGCCGCCCGATTATGATGGAATGCATTCACGAGTTGACCAGTCTCCTCCCTATCGGAAAGGGGTGGAGGTAGGAGAGGGATATACCACTTGGTATTTGCTGCTAAGGCCTTATTATATTTATGCACCTGATCTTAGGAGCATGTTAGTGTGTTAATATTCCGCCTTTCATCTAGAAGCATCTTTATTAGGACTAGCATGTGTATGTGTCTGCTTGTTTGGGATTATATTGCGTAGGGCTTCGATCTGACACCACCCCGTATACATTTTTTTAGGTTTGTTTTGCAGCATGATTATTCCTTGCTTTCGTGACGTGGGAACTCTCTAGGGCGATTGCAAAGAAATGGTCTAACCTTATATTTCGATAAATACGCTTTTTGATTTGATTTTGACCCGGCTTTGCCGTGGCACCCTCTTGTATTACACCTTGATTCTACTATTTGCACGACTTTCGGTTTTCCACGCTTAGACTTATGGCAGGCACAGGGGGCTTCCCCGGGGATTCCAACGATCCCTTTGAATTTTGGGTATGAAATCCCACTTGAAAACGTTAGAGTAGAATTTCAAACCTTCAACCTATACTTGGGGCGCAAGATCCTAACGAGGGGTTTCATCCCTCGAAACGTAACCCGGGAATCATAATCCCGATCCGTTACAAATAGTATTTTAAAAAAATTGTTAATAAAAACAATAGAATAAATTGCATATATCGATTGGTTTGAATTGTTTCGTAACACTGTTAATAAAAAGATTTCCTCGATCGATCGAGATAGTACTTTGATCGATCGAGGTAGTTTAACCCTAAACCCTAAACCCTTAACCCTTAACCCTTAATCCTTTAACCCTTATAGTCTATCGAGATGGTTTGTTTTGCTTGTTTAAACTAAAATGTGAATCTTACACATATGTGTCCAAGTGATCTATAAGATTCATCGAAATAGTACTTTGATCGATCGAGGTATAGTTTAAACCCTAAACCCTAAACCGTAGAGTATTATAGTCTGTCAAGATAGTTTGTTTCTCTTGTGTAAACTAATTGAAATGTGAATGTTATACATATGTCTAATTCCAATTATCAATCTTATATCTCGTTTTCAATTGTTTCGTGAGTTCGTTTCGCTTGTGTAAACGATTCAAGAAAGTCATTCGAGTTTTTTTTCTCTCGAGAAAGCCTCCTTAATCATGAAATGAGGGTTTAGATATTTGTTTTCTATTTGTATATCACGAGATTAGAAGTCATAAAAAGTATTTCATTGTTTAAATATTATATATAGTGTATAAAAGACTAAAATTATTTCGATGTGTATTAAGTTCTTTTTTTTTCTGTGTAATGTATATATATTTGTGGGTTCGGTAACCACGGGGATCAGACGCCCCCTTGGTCACTCACCTTTCACATTTCCATAGTATCCTGGGTTCGAATCCTTCCAGAGACGTGGAGTCCCTTTTTTTTCTCCTTGTTTTTTTCTCCATTACATCTTCCCGCCTCTTGTTCAAAGGGAGGGAGTTTTATAAGTTATTCCCGCCGCGCCTCTTTTTCAGAGGGAGGGAGTTTTTTTTTTTTCACAACAATTATCTCCCTCATCATCCTATTGAGATTTCACGGACATCACAAGCACTCCACCTCTTAGAAATTCGATTATTGAGTGAGAAAAACGCGAGAGATTTGAGATGTCTTTGCAGCCTAGCAGTGGGGACTCAGCATGGAGTGCGAATTCTCGGAGAAGGGGTTGTTGTACAAACATCACCGCCCTGCCACACTTCAAACTTGCAAGAATGGAGAAAATGACGGTAGACAGTTTTACGGTTGTTCCTTGTGGAAGGTAAGATTTGGTGCCGATTGGGATTGATTTGTTTGTACTCCCGTTTATCCACTTATCCGGCCAGTTTATCCATATCCAATGCAGTTTGGTCAAGGCTGCAAATTTTTTCAATGGGTCGATGGTGGAAAAGGGACATCGAATGTTGGTCGTGCAATGGAAAACCCAAACGTGTTCCATGGAGGTCAGGCTCAGGTTGTTACTTGTGAACATCATATCAGATTGCAACCAGAAAATTTTGTGTTGAGAGTGGTGGTTTGTTTCATGTTTGTAATGCTAGTGATACTGATGTTCAAAATGTAATGGTCTCCATTTTATCATTGAAGATGTTATGATCGAACCTTTCTTCTAGAATTAAGTCCGATGAATGACAATGGATCCTCATTTGCTTTTGTATGAAATTTGTGATTGAAGACGTTAATTTTATCATATGCTTATGAATGACAATGAATCCTCATATGCTTATAAAAATCTTGTTCTAAAAATGCTTATAAAAATCTTGTTATAAAATTTTATCAAAAATGCTTATAAAAATCTTATAAAAATGCTTATGAATGACGAATCCTCATATGCTTAAAAAAATGCTTATAAAAATCTGGTTATAAAATTTTATAAAAAAATTATCATAACAAATCATGTTCTAAAAAATTTAACGTATATGCCTTGACATTTTTATGGTTATAAAATTTTATCATAACAAAGCATGCATTGATATTTATATGGTTCTAAAGCCTTGATATTTGTATGGTTATAAAATTTTACCATAACTCGTAAAAACAGAGTTAGTTCTATGCAAAAAAACACTTTAAATAACACCTTAGGTCACTAATGGACATTTAATGTGATGCGGATCAAGATGGTCTTCTGTGGGTCAAACAATGATCATGATACAGGCGAGCTCTCAAGAACGATTCGAGGGCCATTGATAGCGAAGATTGTCTTCCTCAAGAGGAAGAAAAAGGCGCCACCATGGATTGGAGAAAAGATATTTTATTTAATTATTATTATTATTATTATTATTATTATTATTATTATTATTATTATTATTATTATTATTATTATTATTATTATTATTATTATTATTATTATTATTATTATTATTAAGTTTTATATTCTTTCCATATTTAGTCACTCCTATGTTAGTTGTGGCTATTTATGGAATGTCTTATTTTTAGTAATACTTAGTTAGGTGAATAAAAGGGAAAAGGAAAGTTTATCTCTTCTAGATATTTTCCTTGTCCACTAAGTAGGAATATTTATCTAGGATTATTATTAGGATTTAATATTTATTTATCTAAACCAAAACTCTATCTTTTGCAAAGATAGAATTGACATGATTTGTTATTTAAACACTTTCCTACATTCAATAAAGTTAGATTGGAAAATTATATTGTGGAACCTTAATAGGATTTTAAGGTTTCTACAATTCCTCCAATCCAAAGCCTTTGCATTCAAGTGATTGTTCTTACTTTCATCTAAACAAAGATCCCAACACAACCATTCATCAAAACACACGTCAAACTCAACAAAGACAAAGCTGCCAGAACCGTCGCTACTACAGAACCCAGCAACCGTCGCTGCGGCGGCCGCTGCAATATATGCTGCGGGTGCAGCATCCGTCGCCACCACTGTTTCCGTCGCTGCTACTGTTGTGTTTGTCTGCTGGATTTTGGCCAAGTGTTAGCCGTCGTTGTTCATTGTTTTTACCTTTGTCTTTTGTTTTGTTTTTCTTACTTGCTTCCGCCGTGATAAATTCAAAGTCTTTATTGTAATTGATTGTAAACGTCGAGATTAGCAAGGATAATTGCAAGATCGGGCCATCAACAAGTTTGGGTTCTTTATTCCGAGCCCACAGGTGAAGGATTGGGGATTCCAAACGTATCATAATGGCTAACACACAAAGCCGACCCATTAAAAATCCGGCCCAACATGCAGGTTTGGATTACAGTAGCTTATTACTAAGGGGATGAAAAACTTGCAGGTTTGGATTCGACTTAAGGGAATGAAAAATCAGTGATCTTACAATTAGCGCTACTATTGGTATCGAAAAGAAATTGTATGTGAAGTTCATGATGAGAAGGAGCTCACGTTTATGCGATTTTTCTCACTAGCTACCTCACGTTCATGATGAGGGTCCTTGCTCTTTGAACATGAAATCCCAAACATTTAATCAACCAAACATTTAATCAACAAAAACATTTAATCAAGCAGTGTTGGAAGAATGCTGGAAGAGTAACATTTAATCAACAAAAACAGTGCTGGAAGAGTAACAAAGTTGGAACATCAACATACTTATCAAAGTATCCAAACATGCCATCGATACATTACACACCTGGAAAGAAATGAGTGGAAGTGGATGCAGTGTCATCAAGCCTTCCAACATGGATCTCTCCACTGGAAACTTCAGATGCGTTCAATTGATACTGATCTTCAGACCCATCTTGTTCACCGAACAAGGCATTGCACAGGTTCACGATCTCTCCCGTCATACCACCATTCTTAATCAACTTGTATGACGGGTCTTGCTACAAAAACATTTTGCAAGAAACGGCATATAATCAATAGTGTGCTAGTGAAAATTGTTTGATAGAACGAAACACACATATACTTTGAAACCACTAACCTTGGATTCCCACCACCATTCGGGTGCATTAACCTCACAGTTGTGGAGGGATATATCGACCATTGGGTCATCAAAAAGAGAGAGCCACACCGCGTAATCTTCTCGAATCGTCTCGAACTTGTGTCGTATGATCGTTGGAGTAGCCATTATCCTTTGTTCATCACAAAGTTGTTCGTGGATGACAGCCCAGTCTATGGAGGTGGTGTTTCCGGCATTGCTTCTATTTACTGCGCATATCTCTAACAAAGCCTTGGTTTCTGCGGTTGTCCAAGTGCTCTAAGGGTATGTCTTTATCTTGAACGCCATCAGTGGTTGATTGAAGAAGATGGGGGTTGATTGAAGAAGATGAGGGAGATGTAGGAGGCTCCAACAGTTGGGGGTTGATTGAAGACTCTTGTGTAAATGGTTGTGCATGGGTTAGTGTTGATTGAAGAAGTGATGGGAGAGCTGCAGCAGCTGGTCGAGAATCCTCCACAGTCCACCCGTGATCACATCTATCGGGCCTAGCTAATGAAGGGGGTGAAAGAACTAATAGCTATACAACATATATACACAATACACTACAATACACAATACAACTTAATTTTTGATCACATGATATATACACATTAAATAGGTATACCACATATATACAATACAGCTTAATTTTTTATCACATGATATATACACATTAAATAAGTATACCACATATATACAATACAAGTTATTTTTGGATCACATGATATATATACATTAAATAGGTATACCACATACAACTTAATTTTTGATATAAAACATATATCATATACATTAAAGGGGCATTTTGCAAAATGGCCACGAAATTGGACATAATTTGTGAAATAGTCACGATTTGGGACAATTTAGTGAAATAGACGCAATACAAACCCCCTTCCCTTTGTTTCACGCGCCTCTTTCTCTCCTCCGCCCTCTCCTCCCCGCACGCGCTCTCCTCCGCGCTTCTCCTTCTCCGATCTCCGTCTTCCACTTCTCGTTCCTCAGATCCGCGCCTTCCTCGGAGATCCGAGAGCGACCGATCGATAGAGCGGAGCAAGAAGCAATTGGACGGATCTATGGCTTTGGATCTATGGCGCGGAGCGAGATCTGAAGAGGAGGCCGAGATCTATGGCTTCGGCGCCGGAGCGAGGTCGAGCGAGGCCTGGAGGTTTGAGATCTGTGACCTGGAGGTTTCAGATCCGGTTGCGGCGGAGCGAGGGAGCGAGGATTCGACGGCCTCCAACGACGCATGAGCAAGCGAGGGAGCGCGAGCGAGGAGCGAGCGACGAAGTTCAAATCCGACCTGGAGTTCGAGCGAGCGAGGCCGAGCGAGATCGAGCGAGGCGGCGTGAGGTCGAGCGGCTGGAGATCGGCGCGGAGGCGGCGAGGCGTAGGCCGACGACGTTCTTCTTCGCAGAAGTCGGGAGGAAGAGGATGCACTTTGTGTGAAATTACAAAAATCACCCAACAAATATGGTAAATTGAAAAAACTATCTATATTTTATTATGTTATATTTTTATTTTTATTTTTGCAAAACAAAATGTTATATTTACACAACATACGATTATATTTGCACAATTTACGGTTATATTTGCACGACAAAATGTTAAAAAATACAAAAAATAAAAAAACAAATTAGACTTGCTTCAATATAGTTGTGCAAAAAAATACAGTTGTGCAAATCCAAAATACAGTTGTGCAAATCTAAACTAAAGTAAGACGATGTTGAACAATAATTTATTGAGAAAGTATGAAATTATATTGAGATAAAATAAGACCATGTTAAGAATAAATTCACAAGTCTCGATTGTTGTGCAACTCTTAAAACAGAGTCATGCAACTCTTACAACAGAGTCGTGCAACTCTTAAAACAAGAGTCGTGCAACTATTAAAACAGAGTCATGCAACTCTTAAAACAGAGTCGTACAATTCTTACAACAGAGTCGTGCAACTCTTACAACAGAGTCGTGCAACTCTTGAAATAATATTGAGAGAAAATAAAATCATGTTGAGCACAAATTCACAAGTCTCGATTATTGTGCAAAAATAACCTATTGTTGAGCAAAAATAAGATGATGTTGAGCAAAATTTGACCAATGGTGTTGAGCAAAATTTGACCAATCCCCCATGTTGTGCAATTTTACTCTATTGATGAGCAAAAACAAGACCGTGTTGTGCAATAATCTATTATAAAAGTATAAGATTATATTTACAAAAAATAAGATCACGTTGAGACACAATTTCACAAGTCTCGTTTGTTGTGCAAAAATAAAGAATTGTTGAGCAAAAATAAGAGTATGTTGTTCAAATATAACCGTAAGTTGTGCAAATATGACCCAAGTCTAGTTTTTTTTTAAACATTTTGTCGTGCAAATATAAGAGTACGTTTTGCAAATTTAACCATAAGTTGTGCAAATATGACCCAAGTCTAGTTTTAATTTTGTAATAAACATTTTGTCGTGCAAATATAAGAGTATGTTATGCAAATTTAACCGTAAGCTGTGCAAATATTACCTAAGTCTTTTTTTTCCGCATCGATACATTTTGGCGTGCAAATATAGCTGTATATTGTGCTTGTGAAAATTTAACCATAAGTTGTGCAAATATATAACATTTTGTTGTGCAAAAATAAAAAATATAGTAGATTATGGATCACATAATTAAATATAGATAGTTTTTTTAATTTCTCATATTCATTGGGTGATTTTTGTAATTTAACACAAAACTCCTTCTCCTTCCTACGATTATCAACGATTTTGAGATCGGCGCAGGAACATGTCGATCGGCGCCCATCGCAATTCGATTTCCTGGTTCAAGATCGGCGCCGGATCGGAGTCGAAGAGGTACAAGACGATCGGAATCGAAGAGGAACAGAATGAATCGGAGTCGAAAAGGTCGAAGAGATCGAAATCAGATCCGGCACCTCCCTCCCTTCCCGATTCCAGATCGGATCCGGCGCTCAATCGCCGTCGCCGCCGCCTTCGGCTCCGCTCCGCTCCGCATATACCTCCCTCCCTTCCCGATTCCATATCGGATCCCGAGGTAGCCGGAGAGATGGAGAGAGCGAGAGATCTGAGCGAGCGAGAGAAAGAACGAGAGAAAGGAGAGAGACAAAATTAATTAGGGTTATATAGTGGTCATTTTGCTAAATTGTCCAAATACGCGACTAATTTGCAAAAACGTCCAAATAAAGAACCTATTTTGCAAATTTTTTCTACATTAAATATGATCACAACTAAGATATACCATACATATGTTAACACCTCTTACGGTGTAAAATGTTAACAAATCTGGGCTTTTGATTGAGGAAAGATTGATGGTCCAGATTATTTTAATATATTAATTTAATTATAATTTAAATGGAAAATAAAATAACCCACCTACCCTGTTAGCGCGTGTATTAAAAGGCCTGCTCTCTCTCTCTGTCTCTCGTTTGCTTCAGATCGATATAGAACCCTAATCGCCGCTCCCACTTCGCCTTGCCTCGCCTCCCTCCGCTCGATGTCGATGTCGTCTGCTCCCTCCGGCTTCGTTTGCTTCAGTTCCATGGCTTTCTTCCGACTTGGCAGACGGAGAAGACAAAAGACCGGTGAAGCGAGCCACCACCACCCGAATTGGTGAGCCACCCCACCACCGACGTTTCCGCCTCCTCTGACTCCAAGGAGCGAGCCACCACCACCCAAATTAGTGAGCAACCACCGACGACTCTGCCTCCTCCGACTCCAAGAAGCGAGCCGCACCCACTCTAATTGGTGAGCCACAACCACCCTAATTGAATTCAAATAGGGCGACACTACGACATGTTGCGTTGATCTTCATTGTTGCTTTTAATTGATGATATCTCATTTTAATTAATTGCTCAATTCAGATCGACAATTGAAAAGTTAGTTCATGAGATGCTAATAAGATTGGTTTTTGTTTCTGTAATTGAAACAGTTGGGAAGAAACCGATCACTTCATTTTTTCGATTGTTGATGCATTCTCAGGAAAACAGCGTCGATGGCCATTCTACTATTCTAGTGCACTTTTTCCGGGAGGAGAAGGGTCTTATCTTCTTCTATTTTCTCCAATTTTGAAATTCAAGCTCATGAGTTGATTGTCGTTTGAAAAGAAATAATTATTCGTGTGATTGTCGTGATTATGCAATGGGAAATTAGGAATTATTCATTTATATCGGGTCAATTAGATGAATGTTTGTTTAACTTAGCGAATAATTACTATCAACTTAGCGAATCATTACTATCAACAAGTGAATAGTTGCAAAATTGACTTAGCGATAACTCCTCTTTATACACGAATAATAACTATCAATTTAGCCAATAATTACGGTTAACTTAGCGAATAGTTGTTCTATTAACATGTTCAGAGTCACTCGGTAAGTTCAGGATTTCTATTCGTTGATAATACGGAATTATTCATATGTATGTTGTTAATTAGACGTGAGAAATCAAGACTTACTTTTACACACTCTTTCAATCTAGCGAATAATTATTATCAACTTAGTGAATAATTACTATCAACCTAATCTAGCGAATAATTACTATCAACTATCGAATAATCACCATAAGAGATGTTAATACATGACCCAACCTATATATATATATATATATATATATATATATATATATATATATATATATATATATATATACTCCTTAACGTGTAAAATTTGCTTATCGCGTAAAATTAACTAATGGGCCTAATTTAATGACTAATGAGCCTAATTTAATTACTAATGGGCCTAATTTCATTAGTAGGATGTATGCCCCCCTTGCCCATGCGTGTGCCCCTTGCCCCCTTCTCGGACCAGATTTTTTTTTAAAATTTTTTTTTTTTGTCCCAGAATTTTTTTCCTGTGTTAACACTTTCTGCTGTGCAGGTATAACTTGCTTTTGTGCACATGTAACATCTTATTGTGCAAATATAAGTTTATTTTGTACAGACATAATAATTCATTATGGGGTAAATAGGTAAATGTGCCTATTTTAATTATAAAATTTTATAATTGAAATATGTTTAATTTATGGGTAAATTGGTAAATATGTCTAATTTTACGGGTAAATGCACTTTTTCCCGTTTTCGATACCTTTTGTGCAACTGTGAAGTGCATTTGTGGAACTGTGAAGTGCATTTGTGCAACTGTGAAGTGCATTTCGTGCAACTGTAAAGTGCATTTGTGCAACTTTAAAGTGCAAATATAAGAATATAAAGTGTGAAAATAAAATTGTAATGTGCAAATTTAGAATACAAGTGTGCAAAAGTATGATACAATTGTGCAAATTTAAATTACAATTGTGCAAAAGTAAGATACAATTGTGCAGATTAAAAATACAATTGTGCAAATGTAAGATCATAATGTGCATTAATAAGACAAAAGATGTGCTTTTGAAATCGATGTTTTAATTTTGTTTTTTTTTTACTTTTGAGAGTTTGAGTTCACCTCTCGGATAATTTAGGTTGATAGATGTAAGTTTGAAATCGATTTTTTTTCGTATAATCTTTTAAAATTAAAGTGCATAAATAAGATTAAAATGTGCATAATTAAGGTTAAAAAGTGCATAACTTAGATTATAATATGCATGATTAACAATTTGCGATTGTTGCGCTCTTGTCTATTATGTAACCTATGTGGGATTTGAACCCACATCTTTTGTGCAAACGCACATTAATCTACCAATTGAGCTAATAGGCTAAATTATGATTTTTATGCTAAAATAGAAGAACCTAATCGACCTAAAGCATATTGCAATAAAATTCTAAAATTCAATTAGCTCATGATTCACAAACAATTTGACAATGCTATAAACATGAAATTAGCTCCAAATCAACCCAACAACACAACCATATCATCAATTTCAGTCAATTTGGCTGTTGGCAAAAAACCCCAAATTCTAAAGCATATCGCAATATAAAATTCCAAACTTCAATTAGATCATGATCCATAAACAATTTGATAATGCTATGAACATGGAATTAGCTCCAAATCAACCCAACAACACAATCATATCATCAATTTCAGTCAATTTTGCTTTTGGCAAAAAGCCCCAAATTCTAAAACATATCGCAATATAAAATTCTAAATTTCAATTAGCTCATGATCCATAAACAATTTGACAATGATATGAACATGAAATTAGCTCAAAATCAACCCAACAACACAACCATATCATTAATTTTAATCAATTTGGCTTTTGTCAAAAAGCCCCAAATTCTAAAACATATCACAATCTAAAATTCTAAAATTCAATTAGCTCATGATCCATAAACAATTTGACAATGATATGAACATGAAATTAGCTCAAAATCAATCCAACAACACAACCATATCATCAATTTCAATCAATTTGGCTTTTGGCAAAAAGCCCCAAATTTCGCTCCTAAATCAAACCCTAGATTTTCAATCTTAACCTAAATCATTCAAACAATCTAAATAATTGTAATAAACAATTTTAGGGGTAGAAATCATACCAAATTCGAGTTGAAACAAAGAGAAAATCGGGTTTTCGAAGGTATATCGAGCCAAAAACGTCGAACAGGTATGTTGGGGAAGATGGGCTCGGTGTGGGCTCGGCTGGGCACGGACCAAGGGGGTTCCGGGCTCGGGGGGTGCGCCTGAGGGAGGGGGTTCGAGGGTGGTGTGGCTGGTGGGTCAAAGGTGGCTCGACGGGCTATGGAAGGGTGAAGATGTCGAACAGGGCAGGCAGGAGGACGGGGGGATTCAAAGCTTGCTGGGTGCGGCTGCAGGGCTCGAACCAGGCGGGTGCTGGGCTCTGGAGGTGCGCACAGAGGTAGGCTCGAGTGCGGCTAGGGCTGGTGGCCGGAGGTGGCTCGAGGTGGGTGTGGAAGGCCGAGAGAAGTCGCTGCTCGCTGTTGGTGCAGGAGGTCTTCGAACACAAGTCGGAGCGCGCGTTGATTGATTAAAAATATAAAATTTTACACGTTAAGCAAATTTTACACGTTGAGAATATTTTACATTTTAAAGCTTCCCTATATATATATATATTATAGATCTTAATTAAAAAACATACTTTACTAAAAAAAATTAATAACACAGGATACGATTATATATATATATAAACATATTATATTGTTAGGGTATATACCCAAGGGTTATATAGATTGTAACCCAAGGGTTACCATGGGTAATAACTATATATACTATATATTATAGGATTATAAAATTAATAACATTTATAATATAATGTAATCACATTTTATTACATAAGGTAGATTATAATGTAATCACATTTATAATATAATGTAATAACTATATATACTGTGTTAATGTAATCACATTTATAATATATTCTAGGAGTAGGGGTGATATTAAATAAGATAGTTAGAGTAGGCGTGGCCACGGGTTACGGGTCAACCTGTGACCCGGCAGGTCCGGGTTGACGGGTAGGCGGGTGGGGACGGGACGGGTAGCGGGTTAGGGTTAGGGTCGGGGATTTGTAACCCTCTGACCCACCGGGTCAACCCGTTTTTTCAAAATATTTTTTTTTTGAAAAATTTATTTTTAATAAAATAAATTTATAATATTATGTAAATTATGTAAATTATTCTTACAATAACTCACAATAATACATAAACTAATATGCAAAGTGCAATGTGAGACAAATAAACCCCATCCTTCTCCTTTTATAGAGTTGGAAGTCTTCCTTCCTTCCCCTCATTTCCAATGTGGGACAAAGGCTTTGTCCCACATCGAAAATATGGAGTTAGAATGAGAAGGCATGGGGCTATATATATGTATCTCACTACCACATTTCTTCCACTTCACTTGTTTCCTACATTTCCTACATTGAAAATTAAGTTGGAAATGAAGTTTGAGAAATATATTCTCATATTTTTTTCTCTTACATCACACAATGAAATTATTGTGGATGAAAGAATTAATATGGAGATATAATCTTCCTACATTTTTAACACTTCATATCAAAGTGATAAAATGTGTTGTGAAGATAAAATCTTTACATATTATTTATTTATTTTGATAGTCATCATTTTTGTAAAAAAAATGGTTTTTTTAAAAAAATAATGTAACCCGCCTGGTCAACGGGTCGACCCGAACCCGTCAACCCGTGAGATTTACGGGTTAGGGTTCGGGTCGGCCAACCCTTACCCTTGACCCGGCGGGTCCGACCCATGGCCACGCCTAAGTTAGAGTACCTGCATTGAGGTTCTTTAACCCATAATTTAAGAAACTTAGGCTTCGTTTGCATTACCTTCATTATAAGGTAATTATGTGGTTTCAGAGTTTATTTTTTAAAATGTTTTATTGAGTTGTAAAGCTATAATTATAATGCATAGAAAGTAGATAATGTGTGTTTGGTTGGAAATGATTTTAATGCATCTTTGTTTGTTGCCCTTTCTCTGTTCGTACTTCCTCCCCCATTGATCCATCTCCTTGCCATGGCTTCCACCCACCTCACCGGCTTCACCATCGCCCCAGATCTGACACCTTCGCTCTCTATAGTCTTGATTAACCACCGTCTCTTCAATTTTTTTTTTTCCTATGTCGAACACGCCCAAAAGGGGCATATTGGAACACCACATGAGCAACACAACGACCCACCAAACCGCGGCAGCCGGACAACGCCGGCACCGACGACAGGGAGCATCACCAGGAGACGACGCCCAGTCGATCGTTGGCACACGCCACCGAGCATCCACGAGAGGAGAAAGAGGGAGGCAACGAGATTGCAACAGGCGAGGAAAACCAGACCGCAGTGGCACCAATTCAGCAGCATAGAAACCCAAATCAGCAACCAAGACCGCCAAATCGAATGATAGGCACCCAAAATCGAACAAAAAACCAAACCGAAAGGGATTTTGGGTAGGGGAATCTAAACCTAGGGTTTGGAAAGGGGCAAAGAGTTGCGAAGGAAACTCGGGCCAACAACACCCAAGGACGACGAGGATGGTTCGGAGAGTCGAGGTGGTGGGCAGAATTTGATGGTGGAGGACTCGGATTCAAGGCAAGGGTGGTGGCGCAGTTTCAGGGTGGAGCTTCTGGTGGTTTCTAGTTACGGGATGGGTTTCTCTATGTGGGAGAAAATATGTTTTTAGTCAAATAAAACAATAATTGTTTTAATTTTGACAATCCAAACGACATTGTGGAATAGTAGTTTTTATAAAACAAAATACAATAATTATAAGTGATAAGCTTGACATGCAAACGGAGCCTTAATAATAAAATAATAAGAGAGAGATAAAAGGCCTTAAGAAACGATTTGACGGGTTGCTAAGCAAGGAACTCTTAAAAATCTGGAGAGAGAAAAAAAATACAAAGAAATGGGCCATCCGAGAGAGAATGTGAGAGAAAAAGATGTGGGTCCCAATAAAATAAATAAATAGGGTTTTTAAAGGTTGTAAGGATGTGCGTGAAAATTTATATTGGATTCTTTAAGAAAAGAGAAATATAAAAAGTTGGGTTAAGGAACCCGACTGTGTTTCACGGATGCTCTTAGTCATTATAGAAAAGCAATTATCACTTAATTATGCTTCTACCTCATTAATGGTCTTTGTCCCCCACTACAATTACTTTTGTTTTTTTTTATTTAAAAAATAGGGGGTATATTTACCCGGGTGGTAAACCAAGTTTTGTCCCGCAAAACTCCACCAACGTCCACTCAATATCACTTCACTTGTGGTCAATTCAATTGCAGTTGTTTCTTTTATATTCATTTTGTAAGGCGTTGTTATGAACGAAATATGTCTTCCCTGAATGATTTCAGATTCTCATCCAACATATGTAGTGAGTTGGAGACTTGTTTCTAACCTTTAGTAGTTGATTGGTATGGGACCAGTGGTGGTTGATTTCAGTTTTTGGATTGGACTATGATAGAATCCACTGATTACAAGGCTTTAACACCACTCAAGTAAAGGACTTGCAAGAGGAAAACCACTCTAGACAAGAGGACTATTGTGCATGAGAATATCCAACGTTTCGGGAGGAAGTCGCGACGACAACGGTGGTTGACATCAGTCGCCCTGTGAGCCAACAACACAGTACATTGCCGAGAGGCGAGAACTAATAGTCAAGCGAAGGTGAACAGAACCAGATTCACACTTGATAAAACCTCTCCTTTTTCTTCAAAATACCATAGTTTCTTCTACTACATAAAAATGGGGATAACAGTAACACTCAGCTATGGATAAAAATGTCATTATGTATTCTTCCAGGTTCATGACAAACTCCATTTCTTCAGTCCACATACTCAATACAAAAACAAACTAGACCAAACAATGAGGAGTCCAACACCAGCAAAAGAAACGACAAGAACAAGAAGCACTTCTGATCTTCTACTCAAAAGTGTCGTCGTCGTCATCTGGAAGGGGTTGGTTTGCAGCCTGGGCCAGCTCTGCTTCATGCCTACAAATAACATATTGCATTATGAGATAGCTCAAGTAATGTTGTAGCAGGAGTACACATTATACAAGAACAAAAATCATAAAGTTACAGCTTGTGATATGAACACTTACTTTGCCTGAACCTCCAAGTCAATGTGAACCTCAGGAGGGGCCAACGCTGGGGACTCCACAAAGTGCAAGTTTGCGTCACTGAATTAAAAATGGATTAAGGATAAATGGTAGCCAGCCAAGCAGATTAAAAGTACATAGCAGAGAACTGAA
The DNA here is from genome assembly GCA_037127255.1 of Persicaria tinctoria. Lineage (NCBI taxonomy): Eukaryota > Viridiplantae > Streptophyta > Magnoliopsida > Caryophyllales > Polygonaceae > Persicaria > Persicaria tinctoria. The sequence continues at coordinate 34,431,996 of JBANSL010000020.1, forward strand.
GCTTTAGCTCTCATATAAAGGGCACATACCCAGCAAGCTTCCGGGCAAGGTACAGGAATGGCTTCTCAAAGTTGTAGTTACTCTTGGCAGATATCTCATAGTACTGCAAGTTCTTCTTCCTGTGGAAGGTGACCTGCTTTGCCTTCACCTGCCTGTTCTTCACATCAACTTTGTTCCCACACAAGACGATAGGAATATTCTCACAGACCCTGAAAAGTGAAATCCCAGGAATTATTATTAGATGGGATTGTAGGCACAACTATATGGACTCTGTATGAATTGGTTGGAGAGAGCAGCAATACCTGCAGAGGTCACGGTGCCATGTCGGAACGTTCTTGTATGTCAAACGAGCAGTAACATCAAACATGATGATGGCACATTGTCCATGGATGCTGCAGAATTATTGTGCATCCAGTGATTAATAAAACAAAAAGGCTGTAACATACTTATAAATACACCGATATCAGACAAAATGCATAGATGTTAGCCTGATAGGAAATAGTTCCTAGGTAAGCATCAATAATCCAACTGCAATTCCATAGATTAGAAAGTTATGAACTCAGGTCTATCTGATTCTCCAACTTTCGTTATAAACGTATAGTTTGCAACAGCATCTCAAGTCCATCAGAAACAATCATTCAATCAAAGCCACATTGGTAACAGAACTGCTTACACGGCAACATTACTAGTAGAAATGGCAATTTTAAGTCTTAACTTTAGAATCTAATTAAGAAAATTCAAGATCATACACAAACGTCATGAATGGTCATAAGCTTCTAAAAAATGGATAAACCAAAACAAGCTGAAAGTGTAAAGGCAGAATTTCATCAACTACTTACTAGTAACCATCCCTAAGACCACCAAATTTCTCTTGGCCAGCAGTATCCCAGCAGTAAAACCGAATCTTTCCACAGTTTGTGAAGAAGTCAAGTGGGTGAACCTCGACACCAATGGTGGCTGTACAACACAAATGTTAAAATAAAGCAATAAAAAACAACACCATAGAAGTTGTGTTGATCATTTCCAAATCCTCACGTTCATATTTCTTCTCGAATTCTCCAGTAAGATGTCTTTTCACAAAGGTGGTTTTGCCTACACAAATACAAATATTGGTTAGCATAATATACATTCTAAAGATGGAAGTTCAAAGAGAATAGTACAACATTCACAAGAAGACATGGAAAGCTAATTCAATTAGCAAATCTCATAAATGCAATCTTTTTTAATCTAAACTAACAAATAGCATACAAAATCGGATCAAAATCTGCTAACAACCAATTAAAACCACCTTATGCCATATGATGCTATTATGCGAACCAAACTAATGATTCGAGTTCTACATCAGAAGTTGGTTCTACATTGAGACGATTAACAATTGAAGCTAGTGCTCATGGACGGAGATCTACAATCAATGTAGCAAAATCGACGGAGCAAACGAAAACATACGCAACCACATCTCAGGGAACTTCAAAAAGACTAATCAATGGAGGAAAACAAATCATCAACAAGAGAAATCGAGTAAACTTACCAGTTCCACCATCGCCGACAATTACAAGCTTGAAGCTTGGATAATCAACCGTTTGTTGGTTAGGCAACGCCTGAAACAGAACAAGAATGAACATACATCAAATTTGGAAAAAAAACAAGGAATTGAGATCGCAAATGTATTGATCGAAGAAAGAGAGAAAAGCAACCATTCAGAATTGATCCTCCGAAAAGGTGAGATGTCACAGAGGAGCGGCAATGGAGAGTTGGAGAAAGTATGGGAGAGTGGGCGTGAGTTATGGAGGAAAGGATCTGTAATCTCTAGGGTTTTTATGCCTCGAGGAGAGGGACAATGGCGCATACCTGCGTTCAAATGACGCGGAATTGTGGACCGTCCGATCTGGCTACCAACAACAGCTTACGACCTTACGTAATGTATTTGACCGTCGGATCAAAAACAGTAACGCTGCGTTTTTTCCCCCTTTTTTTTTTACAGTACTTTTGAGTGAATACATTACGCAACTTTTTTTGCCAGTCGTCGGCGCCGCATCACGTGTCTCGCACGTGTCACCAGGGCCCATCACGTCCCACTGGCCAGTGGCCACTGCTAGAGCCCAGATGCAGCCCCATGCCCGTTCGTTGCGGATCCTTTACCGTAAATCCGCTCTATAATACGTCGTCGTCGTCACTAATCAACCTTAAAATGGAGTTGTACAACGTTGAATTTGATGTTATAAAGTGAAAAAAAAGTTATCGACGTTGCTAGAAAGTAAGAAGATGATCGGATCATGTTGGGTCGGACTAACAACATCGGATCGTATATTGTCCTGATAAATATTTTATTTAAAAAACAATATCTTTTTGGACGTTGTACACTTACCTCTTTTTTTTTTTAATAATGTTTTGTGTTATGCCCGATCTGATCCGTAGTAGCAACATTTTATTCGATGCTATTAGTCCAACCCAACCCGATCATCTGCATGTCATCGAGCAATGTCGACAACTTCTCTATTTATCAAGGTCTAGTCCGACGTTATAAAATTTGTTAAAACTCGACTTATTTAGTAAATAAATGAGCTCGATACGAGCTTTCTTCAAGTTGAGGCCAAACTAGTAAGCTTATAAATAACCTTATTGATGATATATCTTTTATTGATCGCCTTATTCATGATATCACACAATAAAATTTTGTAAATTTTACAAAATCGATCAACTTCCTTATGTTTGAGTTGAATCGAACTAAAATATACCATAGTTTTTTTTTATACAAGGCGAGGATTTGGGGGTGGTTAACCGCGATTAAACCACCGCCCAAGGGCGTCCTGACGGACCGCATTAGCACACTGAGCAGGAATACAAACATCGACGAAGCACGAGGAAAGACCCATATGAGCAAGCAAATCAGCCACAAGGTTCCCCTCACGGAAGGTATGAGTGAAAGAGACGCCATCAAACGCACGGCAAAGACCCATAGCGTCGGAGATTGCCAGCTCAATCTCCCACGGACACTGCCAAACCCCCTTCAAATCATTGATCACCTTCAAACTATCCCCCTCGACCTCAAGGCGGGAGTAGCCTTGCATCACAGCTTCATGCAAGCTAGTCAGAAGGCCAAAACACTCAGCACGATCCACTGACACCATCCCGTGATCCCGGGCACCACACAATAGAACCTCCCCATGGCAATCCCTGAGAACGAAACCGGAAGCCACACGACCCGAACCGATCTTCGCACCGTCAAAGTTTAGTTCAACAACGCCTGCAAGCGGTTTTTTCCACTTTACCATTCTTTGCCTTTTCGTTGTCTTTTGACATATGTTGTTTCTACTATTGTCTTTATCATTTTCTAGATAATCCTCTGTTTGCGCTTTCTTCCAGTTTCTTCTGTATTGCTTAATGAACCTTTCCCAATCTTCTATCTTTCCGACATCATTACTATCAAATAAAATTTTGTTACTCATGGTCCATGCCCCCCAAAGCGAGAACGCTAGGGTTGATTTTTGCTCCGAAGAGAGATTAGAAAAGATCTTTGCAATGATATTCTTATATGTTTTATTGTCTTTGTCAATATTTCAGATTGCTTGTTCAATTTGTCTATCAATTCTTCCAACCAAAGAAAGAGTCATTTGACATTTGGTGAAAAAGTGGACGTCGTCTTCCATATCATGATCGTAGAGAGGGCAATTCATTGGGACATCGATTCCCTTGCTCGATCTATAGTTTGATTTTCGTTGGTGTCCTATTTAGGAGATTTTTCCAGAGAAAGTTTTTGATCTTTGGTGGGCAATCGATTTTCCAAATCCATTCCACATGGTTGGGGTTTCCCCTTTTGGATTTCGTGATGTAGTTTAAAGCACTGGCTGTAGAGAACCATCCATGTTTATCCAGATACCAGTATAATCTATCTTCAAAATCAGAAGTCGGGATGTGAATTTCAATGACTTTGTTGACCATATCCGTAGGTAGTACCTCTGATAATTTTTATGTGTTCCATGTTTTATTTGGTTTTATAAAGTTGCTCACTATTTCTTGATCGTTGACATGGCCTTGGATACATCTATCTCTAAGTTTTCCATCAATATCCAGCCACCTGTCTTTTCAGAATGTAATCGTTTTGCCATTTCCAACTTGCCAGAATAGGCCTGAGCAGAACTCTTCTTTGAGCTCGATCAATGTTTTCCATTGTCAGGAGGTGTTCTTTTTCTTCTTGTAGTCCCAAATGTTCTCTTCTTTTAGGTACTTTTCTCTAATAATTTTTACTCATTCATTATGCGGCTCTGCAAGGATCTTCCATAACAACTTCATCTGCAATGTCTTGTTCATATCTTTTGATTTTTGGATGCCTAATCCACCATCACACTTTGGTGTGCATATTTTATCCCAACTGATACGTTTGGGATACCCGATCCTTCGCCTGTGGGCTCAAGACCAAGAACCACGCCGTATATTTTCTTAGATCTTGCAATGCTCTTTGATATCTCCTGAATTTGGAATTGATTAAAATTCTTAACTTAAGAACTTTACACAAACTAAAGCTACGGTAATAACTAATTAAATATAAACTAATGAACTACTAATGAAAAGCAACAGTAGAATAACTAAACTAAATTAACACTTATTAAACAAGAATCCTTAACTTAAAAATCTAGCAATTAAAAGTGACGGAACTTAATGAAATCTAAACTAAACCAATTAACAAAGTAACAGCTTAAAGAAAGCAAAGGAAAGCGAGGCAAAGAGAGCGCGAGGACGAGTACGCCGAAGACAGAGAGACCGGGTGCGCGCGGACTGGTCTGGGGGCGTGGAAGCAGGTGTCTCAGGGGGCTTGTTCGCAGGAAACAAGTCCAGACGCCGAGAACAGGCACGCGAGCGAGAACGAGGGCGTCGACGAGGAGCGCGCGCGAGCGAGGCAGCGAGACTGCGAGGGTGCGTGAGCGGCGGGGCGCGCACAAACGCAAGGGCGCGAGCGCCTAGCGCTGGAGACGGGTCGCGCTGCCACCAAGCGGCTGAGTTCCTTGTAGCGGCGGCTGGAGTTCGAGAATGGTGTCGTGCTCGCTGTTGAAGAACGCCGATGATGGTGATGATTGTGAAGTGCCGAAGTTATAACAAGAACATACGAACCAGATAGCTTTTGGGATTGATAATCAAGAACCCTTTAATCCATAAAGGGGTTTCTCAATTCTAATTCAATCTAATTAATTCAAAGGTGCATAACATGAATTTATAGAAAACTATGGGAGATCTACCCAATCCTTCCTTACAAAGGAAATGGGTTTGGATAGATTAATTCTATCTAAAGATAAATAAAATAAACCTAAGATAAATATTTCCTAATGAGATAGATATTTAATAACTTGGTGGCCAAAGATTATATCTAGAAGAGATATAATTAATTCCACATTATTTATCTAATTTGCATAAAATAACAACTTAATTTAATAAACTAGATAATTGGCCCAAGCACAAAGAACTCGGCCCATGCACTCGACAAAGTCCTTTGGCCCACTCGACTAATGTTGGTCTCGAGTGACTTAGGGAAATGACGAGTAAGGTTTGGCTCATGGCGGGTGCAAACGAGTCTTCATGAGCTCCGTGTGTGGACTCAAGCTCACTTCCTATGCTGGTGGTGCAACCTTGAGCCAAGTGATCCAGGGTGGCCTGAACCCTTGCTCTAAAGTTCCATGGTGACGGTCAAGAAAAGCTTTAGTTGCATTTTGAATCTTCTTGGCCCTTGCACGAGTGACAGGACCATCGAATGGAACCTTCATGTTGTCCTCAATGTCACCAGGAGTCATCGATAACTGCACGTCATCATTCTCCTCCACTTGACTTCGATTTGTCCTCAAATCGTCGTCAGAGTCATCGTCAGGCACGAACAAGGATAAATCGGCGACGTTGAATGTAGAATGTACGCTGTACTTATCGACAGGGAGATCCAGCTTGTATGCATTAGGACCCATCTTCTGAACCACTCTGAATGGTCCATCTCCCCTGGGGTCCAGCTTAGATTTCCGTTGTTGCGGAAATCTTTCCTTCCTGAGATGCAGGCAGACTAGATCACCAACGTTGAACTGCACATCCTTGCGATGCTTGTCCTTCGCGACCTTGTATTGCGCAGTCGTCCTCTCCAGCTACGCCTTGGTACGGTCATGCAAGCGCTTGATGAAGTCCACTTGCTTAGCTGTGTAAAGGCTCGGATTTTTAAAATATTAATTTTTGGAAAAAGAAAATCAAAACGAATTTAAAACAAAATCCGGTCCAATATATATATATATATATATATATATATATATATATATATATATATATATATATATATATATATATATATATATTATTTTATTTTAAAGATCGAATCCGTCTTTCATTTCGGGTTTTGAATGACCAATCGGCAGAAATTTAAATTCCCGACTCGAGACCTCAATTCCGTCTTTTTCTCACATTCTTATCCAATTCAACATTGATTTTCACAAATTGAGATTAATTTTAAATTTCCTACCTCTTTCAATCTTCCCCAAATTAACCCAACACACACCCCCTTTTCTTACCTTGTTTTGACTTACCTAGAATGGAGATGAGACTCCCATGTTTTGTCCAATGGGTGGAACCAAGGCCTCAAGTAAACCCAAGATTTATCCATAAAATCGGAAGGTTGGACACACCTTTCCACACCCCACACAACACAAGCCAAACACAGCTTTTCATTCCCTTGGAGGACATTGCCGAGAGCAAGCTCCCTCCTCCCACCTCCTTGCCGCCACACCTCACCACCTCCACCACCACACCCCCGTCACTGCCGCACCACCGCCTCCCCACCAGTCTCCGTCGCCGGCCACCAGCAGCAGCAGAGCGCCGCCCAGAGGAACCTCCCGAGGCCGAGCGCCGCCCTTGTTTCCGTTCGCCTCGGTAAGCTCCGTTTCGCTCGTTCTTCCCCTCTTTCACCTTCAATCAAGAAAAGCTCCCGCCTTTAACCTCCCTCTCATCTTCTAGGCGGTTTCCGCTCGAAGAATCGCCATCGACGCAGCCGAGGACAGCCTCCCGGAGCTCCGCTTCCGGCGTCGAATACCCCCTTGGTGAGCTTCTTTCTTCTCCTCATTCCTTCCCTTTTCGTCTCCGTGAGTGTGGGTGTCGGGGTGGCCGTTCTGGGTGGCCGGAGTTGGACAACCGCCGCCGAAGGTCTCCCCCTCCCTCTCCTTTCCTCCGCCGTTTCTGGGCACGAGGCCCCTGTCTTTTTCTTTCATTTCCATCGAAGGAATGGGAGGAAGAAGATGAATGTGGACCCCCCTTCATTTGTCACCTCAGCCCTGGGCCCATTTTTTTTTAAAAGAGAATCTCCAACTCACTTTGAAAGAAAGAAAGAAATGAATGTGGTGGCCCTTGGGCCTAAATTTTTTGGCCCGAGTTGGTGTTTTAAAAAGGGGAAAGATGGGCCTATTTTTGGGTCTATTTTTTTTGGGCCAATGCTTTCAGATTTAGAATGGGAATGTGTGGTCTTTGGGCCTATTTTTGTTGGGCCGAAATTGGGAGGGTTTCCTTGTGGGCCTGATTTTATGGGTTTTAAGAGAATGGTTGGGCCTTTTCTTACATTATGAGCTCGGTTTTGAGGGATTTAAAACATGAGGGCCGGTTTTGGAGATTTTACAAAAATGAGGGTGGGTTTTGGTAAATTTAAATAAGGTACGGTTGATTTGGTAAATTAAAAAGGGATGTTTTGATTTAATGAATATAGTTGGGATTTTATAAATATTTTATAAAGATGTTAAAAGAAAATGATGTTAGAAGTAGTATGTAATATTATTGGGATTAAAATATAAAATGTTGTTTTGAGATTAAGATATAATATTATGGTGATTTACTATTTGTGGTTAAATGTTATATGATTATGTTGAAGATGTACAATTATATGCTAAGTAAGATTGTGAGATGATAGCATGCAAATTGGTTAAGTATGAATTGGAATTATCTTAAGTTGATGAATTGGAGAATTATAATGAATATGTTACGAGGTAAAGTTAAGATGATGGAAATGATGATGTGACGGTTATTGTGTTAAGTTGGGAAGTTGTGTGTGAGATGATTCTATGCTTGTGTGCCTTAGAGATAGACTCATTCATGTGCTTATACTTGAGGATTGTGCTGGAGACGCTGAGGAAGCATCAGCTGTATGGGAAGTACAACAACTGTGAGTTCTGGCTCACAGAGGTGGCTTTCTTAGGCCACGTTATTTCAGCTGAGGGAGTTGTCGTGGATCCGGCAAAGATTGATGCCATTGTTGCTTGGGAGGTGCCCAAGAACGTCAGAGATATCCGCTCATTTCTGGGATTGGCTAGTTATTACAGGAGGTTCGTCCAGGGTTTCTCGAGTATTGCTAGACTGATGACGCAGCTGCTGAAGAAGGACGTCCCCTTCGAGTGGATTTCAGATTGTCAGGCCAGCTTTTAGCTTCTGAAGCAGAAGTTGACGACTGCTCCGGTGTTGGCTCTGCCAGATGGGACAGAGGACTTCGTTATCTACACAGATGCTTTGCATTCCGGCTTGGGTTGTGTTTTACATCAGCGTGACCAGGTCATCGCTTATGCTTTGCGTCAGTTGAAGCCTGCAGAGGTGTCTTACCCCATCCATGATTTGGAGTTGGCAGCCGTGGTTCACGCTCTGAAGATCTAGAGACATTATCTGTATGGTACTTCTTGCAAGGTGATGACGGGTCATAAGAGCTTGAAGTACATTTTCACGCAGAAGGAGCTCAACATGCGTCAGAGACGATGGCTAGAGCTTCTGAAGGACTATGACTTGGACATAGTCTACCATCCAGGGAAGGCCAATGTAGTGGCAGATGCGTTGAGTAGGAAGACTCATCATGAGGTGGCAGTTGAGAGGCTTACAGCTCAGCGGGAATTGCAGAGAGATTTGATGAGATGCTGCTTTGAGGTGTGGATTCAGCGAGATCGCGGGCAGTTGTCGTTCTTAGAGGTGCAGGCAGAGTTGTCAGCAGAGATTCGGCAGGGTCAGGCTGATTGTCCAGAGATTGCAGTTCTGAGGGAGCGGATGGCTCAGGGCAGATTTAGAGAGCTTGCAGAGAGAGCAGACGGGATGCTGACCTTCCAGGGCAGAGTTGTAGTTCCGTCGACGTTAGACCTGAGGCAGAGGATCATGCAGGAGGCTCGCTCCACCCCTTATTCTGTCCATCCAGGGACGAATAAGATGTATCAGGATCTGAGGAGGAGTTATTGGTGGCAGAGGATGAGAGCAGACATCGCAGAGTTCGTGGCTAGATGTCAGGTTTGTCAGCAGGTTCGGATTGATCACCAGAGGCCGGGAGGACCCGTCTAGTCACTTCCAGTTCCCGAGTGAAAGTGGACGGATATCTCCATGGATCTCGTCATTGGGCTGAGGCGAGACGTCATAGGATTTGACGCTATTTGGGTCGTGGTCGACAGGTTGACCAAGTCGGCCCATTTCATAGCTATTCAAGAGACATGGCCAACTTCGAAGTTAGCGGACGAGTTCATTCGCCAGATTGTGAGGCTTCATGGAGTACCAGAGAGGATCGTATCCGACCGAGATGGACGCTTCACCTCGAGGTTTTGGCAGCAGGTTCAGGAGAGTTTGGGCTCCAAATTGCATTTTAGTACGACTTATCACCCGCAGACCGACGGACAGAGCGAGAGGACGATTCAGACGTTGGAGGACATGTTGCGATCGTGCGTCTTAGATTGGGGTGATCATTGGGTCAAGCACCTACCGCTAGTGGAGTTTTCTTACAATAACAGCTACCACGTGTCGATCGAGATGGCCCCATATGAGGCTTTGTATGGGAGGCGATGCAAGTCGCCAGTTTGATGGGACGAGCCTGCAGATACAGTTATGTCGTTGCCCGAGATAGTCAGAGAGACAGTTGATAAGGTTGGTCGCATCCGAGAGAATATGAGGGTGGCCCAGGATCGACAGAAAAAGTATGCGGACAGACGGAGGACCGAGCTTGAGTTCGAGGTAGGCTCGCATGTATGGCTTCGAGTTTCGCCCACCAGGGAAGTTCGACGGTTCGGCATCAAAGGGAAGTTGAGTCCGAGGTTCATTGGCCCATTTGAGATCCTAGAGAGAGTCGGTGCGGTAGCCTATCGTTTGGCCTTACCCCCATCCTTGGCCGGCGTCCATGACGTCTTTCATGTCTCCCAGCTCCGTCAGTATATTCCCGACCCTAGCCATGTCCTTGACCACTCAGACCTTTACATCGAGCCTGACCATACCTTTGTAGAGCGTCCGGTGAGGGTCCTTGACCCTCGCGTCAAGAAGCTTAGGAACAGGGAGGTTCCTTTGCTTCTGGTTCAGTGGTCTAGGAGGAGCCCCGAGGAGGCCACCTGAGAGACCGAGGAGAGCATTCGGGCTAGCTATGGGGATGTCCTAGATGAGTTGCTTGCATCCTATGTTGAGCCGAGTGTAGACATTACCTTGACCTCTCGAGTGCGGTGAGTATGCCTAGTTAGTTGGTTGGGATTGGTTAGTGGTGTCTCTTTGATTTGCGTGCTTATGCTTGGTAGTTGTGTGCAGATCCTTGGTGATATGATGTGATGAGCCTCGATGATATGATGATGTGCTAGATATTATGGTATGTGACTGTCTTTGATGTGCTATGACCTTCTGTTTATCTTAAGATTCTGATCATTCGTCTATATCCATGATGCCAAATATTAGAACTGCTAGAGATTGAATTGTGGAATTATGATTTGACTCAGAACCTAGGAAGAGAATACGGGATTAGCCTTTAGAGGTGGATGTTAGAATGATTTGGGAAGTTGGGAATGCCTTGTTTAATGTCGAATTTAAAGAATTTCAAATGGTGATTTGAGAAGGAACATAGATTTTGAGAAAACTATTCCAACTCGAGTTTTCATTCTGATGCTCCACGAAGTGGATACAAGCATGTATGGGGGCACCTGTAGATCGCTTGCTAAGACCTAGCGAAGATGTCGTGATGGTTTTCGAGTTATGGTATGCCCGAGGAGTCGGAGTGGGATGTGGTAGGGGCCCCTACCGCATCCTTACTACGACCGATTGGGAGTGTTATGATCATGACGACGGTACTGTGAGATCTCATGGGGGGCACTTATGAAGTACTTACGGGATCGATGACGTGATCCTTGGACTCACCAATTTCAACTTCATCCCCTACTTTAGAATGATCTTAGTCTCGGGGACGAGACTTGTTTTTAGAGGTGGATGATGTAAAGGCTCGGATTTTTAAAATATTAATTTTTGGAAAAAGAAAATCAAAACGAATTTAAAACAAATTCCGGTCCAATATATATATATATATATATATTTATTTTAAAGATCGAATCCGTCTTTCATTTCAGGTTTTGAATGACCAATCGGCAGAAATTTAAATTCCCGACTCGAGACCTCAATTCCGTCTTTTTCTCACATTCTTATCCAATTCAACATTGATTTTCACAAATTGAGATTAATTTTAAATTTCCTACCTCTTTCAATCTTCCCCAAATTAACCCAACACACATACCCCCTTTTCTTACCTTGTTTTGACTTACCTAGAATGGATATGAGACTCCCATGTTTTGTCCAATGGGTGGAACCAAGGCCTCAAGTAAACCCAAGATTTATCCATAAAATCGGAAGGTTGGACACACCTTTCCACACCCCACACAACACAAGCCAAACACAACTTTTCATTCCCTTGGAGGACATTGCCGAGAGCAAGCTCCCTCCTCCCACCTCCTTGTCGCCACACCTCACCACCTCCACCACCACACCCCCGTCACTGCCGCACCACCGCCTCCCCACCAGTCTCCGTCGCCGGCCACCAGCAGCAGCAGAGCGCCGCCCAGAGGAACCTCCCGAGGCCGAGCGCCGCCCTTGTTTCCGTTCGCCTCGGTAAGCTCCGTTTCGCTCGTTCTTCCCCTCTTTCACCTTCAATCAAGAAAAGCTCCCGCCTTTAACCTCCCTCTCATCTTCTAGGCGGTTTCCGCTCGAAGAATTGCCATCGACGCAGCCGAGGACAGCCTCCCGGAGCTCCGCTTCCGGCGTCGAATACCCCCTCGGTGAGCTTCTTTCTTCTCCTCATTCCTTCCCTTTTCGTCTCCGTGTGTGTGGGTGTCGGAATGGCCGTTCCGGGTGGCCGGAGTTGGAACACCGCCGCCGGAGGTCTCCCCCTCCCTCTCCTTTCCTCCGCCATTTCTGGGCACGAGGCCCCTGTCTTTTTCTTTCATTTCCATTGAAGGAATGGGAGGAAGAAGATGAATGTGGACCCCCCCTTCATTTGCCACCTCATCCTTGGGCCCATTTTTTTTTAAAAGAGAATCTCCAGCTCACTTTGAAAGAAAGAAAGAAATGAATGTGGTGGCGCTTGGGCCTAAATTTTTTGGGCCGAGTTGGTGTTTTAAAAAGGGGAAAGATGGGCCTATTTTTGGGTCTATTTTTTTTGGGCCAATGCTTTCAGATTTAGAATGGGAATGTGTGGTTTTTGGGCCTATTTTTGTTGGGCCGAAATTGGGAGGGTTTCCTTGTGGGCCTGATTTTATGGGTTTTAAGAGAATGGTTGGGCCTTTTCTTACATTATGAGCTCGGTTTTGAGGGATTTAAAACACGAGGGCCGGTTTTGGAGATTTTACAAAAATGAGGGTGGGTTTTGGTAAATTAAAATAAGGTAAGGTTGGTTTGGTAAATTAAAAAGGGATGTTTTGATTTTATGAATATAGTTGGGATTTTATAAATATTTTATAAAGATGTTAAAAGAAAATGATGTTAGAAGTAGTATGTAATATTATTGGGATTAAAATATAAAATGTTGTTTTGAGATTAAGATATAATATTATGGTGATTTACTATTTGTAGTTAAATGTTATATGATTATGTTGAAGATGTACAATTATATGCTAAGTAAGATTGTGAGATGATAGCATGCAAATTGGTTAAGTATGAATTGGAATTATCTTAAGTTGATGAATTGGAGAATTATAATGAATATGTTACGAGGTAAAGTTAAGATGATGGAAATGATGATGTGACGGTTATTGTGTTAAGTTGGGAAGTTGTGTATGAGATGATTCTATGCTTGTGTGCCTTAGAGATAGACTCATTCATGTGCTTATACTTGTTAGGTGACCATCTGTGACGTGTCGGATTTCATACTGCCTGGTTGATTGCTTTTTGCTGTTCTGCGGTACCAGGTAAGTCTCTTCGGAGCTTACTCAGATTGAATAGAGCTATTCCCTGCTTTAGGTGCATGATATACTAGGTGCTTGCATTCATGATCAAGCATGCCATGTAGTACCATGCTAGGTTGCATCGACTGTTGAGCATTCTATTTCTTTATGTGTATGTAAACAGAACGACCGTTATCTGTGAAGTAACTAGAGTCATTGCTAGGGTTATAGGACGACTTAGTCTCATCGGGTCCCGTCCTGAGTCAATCGAGTCATGCACTTCCTTATATTATGAGATGCCTGCGGACTTTATTGTGGAGCGGGTTAGGCATGCGTGCCGCCCGATTATGATGGAATGCATTCACGAGCGGGCCAGTCTCCGCCCTATCGGAAGGGGGTGGAGGTAGGAGAGGGATATACCACTTGGTATTCTGTGCTAAGGCCTTATTATTATTATGTACTTGATCTTAGGAGCATGTTAGTGTGTTAATATTCCGCCATGCATCTAGAAGCATCTTTGCTAGGTATAGTGTATATGTGTGCTTAGGGTTGGGATGCAGAGCTAAAGTGGGCATCGATCTGATCCCGCCACATATCAATTTTTTTAGGTATTATTTATGTTCATCCTATCAGTGCTGTTTGCTTATTGCGCGGGTCATTTTGTCGGCGGAGAGTGAGCGCTGGAGTTATCGACTTCACCAGACTCAGATTACGTTTTGGATTTACACTTTAGACTCCGTTTTGACCCGGCTCTGCCGTGGCACCCTTTTGTATTACACTTGTTTTCGCTATTGGCATGACTACTGATTTCCACGCTTAGACTTACGACAGGTACATGGGACTTCCCTGGGGATTCCAACGGTCCCTTCGCATTTGGGTATGAAATCCCACTTTGAAAACATTTAAATTAGGCTTTAAAACCTTCAACCTGTACTCGGAGCGCAAGGTCCTAACGAGGGGTTTCATCCCTCGAAACGTAACTCGGGAATCATAATCCCGGGCCATTACAAGCTGCATCCACGCTCTCCTTCTCCTTGTATGGCCGAGGCAGCATGTCCACAGTTGTGAGTGGATTTCGGCCATATACCACTTCGAAGGGGGTAAGCTTTGTCGCAGAGTGCCTAGACCTATTATATGCAAATTCTACAAATGGTAGACAGTCTTCCCACCTCCGGAGGTTAGTTCGCAGCATGACTCTATGGAGAGCCCCAAGAGTTCTATTTGTGACCTCAGTTTGGCCATCAGTTTGTGGGTGACAAGAAGTAGAGAATAGCAATTTTGTACCCAATTAAGACCCTAGAGTTTTCCAAAAAGAACTTAAAAATTTAGGATCACGGTCAGACACAATAGATAATGGCAATCCATGTAAGCGAACAACATCTTTAAAGAATAAATGAGCAACATGAATAGCATCATCAGTTTTGTGACATGGAATAAAATGAGCCTTTTGGAAAATCTGTCTACAACAACAAATATGGAATCATGACCCTTAGAAGTTCTAGGCAATCCTACAATAAAATCCATAGAAACATCTTCCCAGGGTGCATTAGCAATAGGTAAAGGTTGATATAGACAATTAGCATTAGATTTCGATTTGGCTTTAGCACATGTAACACAACTTTTGACAAATCTCAGCACATAATTAGACATTTTAGGCCAAAAGTAATGTTCCTTAAGTCCAGCTAAGGTTTTTTCGAAACCACCATGTCCTCTAGATTCATGAATTTCTTGAGTTAACAATCAGCGAATAGAAGAAGATGGGATACAAAGCTTGCCCATCTTAAACAAATAACCATTATCAAGAAAAAATGAATCAACTTCACCTTTGGACACACATTGAGCATATATAGTTTTAAAGAAACTATCAGAAGCATACAGTTCCTGATGCAGATCAAGATGGCCTTTTGTGGGTCAAACAATGATCTTGATCCAGGCGAGCTCTCAAGACCGATTCGAGGGCCATTGATGGCGAAGAGTGTCATCCTCAAAAGGAGGAAGAAGGCTCCACCATGGAACAAGGTTCAAAGGAGCAAGGTGATCCAATGTTCAAGTTTGAGTTCATTCTTAATGGGTTGACAACATATCGACGTCTCAGTAAAATGGGTCGTTCGGAGTCCATATTTATCGGATGAGGTGGTACCATACCTTGTTGGAACGATGACGAAAAGATCTACAACTTTGCTGTTGAAGGTTTCTCCAGAATCGACCTCGAGAATGGCCAAAATTCATCATCTTTACAGTTGTCACTGTTTGGACGAATCTCCACATATTTATTTAGTTAATTTCGAATTTAATTAATTAGATATATTTATTTTATTAGGAAATAATAAGGTGAACGGAAAATATCTCATCTAGGTAATTCCTTTTCCACCAAGTTGTTATTTATCTATCTTTATTAGGTTTGATTTATCTTAGGAAAGAATTAGCTATCTTTAGATATTTTATTTATCTTTATCTAACCAAAGCTCTATCTTTTGCAAAGATAGAATTGATATGTTTTTCTATTTAAACAACATTGTAAGCTTTGAATTATTCAGATTGGAAAATATATTGAGGAAGCCTTTTTAGGATTAAAAAGGTTCTTCAATCCTCCAATCCAAAAGCCTTCACAATCAATTTATGTTCTTGTTCATCCGATACCAAATCAAGATCCAAACACAATCCCAAACCACACACAAAGGAGAAACCCATCCTGAGAAACCGTCGTTGAACCAGTGTTCCTGTCGCTGAGTCTGCCCAGAACCGTCGCCACTGGCCTGGCCGCCCCGCGGCCATCCCAGCGCCGTCGCTGCTGCGTTGCTTCTGTCGCTGTTTCGCTATTGCCTTTTTACTTAGTTTTATTTACTTGTTTTTCTTTCTTTCACAATAGTTCAAAGTGTTTATTGTAATTAATTGTAAATATCAAAGAAATCAAGAATATTGCAAGATCGGGCCATCAACAGTTTGGAGTTCTTGATTCCGAGCCCACAGGAGAAGGATCGGGAATCCCAAACGTATCAAGTGGTACCAGAGCCGTAGGTTTCGCAAGTTCTTGTTTTTTTTTCTTGATGTTATTAACGATTTGATTCAATGGTTTGCACTATCTGGGGCGATTGGGATGATGATCCCGATCCATGGGCTGCACAACAACGGCGTCGACAAGAGCTCCAAAGAAGGGCTTTGCTACAACAACAAACCCTAGAGCGTCAACGTGAGGCCAAATGACACCAACTTTGGCTTCAACTTCTAGAAGAAGAACAACGTCAATTGGAGATCGAAGATAAGAGGTGTCGCCAACGCTATCAGATTCGACTTCTCCAACAAAGGGAGGCTAAGGAGGCACAACGACAAGAGGAGGAGGAACGTCGCCGAGAGGAAGAACGACAAGCGAAAATCAAAAAGGAGAGGCGTCGACAATAACTTCAAGCCAAACTTACAGCCGAAATTCAAGCCGAACTAGATGCCTATTATGCCAGATCACAGGCGAATTTCGAAGAGGAAGAGGCGCAACGTAGAGCCAACCAAGATGCCAGATTAATGGCTATATGCAAAGAGGCCATGGAGGAAGTGATGGCCAAGTTCAAGAAGGACGTGAAGGAGCTTTCTGTTGAAATCGTTGCCACGGATTCAGCACAGCGCGCTGAACTTGTTTCGCAGATTCCCATTGACTCCGACCTCGGAATTGAGTCAACTCAGTCTTTTTGCGAAGCTGACTCGACGAGCTTTCCAACGGTGGGTCACACGATTCAAGATTCCTCTGGGAAGACACCCGAATCTGATCTGCAAGCTGGCTGTAATTTTTTGCAAGATGACGTGGTTGCTTCTGACGACAACGATGAGAACGTTGGGGACACTTCTATGGAGTTAGCTATTGTACCTCTTGAGAATGTTTCTAATTTTGATAATTATGAAGTTCATAGGGTTATTGAGCCTAATGATATTGTTCCTTTTGATTGCTCAATGTTCCCTATGACAGGTGTTGTTTTTGAGGTTCATTTGCCTCAAATCCTGCTGGCGCCATCTCAATTTGATTGCCAAGGTAGTTACTTTCTCATTGCTGCTCCCTTCCATTTGCTCTTCAATGACTCGATTCGAGGACGAATTGAAGCTAAGAAGGGGAGAATGATGCAGATTAAGATGGCCTTTTGTGGGTCAAACAATGATCTTAATCCAGGCGAGCTCTCAAGACCGATTAGAGGGCCATTGATGGTGAAGAGTGTCATCCTCAAAATAAGGAAGAAGGCTCCACCATGGAACAAGGTTCAAAGGAGCAAGGTGATCCAATGTTCAAGTTTGAGTTCGTTCTTAATGGGTTGACAGCATATCGACGTCTTAGTAAAATGGGTCGTTCGGAGTCCATATTTATTGGATAAGGTCGTACCATACCTTGTTGGAACGAGAACGAAAAGATATACAACTTTGCTGTTGAAGGTTTCTCCAGAATCAACCTCGAGAATGGCCGAAATTCATCATCTTTACAGCTATCACTGTTTGGACGAATCTCCACATATTTATTTAGTTAATTTCGAATTTAATTAATTAGATATATTTATTTTATTAGGAAATAATAAGGTGAAAGGAAAATATCTCATCTAGGTAATTCCTTTTCCACCAAGTTGTTATTTATCTATCTTTATTAGGTTTGATTTATCTTAGGAAAGAATTAGCTATCTTTAGATATTTTATTTATCTTTATCTAACCAAAGCTCTATCTTTTGCAAAGATAGAATTGATATGTTTTTCTATTTAAACAACATTGTAAGCTTTGAATTATTCAGATTGGAAAATATATTGAGGAAGCCTTTTTAGGATTAAAAAGGTTCTTCAATCCTCCAATCCAAAAGCCTTCACAATCAATTTATGTTCTTGTTCATCCGATACCAAATCAAGATCCAAACACAATCCCAAACCACACACAAAGGAGAAACCCATCCTGAGAAACCGTCGCTGAACCAGTGTTCCTGTCGCTGAGTCTGCCCAGAACCGTCGCCATTGGCCTGGCCGCCCCGCGGCCATCCCAGCGCCGTCGCTGATGCGTTGCTTCTGTCGCTGTTTCGCTGTTGCCTTTTTACTTAGTTTTATTTACTTGTTTTTCTTTCTTTCACAATAGTTCAAAGTCTTTATTGTAATTAATTGTAAACATCAAAGATATCAAGAATATTGCAAGATCGGGCCATCAACAGTTTGGAGTTCTTGATTCCGAGCCCACAGGCGAAGGATCAGGAATCCCAAACGTATCAGTTCGTTTATCAAAGCAAAACCCAAAACATGTGCATCCATATGGTTTAAGAGGACATACCTGCGTGATAGCGCGTCAGCTACCACATTATCCTTTCCCTTCTTGTGGTGAACCACATAAGAAAAGGTCTCTATAAACTACACCCATCGAGCAAGTTGCCTGCTGAGCACTGCTTGTCCTTTGAGGTACTTTAGAGCTTCATGATCCGAATGAATCACAAACTCCTTAGGCCAGAGATAATGTTGCCAAGTCTGTAAGCAGCGAACCAGTGCAAATAGCTCCTTGTCGTAGGTAGAATAGTTGAGCTCAGCAGAGCCCAACTTTTCGCTGAAGTAGGCGATGGGACGCTTGTTTTGCAGTAGGACCCCTCCAATGCCAGTGCCAGAAGCGTCACACTCGAGCTCAAAAGGTTGAGCGAAGTCAGGTAACTGCAGCACTGGGGCGTGTGTTAGGCGATCCTTGAGAGAGTCGAAAGCCTTTTGAAGTGAGTCAGTCCAGCGAAATGTCACATCTTTCTTTGTCAGCTCATGTAGGGGGGCGACAATCAGGCTGAAGTCCTTGACAAAACGTCGATAGAAACTAGCAAGGCCCAAGAATGAGCGGACATGAGTGGGTGTATTCGGCCTGACCCACTCCTGAATAGCACGAATCTTTTCCTCATCCACCTTCAATCCAGATGCAGTCACTACAAAACCAAGAAAAATGGTAGACTCGGATTCAAAATAACACTTCTTTAAATTGGCATATAATTTTTCTTTCCTAAGACAATCAAAAACCAATTTTAAGTGACTTAAGTGATCATGCATATTCTTACTATAGATTAAGATATCGTCAAAATAGACAACGACAAATTTTCCTAAGTGTCTTCTAAGCACATGGTTCATAAGCCTCATAAAAGTAGAAGGTGCATTTGTTAAACCAAAAGGCATTACTAACCATTCATATAAGCCATACTTAGTTTTAAAAGCCGTTTTCCATTCATCTCCTTGTTTCATCCTAATTTGATGATATCCACTTCTAAGGTCAATTTTAGAAAAAATAGAAGCACCATGAAGTTCATCAAGCATATCATCTAAACGAGGAATAGGGTGGCGATACTTAACCGTTATTTGGTTGATTGCGCGACAATCAACACACATGCGCCATGAGCCATCCTTCTTTGGAACCAAAATGACAGGCACGGCACAGGGAGACATGCTCTCTCGAACAAAGCTTTTATCCATCAATTCTGTGACTTGGCGTTGCAGCTCCTTTGTTTCCTCAGGACTAGCTCTATAAGCGGCGCGATTAGGCAAGGCTGCCCCAGGCACAAAGTCAATCTGGTGCTCAATACCTCTAATAGGAGGCAAGCCTTGGGGTAGTTCAGCTGGAAGCACATCTAAATAATCCCGCAGAAGAGCAGCAATAGGTGCAGGAATATGACTCAATTCAACATTAAGTAATACTTGTTTCATTACCAGGAGAATATGAGGTCAATGAGCATTCCATGTGATGGTCCCTTTCTGAGGTTGAGAGACCAATGATCGACGTTCTACAGAGCCTTTAAGTGATGCAGAAGAGGGCTGAGTGGGCGTTGAGTGGGAAGGAGAGTTTGCCGAGGGAGCCGCGGGTGTTGTTGTAGGGGCCGCGGGCGCGGCAGACTGAGCCGCGGGGGCGGCCTGCTGGGCCGAGCTCTCTTTGAGCTGCTTCTTCCTTTGAGCTTCCTTCTGTGCGTTCTATTGTTGCTTCTTGCGAACCTGGTCCTTCAGAATAGTTTGTGGCGAAAGGGGTAGGAGAGTAACTCTCCTCCCGTCATAGGTGAAAGCATATGTATTTGCACGACCATCATGAAGAACAGAACGATCATATAACCAAGGACGTCCTAATAATATATGACTACAATCCATGCGAGCAACATCACATAATATTTTATCATGATATGTTCCAATAGAAAGGGAAAATAAACATTGTTTGGTGACCAATATATCAGAACCATCATCAGTAATGCCATTTAATCCATAGTGAGTAGCTCTAGGAGTAGTAGTTAAATGGAGGAAATCCACTACCTTTTCACTGATGAGATTGCAGCAACTCCCACCGTCGATGATGAGGCTTAAGGTAGCCTCGCGAACTAAGCACCTAGCGTGGAATATGTTCTCCCTTTGATCAGCCATGGGAGATTCCTGAATGTGCAGGACTCGTCGATTGATAATGCAAAGCAAGTTGTCGTACTCTGAAGTATTGATCTCCTCAATAGGCTCAGACGACTGGTCCTCCTCCAATTCACTCGAAATTATCTGGTCCTCAACAGTCTCTTCCTCATAGTAATGGTCTCCCAAATCATTGAGAATGACCTTCTTTTTTTGAGGGCAATTGCGAGAGACATGCCCAGAACCACCACAAGTGAAGCAGCGAATATCCTTGTTACGATCTGTAGAGGGTGCAACAACTCTTCTAGTTTCAACCTGATAACCCTATTGTGGTGAGTTGGAAACTCCCTTTTGCTGCATAGAGGGGTTAGAAGTAGAAGGTTTAGATTGACTAGAAGGGTTAAAGGGAACAAACCTGCGACCTTGAGAGGTCTGGTCGAATCTAGTCTTTTGCCGAAGCTGCTGCTGCTGTTGCTCATACAGAAGCTGTGCTTTATGAGTCAAAGTGTTAATATCTCTAATGGAATGGATAGATAAAGGATTTTTAATAGAGATATTAAGACCAGCAAGAAATTGTGTACACAAAGCACGTTCAGTAAGATAAACATTAGCCTGATGGGAGAGCCGTTCAAGCTCATCTCTGTAGTCATTAGGAGAGCGAGTTCCTTGGCGGCAGGAAGCGAGCTGCATCCTCATGGACTTCGTGTATTCATCAGCCACATGTCTCTTCTTTAGGAGATAGCGAAGTTGTGGCCAGGTTTCAACAGGTTGCTTGTCCTGACGACGGCGCATCTCACGAGTGCGGAACCACCAGGTGCGAGCTTTACCTACTAAAAGCAATATAACAACTTCCAACTTCTCCGTTTCCTCATAGCGTAAATGTTCAAGAAGATAGTCGGTATGATTTTCCCAAACAAGATATGCTTCAGGATCAGTGTTACCATCAAAGGTTTCTAACTTAAGCTTAACATCTCGTCTCTGTATAGCTTGAGCATTATCAAATCTAGGATGACCAAAATTAGGAGGGGGTAAATCATCAAAGTTAGGATTTACCTCATGGTAAGCATCCTCCAAATGCGGCGTCTCATAAAGATCATTATTGCTGCGGTTGTCATCCCAGTTAACACGACCATGCAGCGGTTGTTGTTGACGCTGATTGAACCTCCCTTGTTGTTGATCCCGTGGTGGTGTATACTCACGACGATCTTGGTTTCCATTGAAGCCCGCTAGATGATCGTTGTCATTCTCTCCAGTGAAAGGATTAGGAGTAGCAGACTTAAGCTGATAATGTAATTGACCAGAAGGGGGAGGTTTAGCAGTATAAGAGGTGTTACCTGCAGGGGGCGGATTACCTGTAGGTGGAGTAGGGTCGATTGAAGGTGTAGGGGCGGCAGGAGGCGGCATACCACCTGGGGGTGTAGAACCAGAAGCCTCCTGTTGTTTCAACTCCTCCAGGTGTCGCAAAACACCATTTATAGACCGAGTAGTAACCAGGCTAGCTTGTTGGGCTAATTGATCGTGGAAGCGCTTGTTCCAACGCTCCTCAACAGCTTCGAGTTCTTTTCTATGTTCGTCCCTAGAAGCTTTAGTAGCGGCCTGAATAATACGGTCCAAGGCCTCATCAGAAATAGGGATAGGAGCAGCAGGTTGGGTAGGGGGTGGGTTGGGGTTGCTATCGTTCGACATGTTCCTGCAATATCAGAAGAGCAACAAGTAAACGAAGTAAAGACCAGAAACCAAGTAATGCAAGCTCTAGTGATTCCTAAGAGTGATTCAAGTTTTAGAAATCAAAGAGCGAGAAAACAAGGCACAATATTCAAGCAATTCCCCTGGACACAGAATTTTGCAATATGGAAGACAACAAGTAATAATCAAAATTGCAAATTAAATCAGCCACAAATCAGATATCAAGGATAACAAGTATAAACAAGCGGCTTAATGTGTATAGAAAAAGAACTACAATGTGATGCTTGAATAATATGAATATGAAATAATTGACAATAGCAATCACAAGGGCAATCAAGAGCACACACTCCGTCAACTATTATCTGATGGTTGCAACACGGTTCAGAGAAAGAGGGGTGTGACCAAGGCTCTAGTGTTGGCACAGCACAAAATCACACAAAGGAGGGTTCTTTTGTAAATGCTTGAAACCAAATAGATCATCAAACAAGTAGCAAAGAAAAGAAAGAACAAGATGCTATGAGTTACTGACTCAATCAAAGGTAAAGATGAATGTAAGCTCTTTTTTTTTTTTTTTTTTGATACTAAAGACGAGCTGCTGTAAATCTTAAAAGCAACCAAAAAGAAGAGCAAAGAAAAATAAAATAAAATAGCAATGCTACGATGATCTAAAAGTAAGCAAAAATAAAATAGGCTAGAAACTGGAAAAATTAGGGTTCTTTAGTGGTGCAAGTTCATATAATGCTTTTAATCCAAGAATCACAGTTATAGGCATGATATGTAGCAACTAGGAATAAAAGATCACAACTTGCAGTCAAGAACTCAATATCTTCGAAATTAAAGATCCAAACAAAGAATAACAAAAATAAAGTGCCAATTTTGATGGGTGAACAATAAAGATTTAACTTTTATGCAGCGGCTATGGTGAAAAATAGGCACGGAAAATAAATCACTCAAATAAGAAATCAAGAGAGTAAAGAACTTGCATTAACCTGAAATCCGATACCACTTGATACGTTTGGGATACCCGATCCTTCGCCTGTGGGCTCAAGACCAAGAACCACGCCATATATTTTCTTAGAAATGGCAATGCTCTTTGATATCTCATGAATTTGGAACAATTTAAATAAGTGATTAGAATTCTTAACTTAAGAACTTTACACAAACTAAAGCTACGGTAATAACTAATTAAATATAAACTAATGAACTACTAATGAAAAGCAACAGTAGAATAACTAAACTAAATTAACACTAATTAAACAAGAATCCTTAACTTAAAAATCTAGCAATTAAAAGTGACGGAACTTAATGAAATCTAAACTAAACCAATTAACAAAGTAACAGCTTAAAGAAAGCAAAGGAAAGCGAGGCAGAGAGAGCGCGAGGACGAGCACGCCGAAGACAGAGAGACCGGGTGCGCGCGGACTGGTCTGGGGGTGTGGAAGCAGGCGTCTCAGGGGGCTTGTTCACAGGAAACAAGTCCAGACGCTGAGAACAGGCACGCGAGCGAGAACGAGGGCATCAACAAGGAGCGCGCGCGAGCGAGGCAGCGAGACTGCGAGGGTGCGTGAGCGGCGGGGCGCGCACAAACGCAAGGGCGCGAGCGCCTAGCGCTGGAGACGGGTCGCGCTGCCACCAAGCGGCTGAGTTCCTTGTAGCGGCGGCTGGAGTTCGAGAATGGTGTCGGGCTCGCTGTTGAAGAACACCGATGATGGTGATGATTGTGAAGTGCCGAAGTTATAACAAGAACATACGAACCGGATAGCTTTTGGGATTGATAATCGAGAACCCTTTAATCCATAAAGGGGTTTCTCAATTCTAATTCAATCTAATTAATTCAAAGGTGCATAACATGAATTTATAGAAAACTATGGGAGATCTACCCAATCCTTCCTTGCAAAGGAAAGGGGTTTGGATAGATTAATTCTATCTAAAGATAAATAAAATAAACCTAAGATAAATATTTCCTAATGAGATAGATATTTAATAACTTGGTGTCCAAGGATTATATCTAAAAGAGATATAATTAATTCCACCTTATTTATCTAATTTGCATAAAATAACAACTTAATTTAATAAACTAGATAATTGGCCCAAGCACAAGGAACTCGGCCCATGCACTCGACAAAGTCCTTTGGCCCACTCGACTAATGTTGGTCTCGAGTGACTTAGAGAAATGCCGAGTAAGGTTTGGCTCATGGCGGGTGCAGACGAGTCTTCATGAGCTCCGTGTATGGACGCAAGCTCACTTCCTGTGCTGGTGGTTGACGGAGGAAAAACCTGTCGTTGATCCTGTCAAAGTAAACTCAAACCTATAACTAGTATAGCAATAAGCAAGAGGTCAATCCCACAGGGAAATTACTATTCAAGTGTGATTTAGATGCCAATTAAGTAACCAAAGAGGGGGGTTTTTGAGTGTGAAAGTTCCGCCTTTTATCAAAGCGGATTGAAGCAAACAAAAGTAAATAATTGTATTTCAGACAATTAGGAGAAGCAATTCTACCTACAATTTTCCACTTTATTGGATTGAAGCGATCCTTGTAACTTCTTCTCGTCCTATTAAGTTTCCTATGAATGCCCTTATCCCGACCTAATATAGTTACTAGTCCAACCAGTCCTAGCAACCCTTATCAATCGAACAGTCCCTAAAGAAGGATTTAACCCAATTGATAGCTTTAAGTTCAGAGATTAGCCAAGGTATTTGCAGTCCCTAAAAAAGGATTTAACAACACATTCAACTTCCTACTCATTCAATTAGTTCAACAAGCCCTAAAGGAACAAGTTTGCCACTTAGGTTAAGGTTCACAACCAGGAATCTACAAAACCTTAGCAATTGAATTGATCTAACAAGTTGGCCAGACAAGATAGAACAAAACAATAAACAATCAAGCACAAAGAAGTTGAAGCATTCAAATATAGGAAACAAGGAACGAGAATTAGAAACTCACAATCAATCCAAATAAAGCTTCAAATTGCAGGCAGAATAGATGAGTTTAGTTCCTCATGGAAGACATCGCTCAAAATCTCTAAAGCGTCTGATGAATGAATAGAATAGAAGTTGTGAAAATAACATAAAACTTGGCCTTATTAAACATCCAAAGTCGGCCCCAAAATAAACAAATAGATCTAGGGTTTTTTAATTCCTCAAAATGCTGCGTATAAACGCTGACGGCCAATGCTGCGGGCGCAGCATATGTGCTGCGCCCGCCGCACACTGAAGCTTCTCATTCCCCGCTGCAGCGGGCTATGCTGCGCCCGCCGCAAGCTTGCGGCGCCCGCGGCATGCTGTTTTTCCGTAGCTTCTTGCCTTCAATTGCGGGTTTCTCCTCTTGTCTTGCATCTTTCCTTCCTTGTTCCTTCCCATGTTTCTTGTGTTCCTCTTCGAGATATTTCATCTCCCAAATGTGTTCCGATTCAATCTGCGAGATAAACACAAATTTGCGCAGAATCCGAACTCTTCTAAAATAATCACAAGATGCAATTTAGCAACAAAGTATCAAAGAAATGCAACCTAACTAAACTAAAAATACCTATAATGCCTATCTAAAATATTCATTATCAAATTCCCCCACACTTAACCTTTGCTTGTCCTCAAGCAATAATAGAATGAACATGAATCAATGTATCCCACAGGAAATCCCTTCAAGCATCAACTTTATCAAAAAGCAACATCATAGCAGTTGAATACATAAATCAAGCAAACAAATGTCATAGCATGTATTATAGTGATCAAAAGCTTAGAAGTAGACATTATCCAACCTCACCAGAAGTATGTGTTTCACTCACGTGTTTAGGCTTTAAGATACAACTCTCAACTTAAACCAATCATGCACTAAGCTCATAGACATTGACCACCATATCACCAATTCTTTACCGAAATGTCATTACTTGCGGGACACAATAAAGAAAATAAAATGCAACACTTTTTTTTTCTTTTTCTTTTGTTTTCTTTTCTCTTTTTTTTTTCTTTTTCTTGTTTTGGTGCTTTACTTACGCGAAGCGCGAACATGGGTGTCATGAATGGCCCCGGTCTATCAACACCTTAACCTACTAATTAAATGAAGTCCACTTGAACATCTTTTGACGCAAGTTGCAAACATGGGTGTCATGAATGAACCTGGTTACTCAATGATCAAGCTTTCTTTCCCAGTGGATAGTTTTCAACACCTTTTTGCGCGAATCATACCCATGGGTGTCATGCATAGATCCGGTTACTAAGTGCATCAACCATTGCCACCTTATTCACTAACTATGTACAAATTCAAACAAAAGACTCAAGATATAACATAAACTCCGCAAGCAATCAAAAATGTGCATCGGTCCTTAAAAATAGATACTGCAGTCAATGCCAAGAGGTAGCAACACTAGGAGAGTAATTCACACAATTGAGCAAAAGAATTCAAATAAGGCCAAACATTCTCACAGGGTCATGTTTTTAGGATTTCAATCATACTTTAGCTCAATCATACATGCTCAATTATATTTGCTAGCTCATGTTCCATAAAAATCAAATAAAGACAATAATCAAAACATCCAGAACTCCATGGGATTTTTATGAATCATGCTTGAAATTTAAAATAGAGGACAAACTAAGCAAGATGGGTATTTGAATAACACATATGTATGCAATGCATGCTTATTTTTGGGATTTTTGAATTGATTTTTTTTAATTACGAAAATAAACAAGAAATTAATAAAAAAATGAAATAAATTAAACATGGTGCAGAAATTTAAATATGATCTCCTATATGCATCTATATACAGAGTTCTTCTCCCCCACACTTAAAGTTTTCATTGTCCTCAATGAAACAATAAAGACAACAAAAGTAAATCAAATATAATCAGAGTAAAGGTAAAGAAAAAGGAAAGAAAAAAAAAAGAAAACTTACCTCGGGTTGCCTCCCGAGAAGCGCCTTTATTTCAAGTCATTGGCTCGACGTAATAGCCCTTGATTGGCCTAGGTTCCTCCACCAGGGTCACCTACACCTGTCTATTCATTGACAAATGCGGGCACCCTTGGAAGGTGTAGCTCTCTGTCCAAACATTCATCCATTACCCTTAGCTTCTCTCCTTGAGCTATGCCTGGGGGTTGTCCTGGAATCACAAAAGGTTTCAATTTGTTAGGATGTTCAAATTTCCATAAACTATGTTCCTTAGGTGTCTCTAACAAATCACGAAAATTATTGTTGCAATCAATATTGTCAGCAATAGGTATATCTAAAGAATTTTCAGGAGAAAGCTTAGCATGATTAAAGAGAGAGAATTCTATCTTTCTTCCATCAAACTCCATAGTCAATAAACCCTCACAACAATCAATTTTTGTTTTCGCAGTTTTCAGGAATGGTCTTCCTAGTATAATGGGTGTTTCTAGGGCTCCCTGCTCCATATCTAAAACAAAGAAATCAACAGGGAAAAACAAATCATCTACCATAACCAAAACATCTTCAATAACGCCTCTTGGCCTGATTTGTGATCGATCAACAAGTTGTACTGTAACCCCAGTCTCAGTCAAAGCACCCAAACCCAAAGACATGTACATGTTATAGGAAATAACATTAATTGAGGCTCCTAGATCTAACATGGCTTGTTTGAATCTAGTATTCCCAATTGCACATGAAATTGTAAACATACCTGGGTCTCCACATTTTTCAGGCAATTTCCTTTGCAACATAGCAGAGACATTTTCATTCAAACTTACCTTTTCCGTCTTTTTTAATCGTTGCTTCTTCTTGATGGTGCACAATTCCTTAAAACATTTAGCATATCTAGGAATGCTCTTAATCAATTTGAGTAAAGGAATATTTACCTCGCACTTGTTGAACGTCTCAAAAATCTCCTTAACGGTCTCATACCTTCTTGTATCCTTCAGAGCATCCGGAAATGGTGGAACCGGCTTTGGAGTTTCCATAGGTAAGGAAGAAGAAGAAGGAGAAGATGAAGAAGAAGGAGGAGGAAGAGGGGAAGAAGGATAAGAAAGGGAACAAGACGAAGAAAACGTACCTGGCACCGATGGGTCGATGGGGGCACTGGCGGCGGGCGCCGCAAATTGCTGCGGGCGCAGCTCCATTTTTATGCCGCGGGCGCCGCAAGGGTGCTGCGGGTGCCGCACGCTGTGAGTTGTGTCTTCTTCTTCTAGCACTTCTATCTCCTCATCCATTATTTCTTCATTGTCCTTTTGAGGTGTGACAACCAGTTCCTTGCCACTCCTAAGCGTTATTGCACTGACATTCTCCTTAGGATTCTCAACCGTTTGCGATGGAAGCTTCCCTGAATCGTTTGCCTCCTTCGCACTTAAGACCTGAATGAGCTGACTCAGTTGATTCTCCAAATTTGTGATCCGATTTGATTGTTGTTTCTCAACCTTCAAGACCAACCGTGACAATTTCTGTATTGGATCCTCAATAGCCTCATTGGATTGTGGTTGGCCTCCCTGTCGAGGTTCAAATTGTTGGTGGGGCCTTGCCTGTTGCCCCCCTTGCTGATTGAAAGATTCTTGGTAGTTGCCATAACCATTACCCTGCTGATAGCCTCCATTGTAGTTATTATTGTTGAAGTACCCAAGATTACCAAAGTTGCCTTGTCTAAGCCTTTGTGGAGCAAAATTCCCAATTGCATTCAACTCAACACTAGGATCTTGCAAAGTTAAGTACATATCCATAGGGTGGGATGGATCACTGTAGGATTCACATGTTTTCAACTGCTGAGATGCTCTGTCAACAACCAGCCTCTTGAGCATCTCTTTCATCTCTGCCATATCAGTCTGTAATGCAGCCACTGGGGCATCAATAGCAAGTACACCTCTAGCACGAGTGCTCTTGTTGAACTGCCTAGAGCCCTCAGAGAGCTCCTTAAACACTTCCCAAGCTGCAGCAGGCGTCTTATTCAGCATGTTTCCCCCACAACAAGAATTCACCGTTTTGCGCTCTCCATCAGTAAGCCCATTGAACAAGAAGAGAATCAGATCCTTCTGAGAGTACCCATGGCATGGGCAGCTAGCGCAGAGTTTCTTGAAACGCTCAAAGTACTCATGAATAGACTCCGTCGCGTACTGCTCAATGCTGCTGATTGACCTTTTCAAGGCATTTAGCTTTGTTGCAGGGAAGTACATCTCTAGGAAGACTCTCTTCATCTCAGCCCAAGTAGTAATAGATCCAGGCGGTAAATAGAAGAACCACTCATTCGCATCATCCTTCAAAGAGAAGGGAAAAGCTCTCAGTTTGATTTGCTCTGTAGTGACGTTCTCAGGTTTCATCCCAACTACCACAGTATGGAACTCAGACAGATGCTTGTGGGGGTCCTCCCCACTCAACACATGGAACTTGGGTAGAAGATGAATTACCCCAGACTTAAGCTCAAAGTTGACTCCTTCCCCCAAAGCAGTGAATTGGATTGCTAAGGGTTGTTGTGCCAGATCAGGAGCAGTAAGCTCCTTTAGAGTATGATTTGCGTCGTTTGCCATCTCTGCAATGATTTCTACAGAGAAGAATTAGTAGCACAGGTATGGATCCTATAAGATGGTCCACACCAAAATCAACACCAAAAATACACAAGAATTAATAAAAATTCCCCGGCAACGGCGCCAAATTTGACGGAGGGAAAACCTGTCGTTGATCCCGTCAAAGTAAACTCAAACCTATAACTAGTATAGCAATAAGCAAGAGGTCGATCTCACAGGGAAATTACTATTCAAGTGTGATTTAGATGCCAATTAAGTAACCAAAGAGGGGGGTTTTTGAGTGTGAAAGTTCCGCCTTTTATCAAAGCGGATTGAAGCAAACAAAAGTAAATAATTGTATTTCAGACAATTAGGAGAAGCAATTCTACCTACAATTTTCCACTTTATTGGATTGAAGCGATCCTTGTAACTTCTTCTCGTCCTATTAAGTTTCCTATGAATGCCCTTATCCCGACCTAATATAGTTACTAGTCCAACCAGTCCTAGCAACCCTTATCAATCGAACAGTCCCTAAAGAAGGATTTAACCCAATTGATAGCTTTAAGTTCAGAGATTAGCCAAGGTATTTGCAGTCCCTAAAAAAGGATTTAACAACACATTCAACTTCCTACTCATTCAATTAGTTCAACAAGCCCTAAAGGAACAAGTTTGCCACTTAGGTTAAGGTTCACAACCAGGAATCTACAAAACCTTAGCAATTGCATTGATCTAACAAGTTGGCCAGACAAGATAGAACAAAACAATAAACAATCAAGCACAAAGAAGTTGAAGCATTCAAATATAGGAAACAAGGAACGAGAATTAGAAACTCACAATCAATCCAAATAAAGCTTCAAATTGCAGGCAGAATAGATGAGTTTAGTTCCTCATGGAAGACATCGCTCAAAATCTCTAAAGCGTCTGATGAATGAATAGAATAAAAGTTGTGAAAATAACATAAAACTTGGCCTTATTAAACATCCAAAGTCGGCCCCAAAATAAACAAATAGATCTAGGGTTTTTTAATTCCTCAAAACGCCGCGTATAAACGTTGACGGCCAATGCTGCGGGCGCAACATATGTGCTGCGCCCGCCGCACACTGAAGCTTCTCGTTCCTCGCTGCATCGGACTATGCTGCGCCCGCCGCAAGCTTGCGGCGCCCGCGGCATGTTGTTTTGTCGTAGCTTCTTGCCTTCAATTGCGGGTTTCTCCTCTTGTCTTGCATCTTTCCTTACTTGTTCCTTCCCATGTTTCTTGTGTTCCTCTTCGAGATATTGCATCTCCCAAATGTGTTCCGATTCAATATGTGAGATAAACACAAATTTGCGCAGAATCCGAACTCTTCTAAAATAATCACAAGATGCAATTTAGCAACAAAGTATGAAAGAAATGCAACCTAACTAAACTAAAAATACCTATAATGCCTATCTAAAATATGCATTATCAGTGGTGCAACCTTGAGCCAAGTGATCCAGGGTGGCCTGAACCCTAGCTCTAAAGTTCCATGGTGACGGTCAAGAAAGCCTTTAGTTGCATTTTGAATCTTCTTGGCCCTTGCACGAGTGACAGGACCATCGAATGGAACCTTCATGTTGTCCTCAATGTCACCAGGAGTCATCAATAATTGCACGACATCACCATCCAACAAGAGGTTTATACTTAGGGTCTTTGTTCCAGAAGAAGCAATTGTTGACTCGGTCTAGATCATTGTGAATACTTGCCGGAAGCATGAAGTTTTGCATAGCATAGCTTGATTTCATTGACAGATTTGCTTTGATCAAGACCGCCCGCCCTTGTTGAGTTAGCTCATTCGCTCTCCATTTTGTTAATTGGTTCTTGGACCTTCCTATAATTTCTTCAAGCGTATGCTTGTTAACCCTACCATTAATGATCAGGCAATTAGGATATTTTTATAAGGCTGTTTGGTTTGTGATATGCAGTAAGGATTGAATCCTCTGTCGTTGGTCATTGGTTACACCTTTGGTCGTTTGAAAAGCCGATATTTGGAAGTTAACTTTTTGGTCGGAAATGGCACAATATTCCTTGAGTATTGTTTTCATCGAATCGCAGGCCTCCATCGTGGCTTTAGAAATAGTCATAATATCATCAGCAAAGGAGAGAAAGGGGATCGAGGGTCCAATTCTCAATATTTTGAACCCGATAGTGTTTCGGGATATTTCACATTGTCTTTGAAGTTTTCTTGCCAATATCTCGACATTTAGGATAAACAGGTAGGGTGAAATAGGTGTTGTGAGTTGAATCTGTCATATTTTACAGTAACTTTAATATCGTTTTCTGCATACAGTGCATACATTTGGGTTAGATAGTACAGAATCTATGTAGTTTATGTTTATTTGCCAAATTATGGAATCTACACCAGTTTCTGTTTAAATTCGCAGAATTCGAGGCGTTTTACAGCAATTCTAAGGAAGGTCAGAAAAGCTCGGAAAACAACTACAGAAGTCCAGAATCCGAGAGTACAGAACCAGGACAAATCGAGCTGAAGCCAGGGCTACTCTATGTCGAGTACACCTTACTCAATCTCGAGTAGAGAGCCCAAGCGGACTTGGTCGACAAAGCCTGGTCGAGAAAGCTGAGCCAGACCAACCCGACTCCCGGAACACAACTCGATCTCGACAAGACCTAGTCGAGATCGACGACACCTCAGCGCCACACCCAGAGTCGATGAGAAGAGGAGCTGATCGAGAAGCCGAGGACGAAGACGCCGAGCACATCTCTACTCGATCTCGATAAGACCTTATCGAGATCGACGAGCCACCTAGCGCCTGTCCGAGTCCATGTCGAGGAGGAGTCCTCGACATCACCAGAGAGTCATCCTCGACCACAACCCTAGTCGATCTCGATGAGCCCTAGTCGAGATCGACGAAGCCCAGGAGCCCAGATCCGAGCTTGTCGAGCGGAGTCACCAGAGAAGATCAATCGACGACGAATCCTAGTCGATGTCGACGAGTCCTTGTCGAGGTCGACGAGTCCTTGTCGAGGTCGAGTAGACCAGTTTTTGGAAACGCATCGACGTGAGCAGTCCGAGTAGAGTTGGGATTCCTTGGGCACGAAGGAAGTCGAGAAGGCCGAGATTCTATCCAAATCTATCATCATCTATCCATGGAAGAAAGATCTATCATCATGAAGACATATTACCTAGTTTAGATTTATCTTTTCCTTTTAGATTTATTTCCTTTATTGCTTTTATTTATCATTAAGCCTTTTAGATATAATTTTAGATATAGATAGGAGATTCTATCCTTGATTAGCATGGATTAGAAGGCTATAAATGAAGCCCATGGGGCTCAGTTTTATTCATTCAATTTCAGAGAGAAGTAGTTCCACAGAGACAGTTTAGGGAGTTCAGAGGTTTTAAGGTTTTGGCAATTTACGAAAGTTGACTGCCGGGATTGTAAAGGCTTTGAATTTAGTTAATGCAAGTTATTTCTTTTAATTCAATGTCTGAGTTTGCGATGAGGCGTGAGTAGTCCACCCACTTCTAGGGTTGGGGCGAGCCCAACGATAGCCATGCGTGCTTGAGGTAAAGATCCGACCTTTATCATGTTTTAAGCATTTTCCTACTTGTTTATGTGTTTATTACCCGTCTAATGGAGATCCATGTTAACAACTTGGATTATAAACATAAAATCGGTAGAGACAATTAGGGTTTCTTGAAAGAGTTGTCTAATTGTTGGAAAAGGCGAAAGCTTGTCCTTGATGCTATTCACATGATTATCTGTTTTATCTCTGCCTTATGCATGTTTGGTTATCGTTGTTGCAAACCCCAATCTTGGAAGCCTTTTAAATTAAGTTTAGTTCGAAATCCCAAAGCCTTTGCATTTATTTTCTTTCGTTTTAGTCTCTGTCTTACTCGAGATCGAATAGCACTCGTCGATCTCGACTACTGATCTTCGACAAAGGTCGCCGTAGCTTCTGTGTGCAGGTACTCGACAAGACAAGCCGAAGTCGACGAGGACACTACTCGATATCGAGTAGCCTCTAGTCGATATCGACTACACCCGGTGCTTGCTGCTGCGTTGTGTTCGACTGTCCGATCTTCTGTCGACTACCCTAGTCGAGATCGAGGACCCTGTTGTCGACTTCTGACTGTGAGATTCCATCGCTGCCTGGGATCCGCTGACACGCTTCCTCGTGGATCGATCCTGAATTCCCACTGCTGCATCAGGAGGAGGTCTTGTAATTATTTACGTGGGCAGAATCTGGTTTGATTTATTTTGTTATATTTCATACTCGATATCCTCCTACCAACAATAGGATCAGCTTGTCTAAGCCCTCTATGTGACTTGAAAGTGTCTGTTGGTTCGTCGTTGACCAAAACGGAAAAGGACACCGTTTGGATGCATTCTTTAATCCATCCATAGAACTGCGGACAAAAGCCAAATTTTGTCAAGATGGCTAAAAGGAAATCCCAGTCAACTCTTTCGTAAGCTTTTTTCCACATCTAGTCTGATCGTGATCCATCCATCACGTCCTTTCCTGAGCCGAAAGGAGTGAAATATTTCATGTGCAATGAGTACATTATCCTGGATCGCTCTGTCTGAGACAAACGCTCCTTGCAGCGGATGGATTAGTTTGCCCATAACTGCTTTTAATCTGTCCGCAATAACTTTCGCAATTGCCTTGTGGAGGGTCGAGCACAGACTGATCGGTCTATAATTGTTCGTTGTTCTTGGGTTGTCGCATTTAGGAATCAAGGTAATAAATGTTTGGTTTATTTGCTTTAGCATTCTATCCGAAATAAAGAATCCCTTGACAACTTTAATAACAAAAGGGCCCACAATGTCCCAGTATCATTGATAGAACTCAACCATCATGCCATCGGGGCCGGGGGACTTATCTTTTCCAATGGAGAAAAACGCCTTTTTAACCATATGATTTGTGATCAGTTTTGTGAGGAGTTCGTTGTCTTCTAGCGAGACTTTTGTGTCTACTAGTTCCAGGTATTCCTACAATTTTTTTATAATTTATCCTCTCTTCCTTAAATCCTTTTTCAAAATCCAAAGAAA
The DNA here is from genome assembly GCA_037127255.1 of Persicaria tinctoria. NCBI lineage: Eukaryota > Viridiplantae > Streptophyta > Magnoliopsida > Caryophyllales > Polygonaceae > Persicaria > Persicaria tinctoria. The sequence goes on from JBANSL010000020.1 coordinate 34,466,637, forward strand.
CTTCTTTTCTGATGTTCTCTTCCCTTAGGATCACTGTTCTATCTTGGTTTACAATTTGTTTAATTGTCTTCCTGTTTCGTTTGCCCGAGGCTACTTTATGTTGGTATCCAGTGTTTGACTCTAAAAGTTTTAAATGTTTTGTTTTTACTCGTTGGATTTAGTATTGTTTTTTTTTATAAGGTAAAGATTTGAGTGGGGTCAGGCCCTGCTGGACCACTACCCAAGGTAGGCGTGGCCACGGGTTACGGGTCAACCCGTGACCCGCCGGGTCCGGGTTGGCGGGTAGGGAAGGGTAGCGGGTTAGGGTTAGGGTCAGGGAATCTGTGACCCGTGACCCGGCGGGTCGACCTATTTTTAAAAAATTAGCCGTTTGTAGTGGGGCCCACATGTCGGAGGTTTTTTTTTTAAAAAAAATGTAGCCGTTGTAACGGCTAGTAGAGTGCTCGGGGCTATAAATACCCGACTCCTCCTATCACAAATCCCATCCAATCCATCAATCACCTATCAATTTGATTTTCATAAGCTCGTAAGTTGTAATCATGTCCGGTGACAACCTCAAAGAGGCGTTGTTTCAAGATCACTACGATAAGGCGGATGTGCAAGCCGATCGATCATTCGTAGCCGTTTGTCGTCATTGTGCTAAAAGGTACAAGATGTGGAATAACCTTGGCCATGGTAATTTGAAGTCTCACATCACCAACAAGCACCCCGAGAAGATTAAGAACGATGGCGCTTCGGGCTCGAGTGGGACGAGTGGTGGTAAAAACTAGTCTATTATTCCTATGTCCTAAGTCTTAATCCTAAGTAGTGAGTATTGTAGTAATGTATTAAGTTTATGTTTTACGTTTTTATGTTATTATGTTATGTTATGTGAATCGGTGAATGTGAGTCGTGATTTGTAAACGTGTATTCGTCTTTCGGTTTACAATAAACTTGTGTTTGAATGATTCAAAGAATATTGTTTTATAAGATAATATTTTTACTAATCTCATCTTAATCTTTCTAATCGCTCTCTAATCACTCGATCTTGTCTCTCGTAATCCCGGTTTCGTAGTCTCTCTCTTAAATCTCCTAAATCTCTTCAACTCAACATGTCGGGTTTCATCAACCGAGTTACTAGGGGTCGCAAGAGTGTTAATGGATCCCCATCTTCATCGACCCCGAGTGTCGGAGGAGGCAGCTCGAACCCGGCGGCGGCACCAAGCCTTCGTCGAAGTGCATCGGTCTCGGCGGCGAGCGGATCCCGACGTCATCGAGATGATGCTCTACTCGCCGACCACGTGGACGAGATCATGGAGGAGGAGGAGGCCGAGCTCGAGGCCGATGGGACCCCCCAAGCCAGAACTCCGACGATTCCGACCCAAGAGTCCGGGTTCCCCGCCGAAGGGATCCAAGGAACTCCGGCCGATGGCGACCCTATTACTACGGCGGAAGTTCGAGCCGCTACTTTCAAGTATTGGTTCACGAAGGGTCCTAGGGAGCCGGCTTGGGAGGAATCGAGTTGCGCCGCCAAGTGCAACTTTTGCTCCACGGTCTACAAGCACAAGAAGGGAGACGGATATGGGAACTACGGTCGCCATATCCGTTCGAAGCATCCCGAGAAGCTCGGCCTGGCCAAAGGGCAAACTCAACTAACCGGGTACGCATCTTCTTCCTCTCAACCCCCTGGTTTATGGTCTTATGATTGTCGTAGTTGTCATGATCAATATGCGGAAATGATAGCTGCCGAGGGTTTAGCTTATAGTTTTTCATAACGTTTATGTTTCAATGAATTTATTACGCAAAATGTTCAACCTGCCTGGAAAGGTATTAGTCGAAACACGGTTAAGAGGAAAATACTTAGACGGTATAACACCCGTAAAAATGAATTAATCGAATATTTTCAAAAAAACCATGATTTACACGTTTCGATTTGTAGTGACATTTGGACCGACCATTGGCAACATCACTCATACATGGGTGTTACTTGCCATTGGGTTGATCAACATTTTCAATTGCACAAACGTGTTTTAGGTTTTCGAGTTTTTGACGAAGCACACACGGCACGAAACATAGCAGGTGTCCTTTTAAAGGTTTTACAAGAATATAGATTAACTAAAAGAGTTTTTAGTATCGGTTTTGACAACGCTTCTGCCAACACCGCATCTATCCCAGATTTAATCCAAAACTGCCAGCCCGCGATAGGCGACAAGTTTTTCCACATCCGTTGCGCCCCTCACATTTTAAACTTATGTGTTCAAGATGGTTTAACATATTTACAAGGTGTTGTTGAACCAATTCGATTTGTTTTGCGGGCACTTTGGCGAAGCAAACAGCTTCGCCAGCAATGGAGCGCTTATTGTCGTGCTCACCAAACCCGCCCAAAAACGTTCCCCAAGGACGTTTGCACTCGGTGGAACTCCACTTACACAATGATTTATGATTCAATCTCTTATAAGGAACTTCTTTCCGGTTTTGCAACACAAAACATCCCGGACTCACACATATTTGCCGATGTGTGGACTCAGGCCCGGGACGTTGTGGAGGTTTTCAAAGTTTTTTACGACGCAACTCGGACGTTTTCCCACGTTTACATGCCTACATCAAACATTTTTTGTTTTATTGCAATGAACGTAGCAATAGCCCTTCAAGACGGGATTAACATGCCTTCCATCCGCCAAGCAACTATGGAGATGCGGCAGAAATGGATTGCATATTACAAATTTATACCCGATATTTTCCTCGTAGCGTGTTGTTTCGACCCTAGATATAAATTAAACGGAGTTGAATTTTTTTAGAAAACTATTATCCGACTTTAGGAATTGTGGATGATCCTGATTGTAATGTTACAATTATTGTTGCTAGAGTTAGAGGATTTATTAGAACAATTATATACTGAATATTCGACGGGCGATAGAGCGCCCTCCGGTCATCGTCCTCCCGTGCCTTCCAGTTCAAGCGGGTCACGAACTAGCATCACCGCTAGAACCAAGGCACTTGCCCGAGATATATTTGGGTCAAAGAGGTCGAGATCTTCGTCGAGCCCCCACTAGGAGCTCGACGAATATTTGTCCACTAACTTTGATTTTCTCAGCGATGAAGAGGAAGATTTCGATGTCCTTGAGTGGTGGAGCCGTCCCGAAAGACAAAGATTCCCGACGTTGCAGGTAATCGCCCGACAAATACTTGGGGCACCTTGCTCCACCGTAGCCGTCGAGCAGCTTTTCAGTCGCGGAGGTCAGATTCTTTCGGAGAAGAGATCAAGGTTGCTTCCCGAGAACCTCGAAGCCCAAGTTTGCTTTGCAGATTGGAAGAAGGCGGAGATGCAGATGCAGAAGAACAACTTGGGGACTGATTCCGAGGATGATGACGGAATAGAGACAGAGTCCGTTGGGAGCTCCATTGATGGCGCGGGCATAGATGGCTCAGGAGGTGGAGGATCCGACGATCAAGAAGACTAGAAGAGGAGGTAACCGGGCCGGGGTTCAGACATACAGGTAAAAGAACTACGTGGGCTTTGATTCCTCACCCTCGGGAGGATACGTAGGCAGTTGGGAAACCGATTCAAGCCCTTCTTCCTCCCCCCCCCCCCCCCCCCCAACACTCCCTAATACAAAAATTGTACAACTTTTTTGTAATTTGTAAAACTTATAGAGTTATAAGTTGTAGACTTTTTAGTTTTGAAAATTATAAGATGTAATATTACATATTGTATTTTGTACGTAAGGACTAAAGAGTCAAGTTATGATTTGTGAACACGAAAGGATATTTGTCAAACATATAGGCGTTCAATTCCCGTTCCCTTTCTCGAAAAATCCGATCCGACAATTCAGATTCCGAAGTCCAAACTAGTGCAAACCCGTCCAACCCGGGTTCCAACTCGGCGGGTCGGACCCGCCGGGTCAACCCGTCAACCCTTTGACCCGCTGGGTGACCCGAACCCGCCAACCCGTGGAAATCCCGGGTTAGGGTTCGGGTCGCCCTTCCCCGACCCTTGACCCGACGGGTCGAACCCGTCGACCCGCCGGGTCTGACCCGTGGCCACGCCTTGGGTCCCAAGGGCATCCTTGCGGATGAGGACACGCAAAGCCGAGTCGGCGAGGAGGTCCTGTGTGGATGTTGTATGGAGGAGACTCGCAATCCTGTCGGGAGTCCTGTGTGGATGTTGTATGGAGGCAACTCGTTCGATGAAGCAAGCCCCAAAGCCTAACAAATTGGTGGATCTCAGGAAAGGTAGATTGAAAAGGAAAAGAAAACTGAACTGCCCTAACCCCAAAGAGACAGAGAGAGGTTGAAATAATCGATTTGGGGTTGGAGTTAGGGAGGCGTGTTAGGGAGGAAATCCAGATCCAGAATCGGAGAGCTTTCGATTGTAATTTCTTTTGAGGATTGTATCGGAGCAAGTCAGAATTCTAGGATGCAATTGAAAATTTCAAAGAGAGATTTCTAGGGTTTCGACTTTTCTCAAGATTGGGGAAGGAGGAGAGCAATTGATGAAAGTAATCTCTCTTAACGAGAGAATAGAATTGAGATTGGACAAGAAAATACATTAAGAAATTGAAGATCTGGGTAAATTTTGGGGGAGGGAATCGATTCTTTATTAGTTGTTGTTGATGTCTATTTTTCTCATTTTATTGTCCTTAACTATTGAATTTTGGCTCCTCCCTTGAGTCTCTTCTCTTATTTAAATTGAAACGGTTTATATTTTCCCAAACTCAGGCCCAAAATGACACTGGCCGACCCAATCACTATCCGGGCCTGTACAGTTTACCAGCAGCCGAGAAGCTTTACACCGAGTCGGCGAAAGTTTCGCCGCCAATCGGGATCCGAAGCTCCACTTCCGGCTCTCCCCTGTTAATTTCAGGAAAAAATTGCAGTATAAAAGCCCTAGATGGTTCCCATTTCAAATTTCTTGCCCACCCCCTCAAATTAGTGTGACTCCAAAGAGCGAAAGAGGAATCCACAAAATGGCGATTTCTCACGAAAGGAAAGCCGCGACCCCCACCGAGCAGAGGCGATTCGGATCGCTGGATTCGGGTCTGTTGAAGATCTGCATCGGAGCTCCGTTTCTCGCGGCCCGGCAACACCAACGAAGGGCCTTCACTCAAATCGCATCTCAGTTGTTTACCAAAACCGCCGATTTCAAAGCCCTCCCTACGACGTCGTTTTACTCCCGGTGTTCTCGTTATTGCTCCTCCAAATCTCCTCCATCTCCCTCCTGTTCTACTCCGTCCTCCGTTAACTCTCACAGCTCAAAGAATGGATTTCTCGGATGGTACTTGGACAAGCTTCACTCTCACCCTCTTATCACCAAAAGCATCTCTACCTCCCTCATTTTCACCCTTGCTGACGTCACTGTCCAGGTATGCTGAAATACCTACTGTTTGATTTGATGTCCTGATAACTTATAAATTTATAATCTGCTTGTCGTGAAATTGATGAAGAGTGATCATGTAACAGTAGTGTTTAAGGCCGTTTGGAATTGATATCTTTGATATCTCAGTATATCACATAGGTGGAAATTTGATACACAGATATCAATAATATCGGTTATACCAAAGACTAGATATGATATATAACTCCAAATATCTGATGTCTAGATATCAATACCAAACGGAGCTCAATTTGCTTGAAATGTCCTTAATTTTAGTTTAGATTTCAAATTTTCAACATCAATTTGATAGTCAATTACCATGTTAGCTTTTTTTTTTTTTAAATCTGCCAATGCCTTAGTACATTACAATGCCAGCTGATGGTTCGTTGGATGGGAGACGGATGTTGCGAATGTCTAGTTACGGGTTGCTGATCATGGGGCCATCACAGCATTGCTGGTTCAATTTCCTGTCCAGGATTATGCCTAAAACGAGTTTAGCCACTACGCTGACGAAGATTATGATGGGTCAAGTGATCTTTGGACCTTGTATAAACAGCGTTTTCTTCTCGTACAATGCAGCCCTTAGAGGTACAATTAAACCCCTAGAGTATCAGTTTCGCTTGCATTGTCGTGTTCACATTTCGGTTTCTTATTGCTTGGTTGAATGCAATCTCAGGTGAAAACCAACAAGAGATCGTAGCGAGATTGAAGAGAGACCTCCTTCCTACTCTATTGAATGGTCTTATGTATTGGCCACTTTGCGATTTCGTTACCTTCATGTTTATCCCTGTCCATCTGCAGGTACTTTTTCAACCGAATCTCGTTAGCTTTCAAAGTGGCTTGAATGTAAAAAAGTATTGTGTCCTCATCCATGCTTACATTTATCCTGGCAGCCCTTGGCGAATAGTTCGTTTGCATACTTGTGGACTATTTATTTGACATACATGGCGAGCTTAACGAAAGTGGCTGATGCAGAGCCTGCAATCTGACTTTAAACACTTATAAGGCCAATGTCGGAAACTTACTTGAACCTTCGTACGTAGGAGAATCCGACTCCTTGATCTATATGAGCTGCATCTGTTCCTGGTAAGTAGCATCCTATATGGTTCATATATTTTGTTTATTTGTTGTTCGAGTCGCAGTTTAGTTTTTGAACACTCAAGTACCCATCTTTAATCTTGTTTAATGACCGAAAACAGGTTTTGATTCATTCAGTTTTGGCGGAGTAATGATACACTTGGAGCTGATCTCTTCATCTGCATCCTGAATCACTGATCTGAGTTTTTTTCCCCTTCTGAATTATTTGTACTAACATAACATGAATGGTTTTTTTTTAATATGCCCGTTTATACGTTATAAGCTCATCAGTACGACATTATTAGCTTAAATAAATAGCTTATCGCCTTAATATAAACTTGTCTCTGGCGATTGTTGAGTTATCGTCAGTGCAGCTGTTTAAGGTTATTTATTCTTTAATTTGCAACAACAAAGACAACGTGAACATAGAAAAATTTTACTCCATATTTTTTTTTTGAAAAAAAGCCTTGTGAGAACAAATCCAACCATCAAATTAGGAAGAGTCAACATCAGCTGCTAAAAATGCATTTACGTCAATTTCAACTAGCCAGTAGCCGTGCGCAAACGCACGGGATTTTTAAAAATTATATAAAAAACATCAATAAAATTTATCGGATGTTATCGTAGTACCAAACATAAAATTTAGGTTCAACTTTGTCCAAATCAATCTAAATTTTATTAAATCAAGCTGAAATAAGAGTACGACCATTGTTGATAGGTCATTCAAATTCTATCTAAGAATAAAGGTTTACAATGTACAATTAAACCCTCATGCTTGTGCACTCCCTTGGATTGCAAGATTTATTATCGATTTCTAATTAACCTTAGAAAATAAACATTACTCCCTCCGATCCAAAAAGGATGTCGTTTGACTTTTTAACACGTATTTTAAGGAGATAAAAACTATATAATGTATTAACTTTTTTATTATTATTTTTTTACAATCTAATACTTATTACCAACAAATATTAAGTTGTAAAAAAATAATTTAAAAAAAGTTGATATTTTATATAGTTTTTAGCTCCTTAAAATACGTGTTAAAAAGTCAAACGACATCCTTTTTTGATCGGAGGTAGTATAAAACAAAATAAGTTTACTTTGAAAGATAGAAGAAGATCCTAAATGCTCACAACATGAGAACCAAATTTGAGTACAAAAAGCAAAGGAAGTACAATGGCAAAATATTATTTATTGGTGAAGATCGAAGGCTGAAGGCAAGGAAGAGGCCGGAGACGGTGAAGGCGGAGGCCGAAGGCAAGCAACCGGGCTGAGTGTGAGAGAAGCTGAAAGACACCGAGTCGAGGAGGCGGAAGTGTGAAATACCAACTATACCCTAAATTGAGTGAGCAAATGGAAAAGTATGAAAAGGGTAGATTGGTAATTATTATTGATGAACAGTAAGGTTGAACTCATACTTTTATGTAGTAAAGTAATGATGTACCAAATTACATATAATAGCCTACAACTCGTGCACCACGCACGAGATTTTTAAAATTAATCTAAGTGCGCTCATCTTCTTTTTCAGATGTTATTCTAAATCAATGCGTTTTAAATAATGTATAAAATATAGTACTCATTCGGAAAATATAGAATGGTTCCCGACGCAGTTTCAACAACAACGTCATAAATTCGTCGTCTCTGTCATAGCTATTAGCCACGAATGCAAGGACATCAAAAGTTAGTGGCTAAAAGCCATAACTATTTGCCAATTTTTTTTAATAGTGTTGAGATTTGAATGAATCTTTAAAGTTATTCATTTGTTGACACTTTTTACATGAGCTTCAAATGAATTTCTTCTAAAACTTTAAATGAAGATCCTTCAATTGACATTCCCATTGTTTGCTTCATTACTATTACTAAGAGCGAATGTGCTTGAAAAATTAAGCTAAAATATCATTTAATTAATTCATTATGTAAAATCAGAATAAATCATCTCATTTGAAGAGCCTACTTCTATATCCGGCTAGCTAGCAATTCCAATATCTTTCATATATGGACTAACAATTCCATATTTTCCACAAGTGACAGTGTGATACGCTTCATTCGTCCTCCAGAGATACCTTTTTCATTTGATCTCCTATCAATATAAAATCACACATTCAACCCCAATATCTTCGATGAATGAACAAAAATTAAGGTTAGGCCAGTTAACAAAATATATATGATAAACTTTCAGGAAGGCACCAATCTAGTATGATTACGAGGATTTGGTATGATTCTTGCTTCCTTCTCTCATCTTGCAAGCTCAATTAATAAATCATATATAATGCCAACACCTAAGAAGCTACCGGGAAAATCCAGAGTCATCCCTCCAACTAAAACTCTCAAACTCCTAAAACTATATAAATAAACAATGAGAGATGATTTGGAAAAAATGCTCAAATGAGCATAAAAGGAAAAGCTAGAGTAGCTAAGGATAGAAATGAAATTCAGTATACGAAAAGAAAAGGCCAATAAGTTTGAATCTTTTGTAGCATTAGAAGATGCTACCTTATCCAATGAGAATAGCACTACATTTCGAAGTCGATTAAAGTTATCTTAATACTAAAAAAAAAAAAAAGATTCACATCGAATACTTCAACAAATTAAAGGAAGTGTGCTAAAGAAGGAAACAAAGATCTCAAACTTATCTTGCCTTAGGTAAATATATAGAGAGAGAGAACAGAGACCATAAAAAAGGGCCCTGGGAAAAAGGTACGTACAAAACTGTCAAGATCCCCTCGGCCTCCCAATCTCGCCTCAAAGCTTCCTACTAAAATTCACTAGGAATTATAAAACCTCTTAATCACCCTACCATGAACAAAATAAATAGCCACAGATGGCTTAGTATCTGTAAAGATCGGGAAATCTTAGAATATTAAATTATTAAAATAGTGATTTATAATCATCCTGATTTCTAAGATTGGGAGGGTTGGAATTTCCGTCATTGAGCTATTGGTTTTATTCTAAATATTTTAAAACGAGTTCCGACATTATTTAGTTAAAAATTTAAAATATGCCTTATCCCACTCTCATATGCGAAAAAAATAATAATATATATATATAATGTTTGGAGTTCTTATTAAACTCGGATTTAAAAATTTTAAAATCTTTTTAAGTTGGGTCGGGGTAAGGTTAGAGAGCGGGTCTCGGGATATTTGTTCGGGTGTTCAAAATATCTTTTGGGACCATTTTAATCCCATATCTTTTCCTTTGCTTTTTTTTTCTCTCTTTTCCTCTCTCTCGCTTGCAGCTGGAGCCTGCAGAGCACCAATTCACACAGCTTGCCAATTTGTCCTCTTCCTCACTAACAAGCAACAAGTAACATCACACCTTCTCTACTCTTGACTATTTATTTCCCCATTCAGAAATTTACACTTGCCATACCCAATTCCCACGCCAAAGTGCAGAGCCTACTTCCCCTTCCCTTGTTTGGTTTCAATGCCAATACGCCCACAGCCCTCCTTTGCCTCATTCAACAACCAACTACACAAATCCTGAAAATTTCCCCCATCTTCACTTGCTTTGACTCACCGGAAGCTGCATCTCCCTCCTTTCTCGAGCAGATGAGGACGACCACCGACGCCTCCATTCACCTCCAACAACCGGAGAGCAACCAGGAGTCCCACTAAAGCCGAGCCACTCCGACGAAGCCGTCCGAGCCACGATTGCCTCCCCTGTTCGTGCGTAAGGTCGGTTCCTTTCCCCTCCGTTTTCGTTTCGACCCAAAATCGATGTAAAGGTATTGCCTTTGAACCTTCTATTTCCTTCCTAGGCCGAGCAAGAGCACCCACGCCTCCGACGAAGCCAAATCGCTCCTCCGGCGAGGCGAATCGGGCGATTTCGAGCGTTCCGAGCCAAGGACTTCGGTGAGCTCTTTACTCTCTCTTTCCTTGCCTGCGTTTGAGTTTTCGGGTCTATGGAGGTCGGGGAGAGGTTCCGGTCAGGCTGAGTGCGGGTATGGGTTAATCGGAGCTCCGACAAGCTTGGGCTCTCCTCCTTTTCTTCCGTCCGTTTTCCCGTTGCCATCTCTGTTCAATTTGAAGGTTGAAGATGAGTTTCAGTGGACCGGGTCCCTTAATTCCATTGTCCGAACCGGCCGAGTTGGGTGTTCTACCGGTTCACTTAAAAATCAGCCAGTGGATCCGGGCTTCCTTCTTCATTTTGGGCTCGAGTCTTCTTGTGGGCTTCTGGGATGAATTCTGTTTTATTGTCATTGTTGTTGTTATTTGTGGGCTGCTATAAGTAAGCTATGACGTTATATTATTTATGTTACCTTGATATTATGATTAGTAGTTGGTTATTGTTAACTATTATTATTATTTATATATTATTCAGATTTTGAGAAAATATTATATTTTAAGTTGTTTTAAAAATAGTATCACTTGGGGGATGTATTATTATATAATGTTTTATGATATGGTTTTAGAAGGGATTTATTTTGGAAATATTTATCGTTGTCTTAAATTACTCGAAACGTTAAAGTCAAGGTTTTTAAATAAAATGTCGGGACTATTTCTATAATCTGATTTTGAGATATTGGTTTGAGGTTTAAATGTTTAATGTCGGGATTCCTTGTCTTGATTTAATTTGATGTTGGTTTTAAGAAGAAAGTTTGAAAGATATTGTTAGTATGATTTTATTAAAGAGTTGATTGGAAGAATGATTTTGGTTGATGTTGATCATATCGGAAAGGTTTTGGAAAACGGTTTCACTATCGGTTGGTTTTGAGTATGTTGGGAACTTGGGTTTCGTATGTGTGAATATCGGTCTGGTAGCTTATGGAATTGACTTGATGATAGGTGCGTATTGCTTTTGGACTTGCATTGGGCCCTTGCTTGTATTATCCTGCTGTTCTGCATTTTCAAGTAAGTTCCCTAGGGGGCTTACTCAGGTTGGACATTCATGCCTGTTGTTGCATTTTATGTTAGGTGTTGCATATGCATAAAAGCATGCCATGTAGTATCCTGTTTAGGTTGCACTAATTGAATGAGCATCTGCTTACTTTATGCGTTTGAAACAGAACAGCCGTTATCTGTGATAGTCCTAGAGTCTTTGCTAGGGTCATAGGGTAGCCCAGCCTCATCGGGTACCCTGAGTCAATCGAGTCATGAACTTCCTTATATTATGAGATGCCTGCGGGCTTTATTGTGGAGCGGGTTAGGCATGCGTGCCCCCCGATTATGATGGAATGCATCCACGAGCTGGCCAGTCTCCGCCCTATCGGAAGGGGGTGGAGGTAGGAGAGGGATATGCCATTTGGCATTGTCTTGGGCCCTTTACAGTATTTTTGCACATTATTATAACTAGAAGCATGCTAGTGTGTTTGACTTTCGTACTGCATTAGAGCATCTTTATTAGGTATAGCACATACTATGTAGCCTCAGCAAGGACTGCCGGTCCCGCATGAGTGGCTTGATCTGACTCCTTTCCCCGTTCTTCTTTTAAAGGTATTTTCTGCAGATTTGAGTGCTCGATGTCTATATGACGGGGTTTCCTTTTGGCAAATCGAAGAATTTGGCTAATATCCTAATTTAGAAAAATGGTAATTACACACTCATGATTTGGTTTTGACCGGTTTTGCTGTGACACTTGTATCTTTACTTTGCTTTCGCCTTACTTCCGTTCGAAATGGATTCCGCGACATAGTCTTAGGACAGGTTAAGGGTACCCAATGGCCCTTCGATGTTTTTAGGGTTTGAAATCCCTTTTTCTACTAATCATAAAATGAGTTTGAAACCTCGACCCGTACCTGGATTGCAAGATCCGAATAAGGGTTTTCATCCCTTGAAACGTAACCCGGAAATCATAATTCTGGGCCGTTACAAAGATGGTATCAGAGCTGAGGTTGTGCAATTCGGGTACGCAAGGGTCGAGAGTATGTTTTGGAAAACCGCCCATGAATTTCAAAGGATTTGAAAGGATTTTAAGAAGGGAAAAATGAACTTAAGATGTCTAACCAAAATTTGACTAAGTAATGAGCTTGGCTTGTAATAAAAGAGGAAAACCGACCAAATAAGGACGTGAGTGGGTAGTAACGGCGCTAGACCACCCCTATTGGGTGTAGCTGGGAACGGTAGGCAAAATATGAGCTTGTTCTTTACAGATGGGTTGGGAGACTCAAAAGAGATCATTATGAGTGTTATTAACTGATTCTGTGCTGAATGTTTGTTATGCTAGGGATCTGATTTGGATGCCTTAACTATGATATGTGTATTGACTGATATGTGCAAACGGGATAGTGGGAGTACCCTTGTTTCTGTGTGGTCAAACCCAGCTTGTGTGGAACAACCCCTTCCACTATGTTAACCCCTTGACGATTCTATCTAGCCTTTTCCTGGATGTCAGTGTCTTCCACGGGGAATTGGGTTGGTAAACACATTGTGTCGGAAATCATGGTTGGATATTAAGTTTGTGTGAGTGAGTGTTGGAAGTTCTTGATGTCACTTTGAGTTAGAAGTAAGGTTTTTATGGGGTTGTCTTTCCTTATTCTTATGATGATCAACCAGTGTCTTCTTGCCATGAAGAGTCATACCGGAGTTCCACGGGAAAGAGGGGTAATGAGTCGATTGGGAAAAGTCAATGGATGTCTTTAGGGATCTCTGTTTGGTTGTAATGATGACTCGCTCTGAATTGCATGACATGATCTTATATAATCCTGCATATGCCTTGCGAATGACCATTGGTAAAAACCTACTCATGTTATTGCATCTATGATTGGTTACATTGCTTAGGTCTTGTGTTATGTCTTGGCTTCTACCATGATTATATGTTGTCATAGCATGTTTACTTGGCCTATTGACCGTAGGATTGAATGGAAGTGTGAGCTGCATGAAATGAATCTGCATGATTTTACTCTACTAGGTTCATGATAGTGTGATCATTAAATTTTGATACCCTGATGAAGCAAGTTCCTTATTTGATACGTGCTACAACTTGATGTCAACATGCCTTATATAATACGTAATTTCCAGTACATGTTATTGTGATGATCCTTAATGTAAATTCGTGATTGTATAACATTCTGTATCCATGCTAGTCACATTGTTTAGATCTCGTGTTGCATCTCGCTTTCTGTCATGATTATGTTTGGTTTCGCGTGTCTAATTGACCCGTTGTAATGATCGTACTACTGATTGGTTAGAAACATGAATGGCATGATATGAGTCTATATGAATGTAGCTTTCCCTGAATTAGGCCCATGATAGTGTGGTAAGCTCCTCTTTGTACGAATGCCTCGTAAGATGATCTCCTCGGCATTTTATTTAGTGTTGCCTTTAGCCTTGCTTGATTAACTTAGTAGTTCCATATGTGACCATGCTATCGAAGTAATATCTTGATATATGCGTGTCTCATTTAGTATTATTAAATTGGAACACATGCCCTCGTATTCTACTTATATTTCCATGTTACGTAGGCTTATATGATGCACTACTACATTCCTCTCATGCTTTTGTATCGCTGGACTATGTTATTGTGGTCTCTTTTGTATCGTTGTGTTAGTCAATCAAGCGCATGTATGTATCAAATGTTGTATTGCGTCATTAGTATCACGTAGGACTCTTGGTTGTGACTTGTGCGGATTTATACATTGGCTACATTATTGATGATTCCCTCTCGAGATATGTCCCTGATAGTGTGACTCTTCCCTTATGCTATTCTCTTAAAATGTTGTATTCGTCCTAATTAGTCCTAGCATTTTACATGATCATCGCTCTGTAGCGTTCCCTATTACTCTATGATGCTCTCTCGTGCTTACATGAATATATGACTTGACACTTCGCGTGATCGCACACCACACTATGTCATGATTTCGCATACACATGATGCATGAATGTTAAGACGGATTTAGTCGAGTTACCTCGATTGTGTTCATATTCGATATGTGCTAGTAGTGTCTTGTAGGGCTTATGATTTCTAGAATGACTCGCTAAATGATCACGAGTTGTACTTGTTCTATGATGTGATGACTATATATTGTACCATATATGTGCTCTATGCTGGTTCGTTCTTGGCATGATTATAATCCATCGCCCATGATGTCCTTCTTGTTACTTTTGATGACGCCTCATGTTTCGTGAATATTATTTGGAACTCCTTTTAATGACTCTTGACTATGCCCATGCCTTATCATGTATCGTTAGCATCATGTAGGACCTATGCCTTCTAAGTGTATCTCGTCGTAAGGTTACATGTCATTCTAAACCTATTATATGATTATTATTGTCAGATGTGATAGTTACCATGCTGCTCTTATGTATTCTCGTATGACACTTAGTCTTGTTGTTATGATATACCTCGCCATGCTATATTTGACCTCACTTGTTCATACTTGTACACCCTTTCGTATACATGATACTTGTTATCCTCATTAAATCCCGCATGACTTCGAATCACACATGATTATTGCTGGTTCCGGATAGCTTTCTTGAAGTTGCTAGGCATATTTGCTTCCATGGAATAATAGACTCCTAGCTCGCCTCCCATGCATCCGTGTAGGATTCGATCATTTCTTTTGGAATTAATATGTCTGTTGTTTCTCTTGAGATAGGTACATGTTAGTGTGGATTAATGTGACTGATGTGCCCCATGATGAATTTGTGTTTGCTTGCCACAATTGCAACCTAATAGACTTTCATAAGGGCATCGTTGTTATTCTCGAGTTGAAGTTTTGTCTCTGGTTATCATATTAGTATTGGTCTGTTGTTGTTTCCGAGAGGAACTTTGGGTTGTCTTCTCTTATCACTCCCCTATCTCCGCTAACTTGGACCCTATGCGATACATTCGACGAGCGGCCGCATGGAAGAGGGAACAAAAAGTTAGATATCGATAGAGCAGTGCAGCGGAAGCGTGGGCCCATAACCCACGAGCCTCAGGATCAATGATATCGGCGGAACGAGCACACATCGAGAATTGAGGATACTAAGTACGATTTGACTCGCAAGCGGGAGTGTTCTCCGTTCAAATTGCTAACCCTTTTGAATTTATTGACCATGATATTGCACTAACCTGACGATGAGATTACATGTTGATGTGTTGACCTGGTGATGACTGTTACTTGATTTCCTGTTGTCTATGATGATATGATTTGATGACTTATAGATCTCATATACGATGATGTCTTGACTTGTTGCTACGCTGAGTTGCTAAGCATGATTTGAATTCCTTTGCCTATAAAATGTGAACTACATATGCTAAGAAGCCTGAATTGTATCTGATAAGGTTATAATGCAACATGCTAGCTTGACTTGATTTTGTTCATATATGATGGTTGCGATGGTTATTGAGCATGATGTTAACTCAGACTGGTTGAATCCATGATGTTATGTTATGAATGCTAGTTGACATGATGTAGACCTTATGTTTGATGATTTTCATGATTGCTTCTTCCTTCAACATGTGGGGGAGGTCATTTGGTAGCGTGGTTGGAGGGTGGTGAAAGAATTTTGGGCGGTTGGGATGATCGATGGTACTAGAAGGTGAGTTGCGAGAGAGGGATGCTAGCCTAAGTAAGACTGAGTGAGCTTTCGGATTTTTGGGAGGCAATGTTGGTGGTTTTGATGAGCTTCTAGGTGATGTTGGTGATGCTTCGGGTAGTACGAGAAGTGTAAGGAAGGGCTCGTGAATATTGAGAGCAGGGTATTAGAGGTACTTGGGTGTGACGTAGAGATAGGAGTTGGATTCTTAGAGGTGGATGGTGTGGTAGTGCTTAGCGGAAGGAGGGACGAGATTTGATCATCGAGACGAATTGGGATTCTCTAGGGAATTTTGTCTGGGCTGACGCTGGCGAGTTTAGAAGAGGATTAATCTTGGCTTGAGAGTGGAGATGGGTGAGTGGGGATTGTGTTTCATTTTGACTGGTATGATGGGGGGATTTTCTTGATTACGTGATTTATTTATATTTGCTGACATGATGTTAGATAACGACCATGATGAACCTGATATGGAATTAATTAAATGTTGATATGCAATATTAAAATCTAGTTGGTAGTGACAAGTGTTACCATGATATGTTAATACTTTGATATCTTGTTATATTGGTTTAGAAGCATGTTAGGATGTGCTGTGATATGATATATGAAGTAATGATGAGTATGAACTATGGGATAATGATGTGCTATTATGTGGAAGCATGATGTTTTATTATGTGGTAGTAAGCATGATGTGTACTATATGGTTGACAAGCATGATTATTGGATATATAAATGATGAATATGACTTTAAGTATGATCATGATTAGTATATATGAGATAATGGTGCATGATTTCTAACTGATTGTCATTCGATATTGTGATGAGTTAAGGTGATGTCTTTCAGAGCATGCTGACATTTTGGTGATTTATATACTGTTTGATCTTCCTTTTTTTCCGAATCTTAATAGTATGACCTTGTTGTGTTGATATGTTAAACGTGATGAATCTGTTCTACTTGTGTTGCGATATCGATATGCGATTGTGAGATTTGATGTGTACTGACGTACTAACCCTATAACACCTAACCCGTTGATTTCTGGACATGTGTGATTACATGATGGGTGACGAACATTCGATTATGTACTTGTGATGCCTTTAGTATGATATAGACATACCTTATGACTCGTAGTATGTTGAGGCCTGTTGTTTCTTTGGTACTTGAGACTTGTTAGCATGTTTATGTTAATGTTAGACGGTTATGTGATGGTTTGTGACTATGATATGATGTGGGACTTACCATGTGTGAGATGACTTATGGTATTATGCTTAGATAAGAGTTGATGAGACTTTTGGTTATGATATTTGTTGAGTTGTGAATGATGTTGCATGATCTTGAAACTAGGAAGAGAATATGGGATTAGCCCTTAGAGGTGGATGATTCTACCTCTTGACTTCTGAATTTGATTGATTGATATGCGGGAAACTAAATTGGTTTTGGAAGATTTTGACGAAATCTTGAGTTGAAGGGATTTGACTTGTTTTGGTGTAAAGTTCTTGGTTAAACGTCGTATTTGAAAATTTTGAACGGTTTAGAAAGGAAATAACTGTTTTTTAAAGGATGAACGCTATTGAGGGTTTCAACGATTTTGAGGCTAATCTTTTTCAATTGCGGAATCCCTTTTGAAACTTTTCAAACCCGGTTTTATATTATAACGGCTCACGAAGTGGATACAAGCATTTTATAGGGGCGCATATAGAATGCTTGCTAAGACCTAGTAGACACGTTATGATTGCTTTTCGAGTTATGATGTGACCGAAAGGTCGGGGTAAGGGTGTGATAGGGGCCCATATCACATACTTGCTACGACCAATTGGGAATGTTATGATCATGCCAAGGGTGTTGTGAGAATCTCATACAGGCCCTATGAGATGCTTACAAAATCAATGGCATGATCCTTGGACTCACCGATTTAAAACTTCATCCCCGTGTTTTAGAGTGATTTTAGTCTCGGGGACGATACTTGTTTTTAGAGGTGGATGATGTAAAGACCGGGAAATCTTAGAATATTAAATTATTAAAATAGTGATTTATAATCATCCTGATTTCTAAGATTGGGAGGGTTGGAATTTCCGTCATTGAGCTATTGGTTTTATTCTAAATATTTTAAAACGAGTTCCGACATTATTTAGTTAAAAATTTAAAATATGCCTTATCCCGCTCTCATATGCGAAAAAAAAAATATATATATATATATATATATATATATATAATGTTTGGAGTTCTTATTAAACTCGGATTTAAAAATTTTAAATTCTTTTTAAGTTGGGTCGGGGTAAGGTTAGAGAGCGGGTCTCGGGATATTTGTTCGGGTGTTCAAAATATCTTTTGGGACCATTTTAATCCCATATCTTTTCCTTTGCTTTTTTTTTCTCTCTTTTCCTCTCTCTCACTTGCAGCTGGAGCCTGCAGAGCACCAATTCACACAGCTTGCCAATTTGTCCTCTTCCTCACTAACAAGCAACAAGTAACATCACACCTTCTCTACTCTTGACTATTTATTTCCCCATTCAGAAATTTACCCTGGCCATGCCCAATTCCCACGCCAAAGTGCAGAGCCTACTTCCCCTTCCCTTGTTTGGTTTCAATGCCAATACGCCCACAGCCCTCCTTTGCCTCATTCAACAACCAACTACTCAAATCTTGAAAATTTCCCCCATCTTCACTTGCTTTGACTCACCGGAAGCTGCATCTCCCTCCTTTCTCGAGCAGATGAGGACGACCACCGACGCCTCCATTCACCTCCAACAACCGGAGAGCAACCAGGAGTCCCACTAAAGCCGAGCCACTCCGACGAAGTCGTCCGAGCCACGATTGCCTCCCCTGTTCGTGCGTAAGGTCGGTTCCTTTCCCCTCCGTTTTCCTTTCGACCCAAAATCGATGTAAAGGTATTGCCTTTGAACCTTCTATTTCCTTCCTAGGCCGAGCAAGAGCACCCACGCCTCCGACGAAGCCAAATCGCTCCTCTGGCGAGGCGAATCGGGCGATTTCGAGCGTTCCGAGCCAAGGACTTCGGTGAGCTCTTTACTCTCTCTTTCCTTGCCTGCGTTTGAGTTTTCGGGTCTATGGAGGTCGGGGAGAGGTTCCGGTCAGGCTGAGTGCGGGTATGGGTTAATCGGAGCTCCGGCAAGCTTGGGCTCTCCTCCTTTTCTTCCGTCCATTTTCCCGTTGCCATCTCTGTTCAATTTGAAGGTTGAAAATGAGTTTCAGTGGACCGGGTCCCTTAATTCCATTGTCCGAACCGGCCGGGTTGGGTGTTCTACCGGTTCACTTAAAAATCAGCCAGTGGATCCGGGCTTCCTTCTTCATTTTGGGCTCGAGTCTTCTTGTGGGCTTCTGGGATGAATTCTGTTTTATTGTCATTGTTGTTGTTATTTGTGGGCTGCTATAAGTAAGCTATGACGTTATATTATTTATGTTACCTTGATATTATGATTAGTAGTTGGTTATTGTTAACTATTATTATTATTATTTATATACTATTCATATTTTGAGAAAATATTATATTTTAAGTTGTTTTAAAAATAGTATCACTTGGGGGATGTATTATTATATAATTTTTTATGATATGGTTTTAGAAGGGATTTATTTTGGAAATATTTATCATTGTCTTAAATTACTCGAAACGTTAAAGTCAAGGTTTTTAAATAAAATGTCGGGACTATTTCTATAATCTGATTTTGAGATATTGGTTTGAGGTTTAAATGTTTAATGTCGGGATTCCTTGTCTTGATTTAATTTGATGTTGGTTTTAAGAAGAAAGTTTGAAAGATATTGTTAGTATGATTTTATTAAAGAGTTGATTGGAAGAATGATTTTGGTTGATGTTGATCATATCGGAAAGGTTTTGGAAAACGGTTTCACTATCGGTTGGTTTTGAGTATGTTGGGAACTTGGGTTTCGTATGTGTGAATATCGGTCTGGTAGCTTATGGAATTGACTTGATGATAGGTGCGTATTGCTTTTGGACTTGCATTGGGCCCTTGCTTGTATTATCCTGCTGTTCTGCATTTTCAAGTAAGTTCCCTAGGGGGCTTACTCAGGTTGGACATTCATGCCTGTTGTTGCATTTTATGTTAGGTGTTGCATATGCATAAAAGCATGCCATGTAGTATCCTGTTTAGGTTGCACTAATTGAATGAGCATCTGCTTACTTTATGCGTTTGAAACAGAACGGCCGTTATCTGTGATAGTCCTAGAGTCTTTGCTAGGGTCATAGGGTAGCCCAGCCTCATCGGGTACCCTGAGTCAATCGAGTCATGAACTTCCTTATATTATGAGATGCCTGCGGGCTTTATTGTGGAGCGGGTTAGGCATGCGTGCCCCCCGATTATGATGGAATGCATCCACGAGCTGGCCAGTCTCCGCCCTATCGGAAAGGGGTGGAGGTAGGAGAGGGATATGCCATTTGGCATTGTCTTGGGCCCTTTACAGTATTTCTGCACATTATTATAACTAGGAGCATGCTAGTGTGTTTGACTTTCGTACTGCATTAGAGCATCTTTATTAGGTATAGCACATACTATGTAGCCTCAGCGAGAACTGCCGGTCCCGCATGAGTGGCTCGATCTGACTCCTTTCCCCGTTCTTCTTTTAAAGGTATTTTCTGCAGATTTGAGTGCTCGATGTCTATATGACGAGGTTTCCTTTTGGCGAATCGAAGAATTTGGCTAATATCCTAATTTAGAAAAATGGTAATTACACACTCATGATTTGGTTTTGACCGGTTTTGCCGTGACACTTGTATCTTTACTTTGCTTTCGCCTTACTTCCGTTCGAAATGGATTCCGCGACATAGTCTTAGGACAGGTTAAGGGTACCCAATGACCCTTTGATGTTTTTAGGGTTTGAAATCCCTCTTTCTACTAATCATAAAACGAGTTTGAAACCTCGACCCGTACCTGGATTGCAAGATCCGAACAAGGGTTTTCATCCCTTGAAACGTAACCCGGAAATCATAATTCTAGGCCGTTACAGTATCCAATAACAAAGTGTGCTAAAATGCAACCATGCAATGCAAACACAAGTTACACCAACAAAGAAGGCTAAATCAGCCAAATAAAAGTCACTAACCCATCCAATCTATCATCATAATTTGCCTTTTTTCCATTGTGCTTCCTCGCCTTAATTTTGACAAGCTGTTCCAGAGGGTGCTCTGCACCTTTCCTCATTCATGTGTTGCTCTCGTACCCTCTCCATCGGACATATCACAGATTCACAATGAATTGCCTCTTATCATAAAATTGCATTGCTAAGAAGGAATTCTGGATCTACCTAGCTGCCTTCCTGCTCTGTTTATTATACTTCGCTCATACATTTCTCAGTGCCTTTTGTTATTCGCAATCCATGGAGACAAATGGTTGATTGGTGTAGCGTGCTCAGCTAAACCATCTATCTCTTCAGCCTCTTCTTGCCGCCTCGGGCTAGAATGAGTATTGACCTCCTATAATTTGTGTCTGAGACTCATCGATCATGTAATACAGTTGAGCCGACTCACGAATTTTCTGTTTGAGGACCCTTTTGCGTTGAGTAGTGCACTAGTCTCTTTACATTTTGATGCACAACCTTACACCTTGTTGCACTCATCTTCTCCCTGCTGCTCTCATCTTCTCCCTACTGCTCTTTGCAGGCATCATGTGCATTGTCTACCATTGTCATCTTGCAAATCAGAACACATGCATAAAAACCATAGATTTAAAGGGTCCTCCGAGGAACTTAAGGAATGTAAAAAATAAATTGCATTTTTCCAACATAGATTTAAAGGATTTGCTTACACTTTTTTTTTTCTAGACAGTTATCCTATGGATTGAAAGCAACTGCACAGTGATCTCAGCAAGTTCCCAAAAAGGACAATATAAGGAGTTGGACGACCATACATACCTCATTGAGAGGGGTAGAGATAAATAATTTTCAATTCAAGAGTCTAGAATAGGTCATATTATCAGGCAAGGGCAAGGCCTATGTTCTATAAACACCATGGCATAGCAACAACACGCTAATAGGAATGGAAGCACAAGTTGTTTCTTAACAATTATGAACCCTCAAGGACAGCAATTTCAAGCCCACTTGCATTGCAAAACTCATTAACAGAGGAAGAACATGTGGTTTTGATATTCCCTTTTAAGCACTTGCAGTAATGCATTGGCATCCATCTCAAGTAAAACTGCACTATATCCCACAAGGTTCAAGCCTTTGAAAACAGTCAGGAGCTCTTCCTAAAATCAAGACTTAAGTATATAACGCTACATAAGCTTTTGGCTTGAGAGTAAAAACATGATTCTCTAAGTCGGCCGTTGACTTTAACAGACAATATAAATTCATCCATGAAGTGAAAGAAAGACAAACATTTTACCACGATACATTTTTTAAATTGTATTCAGTCTCTAGTTTGCAGTTTCTTCAAATTTAAGTACGACCATCTCTACCTTATTTTTCCAAGTATTAGTTGGTAGACAAGGATTCAAGAGGGGGTTCTACATGTTGAATCAGTTTATGTTGTCTTTCATTCAAATTTCCACATGCCCGATCAGTTTTAGGAGTGAAAATATGATGTGTAAACGCTAAATAGGATGTCCATACATTTAACTCAGTAGTGGACGGAAGGTCATAATGTTATGTTTGGAGTTAAGATAGACCGACAATTGTTTTTTATGATTAAAAAAGAAAAGTTCGGGTGTTTATGTGGAAAAATTACAGAAAAATTCAGTTGTTTTTGTTGAAAAATAATCAGCAAGTTGGGAAAAAAAAGTGTTTCCTTAAACAAAAAGCAAGTGTTTGTGTCCAAAATTCAGTTGTAATGACGTAAAAGTTGCTCCATCTTCTAAAATTTCACAAATATATTGGAAAGAAGAAATCACCTAATATATATGGCAAGAGGGAGAAGGTCATCTAGCTTATGTTAAAGGTGGACAATCCCCTAGATCTTGGGTTTCATAGCATCCTTCAATAAGTCTATCTTGTTTGCACGGTCTCTAGTTTGAGACACGTTAGTTGGTGAAAACGACCCTCCTAAATCAATTGCAGAGGGGGTTATCTTTGGATTTCTTATCATTTATTTACAAGTCTTACCTCAAGAAGAAGATGTTTAGTAGTTGTAGGAGTATCCTCTCTTCCAAGCTCATATTTGAAACGGCTTCTTAGAGCTCCAAAGATTATCTCTAGCTCAGATGGCGTTTGTTAGACCTAAAATACATAGTTGACAAAATGTATCATGATTTTAAGAAAATAATAATAAGGAAGATGAAAAGTAAGGTGTTAAATAAAAACACAAGCACATGATTGATTAAATAAAAACACAAGACCTAAATACGTAGTTTGGTTTCGGCATTTTCAAGTGTAGAGTAATCAAACATCTGAAGCTTGAATCTTCTGATTTCT
Organism: Persicaria tinctoria; assembly: GCA_037127255.1. NCBI lineage: Eukaryota > Viridiplantae > Streptophyta > Magnoliopsida > Caryophyllales > Polygonaceae > Persicaria > Persicaria tinctoria. Next base: position 34,489,894 of record JBANSL010000020.1, read on the forward strand.
TCTGACCCTTGAACTAAAATTACTCATTAAGGGCATAACTTATAAGTGCATAACCATGATACAGTGGCACATGGTTCAACCATAACAACACATTATTACAGAAACGGACAAAATGCAGAACTACTTTGCACGTTTTCAAAGTAAAAACGGTAACATGAATGATTTGTACAAACCAGTGTGCCTCTCTGCCACACCACCTTGTGCTCCAAAACCTCGAACATCAGAAACAATAACACCATGAATGCCGGCTTTCAGAATAGCCTACATTAAGAGATAAGTCGATCATATGAAGACGGATAGCAGCAAATTTGATTTCTGAATGTAGCTTCAGGTTCAATAATCTTAATTCAGTCAACTCTATCAGAAATGTCCAGCCTCTATTATATGTCTAATATATCTACTCTCTAGGCAAAAAGCCCAAAAAACAAATGCAATCACAAAAAATTAGAACAAAATGCTCTGGATTCTTTACATGGATTCTTAAATCTTCATGGAAGGATACACTCCATGTGTTTATCCTTGTTTAAAAACAAAATGCTCTGGATTTCATATGTCTCAAAAGTGGCTAAACTAAACAACTCTAATCATTTTAGAAAGAACGGAAAAAATAGCCTCAACTTCCAAAGCTCGCATAATAGTCTCGTTAATCTTCGTTTTTGGAATTGCGAAATGAGCAATGCAGAATCATGTGAAATCTATCAGCTGCGTTAAAAAGTTTTTATTTTTCTTGAGCTATATAAAATTTTCAGTGTAATTTGTATTTGACAGCTGCAGACTGGCTGAAATATGGTCTAAAAACTCCTTTCGAAGTCTGATTTTTGTGCATGAATAAGGAGTCATAAATAAAGAAAGTCATATGCTTTTAATCTTTCCCTTAGCACTAGCAGTCAGTACTTACTCTGAATAAAATGCACCAATCTTGTGTGAGTCAGCGGCAAGTCACAAAAATGAAAGAGTAGAAATCAGTAACCCATTTTGTGAGAGTCATGTGAAAAATCAGTAACCCATTTTCTGATATTCGACAAAGAGGCATATTTTGTTAGGTTCAAACAGCTTAGGATATAAGGCTATAGGCACATATGTCTAGGATTCAAAACATCAGACTCTTCATTGGCAGATCATCTGAATAAAAGCACCAGCATAATGGAAAACGATATTGAATTATGTTGATGACTATATCGGTTAAAACCCAATAGTGATAGACCTGGATAGTGTAGCAAGCGAAGAAAGGGAGATGGTGGCTTCAAAGTGAAGAACTTCTCTTCCAAGTCCAAAGCCAGAGCCATCAAAGACAATACCTTCTTTCCAGCAAGCCCGAGAAAGATATTAAAACCCAATGAATCCTAGACTAAACCAGAAATTAAAACCCTATAATTCGCAACCTAAAAGATGACATTGGAATTCAAACCCTAACTCTAAATCCAATGTTACGACCAATGACACAAAATCCTACCAAACATAGATCTGATGCAAGCAAACCATCAATTGGGGGTTGAAGTCTCAGATTCAACCGCATTTTCTAACACCAAGCAAACCTAGGTTTTACCATGACCATCAAGCAGTTGATTGGATTAACAATGGAACCAGGTTAGCAAAACCACAAAAGGCATTATTGTGAATTGTAGATCCAACACCTTTGCTGAACTATAAAAGTACAAAACTTATACCTCTCGATATAAAAAAATTGATATTCATTCTCACACATGGTATAAATAAATTAAAGGATTAAAGGCTAATTTCTTAATGATCTACTCCCTTGTGTGGGTGAATTTTAGAGAGCTACAAGAAATCTAACTAATATGATTTAACAACAATAAAAATGTATTGAACATTTGTTTTCAACAAAAATTTAGGCATATAGGTTAGATTTCAAGGGCCTGATAGGTCCTGAACACATGTTTTCAAACATCACATTTAGGTAACCAATTGAGTGATTATTGTAAATTAGTAATCATGTAGCAATCAAATTGTGTAATTTGTTCATTTGAGAATTGAAATCCTAAAGAGTACTAAAAAAATCCACAAATTTGTTCAGAATTGAAAATAACACGTTTAGGAAATCCACAAACCGCTTTCTAGAATTAACCCTAATTACTTCTAAACAAAGAGAAGAACTCACCCGATTCAATTTCTGAGGACGAAGGGCCTGAATGAGATGGAACCATCGAATTCTCACTTGGTTGTTCTTGCACAAGACGACGACCCCAACAAAGTAACTCTTTGGTCGTTCTTGCGCCGCGGCCCAGCCCCCTTTCTATCTCCTCCTCATCTTCGGGCCGATTAGCTCCGCCGCCAGAAACTCCTCCGCCACCGCCGCGGCCAATCATCACGCACCGCTGCTTGCGCTGCTTCCTTCCGACACGCGCTGGCAACTCATGCTTCATGTCGTCGCCGGGTTAAGGACACGTACCTTCTTGCCCTTCTCCTCTCTCTCTACTTGCAAGCAGTTTTAGATAAATGCTACTTTAATAACGGAGGCAGTACCACTTCCACACCTCATCGAGATCAATGACCACGACCTCCTCGGCCGATGCTTTCAGAACTCTAATTCTCGGCAACAGGTGGTAGAATCCGCTGTCCTTAACCCTAATCAGCCTCATGAATCCAAAATCCCTAAACCTAATTCAGAAAGGAGTGATTTAGAGAGATAGAGGGTGAGAAAAAAGGATCCAATCTCGATTATTAAACGCACCTTGTTGAGAACCGTCACAAATTGGAGAACGGGGGACTTGATGGAGCAAACTTCAAGTGATCCTGTAAGCAGTTCTTCCTCTTCTTGAACGTTATTCTCAATGGAAACCGCCCAGAGAAGATTGGGACCCCTTCCTCCTCGCGCTCGCCATATGCCCAGCAGCAGCCACCACTCCCCCCGAAGATACGCTCGGTCTTCTCCTCCCGCGGCTTGAGCCTTTCTTGGCCACAAACTCCGACCCTCGTAGTTGTTCCTCCTGCCGCATCTGATTGAGAGGGAGTTGGAGAGCAGTTTGTGGGAGAGAACATGGAGCAAAGTGCGGAAACCGCTTCAAGAAAGACGGAAAAAAAATTAGTGAAACTTTTTTCCAATGAAAAAAAAATAAAAACTCTTCAAAAAGCTCTGCTATACACGTGGAGCGTTCTTTTCAATAAACAATGCTTTTGCTCTTATATTGTAGGGATGGGCTTGCTATTTACACGGTGAATTTTTCGCTTTTTACATGGTTCGATCCTCTGCGAACTCGCAATACGCGGTTGCGCTCTTTTTTTTTTTAAAAAAAAATAATAAATTCCCCGGATGCGTAGTCTGTGTACGCGGATATACATCTCTATCTATACTATTATAAAAGCCCGAACTCTCAAATGAACAGTAATTTGACGTTGTTATGCTCCGTTAATTAGCTCTGTTAGAATCACTTTTCAATTACGCGTCTTCTGTACATCTCTACACACACGTCTCTTCTCCTGCTTCTTTGTTACCCGTAGTTGTTTTCTCCTCCCATCCTCCCTTTCTTCAACCCACGCCGACGACATGATTTATTTGACAGAGACGCCCAGACAGCGCGACGGAACCCTAACCCTAACTTAAACACAGGGGAGGAGACAATGGAGGTGCGAAACCCTAACCATAGCCAGGCGGCCCAGTGCGAATTGAGACAGAAGAGGACGGAGATGGTTGAACGGTAGGAGGGGACTAGGGCGGTGGCGAGGCAGAGTGAGCAAAATCAGTGGTTGATTCCCGTCTTCTTATTGGATTCTTCTTCACCTTGCTCGATTTCGACGTCCAAGGCCATTGTTATTCAAGACGAAGTTCAGTTCGTCCCTTACTTCTGTTCAATTGGGCAACAAATTGGCAGAAATCAATGGTTAGGGTTTCAGCAGCGGTCTGTTCTCATTCAGGTTAGTGAATCGATTTTGTATTATTCTTTTTCTCCTCGCTGTTTTATTTGTTAAGGTTTGTGGTCTACTGATTCATGTATAAAGAGTTTTTGATCATGTTCTTCATCTTTCAAAGTTGACACTCTTGTAGCTCTAAGAAATTATTTTTTGTTTGTTCAGTTCTTCAACTTAAATGTTGATTTAGGTGAGTTCCTCGTCATCAAAAAAAAAATGTTGATTTGGATATGACAGATTTTAGTAATAGCATGAGCATTGATGTTTGGATAGTTATTTAATCATAATCAATACCCTAAAATTATAAATAACACAATTTTACAAACGATACACAAAATGCTCAATCTTGAAAACGCACCCTAGGCCAATTGCAAGGGAAATATGGCACTGAAATTTCACAAATTTGCGGATTGAAGTTTCTGAGAGTTTGCCTCTTCGTCTCCGACTGCTTACGGGTACAACTGAGATATATGGCACTGAAATTCCTCCAGAACTTTGGATTACTTACCCCCCTCGTCTCAAATTTGTGGTAAAATTAATTTCGACCTCTCATTTATTACATGATCTAGAATTTTAGTAGCATAGTTCTTGACACAAGTAGCTTGTTCACAAATTCTCGATATTTAGTATAACCTACTATTGCCTGGAGTGCCCATCTAACTTTTAGTTGCATAATTTAGTATGAAATGATGATTGACATGCAGTTGAGACTTTATGTGTTATTTATTGTTAGGGGTGCGCATCTATAGAGCCTCTATACCGTTTAACATTCTGTTACATTCTTATGGAGCAACACCGTACCCGATTATACTGCGTAATTGTGTTGACTGACAGATGTGCTCTCTTTAAAAATGAGAGAGTTCAAGGTATTTGGTTTCTAGGTTAGTTAAGACTTTATTTGCATTTGCACACTACTTATTGTATCCTTTCTTCTGACTTGCCAATGGTCTATTGCAGGTTGTCCATTTGTCCATCATAGTTACTCATATGCTTTAAATGCTTTGAACAGTTTTTCTCAATAATTTTAACTCTGCAATAAATGGGAAAAAAAATCTTCTAAAAGTTGTTAATGTTAATTCTCTTTTCTTTTCAATCTTATTGGTTCCCAACTGTAATCAAGTATGACTTATCTCGTGCTTTATATTGATTTCACATTCGCATTAGGTGAAGCCATCATTTGTGATTCCAAATCATCTGAGTTGTGGGGTTATCAAATACCATTCTAGAAGAGTCACTTGTTTGGAGTTTCATCCAACCAAGGATAATATTCTTTTGTCAGGAGATAAGGTGAGCATGGTATCCTGTGCTTTAAAGTATACAATGTCAATTGGCGGTGTTGTTTCTGATCTTCAACATTTGTGTCAACTATCTTCATATGTAATGCATTTTAGAAAGGGCAACTTGGAGTCTGGGACTTCCATAAAGTATCTGAAAAGATGGTCTATGAAGCCATACACAATTGCATCCTTAATAATATAAGGTACTTGTTTGTGAAGAAAGAAATGATCCTTTTACCTTTATTTTCTCTACTTTGCATGATGCTTTTAGGAATATTTATGGGCTGGTGACTTCCAGATTTATGCAGGTTTAATTCAGTCAACGATGGAACCATTTTTTCTACGTCTTCTGATGGAGCCATCAGTTGTACTGACATAGAGACTTGAATCTCGCAATCGATGATGGATCTCAATCCTGATGATGAGTGGCATGTATCTAGGGGAAGAATGGAATCATCTTCCATTATGAGCATAAAATTTCCAGGTCTAGCTCTTTTTGCCAAAGCTTTACATAGCGCTATCAAAGAAGGAGAAGGAAGAAGATTTTCTGGCAATGAAAGGTTGTAAACTTCCACATGTCTCTAAAAAGAGGGCCAAATTCATTCAACAGACTTTACTTGTAAGCCTTATTTTCTGTCTCTCTAAAAACCTAAAATTCCAGAGATGATTTTGACAATTTGTTTTGGTTGATTTCTGATTTCTGATTGCTTTATGTAAGAATTTCATTTTTTAGTCTTTAGTTGCAGACTTGCAATTAGGGTTGCATTCTGATTATTAACAAATTATTATTCTATTACTCACGTATTAGACCTTATTATAACAACAATAAATTTTGTTTGGTGGTGCTGGTGTTTGTTGGGCTAAGACACACTTCGTTTCCATGAAACCACCTGAATACCTGCCAAAACCCGAGGGGACCCTTGGGTTTATTGGTTCTTTGCTCATTGTTGTCTTGTTCATATCAACATAAAGAGTATTAATGTCTTATATGAGCTTGTTTGCTGATGTGTTATCTCCTTTTGTTTCTTCTTTTTTCAAACTAATGTTTTCAAACTAATCTTATTCATATTCATAGTCATTTGCTCAAGGAGAAGTGAAGAAAATTCCTATATTGAGTTCAAAATGCCTTGATAGTTTCTTTATAAGCTTCTTTTATGAATACAAGTCTTCCGTGGATGAGCTATTAGTTCAGTTAGTTGTGTTTGACAATATGTCGTCCTAGGGTTTAATTAAAGTGAACGTAACTTTTATAATCCTTTTTTTTTTGTACATATATATAAAAATTCACGTGTTTGGGTTTGATCCTAGCTGCTAGCTTTAACATGCATTGAACTTTGGTGATTTGATTAATTACTTGCTGCAACTCATATAAATCTTATGTATATTGATCCAAGATAGTTTGAATGGCATCATGATTTTTTGTTTTGGTGACAAATTGTTTAGAATAGACCTGCACTCAATTGATGGTTTTTGGCTCAATAAATTAACTTAAGATGCATTATGTCAAAATAGTTTCGTTTTTTTTCTTCATATAATTGATATTTAATTATCTGTGGCACATGTGATGATATGACCCGGGTTATCTGGAAATACATAAAAGTGGTTGTATCGGTTTGTTGTGTCAGCTTATATTCCCTTTTGTGGATTTGGATATAAAATACTTTGATCTTAGCCTTCCTCACCGTGATGCTACAGATGATAAAGTTTCCATTGAAAGTGTAGAAGCAACCCTCAAGTTTTCAGTATATGCTTCATATAGTTGTACACATGCAATTGATATATGATGATACATTATGCCAACGTTTCTTTGTTTGGAAATTTTGGTAAAAGAAAAGTAAAAGAAAGAAGAGTGAAGACTTGGGTTATGAATTGTAGAATTGGTTCTTCCCTTCTCACTGCAAAATTTCTACAATTTTACAAGATTAGAAGTATGTTCTGAAAATGCAAAGTAAAGTAAACATCATGATATTATATATAGAATGAAAATACGGTAAAACCGCGCGATCCGCGCGCGGTTATTACCTAGTATATATAAAAGCGCCAATGAGCACAAAGTTAAATTACCTTTATGCCCCCAATTTTGATACTGTTAATTCACAATTACCAAATTGCCACAATGTGTTTCCTATATATCCATCCTATCTATTCCACCTCCAGTTCTCTGGCTCTCTCTCTCATTCTTTCTCGCCGCTTGATAACCCTAACCCGCGCCGAGGTCTGTGGGGGAGGCCGAAAGCCTTATCATCAAAAGAAGATCGGTGTAGCCCTCCATGGCTCCCAGCATACGTCTCTCCGGCACGGCGGCAAGGTCATCTTCGACCCCTAGCTCAATGATTGATCGATTAGGATCAACAGGAAGGAGAAGAGGTTGTCGATTCCAACTCTCGGGTAACATTCCCTTGATCCAGAGTTCTCGCTTCCAATCTTTATCTCACCTTGATTATTTAGCACCTATGTTTTTCGTTTCCATGTACCCCTCTCCTTGATTAGGTTGCAAAGAAAAGATTAACATCAGAAAACTAATAAATTGGGGAGAAACTGAAACATGTGACTTGTGAGAGGATTTTACCTATGAAGACACACTCACGGTGCTCCGAATTGTGAGAGGCAAGGATGTATTTAAGGTGTTTGATGAATTGTCAAGTTAAATTGACTTCGTTTTTGTTATTAGATTTTCCAAGTTTTAGATAACATTTAGAATGACCCATCTCACTAATTTTGATTCAATTTGAATTCCTCCTGCTGGGAATTCGAGACTTGATTAATCTCAAAAAGACGAAGTGGTGTTAGACAAAATTAATGAGATTATGGGTTGTTGTTGGCTAATAGGGTACGCTTTTGCAACGCCTAAAATCAGTTGTAATCAAATCAATTGTGCGTGAAAGTGAGTAAATAACATACACAAATATGCTCAAGTTATAACTTAATTTTTTTGTTGTATGATCGAGTAATTAACCAACACAAATATGCTCAAGCTAACACTTGAAGTTCTTTGTTGTAGAATCCTAGGATACGAAGGCTTGTGCTGTCTTTTTCTTTAGACTAACACACACATTTTATGATGTTTTGAGTTATGGTCATTATCCTAGGGAGTTAGATGAAGGATTAGAAGTTTACCAAAAAAAAAGATTAAGAGACATTTTAGATTTTTTTTTCATCATTCAGTGAGTGAATGTTGCTTTTTATGCCTTATAATTTATCATTTCATATTTGATATAAATTACAGTTTTACATTTATCTCTTGTATGTTCCTTGTTTTGGATTCATAGTGTTTTCATAGCTATTAAGTAGTTAAATAAGGTGTAGTGGCTTGGAGAGGGAGTGAGTTTGAGGGTTTTTACACCATGAGGAGGGGAGAGTAAAACCCAACTTCTGTTGCTTTAATTTGAGTGGTACCCTTTGCTGCCAACTTGCGTATAGTTAAACTACCTTAACTTTGGGCTAAATTTTGAAATGTGTGATTATTAAGTAGTAGAATGCGTTAATAGATTTGTCGGATTCAAATTTAGAGAGCAAATGGATCATGTAATCATTCGTATTTGCTACATTCATGACCAATTTTTAAGATCTTCCGTTTTGAAAAAAGCCAATTTGTTTAAACAATGACGGTTGTCTTTTAGGCTTGTAGCATTAGATAGAGAAGTAGCCAAAGCATTGGAAGCTCCATTGCTGAATGAATTCTGATTTACCAAGAGATATGTTCAATGCTTTCAGATAGGCGAAGTGATCACAGGGACTGGACTAATCAGTAAGCTTAAACGTCGTTGTCATCAGAACATTTGAACCGGCATTGCTGACCCACATGTGGACAGAGGACAAGCTTCGTTGGCTTGAGATCAAGGCACGAGCTAGCACCAGAAACAAGATCCATAATATTGTTCGCAGTTATTTAGGGGAAAACTTATCTTGTTTTGTCACTTTTGTACAGCAAAGGAAAATAGATTTGGTATTGGCCATGTTTTATATTGTGAGAATAAAACATAGCATGATATTATATACTGTATTAGATAAAATGTTGATATAGCCTCTTTTGACAACATTTTGGGTTAAACTTCTGGATTATATACTAATCTATAATTAAATAGCTTTTTAATAGAATATTTAATTATTTTTATTTTGTTAATCTTTGATCATATTTATCAAAAAAAATTAACACAAATACCCGTGTACGAAGCACACAGGATAACAACTAGTATATAAAAAAAGAAAAGAAAAGCAGGCCAATGAAGTCAATGGCTTCCTGGACGTCAATGGCTTCCTGGACGTCGATGGCTTCATGGCCAGATCCACCACCAACAATATGAGATCTAGCCGTGCCATCCCCATAGCTGTACTCGCAAGGGCCGGATCTCTCAGATCCAAATTGTCCATGGCTATATCCGGTTTTCTCTACGCCGGATCTGATGAGTTTCACTATTCATCGTCTCTCCCAAGGTGCTCTCCCAAGATCTAAAGATGGTCCCCGGAGTGTCCTTTCAGCCCCACTGTTGGAGGACTCAATAGGCCTGGGAGATGGCGGCTCCCATCCCTCCCCCCTAAGCCGAATGGCGATCGACATAAGAGCCGCCGACCGCCCGCCAATGGCGATCTACCCTCTTCCGCCCTCCTCCTACCCTCCTCCGGCGAGGCTAAGAGCCGCCGACCGTCAATGATGGCCTTCCCTCATCCACTGATTTTGTTATTACCCCTCCTGAATAGGTAAATATATAAATGTGGTGATTAAACCAAGGGAACAAAAAATAGGGCACCAAACCATGGGTAACCCTAGGAAGATATAAGATGCAACCCACAAAAAACCTACGCCTATTTCCATCTCGTAAGCCTACCTCAGTATGGTAAAAGAAACCATATGCAAGTGGGCTTGGTTATATTTTATAAGCATAAAATCTAATATGCTTATGAAATAAGAGCCCAAGCCCAACATATACCCCTAACTAGTTACCCGGCCCACTCAAAAAACTTAAATCCCTAAAGACCGGTTCCAAATAACCCAATTTACACAAAAGTATGACAGAAGACTGGGGATCACTCCACACTCTCAAAAACCGAAAGACCAGCAGCTCCTAGATCGTCATTGTCCAGCAGACATAACCGACAGCTTAGACCACCAAAACAGGTACCTCCCATGCTCCCCGACACGCCTGGACAGACAGCATTAACCCGGATGGAATGTTTCTTCGTCTGTGGATGAATCTCCACCGTCGTCGATGTCAAAATCATCATTGAACTGGGCAGCATCAACCTTACCGCAATCGGGCTCCTTAATCCCCGACATAACCTTGTAAAGGTCGTCCATTGAAAGGGAGAGTTGCACATCCCCGGATATGCGTGATTTCGTGCGCCTTAGGAGATACGCACCCTTCCGGACGCCGTTCCTAAGCTTCCACCTCATGAGACCCTCCGGAGTCTTGCACTCATTCACTTCTATCTCCCCATCCCTATTAGCATATATGCCCATGTCCGCAGCCCATGATGACGCTACCAACTTAGCACAAGCAATGGACTTCTCTCGATTCGAGACCCCATCGACTGTCTCATTCTCCATAACCACAACAGGAGGAGTACCAACCAGGGAGGAGTTCACTTCTGGAGCCACCTCCATCCCCTTCCCGACATCATGGCACTCAAACATAGTCGAGTATGGTACCTCCGTTTGGATGCCACAGGAAACCGTAACAGCAGCTGCTGCGTGTTCAGGGCCAGCAGATTCCATCCTGTTCAAGTCCCCAGTTAGAGACTCACCCTCATTTATACGATCGCTCTCAATATGAGTCCCTTGAGAATTCAAATTGCTCATAGCAGCTGCCCCATTCAGTGTAACAGGCTCCACATTTGCAGCATCTAACGCAGCAGCCCCACTGTCCAGGTTCTGAGTGGCAATCTCTTCCGACCGAGCCCTCGGACATGAACCTTCCATATGCCCAAAAGAGTTACACTTTAATCAATTCCAAGGGATCCATTCAAAAATTATTCTCATAGCACACTCAATACCCATGTCACTTATCAGCTTCACTGATTTCATACGAGTTTGTTCGACAGTGACATCCACCAACAATCTGGCAAACGAAAGGAGCTCATTTGTAGCAGTATATTCATCAACACAAAGAGGCACTCCAATACCACTTCCGATGGTACTCAACATCAAATTTGAACAAAAGGTAGGAGGGAGATCAGGGATACGAACCCATAGCGACACAGTATCGAAGAAGCCATTGTTTCAGGAGGAGTGGTGACGATCCAATAGACCATGGACCATGTTCCATCACCCACTCAACATCTGCAACTGACTCAAATCGAAACACTAATAGCCCCGACGACTTGATGTAGATTTTAGGTTTTTTATTCTTCCAGGAAGACTCCGTGAAGGATGACAGCGCACGACCAGAGATCTCAGGCCCCATGACAGCACCCAGAAGAGAAGCTTCCCAAGAGCCACCAGCCTCAGCAATATCCTCATGGTTGTAGCGGATACAATCCCCATTAACCTGGGGGATGAACCTCAGCCTCTCCGAGATGGCACCCCGTCGATTTCCTCGAGTAACCTGCGCGAAGGAATGAGATCCGCGCCTCTGGCCCCAAATCGCCCTACCTCCAGGACCGGCAAGGTCAGGCTTTGGGTAGCCACCAGCTTTCATCTCGTGTGGGTGCAAAGGGGGCGGCTTAGCACCCTCCTTCGAGAGCGAAAGCAACGCCCCAGAATTCGCACCCCCACAAGAAACCGGGGAAAGGGGAGGATTACCAGAAGCGTGTTGAGACCCCTCCCGCAGATTGGCCCCGACCTCCGCCGTCGACCCACCCCCGGTCGGAATCTCCTCACCGTCAACGCCATTGCCCAGATCTGCTTGGCCCGATGGCGGCGCCTCTGAGTTGAAGAGAGAGGAGCGCAGTTCTTGTTCAAGCTTTTTCTTTTCATCAAACCCTAGCCCCGAACTAGATCCCGACTCGATCTTCTTGCCCTTCTTCTTGGCCATTCCTGAGGAGCCACCAGACGGCCACCTGGAGGGTGAGCCGACGTCGGCGAGCCGCCCACTAACACTCCGTTTGGAAGATGGGATTTGATGGGATTTTTAGGGAGGGAATAGAAGGGAAAATGAATTAAGTGTTTGGTGGACAATTTGGAGGAATGGAAGAGATTTTAAACTTTAGTAACCACCCTATTCCATGAGATTTCACACCACAGGAAATTGGTGGAATTTGATGGGAAAGTGAAATTTTTTCCCTTCTCTTCCCTTCCCTTTCTTAAATTTCCAATCTCTCCCCTCCCCTAAAATACCCACCTGCCAAACAGACTGTAAGGGTGATGGAAATCGCCCAGGGAAATCGCCCCTGATTTTGTTCTTACCCTCAAACACAATCGCCACCCCCACAAAAGAAAACCAAAAAATAAAAGAATACTTGCCGGATTTCATTGCTCAAATCCAAGCCTTCAAGGCTAGATCTGAATCTGCACACAACAAATATGTGTCTGAGTTTCTCTTCTCCCCTCTTGATTTCTTTGCTTTAGTCCAGGTGTCCTCTGATATGAAGGATTCAATTCAACCCGCTCCCCCACCTTCGTCGATCCTCAACTCCCGTCCACCCAAATTTGAATTCTTTTCCCGTGACGTGTCACCTTGGCCCCACCCTTGCTTCAGATCACCTCCATCTCACACACCGTTTGAGCCAATGTCATCAGAAGATTTCCGTCCCCATCTGTGCATTCAGCCTCCGCGGTTGCAAATCCGGCTTTATCGATCGTGCACTCATACTACGCAATTGTGAAGACTCATCGTGCAAAGGGCGAGATATTGACCGAGCATATAGCAGTTCTGATTCCAATTTGCTACATTCTGATTATTTAATTGGGATCTTGTTAGATACACCACAAATGATGGTTAAGGATTTCCACGTCGTAATTAACGTGCATGCACGTCCTTATTAACGTGTAGGTGCGGAAGTTTGTACGTCCTTTGGAAAAGTGGATTTGCATGTCCTTAGCAACGTGCAAGTCTGCACGTTACTAAGAACGTGCACGTTTGCACATCATTAACAACGTGCAAGTTTGCACGTAGTCAGCGACGTGCAAACTGTCTCCGCTTATGGTTGAAGGATTAGGGTTGGGTTTAGGGTTAAGGTAGGGTTTAGTGTTAAGGTTTAGGGTTAAGGGTTAAGGTATAGGGTTAGGGGTTTAAGCCGTTCCGAGCCATTCCGAGCATTTAAGGTTTAGGGTTTATGGTTTCAGGTTTAAGGTTTAACACTAACATCAATCAATTTGGAATAAAAATCAATAATTGTTAAGGTTTTCATTCAAATAATATGCGAATAATGTTACAGGGCACGGTAAAAAAAAAGGTTTACATCCATATTTGTAATAGACTAGTGGAATAAAATCTAGACAAAGTGTAAAGGGCGACCGGACTCGACACGTAAGGCTCGGAATCTGTCAAACTGAGCTTGAAAAGAAGCATCCCATCCTTCGATGCTCGATTGATGATGTGCAACCCATTTTGGTGTAGGCGGCGAAATAGGAGCGTTAGGACGCAACTAGATCTATGAGAACGAAAAATTAGAGTTAGAGTATTGACATATAGATGAAAAGTAAGAATAAGTAATATAAGACGTTTGGAGTCGTACCGCGGCAAAATGGTCTTGGTTTCCGATGCAGGCTAAACCAAGGGTTGCTGATTGAGGGTTGTTACTAGGTGTCAGCGAGGACATGTGGAGACATGTGAACGGATGATGCCAAGCTAGGACGACGAGAGGAATCTGATATATTGTTATACTAAACCCATGATGGGTAGCTCTATCTAACGTCTCCTATCACCATGCACAGGTCCCGCCCATCTCTGGTTGTCGACGAACTGCTGGAATGAGTACCCTCCCATATAACAACCGACGTAGAGACCGGCGTGATCCTCCAAGTGATTGCATAATAACGTTTTCAGTTCTGGGAAAGCAGACTCGTCGATCGGTGATGTCAATGACGCCAGAGCACGGTAGCCACAATGACCATCTCCAATAGTGTTCCTCACACCCTGAATATGTCCGAGCATGAAGGGATCGACGTTGTTTCGACCCCAGTTGAACCCTTTGAACACATCATCACGTCCACGTCGAGATGTGGTCGCTGGTGGATGATGTCGAGCAGCACGTGCTTCTTCCCTCTTAAAATTTGCCCTGAACTCCTTGTATGGCAACGGGTTGGTTCTGCAGGCATTCCTCGGCCCCCGAGGCCTCCCTTTCGATTGGACGCTTGCAGATGAGGGTGGATGGAGTTCATCATCGCATACATTGTTAGAAGCCGCGTGTGAAGATGACAGCTCATACGGGAGTGGGGCGTCGTCGATGTTAGTCCATGACAAATCTATCCAGAACGGGTGGATGTCCTCAGCGGGTATCAGAGTACCGGAACTGACTTACGCCTGAATCTCATGGACACAAGGAATCCCGTAACAAACCCTCCAATGTCGGTCCGTGCATTCCGGAGGAATGTTTTGGTTTACGACATCCTCCCACAACTTGTAAAGATAGTCAAAGCACTTTTTGGAGATTAAAGTCTTTACCTGATAAAAAAGGTTGACTTTATGCACCCTCGTTGGCCATTTGAAGCAGTCGATCTCCAAAGCAGTTTGCAACTCATGCAGTTGGCAATCATTGACTCTATGGATTGCATCTATGACGACGCATAAGTCACCAGTCGATGAGTGAAGTGCCTCCTTGAGAAACTTGTGTTGACCCTCAAATTTGTACACAGTTTCACGTAAACATTGAAGTCCATACCACTAAATGTTTGATGACATATCATATTGTAATGGAAGATAGGAAGTACGGTGTACCTGTTTGTTGTACGAGTGCCGAAATGTAGAACATTATATGTGTAGCATCGTACGATGTTCATTCTGTACAGAAGCCACAACGCCTCTAAATATGCCATCACACCTGGGAACGCCATCTCTTGTGTAGCGCCCGACGAGTCGGTTGAATGATTCCTCCGACTTCGATTGGAACAACCCCCAACAGCTGCCCTTGAAGAAGCCAGCATGACTTAAATTCTTTATGATCTTCAGTGTAGCTTCCTCACATCTTCTCATCACGTGTACGGTGTACCCACAAAAGGAGATGTTGAACATTGGGGAAGACATCATTTAGCACCGCCAAGAGTCCTAGCTCCCGATCAGTCATAATAGCTTGCGGCTGAACAGTCCCAAGCAAGATCTGAAGCTGACGCAACACCCAAGCGTACGTGTCTTCGTTCTCGTGCGACATGAAAGCATATGCGATGCAGTAATTATGGCCTGAGGGTGTGAGCCCGACCACCTCGCACAATGGAATCCCATATCTGCAAGTGTAAATATGTTACATGTGCAGTACTTTATAATTGGCTAGATGTGTAATGATGTAATCGTAATTGATTGACTTACACATTTGTTTTGTACGTGCTATCCAATATGATGACGTAATGGAACCTTCAGAGTAGCCGTATCCCATCAGGGTGCGCTAGGAAGAGGTCGCTCAAGACGTCGTTGTCATCTGAATGTCGTCTGAGCTCGTGGTATTAACCTCTTTCCCGCAGACAATGCAGAGTATCTTGGGTCATCGTCCGACTACCCCTTTCTTCGGTGGCCATCCTGTTGAGCGTGTTGGTAAGGGAACACGATGACGTGACACTTGTGCCATCCAACTGCCTCAATCCGTATCCAATGGATTTTGGAGGAGTACCAATTTCCTTCATCCATCTAGCCATCTTCTTTCCCCCCTCTGTCATCTGTCCGGCGATGGCGTGACCCTTCAAGCTCGTGGGAAGCTAGTGGTTATGAATACCGTGGGTTACCGTCATAACCCAGTGACCCGGGGAGCGTTCGTGCCCGTGTAGAGAGAATGAACATCCGTTCACTTTCGATTGCGTGCTTCGGAGCTTCCTCCCACGTGGTCGGTACTCCCCACACTACTCGCAAGCAAGGAGAACCCCGCTTGGACGGTTTGATGCCCCCGTCTAAGACCGCTTGATTACTAAAATCATGCAGTGTTTCAGACCCAAGTCCTTGAAATGCGTAACCATTTCGTTACGGTCATTGCAATCCTTTGGGTCCGAGAACTCAGGTGTGAAGTCTCGAAACTGTAATAACATGAGTGGAAATATAAACATAACGCAAGACATATGGTATATAATGAACTATACGGAACGTATCTGTACCTGGCAAACTTGGAGACGATGACTGTCTTGCGATTCGGCCATAGGGATACTAACCGTGGCGGAATATATCAAACTACGTCAGACTTTGTTTTGGAGAATGCGGATTCATGCTATCCCGCTCCGCTTCAAATAGACAGTTGTGCGTCAAAGGTACGCGAAGGTGCACGTTCAAAAGAACGTGCAACAACACAAGTGGTCAACGACGTGTAAGCACGTCGTTGACCACTGTTGTAGGAGGAAATCGAGTTCAATAAATAGAAATATAAATCAAACCAGATTGTGCCCACGCAGATAATTACAAGACTTCCTCCCGCTGTAGTAGAAGGTAGTCAGGATCGATCCTCGAGGAGGCGTGTCAGCGGATCTCAGATAGCTAGGAGAATCACGTCCAGAAAATGACTCAGAGTACTCCACCTCGACTAGGGTGTAGTCGACAGGGGCTAGTACAATCGATCTCTAGCAGCAGAAGGCACATGGAGTAGTCGACGTCGACAAGCTCTCCTCGACGTCGAGTAGCCTTGTCATAGTCAAGTACCTGCAGAAACACAAACGACAACGATCTCGCTTGATCGAGTAATTAGTGGTTGACGTCGACCAGTTTGGTCGAAGTCGAGTAGATTCGCAGAAACGTAATAAACAATAACCAGGGTTGCAGATTTCAAAATAAACAATATATGAAAGAAAATTTCTAAGATCGGGGTTTGCAACAACGATAACCAAACATGTATAAGGCAAGATAAAGAGAAATAATCATGCAAATCACATCAAAGGATCAAGCTTTCGCCTTTTCCAACAACTAGACAACTCTTTCAAGATACCCTAATTGTATCTACCAATTTTATGATTATAATCCAAGTTGTTAACCTGAATCTCTATTAATTAGGTAATAAACATGATGTGGATCAAGATGGCCTTCTGTGGGTCAAACAATGATCTTGATCCAGGCCAGCTCTCAAGACTGATTCGAGGGCCATTGATGGCGAAGAGTGTCATCCTCAAAAGGAGGAAGAAGGCTCCACCATGGAACAAGGTTCAAAGGAGCGAGGTGAGCTAATGTTCAAGTTTGAGTTCGTTCTTAATGGGTTGACAGCATATTGACGTCTTAGTAAAATGGGTCGTTCGGAGTCCATATTTATCGGATGAGGTCGTACCATACCTTGTTAGAACGAGGACGAAAAGATCTACAACTTTTCTGTTGAAGGTTTCTCCAGAATCAACCTCGAGAATGGCCTAAATTCATCATCTTTACAGATGTCACTGTTTGGACGAATTTCCACATATTTATTTATTTATTTTAGAATTTTAATTAATTAGATATATTTATTTTATGCAATTAGGAAATAATAAGGTGGAAGGAAAATATCTCATCTAGGCAATTCCTTTTCCACCAAGTTGTTAATTTTCTATCCTTAGTTAGTTTTACTTATCTTAGGAAAGATTTACATATCTTTAGATTATTTGATTTATCTTCAGTTACCAAAACTCTATCTTTTGCACAAGATAGAATTGGTATATTGTCTATTTAAACTCATGTTTTACATTAAATGAAAATTAAATTGGAATTATAATTGAGGAACCCTTTAAGGATTAAAAGGTTCCCTCGATTCCCAATCCAAAAGCCTTCGATATCAATTTATGTTCTTGCTCATCCGATACCAAACAAGATCTAAACACAATCCCAAACCACGCACAAAGGAGAAACCCATCCTAAGAAACCGTCGCTGGATCAGAGAAGCTGTCGCTGAGTTTGCCCAGAACCGTCGCCACTGTCCGGGCCGCCACGCGGCTCCCTTGGCCGCCCCGCGACCATCCCAGCGACCGTCGCTGCACACTTCCAGCTTCCGCCGCTGTTGCCTTTTTATTTAGTTTTATTTACTTGTTTTTCTTTTCTTTCACAATAGTTCAAAGTCTTTATTGTAATTAATTGTAAACAACGAGAATAGCAAGGATAATTGCAAGATCGGGCCATCAAGAGTTTGGTGTTCTTCATCCTGAACCCACAGGCGAAGGATCGGGGATTCTAAACGTATCAAGACATAACAAAGATAGTGGATGATCAAAATATGATAAAAGTCGAATCTTTACCTCAAGCATGCATGGCTATCATCGGGCTCACCCCGACCCTAGAAGTAGGTGGACTACTCGCTCTTCATCATAGGAAAGCTCGTCAATAATAAAAGAAAACTAAATGGCATTAATAAAATAAAACTAGGCTTACAACCGATCGAAGGCAATTCCGCTCTCGCCAAACAAACTCCACTCGGCCACAAGCTCTCTCTCTACTCCTACTCGCTATGAATTGTGTGTTGGAAGATACCTAAAACTCAGCCCCTAGGGCCTTATTTATAGTGTTCAACCCTAGCTAATCTAGGAAGGAACAATCCTATCTATATCTAAATCTTTCTATCTAAAAGCATAAGATAAAACTTGGATTTAAAGGAAATAAATCTATAAGGAAACTATCTAATGTGGATAAATCCCTCTTCCTCTTGATAGATCTTCATGTGGATAGATAGAATTCCACATATCTTCACTTGCAAGTAATCTATCTTCTCGGCACACACTCGATCTCGACTCGGACTGACACAGGTGCGTACTCGACGTCGACCAAGTCACTTGACGTCGAGTATGTGTGTTGTCTCCGTCTTGTGTACTCGAGCTCGGGTGAATCTGTGGACTCGACGGGTATTCAACGTCGACTAGGTGTACTCGACGTCGAGTGGCTCTGGGATCCTCGAGTGGATCTCTGCTCGACTTCGTGTGAATTTGACTGAAGTTACTCGATATCGACTAGAGTTGGTCGATATCGACTAGTCTCTGTCGAGTGATCCTTCCTTGATTTCAACTCGATTTGTCCTGGTTCAGCTGCTCCTTGACCTTGGACTTTCTGTAGTTGTACTCGAGCATCTTGATGATTTCTTTCCTTTCTTCGAATTGCTGTAAACTGCCTCGATTTCTGCAAAATTAAACAGAAACTAGTGTAGACCTCCTTATTTGGCAAATAAGCATAAACTACATAGATTCTGTACTATTCTAACCCAACTGTATGAAATGCATGCTGAAATTGATATAAAAGTTAAGGTAAAACATGACAAATTAGGCTCACAACAAACACCCCATACTTAAGCTTGCTTGTCCTCAAGCAATACTTTTAATGGTCATTTAGGGGAAGAATTCAAACTCTCAACATATTAGATTTATTCTTAGATAACCCTGCAGTCAATTACCATCCTAAAAAAGGTACTAATGCCACAAATTCATGCCTGTGAATAAAAGCAAAATCTACTCACAAAAGGAGGGTTATGCACAAACATTTTCATATGTGACAAAGCAACAATAATCAAGTGGACTTTAATTAAGCTCAATAAGGAGTGGATTGGTAAAAGGCTTAAGGTGGGAAATTTTTGGCAATGTGGTGCTAATGATCCGGGGAAATGGAGTAATTTCCAAACTTTCATACCACATTCCTTCTTCCTTTGATTTCTAACCTTTCTCTCAATCGTTCATTGCTTTTTAAATACTATGCCTTTACTGCTCTAACCTCAGCACTGTCTTCTCGTGAGTCGCAAACATGGGTGTCATGAATGACACTAGATACTTAGTGCTTCAGACTCCTCACCTTGGTGTCCCATCCTACGGAACTATTATCTCAACGCAGGCAGGGTCGATCTACCTTTATCTCCTAAGGTGATCGGATTTTCTTTCACTCATTAAATTTTCCATAAATTTGAAACCTTCCCGCCAAACTCCATATACGATATATAACAACACAAACACCATATAACAATCTCCATAATGTGACATCATTCTCAACATAATCCCAGATAGGAAATAAGGTAAAGAATGACAATATTTAGAACATGTGGAGCAAAATATGAAATAAGGCATATTATGGCTTTGCGATGCATAAGCATAGGTAAGGCCAGGATATAGAATAAGCTCATATGGAAAATATAAAGTCCTCCGTCCTCTTATCATGCTTATGTCAAAAGCAACTTCAAATTTTTCCTCCTTTCATGGTTTTCAAGAAATATGCACTTCATTCATTGTGACTTCCCTTTACTAGGCAATTTCATGCTATATCTCTAATGAATCCAATTTTGCATCGTTGAGCTCAGTAAAATCTTCCATGACACTAATTAAAATTTTTGATGGGGGTGATTTTTCAAACTTTGGAAATCATGCATATAAGCACATAGATTGATAATGAATTCCAAAGTAGCCATGTATAAGCAATTCGAGAAATAAATCATAAATATGCACATATGGTCAAATATAGTCAAATATGCACAAAGTAAGCCCTTCCCCCACCCCATACTTAAACATTAAAGTGCCCTCACTTTATAAAAACAAGGGTAAAGAAAGAGACTCACTAGACGGGTGTGCAGAACGTCGGAATCGAGTGCAAATGTTGCCGCAGAAGTGGTCGACATCGAGCAGACTAGTCGACGTCGACTAGGTCTACTCGATATCGAGTAAGGTTGAACCTCAGGATGGCCTTTCTCCTCGACCACAGGTTCGTTGCTCGTGATGGGTGGTCGACGTCGAGTAAACTACTCGACGTCGAGTACTTCTGTAGCTTTTTTATACCTGCAAGTTCTGTTAGACAGATATATCCACAATAGTAAAATCCAAAAAATAGTGTTTCAAAACCAAAAGCAAAACCACAAATAATGTTTAAAAAGTCCTAAAAATTGATTGTCTTTATTACAAGCTCTAGACTTTATAGTCGCTAGACCGACTTCTTCATTGTTGCTCAAGAACCTTTAATGTGGGGCCCTTCTATGGCTGACCCTTCTCCTGGATCATCTAGGTCCTGATTGTAGTACCCAAGCTCCGCTGACAGGTCATCGTCCACATGGATGTCCCTACCCTTCTTCTTCTTCTTCTTCTTCTTTCCGGCCCTAATCCTGCGTACGTTAGCTCACCACGGGGCCTGGTCCCCTCTAAAATTATTATTATTCATATTGATGGATGGAGGAGAGGTAGGAATTGTAATTGATCTTACCTTTTCGTGCCCAAAGCAGCAATCTTTGGGCTGAGGGTTAGTCGACGTCGAGTACAGAGACCCCATAATTAGGCTTATGGCAGGTCTGGAGCTCGTCAGAGGAAGTCGACATCGAGTGGGAGTACTCGACGTCGAGTTGGGTAGTCGACGTCGACCAGGTTTTGTCGATGTCGAGTTGTTTTTTGGTGCTTTCCTCCGTTGTTGTTCGCTCATCCCCGTGGTTGCCTATGCTCTTTACCTCCAGCCATGGAATTTCCTCCTTTGTAGGGCCTAAAGAGAAGTCTAAGACCTCGTTACCTATCGTAAAGGTGAGCAATCTCTTCCTGACGCTGATGTTGGCATTTGCTGTAGCTAGAAAAGGTCTACCAAGAATAATAGGGCAAGCAAGATCTTCCGCCATATCTATAACAAGAAAATCTGCGGGAATATAGAACTTATCAACCTGGACAAGGACATTATCAACCATACCTGTATGGATTACCACTGTATTGTTTGCCATGTATAGCTTGGCATCCACAGGCTCTAGTGCTCCTATCTTCACCTTTGACCAAATTGATAAGGGCATGATGCTCACGCTTGCTCCAAGATCACACAATGCCTCATATCTATGTTGTCCAAATCCCACAGTAATAGAGAACTTACCAGGGTCAGGTATCTTCTCAGGGAAATCCATCATTTTGCAGTCGCTTGCGATTTATGTGATTGATCGCTTGTCGCTAAGGATCTCCTTGAGGAACTTGACGTATGCATGCCTCTCATGAAGAGCTTCTGTAAAGGGAATTGAAATGTTTAGTTCCTGAAGCATCTTAACAAAGCGTTTAAACTTACCCGCAGTGGGATCTTTCAGCGCCTTGGAAGGGAATAGAAGCGTCTTCTTTGGTTTCGGAGCAGAATCAGCCTTTGGAGGTGGTGCAGAGTGATCGACGTCGGCTGGGGTGTCCTCGACATCGACTACAGTAGTCGACGTCGAGTGCTGTTGTCAAGTAGAAGTCTCCTCGTCGACTTTCTGGTCGACGTCGAGTGAAGGTTGGTCGACGTCGAGTGGATTGTGGTCGACGTCGAGTAGATCGTGGTCGACGTCGAGTAATGGTTCAACCTTGCCTTTCTTTGCTCCGCTCTCTGGCTCGTGTATTTGGTGCCCGCTCCTTAACTTTATAGCGGCGACTTGTCCGGATTGCCCCTTAGGATTTAGATCTGTATGCCCAAGGAGCTTTTCGGATGGCCTTGGGATCTGTACCGCGAGTTGACCTATTTGGGTCTCTATTTTCTTTTTCAAGATGTCCCTCTCCCCAAATCTTGTATTGAGGCTGTGGAGTTGAGTCTGGATGGCGCTGGTAGATTGCTGGTGTTGTGCCTGGTTTCTCTTCATCTTGTCGAGGATCATCTATAGATCATCTTTTCGCTGGTCCCTCTCTGGATGTCCTGGAGCTCTGTATGGTTGGGGGTTCCTAGGGGCAACTTGATTCCATTGTGGTTGATAGAATCTTTGGTCCCCCATATGACGATTGGGACCCCCTGCGTAAGCTACCTCCTCATGAGTTTCTGGTAACATGACTTGCTCCGTATGTGGGCACTTCGGGGTGGTGTGCTGCTGTGAACCACATTCAATGCAAGGTTGGTTAACAGATAAAAATTTGACTTGTTTAAGAAGTTTACGGTTTTGGTCCTTGTAGAATTGCTCCTTGACATCAGGATCAATCTCCTTAGAAGGCTCATATAGGGGCATGAATGGGGCTGGCCCTGCATAGGTGTTATCGTCGTAATTCGCAGGAGCCCCATAGGTGTTGTCGAAGTTGGTGAGTCGTTCGATGGATGCCCGCGCCTCTGTTGGAGTTTGTGTGAGGTATTCGTATTGCGTGTATTAATTGATCCTTTCCGTGCTGGCTAGATCAAGAGAATTGTAGAAAATCTCTTGAATTACATATGGTGGCTGCCCATTAGTAGGGCAGGATCGCAGCAGATCCTTGTACCAATTCCATGCTCGTGCCAACGGTTCCCCAGGCTTTTGTTTGAAAGCTGTAATCTTCTGGCGTAGGAGCGCTGTCTTAGCAGGAGGAAAGAATTTGTTAAGAAACGCATTCCTTACCTCAACCCATGTTGTGAAGGATCGTGCAGGTAGTCCTTCAAGCCACTTTAGTGCTGGACCTGCAAGAGACCAACGAAAAGCTTTCATTCTGACATATTCAAGAGTAGCACCTTCAGCAATAGTTTGACACATGTCAGAAAAAGTGGTAATATGAGCGAGAGGGCATTCATTAAATCTCCCTTCAAAAGCATTATTTTTAATTTCAGTAAGGAAAGCAATGCGAATTTCAAAGTCATTAGGAAGGACTAGAATAGCCGATTCAGGCACTATCAGAGTCGGGTGCATGTAATCCTTTATAGTAGTTGGATATATGGCAAGCTCAGCCTCTGCCTGCCTCCTTTGTTCTGCTTCCCGCTTAGCGCGTGCTCTCTCAGCGGCGAGAGCAGCATTGTTGGCTGCTAGCTCCCTTTGAATCTCTCGATCATCTGAGCTTGTGTTTCTGCAGTCGCCATGACTTTCTTTAGTTTAGAGTGGATGCGAAGAAGGCGTTCCGGATCATCTAAGGCGTCAAACTCAGGTGGTTGACCAGAACGGCGCATATACCCGCAAAAGAAAACTCAAGGAAAACATGAAATAAAGCTACCTAAGGCGCGAATGATTGCTTTCCTGGCAACGGCGCCAATTTGTTATAGGAGGAAATCGAGTTCAATAAATAGAAATATAAATCAAACCAGATTGTGCCCACGCAGATAATTACAAGACTTCCTCCCGCTATAGTATAAGGTAGTCAGGATCGATCCTCGAGGAAGCGTGTTAGCGGATCTCAGATAGCTAGGCGAATCACGTCCAGAAAATGACTCAGAGTACTCGACCTCGACTAGGGTGTAGTCGACAGGGGCTAGTACATTCGATTTCGAGCAGCAGAAGGCACATGGAGTAGTCGACGTTGACAAGCTCTCCTCGACGTCGAGTAGCCTTGTCATAATCAAGTACCTGCAGAAACACAAACGACAACGATCTCGCTTGATTGAGTAATTAGTGGTCGACGTCGACCAGTTTGGTTGAAGTCGAGTAGATTCGCAGACACGTAATAAACAATAACCAGGGTTGCAGATTTCGAAATAAACAATATATGAAAGAAAATTTCCAAGATCGGGGTTTGCAACAACGATAACCAAACATGTATAAGGGAAGATAAAGAGAAATAATCATGCAAATCACATCAAAGGATCAAGCTTTCGTCTTTTCCATAAACTAGACACCTCTTTCAGGAAACCCTAATTGTATCTACCAATTTTATGTTTATAATCCAAGCTGTTAACCTGAATAAATATCTATTAATTAGGTAATAAAAATAACAAAGATAGTGGATGATCAAAACATGATAAAAGTCGAATCTTTACCTCAAGCATGCATGGCTATCGTTGGGCTCACCCCGATCCTAGAAGTAGGTGGGCTACTCGCTCTTCATCATAGGAAAACTCATCAATAATAAAAGAAAACTAAATTGCATTAATAAAATAAAACTAAGCTTACAACCGATCGAAGCAATTCCGCTCTCCTCAAACAAACTCCACTCAGCCACAAGCTCTCTCTCTCTACTCCTACTCGCTATGAATTGTGTGTTGGAAGATACCTATAACTCAGCCCCTAAGGCCTTATTTATAGTGTTCAACCCTAGCTACTCTAGGAAGTAACATTCCTATCTATATCTAAATCTTTCTATCTAAAAGCATAAGATAAAACTTGGATTTAGAGGAAATAAATCTATAAGGAAACTATCTAATGTAGATAAATCCCACTTCCTCTTGATAGATCTTCATGTGGATGGATAAAATTCCACATATCTTCACTTGCATGTAATCTATCTTCTCGGCACACACTCGATCTCGACTCGGACTGACACAGGTGCGTACTCGACGTCGACCAAGTTACTTGACGTCGAGTAGGTGTGTTCTCCCCGTGATTTTTACTCGAGTTCGGGTGAATCTGTGGACTCGACGGGTACTCGACGTCGACTAGGTGTACTCGACGTCGAGTGGCTCTAGGCTCCTTGAGTGGATCTTTGCTCGACTTTGTGTGAATTTGACTGAAGTTACTCGATATCGACTGGAGTTGGTCGATATCGACTAGTCTCTGTCGAGTGATCCTTCCTTGATTTCAACTCGATTTGTCCTGGTTCAGTTGCTCCTTGACCTTGGACTTTCTGTAGTTGTACTCGAGCATCTTGATGATTTCCTTCCTTTCTTCGAATTGCTGTAAACTGCCTCGATTTCTGCGAAATTAAACAGAAACTAGTGTAGACCTCCATATTTGGCAAATAAGCATAAACTACATAGATTCTGTACTATTCTAACCCAACTGTATGAAATGCATGCTGAAATCGATATAAAAGTTAAGGTAAAACATGGCAAATTAGGCTCACAACAACCACGTGCATTTTTGTACATTCAAAAGAACGTGCAATAATTAGCAACGTGCAAACCCTAGCCTAACCCTAGCCAAACCCTTCCAAAACCCCTTGGTTCGTAATTTCATTAGCCAAACCCTAACCGAATATCTTGTTTCGTAATTTGATTAGCCAAACCATTACTGTAGTAGATAGAAGTACAGAATTAATTATTATTCCAGTACTCTACTCAATCGCTGCTTAATTTCTCAACTGCAAACAGTCTTAACCATTAATAATCCGTACAACTTTAATTTAAGCCCTAGTCAAACCTTAACCCCAATCCCTCCCTAGACCTTACCTCCTAAGTCCCCAAACACGAGACCTAACCTCTAGTTCTAACCAAAACCTAGCTATCCAAAACCCCGAACCCGAGACCTATATGTAAAAGGGATTCATTCCGAATGGTTTCATCCATTCACCTAGTGTACTTTTTACTTGTAACTTGAGAATCAATTAAACATGACTGGACAAAATAATATAAACATATAATATCAAACAGTGAATATAAAATAAAAATATAATGTACAAACTACTACAAATATAATGTACATCACGGTGATCTAGTGGACCGTACAACATCATCCAATATCTCAATCAGCTCTTCGCACAACTAATCGAACCGAGGGTCGGTGGCCAGGGCCTGTAGATAGCCCTGTATCTCATGCATCCGGGCCGCTCGCTCCTGAGGGATAACTGCAGGCTGAGGCAGGTCCACCCATGGATCCATGGTGATCGGGTGGACGGGCGCAGGAGGGTCCGGATGACGCGGCGTGGTGGATAGCACGTACGACTGATGTGCATGGTTTTAGTCGTATTTTTCCATGTGTTTTGTCATTTATTTGAGTCATTTTCATAAGTTTTTCATTGAGTTTAGTGTCTTTGCATGTGTTTTCATATTTCATGAAAAATAGTTGTCTACACAAGCTTTTGTTTGTTTTACAGGATTTTGGGAGCTGTTTTGGAAGAAACTTTTAACTACGAAAAGAAGCGGAAGAGAATAAGGAGCGTATAGGAAAAAGAACGGAAGCAATCGAAGTTCAAACGAAGGAGATATGAGCATTTTTCCGAGACGTACCGACCCCATCCCGACCCCACCTGGGTTGGTACCGAGGCCCAATCTGGACAAGCGAGACAAGATAAGCAACAATGTGTTCATACCGACCCCCTTAGGGTCGGTACCGAGGTCCAGCGCTTCGGTATGGGCCGTCTGCGAGCATATTTGGTCCGAAATTAATTGATTTGTCCTCTTTTCTTAGATAGAATTTAGATAAAATTGATTTATTTCTTCTTCCTAAAATAGAATTAAATTATTTTAGTATAAATAGAACATTATGTTGAAACCCTAGGGGGATTTCTTTGGAGACTTTCGGCCCAAGGGGGCGTGATATACGTGTGAGAGAGGCGTTGGTTTTGTGACAGATTTCAGTGACGGTTTTCGACGTTTTGAAGTTTATGCAAGGTGTTTTCTTTCTTATTTCTTTTGTTTATGCTTTCTTTCATGAATTGTGAGTAATTCTTCTCTTTTCTAGGGTTGGGGTGATCCCAACGATAGTTATGTGTGCGAATTGGTATGAATTAGTGAATTGATTGATTTTATCTATCCTTTGTGCTTAATACTCAATGAAAATTGGGGAAATTCCTTTTTGCAATTAAATTGAAAGATTGAATTGTGAATTGGATAGTAATTAGAGTTTTGAAACGAAAGTTTTGACAACCTAATTAAGAATTGATAGTAAAGTTTATTATGTTATGCATTCATGTTTAAGTTTTTATGCATTTGAGTCTTTTTTCATATTTTAGTTACTTTAGTCTTGCTTTTAGTGTAAAAAAAAACAAAAAAAAAAAATTTCAAAAAAGAAAAAAAAATGCATGTTTATTTCATTTTGTCTTGGTTTTTATACCCTAACTTAGATTTCCTATGATGATAAACAATGACTAACTTGATCATGTAAATCCTATGACATGTTTGGAAGGTTTAGCCTAAGTCCTTGAAAATGTTTTTATGTGGATTGTGAACTTGTGATGAAATTGAGCACATATGATCATAGACTAAAGGTTGAAATCCAACAAAATTTGTCCTAGTGAGAATTTTGGCCATAGGGAGAACATTAAAAATCTCTCTGATTTCTTGAGTGTATTTACTCTTCCTATGCATCTCTAAATGTTGTGATGGTTATTCAAAGTCAATGCATTTATATGTTTATGTGAATGAGAATTAAATGATGTAGGCATCTTTTAAGCCAATTTTATCCTCTCTTTACCTACCCCGCATTATCTCTGCTTGAAGCCAGAACATTAGCCTGAGACCTTTATTTATAAGCTCCACGAAATTATCTTTAGCCGAATTGAGCCTGACCCCCATTTGGAAATTACGACTTAGAGTTGGTTGGAAGGATGGTTTGTGGAATGAATGGGCTTGTGTTTGATTTCAAGTGAGAAGAATTTTTTAATTTATTGCGTTATGGGTTAGTTTTATATTTTTATCTTGCTATGCATATCATGCAAAAGGATTTTTGTCTCACCCTATAAATGCACTATTGTCATTTGTATTCTTTTATTTTCATTCTAAAAAAAAAACGAAACTAAAAAAAAAAAAGAAAAAAAATTGAAAAAAAAGATGGAGAAGTATATGTTATGAATAAAGTGCATGAGCCAAATTTACCTTATTTCATTTCCTTTTGCAAGATTCGTACTTTTCAGAGGTTTATTGAGTTTGAGAGGTTGTGTTCTTCATTGGGATGTGTTGGAGAGTTTGGTTGATTCATATGATTGAGAGTTATGGTTTGGTTGAGTTGTGTTGGAGATTTAGGAGTCTTGATTCCCGGATTTTATTAAGCACCACATAGCCAAATAATTCCATGCCCTTTTATTTCTTACCAAGCCACATTACAACCCTGCCGAATGGAGTCTTCTTTAAAGTCTTCCATTGAGCGAAGTCCTCTTAATGGTTCTTGTTTGCATTTACATAATTGGTTGCGAAGTGGATTTACATTTAAATTGCAATGTTTATGAGTTTGTATATGGAATTGAGTTGAGAGTTGATCTTCATATTCTAAACACATTGAGAGTTGAGTGTAAACACATTATCCATGGGAGGTTGGATTTATAATGCCTATGCCTATGAATCGCTCATATATGTGTGATGACGTTAAATTTACTTGCTTTGCTTTGCTGCACCTTTATGATGTTGCTTTTAACAAGGGCAAAGACTTGAAGGATGTGTTGTAGTTATTGGTAATTGTTTGGTTATTGCTTGGGGACAAGCAAGTCTAAGTATGAGGTATTTTGATGTGCATGATTTTAGTCGTATTTTTCCATGTGTTTTGTCATTTATTCGAGTCGTTTTCATCAGTTTTTCATTGGGTTTAGTGTCTTTTGCATGTGTTTTCATATTTCATGAAAAATAGTTGTCTACACAAGCTTTTGTTTGTTTTAAAAGATTTTGGGAGCTGTTTTTGAAGAAACTTTTAACTATGAAAAGAAGCGGAAGAGAATAAGGAGCGCATAGGAAAAATAAAGAAAGCAATCGGAATTCAAACGAAGGAGATATGGGCATTTGTCCGAGACGTGCCGACCCCGTACCGACCCAACCTGGGTTGGTACCGAGGCCCGATCTGGATAAGCGAGACAAGATAAGCAACAGTGTGTTCATACCGACCCTAAGGGGGTCGGTACCGAGGTTCAGCGCTTCGGTATGGGCCGTCTGCGAGCATATTGTCCGAAATTAATTGATTTATCCTCTTTTCTTAGATAGAATTTAGATAAAATTGATTTATTTCTTCTTCCTAAAATAGAATTAAATTATTTTAGTATAAATAGAACATTATGTTGAAACCCTAGGGGGGATTTCTTTGGAGTCTTTCAGCCCGAGGGGGCGTGATATACGTGTGAGAGAGGCGTTGGTTTTGTGACAGATTTCAGCGACGGTTTTCGACGTTTTGAAGTTTATGCAAGATGTTTTCTTTCTTATTTCTTTTGTTTATGCTTTCTTTCATGAATTGTGAGTAATTCTTCTCTTTTCTAGGGTTGGGGTGATCCCAACGATAGTTATGTGTGCGAATTGCTATGAATTAATGAATTGATTGGTTTTATCTATCCTTTGTGCTTAATACTCAATGAAAATTGGAGAAATTCCTTTTTGCAATTAAATTCAAAGATTGAATTGTGAATTGGATAGTAATTAGGGTTTTGAAATGAAAGTTTTGATAACCTAATTAAGAACTGATAGTAAAGTTTATTAATTTGTGAAAATAAATTGATTGCTTTGCTACTTGATGCAAGTTGACCTCTTTAATAGATAAAAACATGATTTTTATGTGATTCATTGTGATGCATGCATGATTATTGTTGTGGTGATCCCTATGCCCTAGAATTCATTTATTATTGCTTTTATTCCCAAAATTCATCAACTATAAACCCCCATAAATCGCTACTTTTCACCTCTTCTTGCTACTCTTTGCCCTAAAACAACTAAATAAAGAACCGCTGACTCTCTCCCGTGGACGATCCTGACTCCCTATACTATAACGGAGTCTTGACTATAAATTTATTTGGTCGAGAAACCCTCTCATCAACGACCGACTCAGAGATGCGTACCACGCCATGTAGTCAGCAGTGACACCGGCCTGACAGTCCTCGCTAGTCCGCCTGTGATCACCCAGCCGGTAAAAGCGACCGTCGTCCCGCATTTATGAAATGTATGTAATAGAGTTAGAGTTTTGGTGCCATACATCGGCGACGATAAGGCGGTCGACCTCGTCCCGCATCTTCTTCACCTGCTCCAACTTGGCCGCAACGTTCTTGCGGGTAGGCGCCTTCGGAGGGATGAAGAAGATGCGGGACGCTGGACAGATCGCCACATAAGTGAGGGAAGTATGCCCATATCCTGCTGCCCCTCCTGACCTACCTCCCTCTCATGCTGCCTCTGCGACCCCTCTTGTGGCCCCCTACCCCCCCTGCATCTTCTCATGCCTCTCCTGTCCGTCGTCCACCCCCTCTACGACGTCAGGGGTGGTGTCATCCGCAGAAGCCAACAATATCGGCGCTCGTGTGTGGGAGGTCGAAGCCTCAGCATCGTGAGTGGCGGAAGTAGAAGCCTCGTGGACGGGGGGGGGGGAAGCTGAGTAGCCGATCGACCCCCACCAATCTCAGTGACGCACCTGCCGAGTACATCGTCGGACAGCATCGAAAGCTGCTGACCATCCATCGGATTGCCGGAGGAGCGAAAATCAGGCCGACCCTGCCAGAAGCTGTCATCCTCGTCGTATTGAGGGCTCCCCATGGTCTGCTGGGTGCCCTATGCAGACAGCAGCAGATCATCTACTGTATGGATCGACATCTCCTCTCTAACATCAGGTACCGTCACCCCCTCCGCTCCTTCCTCAACCATATCCTTACCCATACCCTCTACCCAAAGATGACTGACCGCTGCCCGGCCGTCGACCCTAACAACCCGTAGGGTACCATCAGTCCTCAGGAGCCTCGACGCCTGTTATTATGAAATGTTTAAAATTATGTTAGTTCCTGTATTACTTATGCTAATTCATTAGATGCGCGCATTTGGGTCATACATTTGTAACTTGTTCATTCTTGTAGTTTGTAACATGTTATTTCGTCTTTTAATGTATTTTTAATGGTTTTTAATGCCTTTCAATGGCTTTTAATGGATGTCAATGTCTTTTAACGTCTTTTAATGTCTTTTAATAGCTTTCAATTTATTTTATTGTCTTTTAATGTATTTTAATGTATTTTAATGACTTTTAATGTCTTTTAATGTCTTTTAGATACTATATTATCAAAACTATATTTTTAATGTCTTTTAATGTATTCTAATGTCTTTTACATAATGTCTTTTAATGTTTTTTAATTTCTTTTAATGTCTTTTACATACACATGAAATAACATAAAAACTATAAAAACTATATACTACAAAGTATAAAAATATAATAAATATTTCAAATAATGAAAACCATATTAAAAACAATAAACTATAATAACTATAATTTATTAACTATAAAAACTAAAAACTATCAACTATATACCATAAATTATAAAACTATAAACAATAAAACTATATTATAAAACTATATTATAAAACTATTAATATCAAATAAAATAAATAATTCAAATAACATACCGGTGGGGTCGGGAAAGGCGAAACCTCCATGCAACGCCGCTTCCGCGGCGGTAATAGGGCCTGCGTCTCCGGCACCGACTTCGGCACCACCACCTCCGCCGGCGGCTGCTCTCCGACCGCCACCTTCGCCGGCGCTACCCTATGATCCTTAGCAGCCCCACCACCACCACCCTCCGCCCTCTGCTCCTCCTCCGCCACCGCCTCATCCTCCCCACCACCACCACCCTCCACCTTGTGCTCCTCCTCCGCCACCGCCTCAGCCTCCCCACCACCACCACCCTCCACCTTGTGCTCCTCCTCCGCCACCGCCTCAGCCTCCCCACCACCACCACCCTCCACCGCCACACTCAGCGCCTCCTCCGTCTCCATCTCCATGGCCTCCACCTCCGATGTCGGGACCACCATCTCCTCAATCTCCGGCTCTCTCTCCATCTCTGTCTCTGAATCTCGCTCTCTCTCAGGCTCGGACTCTCGCTCTCACTGTCGATCTCTCGTCGGAAGCTCATCGACGTCTCTCTCTCTCTCTCTCTCTCTCTCTCTCTTTCTCTCACGATTGGGGAAATTGAGGACAAAGGGTCACGTTTTTTCATTTTTGAAAAAACGTGGTTGCACGTCGTTATTGACGTGCAATAATGCACATCGTTTTTTACGTGCAACCACGTTTTTTTTTTTAAATTACGTGCACGCACGTATGCACGTTTTGTGCCCTATCCAACCTGCACGTTAATTGCGAGGTGCATGCACGTCTTTATCAACGTGCTTGCACGTCGTAACTAACGTGCAGATTTACGGTGTATATAGTTTTTTCGTATAAGAGCATCAACAACCAATGGTTTTAGTTACGGTAAGGTCACTAAAAGGTAACCCCTCGGTTGTAGTTTAATCGTTAAGATAAGGAGATGAAAGAGGTTTTTTTTATTAGGTAGTAATTCAAGCGCAGACATACCTGAAACTCGAGAGGCCGACAAGTCGGTAAACGGATAAACCGTCAAACCTACAATATAAACCTAGAAAAAAAAAAGGGAAGAGAGAGGTAACCTCTTCCTTTTTGTAATTTTGCTTTCTTTTTTTTAATAAAAAATAAAGGAAAAGATACGATGGTCCACATAATCCAATCTACGGAAAGATTGAAAAAAGACAAGAGGTTTCTTATGGTCGTAGAACGAACTATTTAGGATAAGGTAGAAAAAATGAAAATAAATGTAAATAAAAAAAATAAAGGGGAATTATTAGTAAATACCCTACTTTGATATTTGGTTTGCAAAAATACCTAGTTTTGAAAACAATTACATCAATATATGAAAATTTGCAAAAATACATTATTTTATTCTCAAAACTACCCACCACCCAAAAAAATCAGGAAAAAAAAGTTCAATATTTTAGGTATTTTTTAATTTTCTGATATTTTTAAATTATATTAAATAATCAAATACTAATAAAAATATGAAATTAAAAAAAAAAAGAAAAAAGAAAATTAACAATCCCCTTCATCCGGACTATAGACCCGACCCCCAAATCCCAATCCCACTCCAAACCCTAACCAAAACACACAACCCTTCCCTATCCGGCTCCAGCGGCCCCAACCCCAGGACTCCGGCGCTCACTCCGTCACTCGCGTCTCCAGCTCCGTCGCATGCGCCTACACTTCCCCGGCCCTTACCCTCCGCGACCGACCCAATCCCAATCGCTAACAAGAACAAACAAGCACAGCCCGACAGTTGCCGCCTTTACCTTCCGACGCTGTGCGGGCATTCCGACGCAATCAGTCTCCGCCAATTTACCTGTAAATCCCTCTTCTTCTTATGCTCTGCTAAAATGGGGAATCTGGATTTCAGTAACTACTTTCATCTTTCATTGGCATTCTTATTCTAATTCAGTTTCGTTCTTGTAGAAAATTGAAGTGGTATTCGGGAATCCATGCCCCCGGAGCTTCTCAATTAGGTCCCAGGCAAGTTTGAATTTTGGGAATTTCGTTTCCAGTTCTCGACTTACTATCCACATTGCTTTGTGTTTATTATTTTTGTTGAATTCATGGAGTATGTAGGCTTCGCCGAGACCTAAAAGCAATGGCGAGACCTAAAAGCAATGGTTTTGCTAATACAATCATGCTTTGTTCTAAAACTGATCTTTGTCCAGGAATCACAAACAACATAGCTCAAAATCCATCCTTGTCTGTTGGATTTTTTTCTGTTTTGAGCTCCCCTTATATTGCTAATTGTGGATCATGCCCTTGTTTTCTCACTAGCAGTAGCTGCAGATTGGTAGTTGTTTGACTGATGATATGCTTTTATATGTATATTACCACCAATAAACAATCCTCCCTCTTGCTTGGTCAATTTCTAGGGGTTTCCCCCTTTTGCTTAAATTTTGTGGTTGTCCATCAGTATTTAGTTATTTGGATGGATTTTCTTTACGGTTTTTATTCATATTGATTGATAATTTCTTCAATCTGAATTTGAATGCCAGAGGTTACAGATTTGTGGGTTAAGGCTACAAAAATTACTCAAGAACTTCTCAGTAACTTCTATGACTATTACAAGAGGAGGGAAGGCGACAAAAGCAAGTCCTTCGGGGGCAAAGGGTAAAAGGAAGAGGATCCTTGAGTTAGATGACTCAAATGGCACGGAAGATGTGGATACTAGTACAAGCAAGTTGAAACCTAAAACATATACTCCTCAACCAAAAGTGCAAGTTAGTACAACTCATCTTTAATATAGTTCAAATCATTTCTCTAAGTTATTTAGTTAGTCTATAACTGAACTTCATCATGCAGGCGAAATTGAAATATAAGAGTGAAAGTATGTTTTATGGGAGAATAAACCAAAACTCTAGGCTTGCATATCTTCAGCTAATTGAGGACAAATTATCCCCTGGAATATGGCAGCTAGTTTTAGATGGGCCCTTTGGGAAAATTGTGAAGATGATAAAGTCAGTGAAGCTATCGTCTCAGCTGTTGCACCATGTGTTGTTTAGACAAATAGAGTGTAAAAAGAAATGGGAGACATGGTATGAAGTGGATGGGACAATCGTGCTATGATTTCATTGCTAAGAGGGACCAAAATCAGTATTGCAGAACTTTCGAATCTGTTCATAGACGCTGAAGAGAACACTACCCGAAAACTTAAGCTAGCTCTTTTGCTGATTTTGGAGGGTGTTATCCTAGGTGGCGACAAAAAGCGCTACGTCGACTCTGCACATGTGAAATTGCTTGATGATATGGATCGATTCGATAATTTCCCATGGGGTAGGATTTCTTATTTGGAGCTGCATGACAGTTTGAAGAATTCTCTAAGTAGTCGACTTGCAACCAATGCAAAATCACAAGTCAGTTCTTCAGCTTGTCGAACAGGGTATACCATGAAAGGTTTACCTCTCATTTTCCAGGTAAACGTGTGCATATAATAACGTTTTCTTTGAATGCTCTTGTAATTTGTTAATATTCATAGAAGTGGGTGTAAACTCACATGAATTTTCATTCTTACCTCATCAGTTAGGTTAATCATGGGATTGCACTCCCACTGGCTTCTTAGTTCTTATTGACTCTGATTGTATGATAATTTGGTGTTGTCATGTCATTGTTGTATATTCTTTTCAAATATAATATTGTTACGATGGGGACAAGATGTGGCTAGTTGGTGGTGTTGTGTTGTTGGGCATTTAGAGTAGAGGAAAAATACATGAAGTAATTTGTAAATGTTCATAGGAAAATGTATAAACTCACATGACTTTTATATGAACACAGATTTGGGTATTTGAAGCGGTCCCAGACATTGGCTCCAAGTGTGCAGCTATGCTTGATGAATGTGTCATTCCACGCTGTTTACGTTGGCACTCTGATGTTACACATGACCATGTTATGATTAGCACTTTGTTACAAAGGCACATGGAAGTCAAATCAATTCTTCTAGAGGAAGAAGGTGAAGAGAATATGTTAGACGAGTGCGATTTCTCTGATGAAGTAGTGGATGAGTACCTTGATGACCATGTGAAGAATCTGGAGGAAAATCATAAAAGAAGTGTTGACAGGGAACAAATGAAGGCACATGAACAATTCCCTATCAATCATGACATTGGTGCATCAAGCGAGATCCTGTCAGCATTCAAGGCATTGGCTGACACTGTTTTGAGGCAAGGAAAAGAGATAGCTAATAAGGTAGATAAGCAAGGAAATGAATTGTCCACGAGGATGCAGAGGCTTGAAAGGGACTTCACAAATCTAAAGAATTACTTGTCGAAGAGAAAAGATGGTGACTCTTCCAAGAAGGATGCGACGGATAGTAGAAGGGGTGAACCCGACAAGGAAAAAAACAAGGTATGACATCTTCAAATTTATAAGTTTATGAAATTGTGGATGTTCAAATTTTCAAGATTAAAAGTCATGTTTTATATGTTACTCACAAGGAGGAAGGTAGTTTTTTTACTTACATTGATTGCAAATTTAGCATGCATCTTCGGACTACGAATGGGATGACACCAATGAAGAGGTTGCCGATGGAAACCTGTACACTGCAGACCGCAGAAAAGAAGATGGAAAAGAGCTAGTTGTTGAGAAGCCAGTCCAGATAACCTATCTAAATAGATGTTCGAAAGATGTTCGATAAAACTAAGGGGCGGTAGACATATAATGGATTCTATTGATGGAGGAACGGCCCACCGATCAACGGGTGGAACAACATGCAGTGTTTCCTTGTAAACTTCTTTCAAGTGGTCATTTCTGAACATGGGATGGACAAGTTCAGCAACATTCACCCCCCTGTCCGCTGCTACGGCTATGGCATGTGTGCAAGGAATCTGATCAATCTGGAACCTCTTGCAATTGCATGTCCGACTGTGCAGATTGTTGTGAGCTGAATTTGCCATGTTTTACAGTTGCTTTTATATCATTTTCGGCATACATTTCATGCATTTGGGCTGAGATAATACAGAATCTATGTAGTTTATGTTTATTTGCCAAATTATGGAATCTACACCAGTTTCTGTTTAATTTCGCAGAATTCGAGGCAAATTACAGCAGTTCTGAGAAAGGTTGGAAAAGCTCGGAAATCAACTACGGAAGTCCAAGGTCAAGAAGCAGTGGAACCAGGACGAATCAAGCCGGAGCCCAACTTTACTCGATCTCGAGTTCCTTTACTCGATCTCGACAACAGTTGTCCGAGCACACCTAGTCGAGCAAAGCGTGGTCGAGAAACTGAGAGCCAGAGACAACCCGACTCCGGAAGCCTTACTCGATCTTGAGTAAACTGGTCGAGATCGACAAACCCTGATGCCATGTCCGGAGTCGAGGAGCTGTGCCAAGTCGAGAAGCCGAGGACGGAGACGCCGAGCACCACTTTACTCGATATCGAGTACACAACTCGATATCGACAAGATCGTCTGCGCCAATCCGAGCCAGTTTCGGGGAAGGGTCCTTGACAA
The DNA here is from genome assembly GCA_037127255.1 of Persicaria tinctoria. Taxonomy (NCBI): domain Eukaryota; kingdom Viridiplantae; phylum Streptophyta; class Magnoliopsida; order Caryophyllales; family Polygonaceae; genus Persicaria; species Persicaria tinctoria. Next base: position 34,527,248 of record JBANSL010000020.1, read on the forward strand.
CACCAGGCCACACAGAAGTCGAGATGGTTACTCGATATCGAGGACCTTTATCGATATCGAGGAACCCATCAGCGCCTGACCGAGCTTGATCGAGCAGCAGCAACCCGAGACGCCCAGCCAAGCCATAGTCGACGCCAGAGTTACTCGATCTCGAGTAAACTTGGTCGAGATCGAGGAGAGGTGTCCAGAGCCGCATTACGCGGTTTGCTGTCCTACGCGGTTTGGGAGTCCTTGGAGCCGAAGGAATCCGAGTTTGGCCGAGATCTATCAACTCCTATCAACACATAGAAGATTTACCTATTTTAGATATAATTTCCCTATTTGGATTTAATTCCTTTATTGCATTTATTTATCTTTAAGCCTATAGATAATTAGAAGTAGATATAGATAGAGATTTCTATCCTTGAATAACAAGGATTAGAAGGCTATAAATAAAGCCCATGGGGCTGATTTTAGATTCATTCAATTCACAAGTTAGAAAAGTAGTTCCACAGAGACGGTTTAGGAGTTCAAAGGTTTTAGGGTTTTGGCGTTCAACGAAAGTTGGAGTGCCGGGATTGTACAGACTTTGAATTTAATTTAATGCAAGTTTCTTTTCATACATCAATATCTGCTATTGCGATGAAGAGCGAGTAGTCCACCCACTTCTGGGGCTGGGGTGAGCCCGACGGTGGCCATGTAAGGTGATGCGGTAAAAATACAATCTTTTTATGCAATTCGTCTTCTATCCCTATGAGCATGATTCTTTTGCGAAATGTGAAGGTGATCCTTGTTTGTGTTATTGAAGCGAAAGTGATCTTAATGCAACTTGGGTTAATTATGTGAAAAGGGTTAGTAACAATTAGGGTTTATGCGAAAGCCTCTAGATGCCTATTTGTTAATAACGAAAGTTATTTGATGGAAAGCATGATCTTTTATGCCTTTATGTGTTTCTTTGCATGGTTATCGTTGTGGTGTTGATACCCTGGCTTTGGAATTCTTTTTATATATTGATTTATTTCTTCCGAAATCTGAGTTCTGTGATTCGATGTTGCAATTTACAAGTTTCTGTTTTGTAGTCGATCTCGAAGAGGCTTAGTCGATCTCGAGTACTGCTTAGTCGAGATCGAGTATGTGTTTGTCTGGATCGAGTTTCTGTTTGTGATTCTGAAATTAGTGTCGTTGCTGTCTTTAGTCGATCTCGAGTGCTGCTTTGTCGAGATCGACAAGTTTCTGTCTTTGCTTTTATTTCTGCTTTTGTTAGTTATTTCTATCTTTGTTTCGTTTCTTTCTGTCTTTCTATTTGCTTTTCTGTGAGATTTACAGCTACCTAGGATCTGCTGACACGCTTCCTCGTGGATCGATCCTGACTTCCCACTACTGCATAGGGAGGAGGTCTTGTAATTATTTATTGAGGCACAAATCTGGTTTGATCTATTTTATTATATTTTGAACTTGATTTCCTCCTTACAACAAATTGGCGTCGTTGCCGGGGAAGCTATCATTCGCGCCTTAGGTAGTTAAATCTCACGTCTACTCTGAGTTACTTTACAGGTGTATGCACCGTTCTGGTCAACCACCTGAGTTTGACGGCTTAGACGATCCAGAATGCCTCTTACACATCCAAGCTAAGCTAAAAAGAGCCATGGCGGCCGCAGAAGCACAGGAACAGCTGATTGCGAGGCTTACAAGGGAAATGGCCGCTAAAGATGCTGCTATCGCCGCTGAGAAAGCAGGAAAGGAACAAGCAGAAGCTGAGCTTGCCCTATACCCAACCACTGCAGAAGATTATATGCACCCAACTCTCGTCGTGCCTGAATAGGCCATTCTAATCCCTGAAAATAACTATGAAATTCGCACTCAATTCCTTATTGAAATTAAAAATCATGCTTTTCATGGTAGATTTAATGAATGCCCTCTGCGACATATTACCAACTTTACTGACATGTGTCGTACTCTTGCTGAAAGTACCACCTTAGAGTACGTCTTGATGAAGGCCTTTCGCTGGTCCCTATCTGGTCCAGCATTGAAGTGGCTTGAAGGGCTAAAACCGCGATCCCTCACGACATGGGCTCAAGTTAAGCAGGAATTTCTCAACAAATTCTTTCCTCCTGCTAAGACAGCACTCCTCCGCCAGAAGATCACAACTTTGAAACAGAAGCCTGGGGAACCGCTGGCAAAGGCTTGGGAAAGATATAAAGATCTGCTGCGATCATGCCCTACACATGGACAACAACCCTGAGTAGTTCAAGAGATCTTCTTCAATTCTCTAGACTTGGCTGCAAAGGACATGATCAACAAATATACTCACTATGAGTATGTGACAATGCCGCCTGCTGACGCATGGGCTGCTCTCGACAAGCTGACCAATTATGACAACAAGTATGGGACTCCAGTCCCCTATAAGGAGAACCCCTATGTGTTCTCTATGCTAGGCCAGCACCATCCATGCCCCTCTATGAGCCCTCGAAGGAGATTGATCCAGATGTAAGGGAGCAGTACTACAAAGATCAGAATAAGAAGCTCCTCAAACAAGTAAAGTATCTTTCTGTCAACCAACCTTGTATTGAATGCGGATCACAGAGGCACACCACTACTGAGTGCCCACACACTAAGCAAGTCAGGATGGCAGAATACCACGAAGAGGCAGCTTACGCAGGGGGTCCCAGTCGCTACATGGGGGACCAAAGGTTTCAGCAACCATAATGGAACCAAGGTGGCCCTAGGAACCCCCCCGCCCTACAGAGCTCCAGGACATCCAGAAAGGGACCAGAAAAGGGATGATCTACAGAGAATCCTAGAGGAAATACGGAGAAATCATTCAGAAACTAAGCAGTCCTTCAACTCCGTCTACACTCAGATTCAAGGGGTCAACTCTAGGCTTGGGGAGATTGATATATGGCGGAAATCAGTTGATACACAGATTGGTCAGCTAGCAGCAGGAGTCCCCAGACAGTCAGGTTCACTCCCAGGATCTTTAGAACCAAATCCCAAGGGAAACACTTGTCACATTGCCGCTGTAAAACTCAGAAGCGGCCATCAACTACAAGATCCAGAGTTCGGAAAACAGCAAAACGAAGGGGCTGAGAAACAAGTCGATATCGACAACGATCTAGTCGATATCGAGCAGAGTCAACTCGATATCGAGGAAAAAGAAGTCGATATCGAGAAAAGCCCAGTCGATATTGATCCAGCTGCAGCACCTCCGACATCTGTTCTGGCTCCGAATCAGAAAAAGAAGCTGCCCTTCCCCACAAATTCTCCTAAGGACCCAGCAGAGAAGAAGTTTCAGCGCTTCATCAAAATGCTTCAGAAGCTCAATATCACCATTCCCTTCAAAGAAGCTCTCAATGAAATGCCATCCTATGTCAAGTTCTTGAAAGAGATTCTAAGCAAGAAGAGGTCAATGGATGAGATTACAGAGGAGTGCAGCCATATGGACATCCTTGAGAAGAGGCCAGATCCAGGTAAGTTTGCTATAACCATTGGATTTGGTCAATATAAATTTAATGCTTTATGCGATCTTGGAGCCAGTGTGAGTATAATGCCTTTAACAATTTGGTCCAAGATTAAGATAGGTGCCCTGGAGCCTGTGGATGCTAAGCTATATATGGCCAACAACACGGTGGTCATTCCAACAGGCATGGTGGATAATGTCCCAGTACAAGTGGGTAAGTTCTTTGTCCCTGCTGATTTTTTAGTTATTGATATGGCGGAGGACCCTGCTTGTCCAATTATTCTAGGAAGACCCTTCTTGGCGACGGTGGATGCCAACATAAGCGTGAGGAAATGAGTGCTCACTTTCAACATCAACGATGAGGTAATTGAGTATTCCTTTAATAAAACTGAAAGGCATACAGGTCCCATGGAAGAGGTAAAATCTATCTCAGCTGGTTACATTACTTGCGGGGAGCCTAAGGTAAGAAATATGACTCCTGAAGAGCTGGAAAAGAGGGATATGGAGGCCCAGGTGGAAAAGATCATGGCCATCCTGAACGAAGAAACAGAGAATCCACTCGACACGGACGAAGGTACGTCGTTATGGTCTAACTCTTTTTCGGATACCTTGACAGGATGCAAGTATGGGGTCGTAGTCGACCAGAATTCCTCGATATCGAGGACTGTGGTCGATCTTGACCAAAACCAGAAGCCTCCACCAGCACCAGCGTCGTCGAGCAGCCAAACAGAAGCCGAGCACTCCTCGAGATCAAGTAGACTACTCGAGATCGACCAAAACTCTGCTGACTTGACTTCACCTTCCTCGACGCTGACTCCACCAGAAGGGCAGAATTCCTCGAGATCGAGTACCCTACTCGAGATCGACCAACGTTTGGCTTCCTCGACTCCAGCAACCACGAGCAACAACCCATCAGAAGCTGAAAACTCGTTGAGATCGCGTACAGTTACTCGAGATCGCCCAAACACTATGGTCCCCGATTCCGTTTCTGCGAAGGTAAGCCAAGGTATGGATCTTTCTTCTCCTATTTCCATTAAAGATCTATCTATACATGGGAGAGGTTTGCCTTGGTATGTGCGCTTATGTAGGATATCCAATGATGAGCCTAAGGAGTATGAAGTTGGAGACAAGCTCTATGTTTCCAAATCAAAGGATCATTGGTTCCCTAACAAATTCAACAAGAAGAGGATGGGACCTTTCGTGGTGAACAAGATCCATTTTGGAGGATTACAGCTGATGGACAAGAATGGAGTCCTATTTGAAGCCCAAGCTACATGGGTCCTGTAAATGCCACCTTGAGCTTAATGGAGAAGTCGGCCTAGCGACTATAAAATCTAGAGCTTGTAAATAGACATTTATTTTTGGACTTTTGAGACTTTGTTGCTTTTGTTTCTTTTTGTTTTTGGAACTTTTAGTTTTTCTATTGTGGGTATATGTCTTCTACACTTTTCAGGTCCATGGGGATAGAAGCAAGTTATATTCGGACTTGGCACAGGCATGTTCAATCGAGTTTTTTGAGACCCTGCACACCTGTCTAGTGAGTTTCTTTCTTTACCCTTGTTTTTATATAGTGAGGACACTATAATGTTTAAGTATGGGGTGGGGGAAGGGCTTACTTTGTGCATATTTGATATATTTGACATTATGTGTGCATATTTAGAGTTTAATTCTTATACATGGCTATATGCTTTGGAATTCATATTTTATATCTATGTGCATACATGCATGTTTTCCAATGTTTGAAAAAATGACCCCCATTGAAAATTTGAAATTCTTTTATGAATGTCATGGAAGCTATATTGGGCTCAACGATGCAAAATTTTGATTCATTAGAGATATAGCATGAAATTGCCTAGTAAAGGGAAGTCACAATAAAGTGCATTATTTTATGAAAACCATGAAAGGAGATAAATTTGATGTTGCTTTTGACATGTTGCATAATAAGAGGATAGAGGACTTTATATTTCCATATATGCTCATATTGTTATATTCCTAGCCTTACCTATGCTTATGCATTACACAAAAGCCATATTATGCCTTATTTCATATATTGCTCCACATGATCTAAATATTTGCCATTCTTTACCTTATTTCCTATCCGGGGATTATGTTGAGAATGATGTCACGTTATGGAGATTGTTATTTGGTGTTTGTGTTGTTATCATTATTGGGGTTTGGTAGGAAATTGTTTGAAATATATGGAAAATGTAATGAGTGAGAAAAAATCCGGTCACCTCAGGAGATAAAGGTAGATCGACCCTGCTCGCTGAGATAATAGTTCAGTGAGATGGGACACACAGGTGAGGAGTCCAAAGCACTAAGTATCCGGGGCCATTCATGACACCCATGTTTGTGACTCCCGAGAAGGCAGTGCTGATGTTAGAGAGGTAAAAACATTATTATTGATAAAAGCATTATGAAAGGTGAGAAATCTTATGAAGAAAGAATGTGGTATGAAAATTGGAAAGTACTCCATTTCCCCGGATTATTAGCACCACATTGCCAAAAACTGCCCACATTTAGCCTTTTACCAATCTACTCCTTATTGAGCTTAATTAAAGTCCTCTTGATTATTAATGCTTTATCACATAAATTGTTTTTGCATAACCCTCCTTTTATGAATAGATGTTTTTAATTGCACGTGCATATATTTGTGACAAAAGTACATTTTCGAGGATGGTAATTGATTGCATGGACATATGACAATAAATCTAAGATGTTGAGAGTTTTGATTTCTTCCCATGAATGACAAATAAAAGTATTGCTTGAGGACAAGCAAGCTTAAGTATGGGGTGTGTTGGACAAAAATGCGCGAATAATCGTACAACACATTCTATTTGATTTTTAATATTTGAGTTCGACCCCTTTTGGTTATCCTCTTGATTCGAAGTCATATCGACACCAAAGATTTGAGTGGTTTTGATGATTTGGGCTGCACCCGAATTTTAGCGGGTTGCCTACGAATCTCTTGGAAGAGAATCAAGCCTTACGTAGTTCAGAGTGTTTGGATTTTGTGTGTTTGGTTTGATTTGGATTGGTTTCGTTTCCTTATATGCATCAGAGGATGAAGTTCAAGCCCACCTTTTACGAAGGGTAGCTCGAACAACACTCCACCCGAGTAACCTGAGCCCACCTTCTCAGAAGGGTAACTCAAGTAACTCACCTATCATTTGCATAAAAAAACGATTTGATTTTGATGTGGAGTTTGATTTGATTTGAGATTTGACTGAAAAGTCAATTTGGGGATTGTGATTGAACTCGTTTGTGAGTTTCCTACGTACCCTTTTGGAAGGGATCAAATCGCACGTAGTTCTTGAAAAAGACATATTTGAATTTGGTATTTGTTTTTTGACGTTTTGGTCGTGACCGAACTCGACGAGTGGAAGCTTTGTATCGAGTCGGAGGAGACACTTTGGATTTGATAGAAATTTGATATTTGGGACAACTTAGAGTCGAAAGTGAATTTGATGAGGTTTGATTTGAAAGTTTGGATGTGACTGGACTCGGTGAGAATTTGATTTACACTGGGTTTCTTACGTATCCACTTGTTTGGGGGAATCAAGTCACAGTAGTTCAGGACAAAAGAAAATTTTGTATTTGGGTTTGATCACGAGATCATTTGAGAGTGGTGGCTGAACTCGACGAGCATGAGCTTTGTATCGAGTCGGCATGGACAATTTGAATTTGTGGATTGATGATTGAACCCGACGAGCATTTGCTTTATGTCAGGTGGCCTACGTATCCGACAAGTCGGAATCAAGCCGGGCGTAGTTTTTAAAGAACCGATTGAATTTTTTGTTTTGACCTCATATTCATTTAGATTTGAATTTAGAGGAGGACGAATGTACCCGATATATTTTTGACCTCATATTCATATTCTTAAAGAACCGGTGTCAAGTCTTTACGTAGTTCTTTTTAGAACAAACTTTGTTTTTGGGCAAGGTGACTGAATTCGGTACATGTTAAATTTTATACCGAATTTCCTACGTAACTCGTAAAAGAGTATCAAGTCTATACGTAGTTCTGAAAAATGACATGATTTAATTTAGGGAGATTTAACCTCATATTCGTTTGAGAGTGAATTTAGAGGTCGACGACAGTACCCGATATATTTTTAGAATTTAATAACGGGTTACATACGTAGCCGTTTTTACGGCATCAAGTCTTTACGTAGTTCTAAACGAAGAACAATTTGATATTTTTTGGATTGACGATTATACTCGACGAGCATAAGCTTTATGTCGAGCTACCTACGTAATCGTTTGGACAAGATCAAATCATCCGTAGTTCTGTGGAGAACCATTTGATTTAATTTGTAACCGGTGACTGGATTTGTCATATTTAAAATTTTATACCGAATTTCCTACGTAACTCGTAAAAGAGTATCAAGTCTATACGTAGTTCTGAACAGAACCATTTGAATTGGCTTTGATTGGTTTTGACCTCATATTCATTTATAAGTGAATTTAGAGGCAGACGACTGAATCCGATATATATTGAATTTTAATATCGAATTTCCTACGTAACTTATAAAAGAGTATCAAGTCTTTACGTAGTTCTTTTCATGAGAACAAATATGATTTAATTTGTAAACGGTGACTGAATTCGGCATATTTAAAATTTTATACCGAATTTCCTACGTAACTCGTAAAAGAGTATCAAGTCCATACGTAGTTCTGCACGAACCGAGTTTAATTTAGGAAAATTCGGTTTAAGATTTTGACTCCGTTTTTTTTTTTGCCGAGTTGAGACTAACCCACTAGAATTAATTGACAAAGAATATTTGACGAGTTTAATTTTTTACTTTGATCAAACTTGAATTCTTAATTTGTGTCAATTATAATTCTTATATTTTAGTGGGTAAGTTTTGCAATTAAATAAATTTTCTTTCAAAATGGGCAAGATGTATTCGTGTGCGTATAGTTGACCCATTCATATCTCTTTCTCTTTTTTTAATGAACAAAAGCTAAGTAACGGGGCTTCCCGGTTTGTTTTCAATTAGGGAGTATATTTCATTCCTTAATTAGCCCCAATTTCATCTTCACCTACCCACTTGCCTCCTTAGACAGAAACCCCGTCGGCTTCCTCTCCGAACGAAAAGCACGAAGCTGTCCATGGATGCTGCCCGCAATATGTAAGCGCGAAGTGGGGCTCTCGACTCGGGCACTTGCAACAGAAAGGGCGAGGTGCCTCAGGCTTCGACAAGCCAACAACGCCACGCACGTTGCGACCCTAGGTATGCTTTAGGGTTTTTGTTTGTAAATTTCAGTCCTTGGTTTTGTTATTCCCCCTTGACCTTAGACAATTCTCCACTTAGATTTCATATCCCCAAATGAATCCCCTTTCAATTGAAGGTTCAATTTTCACATTCAACTGATTTTCTTTAATTGTGATTTTAGGGTTTTCGAATTTGGGTAGTCGGAATTCCAGGCTCGGGATGCTCGAGGAGGCACCAGCGGAACTCCGGCTTTGAGCACTTGAAAAGGCAGGGGTGCGGCCACCGATTTGGCTTAGGCAAGTTAATTTCCCCTCTTATCTTTGTTTCTCATGAATTGAGACATCAGTTGAATAATAGGCATAGATTGATTTGGATTTGTTCCAATTTCTGAACAATTAGGTTAGCTCCCCTCTCTTCTCCCTTGATTTAGGTTGATTTTGGTGTTCTGGGACGAAAATGAAGAGGACGACCCAACCCAAGAAATTTCCCTGAGTTCTAATTTTTTTAGGCTCAGGATCGTTTTTTTTTCATGATTCTTCTAGATGTGCAGTTTGACATGGATTTGTGTTCAACTCAAGTTGATTTAGTTCAAAACTTGAATTCCTGTCTCAATTTAATTTCATGAGTAACTGACATCATGGATCCCTGGCTGAATTAGTAGCATTTAGGGTTCCAAGTTAGTTGCAATTTGGTAGCAACTAGGGAGAGGTTATGCCTCAAGTTAGTTTTGGTCTTTGGGTCTTTTGCAAGTTTTTTTATCTGCCTTGTTTTGAGAAGCGTAATGACCAACATGTTTTATGAATTTGTTGATTGAATCTCCCAAAATTTCGATAGCACTTCGACCCGATAAATCGATCCAAGCGTGGATCGAATGTAGTGGCGAAAGAATATACTTTCAAGCCAACTACGAGAGTGGATGCTCTCAACCTATGACGTGATGGTCTCTAGGCGAAAGACACTACTTTCAAGCCTATGACGAGTCCAAACACTAGGTGAGAGCATGTACACCCGAGCCCAGGTCTTCTCCATTGCAATGCTTAATTTTACCTGCAAAACAAAGAAAAGAAAATAGGATAGACTTTCTACCCTCTGTTTTGGCCTTTGAAAAGTTATGCTGCTGCTTGCTAATTTTTGTTTGTTTTGTATGTTGTTGCAGGTGAATTTGTTTGAAGCAAGGAGGAGAAAGCCAGGAAGATTGGTTGCTCTGTTGATATTGGGAAGAGGAGGAGGCCAGCCATAGGGGACCCTCTGATTTTAGTATGTAGCCTTTTATAGAGGAGATGGGGGGAAGTTAATTAAAATCCCCTTTCCATCCCCACGTATTGTACAACTGCAGAACCACCTCCCATTTAATTTAGTTTTTTTGTTGTTGTTGTTGTTAACTGCAAGTTTGCAATGGAAAGCATCAGTTCCAATAGTTAACCTCCAAATTCAACAGTTACCAATATGCAGGGCTTTTCACTAGTGTTGGGTTAGCTGGGTGAGGGCCTGAATTTTTTTTTTTTAAAAGGCCCAATTTTGAAACACTAAGCTTTATGCTTATTTTGATGAAATTCGATTACATTATTTATAATATCATGAATTTAAATCAATTCACGAAATTTTACCCTCCAACAGTTGCCCCTCCCCCCCGAACTTTGTACGTTTGAGATATCGAAAAACGTTCAAAGTTCGAGTAATGTGTTTTTTCATGCACAATTTGTGCTTCAAACGGACCTTGCTTTAAAAAGCTTTTTGTTTGATTTGTAGTCCGAAGAAAATTTGAACTTGAATTGTACCGATTAAAATTGATCAAGTAAGAAAAGCAATTCTATTTAGAACTTGCTTATGATCAATACGATCTAATCTGGTATGGGTAGGTGAGAGTCGGAATGATTTTCCTTCTCTAAATTTGATTTATGCTTTTCTAGCTTTTCAACCGGTTTGGCTTTTAAGCTTTCAAACTGAATGGATTTTTGGCTTTGAGTCAATTTTGGCTTTGACTTTTTGCCAATTTGACTCTTTTGGCTTTTGGCTTTTGGTCGGAGATTTTTGACTTTAAGCTTGAATTTGGATTTGAAGATTTTCTTGTGAGAGACAATAATTTAGTTTTGACGACTTGGTGTCGTAGGTTTGAGCTTTGTCTTTTGACCGATTTCACTTTGATTTTCGGTATTAGACTAAATTTAGTTTTGACGACTTGGTGTCGTGAGCTTAGCTTTTGTAACCTTTGTGGTTGAAGCTTTATTATCAAAATCTCATATGAGATGATTTTGAAATTTATACCCATACCATTTGAAGCCAAGGTATTTGGTGGCTTTTTTCTTTGAGCTTTGGGGGCTTTGAATGACCACACATATATAGATGATGTAGGTCAATTTTTGTTTGGGAGAGTTTTGAAAGGCTTGGGCCTTTTTGGCTTTGAGAGAGAAGAAAACATTGACCATTTGATTAGTCAAGTTTTGAGGCAACTTCCAGTTTATGGTTCCTTGGAAGGAAATTTGACTTATGAGACTTGAATTGGCTATCACATTTGGACGTGACACTCAAAGTCGGAAAATTTAGGTAGAGGCCTTTTGTTTATTTCTCTTTTAGAGAATGTCTTTGAAAGACATTTTGTTTTTCTCTCTGTTCCTTTGCCTCATTCTCAATATACGCACAAAATGTGCAAGTCTTCGGACTATATTTGATTTTTCTCCTTGTAGTTGAGACCATGCTCATTTGACTACATAAGCGGAGGATTTGACTTCTTTTTCTTCTTTGTTGAGAAAAGAAGACGTTTTGTTTGTTTTTGTGGCTGCACCTAGCATTTGACCAGCTAGACTGCCTACGTACCCCCTTTGTGAGGGATCAAGCCGCTCGTAGTTCTTTGTGAACCCTTTTTTTTTTTTTTTTGTGCTTCCGGGTTGTTTGATTTTCGGACTAATTTCAAGTCTTTTTTTTATATGCATCACTTGAATTATTTGAGCACACCTTCTAAGAAGGGTTTCCCAAATATTTCGACTATCATTTGTAAACCGGGATGATTTTTTTTTTCTTTTTTTCTTTTTTTTTCATCTTTTTTTACCGCATCATTCAAATTACTCGGGCCCACCTTTTAGGAAGGGTTTCCCAAATAACCCGACTATCATTTGCGAACCCGGAAACCTTTTTCTTTTTTTTTTCTTTTTTTTTGTGCGACTGAATTTGACACATATATTTTTTATGTCAAATTTCCTACGTATTCCTTATTGGAGATCAAGTCTGCACGTAGTTCTAGGCAAAACTATTTGTTTTTCCGCCTTGGAGACTACTTGATCATTTTGACACCCTCATTTGGCTTTAGGTGTCCATGACTTAGTTGAGCTTATGGATGAGAACTTTTGACTGTCTCTTTTGGAGCTCTTGCTTTTAGGCCTTTTCATTTGGACCTTCTTGCTTTTAGACTCATCAACTTTTCCGAGCCTTTCAAATATCGGAGTTTTAGATTCTCCACTTTTCGAGGCTGCATTAAGCCTTTGAAACACCGAGGGTTTAGATTCTTCACTTGTTGAAGTCATATCAAGCCTTTGAAACACTGAAGATTTGGATACTTCATTTGTTGAGGCTAGCTCAAGTCTTTCGAATACAGAAGACTTCGATGCATCACATGCAGAGGCTAGATCAAGCCTTTTAAACACTGAAGATATAGGAGTTCCTCCTGAGGTTGTCTCGAGCCTTTCAAATGCAGACACTCTCGGCTCTATCACACTTGTAGTTAGAACACCCTCTTCGTATGAGATTTGAAAATTTTTGACACAAGCCTCCTCGACAAGTTTTTGCGGAGCTTTACCCTTGAAAGAGGGTTTTAGCTTCTGCACTTGAAATTTATTCTTCTCGTGCATTTTTGAAGCTTCACCGAATCTTGATTTCTTTCCCTTTGATTTCTCTCTTGACTTTGAGGAGAGAATTTGATGCTTGGAGCAAAGAGTAATCTTTTTAACTCCTGCTTCATTTTCGCACAAGTCATCAGTCCATGAGACCATACAACATTGAGCGATGTCGTTGGCTTTGAAGGAATCTTCTTTTGAAGTGTCATCTTTCACCAACACTTTGAAAGGCAATGAAACCGTAGGACTGCCCCTAGTTTCAACAACCATAAAAGATGTTTTTTTCTCTCTGAGAAGACACTTGGAGTGAGGGAAGGCACTCTGCAACGTCTACCATTGAAATGGTATTTAATGAAGTCGCTAGAGTGGTGGGTTTTGCCCCCTCGATTTCAATTTCTCCTTTGTTAATCATGTCCTCTACAATGTCTTTGAAGACATAGCAATCTTTGATTGGATGACTAACGAGCTGGTGGTACGAGCAATATTTTGGATCACTCGTCTTGCCAACTTCTTTTGGCTATTTTGGCTCCGGGAGTGTTAGAAGTCTAGCACTCATCAATTCATCGAATATCCCTTGTACATCATCATCGTCAAAAGGATATTTCTTTTGCCTTTTTTCATGAAGGGTGAGTCTATTGGCTGGCTCCTTGACTTTCTCTTTTCTTTGAGCTTTAGAACCATTTCCGTTACCGGACTCTCGATCATGTTTGGCGAAAGTCGCCATAGACTCTTCTTCGTTTTGTAGCTCATCGCCATCATTTTTGTTAGCCTCGCTATCTTGAGGCCATTTGGATTCTCGTGCTAGCTGTTTTTCAATATTGCACGTTTTAGACACCAACTCATCAAATGAACGAGGCTCGGCACTTCCAACATGTACCGCTAATTCTGGTATTAGGTTGTAGGTGCACATTTGAACACAAGCTTGTTCGCTCAATTTTTCATGGCATTGGAGTCTCATGCTCCTCCACTTGACGATGAAATCGTTGGCGGGCTCATTAGACCTTTGATAGGTGTTTGTAAGATCCATGATAGAAACTCTTGCTTTCGAGCTTACAAACTGGGCTAGGAACTCTCTTTGTAGATCGTCCCATGTTTGAATCGACCCTGGTTGATGTTGAGTGTACCAAGTGAATGCCGATCCCTTTAAAGATTGAATGAATTGCCTAATTAATAAGGCATCGTTTAAGGCAGTTTCACCACAAGCAGAATAAAAATGAGCTAAGTGCTCGTGGGGTGAACCGTGAAGGCCATCGAACTTTTCAAAGCTCGGTCTTTGGTAGCCTGGGGAAACGGCATCGAATCATAGTGTGATGGATATGGCTTTCCATATCCAAACACTGTTGGGTTTTGTGATACATAGGCTTCTTTTATCCCTTTAGCGATCATCTCTTTGATTTCTTGTGGAAAGATCGATGTGCTACCACTTGAACCTTCACCATTTGGCCTTGATTGCTCTTGTCTATTTCCTTGAGCTTGAATATTGATTTGAGCGAGAAGTGATGCGATTTGAGAATCTTTCTCATCAAGCTTTCTTTGCAACTCTTTAAGCTGCTCTTCGACATTTTGTGTGCTGGTAGTCAGTACCGGCATCACATCTGGTCGGTCTTGTGAGATTTTTGCTTGAGATTCAACCATTGAAGCATCTGAACTTGTTAGCTCCACCACATCTGTCTCTCTTGCATTATCTTGAGAGACTGAACATGTTTCTTGAACCTTCTTTCCCTTCTTGGATCTTGAAGGCTTAACCTTTGTGGCCATAAGTTCCGTCTCTTCCGAGTATGAGGTCATGTTGACTTGTACAACCTCTTTCGGATAGATAGGCATAAAACCAATGAGGATCTCTCTTTGCGAAGCCACTAAGGGAATTTGATCTGCCCCCTGTGATCTAAGAAGATCTTTTGCAAGGGTTGCATTGCCTCGCTCTAAAGTTGATGAACGAGCTAGCACAAGAAGAGGTCATGTCTTGTCGCGTTGAGATCCACACTTGTGTCCCCTTCTCTTCATGGATATGTTTGCCTTCTTGGTAGTGGAGACGGGTTGTGCAGACGTTGCGATCGACCCTTCATTCTTTTTGATGACATGAATGATGGGCCTTTGAGCAACCTCAATAGTTAGCTTTGTGCCGTTGTAACCACCCTCTTGCATTTTGAGCTTGTTGCAGATGAGTTGGTTGTTGAACTTGTTGTCGCTGAGTCAGGTGATCTTGAGCTTCCTGCCCCCATGGCTTGGAAGAGTTGTTGGCTTCATGCCCCCTTCCCTTGAAAGCGTTGCGGGAGAATTGGACACCCACTTGGCGATGGTCTGATTCTGAGGAGATCGGGACCTTTGCAAATAACGAGTCCCGAGTGATGTCAATTTGCTCTTCGAACGATCTCTTTTTGATCCAATGACCTTCTTTGATAGTGAAGGTTGTTGGAAGCTCGATGAAGTTGACAATCACTTGAGGTGCCATTTGTACCTTTCAAAAAGATATAACCATATATTAGTATAAATACAACTAAGAGATGAAAAGGCAAAAAGGGTCCCACCGTGCGTGCCAAAAATTTGTTGGACAAAAATGCGCGAATAATCGTACAACACATTTTATTTGATTTTTAATATTTGAGTTCGACCCCATTTGGTTATCCTCTTGATTCGAAGTCGTATCGACACAAAAGATTTGAGTGGTTTTGATGATTTGGGCTGCACCCGAATTTTAGCGGGTTGCCTACGTATCTCTTGGAAGAGAATCAAGCCTTACGTAGTTCAAAGTGTTTGGATTTTGTGTGTTTGGTTTGATTTGGATTTGGTTTCGTTTCCTTATATGCATCAGAGGATGAAGTTCAAGCCCACCTTCTACGAAGGGTAGCTCGAACAACACTCCACCCGAGTAACCTGAGCCCACCTTCTCGGAAAGGTAACTCAAGTAACCCGCCTATCATTTGCATAGAAAACGATTTGATTTTGATGTGGAGTTTGATTTGATTTGAGATTTGACTGAAAAGTCAATTTGGGGATTGTAATTGAACTCGTTTGTGAGTTTCCTACGTACCCTTTTGGAAGGAATCAAATCGCACGTAGTTCTTGAAAAAGACATATTTGAATTTGGTATTTGTTTTTTGACGTTTTGGTCGTGACCGAACTCGACGAGCGGAAGCTTTGTATCGAGTCGGAGGAGACATTTTGGATTTGATAGAAATTTGATATTTGGGACGACTTAGAGTCGAAAGTGAATTTGAGGAGGTTTGATTTGAAAGTTTGGATGTGACTGGACTCGGTGAGAATTTGATTTACACCGGGTTTCTTACGTATCCACTTGTTTGGGGGAATCAAATCACAGTAGTTCGGGACAAAAGAAAATTTTGTATTTGGGTTTGATCACGAGATCATTTGAGAGTGGTGACTGAACTCGACGAGCATGAGCTTTGTATCGAGTCGGCATGGACAATTTGAATTTGTGGATTGATGATTGAACCCGACGAGCATTTGCTTTATGTCAGGTGGCCTACGTACCCGACAAGTCGGAATCAAACCGGGCGTAGTTCTTAAAGAACCGATTGGATTTTTTGTCTTGACCTCATATTCATTTAGAAGTGAATTTAGAGGCGGACGAATGTACACGATATATTTTTGAGATTTAATATCGGGCTACCTACGTAACCAATTTTACGGTGTCAAGTTTTTACGTAGTTCTTTTTAGAACAAACTTTGTTTTTGGGCAAGGTGACTGAATTCGGTACATGTTAAATTTTATACCGAATTACCTACGTAACTCGTAAAAGAGTATCAAGTCTATACGTAGTTCTGAAAAATGACATGATTTAATTTTGGGAGATTTAACCTCATATTCGTTTGAGAGTGAATTTAGAGGTCGACGATTGTACCCGATATATTTTTAGAATTTAATAACAAGTTACCTACGTAGCCGTTTTTACGGCATCAAGTCTTTAAGTAGTTCTAAACGAAGAACAATTTGATATTTTTTGGATTGACGATTGTACTCGACGAGCATAAGCTTTATGTCGAGCTACCTACGTACCCGTTTGGACGGGATCAAATCATCCGTAGTTCTGTGGAGAACCATTTGATTTAATTTGTAACCGGTGACTGGATTCGGCATATTTAAAATTTTATACCGAATTTCTTACGTAACTCGTAAAAGAGTATCAAGTCTATACGTAGTTCTGAACAGAACCATTTGAATTGGCTTTGATTGGTTTTGACCTCATATTCATTTATAAGTGAATTTAGAGGCAGACGACTGAATCCGATATATATTGAATTTTAATATCGAATTTCCTACGTAACTCATAAAAGAGTATCAAGTCTTTACGTAGTTCTTTTTATGAGAACAAATTTGATTTAATTTGTAAACGGTGACTGAATTCGGCATATTTAAAATCTTATACCGAATTTCTTACGTAACTCGTAAAAGAGTATCAAGTCCACACATAGTTCTGCACGAACCGAGTTTAATTTAGGAAAATTCGATTTAAGATTTTGACTCCGTTTTTTTTTTAAGCCGAGTTGAGATTGAACCACTGGAATTAATTGACAAAGAATATTTGACAAGTTTAATTTCATACTTTGATCAAACTTGAATTCTTAATTTGTGTCAATTATAATTCTTATATTTTAGTGGGTAAGTTTTGCAATTAAATAAAATTTCTTTCAAAATGGGCAAGATGTATTCGTGTGTGTATAGTTGACCCATTCATATCTCTTTTTTTTTTTTTTTAATGAACGAAAGCTGAGTAACGGGGCTTCCCGGTTTGTTTTCAATTAGGGAGTACTCCCTCCGTTCCATAATAGATGGGCTTTTGTTTTTTGGCACGCTTTTTCAAGAGCGAAAAACTCTATAAAATATTATTTTTTTAATTAAATTTTTTTTACTATTTGATACTTATTACTAATAAGTATCTAATTATATATAAAAAATTAATTATAAAATAATATTTCATAGAGTTTTTCGCTCATTAAAAAGCGTGCTGAAAAGTAAAAGACCATGTATTTTGGAACGGAGGTAGTATATTTCATTTCTTAATTAGCCCCAATTTCATCTTCACCTACCCACCTGCCTCCTTGGACAGAAACCCCGTCGGCTTCCTCTCCGAACGAAAAGCAAGAAGTTGTCCATGGATGTTGGCCGCAGTATGTGAGCGCGAAGTGGGGCTCTCGACTCGGGCACTTGCAACAGAAAGGGCGAGGTGCCTCAGGCTTCGACAATCCAACAACGCCACGCACATTGCGACCCTAGGTATGCTTTAGGGTTTTTGTTTGTGAATTTCAATCCTTGGTTTTGTTATTCCCCCTTGACCTTAGATGATTCTCCACTTAGATTTCATATCCCCAAATGATTCTCCTTTCAATTGAAGGTTCAATTTTCACATTCAACTGATTTTCTTTAATTGTGATTTTAGGGTTTTCGAATTTGGGTAGTCGGAATTCCAGGCTCGGGATGCTCGAGGAGGCACCAGCAGAACTCCGTCTTTGAGCACTTGAAAAGGCAGGGGCGCGGCCACCAGTTTGGCTTAGGCAAGTTAATTTCCCCTCTTTTCTTTGTTTCTACTGAATTGAGACATCAATTGAATAATATGTATAGATTTATTTGGATTTGTTCCAATTTCTGAACAATTAGGTTAGCTCCCCTCTCTTCTCCCTTGATTTAGGTTGATTTTGGTGTTCTGGGACGAAAATGAAGAGGACGACCCAACCCAAGAAATTTCCTTGAGTTCTAATTTTTTTAGGCTCAGGATCGTTTTTTTTTCATGATTCTTCTAGATGTGCAGTTTGACATGGATTTGTGTTCAACTCAAGTTGATTTAGTTCGAAACTTGAATTCCAGTCTCAATTTAATTTCATGAGTAACTGACATCATGGATCCCTGGCTGAATTTTTAGCATTTATGATTCCAAGTTAGTTGCAATTTGGTAGCAACTAGGGAGAGGTTATGCCTCAAGTTAGTTTTTGTCTTTGGGTCTTTTGCAATTTTTTTTATCTGCCTTGCTTTGAGAAGCGTCATGACTAACAGGTTTTATGAATTTGTTGATTGAATCTCCCAAAATTTCGACAACACTTCGACCCGATAAATCGATCCACGCCGAGATCGAATGTAGTGGCGAAAGAATATACTTTCAAGCCAACTACGAGAGTGGATGCTCTCAACCTATGACGTGATGGTCTCTAGGCGAAAGACACTACTTTCAAGCCTATGACGAGTCCAAACACTAGGGGTGGGCGCGGGACGGGACCGGGACGGGATTCACTCGTTTTTTTCTAGTCCCACACGGGCCTTGTCCCTCACGGGACGGGACCGGGACGGGACGGGCCTCGTCCCTAAATTAAAAAAGATTATAAAAAAATAGAAAATTTCATATATATTTTACGATTTTCAAAGACGTAACACATATAGATCTATAATTCTTTTATATTTTACGGAATACACACGGCATCCGTGTATATATGTAATAACAGTGTGTATTACATTATCGAAGCAGTGTGTATATATGTAATAACAGTGTGTATATACATATGTATATCGAAACAGTGCATGTGTATACATGTAATTGTATATGAATCTAATATATGTATACACTATATACTCCCTCCGATACATAATATACTGTAATAACATACTATATATTGCAATTAATATACTGTAATCTAATATAAAATATAGAAACAGTGTTTATAATATATATATATATATATATATATATATATATATATATATATATATATATATATATATAGGGTGTGGTTCGGGTGTGCACACCTCTTAGGGTGTGCATTGTGCACAAATATTATTCGGTGAAATGTGAAACATTATTCGGTGAAATTTGAAGCATTATTCGGTGAAATGTGAATCATTCTACCGAATACTGTTATGTTTTTTTTTTCCGTTCAGTTCGGATGAAAACGTCCCAATTCTACTGAATAATTTATAACATTTCAAATAAAAGAAACCTCAAATCCCAAAACAATAGCGCTACAATTTATATGAAATGCCTCAAATTTCACCAAATGATGTTTCATATTCCCCTAAACAATACTCACATTTTACCGAATAATGCTTCAAATTTCACTGAATAATGTTTCACATTTCACCGAATAATATTTTGTACACAATGCACATTCTAAGCCTTGTGCACAATTTACCTATATATATATATATATATATATATATATATATATATATATATATATATATATGTATGTATGTGTATGCGTGACGGGACGGGATTTGCGGGTGTAACGGCCCAGGATTATGATTCCCGAGTTACGTTTCGAGGGATAAAACCCCTCGTTAGGATCTTGCGCTCCGAGTACAGGTTGAAGGTTTGAGACCGAAGATTTGTAGTTTAAAGCGGGATTTCGCACCCAAATCCTGAAAGTCCGTCGGAGACCCCGGGGTAAACCCCTGTACCTGTCCTAAGTCTACAACGCAGAAAACATTTTATCATGCAAAGGACATAAGTTCTGAAAACGATACAACCAGTTCCGCGGCAAGGCCGGGTCAAACAGAGTATAAGTAGGAAGAAATCCCAAAAAGTTTAAATCTGGTGAAGTCATAGTTCAACACTCACTCTCCGCCATATGAATGGACCCCGTCATAACAACACGAAATCAAGGAGTGAAACGGGTACCTGAATAAAAAAAAAAGAGGGGGATCTGGGTCAATCATCAGGTCACTCATGCGTGTGTGTAAACACACTCTAAGAGGCATATAATAAGCATCCTATCCCTAAGATGAAATATGTAATGCAGTGCGGAAATTAAATCACATATATATATACTGACAGTTTAATATAATGCAGGAAGCGATAAATGAATCCACAACGAATGCCAAGTGACATGTCCCTCTCCTACCTCCACCCCCTTCCGATAGGGCAGAAACTGGCCAGCTCGTGAATGCATTCCATAATAATCGGGCGGCACGCATGTCCAACCCTAAAGCCCGCAGGCAGCTCATAAGTGACGGCACGCATGCCATAATAATCGGGCGGCACACATGCCCAACCCTAAAGCCCGCATGCAGCTCATAATATAAGTAAAGAAAGCTCCATGACTCGGTTGACTCAGGACGGGACCCGATGGAACTGGGTCGTCCCATGACCCTAGCAAAGACTCTAATTATTTCACAGATAACGGCCGTTCTCTTGCAAGGACATATAGCAATCATATGATTTTCATTTTAGCTCCTAAGCGTGATTCTAAGTCGTATGGTGCATGGATACTAGCATACTATATAACACCCAGTGCATAGAGCGCCCATCATGAGTAAGTTCAAAGAACTTACCTGGAGAAGCGCAGAATCCAAACAATGATCAGCAATGGCAAGCAATCCAACATATCAGAGATCGCCTAGTAATCCCATAAATAACATAATAAGTCTAAGTCTAATTTACACAAAGCACACAAGTCACATATGAAACATGTAAGATACACACATATGATAACTCAACCATCTTGTCATTATTAACATTATCATCTCATCTTCAATTCTCATATTGTCTCATCATATCTCATAAATTAACATCTTTTTCAATTCGATCATAACATCATCCTCATCAGCTCATGACAACCTCCATATCATACTTAGCCAATTTCACATATTACCGTTTCATACTCACACTTGGCATACAGATATATATCAACATCATAATATCTAACATTTAATCTCATATAGTAAATCACCGCAAGTCATGCTATTAGTTACACATATCATGTCGTTAGTCAAACACTCATATTATAATGCTAGTCAGTCATGGAATAAGTCATATCCCCAAGTTAGTCCTAAGCCGTTTCGAAGTCCGAGTCAAACGGTAAGAAATCCCAATTCTTAAAAATATTAGCAAAACCCTTTTTTAATTATTTAATACATCATTTCCCAACTTCTCTTTTTAAATCGACAAATCCGAATATTTTATTTAAATCCCAAATGATTTTATAGATATTTTAAACACCATTTTATCAACACTTTTATAGAGTATTTCTAAATCCTTTATAAAATAATTTCAACCCATTTATATTCGATAAAACCAACCCTTTATAAATCTTCCGAAATAATATTTTATCGTTTAACTCCTCAAATAATATTGTAATATAATTTTAAATACCGTTAATTAGTTAAATAAATAATCGAATAAACCCGAACCGAACCAAACCCGTATACTTAATCCCAACCGGTTAAATAATATAACAAATATATATGTATAAGTTAGGAAAAGGGGGAGCCCACAAACCACGTCAACTTCATCTTCCTCTTTCCGAATTCGATCGAAGACGCGCCCGCCTGATCGCTCAACGCTTGCGCCCGCATCTGCTCGCGTCGACTCGCTCGCACCCGCGTCCGCGCCTGCTGGTCAGCCTCCCTGACTCTGCTCACCTGCGCCACTGCTTAGCCTCGCGCTGGCCCCCGGCTCCTCGCGTCTCTCGTTTAGCTCGCCCTCTCTCTCGACCGTCGATGCTCGCCGGAGCTTCACCTGAGTTCACACGCGCCACCCGACACCCCGCACTCAGCTCACGCACTCTCGACACTAGCCCTCAGCCCAAAGCCAGTCAGAAATTAGTTCAAAACAGATGGAGGAGAAGCGATGACTCACCGAGAAAGTTCGCGACTTCGGAGCTCTCGATCGGAGTTCTGAGCGTCGTCGGAAGCTCACGATGGCTCATCGGACCTGCGTGGGACATGGGTGAGCGTGATGGTGAAGTCCGAGAGGTGTTTCGATCGAAAACGGAATAGAATCGCTTACCGGAACTTGGCTCACGATCGAACAGGGTTTGGAAGGGAGTGGGGCTGCGGTGGCTCTCGTGGCGGCTCCGATGGTGGATCCGTTGATTCTGGTGGCTCCGAGGGATGCTCCGGCGGCTTGGGTGGCTCCGAGGAGGGGTCGAAGATGAAAAGGGATTGGTGGTGGTGATCGAAAAAGAGAAGCCGGGAAGGTGACGGTGATGGTTTTAGCTTTAGGTGATGTTGAAGATGACATTGGTGTTGTATTGTTTGAACAATAAGAGAGAGCAAGAGTTGTTGGTGATGATGGGCGTTAAGGAGTGAAGAGGAGGGATGGTGGTGACGATGATAAATAAGAGAAGGTGATGGAGCAGGGGATGGTGATGGTGAAAGGTAATGGTGATGTCGATGGGTGATAGTGTTGAATGACGAGGAGAGGGGGATGAATTTGAAGGGTATGGTGAGGGATTGAGTGTTTCATTGGGTAATCAATACCTGAAAATAAATCTTGAATACGCGAATTTTGAATCCCGCAATTAATTCTTAAATGTTAGTTTTTTTAACTCTCGCTTTATCGATCAATTAGATTTTTAAAATTGAAAAGGATATCGCCAACCGATAATTATTTTGAATTTTTGAGGTGAAAGGATAAAAATTATTCGTCAAATTTTATATTCCGATCGAAATCCGTTAAACGAGTTTTAAAACCGATTACATTCCATTTTCAATTCTCTTTTTCCAAAAAATTAGGATTTAAAAATCCGAGCCTTTACAGCGGGATTGGAACGGGTCGTCCCGCGTCCCGTCCCGCATAATTTTTGCGGGACGGGACCGGGACGGGATTTACTATTTTTTTTCGAAATCCCACCGGGATCGGGACGGGCCTGGAACGGGACCGGAATTTGCGGGATTTGTGCCCACCCCTACCGAACACTAGGCGAGAGCATGTAAACCCGAGCCCAGGTCTTCTCCATTGCAGTGCTTGATTTTACCTGCAAAACAAAGAAAAGAAAATAGGATAGACTTTCTACCCTCTGTTTTGGCCTTGAAAAGTTCTGTTGCTGCTTGCTAATTTTCGTTTGTTTTGTATGTTCCTACAGGTGAATTTGTTTGAAGCAAGCAGGAGAAAGCCAGAAAGATTGGTTGCTCTGTTGATATTGGGAAGAAGAGGAGGCCAGCCGAAGGGGACCCTCTGATTTTTAGTATGTAGCCTTTTATAGAGGAGATGGGGGGAAGTTAATTAAAATCCCCTTTCCATCCCCACGTACTGTACAACTGCAGAACCACCTCCCATTTAATTTAGTTTTTTTTTTGTTGTTGTTGTTGTTAACTGCAAGTGTGCAATGGAAAGCATCAGTTCCAATGGTTAACCTCCAAATTCAACAGTTACCAATATGCAGGGCTTTTCACTAGTGTTGGGCTAGCTGGGTGTGGGCCTGAATTTTTTTTTTAAAAGGCCCAATTTTGAAACACTAAGCTTTATGCTTATTTTGATGAAATTCGATTACATTATTTGTAATATCATGAATTTAAATCAATTCACGAAATTTTACCCTCCAACAGGGTGTTTGTTGTAAGCTGAATCTGCCATGTTTTACAGTTGTTTTTATATCGTTTTCGGCATACATTTCATGCATTTGGGTTGAGATAATACAGAATCTATGTAGTTTATGTTTATTTGCCAAATTATGGAATCTACACCAGTTTCTGTTTAATTTCGCAGAATTAGAGACAAATTACAGCAGTTCTGAGAAAGGTTGGAAAAGCTCGGAAATCAACTACAGAAGTCCAAGGTCAAGAAGCAGCGGAACCAGGACGAATCAAGCCAGAGCCCAACTTTACTCGATCTCGAGTTCCTTTACTCGATCTCGACAACAGTTGTCCGAGCACACCTAGTCGAGCAAAGCATGGTTGAGAAACTGAGAGCCAAAGACATCCCGACTCCGGAAGCCTTACTCTATCTCGAGTAAACTGGTCGAGATCGACAAACCCTGATGCCATGTCCGGAGTCGAGGAGTTGTGCCAATTCGTGAAGCCGAGGACGGAGACGCCGAGCACCACTTTACTCGATATCGAGTACACAACTCGATATCGACAAGATCGTCTGCGCCAATCCGAGCCAGTGTCGGGGAAGGGTCCTCAACAACACCAGGCCACACAGAAGTCGAGATGGTTACTCGATATCGAGGACCTTTGTTGATATCGAGGAACCCATCGGCGCCTGACCGAGCTTGATCGAGCAGCAGCAACCCGAGACGCCCAGCCAAACCGTAGTCGACGCCAAAGTTACTCGATCTCGAGTAAACTTGGTCGAGATCGAGGAGAGGTGTCCAGAGCCGCATTACACGGTTTGCTATCCTACGTGGTTTGGGAGTCCTTGGAGCCGAAGGAATCCGAGTTTGGCCGAGATCTATCAACTCCTATCAACACATAGAAGATTTACCTATTTTAGATATAATTTCCCCATTTGGATTTAATTCCCTTATTGCATTTATTTATCTTTAAGCCTTTAGATAATTAGAAGTAGATATAGATAGAGATTTCTATCCTTGAATAGCAAGGATTAGAAGGCTATAAATAAAGCCCATGGGGGTGATTTTAGATTCATTCAATTCACAAGTTAGAAAAGTAGTTCCACATAGACGATTTAGGAGTTCAAAGGTTTTAGGGTTTTGGCGTTCAACGAAAGTTGGAGTGCCGGGATTGTAAAGAATTTGAATTTAGTTTAATGCAAGTTTCTTTTCATACATCAATGTCTGTTATTGCGATGAAGAGCGAGTAGTCCACCCACTTCTGGGCTGGGGTGAGCTCGACGGTGGCCATGTAAGGTGATGCGGTAAAGGTACAATCTTTTTATGCAATTCGTCTTCTATCCCTATGAGCATGATTCTTTTGCGAAAGTTGAAGGTGATCCTTGTTTGTGTTATTGAAGCAAAAGTGATCTTAATGCAACTTGGGTTAATTATGTGAAAAGGGTTAGTAACAATTAGGGTTTATGCGAAAGCCTCTATATGCCTATTTGTTAATAATGAAAGTTATTTGATGGAAAGCATGATCTTTTATGCCTTTATGTGTTTCTTTGCATGGTTATCGTTGTGGTGTTGATACCCTGGCTTTGGAAGTCTTTTTATATATTGATTTATTTCTTCCGAAATATGAGTTCTGTGATTCGAAGTTGCAATTTACAAGTTTCTGTTTTGTCGTCGATCTCGAAGAGGCTTAGTCAATCTCGAGTACTGCTTAGTCGAGATCGAGTACGTGTTTGTCTGGATCGAGTTTCTGTTTGTGATTCTGAAATTTCTGTCGTCGCTGTCTTTAGTCGATCTCGAGTTCTGCTTTGTCAAGATCGACAAGTTTTTGTCTTTGCTTTTATTTCTGCTTTCGTTAGTTATTTCTGTCTTTGTTTCTTTTCTTTCTGTCTTTCTGTTTACTTTTCTATGAGATTTACAGCTACCTAGGATCCGCTGACACGCTTCCTCGTGGATCGATCATGACTTCCCACTACTGCATAGGGAGGAGGTCTTGTAATTATTTGCTGGGGCACAAATCTGGTTTGATCTATTTTATTATATTTTGAACTTGATTTCCTCCTTACAACACAGATTAACAACAAATCTCAACGTTCCATCCACCACCTCAGCTTCAAATTGACTTAGCCTGCGTACCGTCATTTTGACGGACCTCAAGTACCTCTTATCAAGCTTGGCCTGCACATCAGATGTAACCAGTGTATCCCATTTTTCTGCCTTTTCCCGTCACTCACAAAACCAATGTGCAATGATGCCTATCATCTCGTCAAACATGGCAACAATGGGCCAACCACGCTCCACTTTAAATCGCGAATTCATGGTTTCAACATTATTTGAAGTCAGTATATTGAACCTGTTGGCGTAGAAGTGTGCTCTTCCCCACTTGTCAAATCCTGCATTTCGCAGATAATCACCGACCTTCTCTGACTCCTTGCAAAGCTGTGCAAATAGACGGTTAAAGTCTTCAACGGTGTATGCCTTCGCAACCCGATTAAAGAGGTTGAACAAGTCCCCCTTCTTGTGTACGCTTCTAAAGTTTTGATACAGATGATAGGTGCAAAACCCATGCTTGGCGAAAGAGTAGGATTTCCTCAAACCTCTTCCAATGCTTGCGTGACGATCAGAGACGATAACTACATCTGGTTCATCTGCGATAATAGCACTCAGTTCTTTGAAGAAAAATGACCAAGAGTCGTCATTTTCACTATCAACTACCCCAAAAGCGATGGGATAGATTTGGTCATTTCCATCTTGCGCCATCGCCTGAAGAAGAACGCCCCTGTACCGTGCACTTAAGTGCGCTCCATCAACTGATATCACCTATAAAAAAAAATTGTACATTAATATGAAAGTATCGTAATATCCTGGCATGAATTGTATATTTCCTGTCTACTAAAACATATGTCCTGACAGATTAAATTATGCAGATAAGTCTTACGCATACTCATGTACCTTTCTTAATTGTGGGACTGCTCTTATCCATGCACCCAACGACCAGAAGGCATACTTGAATCTTTGGTCAGAATCTCTGACAATACATGTTTGAGATCCAGGATTTGATTTCTCAAGCATATAAAAGTATGAATACAAGCGACCATAGCTTTCCTCTGTTGTGCCTCTAGCTAGATCTTCTGCCCTCAACCATGCTCTGTTAGCTTTGTGGTAGCTGGTCTTGACTCCCATTTCTTGCATCAACTCTTGTATTTCTTATGCTCTTGGCCCTTTACCCCCACGTTGGTACCTAACACCCATAACAATGGTTTATATCAATATTCATAGGCATATTCAACCAATGAGAAAAAATTAACTCTTACTTGTGAAGTATTTTATTGGCAATGAACGTTGAGCTAGCTTGTTTGTGGTGGTTGTGCTTTATTCCCATGCCGCAAGTGTGCTGCGGGACAAACTGCCTCACTTGAAACAGACTGGTCTTCTGAAAGGTTGTTCCACGACACTTGAAAGTACAGTCCTTGCTGATGCATCCCACCACATATGTGTTTTTATCGGATTTCTTCACATCTAATTGGAAGCAGTTTTCCAGCGCCATGGCATTTAGTGCATCCTTCAACTCTTCCTTTGAATTGAAATACACTCCATTCCTTACTACTTTTTTACTATTATCGGTCTCATCCTCCCAATCAACATCCTTCAACATTTTAGCATCCTTGCGAGTACGATAATAGTTTTCCTCTATCCCTTCCACCTCTTGGATAAAACCTTCATCCACAACATCAAAACCAGCATTTTCATCATCCCTTTTCCCCTCTCCCTACCACTGGTCCTGCAGGCCTTTGTCTTTAGTCCATCCTTCACCAGCATCATAATCATCTTGAAACATACGATCTTTTGTATCAGGACTGCCCAAGTCAATGAAGTTGTGTCCTGTTTTCCTTGATGAAAAATCTATAGTCCCTTCATCATATACTCTTTTCCTTGATGACGGCTCTATATCCTCCTCATCATCATCACTACTTAGTGATACAATTTGAGGAGATTTCGACTTTCTTTGAAAATATTTCTGAACATCTTCAATGTTGGCTTTGTCACCCAGTAATTCACACCGGTTATCATCATCGATGATTTCATCTAATGACCTGTCGACATGAGCATATGGCCTGACGACGTCCACTACCTCCCTGTCTGGACCAACTTCGTCTTGACTTTGTGTTGCCTGCGGTGCAGATAGAGGAACTGTTGTATGCTCCATTGAACTCTTCCCCTCTAGAATCGGCTTCATTTCATACTCATTCTCCATCAATTGCCTATCTTTCTTCCTTACGAGGCTTGTGTATAGTTCAATAGGCCACACAGACGCTTTTGACTTGAAATTCAGAAACTTAAATGCTTCCCAATCATCTTCGTCGTTAATCTCAAACGGCGGAAAGTTCTCTCTTAGAGATGAAATGTATTTCAGTTCAATTTCATACTTGTCGGGATCAAAACTTAACTTCTCGGCTATTTTCTCCTTAATCGTCTCGTACTTGATATTGTCACCAACAACAACTCCTTTAGCTAGTTGGTTTCCTTCATAGTTCTACTTGGTTCCAATGACCCTCCACTCACCATTGGTCATCAATGACATATAGTAATCGTTTCGACCTACAAGTAATGAATATCATATGAATATGGACGAAACAAGTATCATAACAAACAAATTGATAGGAAGTTATTGTGATTAAGAGCTCACCCATGACTGCGATACCAATCAATCGAAGATCAAGCGATTCCACCGGAAGATACGAGGCGACAATGATCTACGAAGATAAAGTTTAAGTGTTGTTAGAGCTGGCGAGGTGGGTAATATATTGGAGGGAATATCTAGTAGGAGGCGGAAACTAAGCGGTTAGGGTTAAAAATCTGGTTGTTATGATTTAGGTCAAAACCATATCTTTACGCAATCTCCCGCCGATTTTTGATCATATCCTTTCAGTATTCAAATTTATGATTGTCAAAAACTTCAAATATCCTGTCACTATGGACAATTATACTGAAGATATATATTGACAGTCATTTTGTAAATATGGTTAATAATCCTTAAGATATGATTGACCGTATCTTCATTGATTCTCTCCCCGATTATAGGTTTAATCCTGTCAGAATTAATTTTTCCCATGTCACTATTAACATATTTCCTGTCATGTGGAACAAATAACCCTGTCATCTTGAGCAGACCTTTAATTTCTAGTTATGGTATGGATAAAATCGTATCTTTATTTTCTTTCCTATCATAGAACCCATCCTATCATTATTAGATATCTGGTTTGTCATAAAAAACATATATCCTGTCAACAACAAATATATCCTTGTCAATGATTGATTCTCTTAATAAGGCAAAGATTTTCATCCGGCTTGGGTTATTATTCTTAAATTTCCGAGAAAAATATATTAAAAACATTATTTTAATATATATATATATATTTATTTATTTATTTTTTAATCTTCTTTTAATTCATAATACTCCTTTTAATGATTTTTATATTTAAATTTAAAGGTAAAATCAGTCATTATTTTTTAGCACAAATAACCTATTTTTTAGCACATATGACCCATCTATTCTATTTTTGCTATTATCAGAAAACGGGTATACGTTTGCAAACCGAACACCGATTTGGTGTATTTCTGCAAATCGGCCAAAAATAAATGAGGTGTAAAATTAGGATAGGAAGAGAGAGAAGAAAATTGATAAGAGGTTTTCCCTTTTGTAATTTTGCTTTCTTTCTGGCAAGTTTATCAACACTCCCAATCTAAAAGCGAGAGAAGAGGGAGAGTGTTTGGTAAATAGTAGAATCGAATTTCAGATTGAAATGGAAGTGAATGCGAAGATGAATGTGGAAACAGAAGAGGTTGATACTGTGGTAATTGAAGACTGATGAAAAAAGTTGTGACGATGACGTGGGGATTTCTAATTTGCACAATCACGGGAGATAAAAGAAGAGATGGAGGATGGGAATGGAAACGGGGAAGCTGAAGTTCACACTGCAAAGGATCCCAATAGACAAGGAAGGCGCGAGCTGCCATCATGGGCACACCCACATGAAGATAACAGAAGAGAAGAAAATAATCGTTTGAATACAAAATACGTAGTGAATGATGATATGAAGGCAGTTTTGCAGGTGTTGGCATTGTTAGCAAGGGAGGAAAGTCCGAGTTGTGGTATTGGTGATATCTCGGAGATCGTTAAACGTCGCGGTTTGACATTTCTTGCACCCAAGTGTTGGCTTGACGATGATGAATTAAGACAATGACTTGTAACAATAAGAATTGAAGCTTACAGTTGATGTTATGGTAAGCTTTCTCATAACGCAGTTGTTCTATTTTATTTAGGAACTTTTCAAGGTTTTGGGGAGGTTCGCAAAATGGAAGCATTGCTTAACTGAGATGCATGTTGTGGTTTGAAGTTATTGTCAATACACTGCAGTCCTTTTGTTGGAGTAAAGTAGGTAATTTTTGTGCCTTTTACTTTCATGGTGCACTATTATATGGCAATTGTGAATATAAATTATGCATTCAAGAATGTTTGGAAAATGGTACCTTAAACAAAACTTACTATGATATGATCAATCTTTTTTAGTTTGTACATGCATCTATAAATCCTCCTCCCACTCAAGTGCAACCCGTCTATACAATGGTTTAAGTTTTTTGTTATAAGGTCGGGATCCACCCTTCTAACACAAAAGAAACTTTAAGTTTGAATTTCAATTTCAATTTGTTGGATGCCTTATAGTTGTGCCAATTTGATGATGTTTGTGTTTGTGTCTTGACAATAGGGATTCACAAATAGATCTAAATTTACCTATTTGTCCTTTGATCTAGGAGTGAACCCCATCTGAAATTTGGACTCATTTGCATATTTGTGTTTATTGGCCTTTGACTCTTGTTGCAGCTAAAGATAACAATGGGTGATAATACATATTTTATATAAGCATTATAGGTAAGTCTTAGTGCAATTAGAGAGTCCATATTGAATGTTTTAGAGTTAATTCGTATCTTGAACATTTATATTCAAAGACTTGGAATCTACACATTTTATTGGTTCATTTCAGTATGGGAGATTCACGCTTGGAATGAGCAATGTTGGTGGAGAAAGCATTTAGCAAATGGACTAAGAAGAGCTAAGGAACAAGAGCGAAAATGGAGAACATGGAGAAATCCCATCTTTAAGATTCTGAGAAGTTAGAATTAGCTTCTGAGGTCTTCATGAGAATTGTATTTCTTGGAAAGAGCTTTCCATAGCATATTCATATGCATCAATCGAACGAACGATGACTCCAAAAAGTGCATTACAAGTTCAGTCGGTCGAAGCTGTCGCCACTGCATAAACAGCGCTCGCCGGTCTCGCTGTTTCCGGATCTACGCAATGCGGCCCAAGTCTATCTTTATGGAAACTTTTATCTATTCTTCATAGGGTTTTCGGCCGACGTCTTTGGCTTTATATTAGACCTATTCTCAGCTGTTTGAGGCAACCATCTCAGACCTAATTTCGCATTAACATAAAGAGAGATGAGGGGATTTAAGTTTAGGGATTCAAGGTGTGTTGTAGGAGGAAATCGAGAATTGCAATAAAATATAAATAATGTAAAGCAAACCAGATTCCGTCCCTTGCAAATGATTACAAGACCTCCTTCTGATGCAGCAGTGGGAAGTCAGGATCGATCCACGAGGAAGTGTGTCAGCGGATCCTAGGCAGCTGTAAATCTCATAGACAGAAGTAATAGACAGAAAGAAAGACAGAAATAACAAATAAAAGCAGAAAAGAAAACGAAAGCCCAGAACTACTCGATATCGACTAAAAGACCTCGATATCGACTAAAGGTAATCGACACCAAAAAAAAATCGACGAACAGAAACAAGAACCAAACACACAAACTCGATCTTGGCAAAAGTCTCCTCGATATCGAGTAAACAGTACTCGATATCGACAAAACTTCTCGGAATCGACAAAGAACAGAAACCTTAAAATGCAACCTTTCGAACACAGAACGCAGATTTTGATGAATTAATTCAATAAACTAAAAGACTTCCAAGGCCAGGGTATCAACACCACAACAATAACCATGCAAAGTAACACATAAAGGCATAAAAAATCATGCTTTCCATCAAATAACTTTCGTTATTAACAAATAAGAATATAGAGGCTTTCGCATAAACCCTAATTGTTACTAACCCTTTTTACATAATTAACCCAAGTTGCATTAAGATCACTTTCGCTTCAACAACACAAATAAGGATCACCTTCAACTCTCGCAAAAGAATCATGCTCATAGGGATAGAAGACGAATTGCATAAAAAGATCAAACCTTTACCGCATCATCTTACATGGCTACCGTCGGGCTCACCCCGACCCTATAACTGGGTGGACTACTCACTCTTCATCATAAAGAAAGACATCAATAATTTCAGGAAAATAACTTGCATTAAATAAACTAAAGAAAGCTTACAACCAATCGAAGCCAAATCCGCTTTCGCCTTTCCAACTTTTCTTGCCACAAGCTCTCTCCTCTACTCTCTCTATGTGTAACCAATTGTAACTGAAATTGAATGAATAAAACTCAGCCCTAAGGCTTTATTGATAGGCTTCCAACCCTTGCTAATCAAGGTAAGAAAGTCTATCTATATCTATATCTCTTTATCTAATTACTTAAGGATTAAATAATGGAATATAAGAATTAAATCTAAAAAGGAAATATATCTAAAGTAGGTAAATCCTCCATGGAGTTGATATGTCTTGATAGGTCTTGATAGATGTGGATAGGATCGGCCTCCTTCGCTCCCAAGCAAGCCCAGCTCGACTCGGACAGCCCACCGCGTAACGCGGCCCAGAAAAGATTTCCTCGATATCGAAGAGTTTACTCGATATCGAGTAACATTGTCGTCGACTTCGGCTTCTGATCTTGGTCGAGTAACTGCTCCCCAACACTGGCTTGGACATATGGTGCTGGGGTTGTCGATATCGAGAAAAGTACTCGATATCGAGTAAGTGGTGCTCGGTATGTCCAGTCTTCGGCTTCTCGACTTAGCATCCTTCCTCGACTCAGGGCATGATTTTCAAGTTTTTTTGATATCGAGTAAAATTACTCGATATCGAGTAGGGCTCTGGAGTCGGGTTGGCTTCGTCTTTAGCTCCTCGATCAGCTCCTACTCGACCAGTGCTCTGCTCGGACTTCTTTGGTCGATATCGAGTAACACTTGGCTTCATCTCGATTTGCCCTAGTTCTTTCGCTCTTTGACCTTGGACTTCTGTAGTTGACTTTCAAGTTTTTTCGTCCTTTCTCAGAACTGCTGTAAATTGCCTCGAATTCTGCGAATTTAAACAGAAACTGGTGTAGATTCCATAATTTGGCAAATAAGCATAAACTACATAGATTCTGTACTATTCTATCCCAAATGCATGAAATATATGCAGAAAACGATATAAAAGTAAGTGTAAAACATGGCGAATTATGCTCACAACAAACACCCCATACTTAAGCTTGCTTGTCCTCAAGCAATACTTTTATTTGTCATTCAGGGGAAGGAATCAAAACTCTCAACATATTGGATTCATTCTTATATGTCCCTGCAATCAATTACCGTCCTTGAAAAGGTACTAGTGCCACAAATCCATACATGTGCAATAAAAAGCTACATCTACTCACAAAAGGAGGGTTATGCAAAACGATTTATGTGACAAAGCATTAATAATCAAAAGGACTTTAATTAAGCTCAATAAGAATTATATTGGTAAAAGGATAAAGGTGGGTAATTTTTGGCAATATGGTGCTAATGATCCGGGGAAAGTATTTCCAAACTTTCTTTACCACATTCCTTCTTCATAAGAATCATCACCTTTCACATTGCTTTTGTCAATAAGAATGTTTTTACCTCTCTAACCTCATCACTGCCTTCTCGCGAGTCGCAAACATGGGTGTCATGAATGGCCCCGGATACTTAGTGCTTTGGACTCCTCACAATGTGTCCCATCTCGCCAAACTATTATCTCTGCGAGCAGGGTCGATCTACCTTTATCTCCTGAGGTGATCGGATTTTCTTTCATTCATTAAATTTTCCATATTTTTCAAACAATTTCCTTCCAAACTCCATATAAGATATATAACAACACAAACACCATATGATAATCTCCATAATGTAACATCATTCTCAACATAATCCCCGGATGGAAATAAGGTAAATAATGGGCACTATTTAGATCATGTGGAGTAATGTATGAAAATAAGGCATAATATGGATTTTGTGATGCATAAGCATAGGTATGGCTAGGATATAACAATATGAGCATTATATGGAAATATAAAGTCCTCCATCCTTTTATCATGCAACATGTCAAAAGCAATTTCAAATTTTACCTCCTTTCATTGTTTTCAAGAAAATATGCACTTCATTGTGACTTCCCTTTACTAGGCAATTTCATGTTATATCTCTAATGAATCCAATTTTGCATCGTCGAGTTCAATATTAAACATCCATGACATTAACCAAAATTTTCAATGGGGGTCATTAATAATGAATTCCAAAATAGCCATGTATAAGCAATTCATGAAATAAATTTTAAAAATGCACAAATATGGTCAAATATATCAAATATGCACAGAGTAAGCCCTTCCTCCACCCCATACTTAAACATTACAGTGTCCTCACTGTATAAAAACTAGGGTAGAGAAACAAACTAACTAGACAGGTGTGCTAATTGTTATGAGCTGAATCTGCCATGTTTTACAGTAACTTTTATATCGTTTTCTGCATACATTTTATGCATTTAGGCTATAATAGTACAAAATCTATGTAGTTTATGTTCATTTGCCAAATTATGGAATCTACACCAGTTTCTGTTTAAATTCGCAGAATTCGAGGCAATTTACAGCAGTTCTGAGAAAGGTTGAAAAAGCTCGGAAATCAACTACAGAAGTCCAAGGTCAAAAGATTACAGAACCAGGACGAATCAAGCTGGAAACCAGAAGTTACTCGATATCGAATTATTTTAGTCGATATCGACAAAGATGTCCGAGCACATGCCTGGTCGAGTAGAGCTGATCGAGGAGTTGAGAGCCAGAGCCAACCCGACTCCACAAGCCTACTCGATATCGACAATACCATGAACCTATGCCCGGAGTCGAGGAAGCCACGCCAAGTCGAGAAGCCAAGGACTGGATACGTCGAGAACCAATTACTCGATATCGACGAAACTTGTCGATATCGACAACCTCGGCATCACCTGTGCAAGCCATTATCGGGGAAGAGTACTCGACCAAGCCCAGCAACACAAAGTCGACACAACTTTACTAGATATCGACGAAACCTGTTGATATCAAGGACCCCAGATCATCTGACTGAGCCGGATCGAGCAGAAGCAACCCGAGATGTCGAGCCTAGCCAAGTCGACGACACACTTTACTCGATATCGAGTAAACTACTCGATATCGAGGAGATCTTTTTAGAGCCACATTACGCGGTGAGCTGTCCGACGCGGTTTGGCTTTGCTTGGAGCCGAAGGAGTCCGAGTTTGCCGAGATCTATCCACATCTATCAACACATGAAGCATTTATCTACTTTAGATATAATTTCCCTTTTGGATTTAATTATTTATTCCATTTATTTATCTTAAAGCAAGTAGATAATTAGATTTAGATATAGATAGACTTTCTTAATTAGAATAGCTAGGGAATGAAGGCTATAAATAAAGCCTTAAGGGCTGATTTTTATTCATTCAATTTTAGAGACAATTAGTTACATAGAGAGAGAAGGAGAAGAGGTTGTAAGTTTGAGTTTATTTAATGCAAGTTAGTTCTTTTTCATCAAAGATGTATGCTATTGCGATGAAGAGCGAGTAGTCCACCCACTTCTAGGGCTGGGGTGAGCCCGAAAGTAGCCATTTAAGGTGATGCGGTAAAGGTACAATCTTTTTATGCAATTCATCTTCTATCCTTGTTTGTATTATTGAAGCGCATGATTCTTTTGCGAAAGTTGAAGGTGATCCTTGTTTGTATTATTGAAGCGAAAGTGATCTTAATGCAACTTGGGTTAATTATGTGAAAAGGGTTAGTAACAATTAGGGTTTATGCAAAAGCCTCTATCTTCCTATTTGTTAATAACGAAAGTTATTTGATGGAAACATGATCTTTTATGCCTTTATGTGTTACTTTGCATGGTTATCGTTGTGGTGTTGATGCCCTGGCTTTGGAAGTCTTTTAGTATATTGATTTATTTCGTCGGAAATCTGAGTTCTGTGTTCGAAATTTGCAATTTAAGTTTCTGATGTTTGTCGATCTCGGGAAAGTTTTCGTCGATATCGAGTTGGCTTTACTGGATATCGAGGAAGGTTTTACTCGACACTGTGTTTGCTGAGTCTGCTGTCTGTTGTCGCTTTTTGTTTCTATTGTTGACATAGATTTAGTCGATATCGACATAGTTGTTGTCGATATCGAGTTAATTCTGCTGCTTTACTTTATTTTCTACTTTGCTTTGTTATTTCTGTCTTTCTTTCTGTCTTTCTGCTTTTCTGTCTGTGAGATTTACAACTACCTAAGATCTGCTGACACTCTTCCTCGAGGATCGATCCTGACTTCCCACTACTGCATAGGGAGGGAGTCTTGTAATAATTTGCAAGGGATGAAATCTGGTTTGCTTTGATTTATTTATATTTTATTGCAAGTCTCAATTTCCTCCTTACAACAAATTGGCGCCGTTTCCGGGAAAGCAATCATTCGCGCCTTAGGTAGTCAGATGTCACTTTTCTCTTGAGTTACTTTGCAGGTATATGCGCCGTTCTGGTCGAACACCTGAGTTTGACGCCTTACACATCCAAGCTAAACTAAAAAGAGCAATGGCGGCTGCAGAGACATAGGAACAGCTGATTGAGAGGCTTACGAGGGAACTAGCTGCTAAAGATACTGCTCTCAACACTGAGAGAGCAGGCAGGCAACATGAAATTGCGCGAAGGAGGCAATTGGAAGATGAGCTTGCCCAATACCCAAGAACTGTAGAGGATTACATGCACCCGCCGCTCATAGTGCCTGAATAGGCCATTCTAATCCCTGAAAATAACTATGAAATTCGCACTCCTTTCTTTATTGAAATAAAAAATAATGCTTTCTTTGGTAGATTTAATGAATGCCCTCATCAGCATATTACCAACTTTACTGACATGTGTCGTACTCTTGCTGAAGGTACCGCCTTGGAGTACATCCTGATGAAGGCTTTTCGTTGGTCCCTATCTGGTCCATCACTGAAGTGGCTTGAAGGGCTGAAACCGCGATCCCTCACAACATGGGCTGAAGTGAAGCAGGAATTCCTCAACAAGTTCTTTCTTCCTGCCAAGACAGCACTCCTCCGCCAGAGGATCACAACTTTGAAACAGAAGCCTGGGGAACCGCTGGCAAAGGCTTGGGAAAGATATAAAGATCTGCTGCGATCATGCCCTACACATGGACAGCAATCCTGCGTAGTTCAAGAGATCTTCTTCAATTCTCTAGACTTGGCTGCAAAGGACATGATCAACAAATATACTCACTATGAGTATCTAACAATGCCGCCTGCTGACGCATCGGCTACTCTAGACAAGCTTACCAACTATGATAACAAGTATGGGACTCCAACCAACTATGAAGAGAATCCCTACGCCAGGCCAGCACCATCAATGCCCCTCTATGAGCCCTCTAAGGGGATTGACCCAGATGTCAAGGAGCAGTACTACAAAGATCAGAGCTGCAAGCTCCTCAAGCAAGTCAAGTATCTTTTTGTCAACCAACCTTACATAGAATGCGGATCATAGAGGCACACCACTACTGAGTGCCCACACACAGAGCAAGTCAGGCTGGCAGAATACCATGAAGAGGCAGCTTACACAGGGGGTCCCAATCGCTACATGGGGGACCAAAGGTTCCAGCAACCACAATGGAACCAAGATGCCCCCAGGAACCCCCCACCCTACAGAGATCCAGGACATCCGGAAAGGGACCAGAAAAGGGATGATCTACAGGCAATCCTAGAGGAAATGCGGAGGAACCATTCAGACACCAAGCAGTCCTTCAACTCAGTCTACACTCATATTCAAGGTGTCAACTCTAGGCTTGGGGAAATCGATGTCTGGAGGAAGTCAATAGAAACACAGATTGACCAGCTAGCAGCAGGCATCCCCAGACAATCAGGAACGCTCACTGGATCTTCAGAACCAAATCCCAAGGGGAAGACTGGTCACATCGGTGCTGTAAAACTCAGAAGCGGTCATCAACAACATGAGCCAGAGGTCGGAATGCAGCAGGACGGAGAAGCTGAGAAACAGCTCGATATCAACCAGCAACAAGTCGATATCGACCAGAATTTAGTCGATATCGAGAAAGTCGAAGTCGATATCGAGGAGAGCCCAATTATTTTAGGAAGACACTTCTTGGCAACGGTGGATGCCAACATAAGCGTGAGGAAAGGAGTGCTCACTTTCAACATCAGCGACAAGGTAATTGAGTATTCCTTTAATAAATTTGAAAGGCATACAGGTCCAATGGAAGAGGTCAAATCTATATCAGCTGATTACATCACTTGCGGGGAGCCTAAAGTAAGAAATATGACTCCTGAAGAGCTGGAAAAGAGGGATATTGTAACACCCCTTCTTAATACACTGAAGAGATGTTGCAGCGCCAGCAATTACGTAGACTTTAATGTCTTTGTAACCGCCTTAGGCTTATAGGGACATGCAAC
This sequence comes from Persicaria tinctoria, assembly GCA_037127255.1. NCBI lineage: Eukaryota > Viridiplantae > Streptophyta > Magnoliopsida > Caryophyllales > Polygonaceae > Persicaria > Persicaria tinctoria. Next base: position 34,565,658 of record JBANSL010000020.1, read on the forward strand.
CATGCTCCCATAAACAAGATGATAAAATACAAATATTAAATAAGCGGACGACTTAAATATAAAATAATGTTCTAAAATAAAATAAGGTACCCAAACAAAGAGGTCCAAGTACAATAACCCAAAATAATGAAATAACGACAGCGGAAATAATATTCAAATAGTAGCAGCGGAATGAATAAAATAAATCCCATAAATTCTAAAAGTTTGTACCTTAATTCAAAAACACAAATAAACTGAAAACAATGCAATCTTTTATTCTTCAGCGTCTCAAGACCGTTTACTTAAACCTGTGGGTCGACGGCTGAGGTGTAGTATGCAGACCAGGGACCCCAACCGTCCAAAGGAGAAAAATAGGACGGTTAGTCTTTTTACGACTAGCAAGTAGCAGAAAGTAAAATGTTCAAGACTCCGTCTACCACCCATTGACCATAAAAGGGTATTGGTGATTGTAGACTAAAATACAAATTAGGAGTAAATATTTATGTGGAACCTGACTCGTTTGATTAATATAAAATAAAATAACAGGATGATCCAAAAAGGACCGAGTGTTTGAATGGGATGCGGATCCGGAGATCCTAGGGAATCATATTCCGAGTACAGAAAGAATATGATGTAACATCACTGAAAGTGGGTCACCTATTAGTAAGTAATGTACAAAAATAATAGTAATAACTCAATATACACAACATTATCGTTTATTTAGGACAAGTGATACCGGCCTCGGCCGCATATACTGGGCGGATGACCTACTACCATTAGGTAGATGTACCCATTCGAGAGATTTGCAATTTCGAAGGGGCATCTCATGAGACATTTATAGAGCAAGGTATAACCGAACCTTGACCTGACTTTACCCTTTTTCCATTATTTAAGACACACCATAATAATAACAACAACAACAACAATAATAATAACACAACTCGTATAAGTACCAATCCACAAATACATCCTAGGTGACCACAAAAGGCATAATGTACACTTTAGATCTATAAAGTGCACGAAATAATATAACTGGCAAGCATGGATATTCAAAACCAATAATATACCATACTTAACTAGCATGAAGGAACAAAATGGACAAATCATGCTTTTTAGGAAGTTCGGGCATCTAATATAATTTTCTCAAACCATAGGGTCAAATTATAATTACCCGAGTTGACATGCTATGTGAGATTAAGGAATTGATAAATAGTAACAAACTGAACTAACTTGCATATTTATCACAAACTCATAGCATAGAACTTATAAAGGACACCAAAAAGCAATAATTGTGTAAAAGGCACGAAATTTGCAGAAATGCACTGATTGAACCAAACTACTTGCCTTAATCCGACGAAATGCTTATTCGTGATTGAGCAAAATAATCTGATAAAGGACCTGAGATTTTACAGAATTAAATAGGATATTAGTAAATTTTCAGAAATTACGGAAACGGCACCGTAACTTTTAAAAAGTTCAAAACTTACCCTTGCTTTTCCCAAAAGCCAAACCGATTCTGTAACCCACAATCTCAGGAGATATAAAGGCTGTAAACTGTTCCAAAACAGTAGGTAGGTTAGATTAAACATCGCATACTTGTTCGAAACTCGACAATTAGCGATGAATAGAGCGGATCTTACCCAAACGGGACTCGGAACGTCCAAGTTTCGAGCCTATGATCCCTTGATATGATATGAATCTGAAAAGGAATGATTTTGGTCAGATAAAAGCCCTTGGATTGAAGGAAAGAGGGAAAAACGAACATAAATCACGTTTTTCTGAACTACAGAAACACTGCTCACCAGTCAAGTTCGAGGCTGTGTTGCGATTGTCTCGAAGAAGGTATGAAGTAACGGACAGATGGGTTCAACAGAGGGTGTTGCAAGCTTTCTGATGCAGTCGGCGTCTCTGGCTTTGGACCACGGTGCAGGTGGTGGCAAAGCCCGAAAGTAGGCTTGTCGAACACTGTTCTGCAGCAACTTCCGACGCCGATTTGGACGTCTTTCCGGTGAGCTGCTGTGTCGGGGCTTGCACGGTGGTTTCCTGGGTGTGGGAGAAGACCAGTGGTGGCGGCCTTCAGCCCTGGTGTCGCCGGAATCGCGGTCGAGGGTGATCGGAGATAGTTGGTGATTTGTGATCTTCGGTAGCTGTTGATGGGTTTGTAGAGAATGAATGGGAAAGGTTTATGGCGAGAGGGTTAACTGGAATAGAAGAATGCAGCGTTCTCTTCAATTTGATCTAATCCGAATCCACTAAAGATAGAGATTTGAGGTTGAAAAATCTGGCCAAAGATTACTAGTTATCAATTAGTTAAAGATAGAATTTTGTTTAAAAACAAAAACCTAATCTTCCTTCCTTCCGTGTGCAGATTTGCTGGGCTGGCTGGGCTCGTCTCGGAATGCTGTTGTGGACCTGGCTGCTGTGGGCTTCTTCCATTTATGTTGGTAGTATGTACATGTGTGTGTATATATATATATATAACGTAGTATATGTATATAGACCTAAATACACATATACATATGTATGTATATAATATATATATATATATATAACTAGTCCGCTAATTTACCCATAAATAATATATAAATACTATTTGCAAAACTTTAATTTATTTAAATAATTTAAATAAATTAATTCCCCAATTTCACATTATAAAATGTGAAATAATTATCTTACGAACTTGACACATTAAAATAATAGAAATAAGAAATAATTCCGACTTTTATTTAATTAAATTCTAAAATTAAATAAACGGAAATACGAGGGTATTTCATATTTCCCCCCAAAAAAGAAGTTTCGTCCTGAAACTTAAGCAGAAAACAAATAAGGAAAACTCTCTCTCATATCCGCTTCGGTCTCCCACGTCATTGCCTTAGTTCCGTGCTTAGACCAGAGCACCTTTACTAGAGGCACAACCTTATTCCTGAGCTGCTTCTCCTGCCGCTCTAGAATGCGAACTGGTTCCTCCTCATAGGTTCCTGTAGGACGGACCTCAATGTCTTCATAGCTCAAGATATGAGATGGATCAGGCACGTACTTCCGGAGTAAGGAAATGTGGAAGACGTCATGCACTGGATGAGCGGTAGGTGGCAAAGCTAAACGATAAGCAACTGTGCCCACCTTCTGGAGAATCTCAAATGGTCCTACAAAGCGAGGGTTAAGCTTCCCACGCTTCCCAAATCGGAACACTCCTTTCGTCGGCGAGACCTTCACAAATACCTTCTCATCGACCTGGAACTCTAGATCCCTCCTCTTGCCGTCAGCATATGCCTTCTGTCGGCACTGAGCTGCCAGCATGCGCTGCCTGATCACTCCTACTTGCATGGTAGTCTCCTCTAGAAGCTCGGGCCCAAGAATGAGTGCATCTGCTGCCTCATCCCAACATACTGGCGATCTGCACTTTCGCCCATACAGAGCCTCAAACGGAGCCATCTTGATCGATGCATGCCAACTATTGTTGTAAGTGAACTCTATCAAACTCAAGCTGGTCTCCCAATCAGTTGGTCTATCCAAAACACATGCTCTCAACATGTCCTCTAACGTCTGAATAGTGCGTTCTGACTGGCCATCGGTCTGTGGATGGAATGACGTACTGAAATTCAAGGTCGTCCCTAGGCCTCCCTGAAGTTCTCTCCAAAACTTGGAGATGAATCTTCCATCGCGGTCTGACACAATGGTCTTCGGGATACCATGGAGTCGGACGATCTCCTTCATGTACACCCTTGCTAGCTTCGGCACCTTCCAATCACTCCTGATTGCAATAAAGTGCGCACATTTGGTGAGTCTATCCACTATCACCCAAATGGCGTCTTTCTGCCCTTGGACTCGAGGTAAGCCTGTAACGAAGTCCATTGAGATATGCTCCCACTTCCACTCCGGCACCGGAAGGGGCTGCAATGTACCAGCAGGTCGTCGATGCTCAATCTTCACCTGCTGACACACCAAACATCTAGCCACGAACTCGGCTATGTCTTGCTTCATCCCTGGCCACCAATAACCACATCGGAGGTCTTTGTACATCTTGCTCGACCCTGGGTGTACAGAGTAAGCAGAAGAATGAGCCTCATGGAGTATGGTCTGTCTAAGCTCCTGAACATCCGGAACACAAATCCGCTTCCCAAACCATAGGGAGCCATCCTCCTGAACAATAAAACCTGGGGCTTTGCCCTCAAAGAAGTCGGCACACAAACGCACCAATGCAGTATCTTCGACCTGCGCTACCTTAATCTTCTCTAAAAAATCTGACTGCACCTCCATCATACACATCTGACCACGATTCTTCTCAAACCACACCTCAACACCTAACTTCAACAAATCCTGGTGCAAAACAGGTCTCTCTGTCAAACATGCGATCATAGCCTCATGCTGAGACTTCCGGCTTAAAGCATCCGCTACAACATTGGCCTTTCCCGGATGATAGAGAAGTTCAATGTCATAGTCTTTGATGAGCTCCAGCCATCTCCTCTGACGCATATTAAGCTCCTTTTGGGTGAAAACATACTTCAAACTCTTGTGGTCAGTGAAGATTTGGCAGCGAACACCGTAGAGGTAGTGTCGCCAAATCTTTAAAGCAAAGACCACAGCAGCTAGCTCCAGATCATGCACTGGATAGTTCTCCTCATACTGCTTAAGTTGCCTAGAAGCATATGCTATCACCTTGCCATCTTGCATAAGCACACAACCCAGACCTTGCTTGGAAGCATCACTGTACACAACATATCCTTCTCCATCTCTTGGCAATGCTAGAATCGGTGCAGTGGTCAACCGTTTCTTTAGTTCCTGGAAGCTCTGCTCGCACTTCTCATTCCACACGAACTTCTGAGACTTCCTCAATAAAGAGGTTAGTGGCTGGGCAAGTTTAGAGAACCCTTCCACAAACCTCCTATAGTATCCAGCTAGTCCCAGAAAGCTTCGGACTTCCTTCGCATTCTTCGGCTGCGCCCAATGCTTCACTGCCGAGATCTTCTGAGGATCTACCATGACTCCCTCCTCAGATATGATATGACCTAGGAAGGTCACCTGCTTGATCCAGAAGTCACACTTGGACAATTTAGCATAAAGCTGATGTTGTCGCAGCACTGACAACGCGGTCCGCAGATGCTCCTCATGAGCTTCCTCGCTCGGAGAGTAGATCAAAATATCATCGATAAACACCACCACAAACTTATCGAGATAGTCATGGAAACACCTGTTCATCAACTCCATAAACACAGCTGGTGCGTTGGTCAAACCAAAGGGCATCACTACAAACTCATAATGCCCGTATCTAGTCCGGAAAGCAGTCTTCGGAATGTCTTCCTCACGAATCCGTAATTGATGATACCCAGAACGAAGATCAATCTTGGAGAACACCCGTGCTCCTTGCAGCTGATCTAGCAAGTCATCAATTCGCGGCAACGGGTACTTGTTCTTGATCGTCACTTTATTCAGCTCACGATAGTCAATACATAACCGGAAGGATCCATCCTTCTTCTTCACAAATAATACTAGAGCCCCCCATGGCGACGCACTAGGCCTGATATAGCCCTTCTCCAACAGCTCTTCCAATTGAGACTTCAACTCCTTCATCTCAAGGGGTGACATACGATATGGAGCTTTGGAGAGTGGAGATGTCCCTGGTTCCAGATCAATTGTGAACTCAACAAAGCACTTCGGTGGTAACTCGGTAATGTCATCAGGAAATACGTCGGGAAATTCCCGAATCACTGGAATATCGGAGAGTGTGACCTTCTCGGACTTAGAGTCCGGTAAATAGCGTAATAGGCCCATACAGCCTTGTCGCAGTAGCCTCGCTGCCTGCATCATGTTAATAATACGGCCGTTCTCAACGGAAACGCGCCCAGGGAATTTGCACACGCATGTGCCATCCGGTGATAACGTCACAATCCTCCGCTCGAAGTCAATCACTGCGCCATGTTGCCCTAACCAATCCATACCTAAGATGATATCCAGCGGCATAAGCGGAATCACCACTAAATCGGCATCGAACTCTCGACCCCCAATCGTGATAGGAAATCTGCTCAACACCTTCTTTCCTATCATTGTACCCCCATCAAGGAGTCCGACTACAAAAGGATCATCTAAAGGCACACTACCTAGCTTAAGCCTATCAACAAGCTTCTCAGCAATAAAGGAATGGGTAGCACCAGAATCAAATAAAATATCAATGGACTCGGTATGATGGTAAATAATACCTTGAGTCACTGGTGCGTTAGCATCTACCTCCTGTCTCATCACATATAGGCGCTTCCCAGGGTTGGATGGCCCAGCTGCATTGCTTCCCCTGTTCACAGTCGGTTGTGATCCCGTAGGAGCCTGAGTCCTCTGCTGAAAGGACTGACTGTTGCGCTGCTGCGGTGGAGGCCTAAGCTGCCCCTGATTCTGAGTCCTTGGTGCAGCAGCCGATGCCTGATAAGAACGAGACTGCACCCCATTCGCGGTCTTGCAGAACCGTATCATATGGCCTGGCTTGTCACAACCTCGGCAAATCCTCAGTACCTCCGTGCATGCAGGTTTGATGTGCCCCTCCTTGCCACAATTATGACATATCACCTGCCTCCCACCAGTATTGTGAGAACGCCCTCCAGTCTGACCAGTTGGGGCTCTGCCCCCACTCACACCCCCAGTTGGGGTAGATTCTGCAGCTCTCTTGACACCAGAAAGCTTCTGATGTCCCTTCTTCCTGTTGGCGAACTCCTGGTTCCGCCGAGTTTCATCCATCGTTGCCTCCACCCTATACCCAGCATCAATGTAAGCCTCCAAGGTAGGGTAGTCTCTGTGCAACATTTGCAGCTTCATACGACCAGGTAAGGACTCATGGAAGTAATGAATCCTGTCTGCCTCAGTCCTGACCAAATCTCCAGGATAAGGCAGTAACCCATAATATCGAGTCACCAGCGCAGCCATCCTCATTCCTAGAGGAGCAGGAGTCAAGAATTCTCTCCTCTTCTCAATCCTTAGCGAAGGAGCAAAGTAATGATCTGTGAGGGACTGCTTGAAGGCCTCCCAGGTCGGATTTTCCTCCCATCCCAATCTAGCAGCCTCCCACCATAATCCAGCTTCGCCCTTCAGACGAACAGCAGTAATATGCACCTTGTCCTGGTCGGTGCACACGACACCTCTGAATAGCTTCTCCATATGGGTCAGCCACTCAACTACAACATATGGCTCCCCTGACCCATTAAAGTCATCTGGCTTCATAGCATTGACCGCCTTGAGTGCCCTGAAGTAAGAGTCCCCCAGGTCTGTCGCTCTGCCTGGAGCAGGAGTCTCAACAATGTGTGGTGCTTGCCGCGGAGTCTGTACATTTGGCGGCGGTTGTGGGTTCACTCCGGCTATGGCCTCTGTCACAGCCTCACGAGCAATCTGCCGCATCATCTGTACCATTTCATCACGCCAGCTTTCCCCTGCAGTTCTGGTGGACCTGCTCCTATGACTCACAGGACGGCTACCCACGCTCTGGCTTGCATCAGGGCTGGGCTCAACCCTATCACTGTCACCGTGATGGTTGGTCCCATGATGACCAGACTCTTGATGGCTAGGCTCACGTTGGCTGTGCTCACGTTGGGCCCTCCTTGAGTCTCTCTCCTGTCTAGTGGCCCTGCGGCGAGCAACTGCAGCACGATTTTCAGCCCTCAGCTGTGCTGAAGCAGCACGATCAGCCATTGATTGTTCCCTAGTCGCATCACCGGTGGGTGGAACAGAATCCTCATCCACCTGGTCTATATTCCTCTGGCTCACAGTCCTCTCTGACGGTGTCCCAGGGCGGCGACGAACAGCTCGAGTGTTCATGATCTATATGTCCAAAAATCAATGCCATTAATTCTCCAGTTATTCGTATAGTACCAATGGTTTAACAAGGTCATAATCACTCACAATACCATGATATATATCGAATTGCATTATATAGTATCATGTCACTGAATCAACGTTAAAGAGAGTTTAAAACTACCAAATGCGGGGAATAATACGACACAGAGTTGCTAGGGGCATGTATGGACATGCAGGTCCTTTGCCCATTATTGCAAGAAGTGTGAAAGCTTAGAACAGGCGATCGAAAACTTAGGTGTTTCTTGGCTTCTTGTGCTTAAGGTTCCCAGTACCCTTAACAGAGTACCATCCTTCTATCCCTTTTTCACTAGAGGGCCAGTAGACAAAGTGCACTCCTGCTTTCTTAAATCTTTCTAGCTTCTGATTCTCATAGTCATCACGAGTCCTTAACGACTCAAGCATCTTAGCCCGTCGCTCTTCGTGCTCTTGTCCTTCAGGGGTTCCTTGGAGTCGCTTTCCTCGAAGCTCAATGATCTCCTCCATGAGCTTCCCAGCCTCCTCGATATGTTCCAGAGTACCTTGACCATGAACTTGTGAGAATCTAGCCAACCTCCAAGTGATCTCATCATAGCAGAACTGGTCATAGGTGGGAACCCATGGAGTAACCCCTACTTCTCGGACAATCATACCATCTTCGCCTCCATAGCTTCGCGGAGGATGGTCCTTTCCTAAACGGAGGACACGAATGACATTCTTCCCAAGAACTGCACTTGTTGGGTTGTAGTCTGAATCATCGCCAGAGTCACTTCCAGAATCCACCCATATGGGCCCATTCACTTCATCTTCGTCATTCTCGTTCGGAGCGACTCTCTTCCCCGTCACTGCACTAGCCCTCGTAGATATCGCAGACATCTAAGAGTAAGAGTAATAGTGTGTCAATACCCAAGTTGACTTGCACTTAAAGAATGGAATACTAATGACCCTACAATTACAGGTTAGGTACTTGAGGGCTTAACTATTTTAAAATTCAAACATCTTTCCACACTAGGAGTAAAAATACATTTTCTTAAAGTTTTAAACTTTTTTTTTTTTTTAAACAAACTTTTAAATTCATTTTGAAGTATACAAAACTTTTTTTTTTTTCATGTTATAAAACCAAAGGCTCTGATACCACCTTCTGTAACACCCCTTCTTAATACACTGAAGAGATGTTGCAGCGCCAGCAATTACGCAGACTTTAATGTCTTTGTAACCGCCTTAGGCTTATAGGGACATGCAACCATGCTCCCATAAACAAGATGATAAAATACAAATATTAAATAAGCGGAAGACTTAAATATAAAATAATGTTCTAAAATAAAATAAGGTACCCAAACAAAGAGGTCCAAGTACAATAACCCAAAATAATGAAATAACGACAGCGGAAATAATATTCAAATAGTAGCAGCGGAATGAATAAAATAAATCCCATAAATTCTAAAAGTTTGTACCTTAATTCAAAAACACAAATAAACTGAAAACAATGCAATCTTTTATTCTTCAGCGTCTCAAGACCGTTTACTTAAACCTGTGGGTCGACGGCTGAGGTGTAGTATGTAGACCAGGGACCCCAACCGTCCAAAGGAGAAAAATAGGACGGTTAGTCTTTTTACGACTAGCAAGTAGCAGAAAGTAAAATGTTCAAGACTCCGTCTACCACCCATTGACCATAAAAGGGTATTGGTGATTGTAGACTAAAATACAAATTAGGAGTAAATATTTATGTGGAACCTGACTCGTTTGATTAATATAAAATAAAATAACAGGATGATCCAAAAAGGACCGAGTGTTTGAATGGGATGCGGATCCGGAGATCCTAGGGAATCATATTCCGAGTACAGAAAGAATATGATGTAACATCACTGAAAGTGGGTCACCTATTAGTAAGTAATGTACAAAAATAATAGTAATAACACAATATACACAACATTATCGTTTATTTAGGACAAGTGATACCGGCCTCGGCCGCATATACTGGGCGGATGACCTACTACCATTAGGTAGATGTACCCATTCGAGAGATTTGCAATTTCGAAGGGGCATCTCATGAGACATTTATAGAGCAAGGTATAACCGAACCTTGACCTGACTTTACCCTTTTTCCATTATTTAAGACACACCATAATAATAACAACAACAACAACAATAATAATAACACAACTCGTATAAGTACCAATCCACAAATACATCCTAGGTGACCACAAAAGGCATAATGTACACTTTAGATCTATAAAGTGCACGAAATAATATAACTGGCAAGCATGGATATTCAAAACCAATAATATACCATACTTAACTAGCATGAAGGAACAAAATGGACAAATCATGCTTTTTAGGAAGTTCGGGCATCTAATATAATTTTCTCAAACCATAGGGTCAAATTATAATTACCCGAGTTGACATGCTATGTGAGATTAAGGAATTGATAAATAGTAACAAACTGAACTAACTTGCATATTTATCACAAACTCATAGCATAGAACTTATAAAGGACACCAAAAAGCAATAATTGTGTAAAAGGCACGAAATTTGCAGAAATGCACTGATTGAACCAAACTACTTGCCTTAATCCGACGAAATGCTTATTCGTGATTGAGCAAAATAATCTGATAAAGGACCTGAGATTTTACAGAATTAAATAGGATATTAGTAAATTTTCAGAAATTACGGAAACGGCACCGTAACTTTTAAAAAGTTCAAAACTTACCCTTGCTTTTCCCAAAAGCCAAACCGATTCTGTAACCCACAATCTCAGGAGATATAAAGGCTGTAAACTGTTCCAAAACAGTAGGTAGGTTAGATTAAACATCGCATACTTGTTCGAAACTCGACAATTAGCGATGAATAGAGCGGATCTTACCCAAACGGGACTCGGAACGTCCAAGTTTCGAGCCTATGATCCCTTGATATGATATGAATCTGAAAAGGAATGATTTTGGTCAGATAAAAGCCCTTGGATTGAAGGAAAGAGGGAAAAACGAACATAAATCACGTTTTTCTGAACTACAGAAACACTGCTCACCAGTCAAGTTCGAGGCTGTGTTGCGATTGTCTCGAAGAAGGTATGAAGTAACGGACAGATGGGTTCAACAGAGGGTGTTGCAAGCTTTCTGATGCAGTCGGCGTCTCTGGCTTTGGACCACGGTGCAGGTGGTGGCAAAGCCCGAAAGTAGGCTTGTCGAACACTGTTCTGCAGCAACTTCCGACGCCGATTTGGACGTCTTTCCGGTGAGCTGCTGTGTCGGGGCTTGCACGGTGGTTGCCTGGGTGTGGTAGAAGACCAGTGGTGGCGGCCTTCAGCCCTGGTGTCGCCGGAATCGCGGTCGAGGGTGATCGGAGATAGTTGGTGATTTGTGATCTTCGGTAGCTGTTGATGGGTTTGTAGAGAATGAATGGGAAAGGTTTATGGCGAGAGGGTTAACTGGAATAGAAGAATGCAGCGTTCTCTTCAATTTGATCTAATCCGAATCCACTAAAGATAGAGATTTGAGGTTGAAAAATCTGGCCAAAGATTACTAGTTATCAATTAGTTAAAGATAGAATTTTGTTTAAAAACAAAAACCTAATCTTCCTTCCTTCCGTGTGCAGATTTGCTGGGCTGGCTGGGCTCGTCTCGGAATGCTGTTGTGGACCTGGCTGCTGTGGGCTTCTTCCATTTATGTTGGTAGTATGTACATGTGTGTGTATATATATATATATATATAACGTAGTATATGTATATAGACCTAAATACACATATACATATGTATGTATATAATATATATATATATATATATATATAACTAGTCCGCTAATTTACCCATAAATAATATATAAATACTATTTGCAAAACTTTAATTTATTTAAATAATTTAAATAAATTAATTCCCCAATTTCACATTATAAAATGTGAAATAATTATCTTACGAACTTGACACATTAAAATAATAGAAATAAGAAATAATTCCGACTTTTATTTAATTAAATTCTAAAATTAAATAAACGGAAATACGAGGGTATTTCAGATATGGAGGCCCAGGTGGAGAAGATCATGGCCATCCTGAACGAAGAAACAGAGAATCCACTCGACACAAACCAAGGTACGTCGATTTGGACTAACTATTTTTCGGATGCCTTGACAGGATGCAAGTATGGGGTCGTAGTTGACCAGAATTCCTCGATATCGAAGACTTTGGTCGATATCAACCAAGCTCGGAAACCACTACCAGCAGCAGCGTCGTCGAGCAGCCAAACAGAAGCCACAGACTTCTCGATATCGACTAAATTAGTCGATATCGACCAACCTTCTGCGTCCTCGACTTCACCCTTATCGACGAGCAAGCCACTGGAAGCAGAAAACACCTCCTCGATATCGACCAATCTGGTCGATATCGACCAAGCATCACCTTCACCAGCTCCAGCATCCGCGAGCAGTCCACCATCAGAAGCTGAAAACAACTCGATATCAAGTAAACTTACTCGAGATCGACCAAACACTGTGGTCCCCGATTCCGTTTCTGCGAAAGTGAGCCAAGGTATGGATCTTTCTTCTCCTATTTCCATCAAAGATTTATCTATACATGGGAGAGGTTTGCCTTGGTATGTGCGCTTATGTAGGATTTCCAATGATGAGCCCAAGGAGTATGAAGTTGGAGACAAACTTTATGTCTCCAAATCAAAAGATCATTGGTTTCCTAACAAATTCAACAAGAAGAGGATGGAACCTTTCGTGGTGAACAAGATCCATTCTGGAGGATTCCAGCTCATGGACAAGAATGGAGTCTTATTTGAAGCCCAAGCTACATGGGCCCTACAGATGCCACCTTGAGCATAAAAGAAAAGTCGGCCTAGCGACTATAAAATCTAGAGCTTGTACATAGACATTTACTTTTTGGGACTTTTTTGCTTTTTGTTTGTTTTTGGTTTTTGAACTGTTAGTTTTTCTACTGTGGGTATATGTCTTCTATATTTTTCAGGTCTATGGGATAGAAGCAAGCTATATTCGGACTCGGCCCAGGCATTATCAATCGAGTTTTTGAAGCCATGCACACCTGTCTAGTGAGTTTCTTTCTTTACCCTTGTTTTTATACAGTGAGGACACCGTAATGTTTAAGTATGGGGTGGGGGAAGGGCTTACTTTGTGCATTTTTTATTTATTTGACATTATTTGTGCATTATTTCTTGAATTGCTTATGCATGGCTATTTTGGAATTCACTATTGATTTATGTGCTTACATTCATGTTTTCCAAAGTGTGAAAAATGACCCCCATTGAAAATTTTGATTAATGTCATGGAAGCTTTATATTGAACTCGACGATTCAAAATTGGATTCATTAGAGATATAGCATGAAATTTCCTAGTAAAGGGAAGTCACAATGAAGTGCATTATTTTATTGAAAACCATGAAAGGAGGTAAAATTTGAAGTTGCTTTTGACATGTTGCATGATAAGAGGATGGAGGACTTTATATTTCCATATAATGCTCATTGTTTAATTCCTAGCCTTACCTATGCTTATGCATCACAAAAGCCATATTATACCTTATTTCATATATTGCTCCACATGATAAAATATTTCCCATTCTTTACCTTATTTCCTATTCGGGGATTATGTTGAGAATGATGTTACATTATGGAGATGTCATATGGTGTTTGTGTTGTTATATATCATATATGGAGTTTGGAAGGAAATTATTTGAAAAATGTGGAAAATTTAATGAGTGAGAAAAAATTTAATCACCTCAGGAGATAAAGGTAGATTGACCCTGCTTGCTGAGATAATAGTTCGGCGAGATGGGACACAGATGTGAGGAATCCAAAGCAATAAGTATATGGGGCCATTCATGACACCCATGTTTGCGACTCGCGAGAAGGCAGTGCTGAGGTTAGAGAGGTAAAAGCATTATTATTGAGAAAAAGCATTATGAAAGGTGATGATTCTTATGAAGAAGGAATGTGGTAAAGAAAGTTTGGAAATACTCCATTTCCCCAGATCATTAGCACCACATTGCCAAAAATTGCCCACCTTTAGCCTTTTACCAATCTACTTCTTATTTGAGCTTAAATTAAAGTCCTCTAGATTATTAATAATTTGTCACGAATGAATGTTTTGCATAATCCTCCTTTTGTGAGTAGATGTTGCTTTTGTATATTTGCACATACATGGATTTGTGACACTAGTACCTTTTTCAGGATGGTAACTGACAGCATGGACATATGAGAATGAATCCATGATGTTGAGAGTTTTGATTTCTTCCCCTGAATGACAAATAAAAGTATTGCTTGAGGACAAGCAAGCCTAAGTATGGGGTGTTTGTTGTAAGCTGAATCTGCCATGTTTTACAGTAACTTTTATATCGTTTTCTGCATACATTTCATGCATTTGGGCTAGAATAGTACAGAATCTATGTAGTTTATGTTCATTTGCCAAATTATGGAATCTACACCAGTTTCTGTTTAAATTCGCAGAATTCAATGCAATTTACACCAGTTCTGAGAAAGGTTGGAAAAGCTCGGAAATCAACTACAGAATTCTGGTCAAAAGATTACAGAACCAGGATGAATCAAGCTGGAAACCAGAAGTTACTCGATATCGAATTATTTTAGTCAATATCGACAAAGATGTCCGAGCACATGCCTGGTCGAGTAGAGCCGATCGAGGAGCTGAGAGCCAGAGCCAACCCGACTCCACAAGCCTACTCGATATCGAGTAGATTACTCGATATCGACAACACCATGAACCTATGCCCGGAGTCGAGGAAGCCACGCCAAGTCGAGAAGCCGAGGACAGGAGACGTCGAGAACCAGTTACTCGATATCGACGAAACTTGTCGATATCGACAACCTCGGCATCACCTGTGCAAGCCAGTATCGGGGAAGAGTACTCGACCAAGCCCAGCAACACAAAGTCGACACAACTTTACTCGATATCGACGAAACTTGTCGATATCAAGGACCCCAGATCATCTGACCGAGCTGGATGGAGCAGCAGCAACCCGAGATGCCGAGCCTAGCCAAGTCAACGACAAACTTTACTCGATATCGAGGAGATCTTTCTGGAGCCGCGTTACGCGGTGAGCTGTCCGACACGGTTTGGCTTTGCTTGGAGCCGAAGAAGTCCGAGTTTGCCGAGATCTATCCACATCTATCAACACATGAAGCATTTATCTACTTTAGATATAATTTCCCTTTTGGATTTAATTATTTGTTCCATTTATTTATCTTGAAGCAAGTAGATAATTAGATTTAGATATAGATAGACTTTCTTACCTAGAATAGCTAGGGAATGAAGGCTATAAATAAAGCCATAAGGGCTGAGTTTTATTCATTCAATTTCAGAGACAATTAGTTACATAGAGAGAGAAGGAGAAGAGGTTGTAAGTTTGAGTTTATTTAATGCAAGTTAGTTCTTTTTCATCAAAGATGTCTGCTATTACGATGAAGAGCGAGTAGTCCACCCACTTCTAGGGCTGGGGTGAGCCCGACAGTAGCCATTTAAGGTGATGCGGTAAAGGTACAATCTTTTTATGCAATTCATCTTCTATCCCTATGAGCATGATTCTTTTGCGAAAGTTGAAGGTGATCCTTGTTTGTATTATTGAAGCAAAAGTGATCTTAATGCAACTTGGGTTAATTATGTGAAAAGGGTTAGTAACAATTAGGGTTTATGCAAAAGCCTCTATCTTTCTATTTGTTAATAACGAAAGTTATTTGATGGAAAGCATGATCTTTTATGCCTTTATGTGTTACTTTGCATGGTTATCGTTGTGGTGTTGATACCCTGGCTTTGGAAGTCTTTTAGTATATTGATTTATTTCGTCGGAAATCTGAGTTCTGTGTTCAAAATTTGCAATTTAAGTTTCTGCTATTTGTCGATCTCGGGAAAGTTTTCGTCGATATCGAGTTGGATTTACTCGATATCGAGGAAGGTTTTACTCGACACTGTGTTTGCTGAGTCTGCTGTCTATTGTCGATTTTTGTTTCTGTTGTTGACATAGATTTAGTCGATATCGACCTAGCTGTTGTCGATATCGAGTTAATTCTGCTGCTTTACTTTATTTTCTACTTTGCTTTGTTATTTCTGTCTTTCTTTCTGTCTTTCTGCTTTTCTGTCTATGAGATTTACAGCTACCAGAGATCCTCTAACAGGCTTCCTCGAGGATCGATCCTGACTTCCCACTACTGCATAGTGAGGGAGTCTTGTAATCATTTGCAAGGGACGAAATCTGGTTTGCTTTTATTTATTTATATTTTATTGCAAGTCTCAATTTCCTCCTTACAACACTAATCGAGTTCTATGCTGCTGGGCCGAGTCTGAATTTAGCTTGCTTCTATCCCCATGGACCTGAAAAATGTAGAAGACATATACCCACAATAGAAAAACTAAAAGTTCAAAACCAAAAACAAACAAAAGCAACAATGTCCAAAAAGTCCTAAAAATAAATGTCTATTTACAAGCTCTAGATTTTATAGTCGATAGGCCGACTTTCTCCATTAAGCTCAAGGTGGCATATGCAGGGCCCATGTAGTTTGGGCTTCAAATAGGACTCCATTTTTGTCCATCAGTTGTAGTCCCCTAGAATGGATCTTGTTCACCACAAAGGGCCCCATCCTTTTCTTGTTGAATTCGTTGGAAAACCAATGATCTTTTGATTTGGAAATATAGAGTTTGTCTCCAACTTTATACTCCTTAGGCTCATCATTGGAAATCCCACATAAGCGCACATACCAAGGCAAACATCTCCCATGTATAGATAAATCTTTAATGGAAATAGGAGAAAAAAGATCCATACCTTGGCTTACCTTCGCAGAAACGGATTCGGGGACCACTGTATTTGGTCGATCTCGAGTAAGTGTACTCGATATCGAGGAGTTTTCGGCTTCTGGTGGGCTGCTACTCGAGGAGGGTGGAGTTGAGGAAGGCAAGTTTTGGTCGATATCGACTAAGGTTGTCAATATTGAGTAGTCATCAGCTGACAGTGGGTTGCTGCTCGAGGATGGCAAAGTCGAGGGAGGCAGTACTTGGTCGATATCGACCAAGTTGGTCGATATCGAGGAGTTTTCCGCTTCTGGTTGGCTGATCAACGACTGAGCTGCTGGAGGAGGGTTCTGATTTTGGTCGATGCCGCCCAAATTACTCGATGTCGAGGAATTTTGTCCGACTTCGACCCCATACTTGCATCCTGTCAAGGCATCCGAAAAATAGTTAGTCGACGTCGACTTACCTTGGTCAATGTCGAGTAGATCCTATGTGTCGTTGTTTAGGATGGCCATGATCTTCTCCACATGAGCTTCCATGCCCCTCTTTTCCAGCTCTTCAAGAGTCATATTTCTTACCTTCGGCTCCCCAAAAGTGATGTAACCAGCTGAGATAGATTTTACCTTTTCCATTGGACCTGTATGCCTTTCAGTTTTATTAAAAGAATACTCAATTACCTCATCGCTGATGTTGAAAGTGAGTACTCCCTTCCTTATGCTTATGTTGGCTTCCACCGTCGCCAAGAAGTGCCTTCCTAGAATAATTGGACAAGCAGGGTCTTCCGCCATATCAATAACCAAGAAATCAATAGGGATAAAGAACTTACCGACTTGCACTGGCACATTGTCCACCATGCATGTTGGAATGACCACTGTATTGTTGGCCATATAAAGTTTAGCATCCACAGGCTCTAGGGCACCTATCTTAATCTTGGACCATATTGTTAAAGGGATTATAATCACACTAGCTCCAAGATCACATAATGCATTAAATTTATATTAACCAAATCCAATGGTTATAGCAAACTTACCTGGATCTGGCCTTTTCTCCAGTATGTCCATATGGCTGCACTCCTTTGTAATCTCAGCCAATGACCGGTTCTTGCTTAGAATCTCCTTGAGGAATTTGACGTAGGATGACATTTCATTGAGAGCTTCTGTGAAGGGTATGGTGACATTGAGCTTCTGAAGCATCTTGATGAAGTTCTGAAATTTCTTCTCTGCTAGGTCCTTTGGAGATTTTGTTGGGAAATGCAGCTTCTTTTTCTGATTCGGAGCCAGAACAAATGTCGGAGGTGCTACAGCTTTCTTGACGTCGACTTGGTTCTCCTCGACATCGACCATGTTCTTCTCGATATCGGCCAATTTTCTCGATGTCGAGTTGCTGTGTTGTGCAGGCGAAGGTTGATCCAATTTGTCCTCGATATTGAGTAGTCCTTCCTCGATATCGATTTGCCTTTCCTCGACATCGACCAAGGTCTAGTCGATATCGACTTGCTGTTCAGCTCCTCCGTCCTGCTGCTTTCCGACCTCTGGCTCGCGTAGTTAGTGCCCGCTCCTGAGTTTCACAGTAGTGATGTGTCCGGTCTTCCCCTTAGGATTTGGTTCTGAAGATCTAGGGAGCGTTCCTGATTGTCTGGGGACGCCTGCTGCTAGCTCGTCAATCTGTGTTTCCATTGATTTCTTCCAGACATCGATTTCCCCAAGCCCAGAGTTGACTCCCTGAATCTGAGTGTAGATAGAGTTGAAGGACTGCTTGGTATTTGAATGGTTTCTCTGTATTTCCTCTAGGACGGTCTGTAGATCATCCCTTTTTTGGTCCCTTTCCGGATGTCCTGGAGCTCTGTAGGGTGGGGGGTTCCTAGGGGCACCTTGGTTCCATTAAGGTTGCTGAAACCTTTGGTCCATCATATAGCGATTGGGACCCCCTGCATAAGCTACCTCTTCATGGTGTTCTGCCAGCCTGACTTGCTCTGTATGTGGGCACTCAGTAGTGGTGTGCCTATGTGATCCGCATTCGATGCAGGGCCGGTTGACATAAAGATAATTTACTTGCTTGAGGAGCTTGCGATTCTGATCTCTGTAGTACTGCTCCTTTACATCTGGATCAATCTCCTTTGAGGGCTCATAGAGGGGCATGGATGGTGCTGGTCTGGCATAGGAGTTCTCTTCATAGTTGATTGGGGTCCCATACTTGTTGTCATAGTTGGTCAGCTTGTCGAGGGCAGCCCATGCGTCAGCCGGCGGCATTGTCAGATACTCATAATGAATATATGTATTGATCCTATCTTTAGCAGCCAAGTCAAGAGAATTGAAGAAGATCTCCTGAACGACGCAAGGTTGTTGTCCATGTGTAGGGCATGATCGCAGTAGATCCTTATAGCGTTCCAATGCCTTTGCTAGCGGCTCTCCAGGCTGCTGTTTGAAAGATGTAATCTTTTGGCGAAGGAGCGCTGTCTTGGCAGGAGAAAAGAATTTATGGAGAAATTCCTGCTTTACTTGAGCCCATGTCGTGAGGGATCGTGGTTTCAGTCCTTCCAACCACTTTAATGCGGGACCAGCGAGAGACCAACGGAAAGCCTTCATCAAGATGTACTCCAAGGTGGTACCTTCAGCAAGAGTACGACACATATCAGTAAAGTTGGTAATATGTTGAAGAGGGCATTCATTAAATCTACCATGAAAAGCATTATGTTTAATTTCTATTAAGAAAGGAGTGCGAATTTCATAATTATTCTGAGGGATAAGAATAGCCGATTCAAGCACGACGAGGGTCGGGTGCATGTAGTCCTCTGCAGTGGTAGGATATTGGGCAAGCTCATCTTCTGCTTGCCTCGCACGCTCAGCTTCATGTTCCCTTCCTGCTCTCTCAGTGGCGAGAGCAGCATCTTTGGTGGTTATTTCCCTCCAAAGCCTCTCAATCAGTTGTTCCTGTGTTTCTGCGGCCGCCATGGCTCTTTTTAGTTTAGCGTGGACGTCTAAGAGGCGTTCCGGTTCGTCTAAGCCGTCAAACTCATATGGTTGACCAGAACGGCGCATACACCTGCGAAGTAACTCAAAGCAAACGTGAGATTTAACTACTGAAGGTGCGAATGATTGCTTCCCCGGCAACGGCGCCAATTTGTTGTAGGAGGAAATCGAGAATTGCAATAAAATATAAATAATGTAAAGCAAACCAGATTCCGTCCCTTGCAAATGATTACAAGACCTCCTCCTGATGCAGCAGTGGAAAGTCAGGATCGATCCACGAGGAAGCGTGTCAGCGGATCCTAGGCAGCTGTAAATCTCACAGACAGAAGTAATAGACAGAAAGAAAGACAGAAATAACAAATAAAAGCATAAAACAAAACGAAAGCACAAAACTACTCGATATCGACTAAAAGACCTCGATATCGACTAAAGGTAATCGACACGAGAAATAGAAATCGACGAACAGAAACAAGAACCAAACACAGAAACTCGATCTCGGCAAAAGTCTCCTCGATATTGAGTAAACAGTACTCGATATCGACAAAACTTCTCGGAATCTACAAAGAACAGAAACCTTAAAATGCAACCTTTCGAACATAGAACGCATATTTTGATGAATTAATTCAATAAACTAAAAGACTTCCAAGGCCAGGGTATCAAAACCACAACAATAACCATGCAAAGTAACACATAAAGGCATAAAAAATCATGCTTTCCATCAAATAACTTTCGTTATTAACAAATAAGAATATAGAGGCTTTCGCATAAACCCTAATTGTTACTAACCCTTTTTACATAATTAAATCAAGTTGCATTAAGATCACTTTTGCTTTAATAACACAAACAAGGATCACCTTCAACTCTCGCAAAAGAATCATGCTCATAGGGATAGAAGACGAATTGCATAAAAAGATCAAACCTTTACCGCATCATCTTACATGGCTACTGTAGGGCTCACCTCGACCCTAGAAGTGGGTGGACTACTCGCTATTCATCATAAAGAAAGACATCAATAATTTCAGGAAAATAACTTGCATTAAATAAACTAAAGAAAGCTTACAACCAATCGAAGCCAAATCCGCTTTCGCCTTTCCAACTTTTCTCGCCACAAGTTCTCTCCTCTACTCTCTCTATGTGTAACTAATTGTAACTGAAATTGAATGAATAAAACTCAGCCCCTAAGGCTTTATTTATAGGCTTCCAACCCTTGCTAATCAAGGTAAGAAAGTCTATCTATATCTATATCTCTTTATCTAATTACTTAAGGATTAAATAATGGAATAAAAGAATTAAATCTAAAAAGAAAATATATCTAAAGTAGGTAAATCCTCCATGGAGTTGATAGATCTTGATAGATCTTGATAGATGTGGATAAAATCGGACTCCTTCTCTCCCAAGCAAGCCCAGCTCGACTCGGACAGCCCACCGCGTAACGCGGCCCAGAAAAGATTTCCTCGATATCGAGTAACATTGTCATTGACTTCGGCTTCTGATCTTGGTCGAGTAATTGCTCCCCGACATTGGCTCAGACATGTGGTGCTGGGGTTGTCGATATCGAGCAAAGTACTCGATATCGAGTAAGTGGTGCTGGGTATGTCTAGTCTTCGGCTTCTCGACTTAGCATCCTTCCTCGACTCAGGGCATGGCTTTCAAGTTTTGTCGATATCGAGTAAAAGTACTCAATATCGAGTAGGGCTCTGGAGTCGGGTTGGCTTCGTCTTCAGCTCCTCGGTCAGCTTCTACTCGACCAGTGCTCTGCTCGGACTTCTTTGGTCGATATCGAGTAAAAGTACTCGATATCGAGTAACACTTGGCTTCAGCTCGATTTGTCCTGGTTCTGTCGCTCTTTGACCTTGGACTTCTGTAGTTGACTTTCGAGCTTTTTCGTCCTTTCTCAGAACTGCTGTAAATTGCCTCGAATTCTGCGAATTTAAACAGAAACTGGTGTAGATTCCATAATTTGGCAAATAAGCATAAACTACATAGATTATGTACTATTCTAGCCCAAATGCATGAAATGTATGCAAAAAACAATATAAAAGTTAGTGTAAAACATGGCGAATTATGCTCACAACAAACAAGGTGTGTTATGCTTACCTAGAATTCTTCTGGTTTTACTATGATTTAAGACTTGGTTAGATGATTTGTGAGACTTGATTTCTACCTATTCTATGTTTGAATGATTCAATATCTCTGTTCTTCAATTGATTGATTGCATATATTCTCTCTTGACTAGCTACCTTGATGGAATTTGTTCTCTTGCTAAGGTTTGATTACTTCTTGCGATTTGATTGAATCTAAGTAGCAAACATAATCAATCGATCCCATGAAAGCATCGATTGGGTGTGTGTGGGATATTGATAATTGTGCTTTATCAATTGTATCGATTAGGTTTATGGAGTTGCACCTCTATCTTTAATTGTTTATAATATTGGTATTGTTTAATTGCCAAAGCTTTGGAGTGATCCAAGGTCGAATGATTCAAATAAGGGTATATAGAATAGAGTCAAGGATCAATGACCTAACCAATGTTGCGAATTGTAGGAGAAACCACACTCTTATCTTTTATCTTCTCTTTATTCCTATTCATATCTTTATCTTAGTTTTCTTGCATTATCTATCTTCATTCATAATCCTATTCTATCTTTATTATCATAATTGATAAATACATATTGCATAAAAGTACTTGTTTCTCTGTGGGTTCGACCCCTTACTTATCCGCTATACTAGTTTACTAGTTAGTTTGGGTTATTATTATCTTTGGCGAGGTGAAACCTAATGACATTCATCCCACCAATGGGGTAGGGATTCCTTGAACTGAACTATTGATGGAGGTAAAACCTATCGTTGATCCGTCAAAGAAACTCAAACCTATAACTAGTATAGCAATAAGCAAGAGGTCGATCCCACAGGGAAATCTGCTATTCAAGTGTGATTTAGATGCCAATCAAAGAAACCAAATTGGGGGGTTTTATGTGTGAAAGTTCCGCCTTTTATCAAAGCAGATTGAAGCAAACTAGAGTAAATGATTTTAATTCAGATAATTAGGAGAAGCAATTCTACCTACAATTTTCCACTTTATTTGGTTTGAAACGATCCTTGTAACTTCTTCTCGTCCTATTAAGTTTCCTATGAATGCCCTTGTCCCGACCTAATATAGTTACTAGTCCAACCAGTCCTAGCAACCCTTATTAATCGAACAGTCTCTAAAGAAGGATTTAACCCAATTGATAGCTTTAAGTTCAGAGATTAGTCAAGGTATTTGCAGTCCCTAAAGAGGGATTTAACAACACATTCAACTTCCTACTCATTCAATTAGTTCAACCAGCCCTAAAGGAATAAGTTTGCCACTTAGGTTAAGGTTCACAACCAGGAATCTACAAAACCTTAGGGATTGAATTGATCTAACAAGTTGGCCAGACAAGATAGAACAAAACAATAAACAATCAAGCACAAAGAAGTTGAAGCATTCAAATATAGGAAATAAGGAATGAGAATTAGAAACTCACAATCAATCCAAACAAAGCTTCAAATTGCAGGCAGAATAGATGAGTTTAGTTCTTCATGGAAGACATTGCTCAAATTCTCTAAAGTGTCTGATGAACGGAATAGAATAGAAGTTCTAGAAAAATAACTAAATTTGGCCTTATAAAAGACCCAAGTCGGCCACAAAACAACTAAGAATAAAAACTAGGGTTTCATTTAAACAAAACGGCGTCGCCTGACAACCCGTGCTGCGAATTGATTGGCGGCGGCCGCGGCATGCTTGCTGCGGCCGCAGCCAGAGGCCTTTCACGGAAAATCTGTTTTGAATCAGCTCTCGACGTCAACATGAAAGTTGTAGCTCTCTGAAAGAGTTTTCCAACGCATGGTCATATAGTCGATCGGACAACCGAGGCCTCCAGGAAGTGCAAAACAAGTTCAGCATGTCTGACGACAACTTCTGCAGACTTGTTCTTCGTTTAGGCTCGCTTCTTCTTCTAAGGACCTCTTGAGATCTTCATGTAAGCTTCTTCGATCAACTAGACATTCTCATCCAATGCGTTATCAACTCATCAATTTGTTTGTCATTGATATCCTAATCTTTCTAATGCTCTATAGGTTATGGTTATTAGTACACAGCCTTATCTTTGAGCTAGCCTTACAGTCGATTATCGTCCTTGGTTAACAACCCTTGCAAAGTCAATCTAAATCTAGCTACTTGTTCATAAGTTGATGCTATCGCAATCACACATAGTCTCCTGGTTACTTGATACATTCTTGTTATTGTCGTCGTCTGTTTTTTCCTCCTAGATGTTGTTTACATTAAGGGTAACTCATGTTGTCAAAGGTACCTCGCTCTGACACAATGGACCTGCAGACAAGCCTATGCTTTGCAATGCATGTGGTTCGAGATGGAGGTCTAAAGGAGCACTGTCTATTTATACACCCTTACACTCAAGAGCTGATGCTGATGAATATGAGGATCAAAGGGTCTCCAAAGTGAAGGCTATATCGTTTAAAGTAGGAGGCGAAAAGCTCAAGAAGAGGAAGCTAAGTTATGACAACTCTGCGCGCAAAAGGCTTGCTTTCAATTGCCAACAGGTTTTTCCAAGGGCTACAGATGAAAACACCAGCAACATATCAAGTTTCGGGTCAGCTCTATCAAACTTCGAGAGCTTCGCTCAGTTAAGCAGCGCTGATGCAAGTGATTTCACAGGTCCTTCCCAGTCGGCTGTGTGGGAAATCAAGTTCCATCGAAGAAAAGGAACTCCATGACTCGTACAAAGTCATCATCCACGGTTGAGAAGCTCATCAAGGATTGGTGCGGGATGAACGTCGTTGGCACTTTTGCCTTTTGCCAAATAGTAATAAAAATCCAAACTTAAACACACAATCAATAGATTAGGCAACCAATCACTTGATAAACCAAAAAACTACTAGTATAACGATGAAGTCTGGTGTCGAAACCCCAGGGAGAAGCGATTTCCTAATCAATGACTCTAGACAAACACTCTTTAAGTAAAACAATGATCTTTTGAACACATATCAAATATAAAAGTAACCAAATTGCAAATCACAAAGCAAATTGATATCAAAGTAGAAAGAACATTCCACCTGTAATTCTCTGATAATGGTCGGAATTCATGGTCCTCAGATTGATTTATCAATTATTCATATTCCTAGGTCCACTTAACTAAAGTTGAGAGATCCGCAGAGATTTACTCATCTTATTCAATATCACTAAAGAATAGCATTAAGAACTCAAGTAATCAAGACCAATTGGCACATTGACTCTATTCAATCAAGACAGATAGGCACATACCGAACTCAATCCTAATAAAATATCCTCAACATAGATCAACTGAAATCATCCACTACAAAGACAAAGAGACATCACTATCATCAATACCTTTTGCTATCAAGAAAACAACAACGAATTCATAGCTAGAGATGCAATTTTTAACATGTTGATCAGACATAGAAAGGAACACAAATATAAATTAAGCACAAGATGATAACTAAGAACATGAATAATCAAATAAATTCAAATCGTCACAATCCACACAACCATGTCTTCGAATCACAGGCGAAACTATGAGTTCAGCAACTCATAGGCCAATTCTCTCTCTCTCTCTCTCTCTCTCTCTCTCTCTCTCTCTCTCTCTCTCTCTCTCTCTCTCTCTCTCTCTCTCTCTCTCTCTAATGGTGTTCATGGATTCACACAATAGCCACACACAGCGAAATAAACTGAAAACAACCTAAATAAGGTTCACAAGGGTTGGCAAAAACCCTAGGAGAATTAATAAGAAATAATATAAAACATGTTTCTCATTTTCCTTCAGCGAATTCCAATGTCGTGCCTCCTTGCTCCTCCTTAGCTCTTCCTCAGCCTCCATATGCTCCAAAACATGTTTCTTAAGCTCTTTCCATAGTCCATCCAAGGTCGGAATGTAATTCTGCAGAATAAACACTAAAAACGCATAGATTTCGAACTCAAATACTTCACAAGGAATAAACGGAACTAGACTCAAAACATAACAAAACCAATACCTAAAATCAATAAGAAACACCTATAATGCATGTATGAAATATGCATCATCTACGCATCCCACGGGAAATCTTGCTTGTCCTCAATCAACCATAAGGAAAAACATCATCTACGCATCCCACAAGAAATCTTTCACATTACTCATCAAAAGCAACATCATCAATAGTGAAAATATAACTAAACATATCAACATCATAACATGTATATATGGGATCAAGTAGCTCGCATGCTCAAAAATCAACCTTACCAAGGATAAAATGTGTATCTCTCGCACTTATGTCTTTAGGCTTTAAGCACACAGTCACCTCAATTCCATATACAAGAATCAACTAGAATATTGACATTTATATCACAAAATCTCCACCGGATACGTCAATGTAAAAATAAAAACATCAAGAGGACTTTCGCTCAATGGAAACCCTCATAGAAGATTCCATTCGGAGGGGTTTTAATGGGGCTTGGTAGAAACATAAGAGAAAGGAATTGTATTTGGTCATGTGGTGCTATAAACTCCGGGAAAACAAGATTCCAAAACTCCCAAGATAACACAAACCCACTATATCTCATAACTAGGGGTGTTATTCGAGCCGAACGAGCCGAGCTTGGCATGTTCAAGCTTGTTCGTTTGTTAAACGAGCTCGAGTCGAGCCGAGCCTAATTTTTAAACGAGCTTTTTATTTTATTCAAGCTCGGCTTGTTTAGGAAATGAACGAGCTCGAGCCGAGCGTTTTTCGAGCTTTAAGTACTTCTACTTGGTTATAACATGTTAACTTAAAGGAAATTTTAGAAATTTCATATAAATCGAGCTATTCGAGCTTTATTCGAACGAGCCGAGCTTTCAACCGAGCTTAAAATTTTGTTAAAGCTCGGCTTGTTTAAATAAATGAGCGAGCTCGAGTCGAGCTTTTTCGAGCCGATCCCAAGCTGAGCTTGAGCTGTTCAGTTCATATAACAACCCTACTCATAACCAACATAGATCCTAATTCTTCCTCAATATGCAAACATAAGATAAATGGCTCTTATTTCCTCTTTTTTTTTAACTTACTTTTACCCTTAGGTGAATTTTATCCTCCCTAGGTCCAAGCTTTTTTTTTCTTTTTTTTTCTTTCTTGAGCCAAAGTACATGAAAATCAAATGCATAAACATGAGGGACTAAATCGGCACATAACGTTACACCTTTTCAAAACCATAAACCATGAAATCACACTTTAGCTTAATTCTCCTCAATCTCCAAAATAGATTCCATAACCCACTCAAAATCTCAATTCCCCCGGAATAAGGGTAAGACTCATCATAGGCTAGGAATAATAATTTTGTGGAGCTAATAATAAAAAGGCTAAAGGCTCAAATTGGCTTCAAAGCAATATATAACATAGGGTAGATATGGATAAATATGTGGCTAACAGGTTGCCTCTATCATTTGAACTTATCAAGCATTGAGCATGTATATAATCAGCCTTGAAAATAGATAACAATGACAATACTCAATGATAAATGCATAGGAAGAGTATATCACACAAGAAAAGCAAAAGGAATAAATGTGTATCCCTTATAAGGCCAAAAATATCTCACTGGGACAAATTTTTGTCGAATTTCAAGCATACTCCCAAACTTAGATCATACATGCTCAATTATATATGCTCAATCATATTTCACAATAAAAACCAATTTTCAAGATAAGATCAATTCATTCCAGAATTTCATGGGATTTATAAGATCATGCCAGGACAAACTCAAATTAAGATGGGTATCCTTGACAACACAATATGCAAAACAACAAAACAAAACTCACTTTTTTCTTTTTTTTTTCCGACATTTTTCAATTTTTTTTTCGTTTTTTGACATTTTCTATAACATAAAAGAAATAACAAAGACTCAAAAGAAAAAATTCAAAGACAAACAGAAATTAAAACATGCACTAACCTAACTAATTCACTTCAATCTCCCCCCCCCCCCCCCCCCACCCACACACACTTACATGTTGCATTGTCCTCAATGCATAGAGACACAAAAAGGAGCCATGAAAAATATAAAAATAAAGGGTTTGAAAGAAGCAAATGACTGGCCAGTTACTGTGAAGGCGGGGTCTGGGTTCCAGACCGCTAATTGATTTCCTGAAGGGCAATCAACACGGTGTTCTGAAAACTAGAGAGCTTATCCACAAGTTTGGCGAGATTATCAGCAGTGCTCGCCTCAAAATCAGCAAATCGACGCTCAATATCAATCAAAGTAGCATATCTAGGCACGGCGTCCTCTTCATCAACTTCTTCTTTTTCATCGACGACCTCAACTTCTTCTGCATCTTCTGTAATATCAGCAGGCAAAACACCAATATCCTCATCAATGAGCTCATCAGCTACAACCTCATCATCCGCATTCTCGTCGTCGGTGGCCTCATTATTAATAACGGACCATCGCTTTAACCAACACTTATCTGCAAGATATAATGGAAACTGGTTGTGATAGAGATTGAAATTTGACATTCTCAGGCACTTTGGTATATCCGCGGGCAGATAGTTGTGATGCTTCCTTCCTGGACCCGACATCCATTTAAAACACCAAGTTTTATCCGACCGCTGGGCCCACTCAATCATCTCCCACCATTATAGGCCGGAAAGATTGTAAATGTTCTTATCATCCAGGCGCTGCAAACCATCCAGGCAGACACCTACTCGGCGAGCAATCATCGATATCAAAACTCCGAACAAAACAATGCGCCACGGCCTCACGTGGGTAGCTCTAATCACATCCGTACAGTTTCCCAAAAATAGCTGAACCCAGTCGAGGATGTACACCCCTCTCGGAGTCAAGCAGCAAATATAGCTCCAGGCTCTCATAGTAACAACGGACGGATTCTCCACACCTAGGAAAGAGTAGGAGAGTACCAAATAACATAGCCTCAACGCAGGGTGAGTAATGATTGATTCATGGTACTGTTCGTCAAAATTAGCGAATTCTGCAATAACCTCCTTCCACATATCAATAGGATCTCGAGCATCTAACTTATCAACAAATCTGGCATCAACAGGCCACTTGGTAACACCAAAGGCTTGTGCAATGAGATCCTTAGTCACCACGAACTTTCGATTCCTTAGCTGAAAACGAATCTCCATATCAGAGCGATAATCCAGGGTGGCCAAGAACTCTCTCACTAACGCTGGATAGGTGTAAGCAGACACATCCAAGAAATCTTCCAATCCCCCATCTCGCAAGAGTCGATGGACCTCCTCATAAATCCTAGTTTCTTCAACGTCGGGGGAGAAAAGAATATGGTGGATTCATATCGTCTCTCTTCAAGCTTGAGCCAACGATACTCTTCTTCCCAAGATAACAAAAGGGGATTCTTCATATCAGGGACTGACATGATGTAACTTGAGGAAAAATCGAAGAAAATCCACAAAAACGACCAAAAATCGAGCTCGTTGAAGAGGCGGCGGGCGCCGTGGCAGGGCAGCGGGCGTTGTTGTTAGGAGGAAATCGAGAATGCAAATATAAAATATAAATAAATCACAGCAAACCAGATTCCGTCCCTTGCAAATAATTACAAGACCTCCTCCTGATGCAGCAGCGGGAAGTCAGGATCGATCCACGAGGAAGCGTGTCAGCGGATCCTAGGCAGCGGTGAAATCTCACGGTCAAAAGTCGACAACATGGTCCTCGATCTCGACTAGGATAGTCGACAGAAGATCGGACAGTCGAACACAGCGCAGCAGCAAGCATAGGGGCTCGTCGATATCGACTAGAGGCTACTAGATATCGAGTAGAGTCCTCGTCGACTTCGGCTTGTCTCGGCGAGTACCTGCACACAGAAGCTACAGCGATGCTAGATCGAGAACCAGTAACTCGAGATCGACCAGGCTTGGTCGAGATCGAGTAGACAGAGAATAAAACGAAACAAAGAAATAAAGTAAACGCAAATGCTTTGGGACTCCCAAAATAAACTGTATGTAAAAGGCTTCCAAGATTGGGGTTTGCAACAACGATAACCAAGCATGCATAAGGCAGAGATAAACAGATAATCATGTGGATTGCATCAAAGGACAAGCTTTCGCCTTTTCCAACAATTAGACAACTCTTTCAAGAAACCCTAATTGTCTCTACCGATTTTATGTTTATAATCCAAGTTTTTAGCAGGGATCTCCATTAGACGGGTAATAAACACATAAACAAGTAGTAGATGCTCAAAACATGATAAAAGTCAGATCTTTTACCTCAAACGTCCATGGCTATCGTCGGGCTCGCCCCAACCCTAGAAGTGGGTGGACTACTCGCGCTTCATCGCAAACTCAGACATTGATTGATGAAAAGAAACTTGCATTAAACTAAATTCAAAAGACTTTACAATCCCGGCGATCCAACTCTCGTTGAACGCCAAAACCCTAAAACCTCTGAACTCCTTAAACTGTCTATGTGGAACTACTTCTCTACTTCTGAAATTGAATGCTTCTAAAATCAGCCCCATGGGCTTTATTTATAGCCTTCTATTCCTTGCTACTCAAGGATAGAATATCTATATCTATATCTAAAACTATATCTAAAAGCATAATGATAAATAAAAGCAACAAAGGAATTAAATCCAAAATAAGGAAATATATCTAAAAGTCTTAAAGTGGATAGATCCTCTCCTTCATGATGTATCTTGATAATTTCGGATAGAATCGGCAATCTTCGGGCCCAAGCAATCCCAAACCGAGTAGGATTCGTCAACGCGTCACACAGCTTCTGGAATCGTCGTCGATCTCGACAAGGGTCTTGTCGATCTCGAGTAGGAGTGTTGTCGACTGGGCCTGGCTCGGCGTCTCGGCTAACTGGTGCTCGATGTGGCTCGGACTTGGCTCACGGGTCTAGTCGATCTCGACTAGACTGGCCTTGTCGACTAGGTCTTCTCGGGTGATTCTGCTCGACATGCTCGGACAGGGCTTCCGGGCTCCTCGATCTCGAGTAGGTCTACTCGATCTCGAGTAGAGTGTAACCCGGCATGTCCTCGTCTTCGTCTTCTCGATCAGCTCTTCCTCGACCAGGCTCTCCTCGATCTCGAGTGGAGTGTACTCGATCTCGAGTAAAGATTTCTCAGCTTTCTGCTCTGTTCTTAAAACGCACTTTCCTGAGTCTTCGTTCGTCGGATTGACGCATATGACCATGCGTTTGAAAGATCTTTTCGAGGGCTACAACTCTCATGAAGACATCAAAGCTTGATTCAGAACGAAGAATGGTGAAAAATGGCCTCTTCTCCAGCTGCACCATTCTTAGCTTCTCCATGAGTTTCCTTTAAGCTCCAAAGTGCGTCCGATTTCTGCCAAATATAACAAAAACTTGTGTAGACCTCCATATATTGCAAATAAACATAACTTACACAGATTCTGTATTATTTTAGCCCAAATGCATGAAATGCATGCAGAAATCGATATAACAGCAGATATAAAACATGGCATAAAACATGGACATCAAATCACCCCATACTTAGACTTGCTTGTCCTCAAGCAATAACCAAGACCTACAACACATCCTTCAAGTCTTCGCCTTTTGTCAAAAGCAACATCTCAAGTAGTAGCAATGTAAGACAAGTGAATTTAACGTCATCACACATATATGAGCGATCCATAGGCATAGGCAGTATAAATCCAACCTCACAGGAATAATGTGTTTACACTCAACTCTCAAATGTGTTTAAGCTATGAAGATCAACTCTCAACTCAATTCCATATACAATCTCATAAACATTGCAATTTAAATATGAATCCACTTCGCAACCAATTATGAAAATGCAACAAGAAATATCAGGAGGACTTCGCTCAATAGAAGTCTTCAAAGAAGATTCCATTCGGCGGGGTTGTAATGGGGCTTGGTAAGAAATAATAAGGGATGGAATTATTTGGCCATGTGGTGCTAAATAAAATTCGGGAATCAAGACTCCTAAATCTTCCAACACAACCAAACCATAACTTCCCAATCATATGCATCAACCAAACTCTCCAATTTGTCTCAATGGAGTATATAACCCTTCAAACTTTCTAAATCTCTCCAAAATATGTATCTTGCAAAATAATGACAGAAATAAGGTAAATTTGGCTCATGCACTTTATTCATAAACATATGTACTTTTTTTTCTTCTTCTTTTTTTTCGGATTTTTTTTTTTTTGAAACAAAAATATAAAATAATACTAGAGGTGCATTTATAATGTGAGCCAAAAATCCTTTTATAAAATATGTCTAGTAAGATAAAAAATTGTACAACCAACCCATATCTCAATAATTTCCAAAATGCAACATAAGCTCATTCTTTCCACAAATCATCGTACCATCCAACTCTAAGTCTTAATTCCCAAATGGGGGTCAGGCTCAATTTGGCTAAGGATGATTTTGTGGAGTTTACAATAAAAATCTCAGGCTAATGTTCTGGCTTCAAGCAGAGATAATGTAGGGTAGGTAAAGAGAAGATAAAATTGGCTTAAAAGGTGCCTCCATCATTTAATTCTCATCAACATAAACATATAAATGTATT
Source organism: Persicaria tinctoria (assembly GCA_037127255.1). Lineage (NCBI taxonomy): Eukaryota > Viridiplantae > Streptophyta > Magnoliopsida > Caryophyllales > Polygonaceae > Persicaria > Persicaria tinctoria. The sequence goes on from JBANSL010000020.1 coordinate 34,597,685, forward strand.
GGCTTTGAATAACTATCACAACATTTATAGATGCATAGGAAGAGTAAATACACTCAAGAAAGCAGAGGGATTTTTAATGTTCTCCCTATAAGGCCAAAATTCTCACTGAGACAATTTTTGTTGGATTTTAACCTTTAGCTTAGGATCATATGTGCTCAATTTCATCACAAGTTCACAATCCACATAAAAACCATTTTGAGGACTTAGGCTAAACCTTCCAAACACGCCATAGGATTTACATGATCAAGTCAATCATTATTTATCATCATAGGACATCTAAGTTAGGGTATAAAAACTAAAACAATGCAAAAATTTAAAAATGCATATTTTTTTATTTTTTTGACATTTTCTATTTTTTTTTATTTTTTTTTATGCAAAAATCAAAACTAAAGTATGATGAAAGATTTAAAAGGCATAAAATTTAAACATGAATGCATAACATAAAAATTTAAAATGTCACCATGTAAAACCAAAAGCAAGACTAGCACATATGATAATGGTAATGAGCCCTTCCCCCACCCCATACTTAAAATTTACAGTGTCCCCACTGTATAAAATCAAATAAAAACAAGAGTAAGGGAAGGAACTCACAGGATAACACGTCGAGGAGGGTAGATCAGTGCAGATCGAGTAGACAAGCTTGTCGATCTCGAGTACATGTTACTCGATCTCGAGTAGCTTCGTCTGCGTCCAGTGGTTTTCTGAAGTCGAGGAGCTTCTGGTGTCTTGTCGATGTCGAGTACGTCTACTCGAGGTCGAGTAACTTCAGGGCTTCTCGTCCTTGTCGTAGTCGACTTGGCCTTCGTCGATTCTGACTGTTTTCAGGGACTTCTTTATTCCACTTTTCGCGATCCTTATATGTTTGCCAACCTAAAAGTGTTAGATTGCACAAGAAACAAGACTATCCACATAAAATATTCTAAAAGACCTAAAACCACAACCAAAAACAAAAACCAAAAAGTTCAAAAAGTCCCAAAATTCATAAAGTTCTATATACATGCTCTAGATTTTAGAGTCGCTAGGCCGACTTCTCCGTTTGCGCTCAAGGACCATTATTGTGGGGCCCGCTCATGCTTGGCCCTTCTCCTGGATCATCTAGGTAGTATGCAAGCTCAGCTGACAGGTGGTTGCTTGCATCATCTCCTTTCTCTTTCTTCTTCTTCCTTCCAGCCCTCAGTTTTCGCAAATTCTCTCGCCATGGTGTCTTATCTCCCCTTAAATCATTGATAATTTTCTTTATGGACTGAGGGGGAGTAGAATTCATACCTGAACTTACCTTTTCGGACCCAAAACAGAAATCTTTGGGCTTGGGGCTAGTCGAGATCGAGTACAGCTGGTCGACCTCGAGTACAGGGACCCCATACTTAGGCTCTTGGCAAGTCAGTGGCTTAGTAGAGGTAGTCGACATCGACAAAGGCTTGTCGAGATCGAGTAGAGGCCTTGTCGAGATCGAGTTGACTTTGTCGATCTCGAGTACAGTGTTGGCTCCTTCCTCTGCTGTTTGCTTGGTCCTGTGGTTGCTGATGCTTTTTACCTCCAGCCAGGAAATTTCCTCTTTTGCAGGGCCAAAAGAGAAATCCAAAACCTCATCGCCTATGGTGAAGGTGAGCGATCTATTCTTGACACTAATTCTGGCATCTGTAGTAGCTAAGAATGGTCTACCAAGAATAATAGGGCTAGTAGGATCTTCAGCACAGTCAATGATAAGGAAATCTGCTGGAACAAAGAATTTACCAACCTGGACAGGGACGTTCTCAACTATACCTGTAGGGATGACTACTGTATTGTTTGCCATGTATAGCTTGGCATCCACAGGTTCTATGCACCCTATTTTGACCTTCCGCCAGATTGATAGAGGCATGATGCTCACACTTGCTCCTAAATCACACAGAGACTCATATTTATACTGTCCAACACCCACAGTAACAGAAAACTTACCAGGGTTAGGTCTCTTTTCAGGGAAGTGGAGTACTTTGCATTCGCCTGCGATCTCTAAGATGGATCGCTTCTTGCTCAGGATTTCCTTCAGAAATTTGACATATCCAGGCATCTCTTGCAGGGCTTCTGTAAAAGGGATAGAAACATTCAGTTCTTGCAGCATATTAACAAATCTGGTAAACCTACCTGCAGTGGGATCTTTCTGTGTTTTTTAAGGGAAAGGCAGTGGCTTTTTCTGTTTCGGAGCCAGATCAGCTGTCGGAGGTGCTGCAGAGTCGTCGACGTCGGCCAGATGCTGCTCCTCGATCTCGACCACGGGCTCCTCGGCATCGAGTAGGGTGGTCGACCTGGAGTTGCTCGTCTGCACAGCGGAGTCCGAGCTCACCTTCTGGTCTGTGTCGAGTAACGGCTTGTCGATATCGAGTACACCCTCCTCGAGATCGAGTTGGCTTTTCTCTGTCTCGAGTTGCTGCTCTGCCTTGCTTTGCTGGTTCCCGACCTCTGGCTCGTGTAATTGATGCCCACTTCTGAGTTTGATAGCTGCGACGTGTCCGGTCTTCCCTTTAGGATTTGGTTCTGTTTGCCCAGGGAGTTGTCCGGACGGTCGTGGGATCTGTGAAGCGATTTGACCCATCTGCGTCTCTATTCCTCTTTTCCATATGTCCAATTCTCCAAATTTTATAGTGATGTTCTGGAACTGATTATTGATGGTACCCTGATTCCGACGCATCTCCTCAAGGATCAGCTGCAGATCATCCTTCTTTTGATCCCTTTTTGGATGTTTTGGAGCTCTGTAGGGTGGGGGATTCCTAGGAGGACCTTGGTTCCATTGTGGTTGATAGAACCTTTGATCTCCCATGTATCGATTTGGACCCCCTGCGTAGGCTGCCTCTTCATGTGTTTCTGCCATCCTGACTTGCTCAGTGTGTGGGCACTCAGTAGTGGTGTGCCGCTGTGATCCGCATTCGATACAAGGCTGGTTGACAGATAGATATTTGACTTGCTTGAGGAGCTTGCGATTCTGGTCTCTGTAGAAGTGCTCCCTGACATCTGGGTTAATCTCTTTTGCTGGCTCATAAAGTGGCATAGATGGGGCTGGTCTGGCATAGGCGTTCTCATCATAGTTTGTAGGAGACCCATATTTGTTGTCGTAGTTAGTGAGCTTGTCTAGCACACCCCATGCGTCGCTTGGTGGCATCGTCAGATACTCATAGCGAGTATAATGGTTGATTCTGTCCTTAGTGACTTGATCAAGAGAGTTGAAGAAGATCTCCTGAATGACGTAGGGTGGTTGTCCATGAGTAGGGCAAGATCGCAGCAATTCTTTGTAGCGTTTCCATGCCTTTGCCAGCGGTTCCCCTTGCTTCTGTTTGAAGGCGGTGATTTTCTGGCGGAGAAGTGCTGTTTTGGTGGGTGGGAAGTATTTGTTCAGAAACTCTTGCTCTACTTGGGCCCATGTGGTGAGAGATCTCGGCTTCAGCCCTTCGAGCCACTTCAGTGCAGGTCCAGCGAGAGACCAGCGAAAAGCTTTCATCTTGACATATTCCAGAGTTGTACCTTCAGCAAGAGTACGACACATGTCATGAAAATTGGTAATATGTTCAAGAGGACACTCATTAAATTTGCCATAAAAAGCATTATTTTTAAGCTCTATCAGAAACTGAGTGCAAATTTCAAAAGAGTTATCAGGGATTAGAATCGCCGATTCAGGCACGACGAAAGTTGGATGCATATAATCCTCAGCAGTGGTTGGATATTGGGCAAGCGCAGCTTCTGCTTGCCTTGCGCGCTCAGCTTCTTGTTCCCTCACTGCCCTTTCATTGGCGATAGTGGTATCCTTTGCGGCTAGCTCCCTTGTAAGCCTGGCAATCAGCTGTTCTTGTGTTTTAGCGGCCGCCATGATCCTTTTGAGTTTAGAGTGGCTGTGTAGGTAACGCTCTAGTTCGTCTAAGCTGTCAAACTCAGGTGGTAGACCAGAACGACGCATACACCTGAAAAGTAACTCAAAGTAAACGTCAGATTCAACTACCTAAGGCGCGAATGATAGCTTCCCCGGCAACGGCGCCAATTTGTTGTTAGGAGGAAATCGAGAATGCAAATATAAAATATAAATAAATCACAGCAAACCAGATTCCGTCCCTTGCAAATAATTACAAGACCTCCTCCTGATGCAGCAGCGGGAAGTCAGGATCGATCCACGATGAAGCGTGTCAGCAGATCCTAGGCAGCGGTGAAATCTCACGGTCAGAAGTCGACAACAGGGTCCTCGATCTCGACTAGGATAGTCGACAGAAGATCGGACAGTCGAACACAGCGCAGCAGCAAGCACAGGGGCTCGTCAATATCGACTAGAGGCTACTCCATATCGAGTAGAGTCCTCGTCGACTTCGGCTTGTCTCGTCGAGTACCTGCACACAGAAGCTACATCGATGCTAGATCGAGAATCAGTAACTCGAGATCGACCAGGCTTGGTCGAGATCGAGTAGACAGAGAATAAAACGAAATAAAGAAATAAAGTAAACGCAAATGCTTTGGGACTCCCGAAATAAACTATATGTAAAAGGCTTCCAAGATTGGGGTTTGCAACAACGATAACCAAGCATGCATAAGGCAGAGATAAACAGATAATCATGTGGATTGCATCAAAGGACAAGCTTTCGCCTTTTCCAACAATTAGACAACTCTTTCAAGAAACCCTAATTGTCTCTACCGATTTTATGTTTATAATCCAAGTTGTTAGCAGGGATCTCCATTAGACGGGTAATAAACACATAAACAAGTAGTAGATGCTCAAAACATGATAAAACTCAGATCTTTTACCTCAAACGTGCATGGCTATCGTCGGGCTCGCCCCAACCCTAGAAGTGGGTGGACTACTCGCGCTTCATCGCAAACTCAGACATTGATTGATGAAAAGAAACTTGCATTAAACTAAATTCAAAAGAATTTACAATCCCGGCGATCCAACTCTCGTTGAACGCCAAAACCCTAAAACCTCTAAACTCCTTAAACTGTCTATGTGGAACTACTTCTCTACTTCTGAAATTGAATGCTTCTAAAATCAGCCCCATGGGCTTTATTTATAGCCTTCTATTCCTTGCTACTCAAGGATAGAATATCTATATCTATATCTAAAACTATATCTAAAAACATAATGATAAATAAAAGCAACAAAGGAATTAAATCCAAAATAAGGAAATATATCTAAAAGTCTTAAAATGGATAGATCCTCTCCTTCATGATGTATCTTGATAATTTCGGATAGAATCGGTAATCTTCGGGCCCAAGCAATCCCAAACCGAGTAGGATTCGTCAACGCGTCACACAGCTTCTGGAATCGTCGTCGATCTCGACAAGGGTCTTGTCGATCTCGAGTAGGAGTGTTGTCGACTGGGCCTGGCTCGGCGTCTCGGCTAACTAGTGCTCGATGTGGCACGGACTTGGCTCACGGGTCTAGTCGATCTCGAGTACCCCTTGTCGATCTCGACTAGACTGGCCTTGTCGACTAGGTCTTCTCGGGTGATTCTGCTCGACATCCTCGGACAGGGCTTCCGGGCTCCTCGATCTCGAGTAGGTCTACTCGATCTCGAGTAGAGTGTAACCCGGCATGTCCTCGTCTTCGTCTTCTCGATCAGCTCTTCCTCGACCAGGCTCTCCTCGATCTCGAGTGGAGTGTACTCGATCTCGAGTAAAGATTTCTCAGCTTTCTGCTCTGTTCTTAAAACGCACTTTCCCGAGTCCTCGTTCGTCGGATTGACGCACATGACCATGCGTTGGAAAGCTCTTTTCGAGAGCTACAACTCTCATGAAGACATCAAAGCTTAATTCAGAACGAAGAATGGTGAAAAATGGCCTCTTCTCCGGCTGCACTATTCTTAGCTTCTCCATGAGTTTCCTTTAAGCTCCAAAGTGCGTCCGATTTCTGCCAAATATAACAAAAACTTGTGTAGACCTCCATATATTGCAAATAAACATAACTTACACAGATTCTGTATTATTTTAGCCCAAATGCATGAAATGCATGCAGAAATCGATATAACAGTATATATAAAACATGGCATAAAACATGGACATCAGGCGTCGTGTATGCAGAACCACAAATTCGAGCGAAAATGTTGGAAAACCGACGTCCACTCCTTCAAACTTCAAATTTCTTGAACACCTTGGTTTCAAAAGGTTCTTTTGTGATAGGTAAGGGGGTGGAATGAGTAAAGATTGATTTTTGTGGATGTTGGGTAGTAGCGGGAAGTGTTTTGGTGGATTGAATCGATTGAAACGCAAGGCTTTAAGTAGTTGGATTGGATTTCAGTATACTCTTGGTATTCTTGAGATTCCTCTTGAGCAAGTTTGATTGATCCACAAATAAGGAGAAATATTATATGGTGAGTTGGAAAGAAATCTATCAAAAAGAAAAAGGAAAAATATTAGTCTAGATATAATAGAAATAGAAAAGATAGAAATCTAATCCTAGGAAATAAATAAACTATCCCTAAAAAGAAAAATCTAATCCTAAAACAAAATAGAAAATAAATAAGAGATAAAATACTAACCTAAGATAGATAAAAGATAATCTAACCTAAAATAGATAAGAAATAATCTAATCCTAGAACCAAAATAAAATAAAACAATCTAATCCTATATAAAATATAGAAATAAAATAACTAAAACTCGAAAAATAACCAAAAATAAAAAGATAGAAACTTCCCTTCCAAGTTTACCAAAATTCGGATTTGTCAGGCGGACGGACAGGTGGCGGGCGCCGTGTCCACAGAATGCAACTCCGTCTTTTAAATCAATCAAAACTCAAACCCAAAATCGGTTTCACTTACCGTGACTTCTCAAATCCTTTAACACGGTTGATCCTACTTTATTGAATTGAAAAACAAATGCAAAAATAGAAATACTACCTAACTACCTTGGGTTGCCTCCCAAGAAGCGTCTTTGTTTCACGTCTTTGGCTCGACATGATGCAATCTTGATCAAGTTATTCCACCAAGACCCCCCACACTTGCTCTTTTCAGAACAAGAGGCGAAACTTTAGGAACTTCTCCGACATAACCATCATTTGCATCCATCGATTTCTTCTTGAAATAAGTAACTCCGGGAGGTTGTCCTGCAATTGCAAAAACCTCAACGTTATTAGGAATCGAATTTTCATAAGGAATAGCAATAGAATCATTTGAATGAGACACATTTTCATGCGACTTAAACAAATTCTCAATTTTCTTTTCAATTTTATCTTTCCCTAATCCAATTTCATCTTTTATTAGAAAACTCAAGATTCATAAAGCATATCATCTTCCAAAAGAAGTTCTGGAACCAAAGGGCCAAAATAAAGCATATCAAGCTATCGGATTCAAACACCTCGTATTTTCATCGTATGGCTTCGGGCCGGAGACATCGAAAATAAATTTGCAACATTCTCTCTAGTAACGTCACTTTAATTGTCGACGAAGAAAATATCAAAAATGAAATTAAAACGGACTTTGAAAAACATTTCAAAAATGAATCAACGGATGACAAATTTTTAGAAGAATTGCTTAATCTTATACAACCAGCTATCTCAGAGGACGAAAACGACTTCCTTATCCGGCACCCGTCCAACAAAGAAATAAAATCGACAGTATTTAACCTTGGTAAGAACAAATCCCCTGGACCGGATGATTTTACACCTGAGTTCTACAAATAATACAAGGATATTGTTGGCATGTCCATAATTAGAGTTGTTAAGGGTTTCTTCTTATCTGGAAAAATTCTAAAACAAATTAACCATAGTTTCATCTCTCTCTTTCCTAAAAGAGATAACCCGACGGCCACAAACCATTATCGTCCGATCAGCTTATGCTCCACAATCTACAAGATCATATAAAAAATACTCTCTGAAAGGATCAAAGCTATCATTGGAAAACTAATTCACCCGCTTCAGGGTGCCTTTGTATCGGATAGAGCTATACAAGATAATGTCCTTATAGCCCACGAAATCTTTCATTCTTTCAGATCTCGAAAGGGTCGAGTGGGTTGGCTTGCGATAAAACTAGACATGGAAAAAACATACGATATAGTTGACTAGAATTTCACCAACAAAATTCTCCAAAATTTTGATTTCCACCCGACATTCATCTCCTGGGTTATGGAGTGTGTCTCGAGTGTCTCGTTCTCAATATTGGTAAACAATGGTCCAACAGAAATGTTCTTCCCTACACGAGGCATCCATCAGGGTGACCCCCTTTCCCCCTTTCTTTTTATTCTCGGAGCAGAGATTCTAGCGCGAAGTCTTACGACGGAATCAAAATCAGAAAAAAGTCAAATAGGTTTCACTTTTGGACGAGGGGGTCCCTGGATCCCGTTCCTCTCCTTTGCGGGCGATATTATCATCTTCTTTAAAGGAAGTACTGAGGCAGGACACAAGGTTAGGAAAATAATTGAATCATATTGTAAAGTTTCTGACCAAAAGGTTAATTACCATAAATCGAGTTTCCAAACAACTAAAGGAATTACGGACTCAAAGATTTCTGAGCTTAGCAACTGTCTAAATATTCCAAATGTCTCTTCTCTGGAGAAATATCTTGGTTGCCCCATCATCAATGGTAGGGTAAGCAAAGCCACATTTGAGGACATCATATGTAGATCCAAAGAACAGTTAAGTAAATGGCGTGCTAATGCGCTATCATAACAAGGTCGCACCATCCTAATAAACACAAATTTAGCATCCAAATCCCTTCACACTATGCAAAACTTCTTGTTACCGGCCTCGATACATAAATAACTAGATCAAGTGAACATAAAGTTTTTCTGGAATAAGGATCTTCAACACCACCCTCTTATCGGTTGGAATAGGATTTGCAGACCAAAACGGGTTGGTGGGCTTGGAATCCGGAAATCAAAAAGTATGAATGAAGCCCTCCAAATGAAACTTTTATGGAAAATTCTAGCTGAGTCATTAAACGTATGGGTCTCCATTATAAGACACGAGTATCTCCGGTCTTCTAACTTGCTGGAATATAGGAAAAAAAGGTGATTCATCTTGGCAATGGACCAAACTGACAACCCTCATTGACTCCTTCAAAATCGGGCTGATCTGGTCCATAGGAAATGGAAAATCGGTAAAATTTTGGTCAGATAACTGGGTCTCTTGCCTCTCGATGAATGCTATGGGTGAATGCCCTCCAACTGGTAACCTGGAGGAGACCATCAGTGATTATATTATGGGCGGCAGATGATGGTCGTCCGAGAAGCTCTGTCAGGTGCTACCTCCAAACATTGTCAATGAAATCTCGGATATTCCTTTACCGCCTGCTCCCTTTGAGGACCGCCTTTACTGGTGGTCGGACAGGGAGGGTTGGTTCTCCACCTCGAGTGCATATAAACTGATTTCAACTCAGTCTTCTCAGTGCCTCGATCCAAATTTCTAGATTTGGAACTTGGACATTCCACTAAAGGTTAAAAATTTCTTATGGAAAATATCTCAAGATGGTCTTCCCACGACCGACAGATTAGCCCAGCGGAGCGTTTCGGTGCCCCCCACTTGTTGTTTGTGCAATTGTGCAGTGGAAGATGATGCCCATCTTCTATTGGAATGTCAATACACGACCTCTCTTCTCAGATTCCCAACCGACACCATCGCAACTATTGCAGCGATGATTCAGCCATCGAGAGATATTAAACCAGTTATGGCCTACATTGGAAACAACATCAACAATAAATCCAAAGCTAAGCTTGCCTTCTATTGGTGGATTGTCTGGCATTTCCGAAATCAGCTTATCTTCGGGTCGATTCCAATTCCTAGTCGAGATAACACACTCAATATCATCAAAACACACGAATTAAATTGGAGTAAATCTTCTATTTTTAAGGACGGACTCGGGGTTGACCCAGACATGCAGCCACGAACCAAACATGACAGACGACAGAAAATGCAACGCACAAACATTAGATGGCGTAAGCCGCCCTGAGGAAGTCTAAAAGTAAACTTCGATGGTTCTTCCCTTTCTAACATGACCAGTACAGCTGGGACTATTATCTGTGACTTGGAAGGTCGGCCAATCAACATAGGTTAAAAAAAAACTCGGTAATCAGAGTCCATTAAAAGTTGAGGCTCTCGCCTTAAAACTCGGAGTACAAAACGCAATAAATTTTAGAATTACCAAATTTCAAATTGAGGGGACTCGAGAATAATTATTGACCATCTCAACAGAAAAAACAAAATGTCCATGAGAACTTGAACTTATTTTGACAGATATTACAACTATGTTAACAAATCTTAAACGAGTTTCTTTTCTCCATGTACCGCGATTAGGCAATAGAGTGACTGATCATACTCTACCTGGGATACCTTTGGTAGAGTTTTTTCTCCCCCGAAATTTTTTCAAAAAAAAACAAAAAAAAAACTACCTGTTTCAACGAATCCGCCTCTTCCAACCTTCCTGGCTTCTCTGCCTGCTTTCATCTTTATGCCTATTTCGCCAACGCCAAAGATAGAAGCTTAACGAAGGTACTGCCACCCACCGCTTCGAACTCGCCTGTTTCGCAAATCGACGCTCTCTCTCAACTTTCTCTCTTTCTGTGACATCAATTTGTCCGGCGGCCTGTACCTCCGCTAACCAGGTCAATTTGATTTCTTTGCCTATTTCATTTGGTCTCTCGAGTTGATTTTGCTCAAAACCGTGAACCCTAAATCATTAATTTCATCTTCTGTGGTGATACACATTATAGGGTCCCTGCTTCATTGTTGACGAAATTAAGAGTTGAAATTCAATTACGATAGGGTTGTGATGTATTTTTATATGAAGTTTGGAAATTTTTAGATTCAAAACTCCTAAAATTTAGGATTAGGGATGGGATTTGACCATGCACTTAATATGCTCAATGAAATGCCTTAGAGAGGGTTCTTTTTATTAAGGATTACCTTGGAGATTAGATTAATCTTTGATGCATGAGCTGACTGAAGTTCAAGCCTTATCGTCTTTTATGGATCCACTGGTTCAGCCAACGAGATCATGGAAGCCATCTCCATCCTCCAACCTAATTTTGCTAGAAGATTGAGGATAAATTTCCATATCTTCTTCTTGCTTAAGACAATTTAGTTTTACTAGGCGAATTTGACTTTGGGTGGACAAATACACCAAGTGAGATGAAGGGGGAAAAAAGATGAGATCAATGGAACTGTGCTAGCCATCAGTCACGACGCCCAGGCGTCATCTCATTCCCTTACTCCAAAACATACTTGATAGCCTCACCTGCCCCTTGCTTCATTAGGAGAAACCCTCACTACTCTCCTTTGGCCTACTTCTGCCTTCAGTCCTTTTTTCGACTGCATTCCCTGCCACTCTTTCCTTGCTGTCAGATTGCCAGATCTCTCCTGTCATCCCTTTTTTTTGGTGGAATCCTATACTACTTTTAAACTTGGTTTGTTCTCTCATAGTTTGTCCAATTTTCCGCCCTTTTCTAGTTTCCTGCTTCCATTATATTTTTGCAATTGTTGTCAAATATGAATGGTTTTGGTGGGCTTTCAAGATTGGAATTTTGACTTTTTAGTATGTGATTATGGATTATGTTGGTTTCAGAACTACAGCTGATATGCTGATGATATGGAATGCAGAATTTAGTGACAAGTTTAATGAATTGAAACCAGACAAAAAAAGAATTGGTAAATTTAAACGGACAATGTTGGAACTTAGATGGTGATTTGGGTCATAGAATTAATCACTGAACAGCGTAATTCATTCAAATTAAATGAGGAAGAACCTTATGTGACCAATTTTCCCGTTGATTTCATTCTCAGTCACCAAACCAAGAAAAACAGGTACAGCAGTTACTCAGTCATCCTTGTTTTCAAGTGATGTGTCTGTCAGCTGTTGCCTTTCCTCTGCTGTCCTGTTGCACTGATCTCTTTCCCCTGGAAATGAAATAAAAGATTACCAATTTATAGTTAATTAATGATTAAATTGATTGGAAAAAAAAAACCTTGGTTTTCTGCAAAATTGCTCATGGTATATTATTTTTTTAGTTGAAAATGAAATTTCTTCATCTCAGTTCTTATGAAGATTGGAGTAAGATTTTAGGGGTTCTGGGAACATAACTTTTGATCTTCTGATTAGGACAATTGGATCTAATGTCTGATTGTTGATTGCAGTTCTCTAAAACCTGTTATCAAACAGTCTGCAATGCAGATCTGTTTTATTAATAAAAAAAATTATATTTGTAAACAATATTGTCCATGTGAAGTGAAGCTGTTGACAACTTTAAGTTGGTATCACTTTAATTATCACACTGTATCGTCAGTTCTTTACCAACCTTGTGTGCTGGGTGCAAGGGTGAGCAGGCACATTATTAATCATATGAAAGTATAAATATTATTTTATCGGTTAGTTTTCTGTTTCCTTCACCAAGTTCCTTATTGGGAATAAAAAATTGTATCAGGTCCTGTACAAGGTTTGCAACATCTGGAAATCTATGGCAGATGAAAAGGTCCTTAGCTTTGATGATGTTGTGCTGAGGAAATCTGACTTGGACATTCTTAGTGGATCACATTTCCTCAATGATCGAATCATTGAATTTTATTTCAGTTTCATATCCTCGTGCTATCGTTCTGATGAAATCCTTCTAGTTCCACCTGGGATCACCTTTTGGATAGCAAATTGCACAGACAAAGATACTCTGAAAGTGGTTGTGGAGCCTCTTAGTTTGCCATCCAGAAATCTCGTCATCTTTGCTGTAAACAACAATGAGGACGTGACTCTTTCTGAAGGTGGAAGTCACTGGAGTTTGATTGCATTTGAGAGGAGCAGCAATATCTTTGTACACCATGACAGCCTTGGAGGAATGAATGCAGGTGATGCCAAGCGCCTTTATAGATCTGTACTTGGGTTCATGCACTGCTTTGAGCCCGCTCGCTATGTAGAATACGATGCTTCACCACGGCAGCTGAACGGCTATGATTGTGGCTTATTTGTGACAGCCATTGCGAGAACCATATGCTCCTGGTATATGAGTACCGAATCCAAGAGCCGGGGTGATCTCTGGTTCTCGGCCTTGAAGGAACAAGTCACACCATCCATAGTTTCTGATATGCGGCAGGAGATCCTTGGGCTGATTAAGCAACTAATTGCCTCCAAGTAAAATTTTGATGGGTTTTCAAACCAGTGTCTGTAGATTCAACTTTCTTACATTACAGTTCCTGTAGATTCTGCATCCCACATTTTGCAATCTTTAAGTTTTGAGATCTTTAAGTTTTATTCTGCATCCCACATTTTGCAATCTTTAAGTTTTATTATTATTCTGCATCCCACATTTTGAAAACTTGCAGAGTGAAATATTGAAGCTACAGTTGCTGTATATAATGCATCAGACTTTGCTTTGACATCTTTGTCAATGTTCTCCAATATCTTTCTAGCTGCTTAGGCGAACCACCTCTTGCTTAACCGATCAGGCAGGGCAACATGCCTAACATGTTCAATTGTTCATTGCGAGGTCATAAATGGATTTCCAAAAACTTAACTCAATCTTCGTTCAGTGAATAGGGATGCGTTTGCCCAAATATCGCCTTCCAGTTGGATTATCAGAAAGGCGAGCATACGGAATAATAAAATCAGCGAATTCGGAGCATAAAACTTATGACTAATTAGTCCTCACTGTAGCAACGAACGAACCACTAAAGTCACAAATCACCACCTTATGATCAAGGGGCCAAAGCTGGGTTATGTACTTATGTCTCATGTCACTATATAAGAATCACCAAATTCTTGACCCGGAGTATACTTTAAGAACCTGATTCAATGGATAGAAGATATTGGAACCCTTGAGCTCAACGGCTTGAAAGAAGTTTTTGAACGAGCATTAAACATCTGCAAACCAGTTTAGTATAACATTCACGAAAAATGGTACTATAGGAACTTCCAGAGCAGCATGTAAATGGAAATGCAATTCTTACAAAATAAACGAGCAGCCAGATACATCCATTTACTGAGCACAAGATTTGCAAATTTTATATTCTCATCTGTAGAATGTTCTCCAGTTTCTGGAATCCATGATATGCATTTTCTTTGATTGACAATGGACAGGCAGGTTCCGCAATGAGGAGCTCACTCTCATAAACATGACGTGTTGTGTGCCTGCATAATGCAACAAGGGAACAGTTAGAACTTTCGAAGTCTCTAGATGACTTTTAAAGAGATTATGGCATTTATAGCTTGTTAGGCTCAAGACTGCTCTACACTTCCGATTGCTTTTAGCTAATCTGTTTCGTAACTACTCCAATAAAGAGAGGATCTAGATTTCAGATATATTTGATTCCTTGCAAAACATTTCATACATTCTTCTTTCCGCATAAGTTCATTCACTAAACCCTACCTTTACCTTTTGCTATTAAAGTGAACCTTTGAGAAGCTGAAAACTTACATTTCAGATTTCTCAGCTCATTTCAGCTTCGACTTTGAGGAACTCTTCAAAGGTTTTGCAATGGGTTTAGCAGCAGCAGGTTTAGTGATCTTCTTCATATCATATTTGACAGATGAGAATGCACAGACCAGGGCAAGGAACATTGTAGGATAGACGTAAACAGATGTTGAAGGATCAGTGTTGACAGGCTTTCCTAGAAGCCCCTCCTTCACAAGGCCCCAGATCACTAGGAGTGTACCAAACATGGTCATCCTACCAGGTTTCAGGAGGCCAACTAGAGCACCAGCAACACAGAAGTAGCTACCAGCAAGAACCTACATGAAAAATGGAAAGTTGAAAAAAAAGTCTTACATATAAAAGATTAAGGAAAGAAGAGGTTCATAAAATTTTATTCCGGAATAGATTCTTCCGAGCATAAAAAAGAGAATAAAAAAATTACCTCCAAACGTTGAAGATCAACAACTGCTGGAGCTTCCTTTACATTTGTCAAGTTATAGATGTTTATAAGGTTATCCCAAGCGGGAATACTCATGTTCTTAGCAAGGCCGTGCACAATGGCTCCAGGATAAAGTAGGCCCTTTATTGCTGCTTGAGGAAAGATCTCACTGGCAATCAATTGGGAAGAGGTGACATGAAGAGGTGTAGTACACACACCAGCCCTACATGATATCCTGCAATAAAATAGAAGAATTGTTAATAAAGTATATTGAAAAAAATTCTGCTAAACGGCCTAGTGGATAGCATGGTAATGTATCTAGTACGAATGCCATGCTTGTCCAGATATGGGATAGTACAGCCCAATAAGCAAAATTGCAGGAAAAACATTTGGTCAACCTCATAAGAATCCTAGATGCTAATATATCTCCTGCTGGACAGAACCTACCGATGCCATCTTCCAGCCGAAAAAAGGGTAGTAACCAACACATCTACAGCCAACTTATCAAGCAGTACAAGCATTATCCATGTCCAGCCATCATCAAATTCAGAAAACAAGCATTATCCATGTGCAACCACCCCCAAATTCAGAACATTATAGGTAAAACTGTAAAAGTATATAATGGACTATCTAGAAAATATATGCACCTGGCCCTAGAAGAAGCTAAGAAAATCAAGTCCGGTTCACAATTTTGGGTTTATGAAAATGGAATGGAATCATTTAATATCTTATTTTTGGTGTTTGGATGACACTCTCTCCGATATCTGATTCCATTCTATTGCAGTTCCTTTGCCAACAAAATAACCTCAATATGACTTCATTATTGCTGAAAATGACAGCCTACTTTGATCCAAAATTCAAGTCAACCCTGTTTCATCGACTAGAAAAGTAAAGAGGTATTCATTTAATGATCGAGATTCCTATCTGATACAACCCTGTAAAAGCATGTTGACCTCATTGGCCCCGAAAGTTTCAGAGATGCATCGAGAAAACTGTACATCAAACTCATCCGGAGTACTTATCACCCCAGCGTAATCCCACTTAAGGGACACAAAACAGGCAAGCAACAAGTCGACTAGTCGAGTAACAAGTCATTCTCCCAACAAGTCCTACATCACATTTAAAATTCACGCTCAACAGCTGAAATGAAAGGCCCTAAATAGACCAGGTAACCTCAAATGCAATCATGGAAGTTGGAACAGTCAAAGAACAAGAAATTCAAAGCAAGTGGAAGTGTATTTCATTGCTGACATACTGAAAACAGATCCAAGATCAAAGCAGAAGCAAAATTCCGTTTCATTAAGCTGGCAGTGACCAACCAAGAAGACGCTGGAAAATCAAACATTCAAAATTCCAGACCAATCCAAACGCTAGAACAGTGATATCAGATCACAATCATCAACAGAGAACGAATAAAATTCACAAATCGACACAAGTTGTTTAGTCACTGCCTGATTTGTAAAACTGAGAATTCCAGATAGAAGAGATGGAAAGGAACCTGAAAAGAGGGATCTGAAGGAGGATGAGTAAGAAGTAAACGCGAGAAGCGATTGAAGGGAGATTCTTATTCCAGCTCTTCGTGGGAATCGCCATTTTCGCTCTTACTGAGTTTCGGAGTCCACCCCTCGCAACCGATTATAGAGACAGCTGTGAACTGCCAAACAGGCCTTTGCCTTGCTTATTTAAAAGAAAAATCAACAAGGGAAATAGAACTTGCGTTGGATTGGGCCGGGCCCAGTTATGAGGCCCAATTACAGAGGATAAAAAATGGTTAGAGTTAGACGACGTCGTTTAAGGTCGTCCCTACATAACAGTCAGTTTGGGTGTGGCGGTGGAATGGTCTAGGGTTTTAGAATCTGCAACTGGAAGTGGTCAAGGGTTTGTTCAGAGAGAGAGTAAAGATTAGATTTTCAAGGGAAAGGAGCGAGCGAGAGAGAGAGAGACAATGGAGCAAATTACTGAAGGAGTGAACAACATTAGCATCACAGATTCTACCTTCAAGAAGAATCGTATCCAGGTCTCCAACACTAAGAAGCCCCTCTTCTTCTATGTCAATCTCGCCAAGGTATTCCCCAATTTTTGTAGTCCTTCGGAGATCGCTAACAGCTCTTCTGGATTAATTTTGACTTTTGGCGATTTTAGGGGGCTGAAAAAAAAAACTATCTTCTATTTTGATTTTATTTTCGTATGTTTTCTACTTTTTAGGGTATCGACCTGTTAGTGTTCCTGTTACAAATTTGTGTATTCCATTTCATATTGAACAACAAACAGAAAGAAAGCCATTTAATTTTCGTTCGTGGATAATCACCTCATTTTAGCATATGTTCCCCACAATCAATTGAACAAATTGAAGAAGGAGAGTTTTTTTTCATTTGGATGGGTAAATTGGCTTTTGGAGGTTTTATTTCGTGTGTTCCACTATGCATGTGTAATGTGTTTCAGCTAGACGAGTGCTAGGGGTTCCTATTGTATGATAAGTAGGCCTTGGATGGTGGATTGATTGACTAAATTCTTGAAATGATTAATGAGATTGGGGATATAATCGTTTGTGAGATTCTCTGTGTATCTTTACTATGTGTCAAATCGTGTGCATAAATACACTGCAATGTTTATTTTAGAGTGCCTGCATTTATATTATGCATGCTATTTGTGGCTCTGTTCATTTTGGCAACTTATCGTATAATAGGAGTTTATTCCACTAAAGAAAGTTTGATGGATAATGTAGAAGTGACAACCTATGTAATTGACTTTGCAGAGGTACATGCAACAACATAATGACGTGGAGCTCTCAGCCCTCGGAATGGGTATTTTCTCTTTTACCTTACTTGTGCTTTGTTAAGTTTTGTTGTAATTCAGACTTTTATGTTCGAATGTGGTCTTGATAGATAGATACACACAATGAATCAGCATGTGTAGACTTGGAATAGTATCATTGATTGTGGAATCTATCTTTCAACTGTTAGGTGTGTAGTGATAAGAACGTGTGAGATCCTTGTTTAAAGTTGTATTAGCTGCTTCATTTACTCAGTTCTTTCCTAGAATTAATGGCAGAAATGTGTCTAATAAAGATAAGTATGACTACTACAAATAATTGAGCCCTTATATCGGTGCCTTACGATGTTCATTGTTGTTCACAATTAGAAGGCTTATTTTGTGCATGGTTGGAAACTTCTGGTGTTATTAGTGCCTGTATCAGGTTCTAAATGTGATAGTTGTTGAGTTCTTATCAGGTGTGTTTCCTGTCTTGCAGCTATTGCAACAGTTGTGACGATTGCAGAGATCCTGAAGAACAATGGGCTTGCTGTTGAGAAGAGTTAGTCTGCTCCTTCTAGCTTCTGGTTGCTCTGTACTCGCATTGTAAAAGTTCCCTTTTCTGCATTAATCTAAAGTTCACTGATGCTTGGCATGAACAGAAATCACCACATCAACTGTTGACATCAACGAATCAGGTGGGCGGCCAGTTCAAAAGGCAAAGGTAATTAAACAATGTACACTGCAATTGTTTGAGCTGCATGGAGCAATACTGACATGTACTCTGCAATTATTTGAAATGCACATATTCTCCATCTTCGTTTCGGCTTAGAACTGGGTTACTATATTTTCTCCAGATTGAGATCGTGCTTGGGAAATCAGAGAAATTTGACGAGTTGATGACTGCTGCGGCAGCAGCTGCAGCAGAAGCTGCGGAAGCAGGAGGAGAAGAGGAGCAGTGATGAACCAACTCCTGTCAGATTTCTATCTTGTTGCAGTGTGCGCCATCATTTATGTGGTTTTTGGATCACTGTCTAGAATGCTTTCCTCTAGTAAAAAAAGTGTACAAGCAATTACATCCGTGTATTTTTGCTAGGATACTGCAACAAAAGGGCAACTGATCTTCACATTTGTTTTGCCGTTCATATTTATTGAGTTGTTTGCGATTCATAATTTTGTTTATCTGAATTTGATTTATGATGATTGGTTTAAATTTAACATAACATATTATATTCCCAAGCACAACAATAATCTCCTTTTGTTAACATAGCTCTGTGTTAACTGTCAACAACCATTTTTTAGGACTATTTAGTATCAGTCCCTCGTTAAAAAAAAAAGTGCATAATGCAATAACTACATAAGATATATAACTGCCCTTCAAATTATACCCGATCACCTATTGATAAAACCAACATAAATATGTCATCAATAGTACAGCTGTGCCAGTAGCAATCGACGGATAGCTTATTACACAGTAGCAAGCATTTTTTAAAGCACCTGTCATCAAATGATCAAGTCTAATGGAATTCCTAAATCGCACACTTATTTCCTTGGAAGGAAAAAAGGAATGCCACAACACCTTGCTAGAACTCTGGAAGTAAAAGGCCACTGGTGATTCGGAGCCTAGGCCACACACCTTGCTAGAACTCCGGAAGTAAAGGTCTTTTCCGATTGCCTTTCGTCTCTTGTAAAGGGCACTAGTGACTAGTGAGTGACTAGACATTTGTTAGGCCTTTATTAAAATGAAGTGATCAGTGGCGACTATTTGGGTGTATATGAGAAGAGTGGTTTACAAGGATGCTTGAGGCTTCAATGTTGTGGAATAAGGAACCTTGGAGTCATGCAGCTGTCTTTGGAAGCGGGGGTGATAGCGACCAACTCCATCCAAGTACAAAGGTGTTTGCATTTCTATCAGTCGTGATACCTACAAAACAAATTATATTGTTAAATGTGTATGGATTTTAAAAACTGTACGTTTTTAGCAAAAATACAATAATGAGGTTGCTAAAAGAAACAACAATATAAACTGTGCGACTAGTCACAAATAATCTCATTTTACATCTACTTATCAAGCATTTAAATAACGGTAAACTGCCCAAACCACCCTTCATTAATTTCTACTTTCGCAAAAAACTAACCTAATAACCAAAATTATGTTCAATTAGTAGAAAAACACTAAAATACCCTTTTTATTCAAACATATGTAGGTTTTGTTTGCAAAAACAAGGGGTATTTTGAACGATTCATGTTGTTCTAAGGCTAACATCAGCAATCGTACCCAAGTAAACCAAAGTTTCAATTTCTAGGAAAATAAGCATGATGGGTGGCTGAATTAAGGGTAGCGCTCCAACGGAGGTAAAAGGATAGGATACATGCTTGGTTAAGATGAAGTTAGAATGACTTACTGCTCTCCTGAATGCAAACATTTCTTCTTTTCCTGAAAGTATAGATATGATAGCAGATGGAGACCCTCCAACACCCACACTGCCTTCTGCTAACACATCACGGCGAAGTTTTCCACCTTCCATCTCTGTTTCGAATTGGAAACTAAAATAACAAGATGCAATTGATTATGTTCTTGTAAAGAGCATATTATCTTTCGGGACACTAAAACAGAGCCATAAACCCACACACGCACAAAACAAACAAAAAGAATTTGATGTGGAGATGTGGAGTCACTGAGCCAGATTTGTCCAAGAATAGTAAAAATTGCACGACACTAAAGGAAAAATAGTGACAAGCCAAAAGGGAATGATCTGGTAATACACTAAAGGAAACAATGGTATGTAGTAAGCATGATGGACTCTGAAACTAACAGCTTTCTTCTACATATTGGATTCGCACCTTATAACATCGAGAAAATCTCAGAACAGTAAAGCGTTGAGTGAGCCTAAAGGCAAATAATATGTTGGCTGCGTAACAACGTTTTCGGAAAAAAGATCAAACTATTACTTTACTTCGCTTGTCAATTGTCAGAATGCCATTTATCGTAACCTATTTCTTGCCTGTAATTTAGTGAAAGATGATGGTATTTGAATGGATAGATCCTAGGAATCCCATCTGTAAGGTGTTTAACCAGTTATTACACAATAAAAAACAGTTAAGTTGATGCATGATTGCATGAATGAAGTAGGAAAGCAAATAATTGAGAGGTTCCATTCTGAATATGTCTTGTAACAAAAAGACAGTTTGAAACAAGCATAACACGACAAACCTTTCCAAATCAAACAATGTTCCTTCTTCAGTTCCCTTGAAAAGATCCTCAACGGAACAAGCAGCAGAGCAAATTAGGCAGCAGTGATGATTGTATAACTCATCTATCAAAGTAATGAATCTCCGTGCCTGAAATGTGGAGCTGATGTTAGTAGTTGATGATCAAGCTCATTGTATGGGAAGTAGGATAGCAGTTTTTAAAGAAACCTGTCTTGTCTATACACAAACTGAATTTTTAATTATGCTTCCTCTGAAAGGCAATGCATACACTTGATAATTGTTCTCCAATTTTCTTTCTTTCATGGCAACACACAGTTTCCGGACGTGGAAAAAAGAAATGCATTAAATTGCCAAGAAATAAATGGCAGAGAAAGCAAACCTGCATACCTTGTCTCTGATACGCATACTCATTGCTGGAATATCCGATATAAAGACAGTGTGGTAGTTATTAGCTAGTGCAATATAGTCTGCCGCCCCAACCTGAGTTGATTCCGACAGTGCTATTAGTTCAGTTATAGACCCACAAAGATCTCTGTTTATCAGTAGTTCAGTACAGTTCAAGAAGTTGCATGGAAGAATTGCAGTCACATTATATCATTTCAAACAGTTAATTTGTTCTACATGGACAATGTCAAATTATTATCAGTCACTTGTGCATACAAATTTTGTAACTTGCGTACATAACAAGGGAAGTGACATAATCAGCAAAGCATAGCCAGCAAAAGTTTGGAGGATAATTCTATGGTGTTTACATGGTAGGATTTATAGACATTTTAGACACTGTCATTTTAACCCAGAACATTGATCTTGTCCATTTTAACCCAGAACATTGATCTTGGCCACAAACTTCAAAGGATATTACCATACAAATCGAAAATAGACTTAGGAGAGACAGGCAAAAAAATTGGCGAATGTCAGTAAACATTTAGAAGGGATGCAAGTGCAAAGAGATTCAACAATGGGAGGTAAATTACCGGTCGACCACACAGATATTCAAATGAAAACCTTGCCACACCATTGCAGCTTTCTGGCACCTCCAGTATCCTAATGTATCACAACAATAATTTGAGGACTGAATAGATTACACTTGAAATCTTAAATAAAGTAAGGTTTACCTCCCAAACATCACTGGAATGGTAGAAGATTCAACTCTTCCTCTAGATTGACGTGTGACCTCGTGCCACATTTTGTCAAATTCCTTTGCCGTCTTGTCATCTAGGGGCCATAAATAATTATTCTACAAAAATACCAGTATAAAATAAAACAAATGAAGATTAAAATCATGTATGGTAGTTAAAAATAATTAAACAATACAATGAGACCTGCCAAAATTGCTAGTTAAAAATAAAACAAATGAAGATTAAAATCAGACCGTTCAATTAGGTTAGTCAGATTTAGCTATTTATAACGATGTACTATTATGCAGTTTCCAGTTATTGGTCGCTAAACTCTAGCTTTGATAAACCAACAGGTCAAATTTTTTTTATTTCTATTAGTCAATCTAATTGCCCAATCAAATTAAAAACAGGAAGAAAAAAAAAGTGCTGTTTTTAGTTTTCCCAAGAAATCAAAACAATTTAAATAATAAAAAAAAGAATATAGTATGGTCACTTTATATTTAAAAAAATACTCACTTCAATTTTAGATGATTGAGCTATTACTCTGCGAAAATCTATACCACTGCCAATGAGAACATGCTGACAATGTTCCTCCAGCTTCTCAACCATCTTAAGGAAAATTTCTTTCTGCATTCCATCCTGCAAATGAAGATATTAATTAACATAAAAGTACCCATCGGAGTTAATGATGAAAGTAAGGGTGTTGTTCCCATGGAGTTAATGGGAAACTCTATCACAGGGTTCAAATGAAAATTGAGTATACCTGATTTAAATCCTGGGGTGGTCTGTTACTGGTTGCTACGAGGATAGTTCCACAGCTCAACAATCTGCTAAGTATTCCAGACAATGCCAAAATAGCAAATACATCAACTGTCTGCATTAAGAGGCAAGCATATGAAGTCAAAAGCTCAAACAACACCTTGCTATAATAATTGAAGAACAAGTGCTCCCATTAATGACCTTTAAGGAAGAGGGATATTTTGAGCATAAAATTCTCTGCGGATGTAAGATTCCAGAGTGTTCTTACCTGTATCTCATCGAAGCAAAGAATGCTAGCTCCTCTTTTGTTCAGTTGCTGATCCACAAGAAATCGATCTGCTACAGCAGGAAGAATGTTTTTTACTTGTAGTTCTTGCTTGTATTGTTCTTCTGCAGCTAACCATTCTTTAATTTTAGTGTCAAATGGCAGATTCATAAACCAGCTAGATATGCTGGATTGAAAAGACTTCTCTTCGACTTGATTCTTCCAAATTTGATGCATATGCGAATTTATTTCAAGCATCGCCTGTTGGTAAAAGATTATATAGGTTCATTCAAATTGATCCCAGAAACAAGCTTTTCAATATCATGTGATGAAACGCATAGCAAATTCAATTTCTAAAATTATAATGTCTGTTAAACTTCTAAATCAATGTTGAAGCAATTGGCACAGTTACAACTTTTTATGACAAGACTAATAAAAAAATCCTGATTAACCAAAGACGTACAAAAAAGTAGTAAAAGATGAAAAAGGTTTGGAAATGAAAGGTATTGTGGATGTTTATCAATCCACAAAACAATACTAGGTGCAGGTTGTTGTCTACCCAGCTCAGAACCAACTATAGGGCCGTAACTTAAAAGCTCAAGTGAAGCTATGGTTTCCCCATCCATCATCATCATACTATCCCTTCAGGGTAATAGCCCTTACGCATTTATGTACTACATACATTGGTATCCTTAGATGACATAAAATAGGCAAACAATGTTATATGTATCAATAAAGCTGTGATCTAGGAGAGTAAAGGCCTCATAAAAGCATCTCCATCCTTACTTGAATAAAGGAGAAGATCAGGGAGTAAATTTAAGAGGATGTTCCAATTGATTAGGTGATAAAAACCACTAGGAGCAAGGATCTCACTCCTAGGAAAACCACTCGAGCAAGAATCTAGCAAGAGGAAATTGGTGGAGAATCTCCAAATATGTATTCAATTCAATAATTCAATTCTGATTACAAGCTCTAGCTGATTCTCCTATTATAATGGAAAACAGTAACTAACTCCTAATTAATAATAATAAAACTTATGTCTACATAGTGGAGAACATGGAGACAATGGCTAAAAACTAGGAAGTGAGGATGGGAAATTAAGTATCTAACTAAATTCTGCAGGAAAGTGAATATATTAAATAAAACTTGATAGAATTATACTGGGGATCGTATCATTAGGAGAATTCCTTTAGAATACAAAACAAATATGGAAAAGAAAGAAAGGTAAACTCGTAAACAAGATTGGAGGGAGGGGTGCAAATTAATGCAGTACAAATACAGTGAAAAGTGATGAAGAAACAGAAAAAAATCTGCAAAGGAAATGACACCTTCGAATATTATTGACATCTAGTTAAAGAATTCGAATGTCAGTTGATGACACAAGAATCCAGCAAAAAAATTCACCTTGAATGGAAATATATACCACATGACATGACACGTCCAATATTTTTCTACTTAGAAGACTACTTTGTTAGGGAAAAAAAATTGTTTTTGTGGGTTGCTCTCATTGTTCTATTCTATACTAGTTCGTTCAACTTCATGTTCTTCTTAGTTGGCAGCTTTTCTCACTGGAATTGCTATCGTTGATCAGCCCATATTCCACCATTGTGTATAGTTAGCCACCAAGATTTTGATTAGCTGGATCTTAAATATTGAAAACTTGCCACTCGACCAAAGTCCACTTTAAATTACTATGCAAGGCAACATGCAAGTGGAATGTACTTGTGCAACAAGGTGATTTTTATTTCAGACATCTAGTCACAAATAAAATTTACCCAGAGAAATAAAAATTTATTTACTGATATTCTTTTCTAGCTGTTCACGATTTCCTACTAGGTGTTTCACGCTAATCAGGGGCAACATTTTCTCACTCATGCTTCCCTTCTATCTCAATTTTCCTTGCGTGCATCCTTTCCAACTTTTCATCTTTGTCCCTATCTTATTTCTAATTTCTTGTGGTGTTGGTTTTCCTCTTTTCTTTGATGTCCGGTCATGGGTCACTCGGAAACACCCTCTCGACCTAGTCGGGGCAAGGGTGCGTACATCTCGACCCCCCAGACCTTGCTCTAAGCGGGAGATACTGGGTTTGTTGTTGTTGTTGTGTTTCACAGAGTCTGAATTGCAGGGCCCAAAATTGTGATTGAACGGTGATAAAAAAAAATGTTGACAATAAACAAAAGCATGTTTATTTGTACTTTATATTGTCATGCATATGCTGATGAACCATGGATTTTTTAGTCAGAATGTAGTTGGTTGAGTAAAAACCCGTCAAACTTCATAAGACTGTCAGCAAATTACAAACTTATTTACCCACTGACCAACTTGTACAGGAAAAGTTTTCCTCATAGATTGGTCTCTTTTAACTCATAGAAGTGTAAAACACTTGTTGCAAACATTGGTGCATGCTTCCAGTCCATTACTAACACAGTTTTTGAACAAAGAGTACAATAGTAGACCCAACCAACATGTCTGTGCAATTTTCATAGTTGCATATCAAGGCAATTATACTTGAAATGCTAATAAATTGCTAAAAGGAAAACAATATGATGGAGAACTTCTGCTTTCTGCCTTGATCATTTTTCGTTCAGGATCTGACGGTTATGACTTAGAAGTGTAGATGGATGTCCTTATTTCTGACTATGGCTAGCAAGCAGGAGCCATGCATTACCTAGAAACCTAAGGCTAAATGTATAAAGCTTCAACTCGACTCACACCTTGTTAAATACAATGATCAGAAATGCCAATATTAAACTTACACACTTTAAGCTTCACTCTATAAGGTAACTTGATAATCAGGAACAAGTATCGGCAGAGTATAACAACACACTACCAGAAGCATGCTCATCACAGTAATCACTCACCTCATGAAAGTGAAGCCGCCTTCGATGTTTGACAATCCCTTCAGTAGCAGCATAGAACATGTCCATGAGCATTGTTTTTCCTACAACACAGATTATAGGTTCACCAAGACCAAGGAGCCAATAAAAATAATATAACAGTCAAACTAAAAATAAACTGGTGATATATTCCCTGTTCATTATATAGATGTTCCATTTCCTTGCTTATTTTATATCCTGAGGAATAAACCTTAACTGAATATTGTTTTCAGAGTTTACTGAAGAGATTTACATTTGGTTAGCTTCAGAGAAGCATGCAGGATTTTTCAAATATGGCTCATATTGTAGCAAAAATGAGAAACATAAATGATGAAAAAGTAATATACCACTTCCAACATTCCCATACAAATATAATCCTTTTGGGGCAGGTGGAGCAACTGGACGCCTGCCCACTAAAGAATTTAATTTCCTCTCGCGGTTTAGATATGATACCCATTTCCCAGCACCGAGTTCTACATCATCAGACTTTCTCCTGATCAATCAGACACGTGTTTTTCAATATGCAACAGGAAATAAAGTGGAAGAGTATATTCTGCAGGCAAATGTTGACAGCAGTATCAACCAATTATGCATATGAAGAAGGCTTACTGTCAACTCATAAATTCTGCAGGTGAATTCTGCAGACAAATGTTGACAGCATTATCAACCAATTAAGCATATGAAGAAGGCTTACTGTCAACTCATAAACTCAACTTAGCTGTTCAGTTTATCTAATTTGATATATTTGTAAATAATTATCGGATTTAGAGTTCGTTAACGTGGCTTGGTTTGAACTTTCAACCAATTGGATTTAAATATTCTCGTGTTGATAAAGTGTCAGTCAAGAAACAACATAGAAAATGCCAATGTAAAGTTCACATAGTATGTCTTAATTACGGACACAGCTCAGAGGTGAAGGTGAAATGAGAGCTACTACGCCAGTTTGTTTATTTGGTTAATAACTGAAAGAGAGAATTCAGACGAAAGAGTTATGTCTTACGGAAACATCCAACTCTCTAGCAATCGCTTCGGCTTTTTCTTAACAGCTGCCCATCCACCACCCTCCTGTTGGAGCTCTGCTTCCTTCATCAATAGTTTACGGCGTTCTTCCTCCCTTCTATTTTCCCAATCTGTTAGTTTTACCTGCACACGGAAAGAAAAGGGTATTACTCCGACTTCACAGCAACATCATCTTAGGATTTAAATCATAGCTCAAAAATATGCATACACAATACTCCTCCATATTCTTATCATATTCTTCCAATCTCCCTAACAAATTTTCCAACTCCACAGCCACTCTTTCCTGGTGAGGATCATGCTGCAGCTGTCCTTGCTTGACCAATTCCTTGTATTGGACCAGTGGCCCTGTGGAAAAATTCACATTCAGTAATAGCCAAACAAAGTTAATAAAAAAGCGAAGTACAGCCTCAGTAACTTCAAAACCCTTCTCCATTCCCATCTTAACTTTCTTTCATTCCCTATACTAACCTCATGAAGTGTACAAAAAGCAGGTTATGAAAACAAGCATCAACCAGGCTCGTGAATAAGACAGAAAACTAACTTCCAATTGCGAAGCACCGACTTATTAGCATGGATTTCAGTTTCTACCACAAATCCTCAATCAGGGACGATCAGCGAAAATAAACTTGTCTAATCCACATAAATCGATCAATTCGTTAAGCAAGATAAACTTGCCACGGAACTATAGCAATCGGCCAATCATGACTAAGACAATCCTCAAGTACCAAATTGCTTCAACAGATAGAGAGTTTCAATGTCGAGATTGCAGGTGCGGGAGCATTACCTAGACGATTCGAGAACGAGCGTATCGAACTGAATCGGAAATTGGGGTTCCGACAACTGAACCCTTGGGAGAGAATGCGTGAAACGATTGACGCTCCCTTCATCTCGTCGCTCCCTGCCTCCTCCTTGTCTTCGGCTCCCGGTTGATAGACGGGATCTCGAAGTTCTAATTGCCAGAATAGATGGACAACAAGACGAGCCAACGGTAAATGGAATGTGGTCGACGTGGCTTTCCACGTGTGTGACACGCGTCATAATGTTGTGGCTACTTTTTTTTTTTTTTAAAGTTATTATTCGAAACAATGGATGATGTTTTTTTTCTTTTAACTTTGATGGGACTAGGCTCACGCTGGTTCAATTAAGGTATCATACTAGCGTGGCCATGGGTCCGATCCGTCAGGTCAACTGTTGGGGAAGGTTGACCTGAATCCTAATTCGGAAATTTCACGGATTGACTTCGGGTCACTCATCAGGTCCCAGAGTTGATTGGTCGAAACCTATCAGTTAACTGGCGTGTCGACCCGCCGAGTATTATTTTCATGAAACGTAAATAAACGCAGGAAAAAAAAATCAAAATCAAGTGTTAACTTACTAATGTTGATATTTTAAGTGAGGAAGAACACTAAATAATAAATTTACAAATGTTTGGCCAAGACTAGTTTCTCTGGATGCTTTAATTGGATATGACGGTTGAAGTTTCCATATCCTCCTCCCTTCAGGTGCCTGAAGACCGTCCCACATAAGTTACAAATAGTGTCGCAATTGTTTTCATCCCTCGGGTGCTTTGTGAACCACCATGTGAATACAGCGGCTCAAAATTGGGCCATACTCAATAGCGTGTGTGTTTCTTGCCTCAGGCCTTGAACACTGGATTCACCCTCCTCCTCGTCACGTCGCGGGCCTTGGACATTAGATTCGCTTGTCCTACTACTCATCACGTCACGGGCCTTAATACAGAGCGGTTACGGAGATTGAGATGAGATTAGAAAATAGAGGAGATGGTTGTTGTCTTGTTGAGGACCTGAGGTGTGAGTGAAATGGGAGGGAGGGAGGCTTATTTACGTGTAAACTAAATACATCTCAAATCTTGCACGTTGGAAGGGACGTGCAGGGTTGAAGTGAGTTAATTAATTTTTTTAGCGTGCTAATTAATGGGAAAGGTCTGCACGTTGGAATGAATGTGCACTTTTAATGGGGGATTTGCGGTGTATCTAACAACTCGACACCGTTGGGCAACGTTTGACATGGCGGGTCCAACATTCGACCCGGCTGGTCGACCCTTTGGGGTCCACTACATTAACGGCTAGATCTTTCAAAAAAGTAGGTTTGACCCGGCGAGTCGGACCCGTCAGGTCAGCGGGTTTTCAAACCCCCGACCCTAAGCCTTACTCGCTACCCGTCTGAACCCATTGACCCGAAGACCCGGACCCTCCGGATCGTTGACCCGTCGAGTCACGGGTCGACCCGTAACCCGTGGACCCCTATATCATACTGGCCAAGAAATACAGTACTCGTAAATCAATGAGAAGGTTATCGAAAGAGAGATTGGTCTGAATAAGTCAATCGATCCGCCACACTTTTTGCTTCTGTGTGGTGTAGATGTTATCAAAACTAGACACTTCTAAACGCTTCTAAATGAGAGTTAGAGATGATAATCTATGAGAAACTTTAATTTTTACTTGTTGCAATTTTTCTATTAATTTTTAGCTCAAATTTGGGCATTTGATGGCATTGTACGTTTTTTTTTTTGGTAGGAAGTATGATGACCTTCAACAATTCAGTAATGGCGAATAGTTGCCCCCGTTAAGGCCGTGTTTGGCAACGGGATGGGGATAGGTGGATGGGGATGGAATTTTGGGGATGGAATTTCGGGGTGGACCGGATGGAATTTTGAATCCAGTTTCACCCCGTTCGTATTTGGTTTTGAGTTAAAGTTTATGGGATGAAAGTCACTGAAAAAGACATACTTGCCCCCACTAATTGATATGAAAGGACAAAATTACCCCTCAAATATACCCCTCAATTCAAAATCACATCTTCTTCACTTCTCGTTGGAGCCGGTGAAGATAGAGTTGAGGAAGCCGGTTTCTGTTTCCGATCGGACGATGAATGATGCGTCTTATTATTATTCCGATTGGAGCCGGTGAAGATGGAGTTGGGGAAGCCGGTGATCTTGGCGCCATGAGAGATTGGCTGCTAATTCGCCTTTTTGAGATCGACGTAGATCTTGAGCACTCGTGATTTGGTGCGAGTGATGAACAGCCGGCTGGTGGACGGCGGCGGCAGGGAAGATCTGGAGTCGGTGGAGGAGCGGGAGGCGAAAGTGGTGCGGATCTTCATAGGGAGCTGTGGAGTGGCGAAGCAAGAGGCGAAATCGGCCTCGAAGCAGGAGCCGGTGGCGGCGGC
The DNA here is from genome assembly GCA_037127255.1 of Persicaria tinctoria. Classification (NCBI taxonomy): domain Eukaryota; kingdom Viridiplantae; phylum Streptophyta; class Magnoliopsida; order Caryophyllales; family Polygonaceae; genus Persicaria; species Persicaria tinctoria. The sequence continues at coordinate 34,627,646 of JBANSL010000020.1, forward strand.
GACGATGATCGATTCGGAAGAGGAGGAGGAGGTAGAAGAGGTCGCCGGAGTAGCGGCGGAGGCGCAGGAGCTCCTGTTTGTCTTCCTGCTTGTCTTGCTGCTTGTCGATCCAGTGGTCTCAAAGCTTTTTGACATTTTGATTTGGGAGGAAGATGAAGGAGAAGGGATAGATAATTGGGGGCAAATCTAGAACCCATCCCCTTCCCATCCCGTCCATCCCCCTTGAATTGGGTGTGTGTCTCAACCCCCCCCCCCCCCCCCCATCCCCTGTTTCGCATCCCCCTCCACCCCCTCGCATCCCCTGCCAAACACGCAGACGCGCTTCCCGAAAACCCACCCCCATCCCCGGCACCCCTACAAAACACGACCTAAGTATCCAAAGGCAATTCAAGTGTAGTTTATGTGATTTTTATCTTTTTTCTTTCTTTTTTTATTGGTGAAAAATCGAAGGTCAGACAGGCCTGACTCATCAAGAGGCCGTCAAAGTCGGCAGACGGCGAACCGTCAAACATACAACCTCTCCGATTTGTATCTAAGTATACTAAAAGCACCATAATGGTGGGTGCCCTAAAATTTCTCATTACTTTTTTTATTCGTCCACCTTATTTTTCATTAACTTTATTCTTAATCCTCTCCGATTCATTTTCTACCAAGTATTTGGGTTTCACAATAAATCTATCTATCACTTTTTCAGAATTTTTTTTCAAAATATTTACTAAAAATAAATATTTACCGTTATATTCACACATCCAAAATATTTACGGAAATATTCATTTTTTGTAGGTTGCCCAGAGAAACGCGGGTTGAAACCGCGTTTCATTTGTAAGTTATAAAATTTAAAACCGAATGAAAAGTGGGTAAAAAAATAAATGAATAAAATGCGGGTTCAAACCACGTTTTATCCTTTTATAATTTTAATTGACAAAGAAATAAAAAAGGACAAAAAAAAAGGGTAAAGCGCGGGTTGAAACCGCGCTTCACTGTTATCTTCTTCGTTGTGCAGGTCGGCGCCAGAGGCAGCAGCAGCGGCGAGGGTGAGGAATGGCACCGGATGAATTTGAAAGGGCGGCGGTTGCGTTCGATTGTGTTCGGACTTCAGAGGCAAGGGCGATTGTGTTCAGAGGCAAGGGCGGCGGCGTTCGATTGGCCCAATCCATCTCTCCGCCGAAGAGCTCCTCCTCCGCATGTCCATCCATCTCTCTTCCTCCGGCTCCGACCTCTCGAGCGCCACCGGAGGAGGCAAATCCTCAGGCAATTTGACCGATGTCGACCTCTCGAGCCCTTCCTCCCCACCCACATCTCCGCTGCATCTGCCTTCCTTCCTCTACCCGACCTCCGCCACCAAGGGCGCCGGCCTCCAGTGCCATTCCCCACCCGCCCTCCCTCCCTCTCCCCGACCTACCATCGACCTCCCTCCTTCGCCTAGCTCCCTCCCGCTTCTGGTGCCATTCCTCACCCTCGCCGCTGCCTCTGACTCCCTCCCTCTCCCCGACCTCCGATCTGGCGCCGACTCCCTCCTTCGCCTCCGGTGGCGCCGACCTCCGCTGCTTCTGACTCCTATGCCTCCCTCCGTCTCCAGTGCCACAAAGGGGGAAGAAGATGGGTTAAACGCGATTTCAACCCACGTTTTATCCCTTTTTTTGGTTTTTTTTTTATTTCTTTGTCAATTAAAAATATAAAATGAACCCGCGTTTTATTCGTTTATTTTTTACCCACTTTTTATTCGGTTTTAAATTTTATAACTTACAAATGAAACGCGATTTCAACCCCCGCTTCTCTGTACAACCTGCAAAAAATGAATATTTTTGTAAATATTTTGGATGTGGGAATATAATGGTAAATATTTATTTTTTAGTGAATATTTTAAAAAAATTCACTTTTTCATACCCTACTATATTTTTGATATAATTTCAAATATTAAAACAATTGGATTGATTTAGCTATTAGAAAAATAATTAATTTAATTTTAATAATTTAAAATCTTTTAATGAACTTGTTAATAAATTCGACAATTAAATTTAATTATTAATTGAATACTTTCCATCACAAATTTATTCAATACCTCAAGAATCTTATATGAATTCAAATTAATTTAAACTAGTATTTCACACACAAGTGCTATTAAATATTATAAAAATTGCATTTAAACATCCACTGGAATTGACAAATAACGAAAATTACATGACCTAGCTGGAAGTATTTAAAAAAAATATGAAAAAGTTAGGTTAGAAACGCTCTCTTAGGGAGCGTTTCTTCTCACCGTCGCCCACCCTCAACATCACCAGCGCGTGCCGCCTTGGCCACCGTCTACCCAACCTTCTCAGGGACGCCTATGCTCAGGCTTCTGCTTCTCCCTCGGATCCACCCTATTTGAGGTCACCCTCAACTTCGTTCTCAGCACCGACCTCGGTCGATGCTTCATTCTCTGGCTCTCTTTTCTAGAGCATTTGCTGCCGCCAAGGTTTTGCCTTCCACGACGCCGCCTCTCCATCACCGGGCAACCTCCTCCGTCGTGCTTAGTCCTCGCTCTTGCTTGCATCGAGCACCACTTGCTCCGCAGTCCTTCCGCATATTACGGGTGCCGTCGTGCTGGCCTGCTTTGTCGGCATTCCACCACGGCCCCGCTTCGCCGCTTCGGTCTTGTTTTCGGTTTCTCTAGCTCCGACCAAGTAAAAAAAAAGTGTTGTTTGTGAGGCTTGTGGATTTGTTTTCTAACCGCTTTCTGACCTTTTAACCTGTGTATTGTTGTTGTTTACTTATTCTTGTCCCGTCTTATACGTTTCCTCTATTTTGGTTTACCCTTGTAGTATTACCTATTACGATCTTGTTATCGTTCTTGAGGGTGTGAGATGGGTTTTGGGGATTTGTTTTAGCAAGATTATCTATCAAGCTTGTAGACGTCGTGGAAATGCGATCGATACCTGTTGATTCTGTTTATAGTCCATGTTCAGGTGTCCGCTAGTGATCCTCGGAGTTCTCTGTGTGCGTCTTCTGCTTGGCTGGTTGATTCGTTGGTTTTGCTAGCCTGTTGGTTACAGTGTAGACGACATGTACTTTATTTTTTCATTTTCCTTTCTGTCATTTCTTGTTATTTCTTTTCCGTTATTTGCTTCTGTTATTTGATTCATGTTGTACATGATGGTTAGTCCATCTTTCGGCTTGTCCGGGTTCTTGGTTCCCTAGGCTTGTCTAGGGAATCGTATTTCTTTCCTTATATCAAAAATGAAAAAGGTTGGAATTTTTTTTTAAATGCTAGAAGTTTAAAAAAAATAATGAAAAGATGCAAGTTTAAAAAAATGATTTATTTTATGAACTCGTGGTATAATCCGATTGGTTACGAATTTGGGAAGCCGGAAGGTTCCCATATTGATGCACCCCCAAATATTGGAATACTGTCCACAATAGTAGGGTTGCCCAAATGTCTTGAGAAAGTAAAGTAGACCAATGTGGATACTATATAATAGTTATTGCCTTTAATATGTGCTTATCTTAAGCAATTAATGTGAATTTTGAACTTAGAACGTCTAGCTTTTTGGGGTTGAATTGAAAGAGGTCATTCATTATGACTTTACTGCAATCTCTAGATGAATTAAGTCTGCCTTGTAGACATTTTGTGTCAATTACTGGACATGGAGTATGAATGAAATAGTATGAACTATAGAGTATCTATGAAGTATATGAATCAAATATTGGGTTGTTGTGAAGTATTATTATGAATTAAACCTTACATCTTATCTTCTATTAGACCTATTGTTCTTGCTAGATTCAACGTTCTTATTTATATTTATTTATAGCTTGCATCACTAATTTCAATTTTGATTCTTCGCGCACTTTGGTTTCAGCTTGAATCTTTATTTGGTTTATTTAGTGAAAACATAGGTTAGTTTTGTGTCGTCAATGTTTAGTAAATTCGATCTATTTCCTAAAAAAATGTGTTAGACACTTCATCGGCGTACCTTATGGGTTCCCATCTATATTCGGAGGGGAAGAAGAGGTATCTCATCTTATTTTCTCTCTCGTGCCTTATGGGTTCCCATTGTTCTCTTTTACTCTCTATTGATCATTTAATGCTTGTTTGATTTACTCATTGACATGACACCTAGAATCTTCATCAAAGCAACACATAACACGGTGAAGGATGAATTTCCTTCACTCAACAACTCCCGAAAGGGTAAGGAAAAAAACGACGACACAAATGAGCTTAGGGGGTTGTGTTCCCTTGTGATGCTCGATATAATCGGGTATGTGCTCATGGCATCCCCTCTCAAACTGGTTGTGTTTTAGGCTTTGTGTGATGCCTGGTCTTTGTGTGGTGGCCGACTCTACAATATTGCTTTATAGTGAAACTCGTAAAAACTATATCCTTATTGTTGATGGGTCACCCTACTCTTGTTGCCCTGTCTCCGGCTCTAACGGGGTGAGGCGATTCATTGACTATACCTAACATCCCTCATGATGACAATTTGGGCTCGTACACCTCAGATTTACCTAAGGTCTTCCTCTACTCAACTGTCGATGATGACGCTTTTGGTGATGAACCTGAGCCCCTTGTGTCTCCGGATTTGTTTGAGTGGATATGTTTGGATAACAATGGGCTAGCCTCTTTTGTTGCTCCTTGCGCTTCACCTTTGGGTATACGTAAGTTTAAATATCATGAGGCTAGACCCCCTAATTAGTAAGGTTGCTTGTCACACAGATCGTCTTCGTCTTTGGCTCGTCTCCTTCATAGGGTGGCTTCTTATCTACGACAATCTTGCGTCTCCTGAGTCCCAATATCAGTTATATAATGCCTTACATCAAAACCTGAACCAACCAACCGTTTTGGTATATAGCTCAGGCGAATCCGATTTGACGTCGCCCAAGCTGAAGGGTATAAACTTTAAACAAATCGGGGGGCTACTTGTGCTCACTGGCAAACTCGCATGTATACCTTATTATGTCCATAGATGGAAATCTCTAAAATTGATCTTGTTTGTAATAATATATACATTAAGAGTAGAAATTTACCCTATCTAGCTAGCTATAAATGTGTATCGAATCTCATAAATAGGTTTGTCTTTCCGGGTTGGATTACGAGGTACTATATTATGAATAAAATGGTTTATATGTTTGTAAACTGGTGTATGTTACGTATTGTCTGTCTATCCCTACATGTAACTATAAGGTGGAAAATAGAATGGAGGTTTCGTTTTTCTTTGTGGTTAGCCATATCAATTATAAAAGGTCATTTGTATACTCCTGCCAAAGGATCACAGTAAATATAAAAACCTATATATACTGGAAAACACAGTTGCTCACACACTTCTTCAGCTTGACAACTTAGTAAATCTATTGAAAACCCCGAGGCAAAAGAGGAGAGTTTCAAACAATAACCAGTTTCTTGCCTTCCCTCGTCGTCGTCGACACTCGTTTCTTGCCTTGCTGGCTTTGCTTGGTATGCAAGAGAGTCTCCTTGCACAACAAGAAAAACAGTTTTTTGTGACAAAAAATTTTGTCGCCCAAAGTACCAATTTCGTCGCCCATACTTATTTGTGACAAAAATAATTCCGTCCCCTATTTGTCGCCTTAGCCGCGTCGCCCAAAGATATGGCGACGGAAAAAAACTTCGTCGCACATAATACACTTTTAGCGACAAATTTTACATTTTGTTGCCCTGTATGTTTTGTGACGAAATTCGGTTTTGTCACCCAAAGTCTTTTAGGATATAGCCCGGATATATAAAGACCCGGGCTATTATATCCGTTTCATTTTTAAAAAAATCTAACTTTTTAGCCCGGATCTCAAAATAGATTTGGGCTAAAAAGTCTTTTTTTTAAAAAAAAATTATAATATGTGCTCACTGCTCTCTCAACAACAAATCTTCAAATACATAAATTGCCTTTAAGTTTCCAAATACATATCAATCAACTTATAAAACAAAACCTATAATTGAATGCCTTTACAATAGATAATTTACATATAATTTCACATGTCTACTACTTAATATTCAAATGTGTGTAACTGTGTAGGGGGAGAGGGGGGTACAATACCAGTCCTGCCAAAGTCTGACCTATATATGATGCTCAGAGATGTAACTCTTCCTTTAGGTGTTCATATTCTTTAACATCTTCAATGAAGTCAATAAACTGCAAAAAGGATTTCAATGAAAAGGAAGCGAGGAAAGAAAAAGGGTAAAAATAATAATCCAAATTGAATTAAGAAAAAGACATAAAAGATCAGCTATAGATTCAGCATGTGTTCACAAGAAGCACACAGATTGCCAGAACATAATAATCCAAATTGAATTAAAATAGAGGGTCATATTCGAGCACACTACTTGGTTTATTTGATAGGATAAGCAAGTGAAGAAAAGCATCAAGCACATCCAATGAAAACAATTAAAATAGAGGGCCATATTCGAGCACACTACTTGGTTTATTTGAAAATATATATTTTTATCCTTTTGATCTTGTAAAATAATCAAATAACTGCTCCGTTTACATGAGAGTACATTGTTGGTTTTGTGTCCAGTTAAAGGATTGAGAAAATAACTTTATAAATGGAAACTGAAATTCAAAAGGAAGCACAAAATACCCCGGGTGAAATCAGAAATTGCCAAAGGATAAGCTTCTAGGTCATCTTTTACCGCCATAATGAGGAAGGGCGTCTCATAAAGTATCCTCTCCATGGCTAGCAACATCTACAAGTCTTTCTCCATGACATCTAGCTCATCAGAACTGAAGAGAAATGGAAAAATAAACAAATATGCATGAATGCATAACAAGATTCCCTGCACAAAATGAAAGTCCAAGGCAATGAAATGAAAACAAGTGTAGCTAATTTTAAAAAACTACCTTTGAGGAAAACCATTTAAACTGCATCTTTGAGATCAAACTCCAAGTCATCTAAAAACTATCTCATACAGATTTCTTATACATCTCCTATTTCCACTACTTATATTCATATGATAAAAAAAAGAGTTGCCCTATAAAAAAGCATGGTGATTGCAGAACAAAGTTATAGACAATATGAACTTGTCTAACTGCAAATGGTTCTGAAAGGGAAGGGCATTTGGAATTATAAAAACATATAAATGAATGTCAGATAAAAATCCTGAAAAGTATCGGTAGAAGTGAAACCAAGTCACCTGTCATAGACAAATATTGCTACATTGCAAGGTGCTAAGGACTCTTTGCTAGAAAGTAGCTTTATGATGCCATTTTATGGGATTTCCCGCAAAACAAGGATTTTCTCTGTCCCCTACACAGAAAAAATGCAGCAGACCACAAAAACTAAACTTTTCAATTTAAAAGCTACCATGTGAAAAAAAAGAGAGAAAACCAATGCAAGACCAAATTACTTGTGTAAAGAATATACAAAGCTCTAGAGGATATGTTGTTAGCTGTTACTAAAAAGATAGGCGACATGTTCCATATACGATCTTGTATTTCTAGATAATAAAGGGGAAAGCAGGAACCACATAATATAGACACAAGATAGTACTTACGGCTGGCTCATCCACAAGGCATTTGAGAAGGGGTCTGCAATTAGGAATAAAGACAAACAACTTAAAACAAGGCACTTGCAACACTAACAGACGCAATAGAAGTTAAAAACAAAAAAAAATAGCAAAACAGATGATTTAATTCATAAATCCAATTACATGATGGAAAACAAATACCTAAACACATGAGTTGAGTATTTTCATAGGCCTAGCACTTACCATATAATATTCATGTAATAATTGAATCTGTCACTACCTGGTGCTTTACCATAGGCACAGAGCAACCAACTATATAAAGCATAACTTGTCAAGTTTACACCCAACAGTATAGTGCAATAGACCTGGTACCCCAAAAACAACTTGCCTCTCTTTTCCTACAACAATTCAAAGCAACAAAACAGAGGTTCTAACATGCTTGAGGTTCTAACATCCTTCAACCTAGCCATCATGATCTATACAAAATCTAAAATAAACTAAAGGCATGATTATATATCTATACATTCAACAACCACAAGAAATCGAAATGAGTTTGGCTAACCTTAATCAACCATATATCGAAAACATCTTCATGAGCACACCAATTCGAAACCCTATCTTTTTCTGTAACAATAGGAAAAATAAATCAATTCATCAGTTATTGAGTTAGACAACAAGTTGAAGAAAAAAAACCTAGTCAATGTTGAAAATACCAAGTTGTGATGAGGAAACAAGCCAAACCTAGTCACATCAAGGTCAAGTTATAACTTAAAAGTGGAAAAGTAATTTCTCTTTAGGAAAATTAAGCAACAGGAGCAATAATCCAATGAAATCAACAAATGCATGTTTAAATTTATATTAGTGACCTTAATTCTCACCTGTCAATCTGAGATAATCTAATATGAAACGATCCATAGAAAAGAAGTTCATGGTTGCCCCATATTCAGGAGACATGTTTGCAATGGATGCCCTCACCTGTCAAAAGCATACAGACTTTAGCATGACTTCTGGATCAAATTCAGGTCGTGGTTCAACACCACTGGAGGCAAAACTGGATAATTTTATACTAGTGACCTTAATTCTCAAAACTGGCATGTGGCAACCAAAAAGGGAAAACTGGATAAATTTATTTTACCAAAACTATGCTTTTAGTTTTGAAAAACATAAAACTAGGGTCTCCTAAACTGATCCAAGTATAATAGTGACCAAAGTAAAATTAGCCTGATTAAATAGCCTGACTGATACTGCTGTTATTGTCAATGTAAAAAAATAAAAAATAAATATGTGAACATTTTCAGTAAAAAAATATTATAAAAAATAGAAAAATGAAAGAGTGAACAAAGTAAAATTACCTGCATCCAACACACCTACATAGTGCCATGGACTTCAAGTGTTAATATTGTTACTGTGGTACTGCTGCAGTGCTGCTTCATTATTCTGGCAATCAAATAGGTATGTTTTTCACATCATGATTTTCATTTCGAGTATTAATAATTGTCTGATCACAAAAGAATTCATTTATATATCTCAGTGGTCCATATACACTTCCAATCCGATTAGGTAAGTTCATATGGGTAAATGCATTCTGTTTTATTTTAAAAGTTTTAACTCAACACTCTTTAAGTTGAACAGAGACTACTTGTTGTAATCAAAGCAAGATTTTGATTTCACAATCTTGAGTTGTCTTGAAATTATTTGTTTTGAGATGTAATTTATCTAAGTCGTATGCAAGATTTTAAATAAATCCATAAACAGGTGATTCGCTCATTTTCTATTGCATTACAATTGTACATGGATATGTAAAAGTTGTCAGTCACTTAGCAGCAGAGGGAGGCAAGTAAAAAGGATCATTACCTTGAGTGTTATTAGATATGGAAGACTTTTAGCATAAAATAATGGAGGAAAATGGTAATTCTACTTTAGTGCTTGAGATCATGTTATGCCTACAGATAAGATCTACGATAAATAGTTATTTCCTTTTATAAATCAATTTTAGTGACTAATTTCAAACTCTCTACTATGCAGTAATAAATAGTTTCATGTTCTTTGCTCTCACTATGGCCCAAGTAGTAAACACGTCATAGCTCACAATCCTAATGTAAATCAACACCAAATTATTCAATCCTAATGTAAATCAAGTAGGTATAATATTCAATTGCACAAGCATCAAGTATAGGGTTTAAATTGGAGTAAATTAGAGAGAGTAATGAAAACAAACCAGCATTCACAAGCACATTCGAAGCCCTCCTAATGGCCAGGGTTCATGGCGAAGTCGCCAGTGGAGAGACCAGAAGGGGAGAGGGCGTTCCACGCGAAGTCGGCGCTTGACGACGTCGGTGTGTTCGTGATTGCCCGCTAGCATAAGCGGAGGGAGACCGTCGGCGTCGAAGTGAGTGACATTAGCTCCGGCGCCGATTAGGGCTGAGATCTCGGCAGTATCGCCTTTCTTCCACCCGATCAAACGATTTCACAAAAACCTAATCAACACATCTTCATAATTTCAGCGTCAACCAAGGAATGGAGTGAGAGCGAGGGAGGGAGAGGAAATACCTGATGTCCACTCTCAAATGCGGCGAGAAACCCTAGATCGATGAGAGAGAACTTTTTTCGATGATGAATCCGAGGTTCTGAATGTAGAAATTGATAAAGGAATTGAAACAGTTCAGGGAATCCATTCGAGATGCAAACTCCTTCAACTTCTTCGCCAATACACACAGTCGCCGAGATCTTCAAAATCGATATCGAGCGATCGATTGATTTGCTCTGAGAGATTGAAGAAAGAGAAACAAAAATAAGGGAAAGAGGAGAGGTGGAGCTGGTGGCCGGATTTATAATGGTTAGCGGAGGGAACGCTTGGTCGATGGAGGTCAGAGCTTTGGTACAAAAGAGCGGAAAAGGAAGAGTCGGTTAAGGTAAAGGGTAAAGGGAGGGAGGAGGGAGGAGGGAGGAGAACGACTGGTTTGGGCGACTAAAAATACTGCTTTTTGTGGCCCATAGGTTTATTTGGGCGACAACTTCAAAACGTTTGTCACGGAAACAGATCTTGGGCGATGAAAAATATTTTTGTCACTAATAGTTTAGTTTGGGCGACCAAAACATATTTGTCACATTTAATTCTATAGTTTTGTCACCCAAAGTCATATTTTTTGTAGTGTTGCCTTGCTCAAGCAAATCTGTTGCCTGTACGGTTTGATTTGATCCTTGGCGTACAAGGCTATGTTTGGCCTTGCATGCCAAGTTTAGACCACACATACACAAAAAAAAAAAATCGAATACAATATTTATGAGCCTCTACTTTTTTTAGCAGGGTAAAAATCTCATTTAGAGCATACCAAAAATACCCTTACAATTAAAACAAATTACCCCCATACCCACAAACCCTACCCAGCCCCAATCGCATTCGAAATATGGTGCGAAAATGGTGTGTTTTTTGGGTATTTGTGCTTAAAAGAGTATATATAGGTAGTTAGTAGACAGATCTAGGCTTACAAGGTAGAAATTTGCGTTTTTGTCACCCCTTGGGAGATTTCGAGAGTCGGCTGGAGGAAGAAAACGACGTCTAGGTCGTTGCGACCATATGCAAGGATGGTCGGTGCGACCATGTGTAAGGTGGTCGGTGCGACCATGTGCAATGGTGGTCAGTGCGACCAGTTCCTATGATGTTGTGCGATTTGTTGATGCATATAATTTAGTCCAATCAAATGATTATTCCGATTTCGTATGCTTGGATTTGATACATCATTCGTACGCTTGATCCATGTTACTTAATCATCCGATTGTTTCTCAATCTAAGTGCATGGCTCATTTACTTGTTTGATATTATTTCAATAAAATAAAATTATTATTTGGTCCATGATATAATTTTCTTACCTGATTTCACCAATTCATGATGATCCAATCAAACTTGGCATTGGGCATGTATACTTGATATTTCAAAGCTGAAGGATAAATTGTTTTAGTGCATGGCGTCATTTTCGTACCTGATTGTCATTTGATCCATGTTACTTGATCATCTGATTGTTTCTCAATTTCATGTCGTGATGAATTGTGTGAAATGCTGTAAAAATGTCTTATGATGAATAATCTAGCAGCAGATTTTGATGTCCATAATAAGTCTCCCTTTCATGAATATCATTTGCAGCAGTTCAAGCATCGTCAACTATCAGCAAACATCTCCGTATATTTATTGACATCTTTGTCTTTCCTTTTCTCCATGTTCCATTTACTTTGTATTATCACTCCAAAGTACAAAATTTATACTACGTACTATTTGAGCATTAGTGGTGTATGGCCCGTCATTGTGTCTACGATGCTTCTGATGTGTTTTTGTGTGAATGACATCTTCAAGATTCCTATCATCAATATCGAATACCAATGTTATGATTAGTTGTACGTGCTTCTGATATGTGTGTTTGTATGACATCGTCAAGATTATCATCACGGCTATCGAATGCCAACGTCTTGTTCAATGCATTCTGATATGTTTAGGTGCATCAAATTTGGCTGAGTGGAATAACATTAACATTTATGTTGATTGCTCGTTTTCGTTACAGATGGATAGGACATCAGCACTACACGCATCCGCACGGCGTCAGCGCGCCGCTGCTCGTTATGTACACGAGACGACCGGAGACGATTCGACTGACGCTATAATACCGGAGCAGACGGCGCCGGTGGAGAATGTGCCTGAAGGTTCTCGGCGACGTCCTAGGACCTCCAAAAGTAGGCATCAGCAGCAGTCCGGCTCCAGAAGGCCCTCGTATTCCGGACCTACTTGTGGGATTTAAGGGACACGTAGCTCATTACATTTGGGCTGGGATTGTGAGTAAAATCTTATACACGTTATTTACTGCATATGCGCATGTTAAATTTCATAAAATAGAGATTATTATCATTTTCTGATTGTTGTATGTTTCGATAGGAACGGGAACCTTTGAAGTTACATATTCGTAAGACACAACTTTCAAGGTGGATTTTGGACGAGGATCACATATGGGCAGAGGTTGTGTCAAGTAGTGGATTGGCACATCTCCAGACATCATTGTATAGCAGGCATAACGAAAGGCTGGTATCTGCATTTGTTGAGCGCTGGCACCCAGAAACAAACTCCTTTCAAATGTCGTTTGGAGAGATGAGTATTACGTTGCACGACGTCTACTACTTGTTGGGGATCAACATTGCTGGAGATGTAGTCTCACATGACATGGGCCCGAAGGTCGTGTTGAAAGAGCTGGTGGAGGAGTTGCAGATCACTGAGAAGGAGATCAGTGAGAACCAGGTAGGGAGACGTGGCTTCCCATATGAATTTCTGGTTAAGCATTGTGAGGGCGAAAATGTAGATTATTTGCATCCTGAATCGATTGCAACTAGCTTCCTCCTGTATTTGTTGTGCTCTACCCTGTTCTCTGACAAGATGCAGAACAGGCTATCCCTAGCTTACCTCCCGTTGTTGCGCAATTACAATCAGGTGAACTGTTTCTCATGAGGCTTTGTGACCCTAGCATATTTGTACCATCGGCTGGGAGAGGCTTCACGTAGAGATTGCAGTCAAATGTGTCGTTGCATTACACTACTCGAGGTGCGTATTAAAATTTATTTGCAATATTTTATTGTTTTTATTACAAATTTTTAGTGTTGATTATGTTCATTTTTTTTATGAAAATAGGCTTGGATATATGCATATTTTCCAAAATTCCGTCCTAGCACATCGAGTGAGTGGAATAGGGAGACATAACCTTTTGCTTGCCAATGGAAAGATGTCACTTTGCCTTCTACTCCGTACCCAGGGGCGGATCCAGAATTTTTTTTGGGGTGGGCACAATTTTTTTGGATAATTTTTATATTATTTTTATTAGAAATATTTATTAAAAAAATATATGAAAAAATATCTTAAATTTGTAAGAAAAATTATAATTATTTAATTATAAAATACCAAATAAATTATAAGAATTTTAAAAAAATAGAAAATGGAGTAGGGAAAAAATAAATGGAAAAAAAAAACATGTCTAGTGGGATTTGAACAAGGGTTGATTGACTACTATTTAAAATGGGGTGGGTTTAACAACTAAGCCACTAAAGATATTTGTATTTTACCTTGTAATTTTTTAACATAACACATATATTCTTGTACTTTTTTCGGGATCGAGGTGGGCGACGGCCTGGTGTCGCCCACCCTTGGATCTGCCCCTGTCCGTACCTTAACTACAGAAAGATTTTGGACGGACTGCAACAGAATGAGGTATGCTTATCTTCTTATTCAATGAATATGTGGACGCAGTTTTTAATAAAATATATTAAGTAGATAGGAAACAATCGATTTGATCTGTTTGAATGCACACAGGTGGATTAGATGCCGTATGGAAATCTTGACTTTTACAACCCTGCTATAGCGCTATCTAGATTCCATGGCATAATCTTCTGTCTAGATATTAATGAGCCCTATATGCCAGATCGATTCGCGAGGCAATTTGGACGCCAACAGGAAGTGCCATCTAATGTCATCTAGCCCAGGATTGCTATGAGGGGTGTGAACAACGCAGAGTACAAGGTCATGTACGAGACTGGGGTGTGGGATTGGAATCTTGCCCACATCCACTCCATGGCCATGGACATAATCGGCCCTCTGGGTAGGTATGATGGTGATGTGTTTGACGATTATGCATCGTGGTACGAGCTGCGAACACATCGGTTCGTACATCCTAGTTCTGCCCCAGCTTCTGAAGAATCCATGGTAACACTATATAATTACATATCACTCTATTCTGCGTTGTTATCATTCAATATATAAATTACTTAGGTTTATACTGCACAAATTTCAGCATATGCAACGGGCCCTTGAGCATCTCACCTCCTGGTTTGCCGAGGATACTATGTCGCGGGTGCCTGTCAACGTACATCAGAGCATGATGCACGCATCGATTGAGCTAGGGTATCTGGGCTTGAACGAGTATTCTATTTCGTAGTTGGAGATTTTATGGTGTGACATTTTATGGTGTTTGGTAGCCGTAGATTATTCTATTTCGCAGTTGGAGACTACTTGCTAGTCATGCTTTATATTATTATGGAGAATTAACAATGTAAGTGATTGTAGTTGTTAGTTCGTAGACTTAAATATGGACATTGCAACCTTTGGTAGGATTCATGAGAGTTAAGTAGCGGGTGATTTAATAAAACCGCTACCCTATGTGTTTTTGTTACTATTAATCCTGCATTAAATTAACTCATGAGACATACAAAATCATACTCAAAGTGACATGAATAAAGAAATAATGCATTCAAAATAATAGTCATGTTTCGAGACACATCGACAAATTTTGGAAGTCAATATAAATAATCATATAATATCAAAGTAAAATCATTGCCTGCTAATCGGAAATAGTGATAGGATCACTTCTTTCCCTTTGGACATCACCTTGTTCATACAGATATGCATCAAGCTGATCTCGAAGGAAGAATTCAAGGTCAGCAGCTGCTTTATTGTCGATTAGGACACCACATGGGAGCGATAGGAGGTAGGGGTGCATTATATTGTAACGTTATCTGCGTAGTCAAAGAATGCATATCATAATCAGATTAGATAGCACTTACAACTAAAATAGCAAGATACCTATGAATGTTTTACTTACACCATTGAAATGTGCGCCTTCTAAACATATCGTATTAATCCCCAAATCTTCAAACGCCCAATCGGGTCGGGCCATTAGAGGAGGGAATATCGACCCCACCAACATCCCAGGACCAAACACAACAAAGATGCTCTGAAATGTCGTCGCAACCAACAACCCAATATCTAGGCCATCAAGCCAAAACTCTGGTGGAGTATCCGCACCATCTTTAAACCAGTTTAGTGCTTTCTCCACACTCGCGACGCCGTCGTTGCCTAATTTCCGAGTGTACAACTGGGGACGCTATCGTAATTCTGTAAGCATATTTTGTCTGATCGTCTTCCAATAATATTCTTCATCATGGCTTCCTGAACGTGCAATCACTCTAAATCCACAATTTCCATCAGGTGCCACAGTATATGACTCAAAGACATATTTGTTCATGAATTCTGGAATGACACCAATGTGCGGACCCTGAACTAAACCAATTGCGGTAGGTTTTGCAGTCTTCGCTGCAACTACTGCGGGGGACAACTTCTTCGGCAACAAAGGTCTACCTCGACTTCTTTTATTAGGTGTACATTCGTTTGACCCGGCTAGCGAGCTCTGAATCTGTGTCGCTACTAGGGATGCTTTATTTTGGGTGCTTGGGGGCCTATTAGTGTTTCTAGTTCCCAAATGAAACACCTTATCCGTCCAAGCAGAAACAAGATTTTCTTTATAGTTTGTCAGCCACTACCGCTCAAAGTAGTTAACCAATGTTGTGAGCCTAATTCGCCATGTTTTATACTATTTTTTATAACGATTTCTGCATGCATTTGGGTTAGAATAATACATAATTTGTGTAGTTTATGTGTATTTGCAATATATGGAGGTCTACACAAGTTTTTGTTATATTTCGCAGATATCGGACGCACTTTAGAGCTTAAAGAAAAGTCATGAAGAAGCTAAGAATGGTGCGGCTAGAGAAAAGCCCACTTTTCTCCATTCATCATTCAAAATCAAGCTTTCAAGTCTTCATGAAAGTTGTAGACCTCGAAAAGAGCTTTCCAATGCATGCTCATATGTGTCAATCCAACTAACGAGGACTCGGGAAAGTGTGTTTCAAGAACGGAGCAGAATGCTGAAAGCTTACAGTTCTACTCGACGTCGAGTACTTTAGTCGACGTCGAGTACCTTTTTTGGTTGACTTGCCTCCCAGAAGTCGAGAACGAGCACCAGACCACTCGAGCAGTCGAGCAGCACAACTCTACTCGATGTCGAGTAATCTGGTCGACGTCGAGTATCCAAGTCGAGCAGTCCGAGTCCGAGATCGAGTTTGCCGAGAAGATAGAGTTACTTGCAAGCCAAGAGATATGGAATTCTATCCATTTACATCAAGATCTATCAAGATGGAAGATATTTATCCACTTTAGACATATTTCCTTATTAGATTTATTTCCTTTATTTATCAAGTTTTATCTTAGGATATAGATAGATAGTTCCTTCCTAGAATAGCTAGATTAGAGCCTATAAATAAAGTCCTAGGGGGCTAATTTTGATTCATTAGAGCAAAGCCATCTTCGGGCGCAAGGAGAGAGAGAGAGAGAGAGAGAGAGAAAGAGGAGGCGAAGGAGGAAGGAGACGAACGGTTGTAAGTTTTAGTTTATTTTATGTTAAAGTTAATTTCTTTCATCATATTTGCTTTCTAATTTCCCTTCTTCTAGGGTTGGGGTGATCCCACCATAGATATGTTTGTTTGATTTATTAATTCATGATTTTGTATGTCTTTATTATCATCTACCTATGTGTTTAATCCTTTGCGACAATCGAGGACAATTCCTTATTTGCAATTATGAAGCGAAAGTGAATTAATTATGAATTTGGATAGTAATTAGGTTTTGCTTGCGAAAGTTGGTTGATCCTAATTAAGAAAAGGTAGTAACACTTAGGGTTTATGTGAAAGCCTCTATATTCCTATTTGTTAATAACGAAAGTTATTTGATATAAAGCATGCATCTGTATGTGATTTATGATCTACACATATGTTTATTGTTGCGGTGATCCCTAACCTTGGAAGTTTGCATCTTTATTTGTTTTATTTTATTATTTTTATTCGGCACATATTCTACTCGATATCAAACCACCATTCTCTCTTCATCCCTCGACATCGACCAACTCTTAGCCGACGTTGACAGCAACCCTCATTACCTCTTCCCGTTATCCCTGAACCCCAAAACACACTAAACCTAGAACCGCTGACTTCTCTCTTGAGGAAGAACATGACTCCACTATCCTATAGCGGGGTCTTGACTATAAATTTATTTGGTCGAGAAACCCTCTCGTCAAATTGGCGCCGTTGCCAGGGAGATATGAATCGCACCTAGTTTTGTTGTGTTTAAGGTTCAGAAAAGCCCATCCCTTTTTCTTACCACATACCCTACCACCACCTATCTCACCGGTACCAACTGGGTGCCAAGCTTTTGCCACTAATTTGTGTTCTTGATTGTGATTTCAAAGCTTAGGTACAAATATGGAAGACTTTGTCGAAGGGAATCCCGAATGGGAAAGATGGGTCGAGGATTTGAGAAGGTGAAACAGGATCGCCATAGAGGAGGCACGACAAAAGAAAATAGCCCGGATAAAAGCCAGAATCGAAGAGCTTGAGGCTATTCTTCGCGCCGAGAAAGACAACGCCTCCTCTTGTGAACCAGTCGACGTCTACTGCATTCCACTCGACATTGACCGAGCTCACTCGACGTCGACTTGTGCTCCACTCGATTTCGACCCCATAGACCAAACTGGAGGAACTGATCCAGAGAAGTTACTCGATGTCGACTGGTTTTCAGTTGATATCGAGCCTTCTGCAGAGAAGCCAGTCGATATCGAGTCAACACCACTCGATATCAACCGACCACCACTCAACATCGACTGGCTCCCAGTCGATATCGAGTGCTCTGCAGAGCCCAAGGTAATTCTTTCCCCGACTTCTTTTTCATCTGCATACTTTGTTTTTGATAACTAAATTGAATGGACCCAAGCGCTGGGAAAGGAGAAGCCAGACATAGTTGCACATGACGTTTCAAGATCACTTTTGCCCTATAAGGTGAAGACTATCCTAGACGATTTTGAGCAACCGATGTTTGTGTTTAAGTATGGGGTCCTAGCAAGGTGGCATCAAGCTTCACCAATAGAGGTGGACATATCTCTCCTCACTCCACCGTTTTGTTGTGGTAGAGACGCGCAAACAAATCAACATATGAAGCGGAAGAGGTATGATGATGAGGTATGTATATTTTCTTTATATCTTCCCTTATACATGCTAGCTCGAGCCAGGGAAGATGAATGGGTGGAGCCATGGAGCGTCCACTCGGGGAGATTTAAGCTTCTTCATACGATGCCCCCGGATGACATCCCACGCTTCCCACCAACGGAGGAACCACCAGATCCACCTATACCTCCGGACAAAGATGAGTCAGGCTAATGCTTAATGGAGAAGTCGGTCTAGCGACTATAAAGTCTAGAGCTTGTAAATAGACATTTGGTTTTGGGGATTTTTGGACATTTTTTCTTTTGTTTTTGGGTTTGGACATTATTTCTTTTAGTTTTTCTATTGTGGGTATATCTCTTCTACATTTTTCAGGTACAAAAAAAGATAGAGCAGCACTCGATTTTGAGCAACAGTAGGTCGATATCGACCTTACTCACTCGAAATCGACCAGGACCACAGCAGCATAGCGCTCGATTTCGACGTCCTACACGCCTGTCTAATGAGTTTCTTTCTTTACCCTTATTTTTATATACAGTGAGGACACCGTCATGTTTGAGTATGGGGTGGGGGAAGGGCTTATTTTGTGCATATTCACTACAACAAAACTGACTATTTGCAAGGAAATTTTTCCTCGCAGAAAATAGAGATTTCCTCGCTAAAAGTGTTCAACGAGGAAATAAATTTCCTCGTCGGGTGGTCGAAGAAAGCTCGTCAATGAAAGTATTAACGAGAAAAAATACTTTCCTCGCATACAAATTTGTGGGATGATTATAATTTGTCGTTATTATAATTTAGCGACTAATACTTTCCTCGTAAAAAATCAGATATTTTGGTTCCCAAATAAGTTCCATGATTACAAAATGGTTGTTGAATACATTTGGCGACGAAATAAAATTTCTCGGCTGCTTTTTTATTTTCTCGTAATGATAACTAGTAATTAAAATATTATAAATATAAATAATAGTATTTTTTTGTTGTTGATTTGCATATATATTTCCTCATTTTCTTATTTATTTTGTCCGTAGGAATTGGATTCAAATAGTTAGGGAGAAGAGTAGACATTTGCATTCGAATAGTGAGTTTTTGCCATTTATTATTGCCAGAGTTCGCATAGATAATGTTCAATTTGAAAGATTAACTGCATTGAGAAATTCCCTCAACAACTTAGATAACCCTATCCTAACTAATTTACAAATGATTATTATGTCAAAGAAAATCAAATTAGAAAACTAATCTAATTATATAGGCTGGATTCCTAACGGTTTGACATGCTGGATTATTGGGATTGGCATCTAGTGACGTAGATCTGCTCGGAGGTGGCTCGTCCATCGACATCAAGTTTGGGCCCCTTCAGTCTCGTGCTCAGTCGGGGATGAGAAGGAATTATGGCGAGCCCGGGGTCAGAGCGCTTCGAAGGCTTCGTCTTGGGAGTATAGGGAGGAAGCTTCATGGTTTTTTCGACCTTCATCCTGACACAAACGGGCATCAACGTCGACGATAATAGAGACCAGAACACGCTCGACGTCGAGCGGTCTTCTATAGCCATGGAGAGGTAAGGACGGGAGAGAGACATTGTACCATGGAAGACGAGAAATCGAGAGAACGCGAAAGCTAGTCGCTAGCGCCTAGATCCCGATGGAGGCAGATCAAATAAAATGGAAATGGAGAGGACATGTCGAGAGGGGAGATCAAACCAGAGAGACAAGAGAGAAGAGGCCAGGACGGCGCCCATGGGAGACGAGCAAACAATTAGGATTGTGAGAGTGATTATTAATTGGGGGGGATAAGTGCTCAACTATTTAACTGGCAAACGAGGCGCGGTTCCTACTAATAAATAGACCAACTTATATCCTAGGGTTAGGTTTATGGAAAGTGATATTTAATTTCCTCGCTAACTAGCTATTTGAACGACAAAAAAAATACTCGTAAAACATTAATATATGGCGAGGAATTGAAAATTTTTTCGTTAATAAATTTGAGCCATTTTCCATATTTTACCCAATCCAATAACGACGAAAATGCAATTTTCTCATTGATTAATATGGTTAGCGACAAAAAATTTTCTCGAGAAACGCATACTTTTAGCAAGTAAATATAATGTTTGTCGCAAATAAATTTGGCAGGTTTTACATAATTCTCACCAAACACATAACGACAAAATTATAAATTCCTCGATGAAAGTATTTTTAGCGATGAAAACATTCCTTGATAAAAGCTCCAAAGTCGTCGCTATTTTTCTTATGGTTTATGCGACCACATTATACTAACAATTAGCGACAAGTTAAAAAAATTGTCGTTGAATACCACTTTTAACGAGGAATATAGGTTTCTTACTAATGTTCATGTGCCATTTTATGAGGAGCGGATATGTTCGTCGCCAAAGCCTATATTTACCGAGGAAAAATAATTCATCGCTAAAATATTGGTCGCTAAAAGGCTTTTCTGTTGTAGTGATTTGATATATTTGACATTTTGTGTGCACGTTTAGAGTTTATTTCTCGAATTGCTTATACATGGCTATTTTGGAATTCATTATTAATTTATGTGCCTACATGCATGTTTTCCAAAATTTATAAAAAATGACCCCCATTGAAATTTTTTGATTAATGTCATGGAATCTTATATTGAACTCGAGGATGCAAAATTGGATTCATTAGAGATATAGCATGAAATTTCCTAGTAAAGGGAAGTCACAATGAAGTGAATTATTTCTTGAAAACCATGAAAGGAGGTAAATTTGAAATTGTTTTTGACATGTTGCATGATAAGAGGATGGAGGGCTTTATATTTCCATATAATGCTCATATTGTTATAATCCTAGCCTTACCTATGCTTATGCATCACAAAAGCCATATTGAGCCTTATTTCATATTATGCTCCACATGATCTAAATATTGCCTATTCTTTACCTTATTTCCTATCCGGGGATTATGTTGAGAATGATGTTGCATTTTGGAGATTATCATATGGTGTTGTGTTGTTATATATCATTATATGGAGTTTGGGAGGAGAGTTTGAAAAAAAAATATGGAAAATTTAATGAGTGAAAGAAAATCCGATCAAAGATCGACCCTGCTCGTTGAGATAATAGTTCAGCGAGACAAGACACACAGGTGAGGAGTCCGAGGCACTAAGTATCATGACACCCATGTTTGCGACTCGCGAGAAGGCAATGCTGAGGTTAGAGAGGCAAAAGCATAATATTGAAAAAAGCAATGAGGGGATGAGCGAAAGGTGAGAATCAAAAGAAGAAGGAATGTGGTATGAAAATTTGGAAATTACTCCATTTCTCCGGATCATTAGCACCACATGGCCAAAAATTGCCCACCTTTAGCCTTTTACCAATCTACTCCTTATTGAGCTTAATTAAAGTCCTCTTGATTATTAATGCTTTGTCACATATGGATTGTTTTTGCATAACCCTCCTATTATGAGTAGATGTTGCTTTTATTGCACATGCATGGATTTGTGACACTAGTACCTTTTCGAGGATGATAATTGATTGCAGGGACATATAATAATGAATCTAAGATGTTGAGAGTTTGTTTTCTTACCCTGTATGACCATTAAAAGTATTGCTTAAGGACAAGCAAGCTTAAGTATGGGGTGTTTGTTGTGGGCCTAATTCGCCATGTTTTATACTATCTTTTATAACGATTTCTGCATGCATTTGGATTAAAATAATACATAATTTGTGTAGTTTATGTTTATTTGCAATATATGGAGGTCTACACAAGTTTTTGTTATATTTCGCAGAAATCGGACACACTTTGGAGCTTAAAGGAAAGTCATGAAGAAGTTAAGAATGGTGCA
The DNA here is from genome assembly GCA_037127255.1 of Persicaria tinctoria. Taxonomy (NCBI): domain Eukaryota; kingdom Viridiplantae; phylum Streptophyta; class Magnoliopsida; order Caryophyllales; family Polygonaceae; genus Persicaria; species Persicaria tinctoria. The sequence goes on from JBANSL010000020.1 coordinate 34,649,772, forward strand.
GCTGGAGAAAAGCCCACTTTTCGCCATTCATCATTCAAATTCAAGCTTTCAAGTCTTCATGGAAGTTGTAGCCCTCGAAAAGAGCTTTCCAACGCATGCTCATATGCGTCAATCCGACTAACGAGGACTCGGGAAAGTGTGTTTCAAGAACGGAGCAGAATGCTGAAAGCTTACAGTTCTACTCGACGTCGAGTAATTTAGTCGACGCCGAGTACTTTTTTTGGTCGACTTGCCTCCCAGAAGTCGAGAACGAGAACCAGACCACTCGAGCAGCACAACTCTACTCGATGTCGAGTAATCTGGTCGACGTCGAGTAGCCATGTCGAGCAGTCCGAGTCCGAGATCGAGTTCGCCGAGAAGATAGAGTTACTTGCAAGCCAAGAGATATGGAATTCTATCCATTTACATCAAGATCTATCAAGATGGAAGATATTTATCCACTTTAGACATATTTCCTTATTAGATTTATTTCCTTTATTTATCAAGTTTTATCTTAGGATATAGATAGATAGTTCCTTCTTAGAATAGCTAGATTGGAGCCTATAAATAAAGCCCTAGGGGGCTGATTTTGATTCATTCAAGCAAAGCCGTCTTCGGACGCAAGGAGGGAGAGAGAGAGAGAGAGGAGGAGGCGAGAGAGGAGGAGGAGGAAGGAGACGAACGGTTGTAAGTTTTAGTTTATTTTATGTTAAAGTTAATTTCTTTCATCATGTTTGCTTTCTAATTTCCCTTCTTCTAGGGTTGGGGTGATCCAAACATAGATATGTTTGTTTGATTTATTAATTCATGATTTTGTATGTCTTTATTATCATCTACCTATGTGCTTAATCCTTTGCGACAATCGAGTACAATTCCTTATTTGCAATTATGAAGCGAAAGTGAATTAATTATGAATTTGGATAGTAATTAGGTTTTGCTTGCGAAAGTTGGTTGATCCTAATTAAGAAAAGATAGTAACACTTAGGGTTTATGCGAAAGCCTCTATATTCCTATTTGTTAATAACGAAAGTTATTTGATATAAAGCATGCATCTTTATGTGATTTATGATCTGCACATATGTTTATTGTTGCGGTGATCCCTAACCTTGGAAGTTTGCATCTTTATTTGTTTTATTTTATTATTTTTATTCGGCACATATTCTACTCGATATCAAACCACCATTCTCTCTTCATCCCTCGACATCGACCAACTCTTAGCCGACGTCGACAGCAACCCTCATCACCTCTTCTCGCTATCCCTGAACCCCAAAACACACTAAACCTGGAACCGCTGACTTCTCTCCTGAGGACGAACCTGACTCCACTATCCTATAGCGGGGTCTTGACTATAAATTTATTTAGTCGAGAAACCCTCTACCCTGATCTAGTTCTCCAACTAGCACGTAGTCGAGTCAATCTGCTGATGTACTGCTCTTCGGTCTATGACCAGAGTAAAGACATGCACTCTCTCGCAAACACATCTGCAAGCTTCACGTCTTTTGTAAGTTTCTTTGCTCTGACCTCCAAGTTTATTTACACATGACGTCGACATTGGATTCGCTTTGTCTGGGGAAAGACAACTGTAATGGAATTAATCAAAGCGAGCTCACTATCGGTGGCTATGGCAGCATGAGACTTTCCGACCAAGTTGAGAATTTCAGCTATGACACCCATAACCCACAAGTAATTTTTAACAGTTTCCCCGCTCATAAACGCACATGCTATGTTGTAGTTCTTCCACGTAGATGTGAGGCCAATCACTTCAAAGAAAGGCATATTGTACCTATTTACTTAGTATTGTGTTAAATAGATATATGATGCGCGCGCTCTAATATAATGTGCAATGGACTCAGAAAGTTAAACAAGATTGACGAACTGTACTTGTTCACTTTGTATGTCGCGTCCATCACGAGTACATAAGGAAATGCCTTCAGCAGTGCGATAAAATCAGGATGTGCCCAGACAATGTCACTCAAAATCGGTAAGTCTGGCGCTGTTCGGTGCCACACAAAATACTTCAACTCCTTAGCCTTGACAAAAAATTGTTGGGGAACGGTTCTCCCTGCATACCCTGCTTTCGGAGGCTGCCTCTTAAGTTGTACACTTGCTTCAGTTTTGTCACATTCCCGGGGTTCTTTTTAAGGGCTAACAAAATGTTGTTCGGCTTCGCATGACTTTCGGTCATGGTCTTAACCAACTCATGCTCTGCTGTTGTAGGCCTTCCGGCGAACGCATGCTGTTGAGTTATGAAATTTCATGAATTTTATTACTCATAATTTCTTTGGGATCATGAAATTAATTTAACTAATCAATTTCATCGAAATGGACTCTAAGTGGGCAGGCTTTTTAACCCAAATTAAAGCCCAAACGAAGCCCAAGCTTTGGCCCAAACTAAAGGCAAATTGAAGCCCATGCCAAGCCCAAATTAAATTCCAATCTGAAGTCCAAGTCTTTCCATATAAATAAATAAAAGAAATGGAATTACAAAAAAAAAATGCTATGAATGGATGAGCTTTCTTGCAATGCCATCTGCTCCCATCAAATCCCCCATCAATCTACCCCCATGTTGTTCAGCAAGTTCAAACATACAAAATGGATATATCTCAACTGCCCCCATCAGTGTGAAAAAGGGAGCAAAACCCTCCAGCAATCTCAACTGCTCCCATCAATTTATGCAAGCCAGACCATCATTTTTCACCTTTTTTTCGGCTATAAAAAGAGCTGAGTTCACAACATTTGAGCCACCATATGCTCCGATCTGGCAAAACAAAAAGGGGCAGAAAACAAATAACCAACAAGAAAAAAAGAAGAGAGCGCTTACAAAAAATTAGTGTCAATCTCAAAACACAATCAGGTAGTGAGTCCCCTCAATCCCAGTTCGATTCTTGAAACCAGGGCCTCGAGAACCTTGCGAGCTTCTTCGAGTGGTCTGGTTTCAAAATCATTTGAGTCCCTCATTCACTTTACTTGCTGTCAAAATTGTGCCAAAATAAAAGTTGTTCTATTTCGATTCCATGAATCCTACCGCGGAAAACCTTGCGAGCTTTCTCTGCGGTTGGGTTTTGGAATCAATTAATTCCCCCAAATAGAGTCGTTATAATGCCCAGTTTCACTCAACCAAATTGAAAATCGGATCAAGGACGACATTTTTTTTAAGTCTCAAACAAAATAAATGCCAAGAAAGAGGCTAATTAAAAATTGCAGCTCGTTTCAACCTAAGTTCTTTGAGCAGGGTTCATCTAAATCACAAGAAAGATGTTTCTATCCACTGTAAATTGGATGGTTTCATTAATTCAATTGATTTTCGTAGGAAAGAAAAGTGGACTAATTACATCCAATTCGAGCTACAGTACCGTATTCAAAAGCACACTTCAAAATTGGGGTTTGAAAAAAAAAAAAAAAAAAAAAAAAAAAACTCAACTAAACTAAATCAAGCAAAAGAGGGTGGAATAGAGGAGAAAAACTAAATTTTTAACCTTTTTCGACATACAGGAGCCTAAATCTTCACTCGTCGGAGCCCCCTTTCGTTCCTCCTTGATTACGGGTTCGAGAGCCACTCCGTCGGCTTCCCGTTCTTCCTCCTCCCTTGTCCTTCTTTCTCGCGTGAAGTGCGCCGGGCCGGCCTGAAAATGCCGCTAGCACCGGTAGATGGTGACATCTTCGACCTTCGACTGGATCTGTTGTTCCCGACTCCGAAAAGGGTTGAAGCGGTGGAGCTCTCTCTCTCTGCTGGGTGCACGAGCTGTTGTGGATGGTTTAGGGTTAAAAAAAATCAACAGTTAAATTAATTTACAAAAGAAATGGGTATGTATGGAGCAGACTTCCACGTAAAAAAACAAATACCAAATTCAAATTTGGTTTTTTCAAGAACTACGTTTGATTTGATCCCTTCCAAAAGGATATGTAGAAAACTCACAAACGAGTTCAATCACAACCCCCAAATTGACCTTTAAGTCAAATGTCAAATCTCAAATCAAATTCCACATCAAAATTCAAATTGTTTTCTATGCAAATGATAGGTGGGTTACTTGAGTTATCCTTCCGAGAAGGTGGGCTCAGGTTACTCGGGTGGAGTGTCGTTTGAGCTACCCTTCCTAGAAGGTGGGCTTGAATTTCATCCTCTGATGCATACAAGAAAATGAAACCAAACCCAAATCAAATCAAACAAACCAAACACAAAACCCAAAACACTCTGAACTACGTAAGGCTTGATTCTCTTCCAAGAGATACGTAGGCAACCCGTTAAAATTCGAGTGCAGCCCAAATCACCAAAACCACTCAAGTCTTGGTGTCAGTACAACTTCGAATCAAGAGGGTAACCAAAAGGGGTCGAACTTAAATATTAAAAATCAATTAAAATGTGTTGTACGATTATCGCGCATTTTTGTTCAACACATGCCATGTAAACTCTTGTCTATCTCGTGGTTGTGAGCTTCTGCTATCATCTCCACCTTCCAACATCCCCTTTCACTCTCTAAAGTTTTCAACTTGAATGGACATCCACGTTTTTTCGTCTTCATGCGCTTATAGACGTCGTCTTTCACGGGTGTGTACGCCCCTTCTCTCTCACAAAATATCCATGTCTGGACTAGTGTTCTCGCATCACTCTTGACAACACGTCTGATCACAATGCACATTTGATTCTCTTTGCCTTTATTCTTTACCCATTTTATAGCTTTCTCCCTACTGTTGAATGTATCCTTAGTAGTACACAGTTCAGTGTTATTTGCTGACAATACCTGAACAGGCTTCATGGCACTTCATTCAGCTCTGATTCACTCCGATCCATCTGCATTCCCGTTGATGATGGGACAGGTAAAGACCTTCCATATGGGGTACCCAAATCAGATGATAGCTAAACGAGTTGCACCCCATTATTTTCCTCTCTGTAAGTTGACGGGCTTTGCAACAGGGTGTTGTTTGGCACCGCATTGTCAAAACTATAATTGATATACAATTTAGTATCCTCGTTGTTCCCCTTACAATAAACATTGAAACAAGTGTCAGACTTGATATACAAATTGATAGAGTGGAAGTAAATTGTGAAATATAAATACACGATCCATCTATATCTATCTATCTAATCCTCAATTATTTCAATTCATAACATTAAATCATTATATAATTTATTCATTAACCCTAATTCTTTTTAACCTAATAAAGTTTGCAATGTTATGTTCTCAATCCAAAATTTCATTAGCCCTAAAAAAGATTGCAATTTCATGAAAGTTTGAAAGTTTATATTCTCAATGCCATAAAATTTCATAAACCCTAATTATTTTTAACCTTAGAAAGTTTGCAATGGAAAATTTCATCAATACTTATCTATTAATCTATCTATCTATCTATCTATCTCTCTATTAATATTACTAATTCTGCTATCATTTTGCTGACGTGTCGCTCTGTAAATTAAAGTTGAATTTTTTAATCAAAAGTTTCTTTTCTTATTAATCGATGTTATTAAGGGAAGTTTAAATATTTGTCTCCTATATTATATTTATCACAATCGTATTAAAAATGTCTAGACAACTAATTCAAATGTCAAAATAAAAATCTTTTATTAATAATACTAATTCTGTTAGCATTTTGCTAACGTGTCACACCCACAATTAAACTTAATTTTTTATTCAAATGGTATTTTCTTATTAGTCAATATTATTGTTGAAATTTTAAAATACACGTTTCCTATTTTAAACATATTTGTTTCCTATTTTCATACTAATCAAAAGTTTCTTTTCTTATTAATCGATATTATTAAGGGAAGTTTAAATATTTGTTTTCAATATTATATTTATGAGTCATATTAAAAATGGATAGATATTTAATTCAAATGTCAAAATAAAAAGTAATTCTCAAAATCAATGATTCTCAAAATCATATTTCTTTTCAAAATTTACATATTATATGGTATAGACATCTTTTTCTTGAAATTTTTATCAAAAATGAATAAATCTATACTAACTCTACACATTCTACATGACATCTATCTAAATTTTTAACCTAAGATTTTTTCAGATAGAAATTATATTTATTCTAAACATCTTAAATGACTATTAGGAATAGTAAAAAAAAGAACATTTTAAGATAACTCTAGTATGTGGGTAAAAATTATAAAGGAAAAATATTTACAAACAATCCATGTCAATGAAAGAGATAATCAAAATACCTCTTGACAATTTGGGAGACTTCTATCCTTAAGGGAAAAATTCAATAAGGGCATCATATGGCTATATAGGCAATGACAATCAAGTAAATGTTTTGAAAGACCCTTGGCTAGAAGGAATGAACCTAAGCCCATACCAAAGCTTAGAAAATCGAAATCTCAAAGTTTCCCAGCTAATAGTCGATCAGAAGAAATGGAATATAACAAAACTCCGGGAATTGTTCCCAACACACATTGTGGACCATATTCTACAACTACAGATCCCCAATTGGGAAACAAACGACAAATTAATCTGGAAACTTGAAAAAAATGGTACTTTCTCGACCAAATCAACTATTCGACTAAAACCCATTCCAATACTGGCAATACGAAAGATTATAAATGGATATGGAAACTAGATATACCACCAAGGATAAAAAATTTAATTTGGAAGATAATGATAGACGGATTATCAACCACCCAGCGACTAAACAAACATTTTAATAGGGTGCCATCTCAATGCTCACTTTGTAACTTGGCTGACGAGAATGCCAACCATCTTTTCATCAACTGCGAATTTGCAAGGAAACTAATCCAAAACTTTGAAAGTGTAAGCGGAAAAAATCTCCTCCTCAAAGAAGACTATGATGAGGATATAAAGTACATTCTACAGTATAAAAAGAGTTACAACAAATCAGCAATCAAAGAATTAGCCTTTATTTGGCAAACCATCTAGGACACCAGAAACAATTACATTTTCAAAAATAAAAAACCAAATGCAACATTCAACCTAGCCTTTAAGATTATGTCAAATATAAAACTCTGGAACTCGCAATTAGAAGTATAAAACAAACATACAAACCGAAGTAATACTAGGCGAAAGACTAGGTGGACCAAACCACCGAGCGGTATCTATAAAATTAATATAGATGGCTCGGTTAAACCCACGGGCGAATGCCGGGTCAGTGGGGTCATTCGTGACCCTGAGAGTGATTTGATAGATGTATTCTTTCAAAATACATCTCCAGGTTCGATTTTACAAACAGAGGCAGAAGCTATTATTATAGGCATCAAGCATGCAAGTAGTAAAGGGATCCAGAAGGCTATCATTGAAAGCGACAATGAGACTATCATCAAAGCTATAAGAAAAGAGATCGCTACTCCATGGGAAGTCATTCACCAAGTAGAGAAGATCAATATCATGGCTACAGAATTCCAGATTGTCCAGTTCAAACACTGCTATAGAGAAGCAAACAAAGTAGACGACTTCATAGCTAGAAAGGGTATTGTTTGTACTAGTCTTACATCTCCCCTTACGAAAGAGCTGTTGTAACGGCCCGGGATTATGATTCCCGGGTTACGTTTCGAGGGATGAAACCCCTCGTTAGGATCTTGTGCCCCGAGTACAGGTTGAAGGTTTGAAATTCTACTCTAACGTTTTCAAGTGGGATTTCATACCCAAAATTCGAAGGAACCGTTGGAATCCCCGGGGAAGTCCCTTGTGCCTGTCGTAAGTCTAAGCGTGGAGAATCAGTAGTCATGCAAATAGCGGAATCAATGTGTAATACAAAAGGGTGCCACGGCAGAGCCGGGTCAAAACCAAATCAATAAGCGTATTTATCGAAATTTAATATACAATGTTAGTGGAGTTAAACCATTTCTTTGAGATTTCCCAAAAGAGTTCCCACGTCACGGAAACAAGGAATAATCATGCTGCAAAACAAACCTAAAAAAAAATGTACGCGGGGCGGTGTCAGATCGAAGCCCTACGCAATATAATCCCAAACAAGCAGACACATACACACGCTAGACCTAATAAAGATGCTTCTAGATGCAAGGCAGAATATTAACACACTAGCACGGTCCTAAGATCAAGTGCATAAATATAATAAGGCCTTAGCACCGAATACCAAGTGGTATATCTCTCTCCTACCTCCACCCCTTTCCGATAGGGCGGAGACTGGTCAGCTCGTGAATGCATTCATTCATAATCGGGTGGCACGCATGCCCAACCCGCTTCACAATAAAGCCCGCAGGCATCTCATAATATAAGGAAGTTCATGACTCGATTGACTCAGGACGGGACCCGATGAGACTAGGTCGTCCTATAACCCTAGCAATGACTCTAGTTACTTCACAGATAACGGTCGTTCTGTTTACAAAAGCAATGAGTAAATGAAGGCTCAATCATGAGTGCAATTCTAGCAGGATACTACATGTCATGCTTTATTATGAATGCAAGCACCTAGTATGCACATGGCTACAAGCAGGGAGATCTCTTTTCGAATCTGAGTGAGCTCATATAGGAACTCACCTGGAAGTGCAGAACAGCAAAAGGCAACAACTAGGTATACAGAAAGCCAGCATATCACAGATGATCACCTAACACATATATATAAGTAATATAAATAAGTCTACTTCTAATGTTACTTAAGCATATAATATCACACACAAGTCATCAAATCTATTCACCAAGTTAGGCAAGGTAAGACATTTTTCCAAGATTTCCCAAAACTCTTTTAAACCCTCAAGTTAGATAAAGTCACCATTCAAAACACTTTCGCAATCATCCAAAGAAAATCCATTTACAACCATTATTCCTTAAACCAATTTATTTTATTATTATTTCAAAACAAATTCAACAAGTTAAGGTATTTCCAAAACTCCTTATAATTTATTAAATCAATTCCCGACTTTTGAAAATATTTCCCAAATTCATTTTCCAATTCGACTCCAATAATTTATTTTAAAGCTCCATATATTTCAAGTCATAATGTATATTCTTAAATACCCTTATAATTATATTTTACCAATATAGATCCAACCATTTTTATTTTTATATTAAACCGGCCCTTATTTGCTTCTCCAAACCGGACCCAAACCCTTCAGATTTTGAAGTATAACAAAAATAGGCCCAAAAACATCATTACTCACCTCTCGGATCCAATACCAACCCAAAACAAAATATAAGTAAAGGGGAAAGAAGGAGGCGGGCCCCACACGAGCCAAATCAACGTCTCCTTCCTCTGACCTCCTCTGCCTCGTCGCTCACCTGACACTCCCTCGCCGCCTCGCACCTCGTCAGCGCCCTCACCTCTCCGGCTTCCCTTCCCTCACCCAACTTCGCTCAATCCTGCCCGATGCTCGCACTCACTCCCTCTCTCACCTCGCTCCGGTTCGCTTGCTCCCTCGCACCTGCTTGCACAGCCCCGCTCTCCCTCGCCGGAGCTCCCGAGCTCGTCGCTCTCACGCTCGTTCTCACCGGCACTCTCGGAACAAGCAAGAAGGGAACGAAACAACCAGGGATTTAAATCAATAAAAGTTGGAGGGAGGTTAGGGGAGCTCACCGAGGGTTCGAGGCTCGCCGGAGATTCGATCGGAGCTCGATTCGACCTCGTCGGAGCCGAAATCAAAGTGTTCTTGGCCTGGGTCGAAGTGAGGAGTTATAAAGGTGAAGCTTTTAAGGGTTTTCGAGTCGGAACGGAGGATCGAAGGCTTACCGAGGGCTCGAGATTTCGTCGGGAAATCCGTCGGGGCTCCTTTGATGCTTGGTTTGGCTCGACGAAAGCTCGAGGCGCCTTTGCTTGGCCTGATAAGGACGGAAGGAGCATAAAGTTTCGAGTTTGTGAGGTTTTAGAGCGAAAGGAGGAGGGAGGCGCCTTACCGAGAGTGTTGGACGGAAAACAGGGGGAAAAGGAGGAGGAGGGCTCGGCGGTGGTGTCCCCGGGGTGCTCCTGGGTGGCTGCTGGGCTCGTGGGCTCCGAGGAGGGGTGGAGCTCGGGCGTGAGACTTACAGTAGAAAGGAGAAGAAGATAAGGTTGTGGGTTGTGTTTGCTTTAGAGGCTTGAAAATGAAATGTGGTGAGGATAGGTGTGTGTACGAGGGATTGTATGGAAGGGATTGTCCTCTTCAATTGGAGCTGTGTCTGCAGCTGTTACGATTGGTCAAGGGCTGCAGAGAAAGCTTTTGCCATTTTGCTTCAATTGTCTCACAAGCTAAGTCATAGGTGTGGTCTGAATTGTTGTTGTCGACCCAAAAAAAAAAGGAAGGGGTTGTTTGATTGTAATAGGAGAGAAGAGAAGAAGACAAGAGGGGTTGTGGACATGTGATCCCCAAAAGATATTTCAAATTACCCAATAATAATCCCGAAATCCGCTCTCTCGACCTTATCTCGTCTCGTTCAAAATGAATTTTAAATTTTCCAGTTCGAATTTAATAATGAAAACCGAACATCATTTTCCAATCCGTTTTGCATAAATTTCAAAATTTAGTCGGAATCCGCTTTAAGAGTTTCGAGTTATCTTTATTAAATTAAGAACGAGTTTTTCTTGAAGTATCCGATTTAAATTCATTTTTCCGAAAATTAAGATTTGAAAATCTGGGTCTTTACAGCTGTACTCCATCATCCTAAGGGATGATCATGATTGTTTGTTACAACTTATGTAACAAACTCCAACTGTTTGCATACTGTAAAAAAAACATTTTAAGATCTACATACAAAAATTGAAGAATTTTTAGAAAAGCAAATGTGAAATTTGAATAAATAAAAAACACTCTTTTAAGATTAATTTCTGGGTGTTTGGCTTCAAATACTAAAGGAAAAAAAATCAAAACGATATTTTACATCTATATTTATTTTATACAACCTAGAAGGCCCTTATTATAATTTCAATATTTTAAAGCTTGCAAAAGTTTTTTTTATGAAGTTAGGAAAAATAATCTGTTTGTGAATACTCGATTTCAAAAATTAATTATAAAAATTAGTTAGAGCTAATTTTTTTTCCTTACAATTTACTTATTTTAGGCATCTTAAATGACTATCGAAAAATAAATAATATTTTAAGACTAACAAGCATTAGCTGCATTACTAATGCTTTTTTTACATCTTGCATGAGACTTCTTAGATCACTTTTCTACCTTTTAAGATCCTTTTATTTTTTATCATCTTACCTTTATTTTCACTATTTATTTCCCTCTCTTTCTAGCCATCTTTCCAATGAAAATAATGAATAAGTTATGTATATCTACATAAGTTCAAAAGTATTCGTACAATTATGTGCTAATGATTTTTGTAATCTTTGTATGTGAGCTTATATTTTCCTTTTTAGATTTATCTTAATGACAATAATCAGGGCCGTCCCGATGATTTCAGAGGCCCGGTGCGAAATTAGAATTAGGCCCTACGAAGTATTATTTTTTCACATTTTTATATGATCGTAAATTTATATTTATAAACTACCATATACGATATGGTGAAAAATGGACCGCTTAGTGTTTACATGAAAATAATGTATTATATATATATTATTAATATTACTAGATGCATATTTTTATTATAAAAAATATGAAATTCAAAGGATGAAGAAGTAAAAAAAATCAAGGATTTTATAAAAAATTGTTTAAAAATGAGAATATATTTTTAAAATGATAAATAATTATATATAGTGTTTTGAAATTTTCTTTTACTCGTAACTCATTTTACACTTAAAATATTAAAGTCTTCATTTCCTTAGGATAAATTAAATTTGGCACATAAAAATTAGGTGATAATTCAACATTTTGCGATTTATCCAAAATTAAGATAAAATAAACTTTGCAAAGAATATTGAAAAACAAATTGAGGTGAAAATAGGAAAGAGATGCCCTTAAAAACACAAAAAAAAAAGAAAGAAAAGGGGCTCCCCCCCAAAAAAATTTAAGCTGAAACGAAAAGTAGGAAAGAGGCTTGAAAGAATAAAAACCGATGCGCTGGGAATCGAACTTACCACCAAATACCCACAATAAGTGAAACCATGCGTTGCACTACCACTGCGCTACCATCCTTTCTTTGTATCTTTGTGGAAGTATTGTATATCTCATATACTACTAAAACACTTGCATTTTTGGGACACGTGGCAGTCATACACTAAAAGTTGGAATTTAGGATAAATTCCCAATTACTTATCAAATTATTTAAAATTATTCTCACGTTTAAGTTTTTTTTGAAAACAAATATGAAAACATCTAAACCACACAATTATAAACTTTTAGAATCAACCCTTAAACTGCGATTTCTGAAGTAATTGGACGTCTAAACAAATCTGCAGCATATAAACAACTGCGATTTCTGAAGTAATTGGACGTCTAAACAAATCTGCAGCATATAAACTTAGCCGATCTGTTCACTACAAGCTTCTCCTCATCCTACGATTTCTGAAGTTCTTTCTTCATCTTTTAAACCTTCAAAACTAAATGAGTGCAACGTATAAACTCAGCCGATCAATTCACTCCAAGCTTCTCCTCATCCTGCGATTTCTGAAGATCGTGCGGCACTCCTCATCCTGCGATTTCTGAAGTTCTGTCGATCTGTTCACTCCAAGCTTCTCATCATCCTGCGATTTCTGAAGTTCTTTCTTCATCTTTTAAACCTTCAAAACTGAATGAGTGCAACATATAAACTTAGCCGACCTCTTTATCCTGAAACTTCTTAATCTCTTTCTCCATCTCCTTCTGCAAATTCATAATTTGTTATTGCTGTAGGTGAATATTCTGAATTCAGTCGTAAGAAATTTAAACTTGAGAAGATGAATCACGAAAATAAAGCAAGACAACAAAGCAAAATCGGATCTCCAAAGATAAATCTCCTATATGCAACCATAATTAATAAATAAAAATAACAGTTCAAATAACCAAAATATTACACATTTATCCTCTAAACTTTCTCTTATTTAATATAGGCCGAGATTTTGATTAACCAAATTAATACACATTTATTCATAATCGACTTTATATATATTCAGGATCGATTATCCTATAAAATTTTGTTTAAACCATTTGAATTATTAAACACTTATATCTTTCTTAACTAAAAGATTGTATATCTAGGTAACTAAAACCGTTTTAATTAAAATAATTACAATTTACAGATCTGCATATATTTTTATATTAATTACAAACCATTTGCTGTAACTTTTTTTTTTAATTCCATCTGTTATTGCTTCAATTACCCAATTCAGATCTCTAGAGATTTTTATCCTAAATTCGGATCTCCAGAGATTTTTATCCTAAATTCGGATCTCCAGATATTTTTAAAATTTTGTTTAAACCGTTTTAATTACAATTATTAAACTTTACAGATCTCCCGAGATTTTTAAACCAATTCTGTTCTTTTATTTATAATAATTAAAACATTAAAATCTGCAGAGATTTTAATTAAACCAAGTCTGTTACTGTTTTTTTAAGCAATTTCGGATCAAAAAATGAATTCAATTACCTAATTAACCAATCTTTATCTCATTTCTGTTACTTTTTCTTAAAATAATTAAAACAATTTATTCAATCAGATCTGCTGAGATTTGTTTAAACCGTTTACCTCTCATTCACCCTAACCTAACTAGCAAGACTACTCTATGTAATCAGAACCGAGTATCACAAATAACTCGCTTCTCCTCCTTCCTCTTCCACCGTATCCTATGTATTTCTCCCTCTCTGTCAACCATCTATCTTTTATGTTTTATTTTTCGAATACTAATAATGTTTAAACCTTAGACAAGTTGTCAAGATTGAAAAGGATTAGAAGAATGGAGATGTTGGAAATTTGCCCATTATGCTTTCAACTCCAAGGATTATTTTTATTAGTTTATTGACATTATTCGATCAAGGCATTATCATTTGATTATTCTGTTTCTCTTTGTTTTGTTAGGCTTGGAAATTATTTTATCTATTTATATTTGTCCTAATTTTCTTTTGTTTTGCTTTGTTAATTATTTGTTATCTCCCATAAAGTTTCTCCATGTTAATTGGAAATGTATATCATATAAATGCAAATAATTAAAAAACAATAATAATATTCTTTGAAGTATCACTTGCCTGCCCTCCTGTGTACCCGTCCAACTCTGCAGCAGCTCCGCCATATCGTCGAAGTGAAGTTCAATCCGCTCCATGTCCTATCGTCTTTCATGGAATACAAAACATTCAGACAAGTCTATGAATCTTTGTATAAGTCGATTGTAAAATGAAATTGTAAAGAAATCCAAAACTCACCTATTTGCCAATCTTTCCCACTCTACATTTGTTCTTTGTTCTTCTACTTGCTTCTCAGATCGAGGTTCATTCACCAAGGTTTTTAGAGGGAGCAGGTCGCATGGTCGGATTTCTCGACACGCAGCCTTGGGGGTGGTGGTTGCGAGTGGTCGGCCCGCTGCATCTGTAAGGGATGCGAGTGGTACCAGAATCGATTGGTGGGCGAGTGGGTGCAGGGCGGAATTCCTCTACAGGGATGCTTGGGAGGTTGTGGTTTCGAAAACATAAATAGAAGATGGTGATGCGAGCGGTCGGCGCGACACCTCTGGAAGGGGTGCGATTGGTGGCCGGATGAGAACGGTGCGATGACGCCGGCGGGACCGGAGACAAGGGAGCACAGTGACGATCGCAATCGAAGAAGATTGATTCTGTAGAGATTCTAGGGTTTCAATTTGGGCGTTTACCTTGGAAGAGGAGGAGGAAGGGTTTCAATTTCGGCGTTCCTAAATGTTTTTTATTTTAACAAACCCCTTTGTTTCAAAAATCAATTTATTTAATTTACATGCCCCCAATTATTTTTATTTTTTCTTTAACATTTTTTTTCTCGGTGGTTGACCCTTAAAAAAAACCGATATATTCTAATTAAAATAAACATACAATCTGAAAATAAAATTGTTTTACCTTTTTTACCCAGATTGCTTAACTATCAATCCTTATTAATTTATAAAAAAAACCGAAAAAATAATAATAAATATAAGAACGATCTAAACCAACCAAATATCTAACTTTTATTTTTTTTGTTAAGAAAACCACGTATATATCTTATCAATTGGGTTTATCTACACGAATTAGACTAAATTATGTAGCCATTCCAAGTACCCATTAAGAAAACCACGTCGAATTCATCCTCGCATTTTTTTTATCTATTATTACTTAATATACCTATATTAATATAACCTATTTTTATTTTACAGATTTCTTAGACCCGACGGTACCTCCAACCCCAAAACTGCGCAACGACGCCTTGAATTCTCCGACAATATGGATTAATGAAATTGTTGGGATGTATATAGCACCTTTTAATTATCGATCGAATATGTGAATTGAGTTTGTGGAACCTGTTTATTAGATTTATCATTTGGATGTTTCGATTTGATTTATTTTTATGATTATTTGGATGTTTCGATTTAATAGTATTTCCCTACAGACTTTTTCATATTATCATAATAAATATTATAATATATATATAATTTAGATAAATTGTGATAGTATATTCTAAAACATATAATATATTTTACAAATCCCGTGCGTCACGCACGGGTACTGCGCTAGTATATACTAATACAAATTATATTGGGCCCCCAAAATATTTGGACCCTGTGCAAACAGACCGGTTGCACCGCCCACCAACCGGGCCCGACAATAATTATATATTTATTTCAATTATATTAGGTGGTGTGTTTGAGTATTATTACTACTTTACCTTATTAAATCATTTTAAAAATTTGTATTGTATCTCTTTCCAACTAACTTATAAACTATAAAAAAAAACTTTATACATATTTTTGTTATAAAATATGGATCAAACTCCCGTGCCTAGGCACGGGTATAACACTAGTTAACCCTAATTCTCAATGCAAAATTTCATTAACCCTAAAAAAGATTGTAATTTTATATTATGGACAAAATGTAAACATCATCAATACTTATTAATCATGAAAAATAAAGCTTTCTATCATAACATTCGATAAATAAACAAAAGGATGAGATACATACCCGTTGGAGTATGAATTCAGCGATATGTCTTCGAGGCCTTTACTCCACTCATCGTTCCTTTTTTCGACATGTTTACAACTTAATTATTCTATGCTAAGTCAAGAAAATCGCACGGTCTAGGGTTTTCGAATGCTCACGTATATTTATAGGCCGATTTAGCTTTTTTATCACGTAAACAAACTGGTCGCAACGACCATATTAGCCACAGGTCACAACGACCATGTCCAATATGGTCGCAATGACCATATGCGGTTGTGGTCGCAATGACCACCTACGAGAGTGGTCGCAAACCACATTCAGGGGTGGTCGCAATGACCAATTATGGGAATAGTCGCAGTGACCATAAGATGATATGGTCGCAACGATGAGTTCTAGGTTTGGTCGTTGCACTAAATGGTAAATTCGTTTCCATGTTGTCTAGAATTTGAGTTTTAGAGTAATAGAGAGACTCTTACATGATATAGGCAAATAGTCTGGAGTACTTTTAAGTTTCAAAAGATATGTTTGTTGAGTTGTTACCTCAAACTTTAAATTCCTACAATACGAAAGCTGATTGGCTTTGGTGTTGCTTGCAAAACTTGTTGATTAGCATCAGTCTTTAATGACAACTGATTCTAATTTCTAATATTTTTCTTTAGATTGTAGTCTTGCGTTGGTACAACAACAAAAAAATTGGACTCGGGAAAAAAAAAACAATTCAATCTCGTCTTGTCTCTAGATGGAGTGCCCCATTGTAGTGTGAATTTTACCCTTTTTATAGTTGTTTTTTTATGATAGCAAAATGTCCTTGATTGTAAGCCTATTAGCTCAAATGGAAGAGCGTTGTGCTCAAGTACAAAGATACGAGTTCAAATCCCGCATAGGCTCCGATAGTGAATATTTATACATTAATTAACCTCTTTAACTTGTCAAAAAACATGGAGCTTCTGTATTTTCATCTCCATTTTGTATCTTTCATTGAATAAATTCATAAAATCATCTAAAATTAACCTCTTGTTTTTTTTTAATTATCTTTTTATTTTTTTTTTTACCAATGTTGACGGTTTGGGCCTTTGGATTAACAATCTAACGGAGGGGCCTGAGCCGAAATCTTTAAAAAATCCCAGGGGTGCCACACGAATTATTTAAAAGTTTTTTTTTTGATAAAAGAATTATTTAAGGGCCCGTTTGATATTGATATCTAGATATCAGATATTGGATATCAGCCCCGATATCTGATATCTAGTGTTTGGTATGGCTAGATATCGATATCACTTAAAAATTGATATCGATATCTAGTGTTTGGTATCCAAAAGATATCAAGTGATATCTTCGTTTGGTATCTGCAAGTATCGATATCAAGTGATATCTAGATATCAATTTTAGCCTAATTTGATATACTGTTTTGAGGGGAGGTATCACTTGATATCGATATCGCCCGATATCGATATCTTGATACCGACACCGATATCGATATCTCAAGATATCAACCGATATGATACCAACTCTATGCCTAATCTCGAATCTTTAATTAAAAAAACAAAAATGATCGTCACACGCCCTATAAAATCAACCTCACCGCCTCGCAAGTCGCAATCTCGCAGTGTATCCTCTCTCGTTCGTTTCCGGAAACCCTAGACCCCTCTTTCTCATCACGTCCCCTTCGTTTATCCAACCGCTGTTCCTTGCAGACTACCAAAACCTCGGCTGTATCTCCTGAATTCAGATCTACCAAGGTCAGTTATCGCTACCGGATTTCCACAGTTTGCCCTTGTATCTAGATCTGTCAATCTTCATACCTTGTTTACCTGTTCGAAACCCTAATTTGCGCTATGTGCGTTTTCTTTCTTTCTGTGATTCCTGTAGGCACAGGAAGATGGGCGAGACAAGAGACAACGATGTATATGAGGAGGAGCTTCTCGACTACGAGGAAGAGGAGGAGAAGGCCCTCGACTCTGTCACCGCTAAAGTTAATGGTGAAGCTGGGAAAAAGTGAGTTATCGTTTTCTGTTTGTTATTGTTGTATCGTGTGTTATATTAGTTGGATCTGAGTTTACTGGTTATATTGTACTCAATTTGGTCACCCTCCTCGAGTTTGAGAGTATGTAGTTGAGATTATCAATGTCAAAAAGTTAGGAATTTTGTTTTTCATTTCAACTTTTTATATTGGCCCCAACAATTAGCTAGGATTTGATATTCTTCCAGTTTTTGCCTTTTTTTTGGTCTGGTGTGAGTGATAGTGAATCTCCTCTTCTTTTATCACTGCTTGTGTTTGGAAGAGAACCGT
The DNA here is from genome assembly GCA_037127255.1 of Persicaria tinctoria. Taxonomy (NCBI): domain Eukaryota; kingdom Viridiplantae; phylum Streptophyta; class Magnoliopsida; order Caryophyllales; family Polygonaceae; genus Persicaria; species Persicaria tinctoria. The sequence goes on from JBANSL010000020.1 coordinate 34,667,936, forward strand.
GCTTTAACATCCAAAAGATATGGATCCTTGTAACTGGAATGATCCCTCGATGGAATTATGGAAACATGACTTTGATAAATGTAGAATCACTTATCTTTCTTTGCCACTTTGATTCTTAATAAATTGATGTGGTACGGATACCTCTTTGTAGTCAATTAATTACCTATTGCAACACATTCCCGATCTGTATGTTACTACGAGTAACCTGCTTTCCGATGTCTCTGAAGTGTATGATGTAGTCAGCGCGTTTCTTCTGAATTTACCCATTTGTGAATACAACATTTGATCACCATTTATTTTTAGGCAGGGTTAGCTATGTGAAATACAATATTAGGTGTACCCTTGTGTGTTTTGCAGCTTTTGCTTGGTGTTTTTATGCGTAATTCCCTTTTTTTTTAAAAAAAATTGTTCTTCAATATAAAGATGGTAACTAAATAATGATTTGTGTATCCAGGGGTTATGTTGGCATTCATAGTTCAGGATTTAGAGACTTCCTCCTGAAGCCAGAGCTACTTCGTGCCATTGTAGATTCTGGTTTTGAACATCCTTCAGAAGGCAAGTTATCAACTGATCTCTCTCATTTCCACATATCACTGAAATATGCTTCATTTTTCTAATTAACGATTTTCCTTTTCTTCTAAGGTTATTTCCATGTCTTGAAACAATTGTTGTACATGTATATCTTCCCTTATCTTGAATCAAGATAATGGTTTCATGTGCAACCAATTGGGGCTATAATAACTTACTTTGTTGAATTATCATTCATATTGAACTGTTATGTTATTTGCCATTTGGCAGGTAATCCATTTCTATCACTGCTTTCTCGGCGCTGTAAACGGGTTTGGTAAACCTTTAAATTAAAAGGACCAGCAGGTCATAATATACTGACTGAAGGTTCGTTCGCCTCCATTTTCTTTGGCATTTACCCAGTACAACATGAATGTATTCCTCAAGCAATCTTGGGAATGGATGTCATATGTCAAGCTAAATCTGGTATGGGGAAGACTGCTGTTTTTGTATTATCAACACTGCAACAAATTGAGCCCATTGCAGGGCAGGTTGCAGCACTGGTGATGTGCCACACTAGGGAATTAGCTTATCAGGTGTGTTAGTTAGTAGATAATCATATTTAAATCTTTCATTTTGAAATGATCAGGGAATTACTCTAAAACCTGTGCTTTCTCCTGCAGATTTGTCACGAGTTCGAAAGATTTAGCACTTATTTGCCTGATATCAAGGTTGCTGTATTCTATGGTGGGGTTGGTGTTAAAATCCACAAGGATTTACTGAAAAATGAATGCCCTCATATTGTTGTTGGAACTCCTGGGAGGATTCTAGCCTTGGCGAGGGACAAAGACCTCTCTCTGAAAAACGTGAGGCATTTTATCCTTGATGAATGTGATAAGATGCTCGAGTCACTTGGTATGATCTCTTCATGTTTGTATCTTAAATTGAGTTTGTTCACTTTTTTTCTTGTCATCTTTTGGTTTATTGTGGGCATTTGTATGTGCCTTTAGTTAATTTTTTTACCCCTTGTATTCAGACATGAGGAGGGATGTTCAAGAAATCTTCAAAATGACACCACATGATAAGCAAGTCATGATGTTCTCAGCAACGCTCAGCAAGGAGATACGTCCAGTCTGCAAGAGATTCATGCAAGATGTAATGTCCCATGGCCAGTTCTTGAATTTGAAGTCTTCCTTTTTCATAACCCCAACTGCTAATTGGAGATGTTTAACAGCATAGATGTTATGGTCCTGGTGTCATCTGCAGTCTGCATTGAAGCATCTTTTTGTCTTCCGTCAATTTGTGAACAACAACTTGTTGGAGATAGGAGGATGCTGTGGGGTCCTTTACTATTAGGGTAGCTGAGATGTTTTTTGTAATTGGCTCCATTGTCCATAATATTTTCATTTCTAGTTTTCTCGAGCGACAGCTATTTAATGAGGGCTGCTGGGGTTTGTAGTTCTAGGCTGCCTATTTTGAGTCCTCACTCGTACTTGAGACACTTCCAGTTGAGTGGTGGTATATATATTGAGCCACTGTGATGCATGATTGAAGTATCTACAAGGAGACAAATCAGGGGACCTGAGAGATGTCCAGGCAACTTCATTTCTTGTGGATTGCTTTTGCCTGAGGAGCTGCTAACATGATTTATTATGACATTTCTTCCTTTCAGCCAATGGAAATATATGTGGATGATGAGGCAAAGTTAACTCTGCATGGCCTTGTCCAGGTAGATCCTTAAAAGCTGATGCCTGATGGTACATCATGTTTAGTCTTGAAAGCTTCTATATTATGTCATATCTTACTGTTGTTATTTTTTTTCAGCACTATATCAAATTGACTGAGTCAGAGAAGAACCGTAAGCTGAATGACCTGCTAGATGCTTTGGACTTCAATCAAGTTGTCATCTTTGTCAAAAGTGTCAGCAGAGCTGCAGAGTTGAACAAGCTCCTTGTGGAGTGTAATTTCCCTGCCATCTGTATCCACTCAAACATGCTACAAGAAGAAAGGTGTGTACCAGAAAGCTTGTATTTTAGCATGAACTTTGACAGTGCATCTTTTATTACCTTGTAACATTTTCTTTATTCAAATTATGATAGGATTTTATCTTGATATTTTGAAAATTTTTCAATACCTATATCATTTCTTGTGTTTTTATTTTAGTTGGATACTTGGATGTCTTACATAAGCTATTCATGCGCACTAAATGCATTATGCACGTTCAAATGTAGTTTTATGCTTCTCTTGTTTGTGGTAAACCAAACTCTTTCTGAAAATCAGTTGTTCATGATAATGTTCTTTTCTCTCCTGTACCGTGTGTTTGAATGCACTCTGAATTAGGAAAATGCATCATGTATGATACTATGATCTGTTGGCGTTTTCTGAGCAGTTTATTTAGCCATTGCTTGACCTAACTATTGCATGCCTGATAATTATAAATTTAGGCTGACAAAGTACAAGAGCTTCAAGGAGGGACACAAGAGGATTCTTGTTGCTACTGATTTGGTGGGCAGGGGAATTGACATTGAACGTGTGAATATTGTCATCAACTATGATATGCCCGAGAATGCTGATACTTACTTGCACAGGGTAAAGTACTTATCTTTGCATATGTTTATTTAACTTGCATTCCTCATGATTTGTGTTTAATTTAATGCTCAAATCCATCTTAGGTTGGGCGAGCTGGTAGGTTTGGCACCAAGGGACTTGCAATAACATTTGTTTCATCTTCTTCAGATTCTCAAACTCTCAATCAGGTTAAGAACTGTTTTACATATTATAGTTTGACTTGTCTTTCTGTATTTAATTTTATGTATTTCCAAAGAACTGATATTTTTTGGCTGCCTCAGGTTCAAGAAAGGTTTGAGGTTGACATCAAGGAGCTTCCAGAGCAGATTGATACTTCTACCTACAGTAAGGCTCTTAATCTTGTGAATGCACACATTTTGGTTCTTCAATTTATTAGCTTTGCTTTGTGTAGTTTATGTGATTGGAAGCAACTTGCTTTTAAGAACTTCTCTTTATTTCTTGGTGGAGTGTGTAGTGGGTTTCTAAGTTGCCATTTATTGTTTAGTGATCAGTTTGATATTCAAGTGTTCGCAAATATTTTGGGTTGGACCAAACGGAGCAAGTGGGCTTTTTTTTATGGTTTCATTCTATGTCCCTTTGTTGTGTGAAATTCTTGGAAATTTTGGTAGACTTGTTTCCCTTTTCCCCAATTTTCACTTTTCTTTGTACACGATGAGTGATGACCTTATATTAGCTGTTTTTTTTTTTTTGGCCTAGTTGGCTTGGCGTTGTCCAAATATTTCAATTGATGTGCCAGTGCTGCTTTTTCTGTTGGTTTCCCATGCTCTGTTTATTTGTTTAACTTGATAAATTTTGGATTTATTATATTGTAATGAGAATTTCTGGATTTTTTTTCTTAAGTTGCCTTTAGTTTAGTTTGTTCTCTTAGCCTGTTTGGTACACGTGAAAAGGAGCCCTAGAAGGGGATTATTTTTTTACATGGATCACAATTGGACTATCCCTAAAGTTCCCTTTATTTTGTCCTTATCATCCTTTCTTTTGGTAGCAATTTCCCTGATCCTCATTCAAGTTACACTCCTATTTTCTATGCATGCATGTTCTTGATCATATTGAGTTCAAGTTATATTGTGCGCAGAAGGTATTTGGTGAAAACTAATGTACTTTGTTGGTTTTCGTTAATGCAGTGCCATCTTAGGATTTCTCTTGCCCTGTGATGCATGGAGTTTACGTCTTTGTGACTTTTTTTCAATACCTGATGATGGACGAGCTTGGCCTGTGGACGCTATCTATATGCTATGGATTCTACATTTGCGCGTTGTACTTGTTTTCATATTTAGGTCTTTTGACCTTGGCCTTAGCCATGCATTAGAATTTATGAAAGCCGTTGTAACTTGCCTTTTGACTCTTTTTTTTCCCCTTTTGTATTAGATCTACCTAAATAGGCACTTATGGTACTTAAAGTCTGTGTTGACTGGGCTGTTTACTCCTGTCGTATGGTTTTGTTATTGGTTTTATGTTAACAGGAAATTTTTGTATCAAAAATCGTTTAGCTGAAATAATGGTACAAATCAAATAATAAACTACCACCGAGCACAAAACTAGATTCATTTTTGTTTACATATAGACATCAAGTTTGAATATATTTTACTATATTTTTAAAAAATGTTTCTTTTTTATTATAAATATGCAAAATATTATAAGAAAATTTGAATTATAATTATAGAAGAATTTAAAAGAATAAATAATGTAAGAAATGAAATAAATAATTAAACATATATCTCGTTTATACATAATATTCATTTAATATTAATATTTTAATAATAATAAATGAATATATAATATAATTGAGGTTGGAAATAATTGTTAGGGAGGGGTATATTTGTAAATTGAGTGGGTATGAAAATATGAGTTTTGAGATACTATGGATGCTATTGATAAAGTGAGAAAAATAAGAATGAGATGCTAAGATGATGTGGCAGAGAGAGAAGAATAAAATATTAGTATCCGTTGATAAACATGGCCTAAGTTGAACATTTGATGAGGTTATGAAAAACGCCACTTTCTTGGCCAATAGAAAGTATTTGGTTAGGAATATCATGACAGAATCAGAATTAGATGTGAAATGGAACCAAACAAGAAGCATCATGAGAAAGACAACTATTTTTTTTTATTGAAAAGAATCCATCCTTTATCACCTACTGCACAAAAATAATCCAACATGTAAGATCCCTAATCTAGGCGGGGCAACGTCGGTTGATGGCGATGCAGGTCAAGATGGCCTTCTGTGGGTCAAACAACGATCTTGATCCAGGCGACGACTCGAGGACGAGTCGATTTCAAATGGAGGAGAATGATGTCATCCTCAAGCGCAAGAAGAAGGCCCCATCTTGGGAGTCATTAAAGAAACGGTGTTAAATATTTTTTATTATTTATACGGAAATTTTGCCAGGTACCCCTGAGGTATTGCAAATTTCGCGGGGTATACAACTTTTTTACATATTTCGCGTGGTACCCCTGAGGTTTTAACCCATTTTGCCTCGTGCCCTTCTCGGTTAACTTTAACCTTTTTGAGTTATTTCCGTTAGTTTGCTCAAAAAAAAAAAAAAGAAAGAAAGAAAGAAACGAAGCATCAGATAGAGCACGCGAAGACAGAGAGCGACGCGAAGAGAGCGAGGAGACCTGCTGGCTCGGCTCGGCTCGGACCTTCTGCGCGCTCGGACCTGGTGGCTGCACCCTCGCTCGGACTCGGACCTGGTGGCTGCACCCTCGCTCGGACTCGGACCTGTTGCTGCACCCAGCGAGAAAGGGTAGACTTTTGCTGCACCTGTTGCTGCGCGCTAGGGTTTGGTACTTTGGTGTTCTTGTTTTGGTTGAATTTGATGCATTTGAGGGTTTTTGTGATGTCAAATTTAGGGTTTAGGTTGAAATTGATAGATTTCGAATTCGAAATTTCGTTTCTCAATTTAGGGTTTTTGTAGAGGTTCATTCATTTGAAAACAGTAGCTGAACTAAATAATGTTAAGGAGGAAAAGGAAGAAACAATATCAAATCAATGTTGAATTCAAAAATTCATCGGTGACTTTGTTTGTCTTAAGTATCATTTTCTGACAACATTACTCCGAAAAAGATCCATTCTCAATACCAATTCTGCTTACATAAACAACCTTTGAATTCAACAATTCTGATTACATAAACAACATTACTGCTCTTCTCAGAAGCCAATTAAGATGCTTTCAACCTCTGCTCGGATTTTTGGTCTTAATCGAATGGTGATGAAATCAGATTGTAGTGCTCAATTCGCTATGAAATTAGAGGTTTATTGAATATGTTGGTGGATCTAGAAACCTTTCTTCTGTTAAATTTGTTTCTTCTCCTTTTCATCATTGTTCAAACAGATTAGTAAAAAGGTTTATTGTGAATGAAAATTGGGGAAATGGTTTATTGTTGAATTTGAGATCATTATGCCGGATGAGTGCACAATCATCCATTTTTAAAGATGTCCGTTTTGGATGGTATGTTCTAGTCACTTGTGTCAATTTAGAGTTGCTCCCGTTAGATGCATATACTTTTTGAAGCTGCATGTGTCTGAAAGTATGGTAAAAACAAGCTCATTGCCTTGAATAATATTTAAAGATGGCAGGTATATTATGGTGATGATTTATGGCTGAATTCATTCAGTAAAATTTGAACTAGCTTATTAATCGGCTGGTATACATTTGATCTCATCCATGGATTTATGATTTCTGATGTAGTAAATATTGAGTGGATTCGTTTGGTAGGATTCGAATATAGGCACCGATATGAGGCTGTTTATATCCTTTTTTTTTTGCTGTCAAAGATCCTACTGTATTCGGGTTTAATTTTTGTTTTGCCATCAAAGTTTCTATTGGATTGCTGCCTTGAGTTATATTTACATGTTACTTCAAATTGCCTGTTGTAGTGATTGCAGGTTGCTTTATCCTTAAATTAAAATGTCCAGGATTCGGGATTATCTATGCTTTAGAGAATATATATGATATTAAGATGGTTTATATCTTGCACTTAGTTATGGATTTGAAACTTGTTAAAAAGTCTATTAGTTCAAACGGTAGAGCATGTGCTTATGCACAAGATGTGGGTTCGAGTCCCATATAGACTGATTTCTCAAAAGGTCAACTGAAATGTTCTTCAAAGAATCGCTACAAAATTCTATCTTTAAGAAACCAAAACTCTATCTTGCATGGTAGAATTGGTTCTTAGGTTTTCTATTTAAACGTTGTAGTTCTATTGAATTAAGGCAGATTGAATAGAATTGAGAAACCTCTTTATGGATTAAAGGGTTCTCGATTATCAATCCCCAAAAGCTATCCGGTTCTTATGTTATTGTTACTTCGCCACTTCACAGTCATCACCATCATCCTTGTTCTGCAACAGCAAACCCAAACACATTCATATTCCCACACCGTCACAACCAAGAAGGTGCTCGCTGGGCTCGGCGTCGCTCCTAGCCTCGGCGCTCGGCGCTAGGCGCTCGTGCGCACCCTCGCACTCGTCTTCGATTGCGTGCACCATCGGCACCAGCGAACGGTGTTCCGCGGCTTCGACTTCGCTCGGCACTCCCGGCTCTGCGTGATTGCTCCTGTCCTCGCTCCCTGCGAGCGCTTTCGGCTTCCTCGGCATCGCCCGCGGCTTCCTTGGCCGCCCCGCGGCCATCCCAGCGCCGTCGCTGCTGCGTTGCTTCTGTCGTTGTTTCTTTGTTGTCTTTTACTTAGTTTTATTTACTTGTTTTCCTTCCTTTCGCAATAGTTTCAAGTCCTTATTGTAATTAATTGTAAAACATTGAGAATAGCAAGGATAATTGCAAGATCGGGCCATCAACAAGTTTGGGGTTCTTGATCTTGAGCCCACAGGCGAAGGATCGGGGATTCCAAACGTATCATCGGTGATCCGCAATTTTTCAGGCTTTGCCTTTTTTGGTGATGGGTTACTGTTTTCCGCCTTCTCGGTGTTGAGGTGCGTGTGAGTAGTCGCACTCTCTCTCGTTCTCGGCATTCGTGGCTCGCATTGGTTCTTCCTTGACTCCTCCGCTGGGTTACTACTGTTATGTCTATTGTAGGTTGACAGTTAATCCGTCTGTCGATTCGTCGGTCTATTGAGTTATCAAACAACTTGTTATTTGGTATCTCAAATTCTTACCTTATAAAAAAAATTAAAAAAACCCAACTTATCAATGACCTCTTGCTTTAGTGGCAATAGTGAGGTGCTTACCTATGCCCCACTACTATAAGGTCAGTGGCATGGATTGAGCCTGTCTAGTGCTCGACCATGAAGGATTAGTCGATAACCTCGAAACATCCATGTGTCATACTAAAAAAGAACTCAGTGTTTTATATCTTCTAATCTCTCTATTTATTTGTCAACTCTAAGACCATCCACAATAGTTTTGGTTAAATACTAAAAAATGCTTTGTGAAAGGGAGAGAGAGGTCACCTCTCTCTCTCTACAAACCCTAACCCCCAAATCCAAACACCACCGCCATCACTCACCTACCACCGCCACCACCACCTTTCATCAAATCCAAACACCACCCCCACCACCTACGGACCTACCCACCACCGCCACCATCATTTTTCCTTAACACCACCACCACCTGTCATGGAACCTTATCACCACCATTACCACCTCACCACAGTCACTACATCTAGCCATCGCCGCCGTCACATCACCACCACCTCCTCTCGATTTTAACGCCTAAACACCACCATCCCCTCACCATCACTCCCACAACTAGTCTCCACCGCCGCCATACCGAAACAAATTCAATCCATCAATGTCGCGGGTCCGTTGGCTCCTCCTCGACTTCCGCCGCTCTCCGGTGGCCGCCCTCGCCGCCGTTCGGTTGGGCATCCATGACTGAAACCCTATCGCTCCTCCTTGGTCCTTGGGGCCCAAGTTTCGGGTCCTTGGGGCCCAAGCTTCGGTTCCTTCGGGCCCAAGCTTTGGGTCCTTTGGGCCTAAGGTTTTCGGGGAAAAAAAAAACTCCGAAAGGGTTGAAACCACTCTTTGAGTTTATCCGTTAGGGTTTAAAAATCCCGTTAGGGTTTGAATAAATTCTCTTTCGTCTGAAAGGGATTCAAGGTGTATCTTCAAGGGTGGTTCTTGGTTGTGATCCCTACTGTTCTTGGCGATCCTCTTCCGTGTTGGAGCTCCGGCAACCAATGTCGGGATTGGCTGGGGTCGTGGTGGTGTGTATCAAGGCGACTCCGCGTGTAGGAAATTCCTTGGAGGATCGTCTTCACTGCCCACAGGACTGGACTCCTGATATACCGCTGGCCAACGGTGTCGCCGCTTGGGGATGCTTGGCATCGGATCTTAGCCTACGTTGTCTCCAGCGTGTACGGGTTTGGTTCGCTTGCTCGTCGGGGTTTACGCCTCCCACTTTGTTGCTTTTGTACCTTTTTATATGTAGTGACGGTTTCACCGTCTGCCGACTTCGTCGGCCTCTCGAGTTGCCAGGTATGCCTGGCTCTCGAATTATTTACTAATAAAAAAAAAACAATGGTTTTGGTTAAAATGTACACATTTGCACAAGATGTGTAAAAACATAAACATCACTTTTTATTAATTTGTTCCATTGGCGAAATGTGCATTTTTTTACACATCATTCAAATACAATTCATTTAAAACAAAAAGTGAAATAAAATCATAAAAAAACCCAATGAAATTGTCTTGCTTTTTGTAAAAGTTTATACACATGGGAGGTGATGTGCTCAAATTTGCACATCACATACTCAAATGTATACATTTTGCACACACCAAACGCAACCAATGAACCTAAAAATATCTAAGAAAATACACATTCATACATTTGCACACAACCATTGTGGATGTTTATATTCCATTCACCGTATGGCAAATTATTGACTATCTTGAATAGGCGATCATATATCATGATATCTGAACCGAGCTACAAATATACATGAGTTACTGACTTATAACTCTATTATAGCCCGATCGGCATTGCCTGTGGCTTGTACATGTGGTTGCATGAGATTCAACATCTTTTGCTCTCCCTCCTCTTCGTGGAATACCAAATGCAAACCATATCGGGATGGTCGAGCTGGAAAGGATTTCAAGGCAGTACCCGAATGTCCCGTTCGCTTCCTGGATGACCACACTCTATATACCAAAATCAAGGAATACCAAATGCAACCTTAATCACCTACTACACGAAAATAACCCAAACTCGTGTGGTTCGGAAGTTGAATTTTAAATGAGCGATACATTCTCTATTTTCTAGACTTGTTTATGAACTATAGGGGGATCTCATTGCATTCAACATATGCCAAAAATATATACGAGTTTCGATCGGATCTGACACTATAACTGAACTTCATTTTAGCACGAACCAGCCATTGCCTATGGTTGTATAGGTGCTTCAGCATCATTTGCTCTTCCTTCCTTTTGGCAGCAGCTCTTCTTCAGCAGCTCTTGCAGCCTGTTCTTCCACAGAGTTACAGTTTCGGTCTCTTGTTTCCTTTGCTTTTTCGCCTTCTCTCCAAGATTTCTCAAGTTTAATCACCAGAACTCTCCAGCAACTGCACAACCCAATCTCCGCCTTCTCCACCTTCAATATGCTGACTACCGACACCAATCAAGCTTGTATTCTCCTCAACAAACTCATCAGATTTCAACGATCCAGTGTTTCGGCACCCTTGCAACATAAGATCCAACATCTTCCTCCTCACATTGTATACCGGGTTAGGCTCAACCAAACAGCCTCTGCTAAAAGCCTCCCTGAGGAACACGGTTTGCGAACCACCTTTTGTAGATATATAGAATATCCCAGGGTGCTTCAACAAAAGTTCGCGAACATTAACTTCCATACCCAAGTCCTTCCGGAAATGCGCAAACCTCTCAGCCTCCATTGTCTTTTCGACTGTCAAGCTCAAGAGCTCGTGCAGGATCGCTACCACTCTCTTCTCAAACCTCTCAACTGCACCACCAGTCCGAGATCGACTAACTTCGTATTCATAAGGCTTCACATAAACCATTCTCTGCCAGTTACTCAGCTTTTCCTTGAACCCTATCTCGATCCTTAATCCTGTAGGGAAGTTGATCGGAAAAGCGTAATTGGTCTCGAATTCGCTCAACCATTTCTCTTTAAACTCCCTTTCCCTCCATTTTTCCACCTCTGCAATGCCCAGGCTTTCATCTCTCTCGACCAACCCTATCTTCTCCAAATCGATCACCTTAAATTCCTCCGGGTGCTTCAGAATGACCGATTTCTGAAAATCTTCAGGCAAACCCAATTCCCTCCTCACCAGCCTCAATGCGTGCAAGTGAAGAATTCCACTCCTCGACATCATCAGAAGCTTCTTAATCCTCCTCACATTCTCCAATTCAGCGCCACTGAGAACCCGACTATCCTCGTCGATCAAGCTAAGAATCTCTCCAGTCAATCTGCAGCACAAATTCCTCCTGACTGGGTGAGTGAATACCTCAAACAGATGTGGGTATTTCCTGATGAATTCACCCACGCCAATGTTGATGCCAAGCACATTGGCCCATCTAGACATAAGCTGGACGGACACAAACGGACTCCTCCTCTTAGACATTATGTCGAACAGGTGGAGTGCGACCCCAAGGTTGCGGAGATGAGAGGCAAGTTTGTCGAGCTTGGAGTCCCTGGTCCTGTTCTCCAGGCGGGTTTGCGCGGTGTCTGCCGGTTTCTTCCATCTCCGTTGGGTTGTGGAATTGAAGGGGCCAAAGGAGATCGGTGGTTTCGCTCTTGCTGGATGGGTTGAGAACTTGGTTTGAACCGCTCTCAACATCCAAGCTCTCTAGTACCTAGCTTGAATTAGAGATGTAAATGTAATGTGATGGAAGAAAGAAGGCGATGATCGCCTAACAATTTGTGGTTTTGATTGAAGATTTGATTTTGAGCAATGCTCGGAGTTACTAGACGTTTTTCACCGATGAGTTTGGAGGGTGCGAGGGTAACCGATTAGTTAAAATTTTAAGGGAAATTCCGTTTGGTACCCGCGAGTTTTTGACAATTACGGATGGTGTCCTACACTTTTTTTTTGTCCGGATGGTACCCCTGAGTTTTGTCAAAAGTCCGGCCCATGCCCAAAACTCATAGTTTCTTTTTTTTCATGAATAAAACCACCCATTATTTTTATTTTTTCATAAATATGCCCATTTACTTTTAACATTGAACAAAACTACATATTAATTAATAAAATTCAACACAAAAGTGACAAAACCTACTTTATTTTTTAAAATTTTACAAAATCACATATTATTTCCAAAATTTTTATTGCAATATTTGTAAATGTGATTGATCAATATTTCCAAAATTTTTATTGCAATATTTCCAAATTTTTTTATTGCAATATTTTTAACACATATTATTTTTCAAAACAATATTTAACTTATATCTCATTAACTTTAAACATTTGTAAATGTGATTGATCAATTTAACCAAATGCTTGATTATAATTTTTTTGAAAAAGAAAAGTAAATTTTATTTATTTATTTTTCTTCTTGTAAAAGAAAAATATAATAAGAGATTAATCATTCTTATTTTATTAGGTTTTATGTATTCCAAACAAAAGAAATGAATACCACCTTCTTTTATTACACAAGAAATGATTTTGTGCATTTTTTAAAGCATAAAGGGCGGTTTTACACAAAGTATGGTTTTACAAAGTATTTTTTTTATAGTGTATAGGTTAACTATTTTTGTTCACATAATAAGATAGTGGATTTGTGCAAAATTTTGTAAATAATGGGTGATTATGTACATGCAATATTTGACAAATAATGAGATTTATTTTTTATAAAATATGAAAAATATGTAACGGATCTTTTGTGTAATGTAAAAAATAATAGTTGATTTTCTTCAAATTTTTTTTTGGAAAGAATGGGTATTTTTTGCTACAACTTTGGCAATAATGTGTGATCTTATTAATTTTTAAAAAATAAAGGTGATTTTGTCAATTTTGTTTTGAATTTAGTTAAATGATAAGTAGTTTTGTTTAATGTTAAAATTAAATGGGCATATTTATGAAAAAATAAAAATAATGGGTGGTTTTATTCATTAAAAAGAAGAAACTATGAGTTTTGGGCATGAGCCGGACTTTTGACAAAACTCAGGGGTACCATCCGGACAAAAAAAAAGTGTGGGACACTATCCGGAATTGTAAAAAACTCGAGGGTACCAAACGGAATTTCCCAAATTTTAAATTACAGTTACTATAAAATATTTTATTTTTACCGGCTTTTAAGAAATTTTTTTAAACAATTTATTAGTAATAAATATAAAATTAACCAAAACAAAGTAATAACTATTAAATATTTTTTTTAAAATAAATTTTTATTATTTTTTTTATAAAAAATTAACTTTTTAAAAAACGTATTAAAAAACATAATAATTTCAATCGGATAGGATACTTGTTTCATAGGTTATGAATCTTTTAATGTAGTGGTTAAAGTCTTTATGTCCCATTCAAATAGGTTATTACTTTATTAAATGGTCAATGAAAACACGAACATTAATGGTTTCGAATTAATGGTGAAATAGAATCCTGGACTAAGACATGTACTAATTGTTTTTTAAAATTTTTGTATAGTGTTTTCATTTAATTAATTAATGATAATGTATGGTAAAAACTATAATCCAATGTTATTCAATTAGTGCTATAGCTCTTGATAAATCAATTTACGGAAATTTCACGAGGTGCCCATGTGGTATTGCAATTTTCACCGAGTATACAACTTTTTTTACATATTTCGCGGGGTGCCCCTGAGTTTTTGTTAGATTTCGCCTCGCGCCCTCAATGGTTAAACTTAACAGAATATTTGGACTCCGTTACTTTTGAAATTAAAAAAAAAACGAAAGAAAGCTGAGAAGAAGGGCGAACGAAGGCCAGGTCGTGAGAACGAAGGCAGGTCTCGTCTGCTAATGGCGCCGGCGCCGCGAAGCTTCTCTTGTCCTCCACCGCCGGCGACCTGAGGATGTGGTTGAGCGCGGCCCTGACGGATAAGGAGACGTGCGTTGACGGTCTCGCGGAGATCAACAGCACTACGGATATTGTCGGCTATGAACAGATCGAGCGAGCTAGTGAGCAACAACTTGGCGATTGTGACCAAATTGTTGGAAATCGTTGCGAATTTCAAGATCATGATCCACCGGATGCTGCTGGGGGTGAGGCCTGATGGTGACGAGAGGCTCGCGGAGTGGATGGGGGCGGCGGAGAGGAGGATGTTGCAGTTGCAGGGGGAGACGAAGCCGACGCCGAACAAGCCCTAATCTTTTTAAAACAAAAACAAATTGAATCTGACCTGGTAGAAATGGTCATCATCGTCCCTCGCACCATCCACCATTGTCGTCCCCGACTTCGTTGATGTACCATTCGCTGGTGTCGTCCTCTCGTTCTACCTTCTTCTTCCTTTCTCTTATCTGTCTTCTCTATCTCGCTTTTTTTTTTCAGTCTTACCTTTTTTTTAAAAAAAATTCCAAAGGAACGGAGATGAATAGCTCCGTTAATGCTAACAGACAAAGGTCACGACGCGAAATAAACCAAAATCCTAGAGGTACCTCACGAAATATGTAAAAGAGTTGCATACCCGATGAAAATTGCAATACCACATGGCACAGGGGCACCTCGCGAAATTTCCGATCAATTTAAGTATGAAAATATTATAAAAATACACAAAATATTATTTTTTGACATCAAAGACCAATGTTATGAAATATAATGAACTCCCTTTCCATCATCTCTTTAAAAAACGATGTGTTCCAATATCTCATTACTCACTCAATTTACTTTTATAAGCCATTTATTTTTTTCGGGAGTTAATGTATATAAGCAGATGTAATAATTGTTTATAAAGTCCTACTCTAATTTGAAATTGCTCTTTATTTCAAATTTTTTTAAGTAAAAAAAGATTTTTTAGAATCTTTGTAAGCTTGTACTTGAAGAATTAAATATATTGAGTGGATTTGATTTTGACTTTTTAGTGCTTGTTTGGATGGTTTAAAAAATCCCAGGAAGTTAAATATCCCAGGAAGTAGATTTGAATACATGTGTTTGGTTATAATTTTTTTTTTCGAAAATCCCAGGAATTTGAATTCCCAGGAAATTGAATTCCACCAAAATGGAGGAATTAGAATTACCAAGTGGGGGGTGGGTAAGATGAAATCCACCTTTTTTTTATTTCAAGAAATTTATTATTTTTTCTTTTAAACTTGCAAATTACTTATTTGTCCATAATTCAAATAATTTATTTTTATTATTAAGGGTTGCTCTAGTAATTTTACACAAATTCCTATAAAGGTTTATATTTAACCAAACAAAACGTAGGATTTTAATTCATGAGAAATTAAACTTATCCAAACGTGTTTTCAACAATCCCACTAAATTTAATTCCCAGAAAGTTCTCTTCCCATAAATTAGCTTCCTGGAAATTGCACTTCCTATGTTAATCCAAACGAGCACTTAGTTATAATATACACCAAATCATATTGATAATTATTTTACAATTATCATTACCTTACAATATACTCCGTAATATTATATTGTAAAATACGGAGCTGTGGAATTCTTTTCGAAAAAAGGTAGGATTTTTCAAAGAAGAAAAAAATAAATACAGTAAAATACTAAGCAAAAAGAAGGGTGAAACTTCAACTTGAATGTTAAAATTTCGTCAACACCGCCTTACTTACGCCAAATTAAGCTTATAAAACAAGTTTAAAATTTAAAAATCAATAGTAATAATTAAAAAAAAAAAAAAGGTTAAAGAAAACGTATATTTACCATCAGTCAACGCAAGTCCCCACAAAAACGCGGGATCACACATCCTCTCCTCCCGTCAAAACTAACTCCCCCAAATTCCCACATTTCCCCCAATCCCTCTCTCAATCCTCCATCAATGGCGATCATGACTTCCTCCTCCTTCCCCGCCCTCTCTCTCCTCCTCCTCCTCCTTGCTTCCTCCGCCGCCGCCCGCCCCTGTAAAACCCTCCTCATCTCCACCTACTCCGTCTCTTTCCAGCCTCGCAACCCCGACCCCCACCACCCCCGCCCCGAATTCATCGCCGTCGTCGCCGAACTCCGCGGCTTCCGTCCCGATCCCCGCTCCGCCTTCCCCGACGGTCCCGGATTTTACCCCGACACCCCTCAATTTCGGCCCCATCACCCCCGCGGCTTCCTCCGTGCCTCCGATGACGAAACCCTAATTCGCCACCGCCCCGACCTGGCGCTCGGATCCAGCGCCTCTTTCGGCGATCGCACGCTTGATGTCCTCAATGTCCTCGCCTCCCTCCTTTTTGGAGCCGCCTGTGGTGCCCTCACCGCCGGCACCATGTATATCATCTGGTCTCTTTTCACCAGCCGCTTCGAGGCCTATCAGAGCCTGGATGATTTCAGCGACGATGAAGATGACGACGAAGACGATATCTTCAACCCAAAGAAGGCTCACATCACCAAGGATGAGGTCTGTGTTGCTGTTCCCGCTCCTCCTTCCTCCGCTGATTCCAACGAGACTGCTCTTCTCAAGAAGGAATCGGCTTGATTGGGGAAAAATCGTGGTATGCGACGTTTGGGGTTCTCTGTTAAAGGAAGTTGCTTAGCGTATTTTCTTGTATTATGTGTGCAAAAAAGAAATGGTGATTTGAGACGGAGGAGATGATGTCGCGGCCATCTTAATCTGACTCATATGTCTATTTATCGCCCATGTTTATGTCATTAGATATTCTCTGGTAATCTTGTGATTTACATAATTGTTTCTACTGAATTGCGTATTAGTATATATGATCTTTTGTTGTTGTGAATTTGCAATTTCTTTGATTGTTTCCACTGTATTGCTTATTAGTATATATGATCTTTTGTTGTTGTGAACTTGCAATTTCTTTTATTGCTCTGTGGGTATGGATTCTATTGGGATATTGAGCTTTATCAGACTCATTTCATATTCCTTGTTTTGGTAATGAAGTGGCTGTTTTTATGTGCATACATTTAGTGAACAGGCTTACTTTTCTTCCTAGAATGGGTGTAACTGATACAACCTTGCTGTCTAGTCTGATTTACTCAATGTCAGTTGCCTCATTAGATTGTTCGCTTGCTCTTTCCATCATTCTTTATGTTTTTTCTTCCATTTGTTTTCTTGGCATGTTCGTTGTTCGCATACTATGTCCCATGTCTGTCGGGATGATTGATGCCATAACACTTTAGTTATGGCCCTTCCTTGCAAAATGGCTTTTGGCTAGTAGTCTAAACTTTTGTTTTTATTACCTCACTACCTCATGGTATCATCTGCAAATTCTGGGCGTTGCTTGTAGCTGTCCAAATATGCACCCTCTTTGTGTTGAGGAAGAAGTTAGCATTAGGAGTTTAGGACTAGCAGTGAATAGGGTCATTAACAAGGTATGAAACTTGGATATCATATCAACTATGTATGTAGTTATATGGGTTTATATGGCTCTCTCATCTCTTGAGCATGCTTTTTTACGGTTGATGCTTTTTCATTTTCTGCATCAGCACTCACTAGAACCACTGTAGGAGTTGCTGCATGGCCAATTTCCGATAGAGAAATGGTCCTGCAGTTTTTATCAGAATCTGGTTCTAGTGTTTTGTGGGATTGATTGATTGACATAGTAGTGCATATCTATCTAAGTTCCAACACCAGCTGTGTGATCTCTGTTGTTGATTTTTTTATACCATGTTGGCTTGTAAGTGTATATATTTTGTCTTGCAAGGAAGATGATGTTTACCTCTTAAAGCACTGCATATCTATTTGTGAATTTAGAACAGGAGGCAGCCATGGATAGTGTTTTTATTGGTGACATTGGCAAGAACTAGGTATGATGTAGCCATGGCTTGCTTATTGACCAGGTTTGTTGTCGCCATAAGTAGGTAGATTTATGTCTTTGTTTCCTCTCTTGCTCGAAAGCGCTTGCGCAGGTCTTGTAGGCTCTGTGTTAGGATCAGATGTTATTCATTGGTATATTAGTCTTTGTTTCCTCTTTGGACATGTTAACACCATCTATTCTATACGGTAGGAGGTTAGTGATTGTTTCATTCAGGAGCTATTCATTGTAACAAGTTGTACTAGCCTTTTAACGGCTTGGTTTAGCTAAAGCGAGTAGCTGACCTTTACTTCTCTCCTTTGTTTCCCTCAACTCCTCGAGTATTAATTGGGTCATTGTGCTGATAAGACTGCATATTTTGAATCTTTGCTGCTCGTTTCTCCTTTTAACCCTTCCAAATGCTAATGCATTCCTCTTTCATATTGTCAGCAACTCTTGTCAATTGGATGCTTGTTGCTTGTAGAATGAATTTATATCTTTGATGGTGTGTGTGTGTGTGTTGGACTGGTGGGGTTCATAAACCTAAGGAAAGCTTGCTCTTTATGCATCAAATGCTGGTACAAGTTTATGTCTTTGCCTCTGCAGCAGCTCTGCCTTCTGCTTTTCTTCTCGTTCTCCTCTACATCACCATTGTTATCATGATATTCCCCAAAAAGGGTACCCATAGAACGTAATCTAAGATCCATTCCCTCCTCGTTTCAGTCATTAGCAACATTAATACAGTTCATCTCTGTTGGTACCAGTCCCACTCTCTATATATCGGTATTATCTCATACCATAAGTGGATAATGAAAAAAATTTCCATACTGGTCGAATATCGTTACCATCCCACGGAATTATCCCAAAAAAAAGAACTTTTCCTTAAGCTTAGTAAGATTCATGTCTTCATGACCCCTCTCTGATTGTAATAGACTTAACCACTTAAGTGCCTTGATAGTTCATAAACCAAGGAAACCTTTTTATGGCATATTCGATTGAAAAAATGAATAAAATAAAATAAAATAACAAATTTGTTGGATTGGATTTGGAGCACATCCGAGCGACTCCAGCGAGGATGCCACACTAGAATATACGTGGAGCGGATTGGCATTTGATTTTGGGAGGGACCGTATCACAAATAACAGGTGTCCACATTCCCTCAAATCCTTCCGCATCTTCTTTAAAATTGATAAAATAACGTCCACGAGTTCAACACTTTCGTCCACATCCATCCACAAAATGACGAATATACCCTTGACTTTGACCTTACAATATCGAACCACCCTCGGCACGCCCTCTTTCACGCAAGGGCATTTTCGTCAAATGGGGAAACATCTATGATACATCTAATCGCCTCAACTTAACTGGTCTAGTTCTCCCAGGTTTTCTTTCCATTCCGGTTTTCACTGTCTCAGTCCTCTCCCTCTCCAATGGCGAACTCCAAGTCTCATAAGAGAGTTTTGATCCTCTGCGGCGACTACATGGAAGACTACGAGGTCCGCTTTCTCCTCCTCATCTTAGTCTCCGTTTCATTTTTTTTTTCTGTGCGAGAGCCGATAGGGACGAGGTTGATTGAGTTGTTTTTGCAGGCGATGGTGCCGTTTCAAGCGCTGCTAGCGTACGGAATCGCCGTCGACGCCGTTTGCCCCGACAAGAAAGCTGGCGATGTTTGCCGTACTGCTGTCCACCAACTCTCCGGCCACCAGGTTTTTCAATTCATCGTTTAATTTTACTTGATTTGATTAGTGACCGTCTATCTCTCCCTTGATTGGGAGTATTCGTCGAGATGATTTGGTTTGGATTTAAGCTGTGTCGTTTGCAGTGTAGGGAATTAGGATGATGACTTCCTCTTTGGGAACTGACAACCGTTTGAACTTTTATGCCAAATG
Source organism: Persicaria tinctoria (assembly GCA_037127255.1). Classification (NCBI taxonomy): domain Eukaryota; kingdom Viridiplantae; phylum Streptophyta; class Magnoliopsida; order Caryophyllales; family Polygonaceae; genus Persicaria; species Persicaria tinctoria. The sequence continues at coordinate 34,687,694 of JBANSL010000020.1, forward strand.
CTTCTTTCGATCTTGTCAATCGTGATACTGAGTATGATTTCTGTGCAGCCTGTGCCTATTAAATGTACTAATGCATTTGGAAAGTATATCTTGTCTTGATTTCGCAAGACATTTATAAAAAGAAGACGAGTCCACATATTACATCTTATTTGCCTACAATAAGTGTGCAAGAGACTGGTTCAAATAGATTATTGATTGAAGCTTAAGTTTTAGTTCTTTATAGGAATTTCTTCACTGTCCCTCGACCTTTCCTGTATCCATTTGGTATCCTGTTTTGCTTCTTTTTGCCAAGCTGTCTCTCTCTTAAGTGATAGTATGCTCTAATCTTTATCATTTATAGTTTGTATTCAAAGGGATGGAGTATGATACTGATTTTTGTTGGATTTTCGTAAATAGTCTGTTAACATGAGCATATTAGAAATAAATCTTATTGAGATCTTACGTCAAGCAACAAATTAGGATGTGACTATGTGAGATGAACTCAAGTAAGACTCGAGGGTTACAACTTGGGTTTTAATAAAACCGTCTGTTAGTGCCATTAGATGTAGGGCCTAAAAAACACCAATGAAAAACAAGTGGAAAACAATTGCTTTCCGTGGCATGCTATGCCATGGAGACCACTGCCTTTCTCCGCCTGGGGAAGCCTGGGATTGTTTGATTGAGCATTATTCCATCTCTCAATTATAGGGTTAGAAGATAAGCCCTTATAAACAAGACCCCTTTAGACCCTATAAATTCCTTCAAGAATTTACACGAACATGATCTATCAAATGTGAAGGAAATGTGGAACATGAATGCCAACTCCTGCCCCAAGTGATTAATATTTCCAGTTTATTTACCGAGGATGACTTTAAAACATTGGATGTCTAGGATGCTGATTCTTAGTATTTTATAGATATGGCTGAATATGGTGTAACTGTGTAAGGCTTTAAGCACCTTATTTCCTTCGCTGGACATGAATACTTTTCCATTCAGAACTTGCATTTAGGAGATAGGGCTACTTTATCTCCTTTGTAATCTTAGATATATGATCAACTAGCTATATCCCAAATGATTATTAACCAACTGATCTATGTGTATGCTCATCCATGTAAACATTCTTATATATACATGTTCCTCTCTCAATCTTCTTTTTTTATTTAAGTGCAATGCTGGATAAATAACATATAATCTTCGATTGGCTTGATTAACAATGAATAACAATGTGGAGTGTTGTTTCCATTTTTTGTTCGAATCAAAAGAGGAAGCAAATTGTTGGAAGGTTTGTTTAGGCTTGCAGGGAGAAATAGATCCATAACATATGCTCCCAAGTCCCACCTTTCTGATTGTACATAATTGCAGACTTACTCTGAATCAAGAGGTCACAACTTCACTCTCAATGCAACATTTGATGAGGTTGATGCAAGCGTGTATGATGGTTTAGTCATTCCCGGAGGAAGGGCTCCAGAGTACCTGTCCATGAATGAAGCTGTTCTTGATTTGGTGCGGAAGTTTTCTGCATCAGGAAAGCCGATAGCTTCTGTTTGCCATGGGCAGTTGATCCTGGCTGCTGCCGACTCTGTTAAAGGTCGGAAATGTACTGCTTTCCCTGCTGTGAAGCCTGTTCTCATTGCAGCTGGTGCTGATTGGATAGAACCTTCAAGCGTAGCTGAAACTGTTGTTGATGGCAATCTTATAACACTTCCCACTTACGAAGGGCATCCTGAGTTCATCCGCTGCTTTGTCAAGGCACTTGGGGGTGTCATAGAAAGATCAGACAAAAAGATCCTTTTTCTCTGTGGGGTGAGTACATAGCTCTTTTTATGTTAATTGTCTTTGATTCCAACGGTGGATTGCATTTCATCAATAACATGTTTGATATGTTTGAGTATGTTGGCTCTCATGACTAGCTTTGGGTTGCTCTCTTGTAGGATTTCATGGAAGACTACGAGGTGATGGTCCCTTTCCAGGCCTTGCAAGCCCTTGGATGCCATGTTGATGCAGTTTGCCCCAACAAGGGACCCGGTGACAAGTGCCCGACTGCTATCCATGATTTTGAAGGAGATCAGACTTACAGCGAAAAGCCTGGACATGATTTTACGCTGAATGCTAGCTTTGATGATATCAGTGTGTCAAGTTATGATGCCCTTGTAATTCCTGGAGGACGCGCTCCCGAGTACCTTGCATTGGATGAGAAAGTACTTGACATAGTCAAGGGTTTCACTGATGCGGGAAAACCAATTGCTTCAATCTGCCATGGCCAGCAGATTCTTTCTGCAGCCGGTGTGCTCAAGGTAATACACTTGATTTGCATTCCATATGACTGGAGGGACCTACTCAAGCACCTCCCTTTCGATTTTAACAATTATAAGAGGTTGAGTCAGGTGACAGATAAAAGGCAGTATGAAATTATCAAGTGCGCTAAATGTACTATTGATATTTGCAACATAGGGCAAGAAATGTACTGCATACCCCGCAGTGAAGCTGAACGTTGTACTAGGAGGGGCAACCTGGATAGAGCCCAGCCCCATTGACCGCTGCTTCACCGATGGGAACCTGGTGACAGGAGCAGCCTGGCCTGGACACCCGGAGTTCATTTCTCAGCTAATGGTGCTGCTGGGCATTCGTGTATCATTCTAAACCCCACAGTACCAACATGACGGTTTTCTCCAAGTGATCACAGGCTGAAAATGAGCTATACCAACTCGGCTGTGTGCGTATCTGGATGTGCAGGCTAGTTTCTTATGCTCCTAAGCCCCGGGCCCACTTCTAATAAAGAACACCTCTAGCTGCTGCTGCTGCTGTGTTTGATTGTGTTCTGTATGGAGAGATCCTGTTAAGTTCAAGGTTTCTTTTGTTGTAAAATCTGTTTGAATTACAAATTTACAATCATACACGTTTAGTAATTGTCTTTACATGGCTTTAATAATCACTGTTGGTTAGTGTTACAATCTAATAAGGTACATAGGCACATGATATGATGATAACATGACATGGACATGGACATGAACCCAACAAGCTAAAAAATCAGTCCCATTTTTTTTCCTCTAAAATCTAAATCGTTTTTTTAATTTTTACGAATAAAAACTTGATGAAATCATCATCCGTTCCAAGACATGGATGATGATTTCATTATGCTTACTGAAATGTTTACATTCTGTAGGAGGTGGTGATATGTATACACATTTCCAGTAACAACTGAACAAGATCTTTTAGCTTCCTTTTTAGGTGAAGTGTGGAAATTTGCCGTTCTTTCTGGGATGGGAGCCCTTTGCCGGTTCTTGCAGCATGACAATACCGTTTTCGAGGGAGCGTACACATTCGGGTTAGACCTCCCTTCTTCGAAGCAACCTCGAAGGGGGAAGATAACCTGTTTTGACGGTAAGTTATTTGTGTTTTTTCTAGGAGAATGCGGCCATTTGTGGCTGTAAAAATTCTGTAATACAAAATAAGATAGCTGTTTTGATAAGGCTCCATAGTCCATATTGAGGGTTAAGGAATTGTATTAAAAACATATAGTTCCATTCCATGGAGCAAAACTAGAACCAATCTTGTGATTTGTGAAGAGTAAAAGTAGTAGTATACTTTAATACAAACTAGATACCTGTCAACTTAAATAACACCATTAAAATCACTTTTTCTAAACAAATCAATGTTTTTTCTCTTTTCATTTCAATCTTCTCCTTTCTATACCTATTTTTGTTATGAAAAAGACTATCTTTCTCCATTTTCATTACAAAATGACACTTTCTCTCTATTCATTTATCACCACCATCTTAGCTCAATTGTCAATTCTCTTTCCCTTCAATTGTTTTTATATCACATAATACATTAAGCATTATTTTTAATTTAAAAATAGTAAATTCACTAAGCATTATTATTTTTTCATTACAACATGGATTATGCCACATAATACATTAAGCATTATTATTTTTTCACCAATTGTTTTTATATCTACCTTATGCACAAATTTAATTTAAAAATAGTAAATTCACTAATTCTTCAATTTACTCCTTCACTTTAATGACAAAAAGCCTCTTTTATAGTAAATAAATAAATTCACTAATTTTTCAATTTACTCCTTCACTTTAATGACAAAAAGCCTCTTTTATATGTTATAATAATGTTATAATAATTAAAAATAGTAAATTCACTAATTCTTCAATTTACTCCTTCACTTTAATGACAAAAAGCCTCTTTTATATGTTATAATAATAATAATAATATCATGATCATTGAAATCCATCAACTAACTAATTAAACCCTATAAACTATTTTTAATAAATAAAAATAATTAATTAATAGAATGGTTGTGAATATTAAATTTAAAAAAATTAAGATCAATATAAATTAATTTCTTTTCCTTTAATTGTCATTTATTAGTGGGTGTTTTTGCTAACTAGCTTATTTTGAACCTTTTATTAAGTCATTAGCACCCAAACTAATTTAATTAGTTTGGGTTAGCACCAATTGACCATTGACTGGTCAGTCAACGTTGACCAACTCCTTCGGATATTTTTTTTTTAAATGGTTACTTTTTTTGTGATGCCATTTTTTGCCGTTTTGATGCCACTTTTTTATTACATTTTATTTTCGCTTTAATGCCACTTTTATAGTGAAATGGTTTGATGACACTTTTTAAATGCCACTTTTTTCAAACTTTGATGACATTTTTTGTTTAATGTGATGTCACGTTGACTATTGATGCCTTTTTTTTTACTGTTGACTATTGATGACATTTTTTTATGTCAAATGTTTGATGATATTTTTTTTTACCGTGATGCCATATTTTTCCAAAGTAGTGATGTCACGTTGACCATTGATGATATTTTTACCGTGATGACATTTTTTGTTCACGTTGACTATTGATGCCATTTTTTTTACTGTTGGCTATTGATGACACTTTTTTGATGTCAATTTTTTAATGACATTTTTTTTACCGCGATGTCATATTTTTTCAAAGTAGTGTTTTGATGATATTTTTTTTTCTACAATGTGATGCAACTTTTTCAAAGTAGTGTTTTGATGTCAGATGCCACTTTTTTAATCAAATCGTTTGATGCCATTTTTTTATAATTTAATCAATTGTATATCGATATATTTTCATCGATTCTACTTTTATTCACCGATGACACGTTTGTAATTACACTTCATTGATGAAATCACTTGTGATGACGTGTTTTTTTTAACACAATTGATGAAAAAAGAGGATAAAATATAATTTAACTTGATTGATGACATCATTTATTGATGTCATCACTATGCCTTACTTGGTTATGGGTCTTATGTAAGAAATGGATAAAAGTATAAAACCACCCACCACTATGCCTTACCACTACAAAAGTCCACCCACTACCCCCATTAAATGAGAAACACCAAAAAACGAGGTTAGGTCACCCATATTCCAACATATATATAAAGATATATGTTACAATAAAGAGGCTGGACCTCTTTCGGCATTCAACCATTCAATGGGAAAATAGGCCCAATTACAAATCAGCCCACTCCAAAAATAAACCCAATTTCCTCAAAAAACCGGTACCGGCTTGTGAGGAAGTATGCTACGCGGCTGAAAATAATTAAAAGGGTGTTAGTCCGGCCAATTAAAAATTAAGAGATGCTAATTAACTAATTGAATTAGCAAATGTGATATTTCACCAAAATTTCTCTTTTTTAGTTGGTCCTATAATATTTAAAAAATGTTAAAAAGAATTGATTAATTGAACGGGTGTTAATAATAAATTTATTTAAATTCAAAAAGAATGAAAAGAATATTGAGAAGTTAGATTTGAATGATACAAGGGATTTTTTTTTTTTGATGACGAGGAACCCACCTTCGGTGGTAAACCCCAAGCACGTAACCCAGCCGGCAAGAGCCACGTACCAGATAAACCGGCTTGCGCCGACCGACTCGACTCACTGGTAGGGAGCAAGGTAAACCTTGGATTTTCACCCAAGGAAAGAGGCGGAGACAGGGATCGAACCCGGAACCTCCTTACCCCTCCCCTTGCTTCTTACCACTGGGCCAACCCGATTGGGGCAAGGATTTCTTTATAAACTTAGCCAAGTTAGTTAAATACAAGTACCTTTTAGTTTTACATTAGAAAAAATAAATAAATTTTATAAAGAAAACTGCTTATTAAAAATATCGTGCAAGATACGAGTATCGATTAATATAATGCTAACCTATAATATTTTTAGAGTACGTATCATCATGCAAGTCATTCTCTATTTCATTATACTACGATTGTTCACCTTCATTATTGTTAGATGTTGAATTATATTTTATGAATTGATATTCGCATATTTGTGTGTAACATTTACTAGCACAGATACAATTGCTTCATCACATATTTGATTTATGCACATGATAGTATTTGCTGTCACATTTTTGTATTGTCCTATTATATGAGGAGTGAGGTGTCCCTATTCTAGAATCATCCTTGGGAATATCTCACCCTTAAGATTGGAACACTTGTCATGAGATCCATGCTCTCACTTTCCTATATATGACCCTCTTGTACAGTGTAACGAATCAATGAAATCAAGAATGAAAATTCTATCTGTTGCTATAACCTAGAATGGTATCAAGAGCAGGTTTGGCCTACGCCTATTCTATCCTACAAAGCTAATTTTTTTTTCAATGGCGTCTACCACTCCGCCTTCTTCCTCTGTTCTACCTTCTCCCACTGTTCCAAATTTCAATAGCCTAAACACAATCAAATTAACCACTTTCAATTTTCCCCTTTGGCAAAAACAACTCACCTCTTACCTCAAAGCAAATCAGCTTTTTCCGCTTGTTGATGGCTCCACCCCTTGCCCTCCTTCAACTGATGTTGTTGCCTTTCAGGATTGGCAAATCAAGGACAACCTTGCTCTTGCCATCCTTCAAGCTTCTCTCACTGAGTCAATAATGGCTCAGATTCTCGACTGCTCTACATCTCTATCTCTGTGGACTCGACTCCACTCTCTATTTGCTGCGCAATCTGGAGCACAGATTGTCCAGAACAGACTTCAGCTTCACTCTCTCAAGAAAGGATCAGATTCCATTACCGAGTATTTCAACAAGGCCAAAAGCCTTGTTTCTGCCATCCAAGCTGCAGGGCAACCTGTCTCAGACTCGGAGCTTGTGGTCTATGTCCTGGCTGGACTTGGGCAGCTCGTCGCTCCCTCCCCTGAGCAGGTACTGTATCATCTGTCACACTTTGAAGCCAGGCTTTCTCGTCATACCACTTCCCTTCTTGGAGCTCCACCAATTTCTGTCAACAACACCTCTGCGACCACGCCTCCAGAGGCCAATTCCACCACCAGCTATAGGGGTCGCGGTTGAGGTGAGCGCGGGGGTTTTCGAGGCTGAGGGCGTGGTGATGGTGGTCGCAACTCGTCTCAAGGTCAAGGTCGAGGCCGCGGTTTTGTCTTCACTGGAGAGACGGACAATCGCCCTATATGCCAGATTTGCAACAAACAAGGGCACTCTGCCCTCAGGTGCTGGAGTCGATTTGACCAGGCTATTCAGGCGCCACCGCCTCGCTCTTTTCAAGCCAACACCACGAGCTCAAATTGGTTTCCCGATACTGCAGCCACTCACCATTTTACACCGGATCTCTCCAATTTGAGGCTCAACAGTCTTCCTTATGCAAGCACAGACCAAGTTTCTCTTGGCGATGGATCTCAAATTCCTATTCGGCATCACGGTTCCTCCTCCTTTCAAACTCCTACTCGTTCCTTTTCTCTTACTCATCTTCTTCATACACCTTCAATTCAGAAAAATCTTCTCTCTATCAATCGATTTTGCCTTGACAATGATGTCTTTTTTGAGTTTCATAAACACTGGTTTTGTGTTGATGAACAGACACGGACTCCCCTTCTTTCGAGACTCGTTGAAGACGGACTGTACATCCTTCCACCCGAACCACCAATCAATTCCGCTGCATCACCCTCTGCTCATCTCACCACCGCCGACTATCCTTCTCCGTTTGCTGTTTGGCACCGCCGTCTGGGTCACCCGACAACTCACGTTGTCTCTGATGTTCTAAGCAAGGTCAAGCTCCCTAAACCTTAACAAGTGGGCTACCCACATTGTGAGTATTTCAGTTGGGCCAAAGCCCATGCTCTTCCTCACCCTCCTAGGCCTACCCGATCCACTAAACCTTTTCAATTAATTTTTGCTGATGTCTGGGGCCCAGCGCACGAAATTTCTTTCAATGGATCCAAGTATTTCTTATCTATTGTAGATGACTTTACCAAGTTTGTGTGGTTATTTCCCTTTGCCTCTAAGTCCGATGTTGCCAATTTATTACAAGTTTTCACTAAGCTTGTCACAAACTTTTTCTCAACAAAAATTATATCCATACAAACCGATAATGGGACGGAGTTTAAACCTCTCAAAACCTTCTTTCAAAATATGGGCATTACGCATCGCCTAACTTGTCCCTATTCCCACCAACAAAATGGAAGTGTCAAATGCCGACATCGACGAATAGTTGATATGGGTCTTACCCTTCTTAAACAAGCTTCCATGCCCTTAACATTTTGGGATTATGCCTTTGAAACGTCCACTTATCTACAAAATCGCCTTCCACTCCCCTACTTGGCAACAAATCCCCCTTCGAACTTCTCTTTAAAGAGCTTCTCGATTACAAAAGTCTTAAGGTGTTTGGGTGTCTTTGTTTCCCAAATCTCCGTCTCTACAATCATCACAAGCTTGCTTTCCGTTCCACTCCCTCTGTTTTCCTTGGATATAGTTTCAATCATAAGGGATTCATTTGCCCTGATAAGAAAGAAAACCGGATTTACATCTTGCAGGACGTTATTTTTCATGAAAATATATTTCCCTTCTCACAACAAGAGGATGCTGTTACTCGGGCTCTAGACACAGTGAATCTACCCATTCTCTTTCTTGGCCCAATAACCACCAACCCTTCTTTCTAGCCCGGCCCACTTCCACCACAAACACAAACCCATGAGAATCTATCCTCTACTTCGACCTCCAACACAAGCCCGTCTTCATCCTCTGCAGATACTCACCCTTCCCCATCACCGTCACCACCTCCTCAGCCAACACACCACATGCTTACCCGAGCCCGGGATCATATCCACAGACCCCTCATCAGGACGGACAACACCGTTCCTTGGCCCCCAACTGCCAATTCCACCATCATCACACCAGAAGAGCCTAGCTGTTACACAGAGGCTGTCAAATTCCAGGAATGGAGAGCGGCCGTGGAGGCTGAATTCAAGGCTCTTCTTTACACCAATACCTGGACTTTAGTCCCACCATCCACCTCTGCAAACGTTTTAGGGGTCAAATGGGTGTTTAAAACAAAGCGCCGATCGGATGGAACTCTTGAACGTCGGAAGGCTCGCCTTGTCGCCAAAGGTTAGCACCAACTTCATGGTGTTGATTACACAGAGACCTTCAGTCCTGTTGCCAAACCATCAACCATACACCTTCTTCTCTCCCTCGCAGCAATGAATGATTGGGTGGTTCGCCAATTGGATGTGCATAACGCCTTTCTTCACGGCTCGATCGATGAGGATGTCTATACATCCCAACCTCCCGTTTTTTCTCACCCTCAATTCCCTACCTATATATGCAAATTAAATAAATCCTTATATGGCTTGAAACAGGCTCCTCGAGCCTGGTTCACTAAGCTCAGTGATGCCTTAGTAACCATGGGTTTCACACCATCACCAGCTGATACTTCATTATTCATCCATCGTCTTGGGGATCATTGCGTTTTTTGTGCTTGTATATGTCGATGACTTACTTGTCTTTTCATCTGATAAAAGGCTATCTGACTATTTCATCACCTCTCTATCCACAAAATTTCCGGTCAAAGATTTGGGGGCTGCACATTACTTTCTCGGCATAGAGATTTCCAGGGATTCCACTGGTTTCAATCTCTGTCAATCGAAGCATATTTCTGATCTTGTCAACCGTACAAGCATGACGAATTGCAAAGCAATTGCAACACCGATGGCTTCTGATTTCGATGCCACACTTGACTCACCTCTTTTTGATGATCCCCAGCTTTATAGAAGCATTGTTGGTTCCTTACAGTACCTATCTTTCACACGCCCTGATGTGTGCTTTGCAATCAACACGGTCTGTCAGCATTTGCATTCTCCTCGAGAGATCCATTGGAAAGCTGTCAAAAGGATTATCCGCTATCTATACAGCACTGCCACGCTTCAATTTCACATTTCCTCGACCAAAAAGCATTGCCTTTCCGCCTTCTCTGATGCGGATTGGGGAGCAAACAAAGCTGACCGACGATCTGTAGGTGCCTACTGCATTTATCACGGATCAAATCTGATATCTTGGTCATCCAAGAAGCAGGACACTATCTCTCGATCCTCCACCGAGGCCAAATACCGGGTTGTCGCTCAGGCAACATGTGAGACACTTTGGATTCAATCTGTTCTATCCAGCCTGCAGATTGCCCTTCCTCAGCCACCCGTCCTTTGGTGTGACAACATTGGGGCTACATACCTTGCAAGCAATCTGATTCTTCATCACAAAATTAAGCACCTCGCCATGGACTACCATTTTGTTCGAGAAAGGGTCCAAGCAAAATCCTTGCAGGTGGCATTTATTTCCTCTAAAGATCAAATTGCAGTTCTTCTCACCAAACCTCTCTCCACAACCCGGTTCACTTCAATTCGCTCTTACCTTTGCCTACGGACGTTGAGAGCGCAGGGGGATACTAGCACAGATACAATTGCTTCACCACATATTTGATTTATGCACATGATAGTATTTGCTGTCATATTTTTGTATTGTCCTATTATATGAGGAGTGAGGTGTCCGTATTCTAGAATCATCCTTGGGAATATCTCACCCTTAAGATTGGGACACTTGTCATGAGATCCATGCTCTCACTCTCCTATATATGACCCTCTTGTAAAGTGCAACGAATCAATGAAATCAAGAATGAAAATTCTATCTGCTGCTATAACCTAGAATTGCAAGACAAACCTAAGTATATTTTTTTTGAACAAGAAAGAATTTGGCTGTCGGCAAAACCAACTAGCCAAGTGTATACTTACGGATGATTTCTTAATACTGCATCAGAGGGGCAAGACAAGCCGGAGAAAGCAATCTCAAGGTGAGATAGACGATCAACTGCTTGATTATTGTCCTAAAGACATGAGAGATCTCATAATCTGAAAGCATGTTCAGAGCACAAAGAGAGTCGGATACTAACATATCGATCTCGCCAGAGCAAGACGCGCCTGCCTTGAGACTTTTGATAATGCTGAGATTATCGCCTTCAGTGCAGATACACGCAATTTTTAGTTCTACTGCTTTAAGCACACATTTCCATAGTCCAAAGCATTCTAATCCAATTGCGGAAGGAAAAGGGGAGGAGCCAGATTCAGAGTACTGAGTTCTTCCCATACTATCCCTAATGATAAATCCATACGATCCAATTTTGTAGGAGGTTAAAGCTCCATCAAAGTTAAGCTTATACCAATTTTGTCTCGGCTTAATCCATTTAATAACACATTTTCTGGTATTCCTTAGGTTTGATTCTTTGTTGTGGGTGTTCTGTCCCGTACTTATGTCATCAATTTTTTTGTTTCTCCCAACTAGTTATCGGAGTCGTTATGAAGATGCTATTGTTTTAGGGTGACAAACCTAAGTATTAATTCACCAAATTAAACCGAAAATATTTTTTTTAAAATAAATTATTTATATTTTTCAATCTTATGTTTATGGAACTTCCTTTTTTCAATCTTATGTTTATGGAGCTTTCCAATTGCGTCTCCATCTTCAAAGAAACTCCATTTTCAGAACAAATCCTCTCAATCAAAATCCAAATTCCTTTCTAGTTTCTACTCCAATCTGACCTTCTCGCCTGCTCCTCGGTCGCGTGTTGTAGTTTTCTTAGCGTCGGTGATTCCCATGGCGACTATTGGCCACAACAATCTCAATGCCAAACTCGTAAGTCCTTCCTCGATCAAGCTAGGGTTCTCTTTCTTTACCGATGCTTTTTTTCCCCTCCCTAAATTATATACACCGTGATGATTTTTGGATGTGCCTTCCGATTGATCTCGATCAGGTCCTGCTCGGCGACATGGGAGCTGGCAAATCAAGCCTCGTCCTTCGCTTCGTCAAAGGCCAATTCCAGGAATTCCAAGTTCGTTTTCCTCTTTTCTTCTTTCAATTCGTTCTCTGATCCTGTGATACTAAGATTTAGGGTTTTCGATTCTCGAATTGGGATCAAACTTTTAAGATTTGGGAAACTATGAGTTATGTGGAGATCACGCTAAGATTTTGTGATCCTGATGCTATAAACTCAATTTAACCCTAATTTTCGTGGCAATTGATGCAATGCTATTCCCACACCCTCACAGGAATCGACCATCGGTGCTGCCTTCTTCTCCCAGACTTTGGCTGTCAGCGACGCTACGGTGAAGTTTGAGATATGGGATACTGCTGGTCAGGAGAGATACCACAGCTTGGCTCCGATGTACTACAGAGGTGCTGCTGCTGCTATCATTGTTTTTGACATCTCCAACCCTGTCAGTATTTCTTTTCCCCTCATTCACTTCTTCATTTTATTTTAATCTGTGCATCAAGATGTTGAAGATGCTGTGGTTTAGAAGAGAAATTGTAGAATCGGAACATTTCAGGGTTATTATTACATGACTGATAGTATTGAGCTACTGTTTAGTTAAAAGTAGTTTTTCTCTTCTTGTTTGATGAATGGAGCTTGTATGATTGATGAAATCTCAACTTTGCAAAAGAATAATGCTTAATGTATTATGTGCCATAAGCCATGTTTTTATCTTTCTGTGCTTTATTGCTTGGTTGGCGCTACTGGTAAATGATCTTCTTTTCCCTGTTCTGGTTGGGAGTCGTTTATTTGAAATTCGTAAACAATCTCATTGTTCTTTAGCTAAGCATGCTCTAGGTATTCTGTACTAATTGAATTTGTAATCCTGTCAATCTAATTGTATTGCTACTTTCAGGAGTCTTTTACTCGTGCCAAGAAGTGGGTACAGGAGTTGCAAAAGCAAGGTACTTCCAAGAGTAATTTGTAGTTGACCCATGGAAGTGACTACTGAAACGTATCGCCTATGGGTGAATAGGTATGCATTTGTGACAGTGAACCTTTTCTTATCCTGTTTTTCATGGCAGGAAATCCAAACATGGTAATGGCACTCGCTGGAAATAAAGCTGATTTAGAAGAGAAGAGGAGCGTGCCAGCTGATGTAAGTGCATCGTACCACTTAAAGCTTGCAATATATATATCTTCATTCTATCCTTGCTGTGTGGAATATTTGACGTTATCCCCATGTTTTTGTTTCTTTTCTCATCTTTTTGATGATGTTCTTTTCTGGTACAAAGATAAGTTGGCTGATTACTCCTTATATTTGTGTCATGGAGATAAGTTTAAGGAAAGGAAAGAAAGGACAGTGGTTCATTCCTCTTATTTAGTCAACCTAAGATGAAGGGGCAGAAGGGCTCTAAAATATTTAAGTGGAATCCGAAGGAATTTAGGTATCATATGATTATTGCTGATCTAATGAAGTGAGATACAGAATAGTGCCCTTTATTCTCGTTGCATTTATCATACTTCAATTCAAAACTAGGGTGATTTGAAGGTTACCAATCTTGGGGATAAGATGCAGGAGTGTAGGCTTCGTTTGTTTGGAAACACCCTTTCAGGCTTTGACGTGATACTTCAGCTAGAACAAGGGTTGCTTTCTGCTTATTCAAGATTGCTGCATGAGTATATACTATGATAGTGTGGGATTGATTAAGATAAGCACAAAGTACAAAGGATAGAAAAGTCTTGTGTGGCCTTTGATTAAGTATTAAGGAATATAGATTTTGATAGGAAAATAGAAACTGCTCTTTAAAAATTGGGTTGAGTTCCAACAGAGTTTTCAAAAAACTATATAGGGGGAATTTTGCAAAATCTCAACCATCAACTTAAACATTGATGTTTACATCCTGCCCCATCCTTTAAATCCCACCCCACCAACCCCAATTTCTTTTTTTCCGCTTCAAAAAAAGCTTTTTCTTTGAAAACAATTTTTTGTGAGGGCAAATGGGAAACCTCTCCATGGATAGCAACTGATTTATCAAATTAGGTGTTTTGGAATAGTATGTTGCATCCTATGGCTGGCAACTGATTCCCATCAATAATTTTTTGACCTTCTAATTGGCCCCGTTATGGAATAGTATGTTGCACTGTATGGCTGGCAACTGATTTGCCAAATTAGGTGTTTAACGTTGTTTAAATTGATGACTTTACAGGAAGCACGTGCTTATGCAGAGGAGAATGGCCTTTTCTTCATGGAAACCTCAGCTAAAACTGCTCTTAATGTCAATGAGATGTTCTATGAGATAGGTATATTTTATTATAAGCCAAGTTACTCCAAATATTTGGCTCATATTATGTGCACTACTAGTTCCTGTGTTATGCTTGTGGAATAGATTGGCAGTTCACCTTTTCCTGTAATTTAGCAGAGGTGAACCCTTTTGAATTGAGGAGATGAAATGTGTTTGCAAAATAAGTAATTTGATGGAAAACTGGAGTTATTTTCTCTAATTTGTTCCATGAAAATTAATTATCGTGTTGAACTTCTTTAAAGTAAGAAAATTTCCATTTTGTTTATCTTATTAAAGTGGCAATTCAAACTTAAGAACTGGTCACTATTGTTATTTCCTCTAGTCTGGTCTCTTTGGAAATATTTTGTTTGCGTGTGGTATCTGATCATGGAATCCACCATTATTTTAAACAGCTAAACGACTTCCGCGAGCTCAGCCCCCTCAGAATCCAGCAGGCATGGTTCTAGTTGATAGACCTACAGAAGGAAACAGAGCTGCTGGCTCATGCTGTTCGTAAGTGCGTGCTCTTCATAGGTGTGCAGATTGCAATTAATATTATAAATAAGTTGATTTTTACATCTTTAAATACGAAATTGTCACTTCTTATTTGGATCATGAGAACTTTTTATGTGTTTGGATGTTGACTGCCTTGTTAATTTCTGAGCATCATACTCTAAAAAGTTTCGTAATTAGTAATCTTTCTGACCTTTTCTGCGACCTCTACTTGGTACTTTTATTCTGAATAACTTGGTTCAAAATTTCCAATTTATGTAATTTTAGTAGTTTTTTATACAGGTTTCTCATTTCTTCTGGCTTCTTTTCTGGGGTTCCCTTTTGCTTGTTCATTTTGTGCTTTAGTTAGATATGTTGTTTCTATATGGCACAAATCTGTACCTTAGCCGTCCAGTTTGCCGTGTTTGATGAACACTTAATGTAGTCTAAATGTCCAGTAACTTCAAGTCAAAATTGTCACATATATAGGTAACTTGGAGCAGGGAAACCTTCTGGAAGTAGAAGTCTGATTGCAAGAAGCCCCAGAAGTTACTCTGAAACTGGATGGAAGGATGTCATGTGTGAAGGTGATGAGTTTTCCTCTTGCACGATTTGTAAATTGGATATATGCCATTATTTGTCTCTGTAGAAGCACTTTGTGATGCTTGATTTCAATATCTTCCCTGTACGATATGATAAATTTGTGATCAAAGCTAGTGTACCTTCCGAATAAGCACCTCTATATATAACGTTTGTTGTGTTTGGTACTTTCTGGCTTCAGCCTCCAAGCTCCATTAAAATCCAAAGCCATATGATTTTGGGTTCTTTCTGGATTTTGTTCCGAAGTGCCAAAATCGTTCCCTTTTAATCCTTGTGAACTGGACGTTATGGAATTGTTACTTCACGCATTTAATCCACCGAATTGACAAAAATTCCAGTAGTTATCAAAATAATTAAATAGATTTAACCAAAATGCCCTTCAAAAAAATAAGATCCTCGAACCATTTTTTTTGGAAGTTAATCGTACATTGGCAATGCACTACCACGCATACGATACACTACAAGTACAGGTCCACATCGATGGCAAAGTAAATGATACAGACACGAAAGTACGAATACAAATAAGAAACACAATAAGAAAACGCATACTCGTGTTCTCGAATCTTCTAACGAAAATGAATAATGCTGAACATTACAAAGCACGATTGGTGGCTAACGGTTACTGAAACGAGTCAAGGTGACCGTACGTGGGTCAAACATCGACCTTAATCCCAGCGACGACTTGAGGACAATTCGAGTTCAAATAGAGGAGAATAATGTTATCCTCAAGCGGGGAAGCGGAATAAGAAAGCTCCACATACATTGGGTCACTTTGCTCAAGACAAGATCATCAGCCTAAGAGGTAAGCTCCTCAAACAAAACCCATTCCATCATAGGCCCAACTCGTGTGCTACATCAAGGCCGACGGCAATCAGACTCGTTAGGGTTAAATTCTTATAATATTTATCATCTTTATTATTAGGATAAAAAAGGCGATTAAGAAAATTATATCTTTAAGGATTCTTTGCTCCTCAATAAGATTATAAGCACAATATTATATTAGATTTAAGTAGCCAAATCTATCATTTTGTAAAGGATAGGGCGACCAAACCTAGAGATCCTAGGGTTTCATTTATCTAATTAAGCACTTCCATTCATTCAATAAAATTAAGTTGAATTTAATTTCAATAAGATCAGATTGAATTTAATTGAGGAGCACTTGGTCAAGTGTTCTTCGATTCCAACAAAAAACCCTAGCTCTCAATCTTATATTCAAAGTCTTCCACCAAACCATCCCAAAACGGTCACAAACACAAACACAAACCCTAACAACCCAGAAAAGGACTCTATACCCCGGGCACCGAGCACCGGCATCCAACACCTAAGAAAACAGTACCGGAGTCCCCAGGCTCAGGCGAGCACTGGCTCCCTGGTTCCCGGGCACCCTGCATGCAAGCGCCGATGAGTTACTTTCTAAGCACCGTCGAGAACCTTGCGACTTTTGCCAAGCATTGCTAAGCGTTTTCCGAGCACTCTGGTGAGACCTATCGATATAGCCTCTCCACGAGTCGATTCGAAGACTTGGAAATGTTGCCTTATTGTAGAGCTTATGCATTCACGCCCCTAGCTATTTGTCTTATTGATTAAACATGTGGGTAAGCCTTTCATAATCAAGAAAAATAACAGCAAAAACAAGATTGGGCCACAAACTCAACGTAGTGATCTTGATATGAGCCCACAGGCGAAGGATCGTGATTAGCCATGTATCAGTTACAATCAAGTCAAAGATAGGGATTACAAAGAAAATTTTTCCCCTCTTGCAAAGTTTTCTATGGTAAGGATCTTACTAAGGTAAGGATCTTACTAACTATTACATCAGTTCGACATTGGCATTTGCATTAATTAGATTTAAATAATGCATTCTTACATGGATATATAGAAGAAGAGGTCTATATGTCACTTCCACCCGGTTATGATGGTGCTGAGTCGGGTCAAGTTTGCAAGCTGAATAGGTCGATTTATGGCCTCAAGCAAGCTAGTTGACAATGGAACTTTGAGTTAACCAAGCATCTCACATCTCTAGGGTTTGCTGAAGGGTTAAAAAAGTACAATGGCTCTCGTTTATGTCAACGACATGCTGTTGATAGGGAATGATGAATCCTAATGTGCGCCTATTTTACCATGTTTAGTATCTACTTTTATTTTGATTTCTGTTTATATTTTATGCTTCGGGGTTAGGAAAGTAGAGAATTTGTGTAGTTTGAGCTTATTTGCAAGAAATAGAGATCTACACAAGTTTTAGTTTGATTTCGCAGGAATCGGAGACATCTCAGAGCAATTTGGAGAAGGAACCAAGCTGATGATTCACTCGATGTCTAGTGGAAGTGACTCGACATCTACTGGAGTGAAGCTGAAATTTGGCCAAGTGTTGGGCAGAGCAAGCTACTGAGATCCCACTCGACATCTACTGAAGTTCACTCGATGTCGAGTGAAAAAAAGCCACACTTGGAGCCAAGGAAGAGAAGCCACTCAAGATCCACAAGATGACTCGATATCGACTGGACACCACTCGATGTCGAGTGAAACCCTAAGGGGCCGAGACTCGTTTTTAAAGTTCGACTTGAAGGGAGATTGCTTAATTATGAAGAGACGATCTTTTAGCCTTCCTTATGAACATCTATCCTTATGGGTTAAACTCCATTTACCATAGAGAACTTTTATTTGTTAATGTTATTTTAATTAGGAAGTTTTTTTTTTTTTTTTTTTGGTGCTAGGAAGTTTTATCTTTTGTAATTAGGATAAATTTCTTTCCTTGGCTTAGCAAGGATTGATCTACTATAAATAAAGGCAATATGCCTAGGTTTTAATCATCCAATTCCACAAGCAATTGTGCACCCTAGAATAGTTTGAGAGAAAGAGGAGTCCGAGTGGAGAGAGAGTTTGGAGTGTTCGGTTGTAATCTTTCGACAATTTCAATTCAAGTTTGTTTCTTTATGTTGATGATGATGTCTATGATGATGAGACGTGAGTAGTTGTCCCACTTCTACCATGTAAGTATACTTAATTTATGATATGTCTGTGATTTTCATCTATCTATCTATCTATCTATCTATATGCTTAAATCCGATGCGAAAGTAGTGGACGATTCCATATTTATGATATTGAAATGAGAGTGAATTTATTATGAGCTTGGATAGTAATTAGGTTTCACTTACGAGAGTCGGTTAAACCTAATTATGAAAAGGATAGAAACAATACATTAGAATTTTATGCGAGAACCTCTATATTCCTACTTGTTGATGACGAGAGTTGTCTATTTCGATGAAAAGCATATATCTTTCATGATTCGAGTATGTTGCTTGCATGGTTATTGTCGTGGTAATTTCCTTGCCTTAGGAGCTTTTATTTTATTGATAACAAAAACCCTTTGATATTTCTGTTCACCATTCGCATCCATTCTTACATTCTTCGGTCGTTCTTTGCCGACGTTTTTATTTCTGTTTTATGTAATTTTCCTCGACATCGACTGCTCTTCAGTCGATATCGAGTGGACTGACCCGATATCGAGTGCCTTTGCTCGACGTCGAGTTTTGTTTTTGTTCTTGCATGTTAGCACTAGAGATCGACTGCCACAACCGACATCGGTTGGATCTCAGTCGACGTCGAATAACTTCTGGTCGACACCAAGAGCTGTTTTCAAGACTAATTAGGCGAGTGCTGACACGCTTCCTCGTGGATCGATCCTGACTCCCTACAACTACACCGGGAGGAAGTCTTGTAATTTATTTGCGTGGACCGTGGTTTGGTTTGCTTATATATTCATATTTGCTTAATCAATTCTTCCTCCTGAAAAATCCACCATCGTATTGGTCAAGCAGTCTCTTGATAGAGCGTTCACTATTAAGGATTTAAGTTTTGCTCGCTATTTCCTTGGTATGGAAATCTCTCGATCAGACAAAGGCATTCGATTAAATCAACGGAAGTATATGGTTGATTTACTGTCTAACACTACTATGATGAATTGCAAGTCAAGCAAGTTTCCTATGCGACGGAATTTACACCTCAATACTCATGATGGATTTGTTTTGGAAATCGTATCCTTGATTAGTTGGTCGTTTTTTGTATCTCATACCCACGAGGCCCGACATTGCTTATGCAGTTCAGCAACTTACATAGTTCATGGCTACTCCCCATACTCCTCATATGCGTCACTAGTACAGAATTGTCGGTTAATACCGGTTATTTACTAAACCGAATACCGGTTATTGGTCCGGTATTAACGGCGACGGTATTAACTTGGTCAATACCATTTTTTGTGTAACCAATATTAATTTTATCGGTTACCGGTTATTTCATGAAAACCAGTATTCACGTTTGAACAAAAAATTTAATACCGGTTTTTTTTACATAACCGGTATTAATCTTTCCATAATTTTTTTCAAAAAAGCTTCAGGAACACCAGTTATAATTGGTATCCCATTACTCTGTTGTACACTTTATTTAACCAATACGTTAAACAATACACTGTTGTACACTTGTACATCA
Source organism: Persicaria tinctoria (assembly GCA_037127255.1). NCBI lineage: Eukaryota > Viridiplantae > Streptophyta > Magnoliopsida > Caryophyllales > Polygonaceae > Persicaria > Persicaria tinctoria. Next base: position 34,707,600 of record JBANSL010000020.1, read on the forward strand.
ACCAAATTCACTCATTCGTATCCTAAATGCAACTTAGTTCTTACCGTACCTTAAAATAAAGAGTAAATTACACATAACCATCCATAAAATTATAAATTACACATAACCACCCATAAATTAGATTTATTTTCAAAAGACCACCCACCCATTAAATCTCCATTTGTTTTGTTTGAAAAGACTAAAATACCCCTAGTTCAAACTTATTTCTTTTGAAATGAAAGTCATTGTAAGTATTTTCCTATTTAATTTGTCATTTCACTTTAAAAAAAAAGAATTTAAACATTGTAAAACATATATAAATGTCCGAATCAATATATATGCATCAAATTTTTAATGTGAAGAGTAGAGATTTGTAATGGCTCTTGTTGGTCTCATCTTCTTCAAATGTTGAATATGTAAATAGGCTCTAAAATAAACTCAAATTATTACTTCATCGGTTTGGAAAAATACGTTGTTTAATATTTACACACGTTTTAGGATAATAAAATTATAATCCCTCCGTTTCTAAACAAGTGAGTTTTTACTATTCAATATTCATGCATGCATTTTAAGGTGATAAAAATAATATAAAATATTAATTTTTTTAATATTTTTTTTATAAACTCATACTTATTAGTAATAAGTATAATATTATTAAAAAAAATTAATTAAAATTTTAATATTTTATATAGTTCTTACCCTCATAGAAATACGTGTTTAACTTTAAAAAGTCACTTATTTGAAAACGGAGGGAGTATCAAATATCCATTTTTTATATAAAAAAAATAACAATTTCGTACTTATTTACTGTAACTATGAAATTATTAAAAGATGAATATTTTATGCAGTTTTTATCTTCCTAAACAAGCGTGCATGCATATTTTTTGTCGAACGGAGGGAATAATTAGAAAACCCCAAATTATTACTTTTAAAACCCCAAATTGTTACTTTTAAAAACTAAGATATGGGGGTATTTTCCTTTTTACAAATGGACATTTAACAAATGGGTGGTCTTTTGAAAACAAATATAGTTTATGGGTGGTTTTATGTAATTTATAATTTTATGGGTGGTTATGTGAAAACAAACCTAATTTATGGGTGGTTATGTGTAATTTACCCTAAAATAAAAGAATGAGAAAAGAAAGAAAATAAAAGAGGTGATTATAATATGTAAGCCTCCAAAACAGTTGTAGTTTTCAGGTGGAGGAAGACTCAGCCAGAGACCCACGTTCAAACATTTTCCAAAGAGAAAGGCGTTCAATTGACACGAATCTCTGCAATACATAACACATATCATTGATCAAATACACTTTGATAGATCCTAATAAACCTTGGTACAATAATAGACCATATAAAACTACTAGAAAATTAGTATAATTGACGAAGATATTTCATAAACCATCATATCTAAAAGCTCCAGCCAGCAGTAGGTCTTTCGCCTTCTCTAGTCCATATTTATGCTTCCAGTCAGTTGCTTCAGCTAGAGAAGAAGCCTTTTCCTTCTATCACCCGTCTCAAGGGCTTTGTAACAACATCAATGCATTAAAAATAGTATTAAGCTAAATAATATACAGGATGTGAGCCTTCTGGCCCTAATCAAGCAAGGGAAAAAGAACAGAGCACATAAGAAGCAACTAAAAGAGCCTTGAAAGAGAGAAAAATATTTTTAAAGCTTATGGAGATCGAAGGAAAAAGAGAGATGTGGTAATTTACATCTTAAATACCATTATGAACAAAGATTATTTGGCACGAATACTCTAACAAGGAAAATCCTAAAAAGAGAGAAATGGAGTAATGTACGTAGCACAACTTATAAGACTCAAAACGCATCCACTATCAATAGTTGGAAAGGTGATCATAAGGGACGCTAATGGAACATTGATCAACAATAAAAAATGAAATCCGAAGCTTGGGTAGACATTGAAGAGAAACAATTGTGAATACACGACGCAATTTCAATAGAAAATTCACAAATCTAAAAACTCGAGGTCTCATAGCAAAATAAGCATTGTATATGTAGGGAAGAAGCATACCGTGGTTGAAGATGTCTCATGAAAGTGGGCTCATCTGAGTTGTGTTGCAAGACAGAAATTGAAAAATGGATTAAGAATAAACTGATTTAGGAAAATAATTCGAGTTGTTGAGTTATAAGCTGAGTTAGGATATAAGGTAACATGTGTGCTTGTATTGTATCATTAATTTCTCCCTTTCATGCTGTTTTTTTTTAATGTAGTGGTCTACTTTATAGTTTCTACACTGGACAAGTTATATAGGCTAAAATGTATTCATCTAATACCAGTAATATGATATGTTTTTTTTTATCGGTTGTGAATTTCGTAATTCCTTGGTCTAGCTACAATGTTGAAGTTAAAGCTAGCCTGCAAAACTTAATCAATGATAGCTTGAACTTCCATGATCAAATTTCAGTATGTGTGAGCTAGAAATTATCCAGAGGTGGTCACCCTTCTTATTAGTTATCTACTTATCTAGAAATTATCGTGTGCAAGGCTTTAGCCTTTTGGCAAGAGAGAGCAGCTTTCCGCTGTGGCTCTTCTAGAGTTGCTCCCTTATGCAGCCCTATGGTATTTACATCAATACCGTTCCCATAAGATCAGGTTCAAGTTCAATGTTTAATTCATGCTCCCTCTAGTATGGATTATTAAAAAAAAAAAGAGACCTCGGTTCACAAACTCAACGCTCAGCATGTATAGAAGACAAAGAGCATGAAAATTATAATAACTGAGCAACAAGTAACATGAGCATTGAAATATAATAACTACGCTATGCAAAATCACAATATCAGATGTCAACACTTGGCAACTACTTGAAATTTTCAAGATACAAGCCACTTTTAGAGGTTCTGAAACTAAAAAAAAAAAAAACAGTAAGCAAGAAACAAAGCATCTTGTTAGGGATTTAGTGGTAATAAGAACCACGAGCGCGCAGCGGAAGAACGGAATCACACAATAGAGAGAGTAAGGCAAGATAGAACACACAAATTTAACGTGGGAAACCCGAGTACCGGGAGGAAAACCCACGGGCGGCAAGAGCCAATAAAATCCACTATATAACGAAAAGAGTACAAAGAACCTTGTAGGATAGTACAAGGTAGTGGAAAGACTCTTAATACAAGTAGTGGATGTGGGATGAAGGCTTTGTGTGTATAAGGCTTTGGGTGGGTAGTTTTTGTGGATGGTTTGGGTGGATGGAGATGGTGCCTATTTATAGGCCTCAAACCAAGATGGTTGAATGATCTAGAATTCTCCAATTTGGATGGGATTAAAGGAGAATTCTAGAGAAGTAAAGAAGATGGACAAAGAGAGGAGAATTCTAGAGAATTGTGGGAAGATATGTCGAACTTTGGAGAAGTTGACTCCTTTTTGTTTGCGAAAGACACAATGGTCACATAAGTTGATCTTGCAACAGGTATGATTACCCAAGGAACCTCTCTTTGAGAACAAGTGCATGCCTTTCTCACGAATGTGGCTAGAACGTGCATGCCACCTTTGAGCATCATCATGATGAGAGGTAGAAGATGAGGTAACAAAAGCTGAACCTGCAACAGTAGCACCTTCCAGCACATATAATTTACCAATACGGTTAGCTTTCAACAAAACCTGAGAGCCACGAGAAACTTTCAATACTCCGCCTTCACTTGAGTACTTGCACCCATGAGATTCAAGGGTGCCTAACGAAATCAAGTTTTGTCTCATCATTGGGATGTGTCTAACACCGGTCAATGACCGAATAGTACCATCATGAGTTTTAATCTTGATAGTACCTTTCCCGACAACCTTGCAAGGAGTGTCATTTCCAAGCAAGACAGATCCACCATCAACAGCCTCATAAGAAGAGAACCAATCTCTATGTGGACTGTTGTGAGCTAAATCTTCCATATTTTACAATAACTTTAATATCATTTTCTGCATACTGTGCATACATTTGGGTTAGATAGTACAAAATCTATGTAGTTTATGTTTATTTTCCAAATTATGGAATCTACACCAGTTTCTGTTTAAAATCGCAGAATTCGAGATGTTTTACAGCAATTCTAAGGAAGGTCAGAAAAGCTCGGAAAACAACTACAGAAGTCCAGAATCCGAGAGTACAGAACCAGGACAAACCAAGCTAGAGCCAGGGCTACTCTATGTCGAGTACATCTTACTCGATGTCGAGTAGAGAGCCCAGGCGAACTTGGTCGACAAAGCCTGGTCGAGAAAACCGAGCCAGACCAACCCAGCTCCGGAGCCCTACTCGATCTCGACGAGCACTAGTCGAGATCGATGACACCTCAGCGCCACACCCAGAGTCGACGAGATGAGGAGCTGATCGACAAGTCGAGGACGAGGACGAGGACGACCAGGCAGCATTCGCTGCCAGCGACTAGACTCGCTGTAGCGAGCCACTCGCTGCCGCGGAAATCCTCGCTGCCAGCGGGATGCACCAAGACAACGGAGCTCCCCGACTCGCTCTAGTGGAAAGGAAGTACCCTAGTCGACCTCGATGAGCCCTAGTCGAGATCGACGACGCCCAGGAGCCCAGATCCGAGCTTGTCGAGCAGAGTCACCCGAGAAGACCTAGTCGATGAACATGCCTACTCGATGTCGACGAACCCTTGTCGAGATCGACTAGACTCGTGAGCCAAGTCCGAGCCACATCGAGCACCAGCTAGCCGAGACGACGAAGCTGAGCCAGTCGACAACACTCCTACTCGATATCGACAAGACCCTTTCGACATCGACGACGATTCCAGAAGCTGTGTGACGTGGCTTGACGAATCCTACTCGGTGTGGGATTACTTGGGCTCGAAGATTGCCGATTCTATCCAAAATCATCAAGACACATCATGGAAGAGGAGATCTATCCACTTTAAGACATTTAGATATATTTAGATTTAATTTCCTTATTGCTTTTATTTATCATTAAGCATTTTAGATATAGTTTTAGATATAGATATAGATATTCTATCCTTGATTAGCAAGGATTAGAAGGCTATAAATAAAGCCCATGGGGCTCAGTTTTATTCATTCAATTCTAGAGAGGGAAGTAAGTAGGAGAAGTAGAGGGAGAGAGTGAGCGGCCGATTGGAGTTGTGAAGCGAGAGCGGAATTGGCTTCAGGCGGTTGTAAACTTTGGTTTATTTCAATGCAAGTAGTTTTCTTTCAATCAATGTCTGAGTTTGCGATGAAGCGCGAGTAGTCCACCCACTTCTAGGGTTGGGGCGAGCCCGATGATAGCCATGCATAATTGAGGTAAAGATCCGACCTTTATCATGTTTTGAGCATTTTCCTACTTGTTTATGTGTTTATTACCCGTCTAATGGAGATCCATGCTAACAACTTGGATTATAAACATAAAATCGGTAGAGACAATTAGGGTTTCTTGAAAGAATTGTCTAATTGTTGGAAATGGCGAAAGCTTAGTCCTTTGATGCGATTTACATGATAATTTATTTGGTTCTGCCTTATGCATGCTTGGTTATCACTGTTGCAAACCCCAATCTTGGAAGTCTTTTACATTAAGTTTATTTCGAGAGTCCCAAAGCATTTGCCTTTACTTTATTTCTTTGTTTCGTTTTATTCTCTGTCTACTCAATCTCGACCAAGCCTGGTCGACCTCGAGTTACTGATCTTCGATCTAGCATCGCTGTAGCTTAATTGTGCAGGTACTCGACAAGACAAGACGAAGTCGACGAGGACTCTACTCGATATTGAGTAGCCTCTAGTCGATATCGACTACACTCTGTGCTTGCTGTTGCGCTGTGTTCGACTGTCCGATCTTCTGTCGACTACCCTAGTCGAGATCGAGGACCCTGTTGTCGACGTTCGTGAGATTTCACCGCTGCCTAGGATCCGCTGACACGCTTCCTCGTGGATCGATCCTGACTTCCCACTGCTGCATCAGGAGGAGGTCTTGTAATTATTTGCAAGAGACGGAATCTGGTTTGCTGTGATTTATTTCTATTTTATTATTGCAAGTCTCGATTTCCTCATATACAACAAATTGGCGCCGTTGCAGGGGAGGCAATCATTCGCGCCTTAGGTAGTTAAGTCTCACGTTTCTTTTGAGTTACTTCGCAGGTGTATGCGTCGTTCTGGTCTACCACCTGAGTTTGACGCATTAGACGAACCAGAGCGCTACCTACACATCCACTCTAAACTCAAAAGGATAATGGCGACCGTTGAAACACAAGAGCAACTGATCGAAAGGCTTACAAGGGAACTAGCCGCAAAGGATACCACTATCGCCAATGAAAGGGCAGCGAGGGAACAAGAAGCTGAGCGCGCGAGGCAAGCAGAAGCTGAGCTTGCCCAATATCCAACTACTGCTGAGGATTATATGCATCCAGCTCTCGTCGTGCCTGAATCGGCGATTCTAATCCCTGATAACTCCTTTGAAATTCGCACTCAATTTTTGATAGAGCTTAAAAATAATGCTTTTTATGGCAAATTTAATGAGTGCCCACTTGAACATATTACTAACTTTCATGATATGTGTGGTACTCTTGCTGAAGGTACAACTCTGGAATATGTCAAGATGAAATCTTTTCGCTGGTCGCTCGCTGGACCTGCACTGAAGTGGCTTGAAGGGCTGAAGCCGAGATCTCTCACCACCTGGGCCCAAGTAGAGCAAGAGTTCCTGAACAAATACTTCCCACCCGCCAAAACAGCACTTCTCCGTCAGAAAATCACCGCCTTCAAACAGAAGCAAGGGGAATCGCTGGCAAAGGCATGAGAACGCTACAAAGAACTGCTGCGATCTTGCCCTACTCATGGACAGCCACCCTACGTCATTCAGGAGATCTTCTTCAACTCTCTTGATCAAATCACTAAGGATAGGATCAACCCCTATACTCGCTATGAGTATCTGACGATGCCACCAAGCGACGCATGGGGTGTGCTAGAAAAGCTCACTAACTACGACAACAAATATGGGGCTCCTATAAACTATGAGGAGAACTCCTACGCCAGGCCAGCACCATCAATGCCACTCTATGAGCCAGCAAAGAAGATTGACCCAGATGTCAGGGAGCAGTTCTACAGAGACCAGAGTCGCAAGCTCCTCAAGCAAGTCAAATACCTATCTGTCAATCAGCCTTGCATCGAATGCGGATCGCAGAGGCACACCACTACTGAGTGCCCACACACCGAGCAAGTCAGGATGGTAGAAACACATAAGGAGGCAGCCTACGCTGGGGGTCCAAATCGACACATGGGAGATCAAAGGTTCTATCAACCACAATGGAACCAAGGTCCTCCTAGGAATCCCCCACCATACAGAGCTCTAGGACATCCAGAGAGGGATCAAAAGAAGGATGATCTGCAGCTGATCCTTGAGGAGATGCGTCGGAATCAGGGCACCATCAACAACCAATTCCAGAACATCACCACAAAATTTGGAGAATTAGACATCTGGAAAAGGGGAATAGAGACGCAGATGGGTCAGATTGCTGCACAGATCCCACGACCATCCGGACAACTCCCTGGGCAAACAGAACCAAATCCTAAAGGGAAGACCGGACACGTCGCAGCTATCAAATTGAGGAGTGGACATCAATTACACGAGCCAGAGGTCGGAAAACAACAAAGCAAGGCAGAGCAGCAACTCGATCTCGAGGAGGGTGTACTCGATGTTGACAAGCCGCTACTCGACACGGACCAGAAGCTGAGCTCGGACTCCGCTGCGCAGACCAGCAACTCCAGGTCGACCACCCTACTCGATGTCGAGGAGCCCGTGGTCGAGGTCGAGGAGCAGCGTCTGGCCGACGTCGACGACTCTGCAGCACCTCCAACAGCTAATCAGGCTCCGAAACTGAAAAAGCCACTGCCTTTCCCTTCAAAAGCACAGAAAGATCCCACTGCAGGTAGGTTTACCAGATTTGTTAATATGCTGCAAGAACTGAATATTTCTATTCCTTTTACAGAAGCCCTGCAAGAGATGCCTGGATATGTCAGATTTCTCAAGGAAATCCTAAGCAAGAAGCGATCCATCTCAGAGATCGCAGACGAATGCAAAGTACTCCACTTCCCTGAAAAGAGACCTGACCCTGGTAAGTTTTCTGTTACTGTGGGTTTTGGACAATATAAATATGAGTCTCTATGTGATTTAGGAGCAAGTGTGAGCATCATGCCTTTATCAATCTGGCGGAAAGTAAAGATAGGATGCATAGAACCTGTGGATGCCAAGCTATACATGGCAAACAATACAGTAGTCATCCCTACAGGTATAGTTGAGAACGTCCCTGTCCAGGTTGGTAAATTCTTTGTTCCAGCTGATTTTCTTATCATTGACTGTGCTGAAGATCCTACTAGCCCTATTATTCTTGGTAGACCATTCTTAGCTACTGCAGATGCCAAAATAAGTGTCAAGAATAGATCGTTCACCTTCACCATAGGCGATGAGGTTTTGGATTTCTCTTTTGGCCCTGCAAAAGAGGAAATTTCATGGCTGGAGGTGAAAAGCATCAGCAACCACGGGACCAAGCAAGCAGCAGGGGAAGGTGCTGACGCTTTACTCGAGATCGACAAGACCAACTCGATCTTGACAAGGGACGTACTCGATGTCGACAAGCCTTTGTCGATCTCGACAACCACTGCAGAGCCAGAAACTTGCCAAGAGCCTAAGTATGGGGTCCCTGTACTCGAAGTCGACCAGCTGTACTCGATATCGACTAGCCCCAAGCCCAAAGATTCTTGTTTTGGGTCCGAAAAGGTAAGTTCAGGTATGAATCCTACTCCTCCTCAGTCCATAAAGAAAATTATCAATGATTTAAGGGGAGATAAGACACCGTGGCAAGAGAATCTGCGAAAACTGAGAGCTGGAAGGAAGAAGAAGAAAGAGAAGGGAGATGATGCAAGCAACAACCTGTCAGCTGAGCTTGCATACTACCATCAGGACCTAGATGATCCAGGAGAAGGGCCAAGCATGAGCGGGCCCCACAATAAGGGTCCTTGAGCGCAGAAGGAGAAGTCGGCCTAGCGACTCTAAAATCTAGAGCATGTATATAAAACTTTATGAATTTTTGGGACTTTTGAACTCTTTTGTTTTTGGTTTTTGTTTTTAGGGTTTTATGTCTTTTAGAATGTTTTATGTGGATAGTCTTGTTTTGTGTGCAATCTAACACTTTTAGGTCGGCTAGCATAAAAGGATCGCGAAGAGTGGAATAAAAAGTCCCTGAAAAACAGTCAAAATCGACGAAGGCCAAGTCGACGGCGACAAGGAGGAGCAGCCTAGAAGTTACTCGACCTCGAGTAGACGTACTCGACATCGACCAGCCAGACGCTCCTCGACTTCAGATTCCACCAGACGCTGAGAGCCTACTCGATATCGAGTACTGTACTCGATATCGACAAGAACTGTTACTCGACCTGCCCATATCCGCCTTCCTCGATATTTTATCCTGTGAGTTCCTTCCTTTACTCTTGTTTTTATTTGATTTTATACAGTGGGGACACTGAAATGTTTAAGTATGGGGTGGGGGAAGGGCTTACTTTATGCATATTTTCCATATTTGACATTATTTGTGCATGTTTAGAATTTATTTCTTTGAGTTGCTACATGGCTATTTTGGAATGCATTATTGATTTATGTGCTTATATGCATGATTTCCAAAAGTTTGAAAAATGACCCCCATTGAAAATTTTGAATAATGTCATGGAAGCTTATATTGGACTCGACGATGCAAAATTGGATTCATTAGAGATATAACATGAAATTGCCTAGTAAAGGGAAGTCATAATGAAGTGCATATTTTCATAAAAACCATAGAAGGAGGTAAAATTTGAAGTTGCTTTTGACATGTTGCATGATAAGATGATAGAGGACTTTATATTTCCATATAATGCTCATTGTTTGAAATCCTAGCCTTACCTATGCTTATGCATCACAAAAGCCATATTATGCCTTATTTCAATTATTGCTCCACATGACCTAAATATTTGCCATTCTTTACCTTATCCGGGGATTATGTTAAGAATGATGTTACATTATGGAGATTATCATATGGTGTTGTGATTATTATCATTATTGGAGTTTGGAAGGGAATTATTTGAAGTATATGGAAAATTTAATGAGTGAAAGAAAATCCAATCACCTCAGGAGATAAAGGTAGATTGGCCCTGCTCTCTGAGATAATAGTTTGGAGAGATGGGACACATTGTGAGGAGTCCAAAGCACTAAGTATCCGGGGCCATTCATGACACCCATGTTTGCGACTCGCGAGAAGGCAATGCTGAGATCAGAGAGGTAAAAGCATTATTGTTGATAAAAGCATTATGAAAGGTGATGAATATTATGGAGAAGGAATGTGGAAATTCAATTTGGAAATACTCCATTTCCCCGGATCATTAGCACCACATTGCCAGAAATTGCCCACCTTTTAGCCTTTTACCAAATCTACTCCTTATTTGAGCTTAAATTGAAGTCCTCTTGATTATCAATGCTTTGTCACTTATGAATGTTTTTTGCATAAACCTCCTTTTGTGAGTAGATGTTGCTTTGATATAATTGCACATGCATGGATTTGTGGCGTTAGTACCTCTTCGAGGATGGTAATTGGCTGCTGGGTTATATAAGAATGAATCTAATATGTTGAGAGTTTTGGTTTCTTTCCCTGAATGACAAATAAAAGTATTGCTTGAGGACAAGCAAGCTTAAGTATGGGGTGTTTGTTGTGAGCTAAATCTGCCATATTTTACAGTAACTTTAATATCATTTTCTGCATACTGTGCATACATTTGGGTTAGATAGTACAGAATCTATGTAGTTTATGTTTATTTGCCAAATTATGGAATCTACACCAGTTTCTGTTTCAAATCGCAAAATTCAAGACGTTTTACAGCAATTCTAAGAAAGGTCAGAAAAGCTCGGAAAACAACTACAGAAGTCCAGAATCCGAGAGTACAGAACCAGGACAAACCAAGCTAGAGCCAGGGCTACTCTATGTCGAGTACATCTTACTCGATGTCGAGTAGAGAGCCCAGGCGGACTTGGTCGACAAAGCCTGGTCGAGAAAGCCGAGCCAGACCAACCCAGCTCCGGAGCCCTACTCGATCTCGACGAGCACTAGTCGAGATCGATGACACCTCAGCGCCACACCCAGAGTCGACGAGATGAGGAGCTGATCGACAAGTCGAGGACGAGGACGAGGACGACCAGGCAGCATTCGCTGCTAGCGACTAGACTCGCTGCAGCGAGCCACTCGCTGCCGCGGAAATCCTCGCTGCCAGCGGGATGCACCAAGACAACGGAGCTCGCCGACTCGCTCTAGCGGAAAGGAAGTACCCTAGTCGACCTCGATGAGCCCTAGTCGAGATCGACGACGCCCAGGAGCCCAGATCCGAGCTTGTCGAGCAGAGTCACCCGAGAAGACCTAGTCGATGAACATGCCTACTCGATGTCGACGAACCCTTGTCGAGATCGACTAGACCCGTGAGCCAAGTCCGAGCCACATCGAGCACCAGCTAGCCGAGACGACGAAGCTGAGCCAGTCGACAACACTCCTACTCGATATCGACAAGACCCTTTCGACATCGACGACGATTCCAGAAGCTGTGTGACGTGGCTTGACGAATCCTACTCGGTGTGGGATTACTTAGGCTCGAAGATTGCCGATTCTATCCAAAATCATCAAGACACATCATGGAAGAGGAGATCTATCCACTTTAAGACATTTAGATATATTTAGATTTAATTTCCTTATTGCTTTTATTTATCATTAAGCATTTTAGATATAGTTTTAGATATAGATATAGATATTCTATCCTTGATTAGCAAGGATTAGAAGGCTATAAATAAAGCCCATGGGGCTCAGTTTTATTCATTCAATTCTAGAGAGGGAAGTAAGTAGGAGAAGTAGAGGGAGAGAGTGAGCGGCCGATTGGAGTTGTGAAGCGAGAGCGGAATTGGCTTCAGGCGGTTGTAAACTTTGGTTTATTTCAATGCAAGTAGTTTTCTTTCAATCAATGTCTGAGTTTGCGATGAAGCGCGAGTAGTCCACCCACTTCTAGGGTTGGAGCGAGCCCGACGATAGCCATGCATAATTGAGGTAAAGATCCGACCTTTATCATGTTTTGAGCATTTTCCTACTTGTTTATGTGTTTATTACCCGTCTAATGGAGATCCATGCTAACAACTTGGATTATAAACATAAAATCGGTAGAGACAATTAGGGTTTCTTGAAAGAGTTGTCTAATTGTTGGAAAAGGCGAAAGCTTAGTCCTTTGATGCGATTTACATGATAATTTGTTTGGTTCTGCCTTATGCATGCTTGGTTATCATTGTTGCAAACCCCAATCTTGGAAGTCTTTTACATTAAGTTTATTTCGAGAGTCCCAAAGCATTTGCCTTTACTTTATTTCTTTGTTTCGTTTTATTCTCTGTCTACTCAATCTCGACCAAGCCTGGTCGACCTCGAGTTACTGATCTTCGATCTAGCATCGCTGTAGCTTAATTGTGCAGGTACTCGACAAGACAAGACGAAGTCGACGAGGACTCTACTCGATATTGAGTAGCCTCTAGTCGATATCGACTACACTCTGTGCTTGCTGTTGCGTTGTGTTCGACTGTCCGATCTTCTGTCGACTACCCTAGTCGAGATCGAGGACCCTGTTGTCGACGTTCGTGAGATTTCACCGCTGCCTAGGATCCGCTGACACGCTTTCTCGTGGATCGATCCTGACTTCCCACTGCTGCATCAGGATGAGGTCTTGTAATTATTTGCAAGAGACGGAATCTGGTTTGCTGTGATTTATTTCTATTTTATTATTGCAAGTCTCGATTTCCTCATATACAACAAATTGGCGCCGTTGCAGGGGAGGCAATCATTCGCGCCTTAGGTAGTTAAGTCTCACGTTTCTTTTGAGTTACTTCGCAGGTGTATGCGTCGTTCTGGTCTACCACCTGAGTTTGACGCCTTAGACGAACCAGAGCGCTACCTACACATCCACTCTAAACTCAAAAGGATAATGGCGACCGTTGAAACACAAGAGCAACTGATCGAAAGGCTTACAAGGGAACTAGCCGCAAAGGATACCACTATCGCCAATGAAAGGGCAGCGAGGGAACAAGAAGCTGAGCGCGCGAGGCAAGCAGAAGCTGAGCTTGCCCAATATCCAACTACTGCTGAGGATTATATGCATCCAGCTCTCGTCGTGCCTGAATCGGCGATCCTAATCCCTGATAACTCCTTTGAAATTCGCACTCAATTTTTGATAGAGCTTAAAAATAATGCTTTTTATGGCAAATTTAATGAGTGCCCACTTGAACATATTACTAAATTTCATGATATGTGTGGTACTCTTGCTGAAGGTACAACTCTGGAATATGTCAAGATGAAATCTTTTCGCTGGTCGCTCGCTGGACCTGCACTGAAGTGGCTTGAAGGGCTGAAGCCGAGATCTCTCACCACCTGGGCCCAAGTAGAGCAAGAGTTCCTGAACAAATACTTCCCACCCGCCAAAACAGCACTTCTCCGTCAGAAAATCACCGCCTTCAAACAGAAGAAAGGGGAACCGCTGGCAAAGGCATGAGAACGCTACAAAGAACTGCTGCGATCTTGCCCTACTCATGGACATCCACCCTACGTCATTCAGGAGATCTTCTTCAACTCTCTTGATCAAATCACTAAGGATAGGATCAACCCCTATACTCGCTATGAGTATCTGACGATGCCACCAAGCGACGCATGAGGTGTGCTAGAAAAGCTCACTAACTACAACAACAAATATGGGGCTCCTATAAACTATGAGGAGAACTCCTACGCCAGGCCAGCACCATCAATGCCACTCTATGAGCCAGCAAAGAAGATTGACCCAGATGTCAGGGAGCAGTTCTACAGAGACCAGAGTCGCAAGCTCCTCAAGCAAGTCAAATACCTATCTGTCAATCAGCCTTGCATCGAATGCGGATCGCAGAGGCACACCACTACTGAGTGCCCACACACCGAGCAAGTCAGGATGGTAGAAACACATAAGGAGGCAGCCTACGCTGGGGGTCCAAATCGACACATGGGAGATCAAAGGTTCTATCAACCACAATGGAACCAAGGTCCTCCTAGGAATCCCCCACCATACAGAGCTCCAGGACATCCAGAGAGGGATCAAAAGAAGGATGATCTGCAGCTGATCCTTGAGGAGATGCGTCGGAATCAGGGCACCATCAACAACCAATTCCAGAACATCACCACAAAATTTGGAGAATTAGACATCTGGAAAAGGGGAATAGAGACGCAGATGGGTCAGATTGCTGCACAGATCCCACGACCATCCGGACAACTCCCTGGGCAAACAGAACCAAATCCTAAAGGGAAGACCGGACACGTCGCAGCTATCGAACTGAGGAGTGGACATCAATTACACGAGCCAGAGGTCGGAAAATAACAAAGCAAGGCAGAGCAGCAACTCGATCTCGAGGAGGGTGTACTCGATGTTGACAAGCCGCTACTCGACACGGACCAGAAGCTGAGCTCGGACTCCGCTGCGCAGACCAGCAACTCCAGGTCGACCACCCTACTCGATGTCGAGGAGCCCGTGGTCGAGGTCGAGGAGCAGCGTCTGGCCGACGTCGACGACTCTGCAGCACCTCCAACAGCTAATCAGGCTCCGAAACTGAAAAAGCCACTGCCTTTCCCTTCAAAAGCACAGAAAGATCCCACTGCAGGTAGGTTTACCAGATTTGTTAATATGCTGCAAGAACTGAATATTTCTATTCCTTTTACAGAAGCCCTGCAAGAGATGCCTGGATATGTCAGATTTCTCAAGGAAATCCTAAGCAAGAAGCGATCCATCTCAGAGATCGCAGACGAATGCAAAGTACTCCACTTCCCTGAAAAGAGACCTGACCCTGGTAAGTTTTCTGTTACTGTGGGTTTTGGACAATATAAATATGAGTCTCTATGTGATTTAGGAGCAAGTGTGAGCATCATGCCTTTATCAATCTGGCGGAAAGTAAAGATAGGATGCATAGAACCTGTGGATGCCAAGCTATACATGGCAAACAATACAGTAGTCATCCCTACAGGTATAGTTGAGAACGTCCCTGTCCAGGTTGGTAAATTCTTTGTTCCAGCTGATTTTCTTATCATTGACTGTGCTGAAGATCCTACTAGCCCTATTATTCTTGGTAGACCATTCTTAGCTACTGCAGATGCCAAAATAAGTGTCAAGAATAGATCGTTCACCTTCACCATAGGCGATGAGGTTTTGGATTTCTCTTTTGGCCCTGCAAAAGAGGAAATTTCATGGCTGGAGGTGAAAAGCATCAGCAACCACGGGACCAAGCAAGCAGCAGGGGAAGGTGCTGACGCTTTACTCGAGATCGACAAGACCAACTCGATCTTGACAAGGGACGTACTCGATGTCGACAAGCCTTTGTCGATCTCGACAACCACTGCAGAGCCAGAAACTTGCCAAGAGCCTAAGTATGGGGTCCCTGTACTCGAAGTCGACCAGCTGTACTCGATATCGACTAGCCCCAAGCCCAAAGATTCTTGTTTTGGGTCCGAAAAGGTAAGTTCAGGTATGAATCCTACTCCTCCTCAGTCCATAAAGAAAATTATCAATGATTTAAGGGGAGATAAGACACCGTGGCAAGAGAATCTGCGAAAACTGAGAGCTGGAAGGAAGAAGAAGAAAGAGAAGGGAGATGATGCAAGCAACAACCTGTCAGCTGAGCTTGCATACTACCATCAGGACCTAGATGATCCAGGAGAAGGGCCAAGCATGAGCGGGCCCCACAATAAGGGTCCTTGAGCGCAGAAGGAGAAGTCGGCCTAGCGACTCTAAAATCTAGAGCATGTATATAAAACTTTATGAATTTTTGGGACTTTTGAACTCTTTTGTTTTTGGTTTTTGTTTTTAGGGTTTTATGTCTTTTAGAATGTTTTATGTGGATAGTCTTGTTTTGTGTGCAATCTAACACTTTTAGGTCGGCTAGCATAAAAGGATCGCGAAGAGTGGAATAAAAAGTCCCTGAAAAACAGTCAAAATCGACGAAGGCCAAGTCGACGGCGACAAGGAGGAGCAGCCTAGAAGTTACTCGACCTCGAGTAGACGTACTCGACATCGACCAGCCAGACGCTCCTCGACTTCAGATTCCACCAGACGCTGAGAGCCTACTCGATATCGAGTACTGTACTCGATATCGACAAGAACTGTTACTCGACCTGCCCATATCCGCCTTCCTCGATATTTTATCCTGTGAGTTCCTTCCTTTACTCGTGTTTTTATTTGATTTTATACAGTGGGGACACTGAAATGTTTAAGTATGGGGTGGGGGAAGGGCTTACTTTATGCATATTTTCCATATTTGACATTATTTGTGCATGTTTAGAATTTATTTCTTTGAGTTGCTACATGGCTATTTTGGAATGCATTATTGATTTATGTGCTTATATGCATGATTTCCAAAAGTTTGAAAAATGACCCCCATTGAAAATTTTGAATAATGTCATGGAAGCTTATATTGGACTCGACGATGCAAAATTGGATTCATTAGAGATATAACATGAAATTGCCTAGTAAAGGGAAGTCATAATGAAGTGCATATTTTCATAAAAACCATAGAAGGAGGTAAAATTTGAAGTTGCTTTTGACATGTTGCATGATAAGATGATAGAGGACTTTATATTTCCATATAATGCTCATTGTTTGAAATCCTAGCCTTACCTATGCTTATGCATCACAAAAGCCATATTATGCCTTATTTCAATTATTGCTCCACATGACCTAAATATTTGCCATTCTTTACCTTATCCGGGGATTATGTTAAGAATGATGTTACATTATGGAGATTATCATATGGTGTTGTGATTATTATCATTATTGGAGTTTGGAAGGGAATTATTTGAAGTATATGGAAAATTTAATGAGTGAAAGAAAATCCAATCACCTCAGGAGATAAAGGTAGATTGGCCCTGCTCTCTGAGATAATAGTTTGGAGAGATGGGACACATTGTGAGGAGTCCAAAGCACTAAGTATCCGGGGCCATTCATGACACCCATGTTTGCGACTCGCGAGAAGGCAATGCTGAGATCAGAGAGGTAAAAGCATTATTGTTGATAAAAGCATTATGAAAGGTGATGAATATTATGGAGAAGGAATGTGGAAATTCAATTTGGAAATACTCCATTTCCCCGGATCATTAGCACCACATTGCCAGAAATTGCCCACCTTTTAGCCTTTTACCAAATCTACTCCTTATTTGAGCTTAAATTGAAGTCCTCTTGATTATCAATGCTTTGTCACTTATGAATGTTTTTTGCATAAACCTCCTTTTGTGAGTAGATGTTGCTTTGATATAATTGCACATGCATGGATTTGTGGCGTTAGTACCTCTTCGAGGATGGTAATTGGCTGCTGGGTTATATAAGAATGAATCTAATATGTTGAGAGTTTTGGTTTCTTTCCCTGAATGACAAATAAAAGTATTGCTTGAGGACAAGCAATACTTTATGTCGAGTAAGATGTACTCTATGTCGAGTACATCTTACTCGATGTCGAGTAGAGAGCCCAGGCGGACTTGGTCGACAAAGCCTGGTCGAGAAAGCCGAGCCAGACCAACCCAGCTCCGGAGCCCTACTCGATCTCGACGAGCACTAGTCGAGATCGATGACACCTCAGCGCCACACCCAGAGTCGACGAGATGAGGAGCTGATCGACAAGTCGAGGACGAGGACGAGGACGACCAGGCAGCATTCGCTGCCAGCGACTAGACTCGCTGCAGCGAGCCACTCGCTGCCGCGGAAATCCTCGCTGCCAGCGGGATGCACCAAGACAACGGAGCTCGCCGACTCGCTCTAGCGGAAAGGAAGTACCCTAGTCGACCTCGATGAGCCCTAGTCGAGATCGACGACGCCCAGGAGCCCAGATCCGAGCTTGTCGAGCAGAGTCACCCGAGAAGACCTAGTCGATGAACATGCCTACTCAATGTCGACGAACCCTTGTCGAGATCGACTAGACCCGTGAGCCAAGTCCGAGCCACATCGAGCACCAGCTAGCCGAGACGACGAAGCTGAGCCAGTCGACAACACTCCTACTCGATATCGACAAGACCCTTTCGACATCGACGACGATTCCAGAAGCTGTGTGACGTGGCTTGACGAATCCTACTCGGTGTGGGATTACTTGGGCTCGAAGATTGCCGATTCTATCCAAAATCATCAAGACACATCATGGAAGAGGAGATCTATCCACTTTAAGACATTTAGATATATTTAGATTTAATTTCCTTATTGCTTTTATTTATCATTAAGCATTTTAGATATAGTTTTAGATATAGATATAGATATTCTATCCTTGATTAGCAAGGATTAGAAGGCTATAAATAAAGCCCATGGGGCTCAGTTTTATTCATTCAATTCTAGAGAGGGAAGTAAGTAGGAGAAGTAGAGGGAGAGAGTGAGCGGCCGATTGGAGTTGTGAAGCGAGAGCGGAATTGGCTTCAGGCGGTTGTAAACTTTGGTTTATTTCAATGCAAGTAGTTTTCTTTCAATCAATGTCTGAGTTTGCGATGAAGCGCGAGTAGTCCACCCACTTCTAGGGTTGGGGCGAGCCCGACGATAGCCATGCATAATTGAGGTAAAGATCCGACCTTTATCATGTTTTGAGCATTTTCCTACTTGTTTATGTGTTTATTACCCGTCTAATGGAGATCCATGCTAACAACTTGGATTATAAACATAAAATCGGTAGAGACAATTAGGGTTTCTTGAAAGAGTTGTCTAATTGTTGGAAAAGGCGAAAGCTTAGTCCTTTGATGCGATTTACATGATAATTTGTTTGGTTCTGCCTTATGCATGCTTGGTTATCATTGTTGCAAACCCCAATCTTGGAAGTCTTTTACATTAAGTTTATTTCGAGAGTCCCAAAGCATTTGCCTTTACTTTATTTCTTTGTTTCGTTTTATTCTCTGTCTACTCGATCTCGACCAAGCCTGGTCGACCTCGAGTTACTGATCTTCGATCTAGCATCGCTGTAGCTTAATTGTGCAGGTACTTGACAAGACAAGCCAAAGTCGACGAGGACTCTACTCGATATCGAGTAGCCTCTAGTCGATATCGACTACACTCTGTGCTTGCTGTTGCGCTGTGTTCGACTGTCCGATCTTCTGTCGACTACCCTAGTCGAGATCGAGGACCCTGTTGTCGACGTTCGTGAGATTTCACCGCTGCCTAGGATCCGCTGACACGCTTCCTCGTGGATCGATCCTGACTTCCCACTGCTGCATCAGGAGGAGGTCTTGTAATTATTTGCAAGGGACGGAATCTGGTTTGCTGTGATTTATTTCTATTTTATTATTGCAAGTCTCGATTTCCTCATATACAACATGGACACACATGGTAAGTACATCCAGAATCAAGAATCCACCCATGACTACTAATATCACCAGTGTTAGCAACCAATAAGACATCACCATCAGAGCAAGCATCAACAATACCAGCTTCGGCGGATTTATCATCATATTGTTTCCCTTTAGTCTTTTCCTTATTCTTCAGCTTATAGCATTCAGAAATAAAGTGGCCTGATTTCTTGCAGTAATTACTTGTCTTATTGCCTTTAGACTTAGAAGAATTACTGCTAGTGCCATTTTCAGTGCTATGCCCCCTAATACATAAACCTTCTCCAGGTTTATCAAACCGGTTATCAACATCATACTTTTCTTTAACAAGAAGGTTAGCCTTAACATCTTCCAAGCACAAACTATCAGCATTATTCCCATAAAGCATGATTTCCTTAAAGTGCTTGTAAGAAGGGGGCAAAGAGACAATCAACAAAACAGCTTTATCCTCATCATCAATCTTAACATCTAAATTCTCAAGATCAACAAAGATAGAAGAGAACTCATTGAGATGAGTTTGAATCGGGGTACCTTCAGACATACGAAGAGTGTAAAGGCGCTCCTTCAATCGCAACTTGTTGGCAAGACTCTTCGTGATATAAAGCGATTCAAGCTTCAACCACAAACCAGCAACGGTGGTCTCATGAATTACCTCGCGTAGAACTTCGCGAGATAAACAAAGTTGGATGGTTGACAAGGCTTTCTCATCCAACTCATCCCACTGCTCATTCGTCATAGTAGACGACTTCTTGGATTTCCCATCCAAAGCTTTCTTCAAGCCGTTTTGGGCGAGAACGGCCTTCATCCGGACTCACCAGATAGAGAAGCTAATCTTGCCATCAAATTTCTCAATATCGAACTTGGTAACAACCGACATTGAGACAGTGATTCCAAAAATGATCTTAGAACGCTCTGATACCACTTGTTAGGGATTTAGTGGTAATCAGAACCACGAGCGCGCAGCGGAAGAATGGAATCATACAATAGAGAGAGTAAGGCAAGATAGAACACACAAATTTAACGTGGAAAACCCGAGTACCGGGAGGAAAACCCACGGGCGGCAAGAGCCAATAAAATCCACTATATAACGAAAAGAGTACAAAGAACCTTGTAGGATAGTACAAGGTAGTGGAAAGACTCTTAATACAAGTAGTGGATGTGGGATGAAGGCTTTGTGTGTATAAGGCTTTGGGTGGGTAGTTTTTATGGATGGTTTGGGTGGATGGAGATGGTGCCTATTTATAGGCTTCAAACCAAGATGGTTGAATGATCTAGAATTCTCCAATTTGGATGGGATTAAAGGAGAATTCTAGAGAAGTAAAGAAGATGGACAAAGAGAGGATAATTCTAGAGAATTGTGGGAAGATATGCAAGGAGAAGCTTCTAGTTAGGAAGCTTGGATCTCCATTAGCCCACTTAATCCACTCTTGCCCATGAGCTTAAGCCCAAACCCGATGAGGGTTGGATGCAACCCAACACATATCAATTGTCCATTCATAGCATATCAAATGACATGGTATTTGATATTTAAGCCATCCAATAATATGCAAAATGCACAACGCAAAGACAATTAACCAAGAATCTTACCGTAAGGCCGTTCAATCCAACACGAGAATGAAGAACGGTTTAGCAGCCCCTCGGTTCTTCACAAAGCACGCAAAGCGATTGACAGAGGGAAAGTCGTTGATTTACCTCGCCAAAAAATAATTCCCAAACAAACAAACTAGTATAGTATGCAAGTAGGGGTCGAACCCTAGAGAATCAAGTATTTCTAAATATTTTGTATTTATCAATATAAAAAGAAAAGATTTTTATGAATGAAAATAAAAGAAAATATTATTGACAAAAGCAAATAAAGGATAGAAGAAAAGCTTTTCCACCTACATGTTCTCGACATTGGTTGGTTTTATTGGTCATCGAATCCTTTTCAAATTATTATCTTTTCCTACGAATTCCTCTCGTCTTGGTTTAAGTAGATTAAAAGTTCTACGAGTCCAATTAATCCTCTACACCTCAATGCAACCTTAACACGTCAAGATTTAACAAAGAGATAGCAAATAGTCCCAAGAACTTGAGCATATAAATAACACCAATTAAACACGGTAAATCAATGTTTAAGATATATGTCAACTTCCTACATAATCATGCTTCAAACACGGAATCCACAATCTTATGCGTGCTACTACGGAAATAACACAAATACGAAAGTATTAAATCCTAGCAAGAAATCAATATTATCAAGGCAGCTAATCAAGATAACATCAATAACATAATCAATATCACACAAAGAAGTTGAAAGAATTAAAGAGGAAAAATAATTTATATTAGAAACTCACAAATCACCAACCAAGTCTCGAAAGTGTAGGCGGAAACTAGAAAATTAGCCAAACATGGCTTACCTAAGCTTTCTTCTCTTCAATGGTGATTTCTATACTTGAATCCATCCATAAGAAAACCAACCCTAAACATCCTATTTATAAGCATAAAGTCTTGCATAAACAAGGTAAAAGATAGACAAATAAGATAGAAACTTCCTAAACCAACTAGATAGAAGATAGACTTTCCATGTGTAGTTCAGCGTCAGATTCCACTGGCAGCGAAAATTTCCGGTAGCAGCGAATGGCCTTAATCAAGCTGCTGTTGGATTTTCTCTACCACCTCGCTACCATACTCGCTGCTAGCGAATGTCCATGCTTTAGAAATTTTCCAATACCCTTCGATTCCATCGTTTTCGCTTCCGCGAGTCCACCCTTCCGCTACCGCGAGTTATTCCATCCGCAAGCGCGAGAGCTCCCTTCCGTTGGAGCGAGTCGCCGAGCCTTTGTCCTTGTTCACCCCGCTGGCAGCGAAGCTTTTCCGCGGCAACGAGTAGCTCACCGCAACGAGTCCAGTCGCTGGCAGCAGACACTGCCTGGTCGCTTGCTCCCGGGCTAACTCGACTCGCTGGCAGCCAGTTCCCATTCACTGGCAGCGAGACATGCTGGCTCCAGGACATCCTCCCGCTGACTCCACTCGCTGGCAGCGAGATTTCATTCGCGGATAGCGAGACGTGCTAGCTCCTGGACATGCTCCCACTGATTCCACTCGCTGGCAGCGACAGATGCCCAGAAGCTTGTTTTCTCTTTATTCTTCCCTCGTTCTTTCTTGCCTATTTTCTTTCTTTCCTTAGCTTGCTTTCTTGACTTCACTTGGACATGTTGTTCACCTTTCCTTTGCTTTCCACCATGTCGGATCTACGATTCTGCACAATTCCGAACATTGCCACGAAAAGAGTTTAATCTAAGTTGACACTAAACATGCATATTCTACAATGCAAATGCATCTAAACTACCCAATAATGCCCATTAGAAATGTGCATTATCAAACTCCCCCACACTTAACCTTTTGCTTGTCCTCATGCAATGCAAAATAAAGAAGAGCAAAACCATCATCCCACACATATAATCTTCAAGCACTAACCTTCTCAAAAGAAACATCAAAGTGGAGGAGCCATTAACATGAAAGCTAACATCCTAGCAAGTATATGAATGGTTCAAAATAAGACACATCTCATCCAACCTCACCGGGATTATGTGTTTACTCTCACTCTTATGTGTTTGGGCTTAACGATGTATCTCTCAACTCAATCCAAAATGCAAAAAACTACATAGAAATTGACACATATATCACATATTCTCCACTGTGGATGCCATCACTTATAAGAAACATCAAAAGAACAACCGAAAAATAAGGTAGGAAAATTAAGGTAGGAAAATATTTAGACTTGTGGTGATAAAAATCCGGGAAAAAGGGACCCCTAAGAACAACCGGAAGAACATAAAAAACCAAATACTTCCAAAACCAAAATAACTCAAACTTTTACTCTCAAAACACTCAACAAAAGAACTTTCTCTTAACCATATATTTTTTTTCTAACTCTCACATACATGATGAAGAT
The DNA here is from genome assembly GCA_037127255.1 of Persicaria tinctoria. NCBI lineage: Eukaryota > Viridiplantae > Streptophyta > Magnoliopsida > Caryophyllales > Polygonaceae > Persicaria > Persicaria tinctoria. The sequence continues at coordinate 34,730,852 of JBANSL010000020.1, forward strand.
AAAAGGCTCTTTGTTCATCTTTTTTTTTTCTTTTTCTCTTTCACTTTTTTTTTCTTCTAGAGCCAAAAATACAATAATGCACAATGTGAGGAATAAAAACAAAATTACATAATAATGCAAAACTTGTAACTCTCTTAACAATATTTTCTTTTCACTCAACTATATCAATCATTCACCAACTCTAATCCCGATTCCCGGATAGGATAAGGCTTATCATCGGCTAGGATAAATTTTGTGGAGCTTCAAAGAAAAGGCTAAGGCTCAAATTTGGCTACAAGCAAAAGACACATATGTAGGGTGTATATGGATAATAATATGGCTAAGAAAATCATGCCTCTATCATTTAAAACTGATAAGTAATAGACATATAAATTCGGCATCAAATATAGATAACAATGTCAATCTCAAGAGGTAATTGCATAAGGAGAGTATAATGTCACACAAGAAAGCAAAAAGGAATAAATATGGTGAAAATCCCTATAAGGCCAAAATTCTCACTAGGACAATATTTTTGTTGGATTTCAATAATGCCCAAGACTAAGAATCATACTTGCTCAATTGAACTAACAAGTCATGCTCCAATAAAAATCATCTCAAGTATGTGACAAGGCTAGACAATTCAATCGTATTATGGAACATATATGGTAAAACTCATAAAAATAAAATAAAGGACAAACTAAGACAAGATGAGTATTTGAATAACACATATATGCAATGCATGATGTTTTTGGATTTTTTTTTATTTATCCTATGCAGTAAAATAACAAAAAATAAACATGAATCGATGAATAAAATAACGACAAAATAAACATGAATGCATGAATCTATGAATGCAACCCTCCCCCACACTTAAACTCTTCATTGTCCTCAATGAAAATCAAAGACAACAAATCATAAACATATGAGAGAAAGAGGGTAAAGAATAACTCACATATTTGGAAAAGTTTCAATGGAGAAGATGAGGAAGCTTGGAAGAAGAACGATGAAGAACGACAATGATGAAGACTGAAGAACCACGAGCATGGATGAAAGAAGATGACGAAGAATGAATCAGATGGGTTACGATGACAACAGACGAAGACTGGGCATGAGCCGCTAGATTCGCTGGCAGTGAGTTTTGGTTCACTGGTAGCGGATGAAATAAGCTCCTATGTCATCTGGGCGGTTGTACTCACTAGCAGCGAATCATGATTCGCTGACAGCGAATTTAGCACAAATCTCTATTCTTCGATTATTTTCTTTTCTCTTTTTTTTTTCCTGCATGGTTAGCTCCAAAAATATTCCGAAAACATCTATCTAACATATAAAGGAAATCTCATTTATTAAACGATAAAAATAATTAACTAACTAGGATTTGAAATAACTAATTTAAGAAAACTTACCTCGGGTTGCCTCCCAAGAAGCGTCATTGTTTATCGTCATAGACTCGACGGTTTATTCGCCCCTATGTTCAAGACTCACTCGGACATAGCCAATGCCCTCTTTAGCAAATAAAATTCCGGTGCACACCATCTAGGTAGGCAAGCACCACATATGAAGAAGCTGAAGTCAAAAGATGCGATGTTGAAGAATGTCTCCAACTCTTCATATACTCGAGCGTGACTTCTCGCCGAGGGTATGTAGTACCACCAACACAATTCCGCTGGTGGTTTGTTTAAGTAATTCTCCCAAGGTTCTACATATTCACCAAAATCCATAAAAGTGTAAGAAATATCATTACCTTGCTTGGGAGCCATAGAAATTGGCTCCGGACTAGGTTCCTCAATAGATAACTTGGGGATGGTTTCTATGGGTGAAGTAGGTGCCAAAATACATGGTTCATCACGTGTGCACTCATGAGACTCCATGTAAAGGGGCATCGGGCTCTCTTCTCCATCTTTAATTGAACCATTGGTGCTTGCGTCTTGGCTTCCCTCATGTATCTCGCCTGCCATTGGTTTGAAAGGTAAGGGTATGGATGCCAACTTATATTCTTCTTCCACCTTTGCCATGTCACCCACGCAAAGAAAAAGATCTCACAATTCCGACCAATCCAAACCGTAAAAGCCTTCCTCTTTCAAAGATTGGGTGAATTCTCGTATCTTGGGAAGCATGCCATCTTGAACGCAAAGTACTTGTTCTTTAAAATCATCTTGGATACCCCGTGAAGCACGGTCGTCCACTAAATCATGCACTCTTGTGAGGTAATGGTGAAAGTATTCTCCCTGGTGTTGCCATAACTCCAACTCCATTACAAATAATTAGTAACGAAGTGTCGTGAACCATAAGATAGGTCCACGACGGGGATAGATATATACACAAATATTAATAAATACACAAAACAAAGAAATAAACTTGATTTCCCGACAACGGCGCCAATTTTTTACGGAGGGAAAGTCGTTGATTCACCTCGTCAAAAATAATTCCCAAACCAACAAACTAGTATATTATGCAAGTAGGGGTCGAACCCTAGAGAGTCAAGTATTTCTAAATATTGTGTATTTATCAATATAAAAAGAAAAGCTTTTTATGAATGAAAACAAAAGAAAATAATATTGACAAAAGCAAATAAAGGATAGAAGAAAAGTGTTTCTACCTACAAGTTCTCGACATTGACTGGTTTTATTGGTCATCGAATCCTTTTCAAGTTATTATCTGACAAAACTTGATCTAAAAAGGCCTCCACTTTTGGTGGGACCCGGAGGTTGACCTCTTGGGATCCGGAACACTCCCGACGGGCTTACCTGACCTGTACCGAGAAATTCGATACGGCCCAACCTGTGCCGCGGGAGATAAAATATCCCAACAAAACTATCTCCATGCCGAGGCTTCGTCAACGAAACGGGGATCAATCGCTTACCTGTCACTGTCCATTGGACGTGAGAAGACAGTCACCACTTCCTTGATCCTCACCTCAGACTCTTGACTTATGAGACGGACCCTTTAAATTACACGCGGATGTGGGACGATTCTATCCGCGGAGTGGCTTTTCTCCCTAGTTAAGATCTTTCACTCGCCTCTTTCTGTCTCTCTATCTCTGGATCTTATTCTTCAAGAAGTATCTCTTCTAGTCCGCTCTATTCTCTCTCCCGCCAAAAGTCCTGGTGCTCTATTATGCTTTTCTTGTTTATAGCTGACGAGAAATCCACGGGCTTCCGCCACGTGTTGTATCTTGGCCGACATGTGTCTTACTCGTGGGATGTGGGCATGTTGAACACGTACCCTCTCCTCCTGTCCGCGGATGAGATGATCCTAAAAGTGGGGGATCCACTTTTTACTGCGGACGTCCTTATAAAGTTTTATTTCCCTCTTTATCGTTAATTCTCTTATTTATTTTTAGATGTTTTCTCGACCGGTTTCGTCACAACTCCTCGGGCCGGGTTGATTCCAAATGGGATTGACGCGGGTCGATATTCTTAGTTCGGAAAATATCTGATTGTCTGGAATGTCTTATTCTCGCATCTGTTTATGTAAAATGGGCTAGAGTTTTTCTTGTAACGACTCATTAAGGGCCCATCAGGCCCAGTTTGTCTTCGGAAGTTCTACGGTCGGTTACTTCTTTATAAATTAACCCGTTCCGTTTCTTTTTACTTTCCACTTTTCTCTTCTAACTCTCCAAATCTTGTTCTTTTCTACCTTTTAGTTCTCCGGCGACGGTTCTCAGTTGCCGATTCCTTCTCGGTTGAAGTTTCCGGTAGTGTTCTTCAAAAACCAAGGTAGTTCTTCATACTTAATACTTTTTCCCAATTTTTGTCTTTTCTTTTTTAACTTTTTTAAGTTTTTTTTTTGTCGTGTAGATCGAAAAATAGGGATGACTTCTTTTTCTAAATCTGTTTTTCCTTTGATCAAAAATTTGATCCCCGTGTGCAAATCTCCACACGATTTTCCCTAGTTTCTTCGGGAATGGCTAACCCCAGCGGAGAGCATGACGTGCTGGATGATTTTGAAAGGGAAGAGGGGTGAGGAGGTGATGTTGCATCGACTTCTCATCCGCGCCAACCCTTAGAGGTTTCTTACTCCTCTTCCGAGAGTTCTTCTTCTAGCTCCAGTGGCTCGTCATCGGAGTCATCTTCTTCCCGATCCGCGTCTACTTCGGCTGGGGTTGGTCCTACGGGCAGTCCTATTAAGGTGAGAAGGCGACGGAAGCGCTCTGACTCTGATTACTATTCTTCTCCTTACACAGTTTCTTCTTCTTCTTCGAAGGGATGCGCGGGAGATGATAATTCTGTAGACGCGGGTGAATCGGGACTTCATTCTTCTGATGACGCGGGCCCTTCCTCTACTTCTCATCCCGTGGATGCTGCTCAAGAAACTGAACTGACTTGGGTTCCTTATGCGGCTTCTCTCATTGGTGTGGCATAAACTCCTTCAAGGATTCGTTCTAAGGAAAACCTAACATATCTGGATACCCCATTATACGAGCTTAAAGACTTGGACACTTGCCTTTTTCGTGGGAGATTTACTCCTCAGCCGCCCCCTTCTACTCGTCCTTTGATAGTGGCTGAGAGAGTTCGCCCGCGGCGATCTCCTGTTGAAGAAATTAGAGGTTGTACTACTTTGCTCGAATTAGCCGACCTTGAAGCTATTTCTCAAAATTTTCCCTGGCCTGCCGATTTGGAGTTCTACCTTCCTGAGGATCGTTTGGTTGTCTACGCGGCTAGTTTATCCCAGGGATTCCGACTTCCACTGGACCCTTTTTTCGTGGAATTTTTGGGAGAATATAACTTGAGTCCTGCTCAAATAGTCCCAAATGGTTTGATGTTTTTCACTAGTTTTATCATGAGGTGCATGGAGATTGGGGTTACTCTTTCCCTAAAGCTGATGCTCAACATTTTTCTTTGAAAAAGGGATATCAGGATTCAAGATTTTATCAGTGTAACTCTAGTTGTAGCTATGTGGAGAGGCTTTCTAGCAAACCTAACTGGAAGCATAAGTGGTTTCTTGTCCGCAACAAATCAGGGAATGGTTTGAGCTGTCGGATAGTTCCAGGACGATTTTGTGCTGTGAAAAAACCAGTAGTTCCTGAACATTCTAAATTCAAAGGACTATTTGCCCATATGCCTAGGTTTCCTTGGCCCGAGATGATATTTTCTCTCCGTCTTGAGATGGCTGGTTTGAGTCTTTCTCATCCGCGCTTAGGTGTCTTCTTTATTTTTATTAATCTTCCTCTTAGGGATTAATGTTTATATTTTGTGTTTCGCTCATATCAATCGGTTACTTATACTTTGATGTTTTTTTTCCAGATTTAATGGATTTGGACTCTCTCTTGAAGCGTCACAAAGCGAAAGCCGAGAAAAAGAAGAAAAGCTCAGGTGCCCGCGACCCTCCTCCAACCTCTGAGATGACCCCGGTTGTTAATATTATCGTGGTTAATGAACCTGGTGCTTTAGTGGAGGTTACTTTGTCAGTTCCTGCCCCCCGCGAAAAACGTGCTCGTTCGTCTGCCCTTGTGGCTTCTAAAAAGAAAAGGAAAGTTGGCGAGGTTGCCGAGGCATCCGGCGGTTGAAAAGGGACTTTTTATTGAGGGCGAGGTGACTCTTCGTGAGTTCCCAATTCCTGGATTTGGGATGGCTGATCTCGCCACCCTCGCTGTGAAAAAACTTTCATTCAATGAGCAGGGTTACATTAAGCGATTGGACGCTGTTAACCTTTCAACGCAATTTGACCGGCTTAACCAGTGGGTAAGCTGTCTCTGTGTTCAGAGCAACCTCTTATCCCTCTTTTTTATATGAAAGAAATTCAAAGGATTGTCTTTTACTATGTTTGTTTGCTTTCGGTTTTAGCTGAGGGTGATACAAACTGATGTTGAGAGATGTCTAGTTTGTAATGAGACGGATCTTGCGAAGAAGGACACGGCGATAAAAAAGATGGCACACCAGGTGCGGATTCTCAGAAATACAGTTGGAGACCCAACTTCAGTTGAGAAATTTAATAAGAGATCCGTGGATCTTCATGAAGAACTTCAGGCGACCAAAGGGAATGTATGGGTTTTAAAGAAAGAACGAGATGACTTAAAATCCGCGCTGGATGTTGTTCGCCTGCAAGTTAAAGAGCTCGAGGTTGCAGAGGAGCGTTCGCAAAACCTTCTTCAAACAAAACAAGCTACCATTGATAAGCTGGAAGAGGATTACTCGATTCTCCGGGAGGAGTAATCCATCACTATACAAGAGCTTGAAACCATTCGATCTCGTTCGGATCAAGATGTGGCTCTCCAATGGCTTCAAACCCCCGCGGGTTTATAATATTTGTCTTTCGAATGGATCAAAATAGAGATTGGCATATCTTTCTTGTCTTCTATAGCAAAGGCTTGTCTTCAGACTCCAAAGAGCGAAGGTATTCTAAAGGACAGATGCTTTAGTTATTTTCGGAAGGGGATGATTGCGGGTATCAACCAGAGTGTGTCGCACTCCGAAGCTCACCCTGGGGTTCCTTTGGAGAAGTTTGAACCAAGAATGAGAAGCGAGGATTGAGGGCTTTCAAAAGAAGAGATGGCCGTAGAGGAGTTGGACGCTGAGGATGAAGACATTGAAGATGTTGATGACGAAGCTGAAGCCTTGACCACAACCACTTGAGTGCTTTAAGCTCTATCCTAGTTTGTTGTATAGGACTAAACTTTTTATCTTGGGCGCCTGTTGAGGCTTGTTGGTGTTTCATGGGATATTCGCTCTCTGTAAAGTTTGGCTTGAAACCTAAACCTAATGCTTTGTTTATGTAAATTTTTGCTCATCAATGTTCTGGCGTCTTTCCCAAGTGTGGAGAGGGTTAGCCCAGATGTACGAAGCTTTCCCACCACTTGTCTTCAATTCGTAAGAGGTGGTTTGCCTTTTTAAGGGCCAACTCTTCTCAAAATGATTACTACTTTTCAAAGCTTCTTAATTGATTATACCATCCCGAACCCCATGGCTTCAAGGGGTTTTAATCCTTGGGCTTTTTTCCAGAGAATAGAGACCGCGGATCAACTTTCTCGACTTGTAAGCCTCTTCTTTGATTTCCTTAAGAAAGTCTAAAACGGTTTTTTGATTCATATTTTTTGATCGCGAGCAGGTTTTACCACCTCAATTTGAGGTAGAATACGGGCTGCTGCCGCCAGAATGGGCTTTCCTATCTTCATATTTAGTTCGTGACTTCCCTGTGGCGGTATCTTGGAGTGAAAACGGTCTTTTTCAAATCGAACACGGATGGGAAGATTTTGTCACCCTTCACAATCTGGGGATAGGCAGTGCCATGGTGTTTTTTCATAGGGGCAATGTTTCTTTTAAAGTTTGTCCGCGTCGCGAGATTAGGGATAATGATGTGGCTTCTCCCAGCTTCGCGTCTTCTTCTAGTGGGTCTTGTTGATTTCTAACGATTAGCGAAGTATGTTTGCAATTTTTGTATGGGTTTTGTTTCGCATGTAACTCGGATTTTGTTTCGCATGTAACTTGGATCAGAATCATGATTTTCGCTTCCTATTTATTTGGCTTCGAATCATGATTTTCGCTTCCTATTTATTTCGCTTCTCATGGGTGAATTCGAACCATCCTTGAGTCAACCAAAAAAGGCCATCCTCATCCCTCTCCACCTTGACTTCGTGCTCCTGGTCAGAGCGAGACCAGAGCCTAGCTAGAGTGTGTGCATCTTCTTCAAACAGGACGTACACTAAGGGAAGTCAAAGTGTCTGGAGTTGCTCTTCCTTCATGATGACTCGGTAGAAGGCTCTGGGAGGTGCTCCGGGTTCCATCTCTTGAGGGATGTTGTTGATATGTTTTTCACTATTTTATTCTTTGGTTTTTATACCCCTCAAGGGGTGTTTCTAGCTTAGTTTTTATCGCCCTTAGTTGTGATCCGACCTAAGCCTGATAATGTGGGTTGTCTCAGTTACTTTAGGGGTATTTACTAAGGCTCCTGCAGAGTTTTTGACATGACTTTTTGCTGTTTTCAATAGAGTGGCGCTTTATTCGAAGTGAACATGTTCCTCTATTTTCTCAATTTTGGAACACGCATCAGTCATGCACTTCTCAACAGAGTTTACTATTTCCATATGAATAATAAAACAAAAGGATGGACTGTTGATACGTTCTCTCTCTCTTTGAGATGCGAGGCTCTACAATCGTTCCTCCTTTAACATTTAGGGCTCCTATGGTTCCTTCCCGCGGAGTCCGATGGGCTTTCTTTCAGGCGATTGATTACTCGGAGCAGCTTGTGAGGATGGTAAGTTTGTATTCTCTTAAATCTTTATTTTTTTTTCCGTTCTTAACCGCGCGTCTTTCTCCTTTATGTTTTTTTAGCTTTTGCCGCTCAGATTCAAAGAGGAATATAAGGATGCCCTTCCTGAGCAAGTGTTGCCTTCTTCTCACCTGTTTGTGGATTTTCCGGTTTCTACAGAGCGACGAGCTTTCAGACTTCTTTACTTGGGCCGCAGACGGAATGATTTTGCCGAATCCCATGGCTTCGAAATGGATTCGTCCATGGTTTTTATCCAAACTGGTCATGCCCGTTTCGAAGTTCAGGTTATGGATTTGGACAAGGGAGATGGAGCTGTTGATTGTGCGGGACCATCCGTACAAGATCATCCCGTGAATGGTTTTTATCCTTAGGAAACTGTGGTTTTTCTATTAACTTTGTTTTTGCTGTAATAGTTCTAAATAAAATTAGAGACTTTGTTTAATGGCCAGTGACCCTTGATACTTGGTAACTTTTCTTTAAGGTAACTTTCCCTATCTTCTCCGCAAATATCAAGATAATCCGCTTGTTTCCTTTTCTTGTTATTACCTTAAATCAGGTTAGGAGATAGGTAAAGTAACTTTTTCCTTAAACCAAACTCTCTTAGATTCTTTTCACAGGTCTTGTTTTTTCCTGTGGTTACTCTGTTGTTTGACAGGATAAATGGGTGCCTCTGTGCACTGTTTTATCCTGTAAAATGAGACACTTGTTTTATTCGCTTTAACCCTTGCCTCGTGTGCCTCTGGTTTTATCGAGCATTTTGTCTAGGCTCGCCAGGTGCCTTCTTTGTTTTTTGGAGTTTAACCTGGTCAGCTTGCATGGATGCCTCTTATAAATTGGAGGTATTGTGAAGCACTTCATTTACTTGACTTTCCTTCAGCATGTCGGATTCGGATCAGGCAAGTTGGTCATTTTTTGAACCCATCCGCTTCCCTGAGCAACTACAACATTTGGTTAGTTTTCAGCATTGACTCATTTTTTTCTTTTTATCTTTCCAGATGTTTTTCAGCTTTTTTTGTAATTTGATCGATTGTTTTTCTTTTCTTTTGGTTTGCTTAGTCACTTCCACTGCGTTTTGAAGATGAGTTCCATCCGGACCTTCCTAGGAACATTCTCCTGTCGTCTAGAATCTTGCAGGATTTTTCTGTAAAAGTTGTTCGCGGAGATTACAAGCTTCTTTATCTAGGTGGTGGGTGGAATGATTTTGCCTGTTTGCATAGCATCGATGTTGGTTCCTTCGTGACCTTTATTCATAGAGGAGGGGTTCACTTCGAGGTTCGTATTCTAGACGCTGTAGGGGACGAAGTGGACGCGGAGTGGGCTCCTCCTCATACGGAGGGTCCGCTTTCGAATGGATTTCGCTTGAGCCAGGGTAGGACTCGTCTTATCCCGGCGAGGCCTCGGCGAAGGTGAAATAAAGATGCTTACTAGGCCTTTCTAGTTTTTCTTCTCTCGTGATGTACTATTTTGTTCTTTGTTTGTTTGATATCTGGTGACTTTGCGTTGTGGTGTTTGTTCCAGCAGTAATAAAAACCACTCATGATTTCCTGGATTTAACGACTCTGTTTTTACTAATACGCTCATGACCCCATGATGCGGAGCCAAGCTTCAGCATCATAGGGATTTGTTGACAGGTTCTTCTCTGAGAATTGGAGTGTTTCAATCGGAAGCCCGACGCGGAGTCAAGCTCCAGCGTCTCAGGGACTTTATAAAAAGGTACATCTCCGAGAATTAGATTGCTTCGATTGGAGGCCTGACGCGGAGCCAAGCTCCAGCGTCTAAGGGACTTTAAAAGGTTCATCTCCGAGAATTAGACTGCTTCGATCGGAGGCCCGACGCGGAGCTAAGCTCCAGCGTCTAAGGGACTTCAAAAGGCTCTTCTCCGAGAATTAGACTACTGCAATTGGAGGCCCGACGCGGAGCTAAGCCCCAGCGTCTTAGGGACTTATTTAAAATGCTCCTCTCTGAGAATTAGATTGCTTCGATCGAAGGCCCGACGTGGAGCCAAGCTCCAGCGTCTTAGGGACTTTATTAAAAAGCTCATCTCTGAGAATTAGATTGCTTTGATCAGAGGCCCGATGCGGAGCTAAGCTTTAGTGTCTTAGGGATTAATTGAAAATGATCCTCTCCGAGAATTAGATTGCTTCGATCGGAGGCTCGACGCGGAGCCAAGCTCTAGCGTCTTAGGGACTTTATTAAAAAAGCTCATCTCCGAGAATTAGATTGCTTCGATCGGAGGCCCGACACGGACCCAAGCTCCAGCGTCTTAGGGACTTATTGAAAGCGCTCATCTCCGAGAATTAGATTGCTTCGATCAGAGGCCTGACGCGGAGCCAAGCTCCAGTGTCTTAGGGACTTTATTAAAAACCTCATCTCCGAGAATTAGATTGCTTCGATCGGAGGCCTGACGCGGAGCCAAGCTCCAGCGTCTTAAAGACTTTATTAAAAAGCTCATCTCCGAGAATTAGATTGCTTCGATTTGAGGCCCGACGCGGAGCCAAGCTCTAGTGTCCTAGGGACTTATTGAAAATGCTCCTCTCTGAGAATTAGATTGCTTCGATCGGAGGCCCGACGCGGAGCCAAGCTCCAGCGTCTTAGGGACTTATTGAAAATGATGTGATGAAGTTTCGTGAAAAGCACCCAATAACCGCTTATTTAACTGTTGCGGGGGCGACTAAGATTTTTCATGCTTACAAACCTAGATCTTTACACATAGTACTTCTTCAAGTTTTCAGCATTCCAGTTTTTTTTTTAAAACTGTGCCTTCTGGGGTGCTGATGTCCACTAAAATAGCCATGTTTTTATACACGTTTTAGCTCCATGTTCTATATACTTTGCATATTTCGGGGTGAGAATATGTTGAATTTATGCTTATTTGCAAGAAATAGAGGTACACATAAGTTTTGGTTTAATATTACAAAATTTGGAGCCATTTTGGGACAAAACCAAGAAGAGAAGACGGAAGCTGACTTTTACTCGATGTCGAGGAAAGTTCCTCGATATCGACAAAAATATGCACCAAATCCTGATCGAGGAGAAGCTGATCGAGAAGCCGAGAAGAGGAGCAAGACAACTCGAGCAACATTTCCTCGATGTAGAGGAAATTCCTCGATATCGACGAAACCGAAGGCAACTGTCCGAGTCCAAGTCGGGAAGAAGTTACTCGAGAAAGCCAGACAAGCTAAGTCGACGACAAAACTCCTCGATGTCGAGGAAATTCCTCGATATCGAGCAAAAGTTCTCTGGTCTGCGACGCTGTTGGGCTAATCCGAGTTGAGTTGGCTTGCTTGGGCTCGAAGAAAGTCCGAATCTATCAAAATCTATCAAGACCTATCCAAGGAAGAGGGATTTACCTACCACATGAAGACATGAAGATATTTTAGATATAGTCCTAGTTGATTTAATTATTTATTTCCATTATTTTATCTTAAGTAATTAGATAGATAGATATAGATAAAGATAGGATATTCTTTCCTAATTAGAGAGGGAAGGAAGCCTATAAATAAAGCCTTAGAGGCTGATTTCTAAGGATTCAATTTCACACACAATTAGTTACATAGAGAGAGTAGAAGAGAGAGCTTGTGGCGAGAGGAGAGAAGGTGTTAAGAGATGGTTTGTCTTCGAACGGTTGTAAGTTCTCTTTGGTTTATTTTAATGCAATTTATTTTCCTAAAATCTTTGATGAGTTTCTTGATGATGAAGAGCGAGTAGTCCACCCACTTCTAGGGTCGGGGTGAGCCCGACGGTAGCCATGTGAAGTGATGCCGTAAAGGTTTGATCTTTTTATGCAATTCGTCTTCTATCCCTATGCGCATGATTCTTTTGCGAAAGTTGAAGGTGATCCTTGTTTGTGTTATTGAAGCGAAAGTGATCTTAATACAACTTGGATTAATTATGTGAAAAAGGGTTAGTAACAATTAGGGTTTATGTGAAGTGATGCGGGGTTTTCACTGAGGTCCGGTAGGACCAGAGAACTAATGGCAAAAGTTCTGCCCATCGCCCTTTCGCCGTGCTTCCATGTTTTTTCTGTATCCCATGCAGTAACTGTCGATTGGTTGTTTCTGCTTGCCCATTCGTCTGGGGATGGGCAACGGATGAGAATTTGAGGTTTATGCCCAAACCTACAAAAATATCTCTGATAGATTCGCTATCAAACTGTAGACCGTGCTATGTGATTATTGAGTCTGGCACCCCAAATCGGAAAATTATGTTTTTCCACAAAAACCTCCTCACTCTTTCCGCGGTGATAAGCCTCATAGCTTCAGCTTCTACCCATTTTGTGAAGTAGTCTACCAAAGCAAGCATGTATTTCAATTATCCTGGAGCCGTCAGAAATGGACCTAGAATGTCCATTCCCCAAACAGAAAACGAGTATGCTCCGAATATACTCTTCATTGGTTCCGTGGGGAGATGCTTCAAATTTCCAAACCTTTGGCACGCGTCACACTTTTGAATGAAGGCTTGGACATCCTACTTCATGGTTGGCCAGTAATATCCAAGCCTCGTGATGGGCACAAACCCTAACATGCAGTTCTTTCATGACAATACCACCTTCTTCTACTGAGATACACAGTAAGTCGGGGACGCACTAGCCTCTTTTATAGAGCTTTCCCTCTCTGATGGTGAAGCGGGCTGCTTTTGTGATCATCTTTCTGGCCGCGTCTTTTTTCAGCGGTAGTAGGCCTTTTCCTAGATAGTTGTTGTTGCAGGAGGATGGTCAAGTATGAAATAAATATAGAATAAAGATCAGACTGACTTCCCTGTCTCAGCAAATAAATACAAGACTTCCTTCCGTTGTAGTAGAAGGTTGTCAGGATCGAATCCACGAGGAAGCACGTCAGCAGTTCTTAGGTAGTAACAGATCTCACAGACAAGCAACAGAAAAGACAGAAACAGAGAGACAAGGGCGGAAACAGAAACAGAAAATAACAAATAAAAGCAATGAACAAAACAAAGACAGAAAAGACAAAGCAAAGCAGAAAATAAAACAAAGCAATAGGCGTACTCGATCTCGACAAGCTTCTCCTCGAGATCGACAAAAGCAAGTCGACAACAGGAAACAGAAATTGAAACAAGTAATGTCGAGTAGGAACTCTCCTCGATATCGAGTACATGCTACTCTGTATCGACTAAGGCTCCTCTGTATCGACTAGAAACTCAGAAAACTGTAAATCGCAGATTTCGAACACAACTCGGAAATTTGACAGAAATAAACTCAATATATGAAAAACTTCCAAATCCAGGGTATCAACGCCAAAACGATAACCATGCAAAGTAACACATAAAGGCATAAAAGATCATGCTTTCCATCAAAATAACTTTCGTTACTAAGAAATAGGCATATAGAGGCTTTCGCATAAACCCTAATTGTTACTAACCCTTTTCACATAATTAATCCAAGTTACATTAAGATCACTTTCGCTTCAATAATACAAACAAGGATCACCTTCAACTCTCGCAAAAGAATCATGCTCATAGGGATAGAAGACGAATTGCATAAAAAGATCTGACCTTTACCGCATCTCTTCACATGGCCACCGTCGGGCTCACCCCAGCCCCAGAAGTGGGTGGACTACTCGCTCTTCATCATCAAGAAAGACATCAAATAACAAAAGAAACTAACTTGCATTGAATTAAATAAAGAAAGCTTACAACCCACAAGACAAATCCGCTTTCACCTTTCCACCTTTCTCGTTACAAACTCTCTCTCTCTACTCCTACTTACTTGAATGGAATTGATTGTGTTTCTGAATGAATGAAAAACCAGCCCCTAGGGCTTTATTTATAGCCTTCTATTCCTTGCTAATCAAGGATAGAATCTTCTATCTATCTCTAAAATTATATCTAAAACTTTAATGATAAATAAATGCGATAAAGGAATTAAATCTAAAAGGACAATAATAAATCCAAAGTAGGTAAAATGTCTCCCATGTGTTGTAAATCTTCTCCATAGATAGAACTTGATAGATCTCGGCCAACTCGACTTCCTTCGACTCCAAGTAACTCCAACTCGACTCGGACTGCTCACGTCGACGCGTTTCCAGAAACTGGGCTACTCGTCATCGACAAAGGCTACTCGACATCGAGCAGGATTCGTCGTCGACTGATCTTCTCGGGTGACTCTGCTCGACAAGCTCGGATCTGGGCTCCTGGGCATCGTCGATCTCGACTAATCGTACTCGAGATCGAGTAGGGTGTGCGGCCTGGTGTGATCGAGCAGCTTCTCCTCGGCATGGACTGGCGTTAGGGTTTACTCGAGCTCGACAAGGATTTCCTCGAGATCAAGTAGGGCTGCTCGGCGTCTTCGTCCTCGGCTTCTCGATCAACTCCTCTCCTCGACTCCGAGTGTGGCGTCTAGGCTCTGTCGATCTCGACTAGTCTTTGTTGACTAAGTCTGCTCGGGCTCTCTACTCGAGATCGAGTAAGGTGCAGTCGACATAGAGTAGCTCTGGCTTCAACTCGGTTTGTCTTGGTTCTGTACTCTCGGATTCTGGACTTCTGTAGTTATTTTCCGAGCTTTTCTGACCTTCCTTAAAATTGCTGTAAAGCGTCTCGAATTCTGCGAATTTAAACAGAAACTGGTGTAGATTCCATAATTTGGCAAATAAACATAAATTACATAGATTCTGTACTATCTAACCCAAATGTATGCAATGTATGCAGAAAACGATATAAAAGTTACTGTAAAACATGACAGATTCAGCTCACAACAAACACCCCATACTTAAGCTTGCTTGTCCCCAAGCAATACCTTTATTTGTCATTCAGGGGAAGAATTCAAACTCTCAACATTTTAGATTCATTCTCATATAACCCTGCAGTCAATTACCATCCTCGAAAAGGTACTAGTGTCACAGATCCATGCATGTGCAAATATACAAAAGCAACATCTACTCACAAAAGAAGGGTTTTGCAAAAACATTCATAAGTGACAAAACATTGATAATCAAGAGGACTTCAATTTAAGCTCAAATAAGGAGTAGATTTGGTAAAAGGCTAAAGGTGGGCAATTTTTGGCAATGTGGTTCTAATGATCCGGGGAAATGGAGTATTTCCAAACTTGAATTTCCACATTCCTTTTCATAAGATTCATCACCTTTCATAATGCTTTTATCAATAATAATGCTTTTACCTCTCTGACCTCAGCACTGCCTTCTCGCGAGTCGCAAACATGGGTGTCATGAATGGCCCCGGATACTTAGTGCTTTGGACTCCTCACAATGTGTCCCATCTCTCCAAACTATTATCTCAGAGAGCAGGGTCAATCTACCTTTATCTCCTGAGGTGATTGGATTTTCTTTCACTCATTAAATTTTCCATATATTTCAAACAATTTCCTTCCAAACTCCAATAATGATAATAATCAACACAAACACCATATGATAATCTCCATAATATAACATCATTCTCAACATAATCCCCGGATAAGGTAAAGAATGGCAAATATTTAGATCATGTGGAGCAATATTTGAAATAAGGCATAATATGGCTTTGTGTAATGCATAAGCATAGGTATGGCTAGGATATAAACAGTGAGCATTATATGGAAATATAAAAGTCCTCCATCATTTTATCATGCAACATGTTAAAAGCAACTTCAAATTTTACCTCCTTTCATGGTTTTCAAGAAATAATGCACTTCATTGTGACTTCTCTTTACTAGGCAATTTCATGCTATATCTCTAATGAATCCAATTTTGCATCATCGAGTTCAATTAAAGCTTCCATGACATTAACCAAAATTTTCAATGGGGGTCATTTTTCAAACTTTTGGAAAACATGCATAGAAGCACATAAATCAATAATGCATTCCAAAATAGCCATGTAGCAATTCAAAGAAATAAATTCTAAATATGCACACATAATGTCAAATATGGCAAATATGCATAAAGTAAGCCTTTCCCCCACCCCATACTTAAACATTACAGTGTCCTCACTGTATAAAAACAAGGGTAAAGAAAGAAACTCACTAGACAGGTGTGCATGGCCTCTAAATTTCGAATGGAAGCACCTCCTGGGCCGAGTATGAATATTGATTGCTTCTATCCATGGACCTGAAAAGTGTAGAAGACATATACCCATAATAGAAAAAGTAAAAATGTTCAAAACCAAAAACAAACAAAACAAAGTCCCGAAATGTCTCAAAAAGTCTATGTACAAGCTCTAGATTTTATAGTCGCTAGGCCGACTTTTCCATTTAGCTCAAGGTGGCATTTGCAGGGCCCATGTAGCTTGGGCCTCAAATAGGACTCCATTCTTGTCCATCAGCTGTAATCCTCCAGAATGGATCTTGTTCACCACGAAAGGTCCCATCCGCTTCTTGTTGAATTTATTAGGGAACCAATGATCCTTTGATTTAGAGACATAGAGCTTGTCTCCAATTTCATACTCCTTGGGCTCATAATTGGATATCCTACATAAGCGCACATACCAAGGCAAACCTCTCCCATGTATAGATAGATCTTTAATGGAAATAGGAGAAAAAAGATCCATACCTTGGCTTACCTTTGCAGAGACGGAATCGGGGACCACATTGTTTGGTCGATCTCGACTAGGGCCAGTCGATCTCGACGAGTCTGCAGGTTCTGGTGGTGGGCTGCTCGCAGATGCAGAAGTCGACGAAGGAGAGAGCTTGTCGACATCGAGTAGCCTACTCGATCTCGAGTAGGATTCTGCTCTTGGAGGCTTCAGTGTCGAGGAAGCAGGAGCTGGGCCAGCAGGGTGGTGGTCGATGTCGAGGAGGATCCTGGCTCTGGTGTCGTCAGCGTCGAGGAAGGTGAAGTCGAGGAAGCAGAGTGGTCGTCGATCTCGAGTAGCTTACTCGATGTCGAGTAGCTCTCAGCTTCTGTATTGCTGCTCGATGACGATGGTGCTGGTTGAGGCTTCTGTTTCTTGTTGAGATCGACTAGGGTCCTCGATGTCGAGGAGTCTTGGTCGATCATGACCCCATACTTGGTTCCTGTCAAGGCATCCGAAAAATAATTAATCCATAATGACGTACCCTTGTTTGTGTCGATTGGATTTTCTGCGTCCTCTTTTAGGATTGCCATGATCTCCTCCACCTGGGCCTCCATGTCCCTTTTTTCCAGCTCCTCAGGGGTCATATTTCTGACCTTGGGTTCCCCGCAGGTGATGTAGCCAGCTGAGATAGATTTCACCTCTTCCATTGGACATGTATGCCTTTCAGTTTTATTAAAGGAATACTCAATTACCCTATCGCTGATGTTGAAGGTGAGCACTCCTTTCCTTACGCTTATGTTGGCATCCACCGTCGCCAAGAAGGGTCTTCCTAGAATAATTGGACAAGCAGGATCTTCTTGCATATCAACAACTAGGAAATCAGTAGGGACAAAGAATTTACCTACTTGTACTGGCACATTGTCCACCATGCCTGTTGGGATGACCACAGTGTTGTTGGCCATATATAGTCTAGCATCCACATGCTCTAGGGCACCTATCTTAATCTTGGACCAAATTGTTAAAGGCATTATACTCACACTAACTCCAAGATCACATAAGGCATTAATTTTATATGGCCCAAATCCAATGGTTATAGCAAACTTACCTGGATCCGGCCTCTTCTCCAGTATGTCCAAATGGCTGCATTCCTCTGTAATTTCAGCCATCGACCGCTTTTTGCTCAGTATCTCCTTCAGGAACTTGACATAAGATGACATTTCATTAAGAGCTTCTGTGAAGGGGATGGTGACGTTGAGTTTCTGAAGCATCTTGATGAAACGCTGGAATTTCTTTTCTGCTGGGGCCTTTGGAGATTTTGTGGGGAAAGGCAGCTTCTTTTTCTGATTTGGAGCCAGAACAGATGTCGGAGGTGCTACAGTTTTCTCGATCTCGGTTTGACCGTCGTCGATGTCGAGTAGCCCCTTGTCGATCTCGACCAAATTGGGTGCAGTCGAGTTGCTGTGCAGTGCAGACGAAGGTTTCTGAAGTTTCTCCTCGAGATCGACGAGACCCTTCTCGAGATCGACTACAGTGTTATCGATGTCGACTTGCTGTTCTTCGTTGTTCTGCTGCTTTCCGACCTCTGGTTCTTGCAGTTGATGGCCGCTTCTGAGTTTTATAGCAGCGATGTGTCCAGTCTTTCCCTTAGGATTTGGTTCTGAAGATCCAGGGAGCGCACCTGACTGTCTGGGGATTCCTGCTGCTAGCTGACCAATTTGTGTATCAACTGATTTTCTCCATATATCAATTTCCCCAAGCCTAGAGTTGACACCTTGCATCTGAGTATAGACGGAGTTGAAGGATTGCCTAGTTTATGAGTGGTTCCTCCGTATTTCCTCCAGGACTGTCTGTATATCATCCTTTTTCTGGTCCCTTTCCGGATGTCCTGGATTGCCTAGGGACACCTTGGTTCCATTGTGGTTGCTGAAACCTTTCGTCCCCCATGTAGCGATTGGGACCCCCTGCGTATGCTACCTCCTCGTGGTGTTCTGCCATCCTGACTTGCTCTGTGTGTGGGCACTCAGGAGTGGTGTGCCGTTGCGATCCGCATTCAATCCAAGGCTGGTTGACAGAAAGATACTTCACTTGCTTAAGGAGCTTCTTATTCTGATCTCTGTAGTACTGTTCCCTTACATCCGAATCAATCTCCTTAGGAGGCTCAGAGAGGGGCATGGATGGTGCTGGCCTGGCTTAGGGGTTCTCTTCATAAGTTGCAGTAGACCCATACTTATTGTCGTAGTTGGTGAGCTTCTCTAGCACACCCCATGCGTCACTTGGCGGCATTGTCAGATACTCATAGCGAGTATAATGGTTGATTCTGTCCTTAGTGACTTGATCAAGAGAGTTAAAGAAGATCTCCTGAATGATGTAGGGTGGCTGTCCATGAGTAGGGCAAGATCGCAGTAATTCTTTTTAGCGCTCCCATGCCTTTGCCAGTGGTTCCCCTTGCTTCTGTTTGAAGGCGGTGATTTTCTGGCGGAGATGTGCTGTTTTGGCGGGTGGGAAGAATTTGTTCAGGAATTCTTGCTCTACTTGGGCCCATGTTGTTAGTGATCTTGGTTTCAGCCCTTCAAGCCACTTCAGTGCAGGTCCAGCGAGAGACCTGCGAAAAGCCTTCATCTTGACATATTCCAAAGTTGTACCTTCAGCAAGAGTACGGCATATGTCAGAAAAGTTCGTAATATGTTCAAGAGGACACTCATTAAATCTACCAAAAAAGGCATTATTTTTAAGCTCTATAAGAAATTGAGTGCGAATTTTTAAGCTCTATAAGAAAAGTTCGAGCTAGTGCATCAGCCTGTTGATTGTCATCTCTTGAAATTACTGTCAAACCAAAACTCATGAAAGCTTTTAACAGTGCTTGTACTTTTCTTTGATACTCGGGCATCACACCAGTTCTGGCTTCATATTCTTCTATTATCTGTCGCGCCATGACCTCTGAGTCAGTGTAGATGGACACTTGTCTGACACCTTTGACCAAGGCTATCTCAAGACCTGCGAGCAGAGCTTCATATCCAGCTTCATTGTTCGTAGCCTTAAAGTTTAGTTTGTAAGTATAGTTAAATTGTTGTTCATCAGGTGCAGTGAGGGTAACTCCGGCTCCGCATCCATCTTTATTGGCTGCCCCATCGACTTTGAGTGTCCACTCGCTCCTTTTTGCTTGATCGCCCACTTCAAAACTTGTTTCGCAGATGAAGTCAGCCAGGGTCTAGGCCAATGCTGCTCGCCGCGGGACGTACTCAATTTCAAATTCTGTTAATTCTACCGTCCACTTCATCATTCTTCTTGACAGGCACGGGGAATGGAGGATTCGTCTCAAAGGTAAGTCTGTCATCACTCTAACGATATGATCTTGGAAGTAGGGTTGCCGCGAATATGAGACATAAAATCATTTTCTTCACTGGTTCATATCGCGTCTCGGCATCTTGCAGGACTCGACTAATATAGAACACAAGGTACTTTTCTTCGCGTGTTAAGACCGCACTGATAGTGATGCTCTTAACCGCCAAGTATAGATGTAAAGTCTCATGTTTTTCTGGTTGCTGCAGAGTGAGAAATGTTGACAAGAAGACTTTCAAATCTTTGAAAGCTTTGTGTAACTCTGGGGTCCACATTATCGGACCTTTTTTCTTGAGTAAGGAAAAGAAAGGCAGGGATTTGTCCGCGAGACATGAACAAAAACGGCTCAGGTAGTTTACCGCCCCGTTTAGGGATTTCACTTCCTTGATGGTCCGCGGAGTTTGGAGATTCTGGACTGCGGTGATTTTTTCAGGATTTACGTCAATTCCTCGATTACTGACCATAAAACCAAGGAATTTTCCAGAATCAACTCCAAAGACACATTTTTCTGCATTGAGGTTCAAACCCCCTCGACGGAGGGAATCAAACGTTTCTTGCAGATCTACCGCGTGGTCTTCTGCTCTTATCGACAATATCATCCACATAAATAGACACATTTCTCCCAATCTGTTCGCAAAAGATCCGATCGACTGTCCTTTGAAACGTTGCTCCAGCATTTCTGAGTCTAAAAGGCGTGACTTGATAGCAAAATATCCCTTGGTTGGTGATGAAAGTCGTTGCCTTTTTATCTTGTGGATCAAGGCGTATCTGATTGTACCAAGAGTAGGCATCAAGAAAGCTGAGGACCTTGTTGCCCGCGGTCCCGTCAACGAGCTCATCAATGGATGGTAATGGATAACTGTCCCCGGGGCAGGATTTATTGAGGTCGGAGAAATCGATGCACATCCTCCATTTCCCGTTAGACTTTTTCACAAGAACCACATTCGAGAGACAATCTAAATCTTCCACTTCTTCAATGAAACCGGCTTCTAAAAGTTTATCAGTTTCTTCTTTTGCAGTAGCTGCCTTCTCTAGGGCCATTTTTCTTTTCTTCTCTACTATGAGTTTCGTTCCTAGATGGATCCTCAAAGTGTGCAACGCGATTGCGGGTGGGACTCCCAAGAGATCCCGTGGAGTCCATGCGAAGACATCCCTTGACCTTGCTATGATCTCTAAGATCCGTTCTTTCTCCTTCGGCTCTAGTGCTTGCCCCACATAGATTTTTTCTTCTGGATCTAGAAATGGTGTGTAGACAGACCTCTCATCCGCGGTTGGTATTTTCGCATTTATTGGTCTAACTTCAAGCTCAGCTTCTGATGGTGGCGACGGGTTGCTGTCTCCCACCATGGATTCGCACTTTTCACTAATGCACATTATCTTTTTTTTCTTCTCGATGGAGGTTAGATAACAACTTCTGATTTCAGGCTGTTGTCCGCGGACTTCGCCTACTCCTCCTCCTCGTAAAGGAAACTTCCCAACAAAGTGGTAGATGGCCACTATCATCTGGAATTTATAGAGTGAAATGCATCCCAATAAAGCGTTTTAAACAGTTGGCACTTTAACTACCATAAAAACGACATCCTCCATTCGCCTTCTCGGGACCGTTCCCAAGACTACTGTTAACTCGATTGTCCCGACCACCTGTACTTCTCCTCATGAGAAGATGACCAAAGTACCTGCATACGGTTTTAACGATGCCGCGGAGATTCCCATCTGAGTAAAAGCATCCCACGACAGTATATCAACAGAAGAGCCAATATCAATGAAAACTCTTTTGACTGTCTTGGTAGCTATCTGTGCATGGATGACCAAAGGTTCTGAGTGCGGCATCCTCACTTCCTCGGCATCAATAGGAGAAAAATGATTTCCTCATGCTGCGTCAAAGAAATTCTTCTACTTGACGCGGATGGTGGTTGTCTTCCTTCTCGCTTGTAGTTCCTCTTTTCATGTCTGGTTACTCCTGCCATGGAGTATCCTCTAGCAAGGGTATTAATGAATCCCTCAGGCTCTGGTATGTGACCTTCTCCCGGTCTTCGGGCTCCTTCCTGGTTTCTTGGTGCTTGGTTAATGGACCCTTGCATGTTAGGGAAACGATTGTGCCTACCTCCGCGCCACCTTCGCCCCCTGCCCCTTCCTCGATTAAAAGGAGGGGCCTCCACCCACTGATCTTGAGGACCTCGGTTTCGGTTTCGTCGGTGGTGAGGGCCGTCGGTCGAGAATCATAATTTTCCCAATCTGGTCCTCGATCGTATCGATCCTCTCTTCGCGGTGAATATCTCTATTCCTGATTTTGGTAAACACTTTCCTGCGGATGATAAGACCGCGGATGATCAATCTCATGTCTTTGTGCATCCTCTCTTTGACGGGATCCTTGGCCTCTTTCAGAATTCATATGCACTTCATCGCGGTGGGAACGAAAAGCTCCTTCATCTGACTGGTGTCGGGGAGGTTTAACTTTTTCCTTTTTGAAATTCCCGGTGAGTTTTCCAAAAAAACCTTGATTGCCTGTGTTTTCCCTTGAATTAGACGCGACTGCTTCCTCTGCTTCAATTTGTCTTGATACGCGATCTCTTAAATCATCATAGCTGGAAGGCTTCTTACAAAATAAATAAATTTTGAAGTCTCCCTCTGCTAGATTTCCCATGAGAATGATAGTTGTTGACTCATGATTAAAATTAGGGATTTGCACTGCCACACTGGTGAATCGGGTAAATAAATGTCCTAGTGTCTCTCCAGCTCCTTGCTTGATTGAGTTTAAATCAAGCATTGTCTTCTTCCACGAGCGCACGCTTCCAAAATGAGATTTTAAAATATGGGTTAACTGGGCGAAACTGGCCACAGAGTTTTTTGGCAAGTTGGTAAACCATGTGAGGGCTATCTTCGTCAGTGTTGAGGGGAAAGTTCGGCACATCATGGCATCGTTGTATTCATTTATCCCCATTGCGGTTGTAAAGTGACACAGGTGATCTTCGGGATCGGTCATTCCATCATACTTCATTAAGCCCATATCTCTCCATCTCTTTGGTACAGCTGCGGAACATACTTCTCCGGTGAAAACAGAAGGTAAGATCGCCGAACCTTCCATTTTCATGTTTGTTGAATCTGACTTGGTGGAGGTTGAAACGTCCATGGATCGCTCTCCACGTCGATGTTTGTTCTCGTGCTGCCATTCGTCATTTTTCCATGATTGGTGAGGCATTGCATAGCCTTGGCCTTGAAAACCATAATTCATGTTGCCGAAAACATTGCCAGGGTTATTAAACGTGGTATGTCGCCTATCATAATTTTGATGATGTCCTCCTTGATAAGCTGTTCCTTGTTGACGCGGATTGGGTCCCCCATAATCATAATAGTAATAATGTGCCTGCTTTTGCTGCTGAGGATTAGGTTGTTCATGATGGATCTCATTGTGCCAAAAATTCTGAGGTATGTATTCCCCCCCGCCTCCATGTTGATCATAATAATGATAGAGGGGGGTAACATGGGGTTGCTCCCCTACTTCACCCTGTAGATCGGGTTGAGAGGACATCGGAATGTACATACTTGAGGCTTCCTGATCATGGTAGACCTCTTGGCTCATTTCTTGAGTTGCGTCGTCTTGATTAGCACTCATTTTTCCCTTCTGCACGTTGGTTTCGATAAGTCAATGATTCACTGGTTTATATTTCTTCTAAAAAAGTCTTTATCTTTTATATGCGCGGACTCCTTGTCTCCTCTAGGAGGTGGGAGTCTACTGTGTTTCTCAGATTGTAACTTGCAAAGGAACCCCTTAGCGTGTGGGGGTTCCCACAGACGACGCCAATGACAAAAATCGATCTAAAAAGGCCTCCACTTTTGGTGGGACCCGGAGGTTGACCTCGTGGGATCCGGAACACTCCCGATGGGCTTACCTTACTCGCACCGAGAAATTCGATACGGCCCAACCTGTGCCGCGGGAGATAAAATATCCCTACAAAACTATCTCCATGTCGAGGCTTCGTCAACGAAATGGGGATCAATCGCTTACCTGTCACTGTCCGTTGGACGCGAGAAGACATTCACGACTTGCTTGATCCTCACCTCAGACTCTTGACTTATGAGACAAACCCTTTAAATTACACGCGGATGTGGGACGATTCTATCCGCGGAGCGGCTTTTCTCCTTAGTTAAGATCTTTCACTCGCCTCTTTCTGTGTCTTTATCTTTGGATCCTATTCTTCAAGAAGTATCTCTTCTAGTTCGCTCTATTATCTCTCTCGCCAATAGTCATGGCGCTCTATTATGCTTTTCCCTTTTATAGCTGACGACAAATCCTCGGGCTTCCACCACGTGTTGTATCTTGGCCGACACGTGTCTTACTCGTGGGATGTGGGCATGTTGAACACGTACCCTTTCCTCCTGTCGGCGGATGAGATGATCCTAAAAGTGGGGGATCCACTTTTGACCGCGGATGTCCTTATAAAGTTTTATTTCCCTCTTTATTGTTACTTCTCTTATTTATTTTTAGATGTTTTCTCGACCGGTTTTGACATTATCTTTTCCTACGAATACCTTTCGTCTTGGTTTAAGTAGATTAAAAGTTCTACGAGTCTAATTAATCCCTTACACCTCAATGCAACCTTAACACGATCAAGATTTAACAATGAGATAGCAAATAGTCCCAAGAACTTGAGCATACAAATAACACCAATTAAACACGGTAAATCAATGTTTAAGATATATGTCAACTTCCTACATAATCATTCTTCAAACACGGAATCCACAATCTTATGCGTGCTACTACGGAAATAACACAAATACGAAAGTATTAAATCCTAGCAAGAAATCAATATTATCAAGGTAGCTAATCAAGATAAAATCAATAACATAATCAATATTACACAAAGAAGTTGAAAGAATTAAAGAGGAAAAATAACTTAAATTAGAAACTCACAAACCACAACCAAGTCTCGAAAGTGTAGGCGAAAACTAGAAAATTAGCCAAACATGGCTTACCTAAGCTTTCTTCTCTTCAATGGTGATTTCTATACTTGAATCCATCCATAAGAAAACCAACCCTAAACATCCTATCTATAAGCCTAAAGTCTTGCATAAACAAGGTAAAAGATAGACAAATAAGATAGAAACTTCCAAAACAAACTAGATAGAAGATAGACTTTCCATGTATAATTCAGCGTCAGATTCCGCTGGCAGTGAAAATTTCCGCTAGCAGCGAATGGCCTTAATCAATCTACTGGTGGATTTTCGCTACCACCTCGCTACCGTACTCGCTGCTAGCAAATGTCATGCCCTAGAAATTTTCCAATACTCTTCGATTCCATCGTTTTCGCTTCCGCGAGTCCACCCTTCCGCTACCGTGAGTTATTCCATCCGCAAGCGCGAGAGCTCCCTTCAACTCGAGCGAGTCGCCCAGCCTTTGTCTTTGTGCACCCCGCTGGCAGCGAAGTGTTTCCGCGACAGTGTTGTAGGAGGAAATCGAGTTTAATAAATCAGAATATAAAGCAAACCGGATTATGACCACGCAAATGATTACAAGACTCCCTCCCGATGTAGCAACAGGAAGTCAGGATCGATCCTCGAGGAAGCGTGTCAGCGGTTCCTAGGCAGCGGAGGAATCTCACGGGCAGAAATCGACTTCAGGGTGCTCGACCTCGACTGGGGTTAGTCGACAGGGGCCAGGTAGTAGAATCCCAGCAAGCAGAAATCACTGAGGTTTTGGTCGATCTCGAGTAACCAACTCGATATCGAGGAACTGGTCGAAGTCGAGATGTCTGGTCGAAATCGAGGAGGATGCAGAGACAGAAGCGACGACGATCTTTGCTTGATCGAAGGTGAGTAGTCGACGTCGACCAAGCTTTGAAATTGAGGAGAACAGAAACTAACAAATGCAAAACTTCAAACTTTAAACAATATATGAAAAAGACTTCCAAGATCGGGGTTTGCAACAACGATAACCAAACATGCATAAGACAAGATAAATAACGATAATCATGCAAATCGCATCGAAGGATCAAGCTTTCGCCTTTTCCAACAATTAGATAACTCTTTCAAGAAACCCTAATTGTATCTACCAATTTTATGTTTATAATCCAAGTTGTTAGCATGGATCTCCATTGAATATGTAATAAACACATAAAAGGTAGTAGATGCTCAAAACATAACAAAAGTCGAATCTTTACCTCAAACACGCATGACTATCGTGGGGCTCGCCCCGACCCTAGAAGTGGGTGGACTACCCGCTCTTCATCGCAATCGCATACATCATTGATGGAAAATAAACTTGCATTAATAAACTAAACAGAGCTTACAACCGATCGAAGCCAACTTGCTCTCGCTCCTTAACTCCTCTCGACCTCCACTCTCTCTCTCTACCTCCTCTCCTACTTCTCCTTCCTAAGATTGAATGAATAAAAACTAGACCCATGGGCTTTATTTATAGGCTTCTAATCCTTCCTAATCGAGGAAGGAATTTCTATCTGTATCTCTATCTATCATAGAAGATATAATTCTACTTAGGAAATAAATATATCTAAACTAGATAAAACTAGATAAATCCTAGGGTAATTAATTGTTCAACCCTTAGGATAGATAGAAAGATAAAAAGATAAAAATATCTAAATCTTCATGTGTTGGAAATCTCGTCTCGAAAATATGTCCATCGCATTCGGGATAGAACCTTAACAAGACTCGGACTAGCTCGAAGTCGGCCACTGTTGGTCAACTCGATATCGAGTAGCTTCCTCGATATCAACCAACTTTTCTCACGTCTTCAGCTCATCTACTCGATTCCGGCTCCAGGAGGGAAAATCGACCAACTGTGTACTCGATATCGACAAGGCTTAGTCAATATCGACTTGAATCTTCCGCTTCCAGCTTCTCCTGGTCGACTTCTGGGTATTGACTCGATATGGTCAACTCGATATCGACTAAGACATGTCGATATCGACCTCTGCTCTTCTTCCTTAGCCGATTCTGGTAAACTCTGGGTGGAAATCGAGTGCATAACTCGATATCGACTGAGGGTGCTCGATATCGACTTGTGATTTTTGACTCGATTTTCTTGCTTTCAACTCGATTTGTCCTGGTTCCGCTGCTCCTTGACCTCGGACTTCTGGAGTTGACTTCAAGCTTTTTCCTCCTTTCTTAGAACTGCTGTAAATTGCCCCGATTTTTGCGAAATTAAACAGAAACTGGTGTAGATTCCATAATTTGGCAAATAAGCATCAACTACATAGATTCTTTACTATTCTAACCCAAATGCATGAAATGCATACAGAAATCGATATAAAAGTTACTATAAAACATGGCACAAAACATGGACATCAAATCACCCCATACTTAAGCTTGCTTGTCCTCAAGCAATAACTTGGATGGTCATTCAGTGGAAGAATTCAAAACTCTCAACATCATAGATTCATTCTCATATCTCCCTGCAATCAATTACCATCATCGAAAAGGTACTTATGCCACAAATCCATACATGTGCAATCAAAAGCAACATGTACTCATAAAAGGAGGGTTATGCAAAAACAATTTATGTGACAAAGCAAAAATAATCAAGAGGACTTTAATTAAGCTCAATAAGGAGTAGATTGGTAAAAGGCTAAATGTGGGCAATTTTTGACAATGTGGTGCTAATGATCCGGGGAAATGGAGTATTTCCAAACTTTCTTAACCACATCCCTTCTTCATAAGATTCATCACCTTTCATAATGCTTTTTTCAATACTAATGCTTTTACCTCTCTGACCTCAGCACTACCTTCTCGCGAGTTGCAAACATGGGTGTCATGAATGACCCCGGATACTTAGTGGTTTGGACTCCTCACCTGTTGTCCCATCTCACTGAACTATTATCTCAGCAAGCAGGGTCGATCTACCTTTATCTCCTGAGGTGATCGGATTTTTTCTCACTCATTAAATTTTCCATAAATTTGATTTTTTCCTTGCCAAACTCCAAATATGATAATAACAACAACACAAAAACCATATAACAATCTCCACAATGTAACACCATTCTCAACATAATCCCCGGATAGGAAATAAGGTAAAGAATGGGCAATATTTAGAACATGTGGAGCATAATATGAAATAAGGCATAATATGACTTTTGTGATGCATAAGCATATGTAAGGCTAGGATATAACAACATATGAGCATTATATGGAAATATAAAGTCCTCCATCTTCATATCATACAATATGTCAAAAGCAACTTCAAATTTTACCTCCTTTCATGGTTTTCAATAAAATATGCACTTCATTGTGACTTCCCTTTACTAGGCAATTTCATGCTATATCTCTAATGAATCTAGTTTTGCATCGTCGAGTTCAATATAACTTCCATGACACTATTTCTTTGAACAATTTACAAGCTTTGGGAGATGTCTCATAGAACTTTGAGTTTAGCATTTATGCACAAAAATTTAAAAGTTTTCTCAAAATTCACCATGTAATAGCAAAATCAAGAATAATAAAATAATGAGCTCTTCCCCCACCCCATACTTAAAATATACAGTGTCCCCACTGTATAAAATCAATATAAAACATGGGTAAAGGAAGGAACTCACCGAATAACGCGTCGAGTAGGCAAAATAGGGGCTGTCGAGTAACAGAGTGTTGGTCGTAGTCGGGGAATTTGGTCGATATCGACCAACTTACTCGATATCGAGTAAGGTTGGTCAAAATCGACTGTCTTCTTTTCCACCTCCCCTGGTCGATTTCTACCTCAGGAGTCGATATTGACTAAGGTAAGTCGATATCGACCAGGTTGATCGACTACAGTTTCTTTCGACCTGCAAATTTGTTAGTTTTTCCCGTAAACAAGATTCCACATGAAGTATTCAGAACCAAAAACAAAAACCAAAACCAAAAGTTTCAAATTCCCAAAATTTCAAAAAGTTTTATGTACATGCTCTAGATTTTAGAGTCGCTAGGCCGACTTCTCCATTTGTTCTCAAGAACCATCAATATGGGGCCCCCTTGTGCTTGGCCCTTCTCCTGGATCATCTAGGTCCTGATTGTAGTATGCAAGCTCAGCTGATAGGTGGTGTCTTGCACAGTATCCCTTTCCTTTCTTCTTCTTCTTTCCAGCTTTCATCCTTCGCAGATTAGCTCTCCACGGGGCCTTACATCCCCTTAAATATTTATTAAATTTGTTAATGGACTGAGGAGGAGTAGATATCATACCTGAACTTACCTTTTCGGGCCCAAAATAGGAATCTTCGAGATGAGGGTCAGTCAATATCGAGTAGATCTATTCGACATCGAGTACAAGGACCCCATACTTAGGCTCTTGGAAAGTCTGGTGCTTATTAGAGGAAGTCGACTTCGAGCAGGCTTGGTCGACTTCGAGTTTTGGCGCGTTCCTCCGTTGTTTGCTCGCCCCCGTGGTTGCTGATGCTCTTCACCACCAGCCATGAAACTTCCTCTTTTGCAGGGCCAAAAGAGAAATCTAAGATCTCGTCGTCTATCGTGAAGGTGAGCAATCGCTGCTTTACGCTGATTTTAGCATCTGCAGTAGCTAGGAATGGTCTACCAAGAATAATAGGGCTAGTAGGATGTTCAACACAATCTATAATAAGGAAATCAGCAGGGACATAGAACTTACCAACCTGGACAGGGACATTCTCAACCATACCTGTGGGGATGACCACTGTAATGTTTGCCATGTATAGCTTGACATCCATAGGCTCTATGGATCCTATCTTCACCTTTCGCCAGATTGATAAGGGCATGATACTCACGCTTGCTCATAAATCACACAAGGACTCAAATTTATATTTCCCAAATCCCACAGTAATAGAAAACTTACCAGGGTCAGGTCTCTTATCAGGGAAGTCCATCCTGTTGCATTCACTGGCGATTTCTGAGATAGATCACTTGTTGCTAAAGAGTTTCTTGAGGAAATTGACATATGCAAGCATCTCTTGAAGAGCTTTTGTAAAAGGAATTGAAACATTCAGTTCTTGAAGCATCTTAACAAACATTTTAAACCTACCTGCATTGGGATCTTTCAACGCCTTGGAAAGACAAGGAAGCGTCATTTTCGGAGCCTAACGAGAGAGTTTCTCGACCAAATAAATTTGTAGTCAAGACCCCGCTGTAGGATAGTGGAGTCAGGTTCGTCCTCAGGAGAGAAGTCAGCGGTTCTAGGTTTAGCGTGTTTTGGGGTTCAGGGATAGCAGGAAAAGGTGATGAGGGTGGCTGTCGACAAAGAATAGAGGGGTCGATGTCGAGGAATGGAGAGAGAATGGTGGTTTGATATCGGGTAGAATATGTGCTGAATAAAAATAATAAAATAAAACAAATAAAGATGCAAACTTCCAAGGTTAGGGATCACTACAACAATAAACATATATGCATATCATAAATCACATAAAGATGCATGCTTTATATCAAAGAATCGACTTTCGCAAATTCCGACTATTTAGGTGATAGAGGCTCTCGCATAAAAACCTAATTTGTTTCTACCTTTTCTTAATTAGGATTAGTCGGCTCTCGCAAATAAACCCTAATTACTATCCAATTCATAATAAGATCACTTTCGCTTCAATATCATGAATAAGGAATTTCCTCAACTCTCGCAAAGGATTAAGCACATAGGTAGATGATGATAAAGACATATAAATTCATGGATTTATAAATCAAACAAACATATATATGTTGGGATCACCCCAACCCTAGAAGTAGGAAATTAGAAACAAACCATAATAAAAGAAACTAACTTTAACATTAAATTCAAACTAAAACTTACAATCGTTCGTCTCCTTCCTTCTCCTTCTCTCTCGCCTCCTCCTCCTCCTCTCTCTCTCGCCCTCTCTCTCTCTCTCTCTCTCTCTCTCTCTCTCTCTCTCTCTCCTCTCTCCTTGCGTCCTAAGACGACTTGACTTGAATTAATTTATAGGCTTCATTTATAGGCTTCATTCCCTAGCTAGGGAATGAAGCCTATAAATAAAGCCTATAAATCAGCCCCCTAGGGCTTGACTTGAACTAATTTCTCTCTCTCCTCTCTCTCTCAGCCCCCTAGGGCTTTATTTATAGGCTTCATTCCCTAGCTATTCTAGGAAAGAAATTATATCTATCTATCTATCTATCTAATAACATTAAGATAAAACATGGAAATAAATAATTATATCTAAAAGGAAATAAAGCTAAAGTGGATAGATCTTCCTTCTCCTTGATAGAACTTGATGTATCTTGATAGAATATCTCGAATCATGGCTTGCAAGTAACCTCTTAGGCTGGGATTTCTCCTTGTATTCGACTCGGACTTTCTGGAATTTTCCTCGACATCGAGTAAGTTCTTCGACGTCGAGTAAGGTCTTCACTTCTCGAATTGTACTCGATCTCGGCTATCATCTGGGCTCGTCGAGTTTCCTCGACGTCGACCAAATTTGGTCGACGTCGACTAAGTGTGGCTTTTTGAGTGGCTCCTGCTCAGCTCGTGCTCGATCTCGTCCTCTGGAGCAAAAGTCGAGTAGAACTTGGTCAATTTCGACGAGTTTGGTCGATTTCGAGTAACTCTGTTGGCTTTCAGCATTCTGCTCCATTCTTGAAACACACTTTCCCGAGTCCTCATTCGTCGGATTGACGCATATGACCATGTGTTGGAAAGCTCTTTTCGAGAGATACAACTCTCATGAAGACATCAAAGCTTGATTCAGAATGATGAATACCGAATAATGGCCTTTTCTCCAGCTGCACCATCCTTAGCTTCTTCATGACTTTCCTTTAAGCTCCAAAGTGCGTCCGATTTTTGCGAAATATAATAAAAACTTGTGTAGACCTCCATATATTGAAAATAAAGATAAACTACACAAATTATGTATTATTCTAGCCCAAATGTATGAAATGTATGCAAAAAATGATATAAAAGTAACTATAAAACATGGCAAATTAGGCTCACAACAAACACCCCATACTTACGCTTGCTTGTCCTCAAGCAATACTTTTAATTGTCCTTCAGGGGAAGAAATCAAAACTCTCAACATATTAGATTCATTGTCATATGTCTATGCAATCAATTACCATCATCGAAAAGGTACTTCTGTCATAAATCCATGCATGTGCAATTAAAAAGCAACATCTACTCATAAAAGGAGGGTTATGTAAAAACAATTTATTTGTGACAAAGCATTAATAATCAAGAGGACTTTAATTTAGCTCAATAAGGAGTAGATTGGTAAAAGGCTAAAGGTGGGATATTTTTGGCAATGTGGTGCTAATAATCCGGGGAAATGGAGTATTTCCAAATTGAATTTCCACATTCCTTCTTCATAAGATTCATCACCTTTCTCTCATTCACTCAATGCTTTTTTCCAATTATAATGCTTTTACCTCTCTAACCTCAGCACTGCCTTCTCGCGAGTCGCAAACATGGGTGTCATGAATGACCCCGGATACTTAGTGCTTTGGACTCCTCACATGTGTGTCCCATCTCGCCAAACTATTATCTCAGCGAGCAGGGTCGATCTACCTTTATCTCCTGAGGTGATCAGATTTTTTCTCACTCATTAAATTTTCCATATATTTGAATTTTCCTACCAAACTCCAATAATAACAACACAAATACCATATAACATCTCCATAATGTAACATCATTCTCAACATAATCCCGGGATGGAAATAAGGTAAAGAATGGGCAATATTTAGAACATGTGGAGCAAATATGAAAGAAGGCATAATATGGCTTTTGTGATGCATAAGCATAGGTAAGGCTAGGATATAACAATATGAGCATTATATGGAAATATAAAGTCCTCCATCCTTTTATCATGCAACATGTCAAAAGCAACTTCAAATTTTACCTCATTTCGTGGTTTTCAAGAAAATAATGCACTTCATTGTGACTTTCTTTTACTAGGCAATTTCATGTTATATCTCTAATGAATCTAATTTTGCATCGTCGAGTTCAATATTAAACTTCCATGACACTTATCAAAAAATTTCAACGGGGGTGCTTTTTCAAGTACTTTGGAAAATATGCATATAATCACATAAATAAAATATGAATTTCCAAAATAGTCATGTATAAGCAATTCATGAAATAAACTTTAAAAATGCACACAAAATATCAAATAAATCAAATATGCACAAAGTAAGCCCTTCCCCCACCCCATACTTAAACATTATAGTGTCCTCACTGTAAAAAATAACGGTAAAGAAAGAAACTCACTAGACAGGCATGCAGATGCTCGAAATATAGAGTGCTTATGTTGCTGTAGTCCTGGTCGACATCGACAAAGGGGCTGGTCAATTTCGAGAAGATTGGTTGATGTCGACCAAGGTTACTCGAGATCGAGTAACTTGTTGCCTCCAGGGTGGCCTTTTCGACCACATGCTCCTTTCTGCTCGATATGGGTGGTCGATGTTGAGGAGACCTACTCGATGTCGAGTAGATCTGCACCTTTTTCTTCCCTGCAAGATTCGTTAGAAAAGAAATACCCACAATATAAAAACTTAAAAACAATGTCCAAAACCAAAAACAAAATCAACAATGTCCAAAAATCCCAAAAATAAATGTCTATTTACAAGCTCTAGATTTTATAGTCGCTAGGCCGACTTCTTCATTAAGCATTAGCCTGGCTCATCTTTTTCCGGAGGTATAGGTGAATCTGGTGGTTCATCCGATGGTGGGAAGCGTGGGATGTCATCCGGGGGCATCATATGAAGAAGCTTAAACCTCCCCGAGTGGACGCTCCATGCCTCCACCCATTCATCTTCCCTGGCTCGAGCTAGCATGTATAAGGGAAGGTATAAAGAAAATATACATACCTCATCATCATACCTCTTCCGCTTCATAGGTTGACTTGGTTGCGCGTCTCCACCACAGCAGAACGGTGAAGAGGGAAAAGATATTTCCTCCTCATCCTTCGGAGCTTCATGCCACTTTGCTAGGACTCCATACTTGAATATGAACATCGGTTGCTCAAAATCATCGGGGATAGCCTTCACCTTGTAAGGTAAAAGCGATCTTGGAATGCCCTGGTAAACAATGTCCAACTTCTTCTCTTCTAGTGCTATTTCGCCTTGGGATCCTTCATATGATTAATCAACAATAGGTAGCAAAGTAGGAATGAAATTCGAGGAAGGACATACCTGGTTGTCGATATCGAGTGGGTCAATTGGCTCATCAGGAGGAGGGCATGGTTCTTTAGACTAAATGGAAGCCTCCAACCTTCGAATTTCGTCTTCCAGCCGGGCTATTTCCCTTAATCGTGCCTCCTCCACTGCGATCCTATTTCTCCATCTCAAATCTTGAAACCATTCTTCCCATGGAGGATTCCCTTCGACAAAGTCTTCCATCTTTGTACCTAAGCTTTGAAATCACAGTCAAGAACACAAATTAGTAGCAAAAGCTTGGCACCCAGTTGGTACCGGTGAGGTAGGTGGTGGTAGGGTATGTGATAGGGTAAGAAAAATGGATGGGCTTTTCTGAACCTTTAAACACAATTAAACTAGGCGCAATTGATATCTCCCCGGCAATGGCGCCAATTTGACGAGAGGGTTTCTCGACCAAATAAATTTGTAGTCAAGACCCCGATATAGGATAGTGGAGTCAGGTTCGTCCTCAGGAGAGAAGTCAGCGGTTCTAGGTTTAGTGTGTTTTGGGGTTCATGGATAGCAGGAAAAGGTGATGAGGGTGACTGTCGACAAAGAATAGAGGGGTCGATGTCGAGGGATGGAGAGAGAATGGTGGTTTGATATCTAGTAGAATATGTGCCGAATAAAAATAATAAAATAAAACAAATAAAGATGCAAACTTCCAAGGTTAGGGATCACTACAACAATAAACATATATGCAGATCATAAATCACATGAAGATGCATGCTTTATATCAAAGAATCAACATTAGCAAATTCTAACAATTTAGGTGATAGAGGCTCTCACATAAAAACCTAATTTGTTTCTACCTTTTCTTAATTAGGATTAGTCGGCTCTCGCAAATAAACCCTAATTACTATCCAATTCATAATAAGATCACTTTCGCTTCAATATCATGAATAAGGAATTTCCTCAACTCTCGCAAAGGATTAAGCACATCGGTAGATGATGATAAAGACATATAAATTCTAGAATAATAGGGCTAGTAGGATCTTCAGCACAATCTATAATAAGGAAATCAGTAGGGACATAGAACTTACCAACCTGGACAGGGACATTCTCAACCATACCTGTGGGGATGACCGATGTATTGTTTGCCATGTATAGCTTGGCATCCACAGGCTCTATGGATCCTATCTTCACCTTTCGCCAGATTGATAAGGGCATGATAATCACACTTGCTCCTAAATCACACAAGGACTCATATTTATATTGCCCAAATCCCATAGTAATAGAAAACTTACCAGGGTAAGGTCTTTTCTCAGGGAAGTCCATCCTTTTGCATTCGCCGACGATTTCTGAGATAGATCGCTTGTTGCTAAGGAGTTCCTTGAGGAACTTGACATATGCAGGCATCTCTTGAAGAACTTCTATAAAAGGAATTGAAACATTCAGTTCTTGCAGCATCTTAACAAACATTTTAAACCTACATGCAGTGGGATCTTTCAATTCCTTGGAAGGAAAATGAAGCGTCTTTTTCGGAGCCCGACGAAAGAGTTTCTCGACCAAATAAATTTGTAGTCAAGACCCCACTATAGGAGAGTGGAGCCAGGTTCGTCCTCAGGAGAGAAGTCAACGGTTCTAGATTTAGTGTGTTTTGGTGGGGTTCAGGGATAGCAGGAAAAGGTGATGAGGGTGGCTGTCGACAAAGAATAGAGGGGTCGATGTCGAGGGATGGAGAGAGAATGGTGGTTTGATATCGAGTAGAATATGTGCCGAATAAAAATAATAAAATAAAACAAATAAAGATGCAAACTTCCAAGGTTAGGGATCACTACAACAATAAACATATATGCAGATCATAAATCACATAAAGATGCATGCTTTATATCAAAGAATCGACTTTCGTAAATTCCAACTATTTAGGTGATAGAGGCTCTCGCATAAAAACCTAATTTGTTTCTATCTTTTCTTAATTAGGATTAGTCTGCTCTCGCAAATAAACCCTAATTAATATCCAATTCATAATAAGATCACTTTCGCTTCAATATCATGAATAAGGAATTTCCTCAACTCTCGCAAAGGATTAAGCACATAGGTAGATGATGATAAAGACATATAAATTCATGGATTTATAAATCAAACACACATATCTATGTTGGGATCACCCCAACCCTAGAAGATGGAAATTAGAAACAAACCATAATAAAAGAAATTAACTTTAACATTCAATTCAAACTAAAACTTACAATCGTTCGTCTCCTTCCTTCTCCTTCTCTCTCGCCTCCTCCTCTCTCTCTCTCTCTCTCTCTCTCTCGCCTTCTCTCTCTCTCTCCTCTCTCCTCTCTCCTTGCGTCCTAAGACGACTTGACTTGAATGAATGAAAATCAGCCCCCTAGGGCTTTATTTATAGGCTTCATTCCCTAGCTATTCTAGGAAAGAAATTATATCTATATCTATCTATCTATCTATCTACCTACCTACCTACCTACCTACCTACCTACCTACCTACCCACCCACCCACCCACCCACCCACCCACCCACCCACCCACCTACCTACCTATCTATCTAATAACATTAAGATAAAACATGGAAATAAATAAGGAAAAAATTTGCGAAATAGGCACATTATTTGGACGTTTTTGCGAAATGGTCGCGTGTTTGGACAATTTTGCAAAATGGCCCCTATATATACCTAATTTCGCTTTTGTACGGACAGTTTTTCGTGTTTCCCAGAAAATCGATTTCCTCCTCATTCCAACTCTCTCTTTGCTCGAAGTTTTTCATCTTGCATTCTCTGGCTTGGTTCGTTGTTTGTTATCCGGCTTGGTGCTTTTTCCGGCTCGATTGTTTTTCCTTGCTTTGGTAAAGTTCGGAGTTTGCATCGCTTACTTCAATGTCGTCATCCAGCAGCTCAAGTATAAATTTGGGGGATTTTTGCGAAATTTGTCGTGCTAGGATTTTGTATGAAGTTTGTTTATGTTGATTTTATTGTTTGTTCATTATAATATTGACAATCTATGGTTAAATCGATGCTTTATATGCATACTGATGTGCGTTTTTTTAGTAGTTTCTGTCGTTTATGGAAGTTGCATATGTAAATTCGGTGTTTTGAACTGTTTCTTTTCGTCAATTATGCAGTCTGGCACTTTGTAAGTGCCTTTTAAGTGTTCTTCGTGTATTTGCATCTGTTTTCATGCTTTCGATTGTTTGTGTTGATGATACTGTACTTATCTGCTCCTATGTTCATGTGTATCGGGATAACACTGTCTGTTTTTGTGTTAGTTTATTGTAGTTCCAACAATGTCTGTGTTATAATTTGGTATTTTGTGATGTTTCTGTTATTTTGCTATGTCTTTGTAACATTTTATTATTATTGTTTATGGTTGTTTGTGTCATCACAGATGTATGTTGTTTCTTGCAGGAACTCAATCTTCTGATTCATCCACCTCTTATCCTGGTTCTGATGTAAGTTATTTTTTAGTTTGATGAGCAAGTTGTAGTTTTTTCTTTATCTGATGGTTGTTTTTGTGCTTAATTGTCTGTTATTGATCAGGGTTTGGAATATTGCATTCCTGTTTCTGAGCGATTTCATTGTAGATCCAACATATATTCATATCCTTCTGTTTGTGATCTGATCAAGGAGCATTTGTGTCCTTCTCACTACAATACTCTGCAAAAAAGTTGCGTTGGATGGGTGCTGACGCAAGGCACCAAAATGGTTACGAATTTTCAGCTTATGCATCAAATGGTGCTCCGTCAACTACAAACACAAAAAGAGAATGAGTTGTGGTTTAGAGTTGGTGGACATCTTGCACGTTTTTCAATTGCTGAGTTTCATGTTATTACAGGCCTTCCTTGTGAAGACCGTGTTTGTAATATCCCAAAGAAAGTGTCAATATTTGAATTTTTTGGGCAGAAGAAAAAGACTCATGATGAGTTACTTGATTGTTTCATATCTGAGAAAAAGATGTCTAAGAAGAAGTTGATTATGGCAAAGTTGTTGCTGATTGAGAGATTAATTGTTTATAGGAGGTCAGAAGTTGTGAGTGCACAATTCTTATCTCTTGCGTGCAATGAGAAGGAGTTTGAACTATATTCTTGGGGTAGAGAGTCATAGACCCGTTTGTTGAAGTCATTGAAGAGTTCTTCTGTTGCAGATCGGAATGGGGTTAGGGGTTCTTATCAAATGTATGGGTATTGCCTTGCATTCCAGGTATTGTGCTTTAGTTATTGCATGTCTTATGTCATCATTTTTTTTGTCTGTGTCAGCACAACTTTAATGCTTATGTGAGCATTATTTAAACATTGTTTTGTAGTGTCATAACGAGTTTTCTTTTGTAACAGGCTTGGATATTAGAAGTGTTCCCAGCTATCTCCGTTAATTTTGACTGTAATTTTAAGATGCCTGAACTAGATCCATACTTGTTGCACTGGAAATGTGATTATAGCGAAGTATATGCTGAAGCTGAGAAGTTCTTTCATGGAGATTTGGTAATATTTTTATATTTTCTCTCCGAAATAACATTTTTATTTGATGCATCTATGGGTTTTTATTCTGATACATGTGTTTTTTCCAGACTCCGTTGTTCCCTATTTATGGGGAGTTTGCACGCACCGAAAGAATGGCTTTTCCTAGTGAAAAAGCTGATGTTGTAGCTGATGCAGTAGTTGATGCATCAGTTGAAGAAATAGTTTATGGACCTGTTGATGCGACTTTGTATGAGAGTCGTCGTGTTCGTAGAAGGGCATATGAAGCTAAGTTTACAAATAGGGCTCTCCAGGTTGAGGAGGAAGAAGCTAATGTCTTGCAGAAACATGATGAAGGCGAGACCTCAAAGAAGAAGACACATGTGAAGAGAGGCAAGTCTGCTAGAAAGAAACAGGATGGTAAGTCCTTTGAAACTGCTTTTGAAGTTTTCCCTGAGGGGGATAAAGAAGATGTAGGGACCTCAAAGAAGAGGAAATCTTCCACTGGAGTGATGGGTGGTAAAAAGAAACAGAAGGTGGAGTCCAGCGATACCTCTGAGGAACGGGTTCTCCTGAGGAGGGGTCGTTCTGCAAGTCGTGTTCTATTCAATCCATACATTGCTCTAGACCGTAAAAAATCTGTCAAGAGTGATGTAAAAAAGCCTCGACAGAAGGCTTCAGCAGTGAGGACAGATGGTAGAGTTATTCCTTCTAAGGAGGTGAAGAGAGTTACTGCTGACAAAGATTTGCATAAGGAGGTTGATGTGGTTGCTTCACCTTCCAAGCGATGTCGGTTGGGTACTGATTCATGTGACCTTTTTGAAGATGATGTCCCGCTGAATATTGCCTTTCAGCGGAGGTATAAGATGAAGAAGAACGGAAGTGTAAGTAGTGGTAGGCCATTATATGATAGTACTGTTGACAAGTCTTTTGTTATTCCTTCAGTTCATGTTGTTGATACTGAGGGTGCACATGTAGTGGAGCCTATAGATATTCATGTTGCAGTCTCTACATCTGGTTGTGAAGTCAGTGTTGGTGATGACAAGGGTGAAGATTTTACTGCTGACACCTATTCTTCCAAATCTTATGGTGAAGTTCCTGCTTGCGATGACAAGGTTGATGTTTTTACCGCTGAACCCCACTCCCCTAAATCTGATAAATTGGATGCTTCTCAAACTGCGAGGCTACATGTTTTGGCCGAGGTTGCAGATGTCATTGATTGTGGTGACACCGTTGAAGGAGTCGAGATACCTTCTGGTGACATTGATGGAGAGGATGATGTACCAACCCCTTCTGTGCAGAGGTCACCCCTGGGGAGTGTTGAAGCACATGATTTTGTTGATGGGCGGTCTGGGCTTGGGCAAACATCTGTTGCTTGTGAAAATGAAGACGTTCGCATTTCAAGTGATGGAGCTGACAAAATAGAAGTGTCATCAGAGAAAGTGGAAGATATTGAAGATGTTTCTCCTCAAATGGATGCTAACGATGATTCAACTTGTGAGTGGCCTCCCAAAACGCATGTTGATGCTTTTGCTTCTTCTCTCCCATCTCATCCTGACTGGGTGAAGGAGATTTTTAGGAGGATTGAGAAGCTTGAAGAGGTCCCTAAAATTATGCATTTGTTGTCTGCGAGGGTTGATGCAATTGAAACAAAGATTGTTGAGTTGAATGGGAGCCTTCAAGTGTTTGGTGAGATGGCGAAGAGGTACGATGAGCTTGAGGTTAGGGTTGCTAATTATGAGGCTTTGTTTGAGAGGTTGCAGTCAAACCCTGTCAAGCCTGATGTTAAGGACACTTTTGCAAAAGTTGATGACGAAAGTGTTAGTGGTGCTAATTGCCAGGACATTCCTGCGATGGCTCATGATAAGCACATTGCTGGCAAGCCTGCGAGCTCTCCTGCGGTAGTTGATGATGAAAGAGCCAATGGTGGTAAGTGCCATGGCACACCTGTGAAGGCTGATGATAAGCACATTGCTGGTAAGTCTGCGAGCTCTCCTGCGATAGTTGATGGTGAACATGTTAGGGGTGGTAAGTCCCAGGACACACATGTGAATGCTGATGATAAGCACGTTCATGGAAAGCCTGATGGTACTCCTGCGAGAGGCGATGATGAACGGCTCAGTGGTGGTGAACCCTAGGCCACACCTGTGAAGGCTGTTGTTGAAGATGTGAACAAAATTTTGAATGATGTTGTCTCTGATCTTCAGCAGTCTTTCCCTGACAAGGAGTTAATGTTGAAATCATCTCCCGCTTCTGGTGAA
The DNA here is from genome assembly GCA_037127255.1 of Persicaria tinctoria. NCBI lineage: Eukaryota > Viridiplantae > Streptophyta > Magnoliopsida > Caryophyllales > Polygonaceae > Persicaria > Persicaria tinctoria. The sequence continues at coordinate 34,771,585 of JBANSL010000020.1, forward strand.
GTTGTGCCCGTGTCTTTGCCATCAGTAAGTACTGAGGTTCCAGGAGTGGGTAAGGAGTCTCCACCTGTTGTTGCTGACACCGATTTTAATGTTCTTGGAGATAAGGTTGGGATTCCAGCAGCTTCAGCTGAAGTGCCTCAATCTACAAAGTTTGAAGGCGAAGGCGCTGGTGGTAAAGTTGCTGGAGTTACGGTTGACCCATCCCTGGAAAAGTACATTTGTCTGTCCGACAATGATGATGACAAGGGTGCAGGCGTTGATTGGGATTCGGTCGCCAAGGATCCTGCAATCCAAATCGAAGTTGACCAACTAAAGGCTTCCAATCTTATCCCATCAAACAGTACATTCTTGTATGGTCCAGTTGAGGAAGTGAAGAAAGTGAGGATGCCAAAGCATGCCCCTAAAAAATCACTAATCAGCTCGGAAGATCATGAATTTATTTATGGACTCGTAAAGAAGCAAAGGTATGGTTTATTTTTATGTTTAGTATTTTGTATGAAATGTTGTTGTTATTGTATTAGTTACATCATCTCATGCTATATATATATATTTTTTTTGCTTTGTGTAATCTTTGGAAGGAATTTTTCCGTTGTTGGTCCAATCTCAAGGGTTGATAGAAAGTTTTTCCAGCAGATTTAATTGAAGAATATGTGGTTTGATTGTCAGGTAATAACTGGTTGTATTTCTGCATTATAAATATATATTTGTGGATTAGATTTTATTGTATTAGTTGATTGTTGAATTCACTTTTTTATTACTTTGTTTAGCATCTAGAAGCATGTTTGATTCACATTAGGAAGCGCATTCACGAGGACCCTGTCAAGTATCGAGATGTTCTTGTTCTTGAGTGGCTATTTTATCTGAAGTACCTTCCTGACTATGCTTCGTGTTATCGGGAAGACATAGATCTTGAATCCAGCACCGAGGATTATTTTGTCGGTACGTGCCCTGCTGATTATGGGAAGCCATAGGTATCTGTAAAGAAAATCTACACAATTTTCAACGTGATAAACAAGCACTGGGTGGCGTTGGAGATTAAAATTGAGGATAGGGTAATCAGTGTGTTCGATTGCAATGTCCCTGCTGTTAGGGAAGGTGTTCATGAAGAACAATTGCAACCGTTTGCTATTTGGCTCCCAATTCATTTAGCAAAGGCTGGGCTATTTGAAAACTTCGATTCCTCTCCTTTCCAGCTATACATGGTTCCTGGGTTAATGCATGATTCTACTGGGTATGTATTTGTTATCTTGTTTTGTTCTTTGGTTACGTTTAGATACTTGTTATTTATGTTCTTACATTACATTGTTTCTTTCTTTGTCTATAGGGCTTCATGTGGTGTATTTACATTAATAGCGATTGAAGCTTCTTTATTTGGGGGAGATGTTAAAAATTTCAACAACGAAAAGATCTTTCATTTCAGAGAACTCATGTGTGCAGATCTGATCAAAGAAACTTGGAGTTTTAAATTTTAGAACTAGTAATTAGATAGGTTGTTGTTGTGTAAATGGGGAAGTTTGGATGTAATCTGACAAATTAAGTGCTCAAAATAGACAAGTGAACATTATGGGCTGACACCAGCTGCCTAAGTACGAAAATAGCGGTGACACTGATGTTAGTTTCAAGCAGTGTTTAGACTGTTGTTGTATTTTGCTGAACAATAGGTTAAATTTTGCACAAAAATTGATCTTTGTGAATTTTTGCTCATTATGATCCTATTTTTCCTTAATAAAATTTTTGAATTTTTAAATATATATATTTTTACGATGCTGCCTTTTTTTTTGGTCATCGTTAGAATAAAATTGCATACCATGGTCGATTAGTGAAAATTTGCTCAACATGATCATATTTTTGTTGAACAATAGGTTAAAATTTGCACAACAATTGATCTTTGTGAATTTGTTCCCAATATGATATTATTTTTCCTTAATATCATTTTTGAATTTTCAAATATATTTTTTTCATGATGTTGTCCTTTTTTTGGCCATAATTAGAATTAAATTGCACACCATGGTCGATTTGTGGAAATTTGCTCAACATGATCTTATTTTTGCTGAACAATAGGTTAAATTTTGCACAACAATAGGATTTGGACGAAATTGGTGGTTGGGTTATTTTAAACCTCAAGACATGAGACCGTGGCCCATTTCCTGATGAAAGAAGTTGGCCCAATTCGGTAACTTTATTTAAGGCGGTGTTCTTCCTTGTTTCTTCAAGAGTCCAACGTCATTCAAACCCTTTCCACTCTCTTCCCCATTACCCTCTCTCCAAGTCTTTTCGTCGTCCTCCACACGCTCTTCCTCTTTCCGGAGTTTTCTTCACAAGGTGCGCCCTTTCTTACGTATTTCTCTCCATTTCGTTCTCCTGTAAACTTTATACAATCGGTTAGGGTTTTTACATTTTTCCAGCAAGTTTTATTTTATTTTTTGCTGATTTTAGATGAGTTTTTCATCATCTTTCAGTCGGTTAGGGTCTTGATTTCAGCAATTTATATGAGTGTATATTTATTTTGTTTGTGTATGTTTTGTATCCTTAGATGGCACTTCCAACTACAACTCAAATTGGTTACCATTACACAGTCGGCTCTTTTGAAGTGGTAATCACACCTAGGCAGACGCTTGTGTATGGCCCTAGCACCCTGCACGTGGCTATTAATTCTGAAAGAATCCCTGAGCTGTTCCTTGACCATTTCACTGAGTGGAATGGGTTGCCGATGACTTATGAACAATGTGATCAGGTGCTACATGAAGCAAGGGTCACTGCTGTGGTTTATACTCAAGTAGCCAACCTGATGTTAATGGATTATACTCATAGGTGGTTTTCAGGCGATGCTGAGTTTGTTAAAAATGGTCTCTGCCCAGATCTCATTATCGACGTACGTTACATTGAAGACTCTGAAAATGACATGAGCTCTAATTCAAGCTCTCAATCTGAGATGAGCATCAATTCTGAAGAGGATGTGGATCCCCAGCTTCTCCAGAAAATGCAGACCAAAATGGCAATTTACAAGAGCCACCTCAACCAGAACAGGATTGGGACGAGTGTTCAATATGTCTTGATCAGATGCTGCCATCAACACCGAGCGTTCGGACACTGTGTGATCATACCTTCCACACAGGGTGTCTTCTAGAGTGGATGTCGTATCAACCCATTTGTCCACTATGTCGATCACCCTTTTAGGCATATTTGTAATGTATATGTTCTTTGAAAAGACATTGTAGTAGCACCTATTTTGTCGTAGTTAAGCTAATCGAATGTATGGTATGAATGGAAGTTGGTGTATGACACCTTTTTGTATCTGATTTCGATTCTAATCATACCAATGTATTTTGTAACTATTTGTCATAACTGGTGTTTGTAAATGTATAATATTAATGAAATTCGTGCACTGTTATATTTGTTTGTGTATGATAATGTGTTTTATTTGAGCAAGAAAGACCACCTGAACATTGATGAATATGCTTATATATTATGTGTGGTGACAGTGACCTAGTTTTTGTTGTTGTTGAAGTGTATATTTTGTAAAGAGGTTTTTAATGCCCAAAGTATTGTTGACATTTATTGTCCGATTAGTTTAAAGTAATGGCGACACCATACTTGTATTTTTTGATTTTGCATTTTGTGTGGTGACACTAGGTGTTTGGTGTCCCAAGTAGTGCTGACAGTGATATCAGTTACAATTAGTGGTGACACTGGTTTCCCCTACCCCCCCCCCCCCCGATATTGAAGTCTTGTATTCTATGATTTTTGAAGTGTATGTATTTGTATTTTTTTCTTTTTATAGTGTATGCGGTGGGCACTATGTGTTTGAGATGCAAAGTATTGGTGTCACTCATATTATATTACAAGTAGTGATGACACGAGTGTTGTATTTTTTTGTTCTTAAGTGTATGGGGTGAAAGAGGTGTTTAATGCCCATATTATTGTTGGCATTGTGGGTTATATTAGTTTGAATTTGTGGTGTCACCAGTTTGATCGTTTTTTGATATTTGAATTTCATGTGGTGACACTAGGTGTTTTAGACCCAAAGTAGTGCTGACACTGATACTAGTTACAAATAGTGGTAACACTACACTTGTATATTTTTATTTTAAAGTGTATGTGATTGCCAGATGTGTTTAATGCACATAGTATTGACACCAGACTTGTATTAGTTACAACTAGTGGTGATACCAGTCTTGTATTCTATGGTTTTGGGAGTGTATGTTGTGTAAGTAAAACTTGCTCAACAATAGATTATTTTTGCATCACAATTTAGACTTGTGAAATTTTGTCCATTATGATTCAATTTTATTTGTCAATCTAATTTTATAGTTTCTTAATAGAGTGTTACACAATGTGGTCTTAATTTTTTCAATGATAGAATAAAGTTGCACAATGTGTGGGGGGTGATTGGTGTAACTTTGCTCAACATCAACTTATTTTTGCTCAACAGTAGTTTATAGTTGCACAACAATCGATCCTTTTGAAATATTATCATAATGATTATATTTTTTGTCAATATAATTTTAAAATTTTCCAATAATTTTTTTTTTGCATCATGTTATTATTTTTGCTCATCATCAGATTAAAATTTCACAACACCGGCTATTGGTGAAAATTTGCTACACATGATCTTATTTTTGCTTATCAACAGATTAATTTTGCACAAATGTTTAAATTTTTGATATTGCCTTCAACATAGCTGTTGGGCTTCGGTTAGAGATGCCCGACCCATTTCCCGCTTATTTATACGGTGCTTAAACGTTGTTCAGATTGTCTGCAAGTCGTTTCATCTTCTTCTTCTTGTTCATCTTCATCCTCTCTCGTTCTCATCAAGATTTCTTCTTTTCAAGGTGCGATTCCGGTTGTGGTATGTACTCCTTTCTGTTTTCTTCCTTTAAAAAAAAAATGTTATCGGTTATATTGATGTACTGTTTCAGCAAATTTCTTATTGTTGTATTCTCCGATTTTCGTTGAACTTCCACTTGCTTTTTAGTCTATTAATGTTCATATATTGGTGTTTGTCTTGCTTATTTCCTATTGCATTATATTATGTGGATGTTCTGTGATTCTTACTGTCATTAAAAGTCATCGGTTAGGGTTTTTCCAGTTTTTCAGACATTTTTTCTCTTTTGTCTTTCTGAAATGTTTATTTCTTATTAATATTGATGTAATGTTTTATTTTTAAGTGAATGTATAATGTATGAGTATATTTTGATTTTGTCTGTGTAGGTTTTCTCTCCTTCAATGGCATTCCCATCCTATACTGAACTAGATTATGACTACATCGTTGGTACTTATGAAGTTGAAATATCAGCATCTGAGTCATACTGGTATGGATCGGGTCTACTTGTTGTGTCCATCCACTCTGACAGCATTCCCTTAACATTCTATCACACGTCTACTTGGAATGATTTGCCTATGAGTCTAGCCCGCTGCAACGAAGTGCTACAAGATGCAGGAGTAATTGTTGAGGTTAGAACCCAGGTAGCCAATTGGCTTCTAATGGATTACACTAGAAGTTGGTTTGACGCCGATGCTGATCTTGTTGAGTATGGTCTTCGCCCCAACATCACCATCAATGTACATTTTTATGACGACTCTTCGTCTGATTCAAGCTATGAGTCTGACATAAACGATGACATTCATATGGAGGTTGACCAAGCAGATCCTCCAGCACCTCCAGAGCCTATGGATGTTGACGGATTAAGGGAGATATATCACCTTGATCTTGATGATGAAGAATGTACAGTATGCCAGCTTCCAATGTTGGAGTCAGATCATGTTCTTCAAACGCCATGCCAACATCACTTTCATCCAAATTGTTTACGATCTTGGCTTTTAGTTCAAAACAACTGTCCTCTTTGCTGAGCAGAATTCTAGATGTATATGATATAAGTGCAGTATGTAATTTTGTATGGTACTGATGTAACCTAAAATACATTTTATGAATGAAATTTGTCCTTGATCACATTTCTTTCTGATTTCTATTCAAATTATAGTAATCTTTGATATTTAAGTAGGACATTTGGTGTGACACTAGTTGATCATGTTGGTGGTTTCTGCCATTGAAGTTTATGGCTTGACATTTTCTGATATTGAAGCTTATGTGTGTGACACTAGTTGGGTAAGTCCCAAAGTAGCGCTGACACTGATATTAAGTACATTTAATTGAGACCATGGGCTAGTATACTTTTTGTTATTTTCAAGTGTATGATGTTGCACGAATTGACAAGTGTTCAAAGTCTTTTGTCACATTATTTACATTGTCGGTTAGAGTAGTTGGATCTATTGGTGACACTATTCTTATAATTTTGGCTGATTTCTATTTTTGAACTTTTTGTGATGACACTAGGTGGATAAGGCCAAAAGTAGTGCTGACACGAGTTAGTTAATGTCCACCAACGATAACTGTAACTCAAATAATTGTAATCCGTTTTCAGTTTATAGTTTTACAGTTTTGACAGTTTTTTTTATAGTTACTCTGTAATGAACTGTCACAAATAACTATTACAAGATGAAAACTGTCTAATTGTTGCCTATATATATCCATTTATCATTCTTTGTTATCCATTGGCGCCTGAAAACTGGTTTTAACATAAATCAGTATACCAGACCCTTTAACCACACTACTAACACATCCCTCTCTAAAAAGATGAACTATGGTAACACTGTCGGGTTTTGCACGAGTTTCCATCAATTGATGGACGTGCTGGATGGTGTTGTTTACCGTGGTTATCACATGAATCTAGTTGATGAAGCATGCGAGACTAACAAAGAGGCTCGTAGGGACGAGTTGTTGGAAGCCGTCGTGGTTCATTACACATTATATGAGGAATCCCAAAGATCCATAATAGCAACTGAACATCACATTCGGATTGCGTCCAAAGATGAAGACGGTGAAGCATTATCAAAGGTGATATTTGAAGTTTTATCCATAAATTTTTTTTCCATACTGTGATTGAGTCTTGTATTTTATCTTTTATACAGATGGAAAGAGAACTAGGCAATCAAAGACAGTTGTTTGAAGACGCAAAGGACAATCTAATGGGGTGTGTTAAAGAGGTTTTAGATGCAGAAATGGAAATGAGGAAGAAGATTGATGACTTCTTAGGACTGTAGTTCTACTATATTAATAAGTAATAACATTGGTACTTATTTATATGTTGAATGTATTTTTTTTTATATTTTAGTTTATATGTGTTCCATCCTAATGATATGATGCAGCATATTAATATCATAATAATCATATAATTATTTTGTAATTTCCTTCCTCATATTTCAAATTATAAATTGTTACTGAAGTTTTACGTATATCTCTTGTAATATTGCGGACACATTTGATTAGTTTGTGGATTGTTTTGGTAAAAGTAGTGCTGACACTGTTTAACTAAGTTTTTATGTTACTGGTAATTTTCTCAACATCATCTTAGTTTTGCTAAACAATAGTTTATAATTGCACAACAAACGAATGGATATCACTAAATCAACTGTTTGAATAACATAGACCACTTGATTATCGGGGCAGAGAATTGTGCTGACACATTGAAGAACAAACACAACTGTTTAGAAGCAGTTATAGTTGTATGCATCTTGACAAATACTATCTATCAAAAAACCACAGGGACAACAAATGTCTTAACGAGTACGAGAAAACTGACCACAGGGACAACAACTGTCTTAATTGGTACGAGAAAACTGTTCAGAAGCAGAGTATATAACTGTCTACACCAAAATACATTCCAAAGTTTGCAAATAAAATACGAAATTGCGTTGTGGTTGTTCAACCAAGATTTAGTTTATGTCCCTGAATTCCTTTTGAAGTCATTCTTACATGGGATTTTGCTGCCTTCACAACATCTGCGTTCACTTCATTCAACTCTGAACATACTATATCTGTCAAATACTTCACACCTAGCTTTGAAATATTCTTGAAATTGCCCTTTTCCAATCCACACTTGTACCCTCTCTCTGTCCCAAAGAAGGTCTCCATGTGGCGCATGAGGCATACCCCAGAATATTGAACTTTCTCCTCTTCAGCCCATGTGATGGGGACTTTTGATGATGGTGCATCTGACACTATTTCTGCCTTTGCTCGGAGTCCCTTATCTGTTAGATAAGCAATCATCATATCCCCCTGCATGGATTGAATTATAATTCATGTAATTTTAATTATAAAATGAGTTGATATTTAAATGAAATTAAGACAAGGAAAGAAATATTAGATATCAATAGTAAAACTTACCAAACATTCAAAGGGTGATGCGAAGGGGCTAATTGGATCAGCGCAAGATGGTGTGACATCAACAATTTGGACCACTTTGTTTTTAAAGTTGAAGACAACCATGACATAGTCTGCTGTTCGTTCAACCCCAAATACAATCTAATCAACATAATAAAAAACAAATAAACATTAGTGATTGGTCTTGTGAACTTTATTTATTTAATTGCAAGGGAGTACCATGTCTATATCCTTCAAAGAAAGGTGTGGTGACAATGACAATACAATATCAATGTGGAGGTTAAACCTCTTGAACTGTTCATCACAAGCTCGTAATGATACACTCTCTACATTAAACTGGATTAAGAATAGAAATTAGTAAAAAAAAACAGACGAATTGTAATAACGGCTAACAATGGAGTGTAATTGAAAGTCAAAATTGTAAAAATATTACAATTTTGTTGATATTGAAAAATAGTCTTGCTGGTGATTGAGCACTTTTATAATGTTCCTTGTGGTTGAGGATAGCTGTCCATGCATCAATAATGACACTAGACAAGTGGGTTTCATCCTCAAGCGTAGCCATGTCTGTTCTAACAATTTCAACAGACTTGTGCTTAAACAAAATTTCCTTGCAATGTCAATCATTTTGAAGATGCATTATATGAAAATAATCTTTTACTTGTAACTGAACATACATTAAGAAGATTAAGTTTAAAATGAACTTACCTGCTGTGTGGTGTTTTCATTGCTAAATAGGCTGAAACAGTGCGCTCAATTTCAGAGATAGGATCTGTAATGTCAACAACACGTGAGTAATATGGGCTTCTCAAAGATGCAGAAGGTTTATGTGCTCTCCTTGTAGCTTCTTCTCTCTTCATGTTATTAAGTTGTTCTGCAGCATTTCCATCAACTATGTTGATCGGTGGCGACCTTCTTGGTGGCAAGGCAGCAGGGGAAATGCATTTTATTGTATCTCCCATAGGGTTCAATGGTGGAGTATCAGCTTTAAATTAAGTGGGTAGGGGATTAGGAGTAGCTTCAACACTCTGTTGTATTGGAGACTGGCCATGGCTGTCTGAGGGAGCCTGGGTTGCTTCATTAACATTCTTCATTTCAACCGATGTGTTCAATGATGTCCCTTCATCTTTCTTAAAAATAGGATCATCTAGAAATATATCAAAGGAAAATTCCCCGTCCACTTTGATATTTGATTTCATTTTTTGTTTGTTCTGATATGTCATTTCGATCTGAGTAATGCAATCTAATAAAACAGGGTCTGCCCAGAATTTCTTTTGTGATTCGGTAAAATATGGGCTTACAGGGTCATTCATATTTGACATGTTAGCAGCATCCGTAGCCGTAGGAGCCTCAGAATTGACATTTTCCATCCCTAAAAGCTGGTTTGCTCCATGTAGAAGTCTTTTCACCTTGTCATCATGTTGTAGTTCAATCGGGACTTTCGTAGACCACTCAGCAAAATCAGAAATAGCAGATGCAAGTGCAAAAGTCTTTTGAGCAAACAACTTTATCCAACTCTAGATGATAACATCACATAAAAAATAATAATAAAAAGTCATCAGTAAATATCAGAACATTGCTATATTGTACTAATATTACATTGAATTCATTTAAATAATTCATACAAACCTCAACTGGGGGTGGCTCTTTTTCTGGATCAGCAGGGTGACTGGTGCCTTCACCGTTTTGTGCAGTAGGTTGTGGACAAGCTGTAGATGGTACGTCTTGATGGTGAGGAACAACTTGGCGAGCCTGGACTAGGCCACAACCAAAGCCTCCAGTACTTATATCATCGGTTTCTCGTTGGCGCAAGATTTTGTAATTTATGCCAACGAAAACCGGGAAAGAACGAGTCATTCTTCTTAGTGTTGTGCTTGTGAATAATTTCACCCTATCCATGTAAAACAACTGGCACATCAAGGGGATAAACATATATCAGTATAACGATGGAGCAGGGAATGCTGACATAAAGAATATTGTAGACATGTAGATAAAAGTAGGGGGGTGACATTTGTACTACTGACATGGTAAAGAAATTAAGTTAACATCCGAGCAAAGGTTTGAAAAAAATACTTACAACCAAGAATAATAGAGGCCCTCTGAAATGGCCATTCTTGTTCTTTTCCCAGCTTCTCTTTGCATCGACCAAACTTTCCAACACAAGAGCACACCAATTTAGGTCTTTCAGGTCACCCAATTCAGGAACTACTCTTATTAAACTATGGTTGGCATGTCCGTTTCCTAGTGTATCAACCAAGATAGAGTCCAGTATAACAATAAAGTTCAGAAGGAATTAATCACCATAGTCAGTGTCAGCTATCAAATTTTCCATAACCATAGCTGTTGTTATATTGTCGTGGACATCAAATGTGGTTTTCCACTCTTGCACAAGATTGAAATTCTCTTTAGTTGATTTTCTTCCAACTAAAACTTTCCCCATTGGGAATCCCATTGTGATATGCACGTCTATTTCTACAATTTCAAGTTCGCCTCCATTAGCCAACACCAAGCAACACTTGTTAGGGTCAAACTAATCCACTAACCAATATGAAAGAAGCAGTGGTAGGGTAACAATATCCAAGTTGAAAAAAAATCCAAAGTCAATATCCTCAATCAATTTCCTTTGCTTGCCATTCATTTTTTTCAAGGACGACACCAGCAAGCGTGGGCTTGACCGTGATTTCAATGATGGGAGATTTTTTTGTCTAGTGTGTCTCTCATTCCTCACAACCAGCTCCCTGTTCTGTGCGATAGGTTGTATGTCTGTGGTATCTGTTTGCTCATCAGATGTTATGATATGCACAGTTGGGTTTACATGTTGAACAACCGTCTCATTAGGTGAATGGTTTTCCAGCCTTGCAATTTCAATGGTCTCCACAGCAACAGTGCTAACAGGAAGATCAATCCAGGGTGCACTTCTCTCTTACTGTTTTTTCTTACAAGCGGTTGCGAATCTTTGGATTCAAGTGATCTACAACCCTCCCCTACTTCGAAGGATTTACCAGGGTCAGTATCAACAGACAGTTCATCCTTGAAGGGAGGTGAATCTCTAGATAAATCAACTACTGGAGGTTTAACTCCAGATCGCTTTGATCTCTTCGAATTTCTATTTTGACTGTCTAAAACAGGTGAATCACTTACACTCTGCGGACGTTTACCTATAGAATGAACACTTACAATCAATTTCTAAAAATATAATTGAAGAGATGACATTGTAAGAGACTGTAGTTTATGCCGAACAAATTCCCAAATTATCAAATTCCCAAATTCAGCCTCCAGATTAATCACATTAACTTCAATTTATTATGCAAAAGTAATTGAAATAGCAATGGTAGGTCTTGCAAGGCTGAATAACTACTTGATTATAAACATTAAATTCGCTTGAATAAATGAGATTTTTCCTAAATTTCGTGGAAAACTAAGCCCTAAACAGTACTCGTTCTAATTTAAACTTTAATACACAGAAAACACGAAATCAAACCTTTCGGATATGAAGACATGTTGATGTATATGATAGACCTCCTTCTTACAAGCCTACAATCAAGCCTCAAGAAATCTCGCAGAGAAATGGAGATAGTAGATTTAGCTGGAGAAAGAAACTAAAAGAAGGTAATGGAGAACTTCTCGAACTTGAAAAGCGTTTTGGGCATTTACACATGTTTGCTTTTTATTTTTATTTTTAGGAAAATCGTTTTCATTTTCTTTTTTTTTGTTTGCCAAAAATCGGGAATTTTGTGAGGCTTTATTTATTTCTTATTATTTTACATATAATTCCATACCTTAGATTTGCTCAACATCGTATTATTCTTGCTCAACAATAGTTTAGATTTGCACAACCCTTGACCCTTGTGAATTTGCTAGAATCATGTTCTTACCTTCTTTATATATGGTTTGATAGTTGCTTAATAAATTTTTGCTCATCAAGAGAATAAAATTTCACGACATATTACGAATGGAGAGAACTTGCTCAACATCACCTTATTTTTGCTCACCGATAGTACATGTATTGCACAACAACACTTTGGTAGCAACAACATCTTATTTTTATCTATTTACGCTTTCATAGTTGCTTAATAGATTATTATTGCTCAACATGGTCTTATTTTTGCTCATCAATAGAATAAAACTGCACAACATATTACAAAGGGGAAAACTTGCTCAACATCACTTTATTTTTGCTCAACGATAGTACATATATTGCACAACAAAACTTTGTTTGCAACGACGTCTTCTTTTTATCTAATTATGTTTTCATAGTTTCTTAATAGATTATTGCTCAACATGGTATTATTTTTGCTCATCAATAGAATAAAACTGCACAACATATTACAAACGGGAAAACTTGCTCAACATCACCTTATTTTTGCTCAACGATTGTTTATGTATTGCACAACAACACTTTGTTTGCAATGACATCTTATTTTTATCTAATTATATTTTCATAGTTGCTTAATAGACTATTGCTCAACATGGTCTTATTTTTGCTCATCAATAGGATAAAACTGCACAACATATTACAAATGGGGAAAATTTGCTCAACATCACCTTATTTTTGCTCAACGATTGTTTATATATTGCACAACAACACTTTCTTTGCAACGAAATCTTAGTCTTATCTAATTATGTTTTCATAGTTGCTTAATAGGTTGTTGCTCAACATGGTCTTATTTTTGCTCATCAATAGAATAAAACTGCACAACATATTATGATTGGGGAAAACTTGCTCAGCATCACCTTATTTTTGCTCAACGATTGTTTATATATTGCACAAAACAACACGTTGTTTGCAACAAGATCTTATTTTTATCTATTTATGACATAGATGGAAAAGAGTATACAAATTTGTATTATTACATGGTAAAATTTCAAATTTTATTCTATATTATTGAATTAATGTTTATTTTCAAAAATAAATGTCATTTACAAATTTATAAATTGTATTATCTACTAACATTATTCTTATATAATACTGATGACAGAATTTGTGCTGACAACCTTATCTTGAATGCTTCATCCTCCTCTTGTACTCTCCCAATGAAAGCTTTCTATTTGTAGGTGGTCTTCTTGCTCTCTTTCTTACTACTGGGGGTAACAGTTGATAGATTTGATCACATCAGGGATGTTTCATTCATCTTCATCCAACACTGGATATATTATTTCTGCATATGCCATACGCCAAGCGTCATTGGTGTAAAATTTTGCAACAAAATCAGACACATTTGCTTTTATGTGTGTAATGGCTGCTAGAGCATGTACACAAGGTATTTTCTCAACATCAAATACGCAGCATGTACATGTCCTCGCTGATAGATCAACTATAGCTACAGCTCCTTGACCATTGATCTCAAATTGTGATACATTCATCCTTTCTACTTTGCATACTCCAACTTGCTCTTGTGATTGTCTTATCACCTTAAGGATCTCAAGAGTTATTCGGTCTTGGTTTGCCAGTGCTTTCTCTCTTCTATCCAGGAACCATGATGTGAGCTTTTCTCTAGCAAACTCCACAAGTGTCACAATGGGATAATCCTTTTTGCCTTTGAAAACAGAGTTCAAGCTCTCAGCATTGTTGGATGTCATCATGTTGTATCTTTCACACTTTGAATGTGCTCTGGCCCATTTATCAAAACCTGCTGACACCAGATATTCTGAAAGTTTTGGACAGTTTGCTTCAATTTGTGCAAGGTAGTTGTTGAACTCTTGGATAGTGTAACTCTCTGCTGCTTTTGTGAACATTTTCCCCAGCTCTTTTTTCCTGAAAGTCGCTTTGATGTTTTGTTTCAAGTGCCACATACATATGCAAAGATACATCCCTTGAAATGCTAGCATGTCTATCAGAGACGAACACTAAGTCATTTGATGGAGGCACAACCTGCAACAACTGATACATAAACCATTCCCAAGAGCTGTTGTTTTCGGAGTCAACAATACCAAAGGCAAGTGGAAAGATTTGCCTATTAGCATCTTGTGCAACTGCTCCAAGCAATGTCCCTCTGCATTTTCCAGTTAGGAATGTTCCATCAACAACAACAACCTGGTATATAAAGAAATAAAATTACTTATGTTATTGAAGTTAAGGAAATCGATGACAACGGAATTTGTGCTGACACTGTTTAAGACATACCTTCTTTAAGAGGGGGAATGCTTTGATGCACTGTCCAAATGACAGAAAAAAGTACTGAAATCTATCTTCTTTGTCTTTTGAAATTAAAGCTATAGTCCCATTGTTTCTCTCCACAAGCATATGGCAAAATGATGGTAAATCTGCATAATTTGATTCTGGTGTCCCCTTAACCATTTCATAAGCTATTTTTGATGACTTCCATGCTCTCCAGTAGCTAATTTGCATCTTTTGTTCTGTTCTCATTTTATCCCTTATCTGTGCTGGTCTGTATCCAGTGTCAACACTGTGTAATTATAGTCAAATTAGAATAAATCATATATTAGAAAGCAAGTTAAAATATAAATACTATTTCTTAAAAAAAGTTCTCACCTTGATTCGATGATACTTGCAATCACAGAAGATGAAGGCTGTTTGCAGTGTTTTGTCCTGAAATCCCATGTGCAGGTGTGCATGTCCACATACACTATGACCTCATGCCAAGTTGGACCAAAAGTTTTGACATGCACTTTCCATTTGCAGTCAGGATCTACACAATGCTCTCTATAATACTTTGTATCTGATTTTGCCACGCGAAAACCAAATATCTCAGTTATTGACAAGATTCCCAAAGCATGCTTAACTGCTTTCCTTGATGCAAAGCTTTTGCCTATGCAAATCAAGTTTTGTGAATTAAGATTCACACTAGGCACAGTAGAGCTATCAACATCCCAATCTTCTAGTGTAGTTTCTCTCCTGTGTGTTGTAGAATAGAATGCTCTCCATATTTCATCTGCAGAATCTTCATCACTTATAGTGTCACTGTTTAGAGAATTCATGTCATCTCCAACATCTTCCAATAATACACCTTTCATCCTGGTGTCACCGATCAATGTCATGTTATTTTCCCCTATAACAATATTGGTAATAGTTGGATTGCATGCCACCAACTGTAAACTCTCACCTGAGGATGCCTGTTGATCTTTAACTTGTTCACTATCTGATTTAATGCTGACACACAACTCCACAACAAATTTAACATCCTCTAGGTCGGACAACCTTAAAAACTCTTTCAAATCAGCATCACATTCAACAAGAAGCGGAGCTCTCAATAGTTTGAAAGGGTGTAAATGATAGAATTTCAATTCCAATGCACTATCTATATTGAATCTGTTGTGCACTTTTTGGGTTAAACCCTGTAATGTTATTGAATCACCAATCATAAACACCTTTGAAGTAGTGTCTCCAACAAAGGTTGGGAATGAATCATCAAACAACCATTTCCCACCACATACAACTGTAATAATGTGGGTTGCCATTGTAATCTGCAGAGTATGAATTTAAGAGGATAAACACATTAAGTAATAACAAACACAATCTGATTAAAAACGATGACATGATCAACCAAAGTGAGTAAAATACACATGTTATGAAAAAAATTCTTACAAAATTTGCACCTACGGTGCAAATATTTTATGAGTCAAATTCAGTGCTGACATTAAAACTTTCAAGGTGTAATAAGGAATCTATAGATGATTGTATTGTCAAAAGCAACAATAGATTTGCACACCTTGTGCAATTTTTTTATGACTTAATTGTAGTGCTGACATGGCTCAATCAATGTTCAATAACGATGACACGACCAACCAAAGTGAGTAGAATAAACCTGTTATGAAAAAAATTCTCACAAAATTTGCACCTACGGTGCAAATTTTTTATGAGTAAAATACAGTGGTGACATTAAAACTTTCAAAGTGTAATAAAGAATCTATAGATCATTGTATTGTCAAATGCAACAATAGATTTCCACCCCTTGTGTAATTTTTCTATAACTCACTTATAGTGCTGACATGGGTCAGTCAATATTCAAAAACGATGACACGAGCAACCAAAGTGAGTACAATACACCTGTTATGAAAAATTCTTACAAGAGCAACCAAAAGTGAATATACTACACCTGTTATGAAAATTATTCTAAACAGGGATCCCCTGTGCAATTTTATTATGACTCCATTGTAGTGATGACATGGCTCAATTAATGTTGAATAAGGAAGTCTAGTGATGACATTAGCAATCAAAGTCTAATAAGGAATCAATACTTGAATATAGAGCACAGATTCAAGTGTAGTGATGGCATGAGCAACAAAATGAATACAATACACTTGTTGTGAGAAGAATTATATAAAACTTGCACTTCTGGTGGAAAACTTCTATGATTAAGGTCTACTGATTAGTTGAAACAATCATAGTGAAATCACATCTTAAGCAATCATAGTGATGACTTGAGCAATGTAAAATATTAACAAGCATAAATAACCATAAACATACACAGATTCGATTTGAAACTTGAAAATTACACATATCTAGAAAAAAATGCTCATAAACATTAATTCATGCTTAAAAAATCAATCAAAATTTGCGCCAAAGGTGCAAATTTTGATGCATTCAATAACAGTAATCATTCTGTTCAACTATATTTCCATACTGTTATAGCATATATAAGCATAGATAAACACAAATTTGGCGTAATCTACACTTGTAATCACACGATTCCAATCAGTAATCACAAAACTGAAGTAGTAATTTGGCGCAAATTGAAGCAGTATTCGCAAAACTGAAGAAGTAATTGCAAAACTGAAGCATAGATAAACATAGATTAAAGCAGTAATCGCAAAACTGAAATAGTAAACCAAACAATTACAGGAAATTTGCGCCTTCGGTGCAAATCTAAGCAGTAATTGCAAAACTGAAGCAGTAATTGCAAAATTGAAGCAGTAATTGCAAAACTGAAGCATAGATAAACACAGACAGAAGCAGTAATCGCAAAACCGAAGGAGTAATCCAAAAATTCTAGGAAATTTGCGCCGAAGGCGCAAATTTGCGTCTTTGACGCAAGTTCTAATCGACTTAAAATTCTAGTAAATCGACTTACCTGATTCTCTAGAATAGACTTCAAAATCGATCGTTTGGAAGATGTTGGAATGGTAATCTCTCAGAAATCCTAGCAATCTCCGGCGAGCAGGTCAGGAGGGAGAAAGAGAGAGCGTCCGGTGATGGAGAGCTAGAGGAGAGAGAAAAGTGGGTGTCGAGAGACGGTGAAGCCTTATATTTAGGACATTTTGCAAAAATTTCCCAAAACGCGGATATTTCGCAAAATTAGCCCAATTTCGTGGCTATTTTGCAAAACCGCCCATAAATAATTATATCTAAAAGGAAATAAAGCTAAAGTGGATAGATCTTCCTTCTCCTTGATAGAACTTGATGTATCTTGATAGAATATCTCGAATCTTGGCTTGCAAGTAACCTCTTAGGCTGGGATTTCTCCTCATATTCGAGTCGGACTTTCTGGAATTTTCCTCGACATCGAGTAAGTTCTTCGACGTCGAGTAAGGTCTTCAGTTTTCGGATTGTACTCGATCTCGGCTATCGTCTGGGCTCGTCGAGTTTCCTCGACGTCGACCAAATTTGGTCGACGTCGACTAAGTGTGGCTTTTTGAGTGGCTCCTGCTCAGCTCGTGCTCGATCTCGTCCTCTAGAGCAAAAGTCGAATAGAATTTGGTCGATTTCGAGTAACTCTGTCGGCTTTCAGCATTCTGCTCCGTTCTTGAAACGCACTTTCCCAAGTCCTCATTCGTCGGTTTGACGCATATGACCATGCGTTGGAAAGCTCTTTTCAAGGGATACAACTCTCATGAAGACATCAAAGCTTGATTCAGAATGATGAATACTGAATAATGGCCTTTTCGCCAGATGCACCATCCTTAGCTTCTTCATGACTTTCCTTTAAGCTCCAAAGTGCGTCCGATTTCTGCGAAATATAATAAAAACTTGTGTAGACCTCCATATATTGAAAATGAAGATAAACTACACAAATTATGTATTATTCTAGCCCAAATGTATGAAATGTATGCAGAAAACGATATAAAAGTAACTATAAAACATGGAAAATTAGGCTCACAACAGAGCCTGAACAGATGTCGGAGGTGTTGTAGCGTCCTCAATGTCGACTTGATTCTCCTCGACGTTGACTTGATGTTGCTCGACATCGAGCACTGTATTCGATTTCGAGTTGGAGTGTTGTGCAGACGAATCTTGGCTTAGCTGTTTCTAGATTTCGAGTTGATTTTGCTCGACATCGACCTAATTTCTGTCGACATCGACTTGCTGTTGGTCGTTGTCGAGTTGCTTCTCAGCTTCGTCCTGCTGCTTTCCGACCTCTGGCTCGCATAGTTGGTGCCCGCTCCTTAGCTTTATAGATGCGACGTGTCCGGTCTTCCCCTTGGGATTTCGTTCTGTTTGCCCAGGGAGTTGCCCGGTCGGTCGTGGAATTTGTGTCGCGAATTGACCCATCTGGGTCTCTATGTTCCTCTTCCAGATGTCCAGCTCTCCAAATCTTGTATTGATGTTTTGGAGCCGACTGTTTATGGTGCCTTGATTTCGGCGCATCTCATCGAGGATCATCTATAGATCATCCTTCCGCTGATCCCTTTCTGAATGTCCTGGAGCTCAGTATGGCGGGGTGTTCCTAGGGGCACCTTGGTTCCATTGTGGTTGCTGAAACCTTTGGTCTCCCATATAGCGATTAGGACCCCCTGCGTAAGCTACTTCTTCGTGAGTTTCTGCCATCCCGACTTGCTCTTTATGTGGGCACTCTGTAGTGGTGTGCCGCTGGGAGCCACATTCGATGCAGGGCTGGTTGACAGAAATATACTTGACTTGCTTGAGGAGCTTGCGATTCTGATCTCTGTAGTATTGTTCCTTGATATCTGGGTCAATCCCTTTAGAAGGCTCATAGAGGGGCATGGATGGGGCTGGCCATGCATAGGCATTCTCGTCATAGTTTGTTGCCACCCCATACTTATCGTCGAAGTTGGTAAGCTTGTCGAGGGTAGCACATGCGTTAGCTGGTGGCATCGTCAAATACTCATAATGAGTATACTGGTTGATCCTATCCCTAGCGGTCAGATCAAGAGAATTGAAGAAGATCTCCTGAACGACATAGGGTGGCTGCCCATGTGTAGGTCAGGATCGCAGTAGATCCTTGTATCGTTCCCATGCTTTTGCTAGCGGCTCCCCAGGCTTCTGCTTGAAAGCTGTAATCTTCTGGCGGAGTAGCGTTGTCTTGGCAGGAGAAAAGAATTTGTTGAGAAATTCCTGCTTTACCTCATCCTATGCTGTGAGGGATCGTGGACGGAGACCTTCAAGCCACTTCAATGCTGGACCGGCAAGAGACCAACAAAAACCCTTCATCTTGATATATTCTAGGGTAGTACCTTCAGCAAGAGTACGGCAAATATAAAAAAAATGGTAATATGTTCAAGATGGCATTCATTAAATCTTCCATAGAAGGCATTATTTTTAATCTCAATCAGGAAAGCAATGCGAATTTCAAAATTATTTTCAGGGATTAGAATGGCCGATTCAGGAACGACGAGAGTCGGGTGCATGTAATCCTCTACAGTGGTAGGGTAGTGGGCAAGCTCAGCTTCTGCTTGCCTTCTGAGTTCTGCTTCCTGCGCAGTGCGTGCTCTCTCAGTGGTGAGAGCAGTATCCTTGGCAGCTAGTTCCCTCTGAAGCCTCTTAATCATCTCAGCTTGTGTTTCGGCAGTCGCCATGATCCTTTTTGAGTCTAGAATGGATGTGTATAAGACGTTACGGATCATCTAAGGCGCCAAACTCAGGTGGTTGACCAGAACGGCGCATACACCTGCAAATTCAAAACTTAAAGAAAAACGTGAGATCTGACTACCTAAGGGGCGAATGATTGCTTCCCTAGCAACGGCGCCAATTTGTTGTTGGAGGAAATCGAGTTCAATAAATAAGAATATAAATAAAACCGGATTATGCCCACGCAAATGATTACAAGACTCCTTCCCGATGTAGCAACAGGAAGTCAAGATCGATCTTCGAGGAAGCGTGTTAGCGGATCCTTGGAAGCGGAGGAATCTCACGGGCAGAAATCGACTTCAGGGTGATCGACCTCGACTAGGGTTAGTCGACAGGGGCCAGGCAGTCGAAACCGAGCAAGCAGCAATCACTGAGGTTTTGGTCGATCTTGAGTAACCGACTCGATATCGAGAAACTGGTCGAAGTCGAGAAGTCTGGTCGAAATCGAGGAGGCTGCAGAGACAGAAGCGACGACGATATTTGCTTGATCTAAAGTGAGTAGTCGACGTCGAACAAGCTTTGGTCGGAATCGAGGAGAACAAAAACTAACGAATGCAAAACTTCGAACTTTAAACAATATATGAAAAAGACTTCCAAGATCGGGGTTTGCAACAACGATAACCAAACATGCATAAGACAAGATAAATAACGATAATCATGCAAATCGCATCGAAGGATCAAGCTTTCGCCTTTTCCAACAATTAGATAACTCTTTCAAGAAACCCTAATTGTATCTACCAATTTTATGTTTATAATTGAAGTTGTTAGCATGGATCTCCATTGAATTGGTAATAAAAACATAAAAGGTAGTAGATGCTTAAAACATAACAAAAGTCGAATCTTTACCTCCAACATGCATGGCTATCGTCAGGCTCGCCCCGACCCTAGAAGTGGGTGGACTACTCGCTCTTCATCACAATCGCGGACATCATTGATGGAAAATAAACTTGCATTAATAAACTAAACAGAGCTTACAACCGATCGAAGCCAACTTGCTCTGGCTCCTTAACTCCTCTCGGCCTCCACTCTCTCTCTCTCTCTCTCTCTACATCCTCTCCTACTTCTCCTTCCTAAGATTGAATGAATAAAAACTATCCCCATGGGCTTTATTTATAGGCTTCCAATCCTTGCTAATCAAGGAAGGAATTTCTATCTGTATCTCTATCTATCATAGAAGATATAATTCTACTTAAGAAATAAATATATCTAAACTAGATAAATCCTAGAGTAATTAATTGTTCAAACCATAGGATAGTGACGATAGGGTTTCTCGACCAAATAAATTTGTAGTCAAGACCCCCGCTATAGTATAGGGGAGTCAGGTTCGTCCTCAGGAGAGAAGTCAGCGGTTCTAGGTTTAGTGTGTTTTGGGGTTCAGGAATAGCGGGAAGAGGTGATGAGGGTGGCTGTCGACAAAGAATAGAGGGGTCGATGTCGAGGAATGGAGAGAGAATGGTGGTTTGATATCGCATAGAATATGTTCCGAATAAAAATAATAAAATAAAACAAATAAAGATGCAAACTTCCAAGGTTAGGGATCACCGCAACAATAAACATATGTGTAGATCATAAATCACATAAAGATGCATGCTTTATATCAAAGAATCGACTTTCGCAAATTCCAACAATTTAGGTGATAGAGGCTCTCGCATAAAAACCTAATTTGTTTCTACCTTTTCTTAATTAGGATTAGTCGGCTCTCGCAAATAATCCCTAATTACTATCCAATTCATAATAAGATCACTTTCGCTTCAATATCATAAATAAGGAATTTCCTCAACTCTCGCAAAGGATTAAGCACATAGGTAGATGATGATATAAATTCATGGATTTATAAATCAAACACACATATCTATGTTGGGATCACCCCAACCCTAGAATAAGGAAATTAGAAACAAACCATAATAAAAGAAATTAACTTTAACATAAAATAAACTAAAACTTAAAAAACCTTCCAAACGTTCCTCCTTCTCCTCTCTCCTTGCGCCCTAAGACAACTTGACTTGAATGAATGAAAATCAGCCCCCTAAGACTTTATTTATAGCCTTCAATCCAAGCTAATCTAGGAAAGAAAACTATATCTATATCTAATTCTATCTATCTTTTATCTAAAGATTAAATAATGGAAATAAATAATTAAATCAACTAGAACTATATCTAATGTGGATAAATATCTTCTCCTCTTGATAGCTCTTGATAGATGTGGATAGAATCTCGTCTCGAAAACATCACCATTGGCTTCGGGATAGAAACTTAATAAAAATCTCGGACTCCTCGATGTCAGCTCCTGGGATTTACTCGATATCGACTAGGACTCCTCGATATCGAGTAGCACTTTCTCGTCTTGTGCTCAGCAACTCGATTCCGGCTTCTGGACGCAAAGTCGACTTGGGTTTTCCTCGATATCGAGTAATTTTCTCGATATCGAGTAACATGTGTTCGGCTTCCCAGTGCTCAGCTTCGTCGATCTCGGCTCCGGACATGGAAATCGACTTGACCTGCTCCAGCTCCCTGCTTCCTTTGTCGATTTCTGGTGCTCCTGCTCGATATGGGTTACTCGATATCGAGTAGTTTTACTCGATATCGAGTAAGTCTCTCAGCTTTCTGCTTTGTTCTTGAAACGCACTTTCCCGAGTCCTCGTTCGTCGGATTGACGCATATGACCATGCGTTGGAAAGCTCTTTCCGAGGGATACAACTCTAATGAAGACATCAAAGCTTGATTCAGAATGATGAATACCGAAAATGGCCTTTTCTCCAGCTGCACCATTCTTAGCTTCTCCTTGAGTTTTCTTTAAGCTCCAAAGTGCGTCCGATTTCTGCGAAATATAACAAAAACATGTGTAGACCTCCATATATTGCAAATAAGTGTAAACTACACATATTATATAATATTCTAACCCAATATGCATGAAATGCATGCAGAAATCGATATAAAAGTAACTATAAAACATGGCGAATTAGGCTCACATCAGATAGATAGAAAGATAAAAAGATAAAAATATCTAAATCTTCATGTGTTGGAAATCTCGTCTCGAAAATATCTCCATCGGATTCAGGATAGAACCTTAACAAAACTCGTACTAGCTCGAAGTCGGCCACTGTTGGTCAACTCGATATCGAGTAGCTTCCTCGATATCGACCAAAATTTCTCGCGTCTTCAACTTAGCTACTCGATTTCGGCTCCAGGAGGGAAAATCGACCAACTGTGTACTGGATATCGACAAGGCTTAGTCGATATCGACTTGAATCTTCAGCTCCCAACTTCTCCTAGTCGACTTCTGGGTATTGACTCGATATGGTCAACCGGATATCGACTAAGACATGTCGATATCGACCTCTGCTCTTCTTCCTTAGCCGATTCTGGGCAACTTTGGGTGGAAATCGAGTGGATGACTCGATATCGACTGAGGGTGCTCGATATCAACTTGTGATTTTTGACTCGATTTTCTTGCTTTCAGCTCGATTTGTCCTGGTTCCGCTGCTTCTTGACCTCGGACTTCTGTAGTTGACTTCGAGCTTTTTCCTCCTTTCTTAGAACTGTTGTACATTGCCTCGATTTCTGCGAAATTTAACAGAAACCGGTGTAGATTCCATAATTTAGCAAATAAGCATAAACTACATAAATTCTGTACTATTCTTACCCAAATGCATGAAATGCGTACAGAAATCGATATAAAAGTTGATATAAAACATGGAACAAAACATGGACATCATGCAGCGAGTGGCTCGCTGCAGCGAGCCCAGTCGCTGGCAGCGGACACTGCCTGGTCGCTTGCTCCCGGGCTGACTCGACTCGCTGGCAGCGAATTTCCATTCGCTGGCAGCGAGACAGGCTGGCTCCAGGACATCCTCCCGCTAACTCCACTCGCTGTCAGCGAGATTTCATTCGCGGGTAGCGAGACGTGCTAGCTCCTGGACATGCTCCCACTGACTCCACTCGCTGGCAGCGAGATCCCATTCGCTGGCAGCAACAGATGCTCAGAATCTTGTTTTCTTTTCATTCTTCCCTCGTTCTTTCTCGCCTCTTTTCTTTCTTTCCTTAGCTGGCTTTCTTGACTTCACTTGGACATGTTGTTCACCTTTCCTTTGCTTTCCACCATGTCGGATCTACGATTCTGCACAATTCAACCGAAATAGCGTAGATTCCGAACTTTGCCACGAAAAGAGTTTAATCTAAGTTGACACTAAACATGCATATTCTACAATGCAAATGCATCTAAGCTACCCTATAATGCCCATTAGAAATGTGCATTATCAGCGATCGACTTCAATCTAAACTTTAACAGGAATAAAAACGGAGACGGGAGAGACTGGACGAGAATCAAAGCAGCCCCTCGCTTCAGTCACAAATTTTAGCTTGGAATTACATTAGGTTTGGGAATAAAAGGGGGAAATGAATCACCTGAATAGAAGAGAATGGAGAGAAGAGAAGGCGAAACGGAGGAGGCCGGCCCGTTAATCAGCGCGCAGAGGGAGCACGGATAATCAGCACGCACAGGGGCAGAGCCAGAAAGTTTTGAGCGGGGTGACCATAGTAGTCGACAATAAGATCGAGAAAAAAAAATCTTAAAACACAACGTGTTCGATAGTACAAATTAATGTCAACCTATGGTATTGAAAATACTACAAATATATAAAACGAAAATAAGGATAAAAAACGAAAAATAAATATATAAAACGCAATAAATAAACATTGCATTATTAACATGTAATAATGTATAACTAGATATAAAAATTTTAAACTTGCGTAACTTCTTACCATATTTTCAAAAAAAAGTAATACAACCTATGGTTTCGAAGCTCTAGAGATGAATTACAATATATGAATGTCAATTTAAGTAAAATATTAAAGTATTATAGTATATTCAAATAAAACAAAAGTGATTAATATTGTTATAATTTTCAAACATTTATAACTTTTTACTCAGATGTTATATTAGGGCGTATTATATATCAAAACAAAGCTATCGACGAGGAGAATACACCTAGGTAATTTGCCGGATGAGGAGGGGGTCACGTGATCCCCTAGGACCCCCTAGCTCTGCTTCTAAGCAGGCACAAAACAAATCGGAGGAGGCTGGCCGATGCAGTGACGGAGATGAGGCGAGGAGGAGGTGGACAGGTGGAGCGAGTCAACGGCGAGGAGAAGAGGTTGAGAGGTGGAGCGGGTCGCCGACGACTTCGAGGGTTCGAGCGAGGCTAGGGTTCGATTGATCTGTCTGAGGATGATGGCCAGATGGATCTCAACCGGTGAAAACTAGTGAGAGAGAGGATGAAGAGACGTACTGTACAGATATATCGATTTTTTTAAGAGTTAAAAAAACCCGGTTACTAGTACAAAAAAAGGTCTTAGAAAACGGTTATTTATCAAGATAGACAACGGTTATTGCAATGTTGTCTATGTCAGTGCGTTTTTAGGTAAAATAACGGTTGGACCTATGACAACGGTTCTTTAAGACAACGGTTATAATCGTTGTCATAGATGCTCCATAACCGTTGTCCATGCAACTCCAAAATTTGGAACAATCAAATATTAAACAATTATAACCGTTGTTTATCTGTCATATAAACATTATTTATGTGTCATATAACCGTTGTTTATTTGTCATATAACCGTTGTTTACGTACAATCTAATCGTTGTCTAGGTACACCATAACCGTTGTCTATATGTCATATAACCGTTGTTTATGTGTCATATCCATGTTGTCTAAATTCTATTTTAACCGTTGTCTAAATACAATTGAACTATTATCTATATACAATCTAATTGTTGTCTAGGCACACTAAAATCGTTGTCTATGTACATTTTATCCGTTGTGTCAATATTATTGAACCGTTGTCTATATACCCTTTAACCGTTGTTCATGCACACTCTAATCGTTGTTCATGTACCTTTTAACTGTTGTGTGAGAAAAATTTAAACATTGTCTAAATACTCTTTAACCATTGTTAAAAAAAATTCCCTAAGTTCAGATTTTACCTAACTTTATATTGTCCTTCATTTGAAGTTCGATACATGTATAGATGAATAAAATCACTCAAATATGTATATATATACCAGTAATATCATGAACCCATTATCGGGCATTCGGGTTGTGGCCAAGTGACCTGCTTATGTCAGCAACTAACTACAAGGGCATACATCAATCTACAATCCAAGAAATACATATGTGGCTATGTAAAATGCACTAAACACGAAAAAACAAAACAAAACAAAAGATGCAAAACTCTTACCTTTCATTGCAAATTTGCTCAAAAACCCATTTCACTTAGAACAGTGGCGGAGCTAGGACATCTTGAAGGGGTGGGCGAAATTCAAAGAACCTAAAAGTATAAATTGATCTACAAAATTTTCAACAGAAAAAATCATTGCAAAAAGTGTTCATATGATCAGTTTACAATCAAGTGAACTAATTAGTAAAACGAACACGACGACATTTTGACTTCGCAAAGTCATCTATAACAGAATTTATCTCAATTTTACTAGCAAACTCTCTATCGATATAAATGATCAAAGCATTAGCAAGAAAGTCACCGGCCATAAGAAATACTGAACAACTATTTTCAGAATTTAAGAGAACAACTCAATACAAAATTGTGCTAAATTAACAAATTTTCAAAATTTAAGAGAACAACCCTCTATATAAACAGTCCCTTCCCTATATACAAAAAAAACCACTCTTCTAATTGTAATTTATCCCCCAATTCCATTTCTGATTTTTTATTTATGAATTCTTAAATTTTCATTTCATTTATGTATACAAATTTTTTTTTTTTTTCGGGGTGGGCTGGGGCCCATATCAACCCACCCATCTCTCCGCCATTGACTTAGAATACATATATTTTCTCATTCTCAAGAGTATGGAATCCTGTAAACAGCATCAATATAATTATTGCACACTGAATCTTCTTGCTTGTCTTCATGGGAAATGTCTCTCAAGAGATGGAGCAAGCTGATGCAATCACCTTCCCTATGTCATTTCCAGTGACTCCTATACCGTAAAGAGAAGGAATAATATCCTTCACCATGGCGAAATTAAAGCATTCTCCACCTGGGACCAACATCTACTCTTAAGCTAAAATACAAGATAAATGCACATATATATATATATATATATATATATATATATATATATATATATATATATATATATATATATATATATATATATATATATATATATATATATGAGTGGTTCCAGAGTGCACACCCCTTATAGTGTACCTTGTGCACAAATCTAGACCGTTAATAGAGATGGAACGAATGGCCACGATTAAAAGGAATTTTTACCTTTTTCCTTTAATTTTGAGTGGGACCCACATTTGACAAAGAACCTCCAACAATTGCCAGGCGCGTTCACCCCACCTACTTGTTTTCTTTTTTTTTCTTTGTTGAGTGTTTTTTTTAAAAGTATAAAATAATTGTGAAAAAAAAATTGCTTTTTTTTTAAGGAGATAAATGGTTTTTTTAACCCCCACCTGATTCGGATTTCGTCCGTTTTAAAGATTTTCCAATTTCACCGAATAATCTTTCACATGCTACCGAATAATATTATGTTATTTTTTTCTATCTAATTCATATAAAAAATTATCAATTCTACTGAATAATTTGTTCCATTCTATTGAATAATGTTTTTTTATTCATCAATTTCAGATAAAAGACACTTGAAATCCCTAAACAATACTTACGATTTACATGAATAATGTTTCATATTGCACCGAATAATGTTTTACATTTCACTGAATAATTTTTTTTATTTTATTTGTCAAACCGAACTCCATATACTGACAAATAATGAATCATATTTCACCGAATAATTACTAAACTCATTATCACAACTAATGAAAATCAGGTGGGGTTATTCAGAATTCCGTTGAATAATTATTCAGAATTCAACGAATAATATCGACAATCTCATATCTCGATCACAAAATACACCCATTCCATTGAATAATTATTATAGATTGACTGAATAATGTTTGAATTCCACTGAATGATTCACCTATTGAACAAACAATATATCGATTTCGAAGGAGCCTCGGACTTCATCATCAATGCCCATCTCCGGCCACCATCACCACTTGCAGACCACCGCCAACCATCAAGGAGTCCAAGTCCGACCACCACACCTGCCGCTGAAAACAGTCTTACCCAGCCAGATCTGGCACCACCATCACCTGACAGATCCGGAAACAACCCTGCCTTGCCCCCCCATCGCAACCACTTCGCCCTCACCTCGCAACCACCACAATCGCACTTCCTCTTGCCTTTCCGACCACCACTGCCCTCTTCGTCGCCGCCTCGCCTCAAGGAAGAACCCCCAGCGACGAACCCCCAACGGCCCTCACCGCTTACCAGATCTGCTGGTCTCGCCACCACTGCCCTCTTCGCCGCCGCCTCGCCTCAAGGACGAAAACCCACCGACGAACCCCCAGTGCCCCTCACCGCTTACCAGATCTGCTGGTCTCGCCACCACTGCCCTCTTCGCCGCCGCCTCGCCTCAAGGAAGAACCCCCAGCGGCCCTCACCGCTTACCAGATCTGCTGGTCTCGCCACCACTGCCTTCCTCGCCGCCGAATCACCTCCGCCTCGAATCGCCATCGACACACCATTGATTCACTGTCGCCCGGGCTCTCTTCGGATCCACCGTCGTCTCGGCCTCGCCTCCGCCTGGCCACACCTCTCCTCCCCTCTGCTCGCCTCCGATTCTGATGATTCCAGAGCGGCAGAGCCTCCTCCGGTTGTACGATAGCTGTGCGACGATGGTGGGGACGACGATGGAATACGATGGTGGGGTCGCTGGTTGTACGAGATCTAGCCTGAATCCCTGTTTCCGAGCCGCCAGCCTCGCCACCACCGGCCATCTAGACTCGATTCCGACCACGCCTCCGCCTTCCCTCCCTGCCGAATCATCTCCTCCCCGCCTCGCTTTGATCTCTTCGCCTGCAGGAAACGATTTGGGATTAGGGATTTATTTTCCCCACCCAACACGTGCTACACGCATGAAACAAAGAGAGTAATTTGGGTTTTTTTTAATTAGTGCGCAGGCCCCACAGTTTTTTATATTAAAAAAAAAGAAAAAAAGTCTTTTAATCTCAACCATCCGCTTACCTCAATCCAATGGTCAAGAATCGTGCACAAAGTACACCCCTTGGGATGTACACTTTATACCCATTCTATATATATATATATATATATATATATATATATATATATATATATATATATATATATATATATATATATATATATATATATATATATATATATATATCCATTTTTATAGGTAAATGCAACAATCAAATTCAATACTACTTCTCATAATAATACTTAACTACAATACTAGACGAAGTCACCCAACCACAATAACAAAGATAGGTTGATAGCTTAAATTATACTACCTCTGTCCAAAAATACATGTCCCTTTACTATTTAAGTACGTTTTTTTAGGAGTTAAAAACTATATAAAATATTAACTTTTTTATTAATTTTTTTTAATAATTATAAACTTACTATCAATAAGTTTATAATTATTAAAAAAATTAATATTTTATATAATTTTTAACTCCTAAAAATACGTTATGTATTTTTGGACGGAGGGAGTATAGTCAATTATCCTTGAAGAGCTGATTATCTTGTGGATATCCAACCGCATCAACAACACGCTTCTTGTAAGAACGGGGTGTCCCCAAGCTCCAAATGAGTCATACCCTACCAAAATTCTTCACTTTCGACAACTAGGATCGCTAAGTCACATTCATGATCAATGGCCTGCAAGCTCTATACTTATTAGGAGAACCATGTTTCCTCACAATATAAAAGGTATATGATCCGCCACCACATGAGCATTAGTAAGGATTCTCCTCCCTTCAATTACAAATCCTGCACCATAATATATCATACTAAGGCCAAAAATTCATGTCTAGAGCCTAACTAAAAGCCTATTCATTTGCGATTTCATTCATCCATTGAAACCCCACAAAAACAGCAAACTGAAATCGGAAAACCTATCTAAAATCATCAATTCAATATTCAAATATATTTACCATAGCCCATGGTCTCGCATTGGGGTTTGTTCTGCCAAGGGAGGAAGTAATTAGGGCTGCTGGTGACCGTGAAGATCATGACAACGGAATCAATTGCGCGAGCTCTAATGCATAAAACGCGTCCGCAGCAGCCACGACCCTCATGGATGACAGAGTATCGATTCTAGGAGGGAGCGAGACGATTTCATTGCCCTCGGTGCAACTAGAGCCGTCATTACCGACCTCGTCATGCTCGAAGGCCTGGTGGTCGACACTGCCAGATTCGTGGTGGGAGGAGATAGAGGCGGTTGTGATTGAAGATGAGAGACGGAAGGAGAGGTAAGTAGATCTGGTGGGAGAGGAGAGAACGAGAGGCTAGGGAGGAGAGAAATAGAGGGCGAGGAAGCCATCGGAGAGGGGCGGAGCGCCGGAGTTGCTGAGGAGAGGGAAAGGCGGTGAGCTGCGCAGAGAAGGGTTCAGAACTGCAATGCAAATTCCCCACTCCCGCCCAATCTGCTCTTTTTACAATTTTTTTTTTGCTCTTTTTTATTTAGAGTATTTTTAGGAACCGTTTGGTTGGAGACTCGGAGTTGGAATTGTACATTTTATGAGAAATATCTATAATCGATGATCTATAACTGACTATTAAAAAAAACATTTATTTACAACCGTTCTTTATGTATTGTTTTTTTTTTCCATTGATTAAAAAAGCATCCCTTGTTTTTTTTATAACGAGGAACTCACTTTTGGCGGTAAACCCCGAGCACGTGACCCAGTCGGCAAGAGCCACGTATCAGGTAAACCGGCTTGCACCGACCGGCTCGACCCACTAGTAGGGAGCAAGGCAAACCTTAGATGGAAATCTCAAGGAAAGGGGTGGAGGCAGGAATCGAACCCGGGACCTCCTTCCCAAAAGAAGAAATAAATATGTGAAGACAACATTTTTAATTGGGCAAAGGATAACGGTTCTATCAACTTGTTTTTATATATACAAAGAAAACGATTTTAGTTGGGCAAAGACAACGATTTCAGTTGAACATAGACAATGGTTTTGTCAGCCATTTTATTATGTATTCTATATCTATGACAAAAATTCTTTATATATTCATTGTCTTTGTATTTACAAATACAACATTTTTAATTGGGCAAAGATAACAGTTCTATCAACTATATTATTTGAGATGTCCTTTATATATATGACAACGGTTCTTTATATATTCGTTGTCTTTAAAATCACAAAGACAATGATTTTAACTAGGCATAGACAACAGTTCTATCAATTGTATTATTTGAGATGTCCTCTGTATCTATATGACAACAGTTCTTTATATAATCGTTGTCTTTAAAATCACAAAGACAACGGTTTCAGTTGGGCATAGACAATGGTTCTGTCAACCGTATTCTTTAGATGTCTTTATATATATATATGAAAACATTTATTTATATATTCGTTGTCTTTGCGATTATAAAGACCACATTTTCATTTGGGTAAATACAACGGTTCTATCAACCATATTATTTGAGATGTCCTCTATATATATGACAGCGGTTCTTTATACATTCGTTGTCTTTAAATTACAAAGAGAACGGTTTCAGTTAGGCATAGACAACGGTTCTATCAACCGTATTCTTTGAAATGTCCTTCGTATATCTATGACAACGGTTCTTTATATATTTGTTGTCTTTGCAACTAGAAAGACAACGATTTTAATTGAGCATAGTGTGGGTGATTGGCATTCTTCGTGATTTGTTTGCCGCCCCTTCTCTCACATTTCCTATGTGATGGGATAATAAATCAGCATAACATTTGGCGATCAATCCATTATATCACGAGTGAACAAAGCATATTCATATGGATTGTCATTATATCCGTGATTTGGTGCATGAGGGGTTGATGTCTACCGTCTCCGTTCCTTCTCATTTACAAATTGCAGACATTTTCACTAAACCTCTCGGTGCTTTGTAGCATTTTACTTTGAAGATGAGTCTTGTCTTTCACCATACACGTCCACCTTGAGGGGATGAGGGGGGGGGGTATGGTTGTATGTGCTGCAGGATGGGTGCGGTTAGTGCCTGGTTAGGCTGTTAGAACTATGGTTAAGTGTAGCTTTAGTTAGACGTTTAGCATTGGTTAAGAGTTGTATATATAGGAAGGTTAGTTGCTTATAACTATTGATGAATAATAACAGAAATTGCACAAAACAATTTTCTTCATAGCAATAACCTCAAATGGTGTTTGGTCTCTAGATCTCGGAGGGAGATCAAACTCAGCTAATCATTAGAGAAGATGTGACACGTTAAGAAGCTTAAAGGAAGGTCAAGAACATATAGAACAAGCTAAAGAAGTGGGAACGGAAGCGAACAAAGTCGAAGAGATGGAGCATCTGGAGAAACTCCTTCTTTTCGCATTTTTTCACTTTGAATCAAGTTATGACCTCTTCATGAAAGTTGTAGTCCTCAAAAAGAGATTTCCAACTCATATCCATATGCATCAATCAGATAACCGAGGACTCCGACTATAGACATGTGCATCAGATTGATGATTTTATGATATTGTTTTATGTTTGTATCGTCATCTAGCCACCTATATTCTTACCCTTGGATGAAAGTCTAAGGAATTCTTGTTTGCAACTATGAAGCAAAAGTGGATTTGTTGTGAATCGGACAATAATTTGGATTAATTTATGATATTTGATTAAATCCTAATTAAGAAAAGATAGGAACAAATAATTTTTTATGCAAAAGCCTCTATTGTCTATTTGTTGAGTATGCGAAAGCCATCTTTTTTTATGATAAAAGCATGATCTTTTAAGTGAATCGTTGGTTTGCACATGTGTTTATTGTTGTGGTGATCCCTTACCTTAAACGTTTTCCCTTTTATTTGATTTGCTTAAAAATTATTCACCAAATCCCCTTCAAAACTGATTTCCCATATATTGTTGCTATTTTGCCTGAAAAAGCAACTACTTTTGAAAGGATGTCCTCTCTCATTTGAAACGATCCTGACTCCCTATACTATAGCGGGGTCTTGACTATACATTTATTTGGTCGAGAAACCTCTCTCATCACTTATGAAGAATTGAAGTAGATGATATCATCCACATAGAGACAGACAACAATAAACTCCTTGCCTATTTTATTCACATATAAGGTTGGCTCATTTTCACTTCTTTCAAACTCCACTACTAGAATTCTGTTATTTAACATCGGTTGATTAACATCGGTCAGAAAAACATACCATGTTAAATAATTTTTTAACATCGGTTTTTTAAATTGATATATCAAAAATAAAAAAGACATTATCCTATTTTTCTGACCGATGTTTAATTTTTTTTTTCAAAAATAATTCTCAAAGCGGGAGATTGTAATATTGAAAGAATTTGAAAACCCGCCCCGCCTAAGTGAATCCAGGCGCTTTGAAAACACGGCCCTAGTTACTTTTCACCCTCTCCCTTATTCAGACAAAGCGTTACCACAGATCTGAAACAGTACGAAACCTATCTCTCTCCAGTCCTCCCTCTCTCCAGCCTTTCTCCTCCAAATACATCTCGCCACTATGGATGCTCTCCTTTAGCTCTTGCTTCTGTCAATGGCCCTCAAAAGAGAAGTGCAACACATCTTGCCAGATCTGTCTTCGTTGAGACAACATCACGAACAACACCTCCGAGTGTCGCGGATCGACCTCTGCCGATTTTCAAAGTGGTATGGTGTCTCTCTCATCCCTCTTCATTTTATTTTCTAGATCTAGACTGAGCTAGATCTAGGTTTCAATTTGCCCCCAATCCCTAGGGTTTCTACTCCAGTTCTCTAGAGCTAGGGTTTTAGCAGATTTCACTGTTGTTGTCCCTTCCTCTTGAAATTAGACGATGTTGATGGACGATGATGATGTGAAGAGGATCAGGAGCCGGAGGAGAAAAAGAGTCTGACAAGGACACCCAACAAGAGAGAGGAAGAGATTGGAATGGTACTCTGCCACAACGATGGTTCCTCGCGGTCCTCTGCTACCAAATCACTGAGATCGTGAAGGTACTTCACCTGCATTTTTTTTTGCTTAAACTGGATTTGGTTACATTAACCTGTGTAAGTTCTTGGAATGTTAAGTTTCTTTTTTGTTTTTGTTTTTGTCATGAAGGAGGGCTAAAGCCCTATAATTTATTGATTAAACTTAGTTGATAGCCCCAATATGGATGAGTGAGTACACAAAATAAAAAATGTTATTTGGAATAGTAAGGAATTGAGTGAAAGGCTCATCTAATCTCACACCCATCTTTGCCACAATGTCTGCTGTCATGTTTGCTCCAAAAGTCATCACTACAGTTCAGACTTACAGAGGTTCAATTTTTAACATTGTAATATAGAAGAGCTTGCTTGTTAAGTTTTAATATAGACTAACCCTTCCATGGATCAATAAACGCAAATAAGAAGAAATTTGCTCAATAAGTAAAAAATTCTACAATAAGGAAAAACGATATTTCAATACCCTATCATTTTCATAATGACAGTGTTAAATAAAGTAAAAACGATAAGGAAAAATGATATTTTGCCCATTACCAACATTTTGAACAAAGTACAAGGGGAAGGGGAAAATATACTGAGAGTGAACACTCACCTCGCCAGTAGAGCAAAAACATCTTTAGTTTGATGAACACGAATAACAGAACTTATATGAGGCTTTGAACTAAAGCGTGGATCTTGCTCCTTTAGAAATTTGTCTGCGAGCATCCTACCAAGGTTTAAGCCTAAACCCAAAACGCAGAAACATAGAAACCCAATTAAAACATTCAAGATGTCAATCTAATTGAAGAAATGTGAATACAAACCACAGAGGCATTTTTCTCCGTCCTTTAATGGTTGTCCTGCTTCTTTGATACAGTCTCTCTCCAAGTAGGTGGTTATTTTGTGATCCCTTGCCATCTTTACTTGTTTACCATCAACAATGAAGCAGAAAACAGAATCCTCAGAAAAGAAAAGCTACATTTTCTTAGAACTTAAACATGGGAACCCAAATTATGTACAGGGTTATGTCACTGAAAAAAATAGAAATCATGGAAATAAGTGCATACTTGACAACACAAGCCGAGTCACCAACATTTGCAGATTGTAAAAATAAATTTTTACGACTGTCAAACCAGACAAGGAGCAGTGTTGCAGTACAACCCTGCAAGGCAAGGTATTTAGTAGATAGAAAATGACAACTATAAACTCTACAAATGAGAAGCTACTAGTTAAAAGCTCATGGAAAGTTGAAAACAGCACAGAATTCAACTAGATTAGAGTAAGAAAACACTACCTAATCAATTGGGAATTATAAGTTGATGTTCTATACATATTATGCTTCCAGCCATCAAGGATTCAGATTGTTTACTCTTTTCAAATTTGCCATTGATGGTTATAGCATGTTTTAACAAAACCTTTATGGATGTGTTACTTGCATTATAGACTTAAGCAATTACTTCAGATTGGAAACAATTAGGCCTGGAAGAAGACCTCATAAACATTATCCAGGTTAGCTTCAGTTTGAGAAAATGCTTCCTTGAGAATATCTTAAGCATCTTGATGAGACAACCATCTCCCTCTTTGATGAGTCTAACAATGTTTTTGCAACCATCTCAGGAAGAAGTCTGTTACATAAATTAGATTAGAAATTAAGATCTGTAAAAAAGTCAAAACCTACTAGAGGAAATTTTTTACCAAGCAGGTGAGAAAAATCAATAGTCCATGAACAAAAACACACTAGCACATGCAAGGTGGAAAATTATTTTTGTGATTTTTTTTAAATGTCTTATTTATCTATATTTGACATGTTTCTAGTCACTCTTACTTTCCTAGTTTGTTAATTATATTTAGTGATTTTGAAAATCTATTTGAAATAGTTTAGTATTTTTTACTTGTAGGATTAGTTTTAACTAGAATCATCATAGGTTTAATAGTTCAGTTTTCACTCATATGCTTTACTTTCTGGGAAATTGGAGTGGTGATCGATGAAGATCAAGTGCAAGAGAGAATAAACAAGTTAGCTAAAATCCTTCGTAATCAAGAACTTAGCTCAACTCTTCGTGATGCGAGTGGATATCCATGTGTTTAGACAAATACATGCCATTGATTTTTCACCCTTAAACTCTCCCTGGAAAATGTTTATTATTGAGAACAAAAAGTTACACAAATTAATAAGCCATCAGAATTGAGTGGAAAATGTCTTTTACTATGTTGCTTTTATAGTTTTATACCATCACAGTTTATCGATATTTTGTTGATTACCTTCTAAAATTCTGAATCTTGGTGTTATACCAGGACTGTATCCATCTGTTTTGTTTGGGGTGGTTGCACAAGTTGTAAATCCAATGTAGCTCCTGCATCTTCATTATATTCAGTGGAAAATGCACGTAGAGAGGTTCCAGCAATGATTCAGACAACAACTGTTGTTCATCCAGGTAGCCGTGGAGGTGCTGTTGTTAATTCACAAGGTTGTATGATTGGGCATGTGACGAGGTACATCTATAAGTATATGAATTTCTGATTTTTTTTACAATTTATTTTATAGAGTTGGATTCAGATTTACTTAAGATTGATTTTTTTTTCTTGAATAATTATTTGTTTAATTAGATATAGGATATGCAATCTGTGATTGTTAGTGATTGTTAAGCTCATCCAGATTTTTAATTGGATATAGTCATGCACATCTGCGTTGAGTACATCTAACAATGCTTGCCCTTCTAAATCTCGAGCTTCATCATCATCATGCATCTCTTTTTCTTACGTATTGTTCTGTTTCAGTTATTCTGCATAATTTTATGTTAATGGTAAAATTGATTTTCAGTTTCGATTTTGGATTTCTTTAGGGGTTTCTGTTTGCCGAAGAATAGACCTCTTTAAATCGTAGGTTTTGTTTGTTTCTGGGGAAGTTTTGGAATTTGTTTATGGGGTTTTATTGGTGCTATGATGCTATCATGAAGTGGTGTGTAGTGCAGGTGAACCTGCAGACTCATACATGGTTTGCTGAAAATTCCTACAATTCCTTGTCATTCATCATTTCTTTTCTGTTTGAAATTTTATGTGCGTATCTAGATCCTGATTGAATGTAATGGGCATGAACTAATGTGCCTAACTTTGTGATGATTCACTTCCTATGAAGCTGCTTTTATGCTGTTAATTAGGACTTCTTGATCAAATGTGTCTAATATGTACTATGTAGTCAGTTACACATTATCGCTAGAAGCTTATGCATTGTAGATAATGGGAACTAAATATGTTGGACTTGGTTTTACATGCTCTTTTTGCTATTATGTAAGAACATTCTATCTAATTTAAAGCCTATTAGCTCAAATGGTAGAGCATTGTGTTCAAACACAAAGATGCGGGTTCAAATCCTGCATAGGCTGCGATAATTAAAAAATTCCGCAAATATGTCATTTCACATCGGGTAATAGCCGATGTCTTTCAAAAAAAATCGATGTCTATATGGGGGATGTAAAAAGTCAAAACTTTTTAACATCGGGTAATAGCCGATGTCTTTGTATGTTATAACATCGATTATATTTTATAGTCGATGTTATAAGACAACAAAGACATCGGATTTAAAAATATAAACGATGTTATAACATAAAAAGACATCAAGTTCTGGCCAATGTGAAAAACTTTTGACTTTTTACATCCCCCACATAGACATCGATTTTTTTTTAAAGACATCGGCTATTACCCGA
The DNA here is from genome assembly GCA_037127255.1 of Persicaria tinctoria. Lineage (NCBI taxonomy): Eukaryota > Viridiplantae > Streptophyta > Magnoliopsida > Caryophyllales > Polygonaceae > Persicaria > Persicaria tinctoria. The sequence goes on from JBANSL010000020.1 coordinate 34,809,302, forward strand.
TGTTAAATAATAAATTTCTAGTAGTGCTCATTCTTCAGGAAGAACGAATCAATTTTATCGTACCATGCTCGTGGAGCTTGTTTCAGGCCATAAAGTGCCTTTTGTGGCCTGTATATATACCTACTGCGGGACGAACGTTGTTGACACTTTCGCCCTTTTCCCAAATAGTAATATAATCCAAACTCAAACACAAAACCAATAGATTAGGCAATCAATCACATGATAAACACCAAACAACTACTAGTATAGAGATTAAGTTCGGAGTCGAACCCACATGGCCAGAGAAGCGATTTTCTATTCAATAACTCTTAGCAAGAACCCTTACGACAAAGCAATGATTTGTAGCAAGTAACCAAATTTATTATTGCAAAGTAGATTGATAGCAAAGTAGAAAGAACATTTCCATGTCATTCATCCTCTTCTGCAATTCACATCTACACTGTGAACTTCCACCACAAGTGAACACTGGTATGCTCTCAAGGACTTGGAGTTGATCCCAAATCCTTTTGAGCTTGTTGAAATACTCGGCCACTAACAGACTGTCTTGTATAATCCCACTGATCTTCTTCCTCAGTTGATAGATCAAGGGTCCATTAGATTCACCATATCTCTTTGAAATCTCTTCCCAGAGTTGCTTAATTAGCTGAATCCACATAGATAAAGCTCTCCTTTATGGACCTTGCCATGGAATTGAGAAGCCAACATCTAACCATAAAAGTTGCTCTAATCCACCTCTGTGCTTCGACATAATTCATATCCACAAGCTTAACGAGAGTTCCATCTATAAATCCTATCTTGTTCTTAGCACCTAATGCCATAGTGACTCCCCTCATCCATGACAGAAAATTTAATCCATCAAAAGTTCTCGTAACGAGTTGAGATCATGGGTTATCAGAATTAGCAAGAAATAAAGGATCGGCCAAGTTACCTTGATTCTCTTGGTTTCCAAGACTCCCATGAACAGAGTTTTCATCACCCATTGCTAAAGCTTCAACCAAATATCACTAACATAACGAAAAAATAATCAAGAGCATGTATGCTCTGATACCATGTAAAATTCTTGCTTGGTTGCTAGATCCACAGTCAGCAAGAGCTCACCAACAAGCGGCAAGCATCATATTGCTCAAAGGAGCAAGTTCACAAATGTCGTTAATGGAAGAAGAGGATAACTTCATCTAGGCTTTATACCCATAGCTGCTCATTAATTCTCTCATACCAAAAAAATTGAAAGGAGAAGTATTTATAGTCTGGACAAAACACCTTGCCAGCTAGCAAAACAAGTGGTCCTCAAAGAGGACATTATTTGCAAAGAAAGAAAGCAAGGGACATAAAATGTAATAAAATGGAAATAGGAATTTCAATAATTACTTTATATTTTAAAATTGTAAATTAAATAATTTGAAATATTATTAATTGTTTCACTGGTTTGTAAAACTGTACCAACGCTTAAGTGGTCAAAGAATAATTAAGAATGTTTATATATATATATATATATATATATATATATATATATATATATATATATATATATATATATATATATATATATATATATATATATATATATATATATATATATATGTTTTTGGTTTTGAAAAAATAAAACCATATGTTAAATCTCAAATTTCTAGATTTTTTTTGGATGGAAATTAAAGATCGATATATTGAACTTGTTGAGATTGTTTTAGGTCTATTATCATGGAATAATATATAATTTACAAACTAGGATATCAGAGTATAGCTTATTAATTATATTCTAAAATTGAAAAGTATCTAAAACAGAAGTGTGCAAGCCTAAGAACCCTAATTACCATTTACGTTTCCCTTCTCAATCGGCATTGATCACCAAACGGGTGGAAACATCGACACATTCCGGGCAGAGTCAAGGGCGGACAATCATAAGATATCTAGCAGCCAAACACGCGGAAAGGAACCCATCATTATTTGGGACAACCCTAGAGGAGTGGGCCACGGTGGAGCAGTGGCTTGACGTGGAGGCCCACAACTTCAACGACCTCGTCTACACCATCGTCCTCCAAGTCATCGTCTTCCCTCGCACGGGCCTCCAGGAGCCCGACTTGGCCCTCATTGAGTCCTCTAGGCGCAAGCTGGAGAAGGTTCTTGATGTCTATGAGGCACGGCTGGCAGGGTCTAAGTACCTCGCCGGAAAGGCCTTCACATTGGTCGACCTCAGCCACCTACCAGGACTAAGGTACATCATTGAAGAGGATGGAATGGATCAGCAGCTTGTGAGGGAGAGGAAAAATGTCAGGGCTTGGTGGGACCGCATCTTCTCCCGTCCTGTTTGGAAGAAGGTCCTTCAGTTTGCGGCAGCTTAACGTATGATCCTCGAACTACACTCTAAATGACAGCGTTTCTCATTTTCGTTTGAAAATTCGAGAACGCAAATAATGTTAAACCGTCGTAACTATTATCTGTCTTAATTAATATTTCCGTATCCCTATCATGTCGTTTCCTTATTGACGCATTATTGTACTTTAATTTCGGGTGTATGTATCATATTCATACGTGTGTTCCTTGTGCCATCACAAGAATCAACTTTATCAATAAATAAATCAAAGTTTGGAGGATCTTGTTTTTTCATAGCATTTCATAACATGTACTACGTATTATTTATACACAACCCTTACAATATACGTGCGAAGTGTAATGCATGTAATACTCATACTTTGTATTATACGTACACTCTTTTAGTCTTCCCCCCCCCCCCCCCCTACCCCTATTTAGTATTTACGTATATAAGCTCTTGCCTTGCCCAGAGCATCCGCATCCATCGAACCCATTTGGGTTTCTTAACTCCACTTTTTATCTTTCTCTCTCCTCATTATTTTTTAAGCAACTTATTATACATTTCCACTCACATCCTTGTACCCAAGAGAGTTTCTTAACTCCCCTTTTTATCTTTGATCTCTTCACTCTTCTTTTAACTTTTTTTTATTGATGTGGTCCCCAATTTCTCTCTTTTGTAGGGTGTTTAAGAGTTCCTTAGAAGAGAACATGTCAAATCGTTCTTTAACCCATTTTTTGTAATCTCAAATAAAATAGTATTAAATTTCTTAAATTTGGGTTAAAGAACCCCCATTGCACATGCTCTAATAGAAGCGCACTGCTATATATAGCCCATTTGGCATATATATATATGGGTTGAGTTCGGGTACACACAACTCCAAAAGTGAGAAGGAAAAAAGTAATTTGATTGGTCCACGTGTATAAAAGTGAATTAAAATTATGAGGCACGCGCAACTTCTCAATTAATTAGTGACACCCACCCAAATTAATTAGTAACACCCTCACTCTCACTATATGACGCGCCAAATCAAACACACAAATTAATTGCACGCGCCAATCAACACTACGTACTAATTAATTAGAAATTGTACGTACGTGTAAAAGTGTTTACATGAACTTTTAAAATTCATTTTTTGGCATCTTCACTTGTTAAAAAAATATAAAAAATATATATTTGGTTGTAATTTAATTTTATCTACACATAGACACCCACTTTGTATATGTTTTGTTGAAAAAAAAATTGACAAGAAATGGTTCAGACATTTTATTCACAGTGGTTCAGCAATTTTATTCAAAGTGTTTCAGCAATTTTATTAACGGTGGTTCATCATTTTTATTCAGAGCGGTTCAACAATTTTATTCACAGTGGTTCAGCAATTTTATTCACAGTGGTTCAGCAATTTTATTCACAGTGGTTCAACAATTTTATAAACAGTGGTTCAACAATTTTATTCACAGCGGTTCAGCAATTTTATTCGCAGTGGTTCAACAATTTTATTCACAGTGGTTCGATAATTTTATTCGCAGTGAACCAATTCTATTTATTTCATGAACCACTACTCTTTATTTCATGAATCACTACTATTTAATAATTATAAAATTAGGGCGTTTACCATATAGGCCACGACTTTGGACTATATTAGGAATATGTCTCCCAACCTCTTCATATTTGGGATTTGTCCACCGAATTTTTCAACATGCTGAAACCGAAACACATCAAAAAACTTGCCACACAAGCATCCTCCTCTTCATCCTTGCTGCTGTAAATTGATCTTTTTTTGCTTATCTGCTATAAACGATCGATATGTTGCTCAATCAATCAATATATTGCTGAATTGCTTCAACTACGTAAGCATATCGACAAAGTAAGCATTATCGCTCGTTTTTTCCTGTAATTTTGGACTATTCTTCAGCAATGTTCTTCGAACTTTTGATTATGCTATTGATTCATTACAGATCTGATGTGATCGTTGAAACTAACAGATTTTCGGTTTGCTAAAACACGGATTTTCGATTTTTCTGCTACAAGTAACGTTGCAACAGATCTGTTATGATCGTTTATATTGTTTCTGTTGTGATCGCTTATAGATCAATACTTTCTATCAATTGATTATAGTTCAATACTTTCTGTTGTGATATGTTGTAAAGGCGCAAAGTTTCTACGAAATTACTTTCTGTTGTGATCAATACTTTCTATCAATTGATTATAGTTCAATACTTTCTGTTATAGAATTTTGGTTTTTTTTATTGCTACTAAAAGTGTTTCTACAGGTATGTGTTTCGATTTTCTATATAACATTAGCATGTGGAATGAAACTATCGTTTTCGATTGCTGAAACTGTCGAATATTGATCTCATGTGGATTGCAGTTATCTGTTTTTGAATTGTTTCAACAGCTCTGTTTTTTGGTGCGATGTTCGTTTTTGCGGAAATGCATTCAAATTATATTTCAAGTACTTTAATACTGTCAAACAATGAATTGCAGGGGTAGGAATGTCATCAAACATTGTAACTGTTGTGTATGGTGGAAAGTGGAGAGTTGCTGAAACAGGATTACTGTTCGATGGAAACAATATTTCAAAAGCTTTTGTGCTAGAGGATTCAATCACTTTATTAACCTTGAGGGACAAGGTTTCCAGCAGATTCAATGTTGATGAATCAGTTGAATTGGTATTCAGCCATTTGCACCCTTTCAAGACATTGAAAGCACCGCTTAAGGTAGATTCTGATGCTGATTTAAAAGAATTCTTGTTGTCGAGTAAGCTGGATGGAGTGAATTTTTCTGTAGAGTTGTGTGTCACAAACACCTTGCCATTTGATATTGTTGTCCATGAATTTCAATTTCGCGAAGATGCTTCTGCCATAAACACACTTACTGCTGAGCTTGCTGAAACTGATGAGAGATATAGCAGCAATATGGATATAATAGAAAATATCTCTATTTTTTGATGAGATTCAGGAGGTGCCACAAGACGATATGGATGCTGACAGATTTTCATATTCCTCTAATGCTGAAAACAGTGAATCATTTTCAGATAACTCCAATGATGGGTATTGGAATGAGCGCTATGCCATGATGAAAAGAAAAGGGAACACAGTTGATGAAAGGGGTGCTGGAAGCTCTATCACGGACAGTATTGTCAACCGTGTCACTCAATGCCCAAGGGTTATGTATGTTGGAAACACATTTGAATCTAGACAGGCAGTAAAGGATGCTCTATACATTATGTCTATGACAGACATATTTGGATTTGAGGTTAAAAAATCAGCACCAAAATATTATAGAACAGCATGCATAGACAGAAATTGTGATTGGAAATTGCATACAAAGAGAATTTCAGCTATTTGTCATGAGGTGATATTGTATAGAGATATACACACATGCACATGGGATACAAGAACAAGACACTGCAGGCATGCACCATCCAATGTTATTGCCAGCCTCATACAATCAAGGTGTATATTGTTTCAGCAGTTAATTTCAGCATATTAGTTTCAGCTTTTATTTCAGCACTATATTTATTGTTAGTTTAAGCTTTCATTCCAATAAGTAATTGATAGTTTTTTAGCAGTCATTTACTAATTTCTATGTTTTCGACAGTGGATACAATCCAAAATAAATTATTGATAAGATGAGAACAGACCACAAGATCTCAATTACTTATTGGAAGGCATGGAAGTCAGCACGAATAGCTCAAGTGCGAGAAAAAGGGTCACCGAAATCAAATTTTGCTGCCTTGCCGTCATATTGTCACATTCTTATCGAGAAAAATCCAAGAACAGTAGCTCTCATTAAAACAGAAATTGCTGAAAGGTTCGAATACTTGTTCCTGTCTTATGGACAATCCATTAGAGCATTCCCCATCTTTAAAAAGGTATGTATATGTACATAATCATTTATAATTTAGCAAAATTATGATGATTTCAGCATTTAAATTGTTCCCGTCTTATTTGTAGGTTGTTGTAGTAGATGGCACATTCTTAACAGGGGAATATAAGAGTACATTTCTTGGAGCAGTTACCCAAGATGCAAATATGAAATTATACCCGCTTGCTATTGGGATTGTTGACACATAAAATAATGCATCTTGGGAGTGGTTTTTCCAGCAACTCGGTAAAGTTATACAACCTACAGATGATTTGGTGTTTGTTTCTGATAGGCATTCCAGCATTTCTAAGGCTATCAAAAAGATATACCCTAATGCTACCCATTGCGTATGCATGTGGCATTTGAAGCAGAACATCCAAGCAACTTTCAAGAAAAGGCATCTTGCAGACATGTTCCAACAGGCTGCTGAAACCTACATTGTTGGTGATTTTGCACACCAATTTGACTGTATAAAAGAAGAATGCCCAAGCCTAACAACCTATTTGATATCCGTGGGGCTGGAGAGGTGGGCACGAGCACATGCAAAGGGTAATCGGTATAACATGATGACATCCAACAACGCTGAAAGCTTAAACTCTGTTTTGAGTGGTAAAAAAAATTTGCCCATTGTTGCACTGTTGGAATTTTTTAGAGATAAGTTCACAGAGTGGTTTCAAGAGAGAAGGAAGTTTGCTGATAGCATGCATTTAGGTAGGCATAATAGGTTGCATTTAGCTTAATTAAGATGCATTTCATGCATGGATTAAGTAAAACTTGCATATTTGCTCTCTATGTTGGTGGAGTCGGAATCTATACATTTTTATAGATTATTTCAGGTAACTGTGGATCCGAGGATGAGACATGGGTTGGTGACGCATTATATGAGAATGTCTAGTTGATCGAAGAAGCTTACATGAAGATCTTTAGAGGTCCTGAGAAGAAGAAGCAAGCCTAAACGAAGAACAAGTCTGCAGAAGTTGTCGCAGACATGCTGAACTTGTTTTGCACTTTCTGGAGGCCTCAGTTATCCGATCGACTATTATGACCATGCGTTGGAAAGCTCTTTCAGAGAGCTACAACTTTCCTGTTAACAACAAGATCAAATTCGAAACATATTTTCCGTGAAAGACAGTATTCCGCGGCCGCAGCATGCTTGCCGCGGCCGCCGCCAGAACCAATGCTGCGAGTTTGGAAGATGTTGCGGCCGTGGCATCGTCAGCGACGCCGTTTCAGTTTTAAAAACCCTAATTTATGTTATTGTTTCTTGTGGCCGACATGGATTGTTTAAAAGGCCAATTTATGTTATTTTTACACAACTTCTATTCTATTCTACGTTCTATCAAACAATTGGAGAGAGAGCGACGTTCGCCATGGGCGGCTAAACTCTCTTTGTTATACTTGCAATTTGAAGTTTTATTTGAATTGATTGTGAGTTTCTGAATCTTTTTCCTTATTTCCTATATTGAATGCTTCAACTTCTTTGTGCTTGATTGTTTATTGTTTTGTTCTATCTTGTTTGGCCAGCTAGTTAGATCAATTCAATTGCTAGGGTTTTGTAGATTCCTGATTGCGAACCTTAACCTAAGTAGCAAACTTGTCCCTTTAGGGCTGATTGAACTAATTGGATAGGTAGGAAATTGGATATGTTGTTAAGTCCCTCTTTAGGGACTGCAAATACCTTGGTTAATCTCTGAACTTAAAGCTATCAGTTGGGTTAAATCATTCTTTAGGGACTGTTCGATTGATAAGGGTTTCTAGGACTGATTGGACTAGTAACTATATTAGGTCGGGACAATGGCATTCATAGGAAGACTAAAAGGACAAGAGGAAGTTACAATATCAATTCAACCAAATAAAGTGGATAGTTGTAGGTAGATCGATCTTCTCTAAATTGTTTTGCATCAATCTGTTTATAGTTTATTTTGTTTTCTTTTTTATTTCAATCACCCAAAACCCCCCTTCTAATTGATAAATACACATTGCTGAGAAATACTTGATTCTTTGTGGGATCGACCTCTTACGTACTTGCTATACTAGTTTGTAGGTTTGAGTTTTATTTTGATATGGTTTTCGCGACTAAAAACCGTCCATCATCTGCAGCACTGAATACACAGAGAGTCGCCCCTGCAATAATGAAAATGATCCAGGAATTGCAAAAGGATGTCGGTGCATACACTGTAAAGCACTTGAATGAGTCTGTCTTTGAGGTTACTGGAGAAGGTACGCGGACTGTTGTTGATCTTTCAGCAAAAAAATGCACCTTTAGGGTGTTTGACATTCAAAAAATCCCATGCATACATGCTCTGTCGGCAATAGTGTCTAAAAGGCTTGATGTGTCAGATTTTGTTGCTAGTTTCTACACAAATGAAGCTTGGATTTTAGCACATGCTGAAACCATATATCCAGTCCTCCCTGATGATGAAATAAACCTTCCTGAATATTTTAAACAGATTAAATGTTACCCCCCCCCCCCTTCCAATGTAAGGAAGAGATGTGGTCGACCTCCTTATAAAAGGAAACTTTCCAAGGGAGAGTTTGTGAGAAGAGCAAAATACAGTAAGGAATGGCTTCAAAGGGAGCACGGGAAGAATTCAAAAGCTCAACACCAGCTGGCTACAGAAAAAATATGATGATTTTAATTTTTAGTTCAGTTTTACACTGTTTTAGCAATCTGATATGAATTTTATGAGATGCTTTGTGTTTTTATTTAATCAGTTGTACTCTGTGTCATTGCTTTACTATATCGTATTATTTTTAGTTCATTATGTTTACCATTTATTGCTATGATTAAGCTTTGATCTAGACAATCCTCTCTGTTTCAGCATGAAAAATGTGCTGAAAACAACGTCCTGGCGGAAAATGCTGAAAACATAACTTGAACAACTATGGCACCTTAACAGACGCAATAAGTGCCCTCTTTGGAGATTATTTTTCTGTGTTTCTCTAAAATATGGCAACTTAACATTGTATGTTGGTGTCAACTTGAACAGAATGATGAAAACATAACTTGCTGAAACAAAATGCTGAAACAGGAAAACTGAACAATTTACATTATACCATTAACTAAATGTCTATTTAATAAGCTCAACACCAGATAGATACAGACGAATAATGATGATTTTGATTTTTGGTTAACTTATAAACTGTTTCAGCAAACAGATATGGTGAAGTATTTGCTGAAATACTTGCTGAAACACTTGCTGAAACAAACTTGCAGAAAACAATGCTGAACCAGGAATGCATACACAATTTACATTAAAACATTGGATAAATGTCAATTCCACTGGCTTCAAAGAGTACCACTGAAAACGCATCCAAAATGGTACAAAAGACCAACAGTTGTCCAGAATATCCCACGGAAATACATCTAAACTACAGCTACATTAGAATGTCTTGAAATCCCTAAATCTGATAGACGGTGTTATACACAAGATGTTATTAACTAGAATTTAAAGCTCCATTTCTCTTGAATCAAGTCTGAGACCATAAGTTCTCGGTATCGAAAGATTCTTTCATTGGTAAACTTCCTGACATCTCCCCCAAACACCAGTGCCTCGATTGCTTTTAGTACAAAGACCCCACAAGATGCACTGCAAAAAATGAAACAAAACATATTGATAACAAGCACAACAACAAAATGGTTCTAAATGACTTTAAAAACATTGTAAATGTAGGTTTCCATACCCCGTTGTATCGTGCACTAGATCAGGGACCTTGTTAATGTGGAATGTAGACGGTTGAAAATTTGGGATCACACTAGCCTTATCCAAGTGAATTGGCAACCACTCAGCCATCGCGTGCAGATGATCAACAAGCTTTTCAGCAGACACAATGTAATGGTTGAAGTCATATGCATTTATAACCTTTTCAACAAGATTTATCTCCAATGCAATCCAGTGCTCATTGTTTATGTTGAATGGGGTGTAGACCATTTTTGCAGACTCCCAACTCTTGGGATAATTGCTAGGATATAAGCCCAGGAAGTAGCTAGCAGTGAATTGTTCAACAGGGGTTGTTTCTTCGTAAGATGACGTGCATTCTGGAAGATATTTCTGATGAAAAATAGGATCCATCATGACAATGCCTTCAAATCTGTTAGGATCCTCACTGACTCTCTTTCTCATATGAACCAGACCAGCTTCAAGGTGCTAAAACAGTAAACAGTGTAAGGTGCTGAAAATCATACTAACAGAAATACATACATAGTTACATTTACTCGAAAAGATGCTGAAAAGAAAAACCATTTCAGCATACTTACATCTATATCAAGCCAACCATCCTTCCTAACAATGTTCCTAAAAAATGACTTCTCTTTTCTAGATCCCATTAAAAGTACTGAAAAATACGTGCACATATTATTACAAGATTAAAAAATCAGGTCAGAATATATATATATATTGCTAGAGCACTCGAAAACACACATGAAAATTTAAGATGGACATACCTTGAGCTTTTAACACATTGATACATGAAGTCATGATCAACCTTGCTGAGCAATGATTTTTTTCAACATGCTTCAGGATCCTTACCTTTTCAGCAACAAACGGGCTCAACAGAAAACTACTTGCTTTTGAAAGGCGCTTTGAACGCCTGAAGTCTTCAATTTCTTACACACATTTAGGATCTTTGGAAATTGTATCCCACTGAGTGCATGGCTTCTTCACCAAGTTTTCATCATCACTTTCACCATCACTTAAATGTATTGTTTTTCCAGGGGGTGGGGTCATTAACTCACCAGCAGCATCTTTGCTTGCAACATCTTTTGTTGCATCAACACCACCTTCAGCATCACCCATTTCAGCATCTTTGACTAGTTGGCCATGAAGTGATGCAGCTTCAGCATCAACCATTTCAGCATCTTCTATTCCATCAACTTTGGCTTCAGGATCTTCTGTTGCATTAACCTTGGTTTCAACAACTTTACTTTCAGCAACTTTTGTTTCGGCAACTTCAGTTCCAACAACCTTGACTTCAGGACCACCCACCACCTTCCTCAACCCAACAGAAATGCCATCATCTAAGCACTGTTCCCCACCCTTCAATTCAAAATCAGAGTCGCGTCCTAAGTCAACAACATATACATGCCCTGGAGATGAATCTAATGACTTCTACCCTTCAACAAGGGTAATAGGTATAACCTCATTCACAGATGCTGAAACATTTGTACCAATTGGTTAACCTAGAATCTCAGTAGGTACCTCTTCCCGAATTTCATCCAACACCTCATTCACAACCTTTGAAATCACTGGGTCACAAGTTGCAACATTGGATGACTGGGTCTTAAACTGCATTGACTCTTGCATTGTAAACTTATTTTCTAAGGAATCTACCTTCTTCAGCAGATCATCAACAACATCCACCAACTTTAAACATCCCGACAAACGTTCCTCAAGCATCTCCACCCTCGCAGATAAATTAGAGACTCTTTGAGGCAACTCTTCAAGCTTATCTAACCTCATCTGTATTTCTTTCAACCAGCTAGGATGTCCCCCTTGTTTGCTGAAATCATTAGCCTGAGCACCACCCACATTCTTCCCTGCTCCTTCCAAGTGATCATCTCTGGCAACGTTCTCAGTGCCTTCATTGTTTATGTATTCATCAGTTTCAACATTCATTGCATCATCCCCTCCTTGAGCCACCCCCCCCCCCCCCCCCGGGGACCCTCTGCTACTCTATCATTAGCATCATCATTCCCATTCCTAAATAACAAAGAATCCTTTGCAGGTGCAGCTTCTACGGGCGGCCTCAATCCAGTTTCAGCAACTCGATGAAAGGTTGGACATGCAACTTCAATTAGCATAAACAAATCACTGGAATCTTCAAAAACAGATTTACCTCTCTTACGAAATACAAATCTAGGTTTCGCAATTGCATCTTCAACGGTTGGTGGTTTCTTTGCAGTTGAAATGTTCTTACCCATGGTCTTTTTTTTTAGTAGAACCAATTTCACAGGGAGATTTGGAGATGACATCAGCTTGTTTAGCTGAAACTAAACCAGCAGACCGACCTCTCCGCGTTGTGGTAGGTTTGCTTGTTTCAATCTTCTGTTTCTTCACCAATGACAGGGCTTTACTCGCAGACTTTCGCTTCTTCGAACCTGAGGCACCTCCACTTTCATTGCCATCTGACTCTTCATTGACTTCTTGTTGTTCTTCGCTTTGGGTTTCAACAGAAGGTATATCCAATGATAAATCACCATCTGCATAGCAATTGAACCGTCTCCAATATGCTCTTGTCCTAAGTCTCCAGCAATCATACAGCTTATCTGCCTCAGGTTAGGAAAATACAGGTTCAGTCATGTCATCAAGAATGGGGTGAGCAACTTCATCTTTAAAGACCATCCCTAGGGACCTTGCAAACTCCCCAAAAGTTGGGAACATGGGTGCCTAAACAACCAACAATATTAACACACAATAAGACAACTGAAATTATAAAAATGAACTTAATAAAAAAAGAAGATTGTATGAAGATAGAGCTGAGACAAAAATAATACCACATCACCATCAAACAACTCTTGCGCTTCAATGTAAGTATGTCGTAACTTACACTCCCAACGAAGAGAATATGGATCACCCACACGAACTTTGAAATCGCAAAGAAACTTAGCAGAAATCACCGGGAAAGCCTCCAGTATCCAAGCCTACAAATATAACCAAACAAGCAGATGCTGAAACATATAGATGCTGAAACACATATGCATGAAGTTAATTACCTGAAAAGCATAAATATATCAAAACAATTCATATGATGGTCTCGGATTAGATCGATCACAAACCAGAACCTTCTTTAAATACTTCACAACCAAAAATAAGACAACCTCCCCCATGGATACAGTTCACATTTCTTTGGATTGCATACAAGAGCAACATGATCTTTCTTAACACTTTTAGAATGCTTGAACAATAACATTTTCTCGATAATCAACAACTTTTCCATATGAAGCTTCTTTGGAGACGATTTTCTACATCTTTTAAATGCCTCCAACAACTCATCGTACGTACACTTTGACTGCTTCTGCCCAAGAAAATGAGACCATGCAAATTTCGCTGGCGGTTTGACTAAAGTATCTATGACAGGAAGCCCTGTAATTGCATGAAACTCTACCAAAGAGAACCGAGCAACAAGACCATCAACCTTGAACCACAATTCATGCAGCTTATCACTCTTAATCAAACGAAGCATCATTTGATGAATCAGCTGAAAATTAAGTTTCATCTTATCTCTTTGAACAAAAACCCATCCAAAGCAGCTTCTCCTCAGCAACTTAAATTAATCAGATTCAGACAGATGTTTCTCTATAACATTACAGACATTTGGGGCGCAGTAAACATTGGATTTTGCACAAAATATATCCTTTACAGGAATGCAATACTCCAATCTCTATTAAAAAGACACATTCATAAACATGAATAAACATAAAAACACATAAAAAGGGGGATAAGGTATGGAAAAAAAAATATACTCACATCGAATTGACATTTATATTCTTGAAGATCACTTGCAGAGGCGTTATCTTCTAAAAAACACACACAAAGAATACACAACAACAGTTTCAGCATGAATAACAACATCTGCTGAAATAGGTCTTTTACAGACTATGCTGAAATATGCATTTATCCTAAAATCAAAGAAAAATACCAAATGCATGTATACATTTGATAGAAAAACACAACAAAGGCCTGAAAAAACATAAACACAAAACTTTAGAACAATAACAACACACCTCTGCTTGAAGGACCGGATGAACTGCTACCTTCTACTGAAGGAACCTTCTCAGAAGAGATTTTCTTCACTGCAAATCAGACACATTAGATATCAAACACAGTTTTAAGGGGGGAAAACGACAAACATGCATAAAAGACATAAACACATAATACAAACCGTCATCTGCCGAATCGCTTCCAATTTTACTGTCAACCGCGGCAACAGCAACTGCTTCCCTCTCATCGGAGTCCTTGTTCTCTGAAACTCGACAAAAATTGAAAAGAAATGTCGGTTTCAACTTCAAAACAAGTATAAAACTATAAACACAGATAACACACCGCCATTTGAAGGATCGCTTGAATGTTTATAGTCGATTGCAGCAACAGCAGGTCCCTCGATGTCGCTGGAGACTTTGTTCTCTGCCATTGGAACAGAATCGAAAAGGAACCGCCGGTTTCAACCGCAACAGTGGCTTCGAAGAAGATGGAGAGAAGAGAGTGAATCGTACGAAGGACGCGAAGAGAAGAACAGAGTGAGGAGAGAGAGAGCGGTTTACAGCATAAACCCTTATATATGGGAGGGCAATTTTGTCCAAAAAAATTTAGGTGGACAAAATCCCCATTTGTCGGAGTTGGGGGACAATAACTAAACTGGGGAGAAAATTTTCATTCTTCTTTTATTTTTTTTATTTTAATTATTTATTTATTTATTGTAAAATAAAATATTTCATGAACCAATATTATTTATTTCATGAACCAATGCTATTTATTTGATGAACCACTACTCTTTATTTGATGAACCACTACTCTCTATTTATTTAATGAATCACTTGGTATAAAAACCCTGAACCACTTCGTATAAAATCCATGAACCTTGGTATTTAAAACCTGAACCACTTGGTATTTAAACCCTGAACCACTTATTATAAAAACCCTGGACAACTGGGTATAAAAACCCCGAACCACTCACTATTACAACTTTGAACCGTTTGGTATTTCATGAACCACTACTCTTTACTTGATGAACCCCTACTCTTTAATTCATGAACCACTATTATTTAATAATTGTAAAATTTACATTCCTTTTTTTATTTTCTTTTATCTTTTATTTTCTTTTAATATTTATTTTTAATTATTTATTTATTTGTTTTTAAAATAAAATGGTTCATGAACCAATGTTATTTATTTGATGAACCACTACCTTTTATTTCATGAACCACTACTATTTAATTCATGAACCACTATTCTTTATTTCATGAACCACTCCTATTTTATAATTGTAAAATTTCCATTGTTCTTTAATTTTCTTTTGATATTTTTTAATTATTTATTTATTTGTTTTTAAAATAAAATGATGCATGAACAAATACTATTTATTTCATGAACCAAGACTATTTATTTGATGAACCAGTACTCTTTATTTCTTGAATCTTTAGAATTTATTTCATGAACCACTACTATTTAATAATTATGAAATTGTTATTATTCGTTTATTTTCTTTTAATATTTATTTATTTGTTTTTAAAATAAAACGGTTCATGAAAAATACTTTTGATTTGATAAACCATTATTCTTTATTTGATGAACCTTTACTCTTTATTTCATGAATCACTGCTATATATTTAATAAACCAATTGGTATAAAAACTCTGAACAACATGATATTAAAGTCATGCACCATTTGATTTAAACCCTTGAACAACTTGGTATAAAACCCTGAACCACTATTATGTCTATATATTTACATATGTACTAAATAACGTACCCTTAGTTCAATTTTGCACCACATTCTTCCCGTAATTAACATCATTCCATTGCCCCACTTCTTTTTAAGAGTAAATTACAACAATTACAACTTGTGATGTGACGAAGCTTGGGCGAGGGCTTCAAGAAACAGAACCACTGTTTCTCTTTTAGCGTAAATTCCATTTCCTGGAACTCCGTTGAGGAGCCCGCATTTGGATTCGAGCGACGCGCCGCAGACGATGCCTAGAACTTTGACGATGATCCACAAAGCCTCGCCAAACCCTCCCTATCTGCCTCGTCTTCCGCTCTTGGAAATGCTCCTCCGCCCACAAAATGCCGCCGATTTCCTATTCAGCGTAGCCAGTAGCCGGGCTTCATATATCTTGCTCAGTGTTTGAACATAGCCAGTAGCCCAAACACTCCTTTTTCGATGAATTTGGAAGCGAATTTCTCCTCTTTCGATAAATCTGGAAGCAAATTTCTCCTCTTTTGATGAATCACGCTCCTTCCCCTCCAAACCAGTAGCCCAAACACTCCTCTCTGTCATAATTCAACAAATCGGAGAAACGGCGTTGTCTCTCCGGCCATCTCGGCGAGCGACGTGGCTGAAGACGCCCCGGGATCTCATCCAATTCACCATCTCGATTGAACACAAGGAGAGCATCAAGGTCACTGCCCGGGGGAACGACCACTCGATCAAAGGCTAGGCGATGGCGAGCGGCGACGGTGGTATATATGTGCTCGACATGAGGAGTACATGGGAGCTAGATGAGGAATGGCCACTCGATCAGCGGAGGGATGGTGGGAGGAAAAGGAAGATGAGGAGTGTACGAGGTCGGGGACAAATCGGGGAAAAGGATTATGAGGCAAGGAACGAGGCGCGTGAGGATGGGTTATAATTTTTTTTTTTTTAATTAAATTTAACCTATATATATATATATATATATATATATATATGGGTTATTTTGGCAACTAACACATTATAAATATCTAATTAGCTAACTAGCACCCAAACAAAATTAATTAACTAATCTAGCACCCTTTCCAATTTGACTATTGACCGTTGACCGATCAACGCCGGTCAACGTTCAGTCAACAGTTTTTTTTTTCTTTTAAAATACTAATGATGACATTTTTTGTCGTTTTGATGTCCTTTTTTTTTACATTTTATTTTCGTTTTGATGTCACTTTTCTAATAAAATGGATTGATGACACTTTTTTAATGCCACTTTTTTCAAATCTTGCTGATATTTTTTTTGTTTATTGTGATGCCACATTGACCATTGATGCTATTTTTTTTACCGTTGACTACTGATGACACTTTTTTGATATCAATTTTTTGATGATATTTTTTTTACCTTGATGCCATATTTTTTCAAAGTAATGTTTTCGTGATGCCATATTTTTTCAAGGTAATGTTTTGATGACATTTTTTTCTTTTAATTTGATGCATATTTTTCAAATCAGTGTTTTGATGCCATTTTTCTAATGTAATTATTTGATGCCATTTTTTTAATCAAATCATTTGATGCCACTTTTTTTTAATTTAATCAATTGTATATCGATATATTTTCATCGATTCTACTTTTATTTACCGATGACACGTTTGTGATTACACTTCATTGATGACATTAGTTATTACACTTTATTAATCTCAATCATTTGTGATGACATTGTTTGTTGATGACATTTTTATTGATAACATTTTTTGTTTACCGATCTTGGTGACATCTTTTTATTAATTAAATCCCCAAGTAAGAACACCACACTAAATCTATATTGCCACAAAAGTACAACTACACATCGTCCTCCTTGCTTACCCACAAAAGATATAAATATACCACTAATTAAATCCCCGAGTAAGAACACCACACTACACGTCAAGCTCACACACAAAGGTCAAACTAGTAACCCAAAGCAAGAAGAAAAAGCTGCAAAAGTAGCAACTTTTAATTAATGCTAAAGGAAAAAGGAGACCAAGGGGAGAGCATCAACAGCACGCTACCTCCATCTACACCACAGACCATGCGCCAACAACAACCACAAGCTCACGCGCCACATCCTTCCAACACCAAACAGCTCGAAGAACAACTGCCAGCCGGGAAGCACGACTGAACACACCTTGGCATCTCGCCGGAGACCACCACCCGAGACCGAGGACAATACCGGAGACCACAAGCTCCACCAACCCACCACCAACGCTCATAACATGTTCAGCCCTTTTATAAAAAATCGTACAAGGCCAGCAGCAAAGAACGATGGAAGGCCCCAAGCACCAGCGCCTCCGTCACGACACTGGTGCATCATCTTCACGCAACCTCCACCACCGGGGCCAAGCACCGCCACCAGCGCCAACAGAAACATCCCTCCACACCAGATCCGGCGCCTCCACATCAGATCCGGCGCTCCCTCACCAGATCCGCCCTCCTTGGCCACGTACCGCCCTCCCCGACGCACCAGCAGCCTCCTCCTTCCCCTTCACGACCAAGATCCGCCATTACCGAGCACTGAACCTCCCAATTTTCGGCCTTCATTCCACCAATTCCGGCCATCCCGAGCCCAAATCCAGCCGCTCCAACACCCAGCCCCCACCGACGAAGCCTCGCAAACACCCTCCCGTTCTTGCACCTGCCCGGAAGCTTCGCCGAAGATCTCTGACCACCCATTCCGGCCACCTCTCACCACGGCAATTTTCTAGGGAGAAGGAAAGGAAAGACTAAAGCTGCTAAGGGGCTAATAAATATTAATTGGGTGTTAGAACGGCAAATTATAAAAGTTAGTATGTTATTAACCTAATTAGATTAAGAAAGGGTGATATTTCAGCAAATTTTCTATATATATATAGGGGAGGGTTCAAGTGATAAGTATTTGTTTCGGTGAGAAGGAAAAAAGTGATCTGATTGGTTAAATTTAATTAAAATAAAATAAAATTATAACCCATCCTCACGCGCCTCGTTCCTTGCCTCATCTTCCTTTTCCCATATATATATATATATATAGGAGAGGGTTCAAGTGAGAAGATTTCGGTCCGTTGATAAGGAAAGAAGGGATATGATTGGTAGAAAAAGAGCCTCATTAAAATAATTATTAAAATTCCTCACGCGCCTCGTCTCCACCTCGTAGACTCCACTCTCCTCCAGATTCGCAGTTCGCACTCCTCTTGATCTCTCTCGCTGCTCCGATGGCCTCCTAGCTCATGGTCGATTTCTTTCGTCTCTCCTTAATCTCGAACCTGGACAGGAACATCTCGGAGAGCGAGGGGAGAAACCGTCAGATGGTGGCGGCCGTAATAGTGGCAGAAGAAGCACCGGTGAGCCCAGAAATGGCCGGCTCTGCGGCGCCCCGCTCGGATGGGGCTCGGCAAACAGCGACGGAGGTCGGTGCCTCCTCCTCACCACCAGCGACGGAAAATCCCAAACTAGCTCAGCTCCTGTCCCTCCAGCGATGACGACGTCGATTTTTCAACCTTGCAACTCTTCGATTTTGAAAGCGACGACGATTCTCTGACCATGTTTGTCGAAGCGAGAAAAGGAGGCGAAGGGGAGGTTGAGGGACTGAGTTGGGGCAAAGGTGTTGGCCGTCGCATCGGGAAGGTCCCAACCGTCAGAATCCATGGCGGACGGCACCGACCTTCAAATCCATGACGAAATCCTTTTTTAGCCTGGACTAATTAATCAATTCTATCTAATTCTCCATAATTAATTTTATACGTGGGGAATGCCAATTCATTTATTTGGTTTCAGAATTTTTATGCAAATGGTTCAGGACTAATTAATCAATTTTTATATATTCAAAAAAAAATTAATCAATTTTTATACATATGTCCATATGCATAAAATGTTTCTTGCGTGTTCATTTGCACACAAGTTATTTGGGGTATAAGTGGTTCATAATTTTTATACAAATGGTTCAGGATTTTTGTACAAAGTGGTTCAGGGTTTTATTCCAAGTGGTTTCGGGTTTTAAACCAAGTGGTTCAGGGGTTTTATAAGAAGTGGTTCATCCAATAATGAGTTGTGGTTAATGAAATAAAGTGTAATGATTCATGAAATAAAGAATTTTTATATCGAGTGGTTCAGAGTTTTTATACTGGGTGGTTCAGGGTTTTTATAGGGATTGGTTCAGTGGTTCATTGACAAAACAGAGAGAGGTGCAGTGACTAAATAGAGATTGGTTTAGTGAACCATTTTATTTTAAAAGAAAATTAATTAATTAAAAATAAACATTAAAAGAAAGTAAAAGAAGAATGAAAATTTTATAATTATTAAATAGTAGTGGTTCATGAAATAAATTCTAATGGTTCATCAAATAAAGAGTAGTGGTTCATGAAACATTTTATTTTAATATATTAAATATCATTTTGTTAAAAATTAAATTATAAAAATGTGAAATTTTTTAGGTTCATGAACCACTTCTTTAGAGCTTCATGAACCACTTCTTTATAGCTTGTGAACCCTGTGAATCACTACAAATAAAATGGCTGAACCACTGTAAATAAAATTGATGAACCACTGTAAATAAAATTGCTGAACCATTGTGAATGAAAATGCTGAACCACTGTGAATAAAATTGTTTAACCACTGTGAATAAAATTGCTGAACCACTGCAAAGAAAATTGTTGAACCACTGTGAATAAAATTGATGAACCCATGTGAATAAAATTGCTGAACCACTGTGAATAAAATTGCTGAACCAATGTGAATAAAATTGCTGAATCACTGTGAATAAAATTGCTGAACCACTTCTTGTCAATTTTTTTTTTCAACAAAACATATACAAAGTGGGTGTCTATGTGTAGATAAAATTAAATTACACCCAAATATATATTTTTTATATTTTTATAACAAGTGAAAATCTCAAAAAATGATTTTTAAAAGTTCATGTGAACACTTTTACATGTCTCTGTAGCTTTTCTAATTGGCGCGTGCAATTAATTAATGTGTTTGATTTGGCGCGTGTACAGTGAGACTGGGGTGTTACTAATGAGGTCGCTTTTGGACACGTGGACCAATGAGGTCGCTTCTTTCCTTCTCACTTTTAGAGTTGTGTATACCCGAACCCAACCATATATATATATATATAGAGAGAGAGAGAGAGAGAGAGAGAGAGAGTACTGTTACTAAAATTTCACCTAGGTGGAATTAATTTCTTCCCATCCAGATATTGTAAGACTGATCAAACTGGGCCTGGCCAAGGATGCGAAATTCGTACAGGTTTCTGAGATTGAGATTGGAGATCTTTCCAGATTCCTAGCCATGAATTCAGAACTTCTGAACGAAGAATTAAAAACAAAAAAACCTACCTCATATGCGAGAAGGTGAATGAAAAAAAAAAAGGAAATTAGAACAAGAGGATACCATATGTGAGGGAAAGGAGTGGAGAAGCAGCGAGAGGCGGAGGCAGAGCCTGTAACGGCTCAGAATTATGATTTCTGGGTTACGTTTCAAGGGATAAAACCCCTTGTTCGAATCTTGCAATCTAGGTACGGTTCGAGGTTTCAAACTCATTTAAGATTAGTAGAAAGAAGGATTTCAAACCCTAAAAACCTCGAAGGGCCATTGGGTACCCTTAACTTGTCCTAAGACTATGTCGCTAAATTCAGTTTAAATGAAAGTAAAGCGAAAACAAAGTTAAGATACAAAGTGTTGCGGCAGAGCCGGGTCAAAACCAAAACGTAAGCGAATGATCACCATTTATACCAAATTAGAATATTAGCTAGGTTCTTTGATTCGCCAAAGGGTTTCCCGTCACAGAAGCAAGGAGCAAATAAGATCTGCAGAAAACACCTTAAAAAAAAGAACGGGGAAAGGAGTCAGATCGAGCCACTCATGCAGGACCGACAGTCCACGTTGAGGCCAGATAGTATTTGCTATACCTAATAAAGATGCTCTAATGCAGTACGAAAGTCAAACACACTAGCATGCTCCTAGTTATAATAATGTGTAAAAATACTGTAAAGGGCCCAAGACAATGCCATGTGACATATCCCTCTCCTACCTCCACCCCCTTCCGATAGGGCGGAGACTGGCCACCTCGTGAATGCATTCCATCATAATCGGGCGGCACGCATGCCTAACCCGCTCCACAATAAAGCCCGCAGGCTTCTCATAATATAAGGAAGTTCATGACTCGATTGACTTAGGGTACCCGATAAGGCTGGACTACCCTATGACCCTAGCAAAGACTCTAGGACTATCACAGATAACGGCCGTTCTGTTTCAAACGCATAAAGTAAGCAGATGCTCATTCAATTAGTGCAACCTAAACAGGATACTACATGGCATGCTTTTATGCATATGCAACACCTAACATAAAATGCAACAACAGACATGAATGTCCAACCTGAGTAAGCCCCCTAGGGAACTTACCTGAAGATGCAGAACAGCAGGATAATACAAGCAAGGGCCCAAATGCAAGTCCAAAGCAATACACACCTACCATCAAGCCATTTCCATAAGCTACCGGTTCATCATTCATACACACGAACTCCAAGTTCTAAACATGCTCAAAACCAACTGATAGTAAAACCGTTTTCCAAAGCCTTTCCGATACGATCAACATCAACCAAAATCATTTACTTTCAATCAAACTCATTGATAAAATCGTACTTAGTCAATTCCCGACATTAAATATTTAAATTTTAAAACCAATCTCTCAAAATCGTATTATAGAAATAATTCCGGCATTTTGGTTTTCCAAACATGAGTCCTTAAAGGACATTTCTGAAAACTTGAAAACTCATTTTAATTATTTATAATCCATAGACATAATTAACCTAACATCAACCATTTTTAAATCATATATTAAAACATCAAGTAATAACACACTCCAAACTAAGATTGTATTATTTATTTATTATTTATTTAAGTATTTTTAAAACAACTCAAGGTATATAATAACTTCCAGAAAATACATATTTCCATAAACAGAATAATAACTTCAAACAATTAATTCTTAACATAATATATATATATATATATATATATATATATATATATATATATATATATATATATATATATATATATATATATATATATATATATATATATATAGATAGAGAGAGAGAGAGAGAGAGAGAGGATGGATCAAATGTTTACAAGTCATATTGTGTTTTGTGTTAACAAATATAGGCCGTTGATCGAATCAAAATCAAAGGTTGTGATTAATCCTGAATTTAAGTAATTTATTTTTAATAAAAAGTTGGGACCCACGGGGAAAACTAATCCAATCTCACAAGAGAAGTGCGTGTGATGCACATGTAGCTGCTTGAATTCTCCAAAGAGAAAAGCGTGGGATACGGTTAAATTTATTTTTTTTTGCCAATTTACTCCAATTTCCTTTTTGAAAAGATTTTTGGTCATACAAATCAAGATCATGATCTATTCATCTGGTATGTAAAATCCTTGAAAATCCGTGACAGTTTCATCCAAGCGAACGGTGAAGAAGAGAAAGATTCATCAAAGTTTTTTAACTTCATAATTTTCCAAGTAGTCATCAATATTCGGCAAATTTTATCAAATATTCATCACAGTCACTCAATTATTCATCAAAGTTTTTGTTAAAATTTATCAAATATTCATCACAGTCACTCAAATATTCATCACAGTCACTCACATATTCATCACAATTACTCAATTATTCATCATAGTTTTTGTTAAAATTTATCAAATATTCATCACAGTCACTCAAATATTCATCACGATCACTCAAATATTCATCACAGTTACACAATTATTCACAATTTCCCAAATATTCATCAATATTCGGCAAAATTTAAGGAGTATTCATCACAGTAACACAATTATTCATCAAAGTCAAGAATCATTTCACCAATATTCATATCACGTCCCCCGAGTATGAAACATGACATATTTCGTACCAGTGACTCAAATTTCTACAATATTCATATCAAGACAACAAATATTCATCAAATTAATCCCCTTTCAACTCCCCTCTAATGAAAATTCGCGTTCATCCCTAACCCGGGGCGAATTCGATGGTGCGCTACAATGGCGTCATCGTGGTGTCCCTTCAAGCCGCCTACAGACTCCGTCGACTAGGTTCACTATACAAGCGTTACAGCCAAATGTGCGACTCTCGGATGAGCACTATTCGCCGAAGCCGCCCTCTAATTTCGCCGGAATTGTCCTAGTATGGGATGCGATGAAGAGGGTGAGAGAAGATTGTTTTCTAATCGTCCAAAAAAAGGGGGATTTGGGTTGGGATATCACGCGTGTGTTAGGAGAAAATGGTAGTTTTTATCTTTTTATATTAAAATTAATTAATTTCGATAATTAATCTCGCCCTTTCATTTGCAATCAATCAACGGCTTATATTTGTTAACACAAAACACATTAAGGGATGTTTACACATGACCTAACCCTCTATATATATATATGATCGTAACATGGATATAGAACATCATAACACAATATAATGTAATATGTAACAAATCCTTAAAGACACCCAAAAAAAAGAATCTGACCGGCCCAAATCTTAACCCAAAATCCAGCAGATGAAGTAAAGGCCCAAGCTGAAACACAAGGATCTCGACCCGAAATGAAAAGAAAGGAGTCTGAAGCCATCTCCCACAAACAGACCCGGATCTAGAATAATATTAGGCCCAAAGCTTATAACCCTTTCTGAAAACCCGGATCCGACCCGGAAAAGAAGTCCAACCCGAAAATTAGGCCCAGCAGGACCCTTCTTCTTCCCCAAAGAACGAACGGAGCTCTGATGTGCAGAACGGAAAAGCTAGAGGAAGGAGAGAGAAAACCCAGTTCTTGCCGGTGGCGTTCTCAACTCCAATCGACCCCAAACAGACGGAAATCAGATCCCGACCACAACCCAAGCAAGGACACTCAAACGCGACTAAAAAAAAGGGAAGGAAAGCGAGCTCACCGAGAGGTCTCGAAGGTTCGCCGGAATGCTCGATCCGTGGAATTCGGCGGCGTCGTCAAGGGGAAACTTCGTTTTGGACCTTGGGAGAGAGAGGGGTAAGTGAAAGGTGCTCTTTTACGAGATAAATAGTCGAAATCGAAAACGAGACGGAAAAGCGACCTTTCTCACGTGAAAATGAGGAGGAGAAGAGGACGGGAGGACTGCTCAGCGTCGGGCTGCTCCTGGCGGCTTCGGGCTCCTGCTGGCAGCTCAAGGCGCTCGGATAGAGGCTGGACCTCCGCTGCGGCTGCTCAAGGAAGGAGGTGGTGGGGTGCTCAGCTTGGCGTCGTCGGTTTCGAAGAACAGGGCTCGAAGGTGGTGATTGGAGTTGCAGGGAAATCCGGGGCAATGTCGGCTGGGTTTCTAGAGTGGAACAGATGAGGAGAGGAGAGAGTTTAGGATTTTCTGATTGTGAACAAAGGGGCAATTGCTGGGTATTTGGTTGTTCATACTTCATACATAGAGACAAATCGGCAGTGTGAGGGTGAGCAAATTGGGATAGGTGAAAAGCTGCACAAAAGACAATCTCTACAGCTATGAGTGGCAAGGCAAGGGGGAGGATTCCTCAACAATACATCTGAGAATGAGAAGAAGAGGGGGGGGGGGGGGGGGGGAAGAAAAGAAGAAAAGGAAAAGGAAAATAAAATAGGAATGGTCCTCACAATAGAATTTAAAATAGCGGAATAGACTCAAAATCCGCTCGCTCGCGTTTAAAATACTTCTCAATTTTCTAAATCCGAATTTAATAAATGGAATCCGAACATTATTTTCCAATTTTCGGTATATAAAAGCAGAGTATAACATATTTTAAGTTTTCAATTAATTAATGCCGGAACTTGTTTTGAAAGATTTAGAATAAACCCAATAGCTCACGGACAGAAATTTCAAATTAAATCTCCTAAATCTTAGAAATCGGAATGATTATAAATCACTATTTTAATAATTTAATATTCTAAAATTCCCCGGTCTTTACATCATCCACCTCTAAAAATAAGTCTCGTCCCCGAGACTAAAATCACTCTAAAACGAGGGGATGGAGTTTTAAATGGGTGAGTCCAAGGATCATGCTATTGATTCTATAAGCATCTCATAGGGGCCCGTATGAGATACTCACATCACCCTTGTCGTGATCATAACATTCCCAATTAGTCGGAGTAAGTATGTGATATGGGCCCCTATCACACCCTTACCCCGACCTTTCGGTCACATCATAACTCGAAAAGTAATCATAGCGCCTCTACTGGGTCTTAGCAATCATTCTATACGCGCCCCTATAAAATGCTTGTATCCACTTCGTGAGGCGTTATAATATAAGTCCGGGTGTGAAAATTCTCAAAAAGGGATTCCGCAATTGGAAAAGATTGGCCTCAAAATCGTTGAAATTCTTGGTAACATTTATTCTTTAAAATTTTCAAGTAATTACTTTTTAAACCGCTCAAAATCTTCAAGTAAGACGTTTAACCAAGTAACTTTACGCCAAAACGAGTAAAATCCTTTCGATCAAAATTTCGTCAAAATCTTCCAAAACCAAATCAGTTTCCCGCATAACAATCAATCAATTTCAGAAGCTCGGAGGTGGAATCATCCACCTCTAAGGGCTAATCCCATATTCTCTTCCTAGTTTCCAGATCATGCAACATCATTCACAACTCAACAAGTACCAAAATCAAAGTCTCATCAACTCTTATATAAGCATAATACCATAAGCCATCTCACACATGGCAAGTCCCACATCATATCATAGTCACAAACCATCACACAACCGTCTAACATAAACATAAACATGCCAACAAGTCTCAAGTACCAAAGAAACAACAAACCTCAACATACTACAAATCATATGGTATATCTACGTCATACTGAAGGCATCACAAGTGCATAATCGAATGCTCATCACTCAGCACGTAAGCACACATGTCCAGAAATCAACGGGTTATATGTTATGGTCGGGGTTAGTACGTCAGTACACATCAAATCTCACTATCGCATATCGATATTGCAACACAAGTAGAACAAATTCATCACGTTAACATATCAACACAACAAAGTCATGCTATTAAGATTCAGAAAAAGGAAGATCAAGCAGTATATAAATCACTAAAATGTCAGCATGCTCTGAAAGACATCACCTTAACTCATCACAATATCGAATGACAATCATTTAGGAATCATGCACCATTATCTCATATATACTAATCATGATCATACTTCAAGTCATATTCATCATTTACATAACCAATAATCATGCTTGTCAACCGTATATAGTACACATCATGCTTACTACCACATAATAAAACATCATGCTTCCACATAATAGCACATCATTATTCCATAGTTCATACTCATCATTACTTCATATGTCATCTCACAGCACGTCCTAACATGCTTCTAAACCAATGTAACAGGATATCAAAGTATTAATATATCATGGTAACACTTGTCACTACCAACTAGATTTTAATATTGCATATCAACATGTAATTCCATATCAGGTTCATCATGGTCGTTATCTAACATTATGCCAACAGATATAAATAAATCACAAAATCAAGAAAATTCCTCACATCATACCAGTCAAAATAAAACACAATCCCCACTCACCCATCTCCACTCTCAAGCCAAGATTAATCATCTTCTAGACTCAACAACACTAACTCCAACAAAATTCCCTGAAGAAATCTCAATTCATTTCGATACTCCAATCTCACCCCTCGTTCCATCAAGCACTCCCACACACCATCCACTTCTAAGAACCCAACTCCTATCTCTAACTTCACACCCAAGAACTCTCTCATACTATATCATCAATACTCTCAAAAGTCATTCCCCACACTTCATATACTACTCAAGACATCACAAGCATCATACTCTGCTAACCACATGGATCCCTCTCTCGCGTCTTACCTCATAATACCATCGATCATCCTAACCGGCTAGAAGTCTTTTACCACTCATCAACCACCCCACAAGAGAACCCTCACCCACAAGTTCAAGGAAGAAGCAACCATGAACATTATTACACATAAAGACCACATCATATCAACTAGCATTTATATCAATAGCATCATTAGTTCAGCATTAAACACTGCAACTGCGTCGATAAATCTCAATTTACCGTCATGCTCAATCATTATTACAAATCATCATATATGCACATAATCAAGTCAAGCTAGCAAGTTTCATATATGCACAAATCATCATATATTCACATTTTATAGTTAACGAATTTAGATCATGTTTAGCAACTCAAACATAAACGCACCAAGACATCATGTACATTAGAACTGTAAGACACCAAATCATATCATTGTAAACAACAGACAATCAGACAATAATTATTACCAAGTCAGCACACGAACACATAAATGTCACCATCAAGCAGTGCAACATAGTTATCAACAATTTCAGAAAGGTTAGCAATTCAAACGGAGGACACTCTCGCCTGCAAGTCATATCGTACTTGATAGCCGCAATCCTTGAAACATACATGTCCCACCAACACCGTCGATCATGAGGCTTGTGGGTTATGGGCCCATGCTTCCGCCACACTGCTCTATCTCTATGAAACTTCCTTTCTCTTTCAAGCAGTGGCTCGCCCAATGAATCGCGCATGACTCCAAGTTAGAAAAGATAGGGGAGTGACAAGAGCGGACAACCCAATGGTCACTTCGAAAACAAACATAGACCAAGGCTAAAGTACGACAAGACTAGAGACAAGACTCTGACCCGAGAATGACAACGATGCCCCTATGAAAATCTATGAGGTTACAATTTGTGACAAGCAGCAAGGGTTCGTCTTAAGCAATCAACCATGTCAACCCACACTCACATGTACCTATCTCGAAGATCAACGACATATATGTACATTCAAAAGACACATTCGAGTTCTACCTTGAGGTGCATGCGAGACAAGCTAACAGTCTATCGATCCGTGAAGCCATAACGCCTAGTAGTCTTAAGCGAGATATACGGGATTTACCAAACAACGCGAATATCAAATATATGAGCAATGCACTAGCGGGGTATATATATCAACAATTAAGGTTAATGCATCATGATGAGCTTATCGTAACAATCTGACCTAATGTTATACGAGAGCACATAAGAGCAGCATGGTATCTATCATATCTGGCAACAATGATCATATAATAAGTCAAGAATGACATGCAATCAGACGAAGGGTCACATTTAGAAAGCATAGGTCCTACATGATGCTAGCGATACATGATGAGGCATGAGATAGTTAAGAGTGGCCTAAGGAAACTCATCATAAGGTTCATGAAGCATGTTTACGCAATGCAGTAAGTATGAAGTTACCATCTAGGGAGCCATATCGAAATTCATAAACCCTATAGGATACTACTAGCACATATCGAACATGAATACATCAAGGTACTTCGACTAGACCCACCCTAACATTCCGATGTCATGTATATGTGGAAACATGATATAGCGTGGGGTGTGTGATCATGCGAAGTGTCAAGTCATATATTCATGTAAGCACGAGAGGGCATCATAGAGTAATAGGGAACGCTACAGAGCGATGATCATGTAAACATGCTAGGACTAATCAGGGCGAATACAACAATTTAAGAGAACAGCAGAAGGGAAGAGTCACACTATCAGGGACATACTTCGAGAGGGAATCAACAATAATGTAGCCAAGGTATAAATCCGCATAAGTCGCAACCAAGAGTCCTACGTGATACTAATGACGCAATACAACATTTGATACATACATGCGCTTGATTGACTAACACAACGATACACAAGAGACCACATTAACATAGTCCAGCGATACAAAAGCATGGGAGGAGTGTAGCCGCTGTGCATAATATAAGCCTTCGTAACATGGCAATATAAGCAGAATACGGGGGCATGTGTTCCAATTTAATAATACTAAATGAGACACGCATATATCAAGATATTACTTCGATAGCATGGTCACAGATGGAACTACTAATTTAATCAAGCAAGGCCAAGGGAAACACCAACTAAAATGTATTTGACTTTTTTTGTGTTTTTTTTATTGGGAGACATAGGGTTTACAAGTGTCTCATTCGATGTTCTTCTTTTTCTGTCTATATTCATTTATATATCTTCATGCTGGAATATTTCAATAACTAGTGGTTTATGTTAATGAAACTATCCTATCCACTCTGTGTGTTCAGTGTTCATTCTTTGATCATGGAAAGGTACCAGAAGATGTTATGTCATTAGATGAAGGAGGTATATACAGGGCAACAAAATGCTTGCATTTAAGTTAGTTTTTTAATTTGATGAAGTAATTTCCCTTGGACACAGGGGGAATGTGAACATAACATAGGTTTACAAAATGGAAAGCCTTGAACAGAAGTTGAAGAAACTGGTGATTCAGAGCAAGATCAATGAAACAAAGGATGTGATGAGATGGTAAGATAGTGTGACTGAGAAAAGAAAGGTAAACTTTCTTCCCTCTTGTTTTAGATTGGTTTTTTTCTCTGGTATTTGTATTTAATGGCTATCCTGTTATCGTATCTTTTACGTAGTTGATGATCTATTTCATTATCTAGTGGTGATGGGTTCAGCTTTTAGTAGTGGCTCTAGATTTTGGACTTGATATTAATTCATACTCTACCAAGTCAATAAGTATGTTAAGTGATTTATGTTTGTATTTTGAAGTTTTATTACAATGGGTACCTTTCTGCATTGTCTCCCTCCATGTTTTCTTGTTCAATATGCTAAAATAATTTTCTATTGAACTCTGAATTTTCTATTTTTAATTCTTGTATACCTTGAACTGAGATATGGGTCTTGAAGTGCAAAGTTAATACGTCATCACTGAAGATCATCTTCAACATCTCGTGTTAGTTAATCATTTCATGTTAGTGATCATTTTTTCTGCTTTTGTTTTTGAAAAAATAAATTGATGAATATGATGTAGGGATGGGTAAACCATTATTCGTATGCTCAATGTTCATGTTATTTGCTATATTCAAGTTGAATCAGGCGATATTGCTGGAATCGTCTCTAGAACTCATTTTTGCATCAACAAGGAGATACGATTCAGGTTCAATAATGAAAACATTATAGGTCTAAAAGATCATAGCCACTGAGAATAAATAGTTATTTTCTTATTTTTTTTATTAGTGGTCATGGCTCATTGACAGTGTAAGTGCCGGTGCTTTCTTGTTGCCCATCTTTGGCTTTGATGTTCTTTCTCAAAACTTATCAAAATTTGCAATTTTGTAATATCTTGTCATTATAGGGGTGTGTTTCTGTCATAAATACATGGTGATATGTAAAAATGACCACTTTTCTGTATCAGTTGTGTCAATGATGGAAGAACACTTTTGTATGCTTTTTCTTGTTTGTTTTTTTCCCTTTCCTCTCCTAGTTTGTTTAGTTTGCATTTACTGTCCTTTCTATGACAGGCTGCTGCTGTTGCTGTTTCTGTTCTTAATGAAAGATTGAAATAATTATATTTGCTTTCTTCCTCTAGTGCACTCTTCTCTTATGCTTAATCTTTGGAGTATTGTTATGTTTTGACGTATTTATTGGATGGTTTAATTTCAGATTTGCATGGCTTGAACTAGTTAATCACATATCCTTCATGCCTAAATTACTTACTGGAAACTCTCGGAAGGATTGGCCTTATGTGCACCGGTTATTGGTTGACTTGTTTTAGTTTGTGGAGCCATTCTTGAGAAATGCTGAATTGGTACAAGCGGTTTGTCTCTGAATCTGGATTAATTTTTATTTTTATGTTTGTACGTTATTCTATTGACTTTGGCATGTTTGTTATGTGAAGATACATTTTTTATACAAAGGAACTCTCAGATTGATGATTAGGTTCTGCTGCACGATTTTCCAGAGTTTATGTCAAGATACATTCCCTTTTTTTTATATTGATCTGATCTATTAAAGCCGGTGGAATGTGATACATCTTCAAGTGTTACCACTGAGCATGTATTGATAGAATCCCTAAAATTGGTGAATACCCTACTCTTTGGGCAGGAATGTGGAATTTGAGGTGAACAATGTGGACAAGGTGTACCTTGGGCAGGAACCGTATGAGAGCCTGTATGTGAGAGTCTGAATGAGGAAAGAAGCCTTTTATGAGAGAATGACATTCCTGATAATGCCCTCAAGTGTGGCAAGGCTTATGATTAACTTTCTAATTGACCTTTGCAGGAAGGTTGTCAAATGTACGTATATTGTATGTTTATAAGTTAATCAAAGTACCGATCCTTTCATTTCCATAAGAAAAATGATGTTTTATATCGAGCAAATGGTGTATCAAACTAATAAACATCGGATTATAAATAAAAAATGGTGTGATTTCATACTTTTGAAATCAAACTATTATATAAAAACTGATGTTGATATCATTACAGACATCGTCCTATTAACCTAAATCAATTTGTAACACATGTTTTTACATTAAAACGATAACATAAATTGATATATATTAGTAACAATAACATCGTTATAAAAATAAAAAATGGATGTATATATCATATTAATACATCAGTTATGTAAATATTTAATGCGATAGATTATTTTAAAACAATAAAAAAAATCACAAACTATATATATGAAATTACTATACACCCAATCAATATAATAAAAAAGATGTCTATTTGGTTTTAATACATTGATTATTTTAAAAATAGTGATGTAAATGTAAAATTTAAGCTTAGTGTTAACATCTTCAAAAGCTTATAAATGAAAAATCATGTATATTTATCAACAAGTGAGCATGTCAAAAATAAATTTGATGGGCTGATTTATATCTATATTTTAAATAAAACAGCTGTTGTAAGTAAGAAAAGACATCAACTTAAAACCGATGTGGAAAAGTTGATCTTTTACTACACGCACAAAGAGATCGGAATTTTTTTTGAAAGACATCTGTTCACAACAGATGTCTAATTGCATTTTTCTAGTAGTGGGAGCTCGGGAGAGGGGCCGCCAATGGTAGGAGAGGAGGGTCCCTTTGGACTGTCATGGAGGTCGAAAGAATTGTAGATGGAGGAGCGCCATTGCCAGAGTTTGTTTGGTCGGGGTTGTGAAGGAGCGTAGGAGAAAGAAGCGCGTGGAGGTCTTTTTTTTAATTTTTAATTAGGGTCCGTTTCCACCAATCATATCCCTTCTTTCCTTCTTACCGGACCGAAATCTTCTCACTTGAACCCTCTCCTATATATATATATATATATATATATATATAGAGAGAGAGAACTAGGTGGAATTAATTTCTTCCTATCCAGATATTGTCAGGAATTAACTAAAATTTCATTGGCATTGCAAGAACACACGTACGAGTCCAGATCTCATGCGATCTACGGTGTGACCCACCGTGCACCATGAAATTATTTCGGGTACAATTTTACTTTTAAAAAAAAATTAAAAAATATATTTACATTTTACATACTTGTATTTACATATTTATAAAATTTTATTTTAAAAAAATCATGTTTTAAAAAAATATAAAATTTATTTTCTAATATAATTTATATTTTAATTTTATAAATTATTTAAATGAATGTTTTTCAAATAAAAGTTTATAAATAGGTAAATACATTTTAAAATCTTTTTTAAAAGTAAAATTATACGCGAAATAATTTCGTGGTACACCGTGGAGCGTGGGTCACACCGTAGGTCACATGAGATCTGGACTCAGAATCCACTCCATAAAATTACAGTAGTACGTACACGGTACATCATAAGGGAAATAATTCAGACATCGATATACTGTAGTTGAACATAAGAAAATGCGTATTCGAGTTTCTGAATTTGCAAACAAACACGAAAAACACTGCGCTTTTACATAAATTAACTTAAGCTCCAAGCGGTGTGAATATGGATCAACAAGCAGCTGCCATCTGCATGACCTTCTTCCAAGCAGGCCTGGAGGAGATGCGGTCCCACCAATCACCGACGTTCTTCCTCTTCCTCACAAGTTGCTCCATTCCTGCCTCTTCGACTAGGTACCTCAACCCCGGCAGGCGGCTGAGATCGGCCAATGTGAAGGCCTTTCCGGCGAGGTACTTAGACCCTGCCAGCCGACCCTCATAGACGTCCAGAACCTTCTCCAGCTTTCCCCTGGAGGACTCAACGAGGGCTGGGTCGGGCTTTTGGAGGCCCGTGCGAGGGAAGATGACGACGTGGAGGACGATGGTGTAGACGAGGTCGTTGAAGTTGTGGGCCTCCACCTCAAGCCACTGATCCACCATGGCCCGCTCCTCCAGGGACTTCCCCAGCAGGGATGGGTTCCTTTCCGCGTGTTTGGTTGCTAGATATCTTATTATTGCCCTTGACTCTGCTTCCAAAAATGTGTCCACATTTCCATCCGTTTGGTGAAGACAATTGAGGAGGGAAACACAATGGGTAATCAGGGCTTGTTTGGTTCAATTGTAAGCTAGTTTTAGAATAGGGTAAACTGCAGAAAACCACCCCTTAAATAGGGCCATTTGCCCAAAACCACCCCTTAAATACTTAATTGCCGGAAACCACCTCTTATAATGCTTCCGTTAGCGAAAGACCACCCCTCGTAGGGTTCCGTCATATTCTCAGTTAAATATGTGAAATTACCAAATTGCCCCTTCCTCCTTTAATATAAAATAAGTGTAATGAAAGAGGGATGAAATAAAAAAAATTAAATGCAATTTACCATCTTTATTTACATTTCAATTGATCGATGAACACAAACCAGAGACTGAAAAGCTCGATGGATGAAGGTGATCGAAATCAAGAAGGTTAATCCGCTTCAGTTGGAATCGATATCAAGGAGCAAGGGGCAAGGCGAAGGTGTTGATTTGCTCGATTTCAACTGATCCAAAGGGAAAAGCTGTTGATTTGTTGTCTGCGAATAGAGAAGGTAAAAAACCCTAATTTGTGTCATTTCTTGTTTGTGATTTATATTGAATTTCAGAGTTTGAAAACTCATGTTCGTGGGAATATTTGGGGGTTCGTGGGAATATTTGAGCACCATAAGGATGACCCAGATTGGAAGTTGACAGCGTTCATGAATGTTGTGAAGAGGAACTATAACATGAAGTACATTGAGCACCATAAGGATGTCCAAATTGGGGTCCCAAAAGAGGAAGTATGTGAGGAAGATATTGTTTATTCTATTACTCCAGGTATTTTTGGTTATAGTTTGTCGACAGAGGGATATCATGTACATTTATTGGTTGAAACATGTGCAAATTATTGATTTTACAGAATGAGCAAGCACAAGGATCAGTTGCCCAAAATTCTCAGCTGAGCTCATGTCCACAAAATTCTCAAGTAGCAACACATGCTCAACCTAGTTCATCTACACTTTATGAGGAGATGATGACCACTTTTAATTTCGAAACACAAGGATCGTCTGCACAAAGTTCTCAGGTGACTTCATCGATCAACATTCAACAAGAAAGTATTCCAAGAACGTGCCCAAGGAAGCATGACACTATACTTTGCCTTAGCATCAGTTGAAGCTCATCATTTTTTTGTTGTATGGCTAGCGTTAGTCCAAAAGTTGATTTTCTTTTTGTTCTAGAATTACATGGATTATATTCCATACATTCAAACTTTAGTAGTCATGTGTAACATTTAGGTTTATGGTCATGACTTGTAATGATGGTTTAATCCTTTTGTATTGCAGCAAGATGCAAGTAATATAATGTTTTATGATGGTGTCATGGCATTTTACTGATTTTTCATTGCATTTTACTAATCTGTCATTGCTTAATCTGTCATTGCAAAACAGGGCTAGCTGCTGGCATTGTTACTGTGATTGCAAAATATCCCCATTCATTAGGCAAAGTTGTCATTATTTTTTTAAGCCAAATCTGCACAAAAATCAGCCCCTAATGCAATGAAAAAAACAAAGTAAAAGGGTTGCTTGCATTGCTACTGTCATTGCAAAACAGCCCCATTCATTAGACAAAGTTGTCATTAATTTTTTAAAGCCAAATCTGCACAAAAATCAGCCCCTAAGCTGCACAAAAATCAGCCCCTAAGCCAAAGCTGCACACAATTACATTGTATGGGTTGCTGTCATTATTTTTTTGAGCCAAAGCTGCACAAAAAATAGCCCCTAAGTGCAATGACAAAAACAAAGTAAAAGGGCAAGCCATTCACATAACAAAAACATCCCTTGATCAATTTTCTCGAGATATCCATTACAAAGCTTGATTTTGCCATTACACTGAATGGAGATATGTACCATTACAATTTAATTACAACCAAATATATCTACCCTATCTTGCCAATTTCACCATTACACATTTATAAGCAAGCAAATTATCATAAAACACACAAGCACCATCATTCGGCTATGCTCTTTGGCTTTTAGTTTCTTCATAACAACTTCAATCTGCTCATCCTTTTCCATCTTCCAATTATCTGTCAGGGATTTTGCAGCTGCAAGCTTGTTTGACAAATTTGCATTTTCAATATCACGCAACTCACATCATTTTGTTAACTCGGTGTTCTTCTCGACTAACACTTGCTTCTCTTTCAGCAACTCATTGATTACTTCCTTTTCTTTTTCTTCATATTCAGCATCCATCCATACAAAATATCTGCATCCATCAATCGACCCATATCGACTACAAGTGACAAACCTTCTCCCAAAGTTGTCCTTTGTACGAGCGGTGAATTGCCTTGCTCCAAAGCCACAAAAACAGGTCCTCATCTGGTTGTTGGAAGAATAACTTGAGCTCGACATCTCCTATTTGTAATGACATAAGACAAATAAAGGCAAAGATGCACAATTTCGATTCAAACCACAAAGCAAGACAAATAATATTACACAAGCAAACTACCTTGTTAGTGGCGGAAATCACATAAATAGAAATACTTCCAGGTGATTTTGCGCTCTTTCGCCCAAATTGGAGACAACCATAAACTAGAAATTTGAGGACGAATTCGCACCAATTAGGGTTTACCTTGTCCAGTTCGCAAATAGCAAATCAGCACCTTCGCCTTGCCCCTTGCTCCTTGATATCGTTTCCAACCGAAGCGGATTAACCTTCTTGATTTCGATCACCTTCATCCATCGAGCTTTTCAGTCTCTGGTTTGTGTTCATCGATCATTTGAAATGTAAATAAAGATGGTAAATTGCATTTAATTTTTTTTTATTTCATCCCTCTTTCATTACACTTATTTTATATTAAAGGAGGAAGGGACAATTTGGTAATTTCACATATTTAACTGAGAATATGACGGAACCCTACGAGGGGTGGTCTTTCGCTAACGGAAGCATTATTTGGGGTGGTTTCCGACAATTAAGTATTTAAGGGGTGGTTTTGGGCAAATGGCCCTATTTAAGGGGTGGTTTTCTGCAGTTTACCCTTTAGAATATTTCACTCTAAAACTCAGGGTCATTCCGCTAATTTCGAGGCCTTGTGCAATTTATATATTGAGGCCTTTTATTTTAAATAATTCAGGGGGGATCCATCAAATCCACTAATAAAAAATACAATAATTATGATCATCTAACTCTAAAAAATTAAAAAGTAAAAACTAACAACTTTGAGATTACCTATCGAAATCCTTGAGGTAAAAAAGAAAAAAAAAACATGAAACGGGCTGCTGCAATTTTGTAAATTTTTCTACTGTAAGAGCATAATTGTTTTGGGGAAAAAGAAAAAGAAAAAAAAAAGAAACGGGCTGCTGCAATTAGAGCTGGCAAAATCTGACCCGACCCGAAAACCCGACCCGACTCACCCGAACCCGACCGACACCCGAAAATCTGGAGTCGTTCATAACCCGAACCCGAGACTGAACCCGACCCGAACCTGGCCCGACTCGAAACAGACCCGAACACAAATAAACCCGACCCGACGCTCAACCCGACCTGACCCGACCCGAATTGAAATGGTTATTTAACATCAACATTTTAATACTTGAATGTCAAATGTTTTTTTTTATTTTAACACAAGTTTATGATTATACTTTAAAATACAATTCTATTAAATTTCATAATCATGGTTATGAATGATTCTTTTTATAAATATAAGTATAATAATACTATTTTTTTACGGAAAGAATTATTTATATCAAAATCAATAATTTTGTAATTGTTATTTTATTTTTATCTATATTATTATATTTTGATAGAATTAATTATTTATATCTAGATTTGTTAAAAACTAATAACAATAATTAAAAAAATTAATGGGCCAAAAACTAAAAATGAAATGGGCATTGAAAATGATATGGGTCAATGATATAGTCAAACCATAAATAAACCCATTTGCAACTTGCTAGTTAAAATAAGGTTAAAATCTAAATGTACAATTAATTTGATTTAATTATAACACCGATCAATTGGTTTAAATGTTTAAAAAAGGACGATGTTGCCGAATATCGAATTTCCGATTATGACTTTTTTAAAATCGGTCGACAACCGATGAGTCAATAACAATGAGTGTATACAACCGAGTCAAAATTACATATTCAAGTATTGAATCGAGTCAAAATCATTTATTTTAAGTAAATTACATATTTAAGTATTCAACCGAGTCAAAATCATTTATTTTAAGTAAATTACATATTTAAGTATTCAACCGAGTCAAAATCAACCTAATTATCCAAACGGGTCGAATATGATTCGACCGAAAACTCAAACTAACTATACCGATATACCCACTTTTATTCGAAACTCTAATGAGACCGACCCGCCTCTTGACCCGAAACCCGAACGAGACCGACCCACTTTGACCCGAACCCGAATGGGCATGACCCGACTTAACATGAAACCCGACCAATCTAAAATTCATTATGACCGAACCCGACCCGTGTTTTGGGAAAATAAAAAGGCAAATTGCCGGTATGGGGTTCGAACTCGAACATATTTGATAGAAGTGCAGCACCTTTACCAACTAAGCTACTGCAACAATTTGACACATAATACAATTTATGTATACATATATAAATTATAACACCTATACGAGACCCCAAAATATTGAGGTCCTGTGCAATTGCACTTCTCGCACGGGTCTCAGACCGGCCCAGCTAAAACTAATACTATATTTAAAAAAAAAACAACGGACACAAAAATACCT
Source organism: Persicaria tinctoria (assembly GCA_037127255.1). Taxonomy (NCBI): domain Eukaryota; kingdom Viridiplantae; phylum Streptophyta; class Magnoliopsida; order Caryophyllales; family Polygonaceae; genus Persicaria; species Persicaria tinctoria. Next base: position 34,847,911 of record JBANSL010000020.1, read on the forward strand.
AAAATAACATCTATTTTTATAATAAGATTTTCCATTTAAACCGACATATTTTTATTAACAGTATATATTCATCAATTCCTAATTCTGTCAATTCCTAGTTTTAAAATTATATAATAGAATTATCAGATCGAGTAGTTCAAATATTTTCCAGTTGAATGGAACGCTGTTATTAATTAAATTTATAGTACGTGGTTTGACGGTGAGAGGAGACTTTCAGACATACCAAACAGCCGGAAATCTCCGTCTTCAATCACCGGGACTTGTCCAAATGGCTGCACGTACACAATTACGTTTAATAATTTATTCAATCCGAGGACTATACTATTTGTTAATGTGCCTTGAACGACTGTTGACCGGCGACGCATCGGGGGGTCCGGGGGGCGGAGCCCCCCGGCGGTGGTCTCGCTGACCGGTCAGCGAGTCGGGGGTCCAGGGGGCGCGTCGCCCCCTGGTGGGGGGGCTAGGGGGGGCAGCGCCACCCCGCCTTTACGGTATGCGATGTTTATTGTAAACGGACCTATCTTCTGTCTATTTTGGGCTTTCAGCCCGTTGTCTGTTTAGGGTTCCATGAGTCTCTTCATATACTCATGGAACGCCGACCCCTGTAACCTAATCTGTTTTCGCTTCCTCTAATAAGAAATCTGGTTCTCTGCCCGTGGACGTAGGCAACACACCGTTGCTGAACCACGTAAATCTCTGTGTCTTTCTTCGCTATTATCGTTCTCGTTATAACACTATAGTTAAAGAATTACAAAAGAAGAAGAAGAAGAAGAAGAAGAAGGATTAATTAGGGATCATCGATTCGACCTGAAGAGCGAGGAAGTCGGGAGATTTGTGGTGGCCTCGGTCAAGATCAACATGGATGAGTTGGAAGTCGAGTTGAAGCTCGAGGAGGCACGCCATGACTCGTTGCGGGCAGGCTGCTCTAGCCGCGCCGTACACCTTCATCATTCCTTCCGATCCCATCTTGTTTGACTATAGATATATTAATGCTCTAGTTAGGTAGTTAGTCTACTCTGAGCTATACGTACACTTGGTTGGGCTATATATAGATATATATTCATGCATTTGTGCCCTAATTTTGGAGATTCGGGATCGTTATTGGAATGTCATCGTCAAAGAACTGACCTAATACTCCAATTAACATATATCGCACGATAAACCTAGCTAAGGTAACCAGAGGATTCAGACACACATTGATGGCTCAGCCCATTAGGCCTTATTATCTTCAACAACCTGGGCGGATCCTTTGAAATTTTCTTTTCTAACTTCAACGTCTTTCCCATTTTAAAAAGGAAGAACTAATTAAAATACTTCCACCTTTTATCCTTACATTTAAATATAATAAAAATGTCCCCATTTTTAAGGGGAGACGTGGTAATATATTGCCACCGATTTTTCATGGCCCGAAAAATGCTAACAATTTTTTAAAACATAAAATATCAAACTATCCTATTTATTAGTTTTCTTAAAAAGAAAATGAGGAGTTAGACTGGACAAACAAATTAAATAAAATTTTAGTTTCACTAAACCAACTGGTTATTTTCATAGATAGTCTACAAAACTTGAACTCTAGTGATGCACCAGCTCTCTTTATCGATTTCCTTAAAACCTTTCTTTTTCCCTTGAAACACATCATCATTGCCACTTGGAGAAAGTTGTACTGCTTGTTCAATCTAGCAAAATTTCGATTAAATAAACCCAAAATTTTATTTTGTTTGACTAGTCTAACCCAAATCCCTCATTTCCTTTTTTTTCCTCATAAAGCCATGAATGATATATGCCGGACTTTAATACTGATTTGTAAAAAGGATGGATTTTTTAAACTTTTTTTTTCACATTGTCAACATTTTTGGCCCACGAAAAATCCATTGGCAATATATTACCACTGCTCTCAAAAGTTGAAATATTTTTATTACGTTTGAAAGGTGATGATGTATTTTTACCATACTCCTAAAGGTGAGGGCATTTTAATTAGTTTTCTCTTTTAAAAAGTTGGGGAAGCATTTAATATAAGAAAATTTTACTTCTCTATTTATTTGATCATCAATCTAATGATTTCCTTACAATTTTGTTAAAATAAAAAAATAAAAAATATATTTTTTAAATTATTTTTGCTTCAACTTCAATAGTTTTTCCATTTCAAAATTTTGGAGAATAATTTAATTTTGGATAATATTACACATTTGGGAAAATCTTTCTATTTTTTTCCCCATTGCTTTCTCATTTTGAATAAGGAGATGGAGAATCTGTTGAAATAAAAATATATTTTGATGATTCTAATAGAGAATATTAAGTTAAAAAAAGTTTATTTTTTTAAATCCTAAAATTTCCAAATTGAAAAAGTGATTTAAAGTGATAACATATATTTTACATTCACTCTCCACCAATTTAATGAATAGGAATGACAATGGGTCGGATGGTGGGTGTAGATAACCTACTTCTGTCACTCGAACCACCACCAAAAAACTCTCATTTGATCTGACCCATCACATGCATCAAGTTTCATCCACTTCGCCCCCCATCATCCGGCCAATAGTTAATTGGGAGGATCGGGTAAAAATTCGGGTGAATCAAATCCCATCAAATTGTATATCTACAATTTTTTTAATAAATTACTACAAAAAATTCAAATTTTAAACTTAATTTTAGGGGTTGGCGCGAGACAGGATATTAGACACGACGGGACCGGGACAGGGCCCGTCCCGCTTAATTTTTCCGGGACGGGATTCACATTTTTTTAAAAAAATCCCACACGGGCCTTATCACACACGGGATGGGACGGGATGGGTCTTGTCCCTCAAATAAACATAAAAAATATTATTAAAAAAATTCGAAAAATAAAAAATAATTTCATAGTTATATTATATAATGTTCAATAGTAACATTGCCATCACAATTTAATTAAAAAAAACCACTGCCGGCACAAGTACTAATCCTAATCTTATAATGTATGTGAATGTAAGTGTTAAAAAAAAACTAAATCTCAATCTTACAGTAGGTAAATGTAAATGTAAGTGTTTAAAATTTAAAATGCTAATACAATAACTAAATCATAGTTATAAATACAATAACTAAAAATATATATAGAAAAAAAAGAATCCCTACTATTAAAATTAAAACTCCCGTTCCACGTATTTTATATATATATATATATATATATATATATATATATATATATATATATATATATATATATAGAGGGAGAGGTTAAAGTGAAAAGGGGGTTAAGATGAAAAATTTCTTATGAAAATAGAGGAAATAGGGACACGTGCGCCGGTTCAAATAGAAGCCCACCAACCTTCCACAGTTGCTCTTCCCTTCCGAGTTCCCAGCCGCCCTCCCTTCGTCCTCACCAGCCGCCACCCCCAGCAGCGAGCCTCCCTCCGACCTCACCAACCGCCGATGTTAGGTCCCGGAGCCCCAACCTCCGATCCCGAGCAGACAATGTTTAGGGCTTTATCCTTCTCGTTGTTCTCTTTGGCTTCGTTCTCAAGCCGCCAATGTTTTAGGGCTTGAGGTTCTTCAACCGTAGGTTTTCCCCTCGTGCCTTCCTCCTCACAAGCCCTGCTCTAATTCCAGAGCTCATTCCAGAGTGGAATCCTTCACCCTCGTGCCTTTCCTCTCTCCTTCTCAGGCGATTTCGAACAACTCTCCCCTCTTCCACAATTTGGCTTCGATTCATCAATTCTGGGTACAATCCTTCACTGTGCTCGTTCTCCGCTCTATCTCAGCAATTTCAGGTTGGGGCCGAAATTTTGATTTAATTTACTTGCAATGCTTGTTGTTGTGTGCTTCATTTGCTGTGAGATTTGGGTGTGATGGTGATTTGGCCATGGATTTTTCTTTGCTCCATTTGCTACCAAATTCCATGTGCAATTTGCTTATCACAAGTTTGATTATTGTCTCTCAAATTCCAAGTGATTGTGTAATCTATTGAGTAATTTGTTGTTGTGGTTGCTCTGCTGAAATTGCAAATCGTTACACTTTCTCCCTCTTAATTTGTAAGCATGTTAGCTGAGTTCATTTTTTTTTTATCTTTTTAGTTGATTGTTTTTTATCTTTAACTAAATATTGTTGTTCCCAGATCTTCACCCCTATTCGCAGAAAGTCCTTTTACAAATTGAGTGACCGTGTTTCTTTTTTGTCCCTTTGATGTATGAATTATTGATAAATTCGTTGCCAACCGAGTGTTTTTGGTTGATTGAGAGTTTCCTTCTTTTGTTTAGGGATAAAATATTGGAGTACAGAGACGAGAGCCAACGGTTAGATCACTCCGGTCCTCTCTTTGATTCTTCAGACTCCAATGATGCATTCGAGATTGATGCTGGTCATGTTGTACAGTTTCTTTCTCCTTGTTGATTGCAAAATACCGTAATTGCAGCTGCTACAATCTTTCTTGTCTATTTTTCAACTCAAGCTTAAGTTGTAGTCTACTATTCTGATCCATAAAGTATAATCTGCTGGTTAAATTGTCCACTAGATGTATTGACGTGTTCAAATTTTGTTAAAGGCTTTTTACATTTAAGTGTAGAGCGAATGCTCTTTTATTATGACCTATGGTTGGAATTAATGGCCAATTTGACTCCTTAATAGGCTGGATTTTTATCGTGCATTTGGAGTATTTCTTGGGTTTCAGTTAAATCCTACTTTGGACTTTGCTTTGGACAGAAAATTGAGTTGATTATTGAGTTATGTTGAATGGGAACTTTTTGGGACTTGTTTCTCCTTCTTGATCCTGCTCCTAGGAACAAAGATTTTTCCCCTAATCTCTGGTGCAGATTGAAATTGGGTTTCTTTGACAAGGATTCAATGTTGGCCCTATGTGGGGATGTGGATTGTGGTCAATTGTACGAAGGAGTTGAGAACTAAAACATCTTGTCTTAAATAGAAGTTTGAGAATGTGAGAGACATAGGTGGTTTAGAGAGGAATGGATTCGAATAATTTACTGTACCAGGCATTTGAGATTTTATTAGGATAATGGGCTGTTTTTTTTGGAGGATCATGCTGCACTTCATTTTTCAATTTATCTTTTTCAAACAAAAAGAGTAGGAAAATAAAATCAGTTAGTCATGAATTGTTGAGAGAGATGTATAAGCTAATGATCACTTGCTATCCTATACATTTCAGAGCTTATAGCTTTCACCCTTGCTGACCTTTTTATCTGGATACTTGCCTGGTTGTTCTCATCTTCCCTTTTTAATACCAACAAAGATCTCTGACAGAATCTGCCTCCATGGACCCTTAGTGCTAATTTTAGAACTTAAATGTGCAATTTTAGTTTGAAAAAGTGCAAATATAAAACTAAAAAGTGCATTTTTAGAACTCAAATGTTCTTAGCGTGTCCATATTTGGGTTAGCTTGTTACTTGAATTAAGATCCATAAGCTCAATTAGGAATGAGCGCCTAAACAGTTGTTGTTTAGGAGGTTGGTGGTTCGACTCGACCTGGATCTATCTATTGTTTCAATGTCCAAAGTTTAGATCTATTGTTATTTGTGCACCTAATCATTTTATTTATGAACTTTTTTATCTTATTTATGCACTTTAATTCTAGAAGCTCAAATAGAAGGTTTTAACGGAATTTACTTAGCCTTTATCCAAATCCGCAACTTGTACATGAGGAGTTACATAAGCACCCAAAGATAATAAGCCAACAGTTCTGCTATAAAGTAGTTCTCCAGGGCGAGGCCACAAATGAAATTAGCATAAGCATTTATGGTGAGAGCGTTGTACGTTGGCATTTGAATATATACTCCTTTAAAGGGTCGTCGAGAAGTAACTGCATTTAGTAGCATAGTGATACATATGAATATATGATGATTCGTCTTCTTCCATCCCCAGTTTCCATTCTTCAGCTTCAGAATATGGAGAGAGCCCATAAGCAAATGTTTATATATATAAATACATATTTCCATAAACAGAATAATAACTTCAAACAATTAATTCTTAACATAATATATATATATATATATATATATAGAGAGAGAGAGAGAGAGAGAGAGAGAGAGAGGATGGATCAAATGTTCACAAGTCTTATTGTGTTTTGTGTTAACAAATATAGGCCGTTGATCGAATCAAAATCAAAGGTTGTGATTAATCCTGAATTTAAGTAATTTATTTTTAATAAAAAAGTGGGACCCACGGGGAAAACTAATCCAATCTCACAAGGGAAGTGCGTGTGATGCACAGACATGTAACTGCTTGAATTCTCCAAAGAGAAAAGCGTGGGATACACTTAGTTTTTTTTTTTTTTTTTTTGCCAATTTACTCCAATTTCCTTTTTGAAAAGATTTTTGGCCATACAAATCAAGATCATGATCTATTAATCTGGTATGTAAAATCCTTGAAAATCCGTGACAGTTTCATCCAAGCGAACGGTGAAGAAGAGGAAGATTCATCAAAGTTTTTTAACTTCATAATTTTCCAAGTAGTCATCAATATTCGGCAAATTTTATCAAATATTCATCACAGTCACTCAATTATTCATCAAAGTTTTTGTTAAAATTTATCAAATATTCATCACAATCACTCAAATATTCATCACAGTCACTCACATATTCATCACAATTACTCAATTATTCATCATAGTTTTTGTTAAAATTTATCAAATATTCATCACAGTCACTCAAATATTCATCACGATCACTCAAATATTCATCACAGTTACTCAATTATTCACAATTTCCCAAATATTCATCAATATTTGGCAAAATTTAAGAAATACTCATCACAGTAACACAATTATTCATCAAAGTCAAGAAACATTTCACCAATATTCATATCACGTCCCCCGAGTATGAAACATGATCTATTTCGTATCAGTGACTCAAATTTCTACAATATTCATATCAAGACAACACATATTCATCAAATTAATCCCCTTTCAACTCACCTCTAATGAAAATTCGCGTTCATCCCTAACCTGGGGCGAATTTGATGGTGCGCTACAATGGCGTCATCGTGGTGTCCCTTCAAGCCGCCTACAGACTCCGCCTTCTAGGTTCACTATAAAGGCGTTACAGCCAAAGGTGCGACTCTCGGATGAGCACTATTCGCCGGAGTCGCCCTTTAATTTCGCCGGAATTGCCCAAGTATGAGATGCGATGAAGAGGGTGAGAGACGATTGTTTTCTAATCGTCCAAAAAATGGGGGGATTTGGGTTGGGATATCACGCGCGTGTGTTAGGAGAAAAGGGTAGTTTTTATCTTTTCATATTAAAATTAATTAATTTCGGTAATTAATCTCGTCCTTCCATTTGCAATCAATCAACGACTTATATTTGTTAACACAAAACACATTAAGGGATGTTTACACATGACCTAACCTATATATATATATATATATATATATATATATATATATATATAGGGTTGGGTTCGGGTACACACAACTCCAAAAATGAGAAGGAAAGAAGCAATTTGATTGTTCCACATGTACAAAATTGAATTAAAAATATGGGACACGCGTGACTCCCCAATTAATTAGTAACACCCACCCAAATTAATTAGTAACACCCCACTCTCACTGTTCACGCGCCAAATCAAAACACACTAATTAATTGCACGCGCCAATCAACAACACCTACTAATTAATTAGAAAAGCTACGGAGACATGTAAAATTGTTTACATAAACTTTTAAAAATAATTTTTTGGCATTTTCACTTGTTAAAATAATATAAAAAATATATATTTGGGTGTAATTTAATTTTATCTACACACAGACACCTACTTTGTATATGTTTTGTTGAAAAAAAAATTAACAAGTGGTGGTTCAACAATTTTATTCACAGTGATTCAACAATTTTATTCATATTGGTTCAGCAATTTTATTCACATTGGTTCAGCAATTTTATTCACAGTGGTTCAGCAATTTTATTCACAGTGGTTCAGCAATTTTATTCACATTGATCAGCAATTTTATTCACAGTGGTTCAGCAATTTTATTCACAGTGGTTCATCAATTTTATTCACAGTGGTTCAGCAATTTTATTCACATTGGTTCAACAATTTTATTCACAGTGGTTCAACAATTTTATGCACAGTGGTTCAACAATTTTTTCCACAGGTTCAACTATTTTATTTGCAGTGATTCACAGGGTTCAGAAGTCATAAAGAAGTGGTTCATGAAGCTATTAAGAAGTGGTTCCTGAACCTATAAAGAAGTAGTTAATGAACATATAAAGAAGTGTTTCATGAACCTATAAAGAAGTTATTCATTAACCTATATGTTTTGTGGGAAAAAAAATTAATAAGAAGTGAACCATTTACTGCTGAACCACACCCATTGAACCAATTTTAATCAAATCATGTAAACCACATCCAGTGAATAAACGTCTATTTATTTATTGAACCAACCTCTATTTAATCACTAAACCAACTTATTTAGTCACTGAATCAACATCTATTTAATCACAGAATCAATATCTATTTACTCACTGAACCGACATCTATTTATTCACTGAACCAACCTATTTATTCACTGAACCAACCTTTATTTAGTCACTGAACCAACCTCTATTTACTCAATTAATCAACCTATATTTAGTCACTGAACAAACCTCTATTTATTCACTGAATCAACCTCTATTTATTCATCTCTCTAGATCAATATCAAGCTGCAATACACTATAAGCATTTTGTCAAGCACTTAAAGGGCAATAAAATCGTAGCCAAAAAGAATCCATTCATTCAATTTCCATATGCTTCACATTACAGCAAGCTACAGTCATATCACATGAACTTGCAAAACCCCAAATTAAAGCAATACATCCATTTATTTCAAATATATGAAGCTGTAATAAAATATTTAACATTACGAGTCTTCATTAATTAAATTGGGAGGCTTCCATGAAACTCTCGCCCTCCCCCAATTTCCAATTCATGCCGGCGAAATTTCTCCACGACAATAGAAAGTCGCTCCACCTTCGCCGTTCTCTAGCAGCAACGACGACGCCGGCGTCCTCCACTTATCGAACGTACTGTCAAAGCCCTAAGGCCCCGTTCATTCCCGACAAGCACAACCGTAACCTGTTCGACGGCGCTGAGCTCGACGGACGGAGAGGAGGTCGCGAGCTCGGCAGTGTGTGTGTGTGTGGGATCCCATAGTCTCGTCCCGCATAATTTTTGCGGGACGGGACCGAGATGAGATTCACTTTTTTTCCTCAAATCCCACCGGGTACGAGACAGGACCGGGATGTGTGTGTGTGTGGGACCGGGATTTGCGGGATTTGTGGGATTTATGCCCACCCCTACTTAATTTACCCGAGTGTTATTAATTATTGTTGATAAGGAAATCTAGGATGGTAATCTTGGGTTAGTAAATGAAAGGCACAGAACCAGGATGATAATCTTGGGTAGGTTGAAGTGAACCTATATGTTTTGTGTTTGGATGATTGAAATATATGATGACCCTCAACAATGACAATAAAGAAGGCTTTGTGTCGATAAAAAAAAAAGGCTTTGTTGTGAGAACCAAAGAAGAATGTGATTGTAAACATTGAAGCCTCATGGTATAGAAAAAAAATAATAAGATTGATAATTTGTGTCGATAAAAAAAAGGCTTTGTGAGAATCAAAGAAGAAGATGACATGCTGTCAATATTGAAGCCTCGTGATATAGAAAAAATAAAGAATGATATTGTGGCATATGGAGATTCGAACACGGGGCTTATAAGTATATTACTAGTAAAATAGGGTGGACTGTCGCACACACCAGCCTACCTCTACATATGTCCTTGGTTACTGACCTTTAGTATTCTACGATCAAAAACTACAAATGATTTTCTACCAATATACTTTATTTATATACATAGGGTTGATAAATTTCGGATAAATTTGGTCAAATGTTCATCTAGAATATCTAATTAGATAAATGTCCATTTTGAATTGGTTATTAAGTAAGTGTCCATTTTATTTTCATAAAACCCAAACTACCCTTATTATAATTAAACCACTTACCCTCCTATTCAAGGAGATACCCACACATCATCACAACTTCTTCTTCCTCCACTAGTACGTACAAAAGGGGGGACCAGAGCACGCTTTTTTTATGCATGCATGGGAGCACACTTCCTGTACTGTGCTTATAGTGAGTGCACTCCCAAACAAGCACGCTTATTATTTAACCATGATCCCATATTTTAAGTACGGTTTTGTGTTAAAGAGTTCTTAAAATTGTCATACGGCCAATATCCGTTCTGCTCGAATTATAAGAACGCTTCAATTGAAATGTGCTAAAAAAAAGTTATAGACCGTGCTTAATAATAAGCACGTTTTAAATAAAAAGTGTGCTCTTTCATATTTCTCTCAAACGGATATATCCATCTCAGCACTGGTCCAATGTAATATCTTTCCTCTCGAACCAAGAGTCGAACCCAAGACCTCTTGCACCCTCGTACTGAATTCGTCCACTTCACACGCCTGCCACCTGAGCTACGGAATTTTGTTGTAACTTTGTGCATTTACTTAATCTAATTACTAAAAAAACTCTAAATATAAAAAAAATATTTTTTTCGAGAACGGTTTATAAAAATAAATGAGAACGCTTTAAAAGAAAAATGTGTTCACTCTAATTAAATTTGGTTTTGAGAAGACACTTTTCTTATAAAACCGTGTTCGTTTAAAATTTTTTTAAGTACACTTTACATGAAAACCGAGCTAATTATTCCTTTAGAAACAAACGAGAACGTTTCTATAGAAAAGCGTGTTGATTTTAGTTAAAGTTGATTTTGGAAACACATTTGTAAAATGAAACCGTGTTCGTTTTAATTTATTTCTAAGCACGCTTCACACGAAAACCGAGCTCAATAGTTTTCAGAAATAAACGAGAACGATTTTATAGAAAAGTGTGTTCGTTTTAGTTAAATTTGATTTTGGGAACACACTTTGAGAATTAAACCGTGTTCGTTGTAATTTTTTAAGCACGCTTTACACGAAAATCGGGTTAAATATTTTTTTACAAATAAACGAGAACGGTTTTATAGCAAAGCGTGTTTGTTTTAGTCAAATCTGGTTTAGTGAATACACTTTGAAAATTAAACCGTGTTCGTTTTAAGTTTTTTCAAGCACACTTTACATGAAAACCGGTCTAAATATTTTTTTAGAAATAAACGAGAACGGTTTTATGGAAAAGCGTGTTGCTTTTAGTTTAATTTGGGGCTGGGAACACACTTTTAATATAAAATCGTGCTTAAAATAAAAAAAATAAGCACGTTTGTCAAAAGCCGTACCCAACTTACTGTGCTCCACTCCCTATATTTGTACTAGTGCTCCGTCCATCCCTCCTCTTCTCGTGGCTCCTCTTCTTCATAGAGACGCATTGGCACCACTGCTTCCTGCCATTTCTCTCTGGCGGCTGGTTCACCTACTTCTTTGTCTCAGATCTCATCAATTCGGTCATCTCGAAACGCAACAGAATCGAAATTCAAAGCGAGAGCGATGAATTCGGGCTTTTGTTCACCCTGGATCGGCTCAGCTGTTGCCTTTGGTCTTTCTTCGAAAGCCTCATTTACGGTGTGTTCTTCTTCAGCTTCTGTTATATGATAACGATTTATGAAATTTCTGAAATTCATGTCTTTCTCTCGATGAGGTAATCGAATTCGGATCGATTTATTTTGCAGATGGAGCTGTGGAGAGTGGTTAACGCGAAGACTATAATTCCTCGAAGAAAAATGCGCAATGTGATAAGGGCGAAGATATTTGGGCAATTGACTAGTGGTTTCGAAGCAGCTTGGTCCAAGCGAAAATGCCAAGGTTTTCACTCTCCATAATTGTGCCTTTCAATCTCTATTGATTAAGCTTGGCTAGTAGACCTTCATTTTTACCTATCTAGATTCACCAGTTCGAAGAATTTATGAAATTAGTTTGTTGATATGAATCTGTTATGGCGACCAAAGAGGTTGATTTGTATGATTATAGCCCTAGTGATTGATCATGTTTTTCAATTTCTTCAAAAGCTTTGATTTAATTCAATGCGATGCATGAGAAAATTCAGGAAGTTGATTAACTTGTGATCGATTTGGTGTCAAAAGTGGGAAAATTTAGGAAGTTGATTAATTCGATTCGGTGCGTGGGAAAATTCAGGAACTTGATTGATTCGATTCGGTCTATGCTCCCCTCGTTCCAATTTTTGTGGATATGATATGCAATTATAGGGTGCTTTAGGTGGATATGATCTCCAATTATTACGAGTAAAGTTGATGATTAAATTTTTAAAAAAATGGGTTGGTGACAATATCTTAGCGTGGTGACGATTTTTTGTGGTTATATGTTTGTTGTGACAAATGTGTATTGAAATAATATTCTGTTGACAATTTCGGTGAGAGAAACTAGTCAAACTTTTAAAAATTAATTTGGTGACAATATTTTGGTGACAAAAGTGAGTTAATATTAGGTGACAACGATGATGACATTAGTATTGTACACACATTTTATTTTGGTGATAGTGTTTTGTAGTTGGTGAAAATAGGTTGGTGACATTATTTTGGTGACAATTTCATTTGAGAGAAACTATATAGTTAAACTTTTAAAATTTTATTTGGTGACACTATTTTGATGATATATAATGTGGCAGTGACATTTATTGTTATGTTGACATATTTTTGCTAGCACTAACGGTTCAACGTTTTAAAACATGGGTTGATAACAATCCCTTGGTGATATATAATGTTATGGTGATAATTTTTTAAGGGTATAATGTCGTGGTGACAATATATTGTCGTCAACCTCGTCACTAACAATTGTCACCAACAACTGTCACGAGGGAAATCATCTATTAGCAAGAAAAAAAAATTGTCACGGAGAAAAAGTGATATTGGCCACTGTCACCAGAAGAAAAACAGCTATAAAAAAAATCTATGTCACTTGAAAAAAAAATCAATTGTCACCAGAAAAAATCGTCACCCAAAAAATATAGTCAGCTGTCACCGAAAAAACTGTCACCAAAGATAGACATTAACCGAAATGGTCAATATTGACTAGTCAATGTCAAAACTAAAAGAGGTCAAAGCGAGAAGGATGGACGGTTGGGGATAGGGAAGGAAGGGTAATAATGTCAAAATTAGACATTTACTTAATTTATTTAAAAAGTGGACATTTACTTAATTATTACAATTTTTTTAGACATTCACTAAATTAAACCTTAAATTTTCATACTAGTAGTTTTATTAAATGTAAACGTACTAGTAGAAAAATATAGAATTGGAAAAGTGTATTTTTTTGGGAAATTTTTTCTTCCTTATTAATATATATCTAATATCTAATATCTAATATCTAATCTAATCCACCTCTTATAATTTCAGAAGCAATCATTTTGTAAAAAATTGAGCCACGTGTCCTACCTTTACGAAATTAAGAAACCGCTTTAAGTAACCACGTTCTCTTCCCCACAAGCACTACTATCCTCTACTCTCAGACTCTCAGTAAAACCCTCTACCTCTATTCTCTCTCTCAACCCGGCTTTCTACCTCTCGCAAAACCAGATCTAAAGCTCCTGTGGCATCTCCTCACATCTTGCTCCCGACGACGGCTCTGATGGAGCCAAGCCAAGTCCAGGTATCGCGGCACCTCCAATATTTCTCCATCTCTTTATCAGTTCTCTCTCGCTCCCCCCTTCGATCACTAATTCTAGATCCCCTTTCATGTCGATCTGCCTGATCCCCTAGAGTCGACAATGGAATCAACGATGTCGGAGCCTGCCTCTTCCCATTCCAGTTGATGGCGGAGAACAATCCATGTAAAGGCTCGGATTTTCTAATCCCAATTTTTCGAAAAAAAAATATGATTAAAAATGAATTTAAGTCGAATTTAAAACTCGTTTAGCGGATTCCGACCAGGATATAAAATTTGATGAACGATTTCCTTCCTTTTACCTCGAAAATTCAAAATAATTATCGGATGACGATATCCTTTTAAGTTTAAAAAAAAAAAAAATCTAATTGATCGAGAAAGTGGGATTCGGGAGAACTAATTTCGGTTTTCGAAATTCACGTATTCGAGATTTATTCCGGGTATTTAACTTTAACCAATTTTACACTCTACCCAATCCCCACCCACTCCCGTCACTCACCATACCCTTCTCAGACCCCCTTAACCCGTCATTTTCACCATCACCTCCTCACCGTCTTCGATCTCCTTCACCATTTCACGTCACCACCTCCGCTCCATCCTATCTCCATCATCACCACATGTTCTTCTCCGAGCCAGCAGCAACAACAGCCTCAACCTCACCCTCGAGCCTCCCAGAAGCCCCAACGCCGCCCAAGGAGCACTCCATCGCCGTCGCGAGCCACCGGAGCTTCATGTCCCCCGTTTGATCGCGAATCAATTTTTCGGTAAGCCGTTCTCACTCGTTTTCCATCGGAATCGCCCTCGGACTTCACCAGCACGCTCACCTCTATCCCACGCAGGTCCGACAAGCCATCGCGAGCCACCGACGAAGCCCAGAACTCCGATCGAGAGCTTCGAAGTCGCGAAAAATCCATCTCGGTGAGCTTCGAATCTATCCTCGTTTTGATTCGTTTTTTTTAGTCTTTTTGATGTCTAGACTAGTCGGGAGTGAGAAAGGGTTGAGTGCGGGATGGTTGGGCGAGGCCGAGAGCTCCGACAGCTCGAGAGTGAGGCCGAGGGTGCGAGACGAGAGCAGACGCGAGGGCAGCGAGGCCGAGCAGTGGTAGGAACAGCTGGGCGTGGGAACGTGAGCGAGGAGGAGGCCGTGAGTCTGAGCACTAGGCAGCTAGCGGGTTAGGCGGAGGAGCTGAGCTCGAGAGCCCCGATCGCCGGCGAGAGCGAGGCGCGAGCAGAGCCATGGCGCCGAGCTGTTTTGAATCGGGAGGAAGAAAGTGTCGTGGCTCATGTGGGGCCCTTGCATTTACAAAATGTGTTTTACTAACTTAACCGGTTTGGGGTTGGTTCGGTTCGGTTCGGTTTGGTTTGTTTCGATCCGGTTTGTTTCGGTTGGATTTAAATGTGTTCGGTTCGGTTCGGGTTTATCCGTAATTAATTAATTAATTAATGGTATTTAAGGTAAAATATAATATTACTGGGGGTTAAAATATAACATTATTTGGACTTTAAGATTTATAAAGAATTTGAAAAAGAATTTCAAGGTTCGAAATTAATCTAATAAATAAATTAAAAAGGGAATTCGGCGAGTATTTTAAGGGTCGGAATTCTTAACTGTTTAATTCGGACTTGAAACGATTTTGAACTAAACTGAGAATAAGAGTTATTCGGTGACTAACTAGCATAATAGTATGATCGTTTGACTAATGGCATGACTTGTGGTGATTTATAATAAGGGGATAAATATTTGTTACCGATGATGATAATGATATATATACTTATGAAGAGTATGAGTATGAAATAGTAATATGCAAATGTGACTAAGTATGATATGGAGGTTATCTTAAGTTATAAGAGATGGTTGATCATAATGAACTGGAAGTATGGTTGGTGTGATCTTGCTTTTTTATTTGCTTGTATGAGTGTGTAATATATGTGATCAGAAAAGCTATAGAAGTATACTTAGTACATTCTCGTTATGTAATTAGGTGATATTCTGTGATCGTGACTACTGTGTGCTGGATTATTCTTTTGCTGATCTTCTCTCCAGGTAAGTACCTCTGGGGCTTACTCAGTAACCAGTACCTCCTGCCTGATGTGTCATATAGTATGTAGGTGTTGCATATGCATAAGAGCATGTCATGTAGTATCATGCTTAGGAATTTCATTTACGAATGAGCATCCTTATTCTGTATGCGTTTGAATACAGAACGGCCGTTATCTGTGAGTTCTAGAGTCCTTGCTAGGGTCATAGGACAGCCCAGCTTCATCGGGCGTTGTCCTCCTCGAGTCATTTATATATATATATATATATATATATATATATATATATATATATATATATATATATATATATATATATATCACGAGATACGAGATGAGCATGAGATTTGATATGATTATAGCATCGAACTGGCCAGTCTCCACCTTGTCTGGAAGAGGGGTGGTGGTAAAAGAGAGATATACCGCTTGGTATTCTTTGTTAAGGCCTTCCTCAATATTCTGCACATATGAATTAGGAGCATGATAGTGTGGTTTTATTTTAGCACTGCATGAAGGCATCCTTTATTCTAGGTATAGGCGTATTATATGTCCTCAGCGCAGTCAGAGGACCCGCGGGCGGACTCTTGGCCTGACTTGGTGGTATAGTTTCAGGTACCCGATCTACTACTTGATTTTGTGCTGATATGACGGGGTCCATTCGTATGGCGGAGAGTGAGTGTACGAACCCTGACTTCACCAAACTCATGCTTTTTGGATTTCTTCCTATTATACTCCGTTTTGACCCGGCTCTGCCGTGGCACTAGTTGTATCGTTTTCAGAATTTTTTTTTCCTTTGCATGATAAATGTTTTCGCGCGTTGTAGACTTAGGACAGGTACAGGGGTTTACCCCGGGGTCTCCAACGGACCTTCCGAGTTTGGGTGCGAAATCCCACTTTAAACTGCGCATCTTTGATTTCAAACCTTCAACCTGTACTCGGGGCGCAAGATCCCAACGAGGGGTTTCATCCCTCGAAATGTATCTCGGGAATCATAATCCCGGGCCGTTACAAAGGTGGTATCAGAGCCTCGGTTGTGCAATCCGAGTACAACAGGTTGAAGATGGTTTTGAAAATCGCCCAATGTTTTCAAATGGGTTTGAGAAATGCTTTCAAAAGGGCAAAATGAATTTAATTGGAATTAAAACGTAAAATGAATAAAGGGGAAACAATCTCGTGGGTAGAGACCAAAGCGATAGACCTCCCTTATGGATGTAAAACTCGGGGAACGGTAAGCAAAATAGTAGCTTTGATTTACAGATGGGCCTAGATAACTCCAAGGAACACCATGGAGGTTGGAGTTTCGAGTTAGGTGACCGTGAGGTTTTGCCCCTCCGGTCAGCCGTCCCTCAAAGGACGGCATAGATCGTCTCTATGCTTAATTTATTCATATATGCAATTATGCCTGAGGGCGATCCTCCTTGAAGGGGATCATATTAATCGTCGAGTGCTTCTGTGCTGAGTGTTTAAATTAACCGTTCATGTAGTACTCATGGTTGATACTAGAAGCGGTTCTGTTGGGCGTGGGGGTAGAGCACATCGTGGTCGGGGACGCCCCCGTCGGATTGCTGTTGAGAGCGTCGAGGAGCGCGCTGCTGACGATCACGTTGAGGAGCGAGCTTCACCTCCGCCGGCTGACGACCAGATTCCGATTCCCACAGAGACTAGACTTGGACAGCTAGAGGCGGCACTTCACGACATTCTGAGCGAGTTACAGGGAGGAGCCCGATCTACAGCACCGACGCCCGAGGTTCCTGTTCAACTAGCTGAGCCCGTAGCCGATGCACGCCCTGAGAAGCGCGTCGACTGGGTCAAGACATTAGCTCAGTGCTGTCCTCCGGCTTTTACTGGAGAGGTTGGGGGGGGGGGGGGATATTGAGAGATGGTTCCGTGAGATGGATGGGTTGTTTGACCATGTTGCTGTCCCCGCTTCCGAGAGACAGAGACTTGCCGCAGGCCGTCTACAGGGAGACGCTTTTGACCGCTGGTCTTTATTTAAGATATATCGGGCTGAGTGGACCTACGAGGAGTTTAGGGATCTGATGCTGAGAGAGTACCGCCCTCTTGGGATTGAGATAGCCCGACAGGTATCCTTTATGCGAGGCTACTACGACCGATCAGCTTCTGTCTCTACCATCTTTCGCCAGTTCAAGAAGGAACTGGTCTATTGTGCTCACTTGTGCCCTTCCAATGAGAGCCGGATTCGCATGTTATCGATGAGACTGCCGCCTCCAGTACTTCTGCATGCCTCTAGCTTGGGAGCTGTCAGCTTTGATCGATTCTTGGAGGTCATCCTCCTGTACGACCAGCAGCGGATCTTGTCCGAGACTGCATACACCACTTCTCGCCCTGAAGGGAAGAGAGCGAGACCAGCGGATGGTCGCGGAGACGACAGATCCAGGAGAGGAGGCTATGGAGGAGGATTTAGAGGGGGATATCACGGAGTTACACCGAGGGCACCCCAGCCGTCCGGTCCAGCTGTTTACGGAGGAGATGCACGAGTGAGGAGTGTCACTTGCCACGGATGCTTCGAGAGAGGTCATTATGTCGCTTTCTGCCCAGATCGTTCGATTGTCTGCTTCACTTGCGGCACCATGGGACACAGAGCTGCCCGTTGTGCCCAGGACGGTAGAGCCCCGCCGACTGCACAGCCACCGAGACTTCCTGCGGCTCCACAGCCGCCACTGCTGACTTATCCCCAGGGTCAGGGGAGAGGAGATGCTTCTGGTAGAGGTCGAGGAGGAGGTAGAGGAGGTAGAGGTTACGATCGTGGAGGCAGAGGGCCATCAGGGCCAGGTCAGGGTAAAGGTTCGACATCTGCAGGACCATCTGGGTCCGGGTATGATCGTGGCCAGAGTTCCGGAGGCCGAGGACCAGCATTACCCCCACCGCCCCGCGTGTTCCAGATGAGAGCTGATGACCGTACTGCCCCTACTTCCGCAGGTACTATACATTTCCATGATGCGTGCCTGTCTATATTGTTTGACACTGGTGCTACTCACTGCTTCATAGCAGAGGCGTGCGTTGCTAGGCTGAGCCTGAGCTGCACGAGTGGTTTACCCCTTACTATTGGTCTAGCGGACGGGGCAAAGGTTAGGACGAGTCGGGAGATTTTAGGTTGCCCCATCCATATAGGTGAGCGTGAGTGGCCAACCGACCTTATCGTCATGCCATTGAGGATGGATGATCTCATTCTGGGTATGGATTTCATGGACCACTATGGAGCGATCATCAATCTGAGGACGAGGACGGTGTCTATCTTAGCGGATGATGGGACTGAGCACCAGGTTTGGGGGAGCGACCCCAAGAGGAACGGAGCGCTCATTAGCGCAGTCAGAGCTGCCAGACTTCTAGACCAGGGATGCATAGGGTATTGGTGTTACGCTTTAGAGGTGGATCGCACACATCCCAGCTTGGCAGATGTCCCTATTGTGAGAGACTTCGCAGATGTGTTTCCAGATGAGCTACCGGGACTTCCCCCACCGAGAGAGGTTGACTTTGGGATCGAGCTAGACCCAGGCACCAGACCTATTTCACGAGTCCCTTACCGCATGGCACCGACGGAGATGGCGGAGCTGAAGGCTCAGTTGGAGGAGCTAGCCGAGAAGGGTTACATCAGGCCTAGTGCATCACCTTGGGGAGCACCAGTGTTGTTCGTCAAGAAGAAGGACGGGTCATTGAGGCTATGCATCGATTATAGGGAGCTGAACCGTGCGACGGTGAAGAACCATTATCCCCTTCCCAGGATTGACGACCTGTTGGATCAGCTGCAGGGCGCCGTTGTTTTCTCGAAGATTGATTTGAGGTCGGGTTATCACCAGCTGAGAGTGAAGCCAGAGGATGTCCAGAAGACCGCTTTTAGGACCCGCTATGGTCAATACGAGTTCGTGGTCATGCCGTTTGGGCTGACCAATGCACCAGCTACTTTCATGGAACTCATGAACCGCGTGTTTATTGACTACCTCGACAGATTCGTTGTTGTCTTCATAGATGACATTTTAGTCTACTCGAGGAGTAGAGAGGAGCACGAGGAGCATTTGAGGAAACATCAGTTGTATGGGAAATACAACAAGTGCGAGTTCTGGCTCAGAGAGGTGGCTTTCTTAGGCCATGTGATTTCAGCTGAGGGAGTCGCCGTGGATCCGGCGAAGATTGATGCTATCGTTGCTTGGGAGGTGCCCAAGAACGTCAAGGACATCCGCTCGTTTCTAGGATTGGCCAGTTACTACAGGAGATTCGTTCAGGGTTTCTCGAGCAGTGCTAGGCCGATGACGCAGCTGCTGAAGAAGGATGTTCCTTTTGAGTGGAGTGTGGAGTGTCAGGCCAGCTTTGAGCTTCTGAAGGAGAAGCTGACGACCGCCCCAATACTAGCGTTGCCAGAAGGGACAGAGGACTTCGTCGTCTACACAGACGCTTCACGTTTCGGCTTGGGATGTGTTTTGCATCAGAGAGATCGGGTCATCGCTTATGCTTCGCGCCAGTTGAAGCCTGCAGAGGTGTCCTATCCCGTTCATGACTTGGAGTTGGCAGCTGTAGTTCATGCCTTGAAGATTTGGAGGCATTACCTGTACGGCACTTCATGCAAGGTGATGACGGATCACAAGAGCTTGAAGTATATTTTCACTCAGAAGGAGCTCAACATGCGACAGAGACGGTGGCTAGAGCTTCTAGAGGACTATGACTTGGACATAGTTTATCACCCAGGAAAGGCCAATGTGGTGGCAGATGCGCTCAGTAGGAAGACTCACCAAGAGGCATCAGTTGCGAGGCTTACAGCTCAGAGGGATTTGCAGACAGATTTGATGAGGTGTTGCTTCGAGGTGTGGGTTCAGCGGGAGAATGGACAGTTATCAATCTTGGAGGTTCAGGCTGAGTTGACCGAGGCGATTCGGCGAGGTCAGGCAGACTGTCCAGAGATTGCAGTTCTGAGGGATCGGATGGCCCAAGGTCGATTTAGAGAGCTTGTAGAGAGAGGAGATGGGATGCTTACCTTTCAGGGCAGAGTTGTAGTTCCGTCGACGTCAGGTCTGAGGCAGAGAATCATGCAGGAGGCTCACTCCCCTCCTTATTCTGTCCATCCAGGGACGAATAAGATGTATCAGGATTTGAGGAGATATTATTGGTGGCAGAGGATGCGAGCAGACATCACAGACTTTGTAGCCAGATGTCAGGTTTGCCAGCAGGTTCGGATTGAGCACCAGAGACCGGGAGGACTTGTCAGGTCGCTTCCAGTTCCCGCGTGGAAGTGGACAGATATCTCGATGGACTTCGTCACCGGGCTGAGGCGGGATGTCAGAGGATTCGACGCCATTTGGGTCGTGGTCGATAGGTTGACCAAGTCAGCTCACTTCATTCCGATTCAGGAGACATGGCCAGCATCGCGGTTAGCTGAGGAGTTCATTTGCCTGATCGTGAGACTTCATGGAGTACCTGAGAGGATCGTATCTGACAGAGATGGACGTTTTACCTCGAGGTTTTGGCACCAGGTTCAGGAGAGCCTAGGTACTAGACTGCATTTCAGTACAACTTTTCATCCTCAGACAGATGGCCAGAGTGAGAGGACGATTCAGACCTTGGGGGATATGCTGCGATCATGTGTTTTGGAGTGGGGAGACCGTTGGGTTAGACACCTACCATTGGTGGAGTTTTCATACAACAACAGCTACCATGCGTCGATCGAGATGACTCCATATGAGGCTCTGTATGGGAGGCGATGCAAGTCGCCAGTTTGTTGGGATAAGCCTGCGGACACGATTTCATCTTTACCGGACCTAGTTAGAGAGACCATTGATAAGGTGGGATGCATCCGTGATCACATGAGAGTCGCTCAGGATCGCCAGAAGAAGTATGCAGACAGGCGGAGGACAGAGATTGAGTTCGAGGTAGGTTCGCATGTATGGCTTCGAGTTTCGCCTACCAGAGGAGTCCGACGGTTTGGGATCAAAGGAAAGTTGAGTCCGAGGTATATTGGCCCGTTTGAGATTTTGGATAGAGTTGGCGAGGTGGCCTATCGCTTAGCATTGCCCCCATCCTTGGCCGGTGTTCATGACGTCTTTCACGTCTCACAACTTCGCCAGTATATCCCTGACCCTAGCCATATCCTAGACTATTCAGACCTTCAGGTTGAGCCTGACCATACCTTTGTAGAGCGTCCTGTGAGAGTTCTTGACCGTCGAGTCAAGAGGCTTAGGAACAGGGAGGTTCCTTTGCTTCTAGTTCAGTGGTCTAGGAGGAGCCCTGAGGAGGCCACGTGGGAGACTGAGGAGAGTATTCGGGCTAGTTATGGGGATGTCCTAGATGAGTTGCTCGCATCCTATGTCGAGCCGAGCGTAGATATTTCCCTGACCTCGCGAGTGCGGTGAGTTGTCTAGTTGGATTGGGGTTGGTTGGTAGTATCTCTTTGCTTGTGTACTTATGATTGGTAGTTGTGTGCAGATCCTTGGTGATATGATATGATGAGCTATGATGATGTGATGACATGCTAGATATTTTATGGTATGCGACTATACTTGACGTGTTTAGGTCATGCTATTAATATGTGATATGAGTGTCACTCTATATATATATATGAGGCTTGATGATAGAAATGATGGAAGTTGAAGTATTGGAATTTGATCATAACATGGAACCTAGGAAGAGAATGTGGGGTTAGCCCTTAGAGGTGGATGGTAAGATGAACTGAGAAGGTGGAAATGAACTTGACTAACGTCGAACATGAAATTTTGAATCGTGTTTCAAAAGAGACTAACTTGGATAATAATAAAAATAATATTAATACAACACTAGACCTCATTATAACGCCCCACGAAGTGGATAAGTATTTGAGTTATGATATGGCCAAGGAGTCGGAGTAAGGATGTAGTAGGGGCCCATATTACATCCTTACTACGGTCTATTTGGGGATATTATGATCACGATAACGGTACTGTGAGGACCTCATAGGGGCACTTATGAGATGTTTACGGGATCAATGGCGTGATTCTTGGATTCACCGATTTCAAACTTCATCCCCTGTTTTAAAAATGATTTTAGTCTCGAGGACGAGACTTGTTTTTAGAGGTGGATGATGTAAAGGCTCGGATTTTCTAATCCTAATTTTTCGAAAAAAAAATATGATTAAAAATGAATTTAAGTCGAATTTAAAACTCGTTTAGCGGATTCCGACCAGGATATAAAATTTGATGAACGATTTCCTTCCTTTTACCTCAAAAATTCAAAATAATTATCGGACGACGATATCCTTTTAAGTTTAAAAAAAAAAAATCTAATTGATCGAGAAAGTGGGATTCGGGAGAACTAATTTCGGTTTTCAAAATTCACGTATTCGAGATTTATTCCGGGTATTTAACTTTAACCAATTTTACACTCTACCCAATCCCCACCCACTCCCGTCACTCACCATACCCTTCTCAGACCCCCTTCACCCGTCATTTTCACCATCACCTCCTCACCGTCTGCGATCTCCTTCACCATTTCACGTCACCACGTCCGCTCCATCCTATCTCTATCATCACCACATGTTCTTCTCCGAGCCAGTAGCAACAACAGCCTCAACCTCACCCTCGAGCCTCCCAGAAGCCCCAACGCCGCCCAAGGAGCACTCCATCGCCGTCGCGAGCCACCGGAGCTTCATGTCCCCCGTTTGATCGCGAATCAATTTTTCGGTAAGCCGTTCTCACTCGTTTTCCATCAGAATCGCCCTCGGACTTCACCAGCACCCTCACCTCTATCCCACGCAGGTCCGACAAGCCATCACGAGCCACCGACGAAGCCCAGAACTCCGATCGAGAGCTTCGAAGTCGCAAAAAATCCATCTCGGTGAGCTTCGAATCTATCCTCGTTTTGATTCGTTTTTTTTAGTCTTTTTGATGTCTAGACTAGTCGGGAGTGAGAGAGGGTTGAGTGCGGGATGGTTGGGCGAGGTCGAGAGCTCCGACAGCTCGAGAGTGAGGCCGAGGGTGCGAGACGAGAGCAGAGGCGAGGGCAGCGAGGCCGATCAGTGGTAGGAACAGCTGGGCGTGGGAACGTGAGCGAGGAGGAGGCCGTGAGTCCGAGCACTGGGCAGCTAGCGGGTTAGGCGGAGGAGCTGAGCTCGAGAGCCCCGATCGCCGGCGAGAGCGAGGCGCGAGCAGAGCCATGGCGCCGGGCTGTTTTGAATCGGGAGAAAGAAAGTGTCGTGGCTCATGTGGGGCCCTTGCATTTACAAAATGTGTTTTACTAACTTAACCGGTTTGGGGTTGGTTCGGTTCGGTTCGGTTTGGTTTGTTTCGATCCGGTTTGTTTCGGTTGGATTTAAATGTGTTCAGTTCGGTTCGGGTTTATTCGTAATTAATTAATTAATTAATGGTATTTAAGGTAAAATATAATATTACTGGGGGTTAAAATATAACATTATTTGGACTTTAAGATTTATAAAGAATTTGAAAAAGAATTTCAAGGTTCGAAATTAATCTAATAAATAAATTAAAAAGGGAATTCGGCGAGTATTTTAAGGGTCGGAATTCTTAACTGTTTAATTCGGACTTGAAACGATTTTGAACTAAACTGACAATAAGAGTTATTCGGTGACTAACTAGCATAATAGTATGATCGTTTGACTAATGGCATGACTTGTGGTGATTTATAATAAGGGGATAAATATTTGTTACCGATGATGATAATGATATATATACTTATGAAGAGTATGAGTATGAAATAGTAATATGCAAATGTAACTAAGTATGATATGGAGGTTATCTTAAGTTATAAGAGATGGTTGATCATGATGAACTGGAAGTATGGTTGGTGTGATCTTGCTTTTTTATTTGCTTGTATGAGTGTGTAATATATGTGATCAGAAAAGCTATAGAAGTATACTTAGTACATTCTCGTTATGTAATTAGGTGATATTCTGTGATCGTGACTACTGTGTGCTGGATTATTCTTTTGCTGATCTTTTCTCCAGGTAAGTACCTCCGGGGCTTACTCAGTAACCAGTACCTCCTGCCTGATGTGTCATATAGTATGTAGGTGTTGCATATGCATAAGAGCATGTCATGTAGTATCATGCTTAGGAATTTCATTTACGAATGAGCATCCTTATTCTGTATGCGTTTGAATACAGAACGGCCGTTATCTGTGAGTTCTAGAGTCCTTGCTAGGGTCATAGGACAGCCCAGCTTCATCGGGCGTTGTCCTCCTCGAGTCATTTATATATATATATATATATATATATATATATATATATCACGAGATACGAGATGAGCATGAGATTTGATATGATTATAGCATCGAACTGGCCAGTCTCCACCTTGTCTGGAAGAGGGGTGGTGGTAAAAGAGGGATATACCGCTTGGTATTCTTTGTTAAGGCCTTCCTCAATATTCTGCACATATGAATTAGGAGCATGATAGTGTGGTTTTATTTCAGCACTGCATGAAGGCATCCTTTATTCTAGGTATAGGCGTATTATATGTCCTCAGCGCAGTCAGAGGACCCGCGGGCGGACTCTTGGCCTGACTTGGTGGTATAGTTTCAGGTACCCGATCTACTACTTGATTTTGTGCTGATATGACGGGGTCCATTCATATGGCGGAGAGTGAGTGTACGAACCCTGACTTCACCAAACTCATGCTTTTTGGATTTCTTCCTATTATACTCCGTTTTGACCCGGCTCTGCCGTGGCACTAGTTGTATCGTTTTCAGAATTTTTTTTCCTTTGCATGATAAAGGTTTTCGCGTGTTGTAGACCTAGGACAGGTACAGGGGTTTACCCCGGGGTCTCCAACGGACCTTCCGGGTTTGGGTGCGAATTCCCACTTTAAACTGCGAATCTTTGATTTCAAACCTTCAACCTGTACTCGGGGCGCAAGATCCCAACGAGGGGTTTCATCCCTCGAAACGTAACTCGGGAATCATAATCCCGGGCCGTAACAATCCAGTAGCCATTGATCTCGACGGTGGTGCAAAGAACCCAGCGGCGGTGTGTGTGGTTCAAAGAACCTGGCTGCTCTTCAAGTATGTTTTTTTTAATTTTTTTTTCATTTTAGTTCAAATTTTAGGTTTAGGGAAGAGATTTGGGGATTTTGGAAGTTTGTATTTATCCGCATATTAGAATGCAATTTGGTGTGTTAATTCCATAAGTAAATCAGTACCCATTACGGCAACATCTAATCCGGGCGGTATGTAGGATCTTCATCCTAATCGTTGGTGTACTACTCTGGAAAAAAAAAGTCATCCCCTTCACTAATCTTGGGATTCCTGATGGAATACAGATCAACATATAATTAATCCCATGGTTAGATTCAATATATTATCCTCACACACACAATTTATGGTACCACCTTACACAAAATACTACTGGATACATTATAAGTGTTGAAACCCCCTAATCTATAGTGCTCGGTACTATCTAATTTGATTCACTGTGATGTAACAGACTCCTGGACTTTATCGGTCATATTATCATCTTTCTATCACAACCAAATGACTTCCTTTCTCAACCCATTGTCTCCCCTCTTCTAGAACTTTCTATTAACTTCTATCATCTCAACCAAGCTTCAGCTGTCTTGCTGTGTCATTCTGTCTTTTAGATTCCTATTTGTTCAACTTTTTTTGCCGTGATCTGCTCCTAGGCAAGGGAAAGTGAAATCCAGTATCTCTCAAGCTTTATGGGGCATCATTTCAGTAGAGTTGGAAAATGAATTTTAAATGACGAGATTGTTTTTTTTTTCTGAGAAGGAATCGTATTGCCGATGCTCCACTGGTATCCTTCAGAAGGTTCAAGGAACCTGAGCTGATCAGATCATATATATCCTATGTGGTGAGTGGAGGAATTGCAAGAAAGGTATCTATAGTGATTACCTTTTAAAGTCTTAAATCATGTGTTGTTTGATTAAAAGTTATGATTATTATATACTTGAATGTATTTCGCTTGCAGATATGGAGGCTTCATCCCCTCATAGAGAACTCAAGTGCTTACTCGTGCCCTCTCAGAATACCTTTCAAGAAGGTACTTTTTAGTTGACAAGTTGATGTTATATATTCATAAAAAAATTATAATCTGGATGCCTTTTTTCAAAAGAAAAAAAAGAGGAAAAATGTTAGTAGCTTGCAACAAAAATGCTACTCTGACATTACGGATGTATTCATAAAGGCTGCTGAATATATGGAAATTTGTTGTCATAGGTTGTAGTTCGAAAGAAATATGGGCTGCAACTGAGAGGGAATTAGTTGTTGTCATAGATGGATTTTCATTTTGCTTTGTATCACTAGCACACTTGCCAATTACTTTGCTTCATTTTTTGGGTTAGCAGGAAAGTTATGTGGCAGAAAATTGGATATTGTTACTCCAAGGGCTATTAAAATGAAAGTTTTTTGGTGAATTACCGCAAGGGTTTCGTTTGCTGCACAAAGAAGAATTTGGGTGAATTACTGCACAAGGAAGCAATGGGTACTTTTTGGTGAATTATTTTTTTCTAAATTTCATGTCAATAGATATAGTTGTTTTACTTATAATAAGCTTTGAGGACAAAACTTCATAAGAGGAAGACAATGTAATGATCTCATATATGGGCTATTGTATTAGATTAGGGGTATAAATACCCATATCTCTTGTAATTAGGGATTATCCGTAAAATGAAATGTTATCTTCTTCTCTAATCTCTCTCGGTCCAATTCCGTTCTTCTTCCTTCCAAACCCTATGAACTCTATCTTCTCAACCCCCTTCCTTTCACCTTCCCAAATTTAACCCTAATCATCCCCAAATACCTTTGGGATATAACAAAATTCCAGTTCGTTGAAGTGAGGAATGTCGATCGAATATTTCGAAGAGCATTATAGTAAAAGGCATATTATGTTAGTGAAAAATTGACGCTCATCGTGTATTTTGTATTGTGCGCTAAATTCGATCGAAAATACGTTGAAAAAAGATCGAAAATAGGTGTAGAACACAAATCATTCATTTTATACAGCCTTATTCACAAGCATCGTGTGAAATGTATTATAGTGATGAAAATTAGGTTTCAATATTAAATACAATAGGAATAATAAATACCAAAAATAAAAAATCTCTAAAAAGAATAGTCTATTAGAGGGGAAAATGGAGTAATTGGACTCCGATTAAAATACACATGACCTTAAAATGAGTAAAAACATAAATCACTCATTTTATGCAGCCAATTTCACAAGTATGGTGTGAAATCTATTATGGCTGTGAAAATTGATTTTCAATATTAAATACAATGGGAAAAAAACAAAAGTATTTGATGCTCAACCCATCATATATTTAAGCATGGAACTTTGACTTGGGTTCTAAGATATTTTTGCTGGAATATTTTTTTGGGAAAAATATTTAGATAGTAATACATAAATTGTTTACTCCATTGATAAATTTTGTGAAATTAAAGATTATAAATTGATCAAATTTCATCATCAGATATTGGTGTTATTTAAGTGAAATAGAAGATTATAAATTGTGGTTTGATTGTTTAATCATTGCCCATGAGGTGTTCGATGAAATGCATCTAAGTATTTAATATTTCAAATATGGAATTGAATTTAAAATTAATTTTTAAAGTGGGTTGTATTGAAATTGATTTATAATTTAGACTAATTTTAGAGGTATAACGTAATTTTTTTTTAATGTTTTGGCCTCTAAGGGTTTATACACTAAAACATAAAGTACCATTTTCCGATTAAGGGTCTAAGACATTATAAAAAACAAACACTAAATATCATTTTTTTTTCTTTAGCTATATAGAGTTTATACATTTAAACTTTAAGGTATCTTTATTAAATCAATTTATAATTTAGACCAATTTAAAAGTTGTAACATGATGTGTAATAGATAAAGTATCATAGAGGGTCCAAACTCAATTTTCTTAAGCCAAAAACTATAAGGTTTCTTTTATTTGCCTTCAATTAGGACATATGGTAGGAAAAGCGTGGAAGCGACTGATTTACTATTCACATGCAATATGTTACTAGAAAATTGAGGTGTCAAATATTTTGTTTAATATGTCAAACTCGAGCGAAAATATTATGACAAACCCGAACAAGGTTCGGGAAAAGAACTAGTATAATACTAAAACAGTTGTTGTAGATGCCACATGGCAACAACTCCTTAAAAATAGGCTACGTGGCAGCTTTATATTTAACATGGCCCCACTTTTGATTAATTGATAAATTAATTATTTCTTCTCCCTAATTGTCAAATGTTCTTATTGGTTGAAAATTATTTATGTGTTCATTTAAATAAATCAGTTATCGATAATTATTAAGTATTAAAATATTAATAATTTATTTTTATTCTAATATTTGTTAAATTTGTTTAATCTTCCCTAAGAAGCTTTTCAACCAAATAGGTATTTTTTTTATGAAATAATTTTTTTTACGATGGTATTTGACAACAAAATTGAAGTTATGTGATTGAGGGTGTGTTTGGATTCCAATATATTTTAATTATCATGAATAAATACTTGAGTAGTGTTTGGTTAACACTTTTTACAATGTTTTAAAATAATGTAAAATTTAAATTAAATACATAGTATATTATCTGAATTAATAACATTATGTTATATAATCTAATTAAATATATGACACAATAGTGGTTGTTTGATTGACACAATTTATAAGGTATTTTTATTTAAAAGGTATATCATTTTAAGCACATTATAAAATTTGATAACGAAATACTACTCAAGTGTTTGTATTTTATAAATACACTATAATCAAAATGCAATTGGAATCCAAACACACCCTAACTATCACTTATTCATAAAACTAATATTAATGGCTTAATTATTTTTTTATGTTGTTAAATATCATTTGAATCTAAACATTAGCTTTTATTTTATTAGCAAATATATTCCGTTGAATCTTCTAATTTAATAAATGGCATGGTATAAAAATAAGAAAAATAAAGAGATTTTACATTTGTATCTTTAACAACAATTTTGTATACACTAAAGACATATCTTAGGTTTTATTTTATTTTTTAATTGTGAAAATATTTAGAGTCAAATAAATCAAATATCGAAATGAATCATGTATAGGTGAATCTTTAACTGCCCTTCTTGAACCTCCTTCGTAACTCAAGTTTTTTTTCTTCACTTTTCAACTCTTTTTCTTCCATATTTTTTAAAAATTATTTTAGATGTTTAAGCAAAAATTGAGGTTTTCTGTCAAAGTTTCTTTGTCAGATGGCTCAATTAAGATTGTTATAGAGGTTGGGGATATACATTTTGCATCAGGCTTGTTTTTTTTATGATGTTTTCTCTTTCAAGATCAATATGTTATTTGTTGGGAAAGTGATGTTTTCACTAATATATAATAACAAAGCATCTATTTAGACATTGCAAATCATATAACATACTCAAATAAAACTAATAAAAAGATAATATTCGATAGAGTTTTTAGTTTCTTGAAAAACATGTTAAAAAAAATAAAATGGCCTATATTTTGAGACAAAAGGATTTTTTTTACTTTTAAATTTATTAATATAATATATCTTTTTTTTTAATATGCTCTCTAACCCAAAGTTCTGAAAATTCCATTCACCAGCGTTTGTGGAATGTGTAGTCCAACTATCAAATTATTTGGTTCTACCTTCCAATCCATTTGCACAACAAACGTGTGTTTAATGCTCAAAGTAATCAATCAACTTTCTAAAAAACTTAGAAGGCTAAAAAATTCATTCTCAAACAGTAGTGGTGACTCTAAACTTTGTACTACCTCTGTCTCAAAATATCGACCGGTTAACTTTTTAGCACATTTTTTAAGGAGTGAAAAACTTTATAAGATATTAACTTTTTTTTATTAGTTTTTAAAAATAATACTATAATAATTATTAATAAGCATAATATTATTTTGAGAAGGATGAAGCATTTTTTTTTACTTTTAATTTTATTACAAAAATATTTCTTCTTCGACATTTTCATATGCTCTCCACCCAAAAGCTCTTACAACTCCATTCACCTAGAGTTTGTGTAATATGTAGTCGAACTACCTAATTATTTGGTCTTACCTTCCAATCCATTAACCCAACAAAAAGTAATAGTAGAGGGTTAAATTTTTATATATATCCTACCTAGCATTTCAAATCTCAAACCCAATTACCCTGCTAGGAAGGTGAGACAATGACAGAAGCATTATTTTTTTAATCCAAATTTATATTATTTTACTATATCATTTTTATATTATTATAATAGTATAATATATCTAATATATAATGTAAATAAATTATGGTAATATCTTATATGAAATATAATATATTTTATAAAATCCGTGCGTTACGCACGGGTACTACGCTAGTATTATAATAAAATTAAACACGTACTTGATAAACCCATATATATCACTTTGGATCCCATGGAGCTGGGAACATAAATAGCAATAGCAAATTTATCCAACTGAAACAATTTTTTATTTTTTTAAAAAAACCCTAATTGTATCACAAACGAGTTTTTTTTTTCTTTTTTTTTTAACATCGAAACGTACCTAATAAATAATTTAATCTATGACGAGCTCGTAAATATTTTTTTTTTGATGTAACGAGCTCGTAAATATATAATCATACAGGTACAGTAATATTTTAATTATATAGTTGTATTTTCGTCTACGACTATAAAAATCTGTTTCGATAGTCATATAAATTATACTAACTTATAACACAATATTGAATTATTATAATAAATCCAAAAAAAGCCTAATCAGGGAATTAAAGTCCCTAGCTGTGGAGGTGGTAGAGTAGCTAGAGTTGGCAATTTGCGTTATCATATACTAGGGGTGGGCACAAATCTCGCAAATCACGATCCCGTCCCGATCCTGGTGAGATTTAAGATAAAATAGCGAATCCCGTCCCGATCCCGTCCCGCAAAAATTATGCGTGACGAAACGCGGGACGATCCCGGTGGGATCCCGCAAATCCCGTCCCGTCCCGCATATAATAATAATAATTATTATTATTTTTATAATAATGATAATATTATAATATTATAGAATAATAATAATATATTATTAGTATTATTATTTTGAGCAAATATTATTTATAACTATAATAATAGTTTTCAATTTATAATAATAATAATAATAATAATATATAATATTATAATATAATTTAATAATAATATTAATTTATAATAAAATTATTATTATTATTATATTATTATTATTATTATTATTATTATTATTATTATATCATATTATATTTTTTTCTTGTAAAGTATAATTATTTTATAATAATAACAATAAAAATAAGTAATATTATTTTATTTTATTTTTAATTATAACGTGAGATTTTTTTTATTATTATTTATTATTTATTATTATTATTATTATTACTATTATAATAAAAACAGATTACAAGAAATTAGTGGGCAACCGAGATACTATTTGGGCACCCACTCTTTTAGCGATAACAAAGCCAAGTCTAGTAAAAATATAACGTGCAGCACGAGCCCCAACATCCTGAGATACCGAGAATTTCTGAATCCGCTTCAGCAATGCAACCGCATCTGTATCCAACTCCCCCAATGAAGAGAATGAGAAGGGTAGGAAACCAGAACCAGCCGCCGTACACAAATCTCGATACTTGACACACTTACGTCGAGCAGCATCAACAACAACACGACCAGGCATAAAGTCAGAAATTCCAGACTGAGTCAATGGAGAGGATCCCATCAGATCGACACACACATCCCGCCCATTTAGAGTTACAAGAGGCAAATAGCTAATTAAATACGGTATTCTTCCTAACTATCAATCGATAATTAGACAATATTGGTAAATCTCGTCTCAATTCCTTTCCGTCCTGATCTAGTAAGATAATGTAGCCAAATATGTTGAACATTATAATTAATTATACAATCATTGTATGAATTGATAATAGTATTATAATATTAATATTAATATTATTATTATTATTATTGAATAATATAGTTGAGAATAATACCGTATTCAACATATTATACTAAATAATGAATTATGAAAGCATTTTTCACTTTGCAAATTTATATAATATTTTATTATTTTTATATGCGGGACAAGGCCCGTCTCGTCCCGATCCCGTCCCGTCCAGACACCATCCCGTCCCGATCCCGTCCCGAAAAAAAAATGTCAGTCCCGTCCCGAAAAAATTTCGCGGGACGAGTCCCGTCCCGGCCCAATCCCGTCCCGTCTCGTCCCGTGCCCACCCCTATCATATACTATCAAGAATCAAGATCGATGTAATGAGATGTGGACATGTGTTGGGAAAGACGCATAGAGATGGATGGATCCGATCCTGATTCTTGTGCAGTGGCAGACTCAGAAAGTTTTTAGCAGATGGTCACCATAGTAGTCGACAATAAGATCGAGAAAAAAATCGCAAAACACAACGTGATCGATAGTACAAACTAGCGTCAACCTATGGTTTCGAAAATACTACAAATATATAAGAGAAAATTTGCCAAACGGACCAATTTTTGGGCCTTTATTTGGAGAGTGTCTCCCACCCTTGTAAAATTAGGGTTTTGTCCACATAAATTTTTCTGGACAAAATTACCCTCCTAATTTCTTACATCCTTCGCCGTTTCAGCACCACAAATCCATGGATGCCCTTTCTCCCTCCTCTCCTCTCGCGCCGCTAAGACCTCTGTAAGTTCTCACCCTCCCCCCCCCCCCTCCCCCCCGCCTTTCTCGCTCTCTCCGTCTCCCTCCCTCGGCCGTTGACAAAATTGTTACTCGGTCGGAGTCCGGTGCTCACCGGCGATTCCGAGACTTCCTCGTCCTCCATCTCCTTCCTCAATTAACAGATCGACGACGGCAACAACAACAGATCGACGGTGCTCCGTTGAAGGATCTCAGATCTTATGGCTCTCTCCCATGGTCGCTCCCATGGTTGTTCCTCGATGGCTCGATCGATTGTTTTCTCTCTGATTTTCGTCCACTCGCTCCACCTACGCCGATGCCGTCTTCCTCCTCCGACTCTGTCCTCCTCTCATCCACCATAGATCCGTCGCCCTCCCTCCTCCGACTCTATCCTCCTCTCATCCACCACAGATCCTCAAATCAGTCTGGCATTGGATGAGGTCCTCAAATCAGTCCGGTGTTGAATCGGATTCCAGATCTGGTAGATCGGTGTTGGATGAAGTCCTCGACTCCTCAAATCAATCCGACTCCTCAAATCAGTCCTCGGCTAAATGGAAACCAACCTATAGTCGAGGACGGCTTTGGATGAGGTCCTTGACTCCTCAAATCAATCCAACTCAGAATAACGTAGGAGATCACTCACCTTCCGACTCCTCAAATCAGTCCGACGTTGAATCGGACTCCAGATCTGGCAGATCGGCTCTCGCCTCCTGCCGTCTCTCCGACATCCGAAGACTCCAGATATGGAAGCTAGGGCGCGCTGCCTTCATTCCTCGTCGCCCTCACTCGCTTGCTATCTCCGGTCATCGTTTTCAGCAAGTCGTCGTTTTCAGCAGGTTCGCAGCTCTGAAGGATTTGATGGATGCGTTGAACAAGGAAGAGAAATCAGATTTCAGCACGTTGCTCCCCTTCATGGTAAATTTTCGTGCAGTATATAAATTCAATTTTGTGCAGTATATGTATAGTATATATATTTCATGGAAGAATTGAAGATGTTCACCTGTCTCCAAGGAAGTGAAATAGGATTTGATGGATGCCTAAATTTTGTGTAGTATAGGTATAGCATATATATTTCATTGCTTTCATGGAACTCTGAGTGCTTAAAGCATATGTACATCTTTATATTAGGTACTGCTATTTCATTTAAATGTGAAATGACTTTCCAATCCACTTCAATTGCAACATATTATCATTCAAATTGACTTGCCGAGGGTGCGACTGGTTTTGGTGTTAATTTTGTGTTTGTCCTTGAGATTTACTACTAAAGTACCAATAAATCAGTAATAGAGTTTCTAATCTGGAGATCTGGTCTCAATGAATGAACGTGAAATGTATTGAATGTTTGTTTGCAATTCATTTAAGCAATTCATTTCAACAAAATAATATATGTATGCTAATTGCCTATTGATTCATATATGTATGCCAATTGATTCATATACATATATGTATGCTACTGTAAGTCATAATTGTTATCAAATTGTGCTAATTGATTCATAATTGCTTATTGATTCCATGCTAATTGCTTATTTCAGCATCTTATAATTTCAGCATCTTATAATATTTTATTTTTTAATTGTTATTAAATTGCACAAAATTAATGGATTAATGGATTATCTTGATTTTTACATGGTTTGAGTTTGGATATTGGCAATTTCAGCAATTGCTGAAATGCGGATTGTAGTTTCAGCAATCACTGAAAATGTGGACTGCAATGAATTTTGATGTTCATTGCTTTAAATCTCCTTTAAAAGCCTCTTAGCTCAATATATGGTAGAGCAATGTGCTTATGCACAAATACGTGGGTTCGAATCCCGCATAGGCTAAATTTTATATCTCGTAACACGGTTTCAGCAACAATTTCAGCATCAGCAACGTTACTGAAATCGGGGTTTCAGCATCAACAACAGTGCTGAAATCGGGGTTTTAACAACTCCGGTTTCAGCAACGCGAAAAAAAACTGTAACACAAAAAAAAAACACAGTAACGCGAAAAAAAAGCTGCTGAAACAGAGGGTGGCATGGGGGTTTCAGCAACTCTGGAAACGTGAAAAAAAAACTGTTGAAACAGAGGGTGACACATGGGTTTCAGCAACTCTGGAAACGCGAAAAAAAACTGCTGAAAATAGATGGTGGCACAGGGGTTTCAGCAATTCCGTTTCAGCAACTCCGGAAACGCGAAAAAAAAAATCCGCGGGAAAAAGAATTTTTTCCTGAAAAAAAAAATTTCAGCAACTTTTTTTGGGGTGGACATTTTGCTAATATGGAGAGGGTGATGGACATTTTCCTAATAAAGCCCAAAATTTTGGACATCGAGGTAATCACCCCAATATATAATACGAAAATAAGGATAAAAAATGAAAAATAAAGATATAAAACGCAATAAATAAACATTGCATTATTAACATGTAATAATGTATAACTAGATATAAAAAAAATTTAAACTTGAGTAACTTCTTACCATATTCTCAAAATAAGTAATATAACCTATGTTTTCGAAGCTCTCGAGATAAATTATAATATGTGAATGTCAATTTAAGTAAAATATTAAACTATTATAGTATATTGAAATAAAACTAAAGTGATTAATACTGCTGTAATTTTCAAACATTCATAACTTTTTACTCAGATGTCGTATTATGGCGTATTATATATCAAAACGAAGCTATCGACGAGGATAATATACCTAGGTAATTTGTCGGATGAGGAGGGGGTCACGTGACCCCCTAGGACCCCCCCTAGATCCGCCACTGGATATGTGGATAGGAGCAAATGGGAGAGTTTTTTTTTTTGATCAGCGCAAATGGGAGAGTTTGGTGATCGATCGTAATATACACGTACGGAAACTAACGATGCCATTAATAAGAGCAAGTGGATCAAACGGGAGAGTAGTTGGGTGATATGATAAACGAAACGGGACGTATAACAATTCATTAATCAAATCCCAAACGATTCAGAAATGGCATTTTCGTATCTACCTACTGTCCCCTCTTACTTACCTATTGCTATTAATGATTTTCAATTGTTCATTTCTGTTTTTTTTTTCCGGGCCTCGAAACTATTTCCGTCCTGAAAAAAAAATCTTTTTTTTTTTGGTAGTGGATGTTTAAAGAATGAATAATTTTATGTCTCTTGTCAAGAAATCATTAAGATATTGGTGTGGTCCTGGACCTTCTGTAGTCTTGTGGGCCGGAAACAACGCGCTTACCACGCGCCCCTAATCTCCTCCGCCAAAACGCCTTCCCCAACCCTAATTCTTGTCCTGAAATCGCCTTGTCTGGCCGTCCTTCTCCTTCTGCCGGCAAGGATTCCGGTCGAATTGTGCTCTGTATCTCTCCAGATTCGCAGTTTGAACTTTTTTGTGGTCTGTGCTTTCGTTCAACAAGGCCAATTGATCCGTAGCCCATACTCTGGGTTTCGTTGTCAAAAAGTTAGCGGCTTGGTTGACGGTTGGATGGCGTTTGAGCCAGTTTCGAAGAATTTCAAAAGGCGGAGGAGGAAACCTTGGGGCTGGTTTCTTTGGGGTGAGCCGGTCTCTGCGAGCCTTGGGGATCCCTGTTGCGGCGTGGTGTTCGGTAGTAGGAGTATGGTGTGTTGGAAGGGGATTAAGAACTCCCTCAAACCCAGGTATCAACAATCTCTCAGTCTTGAGCTTCTGTGCTTTCAAAAGGTTGGTCTTTCTCTCAGTTACTGGTGTGTGAAGCCTTCTCCTTGGCGTATTACTCTAGAAATTTCAAAACCTATTAAACTTCGGTTTAATCTAAGTAAAACAGTGGCTTATTGTCACATCTACCCCCCTGCAAAGGGCCCGAAAACTGAGTTTACTCAACTCATTTTCAAATACGGTAATATAAACTTGTTTATTTTGGTCTGTTCCTCCTGTCCGAGTTGCTTTGGATGGTCGGTGGAACTTTATCGGCTTACTTACTATTTGGTTGTTTCCCTGGTTTCTATGGATCCGTTGGGGATAAACATTGGAAAATCATTCCTTGTGGATGATGGTTGTGCACTATCACTCCACATCCGATGCAGGGGCTTCAGAAAAATTGAGGACAAAACCACCGTATCTCGGTGTTTCAACAAAATCGTGAAGGAGCGATGTGCTTCTTCACCCTCTACCCCCCGAAAGGGCCCTCTGAAATTGATGGTTAAACAGGTGTCAGAAGGTTCTAAAAATCCAACTGGCGTTGGTCTGCTCCTCCTGGCTTGGACATCAGCTTCATTGCTGTCTGTACGACTGCTTTCCGCTTCAAAGTTTTGTCACATCTCGCCCTGCAACAGGTTTGCTTCAGTACCACACGTTTTGGCTCATCGATGTCCTCGTCTATATTATATTATCTTGTTATTGAAATTGGTTCTCTTGACATTTGGTTTGGTTAAACTACTATATATGATGCATAAAATCACTCTCTCCAGGGGAGTAAACAAAACCGTGAATGGAGTGTATGCTCTTTCACCATATACATCTTGTATGGGTCTGAAGAATTGCCTGGATAAACTGTTTGCAGCTGCTCCCTCATACATCAGTTGCACGGTCTTTAATTTTGTGGATTGGTGCTGCTGTTTGGAGTGCATTCTTGTATCAGATTGTGAGATTATTTATGTATCGCAAAACCCCTGCTGGAGGATGTTGTTGCGTCTGTGCAGCTGGATAAAAGAGGCGCATAAAAGTGGTAATATGGGTTGTAGGCAAAATAATTCCATCATTTTGTGCGTGTTTGAAAGAACCAGAAAAAAGAAATTTTCCGTTGTCAGAACCTTGATTATACCATGGACTGCAAACTGCAATTTGCCATTAAAATTTTCTAGCCATGATCTGTTCATCGCTCTTTATTCTTGGCATTATATTCATAAAAAAGAAAAGAATCTAGTATTGGTTGTCTTGGACAATTGGCTAACTCTGAGCTTTTTTAGAATACTTGTCTGTAGCATGTCTTTAAGAAAAACTCCAAGTCCAAATTATTTTAGACATGGACAAACAGATCCCTTTACGGGTCATACATATATATGGAAAATCATGTCAAGTAGTACATGGATTAAATTCCGTGTGGTCTCAACCGATCATATTGGTGAACAATTTGTGTGGAATGTCCCGCTTTGTAGTCCATATTTGAAGAACAACTTAGGTAATACAGTTCCGGTTACTAATGGCCTTGCTAAGAAGATGTTTTCCACATGTGCTGGTTGTATAATTAGATTCTTATTCCGTAAGGCATGGATTAGCAAAAATCAATTTAAGAATGAGGATCCCACCATAACAATACATCAAAAACATCTTGGTTTAAGGACTCCGTATCCTAGTCCTTTTACCATTGACAACCATATATGAAGATGTGCTTTTGGAATTGTAGGGGGATAGGGAAAAGAACGTTCTGGACGGAAATTGACTCAATGTGTAAAAATGAACATATACAAATCATGGCACTAGCAGAAACTAAGACGGAAAATATTCCGGACGACAAAATGTGGAGAAATATTGGTTTTGATGAAGGGGCTTGGTCACCGGCTATCGGGCGATCTGGTGGAATAGGAGTCTTGTGGAAATCTTACCAGCTACTAGATTTCAATATCTCCATTGTTGTCCACTTTCCGCGTATTATCGGCCTAAGATTGGATAGCCTGCTTGCTGGGTTTCCAATCTTAGCCCTATTTGTCTACGCACCGCCCACACCAAGTGAGAAAGTTCCATTGTGGGAACTATTAAAACGATTATCAACGACGCAACTATTCCGTGCATTGTTCTGGGAGATCTTAATGAGATCCTCTGCAGTGCTGATAAGCTTGACGGTGCCTCCCTACGGATATCCAGGTTTTCTCGACTTATCTCACTCAAAAATGAATGCTCACTACTAGACCTTCCCACCTTTGGCAACCCTTACACGTGGAGGAAAAACCCGGAGGAGAATTTTAACATCCGTGAAACGGTTGACCGGGTGCTTGTACATCAACGGGTCATCGAAGCTTTTCCTAACCTGATCACATACAATGGTGCCTTCTCCACCTCGGACCATTGTCCAATTTCTATCTCATTTGAAGTTAATCCTTGTTTTAAAGCCCCACCGTTTAAATTCGAAAATGTCTGGTTACTTCGGAAAGATTTCCGTAATGTAGTTAAACAATCCTGGAGAGCCACTTGTCCTGGCTCTGCCATGTTCCAATTAATGTTCAAACAAAAAATCCTGAAAAGAAAGGCAAAAGAATGGAATAAAACGAGTTTTGGGAACATTTTCCGGCAATTAAAAGAGGTGGAGTCGGAGCTGCTACATATTCAATCCTCAGGTACCGGGATAGTGTCTCAAACTAATCAAAGCAAGGAAAAGCGCCTGATCACCAAGAAAGAGAAGCTCCTAATATTTCAAAAATCATTTTGGAGCCAAAGAGCTAAAATCAAACACCTCAAACTATCGGATTCCAACACTGCATATTTTCACCGAGTGGCGACAGACCGTAGGCACAGGAAACAGATTCGCAACATCGTCTCTTCCTCTGGCACGGTTGTTGTGGGCGAAGAGAATGTTAGGAATGAGATCAAAAAGGATTTCGAGAAGAGATTCAAGAAAGAACCAATAGACGACAGGCTCCTCGGCGAGTTGCTAGACCTAATTCAGCCTTCCATCTCGTCGGAGGAAAACAACTTCCTTACAAAACTCCCATCTAACACGGAAATTAAATCTGCGGTTTTTAACTTGGGGAGGAATAAATCCCCGGGCCCGGATGGCTTCACTGCTGAATTCTATAAAAAATATTGGGATATCATAGGTAAATCTGTAACCTGTGCGGTCAAAGGGTTTTTCCGTTCCAGAAAATGCTTAAACAAATAAACCATACCTTTATCTCCCTCCTCCCTAAAAGAGACGATCCAACGGCCACCAGTCACTACCGCCCTATCAGTTTATGTTCCAATGTCTACAAAATTATCTCCAAAATCTTAACTGACAGAATGAAAAAGGTCATTGGTAAACTTATTCATCCTCTTCAGGGTGCCTTTGTATCAGACAGGGCTATCCAAGATAACGTTCTGATAGCCCATGAAATCTTCCACTCCTACAAAAATCGGAGGGGCCGGGAAGGATGGCTAGCAATAAAACTGGATATGGAAAAAGCATACGATAGAGTCGACTGGAACTTTATTCAAAAGGTGCTTCAAAGGTTTGGTTTTCACGACACATTCATCTCCTGGATAATGGAATGTATTACGACGGTTTCTTTCTCGGTATTAGTCAACAATGGCCCTACGGATCTGATTTATCCTTCTCGGGGTCTTCGCCAAGGGGATCCGCTATCTCCTTTCCTATTTATTTCAGGGGCTGAGATTCTGGCCCGGAAACTGGCTGCTGAAGCTAGCCTAGACAAAACACACATTGGGTTCCCGATTGGACATACCGGCCCTCGGATTCCGTTCCTTTCCTTCGCCGATGATATCATAATTTTCTCAAAAGGTAGTTTGGATGCGGGGCGCATAGTGAAGGCGATTGTTGATTCTTACTATAAAGTATCGGGCCAAAAGGTCAACTACCATAAATCTAGTTTCCAAGCTACGAAAGGTATCCCGAACCATAGGATCCTCGAACTACGCACCTGCCTCAATATCCCTAATGAAAATTCGATAGAAAAGTATTTAGGCTGCCCCATTATCAATGTAAGAGTCACTAAAAGCACGTTCGAAGAGATCATCTGTAAATCGAAACAACAATTGACAAAATGGAGGGCTAATGCCCTCTCCCAACAAGGTCGTGCCACCTTGATCAACTCCAACCTGTCCGCTAAGCCGTTATATGCTATGCAAAATTTTATGCTGCCTACGGCTGTGCACAAAGAACTCGACCAGATAAACCGATCTTTCTTTTGGAATAAGGATCTCCAGTACCGGCCGCTGATTAGCTGGGACAGGATCTGTAAACCAAAGCAGTGTGGGGGGTTGGGAATTCGAAAATCTAGCGACATGAACGTGGCTCTTCAAATTAAGCTATTGTGGAAAATTTTGGCCGAACCGGGTAATGTATGGGTGTCAGTGATTAGACATAAATACCTGCGTTCTGTCAGTATTTTTGATTACAAAAACAAAGGATCTAGCTCTTGGCAATGGTCCAAGTTGTCTGCTCTAATCGATAAGTTTAAAGAGGGGCTTATTTGGTCAGTTGGAGATGGGGGAGCTATCAAGTTTTGGACAGACAATTGGATCTCAACCTCGCCTCTATCAGACAGGGAAGAATGCCCTCAAAGTTACAATCAAGACGAAACTGTTAGTGATTATATTATGGGGGGTAAGTGGTGGACAGAAAAGCTTCAAGAAGCTCTCCCAATTGATATAGTGCAGGAGATCCAGGATATCCCCCTACCTACCTCGACTATGCAAGACCGCTTATATTGGTGGCCGGACAGGGAAGGCTGGTTTACTATGGCTAGTGCATACAAATTGATTACAGCTCAGTCGGCACCACTTCCAGACCACAATGCCTGGATTTGGAAGATTAACACACCTCCGAAAGTTAAAAACTTTCTTTGGAAGATCGCTCAGGATGGCCTCCCAACCGCTTGCAGGCTGTCCAACAGGGGTACTTCGGTCCCACCTACCTGCTCGATGTGTAATGCGGCACCTGAGGATGAGGTCCATCTGTTTCTGGAGTGTTCCTTCATCCAAGATATACATCAGCTTCCGCCGCAGAACCAGCAACAAATTGTCTGTCGGTTTGCACAGTCCCGAGATATTAAACCCATCCTATCTACCCTTGGGAAGAGCCTTCCTCCTTCCGCTCTAACCAACCTCGCTTTCTCATGGTGGACGACATGGTGTGTCAGGAACAAACATCTGTTTCAACAGGCTGCTATCCCACAAAAAGAAATAGCCTTACGACTGATCAAATCCCATATAGATAACTGGAATAAGATATCGGTTGCTGAGGCTGACTTTGAGGAAGACTTTTGCCCGCTTCGACAATACCTTGTCAAAAAACAAAGTAAGAATCACAAAACAATTTCCTGGCGGAAGACTCCCCTGGGCACTTTCAAACTAAACTTCGACGGTTTAACGCTTTCTAACGACGAAAGCTCGGCAGGTACCATTATTAGGGACTGGGTTGGTCACCCGATTTCAATACACCAGCAACGCCTGGGCAAGCAAAATCCACTCAAAGCGGAAGCCTTAGCTCTTAAAATAGGGATCCAACAGGTGCGGCAACTACATATAGGAAAGATCTAGATTGAAGGCGACAACAAGATTATCATCGATCACTTAAATAAGAAATCCAAATGCCCTTGGGAGATCGAACTAATATTGTCGGATGTTCAAGTCCTGCTATTGACTATGGAAGAAGTAGTTTTCTTCCATGTTCCTCGCATGGGCAATAGAGTGGCAGATAAGGTTGCACATCTTAGCCACTCTGCCCGAGGAGTCGATATTAAAAACGATCCAGGTCTCCTTGACCTCATCCGCAAAGATGCTTCCGGGTAGGGTCAGCCCACTCGAATTCTTTCCTTATCAAAAAAAAAAAAAAAAATCATTAAGAGGAGCATGATTTTTTTTTATAAGGTAAAATTCGAGGTCACCCAAAACCCCAAATCTTAGCAGCTGCCTCGCTTGAAATACCATGGGCAGTTTGTCTTTTTGTGTTTATGCATGATTGCTGTAGGCCTATATCTACCCTATGACAGTGAGAGATTGATTAAAGATATCCACAAGGTACTGGTTATGTCGATTGGAGTAAATACTTGTGGAAAGTGAGAGGTTTTTATGTCCCATATTTATTTTTAGGGATAGGAGGATTTGTTTTATAAGGGTTTTTTTTTTTTTATCTATTTATGGTTTGGTGATAGAATAGAAGACTCAAATGTGTGCACCACTATCATCGTCGGTCCGTGTTTGTGACACGTGCACGGTGTTTTCGCCTATAACCTTTTCTACATATATATATCACGACACAATCTTTTTTGGATTTTCAATCTTGTTGTTTTCAACGGTTTCCTTCGCGTTTTCCAACGGCCCTATGTAATACATCAAATCTGCATCTCGTATCGATTGATCGATCCTCCTGCATAGATTAGAAGAGGAAGAGGCGGGGCTCGCTCCCCCGGAGGAGCCTCCGACGCTCAAGTCAGAATGTGTCGGCGGATGGAGAAACCTTCTTAAACCCTAGTAGATCAATCATATATATAATGAGAGTTAGGGTTTGGTTAGTTCACCTGGTAAAAGACGATAATACCCCTGGACATATTATGAAATTACTTTTGCTCTATCAATTGCCCCTCGGGTTTCCTTATCACGATCTATTGATGAGGGAAGACGAATAATTTGATACACTTCACTTGTTATGATCAAAGATCACCAGTAGTGCTTGCCCCTTGTATTCGTTGTATCCTTCAAGCTTTAGCACTCTCACTCGAATAACACAATATCATGCAGTTGGTGCGTTATTAACTGATCAACTGAAATTTACTGCTCAAAATGATTAAATGAATTTTTTGCCACAAATGAGAAGCAGTGTTAGTTGATGACATTCTTGCTTTTATTTATGATTGACAATTCAATGGTTTTCATTAGGGTTGAGCGTTTCGTCTTTCAATGACATGCTTATTGCTTGATTTTGACTTTTGCCGGCTCTTAACGGCGTTATTATGGCTTAGAATTGGCTTTAGGTGGTCGTAAGTGACGATTCTTTAGCCCTAAGTGGTGATTCTTTGGCCATGAGTGGCGATCCATTGGTCTTGATTGGCTTTCTATTGGCCATGAGTGGCGATCTATTGGCCATGAGTGGCGATTCTTTGGCCATGAGTGACGATTCTTTTGGCCTTAAGTGGCGTACCCGTGGCCTAAAATCGGCGTTCTTTTGGCCTTAAGTGGCGTACCCGTGGCCTGAAATCGGCGTTCTTTTGGCCTTAAGTGGCGTACCCGTGGCCTGAAATCGGTATTCTTTTGGCCTTAAGTGGCGTTCCGTTGGCCATGAGTGGCGATTCTTTGGCCTTAAGTGGCGTTCTCGTGGCTTGAAATCAGCGTTCTTTTGGCCTTAAGTGGCGTACCCGTGGCCTGAAATCGTTATTCTTTTGGCCTTAAGTGGCGTTCCGTTGGCCATGAGTGGCGATTCTTTGAGCTTAAGTGGCGTTCTCGTGGCATGAAATCGGCGTTCTTTTGGCCTTATGTGGCATACTCGTGGCCTGAAATCGGCGATCTTTTGGCCTTAAGTGGCATTCTTCTGGCCTTGATTGGCGATCTACTGGCCTTGATTGGCGATCAATTGGCCTTAAGTGGCGGTTCGTTGGCCCTAATTAGCTATAGGCCGTAATTGGCTATCGCGGTCGTAATTGGCTATAGTTGTCCTTAATTGGCTATATTTGTTAGCAGGTTGGCATGCCTTAGCGAGTTCGGCCAACATGAGTCGATGCCCCTAGGCACCTTCATTGGTCCAGACAGGTGCCATGCAAATGGTAAACTCCTTCCTGTTTGTGCCTATGAGAGATTTTCTTTATTTTGAATCGTCAGACTTCAATGCATTGAGATCCTGCCCCTTGTCATTCCCGGTTGATCCCGTATGAAAATCTCGATGTTTCGGGATAAAAATCCGCAACTTTGAAAGTTTCGGACCTTCTCTGCAATAAACCTGAAAGTGCAGGTTGGTTTCACAATTTGTGAAAAGTTTGTGTCGGTTTTATAATTAACCCAAAATTCCAATGAAAAGCGGTCGCCTCTCGGGGGTATTTC
This sequence comes from Persicaria tinctoria, assembly GCA_037127255.1. Lineage (NCBI taxonomy): Eukaryota > Viridiplantae > Streptophyta > Magnoliopsida > Caryophyllales > Polygonaceae > Persicaria > Persicaria tinctoria. Next base: position 34,892,809 of record JBANSL010000020.1, read on the forward strand.
GCGGAGTGCGGTGGGTCTGGGCTAAACTAAGCCTTTTTCGTTGTGAAGAACTCGGCGGCATTGACGGAGGCCGAAATCGGTGCGACGGGGATATCGATCGGCGGTTGTGTGCGCCTTTGGCTTCAGCTTCGAAGGCAACGATGACGACGGTGCGAGAGGGCTCTCTCTGCCCTTGGTGCCAAGGCGTCGTTGATCGCCGGTGACTGAAGAATCGTGGGTGCGCGCGAGGTAACGCGGTGGCGCTGGGCATTCGGAGGCGACGCATGCGATGAGGAAGGAGGCGCGTAGGGCCTGATGTGGTCTGGGCTCTAGACTTCGTCGGTGTCCTGATTACCCGATCGTGGGCTGATCGTGGTTGCTTGATGGGATATAGTAGCGATGCCGAGGTGGGGGATGGGAGAGATCTCCGCCACCGGGTAGTGTCGGACTGTGGTTCGTCTTCATTTCTCTTCTTCATAAGCTAAAGGTATTGCGACCACCTGGAAGGGGTTTGATCCGGACTAGGATGCAACCATCTAATTAATTTCCAATCAGTGCATTCTGTCGTATTGAACATTGCCCTAGTGCTCATCTGGAAGCAAACTATCCCGGTGTTCTCTACTCATGCCCAACTATAATCACTTGTTCACGGATCACAAAACAAGCAAAGGAAACCAAAAGAAAGCACCAGGGGCACAGACAACTACCAATCTCCATTTATCAGCAAACCATTTTAAGAATCATTAGTAACGGAGGCTCTTGATTAGGAATTCAAAAAGGAGGAATTTTGAACCAACTAAGGCAGTTTCAACAACTAATTAATGATAATGATATTCACAGTTAATGTCCATTGACTAATTAGATTCATCAAATCAAACCAAATGGTTTCAATGAAAAGAGCATATACTGCCCCTAATTATGTCCGATAAAATCAATATGTTCAACTGGCAAATTCAATCTATCAAGTGCAAGTATACGCAATATGGATCCGAAATAGGATGCAATAGTACTGTACTTACCAATCTCAATCTAGCATATGCAATGGATGCACAGTTTAGTCGAGATGGATCATCGTCGGCCGTCGGGCCAAGAACTCGGATCAAAACTGTATTTGGGGATGATATATATAGGAATCACGGAATCGAAAATTACCATTAGTAAAGAGGGACAACTACGACAACGACTTCGAGCGATGCGCTATAGATCCACCCTACTCCTCGAGATTGTTGCTCGGTTCGCCGAGGGGGGATTCTTGGTCGAATGTGGCCAAACCCTCGACCGTTTGATCCTTGTTTCTCATAGAAATTGCTTTGTTGATTGGGAGATCCGATCTTATGGATTTTTGATCGAAATTCCCACAGACGGCGCCAAATGTAATACATCAAATCTGCATCTCGTATCGATTGATCGATCCTCCTGCATAGATTAGAAGAGGAAGAGGCGGGGCTCGCTCCCCTAGAGGAGCCTCCGACGCTCAAGTCATAATATGTCAGCGGATGGAGAAGCCTTCTCAAACCCTAGTAGATCAATCATATATATAATGAGAGTTAGGATTTGGTTAGTTCACCTGGTAAAAGACAATAATGCCCCTAGACATATTATGAAATTACTTTTGCTCTATCACCCTACATTTTCCACTAACAATTTAAAAGCGAATTGTGTTTGTTGAAGAAGTATGATCAAGACAACAAGAGTGTGCACGGTCATCTTCTCAGCCATGTATATAATCCCATTTTTTATTTGTATCCTATATATTGGTTTTAATTAGGGACATGGGGATTTGTTTTAAAAGGGTATTTTATTCTGCCATGGTTTGAGTAATGGAATAGGAGACTCACATGCGCGCTCCACCACCACCGCTATCGGTTCGTGTTCGTGGCACGTGTGCGCTGTCGCCCTCTCTGATTTGCACATTCAGGAGCGTGTTCTTCTTTAAAACAATCGTCTTCCTTTTAAGCCACACCACATCCTTTTCTAGTAGGCAGTTGCCGACTTGCACCTTGGGGGGTGAAGCTAGTTGCTGACTTGCACCTATGGTCGGGGCGAATTCGTTTCTAAGACAATGGGTTCTGCATATACGACGCCACAACCTTTTTTGGTTTTCCAATCTCGCTGTTTTCGACGGTTTCCTTCGCGTTTTCCAACAACCCTACATTTTGCACTAAAAATTTAGAAGCGAACTGTGTTTGTTGGTGCAATGGCCTACTGGTTCTTCAAGTTGTTGTTGGATTTGTCCACATTAGAGCCGCTTGATGGGACCAACTACAAGCGATGGTCTTAGAAGATGCTCATCTTCTTTGAGCAATTGGAAGCGGACTACATCCTTCTCGAGGTCGGTCTAGCCGGTTCCGCCACTGCTACAGAAGAGAAGGTGGCCTCTGATGTAGTTGTCGATACCTCTATTATCACCGATGACGACAAGGGTAAGAAGGTCGCCGAGGTAACCGACCCCGCATAGTTGAAGAAGTATGATCAAGACAACAAAAGTGCGTGCGGTCATCTTCTCAGCCATGTGTCGAATCCCATCTTTTATTTTGTTTCTGTTCATAAATCTGCAAAAATAATCAGGTATTTATCGGAGATAAAGTATGGCGCTGACGATGCATGGAAGAAAAAGTATGTTTGTTGGAAATTTATGCAGTTCAAGATGGTGGATGAAAAGTCTATCTTGGAGCAAGTCCACAAGTACGAGAACTGTTTGTTGATATTCTTTCTGAGGGTAAGAAGATGTGTGAGGTGCTGCAGGCTAACTTCCTCATCGAAAAGTTGCCTGAGTCATGGGCTGGCTACAGGAACCATCTGAAGCACAAGAAGAAAGATTTAACCTTGGAGTAGCTTTTCAGCCACATGAAGATAGAGAAGGCAAATCGGCTCAAAGACAAACCTAAGCCAAAACCTACAGATTCTGTAAAGGTTAATCTGGTTGAATATTCTGTGAAATCTAACAGGTTAAGTAGGGAAACTAATCCATAGGTTCTGTTGTGAGCCTAATTTTCCATGTTTTACCTTAGCCTTTATATCGATTTCTGTAAGCATTTCATGCATTTGGGTTAGAATAGTACAGATTCTATGTAGTTTACACTTATTTTCTAAATTATGGAGTCTACACTAGTTTCTGTTTTATTTCGCAGAAATCGGATGCACTTTGGATCTTAAAAGAAAGTCATGAAGTATCTAAGGATGGTGCAGCTGGAGAAAAGCCCACTTTTCGCCATTCATTATTCTGAATCAAGTTTTGATGTCTTCAAGAGAGTTGTATCCCTCAAAAAGAGCTTTCCAACGCATACTCATATGCGTCAATCCGACGAACGAGGACTCGGGAAAGTGCGTTTCAAGAATAGAGCAGAATGCTGAAAGCTGACAGTTCTACTCGACGTCGACTACAACTAGTCAAAGTCGAGTACACTAGGAGCCAGAAAGTCACACGGAGCCGAGTAGACCACTCGAGGAACCAGAGCTACACGAAGTCGAGTGCTACAGTACTCGATGTCTAGTACATGTCGATAATCCAAATCCTACCTGAGCTCGAGTGTAACCCAGGAGGAGAAGACCTACTCGATGTCGACTAACTCTAGTCGATGTCGAGTAGCCCAGTGAATAATCCGAGTCGAGATCGAGTGGTGTCCGAGAAGATAGAATGCTTGCAAGTGAAGGTATGTGGAATTCTATCCATCCACATGAAGATCTATCAAGCCCAAGAAGGATTTATCCACTTTAGTTCTAGTTTCCTTATAGATTTATTTCCTTTATCATTAATGTTTTGTCTTATGTTTTTAGATAGAAAGTTTTAGATAAAGATAGATGTTCCTTCCAAGATTAGCAAGATGGAACACTATAAATAAAGCTTTAGGGGTTGGATTTTAAAATCATCCAAGACAAGCCATTAGTTACATCGAGTAGAGAGAGAGAGAGAGAGAGAGAGAGAGAGAGAGAGAGAGTGGAGGCCGAGAGAAGTTGGAGAAAGCGAGAGCGGAATTGGCTTCGATCGGTTGTAAGCTTTGTTTTATTTTATTAATACAAGTTAGAATTCTTTTATTATTGATGAGTTTCCCTATGATGAAGAGCGAGTAGTCCACCTACTTCTAGGGTCAGGGTGAGCTCGACGATAGCCATGCATGTTTGAGGTAAGGATTCGACCTTTATTGTGTTTTGATCATCCACCGCCTTTGATATGTTTATTACCTAATTAATAGAGATTCAGGTTAACAACTTGGATTATAAACATAAAATTGGTAGATACAATTAGGGTTTCTTGAGAAAGTTGTCCAATTGTTGGAAAAGGCGAAAACTTGTTCCTTTGATGTGATTGCATGATTATTTCTCTTTATCTTGCCTTATGCATGCTTGGTTATCGTTGTTGCATACCCCGGTCTTGGATGTTTTCTTTCATATATTTATTTATCTCGAAATCTGTGAACTTTGGTTTTCGTTACGTTTTTTACAGTTCTACTCGACTTCGACTAATCTAGTCGACGTCGACCACTAATACTATATCAAGCAAGATCGCTCTCGTTTTTTTCTTTACAGGAACTCGACCAAGCTACTCGACTACGACCAACCTTACTCGACGTCGAGTAGGTTCCTCGACCTCAACTACGCCGGTGACCCTTGCTTGCTCGAATTCGATTGTGCCTGACCCCTGTCGACTACACCTAGTCGAGGTCGAGTACTCTGGAGTCGACTTCTGTTCGTTAGATTCTCCCGCTACCTGAGATCCACTGACCTACTTCCTCGAGGATCGATCCTGACTTCCTTTTGCTACATAGGGAGGAAGTCTTGTAATTATTTGCGTGGAATGGAATTAGTTTGCTTATCTTATTCTTATTTTATTTGCAAATCTCGATTTCCTCCTTCAACAGGATCTAAGCCAAAATATGAAGACTAAGAAGGGTAAGAAATTTAAGAAGTCTGGCAAGCAGTCAGAAAAGCAGCAAAAACAAGGAGGAAATGGGGTCAGTTGCTATGTTTTTGGCAAGCCTGGCCACAAGGCTCGGTAGTATCAAAATCGGGATGTTATCCATAATCGAGGATAGAAGCAGAACAAGCCTGCAACTCCATCTCAACAGAAAGCAAATGTTGTTTAGGGCAACATCGAGATGATAACGATGCTCACTGAAGTCAACCATGTGGCCAGCCATGTTGATTGGCTCGTGGACAGCAGAGCTACTCGACACTTCTACGCGAACAATGACATGTTAGCTGAGTTCGAGGATGCGACAGACATCGACCAAGTCTACATGTGCAACTCGAGTATCTCTCGAGTACTTAGCAAAGGGAAGGTGACACTCAAGCTCACCTCAGGGATGTCTCTTACCTTAGTGAATGTGTTTTATGTTCATTCTCTACGCTGAAATTTGATTTCATGTGGTTTGCTTGAGATAGATGGAATTAAGCATGTGACTGATGCTGGCAAAATGGTTTTAACAAAAATGGAGAATTTGTAGGAAAAGCTTATAGGGCTGATTTTCTGTATGTGGTTGAAACCATGATTGAGAATAATGAGAATGTATCTACTTCTGCTTATATTAATGAGTTTGTTGATTTATGGCATGCTAGACTAGGACACATGTGAATGCTAAATCTGTATGTCAATTGCATGATATGGGTTTGATTCCTAGCCTATTCAAACATGACCACAGAAAATGTGAAATATGTGTTGAGGCCAAATTCATAAACAACCTTTTAAAACGGTAAAAAAAATGACAACTGGATTGTTGGAGTTAGTTCTTTCTGATTTGGCTGATTTTAAGAACACGGAAAGTAGAGGTGACAAACGCTATTATATCACATTTGTGGATGACTATTCTAGTTATACTAAGGTCTACTTGCTTAGGTCTAAAGATGAAGCATAAAACATATTTTATGTTTATAAAGCGGAAGTAGAAAACCAATTGACCGCAAAATAAAACGACTTAGAACTGATAGAGGCGGTGAATATGTCACTCATTCTTTTAGAGAATTTTGTGAACAAAATGGCATTATTAATGAATTTACAGCTCCTTATAGCCCATAACAAAACAGTATTGCTGAAAGAAAAAAGAGGACTTCAAATGAAATGATGAATGTTATGCTTTCTAGTTATGGTTTATCTGATAATATGTGGGGGGAAGTTGACTTATCCACTGATCATATTTTGAATAAGGTGCCTCATAAGAAGCTTGACAAAACATCTTATAAACTTTGGAAAGGGTGCACATCCGCTTAATCTAAAGTTCTTGAAAGTGTGGGAGTGTCTAGGTAAGGTGAGCTTACCTTAATTTAAAGTTGATGTGATTGGATCTAAGAACTTTGATGCAATTTTGATTGGTTATGCTGAAAATAGTGTTGCTTATCGATTTATGTGTGTTAAGTGATCGCACCTTGTGTGAATATCGTGATGCTGGTTTTTTTTTAAACTTGTGTTTCCTCTAAAGAAATCTGCATTACCTGCAAATTATTCTACATCTCATATTGCATCTTCTTCCATGCCTAATACTGTTTTGCCTAATGCTCATGCTGATCATAATAAACCTAGGAAAAGTAAAAGACGTAGGAAGGAAACTAGTTTTGGTCCTGACTTTGTGACTGCATTTCTAGTTGAACTTGATGATTTAAATAAACAAGATGAGACGTTCATTAGTCTTAATATGATAAAAGATGATCCTAAGACCTATGATAAGGCTATAAGTCCATTAGATGCTAGTTTATGGAAAGATGCTATTAATAGTGAGATAGAATCCATTATGTCTTCCAACAACACTGGGGTGTCATTGGGTCAGACATTACTTCTTTTGTACTTGATATACTGAGTGGAGCACCTTTCCTGGAGACACTTAACCATACGTTTATCACTTTGATCCTTAAGGTTAAGTGCCCTTTTCGGAAGAAAGATCTTCGACCCATTAGTCTTTGCAACGTACTTTATAAAATTATCTATAATGTTTTAGCTAACCCGTTGAAGAGGTGCTTGAACAAAGTTGTTTCAGAGAGTCAAAGCGCCTTTGTTCCAGGGAGGTTGATCACTGATAATGTTCTTGCGGCTTTTGAGATTTTTCATTTTATGAAGAATCAAAGAAGTGGGAAGACTGGATATATGGCTTTGATGTTGGACATGGAAAAAGCATATGAAAGAGTCGAGTGGGGTTTCCTAGAGCATTGCATGAGGAAGATGGGATTTTAGGAGGATTGGGTGGGGTTGATCATGAGATGTGTTCGATCAGTTTCCTTCTCTGGCCTAAAAAGTTCTCTGGCCTAAAAAGAAAAAGTGAGAGGGAAGGAAGATGGCAGGGGGTGAGAATTATAAGATCAGCACCTACGATCTCACATTTATTCTTTGCTGATGACAATGTACTTTTTGCGAGGGCGACTTGTCAACAGAGCTAAAAAATTGTTCAGGTTCTCCAAACATATGGAGCAGCGTCATGACAACAACTCAACTTTGCAAAGTCTGAACTTTCCTTCAACAAGAATGTCTTGGGAAGTAGGAGAGAAGATATTCATACACTCTTGGGCGTGCTAGAAGTGGAGAAGCATGAGAGATATCTTGGTTTGCTAATGATGATTAGGAGGTCAAAGAAGGTTATATTCGGCTACATCAACGACCGAATATGGAAAAAGATGAAAGGGTGGAAGGAGAGATCATTGTCACGGGCAGGGAAAGAGGTATTGATTAAAGCAGTTGCTCAATCTATCCCCACTTATACTATCTCATGTTTTCTTCTCCCAACTGAGCTTTGCCGTGAGATAGAGCAATTGCTTTGTAGCTTCTGGTGGGGAAACAATCACTACCAAAAACACAGGAAATAGCCACGGATTTTTTAGCCACGACCTGACATGTTGTCGCTATTTAGGCGGGGAGAGAAATATTTCGTGGCTACATCCGTGGCTGGGGGTGCTGACATAAATTCGTGTCCAAAAAATCGTGGATTTTAGCCACGAGCATTATTGGCGTGGCTAAATTCATGGCTTTTAGCCACGACGTTAGCCACAATTGACACCCCGTGACTGTACCCGTGGCTATGAAAATGACAAGCATGCCTTCCTTTTGTGGCCTCTGGCCACGAATGAAAACGCCGTGGATGTACCCGTGGTTAAGGAGATGAGGCACGTACCCTTCCTTCGTGGCCATTGGCCACGAAACATATGTCGTGGCTATATTCGTGGCTAATAGCCACGGATATAGCCCCTAGTTGAATATCCATGGCTGGATTCGATGCTAATATCACCATGGCCATTCTTAGTTGATTTCTCCGAAGTTGGGTAATTCTTCACAAAGCCCAATAATTTTAAATCACAAAATCTCGCCCAAAAAAAATGTAAGAGCCCAAACGCTGAACATGGTCCAATTGACTATCAAAGGTAGTCAAAGCCCATAAAAGGTCAAAGCCCAATGAATAAGGAAGCCCAAACAATAGCTCTAGACGAATTAAGGAGCCCAAATATTAGCCACGGTTGTATCCGTGGCTAATGCCGTTGCTATTTACAGTTGAGTTCATTAATGCAATTCGTACTTTTCTAGTTGTCCACTTTAAGTTTGATGGTGAAAGCTCCCTGCGAAAGGTCCAAGTGCCGTCTTCTTCACAGTGAACTTTGGGGGAGGGGGGGGGGGGGGGTTGTAGTTTCAAGTGGGAGATGAAAATTTGAAGTTGAGAGGTATGTTATATATTTGATATTTTATATTTGAGTATAGATATATATGCTATATATGTTATATATATTTTATTAAGTACTTAGTTGTATAGATTTAATAATCAGAAATTTTGTAGAGTGTAAAAATGTTGTGGTTATGGATTTTATGTTTGATTTTGGAAACTTATGGACTTTGAATAGTAATGGACTTTGAAATTTATGGACTTTTTGCATGTGGGATGGATTGTGTTTATTTGGAATATGTATTTACTTTTTAAAATGTATGGACTTTTATTAGCAATATAAGTTGTGTGCATGGGTTTAAGGTTTTGTGTTAATGGTTATTTATATCTCAATGGGTTTTAATATATTATTTAATTAGTCCACCCATTTAGAATTTTATAATATTGTATGTTTAATATTCATTATGTATTTGTACATATATATATATATATATATATATATATATATAGAAATTGGTGAAGTGCAATATGGATGATCGTTCTTGGATGTATGAAGGATTAAATGATCGATTTTTGCAAGGGGTGGATGAGTTTATAAAATTTGCATTAGAGCATCCACTTTATGTCGATGAAGGCAAGATTAAATGTCCATGTTGGTGATGCACTAACTGTAAATGGTACAACATAGATGAGGTTAAGAATCATTTATATCATCGTGGGTTTATGAGTGATTATCATCGATGGACAGCACATGGTGAAACTATTGCGCCTCCAAATCAGAATTATCCGTCTATGTATGACCACTTAACGGGGGAACAAAGGATGGTGTTTGACATTGCAGGTTCGAACTTTAAATCATATATTGTACGTTTAATGTTCGATCGATTGAAATGTGATGAATTACAAGAAGTTGATGGGGTTTGAAATTTCAGGTCCGAGCTTTGTTCCTCCTCCATGGTTTAATAATGATGGAAATGATGTTCAATTCCAAGAAGCTGATCATGGTGGTGGTGAAGACATGATGACAGAGGATGCTAATCTCTTAGCAACGCAATTTGCAGAAGTGCTCAGAGCCGTTGATGAACCAGTGTTTTCAGGTTGTACTTCACAGACTCAGTTGTCCTTTGTAAGCAGACTTATGAGCCTGAAGTGTGAATATAATGTCCCCCAGCTACTCTGCAATGGATTCGTGCAATTGTATGATGAAGTGTTGCCTCCTAACCATAAGATTCCCACTAGTTACTATGAAACTGAGAAGGTGGTTCGAAGTTTGGGTCTACCGGTGGAAAGAATAGCCATGTGTCCTAATGGTTGTATGTTGTATTGGAAGAAGGATGTCAATGAAGAATCGTGTAGATTTTGTGGGCATGCAAGATATAAAGTTATAAGCAACGGAAGGGGCACTCCACACAAAATGTTGTTCTACTTACCTCTAACTCCGAGACTTTAGAGATTATATGCTTCTGAGGCAACAACTAGTCATATGACTTGGCATGCAGACCATGTAACAGAGGAAGGAATGATGTGTCATCCGTCAGATGGAGAGGCCTGAAAAAGGTTAGACACAAAGCATCCTGATTTTGCTTTAGAGGCTCGTAATATTCATTTGGGTTTATGCACTGATGGCTTTGCTACCTTCAACAAAAGTGGATAGATTTATTCTTCTTGGCCCGTTATTTTTACTCCTTACAATCTTCCGCCTCCATTGTGCATGAAAACAGAGTACATGTTTATGTCCTTGTTAGTGTCAGGTCCGAAAAACCCAAAGAAGTTGATTGATGTTTGCCTCCAACCTCTCATTGATGAGTTGATGCATTTGTGAGAGGTCGGTGTAACTACTTATGATGTTTCGAGGGGAGAGACCTTCATTATGCGTGCAGCTCTACTTTGGACAATAAGTGATTTCCCTGCATACGCTATGTTGTCGGGATGGAGCACTGCTGGTGGGATGGCTTGCCCGATTTGTATGGAATCGGGATCTGATTGTTTTCGTATGAAAAATGGAAGGAAGACTACCTGGTTTGATTGTCATCGGAAATTTTTAGACATTGACTATCCCTTCCGTAGAAATGGGAAGGACTTCTATCGAGGACATCTGGAAACATCTTTTCCACCGTCGATGCTATCGGGGGAGCAGATATGGGAGCAGGTACGTCAGCTACCAACGGTCATTGACGATCCTTTTTACACGTCACCGAACTATGGGATTTCACATAAGTGGACAAAACAGAGCATTTTCTAGAGACTTCCATAGTGGAAGGACCTTCTCATCCGTCACAATCTCAATGTTATGCACGTTGAGAAAAATATGTTTGACAATGTGTATAACACCGTGATGGATATCCCTGGGAAGACGAAGGACAACTTGAATGCACGGAAGGATCTTCGCCTATATTGTCATCAACCTGACCTAGAGGTGGATGATGAATACAAAGGCGCAAAGCCTAAAGCAATATATACCTTGTCACGAGAGAAGAAGAAAAATATGGGTCAATGGTTGAGATCTGTTAAGTTTCCAAATGGCTATGCTTCTAATCTGGGAAGATGTGTTCTGAGTGATGATTGCACTCTTAGTGGGATGAAGAGTCATGACTGTCATGTGTTTATGGAGAGACTCTTGCCAATTGCTTTCAAAGAGTTGTTGCCACCATCAGTTTGGGGTCCTTTGACGGAGTTGAGTATCTTCTTCCAGACAATTTGTTCATCGAGCTTGTCAGTTGGTGTCATGGAACAGTTGCATCGCATGATTCCTATACTGGAATGTAAGCTAGAGCGTATCTTCCCTTCATCATTTTTTGACTCCATGGAGCATCTCTTTGTCCATTTATCGTATGAGGCACAAATAGGGGGGCCAGTTCAGTATCGATATATGAACCCATTCGAGAGGAATTTATTTCATCTCAAACAAAAGATCGTCCAAAAGAGTAATGTCGAAGGGTCAATCGTGATGGCATACTTAAGGGAGGAAATAACATCTTTCTCGGTGCACTACTTTCCTTCGCATGTTCCTTCAAAATTTAGGAGATTCGCGAGAAATGATGTCTACAATGGTGACGATTCTGCTTTCTCCATATTCAATCACCCTGGTGTGGGTCGTGGAAAGGGGAGAACAAGGTGGTTGATTGAAGACAAAGAGTGGAGGGCCGCACACACATACATGTTGGTCAATTGTCCGGAAGTACAACCATACCTCGAGTGAGGATAATTTTTCTTATTAATTAAGTATATTTTCGATTTTATGGCATATAACTAATGTATCTTATACGTATGGATATTCACACATGTAGGATATTCGTAGCTACAATGGGGGGAGATGCGTGCGGAGATGACACCATTGAACAACATTTTGCGGATTGGTTTAAATTATATGTAAGTATGACTAAATACTTTTGCATTATTATAATTACATGAAACGTATAACTATTAATAATATTGTTAAACAATCTATTTGTAGGCCATGAACGGAAGCAATGGAATTTGTCCAAATACTCTCTTGTGGAATTTGGCATGGGGTCCAAATGTGGAAGCAAAAAGTTGGGATCGATTCTTTGTCAATGGCTACAAGTTTGAGACTCTACATCAAAGTGTTGGGAAGAAGACGATGAATAGTGGGGTTTGTGTTGAGGCTCAAACTATGCGAATGCGGAGTCAGATTTCTTCGGTTTTCTCGAAGAAATCATCGAGATGGAGTACCCAAGCCCATACGAATTCCCGCTGAAAGTAGCCCTTTTTAAGTGCAGATGGTTCGATCCAACACGTGGAACTCAAATTCATCTGGTCTACCATTTTGTTGAAGTCAACCAGAAGAAATTGTATCAACGATACGAGCCTTTTTTACTCGCACAACAAGATGCGCAAGTTTACTATCTTCAATATCCAGGAGCCACACGGGATCAAATGGATTGGTGGAATGTGTGCAAAACAAGGGCTCGACACAAGATAGAAGAGAGATGGGTATCGACGACCCCCACTGATGCACAAACTGCGTACCAGTCAGACGAAGTCAACAATGCTCAGTTGCCCATTGACATCGAAGTAGAAGACTCACCGACTTTCTTGCGAGATCCCTCTGGTGCATATGATGTCTGCGATGACTGCAACGAGGTTATGTCCTCCGAAGATGATGGAGATGACTTGGACGAGGGTGTGGTTCCTGCTGATGACGAAGAATCCGACTAAACACCCTCTGCAGTATGATGTATCTGTTTTTTATGTAATGTATATGGACCTATGAGGGAATCGAACCCACATCACTGTGCACGCACAATGCTCTTCCAATTTGAGCTAACAGGCCTTGACAATGTAGATTTGCCAAGAGGCATATGTATGCCTATACAATGACAAATCTGATTGGCAAATACATGCTCTAGCAGCAATTTTAACACAAAAGCAACATGACCCCCATGGCAAACACAATGACAAATCTGATAGTCAAATCCCATACCCAAAGTCTTACATAATAATCTTTATTAATATAATTCTGGAACCATAAAATCAGAATTGCACTAGAAACAAAACACAATTTACCAATTCAGAAGGAGGAATTCGATAGCCAAATCAACAAGACCCCCATGGCAAAAACAATGACAAAACATCCTGAAGGACATGTTACTGCATTCGATATTCAACATTCGACACCAACAGTCGATGATTCCACAAATTAAAGATGATTCCACAAAGATGAATAAATGACAGTAAACATAAGAAGGAATCAAGATACCAATATTCGATAACCAAATCTGATAGAAAAATCTGAATTCCCCCATCAAAGTGAGAACCATATCCCTTGACTCATACCATCATCTTAGTTCAAAACAAATTAAAGTATTACTGTATAATATCTGGAGCAATTCAATCATTATGCTATACACAACAACCTACAAAACAAATCAAGCAATAGATTAATACGGCAGATGGAAATATATTCAAACTCAAGATGGAGATTATGACAGCTGAATTAGGGATCTTGGTACTCTGCTCCATCACATTACTAAAATCCCAAATCCAAGCCCAATTCGAAAATCCTAAATCTAAAACCCTAATTTTTTAAATTATAGATCTAGAAAAGAGAGGTTACCTTCACCTGCACGGACCGCAGTTGCTTGAGAGTCCTCGTCGCTCTACCATCGCTTCAATCGTTCTACACTTCTTCGTACTCGCCCAATTCCACCATAAATGAAGAAGAACAAAGGTGTCAGTAGGGTTGCAGGGGCAGGTTCGAGAAGGGTGGGGGCCTGAAGCTCCGTCGTCGCAGTGCAGTCGATCCTCATCAGCCTCCCTCTCTTTCCGGCGTGAGGCAATCGCATTTGGTGGAGATTTGGTTCCTTCCACCAAAGCTATCCATAGAAATAATTGGGCCTTTTTTAAGTATAAAAAAAAACAATGGGCCTTTTAGCCCAGCCCACAACACCAAAGCTATTCCCAAACCCTAGCTATTTTCAGTACGCGGGCGAGGGAAATCCGAAAATTCATCCAAAATCGAAATTTCATCCAAAATCCGAAATTTCATCCACTCTGCTCACAAACCCTCAATCGGCATTCACCTCTCTCCTCTCTCCTCTCCAAAAACCCTAGCTCTCATCTCTCAATCTCCTCTCTTCGATCTCTCAATCCACTCAGTTAGGAAGATGCGAGGAGGCCTAAGGAGATCTGCTCGCCATGTCGGCAATACCCGACCACCTCTGGCTCCATAGAGGGAGAGGACAACCACGACACGCTCAACCCACAACCCACCCACGCAACCGGTGACCTCTCATGTTATATCTCCACCGGTGGTCTCCTCACCTGTTAGATCTCCGGCCAGGACAAAGACAAGGGCCCCCGGACGAGTCTCCCCTGCCAGGGCCGCCAAACGGGCAAAGAAAACACCCTCAACCACCCAACAACCCTCTGCTCCTGTAGCCTCCCAACCCTCCACCTTCCACCGTACTGAAGCCACCCACCAACCCTCTCCTCCTGTAGCCTCCCAACCCTCCGCCTCCCAACCCTCTGCTCCTGTATCCTCCCGTCCCTCCGACTCCCAAGGTACTCAAACCACCCTTCCCTCTGCCTCCCAAAATCCTCCAAACTTCTTTCGACGATTGCTCCCGGTACCTGCAAGCCTTCTCTTGCCAGATTCTCCAACTCCATCTGAGACAGAAGACAACATCGTGTCTGAGAACCCCATGGACGAGGATCCCGTGGACGAGGACCCCGTGGAGGAGGATGCCCCAGAGAATGAGGAAGCCCTACAAAATGAGGATGGCCAAGACAACCAGAAAAACCAAGAGAATGGGAACGAACAAGAAAACGAGGAAGCTCCTAGGTGGAATAGACCAGTCTCATTTTCTCTGATCAATGGATCGTAAGTCACCTATTGTCCTTTACTTTTCGTTATGTTTATCTATGGGTTGTGTATTTATTTTATAATGGAAATTGGAATGCATGTTTAAAAAAAGGGGACAGATTCTGTAAGTGTGTGTATATATCATCTACAAGTGTGTGTCTCTATGTGGTTAAACAAAATGGGCTATCATCTGCAAGTATATATGATGGAACTTTGTCTAAATAATGGAACTTTGTCTGTTTTGATTGAACTTTGAATAAATAATGGAAATGAGATATCTGATGCAAATGTGATTTGCTTGAACTTTGAATAATGGAACCTTTAAAAAAAATTGGGATAGCTTCTAAATAATGGGATAGCTTCTAAATCATGTGATAACTTCTGAATTTTTATATTTTGATTGAACTTTGAATAAATAATGGAACTTTTGTTTATTTTGATGGAGTAAGAAGCTAGCTAAATATGTTGCTCCATTAGAGAACTTAGGGTGCATTTGTAATTAATTTTGTTTGTTTTGTGAATTTTGTTTCAATTTGATTCAATTGCATTTACGGGATGGCTTAGGAAAGTGTGTGTATATAGCTTCTGCAAGTGTGTGTATGTATGTGGTTAGCTTCTGCAAGTGTTTGTATATAGCTTCTGTAAGTCTTTTTATATACGTGCTTCCATTTGTTTGTCTTTGAATTTGATATGTTTTTATATATCTGCTTCAATTTGTTTGTCTTTGATTCAATTTGTTTGTATATATATAGCTTATGCAAGTGTTTGTATATGTGCTTCTGTAAGTCTTGACTATGTGTGTATATATGTGCTTCAATAGAGTCACCTTTGTTTGTTTTTCTCAAAGGCTCTGATTTTTTTTAAACTTCAATAATATTGACAACATTTGCTATAACATTTTTTGGTTTTACATGAAGCTTTGATTCAACAAATCCTGCATATGGTGTCATGCTCCAAGTCATTCATTCTCATTTCGATGGACCGTATATACGGTGGAGGGATGTTCTTGAAGCAACAATAGAGATATGGTGGGGAATGTTCAAGGTAAAAAAATTTCAATAATATGCTAACATTCAGTGCATCCGTGGGAAATATTTCAAACCTCACTTGTTTGTTAAATATGTCCAGAAGCGAACACGATGGGATGAAACTCGCTACTCGGAAGCAGCTGTCTTCAAGGCTTTCCACACAAAAAGGGAGGGGACCACATCAGGAACATATTTGGGAAGGCTCGCGCTGGAAAAACAAAGAAGCCTACATGGGTGAAGCAAGCGATATGGGCACATATGCAGGAGAAATGGGCAAACGAGGACAAATTTTGCCACCACTTTGAAGTCAACAAGTAGAATCGAGCCATCGCAGCAGAAAAAGGCACTCCGATTTTCAGTGGTGGATGGGTTTCAACAACTGTAATCAAGGATCGACTGGTATGTACACCTTAGATCAGTTTTTGATGTTTTCCCATTTCATGTAGTTTCAATAACTCCTAAATTCATAATTGACGGTCTGTTTAGTTTGCATATATGTGTACTAATTAACTAACTATATTTTCTTACAGAAGAAGGAGCTTGGACAAGACACAACCCCAAGGCAAACATTTGAAAGGTGCCATAAGAAAAAAGACGGTTCTTGGGCTGGCACTCAATGCCAACCAACTGTGGTAAGTAACAATATCAAGTGACCCTTGTGACCCTTGTTGTTATGTATGTGCAGTGTTAATGGTTTAGTTATGTTCTTTGGGTTCACACTTTTTATTCGAATTTTTGGTTTCTCTTGCTGTGTTTGGTAAGTTTAGGTATTTTTTGTGCTTATGGACTTTCCAGTTGAATGTGTTATTGGTTATGTTCTTTGGGTTCACAGTTGAATGTGTTCAGTTATACATGATGTGATGTGATTTTTTATTGGTGGGGAGTGGTGTTTTGGATATGAAGTATGTATGTATGCATAAAACTCATTTCCAATTGAATGTGTTCAATTATTCATTCCCCAAATTGATTTGGTTTTGAGGCATGCTTCATGAAATTAGTTAGTTTGTCTATTTTATTTATGATGAGCGTCAGTTTGTCTGCTGATAAATGCGCTTGATTAGTTAAGAAGATGTCATCATTCATTGCATTCTTACAATTGCAGGAAATGACTCACAACATGTTACATGAAAAAATTTAAACTCTAATTCAGCTTTTGTGACTGTCTGTTTTGCTTGTTTATATTTGTGATGATGTATTAAACATGCTATGTTGTTAGCTGCTGCTTTCTATATGTTGTGTTACTGTTGTGGTGTTCATGGGTGTTGCTAAAGCTTGGTTGTGATGTGACAGGCCTAAGGTCGTTATGCCAAATCAAAGTAAATTCCTAAGATGCAAACTATAACAAGTATAGTAGGTAAGTTAGGGTCGAACCCACAGGGAAACAAAATCAATTGTAAGAGCAAGTATTATTACCCAAAAGTAACCAATTCAAGGGGGAGTTTTGTGTGTAGGCGATAATGACAGAACAAGTTGCAATAAGAGGTTGCGAATATATGATGGAAAAGTATCACACCAGGTAATTATCCGCACAACAATTGAGATGGTTCATCATCACATTCTATGAATCTCAAGTTCTAATGTCCAGTAATTGTTCTCAATTCAGATCGTGTAATAGCTTTTAGTCCTACCAGTCCTAAAAGCACTTATCACCAAATTACAAGGGAAAACCTTCACCGAATAATAAAGCGATAGCATTCAAACATGAATTATAATGAGATACAAGCGATTCTAACAACCGGTTAAAATAGCCTGTAATCGAATCTCCTTCACAATCTACCACAAGCAACCCGCGTATGGTGATTGTGTTTGCTACAGTGAATCTACAACCCCAAACCTGGAATTGGAAACCCTAGCAATATGACTAGTATCAATAAACCTAGGTGATCAATCCAGATTAACCAATAATAAGCAATCAAGCAATAAACTCAGGAGATCGAAACAATTAACAAAGGACAAACAAGAGTAGAATACTCACAACCAAATCAATTGAAGGCTTCAAAGAACCAAGTGTAACAACGGAGAGTTAGTTCTCCATAGGGTTTGTGAGATGAAGAAAAAGGAAACTACGTCTCTCGAAAATAACCTCCTCCCCTCTCCTGCCTTCTCGGCCATAATATATAACCTAATAAAATCGGGTTTAACATCCCGTAAAAATATAAAATATAATATTAAAACTAATAAGATAGGGAAAATCGGATAAGAATCCGTCTTCAGGGACCGACGCGGGCGCGCCATGTAGCAGCGCGGGCGCGCCAGCCTTTGACTTGCTTCTTCTGTCTGGTGAATCGACGCGGCCACTTCCTCCTAGCAGCGTGGGTGCGCCGGGTAGCAGCGCGGGCGCGTCGAGTGCCGCGCGGGCGCGCCAGACTCACCAGCCTTCCAGCTGCTTCCGAACTTCTTCACTTCAGCTCTTCTGTAACTTGCCTGATTTCTTCAACTTCTTCAACAGGTTCCGAATCACCAAGTTCACACAAATACCTCTCACAATGACATGTAAATGATGACAAAAACTACTAAATGCGCTATAGAATATATCGCCTATCAAATTCCCCCATACTTAAACCTTTACTCGTCCCGAGTAAGCATAGAAGTTAAGCCTACTCTCACCATAAATCTCAAAGGTTCACAGACAGTACAAGGAAAATGAACACTAAGTACTAGTAGTTTTCACCATCTCAACAATCAGCCCAAAAGACAATCAAAATAGAAAATGAGATCTATAATTGTATCTCAACCATCTACACCTTATGGCTCCCAGTGGCCTACCCGAAAACCTCCTTATCACTCCACTTCTTATGTCGCCTTCACCAAGAGATCAATCCTAAACACTCAAAGTAAACGCTCATCTTGCCAAGGCGCCCTTTCGGGTTTTCACTAAGCCACTCATTTTTTTTTTCAAAGATGGTACTCACATAAACATTCTCACTTTCCTCAAGTCTCATATTGCCAAAGCCTAAGGCTCGCCAGACTACCTGCTTTTTGCCTGAGTCGCCCTTTCGGGTTTTCAACTCATCCCAGGATTTTGATTGCTTTCTTTTTTCTTTTTTTTTTTCTTTTTTTTTTTTTTTTTTTTCAGAATAACAAGTGCAGAATCTGTACACAAATAATGCGGAAATGAAATATGTACAAGATATGTAAGTCCTTTCCCTCCCCCATACTTGAATGAAGCATTGTCCTCAATGTGAAAGAAGACAGAAAGAAGTAGGGAGAAAGGGACCAGAAGGACTCACTGAGGGGGTGGATAGTGGCGAGAGTAATCCTCTCGCATGCGGCGAAGCTCTTCCCTCATCTCTCTGAACTCGCCAAAGCCTTCTAGGATGTCGGCCTGCTGGTGGAGAATCTGGTTCGTCACTGTCGTCAAACTCCCCACGTCTTGGCGCAGAAGGCCAATCTGATCAACCAGGTAGCCCCACTGGTGAGGCTGCTGATGGGCATCCTGAAAAGCTTGTGGGGGCCAAGGGGCCCACTGATGTGAATCCTGCTGGCTCTGATATGTCGGTTGAGAATCCCAACCGTGAGAGGGGGTCTGATAAGCAGGCATCTCCTGCTGTGGGTTCTGTGCGAAACCCTGTGTATCTGTCTGAACAAACGCCTGCGGAGCCACAGGCGCATCCTCATCCGTGGCAGCTCCAGCTGTGCCACTACTGCTACCCACCTCAAGGCGACGCCGTCTACCTAGAACTGACGTCGGAAAATAATCAGCCTCAATATACCAATCCGTCCAAGTCTCAGACCAAGGAAGGGGCTTAGGGAGCCTGAACTGATGCTCTTTCTTCTTGCCTGTACACCAAATGGCTCCCCCATCCGGTGCAGTATCAAGCATCAAACACCTTCGCAGATACTCCTCTGTATAGGTCCTCGCTATGACCTGCTCCTCCAGTGCCTGCAAACCATTTTGCCCAACGCCTGCAGCAATGGCTACCCGAGTAATAAGTCCGCTCTGGACCATTTCTGGTCCAACGGCACTGCGATCCTTTCTGACCTTGTCGAGCCCATCGAAGAAGAGCCGAACCCAGTCAGGCGTATAATCTGCAGTAGGCACAGCGCTGTAGGCAAACCTCAGGTGTGTCATGGAAAGCTTGGTATCTGTGATCAGCCCATAATATGTCCCAGAGACGATCTTGCACAACATACGGAAGACAGGATGAGTAATCCTGCTGTTGTACTCGTTACTGGTTAAGAATTCTTCTCCAGACACCGCTCTAAAGAATGCAACTAGGTCTGGGTCGGTCGCGGCTGTTACCCATCCATTAGTTGGGGCGTTAGTGACCCCCAAAGCGGCTCGCAACCTTGCTGCAGAAGCCCGGTAGGTAGTGCCATTGTATCTGAAAGCAACCCCTCTAATTCTGTTATCTCCAAGGTACAGCTGATATGTCGCGAGGAACTGCTTGCATAGTTCCGGGTATCCTACAGCTCTCAACTCCAAAAAGTCACTAATACCAGCGTGAGCTAGACACTTCTGCATACAATCTAGCATCTGAAGTCTCTGAAGGGTCTCTCTATGCAAATATTTGGTAGAACTGACACAGCTGACCTTATTATAAATAGCCCACTCCTCTTCAGACAATTCTAACCCATTATCAGATCTACTCGCCTCTTCCTCCGATGAACTCATACTCGATAGATAATACGACTAAATCGGAATCGAAATAAGGACAGCGGAAGGAACTCACAACGAACAGATGAGGTTCGGCGCAGGGGGCAGACGCGGGCACGTTGGCGAGCAGAGCGGGCGCATCGGTTAGCAGCGCGGGCGCGTCGGGTAGCAGCGCGGCCGCGTCAGGTGTGTCAGCCTTTTGGTGGGTTTCTCTGACGGGCGCGGGCGCGTTGGGGGTGGCGCGGCAAGAAATGTCGTCCTTTGGAGAGCGAGAGCAGGAACAAGTTAGCTCAAGCGTCCGACAAGACATGGTAGCTATTGGGGAGCAACTAATGGGAGAGACTAGGAAGGCCAACGAAGAGTGGCAGGAGAAGCTCCTCAACACCATGATGCAGTTCTATTAGGGTAAATACAAATGAAAGTAAGTTGTGTGTTGCTGTTTTTGGTTCCACTACCTTAAGACTTTGTCGTATTCTCCCATTTCGTACGTACTGCTGAACTTTTGGGTTTGTTTTGGTTGTGGTTTGATTGTGTTTTGGATGGTTGAACTTATGTTTGTGTTTTGGTTGGTTGAACTGGTGGTTGTGTGTTGGATGTGGTTGGAATGAACAAATTATGTCAATGGTTGATTGGTATTTTATTTCGGTATATTTGTGTGCTGGCGTCCAACATTATTAAATATATTATATTTACAGATTTAAATATGATGTGGCAGCAAAATTAGCCACGGGCATACATTGTAGCCACGACCATAGCAACATATTTGCCATGAAATTAGCCACGGTCATAGCCACGACATAAATTTTAGCCACGAAATTAGCCACGGTCATAGCCACGACACGACATAAATTTTAGCCACGAATATAGACACATTAGGTTCACCTGCTAGCCACGACTATAGCCACAACTTTAGCCACGACTTTAGCCACGACAATTAGGAACACATATGGCAACGAATTTAGCCACGAGATCAGCCACGACGGTCATTGAGCCTCAATGGAGACTCGCACGTGTGTGGCTACGACATCAGCCACGACCACACCGTGGCTGAATTTGTGGCTATAGCCACGAATTCCTCGAGTATGGCCTAGCCACGAACATTGCCACGACATTGTCCGTTCATGGTTGTTAGCCACGGATGTTGGAAATTTGACATTTAGCGACGAGGCATATAGCCACGAATGGCCACAAACGTAAAAATCGTGGCTATGCCCGTCGCTAAACCGTTTAGCCACGATCTTTCGTGGCCTATTCGTTGCTATATGACCGTGGCTATTTCCTGTGTTTTTGGTAGTGAAATTAGGTAAAAGGAGGATACATTGGATGAGCTAGAAGAAGCTTTGTTTACCAAAAGAGAAGGGCGGGATGTGTTTTCGGGATCTTGAGGCTTTCAATATTGCTTTGTTGGCCAAACAAGGGTATAGGCTTATTAAGGAGGAGGATTCCCTCTTATGCAAGCTGCTCAAAGCTAGATATTTCCCGTTAATAGACTTTCTTCTTGCAAGCTTGGGCTTCAATCCATGTTTTACGTGGAGGAGCATTTTTCGGGCGAGGCAAGTGCTAGAGAAGGGATTAGGTTGGGTTGTGGGGAATGGGGAGGATATAATTAAGGTTCTGGGCAGACAAATTGGTGCCAAGTCCAAGGGGTTGAAGGTCAATAGTGTGTCAAGGTGTACATGATATCACTATCCCGGTTGCAAATTGTATCAATCGGAGTAATAGGTATTGGGATGCTGCGGCAGTTTGGAAGACCTTTTCAACGGAAGATGCGGAAGCAATCCTAAGTATTCGACTTGTTGATGAAGAGGTCAGGGACCAAAGGAGTTGGGGTTATACATCAAATGGAATCTTTAGCGTCAAGTCGGCCTATCAAGCGATGATGGAGGAGGTTGATTCGGAGGCAGGGATTGTAGGAACTTCTGATGAGGGTCCGACGAAGAAGCTTTGGAAGGGGATGTGGAGAGTTAAGGAGCTTCCTAGAGTGAGGAACTTTCTTTGGAAATCGGCGGAAAATGTCCTTCCGTGCAAGACAAATCTCTTCAGAAGGAGGATAGCTAGTGATGCATGTTGTGACATATGGTGGGAGGGAAGAGGATGTCTGTCATGTTATGTTTGACTGCATCCTTGCTTGAGAGGTCTGGAAGATAGAGCCGAGATTGCGCATAAAAGGCCAACGGAGGGGAAGTTTTCTTGATTGTTTGGAAAAGGCAAATGAAATGCTGGAGCAAAGGTTACAAGGGGTTTGGGCTGCTATCTTAAGTGAGCTTTGGCGTTGATGTATAGCAATTGGGTAGGCCGGCCAATTGTTAAAATAAAAGCACGATCTTGCAAAGTTGCTTGATTTCTCTTGAGTTGGCACAATTTTACACAAGGGAGTAAGGACTGTTTTGTGACGTTTCTGGGCTTATGGCGACGGTTCAGCAGCTTTGTGTTGTTTGGGAGTGACGTGTGAATTGGGAATGTATGGAACTTTGGTGTTGCCGAGTGCAATAGAACATAAGGGGATACGAAAGCTTTTGGATTGGGGAATTGGGGAAACCTTTTAATCCTAAAAATGTTCCTCAACTATATTTTCAAATCTAATTAAAATCAAAGGGGCATTTTGAGAAATGGCCACGAAATCCGTCCTATTTTGTGAAATAACCGCGTTTTGGGACAATTTAGTGAAATAGTCACTATATAAACATTTTTCTCTCTCCTGTCCTAATTTTTCTCTCTCCCATATTCTCTCCCCGGACCTCTCTCGCCCTCTCGCTCTCTCGTCATCGCCGTCGCTCGATGTGCGAATTTCACCGATTTCCTTTCAATTGAAGATTCTCCGATGATCCAGGCTATCGATGGCGTCGGCTATCGATGCGAATCAGAGAGCGAGGGAGAACCAGTGGCTTCAGCAGTTCGGCTAGCGATGCGAAGTAGACGGCGAGGGAGCGAACGACGACGTCCAAATCCGGACCGGAGGTCGCGCGAGCGAGGCGGCTCAGATCCGGCATGGAGCGAGGTCGAGCGGCTGGAGATCGGCGTTCTGGACTTTCAGATCCGACGAGCGGCGCGAGGGAGAACCGTTGGCATCGGCTATCGATGCGAAGCAGAGGGCGAGGGAGCGCGAGGGAGCGACGACGACGTGCAGATCCGGACCGAAGGTCGAGCGAGCGAGCAAGAGGGTGCGAGGGAGATTGGCGTGCTGTTCAGATCCGGCGAGCGGCGTGAAGGTCCGAAGGAAGGAGATGAAATTTGTGTTAAATTACAAAAATCACCCTATGAATATTAGAAATTAAAAAAGTTATCTATATTTTATTATGTGATCCATAATCTACTATATTTTTTTTTATTTTTGCACAACAAAATGTTATATTTGCACAAGCATAACATACGGTTATATTTGCACGCCAAAATATACCGATGCGAAAAAAGAAAAAAAAAACTAGACTTGGGTCACATTTGCACAACTTACGGTTAAATTTGCATAACGTACTCTTATATTTGCACGACAAAATGTTAAGTAAAATTAAATTAAATTAAATTAAATTAAAAATTAAAAAAAAAACTAGACTTTGGACATATTTGCACAACTTACGATTATATTTGCACAATGTACTCTTATAGTTTGCATGACAAAATGTTAAAAAAATAAAAAATAAAAAATAAAAAAACTAGACTTGGGTCATATTTGCTCAACATACGGTTATATTTGCTTATTATACTCTTATATTTGCACGACAAAATGTTAAATATTTTTTTTTTAAATTTCAACAAAAAGTGTTGAAACGAAAAAAAGTGCAACTCTAAACTAGACTTGGATCATATTTGCACAATTTGCGGTTATATTTGCACAAAGTACTCTTATATTTGCACAAAGTACTCTTATATTTGCATAACAAAATGTAAAAAAAATGTTTACAAAAACTAGACTTGGATCATATTTGCAGAACTTACAGGTAAATTTGAGAAAGTATGAAAATATATTGAGATAAAAAAAGATCATGTTGACTATAAATTCACAGGTCTCGATTGTTGTGCAAAAATAACATATAGTTGAGCAAAAATAAGATGATGTTGAGCAAAATTCTACCAATCCCCCATGTTGTGCAATTATTGTCTATTGATGAGCACTTCTTACGACAGAGTCGTGCAACTCTTACAACAGAGCCGTGCAACTCTTAAAGATAATGTTGAGCACATTTCCATCAATCCCCCATGTTGTGCAATTTTACTCTATTGATGAGCAAAAATAAGACCGTGTTGTGCAATAATCTATTAAATAAGTACTACCTCCGATCCAATAAGTACTACCTCGATTGTTGTGCAAAAATAACCTACCAAGTATCTAACAGCGGATTTGTCGATGTTAACCCCACTAAAATCGACAGAAACGCCACCCAACATCATCTTAAGCTTATCCAAGAACTCAGTCAACTCTTAAAACAAGAGTCGTGCAACTCTTACAACAGAGCCGTACAACTCTTACAACAGAGTCGTGCAACTCTTAAAACAAGAGTCGCGCAACTCTTAACACAGAGTCGTGCAACTCTTAAAACAGAGTCGTGCAACTCTTAAAACAGAGTCGTGCAACTCTTACAAGAGAGTCGTGCAACTCTTAAAACAAAGTCGCGCAATTCTTACAAGAGAGTCGTGCAACTCTTAAAACAAGAGTCTTGCAACTCTTACAACAGAGTCGTGCAACTCTTAAAACATAGTCGTACAACTCTTACAAGAGAGTCGTGCAACTCTTAAAAAAAGAGTCATCCAACTCTTACAACAGATTCGTGCAACTCTTAAAACAGAGTCGTGCACCTCTTACAACAGAGTCGTGCACGTGTAACTCTAAAATTTCATAGTGTTATTCATGAAATTTATAGTTTTATTCATACAAACTAAAATCTAATTTGATTTTTTTTAAACTAAAAATCTAATTTGGGCACATTATAATACTATTCTTGCACCTTATATTCTTAGTACAACCCGTTTGCATTCTAGTTGATCTAATAGTTATAATTGTTATGGTGACAAACTGTGCTCGTCAATAACGATCTAATAGTTATAATTGTTATGGTGACAAACTGTGCTCGTCAATAACTGGAACTCCGCATTCTAATACGCTAAATTAGGTTGCATTTGTTGTGGCGATAAAGGAGTTTTTGTTCTCTGATTGACACACTCACGAGACAGTTTCAGGGCTTCAGGTTTAACTGATGCATATCTCAGCTGGAATTCTTCATATAAGGAAATATGTAGAAGTAGTGAATACGTTTCTCTGTGTGTGTTAATCCTTAGTACAACTCAATTGAAACAAAAAAATAAAGATAGAGATCTTGACCAATTGATTCTACTGAAGCTATAAACGAATTCATATATACTCAAAACTGATGTCAATATAGTTACATTATTGATTCCCAATGCATATTGCACAACGACTAAAATTATGAAGTTGTGCTGGTATATAACAGAGTCAGCAGCAACTGCTACTTTTTGAACCAAATCATATATAACAGAGTCAGAAACAAACAAAGAAATTAGATCTGATGCTCAAACTCCACAGCTGCATTCGTTCGAATTCATTGGTTCTTCCTTTGCTGCCTGTTGTTTCACTGTCAATGGATCCTCGTAAATGAAATTTGATTCGGCTGACTTAACCGGAGCTGTTTGATCCTCTTCCTTTCCCCATAGCAGCAAGTACAATCCTAAGATGAGGATTGCTCCTCCAAGTAGACTGCTCGTCGCAAATGAATCAAGAAACTCATCAGTACTTCTGCTGTCACAGTTTATATCTGCTTTCATATGATCTTGGGAGTGAAATCAGTACAAAAGATTGATATCTGTAATCTTGACAAGGACAATTCTTAATTGAGGCAGAATTAAAGGGGTGTTTAACCTCACAATCAGCAGAAAACATGGAGACAAAGTGTGAGATCTCACACGGATGGAATACTGATATCTGGACGTGTCTGTCAAATGGAAGACATGCTAGTTATTTTATTCAGCATCTTATTGCAAAAACTTAAAATACCAGCTAGCTAAGACAATTACAGATTCCAAGAGCTCACCCACAAGATATCTTGCACATTCTGTGCACATTTCTCAGGTCATTCTTAATCATATTGCATCAACAGCAAAAACTCCCACAAACAACATACCTGAAGTAGTACTCAACTCTCTCTCTCTTAGAGGTTGCACAACTCTCTCTTAGAGTTGCACAACTCATCTACCCGCTCCTTGATTGCAGCTCTGACATCAACCGTTTCTAATTTCCTCTTCCCATCCATTTTGCCACCAGAACTAATAGAGCTAGATTGCTTTTTTACATGGACAAAAGAGTGTGAGTTTAAACATTAACTTCAAATCAAACATATATATAACTAAATTGAAGACTTTTACGTTTGTGCACGACATGATCTTTACTGATGCAAATATCACGATCATGATCAAGAGCAAGATGATGCTCTTTATCTTCTTCTCCCTCTTCTTCCTCTTCCACTTCCTAATCAACCTCTTGATCATGATCTGAAGAGGCAGCAGTAGTACTGCACATGTCCATTGGTTTATGCCCACCTTCTTGAGCTTCTTGAGGAGGAAGTTCAAGTTGTTCCATTTCCTGATGCAAAGAGCAAGAAGTGTAAAATTTCGATCAACCACAGTCTAGATAGTGCATTTATGTATAAGAATGTTAAAAGATGTATAAGCTAGGTAGTATATATATACTTGTCAACTGAGAGGAGACTAGTGCAGTGCCCACATTTGACAGTCACCACCGTCGACATGCTACTTAATGGTACACTAACCTATATACATCAATCAAAAGGTTACTATGAAAACTCCAAAAGAAAGAAAGAAAAATATGTACATTTATAATCATATAAATTACCAACAGAATTATAGTGCAGAAGCTGCATTGTACATATCAGATTTGCTCTTGAAGATCAAAGAGGTGGCGTAGTATGCACCAGAATAGAGATGAACACCATTGACAAGGACAAGGTTACAAATCGTATAAAAACGCTAAAAACGAGCTTTCTGATGCTTTGCTCAATGCCATCAACAACAGCATCAAAATCCGAAATTGCAAGTATCACCAGTGATTAGACCCCAAAAATGTGAATCTACGCAAACAATCGAGCAAAAGAAAATCACATTTGCTTCAAATTGGACAGTAATTCAAACACAATCTCGCCTCTCCCATTCAACTGTCGTGGCAATCTTCAACAATTAGCCAAACAAGTACACAAAATCTAAACTTCATGTTGAAAAATTTCAAGAATCAAATAATCTCAGACCAAGAAATTCAAATCCATAATGACATACACATATAATTCCAAACACTCATAAATAAATTCACTAGTATCATGATACCATCACAACAACAAAAATAAGGAGAAATGATCATAAATGATCATAAATTCACTAGTATCATGATAATAACAAGATTTAAGCATCCGCTCCAAAATCAACAAACAAATAGGATCATCATCTACCACAAACACTCGGAGGCCGGCCGGGAACTGGTCAGTAAAAACGTCGCCGAGTTTCCGGGGTGGACTAGCACTCGGCACAGTCATGGATCCCACTACTCTCCAACCGCACAATCTCATCTGAAAATCCACAAAACCCTAGATAATCAAATGAGCTTTGAATCGGTAAAGAAAAATAGAAGAAACAGGAGAGAGAGAGATAATCAAATCAACAAACTTTCCAATGATTTGAAGGAACCGAGTTCAGATTCCACCATAATTCAACACAAATCACCCAATCAAGATCTCGGCGCTCGCTCGACCTCGCTCTGGCGGTCGCTCAACCAGATCCGGCCTCTCGCTCCAGATCTCGGACGGCCACAACCGGCGCTCGCTCCGACCTCTGCCGCTCGTTCGCTCCGCCGCTCGCTCGCCACTAGACAGCGGCTTTGGCGCCGTATCGAGAGCTCCATCGCCGGGGAGCGGAGAGAGAGATTGAAGAGACTTTGGGGGAAACGATCAGAAAAAAAAAAAAAAGAATTAGTATATATATTGGCTATTTTGTTAAATTGTCCAAATACGCGACCATTTTGCAAATACGTCCAAATAAAGTGCCTATTTTACAAATTTTTTCAAAATCAAATGCATACAAGTGTTTATATAGGAAAGTCTAACCAATTCTACCTTGCAAAGAATAGAGCTTTGGTGTTAGATAAAGATAGATAGAAATCCTAAAAGATATATCAAACCTACCTAAGATAGATCAAACTAGCTAAAGATAGATTAAATATGCTTGGTGGGTAAGGAATCTATCTAGATGAGATATAATTCCTCCAACACTTTATTTTCTAAATAAAATAATTTAATAATTTAATTAAATAAAAATCCGAAATTAATTAAACAAATATGTAGAAATTCGTCCAAACAGTGGCAGCTGCAAAGATGATGAATTTCAGCCAACTTCGAGTTTGATTCTGAAAACACCTTCAACAACAAAGTTGTACATCTTTTCGTCCTCGTTTCAACAAGGTATGGCATGACCCCATCCCATAAATATGCACTCCGAACGACCCGTTTTACTGAGACGTGGAAATGCTGTCAATCCATTAAGAACGAACCAAAAACGTGTCCAAGCTTGCACCTTTGGACCTTCTTCAGTGGTGGAGCCTTCTTCTTTCTTTTGAGGAGGACATCATCCTCCTCCATTTTTATTCGAACCGTCCTTGATTCGTCGTCAGGATCAAGATCGTTGTTTGACCCACAGAAGGCCATCATGATCTGCATCAGGCATGCCAGAAGTTTGCGTATTTTCAACGAAAAAGAAGTGAAGGCGTGCCAAATTCTAGAAGATAGCTGGAGAATGGTTGAGGTTGTCATGAGGCTGGATAATATTCATGAGGGTAGAGAGTCTGTATTTTTGCCTCTTTGGCAAGCTAGCTGGAAGAGGCCGCCAAAAGGGTTTATAAAGGTGAATTGTGATGCTTCGATCAACAAAGCGAGGGGATGTGGGCTAGGGGTGGTGGCTCGAGATGAGGAGGGGGGCTTATGTTTTGCAGCAGCAAGAAGGGTTGAGGGCATGCCGACGTTAAAGGTAGCAGAAGCGGAGGCGATTCTGTAGGTGCTCAAACTGGCCAGCCGTGGAGACCTCACTCATGTCATTGTTGAAAGTGATTGCTTAGGGGTAATGAACCATATTATGAAAAACAAGGTGGCTAGGAGAGCAGTAAGGAAGGTCCTTGATCGGGTTGCTGAGATGGAGAGTGCTTTCCCAAGCTGTTCATGGAGCTTCACCAGGAGGGGGGGCAACATGGCAGCTTGTTGGCTAGCAGCACAAAGGTATGTGGATGATTTGTTTTATTTTCCTAACTCTTATATTCCTTCAAGTTTTAAGTCATTATTGTTGGAAGACCTTGATTATTAATTAATGGAAGCTACTTTTTCATTAAAAAAAAAGAATTCATTATGTCTAATCACACATGGGAAGTTGATATGCCTAAGGGAAATAGAGTCGTTAGTTGTAAGTGGATCTTTATTAAGAAGAATCTTAATGTGGATGACTCAGTGGATAGATATAAGGCAAGAGTAGTCATTAGAAGATTCACTCAAAGATATGGCATTGACTTATTTGACACATATTCTCTTGTTAGAAAGATTGCTACCATTTGTGCATTAATTGTTTGCTTTAGCTTCTAGTTTTAAACTGCTTGTACATCAAATGGATGTTAAAATAAATTTTTTGAATGATGATCTCAACGAGGAAATCTTCATGAAACAACCGTCAGGATGCGTGGTTTCAAGGCCGGAGAACAAAGTGTGCAAACTGAAGAAGTCATTGTATGGACTCAAGCAAGCTCCGAAGCAATGGTATGAAAATGTTATGACCCTAAGGTCAGATAGAGGATTTGAGATAAGAAAATGGGAGATTGAGTAAGAGAAGAAGAGAGATTGAGAGGAGGATGAAGAAGATAGGATTTCTGTGTATTCATCGATGCCCTGTAATTGCAACTTATGAGTACTTTATACCATAATGCCCAACTTCCTAGTATTTACAATCCTAACCCTGATATATCCCAATTCCTAACAATACTCCCCTCCTTAAGAAAGCTTGTCCTAAAGCTTATTAAAAAGTACGAACTAAAAAAATAGCCATATATGAAGCTGAAAGTTGCTTTTGAGTAATGCTTTTAGCTGTTGGAAATTGTCATTCCACCATGTGCATCCCTTGGTTGCATTCCCATTTACAATATAAAAGGACCTTGGTTGCAACTAGCTTCAATACAGCATCCATGTACTTCTTTTATGACCACACAACAATCGTCACCAATTTGTTTCGAGTAAAAAAATTTTGGATGAAAGCAGGTCGCATCTCCTCCTTCTACAACAAATTTCTTGAGCTCCATGACAACAAAACTCCACCCTGATCAAGACCTGCTTGCCTATGTTGTTCTATGCTAGTATGCGCTTGTACTTGTTGTACATTGCTCCTAAGTACTGTTATTACCTGCTTTCATTCAAAACTAAGCACTCAGTGATTCTTATAGCTGCTGCAATTTACCCCTCCCATGAGCATCCCTGGTTGGCATTCACTCCTAGTAACCTTACCACCCATAAGTTTCTAGCCAACACTAGGTACATAACTCATAAGAAGACAACTTCAGACACCATGCTCATTCGGATATGACAGTAAGAATAAGATTGGTTGTTGTACGTGCTTGTAATCACTCCAAAAACAGCATTCAAACTACCCATCGAGATTATCTCACCACATGAGTATATGCAATTTAGCCGCCCGGATAAAAAATCAGAATACAAAATAAGATCCCAACTGCTCTGTTTGAATTAGCAGCAAGTCCCCCTCTATCGAACTGTAATGACTTCAACCCATTATTTAGTAGCTTGAAATCAAATTTTCGATCTAAGAGCGATTGTCCAACATTGTCAATTGTTGTATACATTCCTCCTGGATCAAAAATTAGAACACCCACAGAAACTTTCCAACAATCTAATTCAGTACAAATCCGGACATACTTTTTATCCAACAACACAACTTTGAGCCCTGTCATTTTAACAAACACCTTGTAGGCATTAAGGTTTCTCAGAGTATCAATTGAATTCATTCTCAAGTCAACCTTATTAACATCCCGAGCAGCAGCTAACCTGGTTTCCATCCATTCAGTCAAAAGCCCAACCAATTTAGCTAATTCCTTGACTGTTCCATCAAAGGTCACAACATCATATGAATAGAGATTTACCTTGAAATTGTTGCTTTGGACATGAGGCTCTTCGACGTTTTTGTTCTCTAGGTTCGAAGGTCGTTCCAACCCCTCTGCCCCTTGAAGACTCAGACTAAACTAAAATCTCTTCAGAAACCTCACCCTCTAATTGATGCAAAGCCAAAAACTCTGAGATTCTATAAAGATTGATTTTTTGGTTCTCGTCTGCAATGTCTTCTAGTGTAGAATTCAGCCCGTTTCTCGATCATTCCGTTGATGAGTTCATGGTTTGATGCGGCGATTTCTTGGTCGTTCGAGGTCTCTTCGGTTGTTGATTTTGATCCTTTGATTTATTTTGAAGTCGCATCTCCTTGACCTGATGATGAAGATGAATTTAGGGAATTCCCCAAGAACAACTCCATTAGACAACACCTATCGTAGATGTTTAGCTGATTTAGGGAATCGAATGCTTCAATGGCGGAAGCCTTGTTCTTGAAGCAGATCTTTGAATTAAAATATTCTCCAAGACATAATACCTCCAAGTATTCTATACTCCCGAACTTTGAGAAAATTGTATCCAAAATTTCCCAAGAAATTGGGTATAACTTGAAATGGACAAAACAAGAGTGGTTTGATCGCGTTCTCCACTCTCTACTTG
This sequence comes from Persicaria tinctoria, assembly GCA_037127255.1. NCBI lineage: Eukaryota > Viridiplantae > Streptophyta > Magnoliopsida > Caryophyllales > Polygonaceae > Persicaria > Persicaria tinctoria. The sequence goes on from JBANSL010000020.1 coordinate 34,925,121, forward strand.
CAATGACGGATGATTGATCAACGGTAGCCCCCATTGAAGCCTGATTTCATTAATAGTCTGGTAAAAGCGTCGGTCGGACACCTGCCATTGTCGCTTCCAATTGTCGCTCGTTGCCATTGATTTCGTTTACGGAAGGTCGTGGAGGGTGCAGTGTCCCAATCTAGCAAAATCTTGAATAAAAAAATTACGAAATTAGCAATCGAACCTGCTCTAGATACCACTTGTTATGACCCTAAGGTCGCATAGAGGATTTGAGATAGGAAAATGGGAGATTGAAGAAGAGAAGAAGAGAGACTGAGAGGAGGAAGAAGAATATAGGATTTCTGTGTATTCATCGATGCCCTGTAATTGCAACATATGAGTATTTTTATACCATAATGCCCAACTTCCTAGTATTTACAATCCTAACCCTCATATATCTCAATTCCTAACAGAAAAGTTTCACCAAACCATACTTAGCTTTGGATTTGAGGTAAATGGAGTTGACGCTTGTGTAAAATGTAGTGTTACATATAATGTACTATTGTAAACACTACTAGAATAACGTTCATAGACATCGGGTATAAACTGATGTTAATCAAAAAAAAAAAATCAACGTGTTAGTGGGTGGTGTTAAAGATCCCAAATTTACCACATCGGTTTATACCCGATGTCTTTAATAATTTATAACATCGTTTTTCATTTTTATAATGATTTGAATACATGAATATACTTTCGTTTTGATTTATTCACCTAATGTTAAACCATTATTATTTTGCCTTTCTAGTCATTTGAAGGTATGAAGTACAACACAAAAGTTCACATTAACATCGTTATTTTTTACAAACCTGATGTTTTACTTTGATATACACATCAGTTAGGAATTATTCAATTTTTGTATACTCTTTTTTCATGTTTAATTTTTTGTATTATTTTATATAAATATAATGAACCATATTGAATATTTTAAAAGTCGATGTTATTTATATATTTCCAAATCATTTTTTAAATGAAAATTGATGTTTTGGCATTTTATAACATCGTTTTATATTATAGTTTTGATATATACTAGGTTTTAGAAATCAATTTATATCTTTATGATCGACGTATCTATAAAGATAGACATCATTTTTTTTTCTCTCGAGTATGATGTTTTTTCATCGAATACCCTTATTTATCTATATCGTGACCCTGCCTTAGCTAATAGAAAATTAAACATTGAAAAGAAACATATACATTAAATATTGACAATAGAGTCAAATACAACAGAACAATTGTTCAAATACAAGATAAAATACATCAATGGACATATTCTAAGTTGCTAGTCATTTACATTACGCTACAACACATTAAGAGGTTGTTTGCATTTACAAGAAAACCTTAGACAATAGCTATCTTTTGAGATGTTGCACTGTCTCTCAATTCAAAGGACACATGGCTACTGCCAACACGTGTTCTGTTCCTCTGATTGTTGGTTCCGACAACTCTTTCTGTCAATATAATGTACATATTTAAGAACACCTCAAACAACAAATTAATTCCAAAGCAAATAAAATAAAACTACATGCTATGTAATCCGAGCCAAGCAGATTCATCGAGAAGAGCTTCAACCTCAAATCTGCTCCTTCTAAGGCAAGGGAAGGTGAAATCCACCACGTCCACCTTCAAGGCTTCAAACCATCAATTTGCAAGCAATGTTCTACAATAAAAGCAAATTACATTTGGATGACGCATTAATTCTTAGCAGCTGGATCATTCAAGCTTAGGTGTACACTATCATGAGGCAAAAAAGATTCAATCATCTCTTCTGTGTAATAACCACTAAAATAGTCATCCAGAATATATTATACCTGAGATTCAATCATCTCTTCTGTGTAATAACCAATAAAATAGTCATCCAGAATATATACCCATGAGAGTCCTAAAAATTGTCATTCATGAAACCAAACAAGCCACATCAGCAGAGAGTCCCACTTGAGCTTTCAATTATCCAATTTTCACTAAAAACACTATTTACCTCTTTTAGAATTCAAAAATCATACGTGAACTATGCCAAAATTCTAGTAGTGGAGACTAGTTTTAATTCTGATAAATCCTTCAAAATTCAGGATACATGTATAGTCATATACATGAGTTCTCAGTATCATGCAACAAGAAAAAGCCTAATATATCGTATTGACACGACAATAGGGAAAAATGAATGCACATAATAATAGTCGAAATTGGCAATCATCTTGAGTCCGATGGATCCATAAATGGTAAATATTCATTTGTTCTTGAAGATTAGGAAAATCCCTATGGTGTAATGACTCTTCGGTGAGCTGGATCAGTAAAGGCAGCTCGAATTATAAATTAGATTTAGTTAAAACAACAACATGAGGGATGTGGATAGCCATGAGAGAGTGATGTCAATGTAGCAGCCAACAATGACCAGTAATCAACAACAGGAGGAAAAAAACCAATGATTTGCATTGTATAACATCGGGTTTGCTTAGAAAGATTGAACTATTTAAGGGAGTTTGATCAAACAAGATATGACATAAAACTTTAAATTTTGACACATGATGCACATCAATATCTTATGTGAGTATTTCTCCATAGATTCAAAAGTTCAAATCATGAAAGCAGCATTTGATAGTTAGCTATCACATATTTTGAAAATGAATATATGGCAAAATATTACCTCAATTCAGATGATCTTTTCTCCTCGAGCAATTTGCATAACTCAACCTTCAACCAAACAACCTGCAAACAATACATGATCCGAATCATCAATTTTTTCTAGATAATAGGAAAGCAGAAAGTCCTATATATCATAACTGCTAGGATATCATAACTGTTGAATACACAACTAGAAGCCCTTTTCTTGCTCCAGAATTACACAAGACATCAATCTCTAAAACCCCCATCAAATGGCAACATGTATAAAATGAAAAGAAAATTTGAACTTTAATAGATGACCTAAATGAATAAATTAGACGGTAAAGAAGAGAAGAAAACCCCTAATTCTACACCTAAATGAACCCTAAGATGTGCACAAAATGTAAACCCTAAGATGTGCACAAAACCCACAAACAACTAAGAAAAGGCAAAATCAGTATAAAATTCCTCAAAAAGAAAAATCCTATCATCCAACAATTAAAACTAAGAATCAATACCCCAATCATCTCAAATCCCCACAAAAGGAATGCAATTCATAAACCAAAACTAAGATTACATGACATCATCACAAACTAAATCTTAATTCCATTCTAAGATTGATATGCAGTTTTAAAGGTTGGAATGCAACACCAAATAAACCAAGCCTGATAGAGTTAAATATGAAAACAAGGTATAGATAAAAAAAAAGGCATTATCCTTAATTGTTTCATTCTAAGACAAAATCTTAGTTGTAAACTCGATTTTATCCACATGAGTACCTTAACGTCATGCAGTGCACTAATCTAAAGCAGGGAAGAGCTTAGGGAATTTCAACAACCATACCATCAAAAATGCACAAATTAAAGTCGAACCCGACTTGAGCCATGGATGTCAAATATGAGTTTGGCAACAGAAACTGTAGGGAGGTACTCCTAGCTTCAGTTCATCCCTTGGAAACAAATGAAAGTTGTATTTGTACGTGCCAAAGAAGCAAATTAGTCACATCTTCCATTTTGGCAATTTGATGGAAGGTGAAAAACAATAGATGATTTCAACCATCAACTTCATTAATCTTCTATAGGAGCACATAAAAAATGGGCACGCTCTCATAGGTCCATCAGTAGACATGAAGCAACATTAAGATACCAAAATTCCAACATATGTGCTGCAGTAAAGCTTCCAGATCAAACCAATTCATAGAAAGAAAGGAAAAATGTTCCATTCACAATCAAATTTAAACTGACAATATTCCTCAATCAGGTATCACATTTACATAGAGAGAGGGAGAGGGAGAGAGACTGACGGACAAACGATGAGTTTGGAATACCTGAGAGTGAAAGGGCAGAGGGAGAACTGAAGGATTTGATGGTTGTTGATCTTGCACAATCGCTAAGCCTAGTCAAATTAGCACAAACCCTAAAAATCAGCATAAAACCAAAAAAACCCTAAACCTAGATCTAACCCATTCTAGGGTTTTTTTTTATGCGAAAACCAATATTTGAGTAGCAATTGAAGACCAAGGGAAAGATGGGGGATATGAAATCTTACCAGAGATGGAGGATGTGAAGCGATACAGGCAAGTCGGTGCCTCGGTGAACGACAACAAGTAGAGGGAGAGAAATGCTAGTAGTTGAGTAAAGCCAATGGAAAGAGAATGAGGGTGAAAGAGGAGAAGGTCCTCAGGGATAGATGCACTTGAGTAAATACCATATGTTGTAAAGGGAGTCATAAAGCTCCTCGTCTTCCTTTAGGCGCTTCTTCACTTCTCCTTTAGGCGCTTCTTCACTTCTCCTTTGCCATAGTTGAAATTCATCGCAGATTTGCAAGTGGAGAGGAGAAGAAAGAGCGGTCTCCACCAGATCACAACAACACAAAACCGTATGTGGGTTATTCGATACAGAAGAACAGGCTTAGGGTTCTTCAATCGTCTATAGCGAAGAGAGAGAGAGAGAGAGAGAGAGAGAGAGAGAGAGAGAGAGAGAGATGGGTGTTGGTGGATGTGAATGTGAACGGGGGAATATAGAGTTATTTGGGGATATAGTGTTTAGATGGGTATTTTTTTTAAAGAATTATAGGCGGGTGTTCAAATTATATTTTTCAAGAATGGGCGGGTGTTAAAAAAAAATTTGGTTAAGTGTTTGCAACTAGTTACTTTACCGCCTCAAATTCCATCTAAATATTATAGGCGCATTTTCAATTTTTTTTAAATGACATTTTAACATTGTCTACAAAATATGACCGATGTATCTAGTCTTAGTAACATCGAAAATTTTCAAATAGATGTTATAGTTATTTTTAAAATCATGCATTTTTCTGACAGATGTCAAAAGTCCAATGTCTATGAACATAATTCTAGTAGTGAAAAAATCCTCTTTCTTGATAGAAAGATAATAATTGCCCTTTGAAAATTAGGTTCACTGGAGTTTTAAAAAAAATTCGGTAACGATAATAGCTACCCTTTCGAAATTTGGGTTCAATTGAGTTAAAAAAAACATTGTCATAATGAAGTTTGTAAGGTCTGGACTAGTGGCGGATCTACGAGAGGCTCGGGGGTGGCTGAAGCTCTTCGTAGCTTGAAAGAAAAGTGTAAGAAAAAGAAAATTATGGATATTTTGGTAATTATTATTAATTTTAGAGATAAAAAAATGTAAAAAGAATAATGAATCGTAAAGATAGCTTAGATTAGGTGGAAAAGAGATCGAGGTATTTATTACCTTAAGGTCGTGATTTCAAACCCTTATTTTTTTTGTAATTTTTATTTCTATCTGTTTTCTTCTACTAAAAATGTATAATTAAATAAAAAATTTAAGGTTTTCTGCAATATATTTAAACAAAAAAAACTTTTCTATATATACATATTTAAAAAAATTCTCATTTATTTAATAATTTTTGTTTTTTTAATTTTTTTCTAATAAAAATTATTATTTAAATAATAATTTAAGGTTTTTTCTAATATGGTTAAAAAAATTATTTTTCACATATTTACGTAAAAAAACGTTTTTTCCAAAAATATTTTTAGCCCCTTCTTAAAAAAATATTCTAGATCCGCCTGACCATCAATTCTCAATTTAGCCCCTTCTTACTCCCATGGGGTCCTTAACAGTAGCCCAAATAGCAAAAATGGCAAATTTAGAGAATAAAAAAAGAAAATTTTAGAATTTAATTATAAATTTTGGAAACAAAGAGCTCGAATTAAGCATATACATCTAGCAGATAAAAATACGAAATATTTCCAAATAAATGAAAAAATATGAAATTTCAAAAGAAATACGATTTCATTCACCACAAATCAAGGACATATATTAACAAACAAACATGAAATAATAGAACAAATTACTAAAGAAATGTCCGAAAGATTTATTGGTCTCAATCAAAGAAGAATTACCAAAGAGGACATAATAAATAGCCAACCCCAGATAACTCACGAAGAAAACTTACAGTTAATAAAGAACCCTACAAACACAGAAATTAAGCAAACACTGAGCAATATGGCAGAAGACAAATCCCCTGGGCCAGAAGGATTCCCTCCGGAATTCTACCTTAAGTATTGGCACATCGTGGGTCCATCTTTCTGCAAAACAATTAAAGCGTTCTTTAACTCCGAAAATATTCTAAAGCATATCAACCAAACCTTTATAGCCCTTATTCCAAAAGTGGAAGATCCAAAAAATATTCATAATTATAGACCTATCAAGCTTTGTAACACAATTTATAAAGTAATAGCAAAAATCATAGCAAATAAATTAAAACCAATTCTCCCGAAACTAATTAGCCCCTTTCAAGGCGCTTTTGTTGAAGGAAGATCAATCCAAGACAACACATTAATAGCACATGAGGTATTTCATACATTTAAAAAACAAAAAGGAAAGAAAGAAGAAAAGGTGAAACAGAGTAAAGGAGGGATGAATCAGGACATGGATGGTGAAGGCCCCAAGAACAAATTTACATTACCCAGAGAAGAAGTTATGCAGGTTTCTCTGGCTCTCTTGGAGCAATGTTTGTGATTTGATTGAGCTCCCCATTCACTGGGCGGGTTGTAATGGCCCTCATGCAAATGGCTCCGGTAATTTACTCTTTGTTATTCTTTTGATTGGCAAACCCTTAGGGTGCACTCCCACCAACAGCCCTTGTTGTGTGGTGGTAGCCCGAACCAAAACTTACTACCAACAATTCATTCCAACAACTATCAATAACACTTATATTATACAAAGAGAATCAGTTCCTATAACTATTAAACGCCTGAATACAGAAAAGAGATCAAGCACCTGGATAGGGGATAACTGTATCAAAGAAAAATTTGTCACCAAAATGGAGACAGACATACCACTGATTCTACTCTCACAACTGCTCCTGATTAAGCTCTTAACTGGAGCTATTTCGACTAAAGAACATCAGCAACCAAGCCAACAGGAGGATCCAATGAAAATCAAGTCGGCTATAACAAAAAGCCTGACTATTGGGTATATGAACAAAGAAATCAATGATTAGAATCGGGTATTGGAATATTAGAGGTTCGAAGAAACTCCTGCTTTGGCAGGAAATTAAGCAAATCCGTTTAAAACATAAACTTGACATCCTTGCATTAACAGAAACAAAAAGTAGTTCTCCTCCCCTAGATTGGCAGCTACGTGAATCTGGATTCCAAAAACAAATCTTCATCCCCTCGGTTGGCACAAAAGGGGGAATTTGGATCCTCTTTAGAAATGCCAGTCTTATCAATAATGTTGCAGTTCTTGAGACTATAGAACGACTAGTTATGATCAAATTAATCATCGATAATCTCACACTAATGTTGGCAATGGTCTATGCCCCAACTAATGAGAATGACAAAAAACAGATTCTGGAGTGAATTCTATCCATTAGTGTACAAACATAATCTCCCAGTTTTAGTAATGGGGGATTTAAACGATATAGAGAATGACAATGAAAAGATGGGAGGGTGCTTGCCCATCAATGAGCAGATTTCGTCGACTTAGGGATGTAAAACAAGAACTTAACCTTCATACTTCCCCTTTCATTGGTTCACCATTCACTTGGAGGAAAAACAAAAGTAATGTTAACAACATATTTGAAAGACTAGATAGGGTCCTTGTCCACCAAGATATCCTCACCAAATTCAAAGACATAGTGACTCATCACCATCCGTTCACATCATCGGATCATTGCCTTATTACGACTAATATAGGTCTTGCCTCTTCCGAAAAGGGCTCCCCGTTTCGGTTTGAAATGACATGGACCGCAAACCCGGAATACAAAAACATAGTCTCGAAAGTTTGGAAGAATAAGATTGAAGGCTCCTTTGGCTTCAAACTTGTCTAGAAACAAAAATTACTAAAAAAGAACACCAAACTTTGGTGCAAAACTCATAAGAATAACTTAGATAGGCAACTATATATAGTGGATCAACAGATTAAAATCTTACAAGAATCACTTCCATGGGGCACCCTATCGACTACTGATGTGGAGAGACTCCAAAGACTAGAAAACAAACGAGTTCACATCCTGAACTACAACTACAAGTTTTGGAAACAAAGAGCTAGGTCTAGACATATGCAGCTGGATAGAAATACCAAATATTACCAAGCAACGGCAAAAATAAGGAACAATAGGAATGCTACTGTAACCTTCGTATCCAAGGAAGGCTCTCTTATAACAGATAAAACGAAAATTAGGGAACAAATTTCGATTGAGATGGCTGAGAGATTTATGTCCCCTGATAGGATATTAATTGACCCTAATGACCTTCATTGCATAAATCAGGAAATCTCCCATGAACAAAATGAGCATCTCACCAAGCAGCCAACAAATACAAAAATTAAAAACACGGTTTTAGGAATGGCAGAAGACAAATCTCCAGGGCCTGATGGTTTTCCCCCTGAATTTTACTCTAAGTACTGGGATATCGTGGGAGATTCGGTCTGCAAAGCAATCAAAGCTTTTTTTCATTCAGGTACTTTCCTCTCGGAAATAAACCAAACATTTATAGGTCTTGTTCCAAAAGTAGATAATCCATCTAACTTCAACCATTTCAGACCAATCAGTCTTTGCAACACCATCTATAAGATCATGGCCAAGCTTTTATCTAACAGACTTAAGCCTATTCTTCCCAAAATTATCAATCCCTTTCAGGGGGCCTTCGTAGAAGGAAGATCAATTCAAGATAACACCCTTATTGCCCATGAAATCTTTCACTCCTTCCATAGACGGAGGGGTAGAAAGGGATGGATGACTCTAAAATTGGATATGGAAAAGGCCTATGACAAAATCAGTTGGAGTTTCATTGAGGCAACACTAAAAAAAATTGGTTTCCATCCCCAATGGATCCAATGGGTGATGAAGTGTCTTACCACTTCCACTCTTTCGGTTCTAGTCAACAATGCCCCGGGAAAACCATTCAAACCCGAAAGGGGCATCAGACAAGGTGATCCATTAGCACCATACATATTTGTTATCATAATGGAAAGCCTAGCCAGGGAACTGCAACAGAAAGCTTTGCAAGAGGATGCACTGGTAGGTATAAAACTAACCCCTGAGGGACAACCGATCCCTTTTCTGACTTTTGTTGATGATACGCTTATCTTTGCAGAGGCGTCTCACAAGAGTCTTGATATGATTAAAAATATGATCAACAACTTTTCCAACAAATCTGGATTAACTATAAATTACCAAAAAAGTTCGATTCAGTTCTAAAAAAATGTAGAAGAAAATAAAGCTAGAAATCTGGCCCAACAAATGAACATTCCTATAGCAAGGGGAATGGAAAAATATCTGGGTATACCAATTATCAATGGCAGGGTGAAAAATTGCGTCTTTGATGAGGCTATTCAAAACCTTAAAAAGCAATTACCAAGATGGAAAGCATCCTCCCTATCCCAAGCAGGTAGGATGACCCTTATAAAAGCAAACCTAAGTTAAAAAACAAACTACCTTATGCAAAGTTTTCTTCTCCCAAAAGAGATCCTCAAGAAAATTGACCAAATAAACAAAAATTTCTTCTGGACCAAAACTCAAGCGGAAAGATATACCCCTTTAATTAGTTGGGAGAAAATTTGTACCCCCAAGACTGCTGGTGGTCTAGGTCTGAAGACTGCGGAAGATCGAAACGTATCTCTTCAAATGAAGCTACACTGGAAAATTTACACACAACCAGAAAATATTTGGGTAAAAATTATCAATGAAAAGTACCTTCAAAATAGACACATTTCTGACTTAAATATCCACAACACATCTTGGCAATTTGGTCGTCTCCTCCAACTTAGAAACAGATTCCAGGAGGGCCTCATTTGGATTATTGGTAATGGTCAAAAGATAAGTGTATGGACTGATCCTTGGCTAGGGGAGGGTGTCCTAGAAAATATTAGAAACAACCAAGACAAGGACATGACGGTATCCCAACTAATAACACAAGACAAGAAATGGAATATGGGTTTATTAAACCAACTATTTCCTCCTCAAATTAGCCATCAAATCTCACAGATCCTGATTTCGGATTGGGACACTCCCGACAAGCTCATTTGGAAGTACAATAAAGAAGGAGTCTTCTCCACAAAATATGCCATAAACCCGATTGTCTCACCAAACCAAAGGACCCTAGATAATTCTTGGATTTGGAAGCTTCGGCTACCACCAAGAACCCAAAACTTCATCTGGAAAATCACAATGGATGGTCTGGCAACAAAAGAAAGACTAAATAGATTCTTTAAGAGAGTCCCATCTAGATGTTGCCTCTGTGACTCTCATGATGAGGATAACGATCATTTACTTTTTAGTTGTCCCTTCACAAAATCTGTCATCAATAAATTCGAAAATCTAACGGGTAAGCACTTTCTTGGATTGAGAAATCTAGGAGGGGACTTACCAAACCTAGAAACTACCTACAGAAACAATATACATTTTCAGCACTTGTGCTTTATTTGGGAAACTATATGGGAAGCCAGGAATAATTGTATATTTAAAAATACGAATTTAGAAAACATAGAAGCTACAGTAGCTAAAGCAATTAAGAAAATCAAAGAATGGGATAAATCCCAACTACAAATAAAATCGGCGGCTAAGAACAAGCGAAGTAAGAATGGGAAATGAATCAAACCCCCGATAAATAGCTACAAATTTAATGTAGATGGATCCGTCAAACAATCTGGGGAATGCCATATTGGGGTGATTATTATTGATATTTGTCATGATACAGTTTCAAGGGGATCTGCCATCCTAACAGAATCTCTTGCTATTTGTAAAGGGTTAAATTTAGCTCGGTCTAGAGGCTTAAGGAATATTATTATTGAAGGTGATAATTTGGGAGTTATTAATGCAGTTCAAGGTCGACATACTCCTCAGTGGGAAATTGCCACAGTCATTGAGAAGATCAAGAGGCTGGAGAAGGAATTCACAACAGCTTGTTTTCAACATTGCTATCGAGAAGCTAACTGTGCAGCTGATTATATTGCTAGATGTAATGATGTTTGTAACATTTCGACCCTCCCTTTGAACATGGATCTTTGTAACATCATCCGAAAGGATGATCAAGGATGATCTCTCTGAGACATTCTATTGTTTGCCTACTGTATATATAAAAAAAAATAAAAAGGAAAGAAAGGTTGGATGGCTCTAAAACTAGATATGAAAAAAGCATATGATAAAATCAATTGGTCATTCATAGAAGCTACCCTTTCTAAAATGGGCTTTCATCCTACTTGGGTTAACTGGGTTATGAAATGCATTAGAACTACAACCTTCTCTATATTAGTTAACAACACAATCAGCAAACAGTTCAATCCAAATAGAGGTATAAGACAAGGAGACCCTTTAGCCCCCTATATCTTTGTAATTGTAATGGAAAGTCTGGCCAGGGAACTACATCAAGAAGCGCTAAAAGAAGATGCCCTCGTTGGTGTAAAACTAACAAAATATGGAATTCCTATACCTTTTCTAACCTTTGCAGATGACACTATAATATTTTCCAAAGCCTCCCAGATGAGCCTTCATACCATCCAAAATATGCTTAATAATTTCTCTAATGCCCCAAATATATACACTGCAAATCCTCATGTTAATTACGGCGTGCATGCATGTCGTAAGCAATGTGCAGGTTTGATAGGGCAGGGAGCGTCCCTACGTGCACGCATGTAATTTTTTTTTAAAAAAAAGTGCTTGCACGTCATTTTTTACGTGCACTGTTTCACATCATTTTTTACGTGCACTATTGCACGTCAAAACCGACGTGCAATAATACAGGTAAAAAACGACGTGCATTATTGCACATCAATAACGACGTGCAACCACGTTTTTTCAAAAACGAAAAACCATGGTTCGTCGTCTCCATTCCCAATTCCAGATCCAACCAGAGAGAGAGAGAGAGAGAGAGAGAGAGAGAGACGCCGATGCCGAGCTTTCGAGAGAGCCAGAATCGGAGAGAGAGAAAGAGATGGAGAGAGAGTCGGAGATCCATACGAAGGTGGTGGTGCCGACGGGGGAGGTGGAGTCCATGGAGATGGACACGAAGGAGGCGCATAGGATGGCGGTGGAGGGTGGTGGTGGTGGGGAGGCGGAGCAGAGGGTGGAGGGTGGTGGTGGTAGGTAGGGTGAGGTAATCCCGGCGGTGGCGGAGGAGGAGCAGAGGGTGGACGGTGGTGGTGGGGAGGCTGAGGCGGTGGCGGAGGAGGAGCCGCGGGTGGAGGGTGGTGATGGTGGGGCGGCTGAGGCGGTGGCGGCTGGAGATTTGCAGGCGGCAGAGGTGGTTGTGCCGGAGTCGGTGCTGGAGACGCAGACCATTTTACCGCCGCGGAAGTGGCGTTGCATGAAGGTTTCGCCTGTCCCAACCCCACCGGTAGGTTATTTGAATTATTTATTTTATTTTATAGTTTAGATTATAGTTGTTATGTTATATAGTTTTATAATATAGTTTATAATTTTGTAGTTTATAGTTTTTATGAGTTGTTATATGTTTATAATTTTATAGTTTATAATATATAGTTTTATAATATAGTTATATAGTTTAGATTATTGTTTTATAAATATTTTTTAATATAGTTTGTATAATATAGTTTAAATAAATTGAAATATTTTTTGTATGTTTATAGTTTCATATTTTTATAATATAGTTTTTATTATATGTTTATAGTATATAGTTTTCATAGTTTGTACAATATGTAAAAGACATTAAAAGGCATTAAAAGCCTTTAAAATGTATTAAAAGACATTCAAATACATTAAAAATACATTAAAAGATATTAAAAAACATTAAAATATATTAAAAGACATTAAAAGACATTGAAAAGTCATTAAAAGCCACCAGAAGGAATTAAAAGTCATTAAAAGCCATTAAATGCCATCAGAAGGCATTAAAAGTCATTAAAAGTCATTTAAACTCATTAAAAGCCATTAAAATCCATTGAAAGCCATTATAAGCAATTGAAATGCTATAAAGGACATTAAAAGTCATTAAAAGACATGAAAAGACATTAAAAGACATTAAAAATAATTAAAAGCCATTAAAAGACATTAAAATAAATTAAAAGATATTAAAATAAATTAAAAGCCATTAAAAGCCAATAAAAGACATTATAATACATTGAAAAGTCATTAAAAGACATTACAAGACATTAAAACCCAACGACATCTAATGAATTAACATAAGTAATACAAGAAGTAACATATTCTTAAACATTTCATAATAACAGGCGAGGAGTCTCTTGAGGGCTGATGGTACCCTACGACCGGTTAGGGTCGGAGACCGGGCAGCGGTCAGCCAGTGTGGAGTAGAGGGTGGGGGCACTACAAAAAATAAAGAAATTTGCTACGCTGTCTAGCTTCGGCAGGGGATTGCCGTAGCAATAGATATCTTTGTCCACCGATGGTAGCTTCGGCAAGAATTGTCGAAGCTATTGTGTCGATTTTGCCACCCCTGATAGTAACGGTATAAATTTGCCGTGGTTATTGACTCACCTTTTACTATACGGCCTGTGTCGCCAAAAAAAAAATGAGCCATACATTATCTCTCATTCATTCTTCACCTCTCAGCTACGCCGTACACCCAACCCTATCTCTCATTCGTTCTTCGCCTTCCCAAGTTCCCAACCTTATCTCTCAACTCATGGTGATGCTCGACCGTCTTCTGCTACCTTTGCCACTGGTAAGCTTCTTTCTCTCATTCCTCTTCTCCCAGTCTCGGATCTGCGATGAGACTGGCATTTTTGTGCTTCTCCCTTTCGATGATAAACTACCACATATAGGGGGCGGCACAATTCCTGTCCAGATCTACTGCTAGGAACCCGAAATCACAACTCTCTCTTCCTTTCTCGGTTTTGGTCAGTCTCTCTCCCTCTTTCCCCCTTTCAGATCCAGTCAATAGATTTGTGTCGCACCTTCTTGTTTGTCCGAACCAGTGATTCTTGTCGCCGATTTCAGCCCGATCTTTAATTGTTCAATATCAGGGTTTTTTGGCTAGGGTTTTCACTTGGCGCTTCTCCCATCTCTGATAGACATTAGGAATCAGACTTGCTTGTTCAATGTTATTGCCTTCTCGAACTATTGTAGCAAAATTTCAATGTTATTGACGTTTCAGGTTTTATCCCTTGCAAAGGTGTATTTACGAGTAGTTTGTGCCAACCTTTATCAGTATATTGTGTAATTATTTGGGGGTGTTTGTTTAGATTGCTCCTTTCTTTGCTACAAGCTCCATTCCAACATGTTGGTTTTACCTTAAGTATAGAGGTTTAATACAGATCTTTTTAGGATTAAATGGTTTTTGATCTCAAATGGCTCTCTGTACTCTTAGTCTATCTTCTCTCAGTCTTTCTTCTCTTTCTTCTCTCTCTAAGGAGTGACAATTAAGCTAATATATACATGCTTCAGTTCTCATGTTTGAGTTTTTACTAGAGCTTAAACAAGGCTGTCTCATGCTTTTTTAGTTTGATCATGGTTGAAATGAGTCTGTTGTTTTCTTTAACTTATTAATTTATAACATGCAGAATCGCTTGTTGTGCAATGAATTGGAGTGTACTTAAATTAAGCTAATATATAGATTGAAGGATATAAATCTTCCCTGTGGTTCCTCTAAGGAGTTAAATTAATTACAATTTAAATTTAAGTCATCTTGTTCTTTAATTGCACTTTAATTGTTGTTTTGTTGCCTGCTTGTGTATTTTTTTACTATCTTAATACTTGGTCAATGTTGTAGAATGGCCCGAGTGTTACCATTTATAAGAATAAACTGATAACCAAAACCTAAAAGATTTAGTTTTCTTGTTTAGTTATTCGAATAATGGAACATCTACTAGGATTCTTGTATGCATATTATCCTTTTGAAATCAATTCTGAAATGCAGTAATGCCCAGCTTCATGCTGCAGTGTCTGATGCTGGTGTTGCATCTACAGTGGCAACCATGCAGGTGAGGCTGGGGTTTCTCTGTGTCTGGAAAGGACCGAGAAATGGCCAGGACTGGTTGTGGCTCCTGCAGCCACACTGCTAGCACCTCTCTATTTGTCCTTTTTTTTTTTATATATATTCTAAAATTTTATCTCACTTTTTGCAAACTTTTTTCTTCTGAATTTCATATTGTAGCTACATTATTATTCCGATGTGACATGGTGCTGTTGCTTGGCCCTATTGGCCTTGAGCTTTTGCTGGTAAGTTGAAAATGTTGCTACCTTTTGAACGTAAAAGAATTTGAAAATGTTGATAGCTTTTTGTGTATAAATTTATAAACTTCTTGTTTTCTTGACTTCTTACGAGTCTACATGACAGAAATTTACAATTTAAATATGCATTAGATCCTTATATTTAGATGCATAGATCCCTATATCTAGATGCTTCTTTCTGAGCTTAAGTTCTATAGTTGGAACTGAAGTGGTAGCTGATAATTTCATCTTACAGTCAATGTTCCTTTTTACGTTCATTCTTTCACGAGTTATTGTGTTTCATTCTTTGACCTTTAGCAGTTCTTGGATTCATTAGCATAAATCCCTCATTGTTCTAACTTCTCTTTTTATATGTTGATCTGGCAGACTAGATCTGTTTCATTGATGAAAGCCATCAAATACAGCTTACCTACTGCTATATCAAATTCTTTGCAATTTTACTAAATTAAAGGATATTGCTACCTGAAAAAATCAGACTATGATTTATTTCTCCACCGCATTGCAGAGAGTTTAGTCAACTTACTATCTCGGGAGCTTTATGCTTTACTTCTCCATCACCTAACTTACATGCTTTCCTGATCAGTATGAGCGGTTTTAGTTGCTTTCTTAACTATGTGTCACTATGTACAAAAGTGTAGTGTAATGACTTTTATAGCAAAATGTACAAAAGTGTAGCAAAAACATATAATGTATTACAAGTCTAGCCAGCTTGGCAAGGAAGAAGGATCCATTATCCTCTACATACCGCTTTACTCATTACTTTGTCCATTATACAACAATTAGTCTCTTTGTTGTAAGCTATAATGATTTTTCATATATCTCCAAATATACTTTATGTTTAATGCATCAAAGGAGATTGTTATTTTGGCTTCTTGTATGGTGATTTACCTATTAAAGATAAACGATTAATAACTGAACCCTGCATCTACTTGAGAT
This sequence comes from Persicaria tinctoria, assembly GCA_037127255.1. Lineage (NCBI taxonomy): Eukaryota > Viridiplantae > Streptophyta > Magnoliopsida > Caryophyllales > Polygonaceae > Persicaria > Persicaria tinctoria. Next base: position 34,941,312 of record JBANSL010000020.1, read on the forward strand.
TATTGGATATCCTCATTTATGGTTTAGAGTTTTCTTCTAGTCATTGGCCATGACATGTTACCCCTTCACGGGTTGGGCTACTACTCGATAGGAGGATTTGGCCATATTTCCTTCCTGTGTTAACTTTTGTGATTCTACATTCCAACCTGTCACACAAGGTATGCACATTGTTAATATCTTTGAGTTGGTGTTCATAGGAGTTGTGTTTCATTATAGGTTTTGTCCCTATGTTCAATTTGTCAGCAGTTGTAAGCTGTTGCAGCAACAAGAATGTATATCTTGCTTTTTAGTTGAGATCCCCAGAAAATGTAATTGATATGTTTTGTTTACCGTTGATGATGGTAATATCTTATTGATTATAAATGTGTTGCCTTGTGTACATTATGCTGGCAGTTCTATATGTCAAATAATTGAGCATTAGATACTGGTTGTTGTGGTTCGCTAATGTTTTGGATAAATTTTGTCTTTGATTTACTAGTCTTGATTTGAATTGATAACCATGTATAAAACCTAAATGGAAAAATCACCTTGCATCCATAATATTAATGTTGGGAAATGTTTGATGCTTGCATATATAAACAATCTAATAATTTTCATCTTACCTTGAGTCTTTTTAATCACTAGTTCTGTGTAGCATTTTCATCTTGACCTTGAGTGAGTTATTAGGTTTCTGTTTCTAGTTTACTTTGCCGACTTTAATTTTTTTTTATTTCTACAGATATATTAACAAAAAGAAGAGCTATTGGTGGAGACTGCTCTATATTTATTTGTAAGGCTTACCATTGATCAGGTTCAAAAAATATTTTGGTGTTTTTTTATACACATTTTATTTTTGGTTAAAATGTAGCTTTGGACATTTTATTGTACATGTAAAATTTATAATTATATATATTTATTGTATATAAATTATGTAGTTTTGACATTTTATTATATATGTAAATTTTGTATAATTAATGAAGTATATATATATATATATATATATATATATATATATATATATATATATATATATATATATATATATATATATATATGTAAATTGTGTGTATTATTTTTTTTAAAAAAAAATATTGGACTTTTTAGCCCGGACATGAAGAATCCGGGCTAAAAAGCAGGGTTTTTTTTATATTTTCTACCCCACTTTAGCTACGACAGTTTGTCGTAGCAAATGTGGTGTGTTCTTTATTAGGGATTGCTTGCCGTAGCAGAGCCGTAGCTAACTTCTTTGCTACGGCTATTTGCCGAAGCTACAAAATTTTGCCACACCAAAATTCGCCACCCCTCCATTTGTCGTAGCTAAGCCGAAACTAAAAGCCTTTTGCCACCCCTTAAGTGCCTTTTGCCACGACTTTTTGCCGAAGCGAATTTCATTTTTTTTTGTAGTGGGGTGAGGCTACGGTACCTGCTGTTAGAGAGGCCTCGCCGACCCATACTATAGATGATCTGTTGTTGTCTGCAGAGGGCGCCCAGCAGACCATGCGGAGCCTCTAGTACGATGAGGATGACAGCTTCTGGCATGGTCTGCCTAATTTCCGCTCCTCCGGCGATCCGATGGATAGGCAGCAACTTTCGTTGCCGTCCGACGACGTACTCGGCAGGTGCGTCACTGAGATTGGTGGGGGTCGACGGGCCCATGGGGGTAGACCGGTTGCTCAGCTGCCCCCCACCATCCACGAGGCTTCTACGTCCGACGTCCACACGATTTCTACTTCCGCCACCCATGATGTTGAGGCTTCGACCTTTCGTACATCAGCGCCGATATCGTTGGCTTCTATGGATGACATCGTCCCTGATGTCGTAGAAGGGGTGGACGACGGGCAGGAGAGGCAGGGGGGCTATTGGGCCATAGGGGGGCAAGAGGGGGCAAAGGGGCAGGAGGTGCCGGCACCTATCCCTGCGCAGGCTGCTGGACCGGCTGCGTAGGTCGACCCATACTTGCCTCCGGGCGATCTGCTGCTGTCTTACAAGCACCATCGAGCCTACTGAGTTTGGAGGGATGCAACTGCGGATCTCCCACTGCTGGAGATCCACCATCGGGCGAGTCACCTGGCGGCGTTTGACCTGTACATCTTTGAGGGCCCGGGGACCTGGTGGCAGGATCTGATTCCCTCGGGCATCCCACTGCTGCGGGCCCTCCAATGGGAGGGTGTGGACGAGTTTCTAGTCACATCGTTCTTGGAGCATAGGCATCCGGAGACCAGCTCCTTCCATTTTGCATCGGGCATGATGACCATCACGCTGCACGACGTAGCCTGCCTGCTTGGGGTTTGTATTGAAGGTCTGCCATGTTTGTCACACCTACACGAGGCGGAGCAGATCCTCACGGTCGCCGAGTACTACCAGGTGACCCCACAGGACCTGAGCACATACAGATGAGCTGGCGGCCCCCCCGTTGGGGTGGTGACGGAACAGTGGATGGAGAGACACGTGCCGCTCATCGACCCCGCGCCCGTTGATGACCCCCAGACCGCAGATGATCCTGAGCAGCAGCATCTCCGCACGCATAGGGGAAGGGGGCAACTAGGAGATGACCCTGCCCAGCGTCGGTTTTTGCAACTTGGGTACCAATACACCGCTCTCGCGGCGACTCTGTTTGTGGACAAGTCGTAGAGCCGGGTCCCATGGAAGATGTTCGGCCTTGCTTGGGACATCCCTTGGACGACCAACATTGCATGGGGTGCAGGTGCCCTTGCCTGTCTCTACAGGGGCCTAGGCAAGGCTACCCGAGCAAGTGCGAAGGGTTTATATGGATGCACGCCGCAACTACAAGTACGAGACCGCTGAATTTGTTTTATAGTTTAGTAATATTTTATTCTCATTCTAACCAAATTGTGTTTTGTGTCAAGGCTTGGATATGGGTGTACTTCCCTCGCTTCCGTGGCGATCTGTCCAGCGATCCGGCTAGGAAGGAGAATCGACGCTGGTATGCGAAGTTCATCCCTCCGAAGGCGCTTACCCGCACGAATATTGCGTCCAAGTTGTTGCAGGTGAAGAAGATGCGGGACGAGGTCGACCGCCTTACCGTCGTCGATGTATGCCTATTTGGGCGTGATCTTGACTTCGACGACGAGTACCGTCAGTCCACCTAACAGGGCACGATCACATCCTGCGGGGAGAAGGAGCCATATATGCCCGATAGGTGTCTTCGGTAGTTTGGACAAGTCTAGGAGGTCCCGCAGGGACCCATCCCGCCGATGCACGTCACCCGCGCCGCCACCTTGCAGCCGAAGTACGTCGCCACATTTGCCGCCGAGCACGATAGGTGGCAGAGCCCGGACGACGGTCACTTCTACCAGCTGGGTGACCACATGCGGACTAGCGAGGGCTGCTAGGCCGGTGTCACTGCAGACTACATGGCCCGGTACGCATCTCAGAGCCGGTCGTACGTGCTGGCCACCACGCCACTGTTGTAGGAGAAAATCGAGAATGCAAATATAAAATACGACTAAAGCAAAGCAAACCAGATTCCGTCTCTTGTAAATAATGTTCAAGACTCCCTCCCGATGTAGAAAGAGAAAGTCAGGTTCGAATCCACGAGGAAGCGTGTCAGCGAATCTTAGGCAGCGGATGAATCTCATGAACAGAAGTCGACCACAGTGCCCGATCTCGACTAGGGTAAGTCGACAGAAGATCAGGCAAGTCGAACAAAGCAGCAGCAGCTCTCGGTGGTTACTCGATATCGAGTAAAACTCCTCGATATCGAGGAAGCCTCTTGTCGATCTCGGGTACAACGATCTTCGTCGATCGAATATCAGTACTCGATATCGACCAGATTTAGTCGATATCGAGGAAGAACAGAAAGTAACCGAAACAAAATAAAGAACAAAGCTTGTGGGATTCGAAATAAACTATGTATGAAAGACAACTTCCAAGATCGGGGTTTGCAACAACGATAACCAAACATGCATAAGGCAGGAATAAAACAGATAATCATGTAAATCGCATCGAAGGACCAAACTTTCGCCTTTTCCAACAATTAGACAACTCTTTCAAGAAACCCTAACTGTATCTACCGATTTTATGTTTACAATCCAATTTTTTAGCATTGACCTCCATTAGATGGGTAATAAACATATAAAAGGTAGTAGATGCTCAAAACATGATAAAAGTTGGATCTTTACCTCAAACCCGCAGGGCTATCGTCGGGCTCACCCCAACCCTAGAAGTAGGTGGACTATTCACGCCTCATCGCAATTGCAGACATTGATGTAAATGAAATAACTTGCAATAAACTATATTCAAAGTCTTTACAATCCCGGCACTCAAACTTTCGTAGAATGCCAAAACCCTAAAACCTTTGAACTCCTAAAACTCTATGTGTAATTGTATCTCTGAAATTGAATGAATAAAAACTCAGCCCCATGGGCTTTATTTATAGGGCTTAATCCTTGCTAATCAAGGAAAGCAATCTATATCTATATCTAATGATAAAACTTTAATAAGGATTAAACATTAATTCTTAAAAGAATATCTAAAATATCTCTTTATCTTCTTGGCATAGGTAGAAAATCTTTCCTCCATGGATAAATCCTTGATAGTCTTGAAAAAACTTCATAAAACTTGATAGAACTCGAACATCTCGCAACCCAACAGCCCAAGTCATGATCGGACAGGCCCAACAGCGTCTCGGCCCAGAAAAGTGTTACTCGATATCGAGTAATTTCCTCGATATCGAGGAGAGTTGTTGTCGACAGGGCTTCACTGGCTTGCTCGAGTAACTGGTTCTCGACTTGGCTCGGACAGGTGCGGCTGGTCTTGACGATATCGAGTAAAGTACTCGATATCGAGGAAATGTTGCCCGACATGTCTAGGTCTTCGGCTTCTCGATCAGGTGCTTCTCATCGACTCCGGGTATGACTTCAAGTTTTGTCGATATCGAGTAAAAGTACTCGATATCAAGTAAGGTTCCGGAGTCGGGTTGGCTTTGTCTTCACCTTCTCTATATGGCTTGTCCTCGATCAACCTTGGTTCACATTCTTTGTCGATATCGAGTAATTTACTCGATATCGAGTAATGTCCTGAATCGAGTTGCCTTCTTCTCTCAGTGTCTCGATCAGTGCCTCCTCGACCAGGCTCTGCTCGTACCTCTTTGGTCGATATCGAGGAAAAGTACCCGATATCGAGTAAGGCTCAGCCTCCGTCTTTTCTTCTTGGTTTTGTCCCGGAATGGCTCCAAATTCTCTAATATTAAACCAAAACATATGTAGACCTCTATTTCTGGTAAATAAGCATATATTACATAAATTCAACATATTCCCATCCCAAAATATGCAAAGTGTATAAAATAAGGAGCTGGAATGTGCATTTCAACATGGCTATTTTAGTGGACATCAAATCACCCCATACTTAAGCTTGCTTGTCCCCAAGCAATAACTTGGATGGTCATTCAGGGGAAAGATTTAAACTCTCAACGTCATAGATTCATTGCCATATAACCCTGCAATCAATTACCATCATTGAGAAGGTACTTGTGCCACAAATCCATGCATGTGCAAATAAAAGCAACATCCACTCACAAAAGGAGGGTAATGCAAAAACAATTCATATGTGACAAAGCATTAATAATCAAGAGGACTTTAATTAAGCTCAATAAGGAGTAGATTGGTAAAAGGCTAAAGGTGGGCTATATTTGGCAATGTGGTGCTAATGATCCAGGGAAATGGATTATTTCCAAACTTTCCTACCACATCCCTTCTTCATAAGATTCATCACCTTTCATAATGCTGTTTTTTTCAATAATAATGTTTTTACCTCTCTAACCTCAACACTGCCTTCTCGCGAGTCGCAAACATGGGTGTCATGAATGGCCCTAGATACTTAGTGCTTTGGACTCCTCATATTGTGTCCCATCCCGCGGAACTATTATCTCAACGCAGGTAGGGTCGATCTACCTTTATCTCCTGAGGTGACCGGATTTTCTTTCACTCATTTAATTTTCCATATATTTCAAACAATTTCCTACCAAACTCCAATAATGATAACAACACAACAATCATATAACAATCTCCATAATGTAACATCATTCTCAACATAATCCCCGGATAAGAAATAAGGTAAAGAATGGAAAATATTTGGAACATGTGGAGCAAAATATGAGAAAAGGCATAATATGGCTTTTGTGTAATGCATAAGCATAGGTAAGGCTAGGATATAACAATGAGCATCATATGGAAATATAAAATCCTCCATCCTCTTATCATGCAATATGTCAAAAGCAATATCAAATTTTACCTCTTTTCATGGTTTTCAATAAAATATGCACTTCATTGTGACTTTCATTTACTAGGCAATTTCATGTTATATCTCTAATGAATCCAATTTTGCATCGTCGAGTTCGATAAAGCTTCCATGACACTTTTTCTTTGAATAATTTACAAGCAATGAGAGATGTCTTATGGAATTTTGAGTTTTTGCTTTATGCATAAAAATTTAAAATTTTAAAATTTTACTCAACATTTCACCATGTAAAACCAAAATAAAAGAATAACCATATAATAATGATAATGAGCTCTTCCCCCACCCCTTAAAATATGCAGTGTCCCCACTATATAAAATCAAGAGTAAATGAAGGAACTCACCGAATAATGCGTCGAGGAAGGCAATTCAGGGCATGTCGAGTAAACTGGATTGGTCGATATCGAGTACTGTACTCGATATCGAGTAATCTGTCAGCGTCTAGTGGAATGCTGAAGTCGAGGAGCCTTCTGAATTGGTCGATATCGAGTTGGCCTACTCGATATCGAGTAACTGTGGGCTGCTCCTCTTGGTCGTTCTCGACTGGCCTAGTCAATTTCGACTGTTTTTCAGGAACTTCTTATTCCATCTTTTGCGGTCCTTTTATGCTTGCGGACATAAAAGTGTTAGATTGCACACAAAGACAAGACTTTCCACATGCAGTATTCTAAACTAAAAAACCAAAAACAAAAACCAAAATCAAAAGTTCCAAAGTCCCAAAATTCAAAAAGTTTTATATACATGCTCTAAATTTTAGAGTCGCTAGGCCGACTTCTTCGTTTGTGCACAAGGACCGTTAATGTGGGGCCTGCTTGTGCTTGGCCCTTCTCCTGGATCATCTAGGTCCTAATTGTAGCATGCAAGCTCAGCTGACAGGTGGTTGCTTGCATAATCTTCCTTTTCTTCCTTCTTTTTCTTTCCAGCTCTCAGTTTCCGCAGATTCTCTCGCCACGGGCCCTTACCTCCCCTTAAATTATTTATAAATTTCTTAATGGACTGAGGAGGAGTAGAACTCATACCTGAACTTACCTTTTCGGGTCCAAAATAGAAATCTTCGGGCTTAGGGTTAGTTGACATCGAGCAAGACTGGTGAATATCGAGTACAGGGACCCCATACTTAGGCTCTTGTCAAGTCTGGTGCTCAGCAGGGGAAGTCGATGTCGAAGAAGACTGGTCGACATCGAGTAAAAGCTTGGTCGATATCAAGGAGGGTTTGTCGATATCGAGTAGAGTTCTGGTACCTTCCTCCGTTGTTTGCTTGATCCCGTGGTTGCTGATGCTTTTCACCTGCTTTTCACCTCTAGCCATGAAATTTCCTCTTTTTCAGGGCCAAAAGAGAAATCTAAGACCTCATCCCCTATTGTGAAGGTGAGCAATCGTTGTTTGATACTAATCTTGGCATCTGCAGTAGCTAGAAATGGTCTACCAAGAATAATAGGGCTAGTAGGATCTTCAACACAATCTATAATAAGGAAATCAGCTGGAATAAAGAATTTACCAATCTGAACAGGGTTCTATGGACCCTATCTTTACATTCCGCCAGATTGATAAGGGCATGATGATCACACTTGCTCCTAAATCACACAAGGACTCATATTTATATTGTCCAAATCCCACAGTAATAGAAAACTTACCAGGGTCAGGTCTCTTATCAGGGAAGTGGAGCACTTTGCATTCGCTGACGATCTTTGAGATGGATCGCTTGTTGCTCAGGATTTCCTTCAGGAATTTGACATATGCAGGCATCTCTTGTAGAGCTTCTGTAAAAGGAATAGAGACATTCAGTTCTCGAAGCATATTAACAAAACGTTTAAACTTACCTGAAGTGGGATCTTTTAGCGCTTTGGAAGGGAAAGGCAGTGTCTTTTTCTGCCTTGGAGCCAGAACCGATGTCGGAGGTGTTGCAGAGTCGTCGACATCGACCAATTTCTCCTAGACATCGACTAGGGGTTGCTCGATATCGACAAGAGTTGTCGATCTCGAGTTGCTGGGATGTGCAGATGAGTCCGAGCTTGGATTCTCCTCTGTGTCGAGTTGGTTCTTGTCGATATCGACCAAGGTTTGGTCGACATCGAGTTGCTGCTGCTCATTGTCGAGTTACTGCTCTGCTTTGTCTTGGTGCTTTCCGACCTCTGGCTCGTGTAATTGGTGCCCGCTCCTGAGCTTTATAGCTGCGACATGTCCGGTCTTCCCCTTAGGATTTGGTTCTGTTTGCCCAGGGAGTTGCCCGGTTAGTCGTGGAATTTGGGCCGCGAATTGACCCATTTGAGTCTCAATGTTCTTCTTCCAGATGTCTAGCTCTCCAAATTTTGCATTGATGTTCTAGAACTGATTGTTGATGGTGCCTTGATTCCGGCGCATCTCATCAAGGAGGAGCTGTAAATCATCCTTCTTTTGATCCCTTTCTGGATGTCCTGGAGCTTTGTGTGGCGAGGGGTTCCTAGGAGCACCTTGGTTCCATTGTGGTTGATAGAACCTTTGATCCCCCATACAGCGATTGGGACCTCCTACGTAAGCTACCTCTTTGTGTGTCTCTGCCATTCTGACTTGCTCTGTGTCTGGGCACTCAGTAGTGGTGTGCTGCTGTGATCCGCATTCGATGCAAGGCTGGTTGACAGAGAGATACTTGACTTGCTTGAGGAGCTTGCGGTTCTGGTCTCTGTAGTACTGCTCCCTCACATCTGGGTCAATCTCCTTGGAAGGCTCATAGAGGGGCATGGATGGGGCTGGCCTGACATATGCATCTTCATCATAGTTTGTTGAAGCCCCATACTTGTTGTCGTAGTTGGTGAGCTTGTCTAGTACACCCCATGCGTCCACTGGTGGCATCGTCAGATACTCATATCGAGTATACTGATTGATCCTGTCCTTAGTGACTTGGTCAAGAGAATTGAAGAAGATCTCTTGAATGACGTGGGGTGGCTGTCCATGAGTAGGGCAAGATTGCAGCAGTTCCTTATATCGTTCCCATGGTTTTGCCAGCGGCTCCCCAGACTTCTGTTTGAAAGCTGTGATCTTCTGGCGGAGGAGTGCTGTCTTGGAAGGAGGAAAGAATTTGTTGAGAAATTCATGCTCTACTTGAGCCCATGTCGTGAGGGATCGTGGTTTCATCCCTTCAATCCACTTTAATGCAGGAACAGCGAGAGACCATCGGAAGGCCTTCATCTTGACATATTCCAGAGTAGTACCTTCAGCAAGAGTACGACACATGTCAGAAAAATTGGTAATATGCTCAAGAGGGCATTCATTAAATCTTCCATGAAAAGCATTATTTTTAAGTTCAATAAGGAAGTGAGTGAGAATTTCAAAAGTATTCTCAGGGATTAGAATAGCCGATTCAGGCACGACGAGAGTCGGGTGCATGTAATCCTCTGCAGTGGTAGGATATTGGGCAAGCTCAACTTCTACTTGCCTCGCACGCTGAGCTTGCTGTTCCCTGGCTGCTCTCTCAGTGGCGAGAGCAGTATCTTTGGTGGCTAGTACCCTCCGAAGCCTCTCAATTAGATGTTCTTGTGTTTCTGCGGCCGGCATGGCTCTTTTTAGTTTAGCATGTACGTGTAGAAGGCGTTCCGGTTCGTCTAAGACGTCAAACTCAGGTGGTTGACCAGAACGGCGCATACACCTGCGAAGTATCTCAAGGCAAACGTGAGATTTAACTACCAAAGGCGCGAATGATAGCTTCCCCGGCAACGACGCCAATTTGTTGTAGGAGGAAATCGAGAAGGCAAATACAAAATATGACTAAAGCAAAGCAAACCAGATTCCATCCCTCCTTGCAAATAATGTTCAAGACTCCCTCCCGATGAAGCAGGGAAAGTCAGGTTCGAATCCACGAGGAAGCGTATCAGCGGATCCTAGGCAGCGGATGAATCTCACGAACAGAAGTCAACCACAGTGCTCGATCTCGACTAGGGTAAGTCGACAGAAGATCAGGCAAGTCGAACAAAGCAGCAGCAGCTCTCGGTGGTTACTCGATATCGAGTAAAACTCCTCGATATCGAGGAAGCCTCTTGTCGATCTCGGGTACCTACACAGGAGAAGCTACAACGATCTTCGTCGATCGAATATCAGTACTCGATATCGACTAGATTTAGTCGATATTGAGGAAGAACAGAAAGTAACCGAAACAAAATAAAGAACAATGCTTGTGGGATTCGAAATAAATTATGTATGAAAGATAACTTTCAAGATTGGGGTTTGCAACAACGATAACCAAACATGCATAAGGCAGGAATAAAACAGATAATCATGTAAATCGCATCGAAGGACCAAGCTTTCGCCTTTTCCAACAATTAGACAACTCTTTCAAGAAACCCTAATTGTATCTACCGATTTTATGTTTACAATCCAAGTTGTTAGCATGGACCTCCATTATATGGGTAATAAACATATAAAAGTTAGTAGATGCTCAAAACATGATAAAAGTCGGATCTTTACCTCAAACACGCAGGGCTATCATCGGGCTCACCCCAATGTTGTGAGCCTAATTTGCCATGTTTTACACTTAATTTTATATCGATTTCTGCATACATTTCATGCATTTTGGTTAGAATAATAAATAAATTGTGTAGTTTATGTTTATTTGCAATATATGGAGGTCTACACAAGTTTTTGTTATATTTCGCAGAAATCGGACGCACTTTGGAGCTTAAAGGAAACTCAAGGAGAGGCTAAGAATGGTGCAGCTGGAGAAAAGACAATTTTCACCGTTCTTCGTTTAGAATCAAGCTTTGATGTCTTCATGAGAGTTGTAGCCCTCGGAAAAAGCTTTCCAACGCATGGTCATATACGTCAATCCGACGAACGAGGACTCGGGATAGTGTGTTTCAAGAACAGAGCAGAAAGCTAAGAGAACTTTACTCGATCTCGAGTACACTACCTCGATCTCGACAAAGGCTGTCCGAGCACACCTGGTCAAGCAGAGCTGATCGAGGACACTGAATCAGAGACAACCCGATCCCTGAACCCTACTCGATCTCGAGGAGGCCTTGTCGAGATCGACTACACCTCAGTGCCATGTCCGGAGTCGACGAGCTGTGCCAAGTCGAGAAGCCGAGGACGGAGAAGCCGAGCCAACTTTACTCGATCTCGAGTACAGCTAGTCGAGATCGAGGATCCAAGGAGCACCAGTCCGAGCCTTGTCGAGCAGAGCTACCCGAGCCAGCCAGCCCAAGTCGACGCCAGTCCTACTCGAGATCGACTAGTCCTAGTCGAGATCGACGAGCGCCGTGTCCGAAGCCGCATTATGCGGTTTGCTGTCCGACGCGGTTTGGCTTTCCTTGGGGCCGAAGGAGTCCGAGATATCCGAGATCTATCAACATCTATCCACACCTATCAACACATGGAATATTTTGCTCTTTAAGTAGAATTTCCCTTTTTTGATTTAATTCCTAAATTACTTTTATTTATCTTTTAAGCCTTTAGATATAGTGTTAGATATAGATAGATATTTCTATCCTTGAATATAAAGGTTTAGAAGCCTATAAATAAAGCCCATGGGGCTGATTTCTAGTCATTCAATTGAAGTTAGAGAAGTAGTTTACAGAGACGTTTAGGAGTTCGAAGGTTTTAGGGTTTTGGCGTTCAACAAGAGTTGGATTGCCGGGATTGTAAAGTCTTTTGAATTTAGTTTAATGCAAGTTTCTTTTCATCAATCAATGTCTGAGGTTGCCATGAAGCGCGAGTAGTCCACCCACTTCTGGGGTTGGGGCGAGCCCGACGATAGGCCTGCGTGTTTGAGGTAAAGATCCAACTTTTACCATGTTTTGAGCATCTACTACTTGTTATGTGTTTATTACCCATCTAATGGAGGTCCATGCTAACAACTTGGATTGTAAACATAAAATCGGCAGAGACAATTAGGGTTTCTTGAAAGAGTTGTCTAATTGTTGGAAAAGGCGAAAGCTTAGTCCTTTGATGCGATTCACATGATTATATGTTTATTTCTGCCTTCAAACAAAAGCCCGGGGAACCGCTGGCAAAGGCATGGGAACGCTACAAAGAACTGTTGAGATCTTGCCCTACTCATGGACAGCCACCCTACGTCATTCAGTAGATCTTCTTCAACTCTCTTGATCAAGTCACTAAGGATAGGATCAATCAGTACACTCGCTATGAGTTTCTGACGATGCCACCAATCGACGCCTGGGGTGTGCTAGACAAGCTCACCAATTATGACAACAAATATGGGTCTACTGCAAACTATGAGGATAACTCTTATGCCAGGCCAGCACCATCTATGCCACTCTATGAGCCAGCAAAGGAAATTGACCCAGATGTCAGGGAGCAGTTCTATAGAGACCAGAATCGCAAGCTCCTCAAGCAAGTCAAATATCTGTCTGTCAATCAGCCTTGCATCGAATGCGGATCACATCGGCATACCACTACTGAGTGCTCACACACAGAGCAAGTCAGAATGGCAGAGACACATGAAGAGGCAGCCTGCGCTGGGGGTCCCAATCGCTATATGGGAGATCAAAGGTTCTATCAACCACAGTGGAACCAAGGTCCTCCTAGGAACCCCCCACCCTACAGAGCTCCAGGACATCCAGAAAGGGATCAAAAGAAGGATGATCTGCAATTGATCCTTGAGGAGATGCGTCGCAATCAGGGCACCATCAACAACCAGTTCCAGAACATCACTACAAAATTTAGAGAACTAGACATCTGGAAAAGGGGAATAGAGACCCAGATGGGTCAAATCGTTGCACAGATCCTACGACCATCCGGACAGCTCCTTGGGCAAACAGAACCAAAACCTAAGGGGAAAACTGGACACGTCGCAGCTATCAAACTCAGAAGTGGGCATCAATTACACGAGCCAGAGGTCGAGAAACAGCAAGGCAAGGCAGAGCAGCAACTCGAGACAGAGCAAAATCTACTCGATCTCGAGGAGAGTGTACTCGATCTCGACAAGTCACTGCTCGACACAGACCAGAAGCTGAGCTCGGACTCCACTACGCAGCCCAGCAAGCCGAAGTCGACCACTCCACTCGATCTCGAGGACCCCCTAATCGAGATCGAGGAACAGCAAGCCGAGGTCGACGACTCTACAACGCCTCCGACAGCTGATCTGGCTCCGAAGCAGAAAAAGCCACTGCATTTTCCTTCTAAAACACAGAAAGATCCCATTGCAGGTAGGTTTACCAGATTTGTTAATATGCTGCAAGAACTGAATGTTTCTATTCCTTTTACAGAACCCCTGCAAGAGATGTCTGGATATGTCAAATTTCTAAAGGAAATCCTGAGCAAGAAGCGATCCATTTCAGAGATCGCAGGCGAGTGCAAAGTACTCTACTTCCCTGAAAAGAGACCTGACCCTGGTAAGTTTTCTGTTACTGTGGGTTTCGGACAATATAAATATGAGTCTCTGTGATTTAGGAGAAAGTGTGAGCATCATGCCTCTATCAATCTGGCGGAAGGTAAAAATAGGATGCATAGAGCCCGTGGATGTCAAGCTATACATGGCAAACAATACAGTAGTCATCCCAACAGGTATAGTTGAGAATGTCCCCGTCCAGGTTGGTAAATTCTCTGTTTCAGCAGATTTCCTTATTATAGACTGTGCTGAAGGTCCTACTAGCCCTATTATTTTTGGTAGACCATTTTTAGCAACTACAGATGCCAGAATTAGTGTTAAGAATCGCTCGCTCACCTTCACCATAGGCGATGAGGTTTTAGATTTCTCTTTTGGCCCTGCAAAAAAGAGGAAATTTCATGGCTGGAGGTGAAAAGCATCAGCAACCACGGGACCAAGCAAACAACGGAGGAAAGCAAGATCATTGTACTCGAGGTCAACCAAGCCAACTCGATCTCGACTAAGCTTCTCCTCGATCTCGACAAGCCCTTGTCGATGTCGACAACCTCTGCTGAGCCACTGACTTTCCAAGAACTTAAGTATGGGGGCCCTGTACTCGAGGTCGACCAGCAGTACTCGACATCGACTAGCCCCAAACCCAAAGATTTCTGTTTTGGGTCCGAAAAGGTAAGTTCAGGTATGAATTCTACTCACCCTCAGTCCATAAAGAAAATTTTCAATAATTTAAGGAGAGGTAAGGCCCCGTGGAGAGAGAATATGCGGAAACTAAGAGCTGGACGGAAGAAGAAGAAAGAGAAAGGAGATGATGCAAGCAATCACCTGTCAGCTGAGCTTGCATACTACCATCAGGACCTAGATGATCCAGGAGAAGGGCCAAGCATGAGCGGGCCCCACAATAATGGTCCTTGAGGGCAAACGGAAAAGTCGGCCTAGCGACTCTAAAAACTAGAGCATGTATATAAACTTTATGAATTTTGGGACTTTTTGGTTTTTGGTTTTTGATTTTTTGTTTTATGTCTTTTTGAATACTTCATGTGGATAGTCTTGTTTTTGGTCGGCAAGCATATAAGGATCGCGAAAAATGGAATAAAGAAGTCCCTGAAAAACAGTCAGAATCGACGAAGGCCAAGTCGACGACGACAAGGAGGAGCAGCCCAGAAACTCGTCGATGTCGAGTAGGCCAACTCGATATCGACTAAGCCACCAGAAGCTCCTCGACTTCAGAAGCCACTGGACGCAGACGAAACTACACGAGATCGAGTACCTTGTACTCGAGATCGACGAGACACTTTCCTCGACCAACACTGATTCGCCCTCCTCGATATGTTATCCTGTGAGTTCTTTCCTTTACTCTTGTTGTTATTTTTATATAGTGGAGACACTGTAAATTTTAAGTATGGGGTGGGGGAAGGGCTTACTTTGTGCATATTTGATGATATTTGACATATATGTGCATTATTTCTTTGAATTGCTACATGGCTATTTTAGAATGCATTATTGATTTATGTGCTTATATGCATGTTTTCCGAAAAGTTCGAAAAAATGACCCCCATTGAAAATTTTGAAATAATGTCATGGAAGCTTATATTGAACTCGACGATGCAAAATTAGATTCATTAGAGATATAGCATGAAATGGCCTAGTAAAGGGAAGTCACAATGAAATGCAAATTTTATTGAAAACCATGAAAGGAGGTAAAATTTGAAGTTGCTTTTGACATGTTGCATGATAAGAGAATGGAGGACTTTATATTTCCATATAATGCTCACATTATTAATTCCTAGCCCTACCTATGCTTATGCATTTCACAAAAGCCATAATATGCCTTATTTCATATATTGCTCCACATGATCTAAATATTGTCATTCTTTACCCTATACAGGGATTATGTTGAGAATGATGTTACATTATGGAGATGTTATATGGTTGTTGTGTTATATGGAGTTTGGAAGGAAATTGTTTGAAATATATGGAAAATTTAATGAGTGAAAGAAAATCCAATCACCTCAGGAGATAAAGGTAGATTGACCCTGCTTACTGAGATAATAGTTCAGTGAGATGGGACACACAGGTGAGGAGTCCAAAGCACTAAGTATCCGGGGCCATTCATGACACCCATGTTTGCGACTCGCGAGAAGGCAGTGCTGAGGTCAGAGAGGTAAAAGCATTATTATTGATAAAAGCATTATGAAAGGTGATGAATCTTATGGAGAAGGAATGTGGAAATTCAGTTTGGAAATACTCCATTTCCCCGGATCATTAGCACCACATTGCCAAAAATTGCCCACCTTTAGCCTTTTACCAATCTACTCCTTATTTGAGCTTAAATTAAAGTCCTCTTGATTATTAATGCTTTGTCACGAATGAATGTTTTACATAACCCTCTTTTTGGGAGTAGATGTTGCTTTTATATATTTGCACATGCATGGATCTGTGACAGTAGTACCTTTTCGAAGATGGTAATTGATTGCAGGGTTATATAAGAATGAATCAAATATGTTGAGAGTTTTGATTTCTTCCCCTAAATGAAAATTAAAAGTATTGCTTGAGGACAAGCAAGCTTAAGTATGGGGTGTTTGTTGTGAGCCTAATTTGCCATGTTTTACACTTAATTTTATATCGATTTCTGCATACATTTCATGCATTTTGGTTAGAATAATACATAAATTGTGTAGTTTATGTTTATTTGCAATATATGGAGGTCTACACAAGTTTTTGTTATATTTCGCAAAAATCGGACGCACTTTGGAGCTTAAAGGAAACTCATGGAGAGGCTAAGAATGGTGCATCTGGAGAAAATGCCATTTTTCACAATTCTTCATTTTGAATCAAGCTTTAATGTCTTCATGAGAGTTGTAGCCCTCGGAAAGAGCTTTCCAACGCATGGTCATATGCGTCAATCAGACGAACGAGGACTCGGGAAAGTGCGTTTCACGAACAGAGTAGAAAGCTGAGAGAACTTTACTCGATCTCGAGTACACTTACTCGATCTCGACAAAGGCTGTCCGAGCACACCTGGTCGAGCAGAGCTGATCGAGGACACTGAGTTAGAGACAACTCGATCCCGGAACCCTACTCGATCTCGAGGAGGCCTTGTTGAGATCGACTAAACCTCAGTGCCATGTCCGGAGTCGACGAGCTGTGCCAAGTCGAAAAGCCGAGGACGGAGAAACCGAGCCAACTCTACTCGATCTCGAGTACAGGTAGTCGAGATCGAGGAGCCAAGGAGCACCAGTCCGAGCCTTGTCGAGCAGAGCTACCCGAGCCAGCCAGCCCAAGTCGACGCCAGTCCTACTCGAGATCGACTAGCCCTGGTCGAGATCGACGAGCGCCGTGTCCGAAGCCGCGTTACGCGGTTTGCTGTCCGACGCGGTTTGGCTTTCCTTGGGGTCGAAGGAGTCCGAGATATCCGAGATCTATCAACATCTATCCACACCTATCAACACATGGAAGATTTTGCTCTTTAGATAGAATTTCCCTTTTTTGATTTAATTCCTAAATTACTTTTATTTATCGTTTAAGCCTTTAGATATAGTTTTAGATATAGATAGATATTTCTATCCTTGAATAGCAAGGTTTAGAAGCCTATAAATAAAGCCCATGGGGCTGATTTCTAGTCATTCAATTGAAGTTAGAGAAGTAGTTCACAGAGACGTTTAGGAGTTCGAAGCTTGTAGGGTTTTGGCGTTCAACGAGAGTTGGATTGCCGGGATTGTAAAGTCTTTTGAATTTAGTTTAATGCAAGTTTCTTTTCATCAATCAATGTCTGAGGTTGCAATGAAGCGCGAGTAGTCCACCCACTTCTGGGGTTGGGGCGAGCCCGACGATAGCCCTGCGTGTTTGAGGTAAAGATCCAACTTTTACCATGTTTTGAGCATCTACTACTTGTTATGTGTTTATTACCCATCTAATGGAGGTCCATGCTAACAACTTGGATTGTAAACATAAAATCGGCAGAGACAATTAGGGTTTCTTGAAAGAGTTGTCTAATTGTTGGAAAAGGCGAAAGCTTAGTCCTTTGATGCGATTCACATGATTATATGTTTATTTCTGCCTTATGCATGTTTGGTTATCGTTGTTGCAAACCCAATCTTGGAAGTCTTTTTTATACAGTTTAGTTCGAAATCCCAAAGCAATTGCCTTTACTTTATTTTCTTTCGTTTTTATTCTCTGTCTTCCTCGAGATCGAATAGCACAACTCAATCTCGACTACTGATCTTCGACCCAAGTCGCTCTAGCTTCTGTGTGCGGGTACTCGACCAAGACAAGCCGACATCGACTAAAACCCAACTCGATCTCGAGTAAGGACTTGTCGAGATCGACCACCAACCCCTGTGCTTGCTGCTGCGCTGTGTTCGACTGTCCGATCTTCTGTCGAGTTGTTGTGCTCGAGATCTAGGACCACTGTTGTCGACTTCTGTGAGATTTCTCCGCTGCCTAGGATCCGCTGACACGCTTCCTCGTGGATCGATCCTGACTTCCCGCTGCTACATCAGGAGGAGGTCTTGTAATTATTTGCAAGGGACGAAATCTGGTTTGCCTTAGTTTATTTACATTCTATTTTGCATACTCGATTTCTTCCTACAACACCCAACCCTAGAAGTAGGTGGACTACTCACGCCTCATCGCAATTGCAGACATTGATGTAAAAGAAATAACTTGCAATAAACTATATTCAAAGTCTTTACAATCCCGACACTCAAACTTTCGCAGAATGCCAAAACCCTAAAACCTTTGAACTCCTAAAACTCTATGTGTAATTGTATCTCTGAAATTGAATGAATAAAAACTCAGCCCCATGGGCTTTATTTATAGGGCTTAATCCTTGCTAATCAAGGAAAGCAATTTATATCTATATCTAATGATAAAACTTAAATAAGGATAAAACATTAATTCTTACAGGAATATCTAAAATATCTCTTTATCTTCTTGGCATAGGTAGACAATCTTTCCTCCATGGATAAATCCTTGATAGTCTTGATAAAACTGGATAAAACTTGATAGAACTCGGACATCTCGTAACCCAACAGCCCAAGTCTTGATCGGACAGGCCCAACAGCGTCTCGGCCCAGAAAAGTGTTACTCGATATCGAGTAATTTCCTCGATATCGAGGAGAGTTGTTGTCGACTGGGCTTCACTGGCTTGCTCGAGTAACTGGCTCTTGATTGGGCTCGGACAGGTGCTGCTCGTCTTGACGATATCGAGTAAAGTACTCGATATCGAGGAAATGATGCCCGACATGTCTAGGTCTTCGGCTTCTCGATCCGGTGCTCCTCCTTGGCTCCGGGTATGACTTCAAGTTTTGTCGATATCGAGTAAAAGTACTCGATATCGAGTAAGGTTCCGGAGTCGGGTTGGCTTTGTCTTCAGCTTCTCGATATGGCTTGTCCTCGATCAGCATTGGTTCACATTCTTTGTCGATATCGAGTAATTTACTCGATATCGACTAATGTCCTGAATCGAGTTGCCTTCTTCTCTCAGTGTCTCGATCAGTGCCTCCTCGACCAGGCTTTGCTCGTACCTTTTTGGTCGATATCGAGGAAAAGTACCCGATAACGAGTAAGGCTCATCTTCCGTCTTTGCTTCTTGGTTTTATCCCGGAATGGTTCCAAATTTTGTAATATTAAACCAAAACTTATGTAGACCTCTATTTCTCGTAAATAAGAATATATTACATAAATTCAACATATTCCCATCCCGAAATATGCAAAGTGTATAAAATAAGGAGCTGAAATGTGCATTTCAACATGGCTATTTTAGTGGACATCAGCCACCCCATCCGGACCCTCCAGCGCCCGTCCCCCGATCGCCATGGATCCATGGGTGGACCTGTCTCAGCCTGCAGTTATCCCTCCGGCAATAGTGGCCCGGATGCACAACATACATGGCTATCTACGGGCCCTGGCCTCCCACCCTCAGATCGAGGAGTTGATGGACGAAGTGATTGATATACTTGATGATGTTGACGCATATGACAATGCGTTGGAAAGATCTTTTTGAGGGCTACAACTCTCATGAAGACATCACAGCTTGATTCAGAATGATAGATGGTAAAAAATCGCGTTTTCTCCAGCTGCACCATCTTTAGCTTCTTAATGACTTTCCTTTAAGCTCCAAAGTGCGTCCGATTTCTGCGAAATATAACAAAAACTTGTGTAGACCTCCATATATTGTAAATAAACATATACTACACATATTTTGTATTATTTTAACCCAAATGCATGAAATGCATGCAGAAATCGATATAAAAGTAGCTATAAAACATGGCGAGTTAGGCTCACAACACCGAATACAAACAATACTTTTCTAAGCTCAAAACAAAAATCAGTTCGGCTCGAACTTGCCTCGATAAAAAAGAAGCAGAGCATGAGCACTCAAATACGCGACTCGGCGTACAGTGCAAACTTGCTAAGGTGCGATGATCTGCATCCTTGGAAAGTTCCCTCATAAAAGAACTAGAACCTGTACCAGTTACATACCCACTTTCTTTTAGCCATATTAGGGCATTTTATGGGTAGAAAAAAGGGCAGGGATGCTAGGGTTTTTAATATAAAAAAATTTGAACAGTGGTCCATGGGATGCTAAAGGGATGGCTTGGAAGTATCAATACCACGGGTTGAAATGTGGGCCACACCGCTGGAGCAGGTCTGGCGCGCCTGAATTTTTACACAAAGGGGGGGGGGGGACACGTGTCGCTGTGTGATTGGCAAGCAGAAGGGGCGCCGCAGAGGTCGACACGTGGCAGCGTGCGAGTGGCGAGCAGAGGTGGCGCGGCAGAGCTTGACACGTAGCCTCTTGATGGACGGATGGATTTGTTCTTGGGGGGGGGGGGATATATTTTACACAATTAAATCATAATTTCGGGGGATAAAATGTTTAAAAAAATTACCACAATACTAGATTCATTTTTATCTACATGTAGACACCAATTTTAAATATGTTTGACTATATTTTTTTTAAAAATAATTTCTCTTTGTTGTAACGTTCTTTCGCTTATTTAATTAATGTCGTTTTTTGTTATGTATATAGTTCGCACTATGTCATTTATAAATAATATTAATTTAATATTAAAATTTTAATAATAACAAATGAATATAATAATATAATCGAGAATGGAAATAATTGTTGAAGAGGGTATACTTGTAAAATGAGTGGGTATGAAAAGAGGGGGTTTTGGGATACTAGGAATGCTATTGATAAAGTGAGAAAAATGAGAATGATGCTAGGATGATGTGGCAGAGAGAGAAGAATAAAATATTAGTATTTTTAGTATCCCCAGTATACATCGATAAACATGGCCTATATGTGGATGTTATGTAGCTAGCTAGGTATAGCTTCCGGGACACACAAAATACGTACGAGTATTATGAACATCAATGATAGATTACATAGGTCTCATTTTGTATAGTGGGCCCAAAGGCCCAATACCTTGTAACCTATATATTACCTCCGTCCAAAAATACACGGGCTTTACTATTCACACAGGCTTTCTTAAGGAGGTAAAAACTATATAAAATATTAACTTTTTTAATAATTTTTTTAATAATTACAAACTTATTATCAATAAGTTTGTAATTATTAAAAAAATTAATAAAGAAGTTAATATTTTATATAGTTTTAAAAAATGTGTATGAATAGTAAAAGCCCATGTATTTTTGGACGGAGGGAGTATATGATTGATCAATGAATGAAACCCTCGAGGAGGACTATACATCAATTCTATCATTCTACATGGTATCAGAGTCTTTTATTCCTCACGGAACCCTAATTTGATCCTCCCGCCCCACCCCTCCTCTTACCGTTGTCGGCGTCGTCCCCTCGCCGCCGAACTCTCTCTCTCTCTCTCTCTCTCTCTCTCTCTCTCTCTCTCTCTCTCTCTCTCTCTCTCTCTCTCCCCCCTCGCCTAATCGGCCCACCTCTCCCTGCCGCCAATCGGCCTGCCTCATCGGCCTCTCTCTTTCTCTCTCGCCTTTCTCTCTCTTCTCTCGGCACCATGGCCACCTACTCGCCCCTTGCCCTCTTCGCTCCCGAGTTCTCTCCGCTGACAGGCTTCATGCACAGCATAAGCGGCGGCTGCGACATATGCAGCGGCCGCAGCACCTGCAGCAGCCGCAGCTCTCGGCCACGCCCGCAGCCTATGTGGACTGGTGGCCCTCTATGGTCCCCGTTGTCTAGCTTCAACCCTCATTGGATGCAATCCGGTCTTCCTGCCCCTCGACATGCCGGTCCTCATGCCTATTTAACATCGTCTGATCGAGGCTATGTTCTGCCTAATGGGCATCACGTCTTCTCCTCTATGCAGCCGATATCTCCCGACTCTTCTTGGTACATGGACATTGGTGCCACCTCCCACATGACGAACTCATCAGGTAACCTCTCATTTATTTCCTTTAAAGGTCGTGCACACTCTATTATTGTCGGCAATGGTGGCCATCTTGCCACTTCGGGGATTGACCACGCCAAATTACAAACCCCAACCCACCCACTACACCTTAGCAATGTCCATATTGCCCAAAAGATTGTCAAAAACCTTATATCTGTCCGTCGGTTCACTACTGACAATAACGTTTATCTTGCATTTGATCCCTTTGATTTCTTTGTAAACGATTTTACTACGGGGGTTACTCGCATGAGAAGAGATTCTAGGATGAGGTTGGGTTTGAAATGTTGGCGAATAGACAGAGGATTCACTAATAATTTTTATTATGGTTTCAAAACTGTAAAGACCATATAATAAAGTGATTTCCTTAACTAAGTATGGTGCTTCTGTTTCTATTTTCCTTACAGGGGCCAAAATTAATAACAGGTCTGGATAAGTTGATGGTCTTTGCTTAATCGTAGACAAAATTCTATTTAGTCAACTTCCCTTTGTACGTGGCTTTGTGAACATTGTCAATAAAAAAGAAAGATTATGGAGGTTGAGATGCATCTAACTCTAGCAAGCTAAGGAGTCAAGCTTATCTATGGAATTTTGTAACTCTTATTGATTTTACTAGGGGTGGGCACAAATCCCGCAAATCCCGATCCCGGTCCTGTCCCGATCCCGTCCCGATCCCGGTGGGATTTAGGACAAAATAGCGAATTCCGTCCCGATCCCGTCCCGCAAAAATTATGCGGGACGAAACGCAGGACGATCCCGGTGGGATCCCGCAAATCCCGTCTCGTCCCGCATATAATAATAATAATAATAATAATAATTTTTATAATAATAATAATATTATAATATTATAGAATAATAATAATATATTATTAGTATTATTATTTTGAGCAAATATTATAATTATAATTATAATCATAATCTTCCATTTATAATAATAATAATAATATTTGTTTATAATAATAATATTATTATTATTTGAGAAAATATTATTTATAACTATAATAATAATTTTCAATTAATAATAATAATAATAATATTATTATTATTATATAATATTATAATATAATTTAATAATAATATTAATTTATAATAAAATTATTATTATTATTATATTATTATATCATATTATATTTTTTTCATGTAAAGTATAATTATTTTATAATAATAACAATAAAAATAAGTAATATTATTATTATTATTATTTTAATTATAACGTGGGATTATTATTATTATTATTATTATTATACCCATTTAGAGCTACAAGAGGCAAATAGCTAAATACAGTATTCTTCCCAACTATTAATCGATAATGAGACAATATCTGGTGAATCTCGTCTCAATTCCTTTTCGTCCTGATCTAATAAGATAATGTAGCCAAATATGTTGAACATTATAATTAATTATACAATCATTGTATGAATTAATAATAGTATTATAATATTCATATTAATAATATTATTATTACTATTATTATTATTGAATAATACAGTTGAGAAGAATACCGTATTCAACATATTATACAAAATAATGAATTATGAAAGCATTTTTCACTTTGCAAATTTATATAATATTTTATTATTTTTTATATGCGGGACGAGTCCCGTCCCGATCCCGTCCCGTCCAGACACCATCCCGTCCCGATCTCGTCCCGAAAAAAAAGTGTCAATCCCGTCCCGATCCCGTCCCGTAAAAATTTCGCGGGACGAGTCCCGTCCCGGCTCAATCCCGTCCCGTCCCGTGCCCACCCCTAGATTTTAGTTTAGGTGAAGCTAAATGCGAAAATAGACTTGATATGTTTGATAAATTAAAAGTTATTCTGGTTTAAGCAAAATAAGAAGATAAATAGTTATCCTAGTTGGCTTTTTTTAATTCTTATCTCATGACACTATAACATTAAAATTCAAAGCATTTGGAATTTACATTGTTTTAACTTACATATTTTTCTCCCCGTCGAGAAGATTATGAACATACCTGCTCACTAATGGATATTATCAGCAGAAGAGAAGAGGTAAGTCACTCCTAGTATAAACATGCAGGAAGTTGATAGTAGTTTGTTTGTCATGTTATCTTCATTAGATCTACGAGTAATTCACAATCACCTTTGTGTGTTTTTAGTCTCAGATTATTTTGTTTTCTTTTTCTTTTCTTTTTTTAGATATTGGAATGTTGATCACTATTGTGATCCATGAAGGAGAAAGCTTGTTTCACATTAAAATCAAGAGTACAAAAGAAGTTGCAAGTACCTAGTGTCCTGATGAGGAATTTGCAAAGGTATGCCTTGTTTAATTATGATAGGATTATTGTTATACAAAGACAAGTGCACGTGTGTTTATTGCGTAAGTTACGCTTCTCGTTTCCTTTTTCTCCAACTTAAACAAAACCGCTCCAACCTTGATAAAATTTATTCTAGTGTAGCTTGTTTATAGAGGTTAGAATTGAAGTGTATTAGTTAGAGATCAAAATTGTGTTCATGAACTCATTTTAGAATTACATTGTTTGCAATAATCTTTTATTTTTATTTGGAATTTATATTATTATCATGTTCCAAAAAAATGTAGTAGACTCGCATTTTTTAATTATAATATACAAAACCATCTGCAATCACTTATTTGGGCAGGTGCTCCTTAAAAGGGCTAGATATAACTATAATTAAGGTTAAAGATGAATTACTCCTATTTTGTTTCTTTCATAAAGTAAGTATATATGAATTGTCAGACATGTAATTAAGGTACTGATTCTGTTTGTTTGTTCTCCACACAGGTGCTAAGGGACTTTATATGTGAGGTCTTCCGAAGCTCCACCATCAAGCTAGTCAGAGTTGTGTCGGAATTCACCAATAGAAAACAACCCTTTGACATACACGTATGTGCACAATTCAGCCTTTTAACTATTACTAATTTTAATTCTTTATCCCTTTATTGTGATTATTCATAAATTTGGAATTCACATAGAAGTTACTTGAATTGTTTGCAATGTTTGTCAAAGGTTTCATACGTAAATTTCAGTGAAATAGTTATCTACTTCTCTTTTCGTTCTCTAAATCCATCAGCTGCCAGATATCAATTTTTTTGTCATTCTTACATGAACATGGGGCTTTCTAAACAGTTAAAACTCATCTTCTGTTCGATTTATATTATTTCAAATTGTATTGTGTGCTTCTTATTTTATCTTGTCTTGTACATTCAACTAAAAGGTTTAATGGCTTGTTTCTGGTAGGTTTTGTGGAGGGAGTCAGAACTCAGGAGATAGCCTATGCTAGTGCTGTTACGAAGATTTATGGTGCTTTGGTGGTGTTTGTTCTTGTGCTTCTTATGCAATGTAATATATTATTTTTGCTTATCCAGCATATTAATGTATTTTGATTACCAATATTTTTTTTTAAAACAATAAAATTCCATGGCGTTCAAATTAATTTTTTTTAATAATAAAAAAATCCATGGCGTTTTATAAACGCCATGGAATCTAGGTTTTACAAATATTGAATAGAAACTATGACGTTTAAAAAACGTCATGGATTTCTTTTTCTATGGCGTTTTCTAAAACGCCATAAAAAGTGACCAAAAGCATGGCGTCGGCTTCCACGGCGTTACAGCATGGCGTTTAAAAACGCCATCTTATGGTTTTTATGGCGTTTTTCAAACGCTGTAAAAAGGTATATTTGTACTAGTGTAAATTCATGGATTTATAACTCAAACACACATATCTATGTTGGGATCACCCTAACCCTAGAAGAAGGAAATTAGAAACAAACTATAATAAAAGAAATTAAGTTTAACATAAAATAAACTAAAACTTACAACCGTTCGTCTCCTTCTCTCCTCCTCTCTCTCTCTCCTCCTCCCTCTCTCCTCCTCCTTGCGCCCTAAGACGACTTGACTTGAATGAATGAAAATCAGCCCCCTAGGGCTTTATTTATAGGCTTCATTCCCTAGCTATTATAGGAAAGAAATTATATCTATATCTATATTTATCTATCTAATAACATTAAGAGAAAACATGGAAATAAATAATTATATCTAAAAGGAAATAAAGCTAAAGTGGATATATCTTTCTTCTCCTTGATAGAACTTGATATATCTTGATAGAATATCTCGAATCTTGGCTTGCAATTAACCTCTTAGGCTTGGATTTCTCCTCGTACTCGACTCAGACTTTCTGGAATTTTCTTCGACATCGAGTAAGTTCCTCGACGTCGAGTAAGGTCTTCACTTCTCGGATTGTACTCGATCTCGGATATCGTCTGGGCTCATCGAGTTTCCTCGACATCGACCAAATTTGGTCGATGTCGACTAAGTGTGGCTCCTTTAGTGGCTTCTGCTCAATCTCGTCCTCTGGAGCAGTTGTCGATGTCGACTAGTTTGGTCGACTTCGAGTAACTCTGTCGCATTTAGCAACCTGCTCCGTTCTTGAAACGCACTTTCCCGAGTCCTCGTTTGTCGGATTGACGCATATGAGCATGCGTTGGAAAGCTCTTTTTCGAGGGCTACAACTCTCATGAAGACATCAAAGCTTGATTCAAAATAGTCTTTTCTCCAGCTGCCTCATCCTTAGCTTCTTCATGGGTTTCCTTTAAGCTCCAAAGTGCGTCCGATTTTTGCGAAATATAACAAAAACTTGTGTAGACCTCCGTATATTGCAAATAAACATAAACTGCACAAATTATGTATTATTCTAGCCCAAATGTATGAAATGTATGGATAAAACGATATAAAAGTAACTATAAAACATGGAAAATTAGGCTCACATCAAACACCCCATACTTAAGCTTACTTGTCCTCAAGCAATAGTTTTAATTGTCATTCAGGGGAAGAAACAAAACTCTCAACATATTAGATTCAGTCTCATATGTCCCTGCAATTAATTACCATCCTCGAAAAGATACTAGTATCACAAATCCATGCATGTGCAAATAAAAAGCAACATATACTCACAAAAGGAGGGTTATGCAAAACATTCACAAGTGACAAAGCATTAATAATCAAGGGGACTTTAATTTAAGCTCAATAAGGAGTAGATTTGTAAAAGGCTAAAGGTGGGCAATTTTTTGCAATGTGGTGCTAATGATCCGGGGAAATGGAGT
Source organism: Persicaria tinctoria (assembly GCA_037127255.1). Taxonomy (NCBI): domain Eukaryota; kingdom Viridiplantae; phylum Streptophyta; class Magnoliopsida; order Caryophyllales; family Polygonaceae; genus Persicaria; species Persicaria tinctoria. Next base: position 34,968,325 of record JBANSL010000020.1, read on the forward strand.
ATTTCAAAAACTTTCTTTACCACATCCTTTCTTCATAAGATTCATCACCTTTCATAATGTTTTTATCAATAATAATGCTTTTATCTCTCTAACCTTAGCACTGCCTTCTCGCGAGTCGCAAACATGGGTGTCATGAATGGGCCCGGATACTTAGTGCTTTGGACTCCTCACATGTGTATCCCATCTCACTGAACTATTATCTCAGCGAGCAGGGTCGATCTACCTTTATCTCCTGAGGTGATCGGATTTTCTTTCACTCATTAAATTTTTCATAATTTTCAATTTCCTTCCAAACTCCATATAATGATGATAACAACACAACAACCATATAATAATCTCCATAATGTAACATCATTCTCAACATAATCCCCGGATAGGAAATAAGGTAAAGAATGGGCAGTATTTAGAACATGTGGAGCAATAATTGAAATAAGGCGTAATATGGCTTTGTGTAATACATAAGCATAGGTAAGGCTAGGATTATAAACAATATGAGCATTACATGGAATTATAAAGTCATCCATCCTCTTATCATGCAACATGTCAAAAGCAACTGCAAAATTTACCTCCTTTCATGGTTTTCAAGAAAATATGCATTTCATTGTGACTTCCCTTTACTAGGCAATTTCATGCTATATCTCTAATGAATCTAATTTTGCATCGTCGAGTTCAATATAACTTCCATGACATTAATTAATTAAAATTTTTCAATGGGGGTGATTTTTCAAACTTTGGAAAACATGCATGTAAGCACATAAATCAATAATGAATTTCAAAATAACCATGTATAAGAAATTCAAGAAATAAACTTCAAATATGCACGCAAAATGTCAAATATGGTCAAATATGCACAAAGTAAGCCCTTCCCCCACCCCATACTTAAACATTACAGTGTCCTCACTGTATAAAAAATAAGGGTAAAGAAAGAAACTCACTAGACAGATGTGCTGGACGTCGTAATCGAGTGCAAATGTTGATGTTGTCCTGGTCGACATCGACAACGGGCTGGTCGATTTCGAGAAGATTGGTCGATGTCTACCAAGGTTACTCGAGATCGAGTAACTTGTTGCCTCCAGGGTGGCCTTTTTTACCACAAGCTTCTTTCTGCTCGATATGCGTGGTCGATGTCGAGGAGTTCTACTCGACGTCGAGTAGATCTGCAACTTTTTCTTCCTTGCAAGATTCGTTAGAAAAGAAATACCCACAATAGAAAAACTTAAAAACAATGTCCTAAACCAAAAACAAAAGCAACAATGTCCAAATTATACAACACAATTTTTTACTTAAAAAAAAAAATTAAAAAAAAAAAATAAAATACCAAAATGCTCGATTTATTTTTCTATACATAAAGAAATCCATTTTGACTATATTTGACCATATTTAAAAAAAATATTTATCTTTAAATACAATTATGTATAATAATACCAAAAAATTATTTTTAATAATCCATCATTAGTAATAATTAAAAATTGAAGAATTTATTTATTTTTGAAATAAAATATTATTTAAATATAACATTATATAAAAAAAATTGTAACATTATATAAAAATGATTTTTAAAATGATTTATCCATTTATTCTAGTAATAATTATAACATTATATAAAAATTTGAGTTTATTTAGTTTATAAATACTATCAATTTATGAATAATATTTTTTTAATGGAAAATGAATATAATAAGTTAATCTAGTTTTGAGAAAGTTAGTCGAGAGGGGTATAATCATAAATTGATTTGGTAGGAAAACATGAAAACAATTATGAAACAGGGATATAATTGTAAATTTAATTGATTTGAAAAGATGGGTTTTGGGATGCTAGAGATGCTATTGATAAAATGACAAAAGAAAGAATGGGATGCTAAGATAATGTGGCGGAAAGAGAAGATTAAAAAAAAATAGTATTCATAACATACCTTGATAAACATGGCCTTATGAATTCAGAGATTAACTCAGTTTGCGATCGAAACAACAAAGAGTAAATTTAATTTGATGCCATGGATATCCGGAGTTGAATTGTTTTCTCTATAATATAATATGTTTATTCCACAAAAATTATATATTTATATTGTGTAGAAATAATTTTCCAGCTTGAATTCAATATATATCTTCCTTGTACGTATGATATGGTAAATTACGTTGTCCAAGGAAGCTAGCTAGTGGTATTCAAGTTACAAAATCAATGTCTGGAATACCTATATATTCCATGTAACGGCCCAGAATTATGATTTTCGGGTTACGTTTCAAGGGATGAAACCCCATGTTCAGATCTTGCAATCCAGGTAGAGGTCGAGGTTTCAAACTCATTTTAAGATTAGTAGAAAGACAGATTTCAAACCTTAAAAACTTCTGCATGCATTTCATGAGAGCCTAATTTGCTATGTTTTACAATATCATTTATATCGATTTCTGCATGCATTTCATGCATTTGGGTTAAAATAATATAAATTATGTGTAATATATGTTTATTTGCAATATATGGAGGTCTACATAAGTTTTTGTTATATTTCGCAGAAATCGGACGCACTTTGGTGAAGCTATAGAAAAGGCCATTTTTCGGTATTCATCATTCTGAATCAAGCTTTGATGACTTCATGAGAGTTATATCCCTCAAAAAGAGCTTTCCAACGCATGGTCATATGCGTCAATCTGACGAACGAGGACTCGGGAAAGTGCGTTTCAAGAATAGAGCAGAAAGCTGAGAGACTTAGTCTATATCGAGTTGTTTTACTCGATATCGAGTAACCCAGATCGAGTAAAGACCCCAGAAATCGACAAGAGAAGCCGGGAGCTGAAGATGTTACTCGATATCGACGACTTTAACTCGATATCGAGGACAGCCCTAGTTGATTTCCATGTCCGGAGCCGAGATCGAGAAGATGAGCACTGGGATGCCGAGCAAGACTTAGTCGATATCGAGGAAATTCCTCGATATCGAGGACCACCCAAGTCGACATATGTCCTGTTGGGCGATATGGAGCTGCTGAGCCCAAGACGAAGAAACTGCTAGTCGATATCGATGACACCTACTCGATATCAAGTTGACCTAGGCGGCGGATTCCGAGCTATCCGAATTTCTTGTTAAGTTTCTATCCCGAAGGCAATGGTGATGTTTTCAAGACGAAATTCTATCCACATCTATCAAGTGCTATCAAGTCAAGAGAGAAGATATTTTATCCACATTAGATATAGTCCTAGTTGATTTAATTATTTATTTCCATGTTTTATCTTTACATAAAAGATAGATAGAATTAGATATAGATATAGTTTTCTTTCCTAGAACAACTTGATATCGACTAAGTCTCTCAGCTTTCTGCTCTGTTCTTGAAACGCACTTTACTGAGTCCTCGTTCGTCGGATTGACGCATATGACCATGCGTTGGAAAGCTCTTTTCGAGGGCTACAACTCTCATGAAGACATCAAAGCTTGATTCAAAATAGTCTGTCCGATTGACGCATTCAGAATGATGAATACCAAAAAATGACCTTTTCTCCAGTTGCACCATCCTTAGCTTCTTCATGGGTTTCCTTTAAGCTCCAAAGTCTGTCCGATTTCTGGGAATATAACAAAAACTTGTGTATACCTCCATATATTGCAAATAAACATATATTGCACATATTTTATATTATTGTAACCCAAATGCATGAAATGCATGCAGAAATCGATATAAATGAGATTGTAAAACACGTCAAATTAGGCTCACATCAAACACCCCATACTTAAGCTTGCTTGTCCTCAAGCAATACTTTTAATTGTCATATAGGGGAAGAAATCAAAACTCTCAACATATTAGATTCATTATCATATATCCCTGCAATCAATTACCATCCTCGAAAAGGTACTAGTGTCACAAATCTATGCATGTGCAATTAAAAAGCAACATCTACTCACAAAAGGAGGGTTATGCAAAACAATTCATATGTGACAAAGCATTAATAATTAAGAGGACTTTAATTAAGCTCAATAAGGAGTAGATTGGTAAAAGGCTAAAGGTGGGCAATATTTGGCAATGTGGTGCTAATGATCCGGAGAAATGGATTATTTTCAAATCGAATTTCCACATTTCTTCTTCATAGGATTCATCACCTTTCATAATTCTTTTGTCAATAATAATGCTTTTATCTCTCTAACCTCAGCATTGCCTTCTCGCGAGTCACAAACATGGGTGTCATAAATGGCCCCGGATACTTAGTGCGTCGGACTCCTCACACTGTGTCCCATCCTGCGGAACTATTATCTCAACATAGGCAGGGTCGATCTACCTTTATCTCCTGAGGTGATCGGATTTTCTTTCACTCATTAAATTTTCCATATATTTCAAACAAATTTCCTTCCAAACTCCATATATGATAACACAAACACCATATTATAATTTCCATAATGTAACATCATTCTCAACATAATCCCCGGATAGGAAATAAGGTAAAGAATGGAAAATATTTAGAACATGTGGAGCAATATATAAAATAAGGCATATTATGGCTTTTGTGATGCATATAAGCAAAGGTAAGGCTAGGATATAACAAGATGAACATTATATGGAAATATAAAGTCCTCCATCCTCTTATCATGCAACATGTCAAAAGCAATATCAAATTTTACCTCCTTTCATGGTTTTCACGAAATAATGCACTTCATTGTGACTTCCCTTTACTAGGCAATTTCATGCTATATCTCTAATGAATCTAATTTTGCATCGTCGAGTTCAATATAAAGCTTCCATGACATTAATCAAAATTTTCAATGGGGGTCATTTTTTTCAAACTTTGGAAAACTTGCATGTAAGCACATAAATCAATAATGAATTCCAAAATAGCCATGTATTAGCAATTCAAGAAATAAACCTTAAAAATGCACACATAATGTCAAATAAAATTAAATATGCATAAAGTAAGCCCTTCCCCCACCCCATACATAAACATTGTAGTGTCCTCACTGTATAAAAACAAGGGTAAATAAAGAAACTCACTAGACAGATGTGCAGATCGTCGGGAATCGAGTGCTATGCTCTGGGCCGAGTCTGATTTAGTTTACTTCTATCCCCATGGACCTGAAAAAATGTAGAAGAGAGATACCCACAATAGAAAAACTAAAAGTTCAAAACCAAAAACAAACAAAAGCAACAAAGTCCAAAAGTCCCAAAAATAAATGTCTATCTACAAGCTCTAGATTTTATAGTCGCTAGGCCGACTTCTTCATTAAGCATTAGCCTGGCTCATCTTTGTCCGGAGGTATAGGTGGATCTGGTGGTTCCTCCGGTGGTGGGAAGCGTGGGATGTCATCCGGGGGCATTGTGTGAAGAAGCTTAAACCTCCCCGAGTAAACGCTCCATGGCTCCACCCATTCATCTTCCCTGGCTCGAGCTAGCATGTATAAGGGAAGATATAAAGAAAATATACATACCTCATCATCATACCTCTTCCGCTTCATAGGTTGACTTGGTTGTGTATCTCCACCACAGCAGAACGGTGGAGAGGGAAGAGATATTTCTTCCTCATCATGCGGAGCTTCATGCCACTTTGCTAGGACCCCATACTTGAATATGAACATCGGTTGCTCAAAATCATCGGGGATAGCCTTCACCTTGTAAGGTAAAAGCGATCTTGGAATGCCCTGGTCAACAATGTCCAACTTCTTCTCTTCTAGTTCTATTTCGCCTTGGGATCCTTCATATGATTCATCAACAATAGGTAGCAAAGTAGGAATGAAATTCGAGGAAGGACATACCTGGTTGTCGACATCGAGTGGGTCAATTGGCTCATCGGGAGGAGGGCATGGTCCTTTAGACTGAATGGAAGCCTCAAGCCTTCGGATTTCGTCTTCCAGCCGAGCAATTTCCCTTAATCGTGACTCCTCCACTGCGATCCTATTTATCCGTCTCAAATCTTGAAACCATTCTTCCCATGCAGGATTCCCTTCGATAAAGTCTTCCATCTTTGTACCTAAGCTTTGAAATCACAATCAAGAACACAAATTAGTGGCAAAATCTTGGCACCCAGTTGGTACCGGTGAGGTAGGTGGTGGTAGGGTATGTGAAGGGTAAGAAAAAGGGATGGGCTTTTCTGAACCTTAAACACAATTAAACTAGGCGTGATTGATATCTCCCCGGCAACAGCTCTAATTTGATGAGAGGGTTTCTCGACCAAATAAATTTATAGTCAAAACCATGCTATAGGATAGTGGAGTCAGGTTCGTCCTCAGGAGAGAAGTCAGCGGTTTTAGGTTTAGTGTGTTTTGGGGTTCAGGGATAGCGGGAAAAGGTGAGGAGGTTGCTGTCGACAAAGAATAGAGGGGTCGATGTCGATGGATGGAGAGGGAATGGTGGTTGGTGTCGGGTAGAATATCTGTCGAATAAAAATAATAAAATAAAACAAATAAAGATGCAAACTTCCAAGGTTAGGGATAACCACAACAATAAACATATGCGCAGATCATAAATTACATAAAGCAGCATGTTTTATATCAAAGAATCGACTTTCGCAAATTCCAACAATTTAGGTGATAGAGGCTCTCGCATAAAAACCTAATATGTTTCTATCTTTTCTTTAATTAGGATTAACCAACTTTCGTAGGAAAACCCTAACTACTATCCAATTCATAATAAGATCACTTTCGCTTCAATATCATGAATAAGGAATTTCCTCAACTCTCACAAAGGATTAAGCACATAGGTAGATGATGATAAAGACATATAAATTCATGGATTTATAAATCAAACACACATATCTATGTTGGGATCACCCCAACCCTAGAAGAAGGAAATTAGAAACAAAACATAATAAAAGAAATTAACTTTAACATAAAATAAACTAAAACTTACAACCGTTCGTCTCCTTCCTTCTCCTTCTCTCTCGCCTCCTCCTCCTCCTCTCTCTCTCCTTGCGTCTGAAGACGGCTTTGCTTGAATGAATGAAAATCAGCCCCATAGGGCTTTATTTATAGGCTTCATTCCCTAGCTATTCTAGGAAAGAAAACTATATTTATATCTAATTCTATCTATCTTTTATCTAAAGATAAAACATGAAAATAAATAATTAAATCAACTAGGACTATATCTAATGTGGATAAAATATCTTCTCTCTTGACTTGATAGCACTTGATAGACGTGGATAGAATTTCGTCTCGAAAACATCACCATTGGCTTCGGGATAGAAACTTAACAAGATATTCGGATAGCTCGGAATCCGCCGCCTGGGTCAACTCGATATCGAGTAGGAGTCGTCGATATCGACTAGCAGTTTCTTCGTCTTGTGCTCAGCAGCTCCATATCGCCCAACAGAACATATGTCGACTTGGGTGGTCCTCGATATCGAGGAATTTCCTCGATATCGACTAAGTCTTGCTCGGCATCCCAGTGCTCATCTTCTCGATCTCGGCTCAAGACATGGAAATCGACTAGGGCTGTCCTCGATATCTTGTTAATGTCATCGATATTGAGTAACATCTTCAGCTCCCGACTTCTCTTGTCGATTTCTGGGGTCTTTACTCGATCTGGGTTACTCGATATTGAGTAAAACAACTCGATATAGACTAAGTCTCTCACCTTTCTGCTCTGTTCTTGAAACGCACTTTCCCGAGTCCTCGTTCGTCGGATTGACGCATATGACCATGCGTTGGAAATCGCTTTTTGAGGGCTACAACTCTCATAAAGACATCAAAACTTGATTCAGAATGATGAATACCCAAAAATGGCCTTTTCTCCAGCTGCACCAAAGTGCGTCCAATTTCTGCGAAATATAACAAAAACTTATGTAGACCTCCATATATTGCAAATAAACATATATTACACATATTTTATATTATTTTAACCCAAATGCATGAAATGCATGCAGAAATCGATATAAATGATATTGTAAAACATGGCAAATTAGGCTCACATCACCCAACGACCCTTCGAAGTTTTTAGGGTTTGAAATCCGTCTTTCTACGAATCTTAAAATGAGTTTGAAACCTCGACCTCTACCTGGATTGCATGATCTGAACATGGGGTTTCATCCCTTGAAACGTAACTCGAAAATCATAATTCTGGGCCGTTACATGGAATATATAGGTATTCCAGACATTGATTTTGTAACTCGAATACCACTAGCTAGCTTCCTTGGACAACGTAATTTACCATATCATACGTACAAGGAAGATATATATTGAATTCAAGCTGGAAAATTATTTCTACACAATATAAATATATAATTTTTTGTGGAATAAACATATTATATTATAGAGAAAACAATTCAACTCCGGATATCCATGGCATCAAATTAAATTTACTCTTTGTTGTTTCGATCGCAAACTGAGTTAATCTCTGAATTCATAAGGCTATGTTTATCAAGGGATGTTATGAATACTATTTTTTTAATCTTCTCTTTCCGCCACATTATCTTAGCATCCCATTCTTTCTTTTGTCATTTTATCAATAACATCTCTAGCATCCCAAAACCCATCTTTTCATATCAATTAAATTTACAATTATATCCCTGTTTCATAATTATTTTCATGTTTTCCTACCAAATCAATTTATGATTATACCCCTCTCGACTAACTTTCTCAAAACTAGATTAACTTATTATATTCATTTTCCATTAAAAAAATATTATTAATAAATTGATAGTATTTATAAACTAAATAAATTCAAATTTTTATATAATGTTATAATTATTACTTGAATAAATGGATAAATCATTTTAAAAATCATTTTTTATATAATGTTACAATTTTTTTTATATAATGTTATATTTAAATAATATTTTATTTCAAAAATAAATAAATTCTTCAATTTTTAATTATTACTAATGATGGATTGTTAAAAATAATTTTTTGGTATTATTATACATAATTGTATTTAAAGATAAATATTTTTTTTAAATATGGTCAAATATAGTCAAAATGGATTTCTATATGTATAGAAAAATAAATCGAGCATTTTGGTATTTTATTTTTTATTTTTATTTTATTTTTTAAGTCAAAAATTGTGTTTTATAATTTGGACATTGTTGCTTTTGTTTTTGGTTTTGGACATTGTTTTTAAGTTTTTCTATTGTGGGTATTTCTTTTCTAACGAATCTTGCAAGGAAGACAAAGCTGCAGATCTACTCGACGTCGAGTAGAACTCCTCGACATCGACCACGCATATCGAGCAGAAAGGAGCCTGTGGTCGAAAAGGCCACCCTGGAGGCAACAAGTTACTCGATCTCGAGTAACCTTGGTAGACATCGACCAATCTTCTCGAAATCGACCAGCCCGTTGTCGATGTCGACCAGGACAACATCAACATTTGCACTCGATTACGACGTCCTGCACATCTGTCTAGTGAGTTTCTTTCTTTACCCTTATTTTTTATACAGTGAGGACACTGTAATGTTTAAGTATGGGGTGGGGGAAGGGCTTACTTTGTGCATATTTGACCATATTTGACATTTTGCGTGCATATTTGAAGTTTATTTCTTGAATTGCTTATACATGGTTATTTTGGAATTCATTATTGATTTATGTGCTTACATGCATGTTTTCCAAAGTTTGAAAAATCACCCCCATTGAAAAATTTTAATTAATTAATGTCATGGAAGTTATATTGAACTCGACGATGCAAAATTAGATTCATTAGAGATATATCATGAAATTGCCTAGTAAAGGGAAGTCATAATGAAATGCATATTTTCTTGAAAACCATGAACGGAGGTAAAATTTGCAGTTTCTTTTGACATGTTGCATGATAAGAGGATGGAGGACTTTATAATTCCATGTAATGCTCATATTGTTTATAATCCTAGCCTTACCTATGCTTATGCATTACACAAAGCCATATTATGCCTTATTTCAATTATTGCTCATTCTTTACCTTGTTTCCTATCCGGGGATTAGGTTGAGAATGATGTTACATTATGGAGATTATTATATGGTTGTTGTGTTGTTATCATCATTATATGGAGTTTGGAAGGAAATTGAAAATTATGAAAAATTTAATGAGTGAAAGAAAATCCGATCACCTCAGGAGATAAAGGTAGATCGACCCTGCTCGCTGAGATAATAGTTCAGTGAGATGGGATACACATGTGAGGAGTCCAAAGCACTAAGTATCCGGGCCCATTCATGACACCCATGTTTGCGACTCACGAGAAGGCAGTGGTAAGGTTAGAGAGATAAAAGCATTATTATTGATAAAAGCATTATGAAAGGTGATGAATCTTATGAAGAAGGGATGTGGTAAAGAAAGTTTTTGAAATACTCCATTTCCCCGGATCATTAGCACCACATTGCAAAAAATTGCCCACCTTTAGCCTTTTACAAATCCACTCCTTATTGAGCTTAAATTAAAGTCCTCTTGATTGTTAATGCTTTGTCACTTGTGAATGTTTTGTATAACCCTCCTTTTGTGAGTAGATGTTGTTTTTTATTTGCACATGCATGGATTTGTGATACTAGTACCTTTTCGAGGATGGTAATTAATTGCAGGGACATATGAGAATGAATCTAATATGTTGAGAGTTTTGTTTCTTCCCCTGAATGACAATTAAAACTATTGCTTGAGGATAAGTAAGCTTAAATATGGGGTGTTTGATGTGAGCCTAATTTTCCATGTTTTATAGTTACCTTTATATCGTTTTATGCATACATTTCATACATTTGGGCTAGAATAATACATAATTTGTGTAGTTTATGTTTATTTGCAATATACGGAGGTCTACACAAGTTTTTGTTATATTTCGCGAAAATCGGACGCACTTTGGAGCTTAAAGGAAACCCATGAAGAAGCTAAGGATGATGCAGCTGGAGAAAAGACTATTTTGAATCAAGCTTTGATGTCTTCATGAGAGTTGTAGCCCTCGAAAAAGAGCTTTCCAACGCATGCTCATATGCGTCAATCCGACAAACGAGGACTCGGGAAAGTGCGTTTCAAGAACGGAGCAGGATGCTAAAAGCGACAGAGTTACTCGAAGTCGACCAAATTGGTCGACATCGACAACTGCTCCAGAGGACGAGATTGAGCAGGAGCCACTAAAGGAGCCACACTTAGTCGACATCGACCAAATTTGGTCGATGTCGAGGAAACTCGACGAGCCCAGACGATAGCCGAGATCGAGTACAATCCGAGAAGTGAAGACCTTACTCGACATCGAGGAACTTACTCGATGTCGAAGAAAATTCCAGAAAGTCCGAGTCGAGTACGAGGAGAAATCCAAGCCTAAGAGGTTAATTGCAAGCCAAGATTCGAGATATTCTATCAAGATATATCAAGTTCTATCAAGGAGAAGGAAGATATATCCACTTTAGCTTTATTTCCTTTTAGATATAATTATTTATTTCCATGTTTTATCTTAATGTTATTAGATAGATAAATATAGATATAGATATAATTTCTTTCCTAGAATAGCTAGGGAATGAAGCCTATAAATAAAGCCCTAGGGGGCGGATTTTCATTCATTCAAGTCAAGTCGTCTTAGGGCGGAAGGAGGAGGAGAGAGGGAGGAAGAGGAGGAGGAGGAGGAGGAGAGAGAGACAGAGAGAGAGAGAGAGAGAGGAGGCGAGAGAGAAGGAGGAGGAAGGAGACGAACGGTTGTAAGTTTTAGTTTATTTATGTTAAAGTTAATTTCTTTTATTATGGTTTGTTTCTAATTTTCTTCTTCTAGGGTTGGGGTGATCCCAACATAGATATGTGTGTTTGATTTATAAATCCATGAATTTATATGTCTTTATCATCATTTACCTATGTTCTTAATCCTTTGCGAGAGTTGAGGAAATTCCTTATTCATGATATTGAAGCGAAAGTGATCTTATTATGAATTGGATAGTAATTAGGGTTTATTTACGAGAGCCGACGAATCCTAATTAAGAAAAGATAGAAACAAATTAGGTTTTTATGCGAGAGCCTCTATCACCTAAATTGTTGGAATTTGCGAAAGTCGATTATTTGATATAAAGCATGCATCTTTATGTGATTTATGATCTGCGCATATGTTTATTGTTGTGGTGATCACTAACCTTGGAAGTTTGCATCTTTATTTGTATTATTTTATTATTTTTATTCGGCACATATTCTACTTGATATCAAGCCACCATTCTCTCTCCCTCCCTCGACACCGACCCCTCTATTCTTTGTCGACAGCCACCATCATCACCTTTTCCTGCTATCCCTGAACCCCAAAACACACTAAACCTAGAACCGCTGACTTCTCTCCTGAGGACGAACCTGACTCCACTATCCTATAGAGGGGTCTTGACTACAAACTTATTTGGTCAAGAAACCCTCTCGTCAGCGTTCATAGAGACGATCTGACGAGGTCTGAAAACTCCGGAGATGCTACGGGTGTGCAGTCTGGTGGTAGGAGGAGGGGGTGGTGGTGGGAGCGGTGTAGGGGGAGAGGCAGGAGCACCGGTAGAGCTCTAGGGAAGGAGAAAGTGTGGGAAGGGAAACTCTAGCTTAGGCTGAGACATAGGAGGTGTCGAAGAGACTCATCAAAAGTGACATGACGCGACACAGTAAGCTTATGGCTCCGAATATCGTGGCAAAGGTAACCGCGATTATCAGACGGAGAGCCTAGGAAGACACATGGAGTGGAGCGCGGATGAAGCTTGTGTAGGACGGTGGATGACTGGTTTGGGAAGCACAAGCACCCGAAGGTAAAAAGGTGATCATACCTAGGCAAGGTGCAATAGAGGGTTGTTGTGAGCTGAATCTGTCATATTTTACAGTAAATTTAATATCGTTTTCTGCATACATTGCATACATTTGGGTTAGATAGTATAGAATCTATGTAGTTTATGTTTATTTGCCAAATTATGGAATCTACACCAGTTTCTGTTTAAATTCGCAGAATTCGAGACGCTTTACAGCAATTCTAAGGAAGGTCAGAAAAGCTCGGAAAGCAACTACAGAAGTCCAGAATCTGAGAGTACAGAACCAGGACAAACCGAGCTAAAGCCAGGGCTACTCTATGTCGAGTACACCTTACTCGATGTCGAGTAGAGAGCCCGAGCGGACTTGGTCGACAAAGCCTGGTTGAGAAAGCTGAGCCGGACCAACCCGACTCCCGGAACACAACTCGATCTCGACAAGACCTAGTCGAGATCGACTACACCTCAGCGCCACACCCGGAGTCGATGAGAAGAGGAGCTGATCGAGAAGCCGAGGACGAAGACGCCGAGCACATCTCTACTCGATCTCGATGAGACCTTATCGAGATCGACGAGCCACCTAGCGCATGTCCGAGTCCACACCGAGGAGGAGTCCTCGACATCACCCGAGAGCCATCCTCGACCACAACCCTAGTCGATCTCGATGAGCCCTAGTCGACATCGACGACGCCCGTGAGCCAAGTCTGAGCCACATCGAGCACCAGCTAGCCGAGACAACGAAGCCGGCCCAGTAGACAACACTCCTACTCGAGATCGGCAAGACCCTTGTCGAGATCGACGACGATTCCGGAAGCTGTGTGACGCGGTTTGACGAATCCTACTCGGTGTGGGATTACTTGGGCTCGAAGATTGTTGATTCTATCCAAAATCATCAAGACACATCATGGAAGAGGAGATCTATCCACTTTAAGACATTTAGATATATTTAGATTTAATTTCCTTATTGCTTTTATTTATCCTTAAGCATTTTAGATATAGTTTTAGATATAGATATAGATATTCTATCCTTGAGTAGCAAGGATTAGAAGGCTATAAATAAAGCCCATGGGGCTCAGTTTTATTCATTCAATTCTAGAGAGGGAAGTAAGTAGGAGAAGTAGAGGGAGAAAGTGAGGCCGAGTGGAGCAAAGGAGCGAGAGCAAGTTGGCTTTGTTCGGTTGTACTTTCTTTGGTTTAGTTTAATGCAAGTTATTCTTTTCCAATCAATGTCTGAGTTTGCGATGAGGCGTGAGTAGTCCACCCACTTCTAGGGTTGGGGCGAGCCCAACGATAGCCATGCGTGCTTGAGGTAAAGATCCGACCTTTATCATGTTTTGAGCATTTTCCTACTTGTTTATGTGTTTATTACCCGTCTAATGGAGATCCATGTTAACAACTTGGATTATAAACATAAAATCGGTAGAGACAATTAGGGTTTCTTGAAAGAGTTGTCTAATTGTTGGAAAAGGCGAAAACTTAGTCCTTTGATGCGATTTAAATGATTATTTGTTTGGTTCTGCCTTATGCATGCTTGGTTATCGTTGTTGCAAACCCCAATCTTGGAAGCCCTTTTAAATTAAGTTTAGTCGAAACCATAAAGCCTTTGCATTTATTTTATTTCGTTTTAGTCTCTGTCTTACTCGAGATCGAATAGCACTCGTCGATCTCGACTACTGATCTTCGACCCAAAGTCGTTGTAGCTTACTTGTGCAGGTACTCGACGAGACGAAGTGAAGTCGACTAAGACTCTACTCGACATCGAGTAGGCCTTGTCGATATCGACGAGCCCCTGTAACTACTGCTGCGCTGTGTTCGACTGTGCCTGACCCCTGCCGACTAACCCTTAGTCGAGGTCGAGTACCACTGTTGTCGACTTCTGACCGTGAGATTCCATCGCTGCCTAGGATCCGCTGACACGCTTCCTCGTGGATCGATCCTGACTTCCCGCTGCTGCATCAGGAGGAGGTCTTGTAATTATTTGCAAGGGACGGAATCTGGTTTGCTGTGATTTATTTATATTTTATTATTGCAAGTCTCGATTTCCTCCTATCAACAAATTGGCGCCGTTGCCAGGGAAGCTATCATTCGCGCCTTAGGTAGTCAGATCTCACTTTTCTTTTGAGTTACTTCACAGGTGTATGCGCCGTTCCGGTCAACCACTTGAGTTTGACACCTTAGATGATCCGGAACATGTCCTACATCCATTCTGAACTGAAAATTGCCATGGAGGCCACAGAAACACCGGAACAGCTGATACAGAGGCTTACAAGGGAATTGGCCACAAAAGATGCTGCTATCGCCGCTGAGAAAGCAGGAAGGGAACGGGAAGAAGCTGAGCATGTGTTGCGTAGATGGGAACATTACGCTAAATCGCCCAAATCAACAATGACAAGTTGGTTCGACAATGTCCCCTTCTATGAGCCAGTCAACATCGACTACCTGGACTCGACATATACACATTCAGGAGGAACTGATCCAGAAACACTAGCCGAAATCGTTTGTACTACAGAAACCCAGGTATGTCCTTCCTCTATTTCAATTTCGCGATCTATCTTTGAAGAATCTTTGGAAGGATCCCAAGAAGAAGAAGAGACACCAACGCAAAATCCGGACGTCATTGCCCATGGTGCTTCAAGGTCGCTTTTACCCTATAAGGTGAAGGCCATTCCTGACAATTTTGAGCAACCGATGTTCATATTCAAGTATGGGGTCCTCGCAAAGTGGCATGAAGTTCCGCATGATGAGGTGGAAATATCTCTTCCCACTCCACCGTTTTGCTGTGGTGGAGACGCACAAACAAATCAACCAGTGGAGCGGAAGAGGTATGATGATAAGGTATGCAAATTTCCTTTATATATTCCTTTATGCATGCCAGCTGGAGCCCAGGAAGATGGATGGAAGGAGCCATGGAGCATCCACTCAGGGAGGTTCAAGCTTCTTCACACGATGCCTCCGGATGACATCCCACGCTTTCCACCACCGGAGGAAGCACCAGACCCACCTATACCTCCGGAAAATGATGAGCCAGGCTAATGCTTAATGGAGAAGTCGGCCTAGCGACTATAAAATCTAGAGCTTGTAAATAGACATTTTATTTTGGGACTTTTTTAACATTGTTTTGTTTGTTTTTGGTTTTGAACACTTTTAGTTTTTCTATTATGGGTATATGTCTTCTACACTTTTCAGGTCCATGGATAGAGGCAAGCTATATTCATATTCATACTCGGCCCAGACGATTCCTTCATTCAATAATAAGAGGTTCTGCACACCTGTCTAGTGAGTTTCTTTCTTTACCCTTGTTTTTATACAGTGAGGACACTGTAATGTTTAAGTATGGGGTGTGGGAAGGGCTTACTTTGTACATATTTGCCATATTTGACATTATTTGTGCATATTTAGAATTTATTTCTTTGGATTGCTACATGGCTATTTTTGAATTCATTATTGATTTATGTGCTTATATATGCATGTTTTCAAAATTTTGAGAAAAATGACCCCCATTGAATTTTTTTGAATAATGTCATGGAAGCTTATATTGAACTCGACGATGCAAAATTGGATTCATTAGAGATATAGCATGAAATTGCCTAGTAAAGGGAAGTCATAATGAAGTGCATATTTTCTTGAAAACCATTAAAGGAGGTAAAATTTGAAGTTGCTTTTGACATGTTGCATGATAAGATGATGGAGGACTTTATATTTCCATATAATGCTCATTGTTCATATTCCAAGCCCTTACCTATGCTTATGCATCACAAAAGCCATAATATGCCTTATTTCAATTATTGCTCCACATGATCTAAATATTTTCCATTCTTTACCTTATCCGGGGATTATGTTGAGAATGATGTTACATTATGGAGATTATCATATGGTGTTTGTGTTGTGATTATTATCATTATTGGAGTTTGGAAGGAAATTGTTTGAAATATATGGAAAATTTAATGAGTGAAAGAAAATCCAATCACCTCAGGAGATAAAGGTAGATTGACCCTGCTCTCTGAGATAATAGTTTGGAGAGATGGGACACATTGTGAGGAGTCCAAAGCACTAAGTATCCGGGGCCATTCATGACACCCATGTTTGCGACTCGCGAGAAGGCAGTGCTGAGGTCAGAGAGGTAAAAGCATTATTGTTGATAAAAGCATTATGAAAGGTGATGAAACTTATGAAAATGAATGTGGAAATTCAAGTTTGGAAATACTCCATTTCCCCGGATCATCAGCACCACATTGCCAGAAACTGCCCACCTTTTAGCCTTTTACCAAATCTACTCCTTATTTGAGCTTAAATTGAAGTCCTTTTGATTATCAATGCTTTGTCACTTATATATGTTTTTGCATAACCCTCCTTTTGTGAGTAGATGTTGCTCTTTAAAATTGTACATGCATGGATTTGTGACACTAGTACCTTTTCGAGGATGGTAATTGACAGCCGGGTTATATAAGAATGAATCTGATATGTTGAGAGTTTTTGATTTCTTCCCCTGAATGACAAATAAAAGTATTGCTTGAGGACAAGCAAGCTTAAGTAGGGGTGTTTGTTGTGAGCTGAATCTGTGATATTTTACAGTAAATTTAATATCGTTTTCTGCATACATTGCATACAATTGGGTCAGATAGTACAGAATCTATGTAGTTTATGTTTATTTGCCAAATTATGGAATCTACACCAGTTTCTGTTTAAATTCGCAGAATTCAAGACGCTTTACAGCAATTCTAAGGAAGGTCAAAAAAGCTCGGAAAGCAACTACAGAAGTCCAGAATCCGAGAGTACAGAACCAGGATAAACCGAGCTAAAGCCAGGGCTACTCTATGTCGAGTACACCTTACTCGATGTCGAGTAGAGAGCCCGAGCGGACTTGGTCGACAAAGCCTAGTCGAGAAAGCTGAGCCAAACCAACCCGAATCCCGGAACACAACTCGATCTCGACAAGACCTAGTCGAGATCGACTATACCTCAGCGCCATACCCAGAGTCGATGAGAAGAGGAGCTGATCGAGAAGTCGAGGACGAAGACGCCAAGCACATCTCTACTCGATCTCGATGAGACCTTGTCGAGATCGACGAGCCACCTAGCGCCTATCCGAGTCTATGCCGAGGAGGAGTCCTCGGCATCACCAGAGAGCCATCCTCGACCACAACCCTAGTCGATCTCGATGAGCCCTAGTCGACATCGACGGCGCCCGTGAGCCAAGTCCGAGCCACATCGAGCACCAGCTAGCCGAGACGACGAAGCCGGCCCAGTCGACAACACTCCTACTCGAGATCGACAAGACCCTTGTCGAGATCGACGACGATTCCAGAAGCTGTGTGACGCGGTTTGACGAATCCTACTCGGTGTGGGATTACTTGGGCTCGAAGATTGCCGATTCTATCCAAAATCATCAAGACACATCATGGAAGAGGAGATCTATCCACTTTAAGACATTTAGATATATTTAGATTTAATTTCCTTATTGCTTTTATTTAGTCTTAAGCATTTTAGATATAGTTTTAGATGTAGATATAGATATTCTATCCTTGAGTAGCAAGGATTAGAAGGCTAAAAATAAAGCCCATGGGGCTCAGTTTTATTCATTCAATTCTAGAGAGGGAAGTAAGTAGGAGAAGTGGAGGGAGAAAGTGAGGCCGAGTGGAGCAAAGGAGCTAGAGTAAGTTGGCTTTGTTCGATTGTACTTTCTTTGGTTTAGTTTAATGCAAGTTATTCCATTCCAATCAATGTCTGAGTTTGCGATGAGGCGTGAGTAGTCCACCCACTTCTAGGGTTGGGGCGAGCCCAACGATAGCCATGCGTGCTTGAGGTAAAGATCCGACCTTTATCATGTTTTGAGCATTTTCCTACTTGTTTATGTGTTTATTACCCGGCTAATGGAGATCCATGTTAACAACTTGGATTATAAACATAAAATCGGTAGAGACAATTAGGGTTTCTTGAAAGAGTTGTCTAATTGTTGGAAAAGGCGAAAACTTAGTCCTTTGATGCGATTTAAATGATTATTTGTTTGGTTCTGCCTTATGCATGCTTGGTTATCGTTGTTGCAAACCCCAATCTTGGAAGCCCTTTTAAATTAAGTTTAGTCGAAACCATAAAGCCTTTGCATTTATTTTATTTCGTTTTAGTCTCTGTCTTACTCAAGATCGAATAGCACTCGTCGATCTCGACTACTGATCTTCGACCCAAAGTCGTTGTAGCTTACTTGTGCAGGTACTCGACGAGACGAAGCGAAGTCGACTAAGACTCTACTCGACATCGAGTAGGCCTTGTTGATATCGACGAGCCCCTGTAACTGCTGTTGCGCTGTGTTCGACTGTGCCTGACCCCTGCCGACTAACCCTTAGTCGACGTCGAGTACCACTGGTGTCGACTTCTGACCGTGAGATTCCATCGCTGCCTAGGATCCGCTGACACGCTTCCTCGTGGATCGATCCTGACTTCCCGCTGCTGCATCAGGAGGAGGTCTTGTAATTATTTGCAAGGGATGGAATCTGGTTTGCTGTGATTTATTTATATTTTATTATTGCAAGTCTCGATTTTCTCCTATCAACAAGGGTCTGAGTTGGCGAGCGATGCTGTAGGGTAGTAGATGGGAGAATGTTGAGGAGATAACATGTAGTTGATAAGGCGTGAGGCCAATAGGTAAGGGGAATAGATGCGTGAAAGAGGAGAGAGCGCATCATGTTGGTTATTGTTCTAATGATTCGTTCGGCCTTGCCATTCTGCTGGAAAGTATAGGGGCAAGACAACCGACAGGAGATCCCATTTGTGGCGAAGAAAAAGTGAAAGTCTTTATTGTCAAATTCACGGCCATTGTCACATTGGAAGCATTTGATGGATGTTTGAAACTGTGTTTTGATGTAGGCATGGAACTTGACAAAGATAGAAAACACTTGGGACTTGAAATGCAACGGGAAGACCCATAAAAAATGAGTGTAATCATCAAGAAACAATAGGTAGTACTTGTGGCCCTCCTTGCTAGACACGGGAGAGGTCCAAATGTCACTATGGATGATATCAAAAGGAGCAAGGGTGGAGTTCAAAGATCGTTGGAACGGCAGTCTTGCATGTTTTCCTAACTGACAAGAAGAGCATAGACTAGAGCGTAGGTCTTTATTACAGGTGACAAGACTCTGAGAACGGAGGACATCTAGAACGGCAGCACTGGGATGGCCCAAGCGTGCATGCCATAGGCTGGACGATGATGCCGAGAGGGCGACCGGGGATGACTGACTGGACGTAGGAGGTGATGTGATAGAGTAGAGCTCCCCGGTGATGTTACATCTCATGCGAGTAACCCCCATAGTAAGATCGTTTACAAAGAAACCAAAGGGATCAAATGCAGGATTAACGTTATTGTCAGTAGTGAACCGACGGACAGATATAAGGTTTTTGACAATCTTTTGGGCAATGTGGACATTGCTAAGGTGTAGTGGGTGGGTTGGGGTTTGTAATTTGGCGTGGTCAATCCCCGAAGTGGCAAGACGACCACCATTGCCGACGATAATAGAGTGTGCACGGCCTTTAAAGGAAATAGATGAGAGGTTACCTGGTGAGTTCGTCATGTGGGAGGTGGCACCAGTGTCCATGTACCAAGAAGAGTCGGGAGATGTCGGCTGCATAGAGGAGAAGACGTGATGCCCATTAGGCAGAACATAGCCTCGATCAGACGATGTCAAATAGGCATGAGGACCAGCATGTCAAGGGGTAGGAAGAAGGGATTGCATCCAATGAGGGTTGAAGCAAGGCAACAGGGACCATCGAGGGCCACCAGTCCACATAGGCTGCAGGCGTGGCCGAGAGCTGCGGCTGTTGCATGTGCTGCGGCTGCTGCATATGCTGCATGTGCTGCGGCTGCTGCATATGCTGCATGTGCTGCGGCTGCTGCATATGCTGCATGTGCTGCGGCTGCTGCATATGCTGCATGTGCTGCGGCTGCTGCATATGCTGTGCATGAAGCCTGTCAGCGGAGAGAACTCAGGAGCGAAGAGGGCAAGGGGCGAGTAGGTGGCCATGGTGCCGAGAGAAGAGAGAGAAAGGCGAGAGAGAGAGAGGGGCCGATGAGGCAGGTCGGTTGGCGGCAGGGAGAGGTGGGCCGGTTAGGCGAGGGGAGAGAGAGAGAGAGAGAGAGAGAGAGAGAGAGAGTTCGGCGGCGATGGGACGACGCTGACGACGGTAAGAGGAGGGGTGGGGCGGGAGGATCAAATTAGGGTTCCGTGAGGAAAAAAAGACTCTGATACCATGTAGAATAATAGAATTGATGTAAAGTTCTTCTTGAGGGTTTCATTAATTGATCAATCATATACTCCCTCCGTCCAAAAATACATGGGCTTTTACTATTCATACACGTTTTTTTAGGTGTTAAAAACTATATAAAATATTAACTTTTTTATTTATTTTTTTAATAATTACAAACTTATTGATAATAAGTTTGTAATTATTAAAAAAATTAATAAAAAATCAATATTTTATATAGTTTTTACCTCCTTAAGAAAGCGTGCGTGAATAGTAAAGCCCGTGTATTTTTGGACGGAGGTAGTATATAGGTTACAAGGTATTGGGCCTTTGGGCCCACTATACAATATGAGACCTATGTAATCTATCATTGATGTTCATAATACTCGTACGTATTTTGTGTGTCCCGGAAGCTATACCTAGCTAGCTACATAACATCCACATATAGGCCATGTTTATCAAAGTATACTTGGGATACTAGGAATACTAATATTTTATTCTTCTCTCTCTGCCACATCATCCTAGCATCATTCTCATTTTTTTCACTTTATCAATAGCATCCCTATTATCCCAAAACCCCCTCTTTTCATACCCACTCATTTTACAAGTATACCCCTCTTCAACAATTATTTCCATTCTCGATTATATTATTATATTCATTTATTATTATTAAAATATTAATATTAAATTAATATTATTTATAAGTGACATAGTGCGAACTATATATATAAAAAAAACGACATTAATTAAATAAACGAAAGAACGTTACAACAAAGAGAAATTATTTAAAAAAAAAATATAGTCAAACATATTTAAAATTGGTGTCTACATGTAGATAAAAATGAATCTAGTATTATGGTAAATTTTTTTTAACATTTTATCCCCCGAAATTATGATTTAATTGTGTAAAATATATCCCTCCCAAGAACAAATCCAACCGTCCATCAAGAGGCTACGTGTCAAGCTCTGCCGCGCCACCTCTGCTCGCCACTCGCACGCCGCCATGTGTCGACCTCTGCGGCACCTCTTCTGCTTGCCAATCACACAACGACACGTGTCCCTCCCTTTGTGTAAAAATTCAGGCGCGCCAGACCTTCTCCAGCGGTGTGGCCCACATTTCAACCCGTGGTATTGATACTTCCAAGCCATCCCTCTAGCATCCCATGGACCACTGTTCAAATTTTTTTATATTAAAAACCCTAGCATCCCTGCCCTTTTTTCTACCCATAAAAATGCCCTAATATGGCTAAAAGAAAGTGGGTATGTAACTGGTACAGGTTCTAGTTCTTTTATGAGGGAACTTTCCAAGGATGCAGATCATCGCACCTTAGCAAGTTTGCACTGTACGCCGAGTCGCGTATTTGAGTGCTCATGCTCTGCTTCTTTTTTATCGAGGCAAGTTCGAGCCGAACTGATTTTTGTTTTGAGCTTAGAAAAGTACTTTTCATATTCGGTGTTGTGAGCCTAACTCGCCATGTTTTATAGCTAATTTTATATCGATTTCTGCATGCATTTCATGCATTTGGGTTAAAATAATACAAAATATGTGTAGTATATGTTTATTTACAATATATGGAGGTCTACACAAGTTTTTGTTACATTTTTCAGAAATCGGACGCACTTTGGAGCTTAAAGGAAAGTCATGAAGAAGCTAAAGATGGTGCAGCTGGAGAAAACGCGATTTTGTACCATCTATCATTCTAAATAAAGCTGGGATGTCTGTATGAGAGTTGTAGCCCTCGAAAAGATCTTTCCAACGCATGGTCATATGCGTCAATCCGATGAACGAGGACTCGGAAAAGTGCGTTTCAAGAATAGAGCAAAATGCTGAGAGCTGAATGTTACTCGGCATCGACCAAATTGGTCGAAATCGACCAAGCCCAAATCGAGTGAAGACCCCATAAATCGACAACGAAGCTGGGAGCTGAAGGTTTTACTCGATGTCGAGGAATTTGCCCGAGATCGGGGAAAATGTAGTCGATTTTCACGTCCTGGAGCCGGGATCGACGAAGAAGCTGAAGACGGACCAAGCCTTGGTCGATAACGAGGAATTTACTCGATATCGAGGAAAAGCCAAGCCGATGCGCTGTCCAAAAGCCGAAATCGAGTTGTTGAGAGGAAGACGAGAAAACTGCTAGTCGATATCGAGGAATCCTACTCGATATCGAGGAAACCCAGAACACGACGTCGAGTTATCCGATTCTTGTTAACAAGTGCCACGGCAGAGCCGGGTCAAAACCAAATGATAAGCGAGTGATTACCATTTTACCAAGTTAGAATGTTAGCCATATTCTTTGATTCGCCAAGGGATTCCTCGCCACAGAAGCAAAGAGCAAGCAAGGATAGGTACCTACAACTATCCACGAAGTCAGGCCCGGTAATCGCATGCGGGTCCTCTGACCGCGCTATGGCCATATAACATGCCTATACCTAAATAAAGGATGACTAATGCAGTACATGATTTAAATCAGATAAGCATGCTTGACAGTTATAGTAATATGCATAAAACTGTAAAGGGCCCAAGACAATGCCAAGTGACCTATCCCTCTTTACTCCACCCCTTTTTTCATGAGTGGAACTAGCCAGTACGGTACCCCATTTCCTCGTGGTGGTGCACGGACCACGGAATCATAGCATGCTCAACATCATAACTCATCACATCATAACTCATCATCATAATAACACATGCAAGGGCCCAAATGAAAGTCCAAAGCAGCAATCCAAAAGCAATACACACCTATCATCAAACCATTCATACATACGAAACCCAAGTTTTCAACATACTCAAAACCAACCGATAGTAAAACCATTTTCCAAAACCTTTCCGATATGATCGACATCAACCAAAATCATTTACTTCCAATCAAACCCATTGATAAAATCATACCAACCATATTTCCAAACTTCCTTCTCAAAACCAACATCATCAAACCAAGACAAAGAATCATGACATTAAACATTTAAACATTAAAACCAATACCTCAAAATCATACTTGTCCAAATCCAGAGGAAGTATCAAATTTCTAAGTCAACCCAAAATCTTGTTTTATCAAAATATTCCGGCATTTTTGTTTTCAAGAAAACCAATCCTTTAAGAGATAATTACGGAACTTGAAAATCTCTTTTAATTAATTTACCAAGCAATACTTTAACTAAAAATATAATACCAAACTTAAATCCTCTTTACAATTCATGTTTATAAAGAAAACCCAATAAATCAATTCAAAATCCCAAATCACATTTTAATATCATGTAACAACCTTTCCCAAATAATAATATTAAAAATATATTTGGCCTTTACATTCCAGTTACAAAATCAATGGAAAAATACCTAGGTATACTCCTTATTAGTGGTAGGGTTTGTAACGTCTTGTTCGATGAGGCGATAATTAGCCTTAAAAAGCAACTGTCAAAGTGGAAATCTAATACTCTCTCTCAAGATGGTAGATCGGTACTAATTCAGGCAAACCTAAATTCTATAACAAATGATTTAATGCAATTATTTCTTCTTCCAAAAGGAGTTCTACAAAAGATTGATCAGGTCAACAAAAATTTCTTTTGGAATAAAATTCAATTGGTTAACTATCATCCTCTAATCAGTTCGAAGCATCTGTGTACTCCTAAAAAAGATGGTGGGTTAGGTTTTAAATTGGCTGAGCAAATTAATAGTGGTATGCAAATGAAACTTCTTTGGAGAATTATGGCTAATCTTGACAATATTTGGTCGAAGGTTATTACAGATAAATATCTCTCGACATAATCTCTAATGGAAAGATGCAGTTTCAAAACTTCTTGGCAATTTGTAAGACTTCTTAATATTAGAGATCTATTCTCTACAGGATTGCTTTGGCTAGTTGGTAATGGGAAAACCATAAATGTATGGTCTGACATTTGGGTAGATGTGCAATATCTACAGAGGTTTCGAAATGATCGTGATCCTAATTTAAAAGTATGTGATTTATTTACAAATACCAATTCCTGGGATATTGATAAGTTAAATTGTATTTTTCCCTCTCATATTGTTCAAGCAATTACTAATATCCATATTCCAGTTACTGATATTCCAAACAAGTTAATTTGGATTTACAGTAATAATGGAAAATTTTCTGTTAAATCCACATCCTCTCTTTATAATACTAGGAATACAAAGAAAATTCCAGAAAACTGGATTTGGAAACTTAATATCCCTCCGAATATTAAAAATTTTATATGGAAATTTTTTTATAGATATATTACCCATGGCTGTCCGGTTGAATAGTTATATAAATAGAGTTCCTAGTATTTGTTCTCTTTGTAATTCTGATGTAGAAGATACAAATCATTTATTGTTTAATTGTCAAACCACAAAATCTCTTATTCAAAATCTAGGGGTTAAGTTGAAAAAATGTTTTATTATACCAAATGATACAGCACATATGTCGATGACTACTGGTGACATTGAGGACAACATGAAGGTGCCATTTGGCGGTCCTATCACTCAAGCAAGGGCCAAGAAGATTCAAGATGAAACTAGAGCACTGCTTGATCAACAAAGACAAGCCACTCGACACATCATGATACCGAGTGGGAAGAGGGTCGGTACCGAGTGGATGAAGCCCCTACCGAGTCCAAGTGCTTATGGGCCGGTTTTGTTAAATTTAATAATATTAGATTTATTTTATAATATTTAGGAAAATAATGTGGGAGAATTATATCTTATCTATATAGAATTCTTTTCCACCAAGTTTTATCTTTATTAGGTATTATTTATCTTAGGAAAGAATTACTTATCTTTAGATATTTTTTTTTATCTATCTTTAGTTAACCAAAGCTCTATCTTTGCAAGGTAGAATTGGTTCATATTTTCTATTTAAACACATTGTATTTCATTCAATAGAAAGGGAGATTGGAATTATAATGTGGAACCTTTATTGGAATAAAAGTTTCTACAATTTGCCAATCCAAAGGCTTCAAACTCTCATATGTTCTCAATACCTTCGGCATTCACAAAGTCCCGAACCCAAACCTTGCATCACTCACCAAAAACCAAACCCCAAACACAACCTAGATTCGTCGTACAAAGGAGAGAACCCAAGCACTGCTCCTCTCGGCGTCGTTAGCAGCGAGAGTCGCCTGGGCTCGGGCGCCAGTGCTGGTGTCTTCGGTTCCCTGGGCAGCAGCGTCTCCCTCTCTCATTGCTCCTCTCTTCTCCCTTGTGTTCTATCACTATTTCCGAGTTGCTGGAAAATTATTCTAAGTACAAACTGTCGCTATATCTGATTCTAATCCCTTGTCTTATTTGTTCCAAAATCAGGAGATATCAAAGAGCATTGCGAGTTCGGACAAATATACGGCGTGGTTCTTGATCCTGAACCCACAGGTGAAGGATCGGGGATTCCAAACGTATCAAGTGGTATCAGAGCCTCAGGTTTATGCAAGTTCATTACTCTCTTGATTCTTTGTTTTGAGTGATTATCTTCGTGCCTTATTTTTCACCATGATCGTTACATCAAGTTTTTATTTTTATTTCACCCTACAAATTTGGCACTTTATTTAGGTTTATTTTCTTTTTGGATCTATAATTTGGAAGATATTGAGTTTTTGGTTGCAAGATTTGATTTTTATTCCTTTTTGCTACATATTATGCCTATGAATGTGATTCTTGGATAAAAGTATGGTTATGAACTTGCACCACTAAAGAACCCTAATTTTCCAGATTTGATATATATTTCCATTATTTCCCTTATTTTTACTTACTTTTAGATCAACTTATCTTAGTTTATTTTGTTTGATTTTGGTTCTCTTATTTCTGTCGCAATTCCAGCAGTACTTACAACGACAGAACCTTAGTAAAAAAAAACCGAGAGCAATTATTCAAAAAAAAAAGAGAATAGCATACCTTACATTGTTTGAGTTAGTAACTCTTGCTTTTATTATTTCTTTTTATTAGCTATTTCATTTGATAATCTATTTGGTTTCAAGCATCTCAAAGAACCTTACTTGTGTGATTTTGTGTTGTGCCGACATAGGAGCCTTGGTCACACCCCTCTTTCTCTGAACCGTGTAGCAACCGTCAGATAATAGTTGACGGAGTGTGTGCACTTGATTTCCCTTGTGATTGCATTGATGTTACTACCATATTCCTGAATTTTCGTGCATGATATTTAATTTTTATTCCTTACATATTGCAATTTGATCTTTACTTGCTATCTTAAATATTGCATAATTATGTGTCCAGGTGAAATTGCTTGAATTTAGTGCCTTGTTTTTCCCGCCTAATTGATTTCTAAAACTTAATCACTCTTAAAATCAAAAGGGCTTGCATTACTTGGTTTCTGGTCTTTGCTCTGTTTACTTGTTGCTCTTTTGATATTGTTGGAACATGTCTAACGACAAAGAAGAACATAGCCCTTCCCCTCCCCCTTCTGGTAGCCTTTTTGCTACCGATATGAAATTCATCATTGATTCCACCACAAACGCTGCTACATTGGTTGCGATGGCACAAATGTAGGCTTCCAACAAAGCACACGAAAATCGCTTTGCCATCGATTGGGCTCAAGAACATGCTCATTTCACTTCCCAGATCAACCAATCAATTGATCAAAAATTCGAGGACTACAAGCAGAATACAGCTTCTAGCTCTACTTCTCCTAGCGGTAAGCCACACCCTTCTGGTCAAATACATCTTAAACTTAAATCTGCTTCGCCTAACCCTTTTGCAAGAGAGAACGATAATGATCCGTTATCTGGCTTTAACGGACAAGATCATCATAGGGAGCAAACCCCTCCTCCTCGGAAACAACAGGGGTGGCAACAACAGCAACCTCAGACCCATGCGAACCCTTCGTTCATAAAAAATAATTGGGATGACAACCGTAATAATGCTGATCTGAACGACATTCCACATCTGGAGGACGCTTACCATGAGGTAGATCCTAATATTGATGATTTACCTAACCCCAATTTTGGTAGTCCTAGATTTGATAATGCACAGGCTATCCAACGGCGAGATGTTAAGATCAAGCTAGATATACTTTTGATGGTGCGAATGATCCTGAGGCTTATCTTGCTTGGGAAGATCCTACTAGTTATGTGCTTGATCATCTTCGCTATGATGAAAGAGAGAGGTTGGAGATTGTTACATTACACTTGACAGGTATGGCTCGCTCTTCGTGGTTTCGCACTCATGAAATCCGTCGTCGTCAAGACAAGCAACCTGTTCAGACATGGCCTCAACTGCGCTATCTATTAAATAAGAGACACGTGCCTGAGGAGTACACAGAGACGATGAGGATGCGTCTGGCTCAATGTCGATAGGGGTCTCGCTCCCCTATGGAATACAGAGACGAGCTTGAACGACTCGCTCATTAGGCTAATGTTTATCTTACTGAACGTGGTTTATGCACTCAGTTTCTTGCCGGTCTCAATCTTTCAATTCGTAATCCCTTATCTATTCCTTCTATTACGGATATTAATACTTTAACTCATAAAGCGCAGATTCTACATGATCAGCATCAACAACAAAGGGCCAGAACCGACCAGTCTTCCCAAGGTCGCAGGTTTGTTCCTTTCACTTCTTCAAGTCAATCCAGATCTACTCCTAACGCTTCAATGCAGCAGAAGGGAGTTTCCAACTCACCTAAACAGGGTTTTCAAGTAAAAACTAGAAGAGTTGCTGAACCTTCCAAAGAACGCCCCAAAGATATCCGCTGCTTCACTTGTGGTGATTCTGGACATGTCTCTCGCGAATTCCCTCAGAAAAGGAAGGTCCTTCTTTTTGTAGGAGGAATTCCCTCAGAAATAATTCAAACCAGATTCGTGCCCCAGCAAATAATTACAATACTTCCTCCCGATGCAGCAGTGGGAAGTCAGGATCGATCTACGAGGAAGCGTGTTAGCAGATCCTAGGCAGCGTAGAAATCTCACAAAAGTGGTCAACAACAGGTGTCCTAGATCTAGAGTACAGTTACTCGACAGAAGATCAGACAGTCGAATAGCGCAGTAGCAAGCACAAGCCTTACTCGATCTCGACTAGTCTTACTCGAGATCGAGTAGAGTTGCTGACGTCGAGTTGGCTTGGTCGATCACCTGCATACAGAAGCTACAACAATCTGAATCTAGAATCAGTAACTCGATATCGAGGAGTGCTAGTCGATATCGAGTAAGACAGAAAGTAAAATGAAATAAAATAAAGACAAAGGCTTTTGGGATTCGAAAATAAACTGTATGTAAAAGACTTCCAAGATTGGGGTTTGCGACAACGATAACCAAGCATGCATAAGGCAGGGATAAAACAGATAATCATATAATTCGCATCGAAGGACTAAGCTTTCGCCTTTTCCAACAATTAGATAACTCTTTCAAGAAACCCTAATTGTCTCTACTGATTTTATGTTTACAATCCAAGTTGTTAGCATGGACCTCCATTAGATGGGTAATAAACACATAACAAGTAGTAGATGCTCAAAACATGATAAAAGTCGGATCTTTACCTCAAACACGCAGGGCTATCGTCGAGGAGTTTTCCTCGATCTCGAGTAATAGGGTCGTCGACTTCAGTAGCTCGGTGTCTCGGCTAGCTCCTCCTCGATGTGCTCGAACTCTGGCTCCTAGGGTGTCCTCGATCTCGAGGAAATAACTCGATCTCGAGTAAAGGTGGCTCATCGACTTGGCTTTCTGGTGTTGTCGAGCAACTCTTCTCGACATGCTCGGACAGGTGCTCGGCTTTGTCGATATAGAGAAAAGTCCTCGATATCGAGTTGTGGTGTCCGGGTGCCTAGCCAAGTCGGGTAGCACTCCTCCGCATCCTCGGGTAGGCTCTCCTTGACTCCGAGTGGTCTTTGGGGCTTTGTCGACATCGAGTAAGGAACTCGATCTCGAGGAAAGAGCTGGAGTCGGGTTCTTCGTCTTCAGTTTCTCGACATGGGCTCCTCGATGGGTGTAGTGTCCGGACATGTCTTTGTCGATATCGAGTACAACTCATCGATATCGAGTAGACTTGAGCTTCCGTCCTTGCTTCTTGGTTTTCTCCCGAAATGCCTCCATATTCTGCAATATTAAACAAAAAATTATGTAGATCTCTATTTCTGACAACTAAGTATATACTACATAAATTCGACATATTCCCAACCCGAAATATGCAAAGTGTATAGAATATGGAACTAAAATATGCACAAAAATATGGCTACTTTAGTGACATCAAATCACCCCATACTTGGACTTGCTTGTCCTCAAGCAATAACCAAACAATAACCAAGACCTACAACACATCCTTCAAGTCTTTTCCCTTGTCAAAAGCAACATCTCAAGTAGTAGCAATGTAAGACAAGTGAATTAAACGTCATCACACATATACGAGCGATCCATGGGCATAGGTAATATAAATCCAACCTCACAGGGATAATGTGTTTACACTCAACTCTCAATGTGTTTAGGCTATGAAGATCAACTCTCGACTCAATTCCATATACAATCTGATAAGCATTGCAATTTAAATACGAATCCACTTCACAACCAATTATGTAAATGTAACAAGAATTATCCGGAGGACTTCGCTCAATAGAAGTCTTCAAAGAAGATTCCATTCGGCGGGGTTGTAATGGGGCTTGGTAAGAAATAAACGAGCATGGAATTATTTGGCCATGTAGTGCTTAATACAATTCGGGAATCAAGACTTCTAAATCTCCAACATAACTAAACCATAACTGTCAATCATATGCATCAACCAAACTCTCCAATTTATTTCAATGAAGTATGTAACCTTTCAAACTTAATTAACCTCTTCAAAGTATGTATCTTGCGAAAATGAAAGAAATAAGGTAAATTTGGCTCATCCCTTTTATTCACTAACATATATACAAACTTTTCCTTCTCTTTTTCTCTTTTTTCGATTTTTTTTGAAACGAAAATAACTAGTGCATTTATAGGGTAAGCCAAAAATCCTTTTACATAGTATGCATAGCAAGATAAAAATTATAAAACCAACCCATATTTCAATAAAATAAAAAATCCTCTTTACTTGAAATGAAACACAAGCTTATTTCTTCCACAAACCATTATTCTAACCAACTCTAAGTCTTAATTCCCGATTGGGGGTCAGGCTCAATTTGGCTAAGGATAATTTTGTGGAGTTTATAATAAAAGTCTCAGGCTAATGTTCTGGCTTCAAGCAGGGATAATGCAGGGTAGGTAAAGAGAGGATAGAATTGGCTTAAAAGGTGCCTTCATCATTTAATTCTCATTCACATCAACATATAAATGCATTGGCTTTGAATAACTATCACAACATTTAGAGATGCATAGGAAGAATAAATACACTCAAGAAAGCAGATGGATTTTTTTATGTTCTCCCTATAAGGCCAAAATTCTCGCTGGGACAATTTTTGTTGGATTTTAACCTTTAGCTTAGGATCATATGTGCTCAATTTCATCACAAGTTCACAATCCACATAAAAACAATTTCGAGGACTTAGGCTAAACCTTCCAAACATGCCATAGGATTTACATGATCAAGTAAATCATTATTTATCATCATAGGACATCTAAGTTAGGGTATAAAAACTAAGACAATGCAAAAATTTAAACATGCATTTTTTTTCCTTTTTCGATATTTTCTATTTTTTTTATATGCAACTAAAAACAAGACTAAAGTATGACAAAAGACTTAAATGCATAAAATTTAAACATGAATGCATAACATAAAAGTAAAATTTCACCATGTAAAAACCAAAAAGCAAGACTAAAACATATAATAATGATAATAAGCCCTTCCTCCACCCCATACTTAAAATATACAGTGTCCCCACTGTATAAAATCAAATAAAAACAAGAGTAAAGGAAGGAACTCACTGAATAAAAAATCGAGGAGGGCAGATCGGCGCAGGTCGAGTAACTGTCTTGTTGATATCGAGTACCCTACTCGATATCGAGTAGCTTTGTCTGCGTCCAGTGGATTTCTGAAGTCGAGGAGCTTATGGGCTCTGTCGATATCGAGTTGGCCTACTCGATATCGAGGAGTTTCAGGGCTGGTCCTCCTTGTCGTTGTCGACTTGGCCTTCGTCGATTCTGACTATTTTTCAGGGACTTCTTCTTTCCACCTTTCGCGATCCTTTTATGCTTGCCGACCTAAGAGTGTTAGATTGCACACAAAAGCAAGACTATCCACATGAAGCATTCTAAAAAAAACAAAAACCAAAAACCAAAATCTAAAGTTCCAAAGTCCCAAAATTTATAAAGTCTTATATACATGCTCTAGATTTTAGAGTCGCTAGGCCGACTTCTTCGTTTGCGCTCAAGGACCATTAATGTGGGGCCCGCTTGCACTTGGCCCTTCTCCTCGATCATCTAGGTCCTGATGGTGGTATGCAAGCTCAGCTGACAGGTGGTTGCTTGCATGGTCTCCCTTCTCTTTCTTCTTCTTCCTTCCAGCTCTTAATTTTCACAGATTCTCTCGCCACGGGGCCTTACCTCCCCTTAAATTATTGATAAATTTCTTAATGGACTGAGGGGGAGTAGGATTCACACCTGAGCTTACCTTTTCGGACCCAAAACAGAAATCTTCGGGCTTGGGGTTAGTCGATATCGAGTACGACTGGTCGATATCGAGTACAGGGACCCCATACTTAGGCTTTTGGCAAGTCTGTGGCTCATTAGAGGAAGTCGATGTCGACGAGATTTGGTCGAGATCGAGTAGAAGGTTAGTCGAGATCGAGGAAGCTTTGTCGATCTCGAGTATATTGCTGGTGCCTTCCTCCGTTGATTAATTGGTCCCGTGGTTGTTGATGTTTTTCACCTCCAGCCATGAAATTTCCTCTTTTGCAGGGCCAAAAGAGAAATCTAAGATCTCGTCGCCTATGGTGAAGGTGAGCGATCGATTTTTGACACTAATTTTGGCATCTGTAGTAGCTAAGAATGGTCTACCAAGAATAATAGGGCTAGTAGGATCTTCAGCACAGTCTGTAATTAGGGAATCTGTTGGAACAAAGAATTTACCAACCTGGACGGGGACATTCTCAACTATACCTGTAGGGATGACCACTGTATTGTTTGCCATGTATAGTTTAGCATCCATAGGCTCTATGCATCCTATTTTTACCTTCCGCCGGATTGATAAGGGCATGATGCTCACACTTGCTCATAAATCACACAGAGACTCATATTTATATTGTCCAAAACCCACAGTAACAGAAAACTTACCAGGGTCAGGTCTTTTTTCAGGGAAGTGGAGTACTTTTCACTCGCCTGCGATCTCTGAGATGGATCGCTTCTTGCTCAGGATTTCCTTCAAAAATTTGACATATCCGGGCATCTTTTGCAGGGCTTCTGTAAAAGGAATAGAGACGTTCAGTTCTTGCAGCATATTAACAAAACGGTTAAACCTACCTGCAGTGGGATCTTTCAGCGCTTTGGAAGGGAAAGGCAGTAGCTTTTTCTGCTTCGGAGCCAGATCAGACGTCGGAGGTCTTGCAGAGTCGTCGATATCGGCTTGCATCTCCTTGATCTCGACTAGCGGCTTCTCGACATCGAGTTGGGTTGTCGACCTCAAGTTGCTGGGCTGCGCAGTTGAGTCTGAACTTGGCCTCTAGTCTGTGTCGACGAGAGTTTTCTCGAGATCGAGTAATGGTTCCTCGAGATCGAGTCGATCCTGCTCTGTGTCGAGTTGCTGCTCTGCCTTGTCTTGATGTTTCCCGACCTCTGGCTCGTGTAATTGATGCCCACTTCTAAGTTTGATAACTGCGACGTGTCCGGTCTTCCCCTTAGGATTTGGTTCTGTTTTCCCAAGGAGTTGCCCGGATGGTCGTGGGATCTGTGCAGCGATTTGACACATCCGGGTCTCTATTCCCCTTTTCCAGATGTCCAGTTCTCCAAATTTTGTAGTGATGTTCTGGAACTGGTTGTTGATGGTGCCTTGATTCTGACGCATCTCTTCAAGGATGAGCTATAAGTCATCCTTCTTTTGACCCCTTTCTGGATGTCCGGACCTCTGTATGGTGGGGGGTTCCTAGGAGGACCTTGGTTCCACTGTGGGTGATAGAACCTTTGATCTCCCATGTAGCGATTGGTACCCCAGCGTAGGCTACCTCTTCATGTGTCTCTGCCATCCTGACTTGCTCAGTGTGTGGGCAGTCAGTAGTGGTGTGCCGCTGTCATCCGCATTCGATGCAAGGCTGATTGACTGACAGATATTTGACTTTCTTGAGGAGCTTGCAATTCTGGTCTCTATAGAACTGCTCCCTGACATTCGGGTCAATCTTCTTTGCTGGCTCATAGAGTGGCATAGATGGTGCTGGCCTGGCATAGGAGTTCTCCTCATAGTTTGCAGTAGACCCATATTTGTTGTCATAATTGGTGAGCTTGTCTAGCACAATCCAGGCATCAATTGGTGGCATCGTCAGATACTCATAGCGAGTATACTGGTTGATTTTGTCTTTAGTGACTTGGTCAAGAGAGTTAAAGAAGATCTCCTGAATGACGTAGGGTGGCTGTCCATGAGTAGGGCAAGATCGCATCAGTTCTTTGTAGCGTTTCCATGCCTTTGATAGTGGTTCCCCAGGCTTCTGTTTGAAGGCTGTGATTTTCTGGCGGATGAGTGCTGTTTTGGCGGGAGGGAAGAATTTGTTCAAAAACTCTTGCTCTACTTGGGCCCATGTTGTGAGGGATCTTCGTTTCAGCCTTTCAAGCCACTTATGTGCAGGTCCAGCGAGAGACCAGCGAAAAGCCTTCATCTTTACATATTCCAGAGTTGTACCTTCAGCAAGAGTATGACACATGTTAGAAAAAATGGTAATATGTTCAAGAGGACACTCATTAAATTTGCCATAAAAAGCATTATTTTTAAGCTCTATAAGAAATTGAGTGCGAATTTCAAAAGAGTTTTCAGGGATTAGAATCGCCGATTCAGCTTCTGCTTGACTTGCGCGCTCAGCTTCTTGTTCCCTTCCTGCTCTCTCAACGGCGATAGTAACATCCCTTGCGGCTAGTTCCCTTGTGAGCCTTTCAATCAGCTGTTCTTGTGTTTCTGCGGCCGTCATGGCTCTTTGTAGTTTAGCTCTAATGTGTAAAAGGCGTTCCGGTTCGTCTAAGCCGTCAAACTCAGGTGGTTGACCAGAACGGCGCATGCACCTGTAAAGTAACTCAAAGTAGACGTGAGATTTAACTACCTAAGGCGCGAATGATAGCTTTCCCGACAACGACGCCAATTTGTTGTAGGAAGAAATCGAGTTTAAAATATAATAAAATAATTCAAACCAGATTCGTGACCCAGCAAATAATTACAAGACTTCCTCTCAATGCAGCAGTAGGAAGTCAGGATCGATCCACGAGGAAGCGTGTCAGCGGATCCTATGCAATGTAGAAATCTCACAGAAGTGGTCGACAAAAGGTGTCCTAGATCTCAAGTACAGTTACTCGACAGAAGATCGGACAGTCGAATAGCGCAGCAGCAGGCACATGCCTTAGTCGATCTCGACTAGTCTTACTCGAGATCGAGTAGAGTTGCTGACGTCGAGTTGGCTTGGTCGATCACCCTCACACAAAAGCTACAGTGATCTAGATCGAGAATCAGTAACTCGATATCGAGGAGTACTAGTCGATATCGAGTAAGACATAAAGTAAAACGAAATAAAATAAAGACAAAGGCTTTTGGGATTCGAAAATAAACTGTATGTAAAAGACTTCCAAGATTGGGGTTTGCGACAACGATAACCAAGCATGCATAAGGCAGGGTTAAAACAGACAATCATATAATTCGCATCGAAGGACTAAGCTTTCGCCTTTTCCAACAATTAGATAACTCTTTCAAGAAACCCTAATTGTCTCTACTGATTTTATTTTTACAATCCAAGTTGTTAGCATGGACCTTAATTAGATGGGTAATAAACACATAACAAGTAGTAGATGCTCAAAACATGATAAAAGTCGGATCTTTACCTCAAACACGCAGGGCTATCGTTGGGCTCACCCCAACCCTAGAAGTGGGTGGACTACTCGCGCTTCATCGCAACCTCAAACATTGTTGAATGAAAAGAAATTTGCATTAAACTAAATTCAAAGCCTTTACAATCCCGGAAATCCAACTTTCGTTGAATGCCAAAACTCTAAAACCTCTGAACTCCTAAACGTCTCTGTGAATGTTGTAAGGAGGAAATCGAGTATGAAATATAATGAAATAGATCAAACCAGATTTAGGCCCAAACAAATAATTACAAGACTCCCTCCAATGTAGTAAGAGAAAGTCAGGATCGATCCACGAGGAAGCGTGTCAGCGGATCCTAGGCAGCTGTAAATCTCACAGAAAAGCAAACAGAAAACAGAAACAAAGAAACAAAGACAGAAATAATAAACAGAAGCAAGAACGAAAAGCAAAGACAGACTTGTCGATCTCGACTAACAGCAACTCGAGATAGACTAAAAACAGGGACGGCAGAAAACTCAGATTCTCAGAAACACAACTTGATCTAGACCAACAGTAACTCGATCTAGAGTAAAAACAGCAAAAAGAGAAACTCGGGAATTGAAAACAAAAACTCGGACTTAGCCACTGTACTCGATCTTGACAAGGCCTACTCGAGATCGACTAAGGCTTCCTCTAGATCGACAACAGTTACTCTAGATCTAGTAAAAAACAGAAACTTGAGAATTGCAAACTCGAACACAAAATCGCAGATTTCCGACGAAATAAATTTAATATATAAAGAACTTCCAAAGCCAAGGTATCAACGCCACAACGATAACCATGCAAAGTAACACATAAAGGCATAAAAGATCATGCTTTCCATCAAATAACTTTCGTTATTAACAAATAGGCATATAGAGGCTTTCGCATAAACCTTAATTGTTACTAACCCTTTTCACATAATTAACCCAAGTTGCATTAAGATCACTTTCGCTTCAATAACACAAACAAGGATCACCTTCAACTCTCGCAAAAGAATCATGCTCATAGGGATAGAAGATGAATTTCATAAAAAGATTGTACCTTTACCACGTCACCTCACATGGCCACCGTCGGGCTCACCCCAGCCCCAGAAGTGGGTGGTTTACTCGCTCTTCATCATCAAGAAAGACATCAAATAACAAAAGAAACTAACTTGCATTGAATTAAATAAAAGAAAGCTTACAACCAAACAAGACAAATCCGCTTTCGCCTTTCCATCTTGCTTGCCACAAACTCTCTCTCTCTCTATGTAACTACTTACTTGTTCTCTCTGAAATTGAATTGGAATAAGATGCCTAATGCTCAGCCCCAAGGGCATTATTTATAGCCTTCTATTCCTTGCTATTCAAGGATAGAATATATCTATCTATATCTAAAAAGCTTAAAAGATATAAAAAAATGTAATTAAAGAATTAAATCTAAAAAGGGGAAATAAATCTAAAATAGGTAGAATATCTTCCATGTGTTGATAGGTTTTCTCCATAGATAGAACTTGATAGATGTAGGATAGATCTCAGCCAAATTGGATAGAATCGGATCCAAGGACTCCCAATCCGAGTAGGAAAGCAAAACCGTGTAACGCGCTTCCGGACACAGCGTTCGTCGATCTCGACTAAGCTTCCTCGAGATCGAGTACAGTTGGTTGTTGACTTCGGCCTCGCTAGACATCTCGGGTAGCAGCTGCTCGACATGGCTCGGGTGTGTGCTTCTGGTTCCTCGAGATCGAGTAAAGAACTCGAGATCGAGTAGGGCTAGCGTCGAGGATGGCTAGTTCGGTGATATCGGGCAACTTCTCCTCGACAAGCTCGGACAGGCGCTGTGGTGGTCCTCGAGATTGAGGAAATTCCTCGAGATCGAGTATGGCGGTGCTCGGCTTCTCCGTCTTCGGCTTCTCGACTTGGCACAACTCGTCGACTCCGGACATGGCATCACAATGTTGTCGATCTCGACAAAGTTTACTCGAGATCGAGTTAGATTCCGAAGTCGGGTTGTCTCTGACTCAGTTTCTCGATCAGTGCTTAGTCGACAAGGCCTGTGCTCGGACACCTTCGTCGAGATGGAGTAAGATTACTCTAGATCGAGTAAAGCTGGGCTCCTAGCTTGATTCGACGGGTTCCACTGTTTCTTGACCTTGGACTTCTGTAGTTGATTTCCGAGCTTTTCCGACCTTTCTCAGAACTGTTGTAATTTGCCTCGAATTCTGCAAAATTAAACAGAAATTGGTGTAGATTTTATAATTTGGCAAATAAACATAAACTACATAAATTCTGTATTATCTTAGCCCAAATGCATGAAATGTATGCAGATAACGATATAAAAGTTACTGTAAAACATGGCAGATTCAACTCACAACAAACACCCCATACGTAAGCTTGCTTGTCCTCAAGCAATACTTTTAATTGTCATTCAGGGGAAGAAATTAAAACTCTCAACATATTAGATTCATTCTCATATAACCCTGCAATCAATTACCATCCTCGAAAAGGTACTAGTGTCACAGATCCATGCATGTGCAATTATACAAAAGCAACATCTACTCACAAAAGGAGGGTTATGCAAAACAATTTATGTGACAAAGCATTAATAATCAAGAGGACTTTAATTTAAGCTCAAATAAGGAGTAGAATTGGTAAAAGGCTAAAGGTGGGCAATTTTTTTGGCAATGTGGTGCTAATAATCCGGGGAAATGGAGTATTTCCAAATTGAATTTCATACCACATTCTTTCTCATAAGATTCATCACCTTTCATAATGCTTTTTTCAATAATAATGCTTTTACCTCTCTAACCTCGGCACTGCCTTCTCGCGAGTCGCAAACATGGGTGTCATGAATGGCCCCGGATACTTAGTGCTTCGGACTCCTCACCTTGTGTCCCATCTCGCCAAACTATTATCTTAGCGAGCAGGGTCAATCTACCTTTATCTCCTAAGGTGATTGGATTTTCTTTTACTCATTAAATTTTCCATATTTTTCAAACAATTTCCTACCAAACTCCGAAAATGATATGTAATAACAACACAAACACCATATAACAACCTCCATAATGTAACATCATTCTCAACATAATCCCGGATAGGAATAAGGTAAAAAATGGGCAATATTTAGATCATGTGTAGCAATATGAAAATAAGGCATAGGATGACTTTTGTGATGCATAAGCATAGGTAAGGCTAGGATTTAAACAATGAGCATTATATGGAAATATAAAGTCCTCCATCCTCTTATTATGCAACATGTCAAAAGCAACATCAAATTTTACATCCTTTCATTGTTTTCAAGAAAATAATGCACTTTATTGTGACTTCTCTTTACTAGGCAATTTCACGCTATATCTCTAATGAATCCAATTTTGCATCGTCGAGTTCAATAAAGCTTCCATGACATTAATCAAAAATTTTCAATGGGGGTCATTTTTTCAATCTTTTGGAAAACATGCATATAAGCACATAAATCAATAATAATTCCAAAATAGCCATGTATATGCAATTCAAGAAATAAATTCTAAATATGCACACATAATGTCAAATATGGCAAATATGCATAGAGTAAGCCTTTCCCCCACCCCATACTTAAACATTACAGTGTCCTCACTGTATAAAAACAAGGGTAGAGAAAGAAACTCACTAGACAGGTGTGCATGACCTCTTAATATTGAATGAAGGAATCGCTTGGGCCGAGTCCGAATATAGCTTGCTTCTATCCATGGACCTAAAAAGTGTAGAAGACATATACCCACAATAGAAAAACTAAAAAGTTCAAAACCAAAAACAAACAAAAAAACAATGTCCAAAAAGTCCCAAAAAGTAAATGTCTATGTATAAGCTCTAGATTTTATAGTCGTTAGGTCGACTTCTCCATTAAGCTCAAGGTGGCATCTGCAGGGCCCATGTAGCTTGGGCTTCAAATAGGACTTCATTCTTGTCCATCAGCTGCAATCCTCCAAAATGGATCTTGTCCACCAAAAAAGGTCCCATCCTCTTCTTGTTGAACTTGTTAGGGAACCAATGATCCTTTGATTTAGAGACATAGAGCTTGTCTCCAACTTCATACTCTTTGGGCTCATCAATGGAAATCCTACATAAGCACAAATACCAAGGTGATAGAGGCTATTTCAGTCATATATTTGCATATTATTTTAGATCATTTTAATGCATATTTTACACATTTTATAGTTAATTGGTATTATTTAGTTTTCGGAGTCTACACTAGTGTTTTTATATATTTCAGGTATTTTCGGGTTGGATCGTATGAATTCAGAGGTTGATCGGTTAATCGTAATTGAAAGCAAAATGGGCCGAGTTAGGATGAATGGCTGACATACTCGAAGGCGGTAGGAGGCATGGCTCCGTGTTCAACCTATCCAATGAGTGCTGCGTTTTTACTTCAGCATATACATTTAGATATTTAGATAGCTTAGATAAAATATTAATATTAATATCATATATTCATATATGCGTATTAGATTAGATAGATTAGGTTTATATATATATACTTCCATTCATACGGCAGAAGGGGGAGGGCGGAGGCCAATACGTGAGGAGGCCGGATTTACATGATCGGCCGACTAGCGCTTTCACTCTCTTAACCCTAAGTATGTTTTGCTTTATTTTGATGGAGACCTAAACTCTCCCGTTTTGTCTACAATTTGAAGCTTTGTTTGGATTGATTGTGAGTTTCTGAATCTTGTTCCTTATTTCCTATATTGAATGTTTGGACTTCTTTGTGCTTGATTGTCTATTGTTTTATTTTATCTAGTCCGCGCAACTAGTTAGAATCAATTCAATTGCTAGGGTTTTGTAGACTCCTGGTTGTGAACCTTAACCCAAGTGGCAAACTTATTCCTTTAGGGCTGGTTGAACTAATTGAATGAGTAGGAAGTTGGATGTGTTGTTAAATCTCCCTTTAGTGACTGCAAATACCTTGGTTAATCTCTGAACTTAAAGCTATCAATTGGGTTAAATCCTTCTTTAGGGACTGTTCGATTGATAAGGGTTGCTAGGACTGGTTGGACTAGTAACTATATTAGGTCGGGACAAGGGCATTCATAGGAAACCTAAAAGGACGAGAAGAAGTTACAATGATCGTTTCAACCAACTAAAGTGGATAATTGTAAGTGAAACTATTTTATTAATTGCTATCTCCATTAATTTGTTTATACTTTATTTTAGTTTATTTCTTATTTTCACCACCCAAAAACCCCCGTTTCATACTAATTGGTAAATAAACATAACTTAGGAATAACTTGATTCTCTGTGGGATCGACTCGTGCTTACCACACTACATTAGTTAGGTAGGTTCGAATTTATTTTGATACGGTTAACGCGACTAAAAACCGTCCATCAAAATGGCGCCGATGCCGGGGAATCAAAGTTTATTTCTTTGTTTTATATGTTTACCGATTATTGTATATAACTAATTTTGTCGTGAGCCTATCTTACGGTTCATAACACCCGTGCTACTAACTGTTTGTGTTCGTGTGTCTAGGTTTGTGCCTCTAAAGATGACTCATGATTTATTTTGTGATTTTTGCGGACTTTCTAATCATATATTTAAAGATTGTCCAGTGTTTAGAGTTCCGATTGGAAAGGTTAAGGAAGTATACAATTTGTGCAAAACTCAACTTTCTCGTGAGGTGGATATCATACATGAGATTGCACAATTAGAGCTCCAAATCGGACAATTAGAACCTCCATGTCTGGCTCCGCAAACATCACAAGAATCGTCCATGTTGCCCCGTATGGAAGAGTACTTTGTTGCAATGGAGTCCCAACTTATAATGATCCAAACCGATTTCAATAACGAGATGAGGCGGATCCAAGTGGCTCAACAAATTACAATTCTAATTTTTTCAGACATTTTTCCTGGGCAGACGTAGGTGGTGGTTAGTGACGACTACGCTATCATCTCTCTTGACGAGGAGATCTTAGGAGATTGGATAGATGAGCAAGATGAGGAAAATTTGACAAAGACGATTCTGGTGTTTGAATTTGATGAGGGTGCAAACGGACAAAGAGAAAGCCATGCTCGTTTATGTAGAATATGTGCCCAAGAGTTTGACAAATTATTGAGGGCTTTAACAATGTCTGAATCGATCTTAAACAAAACCAAGCTATGTTTTTTTTTTTTTAATTCTGTTTTTTTTTTCTTTTAGATCGGAATAATTTTTATTGGTATCTTTAAAATTTTATTTTATTTTCTAGGTTAGTTAGGATTTTTTTTATTCGTCCTTTAAAAAAAAAAAAAAAAAAACGACCCCTGTCTTTCCTTTCTTCCCTCCGGAGTCCGGACGTCCTCTCCTTCCCTCGCCCATCGCTGCTGCTCACCAGACCGCTACCATCTCCGGCTGCGCGCAATCGATCAACTCCGGTCATCTGAGACCGACGGCGCATCACCACCACCTTCCTTCCATCCTGTTCTCATAGCCGAAACCCTAAACCGCATCCACCGTCTCCGATTCCACCAGCCGCCAGCAACCATCTCTTCATCCCTCTGCCTCCTCTCACCGGATCTGTCCCCTTCTGACCGCCGGACTCTCGCCACCGCACCTCTGCATAGAGCTCCTGCACTCAGCCCTTTCCGGCCGATTCATCTCAACCCTTTCTGCGGCTGCTGCTGCCATGGGCGCCGTTCCCAAATTCCAAGCGCAGCTGTTCCAAATTGCCGTCAATTCCGCCACAGGTAAGTGCAGGTATGTTTCCATCCCCTACCTAGTTGTTCTTCTATGACATTATTGGGAAGAACGTGCTTTGCTGATCTAGTTTTTTGTGGAATTCAGTCAATTTCTTGGTGAGATCTAATCATTGTTGTCCTGTTTGTCTCTAGTGGTTGGCTGATTTTGACCATGTTATGTCATAAAACTGATATTGGGTTAGAGTTGAGATTGTTGCTGTTATCACTTTCTCTGTTGAAATTCAATGTACAGCCCCTATTAATGGCTAGGTTGGTTGATTATGAGATGTGCTTAGATCCATGTTTCTTCTGTTATTGTAGTCTTATGCTCCCTGAAATCACTTGAAATTCATGTCTTAAATTTGTAGTAAGTGATTGAGTATGAGCTATTGGGGCTGGTTTTAGTTGTTTGGACTTGGGTGTTGTTCTTTTGTTCTTGGATGATATATGTATGTACTTGGAAAGTTGGATTGCTTTGTCTTGTATGTTTTCTTTGTTTTGTGTCTTGGCCAGGACCTTCTGCAAGGGAGACGATGCCTATGTTTTCCCAAATCCAAGAAGTTTCACAATGACAGTTACATCCAAGAGTTTCTACTGGACACCTAGGGCTCTAAATTCTACTCTTTTATCATGTTTTAAGGGTGTTAGTACTTAGGAATAGTCACTTATCTGGCTGAATTTTATGCTTTTGATATTCCTTTGCTATTGAGTTGAATCTGCTGCTGATTACTAATGGAACTGAATTCAATCTACTGCTGCTCTCTATTCTAGTTTTGCTGTTGTTTGTGGTGTTGAGCAAGTCCTATAACTATGAGAAGTTGCTGCATTTTATCGTCTATTCAGAGGCTATACCACAACCTCCGCTGGAGCTGAATGATTTGTCCGGAATGCCATTGTGAGTTTCCTCTACCTTTTTCATTCTTTTTTCTTTACTTTGAGGACAAAGTAAGATTTTAAGCATGGGGTGGGGAATTTTAGTGTAGCTCCGTATTTATATATTTATGTTAGTTTTTTTTTTTTTTTGTTTTTTTCAATTTTTGTTATTCATTTCATT
Source organism: Persicaria tinctoria (assembly GCA_037127255.1). NCBI lineage: Eukaryota > Viridiplantae > Streptophyta > Magnoliopsida > Caryophyllales > Polygonaceae > Persicaria > Persicaria tinctoria. The sequence goes on from JBANSL010000020.1 coordinate 35,011,801, forward strand.
GCATTTAGGTGTTATTAAAGATACTCATCTTGGTTTAGTTTGTCCTCTAATTCATTTTTATGATCTTAATTGCATAAATCCAACGATTTGATTGAATTGCTTGAAAATGATTTTGGAGCATGATTTGTGAATATAATTGAGCAAGTATGGTTCATAGTTGAGGTTAAATTGAAATCTAGCAAAAACATAACCCTTGTGAGTTGTTTTGGCCTTATAGGGACTATTCATAATTATTTCCCTTTTGCTTTTATTGTGTGATTATACTCTTCATATGCTTCTTATTTCAATACCGTATTGCACATGTTTGTTGCTTGTGAATTTCAAATGATTGAGGCATGTTTTCTTTAGCCATATTATACCCTATCTACCTTACATATTATCCTTTGCTTGAAGCCAATCTGAACCTTAAAGCCTATTCTTTTTTATAGCTCCACAAAAATATATCATAGCCAATGATTAGCCTGACCCTATCCGGGAATTAGGAAGAAAATTGGTGAAAAATCTTTATGTTGGAGTTGCTTTGAGTGGAGATAATGTAGGTATGGTTTTGCATTGTGAGAGGCATAGCCAAAATAAGGTAAACCTTATTGCATAATAGAGATGACTCATTACTAGGGGCCTAAGGAGGATAAAATTCACTTAGGAGTAAAAGTCTAGTAAGCTTGGACCTAGGGAGGATAAAATTCACCTAGGGGCAAAAGTAAGCAGAAAAGAAAAGAAGTCATCATCGAAATGGAAAAATTGCCTGAGTTGTATGGTTATTGAAATCGAAAAGTGCTTATTGATGTGTATTGGAGTTTATGTTATTGGAATGGTTTGCGAAGTATGGAAGTGTTGGTGTTATTCTGGTTGGTTGTTGTTCCTTTTTCCCGGATTTTTAGCACCACAAGCCTAAATATTTCTCATGCCTTATGTTCCTACCAAAGCCCCATTACAACCCTATAAAAGTCCTCATGATGTTGGTTGCAAGTAATAACTTTCACGGTGTATAAAGCATTTTGGATTGAGTTGGGAGTTGTACTTTAAAGCCTAAAAACGTGAGAGCTTGAGTGAAACACATTATCCCGGTGAGGTTGGATTAAATTTTCCTTTACTATTGGATCGCTCATATATTTGCTAGGATATTTGTTCTCTTATTCATGGCTCCTATTGCTTGATGTTGCTTTTCTAAAACTACAGCATGAAGATCTTATTTGTGGGATGAGTAATTCTATGTTTGTTTTTCATTGCTTGAGGACAAGCAAAAGTCTAAGCATGGGGTAGTTTGATAGAGGATATTTCAGTCATATATTTGCATATTATTTTAGATCATTTTAATGCATATTTTACACATTTTATAGTTAATTGGTATTATTTAGTTTTCGGAGTCTACACTAGTGTTTTTATATATTTCAGGTATTTTCGGGTTGGATCGTATGAATTCAGAGGTTGATCGGTTAATCGTAATTGAAAGCAAAATGGGCCGAGTTAGGATGAATGGCTGACATACTCGAAGGCGGTAGGAGGCATGGCTCCGTGTTCAACCTATCCAATGAGTGATGCGTTTTTACTTCAGCATATACATTTAGATATTTAGATAGCTTAGATAAAATATTAATATTAATATCATATATTCATATATGCGTATTAGATTAGATAGATTAGGTTTATATATATATACTTCCATTCATACGGCAGAAGGGGGAGGGCGGAGGCCAATACGTGAGGAGGCCGGATTTACGTGATCGGCCGACTAGCGCTTTCACTCTCTTAACCCTAAGTATGTTTTGCTTTATTTTTATGGAGACCTAAACTCTCCCGTTTTGTCTATAATTTAAAGCTTTGTTTGGATTGATTGTGAGTTTCTGAATCTTGTTCCTTATTTCCTATATTGAATGTTTGGACTTCTTTGTGCTTGATTGTCTATTGTTTTATTTTATCTAGTCCGCGCAACTAGTTAGAATCAATTCAATTGCTAGGGTTTTGTAGATTCCTGGTTGTGAACCTTAACCCAAGTGGCAAACTTATTCCTTTAGGGCTGGTTGAACTAAGTGAATGAGTAGGAAGTTGGATGTGTTGTTAAATCTCTCTTTAGTGACTGCAAATACCTTGGTTAATCTCTGAACTTAAAGCTATCAATTGAGTTAAATCCTTCTTTAGGGACTGTTCGATTGATAAGGGTTGCTAGGACTGGTTGGACTAGTAACTATATTAGGTCGGGACAAGGGCATTCATAGGAAACCTAAAAGGACGAGAAGAAGTTACAATGATCGTTTCAACCAACTAAAGTGGATAATTGTAAGTAAAACTATTTTATTAATTGCTATCTCCATTAATTTGTTTATACTTTATTTTAGTTTATTTCTTATTTTCACCACCCAAAAACCCCCGTTTCATACTAATTGGTAAATAAACATAACTTAGGAATAACTTGATTCTCTGTGGGATCGACTCGTGCTTACCACACTAGATTAGTTAGGTAGGTTCGAATTTATTTTGATACGGTTAACGCGACTAAAAAACCGCCTATCACAAGGCAAACCTCTCCCATGTATAGATAAATCTTTAATGGAAATAGGAGAAGAAAGATCCATACCTTGGCTTACCTTCGCAGAGACGGAATCGGGGACCCCGGTGTTTGGTCGATCTCGAGTCCTACGAGTCCTAAAAAGGCATGATTGCTACTATGGATTAAGGTTCGCTACGAGGAATCTACAAAATCCTAGCACTAATCTCAACTAGTTGCGCGGACTAGAAGAAATCAACAATATTCGCAAAAGAATCAATACGAATCAATAGGAATAGAACAAGAATAGAAATCTCACAACTTTATCAAACCAAAGCTTCAATCCATAGACGAAACGAAAGAGTTTAGCACTCCATGGCCATGGAGGCTCTTCTCTAGGGTTCTCTCAATTGATAGTCTCCAAGTGCATAAAACTAAAGAATTAGATGATGAGTTAGATGTATAAGAAAATAACCATAATAGTCCTTAAATAGCCTCAAAAGAGTCGGCCAAATAATAATTATAAAAACCTATTTCAAGAGATAAAAAGTCCATTCGGCGTTTCTGCAGAGGCCGCGGGGCAGCCAACCCAGGCCGCGGGGCGGCCAGGCGATTGCGAAATCCTTCGTCAGAGCTTCGGACCGCGGGGCGGCTAGCTTGGCCGCGGGCCGACTTTTACTGTTCACCGTGATTTTACTCTTCGAATTTGGTCCCGATGTCAACACGAAAGTTGTAGATCTCGAAGAGTGCTTTCCAACGCATGGTTATAATAGTCAATCGGACCACTGAGGCCTCCAGAAAGTGCGAAACAAGTTCAGCATGTCTGGCGACAACTTCTGCTGACTTGTTATTCACTTAGGCTCTCTAGCTTCGATTCCGCTCCCGGGCTCTTCACTTTTCCTCCTCCTCTTCACTCTTCTTTCATTCATGAGTCTCCTCATTCCTCGTCGGATCCACATATACATGAAATAATCCAAAAAAGCGTGTAGATTCCGACTCTACCAACAAAACAAGTATAAATGCAAATCTAGCTTAAACCATGCATTATATACATCTAAATCATGATAAATGCATCCTAATATGCCTACCTAAATGCATGCTATCAGATAACGTGGTAGCTGACGCACTATTACGCAGGTATGTCCTCTTGAACCATATGGATGCACATGTGTTGTGATTTGCTTTGATTAAGGAATTGTATGTTGATGATAGTTTCTCTAAAACCATATATGCTTAATGTGTGTCCAAAGGTGAGTTTGATTCTTACTTTCTTGAGAATGGCTATTTGTTTAAGATGAGAAAGCTTTGTATCCCATCTTCATCTATTCGAAGACTTTTAACTCAAGAAGTACATGAATCTAGAGGACATGGAGGATTTGAAAAGACTTTAGCTGGATTAAAAGAACATTACTTTTAGCCTAAAATGACTAATTATGTGCTGAGATTTGTCAAAAGTTGTGTCACATGTGCAAAAGCTAAGTCCAAAGCCAATAATAACGGCCTGTATACCCCCTACCCATTTCGACATCACCCTGGGAAGACGTATCTATGGATTTCATTGTTGGCTTGCCTAGAACATCTAAGGGTCTTGATTCCATATTTGTGCTAGTGGACAGATTTTCCAAAATGGCTCATTTTATACCTTGTCACAAAAAAGATGATGTTATTCATGTTGTTATGCTGTTTTTTAAAGATGTTGTTCGCTTGCATGGATTACCATTGTCTATTGTGTCTAATCGTGATTCTAAATTTTTTAGTTGCTTTTGGAAAACTTGATGGTGTAAGTTGGGTACTAAGCTTTTATTCTCTACATCTTGTCACCCTCAAACTGATGGCCAAACTGAGGTTACTAATAGGACTCTTGGGGCTCTCCTAAGGGTCATGCTGCGTACTAAACATCGGAGGTGGGAAGAATGCCTACCATTTGTTGAGTTTGCTTATAACATGTCTAGACACCTAGCAACAAAGAAGACTCCTTTTAAGGTTGTCTATGGACGAAATCCGTTTACGCCTGTGGACATGATGCCTCAGCCACTAAAGGAGAAAGAAAACATGGATGCAATTAAGCAAGTGGACTTCATTAGGCGCTTGTGTTATTGCAGGAGGATGGTCAAATATGAAATAAATATAAAATAAAGATCAGACTGACTTCCCTGTCTCACCAAATAAATACAAGACTTCCTCCCGTTGTAGTAGAAGGTTGTCAGGATCGAATCCACGAGGAAGCACGTCAGCAGTTCTTAGGTAGCAACAGATTCTCACAGACAAGCACCAGAAAAGACAGAAATAAAGAAACCAAGGAACAAAAACAGAAAAGGCAAATGAAAGCAGAAATAAAAGCAAAGCAACAGGCGTACTCGATCTCGACAAGCTTCTACTCGAGATCGACAACAGCTAGTAAAAACAGAAACTTTCAACTCGATGACAGAAGCAGAAACTCAACTCGACATAGACTAAAGCCAACTCGATATCGACTAAGGTCCTACTCGATATCGACGAGACTCCTCCTCTGTATCGACTAGAAAGACGGAAAACTTAAAACTTGCAGATTTTGAACCAAAACTCAGATTTTTGACAGAAATAAATCAGTATAATAAAAGACTTCCAAGGCCAGGGTATCAACACCACAACGATAACCATGCAAAGTAACACATAAAGTCATAAAAGATCATGCTTTCCATCAAACAACTTTCGTTGTTAAGAAATAGGTATATAGAGGCTTTCGCATAAACCCTAATTGTTACTAACCCTTTTCACATAATTAATCCAAGTTGCACTAAGATCACTTTCGCTTCAATAATACAAACAAGGATCACCTTCAACTCTCGCAAAAGAATCATGCTCATAGGGATAGAAGACGAATTGCATAAAAAGATCTGACCTTTACTGTATCATTTCACATGGCCACCGTCGGGCTCACCCCAGCCCCAGAAGTGGGTGGACTACTCGCTCCTCATTGCAATCACAGACATTGATGTATAAAAAGAAACTTTAGAACTCCTAAAACTTCTCTGTGGAACTACTTCTCTCTCCCTAAAATTGTCTGATTGAATATGAATGAAAAACCAGCCCCTAGGGCTTTATTTATAGCCTTCTATTCCTTGCTAATCAAGGATAGAATTTTCTATCTATATCTAAAATTATATCTAAAAGGCTAATGATAAATAAAAACGATAAAGGAATTAAATCTAAAATGGAAAAGATAAATCTAAACTAGGTAAGTCTCTTCATGTTGATAAATTCCCCTTCCATGGATAGATGATGATATATTTGGATAGAATCCCGGCCTCCTCGACTTCCTTCGGCTCCAAGTAACTCCAGTTCTACTCGGACTGCTCACGTCGACGCGTTTCCAGAAGCTGGTCTACTCGACTTCGACAAGGGCTCGTCGACATCGAATAGGATTCATCGTCGACTGGTGTTCTCGGGTGACTCTGCTCGACAAGCTCGGATCTGGGCTCCTGGGCGTCGTCGATCTCGACTAGGGTTCCTCGAGATCGAGTAGGGGTGTGGTCGAGGATGGCTCTTTGGTGATGTCGAGGACTCCTCCTCGGCATGGACTCGGACAGGCGCTAGGTGGCTCGTCGATCTCGACAAGGTCTCATCGAGATTGAGTAGAGATGTGCGGCGTTTTCGTCCTCGGCTTCTCGATCAGCTCCTCTTCTCATCGACTCCGGGTGTGGCGCTGAGGTGTCGTCGATCTCGACTAGTGGTACTCGAGATCGAGTAGGGCTCCGGAGCTAGGTTGGTCTGGCTCTCGACACTGCTCCTAGTCGACAAGGCCTGTTCCCGGACATGTTCGTCTAGATCGAGTAAGGTTCACTCTGTTGTGAGCTGAATCTGCCATATTTTACAGTAACTTTAAATATCGTTTTCTGCATACTTTGCATACGTTTGGGTTAGAAAGTACAGAATCTATGTAGTTTATGTTTATTTGCCAAATCATGGAATCTACATCAGTTTCTGTTTAAATTTGCAGAATTCGAGACATTTTACAGCAACTCTAAGGAAGGTCAGAAAGACTCGGAAAACCACTACAGAAGTCCAAGGTCAAATAAGCAGCGGAACCAGTCGAATCAAGCTGAAAGCCCAGGCTACTCGATCTCGAGTAGGCCTTACTCGATCTAGACAAGCATGTCCGAGCACAGGCCTTGTCGACTAGGAGCCAGACCAACCCAGCTCCGGAGCCCTACTCGATCTCGACAAGCCCTAGTCGAGATCGACGACGCCTCAGCGCCACACCCGGAGTCGACGAGGAGAGGAGGCAAGCCGAGGACGAGGACGACCAGGCAGCACTCGCTGCCAGCGACTCGACTCGCTGCAGCGGACCGCTCGCTGCCGCGTAAATCTTCGCTGCCAGCGGGACGCACCAAGACGAGGGAGCTCGCCAACTCGCTCCAGCGGAAGGGGGTTCTCGCACCTGCGAACGGACGAACACGCTGCAGCGGAAGAAGCGGCTCGCTGCAGCAGAAGAAGCCACGTCGAGGACCTGCTAGCCGAGACGACAAGCCAGCCCAGTCGACGACTTTCCTACTCGATATCGACGAGCCCTAGTCGACATCGACGACGAATCCGGAAGCTGTTGACGTGGCTTGACGAATCCTACTCGGAATTGGAGTCCTTGGAGCCGAGGATAGCCTAGTCTATCCAAATTATCTACATCTACCATGAAGAAGAGAGTTTTATCCACTTGAAACAATTTAGATATATTTAGATTTAATTTCTTTATCGCTTTTATTTATCATTAAGCATTTTAGATATAGTTTTAGATATAGATATAGATATTCTATCCTTGAGTAGCAAGGAATAGAAGGCTATAAATAAAGCCCATGGGGCTCAGTTTTATTCATTCAATTTTAGGGAGACAGTTACATATAAAGATTTAGGGGTTCAGAGGTTTTAAGGTTTTGGCAGTTTACGAGAGTTAATTGCCAGGATTGTAAAGGCTTTGAATTTAGTTGAATGCAAGTTGTTATTTTCTTTTCAATCAATGTCTGAGTTTGCGATGAGGCGTGAGTAGTCCACCCACTTCTAGGGTTGGGTCGAGCCCAGCGATAGCCATGCGTGTTTGAGGTAAAGATCCGACCTTTATCATGTTTTGAGCATTTTCCTACTTGTTTATGTGTTTATTACCCGTCTAATGGAGATCCATGTTAACAACTTGGATTATAAACATAAAATTGGTAGAGACAATTAGGGTTTCTTGAGAGAGTAGTCTAATTGTTGGAAAAGGCGAAAGCTTAGTCCTTGGATGCGATTTACATGATAATTTGTTTGGTTCTACCTTATGCATGCTTGGTTATCGTTGTTGCAAACCCCAATCTTGGAAGCATTTTACATACAGTTTATTTCGAAAGTCCCAAAGCATTTGCCTTTACTTTATTTCTTTATTTCGTTTTATTTCTCTGTCTACTCGATCTCGATCAAGCCTGGTCGACCTCGAGTTACTGATCTTCGATCTAGCATCGCTGTAGCTTACTTGTGCAGGTACTCGACGAGACGAAGCGAAGTTGACTAAGACCTCTACTCGACATCGAGTAGGCCTTGTCGATATCGACGAGCCCCTATGCTAGCTGCTGCGCTATGTTCGACTGTCCGATCTTCTGTCGACTACCCTAGTCGAGATCGAGGACCCTGTTGTCAACGTTCGTTAGATTCCATCGCTGCCTAGGATCCGCTGACCCGCTTCCTCGTGGATCGATCCTGACTTCCCGCTGCTGCATCAGGAGGAGGTCTTGTAATTATTTGCAAGGGACAGAATCTGGTTTGCTTTGCATTATTTATATTTTATTTGCATTTTCGATTTCCTCCTACCTACACATCCACTCTAAACTCAAAAGGATCATGGCGGCCGCTGAAACACAAGAGCAACTGATCGAAAGGCTTACAAGGGAACTAGCCGCTAAAGATGCTGCTATCGCCACTGAGAAAGCAGCAAGGGAGCAAGCAGAAGATGAGCTTGCCCAATATCCGACTACTGCAGAGGATTATATGCATCCAGCTCTCGTCGTGCCTGAATCGGCGATTCTAATCCCTGATAACTCTTTTGAAATTCGCACTCAGTTCTTGATAGAGCTTAAAAATAATGCTTTTTATGGCAAATTTAATGAGTGCCCTCTTGAACATATTACTAACTTTCATGATATGTGTCGTACTCTTGCAGAAGGTACAACTCTGGAATATGTCAAGATGAAATCTTTTCGCTGGTCGCTGGCAGGACCTGCACTGAAATGGCTTAAAGGGCTGAAGCCGAGATCTCTCACCACCTGGGCCCAAGTAGAACAAGAGTTCCTGAACAAATACTTCCCACCCGCCAAAACAACACTTCTCCGTCAGAAAATCACCGCCTTCAAACAGAAGCAAGGGGAACCGCTGGCGAAGGCATGGGAATGCTACAAAGAACTACTGCGATCTTGCCCTACTCATGGACAGCCACCCTACGTCATCCAGGAGATCTTCTTCAACTCTCTGGATCAAATCACTAAGGATAGGATCAACCATTATACTCGCTATGAGTATCTGACGATGCCACCAAGCGACGCATGGGGTGTGCTAGAAAAGCTCACTAACTACGACAACAAATATGGGGCTCCTACAAACTATGAGGAGAACTCTTACGCTAGACCAGCACCATCAATGCCACTATATGAGCCAGCAAAGGAGATTGACCCAGATGTCAGGGAGCAGTTCTACAGAGACCAGAATCGCAAGCTCCTCAAGCAAGTCAAATATCTATCTACCAACCAGCCTTGCATTGAATGCGGATCACAGAGGCAAACCACTACTGATTGCCCACACACCGAGCAAGTCCGGATGGCAGAAACACATGAACAGACAGCCTACGGTGGGGTCCAAATCGCTACATGGGAGACCAACGATCCTACCAACCACAGTGGAACCAAGGTCCCCCTAGGAATCCCCCACCCTAAAGAGCTCCAGGACATCCAGAAAGGGATCAAAAGAAGGATGATCTGCAGCTGATCCTTGAAGAGATGCGTCGTAATCAGGGCACCATCAACAACCAATTCCAGAATATCACTACAAAGTTTGGGGAATTGGACATCTGGAAAAGGGGAAGAGACGCAGATGGGTCAAATCGCTGCACAGATCCCACGACCGTTCGGACAACTCCCTGGGCAAACTGAACCAAACCCTAAGGGGAAAACCGGACACGTTGCAGCTATCAAACTCAGGAGTGGACATCAATTACACGAGCCAGAGGTCGAAAAACAGCAAAGCAAGGCAGAGCAGCAACTCGACGTAGAGCACGGCCAACTCGATCTCGAGGAAGGTGTACTCGACATCGATGAGACTCTACTCGACAAAGACCAAAAGCTGAGCTCGGACTCCGCTGCGCAGACCAGCAACTCCAGGTCGACCACCCTACTCGATGTCGACGAGCCCGTTATCGAGATCGACGAGCAGCGTCAAGCCGACGTCGACGACGCTGCAGCACCTCCGATAGCTAATCAGGCTCCGAAACTGAAAAAGGCACTGCCTTTCCCTTCAAAGGCACAGAAAGATCCCACTGCAGGTAGGTTTACCAGATTTGTTAATATGCTGCAAGAACTGAATGTTTCTATTCCTTTTACAGAAGCCCTGCAAGAAATGCCTGGATATGTCAAATTTCTCAAGGAAATCCTAAGCAAAAAGCGATCCATCTCAGAGATCGCAGGCGAATGCAAAGTACTCCACTTCCCTGAAAGGAGACCTGACCCTGGTAAGTTTTCTGTTACTGTGGGTTTTGGTCAATATAAATATGATTCTCTATGCGATTTAGGGGCAAGTGTGAGCATCATGCCTTTATCAATCTGGCGGAAAGTAAAGATAGGATGCATAGAACCTGTGGATGCTAAGCTATACATGGCAAACAATATAGTAGTCATCCCTACAGGTATAGTCGAGAACGTCCCTGTCCAGGTTGGTAAATTCTTTGTTCCAGCTGATTTCCTTATCATTGACTGTGCTCAAGACCCTACTAGCCCTATTATTCTTGGTAGACCGTTCTTAGCTACTGTAGATGCCAAAATAAGTGTCAAGAATAGATCGCTCACCTTCACCATAGGCGATGAGGTTTTGGATTTCTCTTTTGGCCCTGCAAAAGAGGAAATTGCATGGCTGGAGGTGAAAAGCATCAGCAACCACGGGACCAAGCAAACAGAGGAGGAAGGTGCTGACACTGTACTCGAGATCGACAAGACCAACTCGATTTCGACAAGGGACCTACTCGACTTCGACAAGCCTTCGTCGATGTCGACAAACACTGAAGAGCCAGGAACTTGCCAGGAGCCTAAGTATGGGGTCCTTGTACTCGAGGTCGACAAGCCTTCATCAATGTCGACTAACCCCAAGCCCAAAGATTCCTGTTTTGGGTCCGAAAAGGCAAGTTCAGGTATGAATCCTACTCCTCCTCAGTCCATAAAGAAAATTTTAAATGATTTAAGGGGAGATAAGACACCGTGGCAAGAGAGTCTGCAAAAACTGAGAGCTAGAAGAAAAGGGGAGAAAGCAAAGGGAGATGATGCAAGCAATAACCTATCAGCTGAGCTTGCATACTACCGGCAGGACCTAGTTGATCCAGGAGAAGGGCCAAGCATGAGCGGGCCCCACAATAAGGGTCCTTGAGCACAAAAAGAGAAGTCGGCCTAGCGACTCTAAAATCTAGAGCTTGTATATAAAACTTTATGATTTTGGGACTTTTTTGAACTTTTTTTTTTGGTTTTGGTTTTTGTTTTTGGTTTTGGTTTTATGTCTTTTAGAATGTTTTATGTGGATAGTCTTGTTTTGGGTGCAATCTAACACTTTTAGGTCGGCAAGCATAAAAGGATCGCGAAAAGTGGAATAAGAAGTCCCTGAAAAACAGTCAAAATCGACGAAGGCCAAGTCGACGGCGACAAGGAGGAGCAGCCCAGACACTACTCGATCTCGAGAAGACGTACTCGACATGGACCAGCCAGACGCTCCTCGACTTCAGATTCCACCAGACACTGAGAGCCTACTCGATATCGGGTACTGTACTCGATATCGACGAGAACCTCTACTCGACATACACTGATCTGCCTTCCTCGATGTTTTATCCTGTGAGTTCCTTCCTTTACTCTTGTTTTTATTTAATTTTTATACAGTGGGGACACTGTAAATTTTAAGTATGGGGTGGGGGAAGGGCTTACTTCATGCATATTTGACTGTATTTGACATTATATGTGCATTATTTCATTAATTTGCTACATGGCTATTTTGGAATGCATTATTGATTTATGTGCTTATATGCATGATTTCCAAAAGGTTTGAGAAAAATGACCCCCATTTAAAATTTTGAAATAATATCATGGAAGCTTATATTGAACTCGACGATGCAAAACTGGATTCATTAGAGATATAGCATGAAATTGCCTAGTAAAGGGAAGTCATAATAAAGTGCATTATTTTGTGAAAACCATGAAAGGAGGTAAAATTTGAAGTTGCTTTTGACATGTTGCATGATAAGATGATGGAGGACTTTATATTTCCATGTAATGCTCATTGTTTGAAATCCTAGCCAAACCTATGCTTATGCATCACAAAAGCCATAATATGCCTTATTTCAATTATTGCTCCACATGACCTAAATATTTTCCATTCTTTACCTTATCCGGGAATTATGTTGAGAATGATGTTACAATATGGAGATATCATATGGTGTTTGTGTTGTGATTATTATCATTATTGGAGTTTGGAAGGAAATTGTTTGAAATATATGGAAAATTTAATGAGTGAAAGAAAATCCAATCACCTCAGGAGATAAAGGTAGATTGACCCTGCTCTCTGAGATAATAGTTTGGAGAGATGGGACACATTGTGAGGAGTCCAAAGCACTAAGTATCCGGGGCCATTCATGACACCCATGTTTGCGACTCGCGAGAAGGCAGTGCTAAGGTCAGAGAGGTAAAAGCATTATTGTTGATAAAAGCATTATGAAAGGTGATGAATTTTATGAGAAGGAATGTGGTATAAAATTCAATTTGTAAATAATCCATTTCCCCGGATCATTAGCACCACATTGCTAGAAATTGCCCACCTTTTAGCCTTTTACCGATCTACTCCTTATTTGAGCTTAAATTGAAGTCCTCTTGATTATCAATGCTTTGTCACTTATGAATGTTTTTGCTTAGCCCTCCTTTTTGTGAGTAGATGTTGCTTTGATATAATTGCACATGCATGGATGTGTGACACTAGTACCTTTTCAAGGATGGTAATTGATTGTTGGGTTATATAAGAATGAATCTGATATGTTGAGAGTTTTGATTTCTTCCCCTGAATGACAGATAAAAGTATTGCTTGAGGACAAGCAAGCTTAAGTATGGGGTGTTTGTTGTGAGCTGAATCTGCCATATTTTACAGTAACTTTAAATATCGTTTTCCGCATACTTTGCATACATTTGGGTTAGAAAGTACAGAATCTATGTAGTTTATGTTTATTTGCCAAATCATGGAATCTACATCAGTTTCTGTTTAAATTTGCAGAATTCGAGACATTTTACAGCAACTCTAAGGAAGGTCAGAAAAGCTCGGAAAATCACTATAGAAGCCCAAGGTCAAATAAGCAGCGGCACTAGTCGAATCAAGCTGAAAGCCCAGGCTACTCGATCTCGAGTAGACCTTACTCGATCTAGACGAGCATGTCCGAGCACAGGCCTTGTCGACTAGGAGCCAGACCAACCCAGCTCCGGAGCCCTACTCGATCTCGACAAGCCCTAGTCGAGATCGACGACGCCTCAGCGCCACACCCGGAGTCGACGAGGAGAGGAGGCAAGCCAAGGACGAGGACGACCAGGCAGCAATCGCTGCCAGCGACTCGACTCGCTGTAGCGGACCGCTCGCTGCCGCGGAAATCTTCGCTGCCAGCGGGATGCACCAAGACGAGGGAGCTCGCCAACTCGCTCCAGCGGAAGGGGGTTCTCGCACCTGCAGACGGACGGACTCGCTGCAGCAGAAGAAGCGGCTCGCTGCAGCGGAAGAAGCGATGTCGAGGACCTGCTAGCCGAGACGACAAGCCGGCCCAGTCGACGACTTTCCTACTCGACATCGACGAGCCCTAGTCGACATCGACGACGAATCCGGAAGCTGTTGACGTGGCTTGACGAATCCTACTCGGAATTGGAGTCCTTGGAGCTGAGGATAGCCTAGTCTATCCGAATTATCTACATCTACCATGAAGAAGAGAGTTTTATCCACTTGAACCAATTTAGATATATTTAGATTTAATTTCTTTATCGCTTTTATTTATCGTTAAGCATTTTAGATATAGTTTTAGATATAGATATAGATATTCTATCCTTGAGTAGCAAGGAATAGAAGGCTATAAATAAAGCCCATGGGGCTCAGTTTTATTCATTCAATTTTAGGGAGACAGTTACACATAAAGATTTAGGGGTTCAGAGGTTTTAAGGTTTTGGCAGTTTACGAGAGTTGATTGCCAGGATTGTAAAGGCTTTGAATTTAGTTGAATGCAAGTTGTTATTTTCTTTCCAATCAATGTCTGAGTTTGCGATGAGGCGTGAGTAGTCCACCCACTTCTAGGGTTGGGTCGAGCCCAGCGATAGCCATGCGTGTTTGAGGTAAAGATCCGACCTTTATCATGTTTTGAGCATTTTCCTACTTGTTTATGTGTTTATTACCCGTCTAATGGAGATCCATGTTAACAACTTGGATTATAAACATAAAATTGGTAGAGACAATTAGGGTTTCTTGAGAGAGTAGTCTAATTGTTGGAAAAGGCGAAAGCTTAGTCCTTGGATGCGATTTACATGATAATTTGTTTGGTTCTACCTTATGCATGCTTGGTTATCGTTGTTGCAAACCCCAATCTTGGAAGCCTTTTACATAAAGTTTATTTCGAAAGTCCCAAAGCATTTGCCTTTACTTTATTTCTTTATTGCATTTTAATTCTCTGTCTACTCGATCTCGATCAAGCCTGGTCGACCTCGAGTTACTGATCTTCGATCTAGCATCGCTGTAGCTTACTTGTGCAGGTACTCGACGAGACGAAGCGAAGTCGACTAAGACCTCTACTCGACATCGAGTAGGCCTTGATGATATCGACGAGCCCCTGTGTTAGCTGTTGCGCTGTGTTCGACTGTCCGATCTTCTGTCGACTACCCTAGTCGAGATCGAGGACCCTGTTGTCGACGTTCGTGAGATTCCATCGCTGCCTAGGATCCTCTGACCCGCTTTCTCGTGGATCGATCCTGACTTCCCGCTGCTGCATCAGGAGGAGGTCTTGTAATTATTTGCAAGGGACGGAATCTGGTTTGCTTTGCATTATTTATATTTTATTTGCATTCTCGATTTCCTCCTACCAACACACTCGAGATCGAGTAACCTGGGCTCTCAACTTGATTCGACTGGTTCCGCTGCTTCTTTGACCTTGGACTTCTGTAGTGGTTTTCCGAGCTTTTCTGACCTTCCTTAGAGTTGATGTAAAACGTCTCGAATTCTGCGAATTTAAACAAAAACTGGTGTAGATTCCATAATTTGGAAAATAAACATAAACTACATAGATTCTGTATTATCTTACCCAAATGTATGCAATGTATGCAGAAAACGATATAAAAGTTACTGTAAAACATGGCAGATTCAGCTCAGAACAAACACCCCATACTTAAGCTTGCTTGTCCTCAAGCAATACCTTTAATTTTCATTCAGGGGAAGAAATCAAAACTCTCAACATATCAGATTCATTCTTATATAACCCAACAGTCAATTACCATCCTCGAAAAGGTACTAGTATCACAAATCCATGCATGTGTAATTATATCAAAGCAACATCTACTCACAAAAGGAGGGTTATGCAAAAACATTCATAAGTGACAAAGCATTAATAATCAAGAAGACTTTAATTTAAGCTCAAATAAAGAGTAGATTTGGTAAAAGGCTAAAGGTGGGCAATTTTTGGCAATGTGGTGCTAATGATCCGGGGAATTGGAGTATTTCCAAATAGAATTTCCACATTCCTTCCCCATAATATTCATCACCTTTCATATTGCTTTTTCTCAATAATAATGCTTTTACCTCTCTGACCTTAGCATTGCCTTCTCGCGAGTCGCAAACATGGGTGTCATGAATGGCCCCGGATACTTAGTGCTTTGGACTCCTCACAATGTGTCCCATCTCTCCAAACTATTATCTCAGAGAGCAGGGTCAATCTACCTTTATCTCCTGAGGTGATTGGATTTTCTTTCACTCATTAAATTTTCCATATATTTCAAACAATTTCCTTCCAAACTCCAATAATGCTAATAATCACAACACCATATAACATCTCCATAATGTAACATCATTCTCACATAATCCCCGGATAAGGTAAAGAATGGCAAATATTTAGATCATGTGGAGCAATAACTGAAATGAGGCATATTATGGCTTTTGTGATGCATAAGCATAGGTATGGCTAGGATTTCAAACAATGAGCATTTATATGGAAATATAAAGTCCTCCATCATCTTATCATGCAACATGTCAAAAGCAGCTTCAAATTTTACCTCCTTCTATGGTTTTCAAGAAATAATGCACTCCATTATGACTTCCCTTTACTAGGCAATTTCATGCTATATCTCTAATGAATCCAATTTTGCATCGTCGAGTTCAATATAAGCTTCCATGACATTATTCAAAATTTTCAATGTGGGTCATTTTTCAAACTTTTGGAAAACATGCATATAAGCACATAAATCAATAACGCATTCCAAAATAGTCATGTAGCAATTCAAAGAAATATATTCTAAGCATGCACAAATAATGTCAAATATGGCAAATATGCACAAAGTAAGCCCTTCCCCCACCCCATACTTAAACATTACAGTGTCCTCACTGTATAAAAACATGGGTAAAGAAAGAAACTCACTAGACAGGTGTGCAGAGCCTCTAAATTTCGAATGAAGGAATCGCCTGGGCCGAGTATGAATGTTGCTATAGCTTGCCTCTATCCATGGACCTGAAAATTGTAGAAGACATATACCCACAATAAAAAAAACTAGAAATGTTCCAAACCAAAAACAAAAACAAAGTCTCAAAAGTCCTAAAAAGTCTATGTACAAGCTCTAGATTTTATAGTCGCTAGGCCGACTTTCCATTTAGCTCAAGGTGGCATTTGCAGGGCCCATGTAGCTTGGGCCTCAAATAAGACTCCATTCTTGTCCATCAGCTGTAATCCTCCAGAATAGATCTTGTTCACCACAAAAGGTCCCATCCGCTTCTTGTTGAATTTGTTAGGGAACCAATGATCCTTTGATTTAGAGACATAGAGCTTGTCTCCAACTTCATACTCCTTGGGCTCATCATTGGATATCCTCCATAAGCGCACATACCAAGGCAAACGTCTCCCATGTATAGATAAATCTTTAATGGAAATAGGAGAAGACAAATCCATACCTTGGCTTACCTTTGCAGAGACGGAATCGGGGATCACATTGTTTGGTCGATCTCGACTAGGGCTAGTCGATCTCGACGAGGTTTCAGGTGCTGGTGGTGGGCTGCTCGAGGATGCAGGAGTCGACGAGGAGGGCTTGTCGACATCGAGTGGCCTACTCAATCTCGAGTTGGATTCTGCTCCTGAGGCTGCAGCGTCGAGGAAGCAGGAGCTGGTGGAGCCTGGTGGTGGTCGATCTCGACAAGCCTAGTCGAGATCGAGGAGCCTAGTTCGTCTGGTGGAGTCAGCGTCGAAGAAGGCGAAGTCGAGGAAGCCGAGTGGGGGTCGACCTCGAGTAGCTTACTCGATGTCGAGTAGCCCTCAGCTTCTGTATTGCTATGCGATGACGCTGGTGCTGGTGGAGGCTTATGTGTCTTGTCGAGATCGACTAGGGTCCTCGATGTCGAGGAGTCTTGGTCGATCTTGACCCCATACTTAGTTCCTGTCAAGGCATCCGAAAAATAATTAATCCATAACAACGTACCTTCATTTGTGTCGATTGGATTTTCTGCGTCCTCCTTTAGGATTGCCATGATCTCCTCCACCTGGGCCTCCATGTCCCTTTTTTCTAGCTCCTTAGGGGTCATTTCTAACCTTGGGTTCCCCGCATGTGATGTAGCCAACTGAGATAGATTTCACCTCTTCCATTGGACCTGTATGCCTTTCAGTTTTATTAAAGGAATACTCAATTACCTCATCGCTGATGTTGAAGGTGAGCACTCATTTCCTTACGCTTATGTTGGCATCCACCGTCGCCAAGAAGGGTCTTCCTAAAATAATTGGACAAGCAGGATCTTCTTGCATATCAATAACTAGGAAATCAGCAGGGACAAAGAATTTACCTACTTGTACTGGCACATTGTCCACCATGCCTGTTGGGATGACCACAGTGTTGTTGGCCATATATAGTCTAGCATCCACAGGCTCTAGGGCACCTATCTTAATCTTGGACCAAATTGTTAAAGACATTATACTCACACTAGCTCCAAGATCACATAAGGCATTAATTTTATATGGACCAAATCCAATGGTTATAGCAAACTTACCTGGATCTGGCCTCTTTTCCAGTATGTCCAAATGGCTGCATTCCTCTGTAATTTCAGCCATCGATCGCTTTTTGCTCAAAATCTCCTTCAGGAACTTGACATAAGATGGCATTTCATTGAGAGCTTCTGTGAATGGGATGGTGACGTTGAGTTTCTGAAGCATCTTGATGAAGCGCTGAAATTTCTTTTCTACCGGGTCCTTTGGAGATTTTGTGGGAAAAGGCAACTTCTTTTTCGGATTCGGAGCCAGAACAGATGTCGGAGGTGCTGCAGTCTTCTCGATCTCGGGTTGACCGTCGTCGATGTCGAGTAGCCCCTTGTCGATCTCGACCAAATTGGGTGCAGTCGAGTTGCTGTGCAGTGCAGACGAAGGTTTCTGAAGTTTCTCCTCTACATCGACTAGGCCCTCCTCGATGTCGACTACAGTGTTGTCGATGTCGAGTTGCTGTTCTTCGTTGTTTTGCTGCTTTCCGACCTCTAGCTCTTGTAGTTGATGTCCACTTCTGAGTTTTACAGCAGCGATGTGCCCAGTTTTTCCCTTAGGATTTGGTTCTGAAGACCCAGGGAGCGCACCTGACTGTCTAGGGATTCCCGCTGCCAGCTGACCAATCTGTGTATCAACTGATTTTCGCCATATATCAATCTCCCCAAGCCTAGAGTTGACCCCTTGCATCTGAGTGTAGACGGAATTGAAGGAATGCCTAGTTTCTGAGTGATTCCTCCGTATTTCCTCCAGGACTATCTGTATATCATCCTTTTTCTGGTCCCTTTCCGGATGTCCTGGAGCTCTATAGGGCGGGGGGTTCCTAGGGACACCTTGGTTCCATTGTGGTTGCTGAAACCTTTGGTCCCCCATGTAGCGATTGGGACCCCCTGCGTAAGCTACCTCCTCGTGGTGCTCTGCCAGCTTGACTTGCTCTTTGTGTGGGCACTCAGGAGTGGTGTGCCGTTGCGATCCGCATTCAATGCAAGGCTGGTTGACAGAAAGATACTTCACTTGCTTAAGGAGCTTTTTGTTTTGATCTCTGTAGTACTTTTCCCTTACATCCGGATCAATCTCCTTAGGAGGCTCATAGAGGGGCATAGAAGGTGTTGCCCTGGCGTATGGGTTCTCTTCATAAGTTGCAGTAGACCCATACTTGTTGTCGTAGTTGGTGAGCTTCTCTAGCACACCCCATGCGTCACTTGGCGGCATTGTCAGATACTCATAGCGAGTATAATGGTTAATTATGTCCTTAGTGATTTGATCAAGAGAGTTGAAGAAGATCTCCTGAATGACGTAGGGTGGCTGTCCATGAGTAGGGCAAGATCGCAGCAATTCTTTGTAGCGCTCTCATGCCTTTGCCAGCGGTTCCCCTTGCTTATGTTTGAAGGCGGTGATTTTCTGGCGGAGATGTGCTGTTTTGGCCGGTGGGAAGAACTTGTTCAGAAATTCTTGCTCTACTTGGGCCCATGTTGTTAGTGATCTTGGTTTCAGCCCTTCAAGCCACTTTAGTGCAGGTCCAGCCAGCGACCAGCGGAAAGACTTCATCTTGACATATTCCAAAGTTGTACCTTCAGCAAGAGTACGACACATGTCAGAAAAGTTCGTAATATGTTCAAGAGGACACTCATTAAATCTACCAAAAAAGGCATTATTTTTAAGCTCTATAAGAAATTGAGTGCGAATTTCAAAAGAGTTTTCAGGGATAAGAATCGCCGATTCAGGCACGACGAGGGTTGGATGCATATAATCCTCAGCAGTAGTTGGATATTGGGCAAGCTCAGCTTCTGCTTGCCTTGCGCGCTCAACTTCTTGTTCCCTCGCTGCCCTTTCATTGGCTATAGTGGTATCCTTTGCGGCTAGCTCCCTTGTAAGCCTGGCAATCAGCTGTTCTTGTGTTTCAGTGGCCGCCATGATCCTTTTGAGTTTAGAGTGAATGTGTAGGTAACGCTCTGGTTCGTCTAAGCTGTCAAACTCGGGTGGTTGACCATAACGGCGCATACACCAGAATAGCTTCCCCGGCAACGGCGCCAATTTGTTGTTGCAAGAGGATGGTCAAGTATGAAATAAATATAAAATAAAGATCAGACTGACTTCCCTGTCTCAACAAATAAATACAAGACTTCCTCCCGTTGTAGTAGAAGGTTGTCAGGATCGAATCCACGAGGAATCACGTCAGCAGTTCTTAGGTAGCAACAGATCTCACAGACAAGCAGCAGAAAAGACAGAAATAAAGAAACCAAGGAACAAAAACAGAAAAGGCAAATGAAAGCAGAAATAAAAGTAAAGCAACAGGCGTACTCGATCTCGACAAGCTTCTACTCGAGATCGACAACAGCTAGTAAAAACAGAAACTTTCAACTCGATGACAGAAGCAGAAACTCAACTTGATATAGACTAAATCCAACTCGATATCGACTAAGGTCCTACTCGATATCGACGAGACTCCTCCTCTGTATCGACTAGAAAGACGGAAAACTTAAAACTTGCAGATTTTGAACCAAAACTCAGATTTTCGACAGAAATAAATCAGTATAATAAAAGACTTCCAATGCCAGGGTATCAACACCACAACGATAACCATGCAAAGTAACACATAAAGGCATAAAAGATCATGCTTTCCATCAAACAACTTTCGTTGTTAACAAATAGGTATATAGAGGCTTTCGCATAAACCCTAATTGTTACTAACCCTTTTCACATAATTAATCCAAGTTGCACTAAGATCACTTTCGCTTCAATAATAAAAACAAGGATCACCTTCAACTCTCGCAAAAGAATCATGCTCATAGGGATAGAAGACGAATTGCATAAAAAGATCTGACCTTTACTGTATCATTTCACATGGCCACCGTCGGGCTCACCCCAGCCCCAGAAGTGGGTGGACTACTCGCTCCTCATTGCAATCACAGACATTGATGTATAAAAAGAAACTTGCATTAAACTATATTCAAAGCCTTTACAATCCCGGCAATCAACTTTCGCAGAATGCCAAAACCTTAAAAACTTTAGAACTCCTAAAACTTCTCTGTGGAACTACTTCTCTCTCCCTAAAATTGTCTGATTGAATATGAATGAAAAACCAGCCCCTAGGGCTTTATTTATAGTCTTCTATTCCTTGCTAATCAAGGATAGAATCTTCTATCTATATCTAAAATTATAACTAAAAGGCTAATGATAAATAAAAGCGAAAAAGGAATTAAATCTAAAATGGAAAAGATAAATCTAAACTAGGTAAGTCTCTTCATGTTGATAAATTCCCCTTCGATGGATAGATGATGATATATTTGGATAGAATCCCGGCCTCCTCGACTTCCTTCGGCTCCAAGTAACTCCAGTTCTACTCGGATTGCTCAGGTCGACGCGTTTCCAGAAGCTGGTCTACTCGACTTCGACAAGGGCTCATCGACCTCGACTAGGATTCGTCATCGACTGGTGTTCTCGGGTGACTCTTCTCGACAAGCTCGGATCTGGGCTCCTGGGCTTCGTCGATCTCGACTAGGGTTCCTCGAGATCGAGTAGGGGTGTGGTCGAGGATGGCTCTCTGGTGATGTCGAGGACTCCTCCTCGGCATGGACTCGGACAGGCGCTAGGTGGCTCGTCGATCTCGACAAGGTCTCATCGAGATCGAGTAGAGATGTGCGGCATTTTCGTCCTCGGCTTCTCGATCAACTCCTCTTTTCATCGACTCCGGGTGTGGCGCTGAGGTGTCGTCGATCTCGACTAGTGGTACTCGAGATCGAGTAGGGCTCCGGAGCTGGGTTGGTCTGGCTCTCGACACTGCTCCTAGTCGACAAGGCCTGTGCTCGGACATGTTCGTCTAGATCGAGTAAGGTTCACTCGAGATCGAGTAACCTGGGCTCTCAACTTGATTCGACTGGTTCCGCTGCTTCTTTGACCTTGGACTTCTGTAGTGGTTTTCCGAGCTTTTCTGACCTTCCTTAGAGTTGATGTGAAACGTCTCGAATTCTGCGAATTTAAACAGAAACTGGTGTAGATTCCATAATTTGGCAAATAAACATAAACTATATAGATTATGTACTATCTAACCCAAATGTATGCAATGTATGCAAAAAACGATATAAAAGTTACTGTAAAACATGACAGATTCAGCTCACAACAGCTTGCATGAGCGAACCAAGGCGCAGCTGGAAAGGACAAGCATCGCAAGGATGTGCAGTTCAACGTTGGTGACCTTGTATGGCTGCATCTCAGGAAGGAAAGGTTTCCGCAACAACGGAAATCTAAGCTGGATGCCAAGGGACATGGACCATTTCGTGTGGTTCATAAAATGGGACACAATGCTTACAAGCTAGATCTCCCTGTCAACAAGTACAATGTGCATTCCACCTTCAACGTCGCCGATCTATCTTTGTTCGTGCCTAACGATATTAGGACAAATCGAACTCAAGTGGAGGAGAATGATGCAATAAAATGTCGAAGACTCCTAATGACATTGAGGACAACATGACGGTTCCATATGACAGTCCTATCACTCGTGCAAGGGCCAAGAAGATTCAAGATGCAACCAGAGCACTTCTTGTCCGTTACCAAGGAACGATGGAGCAAGGGTTCAAGCCACCCTGGACCACTTGGCTCAAGACTAGACCATCGACAAAAGAGTTGAGCTTGCGTCCACAAACGGAGCTCTGTTGTGAGCTGAATTTTCCATATTTTACAGTAACTTTAATATCGTTTTCTGCATACTTTGCATACATTTGGGTTAGCTAGTACAGAATCTATGTAGTTTATGTTTATTTGCCAAATTATGGAATCTACACCAGTTTCTGTTTAAATTTGCAGAATTCGAGACGTTTTACAGCAACTCTAAGGAAGGTCAGAAAAGCTCGGAAAACCACTACAGAAGTCCAAGGTCAAAGAAGCAGTGGAACCAGTCGAATCAAGCTGAGAGTCCAGGCTACTCGATCTCGAGTAGGCCTTACTCGATCTAGACGAGCATGTCCGAGCACAGGCCTTGTCGACTAGGAGCAATGTCGAGAGCCAGACCAACCCAGCTCCGGAGCCCTACTCGATCTCGACAAGCCCTAGTCGAGATCGACGACGCCTCAGCGCTACACCTGGAGTCGACGAGAAGAGGAGGCAAGCCGAGGACGAAGACGACCAGGCAGCACTCGCTATCAGCGAGTCGACTCGCTGCAGCGAACCGCTCGCAACCGCGGAAATCTTCGCTGCCAGCGGGATGCACCAAGCCGACGGATCTCGACGACTCACTCCAGCAGAAATGGGTTCTCGCACCTGTGGATCAACGCTCTCGCTGCAGCGGAAGAAGCTACTCGCTCCAGCGGAAGGGAAGTACGTAGTCGACATAGACAAAGCCTTGTCGAGGGCGACGACGCCTAGGAGCCATGTCCGAGCCTTGTCGAGCAGAGTCACCCGAGGAGCCAGTCGACAACACTCCTACTAGATGTCGACAAAGCCCTAGTCGACATCGACGACGAATCCAGAGCTGTGTGACGTGGCTTGACGAATCCTACTCGGAGTCGGAGTCCTTAGAGTCGAGAAGGCCAAGAACCTATCCGATTCTATCAAGTCACATCATGAAGAAAGAGTTTTATCCACTTTAAGACATTTAGATATATTTAGATGTAATTTCTTTATCGCTTTTATTTATCCTTAAGCATTTTAGATATAGTTTTAGATATAGATATAGATATTCTATCCTTGATTAGCAAGGAATAGAAGGCTATAAATAAAGCCCATGGGGCTCAGTTTTATGGATTCAATTTGAGGTAGAGAAGTAGTTCCACAGAGACGGTTTAGGGAGTTCAGAGGTTTTAAGGTTTTGGCAGTTTACGAAAGTTGATTGCTGGGATTGTAAAGTCTTTGAATTTAGTTAATGCAAGTTATTTCCTTTCAATCAATGTCTGAGTTTGCGATGAGGCGTGAGTAGTCCACCCACTTCTAGGTTTGGGGCGAGCCCAACGATAGCCTTGCGTGTTTGAGGTAAAGATCTGACCTTTATCATTTTTTGAGCATCTTCCTACTTGTTTATGTGTTTATTACCCGTCTAATGGAGATCCATGCTAACAACTTGGATTATAAACATAAAATTAGTAGAGACAATTAGGGTTTCTTGAGAGAGTTGTCTAATTGATGGAAAAGGCGAAAGCTTAATCCTTTGATGCGATTTACATGATAATTTGTTTAGTTCTGCCTTATGCATGCTTGGTTATCGTTGTTGCAAACCCCAATCTTGGATGTCCTTTTTACATTAAGTTTAGTTCGAAATCCCAAAACAATTGTTTTTACTTTCTTTTACTTTCGTTTTATTCTCTGTCTCCTCGATATCGAATAGCACTCGTCGATATCGAGTACTGATTCTCGATCTAGCATCGCTGTTGCTTCTGTGTGCAGGTACTCGACGAGATGAAGCAAAGTCGACTAGGACCTCTACTCGACATCGAGTAGGCCTTGTCGACGTCGACGAGCCCCTGTAACTGCTGCTGCGCTGTGTTCGACTGTGCCTGACCCCTGTCGACTAACCCTTAGTCGAGGTCGAGTACCACTGTTGTCGACTTCTGACCGTGAGATTCCACCGCTGCCTAGGATCCGCTGACACGCTTCCTCGTGGATCGATCCTGACTTCCCACTGCTCCATCAGGAGGAGGTCTTGTAATTATTTGCAAGGGACGGAATCCGGTTTGCTGTAATTTATTTATATTTTATTATTGCAAGTCTCGATTTCCTCCTGCCAATAAATTAGCGTCGTTGCCGGGGAGGCAATCATTCGCGCCTTAGGTAGTTAAATCTCACGTTTCTTTTGAGTTACTTCGCAAGTGTATGCGTCGTTCTGGTCTACCACCTGAGTTTAACGCCTTAGACGAACCGGAGCGCTACCTACACATCCACTCTAAACTCAAAAGGATTATGGCGGCTGCTGAAACACAAGAGCTACTGATCGAAAGGCTTATAAGGGAACTAGCCACTAAAGATGCTGCTATCGCTAATGAGAAAGCAGCAAGGGAGCAAGCAGAAGCATAGCCTGCCCAATATCCAACTACTGCAGAGGATTATATGCATCCAGCTCTCGTCGTGCCTGAATCGGCGATTCTAATCCCTGATAACTCTTTTGAAATTCGCACTCAATTTTTGATAGAGCTTAAAAATAATGCTTTTTATGGCAAATTTAATGAGTGCCCTCTTGAACATATTACTAACTTTCATGAAATGTGTCGTACTCTTGCTGAAGGTACAACTCTGGAATACGTCAAGATGAAATCTTTTCGCTGGTCGCTCGCTGGACCTGCCTTGAAGTGGCTTGAAGGGCTGAAGCCGAGATCTCTCACCACCTGGGCCCAAGTAGAGCAAGAGTTCCTAAACAAATACTTCCCACCCGCCAAAACAGCACTTCTCCGTCAGAAAATCACCGCCTTCAAACAGAAGCAAGGGGAACCGCTGGCAAAGGCATGGGAACGCTACAAAGAACTACTGCGATCTTGCCCTACTCATGGACAGCCACCCTACATCATTCAGGAGATCTTCTTCAACTCTCTGGATCAAATCACTAAGGATAGGATCAACCATTATACTCGCTATGAGTATCTGACGATGCCACCAAGCGACGCATGGGGTGTGCTAGAAAAACTTACTAACTACGACAACAAATATGGGGCACCTACAAACTATGAGGAGAACTCCTACGCCAGGCCAACACCATCAATGCCACTCTATGAGCCAGCAAAGGAGATCGACCTAGATGTCAGAGAGCAGTTCTACAGAGACCAGAATCACAAGCTCCACAAGCAAGTCAAGTATCTATCTGTCAACCAGCCTTGCATCGAATGCGGATCACAGAGGCACACCACTACTGAGTGCCCACACGCTGAGCAAGTCAGGATGGCAGAAACACATGAGGAGGCAGCCTACGCTGGGGTTCCAAATTGACACATGGGAGATCAAAGGTTCTATCAACCACCGTGGAACCAAGGTCCTCCTAGGAATCCCCCACACTACAGAGCTCCAGGACATCCAGAGAGGGATCAAAAGAAGGATGATCTGCAGCTGATCCTTGAGGAGATGCGTCGTAATCAGGGCACCATCAACAACCAATTCCAGAATATCACTACAAAGTTTGGGAAATTGGACATTTGGAAGAGGGGAATAGAGACGCAGATGGGTCAGATCGCTGCACGGATCCCACGACCGTCTGGACAACTCCATGGGCAAATAGAACCAAATCCTAAAGGGAAAACCGGACACGTCGCAGCTATCAAACTGAGGAGTGGACATCAATTACACGAGCCAGAGGTCGAAAAGCAGCAAAGCAAGGCAAAGCAGCAACTCGACGAAGAGCACAACCAACTTGATCTCGAGGAAGGTGTACTCGACATCGACAAGCCTCTACTCGACATAGACCAGAAGCTGAGCTCGGACTCCGCTGCGCAGACCAGCAACTCTAGGTCAACCACTGTACTCAATGCCGACGAGCCCGTTGTCGAGATCGACGAGCAGCGTCTAGCCGACGTCGACGACTCTACAGCACCTCTGACGGCTGATCAGGCTCCAAAACTGAAAAAGCCACTGCCTTTCCCTTCAAAGGCACAGAAAGATCCCACTGCAGGTAGGTTTACCAGATTTGTTAATATGCTGCAAGAACTGAATGTTTCTATTCCTTTTACAGAAGCCCTGCAAGAGATGCCTGGATATGTCAAATTTCTCAAGGAAATCCTAAGCAAGAAGCGATCCATCTCATAGATCGCAGGCGAATGCAAAGTACTCCACTTCCCTTAAAAGAGACCAGACCCGGGTAAGTTTTCTGTTGTTGTGGGTTTTGGATAATATAAATATGATTCCCTATGCGATTTAGGAGCAAGTGTGAGCATCATGCCTTTATCAATCTGGCGGAAAGTAAAGATAGGATGCATAGAACTTGTGGATGCCAAGCTATACATGGCAAACAATACTGTAGTCATCCCTACAGGTATAGTTGAGAACGTCCCTGTCCAGGTTGGTAAATTCTTTGTTCTAGCTGATTTCCTTATCATTGACTGTGCTGAAGATCCTATTAGCCCTATTATTCTTGCTAGACCATTCTTAGCTACTGCAGATGCCAAAATAAGCGTCAAGAATAGATCGCTCACCTTCACCATAGGCGATGAGGTTTTGGATTTCTCTTTTGGCCCTGCAAAAGAGGAAATTGCATGGCTGGAGGTGAAAAGCATCAGCAACCACGGGACCAAGCAAACAACGGAGGAAGGTGCTGACGCTGTACCCGAGGTCGACAAGCGCTACTCGACATCGACAAGAGACCTACTCGATCTCGATAAACCTTTGTCTACCTCGACAACCACTGCAGAGCCAGAAACTTGCCAGGAGCCTAAGTATGGGGTCCCTGTACTCAAAGTCGACAAGCCTTCATCGATGTCGACTAGCCCCAAGCCCAAAGATTCCTGTTTTGGGTCCGAAAAGGCAAGTTCAGGTATGAATCCTACCCCCCCTCAGTCCATAAAGAAAATTTTAAATGATTTAAGGGGAGATAAGACGCAGTGGCAAGAGAATCTGCGAAAACTGAGAGCTGGAAGGAAAAGGGAGAAGGCAAAGGGAGATGATGCAAGCAACAACCTATCAGTTGAGCTTGCATACTACCATCAGGATTTAGATGATCCAGGAGAAGGGCCAAGCATGAGTGGGCCCCACCATAATGGAGAAGTCGGCCTAGCGACTCTAAAATCTAGAGCATGTATATAAAACTTTATGATTTTGGGACTTTTGAACTTTTTGTTTTGTTTTTGGTTTTTGTTTTAGGGTTTTATGTCTTTTAGAATGTTTTATGTGGATAGTCTTGTTTTTGTGTGCTATCTAACACTTTTAGGTCGGCGAAGCATAAAAGGATCGCGAAAAGTGGAATAAGAAGTCCTTGAAAAACAGTCAAAATCGACGAAGGCCAAGTCGACAACGACAAGGAGGAGAAGCCCAGAAGTTACTCGACCTCGAGTAGACGTACTCGACATGGACCAGCCAGACGCTCCTCGACTTCAGATTCCACCAGACGCTGAGAGCTTACTCGATATCGGGTACTGTACTCGATATCGACAAGAACATCTACTCGACATGCACTGATCCGCCTTCCTCGATGTTTTATCCTGTGAGTTCCTTCCTTTACTCTTGTTTTTATTTAATTTTTCTACAGTGGGGACACTGTAAATTTTAAGTATAGGGTGGGAGAAGGGCTTACTTCATGCATATTTGATTTATTTGACATTACTTTGTGCACATATGTGCATTATTTCTTTGAATTGCAACATGGCTATTTTGGAATGCATTATTGATTTATGTGCTTATATGCATGATTTCCAAAAAGTTTGAGAAAAATGACCCCTATTAAAATTTTTAAAATAATGTCATGGAAGCTTATATTGAACTCGACGATGCAAAATTGGATTCATTAGAGATATAGCATGAAATTGCCTAGTAAAGGGAAGTTACAATGAAGTGCATTATTTCTTGAAAACCATAAAAGGAGGTAAAATTTGAAGTTGCTTTTGACATGTTGCATGATAAGATGATGGAGGACTTTATATTTCCATATAATGCTCATTGTTTGAAATCCGAGCCATACCTATGCTTATGCATCACAAAAGCCATATTATGCCTTATTTCAATTATTGCTCCACATGATCTAAATATTTGCCATTCTTTACCTTATCCAGGGATTATGTTGAGAATGATATTACATTATGGAGATGTTATATGGTTGTTGAGTTATATGGAGCTGGGTTGGAAATTGTTTGAAAAATATGGAAAATTTAATGAGTGAAAGAAAATCCAATCACCTCAGGAGATAAAGGTAGATTGACCCTGCTCTCTGATATAATAGTTTGGAGAGATGGGACACATTGTGAGGAGTCCAAAGCACTAAGTATCCGGGGCCATTCATGACACCCATGTTTGCGACTCGCGAGAAGGCAGTGCTGAGGTCAGAGAGGTAAAAGCATTATTGTTGATAAAAGCATTATGAAAGGCGATGACACTTATGAAAAGGAATGTGAGTTTGGAAATATTCCATTTCCCCGAATCATTAGCATCACATTACCAGAAACTGCCCACCTTTTAGCCTTTTACCAAATCTACTCCCTATTTGAGCTTAAATTGAAGCCCTCTTGATTATCAATGCTTTGTCACTTATGAATGTTTTTGCATAACCCTCCTTTTGTGAGTAGATGTTGCTCTTTAAATTGCACATGCATGGATTTGTGACACTAGTACCTTTTCGAGGATGGTAATTGACTGTTGGGTTATATAAGAATGAATCTGATATGTTGAGAGTTTTGATTTCTTCCCTTGAATGACAGATAAAGGTATTGCTTGAGGACAAGCAAGGTTAAGTATGGGGTGTTTGTTGTGAGTTGAATTTGCCATATTTTACAGTAACTTTAATATCGTTTTCTGCATACTTTGCATACATTTGGGTTAGCTAGTACAAAATCTATGTAGTTTATGTTTAGTTGCCAAATTATGGAATCTACACCAGTTTCTGTTTAAATTTGCAGAATTCGAGACGTTTTACAGCAACTCTAAGGAAGGTCAGAAAAGCTCGGAAAACCACTACAGAAGTCCAAGGTCATAGAAGCAGCGGAACCAGTCGAATCAAGCTGAGAGTCCAGGCTACTCGATCTCGAGTAGGCCTTACTCGATCTAGACGAGCATGTCCGAGCACAGGCCTTGTCGACTAGGAGCAATGTCGAGAGCCAGACCAACCCAGCTCCGGAGCCCTACTCGATCTCGACAAGCCCTAGTCGAGATCGACGACGCCTCAACGCTACACCAGGAGTCGACGAGAAGAGGAGGCAAGCCGAGGACGAAGACGACCAGGCAGCACTCGCTATCAGCGAGTCGATTCGCTGCAGCGAACCGCTCGATGCCGCGGAAATCTTCGCTGCCAACGGGATGCACCAAGCCGACGGATCTCGACGACTCGCTCCAGCGGAAATGGGTTCTCGCACCTGCGGATCAACGCTCTCGTTGCAGCGGAAGAAGCTAGTCGCTCCAGCGGAAGGGAAGTACGTAGTTGACATAGACAAAGCCTTGTTGAGGGCGACGACGCCTAGGAGCCATGTCCGAGCCTTGTCGAGCAAAGTCACCCGAGGAGCCAGTCGACAACACTCCTACTAGATGTCGACAAAGCCGTAGTCGACATCGACGACGAATCCAGAGCTGTGTGACGTGGCTTGACGAATCCTACTCGGAGTCGGAGTCCTTGGAGTCGAGAAGGCCCAGAACCTATCCGATTCTATCAAGTCACATCATGAAGAAAGAGTTTTATCCACTTTAAGACATTTAGATATATTTAGATGTAATTTCTTTATCGCTTTTATTTATCCTTAAGCATTTTAGATATAGTTTTAGATATAGATATAGATATTCTATCCTTGATTAGCAAGGAATAGAAGGCTATAAATAAAGCCCATGGGGCTCAGTTTTGTGGATTCAATTTGAGGTAGAGAAGTAGTTCCACAGAGACGGTTTAGGGAGTTCAGAGGTTTTAAGGTTTTGGCAGTTTACGAAAGTTGATTGCCGGGATTGTAAAGTCTATGAATTTAGTTAATGCAAGTTATTTCCTTTCAATCAATGTCTGAGTTTGCGATGAGGCGTGAGTAGTCCACCCACTTCTAGGGTTGGGGCGAGCCCAATGATAGCCATGCGTGTTTGAGGTAAAGATCCGACCTTTATCATGTTTTGATCATCTTCCTACTTGTTTATGTGTTTATTACCCGTCTAATGGAGATCCATGCTAACAACTTGGATTATAAACATAAAATTAGTAGAGACAATTAGGGTTTCTTGAGAGAGTTGTCTAATTGTTGGAAAAGGCGAAAGCTTAATCCTTTGATGCGATTTACATGATAATTTGTTTGGTTCTACCTTATGCATGCTTGGTTATCGTTGTTGCAAACCCCAATCTTGGAAGTCCTCTTTACATTAAGTTTAGTTCGAAATACCAAAGCAATTGTTTTTACTTTCTTTTACTTTCGTTTTATTCTCTGTCTCCTCGATATCGAATAGCACTCGTCGATATCGAGTACTGATTCTCGATCTAGCATCGCTGTAGCTTCTGTGTGCAGGCACTCGACGAGACGAAGCGAAGTCGACTAGGACCTATACTCGACATCGAGTAGGCCTTGTCGACGTCGACGAGCCCCTGTAACTGCTGCTGCGCTTCTTGTCCGTTACCAAGGAACGATGGAGCAAGGGTTCAAGCCACCCTGGACCACTTGGCTCAAGACTAGACCATCGACAAAAGAGTTGAGCTTGCGTCCACAAACGGAGCTCTGTTGTGAGCTGAATTTTCCATATTTTACAGTAACTTTAATATCGTTTTCTGCATACTTTGCATACATTTGGGTTAGCTAGTACAGAATCTATGTAGTTTATGTTTATTTGCCAAATTATGGAATCTACACCAGTTTCTGTTTAAATTTGCAGAATTCGAGACGTTTTACAGCAACTCTAAGGAAGGTCAGAAAAGCTCGGAAAACCACTACAGAAGTCCAAGGTCAAAGAAGCAGTGGAACCAGTCGAATCAAGCTGAGAGTCCAGGCTACTCGATCTCGAGTAGGCCTTACTCGATCTAGACGAGCATGTCCGAGCACAGGCCTTGTCGACTAGGAGCAATGTCGAGAGCCAGACCAACCCAGCTCCGGAGCCCTACTCGATCTCGACAAGCCCTAGTCGAGATCGACGACGCCTCAGCGCTACACCTGGAGTCGACGAGAAGAGGAGGCAAGCCGAGGACGAAGACGACCAGGCAGCACTCGCTATCAGCGAGTCGACTCGCTGCAGCGAACCGCTCGCAACCGCGGAAATCTTCGCTGCCAGCGGGATGCACCAAGCCGACGGATCTCGACGACTCACTCCAGCAGAAATGGGTTCTCGCACCTGTGGATCAACGCTCTCGCTGCAGCGGAAGAAGCTACTCGCTCCAGCGGAAGGGAAGTACGTAGTCGACATAGACAAAGCCTTGTCGAGGGCGACGACGCCTAGGAGCCATGTCCGAGCCTTGTCGAGCAGAGTCACCCGAGGAGCCAGTCGACAACACTCCTACTAGATGTCGACAAAGCCCTAGTCGACATCGACGACGAATCCAGAGCTGTGTGACGTGGCTTGACGAATCCTACTCGGAGTCGGAGTCCTTAGAGTCGAGAAGGCCAAGAACCTATCCGATTCTATCAAGTCACATCATGAAGAAAGAGTTTTATCCACTTTAAGACATTTAGATATATTTAGATGTAATTTCTTTATCGCTTTTATTTATCCTTAAGCATTTTAGATATAGTTTTAGATATAGATATAGATATTCTATCCTTGATTAGCAAGGAATAGAAGGCTATAAATAAAGCCCATGGGGCTCAGTTTTATGGATTCAATTTGAGGTAGAGAAGTAGTTCCACAGAGACGGTTTAGGGAGTTCAGAGGTTTTAAGGTTTTGGCAGTTTACGAAAGTTGATTGCTGGGATTGTAAAGTCTTTGAATTTAGTTAATGCAAGTTATTTCCTTTCAATCAATGTCTGAGTTTGCGATGAGGCGTGAGTAGTCCACCCACTTCTAGGTTTGGGGCGAGCCCAACGATAGCCTTGCGTGTTTGAGGTAAAGATCTGACCTTTATCATTTTTTGAGCATCTTCCTACTTGTTTATGTGTTTATTACCCGTCTAATGGAGATCCATGCTAACAACTTGGATTATAAACATAAAATTAGTAGAGACAATTAGGGTTTCTTGAGAGAGTTGTCTAATTGATGGAAAAGGCGAAAGCTTAATCCTTTGATGCGATTTACATGATAATTTGTTTAGTTCTGCCTTATGCATGCTTGGTTATCGTTGTTGCAAACCCCAATCTTGGATGTCCTTTTTACATTAAGTTTAGTTCGAAATCCCAAAACAATTGTTTTTACTTTCTTTTACTTTCGTTTTATTCTCTGTCTCCTCGATATCGAATAGCACTCGTCGATATCGAGTACTGATTCTCGATCTAGCATCGCTGTTGCTTCTGTGTGCAGGTACTCGACGAGATGAAGCAAAGTCGACTAGGACCTCTACTCGACATCGAGTAGGCCTTGTCGACGTCGACGAGCCCCTGTAACTGCTGCTGCGCTGTGTTCGACTGTGCCTGACCCCTGTCGACTAACCCTTAGTCGAGGTCGAGTACCACTGTTGTCGACTTCTGACCGTGAGATTCCACCGCTGCCTAGGATCCGCTGACACGCTTCCTCGTGGATCGATCCTGACTTCCCACTGCTCCATCAGGAGGAGGTCTTGTAATTATTTGCAAGGGACGGAATCCGGTTTGCTGTAATTTATTTATATTTTATTATTGCAAGTCTCGATTTCCTCCTACCAACAAGCTCATGAAGACTCGACAACATCCTCCTTGATCAACAAAGACAAACCACTCGACACACCATGATACCGAGTGGGAGGATGGCTGATACCGAGTGGATGAAGCCCATGCCGAGTCCAAGTGCTTGTGGACCAGTTTTTTAAAATTTAATAATATTAGACTTATTTTATGATATTTAGGAAAATAATGTGGGAGAATTATATCTTCTCAAGATAGAATTCTTTTCCACCAAGTTTTATCTTTATTAGGAATTATTTATCTTAGGAAAGAATTACTTATCTTTAGATATTTTTTTTATCTATCTTTAGTTAACCAAAGCTCTATCTTTGCAAGGTAGAACTGGTTCATATTTTCTATTTAAACACATTGTATTTCATTCACAAAAAAAGGGAGATTGGAATTATATTGTGGAACCTTTATTGGAATAAAGATTTTTACAATTTGCCAATCCAAAGGCTTCAAACTCTCATATGTTCTCAATACCTTCGGCATTCACAAAGTCCCAAACCCAAACCTTGCATCACTCGGCAAAAACCAAACCCCAAACACAACCTAGATTCATCGCACAAAGGAGAGAACCCAAGCGCTGCTCCTCTCGGCGTCGCTAGCAACGAGAGCCGCCTGGGCTCGGGCGCCAGCGCTGGTGTCTTCGGTTCCCTGGGCACCCACGTCTCCCTCTCTCGCTACTCCTCTCTTCTCCCTTGTGTTCTGTCGCTATTTCCGAGTTGTTGGAAAATTATTCTATGTACAAACTGTCACTATATCAGATTCTAATCACTTGTCTTATTTGTTCCAAAATCAGGAGATATCAAAGAGCATTGCAAGATTGGGAAAATATACGGCATGGTTCTTGATCCTGAACCCACAGGTGAAGGATCGGGGATTCCAAACGTATCACCAAGTTTAACAAATGATGTCCAACAAAATATTCTAAATACTAGGGCTATTAATCTAGATTTTACAGATTTGTGTCATTTATGGCATTCAATTTGGGAGCTCAGAAATAGAATTATTTTCCGCAATACTTCTGATATAGGTATAATATATGCGCTAACTCGAGCTATTGATAATATCTCTTGCTGGATTAAAGGGCAGGTTGAAACAAAATTACCTAAACGTCTTAGGCCTCCTGATAAAATGATGTAGAAATGTCCTCCAATAGATATTATTAAGATCAGGGTAGATGCTTCGGTGAAAAGTGATATTCAACCAAAGGTTGGTTGTGTTGTGAGCAATAATGAAGGTCAACTTATTCGGATACATAAATGTAACGTTAGGATGGGTTCAGTCATTTTTACAGAAGCTTTTGTTGTATATATATAGGTATAAGACTTGCTGTGGAGATGGGGATTCAAAGAGTTATAGTTGAAAGTGATTCTGTTATCATCATCGACGCCATCAATCATGCGAACAATATACCATGGGATGTCGCTCAAATAGTCCAAGAAATCCATTCTTTAAGAAGAGATTTTGAGTACATCACATTTCAGCATTGCTATAGAGAGGCCAATGGTGCAACTGATTTTATCGCTAAATCTCGTTTCAATTGCAATTTTATTTTGAGTGCTTGTTGTTGTGAGTTTCAGAATATCATCTCGCATTGCTTCCAATGGTAAAAAAGGTGGTTTTTGGATCTTCTTTAAGACTTCGAAATTTACAGAATCAATTCAACAAATATCTATATCTGATAAGTATATTATGTATCTTGTTAAAATTGATAACTTTAGATTTATTCTGACTTTCATTTATCCACCTTCTAATCAAGTAGATAAAAATAGCTTATGGAATGAGTTATTCAGAGTTACTCATCAACATGATATCCCATGTATGATAAAGGGAGACTTCAATGAAATTGAATCAGTACATGAGAAAATTGGTGGAGCAATTCCGCAGGCTAATAGATTTATGTGAATACATCAGATTGTGGAAGAATTAGACGTTCATACGGTCCCTTATACGGGAAGTCCAATTACATGGAGGAAAAGAAAAACGCTTATGAATAATATCTATGAACGTTTAGATAGAGTTATTGTTCATACAGATATCTCAACTAAGTTCCCAAATTTAGCATTTCACAATCATCCGTTTACAACTTCTTATCATTCTTTAATATCTATTTCAATAGGAATGATAAAAAGTACGGCTGGTTCGCCTTTTAAATTTGAAATGTCTTGGACTAGTAATGACAACTATAATAGACTAGTTAAATCAACTTGGCAGAATAAGCTTCATGGGTCATTTATGTTTACTCTTTTACAAAAACATAAACTGCTTAAGAAAAATACAAAAATCTGGTGTAAGTCTCATCCAAATAACAATTTCAAGCAGATAAAAGATACTCCCTCCGTCCTAAAATACATGGGCTTTTAGCCCTTTGCACAAGTTTTAATAAAACCCTCTACTTTTAAAAAAAACATCATCATTGCACTAACTTTTTTATAAATTTTATTATTTTTTAACACCCACTACACATTTTAACCAATCAAATTATTTTAAAAAGTCAACAACACACAAACCAATACAAATCATTACAACTTCCTCCCTAGAAAACATAAAAGCCCATCTATTGTTGGACAAAAATTTACCTCTAAAAAACCCATGTATTATTGGACGGAGGGAGTATTGAAGATCAACTCATACTTCTACAAACACAACAAATTATTGGAAATTCAACCGATACTCTGAATACTAAACATAATAGGTTATTGGGTAAGCGTGAAGCTCTCATCAACTTTAATAATACTTTCTGGAAACAACGAGCTAAATCCAACTTTCTCAGGTTTGGAGACAGGAATACAAAATATTACCAGTCAATATCTAAATTGAGAAATTCAAAAAAAATTACTCGTAATTTTACAAATAAACATGGTTTAGTGATTGAGGATGAGGATCAAATTAGAGATGAAATTACAACTGAATTAGTTGAAAAATTCATTTCAAATAATGCTACGATTAGTAGTAATCCATATTTTCTAAATTTAATAGATCATACCATTACGGATTCTGAAAACTTAGCTTTAACACAACCTTTCTTAGATAAAGAGATCAAGGATACCCTATTCTCAATGACAGATGAGAAGTCTCCAGGTCCTGATGGTTTTCCTCCAGAGTTTTATAAAAAAATATTGGAACATTGTGGGTAGTTTAGTATGCAAAGCAGTTAAATCATTTTTTCATTCTGGTGTTCTTCTCAATGAATTAAATACAACTTTCATTGCGCTTATTCCAAAAATTGATATACCTATTAACAATAACCATTATCGTCCCATTAGTCCGTGTAATACTATTTACAAGGTTATTTCGAAATTATTGGCTAATCGTTTAAAACCTATTTTAACACGTATTATTAATCCATTTCAAGAAGCTTTTGTACAAGGAATAAATATTCAAGATAACATATTAATTGCTCATTAAGTTTTCCAGTCTTTTCATAACAAAAAGGGCAAATTTGGATGGATGACATTAAAGCTAGATATGGAGAAAGCATATGACAAAATCAGTTGGACTTTTATACGCATTATTCTAAACAAATTTGGTTTTGACTCTAAATGGATTAATTGGATTATGACCTGTTTGACTAAAACTAGTTTCTCAGTTTTAGTAAATAACTTGCCTAGACGTACATTTCAAACTTCTAGGGGAATTCGACAAGGAGATCCTCTTGCACCGTATATTTTTGTATTGGTTATGGAGCTACTAAGAAGAATGTTGCAATAGGAATCATTGGAATGTGACCCCTTAGTTTGAATCAAACTTACAAACAACAGTAGTCCGATTCCATTCCTCTAATTTGCAGATGATACGCTCATTTTTTGACGTGCTGATGAGTCAAGTCTTCATACGATTAAAAATCTCTTGAGTACTTTTTCCAATATGTCTGGACTATCTATAAACTACAATAAAAGTTCGTTACAAGTTTCTCAAAATGTTCCTTTTAGTAAAGCTCAGTCTCTTGCTCAACAGTTAAATATTCCAATTACCAAAACAATGGAAAAATACCTTTGTATACCACTGATAATGCATATTTCCAATAGGCATTATAGGTGTTTCTTATTGCTATTAGGTATTGGTTTTGTTATGTATTGAGTCTAGCTCCGTTTATTACTTATGAAGTATTCGAGTACGAAATCTATGCGTTTTTAGTGTTTATTCTGCATAATTACATTCCGACCTTGGATGGACTATGGAAGGAGCTTAAGAAGCATGTTGTTGTTGCAGGAGGATGGCCAAGTATGAAATAAATATAGAATAAAGATCAGACTGACTTCACTGTCTCAGCAAATAAATACAAGACTTCCTCCCGTTGTAGTAGAAGGTTGTCAGGATCGAATCCACGAGGAAGCACGTCAGCAATTCTTAGGTAGTAACAGATCTCACAGACAAGCAACAGAAAAGACAGAGTTAAAAGCAGAAAAGACAAAGCAAAACAGAAACAAAAGCAAAGACAGAAAATAGCGAAAGAAAGTAAATAACAAAACAAGACAACAGCCGTACTCGATCTCGACAAAAGCCTACTCGAGATCGACTACCAACAGTGAAGACAGAAACTGCAAAATCGACAACAAAAGCAGAAACTCTACTCGACCTAGACAAGACCGTACTCGAGATCGACTAAGGCCTACTCGATCTCGACGAGCTCCTCCTCTGTATCGACTGGAAAGACAGAAAACTTAAATTGCAAATTTCGAACCCAAAACTCAGATTTTTGACGAAATAAATCAATATAATAAACGACTTCCTAGACCAGGGTATCAACACCACAACGATAACCATGCAAAGTAATACATAAAGGCATAAAAGATCATGCTTTCCATCAAAATAACTTTCGTTACTAACAAATAGGCATATAGAGGCTTTCGCATAAACCCTAATTGTTACTAACCCTTTTCACATAATTAACCCAAGTTGTATTAAGATCACTTTTGCTTCAATAATACAAACAAGGATCACCTTCAACTCTCGCAAAAGAATCATGCTCATAGGGATAGAAGACGAATTGCACAAAAGTGGGTGGCCACTGTCGGGCTCACCCCAGCCCCAGAAGTGGGTGGACTACTCACGCCTCATTGCAATCGCAGACATTGATGTATAAAAAGATACTTGCATTAAACTATATTCAAAGCCTTTACAATCCCGGCAATCAACTTTCGCAGAATGCCAAAACCCTAAAAACCATAGAACTCCTAAAACTTCTCTGTGGAACTACTTGTTTCTAACTGAAATTGAATTGAATGAAAAACCAGCCCCTAGGGCTTTATTTATAGCCTTCTATCCCTTGCTAATCAAGGATAGAATATCTATATCTATATCTAAATTTAAATCTAAAACTTTAAAAGATAAATAAAAGCAATTTAGGAATTAAATCTAAAAGGAAAATAAATCTAAAATAGGTAAGATGTCTTCCATGTCTTCTCCATAGATAGAACTTGATAGATGTTGATAGATCTCGGCCAAATTGGATAGAATTGGATCCAAGGACTCCCAATCCTAGTAGGACAGCGAAACCGCGTAACGCGCTCCTGGACACGGCTCATCGATCTCGACTAGGGCTCCTCGAGATCGAGTAGGATTGTCGTCGACGGGTGTGGCTCGGCTTCTCGGGTGACTGGTGCTCGACAAGGCTCAGACATGGCTCGGAGGTCTAGTCGATCTCGAGTAGCCCTACTCTGTATCGAGTAGGATTCGTCGTCTGGCTGGCTTGGTCGGGTGGCTCTGCTCGACAAGGCTCCTATCTGGGCTCACAGGTCTAGTCGATCTCGAGTAGCCCTACTCTATCTCGAGTAGATTTGCTCATCGACTAGGTCTTCCCGGGTGGATCCACTCGACATGCTCGGACCTTGGCTCCGGGCTCCTCGATCTCGACTAAGCCTCCTCGAGATCGAGTAGAGGTGGTCTGCGTCTTCGTCCTCGGCTTCTCGATCAGCTCTTTCTCGACCAGGCTCTTCTCGATCTCGAGTAGAGTGTACTCGATCTCGAATAAAGATTTCTCAGCTTTCTGCTCTGTTCTTAAAACGCACTTTCCCG
Organism: Persicaria tinctoria; assembly: GCA_037127255.1. NCBI lineage: Eukaryota > Viridiplantae > Streptophyta > Magnoliopsida > Caryophyllales > Polygonaceae > Persicaria > Persicaria tinctoria. The sequence continues at coordinate 35,051,141 of JBANSL010000020.1, forward strand.
CGTCCTCGTTTGTCGGATTGACGCATATGACCATGCGTTAAAAAGATCTTTTCGAGGGCTACAACTCTCATGAAGACATAAAAGCTTGATTCAGAACGTAGAGTGGTGAAAAATGGCCTCTTCTCCAGCTGCACTATTCTTAGCTTCTCCATGAGTTTTCTTTAAGCTCCAAAGTGCGTCCGATTTCTGCCAAATATAACAAAAACTTGTGTAGACCTCCATATATTGCAAATAAACATAATTTACACAGATTCTGTATTATTTTAGCCTAAATGCATGCAATGTATGCAGAAATCGATATAAAAGTTACTGTTAAACATGGCAAATTAGGCTCACAACACATGTTTTGAAGCATATGTGTAAAAGGAGGAGCAAGGAGGCGCAAGGAGGCACGACATTGGAATTCTTTGAAGGAAAATGAGGAACGTCGAGCACCTCAGGAACGGCGCCCGCCGCCCCTTGCACGACGCCCGCCGTTGCCCAGATCCTGGATACGCGGTTTTGGATCCGAAGACTATTATTTTATATTATTTCCTATTAATTCCTCTAGGGTTTTTGCCGACCTTAGGAGCCTTTATTTAGTTGTTTTTCAGTTCTTTAAGAGGGAAACGCCATTAGAGAGAAAGTATGAACTCAATTAGAGAGAGAGAGAGAGTTGCTAAACTCATAGTTTGGCTTGTGATTCGAAGACATGATTGTTTGGATTGTGAGGATTTGAGTTTATTTGATTATTCATGTATTTAGTTATAATCTTGTGCTTACTTTATATTTGTGTTCCTTTCTATGTCTGATCAACAAGTTAGGAATTGCATCTCTAGCTATGAATTCGTTGTTATTTTCTCGATAGCAAACAAAGGTATTGATGATAGTGATGTATCTTTGTCTTTGTAGTGGATGATTTCAGTTGATGATGAAGGGAAAACAAGTGGTGCTTATCAACAAGTTTGAATCGTTCAGGCAGATTTGACAGTTTTGCGATGTCTCAATAAAATGGGTCATTCGGAATAAATATTGATCGGATTGGATCGTGTCATACTTTGTTGGAACGAAGACGAGGAGATCTACAACTTTTCTGTTGAAGGTTTTTCCATAATCTACTGAGAACATTGCCGAAAATCAACATCTTTGCAGCTATCCCCTGTTTGGACGAAAATAATTATCTTTCCATATTTAATTTATCATTTTATCCTTATATTTATTTGGGAATAATTTAAATTAGAATAATATCTATTAGTTGACTTATCAATTAATTGATATTACATCTAATTAGTTTTTATCTTTATTAATTAGGATATTTTTATCTAGTTAGGATTAAGTTTGACAAGCAATCCTTAGCCTCTAAGGAAGCCAACCCAAACCCTAGTTATTTTTCTATTTAAACATTTCATTCATTCAATAAAATTAGATAGAATTGAATTTTTGACAAAAAATCATATTTGGAGAGTTCTCCGAGGGAAACCGAGTTCTCCTGCGTGGGATAGGTTTCGATGTGTTGTTCTTAGCTTGGTTTGTCTTGTGTGTGTCGATCCTCTTTGGTGGGTTGATGCTACCACATGTTTGGTGTGTGTCGATTCTCGTCATAGGATTGGTGCTATCCATCGGGCATGGTGTGTGTCGATTGTCGTCATAGGATTGGTGCTATCAAGCATCCACGAGCCCCCTCCTTGTGCCTCCAAGTGGTCCACTTGGTTATGTAGGGTTGTAGAAACGGGTTATATAGTCATTAGTGTCGGATCTTGCCTTCCGAGCCAAGGGTCTTCATCTTGTTCTAAATAGATCGCTTCGGTTGTCGAAACGGGTTATATAGTCATCGGTGTTGTATCTTGCCTTTCGAGCCAAGGGTCTTCATCTTGTTCTATATAGATCGCTTCACCCACTATTGTGTCTTGCATTCTTGAATAAATTTCGTGTCTTTCCTTCATATTACAGGCAATTCTTGTTGAGGTTTGTTCATTAATTTCGAGTCTTTCATAGTTCTTGCATCGTTCTTGTTCTTTTCTTGTACTTAGTCTTGATTGTCGAAGATTGGGCCACCCTACGGCTAATCCCGTATCAAATTGGCATCAGAGCTTAGGTTATCGACATCAAATTTGAGTCTTTTCATTCATCATCCAAAAAAAATACACAAAAAAATACACAATTTTTTTCTCTTCAAAGATAGAGTCTCATAGTGTCGCCAAGTTGCATCCGCCACCGCCATCCGTCAGCCTGCACCAACACAAATTGCATCTCCTTGCTCAAATAACATCCCGGATTCGAGGAAGAATCTTTTTTCAAGAAGGGGAGAATGATGAAGGGAAAACAAGTAGTGTTTATCAACAAGTTTGAATCGTTCAGGCAAATTTGACAGTTTTGCAACGTCTCAGTAAAATGGGTCGTTCAGGCAAACTTGAGTTCTTAATGCTATTCTTTAGTGATATTTAATAAGATGAGTGAATCTCTACGGATCTCTCAACTTTAGTCAAGTAGACCTAAGAATAGGAATAATTCATAAATCAATCCAAGGACCATTAATTCCAACCATTGTCAGAGAATTACATGTGAAATGTTCTTTCTACTTTGATATCAATTTGCTTTGTGATTTGCAATCTGGTTACTTTTATATTTACTATTTGTTCAAAAGATTATTTCTTTGCTTTAAAGAGTCTTGTCTAGAGTCATTGAATAGGAAATCGCTTCTCCCTGTGAGTTCGACACCGGACTTCATCGCTATACTTGTAGTTATTTGGTTTATCAAGTGATTGGTTGCCTAATCTATTGGTTGTGTTTTTAAGTTTGGATTTTTATTACTATTTGGCAAAGGGCGAAAGTGCCAACGACGTTCGTCCCGCACCAAATTCTTGGCGCCATTGCCGGGGAGAAGAAAGGAGTTTGCTTTTCGTTAACTCTATCAATTACTCTTTATTTTATGTTTGTTTTGTCTTTTCATGGTTCAAACTAGATCTTCTAATTCTTCGTCTTTATCTTTTGATCCCGAGGTTGAAAGATCTTTCCGATTGAAGAGGAGGCTTGCGTTTGAGATAGACGAAGAGATGACAAACGTTGTTATTAATCCGTTAAGAAGGACCCTGAAAAACCTAAAGGAGCCTGATTTGAGTGTTCAACCACTTGCAATTAGTCTTCCAGATCTCCCTGAGGGTTCAAGATTTGAGTTCAAGTCGAATTGGTCATCTATTTTGCCTTACATTCATGGATTGCCTGGGGAGGAGCCAAACAAGCACATTGCTACCTTTGTGAGTGTGTGTGTGTTATACACTGAGAGCCCAAGGCTTGTCTGACGAACAATTGATGTTGAGAGTGTTCCCCTTTACTTTAAAAGATGCTGCAAGCGATTGGCTTTACTACCAACCCCCAGAAAGCATTACTACTTGGGTGCAATTGAAGAAAGCTTTCTTGCAAAAGTACTTTCCTGCGACTTGCCTCAACAAACTTAAGAAGGAGCTGTCCAGTATTGAGCAATCACCTACGGAGAGTCTTCATTAGTATGTTGAGCGGTTCAAGAAGCATAAGGGTAGTTGTCCACAACATGGTATACCCGAGGATGATTTAGTGCTATATATTTACGAAGGCTTGCTTGACATCGATAGGAGTTTCATCAATGCTACTAGCGGATGAGATATTTTGGATAAAACACCTCAGGAAGCAATGCAGATTTTTGAAGGGTTAGCTAATGCTTCGCAACAATATATATGGGAGACACCAGGGAGTTAGAGGAGTTCATAAGTTGGATAGTTCGAGAGATGGACACAAGGACGATATCAATAGGCTTATGGAGATCGTGAACAAGATGGTTATGAATCAACGCCATCAGCCTAGACCTTGTGGAGTTTGTGAAGATCCAACTCATCTGAATGATAAGTGTTTCTTGATTCAGGAGGGCATCGCTGAAGTGAATGTTATGGATTATGGACCTCGCCACAACTTTGGTAACAATTACAATCAAGGCTATAATTCAAACTACCAAAGTGGATTACAATCAAGGTTATAATTCAAACTACCAAAGTGGATTCGATCAACGGGAGAGGCCATCAGCAACAGGTTCCTTTTCAAAGAGGACAATATGAGAATCATCCTAGAAACACTCAACAAGATGACAGAGATGAAACATTGAGGTTGTTAAGATGAGTGTTCAAGAAAGGTTGCTGAGTCAAATGGCTAAGGAGATTGGTGAATTGAAAGCGAAGGATTCGAGAAAGTTGTCATCGTAAGTGGTGGTGAATCCGAAGGAAAATGTTAGCGCCATGACCCTTAAAGGAGGTAAACAGATGAATACACCCACTAGGAATGTTAAAGAGAGACCTAGAGAGGAAGTTGATTTGGGAAATAAGGACGAAGAGATGGAATTGGAGACGCACTGTAGAGATGGCGCCCACCGCCCCTCACCACGGCGCCCGCTATACCACCTTCTTTGACGGATCTGACTTCTGACGTTGTTCAATCCCCGAAGAAAGCTTCTAAAGAATGGTCTTCTGAGGTTTCAAGACCTGCACCACCCTTTCCTCACACCTTAAGATCTGATCGTAAGTGGGGAAGATGAACAAATTTTTTATGACACCTTTGCTCATTGTGAGGTAAATAATCCACTTTTTAATTTGATTAAAACTGTGTCTCGCTATGCGAAATTCTTGAAAGAGCTATGCACGTTGAAACGCAAGCAAAGGATGAGAAAGAAGGAAAAGGTAAGTTTAAGTGAGAATGTTTCTGCGTTGCTTCATAAACGATTGCTTGAAAAGTGCGGAGATCATGAATGTTTACTATACCATGTGCGATAGTTAATGCTAGCTTCACCAAAACTATGTTAGACCTAGGTGCTTCAATTAATGTTATGTCTTATAACTTATACATGTTTTTGGGTCTCAATTCATTGCCTGAAACTAGTGTTACTATACAAGTCGCTGATCGTTCTAGTATTAAGCCTAGAGGAGTTGTTGAAGATGTGTTGGTTAAGGTAAATGATTTGATTTTTCCAGCGGATTTCTTCATTCTAGACATGGAACAAGGTACGCCTGAAACCCCGATTATCTTGGGAAGGCCATTCTTGCGAACGGCTAAGGCTAAGATTGATTGTTTTGAAGGTTCATTAACTATGGAGTTTGATGGTAGAAAGATTGAGTTTTCTATATTTTAGCCTATTGTTTCTTCTGCCAATGATGTTGTAGATGTGCTTGACTCTAATGAAAATAATCACAGGAATGAATCAAATGCTTTGTTAGATGCTTTTGGTGAAAATGAATCTATGAATCTTGAGTTTTCTAACAAAGATGAAATTGAATTAGGGAAAGATGACATTGAAAAAAAAATTGAGAATTTGTTAAAGTCGCATGAAAATGTGTCTCATTCAAATGCTTCTATTGCTATTCCCTATGAAAATTCGATTCCTAATAATGTTGAGGTTTTTGCAATTGCAAGACAACCTCCCGGAGTTCCCATTTCAAGAAGGAATCGATGGATGCTATTGATGGCAATGTCGGAAAAGTTCCTAAACTTCTGTCTCTTGTTCTAAAAAGAACAAGTGTAGGGGATCTTGGTGGAATAACTTGTTCAATGTTGCATCACTTCGAGCCAAAGACGTGAAACAAATGCGCTTCTTGGGAGGCAATCCAAGGTAGTTAGGTAGTATTTCTATTTTTTCATTTGTTCTTTTTCAATTCAATAAAGTTGGATCAATCGTGTGAAAGGATTTTGGAAGTTACGGTAAGTAAAACTGATTTTGGGTTTGAGTTTTAATTGATTTAAAAGACGGAGTTGCATTCTGTGAACACGACGCCCGCCGCCCCAGCCACGGCGCCCGCCACCTATGTGTCCGTCTGACGAATCCGAATTTCGGTAAACTTGGAAGGGAAGTTTCTATCTTTTTGTTTTTGGTTATTTTCCGAGTTTGGTTATTTTATTTTTATATTTTATAGGACTAGATTATTTTATTTTATTTTGGTTCTAGGATTAGATTATTTCTTATCTATTTTAGGTTAGATTATCTTTTATCTATCTTAGGTTACTATTTTATCTCTTATCTCTTATCTATTTTATTTTAGGATTAGATTTTTCTTTTTATGAATAGTTTACTTATTTCCTAAGACTAGATTTATATCTTTTCTATTTCTATTCTATCTAGATCTAATATTTTTCCTTTTTCTTTTTGATAGATTTCCTTCCAACTCACCATATAATATTTCTCCTTATTTGTGGATCAATCAAACTTGCTCAAGAGGAATCTCAAGAATACCAAAAGTCTACTGGAATCCAATCCAACTACCTAAATTCTTGCGTTACAATCGATTCAATCCACCAAAACACTTTACGCCACTACCCTACATCCACAAAAATCAATCTTTACCCATTTCATTCCCTTACCTATCACAAAAGAACCTTTGGAAACCAAGTTGTTCGAGAAAGTTGAAGTTTGGAGGAGTGGACGTCGGTTCTCCAACGTTTTCACTCAGATTCGTGGTTCTACGTACACGGCGCCTGCCGCCCATCCCACGACGCCCGCCACCTCTACAGCGAGCCCGATTTTTTGTCATTTTTTTGGATTTTCTTCAGTTTTTCCTAAATTTCGGGAATTATGTCTCACGCTCCCACTATGGATGCCCCAACCTATTTGTCCAAAATGGAGAAGGAGCGGTGGTTTCAACTAAGCAATGTGAGTTATCAGTCAACGCGATCCTTTCATCTGGAGACATTACAGAAGCTTGGTCTTCACGTTTCGGTATCGCTGATGCTGGAAATGGGAGGTCTTGCTAATTTCATATCGATGAGCACACCAACTTATCCTATTTTGGTGCGTGAGCTCCTGTCAACTCTGGAGGTGCGTTCTGATAAGGACATCCGCTTCATATTACGGGGTACCGAATGCTCAATTCAGAAACGATTGTTATCTCATTCTTTGGGAATGAACGTACCTTGGCCGAGTCCTTTGCGTCGAAGCTTATCAACTACTACACCCGTTGAGACTTGGGCTATTGTGTCAGGCCATGCTGATTTGGCGGATAGCTCTCACGATTATTCGATTACGCACCTTGGCCTCAGACTTTGCCATAGGGTGTTGACTCCTGCCTTCCATGGTTCTGTTGATGCAACGGTTATCCCCAAGAGGATATGGTTGTGGTTACAATGTTTGACGCCAGGGGCCGAGTATGTTCCAGATTGGATACAATTGTTTATATCTGCTTGTGGTGACGTATTCCGAGGGAGAGATGATATGAGTGCTCTTGTTTTTACTTTTGGTGGAATGATTACCCTAATAACACGCTATTTGGGTGTGGATTTGAGCTCCTTGCAACCCTTATCAGAGCCTTATTATTTTGATATGACAGCCTTACTGAACGCTCGTTTGATGGAAAGGGTTAACCGCTTCGACATTGGCGAGCATTTCCGTTGGCTATCCGCCAAGAAGGGTGAGCACCACCTGTATCTTCCTGCGCATATACCTGTTGGCCCTACATTGGATGCTTTCGTGATTCGTCATGTTCCAACACCTGTTGGGATGGTTTTGGACCCGTTCTCTTCGAGCAGTTTTCTTCTGCGAGATGAGACCGATGATGATCTTGATATCCCCACTGAGAGCAATTCTCTATTTGAGCTTAATTATGGAAATTATTGACAGTCGCTTGACTAGAATGGAAGATCAGCACCTAAGATGTTTCCGTCGATTACATGAGCATCAGTTGAGTCTAAAAAAGAAGATTGACAAGATTGAAGCATGTCTTCGAAAGTCCTGGGCATACGTGTCTCGGGACATCAATCAGCGGTCTACAACCCAGACCCCGCCTTCACAATAATTGGTCAGTCATTTGCTTCTTTCAAACCCTTTATGGTTCTATGCATTGAGGACAATGCAACATGTAAGTGTGGGGAGGGGGGAAGGGAGAGATTCAAGTGAATTAGTTAGGTTAATGCATGTTTGAATTTATGTTTGTCTTTGAACTTTTGCTTTTGAGTCTTTGTTATTTCCTTTATGTTATTTCTTTTATGTTATAGAAAATGTCAAAAATGAAAAAAAAATTGAAAAATGTCGAAAAAAATATGAAAAAATGTTAAGTTTTGTTTTGTTGTTTTGCATATTGTGTTGTCAAGGATACCCATCTTAATTTGAGTTTGTCCTGGCATGATCTTATAAATCCCATGGATTTCTTGAATGATTTGATCTTATCTTGGAAAATTAGTTTTTATGTGAAAGTGTGATTTTATGGTTTATGGTCTTTGAGAAGATGTAATGTTATGTCTTTATTTAGTCCCTTATGTATATGCATTCGATTTTCATGTACTTTGGCTCAAGAAAAAAAAAGAAATAAAAAGCATGGACCTAGGGAGGATAAATTAACCTTTTGGAAAGTAAGTTAAAAGAAATCCGAAAAAAAAAAGAAAAAAAAAAATAAAGAGTCATTTATCTTATGTTTGCATATTGAGGAAGAATTGGGATTTATGTTGGTTATGAGATACATTGGTTGGGTGTTGAGATTGCACTATATGTAAGATGATGAGATTTGAGATTTTTGGAGTTATTTTGATGATATTGAGAGACGTTGTGCATTTGTGAGCTTGATTTATTGAGTTGGTTTGTGTTATGTTGGGAGTTTTGGAATCTTGTTTTCCCAGAATTTATAGCACCACATGACCAAACACAATTCCTTGCCCTTATGTTTCTACCAAGCCCCATTACAACCCCGCCGAATGGGATTTTTTATGAAGGTTTCCATTGACCGAAAGTCCTCTTGATGTTTTTATTTTTGAATTGACGTGTCCGGTGGAGATTTTGTGATATAAATGTCATTATTCTAGTTGATGCTTGTTTATGGAATTGAGGTGAGTGTGTGCTTAAAGCCTAAACACATGAGAGTGAGAGATACACATTTTATCCTTGGTAAGGTTGATTTTTGAGCATGCAAGCTACTTGATCCCATATATACAAGTTATGACATTTATATATTTGGTTATATTTTCACTATTGATGATGTTGCTTTTGATGAGTAAAGTTGTGAAAGATTTCCTGTGGGATGCGTGGATGATGTTTTTCCTTATGGCTGCTTGAGGACAAGCAAGAGTTGGTTTGTGTTATGTTGGGAGTTTTGGAATCTTGTTTTCCCGGAATTTATAGCACCACATGACCAAACACAATTCCTTGCCCTTATGTTTCTACCAAGCCCCATTAAAACCCCGCCGAATGGGATTTTCTATGAAGGTTTCCATTGAGCGAAAGTCCTCTTGATGTTTTTATTTTTGCATTGACGTATCCGGTGGAGATTTTGTGATATAAATGTCAATATTCTAGTTGATGTTTGTATATGGAATTGAGGTGAGTATGTGCTTAAAGCCTAAACACATGAGAGTGAGAGATACACATTTTATCCTTGGTAAGGTTGATTTTTGAGCATGCAAGCTACTTGATCTCATATACACAAGTTATGACGTTTATATATTTGGTTATATTTTCACTATTGATGATGTTACTTTTGATGAGTAATGTTGTGAAAGATTTCCTGTGTGATGCGTGGATGATGTTTGATAACTCCACTCCCTTGATGAAAATCGGAATATGTTTCAAAGGCTTTGACAGTTTGTTTCTGTCAAACGTCTTGAAGATTTTAAAGTGTTGATGAAACACAAAACCTGTTCTATATGATAGTATGTTCGAAATATTATTTTATGCTTCCATTATACTATTATATATAACTAACCTTTCAGGAAGTATTTTCGAATATTATTTCCTTCCTTATGATGCAATTTGAGAAGATTCAAATCGGAAAGATTATGGCCTTCGAAGTTTCCAAAGATAGAAGATCCAGCTCAAGCCATGATCTAGACTAGCCGTTGGTGAAGATCCTTAGACTAGCCGTTGGTGAAGACACATACATTGAACACGAGCTTTTCATACACTCCAAGCCTTCAAGAGAAATCTGTCTTCGTGTGCTCTCTGCTTGTCCTAAGAGTCTGTTATTTCATTTCAAAGCATTTGAGAGTTACATAGTGAGCTTATAGGATATATTCAGTTATAGTCTTATACTCGAGAGTTTGTAACTCAGGAAGTGAACACTAGACAATTGATTCACTAAGTGTAAGAGGATTGTACTAGACGATTGTTATACTCGAGAGTTTCTAACAATCTTGTGAGTTTTCGATCATGTCTGGTGAAGCAAGCGGAGGATTTGCACAGGGAAGGTGTACCAGCAGACCACCACTCTTTGTAGGAAACAACTTTGTCCACTGGAGATCTTTGATGAAGATGTTCATCATAGATCAAGATCTGGAACTTTGGAACATTATAGAGAATGGTCCGAAGATTCCAGAGAAAGACGAACCAAATGGAACCAAAGTCGCAAAGAAGGAGTCTGAATACATCCAAGCGGATCTTGAACTCGTCTCCAAAAACTACAGGGCTATTAACTTACTTTATTGTGGTCTTAGCACTGATGAGTTTAACCGTATTTCATCTTGTAGGTCAGCTAAAGAGATTTGGGACAAGCTGGTCGTCACCTATGAGGGAACTAGCCAAGTGAAAGACACCAAGATCAGCATCTTCCTTCGAAAGTATGAGCTTTTCAAAATGAAGTCTGATGATTCAATCAAGACCATGTTCACACGATTCACAGAAATCACCAACAACCTTGACTCTCTCGGCAAGAGCTTTACAAACGTTGAGAAAGTAAGGAAGATACTGAGGTGTCTCCCAAAAGAAAAGTGGGGTCCTAAAGTAACAGCTATAGAGGAAGCCCAAGACCTCACTACTCTGCCCCTTGATGACCTGCTTGGGAAACTGATCACGCATGAGATGATCCTTAATGAAGACGATGGAAAACTTCCAGCAAGCACTAAGAACTTGGCGCTCAAGTCTATGAAAGATGAGCCCTAAGATGGATCTGATTCCGAAGATGAGGACGACGATGAGGATGATCCCTTTGCTCTTATCACAAGAGGCCTTGCTCGAATCCTCAAAATGAAGAAACAATTCAACAACAAGGACGGATCAGAGTCTTCTAAATTTCGAGGTAAGTCTCAATAAAACAAGTATGATAAGAAGACTAAACCTTTGTCTTGTTTTGAATGTGGTGAAACAGATAATCTTGTGAAGGATTGCCCTCAAAAAACAAAGAGCCAGTCCAAGAAGGGTGACAAATGGAAAAAGAAAGCCATGGTGGCAACTTGGAGCGATTCTGACTCTGACTCCGATGATGAGAAGGCCAATATTTGTCTTATGGCCTCAGAAGATGAATCCCACGATGAGAAGCTTGAAGCAACTGTAAGAGAACTTATGGCAAGTCCAAAAGAGGTATTATCAGAATTCCTTTCTAATATGATTGCCAATCAATAACAGCCGGTTGAATCCTAGGGTTGTGGAAGAACCCTAGGCGGGGACGTAGGCCAAGTTCGTGTCGAACCTCGTAAACAACTCTTCGAGTCCTTTACTTTCTGCTTTACCTTATTTCCGCACTTGGTTCGATTGTTTACTTTGTGATTCAGGTTTTCAGAGAAAAGACTAAGTTTAATCTCAAAGGGTTTTGGCACGAGCTTCAAAAGTCTTGAGACTATCTGCGAAAAACCGGCATACTCTATTCAACCTCCCTTCTAGGGTATTTCTATATTACTTTGTTTTACTTTATCGAACCTTCAATGTTTTTCCTTATTGTTGCTTGAGGACAAGCAATAGTTAAGTGTGGGGGGATTTGATAATGCATATTTCATATAGGCATTATAGGTGTTTCTTATTGCTATTAGGTATTGGTTTCGTTATGTTTTGAGTCTAGTTCCGCTTATTACTTGTGAAGTATTCGAGTTTGGAATCTATGCGTTTTTAGTGTTTATTCTGCAGAATTACATTCCGACCTTGGATGGACTATGAAAAGAGCTTAAGAAGCATGTTTTGGAGCATATGGAGGCTAAGGAAGAGCAAGGAGGCACGACATTGGAATTCGTTGAAGGAAAATGAGGAACGTCGAGCACTGTAAGAACGGCGCCCGTCGCTCCTTGCACGGCGCCTGCCGTTGCCCAGATCCCAGATACGCGGTTTTGGATCCAAAGACTATTATTTTATATTATTTTCTATTAATTCCTCTAGGGTTTTTGCCGACCTTAGGAGGGTTTATTTAGTTGTTTTTCAGTTCTTTAAGAGGAAGACAACATTAGAGAGAGAGAGAGAGAGAGAGAGAGAGAATTGGCCTATGAGTTGCTAAACTCATAGTTTCGCCCGTGATTCGAAGACATGGTTGTTTGGATTGTGAAGATTTCAGTTTATTTGATTATTCATGTTCTTAGTTATCATCTTGTGCTTAATTTATATTTGTGTTCCTTTTTATGCCTGATCAACATGTTAGGAATTGCATCTCTAGCTATGAATTCGTTGTTGTTTTCTCGATAGCAAACAAAGGTATTGATGATAGTGATGTCTCTTTGTCTTTGTAATGGATGATTTGGGTTGATCTATGTTGAGGATATTTGATTGAGATCGATTGAGTTCGGTATGCGCCTATCTGTCTTGATTGAATAGAGTCAATGTGCCAATTGGTCTTGATTACTTGAGTTCTTAATGCTATTCTTTAGTGATATTGAATAAGATGAGTGGATCTCTGCGGATCTCTCAACTTTAGGCTAGTAGACCTACAAATATGAATAATTGATAAATCAATCCAAGGATCATGAATTCCAACCATTATCAGGGAATTACAGGTGAAATGTTCTTTCTACTTTGATGTCAATTTGTTTTGTGATTTGCAATCTGGTTACTTTTATATTTGCTATTTGTTCAAAAGATTATTGTTTTGCTTTAAAGAGTCTTGTCTAGTGTCATTGAATAGGAAATCTCTTCTCTCTATGGGTTCGACACTGGACTTCATCGCTATACTAATAGTTATTTGGTTTATCAAGTGATTGGTTGCCTAATCTATTGGTTGTGTGTTTAATTTGGGATTTTTATTACTATTTGGCAAAGGGCGAAAGTGCCAACGACGTTCGTCCCGCACCAACCACTTATTAGTGGTAGAGTTTGTAATGTCTTGTTTGATGAGGCGATCATAAGCTTTAAAAAACAGCTCTCAAAGTGGAAATCCAATTCTCTCTCTCAAGCTGGTAGATCAGTTCTCATTCAGGCAAACCTAAATTCTAAAACAAATTACCTAATGCAATCATTTCTTCTTCTAAAAAGAATTCTTCAAAAAAATGATCAAATAAACAAAAATTTCTTTTGGAATAAACTTCAATCTGATAAGTATCATCCTTTAATCAGATGAAAACATCTGTGTACTCCTAAAAAAGATGGGGGTTAGGCTTTAAATCAGCTGAGCAAATCAATATTGGTATGCAAATGAAGTTACTTTGGAGAATTATGCCAAATCCTGATAATATTTGGTCAAAGGTTATCACGGATATATATCTCTCGAAAGAATCTTTAATGGAAAGAGGAAGATTCAAAACTCCCTGGCAATTTGGACGACTACTTAATATAAGAGATCTATTCTCTAAAGGCTTGCTATGGTTGGTAATGGGAAAACTATCAATGTATGGTCTGACATTTGGGTAAATGCTCAATACCTAGAGAGCTTTAGGAATGATTGTGACCCTAATTTAAAAGTGTGTGATTTATTTACAAATACGAATTCTTGGGATATTGATAAAGTAAACAATATATTTTCATCTCATATTGTTCACATGATTACTAATATCCATATTCAAGTAACTGATATTCCTGACAAGTTAATTTGGATTTATAGTAATAATGGGAAATTTTCTGTTAAAGCCACATCATCACTCTTTAATACAAGGAATACAAAAAAAAATCTCAGGAGACTAGATTTGGAAACTTAATATTGCTCCGAATATTAAAAATTTCATCTGGAAGATTACTTTAGACATATTACCTACTATTGTTCGTCTAAATAGATATATTAATAGAGTTCTGAGTACTTGTTCTCTTTGTAATTCTGATATAGAAGATACAAATCATTTATTGTTTAATTGTCAGATTATCAGATCTCATATTCAAAATCTAAGTGTTAAATTGAAAAAATGTTTTACTATACTAAATTTAACAAGTGATGTCTCAGAAAATGTTCTAAATGCTAGGGCTCTTAATATAGATTTTACAGACCTGTGCCATTTATGGCATTCTATTTGGGAGCTACGAAATAGAATTATTTTTCGCAACAGTTCTAATAAGAGTATTATCAATGTTTTAACTCAAACTATTGATAATATTTCATACTGGAGTAAAGAACGGGTGAAAACCAATTTACCAAAACGTAGTAGGCCTCCTGATAAAATGATTTAGAAATGTCCCCCAATAATTATGGTCAAGTTAAGATTAATGTAGATGCTTCGGTCAAAATTGGTTGTCAACCTCATATTGGGTGCATTCTGAGGAATAATTATGGTCAAGTTATTCAGATAAATAAATGTAATGTTAGGATGAGTTCTGTCATCCTAGCAGAAGCGTTTGCAGTATATGCAGGTATAAGACTGGCAGCAGAGATTGGGATACGGAAAGCCATAGTTGAAAGTGATTGCTCAATCGTTATCAATGTCATTTTGGAATAATTGGAGCTTATCAAATTGAGCAAAGAACAACCAAAACTGGATGAAGGAAAACAGATTTCATGGAGGAAAGGAGAGCTCAATCTCTCTGTACAGAAAATGGGAAAATGCTCAATTGAATACAAAAACAACCTTTCCCGCCTCTTAACCACTTGACACAGTTGGTTAGAAGTAGAACAGCTAAGCATGTGAAATTACATAAATACCCTTATGTAACCCCCTAAGTTCACAGCTCCTTCTAAGCTCACACTCTCAACACTAATATCCACAGTCATTAATCAAGTGAACGATATACCATGGGAGGTGGTACAATTAGTTCAAGAAATCCGTTCATTAAGCGAAACATTCCAGCATTGCTATAGAGAGGTGAATTGTAAGCTGATTTTCTTGTGAAATCTCAGTTGAGTTGTAATTTTATTTTGAGTTCTTGTTGTGAGTTCCAAAACATCATCTTTTTAGATAATCATGGATGTCGGTAGTATATCCAACTATTTGTCTACCGTAAAAAAAAAAAAAAAAAAAGCTAGCTAGTGTACATAACGTTTTATGCAATAATCGTTCCTTTTTAATCTCCGTGTGTAGTATGAATATATTGACCTTATATATAGAGTGCTACTAAAATTTCACCTACATATATATACCATCAATACCAACTAAAATTTCATTAATTGGCACTACAACAACACACATACGATCCATATATTCCATAAATTAATTACAGTACTACATCATTAAGGAAATCATTCAGATACAGATAATAGATAGTCACGATAGTTTAACATAAGAAAACACATATTCGAAATATCGTACGTGTTTTCGATCGAATTTTCAAACAAACATGAAAAACGTCATAGATAGATAGATAGCTAGACAAGCGTAGGAACAAGGATTAATAAGCAGCTACCATCTGAAGGACCTTCTTCCAAGCAGGGCGGGAGGAGATGCGGTCCCACCAATCACCGATGCTCTTCCTCTCCCTCACAAGCTGCTCCATTCCTGCCTCTTTGACTAGGTACCTCAGCCCCGGCAGGTGGCTGAGGTCGGCCAATGTGAAGGCCTTTCCTGCGAGGTACTTAGACCCTACCAGTCGATCCTCATAGATGTCGAGAACTTTCTCCAGCTTGCGCCTGGAGGACTCAATGAGGGCCGGGTCGGACTTCTGGAGGCCCGTGCGAGGGAAGATGACGACGTGGAGGACGATGGTGTAGACGAGGTCGTTGAAGTTGTGGGCCTCCACCTCAAGCCACTGATCCACCGTTGCTCGCTCCTCCAGGGACTTCCCCAACAGGGCTGGGTTCCTTTCCGCGTGTTTGGTTGCTAGGTATCTTATGATTGCTCTTGACTCTGCTCGACCGTTTCCAGCCGTTTGGTGACAGTTGAGGAGGGAAACGGAATGGGTAATCAGAGCTCTGGGCTTGTTTGGTTTAATTGTACGCTAGTTTTAGAGTATTTCAGTTTTGTGTTTCTTCTAAATTAAAACTAGTCTGTAGTTTGTGTTGAAAATTTTGAAAAACAATTAGCTGAATATGATAAGTTATTCTAGTTCAATCGATCTTTGTATATTACTGCGTTTATAATATCCTGTGATAATAGACATATCAACTAGTTCAATCGATCTTTAATACTCATTTTATAATGTATTTAAAATAACGTAAATTTTAAATATATTAATATCTTATAAATTGTATAAATTAATTATATTAAGTTTACAGCGTAATTATAAAACTTTACTATTTAACTGTACATTTTTTTTATAATTTATGTTATTTTAAATATATTATAAAATGTGTAGCTAAACACTTTACAATTATAAACACTCACTACTAAAAAAACAGGATTTAGCAACAAATTGTTAGCCACGAATATTAGGTGACGCTATGTTTGTGGTCAATAGCGATGACATTGGCGACGACTGTTAACAGTCGTGGCTATATTCGTGGCTGGTAGGCATCCTGGTATCCCACCTCATCAAAGTCGTGGCTAATAGCAACGAGTCTGGTGTCCGTAGCTGATTTCGTGGCTCGGAAGGTGGATTGTCGTAGCAAATAGCCATGACCTTAGCCACGACCATTTGATTCGTGGTTGTATTCGAAGCTGATTTGGCCACGACATACTATCCGTAGCTGAATCCGTGGCTATTCAGTATCGGAAATCGTTAAACATTTGTTGAGTGGGCTTGGTGGCAAATGGATTAGGCGGGCCGGATGAGATTACTATCACTCTCAAATTTTATGTAGGTTGAATATAGTCCATTAATAAGGTATAGAGTGAAACCGGATGTGGGCCCGTCTTTGAATCCAATAGCCCATCAGAAAAGAAAGCCCAATTAGCCCATAGAATGAAAGGGTATTAATGAGCTCAGTTAGCGACGACTGTATTCGTGGCTAAATCCGTAGCTATTACGAATGGGGCCGACACGCGTCCATTCCCAACAATTTTATGGCTGAGGGCATTAATGGGGCCGGCCCACTTATTAATTGTCTTCTAGCCCACTCTCCACAATCCACTATGGTGTACAAATATGATTATATATATATATATATATATATATATATATATATATATATATATATATATATATATATTAATAAGTGTTGAAAAAAACATATATTAGATCTCAAAAAAAAACATATATTAAATAATTCATAAATTCTTATAAGAATATTATAAGGTTTTGTTTTGGGGAAAAACTCATATAAGTGACTAATAAATGTTTAATAAAGCCTTATATTAACTAATAAATTCTTATTGGAATACTATAAGAGTATGTTTTGAGAAAAACTCATATAAGTAACTAATAAATGTTTAATTAAACCTTATATTAACTAATAAATTTTTATTATAATACTATAAGAGTATGTTTTTAGGAAAACTCATATAAGTAACTAATAAGTGTTAAACGAAATCATATAGCAACTAATAAATTCTTACGAAAATACTATATGAGTATGTTTTGAGGAAAACTCGTATAAATAAATAATAAGTGTTGAATAAAACATTATATTAAGTAATAAATTCCTATTAGAATACTATAAGGGTATGTTTTAAGGAAAACTTATATAAGTAACTAGTAATTGTTCAATAAAATCATATAGTAACCAATAAATTCTTATGAAAATACAATAAGAGTATGTTTTGAAGAAAACTCATATAAGTAATGATTTAATGTTTAATAAAATCTTATATTAACTAATAAATTCTTATTAGAATACTATAAGGGTATGTTTTGATTAAAACTAATATAAGTAACGAATAAATTTTTAATAAAACCTTATATTAACTAATAAATTCTTATTAGACTACACTAAGAGTAAGTTTTGAGGAAAACTCATATAAGTAACTAATAAGTGTTGAATAGAATCATATAGTAACTATTAAATTTTTACGAAAATACTATAAAACTATGTTTTGAGGAAAACTCATATAAATAACTAATAAGTGTTGAATAAAACCTTATATTAGGTAATAAAATCTTATTGGAATATTATAAGGATGTTTTGAGGAGATCTCATATAAGTGATTAATAAATGTTGAATAATACATTATTTTAACTAGTAAATTCTTATTATAATACTATAAGAGTATGTTTTGTAGAAAACTCATACGAGTGACTAACAAATGTTGAAAAAACCTTATATTAACTAGTAAATTCTTATTATAATATTATAAGAGTATGTTTTGTAGAAAACTCATACTAGTGACTAGTAAATGTTGAAAAAACCTTATATTAACTAGTAAATTCTTATTAAAATACTATAAGAGTATGTTTTGAGGAAAACTCATATAAGTAACTACTAATTGTTGAATAAAACCTAATATTAAGTAATAAATTCCTATTAGAATACTATAAGGGTATGTTTTGATGAAAACTCATATAAGTAACACATAAATGTTTAATAAAACCTCAAATTAACTAATAAATTCTTATGAGAATACTATAAGAGTAAGTTTTCAAGAAAACTCATATAAGTAACTAACAAATGTTTAATAAAACCTTATATTAACTAATAAATTCTTATTAGAATAATATAAGTGAGTGTTTTGAGGGAAAATCATATATGTACCTAATAACTGTATTATAAGAATACCATAAGTGTGTGTTTCGAGCAAAACTCATATAAGTAACGAATAAATGTTTAATAAAACCTTGTTTTAACTACTAAATTCTTATTAGAATACTATAAGAGTATGTTTTGAGGAAAATTCATATAAGTAATGAATAAATGTTTAATAAAACCTTATATTGACTACTAAATTCTTATTAAAATACTATAAGAGTATGTTTTGAGGAAAACTCATATAAGTGACTAATAAATGTTGAATAAAATTATACAGTAACTAATAAATTCTTATTACACTACTATAAGAGTATGTTTTGAGGAAAACTCTTCTAAGTAACAAATAAATGTTTAATAGAACCTTATATTGACTAATAAATTCTTGTTAGACTACTATAATAGTATGTTTTGAGGAAAACTCATATAAGTAACTAATAATTGTTTAATAAAACCTTAAATTAACTAATAAATTCTTATGAGAATACTATAAGAGTAAGTTTTGAGGAAAATTCATATAAGTAACTAATAAGTGTTGAACAAAATTATATAGTAACTAATAAATTCTTATGAAAATACCATGAGAGTATGTTTTGAGGAAAACTCATATAAGTAATGAATAAGTGTTGAATAAAACCTTATACCAAGTACAAAATTCTTATTAGAATACTATAAAGGTATTTTTTGAGGAAAACTCATATAAATAACGAATAAATGTTTAATAAAACCTTAAAATAACTAAAAAATTCTTATGAAAATATTATAAGAGTATGTTTTGAGGAAAACTCATATAAGTTACTAATAATTGTTAAATAAAACCTTAAATTAACTAATAGATTCTTATGAGAATACTATAAGAGCAAGTTATATGGAAAATTCATATAAGTAACTAATAAGTGTTGAACAAAATTATATAGTAACTAATTACATTCTTATGAAAATACTATGAGAGTATGTTTGGAGGAAAACTCATATAAATAACTAATAAGTGTTGAATAAAACCTTATATTTAGTAATAAATTCTTATTAGAATACTATAAGGGTATGTTTTGAGAAAAAACTCATTTAAGTAACGAATAAATGTTTAATAAAACCTCAAATTAACTAAAAAATTTCTATGAGAATACTATAAGATTATGTTTTGAAGAACACTCATATAAGTAAAGAATAAACGTTTAATAAAACCTTAAATTAACTAATAAATTCTTATGAGAATACAATAAGAGTAAGTTATGAGGAAAATTCATATAAGTAACTAATAAATGTTGAACAAAATTATATTGTAACTAATAAATTCTTATGAAAATACCATGAGAGTATGTTTCGAAGAAAACTCATGTAAATAGCTAATAAGTGTTGAATAAAACCATATATTAAGTAATAAATTCTTATTAGACTACTATTAGAGTATGCTTTTAGGAAAAATCTTCTAAGTAACGAATAAATGTTTAATAGAACTTTATATTGACTAATAAATTCTTATTAGACTACTATAAGAGTATCTTTTCAGGAAAACTCAAATAAGTACCTAATAATTGTTTAATAAAAACTTAAATTAACTATTAAATTTTTATGAGAATACTATAAGATTAAATTTTGAGGAAAATTTATATAAGTAACTAATAAGTGTTGAACAAAATTATATAGTAACTAATAAATTCTTATGAAAATACTATGAGAGTATGTTTTGAGAAAAACTCATGTATGTAACGAATAAATGTTTAATAAAACCTTAAATTAACTAAAAAATTCTTATGAGAATACTATAAGAGTATGTTATGAGAAACTCGTATAAGCGGCTAATAAATGTTGAATAAAATCTCGTATTAACTAATAAATTCTTATTGCACTATTATAAGAGTATGTTTTGAGGAAAACTCTTCTAAGTAACAACTAAATGTTTAATAGAACCTTATATTGACTAATAAATTCTTATTAGACTACTATAAGAGTATGTTTTGATAAAAAAAACTCATATAAGTAACTAATAATTGTTTAATAAAACCTTATATTAATTAATAAATTCTTATTAGAATACTATATGAGCAAGTTTTGAAGAAACCTAATATAATTAACTAATAATTGTTGAATAAAACCTATTGACTAATAAAAAATAATGCTATTCAATACGATTTGAGAAAAACTTATTTCAAGAAATAAATTTTTGAATGAATATTATGCAATTATAAACTTTTTTTAAAAATTCGCATAAGATATAGGTACTGAACTAGCTAGTTTTATGATGTTGGGTAAAATCTTATAAAAACATATAGATATCTAATTAAATTTGATAAAAAAAAAAGTATTTGAAATATATATATATAATAATAAATAGTTATATTGATAGTTCTATTTTTTAGATGTAAATTGTGAAGGAAAAAAAATCAACTCAGATTTTCGAAATTATTTTTAGCGCCCAATATAATTTTGAGCGGTAAATGTCCCCCCTAAAATTTTTGGACAAAATTTAAAGCGCTAAGAATCCAAAATTTTGAGCGGTTTAAAGCGGTAAAAAAAACCTAGATAGAACCCGGCCTTTCGCCGCTCCCCGAAGTTTCATATCTCTCTCTCCATTTCTCAGATCTAAAAAACGCTCCTCACTCCCCAAAATTTCAGACCTCCCATGGCTAACGTTCTCTTTCAAGTCTGAACCTCCACCCTATGGATCCCGCTCCTCCCACGGCTAAATTTCAGATCTCTATGTTATCCTTCGCTCTCGATTTCAACCCGTTGGCTCCTCACCGCCTCTCGCCCACTGGCCAGTCGCCCGCCGACGCGTCTACGACCCCCACCGTCGACGCCCACCGGAGACGGCCATCGTCCACCTGAGGCAAGGTTGGTCACTCACTCTCCTTTCGTGTTTCATTCTCCCTTCGACTTCAAGCTATTGTCTCACTCTCAGATTTAATTTTTAGATCTGTCCTCAAGTGAGTTTCTTCTTCTCGTAGGCTCACCGACTCGGTCACCACTGCACTCACCAACCTAGGTTCGTCTCTCCTAGTCTCCTCCTCAGTCCGATTCAAGTCACTGTTTGTTTTCAATTCTCACTTCTTACCGCTGTAAATAATTGAAATGGGAACATCTAATAGTTTGAAGATACGTTGAAATTGGCAATGGTATTACTGATATCTCCAAATGTGTTTTCAATTCTCACTTCTTACCACTGTAAATAATTGAAAGGGGAGCATCTAATAGTTTAAAGATATGTTGAAATTGGTAGTGGTATTACTGATATCTCCAAATGAGTGTGAAATTGCTATTACTGATGCTCCTTTGACGTAGATTTTTTGAAGTCTAAGTTTCTTCCTTTGACATAGATTTTGCTTATTCTTTGAAGTCTAAGTAAGGTGATTGGCAATTTTAATAGGCATATTTGCCTTATATTCTAATTGTATCTCTTAATGTGCTTATTATATATTACTTCGGGTTATCCATTAAACTTGGTATTATAATTTGTAGTTAATCTCATAGTTAATCTCACAAAGTTGTTTGTCGTATGTTTTTGGGGTGCTTGCTAAGAATAGGCTTCTCGATGCCTTTGTTTATCATTGTATTGTTGTTTTATATTATTTGTGCAATTGAAATTTGGAATTCGTTTACCTGGACATTGTTCCTATTTATTTGTTTCATCTAACGCCAAATAAAGAGATTGAGTGCCCTTGATGTCCACCAAACTCGATAATTGATCTTTTTTTTTGTCTCTATTTTCTAATTGAAAAGGCATGCTCTTTTAATTTTAATCCGTGCTAGACTCTTGAACATGGGCCTAATTGAGGTTGGATCTAGATTATTTTGAATCAATGCATTATATATCTTTGATGGTTTTGTTTATAAACTTGTTATTTTTAAAAAAAAATATTTTCTTATTCAATATGCCATTTATGAAATTTAGTATTTGATTTGTATTTTATATTTTTGTAATTGAACAGGGCCATTTAATTTCATACTTGGGCAGAAAAAATGGAATCTTGCCCTCATTGCAGTTCAATCTCTAGTCGGTCCATTGTGAAGCATTGGGTGCAAGAACAAGGCGGAAGTTCTCAAACTAGTGTCTAGATTCATAAGATGTGTTGGTGTCTTTTGTTAGGTGTAGTATTTCTAGATGTTGTACATTATGTGTATGATGCTGTGTTTTGTATTTGTACTCATTAGTTGTACATTATGTGCATGATGTTGTGTTTTGTATTTTCTATCGTATAAATAGCGCATTTAAATAATCGCAACAACGTAAGCCACGAATCTAGCCTCAAAAGCAGCAACCAACTAAGCATTTCCATTAGCCACAACCGTAGCAATGACTCAGCCACGAAACCAGCAATACTCATGACCTATTCCCCGCAACGAACTTAGCCATAAAATTAGCCACGACATTTGCGATGACCATTTCTGACACTGTTGTCGTTGCCACAGCCACGACATTCATAAGTCATACCTAGCCACGAAATTAGCCACGACGGTATGAGTTCGTTGCTATTTTCCATTGCTACATCGGCCCAAATTTAGTCACGAGGCATATGGCTACGGATGGCCCGACCGTTGCCGAGTCCGTCACTAAACTGGTTAACCACGGTCATTCGTTGCCAAATCCGTTGTTATTTTCCGTTGCTAAATCCTGTTTTTTTAGTAGTGACTCCCAAACGGCACGTTATTAAATTTATAGTCGTCGATAAAAAAAAATAAAAAATTTATAGTCGTATGTGTGACGGTGAAGTTGGTAGATATTGAATTCATACGTACCAAACAGCCGAAAATCTCCATCTTCAATCACCGGGACTTGTCCAAATGGCTGCATATTATATATACACACACAATTGTATATTTTTAGTCAAAATATATAATCCTTTAGTAATTAAATTTAAACATTTTAGAAATATTTAATTCACTAGACTGAGACTTTAGACGAGATCTCAGCTAATGTCAAGATAATTTTAAATAATTTCACGCAAGTCTTTTTCATTTTTTTCAAATAAATTGCAAAAAGATCAAAAACTCTCATCTACGAATCATATCGAATAGAAAAAACATAAATTTATCGAATGAATTGTTGTGCTTGAAACTGACTAAAATCGGTAAAATTTATCAAGGAACAAATTGATCGACACTCACTTTCGTATGTCAATCAATTTGGATGATTATCGAATGACATTCTTATTTGTGGTTGTCGTTTGATAAATCTATCGAACCTCGGAGAGGACGAGCTAAATAAGGGACATCGGAAAAAGTTGTCGAGGGTACAAAGGAGGCTCGACAATTGTTAAGGGTACGAAGGAACCTCGGCAAAAAGTGTTGAGGTTACAAATGAGGCTTGTAGACCGTAGCTGAGCATAAATCATCTCACTAAATCTACACGAGCCCTATACCCGACAGTAAACCATGAAAAATCGTCAAAGTAACCAAACCCAATCGCAACAAAACGAGCAATTTCTTTCGTTTTCGTTACAATTATGGCTCGTAATTCAACTCAAACAATACACAAATCAACAACAATCAAACAAAACACACAAACAACAACCAATTTCATCAATTTCAATTCAAATTTCAAAGCCTAAAACACACAATTTCTTAAAAAAAACAATCAAAAAATTATTGTAAATGAAGCTTTTCTTACATTAAACTTGATACATCTATTGACATCTCTACCAAATCTACCACAATGAATAAGGTATGAGTGATTTCTCACTACTGTGTGTGGCTCGTTCTAGTGAAACGAGGTATGAGCATTATTTTTTTATTTTTTTCTTGGACAGATCCATAATTATTTTTTAGAATTAGAAGGATTTATGTACAATTTTATGTAAATGGTCTTATCAATAGTAATTTTCCCATTTTGGTTGTAAACATATGATGACTTTTTCTCACTCCGATTTTAAATTGAAAAAATTTGCAAAACAGACACTTTTTTCGGACAAATTTGCAAAATGTCTACGTTTTTGGACAAATTAGCAAAATGTCCCATATATATACTAATTCTCAAATTTTTTTTTTCTGAGAGTTGCCCCCAATCCAATCTCTCTCTCTCCACCAAATCTCGAATGTTCACCGCCAGACGCCGGATCTCCTCCGCCAGATCTCGGATCTTCTCGTCTCCTCGGAGCGAGCGAGGCCGAGCGAGGGAGCAATGGCCGGAGATCTCCTCTGAGATCGCGAGCGAGGACTGGATCTGAGAATCCGGAGGAGGAGTCACCATGGATGGAGGAGGAGGGAACTCGGAGGTCGAGCGAGCGGCCGGAGGCGGAGAGCGAGCGAGGGAGCGAGGTCGAGTGGCCGGAGCGAGGCCAGAGCAGAGGCCAAAGCGAGCAAGCGCGGATCTATTGCTCAGATTCGGATCTGGTCGACATCTCCGGAGGCGGTGGCGGAGGTGGAGAGCGAGCGAGGGAGCGAGATCCGGAGCGAGGTCGAGCGAGCAAAGCGAGGTCGAGTGGCCGGAGCGAGTGTCGGAGCGAGGGATCGACGGAGTCCTCGGTCTGTTCAATCTCTGTACAGAGGTTGAAGAAGCAGTTTGTTGTAAATTACAAAAAGTGCCCAATAAATATGAGAATTAAAACAAAACTATCTATATTTTATTATGTGATCCATATCTACTTTTTTTTTTTTACATTTGAAAATAAAATTATATTTGCACAACAAATTGTTATATGTGTACAACCTAAAATTATTTTTGCACAACAAAAAGTTATGAAACGAAAAACAGCGGAAAAAAAATATATTATATTTTGCATAACAAATTGTAAGATTTGCACGACTCTGTTTTAAGAGTTGCACGACTCTGTTTTAAGAGTTGCACGACTCTGTTTTTAAAGTTGCACGACTCTGTTGTAAGAGTTGCACGACTCTGTTTTAAGAGTTGCACGACAATCGAGACTTGTGAATTTATACTCAACATGATCTTATTTTATCTCAATGTAATTTCATACTTTCTCAATAAACTGTAAGCGATTCAGAATAAATTAAAGCAAGTCTAGTTTTATTTTTTATTTTTTATTTTTTTTAACATTTTGTCAAGCAAAAATAACCGTAAATTGTGTAAATATAATCGTATGTTGTGCAAATATAACATTTTGTTGTGCAAAAATAAAAATAAAAATATAGATTATGGATCACTTAATAAAATATAGATAGTTTTTTTAATTTCTATAATTTGTAGGGTGATTTTTGTAATTTCATTAAAAGCCTTCTTCTTCCTCCCGATTTCTGCGAAGAGGAAACAAATCTAGATCCGCGCTCGCCGCCACCGCCGCCGGCTTGCTCCGGCCTCCTTCGCTCTGGCGCCGCTCGCTCCCTTCCTCGCTCCGTCGCTCACTCACCACCGCCTCCCTCCCTCGCTCGCTCGCTCATCATCGCCTTCCTCCCTCGCTCGCCCGCTCGCTTGGTCTCCCCTCCGCCTCGCCGCTGCCTTGACCGGAAATCCAGCGCATCAACCTCTCCGTCTTCCAGCTCTTCTGGCCATAGATCCGGTGATCGACGTCAATCAACAGAGGAATCAGAACCGGCGCAGATCTGGCCGCCTACGGATCTGCCTCCGCCTTGCCACTGCTCGCTCGACGGCCGGATCTTCCTCCTCTTCGATTCTGCCGGTGCAGATCTGGCCGCCTTCGGCTCCGCCTACGAATCTGCCTCCGCCTTGCCACTGCTCACTCGACGGCCGGATCTTCCTCCTATTCGATTCTTCCTCTTCGATTCTGTCGGCGCAGATCTAGCCGCCTTCAGCTCCGCCTACAGATCTGCCTTCGCCTTGCCACTGCTCGCTCACTCGCTCCGTCTCGCTCGATGGCCGGATCTTCCTCCTCTTCGATTCCTCCTACTGAGTCGGATCTTCGTCCTCCTCTTCTTCGAAAATTCGACGGGATTCAGATCTTCCAGAGGCGAGAGGCGGCAACCAGAAGGAGAGAAGGAAAATGGAGGCGCATAGGAGAGAGAGAGAGCGTAGGATAAACGTGTAGGAGGAGCGCGTAGAAAGGGTTAATATTGTGGCCATTTCACAAATTTGTCCGAAAACGTGGACATTTCACAAATTTGTCCCTGTTTCGTGGCTATTTCGCAAATTGCCCCTTTTAAATTTCATAAGGGCAACATACAAGATGGTGAAACGTCTATCAACAAGATGATTTTTAATAAATTACACAACAGTCCTTATCACTTCACAAAAGTAATTATGTTTTGGTCTGAGACACAATCAAGAAAACCATACTTTTGATAGATAAAAAGAAACAATTTCAATATGTTTTTTTTTACTGAATTCAAACCATTCGATGCTTGATTTGTTCTTGCCTTAATCTATAGATGTTCATGATGTTTCGATTGCATTTGTTCATAAAACCTAGATATGAAATTGGATGGCTTTTGGTTCGAATTGGTCATGAATTTCACCTAATTTGAGAACCTTATCCTAGAATCTATGGAAACCCTAAACAAATTCGATGATTTGTTATTCAATTATGGGGTTATGATTTGAGATATTTTTTAGGGTTCCTAGGTGTGGATTTGAGCGTCAAAAACCTTACATCCAAACATCATCTTCTTTTGGAATCCAAATCAGCAGCGCCTCCAATCCATCAATCCAAATCCAAATTCTCTCGTTGATTCTCCATTCCCCATCAATCTTAACCTCCTAAAATCCTATCTCCAATCTCCATGCATGTCTCAAGCCAGTGATGTCCCGAGAATCCTTCGGTTGATGCGGCGGGAGGCGGAGAGCCAGGAGCAACAACAGAGCAAGAAGGCGGGATGAAGGAGACCACCAAGCAGAAGAAGCTCTGCCACTGTTAGGAGGCGATTGCGATCTCTGCCGGCGCCGCTAGATCGGAGGGGAATTGCAAACGATAAATTACATAGATGCGAGAGTGATTAATTAATTACTAGCCTTCAAGTGCATGTGTAAAACTATGCGATATAGTGCTTTATTTATTGATTAATTAGTAGTATCGTTGATTAATTCATCGTACGTGATGAAGATTAGGGTTTGGAATTATTGGTTTGAATTGGTCTCACAGAGGATGGTTAATTGAAGATGGCATGAACTGTTTTTTTTTTGAAGGACTTGAGTATAATTTGTTTACACTTATCTTGTCAATAGATATTTGGATCTCTTGTCACTAGCCTCTCACTCTTTAAATTTGGGTACGTAATTTATTGAAAAATGTAAACCATCCATGGGATTTTGACAAACCGCTCCTCTAAATTAGAAAATTATATAAAATCGCACATAAAAGTTCTTTTTTTTTAAGTGACCATCTACAAGCCGATTATATTTGTTCCTAAATAATATTTTTAAAACGTTGAAATATCCACCTAATTACTGTATTTAAAATATTTTAGTTAGCTTAGTTTACAATGAAGGTGACATTGACAGTAAATTAGGATTGTTATTCAAGTTCAACGAGTCAAGTATTGGTTGTTTATATTAAATTCGTTTAGAAATGAGTTGAACTCGAGCCGAGGTTAAATTTGGACTCGAGCTTAAAAATGTGCTTATACTCGGCTCGTTTAGAAAATGAACAAGTTCGAGCCGAGTTTTTTTTCCGAATATTAAGCAATCCTACTTGCTTAAAACATAGTAATTTAAAGGAAATTTTAGAAATATCACAAAACTCGAGCTATTTGAGCTTAAATCGAGCGAGCTGATCGAGTTTTGAGTCGAGTTTAAAAATATGCTCATACTCGACTTGTTTAGAAAATGAACGAGCTCGAGTCGAGCTTTTATTGAGTTGAGCTCGAACTACTCGGCTCATGTAAATTGAATTTGATACCCAGCATTATGTTTATATTTTTAACCATAAAATCGGTTACTGAGTGGTTTTTTTAAAAAAGAATATCTAATTTGTGAGCAATTTTATGAGATTTTTAAATTTAAGACTGTATAAGCAACTTAGGTATTTTTTAAACCTAATTCAATATGGAGTTAATTGTACATGCTTCGTATATATTTATAGACTATAAGAGCAACCTAGGGTTTTCTTTTTACGTTAAAACTGACACTAGGCCAGTTTGACGTTCTAGACACGGGCAAATTTCGTCTCCTGAAGAGGGTTTTGGACGCCTCATAACTCTAGGCACGAACATCCGTCCCCTGAGGTTTATCCCTTGTGCAGCGCACCTAGAGCACTTAAAACACGGACCAATTGCACCTCCGTCCCTTGATTGACATCCAATTCACCGGCCCACGAGGACATTGTCAGAGATTTTATGGTTCAGGCGACCACTAAAGTTTGCGTCTTGATAACGGAGGGGACGAACATAAGGTGAACTAATGTTGTGTCTTGATGAACATTTGGTTAGTCATGTTGTCTTGATGGACATCGTTTGTGGTGCCCTGAGAGTTTTGGAGATCAACTTTTGGTTCAAAATGTTTGTGGCTTCAGTTAATAGAACCTAGTTGTTTTAGGTTTGTGGCTTGAGTTTAATAAAAATTAACAGCATATACGCTGCATTTTGTGATGCTCCCTGTCCAAAACCAAATGTATAACCCAAAAGAAACAACAATGCATTCAATATTAGAGTGCACCAGCACCCATTTCATACATAAAAACAACATTGTTCATACATTAAACCTGCAATACCATGCTTGTTCATCAACCAACCCATACAAACACCCATGTCAGCAAAACAACCTACAAATGTACTAGAGTTGAAACACAAACGGACATAAAGTTTAGAAACACCATGTTCGAACACATACTGCGCTTAGAAGTCTAGAATTGTGACCCAAAAGTTGCACAAACTAACCCAAAAGCTGCAACCAAGTTCTTGTTAATTGTCACCTACCTAGATCACCAAGTGCTCAAACCTGCACTTTGGTAGGGAAGCGCACATCCATCAGCCTCTCAAAGTGCTCCATTTTGTCCTTCATCTTATCATATTTTTCATTGGCTAGCTTGGCGGAGTCCTCAGCCTTCCTTGCTCGCTCATTAGCCTCCCTGGCTTGGTCTTCCAGCTCACACCTTTTTGCCGGGCCTAGAGTGGACCAATCAGCCCCTCACTTCCTTGGAGGCTTTTTGACAGCCGCGCCCATCCCTAAATGAAGGCAAAGAAAGTGAAAATTACAAAGATATAAAAGGTAAAAAATAAGATTGATAACATGAAAATGACAGTATGACATTTGTTCCTAAAATATGATGGTAAAGTTCCTAAAATCAAATGGATTTCATGCTCTTATATAATTGAACTCATTTTGAAGCCTTATATAGTTTTATATATAACTGATAGTAATGATAATATATATAATCATCAAGTTATATGTATAACTAATCAATTATTAAACTCATTTTAAAGCCTTATCCTAACTTTGTTTACCTCGTACAGAAGTGCCCCTCCTCTCTCCAAAGGCCTTGACGATTATCTCACACTGAGTAGCTACTGGTAGGACATCATTGTCTTCTTCCTCTGGTCGCGAACTCACATAGTCGTCAATCACCTGCTGCATAATTTCCTGGGAACACAAAGAAAACATTAGAATCTTACATAATAAAATCATCCAAGGAACTCAGCAATGACATCCTACAAGTCAAAGATATCTAAACTGTTAGTACACACTCACCACAGTGGATTCGTCTTCATCGTCCTGGAGGTATTCGTCTATTGAAGCTTGCACATAAGGAGCCAAGTGTCCGTCCTTGTACAACTGCTCTTCTCGGTAGCACACAGGTCTAGGCCCTGAGTGGTGCTTCATGTATTTGGGATTCTTAATTCTGTTGAGCTTGTTGCGGTTGCTTATTTCCTCCAAAGACACAAGAACATATAAACGTCAGAGAACAACAGTAAAGCAATGGAAACAGTTGAATGAAAAATACACAAAAAAGCTAACCAGTTTGTCGGGGGCGGTGAACTCCTTCTGCACAAGGTAGCGCCATTGCTCAGGACGGAGTTTGAACTCAAGAGGTATGGGTGGACCATGCTTCAAGAAGTGGCAATGATACTTGTACTTCCAACTGCGGTATCTTGATGCTGCCTTAGTCTCAATATACGTCTTCAATTTTTCATCATCAGGAGATACAACGTACATAGTCTACATAAATAAGAATGCAATTATATATATCAATTACCAGAGAAAAACACAGAACAGGAGAGATGGGCAAAGCAAAGTGAAAATGAACAGATGCAAGTGAAGAAAACAATTTGTTGCATTCAGAACACATAACAGGTTATTGCATTCAGTGAAAATGAAATTATCATATCATTATCAAACCATGAGAATGCAAGTTAAACTCCTAAAAGCAAATACAAAACTAAAAGCTACTATGAATCTCCTAAAACTAAGATCAATCTCACAATGAAGAACATAAAATTAAGAAAATTAAAGAGCAAATATATAACAACATTATACAATCCATAACACATTATAAAATCCAGCAAAATTCACCAAATACCAATCTCATAACACATTATATACAGCTAACTATCATTGAGTGAACAACTATCATTCATTATCAGCAAAGTGAACACATAATAACTAAGTATGAGAATGCATGTGAACAACTAACTTCCATTCAGTGAGAATGCAAATGAAGAAAGCAAAGGGTATTTAACTCCTAAGAAATTGACAACTAACTAACAGCAAATACGAAACTAAAAGCTAATATGAACACAGAACAACTAAGTATGAGAATGCAAGTGAACTGAATGAATTGACAGTGGAGAGAAACATTCAAGATCAATCTCACAATGAAGAATAGAAATTTAAGAAAATTAAAGAGCAAATATATACCACATTATACAATCCAACAGACAAAATAGGCACATTGTTTTCTTCACTAAAAGCTAATATGAATCTCCTAAAACTAACAACAACTAAAAGCTAATATGAATCTCCTAAAACTAACAACAACTTGTAAACCAACAGACAAAATAGGCACATTATACAATTTATTGACAACAACTTGCAAATTAGCCACATTATACAATACAGTACAAGGGAAGAGAACACTTGCTTACATCCAGGTAAGCGGCAAGCGTATCCTTGTGCTTCTTCTCAAGGTGCTCGAAGGAGGAGGCCAACATTGGCACATGTGTCTTCACAGCAGTCCCTATATCCCTTATCAGCAAACTGTATTGGTTGAGCTCGGGGTTTCCATGGAACTCCGACCATGAAATTTTTATCTTTCCAGTGACCCTCACTATCTGCATAGTCTTGCTACTCACGACGGTTCTTCCTTTCCCTACAAATGATGAAGACAACGATTAGATAAGCAAATACTCATACAAAGCCTAAAATTTAGGGAATCGGAAAACCCTAAAACAAAGATAAACCCTAAATCACAAAATCTCTCTGAAATCATCAAACAACGATAAACCCTATAAAAATTGGAGAATCAAATAACCCTAAACCCTCTAAAATTAAAAAAAAAAAAACCTCTGATTGGTATATAGACTTCCTGCAGGGGTTCTTCTTCAGCTTCAGCCTCTTCTCCACCGACGGACAGAGGAGGGGGTGGAGGGGTGGTCGACGTTACCCGTGAGGCACTGACTGAGTGAGAGGAGGCCGGAGGGGTGGTTGACCCAGCCCGTGCGCCACCCACAGACGGAGAAGAGTCCAGAGGGGGGATGGTGTCATCTTCCGCTACAGCCACTGAAAGAGAGGGAGGCGTCTGTTGGGTGGTACCCGTCGAGGAAGAGCCGCCCCGTACCAGTCGTTTCTTCGGGGGTGGTGGCTTCCGAGGAGCTTGTTGCTTCCGAGGGCTCCTCCGAAGTGGTGGTGACGTGGTTTGAGTTGGCCTCGGAGGTGGTGGTGGCGCGGGCTGAGTTGGCCTCGGAGGTGGTGGTGGCGCGGGCTGAGTTGGCCTCAGAGGTGGTGGTGGCACGGGCTGAGTTGGCCTCGTAGAAGGCGGTGGCGCGAGTTGAGTTGGGCTGGGATGTGGTGGTGACGCGGGCTGAGTTGGCACCCGAGCTCGAGTTGACCTCCGAGGAGTGGTGGCCGGTTATGGAGCGGTGTCCGGTTGTGGAGCGGTGGCCGGTTGTGGAGCGGTGTCCGGTTGTGGAGTGGTGGCCGGGCTCGGCGGTGGTGGAGTAACCCTTGGGCAAATGTGGATCTTCTTTCCTTTTTTTGGTGGCATGATGGAGGTCGGGCTGAGTGGTGGTGAGGGTTTGAAGAGGAGTCGGCGGAGAGAGAGAGAGAAATTGGAAATGAGGAGGCTGGAGAGAGACAGGAATTGGTGGTGAGGGTTTGAAGATGCGTCGACGGAGAGAGTGAGATCGAGAGAGGAGGGTTTGGATGTGTGGTTTAGGGTTGAGTTGTCTTTAGAAATAAGAGACATTGAGTGGGCATCCGAAAGACACGTCCTCAAAACGTACAGTGAAAATATTGGGGGGGGGGGGGGGGGGGGGGGGAATCCCACCTAATTGAAAATCATTCAAGACACGAACGGAGGTTATGTTTGTCCCTTGAATATACTCTAGATATAAAAAAATTCACTGAAAATTTGGGCCGAATATTATCCCGCCAAATACATCAATTTATTTATTTATATGCATATGATATTTATATGTTTGTAACTTTGTAGGTGTTGATAATAACTTTTACAAAGGTTAAATAAAAAAAAAATATAATTTTTTTAAACATAACATTAGGTATTAAAAAAATATGAACTCGTATAAATATAAATTCATATATTTAATATTTGCAAGATTTTTTTTTTAGTTTGTATAGGGTTTAGGGTTTAGGGTTTAATCTCGAACGAAAGATTGAATCTCAAACATATAACATCTATCACAATCTTAGTCTCGATCTCAATCTCAATTCGAATCTCGGTCTCAATCTCGATCTCGATCTCAATCTCAATTCCAATATCGATCTCGGTCTCAATTCCAATCTTGATTTGATCTTAATGGCAATCACAATCTTGATCCTAATCTCAAATGAAAGTTTGATCTTGATCGATAACATCTATATATCACAAAATCTATATTTAGTAACGAAAATCTCATTCTCGATCTCAATCTCGAACGAAAGATTGAAACTCATACATATAACATCTATCACAATCTTAGTCTCGATCTCAATCTCAATTCGAATCTCAGTCTCGGTCTCAATCTCGATCTCAATCTTAATTCCAATCTCAATCTCGGTCTCAATTCCAATCTTGATTTGATCTTAATGGCAATCACAATCTTGATCCTAATCTCAAATGAAAGTTTGATCTTGATCGATAACATCTATATATCACAAAATCTATATTTAGTAACGAAAATCTCAATCTCGAACGAAAGATTGAAACTCATACATATAACATCTATCACAATCTTAGTCTCGATCTCAATCTCAATTCGAATCTCGGTCTCGGTCTCAAACTCGATCTCAATCTCAATTCCAATCTCGATCTCGGTCTCAATTCCAATCTTGTTTTGATCTTAATGGCAATCACAATCTTGATCCTAATCTCAAATGAAAGTTTAATCTTGATCGATAACATCTATATATCACAAAATCTATATTTAGTAACGAAAATCTCATTCTCGATCTCAATCTCGAACGAAAGATTGAAACTCATACATATAACATCTATCACAATCTTAGTCTCGATCTCAATCTCAATTCGAATCTCGGTCTCGATCTCAATCTCGATCTCAATCTCACTTCCGATCTCGATCTCGGTCTCAATTCCAATCTTGATTTGATCTTAATGGCAATCACAATCTTGATCCTAATCACAAATGAATGTTTGATCTTGATCGATAACATCTATCACAAAATCTTTATTTAGTAACAAAAATCTCATTCACGATCTCAATCTCGAACGAAAGATTGAAACTCATACATATAACATATATCACAATCTTAGTCTCGATCTCTATCTCAATTCGAATCGCGGTCTCGGTCTCAATCTCGATCTCAATCTCAATTCCAATCTCGATCTCGGTCTCAATTACAATCTTGATTTGATCTTAATGGCAATCACAATCTTGATCCTAATCTCAAATGAAAGTTTGATCTTGATCGATAACATCTATATATCACAAAATCTATATTTAGTAACGAAAATCTCATTCTCGATCTCAATCTCGAACGAAAGATTGAAACTCATACATATAACATCTATCACAATCTTAGTCTCAATCTCAATCTCAATTCGAATCTCGGTCTCGATCTCAATCTCGATCTCAATCTCAATTCCAATCTCGATCTCGGTCTCAATTCCAATCTTGATTTGATCTTAATGGGAATCACAATCTTGATCGTAATCTCAAATGAAAGTTTGATCTTGATCGATAACATCTATATATCACAAAATCCATATTTAGTAACGAAAATCTCATTCTCGATCTCAATCTCGAACGAAAGATTGAAACTCATACATATAACATCTATCACAATCTTAGTCTCAATCTCAATCTCAATTCGAATCTCGGTCTCGGTCTCAATCTCGATCTCAATCTGAATTCCAATCTCGATCTCGGTCTCAATTCCAATCTTGATTTGATCTTAATGGCAATCACAATCTTGATCATAATCTCAAATGAAAGTTTGATCTTGATCGATAACATCTATATATAGCAAAATCTATATTTAGTAATGAAAATCTCATTCTCGATCTCAATCTAGAACGAAAGATTGAAACTCATACATATAACATCTATCACAATCTTAGTCTCAATCTCAATCTCATTTCGAATCTCGGTCTCGGTCTTAATCTCGATCTCAATCTCAATTCCAATCTCGATCTCGGTCTCAATTCCAATCTTGATTTGATCTTAATGGCAATCACAATCATGATCCTAATCTCAAATGAAAGTTTGATCTTGATCGATAACATCTATATATCACAAAATCTTTATTTAGTAACTAAAATCTCATTCTCGATCTCAATCTCGAATGAAAGATTGAAACTCATACATATAACATCTATCACAATCTTAGTCTCGATCTCAATCTCAATTCGAATCTCGGTCTCGGTCTCAATCTCGATCTCAATTTCAATTCCAATCTTGATCTCGGTCTCAATTCCAATCTTGATTTGATCTTAATGGTAATCACAATCTTGATCCTAATCTCAAATGAAAGTTTGATCTTGATCGATAAAATCTATATATCACAAAATCTATATTTAGTAACGAAAATCTCATTCTCGATCTCAATCTCGAACGAAAGATTGAAACTCACACATATAACATCTATCACAATCTTAGTCTCGATCTCAATCTCAATTCCAATCTCGGTATCGCTCTCAATCTTGATCTCAATCTCAATTCCAATCTCGATCTCGGTCTCAATTCCAATCTTGATTTGATCTTAATGGCAATCACAATCTTGATCCTATTCTCAAATGAAAGTTTGATCTTGATCGATAACATCTATCACAAAATCTTTATTTAGTAACGAAAATCTCATTCTCGATCTCAATCTCGAACGAAAGATTGAAACTCATACATATAACATCTATCACAATCTTAGTCTAGATCTCAATCTCAATTCGAATCTCGATCTCGGTCTCAATCTCGATCTCAATCTCAATTCCAATCTTGATCTCGGTCTCAATTTCAATCTTGATTTGATCTTAATGGCAATCACAATCTTGATCCTAATCTCAAATGAAAGTTTGATCTTGATCGATAACATCTATATATCACAAAATCTATATTTAGTTACGAAAATCTCATTCTCGATCTCAATCTCGAACGAAAGATTGAAACTCATACATATAACATCTATCACAATCTTAGTCTCGATCTCAATCTCAATTCGAATATCGGTCACGGTCTCAATCTTGATCTCAATCTCAAATCCAATCTCGATCTCGGTCTCAATTCCAATCTTGATTTGATCTTAATGGCAATCACAATCTTGATCCTAATCTCAAATGAAAGTTTGATCTTGATCGATAACATCTATATATCACAAAATCATTATTTAGTAACAAAAATCTCATTCTCGATCTCAATCTCGAACGAAAGATTGAAACTCATACATATAACATCTATCACAATCTTAGTCTCAATCTCAATCTCAATTCGAATCTCGGTCTCGGTCTCAATCTCGATCTCAATCTCAATTCCAATCTCGATCTCGGTCTCAATTCCAATCTTGATTTGATCTTAATGGCAATCACAATCTTGATCCTAATCTCAAATGAAAGTTTGATCTTGATCGATAACATCAATATATCACAAAATCTTTATTTAGTAACGAAAATCTCATTCTCGATCTCAATCTCGAACGAAAGATTGAAACTCATACATATAATATCTATCACAATCTTAGTCTAGATCTCAATCTCAATTCGAATCTCGTTCTCGGTCTCAATCTCGATATCAACCTCAATTCCAATCTCGATCTCGGTCTCAATTCCAATCTTGATTTGATCTTAATGGCAATCACAATCTTGATCCTAATCTCAAATGAAAGTTTAATCTTGATCGATAACATCTATCACAAAATCTTTATTTAGTAACGAAAATCTCATTCTCGATCTCAATCTGGAACGAAAGATTGAAACTCATACATATAACATCTATCAAAATCTTAGTCTCGATCTCTATCTCAATTCGAATCTCGGTCTCGGTCTCAATCTCGATCTCAATTTCAATTCCAATCTCGATCTCGGTTTCAATTCCAATCTTGATTTGATCTTAATGGCATTCACAATCTTGATCCTAATCTCAAATGAAAGTTTGATCTTGATCGATAACATCTATATATCACAAAATCTATATTTAGTAACGAAAATCTCATTCTCGATCTCAATCTCGAAGTAAAGATTGAAACTCATACATATGACATCTATCACAATCTTAGTCTCTATCTCAATCTCAATTCGAATCTCTGTCCCGGTCTCAATCTCGATCTCAATCTTAATTCCAATCTCGATCTCGGTCTCAATTCCAATCTTGATTTGATCTTAATGGCAATCACAATCTTGATCCTAATCTCAAATGAAAGTTTGATCTTGATCGATAACATCTATATATCACAAAATCTATATTTAGTTACGAAAATCTCATTCTCGATCTCAATCTCGAACGAAAGATTGAAACTCATACATATAACATCTATCACAATCTTAGTCTCGATCTCAATCTCAATTCGAATATCGGTCACGGTCTCAATCTTGATCTCAATCTCAAATCCAATCTCGATCTCGGTCTCAATTCCAATCTTGATTTGATCTTAATGGCAATCACAATCTTGATCGTAATCTCAAATGAAAGTTTGATCTTGATCGATAACATCTATATATCAGAAAATCTATATTTAGTAACGAAAATCTCATTCTCGATCTCAATCTCGAACGAAAGATTGAAACTCAACATATAACATCTATCACAATCTTAGTCTCGATCTCAATTTCAATTCGAATCTCGGTATCGGTCTCAATCTCGATCTCAATCTCAATTCCAATCTCAATCTCGGTCTCAATTTCAATCTTGATTTGATCTTAATGGCAATCACAATCTTGATCCTAATCTCAAATGAAAGTTTGATCTTGATCGATAACATCTATATATCACAAAATCTTTATTTAGTAACAAAAATCTCATTCTCGATCTCAATCTCGAACGAAAGATTGAAACTCATACATATAACATCTATCACAATCTTAGTCTAGATCTCAATCTCAATTCGAATCTCGGTCTCGGTCTTAATCTCGATATCAATCTCAATTCCAATCTCGATCTCGGTCTCAATTCCAATCTTGATTTGATCTTAATGGCAATCACAATCTTGATCCTAATCTCAAATGAAAGTTTGATCTTGATCGATAACATCTATCATAAAATCTTTATTTAGTAACGAAAATCTCATTCTTGATCTCAATCTTGAACGAAAGATTGAAACTCATACATATAACATCTATCACAATCTTAGTCTCGATCTCATTCTCAATTCGAATCTTGGTCTCGGTCTCAATCTCGATCTCAATCTCAATTCCAGTCTCGATCTCGGTCTCAATTCTAATCTTGATTTGATCTTAATGGCAATAACAATCTTGATCCTAATCTCAAATGAAAGTTTGATCTTGATCGATAACATCTATATATCACAAAATCTTTATTTAGTAACAAAAATCTCATTCTCGATCTCAATCTCGAACGAAAGATTGAAACTCATACATATAACATCTATCATAATCTTAGTCTCGATCTCAATCTTAATTCGAATCTCGGTCTCGGTCTCAATCTCGATCTCAATCTCAATTCGAATCTCGGTCTCGGTTTCAATCTCGATCTCAATCTCAATTCCAATCTCGATCTCGGTCTCAATTCCAATCTTGATTTGATCTTAATGGATCTCAAACCGATATGATTTGATATTAATGGATCTTGATCGATCTCAAACCGATATGATACAAAACTTACTTTACTTGATACTAAGTTCAACAAACCGATATCCGAAATGTTATGTTCAGGAAACCGACATAGTAACTACAATACGATACAAAAGCCTTAAGTTTGAACAGTCTAGTTGCCTTTTTACCAAATCCGACTACGAGAACGAAAAAATTACATGAATTAACACACGATTACATAAGGTGGAGCCCATGCCTACTTCTTCGCAAATGAAAGGACGAGTTCTCCCAACTGACAGTTGCATTCGATTAGAGCCCGGTTGTGCTCAGTTAGCTCCCGGTTGCTCTCCGTTAGACACCGGTTGCGTTCTTCCACTTCATGGAGCTGCTGAATTAGATTCTGGTTGCGCTCGGTTAGATCCTTGTTGATTTCTACCATCTTACGGAGCAATGGGTTCTCGCTACTGGTTGCATCATCCTCCTCAGCAGCCGTGACATGATTCTTCTCCTCTTTTCCCCTCTACACTTCCTCCATCTCTTCACTTCCTCCATCTCTTCACTATAAGGAGTCCACTACGAATCATGACATTATATTAATAAGCATGGCATTATTCATACAATGTATCATGATGATTTAAAGGCAAATAAGTTCATTTTAAGAGTCATATGCACCAAAGGAACAAATCAACATCCATGTTTTAGAAAATGAATATTCCTATGAACAAAACAACATTCAATCTAGAAATACAATGCACCAAAATCAGTCATGAATGAATTACATTCATCTCCACCAATGCACCAAAACAACATTCGATCTAGAAATACAATCCACCAAAACAACATTCGATCTAGAAATACAATGCACCAAAATCAGTCATGAGGGAACAAAGAAGCTAAGGCCAAAAAATTCTTCTCCAAAAACATCAATCATGAATGAATTCCATTCATCTCCACCAAAATCAGTTCTTGCCTTCATTACAAAGTAAATTAAAAGCAATTTGTTTACTTGACGTTCGTATGGCTCATCCCCTCCAATCCATGGGTACTTTTCTGGACAACCGCTCGGCCAACTACCGGAAGTGTCTGACATGCCTATGGACGGAACAACATGGAGTATAAGAAACACCATACAATTGGACATCCCATCCCATGACTGACAGTTGGAAAAGAGTGAAAGTTGAGCAACAAAAAACCAACAACATATGGTTACTCCAATTACCTAAACTATTAAAAGTTAGTTTATAATCCAAGGTTGAAGTAAGCTGGCAAGTTCTGTTTCAGCTCTGTGTGTCTTAGGGTTTGTCGATATTGACTTTATTGACTTGATCAGATCTTGTGAATTCAAGGTATAGAACAGCTTGAGAGACAGAGAGACGAGAGAGAAAAAAAAAAGGGAATCAATGAACTGAATTGTGTAGAATTTGTTAACTTGTTCAACTGATAGTTTGTTACAGCAAGAGGCTTTATATAGCCTGAAAATGTAATGAATTTCTAACATAACCTAAAGCCATCATTTATTACTCTAACAGACTTAGTTTGTCGATATCGAATGACAACAATTGTGTTAGTTATGTTTGCTGTGTGGTTTGTCGATTTCG
Source organism: Persicaria tinctoria (assembly GCA_037127255.1). Taxonomy (NCBI): domain Eukaryota; kingdom Viridiplantae; phylum Streptophyta; class Magnoliopsida; order Caryophyllales; family Polygonaceae; genus Persicaria; species Persicaria tinctoria. The sequence continues at coordinate 35,091,524 of JBANSL010000020.1, forward strand.
ACTTAACTTGACAGTAAATGTTAGTACGACAGTTAGAGGCTTTTATCGAAAACTGGTAAGTGTGTGCTGTTTGTGTTCTTCCTAGAGTCAAGTCCTCGAATCTATGTGGGTTTGAGTGTGTGTGATCCAAGAGTCCAGTTTCAACATAAACAAGAAAGCTCAAATTAAGAAATCACCCAAGCCAAGGAGAATCCTCAACGCAAGGAAGGAAATGAGGTCGAATTGAGCAATGATGAAATTGGGGATGAAATTGGGGGTTTTCTCATTCTCCTACAACTACATGTTCTAATAGGTCGAATTGAGCAATGAAAGCCACCCAAAGCCAAGGAGAAGTAGCAGCTAGCTCAAAGGAAACAGATCTGGATGAAACCAATGGAGGCTAGGGCGATTTGGGTTTCGGATCTGGAATCACAGATCTGGAATTCTAGTCGAACCAAAACAAAAACCAACTAATCAAACAGATCAATCGAAAGGAAGGAGAAGACTCACCTGATCGAGCGCGAGGGCAAGTGCAGAACAATGCAAGGAAGTCGAGGAAGAGATGCAAATACCCCGACCCTCACTGTCTGGAATAGAGGATGCAAAATAACCCCACTGTCCGGAGAAGACGATATATGCCAAACACGTACGGAGTCACATGTTTTTTTTAAAGTACAGTTGAATCAAGGGACGAAAATATATATGTTCGTCCCTTGAATGATGATGATACGACTGCACCTGACAATCCTGGTTGATTCACCATGTTTATCGATGGTCAACGGCTTGGTCAACCTCCACTTAGTATTCAGGCGACGAACTTAGTAATTGTTCGTCTCCTGAAAGGCTCCCTTGGATGGGTGTACATCCCGTCCTATTGTAAGTGACGACCCAAGCTTTGTTCGTCCCTTTAAGTGCATTCAGGAGACGACAAAAAAGCCGTCTGTGTCTAGAACATCAATCTGACCTAGTGTGACAATGGTTGTGATGACAACTCGTTGCAACGACAATTGTGACCATGGTGATTGTGAATTAATACTCTATCCGTCTCAAAATATAGTTAGTTTTTTTTTTATGTTTTTAGGAGTTAATATAAAAAATCAAAAAAAAATTATTTTTAAAAATTAATTAAAATTTTAATATTTTATAAAGGTTTTAACTTTTTAAAAAAATGTATTGAAAAATTAAACCATCCATTTATTATAAATAGATGGTTTAATTTTTCAATATATAAATAATTTATATATAGACACACACTATATACCAATCGTTTTACAATCTGGTGCGAAACCTAAAATTAATCATATAGATTAATTACTGTTTTACTTTTGTCAAATTTAGAATCATATTTATTACATTAAAATACTTCATTATATATTTATGAAATTTTATATTATATTACTCATTCGAACCCAATGTACCAGCCCGTGGTGGAGGAATCAGGCTATGGAACTGATGATGATCTGGCCCCGGAAAATGACGATCCGGACAGTCCAACCATCGTGCTAAACAAGGCTAGAAAGTTGGCACCGAGGAAGCCTTGGTGGAACACGCTCATCATCAAACTCTTCGACAAGGGCCCGGGGTATATGCAGCTACATCGACGACTATCCCATAAATGGGGGCTTAGCGCTCCTTTCTCGATGGTGGACTTGGGAAACGACTACTACATTGCCCGCTTTGCTAATCAAACGGACTACAATCATGTAGTTATGGAAGGCCCTTGGATGATTGGTGACAACTATTTGGCAATCCGGAAATGGATTCCGAGGTTTAATGCTGAAATCGAGCAAATCACAATGCTTACTGTTTGGGTCCGCATCCCTTGTCTGCACATCGGATATTTTGACCCAAGATTCTTGCATATGGTGGGAAACAAGATCGGTAGAGTCCTGCGTATTGACAATACGACGGCCTCGGCTGACAGAGGACGGTTTGCGCGAATCAGTGTAGAAATCGACCTAACAAAACCACTCCTATCAAAGTTCCGAATGGATGGAAAGGTCTGGCCGATTCAATATGAAGGTCTCAGAATGCTCTGTTTCAAATGCGGCAAGGTCGGTCACAACTCCGATGCTTGTGGGAACATGGAGGAGGCCCATTCTGAGGCTACGCAAGCCGGGGCACATGAAGGAGAACGCAGGACCCAATTGGAATCGAATGCTCATGGAGAATGGATGCAGGTAAGGAAGCCCAACAGAAGAAGGTCTGCACAATCAGCCGGTGGGAATCACAATTCCAGAGGGGCAGAGGCGAGTCGTACTCCAACTGGGACCGATGGTGTGACGGGAGATGGTAAGGAAAACACCAACACAGTGGAAATTCCGGCGGCTAGCAACGGAGAATCTCATATTTCTCAAAGCAACGGGGGAATCCCGACTACAGCGAGATTTGCGGCCATTGTTCCAGAGGAGATCTCGCAGGATTCGATTGAGGAAAATCAGGCTGCTGAGATACCAAACTCAAATTCCACCCCGAAAGATAAGGCCGATTCTGTTGATAAGGGAAAGAAAAAAGATTCTGATATTTTCCATCCCTAGCCAAACAAAAATAAATCTAAGGAAAGTAATCCCATCAACTTTGGCGGAAAGAAACAGTCCCAGGCCAAACCTAAGACCCCCTACGCCTCTAACACGACCCGCAAGATCGACCTGAATCCGAAGCCCAACACAGACGCCAACCCTAAGACGCCCCTAAAGGTGCACCAAGAGAAGCCCCAAGGATCACAAAACACTAACCCCAACATTCAGCGCCCATCAACTGAAAAATCCCCCCCCCCCCCCTCAATCCGTCCAAAGTTCCCAGCTTTTCCCCGAATAACCAAACCCCCGGAGACCATGGAACCAATGCCGAGAGTTCAAGTGATCCACGTTGACAGCACGTCCAGTTTCCTCCTGTCCGACCTCCGGACGGGACCGTATCAGGCGAACGTTCCCAAGATTGCAAACAAGATGAGATGCGAGTTCCTCCCAATGTTGACCGACACTCGACCAATGTTGTCCAGGGTGTCGTTATCGCCATTAATGAACACATCGCTTGATCGCTTCACTGAAGCGCTGACAGCTTTCTTGGAAGTTGAACCTCAAGGTTACCAAGCAATCCAATAGAACATAACCTCACTCATGTCTTCTATGAATAAATTAAACCTACTAGTTTGGAACGTGAGAGGTGCGGCCAGTGGCGGCTTCCTCAACACTCTCAAGGAGTTTATCCGCACTTATGATCCCCGGGTGATCGCTTTAGTGAAGCCCCGTATAAGCGGTGCTTCTGCCGATGAAGTTTGCAGAAAGATCGGCTTTGATGGGATTAGAAGAATAGAGGCGCAGGTCTTTGCAGGTGGAATTTGGCTTCTATGAAGGACTTCGGGCGTCAAATTGATTCTACTAAGGAGGGTGGAGCATCACATTACTGTGGAGGATCAACGACAAGGGGAGGATCCGTGGATCCTGTCGGCGGTCTATGTAGTGCCCTCCCCTATCCGTCGATTGGAACTCTGGCACTCTCTGAAAGAATTTGCGGAGACAAACAACAAACCATGGCTTTTGGCAGGAGATTTCAACACCACATTGGGCCCTCATGAGCGTTCGGGATCTTCTGTAGGCTCCAACAGAGAATATGCCCGGTTTGCCCAGCAAATTGAAGATCTCCAACTTATTGATTTGGGATTTAATGGTGTTCCATTTACTTGGAACCATGGGAAATCGCCAAGCACAAAGAAATCTGCTAGCCTGGATAGGGCTCTATGCTCGGCTGAGTGAAAGGAAACATTTGACTGTGCGAGTGTTCACCATCTGACTGCCCTTCATTCAGATTATGTGCCTATTTTAATCAGGGTGGATGGTTTGGATCCAGGAGCAACGTTCAATAGGCCGTTTCGATTCCAAGCTGCCTGGCTTCTCCATGAAAATTTCAATGAATTTTTGCAGTCCCACTGGAACCGAAATATAAACATCGATGAGGCACTTGCGGTCTGTGCCTCAGATCTATTGGTTTGGAACAGAGAAGTTTTCCGAAACATCTTCAAAAAGAAGCGGCACCTGTGGAGCCGTCTCGAGGGACTGCAAAGGGCGCTGAGTCAGAGGGTAACGAGCAAGTTGATCCGACTGGAGAGAGAGAGGTCTCAATTGAACTTCAGAATGTGCTCGCGCAAGAGCAAACGATTTGGTTTCAGAAATCTCAAGCTAATTTCCTAGTGGACGGAGACCGTAACACGAGATTTTATCATCTCTCCACTACCATCAAGCGGAAGTCTAACACCATCTCTGGCTTGATGAATAACGAGGATGAGTGGGTGACAGACTCGACATCGCTGAAAGGCCTAATTAGGAATTTCTTTCAGAATTTGTATACAGCCGAGTCCAGTGCAACCGATAAGCTTCATCAGGTATGTTCTGTATCCTTCCCTCCATTACACATCAGCCACATAGATGAGCTTGCACATGTTTCTGAGCCTAGAGAGGTCTGGGAAACAGTCAAACAAATGGGGCCCTACAAAGCTCCCGGACCGGACGGCTTTCCGGCCATTTTTTACCAGTGCAATTGGGAACTAGTTGGACCCCAAGTTACTGCATCAGTCTTAGCAATGCCCAACGACGGCGTCTTTCCTGAAGGTATTTGTGATGCCTTGGTGGTATTGATCCCGAAGGTCCAGCTCCCTACTCGCCCCTCACAGTTCCGACCTATTGCATTGCTAAATGTGCTCTTCAAAATTGCCACAAAACACAATTGTAAGTAGGCTCAAGCCTATCCTTGGGGAATTGATCTCACCTGCCCAAGCAAGTTTCATACCGGGCCGTCAGATTATTGAATGTTGTTATCATTCAGGAAGCACTCCATTCGATGGCGGATAGACGTCGACGCAAGTGGATGATGATCAAAGTAGACTTAGAGAAAGCTTATGATCGTATCCGCTGGGATTTCTTAGAGGAAACGCTGCGCAGATCCGAGTTACCTTCGCATTTGATAAATGTAGTAATGAAATGCCAGAACATGGGGAACTTCGAGCTGTTGTTCAATGGGAGTAGGACGACAGGATTCCATCCATCTAGGGGAATTCGACAGGGAGATCCGCTTAGTCATTATCTCTTCGTGCTCTGTATGGAACGACTCTCCCATATCATCGAGGAAGCTATCAGAAGGGGTCGATGGAAGCCTGTCAAGGTCAGGGAGGTCACACTCTCCCACGTCTTCTTTGCGGATGATCTCGTCCTTCTTGCGGAGTCTCTTGAGGACCAAGGTCGAGTGGTACGGGAATGTTTAGATGAGATAATAGTAACGATTATTTGAAAATAGGTAATAAACTCAGAAAATAACCACAAATTATAACTCTTATATAATTTTTGGAACTATTGAATACAAGCAATTTATGGTAAAATAAGAAGGACTTACAAATATTCAAACTTTTCTTCAACTTAGAACAACTTGAAAACTGAAAGAAAATATTTTTGAGAATTGAGAGGTTTTTGAGATATGGAAGAGCACTCTCTGAATTTCGATGCCCCTTCTTCAATCTGTATCCTTCTTTATATAGGCGACAGTTGATCTGCATTTGACGTCATTGCATACGTCTTTTGTAGTTCAACTGTAGGCATGTGAAGGATCTGTTCTGATGAAGTCTTCCTTCCCGCGAAAATAGCGGGAGATGCCTCTTTGGCTCTTTATGAATAATACGAGTGAATAGTAAAAGTTGAAATAGTGAATAGTGCATAGTAACTTTTGTCGTGCATAGTGACAATGAATAGTGACTTGTGAATAGTGACTGTTGTCGTCGGCTTTTCTTTCCATCAGTCTGTGGTCTTCGTCTTTCTTCTCTTGATGGCTCCAGTGGTCTAGTAGATTTATTGATTACACCACATGCGTATATAATACAATACTTACAAATATACGCAATACTTACAATACTTACAAATACTCTTACAACTCTTACAAATACTTATCACTCATTCAAATTTTTTTTATTTTTTTTTTTTATTTTTTAAAAAAAAAAAAAAATTACATATAAAGAACATATAAACTAAAAATCATATGGGTCTTGAGCATCTCGTGAAGGATCATCTTTTATGGGTGGACTGTTTTGTGAGGTGGATGCTGCTGGTTGTACATTTTGTGATGCTAGGTATTTTTGGAAGGCCTGGAATTCTTGCCATTGCTTTAATTGATCAGCAGGGCAATTTACCGGAGACTGTTGTGGAGGTATTGGGCTATTTGTTTGTGGTATTGGGCTTTGGGGTTTTGGTTTTTTCCTGGACAGGATTTCTTGTATCTTTGGTATGGTGAGGACATTGAGATCAAACTTTTCCCACCATCTGATTTTGTATTTCCTGCATAATGTTAAGGGGAATGGTTTTGGGAGGACTTGGATGGTCTCATAGGTCCAGCAAAAAATCCATGCTAAACCGGTATCTTTGTGAAACCTAAGAGGTCTGGTAAAAGGTTTATTTAGAGAATGCTTACAATAATAATCATAAGTAACTCTTGCGAGATCTGGGTAAATATCATCAATAGCACCAAAGTGATACCACCAATGATAGAACCATACTGGAATATTGTCATTGCATCTTCTGTCAAAGAAGATGAACCAAGAATGACTATAGGGTCTTAGCAATAATGTGTAATACCAAGCATTTTTGTAGTCTATGTAAGAGTAGCCAGGAAGGGCTTGAGGAACCGTAAAGGGTTTAAGATCCCAAGGGTTACTCCAGTCGGAAACAGTGAGGACTTGAAGAATTTTTATTTTAGAGAAGTTGATCTTTTTTGTATCTGACTCACACATCCTGTGGATGATTTCAGCAGAACCAGAGTCTATGAGGATGAGTTCATAGAATCTTCTAGTTTTCTTTAAATCATCTGGAAACCATTGGAAGTCTGTGGGGAAGAGTTTGGTAATAAAAGGTTCTATTTGTGTTTGAGACAGGACTTCATGTTCCGGGGTAAGGTAGACTTCTTGTATGGGACTCTGTTTTGTAACATATCTAAAATAAGGAGTGTCTCTTTTGGGAATTGCCTTAGCAGGGGTTTTTGGACTGAAAAGGACTTCTTGGTATGAGAGAGGAGGAAATTCTGCAAGGGACTGGAACTGATTCTGAGTAAGAACAATTGCTGAACTTGTAGGAACAAGCTCATAGTCTTGAGGGGTCTGTTTTCTGCTACTTGATTCCATTAGAATGGAATACTTCGAAATCTCTTATCTGCAATTTGTAGTCTTTGGTCAATTACCAATATTAGGTCAAAATCTGGATCTCCTCTTATCATAGATAGTCTAAACATATGCCGAAGAAAGGGTATTTGCAAATCTTGCTCTATTTTTTCTCTCACTTTTTTGAAATGGGGGTTAATGAAAACGGTTTTCATCAAAATTTATCGTGAGTAAAAACAGTTATCAAAAGGGAATCTTATTTAATCTTTTCTTGGCCTCCAGCTTTAATTTTTTGAGAAAATCAATTATTTCTTGATCAGGATGGCCCTGTATAATAGAAAGGTTAATTAAATCTTGAACTGGTGGAATCCACAGATCACGTTCAATCTGCTCCTTCCAAATCTTATAGATGAATTTCATGAGGTAGTTTTTCCCTGTAAAAATTCTCTTGTAAGAAAATCAGGTAAGGAATTTTGTTCTCCTTTAATAAATTCTATTTCAAAATCAAATACTGAGACTATGGCTTGCCATCTGGCAAAAATTTGTTTAGAAACTAAATTTTGAACATCTTTTTGTAAAATCTCTTTAGCTGATTTACAATCAACTCTAAGTAAAAATTTTTTATTATAAAGATCATCTTGGAATTTAGAAATGCATAAAACTATAGAAAGAACTTCTTTTTTAACAGTACTGTAATTCTTTTGTGGTCCAGACCAAACACCAGAATAATATCTTACTAAGGTTTCTTTAGTTTGATCTTGTAGTCTTTGTTTTAATATTCCTCCGAAGCCTATTTCTGACGCATCTGTTTCAACTATCATGAAAGCAGAAGGATGAGGAATATTTGTACATGGAAGGGTTTTAACTTTTTCTTTTATTATTCGTACAATTTTAGTATGTTCTTCTGTCCAAGGTTTAGGGTTTTTCTTTAATCTTTGAAATAAAAGGGTACACATTTGTCTTAGGTTAGGGAAAAAATCTGAAATATAGTTTAAACATCCTAAGAATCTTTGGAGTTGTGTTTTATCTTTTATTTCATCTGGAAATTTATTGGCGAATTCTATACTTCTATTGATTGGCCTTATTGTTTGTTGATAAATGTTATGTCCTAAGAATCTTATTTTAGTTTGGAATAATTTTATTTTCGGGGCTGAGACTGTTAGGCCATTTTTCTTAATAATATATAAAAAGGTATTTAGATGTTTAAAATGTTCTTCTATGGTTTTAGAGAATATTAAAACATCGTCAATATAGACTATTATAAATTTAGAGTATGGATTAAATATATCATTCATTATTTTTTGAAATTCTGATGGTGCATTTTTTAATCCAAATGGCATTACATTCCATTCGTAATGTCCAAAAGGAACTGTAAAGGCTGTTTTATATCTATCCTCTTCTATTATTTGTATTTGCCAAAATCCACTTTTCATATCAAATTTTGAATATATATTAGAATCAAAAAGTCTGTTAAGTAAATCTCTCTTATTTGGAATAGGATATCTTATCCATTGTAAAGCTTTATTAAGTGGTTTATAGTTTATAACTAAACGGGGTGCTCCTCTTTCCTTTTCTGCTTGATTATTAACATAAAAAGCTGCACAACTCCAAGGAGACTTTGATTCTCTAATTAATTTTTTGTTTAAAAGGGACTTTATTTCTTCTTTACAGTAATTTAATAATTCTAAATTCATTTGTATTGGTCTAGCTTTAGTAGGAATATTAATTTCTTTAAATTCTTTCTCATAAGGTAAGGATACTTGATGTCTTTTTCTTTCCCAAAAGGCTGTTGGAGAATCTGAACAAACTGATTTTATAAAGAGTTCTTCAAGCTCTTTTATTTTTAGTTGTAAACTAGGATTTACAAGTTTCTCTTCAATTTTAAGATTGTAGATTTCTTTAGTTAACGAGTTGATTAATGATGACTTTTTTGTAATAAGATTTATATTTTTTATTATAGATGAAGTTTGAAGTAAAGTAACTTCTGAATGTCTAATGGGATTAAGGAACTTAAATGTTAATTTAGTTCCCATTACTTTAGTATGAACACCATGTCTATTAACTTTAAAGGGATAGATCTGTGTTAGAAAGGGTGTTCCTAATATAACTTCTTGTGTTAACTCTTTTACCATTATAAAAGTATTTTTAAAACAATATCCATTGTTACATACAGATGCACTAGGTATTTTATAATTAAGTTTCATTCTTGCACCATTTGCATTATGTAATTTTTCTGTAGTTTTATGATAATGTTTTGAGGGAATAATCCCTTCGCAAATACAATTGAGGTCTGCTCCACTGTCTAAAAGGGCTATAGTATTAAGTACGAAATCTTCTACTTTTATGGTTACATAAACATACCATTTTTGAAAATTTATTTGTTCAATAACGTTTATAAAAGTATCATCATTAATATTAACTTCATCTTTAGATCTGATGTTAGAAGATGAGTCTGACGAAGTTTGTTCATCTCCTTCATGTTTATTTAATTCAAGATGAGCAATTCTAGTTTCTAATTCTAAGTCTTTAGCTTCATTTAAAATGAGTTGTTCTTGTAGGGCATTAACTTCTCTTTTTAAATTGTTAACTTCAGCTTGAAGGTCTTTAGTTGTTATAGATGAAAATATACTCGAAGATGGTCTTTTACTGATCATTTTTGATAGACTAAATGGTTCTCCGGGAAGAGTTTTTTGTTCTTTGAAAATTAAATTTTTTAATTTGATAAAATATTCTTGTTTTATAGCTGGATCTTCAAGTTTATCTATAAGTTGAAATAATGCTTCATTCTCATTTTCTTTTGTTATAACATAACAAAATTGAGTGGATCCAGAGTCATCAGAGTCTGATGATTCTTGACCTTCTTCTTCTGATGATTCTTTAATAAGTATTTTAACTAGTTTGTCTTTTAATTCTGCATCTTTTTTGCAAACTTCTGAAATCTTTTGTCTAAGATTGCATTGATTCGCTTTATGTCCGGGTTTTCCACACTTATAACAGATAATTTTCTTTTCCCTTGGTTTATCAGATTTTTTATTATTTTGTTTATTAAATCTAGATTTTCTAAAACTTTGTTTTTTATCAGATTTTTTAAATTGTTTTCTTTTACTAGGAGGATCACCAACTTTTTCTAATCCAAAGTCTTGGCAGAAATTTCCTAATTCTTTTCTTCGTGATCCCTTATCTTTACCGTATTTAGCCTGTAATTTAAGTTCTGAACATAATGCTAATCCTTCCCTTTTTACAAAAGCAGTTAACTGACCATATGTTATATCTTTCCAGGGAATTTCTTCAGATTGTAATTCTTCTTTTATTTTTTGATTAATTCTTTGGGCGAATAAGGAAGGTAGACCAGCAACGAAGTGTTCCTTCCAATATCCTTTATTACAGTCTGATCTTTTGAATACATATGAAAGGAATACATCTTTATACCATCTGTAATCACTGAGTGTTTTACACTTTAAGTTATTTAGTATTTCTCTATTAGCTTGGAGCTCTTCTTTAGGATTTCCAATAAAGTGCATACTAATTGTGTAAATTAATTGATTTACTGGTTCTTCTTCTCCTAAATCATTTTTATAGTTTAAGATTTCTTCTTTTTGTTGAAAAGTAAGAGCATTGTCCCACCAGTTTTTTAATTGTCCGGTAAATCCTGTAACAATTAAGGATACACAGACTTGGTCAGTTTTATCTGAACATTTATAGGCTATGTTAGCCATTCCCATTTCTTGTAATGTTTTTAGGATTTCTCCTTCAGATTTTCCATCTATATTCCATTCATAGATACTTTGTCCATTATAATCAGTAGATCTAAACTTGGACCTTTCTTCATATTGAATATCTGGAGGAGTAGGTCTAGAGTATCATGTGGAATTTGCTTATAATCGAACCATGCATTCGGCTACTAAAATCAGTCCATTTGAATGTGTGTATGGTGTTAATCCACTAACCCCTTTTGATCTTACTCCATATCCTATGAGAGACAAAGAATCATTTGAGGCAGGTAAGCATGTCGAGTTCATCAAGGAGCTGCATGAACGAACTCGAGAGAAGCTGAAGCTCAAGGCTGAATACAACGCTAACAAGGCCAACAAGGGACGTCGCTTGGTCACATTTCAGCCTGGAGATCTTGTATGGGTGCACTTGAGGAAGGAGCGGTTTCCAGAAGCCCGGAAGAATAAGCTGTCACCTCGTGGTGATGGACCATTTCGAATCAAGAAGAGAGTGGGCGACAATGCCTACCAATTGGAGCTTCCTGGAGACATGGGCGTGAGTGCTGCATTCAACGTCGCGGATCTAATCCCTTACTTCGCTGTGGATGAAGACTTGGATTCGTGGTCGAATCCTTTTCAAGAAGGGGAGGTTGATGCGGGACCATCTTCTACAACTCCAGACACACCCATCATACTTGGAGAAGGACCAATGACTCGAGCTAGAGCTAAAAAGCTTCAGAGAGACTCATTCAACTTTGTGGGTCATGCTTTGTTCTCGAGAAAGGTTCATGATGCGGGACCATCCAAGACACCTTCGGATGATGTCCTTATCAAGAGGAAGAAGAAAGCTCCACCATGGGAGAAGGTACAAAGGTGGAAGCTTGGCGTTTTTACATTCGTTCAGCAACTTGACAGCTTTTCGACGTCTCTGTAAAATGGGTCGTACGGATTCAATATTGATCGGATTGAGGCGTGCCATACCTTGTTGGAACGAGGACGAAGAGATCTACAACTTTGTTGTTGAAGGTTTTTCCAGATTCGTCTCATAGCTTGGCCGAAATCCACATTCTTTGAGCTGCTGCTGGTTTTGACGGGATTTTGTTAAGTTTTGGAACATTATGTTTATTTCCTATTTTTAGTATTTCTTTTACTTAAGTTATTTTAGGAAACTTTAAGGTTATTTTTATTATTTCCATTAGATGTTAGTTTTATCTTATTCTATCATCTAACTCGGCCCAACAGCCCTGTGTGGCCTATATATTCCGAGTTCTCCTATTGTAATTCAATTAGAACATGATGAATAGAATTTAGATCTCTCAAATTGTGTGAATCTTGCATTGTTCTTGCTGCGTTCTTTAAGTCTTTCTTATCTTTTAGGGCTGAATTTTATTTCTTCATCATAATTTCATCAATTTCGAATTTTCCCTTGTATTTCTAGTTTATTTTCGTGCATAGTTAGCACTGTATAAAAAAAAAAAAAAAAAAAAACAGATCCGAAAATTCAAAAAAAAAAAAAAAAAAAGAGAGAAGAAGATTGTTGATCTTTGAGTTGTTTGTTCATCTAGTGCAAAAAGATATCAAGGGATTTTAATTGTGGTGAAGAACAGCCCTAATTGACACCTTTTGTTCCTAAAAACAACCTTGAAACCCTACCTTGCAACTACAACATCCTTACTTGGGGTTACAATCAAAAGAGGTAAATTGATCAAAGGTTGTTCCTTTCTTTTCTTTCCCCATAAAATCAGTCCTTATTGTGTCTTAAATTGCCATTGTTGAGCTTTTGTTCATTGTGCAATTGATTTGTCGAGTTCTACTTACCATTGCCGAGTTGAACTTGTTTGTGTCGAGCACTTGCTTCTGTTTTCGAGTGTTCTCTTGCTTGTGTCGAGTACTCAACCCCTTTGTCGAGTACTTATTGTTTGTGGTTTCATTCATTCTCTTGAATTACATACTTTGATTGCTTAGTCTATTGCTTGGTTGTTGATTTTCCCAAAGCGGATTGCCCCAACAAGCGTGACATACCAATTAGAGAGGGAGTGTGAGCGAAACATATTGTGAGGTTGTTTATATTTTTCTAACCTTTCACATAGTTCTTTGTTTGTCTTTATTTGCGATGTCTAATAGCCAGGGCAATGACTGGTACAATACCTTCATGGAGAACATAGCTAAGATGAATGCCAGCATAGCTAAGATGGAAAACAGCCTTGTGACAATAGAACTTCACCGTTTTGGCTCTAATACGGTGTTTGTACAAGGAGCCTCACCTAGAGATGACGTGCCACCAATTGAAAGGGAAGAAGCTCATCCTATTTCTACTCAACTTAATGTTTCTTCTAGCATAGATAATTCTCTTATTGCTGAAAATGTAGAGCATGTTGATAATAGTGATCAAGATCTTAATTTAATTGTCTATGATGATAATGTTTGCATTGAATCTGAGCATGATGATTCTTTAATTGATAGTAAAGTTTTAAGTGTTCAACCTAGTCCTTGTGAGGATAATCAAAGAGAGTATTTGTGCTTAGAAAAAGGCAAAGTTTCTAATATGATCATTGATGGTGCAAATTCTTCTACTATTGCTAGCCTTGAATTAATTGAAAATTCGGCCTTGAAAAAGGAAGAAAACTTGCTAGCATTGGATGGAAACTTAGGGATTATTGACCAAACTAAAGTGCATATTACGTTAGAACATAATGGTGATATAAAATATGAATTATGCACTCATAAAGTTTCTTTTCTTGATTTTGTAGATGAAGCTGAGATAATAACCATCGAGGAGTGGTCAACCCCTACACCAATCAGCCTTGAGAAGGGTTTCCATGGACATGTGGTATTCGATCCAGGAGCTCGTGTGGATGCCTTTGCGGAATCAAATGCGACCTTGGATTCGAGGACGAATCCTTTTCAAGAAAGGGAGATTGATGCGGGACCATCCAAGACACCTTCGGATGATGTCTTTATCAAGAGGAAGAAGAAGGCTCCACCATGGGAGAAGGTCCAAAGGTGGAAGCTTGGCGTTTTTACATTCGTTCAGCAACTTGACAGCTTTTCGATGTCTCTGTAAAATGGGTCGTACGGAGTCAATATTGATCGGATTGAGGCGTGCCATACCTTGTTGGAACGACGACGAAGAGATCTACAACTTTGCTGTTGAAGGATTTTCCAGATTCGTCCAATAGCTTGGCCGAAATCCACATTCTTTGAGCTGCTGCTGGTTTTGACGGGATTTTGTTAAGTTTTGGAACATTATGTTTATTTCCTATTTTTAGTATTACTTTTACTTAAGTTATTTTAGAAAACTTTAAGGTTATTTTTATTATTTCCATTAGATGTTAGTTTTATCTTATTCTATCATCTAACTCGGCCCAACAGCCCTGCGTGGCCTATATATTCCGAGTTCTCCTATTGTAATTCAATTAGAACATGATGAATAGAATTTAGATCTCTCAAATTGTGTGAAACACATGGAGTGTCTTGTTGATCTAACTAGAGCTGTGCTCGTTGATCACGAATTGGTATCTATCTCAGCTTGGTTTGCTTTGCCGTTCATCAACTTCGCAAGACTTGGTGAATCTAGTATCCACAAGCCCCCTCCTAGTGCCTTCAAGTTGTCCGCTTGATTGTGTAGGGTTGTAGAGGCGGGTTGTGTAGTCATTGGTATTGGTTCCTACCCTCTGAGGAGGCCTGGGGTCTTTATCTTGTTCTGCGTAGATCGACTCAGTCCATATCAGGTCGTGTCTTTCAATTCTTGTTTACAAGTTTCGAGTCTTTATCATTCTTTATCAGTTCTTGTCGAGTCTTGTTACATTCTTGATCGATCTTGATCTATCTTGGTCGAATCTTGCATTGTTCTTGCTGCGTTCTTTAAGTCTTTCTTGTTTCTTGTTTAGTTCTTGCTTGTTGTCGAAGATCGGACCATCACACGGCTAACCCCGTATCAGAGAATAGTGAGGGTTTCCCCCACCTGTGTGGGTCGTTGGAGCGCCGACCACGGTAGCCCTCACGGCCGCCGTGCCCGGTATCGGCTCGGAATGGGGAAGAAGAGTACGCCTGAGGTGTCGAAAACCCTAGTGAGAGAAGGAGCGAAGAAGAGAGTTGGGGGAGAATCGGAGCGAGCTAAAGCGAAGGGTGGAACAACCCCTAACCCGTCTAACAGCAAAGAATTGAATGCTTAGGTGGTAGGTGAGGGTACAATGAATGCTTCTGCACAGGGCGGCCATGACGGAACAGAAGGGAACAAAGCAGATGCGGGCATTAATGGCGATAAGGAGTACTCGGTGAGCACAAACGAAAATGGCGGAGATACTGAATCCTTCGCCCAGGCGGTCAGAAGGAGCTTGGCCAAGCATTTGCAGAGTACAAGGAACTTGTTTCCTACCTCTCCTCACAAACTGAACCGAGAAATTGGGTCGGCGGAGAAACTTAGGGTTTTCGAGGATGTGCAAAGGGGTAAGGTCAAAATTCGTCCTGAAGATGTGAAAGATACTCGGAAAGAGTGGGCTGCTACTTTGATTGGTGTCATTGCTGGTGCCTCTCCTTCTTTTGCAGCGATTCAGAGTATGGTTAGGTCTGACTGGAAGGTTGCGCAGCCTCATCTATTTCAGAAGAATAATGGCGTCTGGGTGTTTAAGTTTCAGTCCGATGCGGATCTGGACTGGGTTCTCAGCAATGGTCCATGGAATGTGTACGGTTCGAAGCCCCTACTACTAAAGAGGTGGGTTCCTGGTATGCCCATCTCCTGGGCCGCGTTTGACAAGATCCCGATTTGGGTTTGTCTACCGGATTTGGACCCAACCTTGTTCTCAAACAACAGCTTGAGTCGTATTGGATGCTCGATAGGAACTCCAATTTGTCTGGATGGTTGTACAGCTCGGGGTGAGCGACTATCGTATGCTCGGCTCATGGTTGAAGTCACAGTGCAGTAAGCAGGAATTCGAGCTATAGAGATCGAGAATGTGGATGGAACCACGCATATGCAACAGGTCATATTTGAATGGTTACCTCCCTATTGTGCGCATTGCAATATGTTTGGCCACAGTGAAGAGAGATGCAACAGAAAACAGCTTCGGCCACCTGAAAGAGTTCAGTCTAATACAAGAAGCTGGAGTTCAGTAGTGGCACAGAAGGGGAGAGCTACTGCAGCAGAGAAAGGCAAAGCAGTCATGAGAGGGGGCAATATTGTTAACAGATTTGCAAGAGAGCAATTCAGATATGTAGTGAAAAGTGCTGGTGTTATGGGCAGTTCGTCTAATGGTATTAAAATTGGTAACTCCAGAGATGTTTGTAATGACAGTGAAGGGGCGACAGGCCACCATGTGGTTCATGATGTGGAATTAAAGGGGACAGAAGTGAGCCGAGACAGTAATGAAGTGAAGCAGATCTCTGGGTGGTGTAATGTGCAGAACCGAAAAGCAACAAGAGTTGGGTCTGTTAATGGCCAAGGTTCAGAAGTTGATGTGCAAGTCAGCTCACCCTCGAGATATGCAGTGTTGGAAGAAATTATGCAGGGAAGGATTAACTTTAATGTGGATTGTGAGGGTAGCACTCACGAGCAGACGTTTGATGGATAGAATCAAAATAGCAGCGTTGAATATTGCGGGGATTAAAGACCCCGTTAAAGATAGGATTAGAAATAAATACTGTTTTGATAATGATGTTGCGATGATTGGTCTTTTGGAAACAAAATTGTTAAGGAAAAATTATGATGAGGTTAAACGACAGTTGATGAAATGCTGGGCTGTCATTGCTAATGGAGAAGGAAACATTAAGGGGAGAATTTGGGTTACTTGGAACCCTATGGTTTATAATGTGCAGGTGCTGCTGGTGCGTGATCAATTTATTCATTGTCTGGTTGAAACTAAAGATTATAAATTCAGATTTATGGCTACGTTTGTGTATGCATATAATTACAAGGCTGAGAGGGCACCACTTTGGGATGAGCTGCAGTTTCTGGCTGCGCAAATTGACTTACCGTGGGTGGTTTTAGGTGATCTGAACTGTATGCTGCGTATTGAGGAAAAATGGCCGCAGAATAAGCTACAGCACAGGGAAGAGTTTGGTGAGTTGCAATCTGCTCTGGAGAGTTGTGGTCTGTCTGATCTGCATTTTTCTAGAGCATATTTCACATGGCATAATCGACAGAAAGGGACAGCAAGGATGGAACGAAAGCTTGATAGGGTGTTGGTGAATGACCTGTGGTTAGAAACCTTTGATGACTCTAAAGCTTTCTTCGACACCGCCAGATTTTCTGACCATTCCCCTGCAGTGGTCATCCTCCGGAACAGAGCTGATAAGCTTCGATATCCATTCAAATATAAGAACTTCTGGGAAAAAGAGGAAGAGTTTAAGAGCTTGGTAGCTGCTGCGTGGAATACCCAAGTTCAGGGATCGTTTCAATTGAAACTTGTACACAAATTGAAGAGTGTAAAGGATACACTTGAACCGTGGGACAAAGCCAGATTCCCTGAACTCCAAGCACAGATAGATCTTGAGACGAGCATTCTGGATGAACTTCAACAACAGCTGAGGATGGATAGGATGAATATCCAGTTAGTAGAAAAATAAAAGAAGCTGAGATGAATCTGAGAAGCAATGTGGTTAGGCAGATCAGTCTGACATTACAGAAAGCAAAGCTTCACTGGCTCACCATGGGCGAAGAAACATCATCACTGTTTTACCGGTCTGTTAAAGAAAGACGTTCTAGAAATGCTATTGTGGTGATGCGGAATGAAAAGGGTAACCCAATTGAGGATGAAGGCGCCATCAGAAATCACATTCTGAAGTACTATACTGATCTGCTTTCTACTACTGGACATGTTGAACCCTTCCCTCATGATCTTCCGGGAACAAAACTGAATAGCAGCAACATGGAAGGTCTCACGGGGATACCCAGTTACGATGAGATTAGAAAGAGTATTTGGAGCATTGGTGCCAATAAATCGCCCGGTCCGGACGGCTTTGGAAGCCAATTCTTTAAGGATGCATGGAGCATTGTGGGGAAAGATACATGTGAGGCTGTTAGAGAGATCTTTAGGAATGGGAGGGTGTTGAAGCAATTAAATGCTACCTTTATCTCCCTTCTCCCTAAGGTCCCGAACCCTACTTTGGTCAAGGATCTCCGTCCTATTTCGTGTTGTAATACTATAATGAAGGCGGTCACAAAGATCATTGCAAGCCGAATCAAAAATCTGTTGGGAGACTTAATCTCCGATTGCCAAGGGGCGTTTATACCTGGGAGGTCGATTGCACATAACTCAGCAGTTGCACTCGAAGTTGTTAATGGTTATGGTACAAAAAGAGTTTCTGGGAGATGTACCATTAAGGTGGATCTACAAAAAGCATATGACTTCCTGAATTGGGATTTCGTGAAAGAAGCACTGATTTTTTTTGGATTTCCCAGCAAGCTTGTATGTTTGATTATGGAATGCGTCTCTTCCACTTGCATTCTCAGTTTTGATCAATGGAGCGCCAGAGGGTTTCTTTCCGGGGAAGAGAGGGCTAAGGCAGGGGGATCCACTCTCCCCATACCTGTTTGTGCTGGGCATGGAAGTGCTAAGTCGTATGCTCCAGAGGACAGCGGAAAATCCTCGTTTCAATTTCATCCAAAGTGCAAAAAGCCGAAAATTGTTCATCTGGCCTTTGCAGACGACTTGCTGATTTTCTGTCATGCCGATAGGGATTCGATACAACTACTCAATGACTGTTTGCGGGATTTCTTTGCTATCTCAGGCCTGCGTGCTAATAATGATAAGAGTACTGTATTCCTTGCTGGGGTGCCGGATGACATTGCTGATGGATTTGTTCAACAGCTGGGTTTTATACGGGGTGAATTTCCTGTTCGTTACCTTGGTACACCGCTTCACTCGAAGAAGGTTGCGGTGCATCAGTATGGTGCATTGCTAGATAAAGTGGGGGGGGGGGGTGTATTGATTCATGGGCTGCTAGGAATCTGTCTTACGCCGGGCGCCTACAGCTGCTGAAGTCAGTGTTTGCTGGAGTGTTTAATTTTTGGAGTCAGGTTGTTATACTGCCTAAGGGTGTTCTCGATAAACTTGAGGGGATGTGTAGACGATTCCTTTGGACAGGAAAAGCGCAAGGGAAGAAGAACCTTGTTGCATGGGATGTTGTTACAAAACCCAATGTCGAGGGTGGATTGGGGCTCTGGGAAATTCAGGCTTGGAATAAAAGCGTTCAAGCAAAACTGGCTATCGATCTACAAAGGAACTCACCGAGCATCTGGCTGAGATGGTGCGAAGCTAACCATCTTAACAATGTCGGTGTGTGGGATTCTACTCGGCGGGTGGATGACACTTGGATTTGGAAGGGGGTTATCGACACTAAGGAGGATATTAAGCAAGCTATGGGGGCTGCTGGGTACTCCTCGTCCAGCATCGATGAGCTGTGCGACCCTCATGGTAATGTCTCGGGAGGAATGGTCTATGAATTGCTGAGACGGAAAGGTGAGGTTGTGGAATGGGGACAGATAATCTGGAATGGCCAACAATCAAGGAAGTGGGCTTTTATGGTGTGGCTAGCAGTCCAGAATCGGCTTCAGACCGGTGAGAAAGCAAAGGATTGGTGTGGTCCGAGTGCAGCCATTTGTCCCATATGTAAGTCTGAGGATGAAAGTGCTGAGCACCTGTGGTTCGGTTGTGACCAGGTCCGAGAGGTGTTGACAGGGGTCTGTGAATGGGCGCATATCAGGTGTAGACATGGCACCATAGAGAGGTGGCTGCTGTGGTTTGCTCGAGCTCGTCAGAAAGAGAAGTGCTCCCTGAAATTTCAAGTGCAATTGCTAGCAATACAAGCTCTTATCTATTTTACTTGGCGTGGTAGGAACAATGTGGTGTTCGGTTCAGAAAAATTCAATGCTAAGGCATGTACTATGCAGATTGTGGAGAGTTGTAGGTCACGTATATCTCTCATGTGGAAGTGCAAAACACAAGGAGATATCCGTTGGCGTTCAAAGCTCTTGCCCGGGTAGTAATTTGAAGACGTGGGGTGATGTGTATAGGGGTAGTAGAGTTCTGGGTATGGTGGTATACTTTTGGGATATTGTGGTTCATAGGGGGTGCGTAGCACGGGTTAGAGGTGTTAGCGGTTTTTTGGTAGGTGGTAGAGGAGTAAGGAGGACGAACTTGTGTTCGCCCCATTTTGTAAGTAGTCTTTCTTTCCCCTTGACGGGAAATAGGTTCCTCTTTTGTAACTATGGGTTATCCCACTTCATCTATCTATTTACAAATTCAAATGACAATGGGAGCTTTTTGGGCGAAAAGCTTTCCGTGACTTTTTCGAGCCAAAAGTGACCATATCGGCGTCACCCTTCTATGCATCATCAAAACTACTCTGTTTTCGCTCAAATTTGTCCAAAACATGTTTATATTGTGTATAGGTTATAGTGGGAGCTTTTTGGGAGAAAAGCTTTCCGTGACTTTTTAGAGCCAAAAGTGACCATATCGGCGTCACCCTTCTATGCCCAATCAAAACTACTATGTTTTTGCTCAAATTTGTCCAAAACTTCTTTATATTGTGTATAGATGATAATGGGAGCTTTTTGGGCGAAAAGCTTTCCGTGACTTTTTCGAGCCAAAAGTGACCATATCGGCGTCACCCTTCTATGCCCCACCAAAACAACTCTTTTTTTCCCTCAAAGTTGTCCAAAACATGTTTATATTGTGTATAGATAATTATGGGAGCTTTTTGGGCGAAAAGCTTTCCATGACTTTTTCGAGCCAAAAGTGACCATATAGGCGTCACCCTTCTATGCCCCATCAAAACTACTCTGTTTTCGCTAAATTTTTTCCAAAACATGTTTATATTGTGTATAGATGACAATGGGAGCTTTTTGGGCGAAAAGCTTTTCGTGACTTTTTCGAGCCAAAAGTAACCATATCGGCGTCAACCTTCTATTCCCAATCAAAACTACTCTGTTTTCGCTCAAATTTGTCCAAAACATGTTTATATTGTGTATAGATAACAATGGGAGCTTTTTGGGCGTTGCTTTCCGTAACTTTTTCGAGCCAAAAGTGACCATATCGGCGTCACCCATCTATGCCCCATCAAAACTACTCTGTTTTCGCTCAAATTTGTCCAAAACATGTTTATATTGTGTATAGATAACAATGGGAGCTTTTTGGGCAAAAAGCTTTCCGTAACTTTTTCGAGCCAAAAGTGACCATATCGGCGTCACCCATCTATGCCCCATCAAAACTACTCTGTTTTCGCTCAAATTTGTCCAAAACATGTTTATATTGTGAAGGTTATAGTGGGATCTTTTTGGGTGAAAAGCTTTCCGTGACTTTTTAGAGCCAAAAGTGACCATATCGGCGTCACCCTTCTATGCCCCATCAAAACTACTCGGTTTTCGCTCAAATTTTCCCAAAACATGTCTAATTTGTGTATAGATGATAATGAGAGCTTTTTGGGCGAAAAGGTTTCCGTGACTTTTTCGAGCCAAAGGTGACCATATCGGTGTCACCCTTCTATGCCCCATCAAAACTACTCTGTTTTCGCTCAAATTTGCCACAAACATGTTATATTGTGTAAAGATGATAATGGGAGCTTTTTAGACGAAAAGCTTTCTATTACTTTTTCGAGCCAAAAGTGACTATATCGGCGTCATTGGCACATGTGTCTTCACAGCAGTCCCTATATCCCTTATCAGCAAACTGTATTGGTTGAGCTCGGGGTTTCCATGGAACTCCGACCATGAAATTTTTATCTTTCCAGTGACCCTCACTATCTGCATAGTCTTGCTACTCACGACGGTTCTTCCTTTCCCTAAAAATGATGAAGACAACGATTAGATAAGCAAATACTCATACAAAGCCTAAAATTTAGGGAATCGGAAAACCCTAAAACAAAGATAAACCCTAAATCACAAAATCTCTCTGAAATCATCAAACAACGATAAACCCTATAAAAATTGGAGAATCAAATAACCCTAAACCCTCTAAAATTATAAAAAAAAAAAACCTCTGATTGGTATATAGACTTCCTGCAGGGGTTCTTCTTCAGCTTCAGCCTCTTCTCCACCGACGGACAGAGGAGGGGGTAGAGGGGTGGTCGACGTTAACCGTGAGGTACTGACTGAGTGAGAGGAGGCCGGAGGGGTGGTTGACCCAGCCCGTGCGCCACCCACAGACGGAGAAGAGTCCAGAGGGGGGATGGTGTCATCTTCCGCTACAGCCACTGAAAGAGAGGGAGGCGTCTGTTGGGTGGTACCCGTCGAGGAAGAGCCACCCCGTACCAGTCGTTTCTTCGGGGGTGGTGGCTTCCGAGGAGCTTGTGGCTTCCGAGGGCTCCTCCGAAGTGGTGGTGACGTGGTTTGAGTTGGCCTCGGAGGTGGTGGTGGCGCGGGCTGAGTTGGCCTCGGAGGTGGTGGTGGCGCGGGCTGAGTTGGCCTCAGAGGTGGTGGTGGCACGGGCTGAGTTGGCCTCGTAGAAGGCGGTGGCGCGAGTTGAGTTGGGCTGGGATGTGGTGGTGACGCGGGCTGAGTTGGCACCCGAGCTCGAGTTGACCTTCGAGGAGTGGTGGCCGGTTGTGGAGCGGTGTCCGGTTGTGGAGCGGTGGCCGGTTGTGGAGCGGTGTCCGGTTGTGGAGTGGTGGCCGGGCTCGGCGGTGGTGGAGTAACCCTTGGGCAAATGTGGATCTTCTTTCCTTTTTTTGGTGGCATGATGGAGGTCGGGCTGAGTGGTGGTGAGGGTTTGAAGAGGAGTCGGCGGAGAGAGAGAGAAATTGGAAATGAGGAGGCCGGAGAGAGACAGGAATTGGTGGTGAGGGTTTGAAGATGCGTCGACGGAGAGAGTGAGATCGAGAGAGGAGGGTTTGGATGTGTGGTTTAGGGTTGAGTTGTCTTTAGAAATAAGAGACATTGAGTGGGCATCCGAAAGACACGTCCTCAAAACTTACAGTGAAAATATTGGGGGGGGGGGGGGGAATCCCACCTAATTGAAAATCATTCAAGACACGAACGAAGGTTATGTTTGTCCCTTGAATATACTCTAGATATAAAAAAATTCACTGAAAATTTGGGCCGAATATTATCCCGCCAAATACATCAATTTATTTATTTATATGCATATGATATTTATATGTTTGTAACTTTGTAGGTGTTGATAATAACTTTTATAAAGGTTAAATAAAAAAAAATATAATTTTTTTAAACATAACATTAGGTATTAAAAAAATATGAACTCGTATAAATATAAATTCATATATTTAATATTTGCAAGATTTTTTTTTTAGTTTGTATAGGGTTTAGGGTTTAGGGTTTAATCTCGAACGAAAGATTGAATCTCAAACATATAACATCTATCACAATCTTAGTCTCGATCTCAATCTCAATTCGAATCTCGGTCTCAATCTCGATCTCGATCTCAATCTCAATTCCAATATCGATCTCGGTCTCAATTCCAATCTTGATTTGATCTTAATGGCAATCACAATCTTGATCCTAATCTCAAATGAAAGTTTGATCTTGATCGATAACATCTATATATCACAAAATCTATATTTAGTAACGAAAATCTCATTCTCGATCTCAATCTCGAACGAAAGATTGAAACTCATACATATAACATCTATCACAATCTTAGTCTCGATCTCAATCTCAATTCGAATCTCGGTCTCGGTCTCAATCTCGATCTCAATCTTAATTCCAATCTCAATCTCGGTCTCAATTCCAATCTTGATTTGATCTTAATGGCAATCACAATCTTGATCCTAATCTCAAATGAAAGTTTGATCTTGATCGATAACATCTATATATCACAAAATCTATATTTAGTAACGAAAATCTCAATCTCGAACGAAAGATTGAAACTCATACATATAACATCTATCACAATCTTAGTCTCGATCTCAATCTCAATTCGAATCTCGGTCTCGGTCTCAAACTCGATCTCAATCTCAATTCCAATCTCGATCTCGGTCTCAATTCCAATCTTGTTTTGATCTTAATGGCAATCACAATCTTGATCTTAATCTCAAATGAAAGTTTAATCTTGATCGATAACATCTATATATCACAAAATCTATATTTAGTAACGAAAATCTCATTCTCAATCTCAATCTCGAACGAAAGATTGAAACTCATACATATAACATCTATCACAATCTTAGTCTCGATCTCAATCTCAATTCGAATCTCGGTCTCGATCTCAATCTCGATCTCAATCTCACTTCCGATCTCGATCTCGGTCTCAATTCCAATCTTGATTTGATCTTAATGGCAATCACAATCTTGATCCTAATCACAAATGAAAGTTTGATCTTGATCGATAACATCTATCACAAAATCTTTATTTAGTAACAAAAATCTCATTCACGATCTCAATCTCGAACGAAAGATTGAAACTCATACATATAACATATATCACAATCTTAGTCTCGATCTCGATCTCAATTCGAATCGCGGTCTCGGTCTCAATCTCGATCTCAATCTCAATTCCAATCTCGATCTCGGTCTCAATTACAATCTTGATTTGATCTTAATGGCAATCACAATCTTGATCCTAATCTCAAATGAAAGTTTGATCTTGATCGATAACATCTATATATCACAAAATCTATATTTAGTAACGAAAATCTCATTCTCGATCTCAATCTCGAACGAAAGATTGAAACTCATACATATAACATCTATCACAATCTTAGTCTCAATCTAAATCTCAATTCGAATCTCGGTCTCGATCTCAATCTCGATCTCAATCTCAATTCCAATCTCGATCTCGGTCTCAATTCCAATCTTGATTTGATCTTAATGGGAATCACAATCTTGATCCTAATCTCAAATGAAAGTTTGATCTTGATCGATAACATCTATATATCACAAAATCCATATTTAGTAACGAAAATCTCATTCTCGATCTCAATCTCGAACGAAAGATTGAAACTCATACATATAACATCTATCACAATCTTAGTCTCAATCTCAATCTCAATTCGAATCTCGGTCTCGGTCTCAATCTCGATCTCAATCTGAATTCCAATCTCGATCTCGGTCTCAATTCCAATCTTGATTTGATCTTAATGGCAATTACAATCTTGATCATAATCTCAAATGAAAGTTTGATCTTGATCGATAACATCTATATATAGCAAAATCTATATTTAGTAGCGAAAATCTCATTCTCGATCTCAATCTCGAACGAAAGATTGAAACTCATACATATAACATCTATCACAATCTTAGTCTCAATCTCAATCTCATTTCGAATCTCGGTCTCGGTCTTAATCTCGATCTCAATCTCAATTCCAATCTCGATCTCGGTCTCAATTCCAATCTTGATTTGATCTTAATGGCAATCACAATCTTGATCCTAATCTCAAATGAAAGTTTGATCTTGATCGATAACATCTATCACAAAATCTTTATTTAGTAACTAAAATCTCATTCTCGATCTCAATCTCGAATGAAAGATTGAAACTCATACATATAACATCTATCACAATCTTAGTCTCGATCTCAATCTCAATTCGAATCTCGGTCTCGGTCTCAATCTCGATCTCAATTTCAATTCCAATCTTGATCTCGGTCTCAATTCCAATCTTGATTTGATCTTAATGGCAATCACAATCTTGATCCTAATCTCAAATGAAAGTTTGATCTTGATCGATAAAATCTATATATCACAAAATCTATATTTAGTAACGAAAATCTCATTCTCGATCTCAATCTCGAACGAAAGATTGAAACTCATACATATAACATCTATCACAATCTTAGTCTCGATCTCAATCTCAATTCGAATCTCGGTATCGCTCTCAATCTTGATCTCAATCTCAATTCCAATCTCGATCTCGGTCTCAATTCCAATCTTGATTTGATCTTAATGGCAATCACAATCTTGATCCTATTCTCAAATGAAAGTATGATCTTGATCGATAACATCTATCACAAAATCTTTATTTAGTAACGAAAATCTCATTCTCGATCTCAATCTCGAACGAAAGATTGAAACTCATACATATAACATCTATCACAATCTTAGTCTAGATCTCAATCTCAATTCGAATCTCGGTCTCGGTCTCAATCTCGATCTCAATCTGAATTCCAATCTCGATCTCGGTCTCAATTCCAATCTTGATTTGATCTTAATGGCAATCACAATCTTGATCCTAATCTCAAATGAAAGTTTGATCTTGATCGATAACATCTATATATCACAAAATCATTATTTAGTAACAAAAATCTCATTCTCGATCTCAATCTCGAACGAAAGATTGAAACTCATACATATAACATCTATCACAATCTTAGTCTCAATCTCAATCTCAATTCGAATCTCGGTCTCGGTCTCAATCTCGATCTCAATCTCAATTCCAATCTCATCTCGGTCTCAATTCCAATCTTGATTTGATCTTAATGGCAATCACAATCTTGATCCTAATCTCAAATGAAAGTTTGATCTTGATCGATAACATCTATATATCACAAAATCTTTATTTAGTAACGAAAATCTCATTCTCGATCTCAATCTCGAACGAAAGATTGAAACTCATACATATAATATCTATCACAATCTTAGTCTAGATCTCAATCTCAATTCGAATCTCGTTCTCGGTCTCAATCTCGATATCAATCTCAATTCCAATATCGATCTCGGTCTCAATTCCAATCTTGATTTGATCTTAATGGCAATCACAATCTTGATCCTAATCTCAAATGAAAGTTTAATCTTGACCGATAACATCTATCACAAAATCTTTATTTAGTAACGAAAATCTCATTCTCGATCTCAATCTCGAACGAAAGATTGAAACTCATACATATAACATCTATCAAAATCTTAGTCTCAATCTCTATCTCAATTCGAATCTCGGTCTCGGTCTCAATCTCGATCTCAATTTCAATTCCAATCTCGATCTCGGTTTCAATTCCAATCTTGATTTGATCTTAATGGCATTCACAATCTTGATCCTAATCTGAAATGAAAGTTTGATCTTGATCGATAACATCTATATATCACAAAATCTATATTTAGTAACGAAAATCTCATTCTCGATCTCAATCTCGAAGTAAAGATTGAAACTCATACATATGACATCTATCACAATCTTAGTCTCGATCTCAATCTCAATTCGAATCTCTGTCCCGGTCTCAATCTCGATCTCAATCTTAATTCCAATCTCGATCTCGGTCTCAATTCCAATCTTGATTTGATCTTAATGGCAATCACAATCTTGATCCTAATCTCAAATGAAAGTTTGATCTTGATCGATAACATCTATATATCACAAAATCTATATTTAGTTACGAAAATCTCATTCTCGATCTCAATCTCGAACGAAAGATTGAAACTCATACATATAACATCTATCACAATCTTAGTCTCGATCTCAATCTCAATTCGAATATCGGTCTCGGTCTCAATCTTGATCTCAATCTCAAATCCAATCTCGATCTCGGTCTCAATTCCAATCTTGATTTGATCTTAATGGCAATCACAATCTTGATCGTAATCTCAAATGAAAGTTTGATCTTGATCGATAACATCTATATATCAGAAAATCTATATTTAGTAACGAAAATCTCATTCTCGATCTCAATCTCGAACGAAAGATTGAAACTCATACATATAAGATCTATCACAATCTTAGTCTCGATCTCAATTTCAATTCGAATCTCGGTATCGGTCTCAGTCTCGATCTCAATCTCAATTCC
This sequence comes from Persicaria tinctoria, assembly GCA_037127255.1. Classification (NCBI taxonomy): domain Eukaryota; kingdom Viridiplantae; phylum Streptophyta; class Magnoliopsida; order Caryophyllales; family Polygonaceae; genus Persicaria; species Persicaria tinctoria. The sequence goes on from JBANSL010000020.1 coordinate 35,119,011, forward strand.
AATCTCAATCTCGGTCTCAATTTCAATCTTGATTTGATCTTAATGGCAATCACAATCTTGATCCTAATCTCAAATGAAAGTTTGATCTTGATCGATAACATCTATATATCACAAAATCTTTATTTAGTAACAAAAATAACATTCTCGATCTCAATCTCGAACGAAAGATTGAAACTCATACATATAACATCTATCACAATCTTAGTCTAGATCTCAATCTCAATTCGAATCTCGGTCTCGGTCTTAATCTCGATATCAATCTCAATTCCAATCTCGATCTCGGTCTCAATTCCAATCTTGATTTGATCTTAATGGCAATCACAATCTTGATCCTAATCTCAAATGAAAGTTTGATCTTGATCGATAACATCTATCATAAAATCTTTATTTAGTAACGAAAATCTCATTCTCGATCTCAATCTTGAACGAAAGATTGAAACTCATACATATAACATCTATCACAATCTTAGTCTAGATCTCAATCTCAATTCGAATCTCGGTCTCGGTCTCAATCTCGATCTCAATCTCAATTCCAATCTCGATCTCGGTCTCAATTCCAATCTTGATTTGATCTTAATGGCAATCACAATCTTGATCCTAATCTCAAATGAAAGTTTGATCTTGATCGATAACATCTATATATCACAAAATCATTATTTAGTAACAAAAATCTCATTCTCGATCTCAATCTCGAACGAAAGATTGAAACTCATACATATAACATCTATCACAATCTTAGTCTCAATCTCAATCTCAATTCGAATCTCGGTCTCGGTCTCAATCTCGATCTCAATCTCAATTCCAATCTCATCTCGGTCTCAATTCCAATCTTGATTTGATCTTAATGGCAATCACAATCTTGATCCTAATCTCAAATGATAGTTTGATCTTGATCGATAACATCTATATATCACAAAATCTTTATTTAGTAACAAAAATATCATTCTCGATCTCAATCTCGAACGAAAGATTGAAACTCATACATATAACATCTATCACAATCTTAGTCTAGATCTCAATCTCAATTCGAATCTCGGTCTCGGTCTTAATCTCGATATCAATCTCAATTCCAATCTCGATCTCGGTCTCAATTCCAATCTTGATTTGATCTTAATGGCAATCACAATCTTGATCCTAATCTCAAATGAAAGTTTGATCTTGATCGATAACATCTATCATAAAATCTTTATTTAGTAACGAAAATCTCATTCTCGATCTCAATCTTGAGCGAAAGATTGAAACTCATACATATAACATCTATCACAATCTTAGTCTAGATCTCAATCTCAATTCGAATCTCGGTCTCGGTCTCAATCTCGATCTCAATCTCAATTCCAATCTCGATCTCGGTCTCAATTCCAATCTTGATTTGATCTTAATGGCAATCACAATCTTGATCCTAATCTCAAATGAAAGTTTGATCTTGATCGATAACATCTATATATCACAAAATCATTATTTAGTAACAAAAATCTCATTCTCGATCTCAATCTCGAACGAAAGATTGAAACTCATACATATAACATCTATCACAATCTTAGTCTCAATCTCAATCTCAATTCGAATATCGGTCTCGGTCTCAATCTCGATCTCAATCTCACTTCCAATCTCGATCTCGGTCTCAATTCCAATCTTGATTTGATCTTAATGGCAATCACAATCTTGATCCTAATCTCAAATGAAAGTTTGATCTTGATCGATAACATCTATATATCACAAAATCTATATTTAGTTACGAAAATCTCATTCTCGATCTCAATCTCGAACGAAAGATTGAAACTCATACATATAACATCTATCACAATCTTAGTCTCGATCTCAATCTCAATTCGAATATCGGTCTCGGTCTCAATCTTGATCTCAATCTCAAATCCAATCTCGATCTCGGTCTCAATTCCAATCTTGATTTGATCTTAATGGCAATCACAATCTTGATCGTAATCTCAAATGAAAGTTTGATCTTGATCGATAACATCTATATATCAGAAAATCTATATTTAGTAACGAAAATCTCATTCTCGATCTCAATCTCGAACGAAAGATTGAAACTCATACATATAAGATCTATCACAATCTTAGTCTCGATCTCAATTTCAATTCGAATCTCGGTATCGGTCTCAGTCTCGATCTCAATCTCAATTCCAATCTCAATCTCGGTCTCAATTTCAATCTTGATTTGATCTTAATGGCAATCACAATCTTGATCCTAATCTCAAATGAAAGTTTGATCTTGATCGATAACATCTATATATCACAAAATCTTTATTTAGTAACAAAAATATCATTCTCGATCTCAATCTCGAACGAAAGATTGAAACTCATACATATAACATCTATCACAATCTTAGTCTAGATCTCAATCTCAATTCGAATCTCGGTCTCGGTCTTAATCTCGATATCAATCTCAATTCCAATCTCGATCTCGGTCTCAATTCCAATCTTGATTTGATCTTAATGGCAATCACAATCTTGATCCTAATCTCAAATGAAAGTTTGATCTTGATCGATAACATCTATCATAAAATCTTTATTTAGTAACGAAAATCTCATTCTCGATCTCAATCTTGAACGAAAGATTGAAACTCATACATATAACATCTATCACAATCTTAGTCTCGATCTCATTCTCAATTCGAATCTTGGTCTCGGTCTCAATCTCTATCTCAATCTCAATTCCAGTCTCGATCTCGGTCTCAATTCTAATCTTGATTTGATCTTAATGGCAATAACAATCTTGATCCTAATCTCAAATGAAAGTTTGATCTTGATCGATAACATCTATATATCACAAAATCTTTATTTAGTAACAAAAATCTCATTCTCGATCTCAATCTCGAACGAAAGATTGAAACTCATACATATAACATCTATCATAATCTTAGTCTCGATCTCAATCTTAATTCGAATCTCGGTCTCGGTCTCAATCTCGATCTCAATCTCAATTCGAATCTCGGTCTCGGTTTCAATCTCGATCTCAATCTCAATTCCAATCTCGATCTCGGTCTCAATTCCAATCTTGATTTGATCTTAATGGATCTCAAACCGATATGATTTGATATTAATGGATCTTGATCGATCTCAAACCGATATGATACAAAACTTACTTTACTTGATACTAAGTTCAACAAACCGATATCCGAAATGTTATGTTCAGGAAACCGACATAGTAACTACAATACGATACAAAAGCCTTAAGTTTGAACAGTCTAGTTGCCTTTTTACCAAATCCGACTACGAGAACGAAAAAATTACATGAATTAACACACGATTACATAAGGTGGAGCCCATGCCTACTTCTTCGCAAATGAAAGGACGAGTTCTCCCAACTGACAGTTGCATTCGATTAGAGCCCGGTTGTGCTCAGTTAGCTCCCGGTTGCTCTCCGTTAGACACCAGTTGCGTTCTTCCACTTCATGGAGCTGCTGAATTAGATTCTGGTTGCGCTCGGTTAGATCCTTGTTGATTTCTACCATCTTACGGAGCAATGGGTTCTCGCTACTGGTTGCATCATCCTCCTCAGCAGCCGTGACATGATTCTTCTCCTCTTTTCCCCTCTACACTTCCTCCATCTCTTCACTTCCTCCATCTCTTCACTATAAGGAGTCCACTACGAATCATGACATTATATTAATAAGCATGGCATTATTCATACAATGTATCATGATGATTTAAAGGCAAATAAGTTCATTTTAAGAGTCATATGCACCAAAGGAACAAATCAACATCCATGTTTTAGAAAATGAATATTCCTATGAACAAAACAACATTCAATCTAGAAATACAATGCACCAAAATCAGTCATGAATGAATTACATTCATCTCCACCAATGCACCAAAACAACATTCGATCTAGAAATACAATCCACCAAAACAACATTCGATCTAGAAATACAATGCACCAAAATCAGTCATGAGGGAACAAAGAAGCTAAGGCCAAAAAATTCTTCTCCAAAAACATCAATCATGAATGAATTCCATTCATCTCCACCAAAATCAGTTCTTGCCTTCATTACAAAGTAAATTAAAAGCAATTTGTTTACTTGACGTTCGTATGGCTTATCCCCTCCAATCCATGGGTACTTTTCTGGACAACCGCTCGGCCAACTACCGGAAGTGTCTGACATGCCTATGGACGGAACAGCATGGAGTATAAGAAACACCATACAATTGGACATCCCATCCCATGACTGACAGTTGGAAAAGAGTGAAAGTTGAGCAACAAAAAACCAACAACATATGGTTACTCCAATTACCTAAACTATTAAAAGTTAGTTTATAATCCAAGGTTGAAGTAAGCTAGCAAGTTCTGTTTCAGCTCTGTGTGTCTTAGGGTTTGTCGATATTGACTTTATTGACTTGATCAGATCTTGTGAATTCAAGGTATAGAACAGCTTGAGAGACAGAGAGACGAGAGAGAAAAAAAAAAGGGAATCAATGAACTGAATTGTGTAGAATTTGTTAACTTGTTCAACTGATAGTTTGTTACAGCAAGAGGCTTTATATAGCCTGAAAATGTAATGAATTTCTAACATAACCTAAAGCCATCATTTATTACTCTAACAGACTTAGTTTGTCGATATCGAATGACAACAATTGTGTTAGTTATGTTTGCTGTGTGGTTTGTCGATTTCGACTTAACTTGACAGTAAATGTTAGTACGACAGTTAGAGGCTTTTATCGAAAACTGGTAAGTGTGTGCTGTTTGTGTTCTTCCTAGAGTCAAGTCCTCGAATCTATGTGGGTTTGAGTGTGTGTGATCCAAGAGTCCAGTTTCAACATAAACAAGAAAGCTCAAATTAAGAAATCACCCAAGCCAAGGAGAATCCTCAACGCAAGGAAGGAAATGAGGTCGAATTGAGCAATGATGAAATTGGGGATGAAATTGGGGGTTTTCTCATTCTCCTACAACTACATGTTCTAATAGGTCGAATTGAGCAATGAAAGCCACCCAAAGCCAAGGAGAAGTAGCAGCTAGCTCAAAGGAAACAGATCTGGATGAAACCAATGGAGGCTAGGGCGATTTGGGTTTCGGATCTGGAATCACAGATCTGGAATTCTAGTCGAACCAAAACAAAAACCAACTAATCAAACAGATCAATCGAAAGGAAGGAGAAGACTCACCTGATCGAGCGCGAGGGCAAGTGCAGAACAATGCAAGGAAGTGGAGGAAGAGATGCAAATACCCCGACCCTCACTGTCTGGAATAGAGGATGCAAAATAACCCCACTGTCCGGAGAAGACGATATATGCCAAACACGTACGGAGTCACATGTTTTTTTTAAAGTACAGTTGAATCAAGGGACGAAAATATATATGTTCGTCCCTTGAATGATGATGATACGACTGCACCTGACAATCCTGGTTGATTCACCATGTTTATCGATGGTCAACGGCTTGGTCAACCTCCACTTAGTATTCAGGCGACGAACTTAGTAATTGTTCGTCTCCTGAAAGGCTCCCTTGGATGGGTGTACATCCGGTCCTATTGTAAGTGACAACCCAAGCTTTGTTCGTCCCTTTAAGTGCATTCAGGAGACGACAAAAAAGCCGTCTGTGTCTAGAACATCAATCTGACCTAGTGTGACAATGGTTGTGATGACAACTCGTTGCAACGACAATTGTGACCATGGTGATTGTGAATTAATACTCTATCCGTCTCAAAATATAGTTAGTTTTTTTTTTTATGTTTTTAGGAGTTAATATAAAAAATCAAAAAAAAATTATTTTTAAAAATTAATTAAAATTTTAATATTTTATAAAGGTTTTAACTTTTTAAAAAAATGTATTGAAAAATTAAACCATCCATTTATTATAAATAGATGGTTTAATTTTTCAATATATAAATAATTTATATATAGACACACACTATATACCAATCGTTTTACAATCTGGTGCGAAACCTAAAATTAATCATATAGATTAATTACTGTTTTACTTTTGTCAAATTTAGAATCATATTTATTACATTAAAATACTTCATTATATATTTATGAAATTTTATATTATATTACTCATTCGAACCCAATGTACCAGCCCGTGGTGGAGGAATCAGGCTATGGAACTGATGATGATCTGGCCCCGGAAAATGACGATCCGGACAGTCCAACCATCGTGCTAAACAAGGCTAGAAAGTTGGCACCGAGGAAGCCTTGGTGGAACACGCTCATCATCAAACTCTTCGACAAGGGCCCGGGGTATATGCAGCTACATCGACGACTATCCCATAAATGGGGGCTTAGCGCTCCTTTCTCGATGGTGGACTTGGGAAACGACTACTACATTGCCCGCTTTGCTAATCAAACGGACTACAATCATGTAGTTATGGAAGGCCCTTGGATGATTGGTGACAACTATTTGGCAATCCGGAAATGGATTCCGAGGTTTAATGCTGAAATCGAGCAAATCACCATGCTTACTGTTTGGGTCCGCATCCCTTGTCTGCACATCGGATATTTTGACCCAAGATTCTTGCATATGGTGGGAAACAAGATCGGTAGAGTCCTGCGTATTGACAATACGACGGCCTCGGCTGACAGAGGACGGTTTGCGCGAATCAGTGTAGAAATCGACCTAACAAAACCACTCCTATCAAAGTTCCGAATGGATGGAAAGGTCTGGCCGATTCAATATGAAGGTCTCAGAATGCTCTGTTTCAAATGCGGCAAGGTCGGTCACAACTCCGATGCTTGTGGGAACATGGAGGAGGCCCATTCTGAGGCTACGCAAGCCGAGGCACATGAAGGAGAACGCAGGACCCAATTGGAATCGAATGCTCATGGAGAATGGATGCAGGTAAGGAAGCCCAACAGAAGAAGGTCTGCACAATCAGCCGGTGGGAATCACAATTCCAGAGGGGCAGAGGCGAGTCGTACTCCAACTGGGACCGATGGTGTGACGGGAGATGGTAAGGAAAACACCAACACAGTGGAAATTCCGGCGGCTAGCAACGGAGAATCTCATATTTCTCAAAGCAACGGGGGAATCCCGACTACAGCGAGATTTACGGCCATTGTTCCAGAGGAGATCTCGCAGGATTCGATTGAGGAAAATCAGGCTGCTGAGATACCAAACTCAAATTCCACCCCGAAAGATAAGGCCGATTCTGTTGATAAGGGAAAGAAAAAAGATTCTGATATTTTCCATCCCTAGCCAAACAAAAATAAATCTAAGGAAAGTAATCCCATCAACTTTGGCGGAAAGAAACAGTCCCAGGCCAAACCTAAGACCCCCTACGCCTCTAACACGACCCGCAAGATCGACCTGAATCCGAAGCCCAACACAGACGCCAACCCTAAGACGCCCCTAAAGGTGCACCAAGAGAAGCCCCAAGGATCACAAAACACCAACCCCAACATTCAGCGCCCATCAACTGAAAAATCCCCCCCCCCCTCAATCCGTCCAAAGTTCCCACCTTTTCCCCGAATAACCAAACCCCTGGAGACCATGGAACCAATGCCGAGAGTTCAAGTGATCCACGTTGACAGCACGTCCAGTTTCCTCCTGTCCGACCTCCGGACGGGACCGTATCAGGCGAACGTTCCCAAGATTGCAAACAAGATGAGATGCGAGTTCCTCCCAATGTTGACCGACACTCGACCAATGTTGTGCAGGGTGTCGTTATCGCCATTAATGAACACATCGCTTGATCGCTTCACTGAAGCGCTGACAGCTTTCTTGGAAGTTGAACCTCAAGGTTACCAAGCAATCCAATAGAACATAACCTCACTCATGTCTTCTATGAATAAATTAAACCTACTAGTTTGGAACGTGAGAGGTGCGGCCAGTGGCGGCTTCCTCAACACTCTCAAGGAGTTTATCCGCACTTATGATCCCCGGGTGATCGCTTTAGTGAAGCCCCGTATAAGCGGTGCTTCTGCCGATGAAGTTTGCAGAAAGATCGGCTTTGATGGGATTAGAAGAGTAGAGGCGCAGGTCTTTGCAGGTGGAATTTGGCTTCTATGAAGGACTTCGGGCGTCAAATTGATTCTACTAAGGAGGGTGGAGCATCACATTACTGTGGAGGATCAACGACAAGGGGAGGATCCGTGGATCCTGTCGGCGGTCTATGTAGTGCCCTCCCCTATCCGTCGATTGGAACTCTGGCACTCTCTGAAAGAATTTGCGGAGACAAACAACAAACCATGGCTTTTGGCAGGAGATTTCAACACCACATTGGGCCCTCATGAGCGTTCGGGATCTTCTGTAGGCTCCAACAGAGAATATGCCCGGTTTGCCCAGCAAATTGAAGATCTCCAACTTATTGATTTGGGATTTAATGGTGTTCCATTTACCTGGAACCATGGGAAATCGCCAAGCACAAAGAAATCTGCTAGCCTGGATAGGGCTCTATGCTCGGCTGAGTGAAAGGAAACATTTGACTGTGCGAGTGTTCACCATCTGACTGCCCTTCATTCAGATTATGTGCCTATTTTAATCAGGGTGGATGGTTTGGATCCAGGAGCAACGTTCAATAGGCCGTTTCGATTCCAAGCTGCCTGGCTTCTCCATGAAAATTTCAATGAATTTTTGCAGTCCCACTGGAACCGAAATATAAACATCGATGAGGCACTTGCGGTCTGTGCCTCAGATCTATTGGTTTGGAACAGAGAAGTTTTCCGAAACATCTTCAAAAAGAAGCGGCACCTGTGGAGCCGTCTCGAGGGACTGCAAAGGGCGCTGAGTCAGAGGGTAACGAGCAAGTTGATCCGACTGGAGAGAGAGAGGTCTCAATTGAACTTCAGAATGTGCTCGCGCAAGAGCAAACGATTTGGTTTCAGAAATCTCAAGCTAATTTCCTAGTGGACGGAGACCGTAACACGAGATTTTATCATCTCTCCACTACCATCAAGCGGAAGTCTAACACCATCTCTGGCTTGATGAATAACGAGGATGAGTGGGTGACAGACTCGACATCGCTGAAAGGCCTAATTAGGAATTTCTTTCAGAATTTGTATACAGCCGAGTCCAGTGCAACCGATAAGCTTCATCAGGTATGTTCTGTATCCTTCCCTCCATTACACATCAGCCACATAGATGAGCTTGCACATGTTTCTGAGCCTAGAGAGGTCTGGGAAACAGTCAAACAAATGGGGCCCTACAAAGCTCCCGGACCGGACGGCTTTCCGGCCATTTTTTACCAGTGCAATTGGGAACTAGTTGGACCCCAAGTTACTGCATCAGTCTTAGCAATGCCCAACGACGGCGTCTTTCCTGAAGGTATTTGTGATGCCTTGGTGGTATTGATCCCGAAGGTCCAGCTCCCTACTCGCCTCTCACAGTTCCGACCTATTGCATTGCTAAATGTGCTCTTCAAAATTGCCACAAAACACAATTGTAAGTAGGCTCAAGCCTATCCTTGGGGAATTGATCTCACCTGCCCAAGCAAGTTTCATACCGGGCCGTCAGATTATCGAATGTTGTTATCATTCAGGAAGCACTCCATTCGATGGCGGATAGACGTCGACGCAAGTGGATGATGATCAAAGTAGACTTAGAGAAAGCTTATGATCGTATCCGCTGGGATTTCTTAGAGGAAACGCTGCACAGATCCGAGTTACCTTCGCATTTGATAAATGTAGTAATGAAATGCCAGAACATGGGGAACTTCGAGCTGTTGTTCAATGGGAGTAGGACGACAGGATTCCATCCATCTAGGGGAATTCGACAGGGAGATCCGCTTAGTCATTATCTCTTCGTGCTCTGTATGGAACGACTCTCCCATATCATCGAGGAAGCTATCAGAAGGGGTCGATGGAAGCCTGTCAAGGTCAGGGAGGTCACACTCTCCCACGTCTTCTTTGCGGATGATCTCGTCCTTCTTGCGGAGTCTCTTGAGGACCAAGGTCGAGTGGTACGGGAATGTTTAGATGAGTTTTGCAAGCTTTCGGAAGGAAAGGTTAATTATGGGAAGAGCAGTAGTTTGTTCTCTCGCAATGTGGCTGCAGCTAGCAAACAGAATGTGTCTGAGGTACTGTCTATCCCTGCTTCGGACGATTTTGGAAACTATCTGGGGGTCCCAACTAATGTCGAGGGATAAATATAATTATCTTCTAGATAAAGTGTCGGCCAACCTACAAGGATGGAAGGCAAGGACTCTCTCCTTCGCAGGACGCATCACCCTAGCAAAGTCGGTTTTATCGAGCATACCTGTCTATACTATGCAATCAACCATTGTGCCAAGGAACGTCTGTGATGCGGTTGACATGAAAATAAGGGGCTTCATTTGGGGGATCAACTCAAGAAGATAAGAAGATACATCTTCTTAATTGGGATACGGTCACACGTCTGAGCATGGAAGGAGGTCTGGGGATTCGACCGATGCGGATGGCTAATCAAGCGGTGCTGGCTAAACTCAGTTGGAGGTTGCTACAATCTCCGTCTACTTTGTGGAGTCGAATTGTAAGGGGTAAGTAAGGGAAGACTTGATGTTGATATGTTTGTCAAGAAGGTCGGCGCATCACGAACATGGAGAAGCATCGTCCATGGATCAGAACTCCTTACCCCTAACCTGCGTACGACAGTTGGTAATGGCAACTCTACTCTATTCTGGTTCCATCCTTGGCTACAAGAGCAACCTCTCCTCGATGTGACCATCAAAGATGTACCGGAACAACTCAGTGGTGCAACTGTGGCGGAGCTCTGGACACAAACCGGCTAGAACTGGGCATCCCTCGCCCAATTACTGCCGTCGGATGTCCTTTTAAAGCTCCAATCAGTCTACATCACTGAGGATCCGCTGGCGAGGGACAGGCTATACTGGGGTCTTACTCCGACAGGGGAGTTCTCAACTGGGTCTGCCATTCGAGAACTAAGGGGAGAGCCACCCAACTCTTCTCACAGCGGCAATTGAAAGCGTTTGTGGAAGATGCGAGTGCAACAGAGGGTGAGGTCCTTTGTTTACATTGCTGCTCACAATGCTTTCCTCTCGAACGACACCAAGGTCCGCCGTCACATCTCTTCGTCAAGTGCATGTCCCCGGTGTTCTGCAACGGAAACAGGTCTTCACGTCCTTTGCGATTGTGCAGCCATCCGAGTGGAATGGGAGAAGCTTCGAACCCGTTACAAGGTAACTAACCTGTTTTGTCCATCTGACATAAAAGAATGGATCTTTGCAAACACAAAAGGGAGTGACGAGTGGGCTGCAACTTTCTCCAACATGTTGTGGCTGATCTGGAAGAATAGGAATCGTCTAGTATTCGATCAAGTGGATGAGCACAAGGGCATAGCCGACCGAGCCATTGCCTTCTCGGACAACTACTCCCAAGCTATAAGACATTCCGCTGTCCTTCACAGTCCTGTTAGAGGAGGCAGACGTCACCGTCGGTTTGGACAGCACCATCTTCGGGATGGGTTAAGTTGAACATTGACGGAGCCTCGAAGGGTAATCCAGGGCCGGCGGCAGGAGGCGGTGTTTGTCGCAGTAGCACGGGGGCTTTCCTGTTTGCTTTCACCTTCAAATGCGGTCTGGCCAGCGCAATTAGGGCTGAGTTATGGGCAGTTTGGAAAGGACTCATGATGGGCTCGAGGTGGGGTGCTACTAATCTGATTTTGGAAACGGACTCTTCGGTCGTTTGCAACCTACTAGAGTCCCCTCCAAAATCAGTACACCCAGAGCCTTTCACCATCAACGAATGTCACAAGATCATCGAAGCCGGGGAATGGGATGTGAAGATCAACCGAGTCAGCCGCAAGGCCAATGGATGCGCGCGGATACGCTGGCTCAATGGGCGCTGTCTCTTGATAGCAACTATGAGGAACATTGGACTCCTTCTGCTTGTATCTTGCCTTCTCTAGACTATCTTTCAGCTGTATTGGATGATTAATTTTATTGCAATAAATTACGGGCATTAGCCCGCTTCTGGATAAAAAAAAAAGAATAAAATGCTTCTTTTTTTTAATAAAATGACATTACTTTCTTTTTACCATAAAAAGTAAGGGTCGCGTTAATTACTACAGTACAGTACTATAGTTCAAGTACTAAAAGTTAGAAAAGCACAGCAGAAAAATACTCCCTCCGTTCCATAATACATGTCCTTTTAGTTTTGGACACGCTTTTTAATGAGCGAAAAACTCTATAAAATATTATTTTTTTAATTAATTTTTTAATATAAGTTGATACTTATTAGTAATAAGTATCAAATTATATAAAAATAATAATTAAAAAAATAATATTTCATAGAGTTTTTCGCTTATTAAAAAGCGTGCCCAAAACAAAAAGGCCATGTATTGTGGAACGGAGGGAGTAAATATTAGCCCCTAAAATTCTCGTATCCAAGACAAAGACAAGGAAAAAAAACAGTTAATTTAATTAGTTCACCTGACTATGCCATATACAGAATTTTATACATGTTACCTTTTTTTTTATATATATATTCAGGTATGCCAAGTTTACACTTAGACTAGTCCTGGACCCCAAGTTTTCGGCCCCTCATCGACTTTGAGAGGTAAACCGCGGGATGTGCCTCACCAATGGTCCAACCACCCCCTTTATACTCTTTGGCTCCAGGAGGCCCACTCCACATGAGAAACAAATAATGTTCTTCCTGGGAATCGAACCTCCCACCCGAAGCTTCTAAGCCCGGCATAGGGTGACCTTTCAACCAGTGAGCTATGCCCCGGGGGACTTTATACATGTTACCTTAATTGTGAGAGAGAGAGAGATCTTTTATCACTAAATGCAACAAGATAATTTAAATTAGTTCACCTGACTCATGAACATATATTTGAGCTTACCGAAAAAAAAACATGAACCTATATTTGATTATTCGGATTTTCTATTTTATACCTTTGGGGCATAGGATAACAAGCTTAATCATGAAATATTTCTCAAATTTAAATTATTTTTAGCCATTTTTAATATTGATTTCCTAGGGTCGCTTATGTTTTTGGTAGGGAATCTTTTCCGATTAATTAAGTTTCTAATTATCCTATGCCCCTAGGGCATAGGTTAGAAAGACCGTTGATTATTTACTCGCTATAGGCTTATAGCTATAGTTTGAACAAGCAGTTGCGTAGAAATGGGGTCTGTAGTCCATATAATTGTCACTGTCACGTAATACTCCCTCCGTGAAGAAAAATATGTCATTTAATGAGTAAAATCTTATTAAGAAAGCATGTCATTTTAGGTATTTTGGTGTTCACTTTTCAAAATTACCCTTGTAATAATTAAGGATTTATTAGTTGCATTTTTCAATAAAGTGAAAAAAAATAAAGTAATAATTAGAGGTATAATTAAATGTATTTTTGTTTGTTTTTATTTACTTTCTTAAAAATGTACAAATGTCTAAAACGACATGTTTTAAATAAGAAATGAGTATTGCTTATGTAATTTATCTTCTTCTTCTTCTTTTTACCTTGATAGAAATAAAAGATTCTTTCATAAAATAGCATTTCTTTTAAGTTCCAATAGATTAGCCTTTAAAATCAATACATTGAAATTAAGGCTTTCCTTCCTATTTTAGGTTTCTAATAGAAAAAACATATTATATCTATAGACTTTTTGGCGAAACAATCTTACCAAGTAGGGGGGGGGGGGGGGGGGGCATTGGATATAAAAAAATCAAACGTCTAAAATTGTGAAGAAATAAGCGTGTAACTACCTAGTATTTATATTTAGTGTTATACTAGCTTGGTTAAACGTTTAAAACTTGTAGCCGTCAACTATTATTCACCAAATATGTTAATATATATTCACATTTAATGATATAATTATTCAAATCTAAATGATTAAATATTCATATTTTACAAACTAATAAAATTTACTATTGCATATTACTGTTCATATTTAATAAAGATACGGTTACACCAACTAGTATTCTTTTTTTTTATTAGGTAAAAGTTCGAGTGGAAGACCAACCTAATTGCATCCTTACGGATGAGATCCTGGAGACCTATGTCATTATTGTTGTCGAGACCCCTGATATAGCGGCTAAGGTGTGCAACCTTATCAGCCACTCTGTTGTCATCACGAGGTATGTGAGAGAAATATACATCTCTCACTCTCAACAATAGGATTTTAATGACTGACATAGTTATTTTGAATTCCCAAGGGCATCTGGTTTGTGTTATAAGGTGATTTATGATTATAAAGAAATCTTTTTCAATCTGTAATTTGTTTATACCCATCTGAAATGATTGGGTAATGCCTTGTCTAATGCAATGGCTTATGCCTTTAGGGGGGGGGGGGGTTTGGTTACCTATCTCGTCATAGCCAGTATGAATGGGTCGGCCTTCCCAATCTCTGATAATAAAGGCAATCGAGCTATTGTTATTCAAAAGAGTGAATCCATCAAAGTTAAGTTTGAACGTGCCTATTGTAGTTTTTTTCCATCTGATTGTTTTTCATTGAGTATTTTTCTTAGTCCTTTGGTTAGTTAGTTTGGCGTAATTTAGAACTGTATTGATATTTTGTTCGTAAGTAGCGGTTTTTAGTTGGTTATACAGCTAATGTTAAATATGAATACTATTTGGTTATAAGGTTAATTGTGTGTTTTTTTAAATCAATCTCCTTCATTTATTTATTTGGATCCAAGAGTCCACAATTATCCATTCGTTAGATGATAAATTAGGGATGTCCTCATGAAAGTTATATATATATTGGTTCAAGAGTATACACCTCTTATATATAGTGAACCTTGTGCACAGATATGAACCGTTGATGGAGGGGATGAATGGCCATGATTAAAAGTGATTTTCTTTTTGCCTTTTAATTTGTGGGCCCCCTTGCCAAAAAACACTCACTCTCTCCCACTCTCTCCTTGTCTCTTGCGTGATCCTCACCCATCCCCATCCTCTTTTTTTAAAACTGCTTTTTTAAACAAATCATTCCCCACCATATATATATATATATATATATATATATATATATATATATATATATATATATATATATATATATATATATATATATATATATATATATATATATATATATATATATATATATATATATATATATATATATATATATATATATATATATATATATATATATATATAATAGCCCTTGATTTCGTTTGTCTTAAAAATTCGTCAATTCAACCAAATAATATTTCACATTTTACCGAATAATTTTATTTTCATCTTTTTCCATTAGATGAAAATTCGTCAGTTCTACTGAATAATTAGCCACATACTACCGAATAATGTTTTTTTTTCGAATAATATTTCATATTTCACCAAATAATACTTCAAATTTAACCGAATAATGCTTCATATTTCATAAACCCCAAATTCATAAAAAAAAAACTACCAATTTCTATGAATAATTATTCATTATCACCGAATAATATTCTATATCCCACCAAATAATCCTTCAAATTGTAGTATAAAAGCGTCCAAACATGCTCAACAGACCTGCCCCCAACTCCGCCCACCCCCACCACCCACCAACTCCACCACACCCACCAAAAAAATAAAATACAAAATAAAACAAATCGGTGAAGGCCAGGAGATCGGAAAGAACAATGGAGGCCAAATCGGAAAGGATAACGAAGGCCAAATAGAAAAGAGAGAGCGGATGTCCGAGCAGAAGTCGCTGGCGCGAAGGAGAACACAAGATGGCGGTGGTGATGTCCGAGCATAAGATGGTGGTTTGGAGAAAGGTGGCTGCTGATTCGACTGCCAGGGGCTTCCTCTGCTTTGCCTGGGCTCGCACCTCCACTTCACTTGGGTCCACATTGATGAAGAAGAAGACCATCGGGACATAATATGTCCGAGAAGAAGTCGCTGGCGGTGATGTCCGCTTTGGCTTCACAGGCGGTGATGTCCGCTTTGGCTCCACAGGCGGTGATGTTCGAGCAGAAGTCGATGAAGAAGAAGACTACAAGCGGTGATGTCCGCTTTGCCGAAATCACCACCGCTCTCACCCTTATCGCCTCCGCTTCACCTTCCTCGTTCCACATGTACATGATGATTAGGGATTTAGGTTTTTATTTCCCAACATTCACGCGCCTCGATCACTCTCCTAAGATAAGTGATAGACAACCTTTTTTATTTTTATTTTAAAAAAAAACAGGATACATGTAATTAACCATCTCACCTCTTTATTCAATATTTCAATTTAAATCAAAGATCATACGCGAATTAATATTATAATTCGAAGCAAGACCACTTCAAGTGGTATACATATACTCTTCTTTTAACTGGGGTATATAGTTTACATGCTTAATGAAACATACGTGTGAACTAATATTATAATTTCTTACGTACAAAATTAAATTGAAAAAAATAAAAGATTTAGAAGGGAATTGGACCTGAAGAGTGAGGAAGTCGGGAGACTTGTGGTGGGCTCGGTCAAGATCAACATGGATAAGCTGGAAGTCGAGTTGAAGCTCGAGGAGGCACGCCATGACTCATTGCGGGCAGGCCGCTCTCGCCGCGACATACACCTTCACAACTCCTCCTCCCGATCCCATCTTGCTCGAGGAGTATGTAGTTAGTCTGAGCTATAAACTTGCATTTATACACCCTTGATGGATAATGAACCCCTGAAATAAGGCTGACGTGCCTGTTTCCCATTAGACTATTTATGCAGAAATTTTCCCGCATATATTTACAAGTTATTTTGTACAAATTGAAATTTAAAACTTAGATAATAAAAATCAAATAGAATTCGCCCCATTTCACCCAATAATATAATATTTTAAAATGATTGATGCAGTTAAGGGATGTTGGAGTTGTCCGTGAGTAATTGAGATCATCATATCCGACATTCTATTGTCGTTGCAGCAGTTCCATTTAGTCTCCATTCTACATGTGTTCCGCAAGATCAATATAGTGGCGGATAGAATTGTCCATTTGGTGTTGACTAACCCACTTCCTCAACCTCCCCATCTGGATCGCAAGTTGTGTATCCTCAACCTACCCGGGACCCGTTTTACCCGAAACCCGAAATGACCCGACTCGAACCGAACCCTACCCGAATGACCCGATTGACAGGTTTACACTTAATCCATCCGCTTCAGTTACTCTATCAGCTTCAGCTACCCATCAACTACCCGTTACCAAAAAGATCTATACCCACGTTTTCTACTATAATTTATAATTAATTTTAATAAGTTAAAATATTTTAACAAAATTGTTAATAAATCCGACAATTAAACATTATCAATTGAATACTTTTTATCACAAATTTATTCAATATCGGAAAAATCTTACCCCGTTGTCATTGGAAAAAAAAAATTAAAACCATTTTATTTAAATTTGAAAAGAAAAGGTGTAAGTTTTTTTTCAAAAAGAAATGATTTATTTTAGGGGCACGTGACATAGTCCGATTGGTTTTAATTTTAGAAAGATTCTTAATATATTAAGGTATCCAAAAATTGAGAGGTTGTCCACAATGATTGACTTGATGGACTTGTTCAAATAGATTAAAAATGTAATAGGATACCTCTCAGGGGTGCTCTTCGGAAGATTAATTATAAAAGTTTTTCTACCGAATGATACAGACGTACTGGCTCGGAGCAAATCCTCTGCCCCAATTTCTCGCCTTATAAACTCGTCTTAGGAAAATATTTTACTTTTAAATTAACATTAAAAATAAAAATATATATATTTAGATTCTACATACTTATTATAACATATTTGAAAAAAAATCAACTTACAAAAATTATAATAATTTAAGATTTCGTTTTACAAATATGTTATTTTACAAAAATTATAATATTTGAAAAATATGTTATTTTACTATATGTTTTTTTTTTAAAATTATAATTTAATTTTTTAAGATTTCGTTTTACAAATATGTTATAATAAGTATGTAGAATCTAAATATTCTTTTAATATTTTTAATGTTAATTTAGAGTTAAATATTTTCGTGTGACAGAATTGTGGGGTGGGAAATTAGGGCATAAGATTTGCTCCGTCTGACTCCACCGAAATGAAATTGGATGCAGTAATATGATGCAGTAAATATGATGAAACATGACTAGACCGAAACAAATACGGAGTACGGAGTATTTTATGAAGTTTTTAATGTTTATAGTAAAAACTTATGAAAACGTCAAAACAGGGTAATTAAGTTGTTGTCCATTTTATACTAGAAAATGGACAACTATTTTTGTAATGTGTTCCTTTTAGTCTTTTACTTATTGGCGGGGGATGGGGGGCCGTGGACCCAAATGAAGCAAACACTAACATTAACATGTATTTAAGTTCTTTTGTCCATTCCTTATGTTAATTTTGAAGGTCTTTTTTTTCGGGAGGGGGAGGGGGGTTGATCAGACAAACATGTAAAGCCACACATAATCACATATCTCCGCAGCACCGAGAAGCTTTTAGTGTACAACTGTGCAAAACAAATTTTTTTACCGTACCCTATGTACATCACAAATTAACATCTAAATCCGACGTCGTAACAACATCCAATCCAACGTTATCAATTATGTGTTCATTTCACTTATCGGATGTTGTAACAACGTTGAATTAGATTTTGTATCAACATCAAATTGAAAGTTGCTAATACGAGTCAGATCGGGCCTAATAATAAAAGATATTAAAAAAACAAAAAAAAAACAACAACGTCCTTTTCTTACCCTAGCAACATCGGATCCAACGTTGTTAGCCCGGTTCAGCCCGATCCGATCCTTCACTTCATATATTACAACGTTAGGTCCGACGTTGTCATATAATTAATAATACAACGTCGAATCCGCGGATTTGCAGTGTATATAGGGAGACCCAATTTTTAAAATAGAAAATAAAAGTCATGGCCTGCCCCCTTTGCACCCCACGTGCTTCCCCCCCTCCTGTTTCAACAAAAAAAAATTTCTGCATCAACACTTCGACACCGGAGTTGCTGAAACCGTGTTGCTAAAACCGTATTGATGAAACCGGAGTTGCTTTTTTTTTCGCGTCAGCACTTCGATATCGGAGTTGCTGAAACCGTATTGCTAAAACCGAAGTTGCTTTTTTTTCTTGTCAGCTCTTCGACACCGGAGTTGTTGAAACCATGTTGCTAAAACCGGAGTTTTTTTTAGCTTCAGCACTTCGACACCAGAGTTGCTGAAACCGTGTTGCTGAAAACGGAGTTGTTTTTTTTTTCTGCGTTAGCACTTCAACATCGGAGTTGCTGAAACCAAAGTTGCTCAATCATCAATGTCATCAATTACAACAACAATTTCAGCAATTTGAGAAAAAGGTCATACCAATTTCAGCAATTACAACAACAATTTCAGCAAAGACATATCAACGGAAACAAATTTCGACAAATTAAGGGAGTTCAGCAACAATTTCAACAAAGACATATCAACGGAAACAAGTTCGCAATAGGGCCGTTGGGTAGCCCGAACCTGTCCTATTTCTAAGTTGCTTAAAAAAAGTTCTGTCAAATCAACAACAAACACAATGTAGTACATAGTTGCCATAACAGAGCCAGGTCAAAACCAAATATGAGTAAATAAGGATAACATCCCAAAAGTATAAAGTCCGAAGCCAGTCTCTCTCACCAAGCTGCGCCAAAGGAATGCCCCGTCAAACATCACACAATCAAGCAAAAGGACGGGTATCTGAAACTAACAACGAAGTCAGGCCAAGAGACGCATGCGGGCCATAAAGACTTTGCCGAGGACATATAATACGTAGGGATGTTATGTGAGCTGAACAGCTCGAGCTTGGCTCGAAAAAGCTCGATTCGAGCTCGTTCGAATACACAAAATAAGTCAAGCTTTAACATTTTTTTTAAGCTCGAACCGAGCCCGAGTCGAGCCCGAGCCGAGCCTAGAAGCTCGATTGTGTTAATTTCTAAAAGTACCCCTAGGGCAATATGAGGTATGAGTAATTGTATGATAGGAAGGAAGACGCCGCTCTTGAGTCTTGCTGCCCTCCTCCCAACGAACTCCCCTCCTCTTCCCCTTTCTTATGTGGCTTCGTTCTTTCGAGCGAATTACTTCCCTCCTCTTCCTACGAACTTCCCTCCTCCCATCATTCTTTCGAGCGAACTTTCGTCCTCTTCCGGCGAATTTCAGTCTCTCTATTGGCTTCGTTCATTCGGCGGCAAACTTCTCTCATCTTTCCATTTCTCCCTCCTTCAGTCAGCGCACGAGGGATTTCGGCTGCGAACCAGGGATCCAACGGTGAACTTTCCTCCTTCCGGCATGTTATGGCTCGTACCCCTTAATCCCTCCTCGACATCCTCGTGGGTCGTACGTACTCGAATGTCTCCGTCTCCTAACTTCAGTTGAGTTGAGTACCATGCCTTCCAGTCGAGCTTGTGGGGATTTGCTTCAACGAAGTTGAGGTAAGTTTGTCTTCAGTTCGTCCTTCCACTTCATAAGCGCATTTTAGGGGTTGGTGATTTGATTTATTTTAGATTTCTTCAATTGTTTGTAATTAGGGGATTTGAAACTTCAATGGTTTGTTCAATTGGTGAAAATGCAATTTAGATCCCAAAATTCATTTTAGATCTATAATAGGGCTGTGAAATTTCAGTGTACAATTGGTGAATCGATGACAATGCTAGGCTTAACATGAACAACGACTTTCAACCCCAATCGAAAATAGGGCTGCTAAATCGATGATTCTAGGGCTTGAAGGATCCGAGCTCGAACAAGCTTGAACAAGCCTAAGCTCATTCGTTTGGCTTTATCGAGCCAACCAAGCCGAGATGGATTTTAATTTTGGGACCGCGAGCCGAGCTTGAGCGCCAAAAAAAGCTCGAATAATTTTGGGCTCGAGCTCGGCTCGCCTCGTATTCCGTTCGAGCCAAGCTTGAACATGTCAAGCTCGGCTCATGCTCGAATATCACCCCTAATAATACACCTATACCTAGAATACAGGATGCTCTAATGCAGTACTGGAATTTAAATCAAACAAGCATTCTAACAGTTTATATAATGCGGAAAGCATATTAAATGGGATCCCGCATAGAATGACAAGTGACATGTCCCTTTCCTACTCACGCACCCATTCTCGTTAGTGCAGGAACCAGCCGCGTTCAATGCTATATAGCAACATCTTATCATGTCATATATCATGTCTCATTTCATTTCATATGTCTTGCTTTCCATTCTTTCTTTCTCATGGTATAATATCAGACTCGATTAAGAACGAAGCCGATGGGATTGGGTCGTCCTATGACACTAGAAAATGACTTTAGGACTCACTATTTAACGATCATTCTACCATACGCATAGAGAGTACGGATGCTCATTCAGTTGTGCAACCTAAGCATGCAACTACATGATTATGCAGGATGCAACACCTACATACTGACACATCAGGCATGAGGTCCGGTCACTGAGTAAGTGACGGAGGAAAAACCTGTCGTTGATCCGTCAAAGTAAATCTCAAACCTATAACTAGTATAGCAATAAGCAAGAGGTCGATCCCACAGGGAAATTATTATTCAAGTGTGATTTAGATGCCAATCAAGTAACCAAAAGGGGGGTTTTGAGAGTGTAAAAGTTCCACCTTTTATCAAAGCGGAGTAAAGAAAGCAAAGTAAAGGAATTTGTTTTAGACAATTTGGAGAAGTAATTCTACCTACAATTTTCCACTTTATTGGATTGAAGCGATCCTTGTAACTTCTTCTCGTCCTATTAAGTTTCCTATGAATGCCCTTGTCCCGACCTAATATAGTTACCAATCCATTGGTCTTTCATTTTGCATCAGAATTTCTTTTGCGTCGTCTCTGGCGGCGGCCGCTTCATTGGTCTTTCATGGAAAATCCGTTTTGAATCAGCTCTCGACGTCAACATAAAAGTTGTAGCTCTCTGAAAGAGCTTTCCAAAGCATGGTCATAATAGTCAATCGGATAACCGAGGCCTCCAGAAAGTGCAAAACAAGTTCAGCATGTTTGGCGACAACTTCTGTAGACTTGTTCTTCGTTTAGGCTCGCTTCTTCATCTCGGGACCTCTTGAGATTTTCATGTAAGCTCCTTTGATCAACTAGACATTCTCATCCAATGCGTTATCAACTCATGTCTCCTCCTCGGATCCACCATTACCTGAAATAATCAATAAAAGTGTGTAGATTCCGACTCCGGCAACATAGAGAACTAATATGCAAATCGTGCTTAATCAATCAATGAAATGCATCTTAACTAAGCTAAATGCAACCTATTATGCCTACCTAAATGCATGCCATATCAGTAAGATCATGTAGAAAACTTACCGAGAGTAGCAGATCATCAAGAGGAAAGCGGCAAAAGATCAAGCAAGCAGGTCACAGATTATCTAGCAATTATTAATGAACATGTACAAGTATATTGGACAAAATGGGATCCGTCTATCACTACACTTAATGTATCCACCAATTATTGGTCATAACATTGTCATCATCATTTATCTCAACTTAACGCAGCATCTTATATCATCTCATTCCATTCCCATTTCCATAATCATCTCAATCAGACTTTCAATCCGTAGTTACTTGCAATTCGATCATATAATTTCACAAGTCAAGTTGTTAGTCAGAATAATTAAACCCAAAAATCATTCTTAGCCCATTTTCAAATCATAAAATATTTAACCTTTAAAACTACTTCTAAAATATCCAATTAAACAATCTCGGCATACTCCAATTTTAAATCATTATTCTAAGGACTTAAATAACTTTCAACACTTGAGAAATAATCCAATTTATAATTTAGAAATGGGCTAAGAATTATTTTTGGGTTTAATTATTATGACTAACAACTTGACTTGTGAAATTATATGATTGAACTGCAAGTAAATACGGATTGAAAGTATGATTGAGATGATTATGGAAATGAGAATGGAATGAGATGATACAAGATGCTGAGTTAAGTTGAGATAAATGATGACGACGATGTTATGAATAATAATTTGTGGATACATTATGTGTAGTGATAGACGGGTCTCATTCTGTGCAATATACTTATACAAGCTCATTAATAATTGCTAGGCTCCCACCAAAAAAAATTGCTAGGTGATCTATGACCTGCTTGCTTGAACGTGAATTTAGGGTTCGAAATCCCTTCTTTCAGTACTAGCACTTTGTGGATAGATTAGAGTACAATTTGCGTCGTTTGCCATCTCTGCAATTCTTTCTACAGAGAAGAATTAGTAGCACAGGTATGGACCCTATAAGACGGTCCACACCAAAATCAACACCAAAAACACACAAGAATTTATAAAAAATTCCCCGGCAACGGCGCTAAATTTGACGGAGGAAAAACCTATCGTTGATCCATCAAAGTAATTCTCAAACCTATAACTAGTATAGCAATAAGCAAGAGGTCGATCTCACAGGGAAATTATTATTCAAGTGTGATTTAGATGCCAATCAAGTAACCAAAAGGGGGGTTTTGAGAGTGTAAAAGTTCCGCCTTTTATCAAAGCGGAGTAAAGAAAGCAAAGTAAAGGAATTTGTTTTAGACCATTTGGAGAAGTAATTCTACCTACAATTTTCCACTTTATTGGATTGAAGCGATCCTTGTAACTTCTTCTCGTCCTATTAAGTTTCCTATGAATGCCCTTGTCCCGACCTAATATAGTTACCAATCCAACCAGTCCTAGCAACCCTTATCAATCGAACAGTCCCTAAAGAAGGATTTAACCCAATTGATAGCTTTAAGTTCAGAGATTAGCCAAGGTATTTGCAGTCCCTAAAGAGGGATTTAACAACACATTCAACTTCCTACTCATTCAATTAGTTCAACCAGCCCTAAAGGAACAAGTTTGCCACTTAGGTTAAGGTTCACAACCAGGAATCTACAAAACCTTAGCGATTGAATTGATCTAACAAGTTGGCCAGACAAGAAAGAACATATCAATAAAAAATCAAGCACAAAGAAGTTGAAGCATTCAAATATAGGAAACAAGAACGAGATTTAGAAACTCACAATCAATCCAAATAAAGCTTCAAATTACAGGCATAATAGATGAGTTTAGTTCCTCATGGAAGACATCGCTCAAAATCTCTAAAGCGTCTGATGAATGAAAAAAATAGAAGTCATTACAAAATAACTAAAAAGTGGCCTTATCAAAGATCCCAAAGTAGGCCATAAACAAAAACCAAAAAGCAACTAGGGTTTATTTAATCAAAACGACGCGTATCCGCGCTGGCGGCAGATGCGGTGGCCGCCGCATGTATGCTGCGGCCGCAGCATCAGAATTCCTTTTGCGTCGTCCCTGGCGGCGGCCTCTGCACACCATGCGGCGGCCTCTGCATTGGTCTTTCACGGAAAATCCGTCTTGAATCAGCTCTAGACGTCAACATAAAAGTTGTAGCTCTCTGAAAGAGCTTTCCAACGCATGGTTATAATAGTCAATCGGACCACCGAGGCCTCCAGAAAGTGCAAAACAAGTTCAGTATGTCTGGCGACAACTTCTGTAGACTTGTTTTTCGTTTAGGCTCGCTTCTTCTTCTCGGGACCTCTTGAGATTTTCATGTAAGCTCCTTCGATCAACTAGACATTCTCATCCAATGCGTTATCAACTCATGTCTCCTCCCCGGATCCACCATTACCTGAAATAATCAATAAAAGTGTGTAGATTCCGACTCCGGCAACATAGAGAACTAATATGCAAATCGTGCTTAATCCATCAATGAAATGCATCTTAACTAAGCTAAATGCAACCTATTATACCTACCTAAATGCCTGCTATCAAACTCCCCCACACTTAACCTTTGCTTGTCCTCAAGTAATGATAGAATGAACATGAATCAACGCATCCCACAGGAAATCCCTTCAAGTTTCAACCTCATCAAAAAGCAACATCATAGCAGGTGAAAACATAAACCAAGCAAACAAATGTCATAGCATGTATTTCAGTGATCAAACCTTAGAAGTAGACATTATCCAACATCACCAGAAATATATATGTGTTTCACTCATGTGTTTAGGCTTTAAGATACAACTCTCAAATCAAACCAATCATGCACTAAGCTCATAGACATTGACCACCATATCACCAATTCTCTACCGAAATGTCATTACTTGCGGGACATAATAAAGAAAATAAAATGCGACACTTTTTTTTCTTTTTCTTTTGTTTTTTTTCTTTTTTTTTTTTTTTCTTTTTTCTTGTCTTAGTGCTTCCCTTACGCGAGGCGCAAACATGCGTGTCATGAATGACCCCGGTCTATCGACACCTCAACCTACTAATATAAAGTCCACTTGAACATCTTTTGACGCAAGTTGCAAACATGGGTGTCATGAATGAACCTGGTTACTCAATGATCAAGCTTTCTTCCCTAGTGGATAGTTTTCAACACCTTTTTGCGCGAATCATACCCATGGGTGTCATGCATAGATCCGGTTACTAAGTGCATCAACCATTGCCACCTTATTCACTAAATATTCAAAAATTCAAACAAAAGACTCAAAATATAACATAAACTCCGCAAGCAATCAAACATGTGCATCGGTCTTGAAAACTAAATACTGCAGTCAATGCCAAGAGGTAGCAACACAAGGAGAGTAATTCACACAATTGAGCAAAAGACTTCAAATAAGGCTAAACATTCTCACAGGGTCATGTTCATAGGATTTCAACCATACTTTAGCTCAATCATACATGCTCAATTATATTTGCTAGCTCGTGTTCCACAAAAATCAAATATAGACAAGGCCAAAACATCCAAAACTCCATGGGATTTATATGATTATGCTTGAAATTTAAATTAGAGGACAAACTAAGCTAGATGGGTGTTTGAAAAACACATATGTATGCAATGCATGCTTATTTTTGGAATTTTCGAATTTTTTTTTAATTACGAAAATAAACAAGAAATTAATTTTAAAAAAATGAAATAAATTAAACATGGTGCAGAAATTTAAATATAATCTCCTATATGCATCTATATATACAGAATTCCTCTCCCCAACACTTAAAGTTTTCATTGTCCTCAATGAAACAATAAAGACAACAAAAGTAAATCAAATATAATCAGGGTGAAGGAAAAGAAAAAAGAACAAAAAAAAACTTACCTCGGGTTGCCTCCCGAGAAGCGCCTTTGTTTCAAGTCATTGGCTCGACGTAATGGCCCTTGATTGGCCTAGATTCCTCCACCAGGGTCACCTACACCTGTCATTTCATTGACAAATGCGGGCACCCTTGGAAGGTGTAGTTCTCTGTCCAAACATTCATCCATTACCCTTAGCTTCTCTCCTTGAGCTATGCCTGAGGGTTGTCCTGGAATCACAAAAGGTTTCAATTTGTTAGGAGGTTTAAATTTCCATAAACTATGTTCCTTAGGTGTTTCTAACAAATCACGAAAATTATTGTTGCGCTCAATATTGTCAGCAATAGGCATATCTAAAGAATTTTCAGGAGAAAGCTTAGCATGATTAAAGAAAGAGAATTCTATCTTTCTTCCATCAAACTCCATAGTCAATAAACCCTCACAACAATCAATTTTCGTTTTCGCAGTTTTCAGGAATGGTCTTCCTACTATAATGGGTGTTTCTGGGGTTTCCTGCTCCATATCTAAAACAAAGAAGTCAACAGGGAAAAACAAATCATCCACCATAACCAAAACATCTTCAACAACGCCTCTTGGCCTGATTTGTGATCGATCAGCAAGTTGCACTGTAACCCCAGTCTCACTCATAGCACCCAAACCCAAAGACATGTACATGTTATAGGAAATAACATTAATTGAGGCTCCTAGATCTAACATGGCTTGTTTGAATCTAGTATTCCCAATTGCACATGGAATTGTAAACATATCTGGGTCTCCACATTTTTCAGGCAATTTCCTTTGCAATATAGCAGAGACATTTTCATTCAAACTTACCTTTTCCTTCTTTTTTAATCGTTGCTTCTTCTTGATGGTGCACAATTCCTTCAAAAATTTAGCATATCTAGGAATGTTCTTAATCAATTTGAGTAAAGGAATATTTACCTCGCACTTGCTGAACGTCTCAAAAATCTCCTTATCGTTCTCATACCTTCTTGTATCCTTCAGAGCTTCCGGAAATGGTGGAACCGGCTTTGGAGTTTCCATAAGTAAGGAAGAAGAAGAAGAAGAAGAAGAAGGAGGGGGAAGAGGGGAAGAAGAAGAAAAAGGGGAACAAGACGAAGAAAACGTACCTGGCACCGATAGGTTGATAGGGGCATTGGCGGCGGGCGCCGCAAATTGCTGCGGGCGCAGCATTGTTATGCCGCGGTCGCGGCATGGTTGTTGCGGCCGCCGCACTGTGCAGCGTCCATCCTCTTCATCTCTTACCTCTATTTCATCGTCCATGGTTTCTTCATCCTCTTTTTGAGGTGTGACAATCAGTTCCTTGCCACTCCTAAGCGTTATTGCACTGACATTCTCCTTAGGATTCTCAACCGTTTGCGATGGAAGCTTCCCTGAATCGTTTGCCTCCTTTGCACTTAAGACCTGAATGAGCTGACTCAGTTGATTTTCCAAATTTGTGATCCGGTCTGATTGTTGTTTCTCAACCTTCAAGACTATCCGTGAAAATTTCTGTATTGGATCCTCAATAGCCTGATTGGATTGTGGTTGGCCTCCCTGTCGAGGATCAAATTGTTGGTGGGGCCTTGCTAGTTGCCCCCCTTGCTGATTGAAAGATTCTTGGTAGTTGTCATAACCATTACCCTGTTGATAGCCTCCATTGTAGTTATTATTGTTGAAGTACCCAGGATTACCAAAGTTGTCTTGGGGCCTTTGTGGAGCAAAATTCCCAATTGCATTCAACTCAACACTAGGATCTTGCAAAGTTGAGTACATATCCATAGGGTGAGATGGATCGCTGTAGGATTCACATGCTTTCAATTGCTGAGATGCTCTGTCAACTATCAGCTTCTTGAGCATCTCTTGTATCTCAGCCATATCAGTCTGTAATGCAGCCACTGGGGCATCAATAGCAAGTACACCTCTAGCACGAGTGCTCTTGTTGAACTGCCTAGAGCCCTCAGAGAGCTCCTTAAACACTTCCCAAGCTGCAGCAGGCGTCTTATTCAGCATGTTTCCCCCACAACAGGAATTCGCCGTTTTGCGCTCTCCATCAGTAAGCCCATTGAACAAGAAGAGAACCAGATCCTTCTGAGAGTACTCATGGCATGGGCAACTAGGGCATAGTTTCTTGAAACGCTCAAAGTACTCATGAATAAACTCCGTCGTGTACTGCTCAATGCTGCTGATTGACCTTTTCAAGGCATTTAGCTTTGTTGTAGGAAAGTACATCTCTAGGAAGACTCTCTTCATCTCAGCTCAAGTAGTAATAGATCCAGGTGGTAGATAGAAGAACCACTCATTTGCATCATCCTTCAAAGAGAAGGGAAAAGCTCTCAGTTTGATTTCCACTGCAGTGACTTTCTCAGGTTTCATCCCAACTACCACAGTATGGAACTCAGACGGATGCTTGTGGGGGTCCTCCCCACTCAACCCATGGAACTTGGGTAGAAGATGAATTACCCCAGACTTAAGCTCAAAGTTGACTCCTTCCCCCAGTGTAGGGAATTGGATTGCTAAGGGTTGTTGTGCCAGATCAGGAGCAGTAAGCTCATTTAGAGTACGATTTGCGTCGTTTGCCATCTCTGCAATTCTTTCTAGAGAGAAGAATTAGTAGCACAGGTATGGACCCTATAAGACGGTCCACACCAAAATCAACACCAAAAACACACAAGAATTTATAAAAAATTCCCCAGCAACGGCGACAAATTTGACGGAAGAAAAACCTGTCGTTGATCCGTCAAAGTAAATCTCAAACCTATAACTAATATAGCAATAAGGAAGAGGTCGATCCCACAGGGAAATTATTCCTTTAGTGTGATTTAGATGCCAATCAAGTAACCAAAAGGGGGGTTTTGAGAGTGTAAAAGTTCCGCCTTTTATCAAAGCGGAGTAAAGAAAGCAAAGTAAAGGAATTTGTTTTAGACAATTTGGAGAAGTAATTCTACCTACAATTTTGCACTTTATTGGATTGAAGCGATCCTTGTAACTTCTTCTCGTCCTATTAAGTTTCCTATGAATGCCCTTGTCCCGACCTAATATAGTTACCAGTCCAACCAGTCCTAGCAACCCTTATCAATCGAACAGTCCCTATAGAAGGATTTAACCCAATTGATAGCTTTAAGTTCAGAGATTAGTCAAGGTATTTGCAGTCCCTAAAGAGGGATTTAACAACACATTCAATTTCCTACTCATTCAATTAGTTCAACCAGCCCTAAAGGAACAAGTTTGCCACTTAGGTTAAGGTTCACAACCAGGAATCTACAAAACCTTAGCGATTGAATTGATCTAACAAGTTGGCCAGACAAGAAAGAACAAATCAATAAAAAATCAAGCACAAAGAAGTTGAAGCATTCAAATATAGGAAACAAGAACGAGAAATAGAAACTCACAATCAATCCAAATAAAGCTTCAAATTACAGGCATAATAGATGAGTTTAGTTCCTCATGGAAGACATCGCTCAAAATCTCTAAAGCGTATGATCAATGAAAAAAATAGAAGTCATTAAAAAATAACTAAAAAGTGGCCTTATCAAAGATCCCAAAGTTGGCCATAAACAAAAACCAAAAAGCATCTAGGGTTTATTTCATCAAAACGACGCGTATCCGCGCTGGCGGCAGATGCGGCGGCCGCAGCATCAGAATTCCTTTTGCGTCGTCTCTGGCGGCGGCCGCTTCATTGGTCTTTCATGGAAAATCCGTCTTGAATCAGCTCTCGACGTCAACATAAAAGTTGTAGCTCTCTGAAAGAGCTTTCCAAAGCATGGTCATAATAGTCAATCGGATAACCGAGGCCTCCAGAAAGAGCAAAACAAGTTCAGCATGTCTAGCGACAACTTCTGTAGACTTGTTCTTCGTTTAGGCTCGCTTCTTCTTCTCGGGACCTCTTGAGATTTTCATGTAAGCTCCTTCGATCAACCAGACATTCTCATCCAATGCGTTATCAACTCATGTCTCCTCCTCGGATCCACCATTACCTGAAATAATCAATAAAAGTGTGTAGATTCCGACTCCGGCAACATAGAGAACTAATATGCAAATCGTGCTTAATCCATCAATGAAATGCATCTTAACTAAGCTAAATGCAACCTATTATGCCTACCTAAATGCATGCTATATCAGTAAGCTCATGTAGAAAACTTACCTAGAGTAGCAGATCATCAAGAGGAAAGCGGCAAAAGATCAAGCAAGCAGGTCACAGATTATCTAGCAATTATTAATGAACATGTACAAGTATATTGGACAAAATGGGATCCGTCTATCACTACACTTAATGTATCCACCAATTATTGGTCATAACATTGTCATCATCATTTATCTCAACTTAATGCAGCATCTTATATCATCTCATTCCATTCCCATTTCCATAATCATCTCAATCAGACTTTCAATCCGTAGTTACTTGCAATTCGATCATATAATTTCACAAGTCAAGTTTTTAGTCAGAATAATTAAACCCAAAAATCATTCTTAGCCCATTTTCAAATCATAAAACATTTAACCTTTAAAACTACTTCTAAAATATCCAATTAAACAATCTCGGCATACTCCAATCTTAAATCATTATTCTAAGGACTTAAATAACTTTCAACACTTGAGAAATAATCCAATTTATAATTTAGAAATGGGCTAAGAATTATTTTTGGGTTTAATTATTATGACTAACAACTTGACTTGTGAAATTATATGATTGAACTGCAAGTAAATACGGATTGAAAGTATGATTGAGATGATTATGGAAATGAGAATGGAATGAGATGATATAAGATGCTGAGTTAAGTTGAGATAAATGATGACGACGATGTTATGAATAATAATTTGTGGATACATTATGTGTAGTGATAGACGGGTCTCATTCTGTGCAATATACTTATACAAGCTCATTAATAATTGCTAGGCTCCCACCAAAAAAAATTGCTAGGTGATCTATGACCTGCTTGCTTGAACGTGAATTTAGGGTTCGAAATCCCTTCTTTCAGTACTAGCACTTTGTGGATACATTAGAGTACGATTTGCGTCGTTTGCCATCTCTGCAATTCTTTCTACAGAGAAGAATTAGTAGCACAGGTATGGACCCTATAAGACGGTCCACACCAAAATCAACACCAAAAACACACAAGAATTTATAAAAAATTCCCCGGCAACGGCGCCAAATTTGACGGAGGAAAAACCTGTCGTTGATCCGTCAAAGTAAATCTCAAACCTATAACTAGTATAGCAATAAGCAAGAGGTCGATCTCAGAATAATTAAACCCAAAAATTATAATTTCCCAAAAATTATAAATCTAAAACCTATAACTAGTCGGAATTTGCCATTCGAGTACAGGTTGAGTTTTAAAACTCAACCTGTACTAGAATGGCAAATTCCGAACGAAGGTATTTAATCCTTCGAAAGGTAACACGATGATGTCCACTAAAATAGCCATGTTTTTATGCACATTTTAGCTCCATATTTTATATATTTTGCATATTTCGGGCTGGGAATATGTTGAATTTATGTAATATATACTTATTTGCAAGAAATGGAGGTCTACATAAGTTTTGGTTTAATATTACAGAATTTGGAGCCATTCCGGGACAAAACCAAGAAGAGAAAGCAGAAGGAAAGAGTTACTCGATTTCGAGGAAAACTCCTCGATATCGACAAAGAAGTGCGAGCAAAGCCTGGTCGAGAAGAGTTGATCGAGAAGCAGAGAAGAGGAGCAAGACAACTCGAGCAACATTTCCTCGATGTCGAGGAAAGTTCCTCGATATCGACAAAGCCCAACAGCAACACTTGATTGAGGATCCGAGGAGGAGCTACTCGAGTTAGCCAAACAAGCCGAGACCGACGACAAAACTCCTCGATGTCGAGGAAATTCCCCGATATCGACCAAACTGAGAACACATGTCTGAGCCAGGTCGGGAAGAAGCTACTAGAGAAAGCCAGAAACCAAAGTCGACGACACATTTCTCCTCGATGTCGAGGAAATTCCTCGATATCGAGCAAAATATTCCTGGGCCGTGACAGTGTTGGGCCTGTCCGAGTCGAGCTGGATTGTTTGGATTGCTTGGGAGCGAAGGAGTCCAAGTCTATCAAAGATCTATCAAGTTATATCAAGGATTTATCCATGGAGAGAAGATTGTTCACTTATGCCAAGAGATAAAAAGATATTTAGATATTCCTTTTAGAATTAATGTTGTATCTTTATTTTAGTTTTATCTTTAGATATAGATATAGATTGATTTCCTTGATTAGCAAGGATTAAGCCCTATAAATAAAGCTCATGGGGCTGAGTTTTAGTCATTCAATTCCAGAGAAGTAGTTCCACATAGAGTTTTAGGAGTTCAAAGGTTTTAGGGTTTCGGCATTCTACGAAAGTTTGAGTGCTGGGATTGTAACGACTTTGAATATAGTTTATTGCAAGTTATTTCTTTTCAATCAATGTCTGCGATGGCGATGAGGCACGAGTAGTCCACCTACTTCTGGGTTCGGGGCGATCCCAACGAGAGCCATGTTGGTGGATTAGCGATTGCAAAAGGAGGTATTTTATCGTTATTTTATTCTATTCCATGTGCTTCATCTTTGATTGAGAAATTGAAGAGCTCATGTTGTGAAACTTGGGTAGTAATTAGGGTTTCTATTCGAAAGATTATAAATTCTAATTATGAAAAGGAATTGATACAATTAGGGTTATTTATCGCGAGATTTATATTCCTACTTGTCAGATTGGGTGAAAGCCTTCTCCTTTATCGATAAAGTCACCGCCTTTTATGCTTTATATTCTGCTTTCATGGTAATCGTTGTCGCAAACCCTAATCTTGGAAGTTCTTTTTAATCCATCGGTTAAAGATTTGAATTTTTCATTTAATATTAGTTACTGTTTTCCTCGAGTTCGACCAAAACTGGTCGACATCGACTACTGACATTCGATCGCCTAGATCGCCGTAGCTTCTGAACTGCAGGTACTTGACAAAGCTTTCCTTGACATCGACATATTTACTCGATATCGAGTAAATCTTCCTCATATCGATAAAGCCAGTGACTTATGCCTGCTCTACTTCGACTTGTCCGATCTTCTGTCGAGTAACTTTACTCGAGATTGGGCAACCTGTGGTCAACTTCTGCCATGAGATTCCTCCGCTGCCTAGGATCCGCTGACCAGCTTCCTCGAGGATCGAACCTGACTTTCTCTTGCTACATCGGGAGGGAGTCTTGAACATTAGTTGCTGGGATCCAATCGGTTTGCTTTATTTTATTCGTATTTAATTTGCATTCTCGATTTCCTCTCTCAATACACGAGTTCCTTAATTCGGGTCGTTACAAAGGTGGTATTAGAGCTAGGTTTTGTAACCCGAGTATGATAGATTGAAGATGATTTCGAAAACCGCCTAATGATTTCAAATGGTTTTGGAAAAATGATTTCAAAAGGGAAAAATGAATCTAATTGGACCTAAACCTATACTAACCATAAGATCAAACTTGCGGGTACAGACCTAAGCGATAGATCATCCCTTAAGGATGTAGAATCGGGGAACGCTAAGCAAAATACTAGCTTTTTTTTACAGATGAGCATGGAAGACTTCAAGGAGTACAGCGCAGAGGTTGGAGCAGCTGGGTTAGGAGACCATGAGGTATTTACCTCCTCTGGTCAACTGCCCCTCGAAGAGTAGCATAGATCGTCTCTATGTTTATAACAATTGGGCCCGAGGGTGATCCTCGCAGGGGATCATATTAATCTCGTTGAATGCTTCTATTTTGAGTGTTAAATACTGTCCTACATTAGAATCATGATATTAGTATTACCGTATATGTGTGCTTATATGTGGGGACCGGCCAACTGCGGGCCTCAATCTGATCTTGTGCCCCCTTAATGTTTTTAGGCATGATATATGTATGTATGTATGTATGTATGTATGTATGTATGTATGTATGATCGCGGAGCTTTTGCATGGAGGAAAGAGAGAGAGTTGAGACTCTGACTTCACCAAACTATTATGGTCTTAGATTTGAATAATTGGATTTCGTTTTGACCCGGCTCCGTCGTGGCACACCTGTGTATTTTGTTCAAGACTTGTGTTTGAGTTTGAATGTCAAATGGTTTTCGCGACTTAGTCTTAGAACAGGTACATGGGTTTCACCACGAGCCTCCAAAGGACCTTACGAATTTGGGTTCGAAATCCCACTTTATACTACTAATATTCGTTTTCAAACCTTCAACCTCTACTCGGTGCACAAGATACGAATGAAAGATTTCAGCCTTCGAAATGTAACTCAGGATTTCTAATTCTTGGCCGTTACAAACAACAAATTCACTGTTTGCTACCAAACAAAATGCTAATCATCAACACATTCCCATTCCCAAAATGGAAGAATTACACAAATATTCAGCAGCAAAAAAATAAACTCAAACCGAATCGAAATCAATTGGTTCGGTAAACGCAATCACGGTAGGACAATTATGACCTGCGGGGAATTGAAGAATAAAAAGATTAAAGATCCAAAATTTCCACACAAAGACAAAGCCAATGAAACCAAAAATCGAGAGAGAGAGAGAGAGAGAGAGAGAGAGAGAGAGAGATCCAACCTTGATCTTGGGAGAGAGAGCGAAGGATAAATTGGAATGTCGGCGGGTGGGTGGGAATACGAAGGGAGAATTGGCGTCGACTGCGGCGGACAAAGCGAATGCTGAAACTGCGTTGAAGTTAATCGCCATGGGAGGACTTGAATTTGGAGCTGGTTTTATCAGGGCGATTACATTTTTTCGGAGAAGGAGATACTCAGATCCAAGAGACAAAGAGCTAGAACTCTAGATTTGCAAAGAATGGCCGGTAGACTTGAATTTGGAGCTGGTTTTTTCGGGACGACTATCTTCTCTGTCTCTTCTTTGTTCTTCATCTTCTTCCCTAACCTCCCTTCAATCTCTCTCCCTTTCTCTTCAATCTCACGAAGATTCTATTAGGATCATAACAAATGGTATCAGAGCAGTCGATTCCTCCGGCCAATCTCTAGATTTTTTCTTGAGTTTTGGATCATCCATTGACGACGGTGACTGGCGGAATTGTTCACCAACGACGGAGTCGAAAGTGGAGGAGTCTTCATCCTCGGATTCTTGGTTGATTGAATGGCAAGAAACCAATCGCAGATTCTACAAAACGCTCAACAAGATCCGCATTCAACACGGTGCACCACAAATAAGTCACTCTTCTCTACAAACTGAGAGTCAAGAAAACGATCGATTGATTTTTTTTCAAAATTAATGTCGAGAAGTATGCAACTTCAGAGGAAGTTTTAGGGCAAATGTTCTATGGATTCGTTGTTATAGAGAGCATCGAGAAGTTTGGTCCTTCAGCGGGGTTTCACTTGCAAGTCCGTTTCCAAAGCAAGGAATCGACAATCGGAGCATTCGATTCTCTCAATGGTCGGGAAATCTATGACAATTGTTGTCAATTGGAATTGTTCTTGGTGGCTTCCGCGGGACCGGCGCCCTCAAGTCAAGACCGAGAAATTCTTACAAAAGTTGAAGTTGAGAAGTCGCCAATAGGTGAAGACGCCAGTGAGGCAGAACTCGCAATTCAGGGCCTGAAAGTCATTGAGGATCTGAAGTATAATGAAGCTCCAAATTTGGCAAAGCATCAAGTGCAGTTTACGTCTTCAATGGCATCACCCATAACTTCCGATCAAGAAATCACAGTGAAGGTAATTTCTGATCTCTTTGAGGCTATGATCTTTGATGCATCAATCAATGAGGTGAGTGAAGTAGTTAATGTGTCGATGAGAACAATCAAGTTTAGACTATCTGATTTTGGGATGAATCCTATTGAAATTTGGGAATTATGTGATGCACACAATATGTTTGTGGAAATGCTTGGGAAAGATATGGAATCATTACCAAGAACTGACGCAATAATGGGCACACAAAAGGTGTTAGATATAAGTTTGATCTTCGATCCTGGAATTAGTATGTTGGCTATTGGAAGAAAGGTTCGTGTGTAGGTATTGTCTAAGAAATGATGCTCACAAGTACCATTGCAACATGAAGGATGATTATTGCTCAAACCTGGGTAGCTTTGAGAGTGGAGGTCCTACCTTTCGCATTGAACTGAGGCAATATTTGATCAACTGGCCTTATGATAAAATCAGGAATTTTGTCATTGTTCTTGGTGATAGACGTCGAGATCGTTTAAGCAATAAGATGGTCAGTTTTGGGCCCGAATCATCGCATGTTATTGTTGCAATTTGTAATGAAATTAGTGGCATCATCGGTCATCAATAGGGAAGTAGAGTTGCAATGCCTTTTGATAAGGGAAAGATGGGCATGGAAACTGATTCTTTCAAGTACATATGTGCATTTTAGTTGCTATTTTTTGATCCACGTCGTAGTGTATGGTAAGGAGAAAATCGAGATTGCAAATAGAATATAAATAAAATAAGCAAACCAATTCCGTTCTGAGCAAATAATATTCAAGACTCCCTTCCGTTGTAGTAGAAGGTAGTTAGGTTTGATCCATAAGGAAGCGGGTCAACGAATCTCAGATAGCTCGCAAATCGCGTTATGAAGTCGACTCAGGGTTCACTCGACGTCGAGTGAACAGTCGATGTCGAGTAGCTTGTGTGCAGTCGATCACGTGTCAAGCTCTGCAGACTCCTCAAAAGACTCAATGTCGAGTGGAAGTCAACGTCGAGTTAAGATGTCGAGTGGAAGTCGGCGTCGAGTGGACTCGTCTGTCTCGGGTTAACCCGCAAAAATAGAAGCAATAGACTCGACGTCGAGTGGATGACTCGATGCCGTAGAAACATAGGATAAAAAATTAAAAGTAAATTGAATTGAAAAGGTAAGTTCCAATCAATGTGGGTGTTATTAATTAATCGTGTATAGTGTCGTTGTCCTATTGCGCGCCTATAAAATCTAAGCCACATCTTAACGTCGGGCCGTCGGCCCACTAATTATTATTGTACATTTAGTGGGAACCTTCAATTATAATAAAAAATAATAATAATTTTTTAAAATTTTTAAAAGATTTTAATTGATTAAAATGTGTAGTGGGTATTAAAAAATAATAAAATCCTCCTATATTTTAAAGCTGAGTATTTTCAAGCACTCTCAGGCTATCCACGCGGAGGCCTATCTGATATTTTTTTTTATCTTTTCCCGTTTTTTTTTTTTTCCCTTCTCTTACTCTTTATTCTGGAAACTGAATCCGTCTCTCTCCCACGATCTCACAACAACTGATACTCCCGCACCACCACCATGGCGGTTTCTGCAATTTGATTCCCCAATCAATCTCCAATCCTTATCGCCGAACGGTTTGCCCTTTCTTCTCCACGTTCTATTGCTCATCGTTGTCAGCCTTCTCGCCTCATCTTCTTGTGCCGACGACAGAGCCCTTCACCTCGCCTCCCTCTAATTTCGCTCACGCCGCCATCGGGCGGTTGGAGGAGTGTTGCCGTCGGGCGGTTGAAGCGCAGAGGTCCACCGATGATATCATGGTAGGGATCGACTTCAGTAGTTCTCAACAGATGGATCTTCTTCGCATTAATCATGTCCCTTTTCTGCCATCTTCTCTGTCGAGCTTCGATGTTGCCAACTCATTCAGGCCCATGGTCCGCATAAATTGAATCGGGGTGAGTGTTTCTCTTTGTTGGAAGTATTTAGGGTTAATTTTAGATTCCATATCTCTTCCTCTGCCTACAAATTCTCCTTTGGATTTTTGCTATAGCGATTCTCATTGAGTGTTAATGGTGTACATTTTTTTCCAAGTTGCTATTTGCTTTCAAGCGCTTCTGATTTTGTGTTTCTATTGATTTAGAATCTGATTCTCTCTCGATGTTTTTTTGGTTTATCTCCAATTTCATTCTGATTCGGACATCAGTGGTGTGTTTGAAGCATAAATGTTGTGATTTGTTCATTCAATCGTAGAATTATTTCATTTGCGAAATGTTAGTCTTCGGATTCTCCCTAAAAATCTAATCTTTACTTATATTAGAAAATCAGTTGCAGCTAGGGTTTGGATTTGGTCTAAACAAGAGATTCATACTGTCTAAACCCCCAATTTTTGCCTCATAGATTTGGAATCATCTAATCTGTATGAATTGGTTTGTATCACCATTTATTCATAATTATTACTGCATACAGAATGGGAATGAATTGATTAGCAGATTGGGAGAGGTGTCTCCCAAACATCAAAATTTACCCTATTTTGTAATGTTTGTTGATTTCTTTACCTTTAGATCTCTATTTATGATCATTATTTGATTGACCTGTTTGCAAATTTACTGTTTTTTAAACTTGTAATGCCTTAATTTGAATATACTATCCTACGTGTAAAGTGTAATAGAACAAAACTCAGCCATGGATGAAAGCTCATTTGGACCTATCATACTAAAAGAGCTAATCTTGTAATTTTTCATCAACATTTAACCAAGTGAAAGTGCCAATATTTAACCAACTAAAAGCGCTTTTCTGATATAATACTCTGTTGCTTTTTGCAATGAACATTAAAGCAGGGAAGGGGCTGGAGAACTTTCTCATAACTCACTATGAAGGCAGTGGTGAAAGATCAAAGCTGTAGCTATAATGGGGAATGGCGTTGAACAAAATAAGAGTGAGCATCCAAATGGGGATGCTAAAGATTCTGCACATCCTTAGGAGACAAGTCTGGCAGAGTCAAGTCTTGTGCTAACATTCTCATGAGCTTCTGCCTTTAACATCTTATCTTATGCAATTGTTGTCTTATAACAGTGTGGCGGCAGGTCTTGCTTTTGCACCATGTTCATATAAAGGTCGCCCATAAGCTGGTCGAACACAGTTAGCAAGTGTGTGGCCAATGATAATGGCAGAAGCATACGTCTAACGCAAGTGAGACTTTTGCCTATGTTTCCTGTTCCTACCGATCTGAAAATTTTTCTTTTCAAAAGATTCAGTGTGTTGTCTTCTAATTTTGATGTGTGCAACCTTTTTTTCCCGAGCATTCAATG
The DNA here is from genome assembly GCA_037127255.1 of Persicaria tinctoria. Classification (NCBI taxonomy): domain Eukaryota; kingdom Viridiplantae; phylum Streptophyta; class Magnoliopsida; order Caryophyllales; family Polygonaceae; genus Persicaria; species Persicaria tinctoria. The sequence goes on from JBANSL010000020.1 coordinate 35,157,839, forward strand.
TGTTATGCCAAATGCAGTCAGTTTTGTGTGTATTAGCTTTTGCAAAGAGTGCATTCATCCCTGTTTGTTAGCTATTTTTTAGCAATATGATTTGGAGTCCTGTATGAATTGTAATTGCAAGTCTGTATTTTGAATGATTGGATTCAGGTTAACTAAGAAAGTGTTTGTTCTTTGCACTCTGCTTCCTTTTTTGTGTTATGCCCTGATGTGAAAGGCTTTCTTTGCACTAATATGCTTATTCTTTCTTATTCTTTTATTTCAGAATTAGCAACGTAGTATCTGTAACCCAAACCATATTTTATATATAGACTTCTAGAACACTAATGTAGGTTTGGTTTGTGGAATGTGCATAGCTAGAAATTTCAACTCGTATTACTTTGTTAGGGTTAGAACACTAATGCTGTTATGTTGTTTCATAGTTTTTCAAGTAGACGGGCGTTGACTTTTTGTTTTCTGTTAGGTTTCATAAATTTTATGATTACCTACAAAAGGCATCTTCTAAAGATGCGGACTTTTGGATAGCTGAATAGCATCAGGTGGAGGGGATGGAATATATCACCGTTCTAGAAAAGAGAATGATGAAAGATGCTTGCATCTTCTTGGGTTATCGTGTTCATAAAAAAATAGGTTAGTTCCTCTAATGCGTGAAAATATAGAGAGTATCTCTAGATTTTAGCAACTATGTAGTCTGTCTTGTATGATTTGATATTGATGTGGAAAGCGTCAGAGGTTGGAGTATGGTATCTTCCTATGAGCTATGTAGCTTGTAAGTGGTTTATTTGCAGCTTAAATCTCATGTAAATTCTCTTTATCATGTTGTCTTATCTTTTTTAATACGGAGTATTCAGTATAAAATGTAAATTCATGCTTGGAGGGTGTTTTTATGTAATTCATTGCCATTTTCAATTACCACTGCCACCTTTTTAGTGTTATCCAAGATAAACATGCTTCTTTTTTAGGGATTATCTTAGATTATTATGGATACCAGGTTTACTTTGAGTTCGAGTAATTCCACATTACTAGAGTTTATTGCTCACACAATTGAGCAAGCATTTGGATAAACCACCCAGTATGCAAAGCTCAAACTGGAAACCTTGAGAGAGAGGTTGCTCTTTCGAGTTCAAACAAGCTACTGTAATTTTTAATCCTTGATAATATTTATCGGTTAAGAACAAAAAAGCAAAAGTAATTTTGTTCGATCATTTAAAAATCGATAATCATATATATTAAAATAATATAATAGTTTATAAATCTCGTGCGTTGCGCACGGGTACTGCACGGATCGTAGTGGAACTCGGAGGTGGTGTTGGTTCTCCGGCTCGCCTTACCGCCGATCTTGGAGAAGAAGCTAATGCACTTCTTCTCCAAGAAAATAACTCACTAGAAAATTATTACTACGTTTTGAGTCTTTTTTAGGTTTGTAAGATTAATTGTCGTTGTATTAAAGTAGATTAATTACTCTTACATCATCTTACATCATCCCACACTTTATGTCATCTCCAATGTCCAATTTGAACTCCTCAGTGATTAAAAATAATTGAAAATCAATTTAAAACATTAGTACGGTACCACATTTATTAAAAAAACCAAGTGGTTTGCAGCTTTTACATTAATGAAGGGTAATTATTAGGGAAAATTAGTGAGTAAAACGGGAGTAGCGTTAATTTGTGTGCTTTGGGGGTAAACGACATTTAAAATCGAATGGAGGGGGTAGTAAATTATTAAAATAGTTAGCAATATCGTTTCGTTAGTTTAAATTATTAGAAAAATTTCTATAATACGAGAATAAATAATACAAAAACATTCGAAAAATATGATTAGTTTACTTAGATTAATTTTAAAATCCCGTGCGTGGTCCACGGGTTATAGGCTAGTTTATGAAAAAGTTAATGAAATGATAATATTTTTTTTAAAGTGAAGTGTTTTATAAAAACATTTGCAAATTGTTAAATGTATATTGAAATTGAGGTAGTTTATATATATATATATATATATATATATAGTATGGATCAAATGTTAACAAGCCTTATAGTGTTTTGTGTTAACAAATCTCAGCCCTTGATTGAGGAAAGATGGATGGCTTAGATTAAATCTTGAATTTTGGAATTTATTAATTAAAAAATTGTGGGTCCCATCGTCAAAATCTCCCACTCTCCATGCCCAGTGCATGAGTCTCACAATTGGTGGAGTGCTTTTCCGTAACTGCCCAATCAAATGGTAATGGTAGGCCCCAAAATTTTTTTAATGGTTTTATTTTTCCATTTTATTGAATTTTCTTATTATAAAATATTTTTTGCCCACCAAATAGAGATCATGGTCAATCTGGTTGTTATTTGAGATCTTTCAAAATCATTGTTGTTGAAACAGGAGATGAAGGTAAACGATCAACATACACGACTGATTGAGGACTGTAATCAATGGATTCGGGTATATGTGTAGAAAATACCATTACCAGTTTTTATGTTCATTGGTTGGTAGCAATTATTCGGTTGTAACTATGCAATTATTCGGTTGTAACTATATATACCCTTTTTCGAACAATCCTATATACACATGAATAATTACTCTTTTTAATCGAATAATACCTATATTTCATTGAATAAATGTCCATTAGAATCCAACAACAAATCCAGAACCACATACACATGAATATTTACTCTTTTTAATTGAATAATTCCACAACTATTCATCAACATGAATAATTACTCTTTTTGAATTGTGCAAATATTCGGTTGCAAATTTCCTTTTTTGAAAGGATCCCACGTATAGATGAATAATTCTTCTTGTTAATGGAATAATACTTATATTTCATTAAATACATGTGAAAATCGAACAACAAATCCAACATTTTCAACCTCTAGTAAACGCATCCTCATGAAACATGTCAATTATTATCAAATATTCAACAACACATTCCAATTATTCATCAAAATTTCACAACTATTCATCACAATCGAATAACACATTTGAAATTCCAAAAATCACGCTACAATTTTCAACCAAAATTAAACACATACTCATCAACCATACCAGTTATCACCAAATTCCACCAATATTCATCAAAAGGGCTACTTCGACCGCCTCTAAAGTTGTTGCAGAACCTCCCTAAACAACTATTCCGGCTTTGATTTTGCTCCTCCTTCAATTGTAGAAAGAGACGCTTTGCCACACAGGGTATCTCGTCAAGCCGCACGCCTGCAGTTGCCGGAACGAAGTGGTGCGCCGCTCATATGGTCTGATTTTGCCGGATTCACACTATGATAACAAGCAAAGAAGAAGGTTTCAGGCGCTGCTCATATGGTCTCAATGTTGATTTTGTTTATTCGAACACATACAAACGCTTCTACAGCAACTCTCTGAACACCGGAAGAGATGCGGTGGCTCCCCCTCGGTTGCCGAAAGAGACGTGGTGGCGAAGACGGCGTGCCTCCTTCCACTTCAGATGTCGGCGAGGTGTGGGTGCGCTCAGAGTTGTAGTTCTGCCGGTTTCGCCCTCTACCAGGAGAGAGCTTTTGAGAGGTTCATTAGTGCGGGAGGTTCCCGATGATCTCGATGATAAAGATCCTAATCCAGAAAAAGAAGATATTTTAGGTGGGATGTCACGCGCTTTGGAGGAGGAAAGGGGGAGATTTTTAATTTTCCAATTTAAAAAATCTAATTTCGGAAATGAATCTAGACCCTCCATTTCTAATGATCCAATGGTTTATAATTGTTAACACTTAACACCATAAGAGCTATAAACACAAGACCTAACCTATATATATATATATATATATATATATATATATATATATATATATATATATATATATATTCTTAAAGCAAAATACTTTTTGTGTACATTTTTTTCTTTTATTTTCTCCTTTCCACCAATCATCTATATCTATATTCTTAGAGTAGAATGGAGGTAGGGTGTGTTTGGATTCCAATTGTATTATGATTATAATGCAAAATTTAAAGGTGGTGTTTGATTAGCGTGGTTTACAATGTATTTAAGTTAAGATGAGTTTAAAATGAAATACATTGTAATGCGTGCACACCAAATAACAAAAATGCATTAACCTTATAATTGCATTATAAACATAATGCAATGGAATCCAAACATACCCGTAGTCTCTCTTTCATTCTCTTATTTCCATCAACATTCATTATAAAAAAACATATATTCATAATAAATGTCATAAAAAATAAATAGGAAATTTATAGAAAACCACCCGTTAAATATATGTTCTTACACTTAACTACCTGCTAAATTTAAAATTATATAAAACCACTCATTAAATGGTTTTTGTTAACAACTCACCACCCATAGTCTATTTCTATTAAGATTTTTGTCAAATGTATATGATATTATACTATTTTAAGCTTTATATTTAAATTATAATCTTAAATAGCTTAAAAAATATATTTTACTAAATTTATGAAAAAAATATTTAAAAAAAAACATGATGTATATATGAAAAAATTCTCCTGTTTTATTCCTAAATATGGGTATAAATTTTAAAAATATTTTATAAACTATTTTTAATCAAAATTAGAATAAGGTTATAACTTATAACTATAAGTCATTAGCATTGTTTAAATTTAATAATATTTTTTATACTAATAATTAATGACTCATTTTCTTTCATTTGTAAACACTTACACCATATACTAAAAATGAAAAACAAAATTATCTAAATATTTTTGAAATATATATTTTTCGGGTTCAATTTTTTTTATCCCTACTATAAAAATAATTTAAATATATTCAAGTTTAAACTTTAAGTTTTAAGTATAAAAATATTAAAATATATGGAGTACTATATTCAATGGACTTATGATGGAAATATGGGGTGGGTGATGATTTGTTAAAAAAAAAATTAAAAAAATTTAATGAGTGTTTTTTTGTAATTTTATATTTAGCGGAATAAATAGAGGGAGTAAAAAATTTCGTTGATAGTGATTGGCGTTTTCACCACGGCTTTTGTTCCAAAACATTACAGAGTATCAACAAGAATGTTCGATCTAGGGTTTCTCACTTCGAATAGCTTTCGACTAACTCAAGTAAAGCGATAAACATGCATAAACGAGAGACACAAAGCTTTGTTTACGCGGTTCGGTTTCCCTACATCCGCGGAAACTCAGGAGGGGAGGTTCGCCCAATTTCACTAAGCAACCAAAGGTTCAAGACAGGTTACAAAGGTTCTAGATGCACTAGATCTAAGACGCGATTCTAACAAACAAAGACTAAGAAGATAAACGAGGAATAGGGTTAGAGAAAATCCGTGAAGGACACCGAGAAATCTCAGGGGAGATTTCTCCTTGCAGAACCCTCCATTCTTCTTCTTCTTCGTCAACCAAGCAGGTACTCAGGTAGCATCAACCCAGAAGAGCACCCTTGAAGAGAATCGCCGACGTTGGGTGGCAGGAAAGCCGGACCCTTGCATTTGTCTCCCAAACCCTAATCGCCCCTTGGCTTACCAGAGAGAGTGAGACGATGCTACAGTTCTCAAAGGCATCCGGAAGAGAGCATATATAGGCTTAGGGTTACAATGGTCGATTGAGAGCCAAGAGAGCTGGACTTGGATTTGGGCCAGATGGAATAGGCCCAAATCTCTCGTGAGCTCAAGCCTGCAAGCCACAACCACAAACAGACCCAACAAAAAACTCTAATAAGGCATAACCATACTTAGCTTCACCTAATGGCTCAAGGCTAGCCATTGGACCTAATCATGGTGCAACCATGGGTCCAATGAGCTTTTCCTTGACCATGGCAATAGCTAAGTGTAGTAGAGCCTATAGAGAACCTGTCCTAGATTCCTAGTGCATCTTATGAAACCAAATAAACCAATGTCTTGTTTTTACAACTTATTACAAGGATTACAAAACATAACAAATGCCCTTCTAATCCTTGTGATATAGTTCCTTCTTTGGCCACCAGTAGTGAATTGAGATCCCCTCCAGTCCGTCGTCGGTTCATGTACAGCTAAGGCACTTAGGTACTCTCCCATATATGCAGGAAGTTCCTGCAAAAGGAGAATTTGTCAGCTGTGACAATCTTAGTACCAAAATCAGCAGGATTAAGGTCTCCCTTAATCTTCTTCACATCTATTAAATTCTCTTCAACCTGAACACGGATGTAACGGTGCCTCACATCTATGTGTTTGGTCCTTTCATGGTAAACAGGATCCTTACACAAGTATAAGGCACTTTGGCTATCCATATGTAAAACAGGTAAGAAAATAATAGGGAAGATTTCACCAAGTATTCCAGCCAGCCAGGAAGCTTCTTTAGCTGCCTAAGTTGCAGCAACATACTCAGCCTCTGTAGATGACAGAGCTACAACTGATTGTAGCTGTGACTTCCATGATATACAATTACCAGCCCAAGTGTAGATATATGATGAAGTTGATTTCCTATCATCTTTATTTCCTGCATAATCAGAATCAACAAACCCATGCAAATCATGCTTTGAAGCATGTTCACCAAACACAAGGCAGTAATTTTTGGTGCCACAGAGGTATCTAAGTAAATACTTCATGCCTTCCCAATGAACATTGCCAGGGTTAGACATAAATCGGCTAAGAACACTTATAGCAAATGCAAGGTCAAGTCTAGTGCACAACATGACATACATGACAGACCCAACAGCAACATCATAGGGAATTTTAGACATCTGTTGTTTTTCAGCTTCTTCAGTGGGATAATGCTTTTTAGTTAGGTCTAAATGCCCTCCTAAGGGAATACTTGTGGGTTTAGAACAATTCATATTGAATTTATCTAGCACCTTCTGCACATAATCACTTTGAGAAAGCCACATCAGTTTCTGTTTTCTATCTCTAGTGATGTTAATGCCAAGTATTCTTTTAGCAGCTCCTAAATCTTTCATATCAAAATGCAATTTTAAGTCCCTTTTTACAGCAGCAATAAGAACTTTAGAGTTGCATAGGATAAGGATGTCATCAACATACAGGAGCACAAACAAGGGAGTTTTAGACTTAACACCTTTGAAGTACAAGCAAGTGTCATAACTACTTTTCTGGAAACCAAGGTTCTTCATGCAAGAATCAAATTTTAAGTTCCATTGCCTAGGACTCTGCTTTAAACCATATATAGATTTCTTAAGAAGACAAACATGATCAGGTTTATTAGCATCAACAAATCCTTTAGGCTGACTCATATAAAGGACCTCATGCAAATCACCATGTAAAAAGGCAGTTTTGACATCCATTTGCTCCAAGTCCCAGTCATAAACAGTGGCAACAGCAAGCATTAACCTCAATGTTTTATACTTAACCACAGGTGCAAAAATGTCATTGTAGTCAATTCCCTCTTTTTGAGTAAAACCCTTGGCCACTAATCTAGCTTTATATCTAGGTGGTTCATGAGGTTTCACACTTTCCTTTAACTTGTAGACCCATTTACAATCTATGATCCTAGCATTTTTAGGTTTAGGAACTAACACCCAAGTTTTGTTCACAAGCATAGATTGTAACTCATCTTGCATAGCTTTTAACCAATACTTAGAATTAGCATTTTTCATAGCTTGGTCAAAAGTTTCAAGAGTATAAGATCTAACAAGTTCAGCAGAAATGAATGCAAACTCCACCAAATCAACATCTTCTAGGTCAGCAAAATTGATATACCATCTATTAGGTTTAATTGCCCTAGGTTCTCTATCTCTAGTGAGTTGATAGTCACTGTAATCAGGGATATGATGCACAGAAGTATCATTCACAGAGGACTCTCCAGACTGAGAGTTTGAGAGAGAGGAAGATGAACTTACTTCCCCACCAGATTGGTGGGGTGAATGCACTTCATTTTGATCACCATCTTCACTGTGGTCATTTGAATGACCATTTTCTTGGTTTGAAGGAAGCTCTGAGTCATGCTCCCCACCATGAGAGGAGCTATCTTCAGGGAAGGGACCATCCTCATCATCAGGAGGTTGGATAGCTTCATGAGGTAAGAAGAAGTTTGGTAGATCCTCAGCTGCTCCAGGGGTACCTGCACAATCATCAGAGCTTGTCAGTTCAGCTTTATAATGGTAAGCATTCTCATCAAAAGTCACATTTCTTGAAGTTATTACTTTGAAACCATGAGGCTGTATGAGCAATAACTTGTAACCCTTAGTGCCCTCAGGATATCCTAACATGACTGCCTTTTGGGCCCTTGGTTGCAGCTTACCTTGTGACACATGTGTGTAGGCAGTGCATCCAAAGGGCCTAAGGTGTGCCAGGTCAGGCTTTTTCCCAAACCACAACTCCCGTGGAGTCTTAAACTCCACAGCAGAAGAAGGGCACCTATTTATGAGGTATGCAGCTGTATTGACAACCTCACCCCACAAATAAGGTTTCATCCCAACACTGAATAACATGCACCTTGCTTTTTCAAGCAAGGTCCTGTTCATTCTCTCAGCAACACCATTTTGCTGAGGTGTGCCAGGGACTGAGAAATGCCTTTTGACACCATAATGCTTACAGAAATCACTAAATGCATGATTACAGAATTCTAAGCCATTGTCAGTTCTTAAACATTTCAATTTATGGTCAGATTCATTTTCAACATGCAACTTCCAAGTCTTAAACACATCAAAAGCTTCAGTTTTTGATTTAAGCAAATAAACCCACACTTTTCTTGAGTAATGATCTATAAAAGATATGAAATATTTTCTACCCCCTATAGTATCAATCTGAGCAGGACCCCACAAATCAGAATGCACATACTCAAGAGGTTTAGTTGCAACATAAGAGGACTTAGGAAAAGCATGTCTAGATTTCTTACCATAGATGCAACCCTCACACAGTTTCAGATCAACAGGTTTAGAATTAATCATGCCAGATTTAAACAGGTGATTCAAACCATTAAAGCCAATATGACCAAGTCTAGAGTGCCAAAGTTTGGTATGATCAAGTGCCACACTATCCTTAACAGTGGTACAGTTCAGTTCAGGAGTGCCTATAACACAGTATAGCCCTCTTTTCTTGATACTGCGTATAAGTGTAGTCCCATTTTTTGAGACTTCCTTAATTCCACTGTAAGTGTTAATGTGATACTTAGAATCATCCAATATAGATTCAGACATCAAGTTTCTCTTAAGGTCAAGCACCCACCTGACCTTTTGGAGAACCCTGACTTTCCCATCAAACATTCTAATAGGCACATTTCCAATACCCTTAATAGACAAAGCAGTGTCATCACCAAGCAAAACATCACCACCATCATACTCAGAAAAAGAACTAAACATAGATCTATCAGGAGTAGCATGAATAGTGCAGCCAGAGTCTAAAATCCAAGTATTAGCAGGCACCTCAGAAGAGCACACAAGCAGTTGATGGGAATAATCAGTTTGTTGTTCAAGAACAGCAGCAGTTTCTTTTTTCTTCTTATTTTCATCAGCCTTTTTCTTTTTATAACAGTCTTTAATAAAATGCCCAGGTTTGTCACAATAATGGCAATTTTTGTTACTGTTACCTTCCCCAAAAGAACTAGACTCATCTTTTTCCTTATCTTTCTTCTTAGACTTCTTGTTATTGTTTTTACTCTTAGCCTTAGTAAAGAGAGCCTCAGATTTGACATTGTTTTCAGCTTTCTTTTCATTTTTGGTTTTGAACACTTTCATAATTTTATTTTTCTCAATAATAGACTCAAGGATTTTTTCTTTACTTAAGTCTTCATTACTGAATTGTATCACATCCTTAAAAGTGTCAAATTGTGAAGGCAGAGAGTTTAATAACAAAACAGCTTGATGAGTATCTTCAACCTTATCATCACATCTTTCAAGCTCTTGAGTAAGTCTAAGAAATTTATCCAAGTTTTCATTTAATGACAGGTTAACGTCCATTTTAAAAGTGAACAAATGACACAGCAAAGATATCTTTCTAGGCAAAGACTTAGTCAAGTAAAGAGACTCAAGTGCCTCCCAGAGAGTTTTAGCAGTAGTTTTACTCACCACCTGACGAGCTATGTCGTCAGCTAACCTGATCATTATCTCTGAATGAGCTTGCTCATCCATTTCAGACTTGGAAGCATCTGTTGTGCCAACAGGGTAGGCTTCTTTAATAGCCTTCCAGCACTTCTCCTTTATCAACACAGCCTTCATTTTGACTTGCCACATGGCAAAGTCAGTGGACCCATCGAAGGGCTTCATCCTCACAGTGTTCTCTGCCATAGAAAAACACAGATCTAAGTTAGAGATAACTTAAAAATAAGGAATAAAAGCAATGAAGGCTAGATCTAGGAAACCCTAAAGCAAACAAAGCTATTTTTGGTTTTTCTTGTTGCTGAAGAACAGAAAACACAAAAAACAAACTAAACGAAGACAGTAAACTCTAGATCCAACGGAAGCTCAAAGGATCAAGGCCGGTTCAACTTCTTTTCGTGAACGAAAAGAGAGTCAAGCCTAGGCTCTGATACCAATTTGTTCGATCTAGGGTTTCTCACTTCGAATAGCTTTCGACTAACTCAAGTAAAGCGATAAACATGCATAAACGAGAGACACAAAGCTTTGTTTACGCGGTTCGGTTTCCCTACATCCGCGGAAACTCAGGAGGGGAGGTTCGCCCAATTTCACTAAGCAACCAAAGGTTCAAGACAGGTTACAAAGGTTCTAGATGCACTAGATCTAAGACGCGATTCTAACAAACAAAGACTAAGAAGATAAACGAGGAATAGGGTTAGAGAAAATCCGTGAAGGACACCGAGAAATCTCAGGGGAGATTTCTCCTTGCAGAACCCTCCATTCTTCTTCTTCTTCGTCAACCAAGCAGGTACTCAGGTAGCATCAACCCAGAAGAGCACCCTTGAAGAGAATCGCCTACGTTGGGTGGCAGGAAAGCCGGACCCTTGCGTTTGTCTCCCAAACCCTAATCGCCCCTTGGCTTACCAGAGAGAGTGAGACGATGCTACAGTTCTCAAAGGCATCCGGAAGAGAGCATATATAGGCTTAGGGTTACAATGGTCGATTGAGAGCCAAGAGAGCTGGACTTGGATTTGGGCCAGATGGAATAGGCCTAAATCTCTCGTGAGCTCAAGCCTGCAAGCCACAACCACAAACAGACCCAACAAAAAACTCTAATAAGGCATAACCATACTTAGCTTCACCTAATGGTTCAAGGCTAGCCATTGGACCTAATCATGGTGCAACCATGGGTCCAATGAGCTTTTCCTTGACCATGGCAATGGCTAAGTGTAGTAAAGCCTATAGAGAACCTGTCCTAGATTCCTAGTGCATCTTATGAAACCAAATAAACCAATGTCTTGTTTTTACAACTTATTACAAGGATTACAAAACATAACAAAGAAAATATATTTCTGATGTGTATTAATCCACGCAACTCCTTATAACTCTTGGTTTTGGATCCAACTTAGTGCTGGACCATATAAGACGTAATTCTTCTTCCCCTCACAATGAAAGAATTTAGAAAAACTAAAATTTATTTTTGCTGCCTATAAAAAGAGAACATATCTTTATTAATGCGTACGGAAGAAGTGATTTTTTTTAAAAGATTGGCGTAGGGATCGACACGTAAGTATGTTCCCAAAAAGATTTAGAGTGAGACATGTCCCGTGGATTGATTGAAGGTGTACGGTAAGATTGTAGACGTCCGATCCAAATAAGCCAGCCACCCGAGTAAAAACAAAAACAGGACCAATCTACAGTACTACGGACTATTCTAGTACAGTATATCAGACAAAATCCGCACTCTAGTTCCTGGGATTAGTGACGAATCTAGGAGTTTTTTCAAGAAGGTGATTAAATTTTTTTTTTGTTACATACTACTCCGTATATGTATACATGAAAATTATTTGTTTTATAAATATATTAGAAAAAAATATTAAATTTGTGATTTAAATAGTTGTTTTTTTATAGAAAAACAAAAATTATTAAAAAAAGGGAGATTTTTCTATATTTATATAGAGGACATAATGTTTTTGTTTAAATATATTCGAGAAAATTTTAAATTTATTATTTAATTAGACATTTTTAGTAGAAAAATAATAAGAGGGGCATTTGGTACTTTGAGGTCCTTACCAATTAAGCTAAGCTGTTTTTGTAATCTTTTACTCCTTTTATTTTATTTATTCATATAATTAGTAAAAATTACAAAAATAAAATTCAATTTTTTTTTAAGAAATCTACTTTTTCCTTCCGAACTAAAGGGGACTTTGGCCACCCCAAGCCCCCTAAAGCTTTAAAAAATAAATGGCTTCAAATTTTGAATTGAATTTTGAATCTGTCATTGTCTCAGTTTCAAGGTTTATCATCTTCTGCCTGTTAATTTTGAATCGAACTAGTATTCATTACCCGCGTGATTACGCGTTTTGTTAATAAATTATATTTTATTATATTAAAATATTATATTAGATTATTAATTGACGTGGCTCATAAATATAAAACTATATAAATATATTATATTCAATTTGATCTAAAAGGTAGAATAATTGACCATATATAAATAATATATAAATATCTTTTAGAATCTTGACGGCATGGTACATATTTATATATAGATATATTATATCCAATTTTATCTTAAACGTAGAATGATTGATCAGATATTAGATATATTATTTGATCTAAAAAGATAATTTTTCTAACACATTAATTGAGATAACAAAATTATATTTGGTTATTAATAATGAACCAAATATTGGATAGATATAAGGTTGATGAAACATTAAAAAGGATAACACCGTTTTAATTAAGAATATTATAAATAAAAAAAAATATCATTTTAATCCAGAATATGACACGTATGCGAATCGCACCAGAACCCGTTTCAGACATCTGTTTTAGCATTTTATATAAATTAGATTTCAGATTTTCACAATAAAAATAAATAGCTGCAAATTTTGATTGGACGAATAAAACTTGTAAAAGCAACCCGATTACATTACAAAAACAATTAGAAAAATATTTTAAAAACTATTTAGCATTTTGAAATATAAGCAGATAATTATTTATAATAAAAGACAATTTATTTTCAACATTTATTTTTTAAAATAAATAATAAATATACTAATATATATTTTCAAAGCATAAAATTTTCTGTGTACGTATCAGTCTCCCTTTTTAACCAATCATATTTTTTCGCTCCTCATTTCCCCTATTTTCTTAATTTCTCATTTCCTTTAACGTTCTTCTTACCTTTAATATATAATTATTTTTTAAGATGTTACACATTTTCTAATCAATTGGATTATTCAAAATATTTTAATGCTAAAATTTTAATCAATCAAACTATATTAGAGTTTTTTTCCCTTTACATATTCTACAGTTTCTAATCAATTGGTTTATTGTAAAACATTGAATTTTAAATTTACTTATAAATATTAAATATAGATTTATATCTATCTATTAATTAAAAACATTGCTCCAGTCTTGTGAATTGTTAACAAGTGAAAATTTTACATATTCTTAAATCATCTACCTATATCTAACTATTAATTAATTATGATTTTTAGGTGTCATAGGGGCATTTTTATCATTTCAATTGTAGTGGGATGCTTGGGATTTTATTAATTGAAAAAGGGAAACAGTTCAAGCATCCCTTGTGTGCGATACTACTCAACTTATCTAAGCTAGTATCACTTCAATTAATGTTGTGTCAGTTAGTATTTTTTTTTTGGAAAACTGGGATTAAAATGCTGTCGTTTAGAAGTAGGGAGAAGCGAAACGCAACGTTGCACAAGAAGCTTGCGTCGACACATGCGACTAGGTGGGACGTGCGCGTGTCGAGCTGTGAGAGAGGGAGAGCAAACGAATGTGATTTGCAGCAATAAACGGATGTGATTCAGTATGCTGGTTGATGATTTACAATTACAAAATGAAAATTTCGATAATGAAAATGTGAATAAGAAAATTTTTTAAAAAAATTATCGCTATACTAGATTCATTTTTCTCTGCATATAAACATTAATTTTGAATATGTATGACCATATTTTTGAAAAAATATTTTCCTTTAAATATAATTATGTATAATATTATCTAAAAAATATTTGTAATTATATTTCATTAGTAATAATTATCATTTGAAGAATTTATTTTGTTGTTTTGAAATAAAATATGTTATAAATTAAATGTTCATAATGTTGATGATTCATATGCAAATATGGTAGAAATGGTTGTTTTCAGGAAGTGAATTGTCTTGTCAAACTGAATGCATGACAACCTAATAATGCATTGAGTAGTCCCATCACTTTGGTTCAGATTTTCTCAATCCATAAGGACATATTCACTATTACACCTCTTTCAAGTTTAGCTATAAATACATATGATCAATAACATTGCAAACCACACTCACTTCACTTCTTTCTCTTCTTCCTCATCATGGATCCATCCCTAAATCAATTAAAAAATTTCTTCTTTTCAAGCTTGGAAAACATGTATTTTTCTTCTAACTATGATCTAAGCTATTACGAGCAAATGCTCTCTTCAAACCCACAAAATTTTACACCGGCACTACTGGAAGTGCAAATGCCCAACAATCGCAGACGATCTCAATATATAGCACCCAACCAGGTGTTGTACGTTGATGTCCCAACAGGTGCTAGTGGAGGCTCTTGTGGTCAAGGTCGTGCTCTTGCTTGTGGTTTTGTGGTGCAGGTCGTGCCTACTGGAGATTGGAAGATGATAACCTCCCTTGTTAGTTCATAAATATCTCCATCGACCAAGATTCTCAGGTATGTTGGACCTTAATTAGAGCTCTCTACGAGCAGCATAGGAAACCACACCAAGTGGAAAGAGATCCTTTGAAATGTAAGACTAGATGGCCAAAAATCAACTTCAATGTTGCGTAGTTTGTTTGGTTGTTTTCATGAAGCAAGTCGTATGAGAGCATCTGGTGAGGCACAAAATAATATTACGTTTCCGCAGTGCGGCCTCGAGCTGATGTTGCTTATTGCATACATGCTTTATCCAGAAGGTTATCCAAGACACATAACTGGGCGGTATGAGGATGAGTTCATGGCATTTCTTGTCTGTTCTCTGAAATGAATGTTCTCAAAATACTTTGGACCTATAAGTATGTATCAGTGTGCAACAACTAGAAAGCCTGGCATTGTTTTAGCTCAGTTTTTAGAGGAATGGAGATACAATTACATAATTATGGTTAATTGGTTGCGTGATGAACCCAAGTGGAGTGTCAATTACTTAGATAAAATCAGTTGCTGCAATGCAAGAACTAGGAGCTCCAAAAGATCTCGGTCAACCATTGGTGGGGATACCCCAAGTTTATATACTCCTATGAGTGTCTTCAGTGTCATAGAGCGTCCAATGGGCATTAAGAAGTCTAAAAGAAAGGGGAAGGATGCAGTGTTATCTTATCAGGTAGAAAGTAGGGAGCTTACCAAACAAATGAAGAAAGAGAAAGCTAAAAATTTCAAACAACTATATGAATTACAGATTGCTAAGGCGAAACGCAAGATGGAGAAGCAACGTACAAGAATATGTTAAAGTGAAGGGTGTGAAGAAGTTGGAAATGGATGGCATATGGATCGAGTGAAGAAGATATACTAGCTTAATTAACAACCTGATTTTAACTGCAAATCTTCTATTTGTGGGGAAAAGGCTTAAAATGAATTTATTCAAGGAGCTCGCTAAGCAATATTCCCCTTGAGAAGGGAGACCGTCTACGTAATGCATGTATAATTTAATGTGTCCCATGTTTGCCTATCGTATTGCATGTTTTCTGTTACATAATGTATCTTTCCTTACTATAGTGCATGTTTTGTATTTTGTAATGCATGTTTATACTTGTAACACATGATTAATTTGCACTATGTAATACATATCTACTTTAAGTAATTGAAGCAATATTTGCTAGTGATAAGCCTTGCACCCCTTGCGCCAAAGAGATATTAAATCTATGTTAGTCTTCCAGAATCTTATGTGTAAAGCTTTCGTGTGATGAGCCTTGTCCTCTTGTGCCAGAGAACTTTTAAATCTATTTTAGTACTCTCTTTGTTAATTAAAACTTGTCGTTTACTATTCATACACGCTTTTTTATTATGATAAAAATTATAGAAAATATTAATATTTTTTTACATTTGTTTTTATAAATTCATACTTAAATGTGCGTGAATAGTAAAACGTTAAGTTTTAATTGACGGAGGGAGTATTTGAGAACCTTTTTTTCTTTTTTCTTTTTTGAATATGTAAGAGTTCGGTTGGAGAAAACACCTAACCTTATTTGTAAGCATCTATGTGATTTTGTCTTATTCCTTTTTCCACAGAGTTGCCAAATCTATTTTCGTCTTTGGAAATCTTATTTGTAAAGCTTCCATGTGATATTGCCTTGTCCTCTTGTCAAATCCATTCTATATTAGTTGGCAATGTAGCGTTTGGGAAAAGGCACAACAAACAAATTTCCCTCCAACCCCAAAAATGTCTGGCTTCGACTCCAATTCTTCAAACACAAATCTTTTCATTTCAAGCAGTTCCTCCAACGAAGGCATCAACGAGCTACAAGCATGCTATGCTGAATAGGAAGCTGCATCTATTGCCCTTTAACAGGCCTACTAACAACCTAAAAGTTCTTGAAGGAGACATCGTTGCACCCATATTGAAAGAGGAATGGATAGAGGCTTTGCTCAATTGTCCAATGATTACTTCTCGTAGGTGGAAACATAACTAAATGAGGTCACCCGTTGATGATTCCGAATGCATAAGGGGTTTTCAATTGTGTTGTTCAACGATTAAAGTTGGAAATGGTGTACTTTAAACAACAATCGGATTGCACGGGTCGAATGGGCATTTATACTTTGCATGAAATACAAGTACAAATCGCATTTTGACCTATGGCCTTGTTGTTGATGCTTGTGATGAGTACCTTCATCTATATGGGGGAACTACCAGATTATCTTTGTCACATTTCGTTGATGGAATCATCCACTATTTTGGAGACGAGTATCTTCATTGGCTAAATGCAGCAAACATACAATGATTATTAAGCATGAGGAGCCTCGTGACTTTCTAGGGATGTTGGGTAGCATTTATTAATGTATGCATTGGTGATAGCATGCATTTAGGTAGGCATAATAAGTTTCATTTAGCTTAGTTAAGATGCATAACATGGATAATTTAAGTAGAATTTGCATATTTACTCGCTATATTGGTAGAGTCAAAATCTACACGTTTTTATTGATTATTTCAGGTAAATGTGGATCCGAGGAGGAGACATGGGTTGATAACGCATTGATCGAAAATGTCAAGTTGATCGAAAAAGCTTAAATAAAGATATAAATAAGTCATGAGAAGAAGAAGAAGAAGATAACCTAAACGAAAAACAAGTTTGCATAAGTTATTGCCTGACAAGCTGAACTTATTTCCCACTTTTTGGAGGCATGGGTTGTCTGATTGACTATTATAAGTATGCGTTTGTAAGCTCTATTTGAAATCTACAACTTTCATGTTGATAAAAAGACCGAAATCCCGGGGTAAACAGTGAAGCGACCGAAGGAAAGTTGCAGCGACCGCTGCAGAGAAACAACTCCTGCACAGTTGTGGTGATCGCCACATACCCTGTTTCAAAGACGCGTCAGAATCTATGCGTATTGAGATTGAATATATCCTAAACTAATATTATCTATCCTTATATCCTAAAAAACGGTTGTTTTAGCACTATTTAAGGACTTTTAGCCTACGGTTTCATTCATCTAAGACAATTAAGTTTAATTTGAGAGATTTTGTTTGCCATGTTCAACTAAACTCTCGGCGTTCTGCCTGCAATTTGAAGCTTTGTTTAGATGGAATTGTGAGTTTCAGAATCTTATTCCTTATTTCTTATATTGAGTGTTTTGTAATAGCCCGGGATTATGATTCTCGGGTTACGTTTCGAGGGATAAAACCCCTCGTTAAGATCTTGCGCCCCGAGTACAGGTTGAAGGTTTGAAATTCTACTCTAACGTTTTCAAGTGGGATTTCTGTTGTAGGAGGAAATCGAGAATGAAAATATAAAATATAAATAAATCACAACAAACCAGATTCCGTCCCTTGCAAATAATTACAAGACCTCCTCCTAATGTAGCTGCGGGAAGTCAGGATCGATCCACGAGGAATCGTGTCAGCGGATCCTAGGCAGCGGAGAAATTTCACGGAAGTCGACCATAGATGTCCTCGATCTCGACTAGGGTTAGTCGACAGAAGATCGGACCAGTCGAGCAGAGCGCAGCAGCAATCACAGGTTCTCGTCGATCTCGACTAGAGGCTACTCGATATCGAGTAGGCTTCATCGACGTCGAGTTGGGCTTTGTCGAGCACCTGCACACAGAAGCTAAAGCGATGCTAGATCGAGAATCAGTACTCGATATCGACGAGTGCTATTCGATATCGAGGAGACAGAGAATAAAACGAAAGTAAAAGAAAGTAAAAATAATTGCTTTGGGATTTCGAACTAAACTTAATGTAAAAGGCTTCCAAGATTGGGGTTCGCAACAACGATAACCAAGCATGCATAAGGCAGAGATAAAACAGATAATCATGTGAATTGTATCAAGGACAAGCTTTCGCCTTTTCCAACAATTAGACAACTCTTTCAAGAAACCCTAATTGTCTCTACCGATTTTATGTTTACAATCCAAGTTGTTAGCATGGATCTCCATTAGATGGGTAATAAACACATAAATAAGTAGTAGATGCTCAAAACATGATAAAAGTCAGATCTTTACCTCAAACGTGCATGGCTATCGTCGGGCTCGCCCCAACCCTAGAAGTGGGTGGACTACTCGCGCTTCATCGCAACCTCAGACATCATCGATTGAAAGAAAACTAATTGCATTAAAATAAACCAAAGTTTACAACCGCTTGAAGCCAATTCCGCTCTCGCTTCACAACTCCAATCGGCCGCTCACTCTCTCTCCCTCTACTTCTCCTACTTACTTCTCTCTCTGAAATTGAATGATTAAAACTCAGCCCCATGGGCTTTATTTATAGCCTTCTAATCCTTGCTACTCAAGGATAGAATATCTATATCTATATCTAAAACTATATCTAAGACTTTAAGGATAAATAAAAGCAACAAGGAAATTAAATCTAAATATATCTAAATGTCTTTAATGGATAGATCTCCTCCTTCCATGATGTATCTTGATAGATTGGATAGATTCGGCAAACTTCGAGCCCAAGGAATCCCACATCGAGTAGATTTGGTCAAACCTAGTAACGCGGCTTCTGGAATTGTCGTCGATCTCGACAAGGATCTTGTCGATCTCGAGTAGGATTGTTGGTCGACTGGCTCGGCTTCGTTGTCTCGGCTAGCTGGTGCTCGACAAGCTCGGACAAGGCTCACAGGGTTGGTCGATCTCGAGGACCCCTTGTCGATGTCGAGTTGGGTGGTTCGTCGACTAGGTCTTCTCGGGTGGCTCTGCTCGACAGGTTTGGATCTGGGCTCCGGGCTCGTCGATCTCGACTAACTCTTGTCGAGGTCGAGTAGGGTGTGGTCGAGGATGGCTTGCTGGTGATGTCGAGGACTCCTCCTCGGCATGGACTCGGACAGACGCGGTGCTGGTCCTCGATCTCGACAAGGCTTCCTCGAGATCGAGTAAGGTGTCTCGGCGTCTCTGTCCTCGGCTTCTCGACATAGGTTCCTCGATCCTGGCAGGTGTCTAGGCATGACTCGTCGAGATCGACCAGGGTTTGTCGATGTCGAGTAGCTTTGTGCTCCGGTTCTCGCTTCTTGGGTTTCTCCCGAAATGTTTCCATATTCTGCAATATTAAACAGAAATTTATGTAGATCTCCATTTCTGACAAAATAAGCATATACTACATAAATCCGACATATTCCCAACCCGAAATATGCAAAATGTACGGAATATGGAACTTAAAATATGCATAAAGACATGGCTACTTCGGAGACATCAAATCACCCCATACTTAGACTTGCTTGTCCTCAAGAAATAACCAAACAATAACCACGACCTACAACACATCCTTCAAGTCTTCGCCTTTGTCAAAAGCAACATCTCAAGTAGTAGTAATGTAAGTCAAGTGAATTTATCGTCATCACACATATATGAGCGATCCATAGGCATAAGCAGTATAAATCCAACCTCACAGGGATAATGTGTTTTGCACTCAGCTCTCAATGTGTTTTAGGCTATGTAGATCATCTCTCAACTCAATTCCATATACAATCTCATAAACATTGCAATTTAAACATGAATCCACTTCGCAACCAATTATGAAAATACAACAAGAAATATCAGGAGGACTTCGCTCAATAGAAGTCTTCAAAGAAGATTACATTCGGCAGGGTTGTAATGGGGCTTGGTAAGAAATAATAAGGGATGGAATTATTTGGCCATGTGGTGCTAAATAAAATTCGGGAATCAAGACTCCTAAATCTTCCAACACAACCAAACCATAACTTCTTAATCATATGCATCAACCAAACTCTCCAATTTGTCTCAATGGAGTATATAACCTTTCAAACTTTCTAAATCTCTCCAAAATATGTATCTTGCAAAATAATGAAAGAAATAAGGTAAATTTGGCTCATGCACTTTATTCACAAACACATATACTTTCTTTTCTTTCTCTTTTTTTTTTCGGATTTTTTTTATTTTTTTTTATTTTTTTGAAACGAAAATAAAATAATACTAGAGGTGCATTTATAATGTGAGCCAAAAATCCTTTTACATAATATGTCTAGCAAGATAAAAAATGTACAACCAACCCATATCTCAATAATTTCCATGACCCTTCTTGAAATGCAACATAAGCTCATTCTTTCCACAAATCATCATTCCACCCAACTCTAAGTCTTAATTCCCAAATGGGGGTCAGGCTCAATTTGGCTAAGGATAATTTTGTGGAGTTTACAATAAAAGTCTCAGGCTAATGTTCTGGCCTTAAGCAGGGATAATGCAGGGTAGGTAAAGAGAGGATAAAATTGGCTTAAAAGGTGCCTCCATCATTTAATTCTCATTAACATAAACATATAAATGCATTGGTTTTGAATAACTATTACAACATTTAGAGATGCACAGGAAGAGTAAATACGCTCAAGAAAGCAGAGGGATTTTTAATGTTCTCCCTATAAGGCAAAAATTCTCACTGAGACAATTTTTGTTGGATTTTAACCTTTAGCTTATGATCATATGTGCTCAATTTCATCACAAGTTCACAATCCACATAAAAACCATTTTGAGGACTTATGCTAAACCTTCCAAACATGCCATAGGATTTACATGATCAAGTCAATTATTATTTATCATCATAGGACATCTAAGTTAGGGTATAAAAACTAAAACAATGCAAAAATTTAAACATGCATATTTTTTAATTTTTTCGACATTTTTTTTTTTTGCGACTAATAACAAGTCTTAAAGTATGACAAAAGACTAAAATGCATAAAATTTAAACATGAATGCATAACATAAAAATTAAAATTTCACCATGTAAAACAAAAAGCAAGACTAAAACATATAATAATGATAATGAGCCCTTCCCCCACCCCATACTTAAAATATACAGAGTCCTCACTGTATAAAATTAAATAAAAACAAGAGTAAAGGAAGGAACTCTCAGGATAACACATCGAGGAGGGCGAATCAGTGCAGGTCGAGTAGACATCCTTGTCGATCTCGAGTACATGTTACTCGATCTCGAGTAGCTTTTCTGCGTCCAGTGGAATCTGAAGTCGAGGAGCGTCTGGTGGCTTGTCGATGTCGAGTACGTCTACTCGAGGTCGAGTAACTTCTGGGCTTCTCCTCCTTGTCGTAGTCGACTTGGCCTTCGTCGATTCTGACTGTTTTCAGGGACTTCTTTATTCCACTTTTCGCGATCCTTATATGCTTGCCGACCTAAAAGTGTTAGATTGCACAAGAAACAAGACCATCCACATAAAATATTCTAAAAGACATAAAACCAAAACCAAAAACAAAAACCACAAAGTTTAAAAAGTCCCAAAATTCATAAAGTTCTATATACATGCTCTAGATTTTAGAGTCGCTAGGCCGACTTCTCCGTTCGCGCTCAAGGACCATTATTGTGGGGCCCGCTCATGCTTGGCCCTTCTTCTGGATCATCTAGGTCCTGATGGTAGTATGCAAGCTCAGCTGACAGGTGGTTGCTTGCATCATCTCCTTTCTCTTTCTTCTTCTTCCTTCCAGCTCTTAGTTTTCGCAGATTCTCTCGCCATGGTGCCTTATCTCCCCTTAAATCATTGGTAATTTTCTTTATGGACGGAGGGAGAGTAGAATTCATACCTGAACTTACCTTTTCGGACCCAAAACAGAAATCTTTGGGCTTGGGGCTAGTCGAGATCGAGTACTGCTGGTCGACCTTGAGTACAGGGACCCCATACTTAGGCTTTTGGCAAGTCAGTGGCGATCCAAAACCTCATTCCCTATGGTGAAGGTGAGCGATTTATTCTTGACACTTATTCTGGCATCTGCAGTAGCTAAGAATGGTCTACCAAGAATAATAGGGCTAGTAAGATCTTCAGCACAGTCAATGATAAGGAAATCTGCTGGAACAAAGAATTTACCGACCTGGACAGGGACGTTCTCAACTATACCTGTAGGGATGACTATTGTATTGTTTGCCATGTATAGCTTGGCATCCACAGGTTCTATGCATCCTATCTTTACTTTCCGCCAGATTGATAAATGCATGATGCTCACACTTGCTCCTAAATCGCATAGAGAATCATATTTATATTGTCCAAAACCCACAGTAACAGAAAACTTACCAGGGTCAGGTCTCTTTTCAGGGAAGTGGAGTACTTTGCATTCGCCTGCGATCTTTGAGATAGATCGCTTTTTGCTCAGGATTTCCTTCAAAAATTTGACATATCTAGGCATCTCTTGCAGGGCTTCTGTAAAAGGGATAGAAACATTCAGTTCTTGCAGCATATTAACAAATATGGTAAACCTACCCGCAGTGGGATCTTTCTGTGTTTTTAAAGGGAAAGGCAGTGGCTTTTTCTGTTTCGGAGCCAGATCAGCTGTCGGAGGTGCTGCAGAGTCGTCGACGTCGGCCAGATGCTGCTCCTCGATCTCGACCACGGGTTCCTCGACATCGAGTAGGGTGGTCGACCTGGAGTTGCTGGTCTGCGCAGCGGAGTCCGAGCTCAGCTTCAGGTCTGTGTCGAGTAGCGGCTTGTAGATATCGAGTACACCCTCCTCGAGATCGAGTTGGCTTTGCTCTGTCTCGAGTTGCTGCTCTGCCTTGCTTTGCTGTTTCCCAAACTCTGGCTCGTGTAATTGATGCCCACTCTTGAGTTTGATAGCTGCGACGTGTCCGGTCTTCCCTTTAGGATTTGGTTCTGTTTGCCCAGGGAGTTGTCCGGACGGTCGTGGGATCTGTGCAGCGATTTGACCCATCTGCGTCTCTATTCCTCTTTTCCAGATGTCCAGTTCTCCAAATTTTGTAGTGATGTTCTGGAACTGATTATTGATGGTGCCCTGATTCCGACGCATCTCCTCAAGGATCAGCTGCAGATCATTCTTCTTTTGATCCCTTTCTGGATGTCCTGGAGCTCTGTAGGGTGGGGGATTCCTAGGAGGACCTTGGTTCCATTGTGGTTGATAGAACCTTTGATCTCCCATGTATCGATTTGAACCCCCTGCGTAGGCTGCCTCTTCATGTGTTTCTGCCATCCTGACTTGCTCAGTGTGTGGGCACTCAGTAGTGGTGTGCCGCTGTGATCCGCATTCGATGCAAGGCTGGTTGACAGATAGATATTTGACTTGCTTGAGGAGCTTGCGATTCTGGTCTTTGTAGAACTGCTCCCTAACATCTGGGTCAATCTCCTTTGCTGGCTCATAGAGTGGCATAGATGGGGCTGGTCTGGCATAGGCTTTCTCATCATAGTTTGTAGGAGCCCCATATTTGTTGTCGTAGTTAGTGAGCTTGTCTAGCATACCCCATGTGTCGCTTGGTGGCATCGTCAGATACTCATAGCGAGTATAATGGTTGATTCTGTCCTTAGTGACTTGATCAAGAGAGTTGAAGAAGATCTCCTGAATGACGTAGGGTGGCTGTCCATGAGTAGGGCAAGATCGCAGCAGTTCTTTGTAGCGTTCCCATGCCTTTGCCAGCGGTTCCCCTTGCTTCTATTTGAAGGCGGTGATTTTCTGGCGGAGAAGTGCTGTTTTGGCGGGTGGGAAGTATTTGTTTAGAAACTCTTGCTCTAGTTGGGTCCATGTGGTGAGAGATCTCGGCTTCAGCCCTTCGAGCCACTTCAGTGCAGGTCCAGCGAGAGACCAGCGAAAAGCTTTCATCTTGACATACTCCAGAGTTGTACCTTCAGCAAGAGTACGACACATGTCATGAAAATTGGTAATATGTTCAAGAGGACACTCATTAAATTTGCCATAAAAAGCATTATTTTTAAGCTCTATTAGAAATTGAGTGCGAATTTCAAAGGAGTTATCAGGGATTAGAATCGCCGATTCAGGCACGACGAGAGTTAGATGCATATAATCCTCAACAGTGGTTGGATATTGGGCAAGCTCAGCTTCTGCTTGCCTTGCGCGCTCAACTGCTTGTTCCCTCGCTGTCCTTTCATTGGCGATAGTGGTATCCTTTGCGGCTAGGTCCCTTGTAAGCCTGGCAATCAGTTGTTCTTGTGTCTCAGTGTCTGCCATGATTCTTTTGAGTTTAGAGTGGATGTGTAAGAAACGCTCTGGTTCGTCTAAGCTGTCAAACTCAGGTGATAGACCAGAACGACGCATACACCTGAAAAGTAACTCAAAGTAGACGTGAGATTCAACTACCTAAGGCGCGAATGATAGCTTCCCCGGCAACGGCGCCAATTTGTTGTAGGAGGAAATCGAGAATGCAAATATAAAATATAAATAAATCACAGCAAACCAGATTCCGTCCCTTGCCAATAATTAGAAGACCTCCTCCTGATGTAGCAGCGGGAAGTCAGGATCGATCCACGAAGAAGCGTGTCAGCGGATCCTAGGCAGCGGAGAAATCTCACGGAAGTTGACCACAGATGTCCTCGATCTCGACTAGGGTTAGTCGACAGAAGATCGGACTAGTCGAGCAGAGCGCAGCAGCAATCACAGGTTCTCGTCGATCTCGACTAGAGGCTACTCGATATCGAGTAGGCTTCGTCGACGTTGAGTTGGGCTTTGTCGAGCACCTGTACACAGAAGCTACAGCGATGCTAGATCGAGAATCAGTACTCGATATCCACGAGTGCTATTCGATATCGAGGAGACAGAGAATAAAACGAAAGTAAAAGAAAGTAAAAACAATTGCTTTGGGATTTCGAACTAAACTTAATATAAAAGGCTTCCAAGATTGGGGTTCGCAACAATGATAACCAAGCATGCATAAGGCAGAGATAAAACAGATAATCATGTGAATTGTATCAAGGACAAGCTTTCGCCTTTTCCAACAATTAGACAACTCTTTCAAGAAACCCTAATTGTCTCTACCGATTTTATGTTTACCATCCAAGTTGTTAGCATGGATCTCCATTAGATGGGTAATAAACACATAAACAAGTAGTAGATGCTCAAAACATGATAAAAGTCAGATCTTTACCTCAAACGTGCATGGCTATCGTCGGGCTCGCCCCAACCCTAGAAGTGGGTGGACTACTCGCGCTTCATCGCAACCTCAGACATCATCGATTGAAAGAAATCTAATTGCATTAAAATAAACCAAAGTTTACAACCGCTTGAAGCCAATTCCGCTCTCGCTTCACAACTCCAATCGGCCGCTCACTCTCTCTCCCTCTACTTCTCCTACTTACTTCTCTCTCTGAAATTGAATGATTAAAACTCAGCCCCATGGGCTTTATTTATAGCCTTCTAATCCTTGCTACTCAAGGATAGAATATCTATATCTATATCTAAAACTATATCTAAGACTTTAAGGATAAATAAAAGCAACAAGGAAATTAAATCTAAATATATCTAAATGTCTTTAATGGATAGATCTCCTCCTTCCATGATGTATCTTGATAGATTGGATAGATTCGGCAAACTTCGAGCCCAAGGAATCCCACATCGAGTAGATTTGGTCAAACCTAGTAACGCGGCTTCTGGAATTGTCGTCGATCTCGACAAGGATCTTGTCGATCTCGAGTAGGATTGTTGGTCGACTGGCTCGGCTTCGTTGTCTCGGCTAGCTGGTGCTCGACAAGCTCGGACAAGGCTCACAGGGTTGGTCGATCTCGAGGACCCCTTGTCGATGTCGAGTTGGGTGGTTCGTCGACTAGGTCTTCTCGGGTGGCTCTGCTCGACAGGTTTGGATCTGGGCTCCGGGCTCGTCGATCTCGACTAACTCTTGTCGAGGTCGAGTAGGGTGTGGTCGAGGATGGCTTGCTGGTGATGTCGAGGACTCCTCCTCGGCATGGACTCGGACAGACGCGGTGCTGGTCCTCGATCTCGACAAGGCTTCCTCGAGATCGAGTAAGGTGTCTCGGCGTCTCTGTCCTCGGCTTCTCGACATAGGTTCCTCGATCCTGGCAGGTGTCTAGGCATGGCTCGTCGAGATCCACCAGGGTTTGTCGATGTCGAGTAGCTTTGTGCTCCGGTTCTCGCTTCTTGGTTTTCTCCCGAAATGTTTCCATATTCTGCAATATTAAACAGAAATTTATGTAGATCTCCATTTCTAACAAAATAAGCATATACTACATAAATCCGACATATTCCCAACCCGAAATATGCAAAATGTACAGAATATGGAACTTAAAATATGCATAAAGACATGGCTACTTTGGAGACATCAATTTCATACCCAAAATTCGAAGGGATCGTTGGAATCCCCGGGGAAGTCCCCTATACCTGTCATAAGTCTAAGCGTGGAAAACCAACAGTCATGCAAATAGTGGAATCAAGGTATAATACAAGAGGGTGCCACCACAGAGCCGGGTCAAAACCAAATCAATAAGCGTATTTATCGAAATCTAAGGTTAGACCATTTCTTTGCAATCGCCCAAGAGAGTTCCCACGTTACAAAAGCAAGGAACAATCATGCTGAAATATATAATATTTCAAATTCCATTTTCTTTTAAACATTTTCATAAAATATTTCTAAATCCTTTAAAATCCCAATCTTTTTCATTTAACAAAATCAGCCCTTTATTTTGTAAAATTTATAAACCAATCCTTTTATTTTATTAAATGCTAAACCCGGGCCCCTTTCTTAGAACCCAACAAATTAGATTTTTGTTTTGTAATACAGGCCCAAATTACTTGCTTTTGTTTTTAAAACAAAACCTCAGCCCAAGAAAATAGGCCCAAGAGCCAACCCTTTTCATTCTTCCATTTTGCAAAACATATGCTGACGTTTCTTTTAAAAAAAAATGGAAAGTCCCCAGTTTGACAAGGCTGATGAGGTGGAATGGGAGGCGGACGTGGGGCCCGCAACCTTTCTCTTCATTTTACTGGTTGAAAGAAGGAAAGTAGAGAACAGGGCTACGTTCGAAAATGGCGGTGATTTCCGACTCCGACTCTGACTACGACAACCAAAAACCGATTACCCAACACTCATGGGTTCAAAACGACAAGGAAAGAAGAGAGAGGAAGTGCTCACAGAGGGCCTTCATCTCACCGGAGCTTGGCTCGGGGAGGTAAATCCGGGGCGTGTCGAGGCTGGATTCTCGCTGGAACTCGCCTAGGAGAGATGGGGAAGGTTAAAGGCGGAAGCTTTATCGTGTTTGGGAGTGAAAGAAGAGAAGAAAACTTACCCAACCTTCGAACGGGAAAGCAGGGGAGAAGGAAAGAGTTGGCGCCGGCGGAGCTCCGGGGCTGTCCTAACTGCTGCTCCGACTAATGGTGTCTCCAAGGTGGCATCCGAGGCTGCTGCTCGGGGGTTGTTCGGAAGACAGGGGAGGCCCAGTGGCATTCGGAGTGGCCGGCGATGATGAGGAGGGGGAAGTATGGGAAACTTGTGGTGGTGAGGTGGTGAAACGGTGGCGGCTAAATGAACAAGGTGAAGGAATCCTTTCTCTCGGCAACTTTCAAAGGGAAGAGGGGAAGGGTTTGTTTGGGGGACTTATGGTTTAGATTACAAATGAAAGGAGGAGGAAGGGCTATTGCTTTGAAACCAAAAGGTGAGGAGAGGGAGCTGCAGATATCGAGACAAGGGGAGGGGCAGATTTGTTTGACTTTTGACTTTTGCCAATTTTAGGGAACAATTGCTTAAAGGGAAAAGGGGTGTGTGTGAAGTTAACTCAAGAATAGAAATGGAGAGTTAGAGAAGGTGAAAGCTGGTACTACCTAGCTGTTGTTGTCGACAAAGAGGGCCAAAGGTAGGTTGTTGAAATCAAACATGTGAAGGAGGAAGGAGACAAGGATCATGTGGTCCCAAAATCAATTTAAGTTACCCGGAATTAAATTCCGAAACCCACTCGCTCGACCTTATCTCAAATCGATCCGATACAAATTTCTTAAATCCAAAGAGAATATTGAAATCTGAAGGCGTTCTCAATCCCGAGGTGAAAAGACGAAATCAATCTCAAAAGCTCAAAATTGGGTCGGGATTCGTTTTAAGAGTTCAAAAATCCGAGTTAGCGAGTTTTCCGTTAAATTCCACTTCTAAATTCATTTTGATTTTTTTTCCTGAAAATTTAGGATTTAAACTCGACTAGGACTTTGAGACTCGATATCGACAGACAAAAAGAAAGAAAAACTCGAATCAAACAAGAATAAGACTGGACAAATAATGAAATAGACCGATAGACTGGTGATTCGAACTAAAATAGAATGACATAAAGACCCCAAGCCTCCTAAGAGGGTAGGAACCAAGTATCAACGACTATAAAGCCCGCCTCTACAACCTTACACAACCAAGCGGACAACTTGGAGGCACAAGGAGGGGACTTGTGATTACCCGGATCACCAAGCTCTCGCGAGGTTGATGAACTCAAAACAAGCCAAGCAAGATCAATTACCAATTTGCAATCAACGAGCAATGCTTCGAATCGATTGACTTTCTTACAGATGTGTTTCATACAAGAACTGTATTTCTGAATAATGAATAACGTGAGTGCTACAGAAGAAAATGGCCGCCTATTTAAAACCCTAACAAGGCTGATTTTCGGCCAAAAATAATAAAAATAATAACCTTAAGAAATTATTAAAATAACCCTAAAAGTTTCCTAAAATAACTTAAGTAGAAAAGTTACTAAAATAGGAAATATAACAAGGTTTCCACACTTGGTTAAAATCGGCTATACATGTCTAGGGAGGCTCGGCAATCTTGACCCCTATACACATCTATGTCTTCAATGAACGCTCGGGGAGTTGAAACTTGCTCAAGAATAAAGCATGACTCACAAAAGTGAATGAGTCTCTCTGAAGCTTCTTAGCCCGAGCTCGAGTCATAGGTTCGTCTCCTAAGATGATTGGCTTGTCCGGAGGTGTAGAAGATGGTCCCGCATCAACCTTCCCTTCTTGGAAAGGATTTGACCACGAATCCAAGTCCTCATCCACGGCAAGATATGGAATGAGATCCGCGACGTTAAAGATAGCACTCACGCCATAAGTTCCAGGAAGCTCCAGCTTGTAGGCATTGTCACCCACCTTCTCCAGAACCTTGAAAGGTCCATCTCCTCGTGGGGAAAGCTTGCTCTTCCTCTCATTGGAAAACCTCTCCTTCCTCAGGTGTACCCACACCAGATCCGCAGGCTGGAACGTCACCAATCTGCGCCCCTTGTTGGCCTTTTTGGCGTTGTATTCAGGCTTCCGCATAAGCTTTTGACACGTCCGTTCATGTAGCTCCTTGACGAACTCAACATGCTTACCTGCGTCAAATGACTCATTCTCTCTCATAGGATATGGAGTAAGATCAAAGGGGGCTAGTGGATTAACACCATATACACATTCAAATGGAGTGATTTTGGTTGAGGAATGCATGGTCCTATTATAAGCAAACTCCACATGAGGTAAGGCTTTTTCCCAAAGCTTCAAATTCTTCCTTAAAATGGCTCTAAGGATAGTGGTTAATGTTCTATTGGTCACCTCAGTTTGGCCATCAGTCTGGGGTTGACTAGAGGTAGAGAATAACAATCTAGTTCCCAATTTGTTCCACAATGTTCGCCAAAAATGACTTAAGAACTTAACATCTCTATCACTCACTATGGTTTTTGGCACTCCATGCAACCTAACTACCCCTCTAAAGAATAAATTAGCAACATTGGTAGCATCATCGGTTTTATGGCATGCAATAAAGTGAGCCATCTTAGAAAATCTATCTACCACCACAAATATAGAACCCCTCCCCTTCTTAGTTAGGCAACCCAACAATAAAGTCCATAGAAATATCCTCCCAAGGGGCTGAAGGGATTGGAAGGGGTGTATATAAACCATGGGGAATAAGCTTAGACTTGGCCTTTAAACAGTCAATACATCTCTTAAGGCAATGTTCTACATCCCTAAGCATATATGGTCAATAGAAGTGTGACTTAAGCGTGTGGTATGTCTTATCTCTCCCAAAATGACCCATTAAACCTCCACTATGGGCTTCATTCACCAATAATAACCGCAGAGAACACCTAGGTATGCACACCTGTTCTTTCCTAAACAAGAATCCATCAAAGATATAGAACTGGTCGGCAGGACCCTTATCTAGGCACTTTCGAAATATAGCCCCAAAATCAGCATCATTCTCATTCAATTCCTTAATGTATACAAAGCCTAAGACCCTAGAATCCAAAGTGGTTAAAAGGACATGTCTTCTAGATAAAGCATCAGCAACCACATTGTCTTTCCCTTTCTTATACTTTATAACATAAGGAAATGTTTCTATGCATTCCATCCATCTACCATGCCTCCTATCAAGTTTATCTTGGCTCTTAAAATGTTTTAAGGATTCATGATCAGTCCCAAGTATAAACTCTCTAGGCCAAAGGTAATGTGAACATGTCTTAAGGACTCTAAACAATACATATAATTCCTTGTCATAAGTAGAGTAATTAAGACATGCACCTTTCAACTTTTCAAAAAAGAAGGCGATTGGCTTACCTTCTTGCATGAGGACTCCTCCAATCCCAACTCTGCTAGCATCACATTCAACCTCGAAAGGCCGAGTGAAGTCAGGCAGAGCCAGCAAAGGGGCTTCCGTGAGCTTCTCCTTGAGCTGTCGAAATGCCTCCTCATGAGCTGGACCCCACTTGAACTCACACCACTTCTTTGTGAGCTCTGTGAGACGGGTTGCGATGGAGCTGAAGTCGCGCACAAATCTTCGTTAGAAGCTCGCTAGTCCCTGGAAACTCCTCACATGGCCGATATTGGTAGGAGTCGGCCAGTCCTGGATTGCTTTGATCTTAGCTTCGTCGACTCGCAATCCACTTGAGCTCACTACAAAACCAAGAAAAGACACTTGATTATTATATAATTCACATTTCTTCAAATTAGCATACAAGTGTTCTAATCTTAGAGAAGAAAGTACTTCCTTTAAATGTGCTTCATGTTCCTCGGGTGTTTTACTATAGATAAGAATGTCATCAAAATATACAACAACAAATTTACCTACGAAATTTCTAAGCACATGATTCATTAATCTCATGAAAGTACTAGGAGCGTTAGTCAAGCCAAAAGGCATAACCAACCATTCATAGAGTCCAAATTTAGTTTTAAAGGCTGTTTTCCATTCATCGCCTTCTTTCATCCTAATCTGACGATAACTGCTTTTTAAATCAATTTTTAAAAAGATTGAAGAACCATGCAACTCGTCTAATATGTCATCTAAGCGGGGTATAGGATGGCGATATTTTACAGTTATGTTGTTAATGGCCCTACAATCTACACACATTCTCCAAGAACCATCTTTCTTAGGGACTAACAACACAGGCACAACACATGAACTCAAACTTTCCCTAATGTATCCCTTATCCAACAGTTCCTGGACTTGGGATTGAACCTCTTGGGTTTCAGTGGGATTCATTCTATAAGCATGCCTATTAGGTAGGCAAAGCAGCCCCTGGAATGAGATCAATTTGATGCTTAATTCCTCTAACAGTGGGTAGACCTGCTGGTATGTCCTCGGGGAATACATCCTTATACTCTTCAATAAGAGATATGATGTGATGAGGGAGGGTAGCTCTAAGCTCCTCACTCAACATATTCAATCCTTTGCATAGGAGGACGAGGGTTGTTTCCCCATCCGCAAACTTGTCCAAAAATGTACTCTTGGAAGCCAAAAATACCTCTCAAGGCCGAGTAGGGGTAGACACATGGATCGACTGAGCCTCCTTAGCTAACTCACCTTTACTTACCTTCCACTTCTCAATCTCATCAGCCACCTGGGTTGGCGTCATAGGCTTGAGAACCACGTTCTTGCCCTGAAAAGTAAAGGAATATCTGTTAGTAAAACCATCATGCAAGACCTTACGATCAAATTGAAAAGGAAGACCTAATAATATATGACAAGCTTGCATAGGTACTATATCACATAACACATCATCTTCATAATTTCCTAATTTAATATGCACTTTAACTTGCCTATTCACTTTCAAATTACCACAGTCATTCATCCAATGCAATCTATAAGGCCAAGGATGCTGAATAGTAGGAAGTTGTAATTTATCAATCATTTCGTGACTTGCTAAGTTACAACAACTTCCCCTATCAATTATCACATTAACCACCTTACCCTTAACTAAGCATCTAGTATGAAATAGATTCTCACGTTGATTGTCATCACAAGGTGCAGGAACAACACTTAAGACTCTCCTAACAATCAATGATTCTCCATGTTCATAATCAATACCATCATCATTTTCATCATAAGTAAGCAGTGTAAGGTTCTGATCATTAGCATGGTCTTCATTTTCATCACAAGAGTTTTCAGATTCATATTCGCCTAAGTGATTAATCATGAGAGTTTTCTTGTTGGGACAATCCTTCATAACATGACCTCTACCCTGACATTTAAAGAACACAATGTCCCTAGATCTAGTAGTAGAGGGGTTATGATTACTCCCTTTGGGGCCAGTAGATACCCCAGATGAATCTCGTCCATTCCAAGGTGCCTTACCCTTATCGATGGCCTGCTGGGTGGTTCGGCCATCACCTCGCCCTTGTGAGTGGCTCGGCCGAGAGTTGTACCCTCCATCAAGCCGCCCTTGGGGCTGTTGAGGCCGGTTCTTACGGCATGGTTGGGACTGCCCACTCGACATTATGCCGTCTTGGTTCCTATATCTAGCTCTACATTCAACTTTAATAGCCAAATGTAACAATTCAGTAGGAGTAGAGTAATGAAAACAATCAATGTCATGAGATAAGGCGGGATGCAAAATCCTAAGAAACCTAGCATTTGTATCTTCGTAGGGTTCTACGACATTAGCCCTAGCCATGGTTTCTTGCATAAGATTAAAGGTTTCCTCAACAAATTTATTACCTTGCTTAAGGTTTTCTAATCTTTGTCTAAGCTCTCTAGCATAATGTTGAGGGACAAACCTACTTATCATTAAAGCTTTCAATTGGTTCCAAGAAGTGATAGGCGCATCAAGGGCTCTTCTTCTTTCTTTAATCAAATTATCCCACCAAATTAGAGCAAACCCTTGAAATTCTAATGAAGCCAATTGCACCTTTTTGTGTTCAGAAAAATTGTGACAATTCCAGATTTGATCAATTTTTATTTCCCAGTCAATATAAGCATCTGGATCTGTCTTACCATCAAAGTGAAGGATCTTTACCTTTACCTTACCTATGTCGTCCTGATCAGGATCTCTAGGCTCTCGGTATCGATATCGACCGCCTCTATTGTTCCACCTCGGGCGTTGCTCCCAATAGTCTTCTTCTTGGAAGTCATCGTCACGCTCCGAGTAGTAGAACTCCTCCTGGAAGCCACGACCTCTTCCTCTTCCCCGTCCTTGCCTCTGCGTATTAACAAATCCGTTATTTCTACCATATCTCTCCCCTCGTGGAGAGTTGTTCTCTTCAAATAAAGGATTGTTTAAATTAGGGTTAGGATTAGAATTAGGATTTCAGACTTCCCTTTCATCATTAGGCGTATCGTCACGCCTTTTATTACCTTGACCACCAAGGTTATTAGAACCCGTCGGTCTAGCCTCCAATGCCGTCAGCCTATCCATCATTGCCGCCAAGGTGGTGTCAAGAGTGTTCATGGTGGTGTTGAACATCTCGGCTGACACAGTTGCGTTGGAGTTGTCGTCATTGTTTTCATTGTTGGCATTGTTTGCATCGTTAACCTGTTGAGACATTGTAAAGAAAAGAAACACAAAACTTTGCAAAGATTAGGAAAATATGAACAAACTCACAATGTGTTTCGCTCACACTCTTCTCTCTAATTGGTATGACAAGCTTGTTGGGGAAATCTGCCTTGGGCAAATCAACACTCAAGCAAAAACTTAACAATGCAAGGCAAGAGAACAAGAGAATGGGCAAAACAATACAACTGAAAAAATCCAACAGAAGCAAAGTATCGAGTCGAAACTAGGGGGTATCGACTCAGTAGGGGATGGTACCGACTCGGTATGTGGAAGCTGGACAAGGAGAGCTCGATATCGACTCAACAACTCAAAATCGACTCAACGAAAAACTCAACAGAAGCAAACTATCGACTCGGTACTGGGGACACAGCACTCGACACAGCACTCGACATAGACTCAAGGAGCACTCGACACAGCACTCGACACTTACAAAATGCCACTCGACAAGAATTGGAATGGCACTCGACAGTAGGTCAAGGACTCGATATTGGGCACACAAGTACTTGACACAAAATAACAAAAGAAAATAAAGGAAAAGATAAGAAAACTTGGACTTTTACCTCTTCTTGATTCAAACCCTTAGCAAGGACGTTGTAGTTGCAAGGTAGGGTTGAAAAAAAAAATTTGTGTTTTGGGAGGTATGTGTTTGAGATTTTCAACTAGGGCTAAGGAATTTCACCAAAATGGGTCCTTGAAGTTTCTTGCACTAGATCTCGACAATCCTTTTTTTTTTTAAGCTACTTTTGCCCCTAGTGAATTTTATCCTCCTAGGTCAAAGCTTTGAATGTATTCTTTTTTTTTAAAAAAAAATTTGGACTTTTTTTTAACCTAATGCAAGAACTAACAATGAAATAAAAGGACTCTTGAAAATTTTAAACTATGGTGAAGGAAAATAAAATTTATAGCCTTAATGAAATATATATATATATGAGTGTTGGGCTAACTATGGCAAATATATCTATCTAAAGCCTTTTTATAATCTATGATAGATAATATGAATAAATATACCACAAATTTGATAATCAAATAAGGCAAGTGATGTAGATAGAACAAGATAAATGAAAGTAAGCCAAAGATAGAAAGTAGCACTAGGGTTTCTTGTGAAGGCAAAGGGGGCAACCGACTTGGGTATGTAGCACTGATGTCGAGTACTCCAAGGGGGTAGATCGGCCACACTTTGCAACGGTCACGGCTGGCTCTTGTGTTTAGGGCTAGATCGCAGCCACAACAATCACAAACAAGAAAAGGTTAGTGCAATAAAAAATCAAAATTCAAGAATGCAAGAAGTAAAAGACCACACAAAGAAAAAAATCTATTTTTGTAGGGTTTTGTGTTTATGAATAATAAAGACACAATTAATATCAGAAACCAAAGCTCTGATGCCAATTTTTTTTTAATCCAAATCTCTAATGCCAATTTGATACGGGGTTAGCCGTAGGATGTCCCGATCTTCGACAATCAACAAGAATTAACAAGAACGGAAGCAAAAGACTCAAGAACACCAAGAACAATACCCAATGTCGACCAAGAAAGACAAGAAATGCAGCAAGCCCGACTAGGACTTTGAGACTCGATATCGACAGACAAAAAGAAAGCAAGACTCGAATCAAACAAGAAAAAGACTCGACAAATAATGAAATAGACCGATAGACTGGTGATTCGAACTAAAATAGAACGAGATAAAGACCTCAGGCCTCCTAAGAGGGTAGGAACCAAGTATCAACGACTATAAAGCCCGCCTCTACAACCTTACACAACCAAGCGGACAACTTGGAGGCACAAGGAGGGGACTTGTGATTACCCGGATCACCAAGCTCTCGCGAGGTTGATGAACTCAAAACAAACCAAGCAAGATCAATTACCAATTTGCAATCGACGAGCAATGCTTCGAATCGATTGACTTTCTTACAGATGCGTTTCACACAAGAACTGTATTTCTGAATAATGAATAACGTGAGTTCTACAGAAGAAAATGGCCGCCTATTTAAAACCCTAACAAGGCTGATTTTCGGCCAAAAATAATAAAAATAATAACCTTAAGAAATTATTAAAATAACCCTAAAAGTTTCCTAAAATAACTTAAGTAGAAAAGTTACTAATATAGGAAATATAACAAGGTATCCACACTTGGTTAAAATCGGCTATACATGTCTAGGGAGGCTTGGCAATCTTGATCCATATGCACATGTATGTCTTCAATGAAGGCTCGGGGAGTTGAACCTTGCTCGAGAATAAAGCATGACTCACAAAAGTGAATGAGTCTCTCTGAAGCTTCTTAGCCCGAGCTCAAGTCATAGGTTCGTCTCCTAAGATGATTGGCGTGTCCGGAGGTGTAGAAGATGGTCTCGCATCAATATGCATTTCTACTAATTGGTAAATAGACATTACTTAGGAATAACTTGATTCTCCATGGGATCGACTCGTACTTACCACACTACATTAGTTAAGTAGGGTCAAATTTATTTAAATACGGTTTAGGCGACTAAAAACCGCGAGCACAGAAGAATTTCCCTACTACATGGAAAGGCCAATTTTCTCGTGGAGATCATGATCCCCCAATAATTATTGTAATAACCTGAATTAATAAATCCTAGTTACGTTCCAAAAGGGTTGGATACTTTTGTTTGGACTTTGCAATCCAAGTCAATGCCAAATATTTCAAAACAATGTGTTAGGAGGAAAGAGGGATTTCGAACCCAAAATAGCGTAAGGTCCGCTGAAGACCCGATGTCAACACACTTGTACATGTCCTATGATCTGAGTCGCGAGAAACCCATTGAACTCTAAAAGCAAGCAATCATCATAAAATACATACAAGAGCGCCACGACAGAGCTGGGTCAAATCCAAAATACGGACGAGTGAAATATTGAGTATCAAAACATAATAAGAGTGTAGGCATAATGTCAGCCTCTCACATCACCTGAAGAGTGCCCTCGCCACAATAGCATGCGACAAGCATAGTCAAAGTGCATACATGATACCTAAAAAAAAGAGGAAATAAATCAATTCGAGCCACACATGCGGGTCTTGGAGACCTCGCTGAAGCCACATAATACACGTTTTACATTCTGAGCTTGAATGGAATTTAGGAAAAGCTTAGATGAGTAATTTTGGAGCATAAGAAAGGTCAAGGAAGAAGCATCAAGCGAGCAAGGAAGCACAACGTCGAAGCAAAGAAAGGATTGTGGAGACTGAGGAGCGGTGCTCGTCGTTATTCCACCGGCGCCCGCCGGTCTTCCGTGTTCAGTAAACGCCAATTTTAGTTCGAAGATTCTATGTCATTATTATATTATTATCTTGTTCTCTAGGGTTTTATACGACTCTATTTAGGTTATTTTCATCTTATTGTTGAGAAGAGGTTGTTGGTTTTGCCTTGAGACATAGAGAGAGAGAGAGAGAGAGAGAGAGAGAGAGAGATGAGCGTTCTTTTGGCTATGAGTTGCTAAACTCATAGTTTCGCCAGTGATTCGAAGACATGGTTGAATGAATTGTGAGGATTTGATTTTAATTAGTTATTTATGAATATATTTATCATCTTTTTCTTATTGATATGTATTTGTGTTCCTTTCTATGATTGATCACCATGCGAGGAATTGCATTTATGCTATAAATTCGTTGTTTGTTTCTAGATAGCAAACGAAGTCATTGATTTATTGATATTTCTATGCCTTTGTATTGGATGATAACAATTGATCTATGTCGAGTAGATGTATCTAGGGCCGAGAGGGGTGTTCCCTAATTTCCTAATTGCATTGAATCACGTGTCAATTGGTCTTTAGTACTTCAATCGTTAATGTTATTCTTTAGTGATATTAAATAAGATGATTGGATACCTGCGGAACAATCGATACTAGGGTAAGTCGACATAGACTCTATAAGTAATATTGAAATCAATCTAAGGATCTTGAACCTCAACCATTGTCGAGAATTACAGGTGAAACGCTTTTCTATCTTATTATCAATACTTTACTTTGTTATTTCATTAAGCTGTCATCAACTATTGCTATTGTCTTAAGAAATCATTGATAGAACTATAAAAGTTAAACCTTTTCTCTCTATGGGTTCGACTCCGAAGTTCATTGCTATACTAATCTTTTGGTTTGAGCATTAAGTTAGGATATCATTATTATTTGGGCAAAGCGAAAGCTAAGGACGTTCCCCAAGCACCATAGACACCGGCTGAGTTTGTGATAACTCATCATATAATAACATATCTCATTATCATCTTCATTCTCATATCATATATCATGCTCATATTATCGATCTCATTTATCAAAATATCATATCATGACCAATGACTCAAGAGGAACGAACCTGATGGGGTTGAGTTGTCTTATGACCCTAGCAAAAGACTCTAAGACTCACATTTAACGGTCGTCCTACCAAACACATAGAGTAAGTAAATAGATGCCCATTCAATTGTGCAACCCTAAGCATGCTACTACATGATCATGCTGGATGCAACACCTAGTATACTACATGATAACACGCATGATAGTCCAACCTGAGTAAGCCCCCTAGGGAACTTACGTGGGAGTGCAAAACAAAAAAAGGCAACAACCAAGAATATAGCAAGCCAATACATCACAGATGATCACCTAACATGTATACATAGCATAAATGAGTCTATCTATAAAGTCACACAAAGCATATAAATATCGCACACAGGTTCACATATCTTATCACCATAACTTCCATATCATCATCATCAGTTCATCTCACAACTCATTGGCGGGATGCTTTTACTAGGTGTAAATGTGTCGTTGGTCCTGGCTCTCCAAATACAAATAATATCCTAACTTAATGCTAAACAAAATATTAGTATAACAGAAAAGTAAGGGGTCGATCCCACAGAGAAGACTGATTCGTAATTCTTATGATGATTCTCAGACAAGTAGCAATAAAGTTGTAGGAAACAAATGAAAGAAACAAATAATCAAATGAAGTAATGGTTGCAATGTAGTAATAATATGAGGAAAATGTTTTACCTGTAATTCTTGACACAACGCTCTCTATCAAGCAAGCCTTCATAGAGATAGAGGACTAGATCATCCTCTGGTATACCATGTTGCGGGCAACTTCCTTTAAGCTTATTGAATCTATCAACATACTCATACAAGATCTCTGTAGGTGATTGCTCAATACTAGAAAATTACTTCTTGAGTTTGCTGAGGCGAGTGATAGGAAAGTACTTCTGAAGGAAAGCTTTCTTCAATCCAACCCAAGTAGTGATGCTTTCCAGAGGAAGATAATATAACCAATCATTAGCTGCATCCCTTAGAGTAAAGGGAAACACTCTAAGCATCAATTGTCATCCGTCAAGCCTTGAGGTCTCAGTTTGTCGCAGGCACTAGCCAACTTTACGAGATGTTTATTTGGTTCCTCTCCAGCCCTTCCATGAAAACTAGGCAAAATACTAGAGCAATTGGATTTGTACTCAAATCTTCAACCCTTAGGGAGAGCAGAAAGCCTGATTGCAAGCGGTTGTGCATGCAAATTTGGAACTTTTAAGCTTTTCAGGGTTCTTCTTGGCGGATTTTCAATGTTGTCGTCATTGTTATTGTTGCCATCTATCTCCTCTTCTTGATTAAAATCAAGTCTTCTTCTTAACCAAGATAGAGATCTTTCAATCTCTTGATCAAAAGACAAAGGCGATGAATTAGTAGCACGGGTCTGGACCATATAGAGTATGTCAAACCTAAAAAAATCAACAAAAGAACACGAATACTATACTTCCCCGGCAACGACGCCAAGATTTGGTGGGCTGCTTTTACCAGGTGTAAATGTGTCATTGGTCCTGGTCCCCCAAATGAAAATAATATCCTAACTCAATACTAAACAAAAGATTAGTATAGCAGAAAAGTAAGGAGTCAGTCTCACAGAGAAGGATGATTTGTAGTTCTTATGATAATTCTCAGACAAGTAGCAATAAAGTTGTAGCAAACAATTGAAATAAACAAATAAGCAAAAGAAGTAATGGTTGCAAAGTAGTAATAATACTAGAAAAACATTTCACCTGCAATTCTTGACTATGGTTGGGGTTCATGATCCTTGGAATGATTTCATTGTTATTCTCAATCAATGCAATGCAATTGATATCAAAAGTTACGCCGACTTGTCTTAGATAGATTGATCAATAAAGGGACAATCTCTTACATTATGTGAAATACAACATAGAATAGCATAACCCAAGTATATGGCCAATTAGCAATATCAATCTCAATGCAATTAGGAATCAAAAGAATCCAAGGTTGTATAGCTTTTACCCCTAATCTCATAGAAATCAATACAAACCAATAATCATCATCCTACAAAGACAATTGATGCTTTCACGGGATCAATTTCCCTTGCTTGCCACAAAGATACCGATCTTACGAAAGGAATCACTAGCAAAGATGCAGTTTCTATCTAGATGATCAGTCAAAGAGAGAACATTTGCAGTACTTAAGAATGAAGAACAAAGATAATGAAATAACTCATGAATAACAATATGAAATCAAATGCTCACAATTCAACCAACCATGTCTTCGAATCACATGCGAAACTATGAGTTTAGCAACTCATAATCAATGTTTCTCTCTCTCTCTCTCTCTCTCTCTCTCTCTCTCTCTCTCTATTGTTTCACTCTCAATCAATAACAATGACCGTCCTTCACATGGTTGTGAAATAGAACAGATATAACCCTAAAAGAGTCGAGCAAAACCCTAGGGAATAAAAAAATAATAAACTAATAATAATATCTTTAGACGAAATCGCAATCGTTGAACACCCAGGACCGGCGGGCGGCGATATAATAGCGGCGGGTTCCGCTACTCTAGCTCCATGATTCTTCTTTGTCTTCTACCTTATGCTTTTTAGCTCCCTTGATGATCCTTCTTTAGCCTCTCTTATGTTCCAAAATCATCTCTTCTGAATCTCTCAAGCCTACCTTCAAGCTTGGATTGTAAAACTGCAGAATAAACACAAAATAGCATAGATTCCAAACTCGAATACTCCAAATGCAAGACAATGTAAATAAGACAAAACACATGCAATAGGAACACTCAAATGCAATAAAACCTATCGATAATGCCTATCTAAAAATGCCTTATCACTCATCGTGTAATATCAACATAACTCATCAAGTATC
The DNA here is from genome assembly GCA_037127255.1 of Persicaria tinctoria. Classification (NCBI taxonomy): domain Eukaryota; kingdom Viridiplantae; phylum Streptophyta; class Magnoliopsida; order Caryophyllales; family Polygonaceae; genus Persicaria; species Persicaria tinctoria. The sequence goes on from JBANSL010000020.1 coordinate 35,199,099, forward strand.
ATCACAACTTATCATCTCAATATCTCATCATGCATTATTCATCATTATATCATCTCTCAACATATAGCGATATACATCATCATCTCATATATATATATATATATATATATATATATATAGAGAGAGAGAGAGAGAGAGAGAGAGAGAGAGAGAGAGATTGACTTCGGTGAAAGCCTCAAATTGTGGTGAAAACCGTGAAAACTACTTTATAACTTGGTTTATTTGAAACCTATGCTAAAAACCCCAATCACAAAGTGACTTTACAACTCGGTTCAACCTAAAAACCGTGCTAAAAACTCCAATTTTAAAATAACACATGACTTTATAGTTCGGTCAAGCCTAAAAATCGTGCTAAAAACTCATATTTTAAAATTACATAGTGACTTTATAGCTCGGTTTTATCCAGAACCGAACTAAAATTTGTGACTTTATAGACAGGTTCTATTCATAACCGGGCTATAAAGAAAGTGAACCGGGCTAAAAAGCCGGTCCTCACGGGTTTTTACCGCAATTTTTGTTTTCACCGAAGCGCACCCCTATATATATATATATATATATATATATATATATATATATATATATATATATATATATATATATATATATATATATATATATATATATAGATATAGATATATATATCATATTCATACCCACATCATCATATAACATATCATACTTAAGAACATATCAATAATCATGATTCATAATCATATCTCATAATATAGCATCATGCTTAGACTCAATCGTGTAAGATTCATCATGTCATTCAACAAGTCATTCAACAAGTCAGATCAAGAAAGAATCTAAATTTGGGTCAACTTCTATTTTCAAATCCAATTCAAATAGTTAAGCAAATTGCGGCCTTTGAAAACGTTTCTCATGTTGTCTATGTCAAACACAAGTTTTTCCGTGGTTAGATCACGTTCGCCGCAGTGAAACCTGCAACTAGGCTCGTTTAGAGCTTCGTTGAGGCCGCCATTGTTATTCTTAGCCCTTCTTGTAATGTTTTGCTTGATTTTCTGAACAAGTGCATCTGTTCCAATCGGTTTTTTGGACCTGAAAATTTGATCATTTCTGGTTTCCCGGATAACTTGCCAAATAAAGATTAGATCCTCAAATATGCTATTGTTATCCTTTACATTTTCTAAGTTTGTGTGCAGAGGTTCCATAGAGTTAAGGTCCTGAAAATACATACCTGAGCCCTGTTCAAATCTTGCAAAGAGTTCTCTAGTAAAGGTGCAGCTAGTAAAGAGATGGTTAGTATTCTCATTAGCTTGATTACAAAGGGAGCATTGGCTTGGCACCCTATTAATGTATCTATATATCAAGCCTATCAGCCGTAGGAAGACCATCAATCTTGATTTTCTATAACAAATTCTTAATTCTAGGAGGGAGTTTGAGTTTCCAGATCCAGTTTTAAGATTGGTTGTTAAGCGGAGTAGGAGTTAATATTTTCTTTACTGACCTGGTAGTGAAGTTTCCTTCCAAGTTGGGTTTCCAGATGAGTTTGTCATCCGAGTGCCATGGAGGGATCTTCATTTGTATAATCTTGGCGGCAATATCCTAGGGGAATATTTGTTCGATCACATCTTCGTCCCATTGCTTCCTGTCAGTCATTAGTGAGTCTACCGTCATGTTAGGATCACACGATCCCATATACTGCTTAAGACTAGTCGTTGGGGCCCAATGATCTTCCCAAACATTTATTTTTCTACCATTACCTACTAACCAGAGTAGGCCTTTCTCAAACTTTTCCCTTAGTGAAAGTAGCCTTCCGAATTGCCAAGATGTTTGTTTCTTGCAGTAGTTCCTGATGCTATCTTGTTTGAGATATTTTTCTTTAATGATTCTTACCCATATGCTTTCTTCATTATTATAGATTTTCCATAATAGTTTCATCTGAAGAGAAATGTTGAGACTCTCCGCCTTATAAATACCTAGGCCTCCTAAAGCTTTGCTTTTGCAAATTGAGTCCCAGCTAATGAGTGGTGTATAAGAGTCTGAAGCAGTTTTGTTCCAGAAGAAATTCCTATTAATTTGGTCCATTTGATTGAGAATTCCTTTTGGGAGGAGAAAGTTTTGCATTAAGTAATTGGTCTTAAAACTAAGATTAGATTGGATGAGGACCGTTCTGCCTGGTTGCGAAGGATTGGACGTTTTCCATTTAGTAAGTTGTTTTTTCATGTTGTCTATGTCAAACACACAGTTTTTAATTCTCCCATTGACTAGGGGAATTCCTAGATATTTTTCAAGGGTCTTGGACACTGGGATGCCCATGTGGGTAGCCAGATCCTTGGTGATGTTTGGATTCACATTTCTAGAGCATTGAAGAGAGCTTTTGTTGTAGTTAATGGTAAGTCCCGATCTATTGGAGAAGTTATTTATAATATTTTGGATTGTGTTTAGGCTGGTATGTGCTGCTTTGGCAAATATAATAGTGTCATCTGCAAAAGTTAAAAACGGGATTGGGGTACCATTTTTATCTAGTTTTATGCCAATTAAGGCATCGTCTAGAAGGGCTTCTTTGTGCAATTCTCTTGAGAGGCCTTCCATCACTAGGACAAAAATATAAGGGGCGAGGGGGTCTCCTAGTCTTATACCCCTATTGGGTTTGAACTGAGGGCCAGAAATGTTATTAAACAGCACAGACAACGAGGTGGAAGAGATGCATTTCATTACCCAATTAATCCAGGTTTGATGAAAGCCAAACTTTGCAAGGACCGCTCGTATATAATTCCAATTTATTTTATCGTAAGCCTTTTCCATGTCAAGTTTCAAGGCTGATAACTCCCTCCCTTTAATAAATGTTTCAAAGGTCTTGACAGGATGTTTGTGTCAAAGGTCTTGGAACATTAACAGTTGATGAAATCCAAAACCTGTTTTATAAGTCCGAATATTATTTAATCTTATTATATACTTCCTTTATATTATATATATATGCTTGACTAATCTTTCAGGACGTTTTTCAAATTATTTCCTTCCTTACGACAAGTGCTGAGAAGGTTCAAATCGGAAAGATTATGGCTTCATTTGTTTCCAAGTTTAGAAGATCTTGAAGATAGCCATGATCAGGAATAGCCGTTGGAGAAGATTCTCGGCGCCGATTTGTCTCAATAAATAGAGAAGGAAGATGAAGACAGGATACACAAGTGCTACACGAGATTTCATTCATTCAAGCAAGATCTGTCTTCCAAAGTGTACTCTCTGCTAGCGCTCAAGAGTTTGTTGTTTATTTCAAAGCCTTTGAGAGTCACTGTGAGCTTATAGGATATATTCATTTAAAGTGTTACTCGAGAGTTTGTAACTCGGGAAGTTGCACTAGGCTATTGATTTGTGAGAGTAAGAGGATTGTACTAGATAGCTGAGAGAGGTGGGGCTCTTCTAGATTGGTCTAGGACTCCAAGGGAACGTGAGTTGACTAGATTGCAATTGTATAAGAGAGAGGCTTCTCGGTGAGCTATTAGGATCCTAAGCTAAGCGAATCAATAAAGCCTTTTGAATCCTAGGGTTGTGGAAGAACCCTAGGCGGGGACGTAGGCCAAGTTCGTGCTGAACCTCGTAAACAATTACTCGTGTCATTTATCTATTGCTTTACCTTATTTCCGCACTTGGTTCGATTGTCTAACTTTGTGATTCAGGTTTAATCTCAAAGGATTTTATACGAGCTCCAAAAGTCTTGAGACTTTCTGCGAAAAACGGGCATACTCTATTCAACCCCCCCTTCTAGAGTATTTCTATATTACATTGTTTTATATTATCGAACCTTCAAAGGCCATCCAGCCTTTTTTTTCCTTTTTGTTTATGAAAGGTATGGAAGATTTCATAGGCTGTAAGTGTGTTGTCTTGTATCGATCTACCTTCTACGAAGGCACCTTGGAAGGGATTAATCAGTTTAGGGTAGATGGGTTTAAGACGATTAGCAATAATTTTTTAGATGACCTTGTATATCGTATTACAGAGACTTAAAGGCCTGTATTGGTTAATGGAAGTTGGGTTATTAGTTTTCGGGATGAGGACTATGAATGTTTGATTTATTTCAGAAAGCATTTGGCCAGAGAGAAAGAAGGCCTTTACAGCTTTACAGTAGGATCGACCTATGATATTCCATTAGCGTTTATAGAACTCTGGAGGGTATCCATCTGGGACAGGGGATTTATCTTCTGCCATACTGAAGATATTATTTTTTATCTTCTGCCATCTGGGACAGGGGCTTTATCGTTTTCTTCCGGGGTTATCTGAGCATTGATATTCCAAACATCACCCGAAGAGATTGTGGGTTGATTATGACCTATGAACATGTTTGACATTTCACTAGTAATATGTTTAGATATAAGATCTTGATCTGTGAGTAAAACATTCTGCTTAGTGGTAAAGGATCTAGTCGATCTCCTCGTGGTTCTAATTCTAGCTGTAATTTGGTAATACTTAGTATTTTTGTCTCCCGGATGGAGGTGTTTAGACTTAGCTCTTTGTTTCCAAAATTTGTGATTGAACTCAATAAGACAAAATTTCTTGTGCTCCAATCTAGCGAGTTTCTCCTCATATGATATAGATAAGTTTCCCCATGGCATTCTGTCTTGTAGATCCTTGATTTGAAGGTCTACTTCTGCTAATTGTTTTGTTATATTGTTAGGATTTGATTTGCACCAATTTTTTATATTTCTCTTAAGAAGCTTTTGTTTCTGAATGAGCTTAAACCCATGGGAGCCATTCATGTTATTACTCCAAATTCTCTTAATCATCAGTTCAAGAGCATCATTAGTAGCCCAGGACATTTCAAATCTAAAGGGAGTTCCATTTCTTTTTGCTTGCGAGCCAATTTGTAAGGAGATTGGAGTATGATCTGAAGCAGAAAAAGGATGATGTTTGACACAGAGGTTGGGGAACCAGTTTAGAATAAGTTGGTGAGCTAGAGATCTATTAAGTCTTTGATAAGTGTTGTTGCTTGAGGATCTGTTCTTCCTCCAAGTGAAAGGCGAGCCCGTGAAAGGTAATGTTTGTAAATCCAATTCATCTTTGATAGATTTTAGTCTCCTAAATCTGCTAAGGTTGGGAAGAGAACCTCCTATTTTTTCTGTATCTAATTCAATATCATGGAGATCTTCTATGATGAATATGGGGGGCATATATTTATTAACTGTATTGTAAATGTCATGTCAGAACTCATCCTTTTCGTTTTCCACAGAAGGAGAATATACAAAGATTAGGATAAATTCATGTTTTTCTATGGTTGTTTTGATGATTACAGCTCTTTGTTTCAGCTCAAGGGTATTACTAATTTCTTCAAATTTTGTTTTGAAGAGCAGCCAGATTCCACCCTTGCGTCCTATAGAAGGAACACTAAGGGCTTTATGGAAGCCAGAGCTCTTCAGTTGGATATCAGAAGGAGCAAGTTCTGATTTGGTTTCAGTAAGGACTAAGACATCAAGGTTGTTAATGAATCTAAAGTGATTGATTTCCTGCCACAGAAGTGGCCATTTCCTGCCACACAAGCTATGGAGTGAAGCATACAGTGGAGTAACTGAAGGTACTCAAGATTATAGTTCATAGTTTTGTTGTGAGAGAAAGATTTAAAAACCTTGATGTTTGGCTTGGCACTCCTTGTCTTTGTCATTGTCTTACAGATCGAGTTGTGTTCTCTTCTTCATCTTCTGTTATGGATGGCTTTGATTTGTTCACTCTTCCTTGGATGGTTTTGCTGAATAAATTGATTCCCTTTGCCTGTGAGAGATCTGTTTTGAACAAGTCTATAGTAGAGTGTGCTTTTGGCTTGATAAAGTTTGTTGGTACGGTTAGGGTAGCTTGCAGCCCACTTGAAATCAGGGATTTCTATGGGGTACAGTTGAAGGTTTTCATGAGTAGAGACAAGAGTTTGTATACCTGACTTCCGTGGCATCTCATCTATTAATCCATTCTTCTTGTTATCCCTGCAGTATGTTAGTATTCTAGCTGCCTTACCTGTGCCGCGGGAACAATCTTCCTATGAATTCTGATGTGGCATTCCCTTATCGAGTTTTCCTTAGACAATTTGGGAATCATATGTTTACCTGCCGTCGTTGATTATCTTGAGGACCAAAAACAATAGATTCTTGATTTCAGGTGGAAAGTTTTCAAAGGGCGAAGAAAGGTCTCAGTCCGCGGAGCAACCCCTTCTCCCTGAAGAGAGGTTTCTCTTGGCGCGTTCAACTTCCTCTCTCTGTTCTACTCTTTCTTGTCCTCCCTTTACTCAGGTTTGCTTGGTTTTGATCCGCTCCTTTCTTCTCCTTCTCCCTCACCACCCGTCAAAAAGTCCTCTCTTCTAATGTAACTTCTTGCTTTTATAGGTATTAGGTGATCTTCAAATAATCGTACCACGTGGAGTTCGTAACTCGACACGTGTTCTACTCGTGGGGTGTGGGCATGTCCGCCACGTGCCCCTCTTTTCCGCCCACGGATGATATCATTCGAGTGAGCTTGCAGTTTTTCTGTTGGATGTCCATCCGCGGACGGCCTTAATGATATATCCGAGATGACTTTTGTGATGACTTTTTACTATTTCTTGCCAACTTGTTATGTTTCATTTTATTTTTATGTTTTTACATATGTTTTTATTGTCGGTTTTGTCACAGCTCCTCGGGCTGGGTCGATTCCTCATAGGGATTGACACGGGTCGATAAAGAAAACATCTGTATTTTTGTGGTCACTTCAATTTAGGTTTTTGCCAGGGATGATGGGGTTTTTTACTGTCGAGTTCCAGCTCATTTAGGGCCCATTAGGCCCATTTCTGTTTGGAAGTTCAAACGTCGGTAATTTCCTATAAGTTACCCCATTCCGTTCTTTTTTATCTCACATTTGTCTTCTTCTGCTCCCTCAAAGATTTCTTGTTCTTATCCATTTCCAGGTTTTCCAGCGGCGGTCTTTTAGGTTTCCGATTGCTCGTTTGATGTTTCCGGCGAGGTTCTTCAGATCTTCAAGGTAACTCTTTTTGTTCTAAGTTGTTCTTGATTTTTCTTTTCGATTCTTTGATTTTTCTTGATGGATAGATCGATAATTAGGGCGTGAGTTCGTCTCTGAATGTGTTTTTGAACGAGGTTTCGTTTTGTGTAAGTAAATCTTTATACGATTTTCTTCTAGCTTCTTTAGAAATGGCTAGTCTCAGTGACGAGCGCGACACATTAGAAGACTTTGAGAGAGGTGAAGGGTGGAAAGGTGATGTCGCTTCATCTTCTCAACCGTGTCATGCTCAAGAGATCCTCTCCTCCTCTTCTGAGAGTTCCTCTTCTAGTTCTCGTGGTACTTCATCGGAGTCGTCTTCCGCCACATCCACATCGACTCCAAATCGGGTTGGCCCTACGAGCAGTCCTATTAAGGTGAGAAGGCGCCGGAAGCGTACTGACCCTGATTACTATTCTTCTCCTTACACAGTTTCTTCTTCTTCGAAGGGATGCGCGGGAGATGAAAATTCGAGGGACGCGGATGAATCAGGTGCTTGCTCTTCTGTGGACGCGGGTCCTTCTTCCACTTCCCACTCTGCAGATCAACAGGTAGAGGATGTTTGGATTCCTTATGAAGCTCCCCCTATTGGTGTAGCGGAAAATCCGAAGAAGATCCGCTCTATGGAGAATTTGACCGACTTGGATACCCTAGTGTATAACTTTGGGGATTTGGACACTTGTCTCTTCTTAGGAGATTTCAAACCTCTTCCGCCCCCATCCTGAGGAAGGGGGAGGTTGTTTGGATGCTTATGAGGACTGTTTAGTTGTTTACGCGGCTAGTTTATCCCAAGGTTTTCGTCTTCCCCTACACCCCTTTTTCTTAGGGTTTTTGAATGAGTATAATCTTAGCCCTGCTCAGATTGTCCCAAATGGTTGGATGTTTTTTACGAGCTTCATTATGAGGTGCAAGAAGATTGGGGTTGATCCTTCCTTGAAGTTGATGTTCAACATCTTTTCCCTAAAAAGGGGGGAGTCAGGATTCGAGATTTTATCAGTGCAATTCGAGTTGTGGATATATGGAGAGATTGTCTAGCAAACCGAATTGGAAGTATAAGTGGTTTCTGGTCCGCGACAGGTTAGGAAAGGGTTTCAATTGCCGGACTGTTCCAGGGCGTTTCTGCTCTGTGAAAAAACTGAATGTTTCCAATCTCTCCGAGTTCAAACAATCGTTTTCACATACTCCTAGGCTTCCTTGGGATAAAATGCTATCCGCGTTCCAACTTGAGATGGCTGGTTTGAGTTTGCCTCATCCGCAACTAGGTGGCTCTTTTTGTTTTGTTGTTTCTTTCGATGCTTAGACTTGTGCTTCTTGTTTTGTCTTGTTTTGATGGTTAATTTATCATTGGATGTTTTTTGCACTCAGATAAAATGGATTTGGACTCGCTTCTGAAGCGACATAAATCAAAATCTGAAAAGAAGAAAAAGACAAGCTTGGAGATCAGTGATCCTCCTGCCTCTCTTCCAGCTTTGGAAATCACGCCAATTATTGACATGACTGTCGCAGGAGAGACTGGCACTCTAGTAGGCTCTTCTTCATTGGTTCCCGCATCCCGGGAGAAACGCGTTCGTCCATCCGCTCCTGAAACTTCCAAGTCGAAGAAGAGGAAGGTTAGCATTGTTGTTGGGCCGTCGGCCGCGGATGAAAGGGGGCTATTCTTAGAGGGTGAAGCGACTCTCTGCGAGTTTCCCATTCCATGCTTTGACTTGATTGATCTGCAAGGCCTTGCCTTTCCAGCTAAAAAACGTTGTCTTCCTGAGCAAAGATATGTCAGTCGATTGGATGCTGTTACTCTTTCGACTAACCTTGATCGTATTATTCAGTGGGTAGGTTAACCTTGCTAGTTGCTTTTTGCCTTCCCTTTTGGAATAATTTAATGCGGTTTAACTCCGGCTTTCCTCCTCCATTTTTCTTGTCACAGCTGAGGGTGATTCAACCGGACATGGAGAAATGTATGGTGTGCGGTGAAGAGAGTCTTAAAAAGAAAGAGGAGGATATCAAGAAATTGTCTCATTAGCTGCGGATCATGGGGAACATTGTTGGTGACCCAGCCTCAGTGGAGAAGTTCAAAAAGAGGTCAGTGGAACTCCATGAAGAAGTGCAGGCACAAAAAGAAGCTATGACAGTTTTTAAGAAGAAATATGATGATTTGAAGGTTTCTCTGGATGTTGCTGTTTCCCGCGTCAAAGAGCTAGAGGTTGCGGAAGGGAATTTGCGAGAACTCCTTCAGGCTAGGCAGGCCAGCATTGATAAGCTGGAAGAAGATCTGTCCATCCTTCGCGAGGAAGTGTCCATTAACAAGCAAGAACTCGATGCCATCAAGGTGCGTTCAGAACGAGACGTGGCCCTTCAATGGCTTCAGAGTCCGGAGGGTTTGGCTTATCTATCTTCTGAGTGGATAAAAACTGAGGCCGGCGCCTCATTCATGTCTTCCATAGCCAAAGCTTGCCTCCAGACTCCGAAAGGCGCCAGTATTTTAAAAGATAGGTGTTTTAGCTATTTTCGGAAGGGAATGGTGGCGGGGATCAACCAGAGTGTCGTGCGTTCAGAAATTAATCCCGGTGTCCCCCTAGAGAAGTTTGAGCCTAGTATGACTAGTGCTGATTGGGGGCTTTCAAAGGAAGAGATGGCCGCGGAAGAGTCCTACTTTGAATACGAGGATGCCGAGGACGCGGAGGATGAAGTTGGGAATGCAGCCGCCACCAATTAATCTTTGTTGTCTAAGTTCTAGTTGGATGAAACTTTTCTAGATCGGGGGAATTGCGTTTTGTTCCCTATTTTTGGCATTCCATTGAGATACTTGTTTCTTTTTGAGAATTTGGTTTTGAGATCTCTTTGGACAAAGTTTGGTTTCACTGTATATTTTACCCGCCGTAAATATTTATCTGTTAATGTTCTGACCTTTTTTCCAAGTGTTGAAAAGGTTAGTCCGAATGTATGAAGTCTTCTTCCACTTGTCTTTATGCTTCAAGGTGGGGCTTTTTTTTTCCTTTTTAAAGCCTCAATCCTTTCATCTCCCTCGCTGTTTCTTATGCGTTAACAACCAATCGTACCGTCGTATGTGTTATGCCATCAGAAAGCTTCAACCCTTGGGCCTTTTTTCAAAAGATCGAGAATGTGGATCAACTTTCTCGATTGGTGAGCTTCTTTTGCTTTTACTGAAAAAGCTTGGGCTATCTTTATTGGGCTTCAATTTTATTCGTGTGCAGGTTATGCCTCCTTAATTTGAAGCTGAATACGGGCCGCTTCCGCCATGATGAGCTTATCTTTCATCGTATCTTGTTCGCGACTTTCCAGTGGTTGTGTCCTGTAGTGAGAACGGTCTTTTTCAGATCGACTTTCCAGCGGTTGGGATGAGTTTCTTATCCTTCACCATCTAGGGATAGGAAGTGCTATGATGTTTTTTCATAGGGGCAACGTCTCTTTCAAAGTTTGCCCGCGTCGCGAAATTGGGAACGACTATGAGACTACTCTTAACTCGGTTTCTTCTTCGTGTAGTTCAAATTGAGCTCCTCCCGCGTCATGCTTTGGGAGTTTGTAATTTCGTTATAGATTGTGTTTCCGCGAGTGAAGAAAAAAAGGAATCCCCCATTCTCCTTCACTACCTATCGTATCTTTGTGATTTCTGAAATAAACTTAGAGGGGGATCTTTTATTATTCATTGTACGAAGTAGCATACAAAAACCTTCCTGGAGGTTGGATCCCTTTAAACTTGATACATTATACTGGAGATGGTATCGCGATGGATAAAACAGAAACATAAGGACACCCTACTTCTCCATTTTCCTCGCTGTCAGGACTGACAACATCGACTTCAAAGATGGAGTCTCCCATGTAGGTGAAAATCGGAGCTGATCGTACATTGACTCGATTTGCTTGTGTGAAGTCGCGCCATCCTTGTGTTAACCAGAAGAGGCCGTCTCCATCTCTTTCTACCTTTACTTCGTGTTCCTGGTTGGAGCGAGACCAGAGTCTGGCTTGAGTATGAGCATCTTCATCGATTAGGACGTATATGAGAGGGAGCCGAAGTGTTTGAAGTTGCTCCTCCCTCATGATGACTCTATAGAAAGCTCTTGGCGATAAATCTGGATCCATTTTGTTTTAGGATGTTCATTACTTTAGGACGTTCTAGCATGCTTTATATCCGCTGAGTAGGGCTTTCTTGTCCTCGGTCTTATTTCTTTTTATCGAAAAGTAATTTTTAGTTTTTCTTTTTCAACTTACTTTTGGTTGCTTAAAAAACCTCTTCTTTATTCAATTAATTTCGAATTTAGAAAACAGAGGACGCGTGCCCTTGGTGACTGTGTCATCTATTGCGCGCCATGCATGCAACTGCTCTTTCTTTACTTGACTGTTCCCTCGTGAGTGATGGGACAAAAGGAGAGATAACTTACTGTTTTCCTTCAATTTTTCTCGAGATGCGGGGATCTATTATAGTTCTTCCCTTAGCATTTAGGGCTGATAGGGTTTTTGGGCAAGAACCTCGATGGGCTTTCTTCCAAGCGATTGATTATCCCGAACAGTTCTTGCGTTTGGTAAGATTTTTGTATTTAATTTCTATTTTCCTTATGAATTCTTTCTTTGCTTTTTATCTTTTTCTAGTTTTCAGATGCTACCACTTAGGTTTGAGGAGGTGTACGAGGATGCTGTCCCTAGCCGAGTTTTACTTTCTTCTCATCTGTTGCGTAATTTTCCGGTTTGTGTAGAACGCCACAACGGTGGTCTTCTATACTTTGGCCGCGGATGGAAAGATTTTGTAGAATCGCACGGTTTTGAGAGGGGGGGGGTGGCTTCTATGATCTTTACCCACATGGATGATGCGTGTTTCGAAATTCAGGTGGTGGACTCACGCGGAGGTGAGCGTGAGGCTAATCATGATTATCCTTCTCTCCACGGCTCAACTTCGAATGGTTCCTAAGCTTGGTCATTTACGATAGTTTAATAGAACAAAAGCTTCAAGCTTGTTTATCAACCTTACTTAGCCTGTGCATGTGTTTGAAGTTCTGTTTAACACACGTTTTACCTTTTGAACTGGTTTATTTCCGGACGCGAGTAGTCTTTTTCTAAGTGGGAGTAATCAAAAGATGGGCTACAATTTTCATTAATTGCGAATTTCTTGATCTTTTCTTTCAGGGGGTTTTCGAGGTCATGCATGTCAACTATATGAACGGTTTTAGTCTTTCAATGGTACTTTGTCGTGATGTGTTGTTCACGGGTCTTCTGAGTTTTTTAGCAATAGTGTTCATTGTCGTCTCATGCATGGTGCGCCTGCGGTTAGGCTTAGTGATTGACCTTTCGAATTTATCGATCTCTTGTCCCTGCCTGTGACATATGTTCAGCTCTGCCCGAGCGTCCTATAAAAGTGAGAGTATAGGGGGAGGGGTGCTTTAGACTTGATCTCTTGCCTTCAACATGCCTTCTCTCATCAGTCCGCCCTGGTCATTTTTCGAGCGCATCAGTTTTCCTGAGCAACTCTTCCGTTTGGTTAGTTTCTTGTTTGCTAAGCTTTTCTTTTTTAGATTTATCTCTTTCTTAATACTCTCTTGTCTTTGCATTTTACTAGTCTTTGCCACTACGCTTTGAGGATGAGCTAGGGCCAGATCTTCCTAGGAACATTCTCTTGTCGACTAGGATTCTTCGCGACTTCCCTGTGGAAGTTATACATGGAGATTATAGGGTTCCTTATCTAAGGGGTGGTTGGAATGATTTTGCCAAGTCGCACAGCATCAACATTGGTTCTTCCTTGACTTTTATTCATAAAGGAGGAAATCGTTTTGAGGTTCAGATTTTAGACGTTGTGGGGGATGAGGTGGACGCTGAGTGGGCCTCCCCAGAGCCAGGAGGTCCTCCAAATGGATTTCGCTTAAGTCAAGGTAGAACTCGTTTAATCCAAGCTAGGCCTCGGCGAGCGTAAGCTGAAACATGCATGTTTCTCTTTTTTAAGCGGACACTGTCCAAAATGTGTTAGTGTACCTTTGTCACTGGTTGTTTTGTTTTATGTTTAGTTGTTGGCTTATGGCCACAATTTTCTATGATGCCCAAAAAGTCTGGGTGTTCTTCAAGGACTTATTATCTCTTTCTTTTTAGAATGCTTTGAGCAGAGATCTGACTCGGATCTTGGGCTCCGGAACTGAGATTGCATCCTCGGAATTTTTCTAAGGCCTCATCTCCGAGAATGCAACTTCGATCGGAGGCCGGACACGGAGCCAAGCTCCAGCTTCTTTGTGACTTAAATAAAACTTCATCCCCGAGAATGCATTTTTGATCGGAGGCCCGACGCGGAGCCAAGCTCCAGTGTCTTTGGGACTTAAATAAAACTTCATCTCTGAGAATGCAGCTTCGATCATAGGCCCGACGCGGAGCCAAGCTCCAGCGTTCTTGGGACTTTAAATAAAACTTCATCTTCAAGAATGCAGCTTCGATCAGGGGCCTGACGCGGAGCCAAGCTCCAGCGTCTTTGGGACTTAAATAAAACTTCATCTCCGAGAATGCAGCTTCGATCGGAGGCCCGACGCGGAGCCAAGCTCCAGCGTCTTTGGGACTTAAGTAAAACTTCATCTCCGAGAATGCAGCTTCAATCGGAGGCCCGACGCGGAGCCAAGCTCCAGCGTCCTCGGGACTTAAATAAAACTTCATCTCCGAGAATGCATCTTCGATCGGAAGCCCGACGCGGAGCCAAGCTCCAGCGTCTTTGGGACTTAAATAAAACTTCATCTCCGAGAATGTAGCTTCGATCGGAGGCCCGACGCGGAGCCAAGCTCCAGCGTCTTTGGGACTTAAATAAAACTTTATCTCCGAGAATGCAGCTTCGATCAGAGGGCCGACGCGGAGCCAAGCTCCATCGTCTTTGGGACTTAAATAAAACTTCATATCCGAGAATGCAGCTTCGATCGGAGGCCCGACGCAGAGCCAAGCTCCAGCGTCTTTGGGACTTAAGTAAAACTTCATCTCCGAGAATGCAGCTTCGATCGGAGGCCCGACGCGGAGCCAAGCTCTAGCGTCTTTGGGACTTAAATAAAACTTCATCTCCGATAATGCAGCTTCGATCGGAGGCCTGACGCGGAGCCAAGCTCCAACGTCTTTGGGACTTGTTTAAGAAATTCACCTGAAGGAAAATAATAAAAGCGCCATCTAACCGCTTTATTTAATTTTTGCGGGGGCGACTAAGCTTCATGTTACATACAAGCACTAGCAATTATACATAGTACTTCTTTAGATTATCTGCATTCCAGGTTTTGTTTAGAACGGTGCCTTCGGGGGTGCTGAGTTTATACGCTCCTTCTTGAACTTCTTTCACAATCACATAAGGCCCCTCCCAGTTTGGGTCCAGTTTTTCTCCAGTGGTAGCTTGGCGGAGCACAAAATCTCCCTCCCTGAGATGCCGCAAGCGAACTCGTCTATCCCGATATTTAGACAGTCGCCTTTTGTATTCTTGCTCCTTTATGGTTGTTGCCATCCTTCGCTCCTCTATGAGATGGAGTTCTAGTTCCAATGCTTCATCATTGGTTTCATGGTTGTATGTTATTATTCGTGCCGAAGGAACCATCCTTTCTGCTGGAATGACCGCGTCCATACCAAAGACTAGTGAAAATAGGGTTTCTCCAGTTGGAGTTTTTGCTGATGTGCGGTAGGACAAGAGAACTAATGGTAGAAGTTCAGCCCATCGCCCATTTGCTGTGCTCCCGAGCTTCTTTTGTATCCCATGCAGCAATTGTCGATTGGTCGTTACTGCTTGTCCGTTCGTCTGTGGATGGGACACAGACGAGATTTTGAGGTTTATGCCCAATCCCGCGCAGAAATCTCTGAATTTTTCACAATCAAACTGAGGTCTATGATCTGTGATTATCGAGTTGGGTACCCCGAAACGGCAGACGATGTTCTTCCACAAGAACCTTCTTACTTTCTCCGCGGTGATTAGTCCCATTGCTTCGACCTCGACCCATTTTGTGAAGTAATCAACCAAAAAAAGCACATATTTCAACTGTCCTGGGGCAGTGGGAAATGGACCAAGGATATCCATTACCCAGACAGAAAAAGGGCAAGCTCCAGCTATACTTTTTAGTACTTCAGAAGGGCGGTGTATCAAATTTCCGAATCTCTGACACGCATCACATTTCTGGATATAATTTTGAACATCTTGCTTCATAGTTGGCTAGTATTACCCCAGTCTGGTTGCTTTGGCCGCCATGGCTCTCCACCCTTGGTGGTGTGCACAAACCCCATCATGCAGTTCTTTTACGACGAGACTTCCTTCCTCTGTTGATATGCATAGCATATCCGGGAGACAGTAACCCCTCTTGTAAAGCTTTCCCTCCCTAATGGTGAATCGAAAAGATTTTGTGATCACTCTCGTGGCCGCGTCTTTTTCTTCGGGTAGGATGCCCTTCCCCAGATAATCCGCGAGTGACGTTCTCCAGTCTCCTTTTTCAATCCCTTGGACTTGGTAGACCTCTTGGATAAGTCTGCGATTTTTCATCCTTTCGAGGATCACCTCCTTTCCTACCTCTTCAGGCATGACTGCTCCTAATCGAGTCAACGCGCCCGCTTG
This sequence comes from Persicaria tinctoria, assembly GCA_037127255.1. NCBI lineage: Eukaryota > Viridiplantae > Streptophyta > Magnoliopsida > Caryophyllales > Polygonaceae > Persicaria > Persicaria tinctoria. The sequence continues at coordinate 35,214,622 of JBANSL010000020.1, forward strand.
CTGATTGTCACTTCTGAAAATGACCGTTAGGCAAAAACTCAAGAAAGCCTTTGATAACGCCCGCGCTTTTCTCTGATAGTCAGGCATTAAACCAGTTCTGGCCTCATATTCCTCTGTTATCTGTAGCGTCACCACTTCTGAATCGGTGTAGACTAACACTTGCCTGGCAGCTTTGATCAAAGCTACTTCCAGGCCCGCGAGCAGGGCCTCATACTCAGGTTCATTGTTCGTAGCTTGGAAATCCAGTTTATAAGCGTAATTGTATTGTTGTTCGTCGGGTGCAGTGAGAGTAACCCCAGCTCCGCATCCGTCTTTGTTGGCCGCGCCATCCACCCTAAGCGTCCACTCGCTTTTTTCTGTTTGAGCACTTAGTTCAAAACTTGTTTCACCAATGAAATCGGCTAAAGCTTGAGCCAATACCGCCTTCCGCGGGGTATATTCTATTTCAAATTCCGTCAACTCGACTGCCCACTTCATCATCCTCCCTGACAAGCACGGGGAATGAAGGATTTGCCGCAACGGTAGGCCAGTCATTACTCTGATGATGTGATCCTCGAAGTAGGGCCTCAATCTTCTTGCCGCGAATACCAGACATAGAATCATTTTCTCCACTGGTTCATACCGCGTCTCAGCATCCTGTAGCACACGACTGACATAATACACTGGGTATTTTTCTTCTTGCGTCAAAACTGCACTGATGGTAATGCTCTTTACTGATAAGTATAGGTGTAGAATCTCTTGCTTCTCGGGTTGGTGCAGAGTGGGAAGTGTTGATAAGAAAATTTTCAAACTCCCGAACGCTTCCTGTAATTCTGGAGTCCACTGTGTTGGTCCCTTTTTCTTGAGTAAAGCAAAGAAGGGTAATGACTTGTCTGCCAAGCAAGAGCAAAATCGGCTTAGGTAATTTACTGCTCCATTTAATTCCCTTGTTGCATTTATTTATCTTTTAGCAAGTAAATATAATTTTAGATATAGATAGAAGATTCTATCCTTGATTAGCAAGGATTAGAAGGCTATAAATAAAGTCATAGGGGCTGGTTTTTCATTAATTCAATTTCAGTCAGAAACAAGTAGTTCTACAGAGAAGTTTTAGGAGTTCTAAAGTTTTTAGGGTTTTGGCATTCTGCGAAAGTTGATTGCCGGGATTGTAAAGGCTTTGAATATAGTTTAATGCAAGTATCTTTTTATACATCAATGTCTGCGATTGCGATGAGTCGTGAGTAGTCCACCCATTTTTGGGGCTGGGGTGAGCCCGACGGTGGCCATGTGAGATGATGCAGTAAAGGTCAGATCTTGTTATGCAATTCGTCTTCTATCCCTATGAGCATGATTCTTTTGCGAGAGTTCAAGGTGATCCTTGTTTGTATTATTGAAGCGAAAGTGATCTTAATGCAACTTGGGTTAATTGTGTGAAAAGGGTTAGTAACAATTAGGGTTTATGCGAAAGCCTCTATATGCCTATTGTTGATAACGAAAGTTATTTTGATGGAAAGCATGATCTTTTATGCCTTTATGTGTTACTTTGCATGGTTATCGTTGTGGTGTTGATACCCTGGCCTTGGAAGTCTTTTATATATTGAATTTATTTCGTCAGAAATCTGAGTTTTGGGTTCGAAATTTGCAATTTAAGTTTTCTGTCTTTCCAGTCGATACAGAGGAGGAGCTCGTCGAGATCGAGTAGGCCTTAGTCGATCTCGAGTACGGTCTTGTCTAGGTCGAGTAGAGTTTCTGCTTTTGTTGTCGATTTTTTTCAGTTTCTGTAGACTTGCTGTTGTCGATCTCGAGTACGGTCTTGTCTAGGTCGAGTAGAGTTTCTGCTTTTGTTGTCGATTTTTGAGTTTCTATCGACTTGCTATTGTCGATCTCGAGTAGGTAGTTGTCGAGATCGAGTACGTCTGTTGTCTTGCTTTGTTCTTTACTTTCTTTCGCTATTTTCTGTCTTTGCTTTAGTTTCTGTTTTTCTTTGTCTTTTCTGTTTCTGTCTTTTTCTGTTGCTTATCTGTGAGATCTGTTGCTACCTAAGAATAGGTGACGTGCTTCCTCGTGGATTCGATCCTGAAAACCTTCTACTACAACGGGAGGAAGTCTTGTATTTATTTGCTGAGACAAGGAAGTCAGTCTGATCTTTATTCTATATTTATTTCATACTTGACCATCCTCCTGCAACAACAAATTGGCGCCGTTGCCGGGGAAGCTATCATTCGCGCCTTAGGTAGTTGAAACTCACGTTCTCTTTGAGTTACTTTGCAGGTGTATGCGTCGTTCTGGTCAAACACCTGAGTTTGACGCCTTAGACGAACTGGAACGCCTTTTTCATATCAGAGGTAAACTACAAAGAGCCATGGCAGCTGCAGAGACACAGGAACAGCTGATTGCAAGGCTTACAAGAGAATTGGCCTCTAAAGATGCTGCTATCGCCATTGAGAAAGCAGCAAGGGAGCAAGCAGAGGCTGACCTTGCCCAATATCCAACCACGGCAGAGGACTATATGCACCCAACTCTCATCGTGCCTGAATCGGCGATTCTTATCCCTGAAAACTCTTTTGAAATTCGCACTCAATTTCTTATAGAGCTTAAAAATAATGCCTTTTTGGTAGATTTAATGAGTGTCCTCTTGAACATATTACAAACTTTTCTGACATGTGTCGTACTCTTGCTAAAGGTACAACTTTGGAATATGTCAAGATGAAGGCTTTTCGCTGGTCTCTCGCTGGACCTGCACTGAAGTGGCTTGAAGGGCTGAAACCAAGATCCCTGACAACATGGGCCCAAGTAGAGCAAGAGTTTTTGAACAAATTCTTCCCACCCGTCAAAACAGCACATCTCCGCCAGAAAATCACCGCCTTCAAACAGAAGCAAGGGGAACCGCTGGCAAAGGCATGGGAGCGCTACAAAGAATTTCTGCGATCTTGCCCTACTCATGGACAGCCACCCTACGTCATTCATGAGATCTTCTTCAACTCTCTTGATCAAGTCACTAAGGACAGAATCAACCATTATACTCGCTATGAGTATCTGACAATACCGCCAAGTGACGCATGGGGTGTGCTAGAGAAGCTCACCAACTACGACAACAAGTATGGGTCTACTGCAACTTATGAAGAGAACCCCTACGTCAGGCCAGCACCATCCATGCCCCTCTATGAGCCTCCTAAGGAGATTGATCCGGATGTAAGGGAGCAGTACTACAGAGATCAGAACAAGAAGCTCCTTAAGCAAGTGAAGTATCTTTCTGTCAACCAGCCTTGCATTGAATGCGGATCGCAACGGCACACCACTCCTGAGTGCCCACACACAGAGCAATTCAGGATGGCAGAACACCACGAGGAGGTAGCTTACGCAGGGGGTCCCAATCGCTACATGGAAGACCAAAGGTTTCAGCAACCACAATGGAACCAAGGTGTCCCTAGGAACCCCCCGCCCTACAGAGCTCCAGGACATCCGGAAAGGGACCAGAAAAAGGATGATATACAGACAGTCCTGGAGGAAATACGGAGAAATCACTCAGAAACTAGGCAGTCCTTCAACTCCGTCTACACTCAGATGCAGGGTGTCAACTCTAGGCTTGGGGAAATTGATATATGGAAAAAATCAATTGATACACAGATTGGTCAGATGGCAGCGGGAATCCCCAGACAGTTAGGTGCGCTCTCTGGATCTTCAGAACCAAATCCTAAGGGAAAGACTGGACACATTGCTGCTGTAAAACTCAGAAGCGGACATCAACTGCAAGAGCCAGAGGTCGGAAGGCAGCAGAACAACGAAGAACGGCAAGTCGACGTCGACCAGGGTCTACTCGATATCGAGGAAGGTCTACTCGATCTCGATGAGAAACTGCAATTATTCTAGGGAGACCCTGCTGATTTCCTAGTTCTTGATATGCAAGAAGATCCTGCTTATCCAATTATTCTAGGGAGACCCTTCTTGGCGACGGTGGATGCCAACATAAGCGTAAGGAAAGGAGTGGTCACCTTCAACATCAGCGATGAGGTAATTGAGTATTTCTTTAATAAAACTGAAAGGCATATAAGTCCAATGGAAGAGGTCAAATCTATCTCAGCTGGCGACATCACCTGCGGGGAACCCAAGGTCAGAAATATGACCCCTGAGGAGCTGGAAAAGAGGGACATGGAGGCCCAGGTGGAGGAGATCATGGCAATCCTAAAGGAGGATGCAGAAAATCCAATCGACACAAACCAAGGTACGTCGTTATGGATTAATTATTTTTTGGATGCCTTGCCAGGAACCAAGTATCGGGTCAAGATCGACCAAGGCTCCTCGACATCGAGAACCCTAGTCGACCTCGACCAAAACCAGAAACCTCCATCAGCACCAGCATCGTCGAGCAGCCAGGCAGAAGCAGGGTCTTACTCGAGATCGAGTACGCTATTCGAGATCGACCACCAGAGCCCTACCTCGACTTCGCCTTCTTCAACGTTGACTCCACCAGATGAACCAGGCTCCTCGATCTCGACTAGGCTTGTCGAGATCGACCACCACCCGGCTCCACCAGCCCATGTTTCCTCGACACTGGAGCCACGAGGAGCAGAAAGCTACTCGAGATCGAGTAGTCTACTCGATGTCAACAAGCCCTCCTCTTTCTCGACTCCTGCATCTGCGAGCATCCCACAACCAGAACCTGCAGACTCGTCGAGATCGACTAGCCCTAGTCGAGATCGACCAAACACTATGGTCCCCGATTCCGTCTCTACAAAGGTAAGCCAAGGTATGGATCTTTCTTCTCCTATTTCCATTAAAGATCTATCTATACATGGGAGAGGTTTGCCTTGGTATGTGCGCTTATGTAGGATATCCAATGATGAGCCCAAGGAGTATGAAGTTGGAGACAAGCTCTATGTCTCTAAATCAAAGGATCATTGGTTCCCTAATAAATTAAACAAGAAGCGGATGGGACCTTTCGTGGTGAATAAGATCCATTCTGGAGGATTGCAGCTGATGGATAAGAATGGAGTCTTATTTGAGTCCCAAGCGACATGGGCCCTGCAAATGCCACCTTGAGCTAAATGGAAAAGTCGGCCTAGCGACTATAAAATCTAGAGCTTGTACATAGACTTTTTTAGGACATTCTTTAGGACATTGTTTTTTTTGCTTGTTTTTGGTTTTGAACATTTTTTTTGTTTTTTGTTTTTTCTTTTGTGGGTATATGCCTTCCATACTTTTCATGTCCATGGATAGAACCAATCAATATTAATACTCGGCCCAGGAGGTGCTTCCATTCGAAATTTAGAGGCCCTGCACACCAGTCTAGTGAGTTTCTTTCTCTACCCTTGTTTTTATACAGTGAGGACACTGTAATGTTTAAGTATGGGGTGGGGGAAGGGCTTACTTTATGCATATTTGCTATATTGTGACATTATGTGTGCATGTTTAAAGTTTAGTTCTTTGAATTGCTACATGGCTATTTTGGAATGCATTATTGATTTATGTGCTTATATGCATGATTTCCAAAAGTTTGAAAAATGACCCCCATTGCTATATTGTGACATTATGTGTGCATGTTTAAAGTTTAGTTCTTTGAATTGCTACATGGCTATTTTGGAATGCATTATTGATTTATGTGCTTATATGCATGATTTCCAAAAGTTTGAAAAATGACCCCCATTGAAAATTTTGGTTAATGTCATGGAAGCTTTAATTGAACTCGACGATGCAAAATTGGATTCATTAGAGATATAGCATGAAATTGCCTAGTAAAGGGAAGTCACAATGAAGTGCATTATTTATTGAAAACCATGAAAGGAGATAAAATTTGAAGTTACTTTTGACATGTTGCATGATAAGATGATGGAGGACTTTATATTTCCATATAATACTCATTGTTTACAAATCCTAGCCTTACCTATGCTTATGCATCACAAAAGCCATATTATGCCTTATTTCAAATATTGCTCCACATGATCTAAATATTGCCCATTCTTTACCTTATTCGGGGATTATGTTGAGAATGATGTTACATTATGGAGATTATCATATGGTGTTTGTGTTGTGATTATTATCATTATTGGAGTTTGGAAGGAAATTGTTTGAAATATATGGAAAATTTAATGAGTGAAAGAAAATCCAATCACCTCAGGAGATAAAGAAAGATTGACCCTGCTCTCTAAGATAATAGTTTGGAGAGATGGGACACATTGTGGGGAGTCCAAAGCACTAAGTATCCGGGGCCATTCATGACACCCATGTTTGCGACTCGCGAGAAGGCAGTGCTGAGGTCAGAGAGGTAAAAGCATTATTGTTGAAAAAAAGCATTATGAAAGGTGATGAATCTTATGGAGAAGGAATGTGGAAATGCAGTTTGGAAATACTCCATTTCCCCGGATCATTAGCACCACATTGCCAAAAATTGTCCACCTTTTATCCTTTTACCGATCTACTCTTTATTTGAGCTAAATTTAAGTCCTCTTGATTATTAATGCTTTGTCACGAATGAATGTTTTGCATAACCCTCCTTTTGTGAGTAGATGTTGCTTTGATATAATTACACATGCATGGATCTGTGACACTAGTACCTTTTCGAGGATGGTAATTGACTGCAGGGTTATATGACAATGAATCTAAAAGGTTGAGAGTTTTGATTTCTTCCCCTGAATGACAATTAAAGGTATTGCTTGAGGACAAGCAAGCTTAAGTATGGGGTGTTTGTTGTGAGCTGAATCTGTCATGTTTTACAGTAACTTTTATGTCAATTTCTGCATACATTTCATTCATTTGGGCCAAGATAGTACAGAATCTATGTAGTTTATGTTTATTTGCCAAATTATGGAATCTACACCAGTTTCTGTTTAAATTCGCAGAATTCGAGACATTTTACAGCAATTTTAAGGAAGGTCAGAAAAGCTCGGAAAACAACTACAGAAGTCCAGAATCCGGGAGTACAGAACCAGGACAAACCGAGCTGAAGCCAGAGCTACTCTATGTCGAGTACACCTTACTCGATCTCGAGTGGAAAGTCCGAGCAGACTTGGTCGACAAAGCCTGGTCAAGGAAACCAAGTCCGAGGCAACCTGACTCCGGAACCCTACTCGATCTCGAGTTCCACTAGTCGAGATCGACAAATCCTAGACGCCACACCCAGAGTCGAGAAGAGGAGCTGATCGAGAAGCCGAGGACGAAGGCGCTGAGCAACCCTACTCGGTCTCGAGAAGGCCTTGTCGAGATCGAGGAGCCACCATGCCCTAGTCCGAGTCCATGCCGAGGAGGAGTCCTAGACATCACCAGAGAGCCGTCTTCGACCACACCCCTAGTCGATCTCGAGGAGCCCTAGTCGAGATCGACGACACCCAGGAGCCCAGAGCCGAGCCAGTCGACCATAACCCTACTCGAGATCGACTAGACCTTTTTCGAGATCGAGTAGACCTCCAGAGTCGCGTTACTCGGTTTGACCAATTCTACTCGACTTGGGATTGCTTGGGTGCGAGGATTGCCGATTCTATCCAAATCTATCAACATTGATTATGAAGAAGGAAGATCTATCCATGGAAGACTTTAGATTTATTATTTCCCTTTAAAGATTTAATTCCCTTGTTGCATTTATTTATCTTTTAGCAAGTAGATATAATTTTAGATATAGATAGAAGATTCTATCCTTGATTAGCAAGGATTAGAAGGCTATAAATAAAGCCCTAGGGGCTGGTTTTTCATTAATTCAATTTCAGTCAGAAACAAGTAGTTCTACAGAGAAGTTTTAGGAGTTCTAAAGTTTTTAGGGTTTTGGCATTTTGCGAAAGTTGATTTGCCGGGATTGTAAAGGCTTTGAATATAGTTTAATGCAAGTATCGTTTTATACATCAATGTCTGCGATTGCGATGAGTCGTGAGTAGTCCACCCACTTCTGGGGCTGGGGTGAGCCCGACGGTGGCCATGTGAGATGATGCAGTAAAGGTTAGATCTTGTTATGCAATTCGTCTTCTATCCCTATGAGCATGATTCTTTTGCGAGAGTTGAAGGTGATCCTTGTTTGTATTATTGAAGCGAAAGTGATCTTAATGCAACTTGGGTTAATTATGTGAAAAGGGTTAGTAACAATTAGGGTTTATGCGAAAGCCTCTATATGCCTATTGTTGATAACGAAAGTTATTTTGATGGAAAGCATGATCTTTTATGCCTTTATGTGTTACTTTGCATGGTTATCGTTGTGGTGTTGATACCCTGGCCTTGGAAGTCTTTTATATATTGAATTTATTTCGTTAGAAATCTGAGTTTTGGGTTCGAAATTTGCAATTTAAGTTTTCTGTCTTTCCAGTCGATACAGAGGAGGAGCTCGTCGAGATCGAGTAGGCCTTAGTCGATCTCGAGTACGGTCTTGTCTAGGTCGAGTAGAGTTTCTGCTTTTGTTGTCGATTTTTTTCAGTTTCTGTAGACTTGCTGTTGTCGATCTCGAGTACGGTCTTGTCTAGGTCGAGTAGAGTTTCTGCTTTTGTTGTCGATTTTTGAGTTTCTATCGACTTGCTATTGTCGATCTCGAGTAGGTAGTTGTCGAGATCGAGTACGTCTGTTGTCTTGCTTTGTTCTTTACTTTCTTTCGCTATTTTCTGTCTTTGCTTTGGTTTCTGTTTTGCTTTGTCTTTTCTGTTTTTGTCTTTTCTGTTGCTTGTCTGTGAGATCTGTTGCTACCTAAGAATTGCTGACGTGCTTCCTCGTGGATTCGATCCTGACAACCTTCTACTACAACGGGAGGAAGTCTTGTATTTATTTGCTGAGACAGGGAAGTCAGTCTGATCTTTATTCTATATTTATTTCATACTTGACCATCCTCCTGCAACAACACCGCGGCATCTTTCTCAGGAGCCATTTTCCTCTTCTTTTGTACTATCGGCTTTGTTCCTGGACGAATTCTTAAAGTATGCAAAGCAGTTGCGGATGGGACTCTCAACAGATCTCGTGGAGTCCATGCAAAAAACGTCTCTTGATCTTGCTATGATCTCCATCACCCGATCTCTTTCTTCTGGTTCTAGTGCCCGTCCCAAATAGACTTTCTCCTTGGGGTTTGAGAATGGTGTATAGGCAACTCTTTCATCCGCGGTTGGTATTTTTGCTTTTGTCGGTCTTACCTCAAGTTCAGCCTCTGGGAGTCCTGGTGGGTCGTTGTCTCCCACCACGGATTCACATTTCTCACTAATACACATTACTTATTTCCTCTTCTTGATAGAAGTCAAGTAGCAGCTTCTTCTTTCTGGCTGCTGGCCGCGAACCTCGCCGATTCCTCCTCCTGGCAAAGAAAACTTCCCAACGAAGTAATATATTGACACTATCATCTGAAATTTATATAGCGGGACGCGTCCTAGCAAAGCGTTGTATACGGTAGGAATTTTTACTACCGTGAATACAATATTTTCCATGCGCCTTTTTGGGGCTGTTTCCAAAACTACTGTTAGCTCGATCATTCCTACCACTTGTACTTCTACCCCTGAGAACGTGATCAATGTACCTGAATATGGTTTCAACGATGCCGCGGATATCCCCATCTGAGAGAAAGCCTCCCAAGACAAGATATCGACCGACGAACCGGTGTCGATAAATACTCTTTTGAGTGTCTTGGAAGCTATTTGAGCATGGGTGACTAAAGGATCTGAGTGCGGCATCCTTACTTCCTCAACGTCTTTCGGGGAAAAGGATATGTCTTCATGCTGTGATAGAGAGATCCTTCTGCTTGACGCGGATGGAGGTTGCCTTCCTTCTTGTTCGTAGTTTCTCTTTTCTTGTCTACTAGACCCTGTCATGGAATAGCCTCCCGCGAGGGTATTGATGAAACCCTCGGGCTCTGGTATGTAGCCTCCTTCCGGTCTTCGAGCTTCTCCTTGATTAACAGATCTGTGTACTGCAGGCGTATAGTTTTGCCTACCTCCGTGTCCTCTTCTTCCCCTTCCTCCTCCTCGGTTGCCTTAAATAAAGGGGGATCTCTATGCTGATCCTGTTGCCTTAAATAACGGTCCTGCCGATCACGAGGGTCATCAAGCCTGGGGTTTCGGTCTCCCCAATCCATAAGGGTTCTCCCTCGGATGATAGGAAATCTTATTTCTTGATTCCCATAGGGGTTCTCCCTCGGATGATAGGAACGCGGATGATCCTCTCTTCGATGAGACCCTTGACCTCTTTCTGAATTCATGTGTACTTCGTCTCGGTGGGGACGAAAATCTACAGCTTCTGAATGATGTCTAGGTGGCTTGGCTTTTTCCTTCTTGAATTTTCCAGCAAGCTTCCCAAAGAGACCTTGACTCTCCGTGTTTGCTCTTGAACTGGACGCGGCTGCTTCTTCAGCCTCGATCTGCCTAGACACCCATTCCCTCAAATCGTCGTAACTAGTTGGTTTCTTCCGAAATAGGTATTTCTTGAAATCTCCCTCTGCCAAATTCCCCATGAGTATAATGATCGCCGATTCATGATTAAAGTTCGGGATTTGCACTACCACACTGGTAAAACGGGTGAAGAAATGTCCCAAGGATTCTCCAGCTCCTTGCCTAATGGAATTTAGGTCAAGCATGGTCTTCTTTCTCGACCGAGCACTTCCAAAATGGGATCTAAAGACGTGGGAGAACTGGATGAAACTGGTTACAGAGTTTTTTGGAAGGTTCGTGAACCAGGTAAGTGCGATTTTTGTCAAGGTTGAGGGAAACGTTCTACATAACATAGCATCATTGTACTCATTTATTCTCATCGCGGTTGTAAAATGACAGAGATGATCTTCAGGATCAGTTGTTCCATCATATTTCATAAGGCTCACGTCTCTCCACCTTTTTGGCACTGTCGCGGAACAGATTTCCTTGGTAAACACTGATGGGAAAACTGCTGGCATGTCTTCGGTTCTTTTCTCTACTGAGTCGGACCTCGTAGAGGTGGAAACATATGTGGATCTCTCTCCACGTCGATGTTTGTTCTCGCGCTGCCACTGATCATTCTGCCATGCCTAGCGCGGCATTGCCTGACTCTGGAAACCGTAATTCCAGTTGCCTGGGTTGTCGTACGCGGTATTATATCTATCAAAATGTCCACGTTGCTCCTCCTGATGGAAATTCCCCTGTTGACGCGGATTCTGCCCCCAGTGATCATAATAAAAGTACTGTGACTGTTCTTGCTGAAAGGGGTTAGGTTGTTCACGATGTGCTTCATAGTACTAGAAGTCATGTGGTATGTATTCTCCCCCTAGTCCATGTTGATTGTAATGGTGATGTGGAAGGGTACTGAGGTGCTGATCTCCCATTTCGCCATCCGGATTTGGTTGTGGTGTTAATGGGACATACATGCTCGAGGCCTCCTGATCCTGGTGGATCCTTTGGCTCATGTTCTGTGTCGCATTGTTTTGGCTATCACTCATTTTCTCAATGTCGTAAATCTGCCACAATGAAAGACTTATTTTCATACGTAATTCTTCATACTTCTAGATTCATACGCGGACCCTTGTTTCCTTCAAAGTTCTGAGGGTCTTTGCTTGATTTTATCGAGCATAAAGAATTTTTAGAGGAACCGCTTAGTGTGAGGGGGTTCCCACAGACGGCGCCAGTGAAAACGCTCGATCTCAGTCATTGCCGATGGTATCAAGCCCCCAACTACCTTTGAGATTCTTCCACTCGGTTTTCATCTTGCCTGCCACTTGCTTCAGCTCCACAGGGGCTTGAACAAAGCGGCCGACAAGACTGTATTCAGAGAGTTTTTGGTGGAGGTCTTTCACTCCCTGGATTTGGTAAGGATCAACTATGTGCATAGCCGAATGATTGGCTTCATTAGGGAGAGCCGATCTAATGGGGATCGCGTGGATGGGAGCCGCTTCAGAGGGTTGGGTGTGAATGACAGAGTTGTCCAAGGCAAGGGAGAGAGTGGGTTCATTAGGTTGAGCAAGGGAAGGCGCATGCTCAAAAGCGATGCCTTGCCTAGTGGTGTTGATCAGGGCTTCAACAAAGGACAACTGGTTATCCATGATAAGTAAGTACTCAGAAGGAGGGAAAGAATGGAAGATCAGGGAAGGAAGGTGAGAGTTAAAAGACCAACATGCAGGGGTATTTATAGTCTTGATCTGATCTCTAGAACTAATCACATTATCCAAGTCTATACAATCATATGGGAGATCTTGTGTAGAGGCAATCATACCTGTTTCATCGAGAACTGCTTCCGACGCTTCAAAATTTCATTGTGGGGTGGCCAGATTCATTTCTTGAGGTCTCTTTCCTTGGCGTGTTTAGGAAAACACAATATTTTCGGCATCAATTACAGTGGGATTTTGGGGGGTAGCCGCTAATCTCTTCAATGTCAACCAACAAAGACCAATCAGCACCTTTGCATGCTCATAATTACTCCTTAATCTGCAGGAAATCACACTACTAATCATAGGGTTAGAGTAAATCAAAGGGTTGTTCATAAAGGTTGTTTGAAAGGTTTGGTTTTTAGAAGGTTATTCTCCGAATTGTTGCACTTCCAAGAAGGATGTGTGAAGTGTTGGAACTCTGGAATTTTGGGAAGATCCAGGAGTTCATATTTAAAATTTCCCCCACCCCACTACAAAAAAGGATGCAGCCGAGCCACATTCATAACTGCAGGGATGGGCATTAAGTAACTTTGGGAGATAGAAATCTCTTTTTTTTTTATTGTCTGTTGGAGAAATAGAGACTGTATGCCGGGTATGGCAATTGAGATTTGAGGTATAAGAGTTGGTTAACGAAGAAAAAACTAGACATGCATCAAGCATCCAAGAGAGGAATCTGCATGCCGGCAACAATAAACCCAGAAGCCCCCCAGAAGCGTTGAAGAGAGAACAGACCAAAATCAGAGCATTTTTTTAAATATAGTTGATAAGGAAATGTTGAAGGGATTACTATTAAGGCATGTTTGGGTTTTGATATATTTTAATTATAATTCACTTATAATTATAAATATTTAAATATATAGTGTTTTTTGTTAGCATATTTTACAATGTGTTTTAAATAAAATACGTTATGAATTTGATTAAGCAAACACAACATCCACCATTAATTGATTAATAATAATTTATGACATATTTGACTTAAAATTTATACTATTTTCAATATACTAATGAAAAGTGTTAACCAAACACTATATAAATATTTATAGGTATAGACTTATAGTTATAAATGTAACAATAATTATTGATCGAAGTCCATAGGGACTCGTGAGTAGGGGTCGTGTGCATCCATGCGCTAGTAGTCAAACACATAATCCGAACAGAATTTCATCCTAAAATTAACTGACAATAGGTGGAGTACGTAATCGACTAAGTTATACACATCTTGTTCGTTAATATTTTCAACGTGCGACCGTTTGATTTATCTCATAAAAAAATCCAAAAACATCCTTAATTTATAATGCAAATGGCCGGTCACAACTCACAAGGTAAATTCGTGATTGAGGCACTGAATAGGGCGCGGTGAGATTGATTGAAGTGGGTTGATTGCTGGAGACGTCCACACAATGTCTTCAAAATGTAACGGCTTGCGCTCAAACACGTACGTAGTGACGTACGAAATTAAATGAAGCAAGCTAGGACCATCCTATGTACTGTACGTGATTGCACCGTCTACACATTCTTAGCTCATTCATTCCCTATCTACTCCTCCTTTGAGTTTGATCAGTTTTGTTTTATATATTCCGTAGATTGTAAATTTTGTTTTCATTTTTATATATTATTGTAGGTTTTGTCTAGACTCGTTTTTTAAATAATAACAATAACATGTGTTTTTGTTGAATATTTTCTTTACTCAACTGCTTAATTGATCGATTAACTTAAATTAAAATGGCATTTATTGTTGTTTAAGAAACTTGGAGTTTTGGGGCATTAATTAACTATCGAACCCTTTTAAAGGGACGAAGGGTCCCATCCTACAAGTTTAATTATTAGATCCCATTTGATATCGCTATGATTGATATTTGATATCTAGTGTTTAATATAAGTCGATATTAATGTCACTTGATTTTTTTTAATATCAGATTTATCTCTTTTTTGGTCTATTTGATATATTAATTTGGATGGAAGGATTACTTGATATCAATATCTCATCTGATATCAATATCTTTCTGATCTCATCCGTAAAGATGTTATCGGTTAGATTCATTCAGCCGAACTTCTACTCTATTAAAAAAAAAAACCAAGGATCTCATCTTCCTCGTCAGACGTCAGTAGAGCACTAAAGCTACTCCATCTCCATCACAAAGCCGCAGAAACGTACCCAACCTCCTATCACAAGAAGTTGGGCTAAATCATTAAATTTGGGCCACTAATCAATGGGCCTCCATGAAATGCAGTCTCGATGGGCAAATGTCACTAATTGCTTTGCTTTTTCTTGATTTGCTTTGCAAGTTCTTGGTAGAGCTAACAAATATCCACTCGAAAAAAACTCGACTCGAATTTATTCGGTTAACTAAACAACTCAAGCCTAAATAACAAACCAAGATTGAACATGTCAAGTTCGTGTCAAGGATCAAGCAATGATCCGATCAAGCAATCACAGGCTTGATCTTGTACAAAATCAGCAGATGAATTAGAACACCATACCTGAAGTGACTTGGAAGTTGGGAGAGAAGAAGAGAGTTTGTTGGAGGAAAATACTCCGGTTTGTTATATGTACGTATTTCTTACTCCATTCGTTTAAAAATATAGGTCTTTTTAGACTTAGAATTTTGTTTAAAAATATAAATCCTTTTAAGTTTTCGAGGCATTGGAATAAGAGAAAAGTAACTTTTTGAGCTGTTTTGCGAAATGTTATTGGTTGATAATGGTAGTGGATAATTAATGAGGAGTATAAAAGTACGGAGTATTATTTTTAGACTTTTCTTAATATGTGTGCAAAAGTCTAAAAAGACTTATAATTTTGAACAAATGGAGTATTATGAATATGTACATAAGGTAAGGTATTTATAGTGTGGAGCCTCACTTAACTACCACTTTATTCTAGGGGTCGGCGCGGGACGGGACGGGATTGGGGTCGTCCCGCGTCCCGTCCCGCGTAATTTTTGTGGGACGGTGCGGGACCAGGACGGGACGGGCCTTGTCCATCAAATAATAAATATTCAAAAAAAGTTTATAACTCGTATATATTTTACGGTTTTCAAATGCGTAACATATATATAGATTTATAATAGTTTTATAGTTTACAATATTTGTTATATATACACATTTGATACATTATTATAGTATTATACATATAATTACAATACATTTATAGACACACTAATACAATTTAAAATATAGAATTAGTATATATATACCGTATAGAATTAGTGTGAGTATGTTGTATACTGTACATATGTATATTGTATACACAATACACTAGTATATATATACATTATATACTGACTATAGTTGTATCTATACATACTGTAGGTACATAAATATATGTGTCAAGAATATATAGTGATCGAATAAATGTATTATTTATTTATTTATTTATATAATGTGCGGGGCGGGACGGGATTTGCGGGATAAGAAATTCTCGTCCCGCGTCCCGTCACGTATGGTTTTTGCGGGACGGGACCGGGACGGACCCGGAATTTGCGGGATTTGTGCCCACCCCTACTGAAATCTATATATGTTTAAAAAAAATTATAAAATATTAGTTTATATATATTTATTTTATAGGTAGGCACTTCCTTCAATTACAATAATATAAAGAAAACTAAGAGTTGAACTCATAACCTATATAATGATCAATACATGCGTGCATAAAACTAAATTAAATAATTATTGAGAAGCAAATTGGAGGACCTTCTTCCAAGCAGGGCGGGAGGAGATGCAGTCCCACCAACCACTCACACTCTTTCTCTCCCTTACAAGTTGCTCCATTCCGGCCTCTTCGATGAGATACCTCAGCCCCGGCAGGTGGCTGAGGTCGGCCAGTGTGAAGACGTCTCCGGCGAGGTACTTGGACTCCGCCAGCCGCCCCTCATAGACGTCTAGAACCTTCTGCAGCTTGCCCCTGGAGGACTCAACGAGGGCCGGGTCGGGCTTCTGGAGGCCCGTGCGAGGGAAAACGACGACGTGGAGGACGATGGTGTAGACGAGGTCGTTGAAGTTGTGGGCCTCCACCTCAAGCCACTGATCCACCGTGGCCCGCTCCTCCAGGGACTTCCCCAGCAGGGCTGGGTTCCTTTCCGCGTGTTTGGTTGCTAGGTATCTTATGATTGCCCTTGACTCTGCAAGTTTCCGGCCGTTTGGTGTATATTGAGGAGGGAAACGGTAACGGAATTAAAATAGTAGGTATATATTAAATCATACTCCTATCAGTGTACTACGGAGTATTATGTGTGTGTGTACGAATTACGCACGTACCAAATAGTTTGAAATCTCCATTTTCAATCACCGGGACTTGTCCAAATGGCTGCATATATCCATCAATGTATATAATTAATTAGATTGAGATTAATTTAGAACTGTTTTCCAGATATAAGATAAGCAACTCATATTGAGAAAAATTTCATATATTTGGACGTGTAGTTATTAAAAATAATTAAAATCATTCAATTTTGAAAAATTTTTCTATTTGTAGTCTCTTATAGGACCTAGAGTAGAAAAACCGAATTTAGAAATTGCTAAAATATAGTAATAAATTCTCACGGTACTTTCAGGTTTTTATTTAGTTAATTGTATCTATTTTCTGTTAAAATTTCTCACTGAATTAATTTGGTCGATCAAATTAAAATATCTTTTTCAATTGAGCGGGTTGCTTTAATTCGTTGTAACAACAACAAAAAATGCATAGATACTATTCACATATCTCTCTCTCTTCATCCGTATCTATTTAATTTACACCGGAAAAATATTCATAAAGTATATATCTATCCAATTAATTAATTAAGCATATAAGACATTATAAGAAAACAACACATAAGTGTGTGTATGTGTATTCGCCCTATTTTTCTTAGTCGATTTGCATAAATAAACACAATATATGGAGTACAATTTATTTGAAACATAAAATATATATATATATATATATATATATATATATATATATATATATATATATATATATATATATATATAAAGCATTAGACATGAGATGGGTATATATATGATGAATATATGTACCTGAAGAGTGAGGAAGTCAGGAGACTTGTGTTGGGCTCGGTCAAGATCGAAATTGACGAAGCGGAAGTCGAGTTGAAGCTCGTGGAGGCAAGCCATGACTCGTTGCGGACAAGCCGCTCTCGCCGCGCCATACACCTTGAGTATTCCTCCTCCTTCCGATCCCATCTTATCTTAATTAATTAATATATATGGAAATGTCGCCCTAGCTATACATTAGCTAGGGGCATTATATATAGGGAGAGGATATATGAGATCGTCGATGACTTATACTCGTACTATATATAATGGACCCCACCTAGCTTGGAATATGTTTTGCCATTTGGGAATATATACGGACTAAACTGGCTCTCTGTTGAGAGAATGAAAGATGTGAAGAGATTAAAAGAGTCCCACATCGATAGATTGAACAAACAAGTCATAGTATATAAGCTAGTGAGTCACCCCACCTAATGCCAATTGGTTTTAGGATGGAATCCCGCTCGACTTATGTGCTAGGCTATTAGCGCGAGTGCGCATGTGTGCACACGACCCCCGATCCCGAATCCCAACGGTATTCAGTACTCCCCGCCGGCATGGACTCATTCGTTGTGTACTTTTACACTGTTGACAAAAAATTGAGATTTTTTTCTTATAGAAAATAATGTATTTGCTAAAATATAGAAAAGTGGGACTAAAAAGATTTAAACTCATGGTAATAAATACTCATTCTTACCGACTAATTTAAGCTGTGTTTGTAATTCTTTAATTCATAATTTTTTCCTAAATTTGTACTACAAACTAGGGCCCCGAACCCTCCTAGATCCACCACTGCTTTTACTTAAAATATATGTTTACTCTCAAACTTTTTACTTGACTGCAGTTACCAGATTGCCAATCAATATCAATTCATCAATCATCAATCAATATCAATATATAATACTAAAACAGAGGCGTGGAAATCCTATTTGGCGGGCTCTGGTACGATTTACTTATGTGTCGTTCATTGGTGCGATCTGACCGGATTTTTTTAACACGTCAATTAATAAATATCCAATCAATTTAATTCATGTCATACATCTGTCTAATCAATTTATCTACGTGTAATTTTCGATAATTTAAGTGATTGAGATATGCGATTAAAATAGTATTATCTTTTTTAGCCAAGTCAACTAATAGGTCAATATAATTAGGTAAAAAACTTATCTTGTTAAATCAAATAATCTCACATATTTTTTATAAATATTTAACCTTATATCTTAATTAGTTAGAAAACTTATCTTGTTAGATCAAATAAACTATCTAATATTTAGTCAATTAAGCCTTTTAGATCAAATTAAATATAATATATTTAAATATAAATATACCAAATTGATTTTGTATGTCCGATTAAGTTTGGTTTGTTAAATATATATGATATCGCATATGATTAATATAACAAAGAATAGAATTACGAATGAATTTTATATTTGTAAAATTATATTTGAATCAACCCATCTCGAAGAATTCATGTATTTAAAAATCAAATCCACCTTGGATCCCATTAAATTAATCTCAAATTAAATATTGCTAATAGTAATCATGTGGTTAAGTCAGCAATTAATTGTCACTTTTTGAGGAAAAGTGTTTTTTATATATATTTACTTTTTAATTAAGAATCATATTCAAATTTAATTTATTTTTATATTATATCGATACATTTAAAATGTGGCGGGCTCTGGTGTGATTCGCTTACGTGTCGTTCTCTGACGCATTCTGGCAGATTTTTTAACACGTTAATTAATGATGATCCAATATATTTATGTCACGTCAATTAATTATTTTACTTCTTTTAATCACTCATCATCTTATGTGTCAACCTTAATTGATAATTACACTTAGATAATTTTAATTTAATTAAAAAAATAAAAAATATACCTATCCATATCCTAATTAGTATTTACCTAAAAGATTTATGTTAAATATTTTAACATAAAACATCATAAATTATCCATTTGGCTTGATTATACAACAACTTTAATAAATAGTGCGGATAAAAAGATTACAATATCTTAGTTAGTTACATTGAATATTTTTTTTAAAACACGTACACCACCTAAACTATTTTTTTATCCTAAAGTGGTCTCAATATTTTAATATGTTACAGTATTACACAATAAATAAATAAATAATCAGCCACATACTTTTTCTTTTTGCAATTACTCCCATTTGACATTTTTAGTATGGATATATATAAAATTTTAGCTTTCGGATTTTGAAATTAGAATATTCATTAGGGGTTATTGTGTAGCAACCTTTAGAATTGTGTGATATTGAAGTGTAGAAATTATGTATTTTATAATATTTTAGTGAATAAATTAGTCGTTCGAAAAAATTATCACCAATAATAAATTGATAATAAGTAAGAAATTAAAAGGTAAAAAAAAATATTTAATTTAATTTTTATGATCTTACACAATTTGTGCATGAATAATACAAGTCATATAAAAAAACCGCGAAGATCACGGATAGTAAAACTAGTTTGATATTGTATGTGTAGCTAATCTTAATTAGTTAATTAGTTGCATGTAGATTTTGGGTTGAGAAAATTTGCGCCGAAGGCGCAAATTTTCTCCCCAATTTAGCTATTGTCCCCCAAGTCCGTTATATTGGGCTTTTGTCCACGTAAATTTTTTTGGACAAAATTGCCCTCCCATATATAAGGGTTTTTGCTGAAAACCGCCCTCTCTCTCCTCACTCTGTTTGTCTCTTGGCTTCTGTCGTACGATTCGCTCTCTTTTCTCCATCCTCTCCCAAGCGACTTTTGCGGTTGAAACCGGCGATTCTTCTTCAATTCTGCTCCAATGTCAGAGAACAAAGTCGTCGGCGACCTCGAGGGACCTGTTGTTGGTGCAATCGAGCATAAACATTCAAGCGATCCTTCAAATGGCGGTGTGTTATCTGTGTTTTTAATTTTGTACTTGTTTTGAAGTTGAAACTGACATTTCTTTTCAATTTTTGTCGATTTTTAGAGAACAAGGACTCCGATGAGAGGGAAGGAGTTGATGTTGCCGCGGTTGACAGCAAAACTGGAAGTGATTCCGCATATGACGGTTGTATTCTGTGTTTATGTCGTTTCTGCATGTTTGTCGTTTTTTCCCCCTTATTACTGTGTTAGATATCGAATGTATCTGATTTGCAGTGAAGAAAAGCTCTTCTGAGAAGGTTCCTTCAGTTGAAGGTAGCAGTTCATCCGATCCTTCAAGCAGAGGTGTGTCGTTTTTGTTCTAAAGTTTTGTATTTATGCTTTGTTGTGTTTTGGTATGAAATGTTTACATGCATGTGGTACTTTGTCTTTGATTTTAGCATAAATGCATATTTCAGCATAATATGTAAAAGACCTATTTCAGCAGTTGTCTCTATTCATGCTGAAACGGTTGTTGTGTATTCTTTGTCTGTGTTTTTTAGATGTTAATGCCTCTGCAAGTGATCTTCAAAAATATAAATGTCAATTCGATGTGAGTATATTTTTGTTTTCCATACCTTATCCCCCTTTGTGTGTGTTTTTATGTTTATTCATGTTTATAAATGTGTGTTTTTAACAGAGATTGCAGTATTGCATTCCTGTAAAGGATAGATTTTGTGCAAAATCCAATGTTTACTGCACCCCAGATGTCTGTAATGTTATAGAGGAACATCTGTCCAAATCTGATTTTGAGTTGCTGAGGAGAAGCTGCTTTGGATGGATTTTTGTTCAAAGAGATAAGATGAAACTTAATTTTCAGTTGATTCATCAAATGATGCTACGTTTGATTAAGAGTGATAAGCTGCATGAATTGTGGTTCAAGGTTGATGGTCTTGTTGCTCGTTTCTCTGTGGTAGAGTTTCATGCAATTACAGGGCTTCCTGTCATTGATACTAAAGTTAAACCGCCTGCGAAATTTGCATGGTCTCATTTTCTGGGGCGGGAGCAGTCAAAGTGTACCTATGATGAGTTGTTGGAGGCATTTAAAACATGTAGAAAATCGTCTACAAAGAAGCTTCAGATGGCAAAGTTGTTGATTATCGAGAAGATGTTATTGTTCAAGCGTTCTAAAAGTGTTAAGAAAGATCATGCTGCTCTTGTATGCAATCCAGCGAAATGTGAATTGTATCCATGGGGGAGGTTGTCTTATTCTTTGGTTGTGAAGTATTTAAAGAAGGTTTTGGTTTGTGATCGATCTGATCCGAGACCATCATATGAATTGTTTGGATATATTTATGCTTTTCAGGTAATTTAACTTCATGCATATATGTTTCAGCATCTGTTTGTTTCAGCATTTATGTTTCAGCAATATTTGTGTTTCAGCATTTGTATGTTTCAGCATCTGCTTGTTTGGTTATATTTGTAGGCTTGGATACTGGAGGCTTTCCCGGTGATTTCTGATAAGTTTCTTTGCGATTTCAAAGTTCGTGTGGGTGATCCATATTCTCTTCGGTGGGAGTGTAAGTTACGACATACTTACATTGAAGCGCAAGAGTTGTTTGATGGCGATGTGGTATTATTCTTGTCTCGGATCTATCTTCATACAATCTTTTTTTTTTATTAATTTCATTTTTATAATATCAGTTGTCTTATTATGTGTTAATATTGTTTGTTGTTTAGGCACCCATGTTCCCAACCTTTGGGGAGTTTGCAAGGTCCCCAGGAATGGTATTTGAAGATGAAGTTGCTCACCCCATTCTTGATCACATGACTGAACCTGTATTTTCCCAACCCGAGGCAGATAAGTTGTATGATTGTTGGAGACTTAGGACAAGAGCATACTGGAGACGGTTCAATTGCTATGCAGATGGTGATATATCATTGGATATACCTTCTGCTGAAACCCAAGGCGAAGAACAACAAGAAGTCAATGAAGAGTCAGGTGGCAATGAAAGTGGAGGTGCTGCAGGTTCGAAGAAGCGAAAGACTGCGAGTAAAGCGCCGCCATTGGTGAAGAAACAGAAGATTGAAACAAGCAAACCTACGCCAACGCGGAGAGGTCAGTCTGCTGGTTTAGTTTCAACAAAACAAGTTGATGAAATTGGTTCTACTAGAAAAAAGAAGACAAGGGGTAAGAAAATGTCAGCTGCAAAGAAACCACCAACTGTTGAAGATGCAATTGCGAAACCTAGGTTTGTATTTCGTAAGAGAGGTAAATCTTTTTCTGAAGATTCCAGTGATTTGTTTATGCCAATTGAAGTTGCATGTCCATCCTTTCATCGAGTTGCTGAAACTGCATTGAGGCCGGCCATCGAAGCTGCACCTGCAAAGGAATCTTTATTATTTAAGGATGGGAACGATGATGCTAATGATAGAGTAGCAGAGGGTCCCCAGGGGGTGTGGCTCAAGGAGGGGACGATGCAATGAATGTTGAAACTGATGACTACATAAATAATGAATGCACGGAGAACGTTGCCAAAGATGATCACTTGGAAGGAGCGGGGAAGAATGTGGGTGGTGCTCAGACTGATGATTTCAGCAAACAAGGGGGACATCCTGGCTGGTTGAAAGAAATACAGATGAGGTTAGATAAGCTTGAAGAGTTGCCTCAAAGAGTCTCTGATTTATCTGCGAGGGTGGAGATGCTTGAGGAACGTTTGTCAGGATATTTAAAGTTGGTGAATGTTGTTGATAATCTGCTGAAGAAGGTATATTCCTTAGAAAATAAGTTAACAATGCAAGAGTCAATGCAGTTTAAGACCCAGTCATCCAATGTTGCAACTTGTGATCCAGCAATTTCAAAGGCTGTGAATGAGGTGTTGGATGAAATTCGGGAAGAGGTACCTACTGAGATTCTAGGTCAACCAATTGGTACAAATGTTTCAGCATCTGTGAATGAGATCATACATGTTACCCATGTTGAAGGGCAGAAGTCATTAGACTCATCTTCAGGGCATGTATATGCTGTTGACTTAGGGCGTGACTCTGATTTTGAGTTGAAGGGTGGGGAACAGTGCTTAGACGATGGAGTTTCTGTTGGGTTGAGGAAGGTGGTTGGTGGTCCTGAAGTCAAGGCTGCTGGAACTGAAGTTGTTGAAACAAAGGTTGCTGAAAGTATGGTTGCTGAAACGAAGGTTGCTGAAAATGAAGTTGCTGAAACCAAGGTTAATGCAACAGAAAATGCTGAACCCAAAGCTGATGGAATAGAAGATGCTGAAATGGTTGATGCTGAAGCTGCATCACCTCATGGGCAACTAGACAAAGATGCTGAAATGGGTGATGCTGAAGCAACAAAAGATGCTGCAAGCAAAGATGCTGCTGGTGACTTAATGACCCCACCCCCTGGCAAAACAATACATTTAAGTGATGGTGAAAGTGACGATGAAGACTTGTTGAAGAAGCCATGCACTCAGTGGGATACAATTTCCAAAGATCCTAAATGTGTTGAAGAAATTGAAAACTTCAGGCGTTCAAAGCGTCTTCCAAAAGCAAGTAGTTTTCTGGTGAGCCCGTTTGTTGCTGAAAAGTTAAGGATCCCGAAGCATGTTGAAAAAAAATCATTGCTCAGCAAGGTTGACCATGACTTTATGTATCAATGTGTTAAAAGCTCAAGGTATGTCCATCTTAAATTTTCATGTGTGTTTTCGAGTGCTCTAACAATATATATATATATATATATATATATATATATATATATATATATATATATATATATATATATATATATATATATATATATATATATATATATATATATATATATATATATATATATATATATATATATATTTCGAGTGCTCGGACCCGATTTTTAAATCTTGTAATAATATGTGCAGGGATTTTTCAGTACTTTTAATGGGATCCAGAAAAGAGAAGTCATTTTTTAAGAACATTGTTAGGAAGGATGGTTGGCTTGATATAGATGTAAGTATGCTGAAACTATTTTTCTTTTCAGCATCTTTTCGAGTAAATGTAACTATGTATGTATTTCTGTTTATATGAATTTCAGCACCTTACACTGTTTACTGTTTCAGCACCTTGAAGCTGGACTGGTTCACATGAGGAAGAGAGTAAGTGAAGATCCTAGCAGATTTGAAGGCATTGTCGTGATGGATCCTATTTTTCATCAGAAATATCTTCCAGAATGCACATCATCTTACGAAGAAACAACACCTGTTGAACAATTCACTGCTAGCTACTTCCTGGGCTTATATCCTAGTGATTATCCCAAGAGTTGGGAGTCTGCAAAAATGGTCTACACCCCTTTCAACATAAACAATGAGCACTGGATTGCATTGGAGATAAATCTTGCTGAAAAGGTTATAAATGCATATGACTTCAACCACTACCTTGTGTCTGCTGAAAAGCTTATTGATCATTTGCGTGGGATGGCTGAGTGGTTGCCAATTCACATGGATAAGGCTGGTGTGATCCCAAATTTTCAACCGTCTACATTCCACATTAACAAGGTCCCCGATCTAGTGCACGATACAACAGGGTATGGAAACCTACATTTACAATGTTTTTAAAGTCTTTTAGAAGCATTATGTTGTTGTGCTTGTTATCAATATGTTTTGTTTCATTTTTTGTAGCGCATCTTGTGGGGTCTTTGTACTGAAAGCAATCGAGGCGCTGGTGTTCGGGGGAGATGTCAGGAAGTTTACCAATGAAAGAATCTTTTGATATCGAGAACTTATGGTCTCAGACTTAATTCAAGAGAAATGGAGCTTTAAATTCTAGTTAATAGCATCTTGTGTGTAACACCGTCTATCAGATTTAGGGATTTCAAGACATTCTAACGTAGCTGTGGTTTAGATGTATTTCCGTGGGATATTCTGGACAACTGTTGGTATTTTGTATCATTTTGGATGCGTTTTCAGTGGCACTCTTTGAAGCCATTGGAATTGACATTTTATCTAATGTTTTAATGTAAATTGTGTGTGCATTCCTAGTTCAGCATTGTTTTCTACTAGTTTGTTCCAGCAAGGATTTCAGCAAAATACTTCACCATATCTGTGTTGCTGAAACAGTTTATAAGTCAACCAAAAATCAAAATCATCATTATTTTTCTGTATCTATCTGGTGTTGAGCTTATTAAATAGACATTTAGTTAATGGTATAATGCAAATTTTTTAGTTTTCCTGTTTCAGCATGTTGTTTCAACAAGTTATGTTTTCAAGTCGACACCAACATACAATGTTAAGTTGCCATATGTTAGAGAAACACAGAAATATAATCTCCAAAGAGGGTACTTATTGCGTCTGTCAAGGTGTCATAGTTGTTCAAGTTATGTTTTCAGCATTTTCCGCCAGGACATTTGTTTTCAGCACATTTTTCATGCTGAAACAGAGATAATTGCCTAGAACAAAGCTTAAGCATAGCAATAAATGGTAAACATAATGAACTAAAAACAATATGATATAGCAAAGCAATGACACAGAGTACAACTGATTAAAAAAAACACAAAGCATCTCGTAATATTCATATCAAATTGCTGAAACAGTGTAAAACTGAACTAAAAATTAAAATCAGCACATTTTTCTGTAGCCAGCTTCATTGGTGTTGAGCTTTTGAATTCTTCCCGTGCTCCCTTTGAAGCCATTCCTTACTGTATTTTGCTCTTCTCACAAACTCTCCCTTGGAAAGTTTCCTTTTCTGAGGAGGCCGACCACATCTCTTCCTTACATTGGGGGGGGGGGGGGGGGGTGGGGGGTAACACTTAATCTGTTTAATATATTCAGGAAGGTTTATTTCATCATCAGGGAGGACTGGATATATGGTTTCAGCATGTGCTAAAATCCAAGCTTCATTTGTGTAGAAACCAGCAACAAAATCTGCAACATCAAGCCTTTTTAGACAATATCGCCGACAGAGCATGTATGCATGGGATTTTTTGAATGTCAAACACCCTACAGGTGCATTGTTTTGCTGAAAGATCAACAACAGTCCGCGTACCTTCTCCAGTAACCTCAAATACAGACTCACTCAAGTGCTTTACAGTGTATGCACCGACATCCTTTTGCAATTCCTGGAACATTTTCATTATTGCAGGGGCGACTCTCTGTGTATTCAGTGCTGCAGACTTCCTTCTATCTTGAGTCCACTCTGTGAACTTATCTCTAAAAAACTCCAACAGTGCAGCAATGGGCAAATTTTTTTTACCACTCAAAACAGAGTTTAAGCTTTCAGCGTTGTTGGATGTCATCATGTTATACCGATTACCCTTTGCATGCGCTCTTGCCCACCTCTCCAGCCCCACGGATATCAAATATGTTGCTAGGCTTGGGCATTCCTCTTTTATACGGTCAAATTGGTGTGCAAAATCACCAACAGTGTAGGTTTCAGCAGCCTGTTGGAACATGTCTGCAAGATGCCTTTTCTTGAAAGTTGCTTGGATGTTCCGCTTCAAATGCCACATGCATACGCAATGGGTAGCATTAGGGTATATCTTTTTGATGGCCTTAGAAATGCTGGAATGCCTATCAGAAACAAACACCAAATCATCTGTAGGTTGTATAACTTTACAGAGTTGCTGGAAAAACCACTCCCAAGATGCATTATTTTCTGTGTCAACAATCCCAATAGCAAGCGGGTATAATTTCATATTTGCATCTTGGGTAACTGCTCCAAGCAATGTACCCTTATATTCCCCTGTTAAGAATGTGCCATCTACTACAACAACCTACAAATAAGACGGAAACAATTTAAATACCGAAATCACCATAATTTTTCTAAATTATAAATGATTATGTACATATACATACCTTTTTTAAGATGGGAAATGCTCTAATGGATTGTCCATAAGACAGGAATAAGTATTCGAACCTTTCATCACTGTCTGTTTTAATGAGAGCTACTGTTCCTGGATTTTTCTCCATAAGAATGTGATAATATGACGGCAAGGCAGCAAAATTTGATTCCGGCGACCCTTTTTCCCTCACTTGAGCTATTCGTGCTGACTTCCATGCCTTCCAATAAGTAATTGAGATCTTGTGGTATGTTCTCATCTTATCAATAATTTGTTTTGGGGTGTATCCACTGTTGAAAACACAGAAATCAGTAACAATAAATATAGTGCTGAAATGAAAGCTGAAACTAAAATGTTGAAACTAACTGCTGAAACAGTATACACCTTGACTGTATGAGGCCTGCAATAACATTGGATGGTGCATGCCTGGAGTGTCTTGTTTTTGTATCCCATGTGCATGTGTGTATATCTCTATACAATATCACCTCATGACAAATAGCCGAAATTCTCTTTGTATGCAATTTCCAATCACAATTTCTGTCTATGCATGCTGCTCTATAATATTTTGGTGTTGATTTTTTAACCTCAAATCCAAATATGTCTGTCATAGACATAATGTATAGAGCATCCTTTACTGCCTGTCTAGATTCAAATGTTTTTCCAACATACATAACCCTTGGGCATTGAGGGACACGGTTGACAATACTGTCCGTGATAGAGCTTCCAACACCCCTTTCATCAACTGTGTTCCCTTTTCCATTCATCATTTCATAGCGCTCATTCCAATACCCATCATTGGAGTTATCTGAAAATGATTAACTGTTTTCAGCATTAGAGGAATATGAAAATCTGTCAGCATCCATATCGTCTTGTGGAACATCCTGATTCTCATCAAAAATAGAGACATTTTCTATTATATCCAAATTGGTGTTATATCTCTCATCAGTTTCAGGAAGCTCAACAGTTTCAGCAGTAAATTGAAACTCATGGCCAACAATATCCAATGGCAAGATGTTTGTGACACACAACTCTACAGAAAAATTCACTCCATCCAGCTTACTCAACAACAAGAATTCTTTTAAATCAGCATCAGAATCTACCTTAAGTGGTGCTCTCAATGTCTTGAAGGGGTGCAAATGGCTGAATTTCAATTCAACTGATACATCAACATTGAATCTGCTGCAAACCTTGTCCCTCAAGGTTAATAAAGTGATTGTATCCTCTAGCACAAAAGCCTTTGAAGTAGTGTTTCCATCGAATAGTAATCCTGTTTCAGCAACTCTCCACTTTCCCCCATACACAACAGTTACAATGTTTGATGACATTTCTACCCCTGCAATTGATTGTTTGACAGTATTAAAGTACTTGAAATATAATTGGAATGCATTTCCGCAAAAACGAACATATACCTGCAGAAACACTAAAAAACAGAGCTGTTGGAAACAACTAAAAAACAGATAACTGCAATCCACATGAGATCAATATTCCACAATTTCAGCAATCGAAAACGATAGTTTCATTCCACATGCTAATGTTATATAGAAAATCGAAACATATACTTGCAAAAACACTTTTAGTAGCAATTAAAAAAACAGGAATTCTATTAGTTTCAGCAGATCTCGTAGAAACTTTGCGCCCTCACAACAGATCACAGCAGAAAGTATTGAACTATAATAAATTGATAGAAAGTATTGATCTATAAGAGATCACAACAGAAACAATATAAACGATCATAACAGATCTGTTGGAACGTTACTTGTAGCAGAAAAATCGAAAATCCGTGTTTCAGCAAACCGAAAATCTGTTAGTTTCGATCACATTAGACCAGATCTGTAATCAATTAATAGCATAATCAAAATTTCGAAGAACATTGCTGAAGAATAATCCAAAATTACAGGAAAAAACGAGCGACAATGCTTACCTTCTGCTGTGATCGCTTACTTTGTCGATATGCTTACTTACGTAGTAGAAGCAATTCAACAATTTACAGCAGCAATTCAACGTTACTTTGTCGATCGATGAATTTACAGCAGCTATGATGAAGAGGAGAATGCGTGTGTGGCAAGGTTTTCTGTGTGTTTCGGTTTCAGCATGATGCAAATTTCGGTAGACAAATCCCAAATATGGAGAGGGTAGGAGACGGATTCCTAATATAGCCTAATTTCGTGGCCTATATGGAAATTGCCCCTTTTGGGTTTTGTTAACGTGAAAGTTTCATGTCTTTTTCTTTTAATAATCGATTTTGAGAAGTAAATAAGTCTAGGTAGTTAAAACTTAAACCTATTGTCATTGTATATTTAATTATATATAAAGAGAAAATATATATACAAAAATTATGTGTTTTTTATTATACTTTAATAGTGTCAGGAAAAGAACATAAAAAGATTAATAAATTATAAAAAAAAAATTTAGTTTATAAGTTTGTAGATAGTGTGTATTTAAACTTTAAGGTTATAATTAATTTCAAAACCATTAATTACTTTCATTTTTTGACAATTTTTTCTATGTATTTAAATAAACCCTTTTTTTTCATATATACGTAAAGATAAATCCAAAAAAAAAGTCAGCCCTCCTAAAAAAATTCATAGATTCACCACCTTAAACCACCAAGACAAAAATGCCCTTATATCCCATACCCTAAGATTTTATATATATTTAAAAAAACATAATCAACAACACTCTATTTCAGGTGAAGGTAGCTAGGCTTTAAAATTTGTGGGTTAACAATAACGACGTCGACGAGTTTGTACATAATATAATACGGACAAACATTGCGTGAAAATAGAATAGGAAACGAATATATGTTGATTGATTATATATTTATATATAATGGAAGGTTGCCCTTATCAAGTCTAGTTTTGTATATACTCCATTATCGAAGAGAACAAAAATGAAATATAGATAAGGAAATACTCCCTCCGTTTCAAAATATATGGGTTTTTACTTTGTTGATACAAGCTCACTCGAGATCGAATACAAGTTGTCGATCATAACCTTGAGTCACTAGAGATCGATGGAAGTTCACTCGAGATCGAATACATATTGAAGACGTCGGACAGAGCTTGGAGTTTGTTATTTTTGTTAGTTGTAACTCACGTGATTAGCACGTGTTAAGCTTCATTATGAAGGCTTAACTCTCTTCTGTAACAGACTACTGATTTTCATTCATTAATATTCAATCGATTTCTAAGATTGAGTTTTCGATTTTCATGACTTCCTCTTGCTCTCTCTAAATCTGATTCTCAAATTTTGAAATGGTACCAGAGCTGTGCGCATAGCTCGTGATTCTGTGGTTACATTTCTCCGATTGCGATCGTCGTCTCGCAATTTTCTGTTTCTTTGTCTCTCTCTGAAAATCCAGTTCTTGATTTCTCTGGAATGGATCAAAACGAAGCAAATCAACCAAATCTGAATGATGTTCTGTATCTCCATCATTCAGATCATCCAAGTTACAATCTGTCTACGCAACTGCTAAGCGAAACAAACTACAATCATTGGCGCCGATCAATGGAGGTGTCACTGGTTGCGAAGAACAAGATGAGTCTCGTCGACGGTAGCTTCCAAGTTCCATATCTTGATTCACCTCAATATTCACAATGGAAGAGGTGCAATAGAATGGTGATTGTCTGGATCCTTCATTCTATGGAGAAGGACATCGCCGAAACTTTGCTATACTTTCGGGCTGCACATGAGATGTGGGAAGAGCTAAAGATGAGATTTGGCTCTCCGACCAGTACACGCCTTTATCAGGTACAAAACGAATTATTCAATATTTCTCTGAGTGGATCATTAATTTCATCTTACTTTACCAAGTTCAAGAAACTTTGGGACGAGTATTTGGATCTTGTTGACATGCCTACCTGCACTTCTTGCGGTTCTGTCAACATTGTGTCTAAGTTACTTGCTAATTAGCAAGTGATTCAGTTTCTTGTTGGATTACTTGATTCATATAATGGGGGTACGTACCAATATCCTGTGTATGAAACCTACTCCAATTATGGGTGATGTCTATAGAATGCTTCTTGATGAAGAGATCGAGCCAAAGGGGTTTGAACAACTCTAGTTCAATCAATGAGAATGCTGCAGCTTTTAACTAATTTCAAAGGAACAATCAAAGCAGCAATCAGAATGGTAATCAATACAGGTTTAATGTTCAAAAGACAGGTTCTGATAATGGAAATCAATCAGGCAACCAGAATGGTGCAAAGGGAAAAGGCAATTATTTTTGCGATCATTGCAAGGTTGTCGGCTATTCAATCAGTAGGTGCTTCAAGATTCATGGCCATCCACCCAATTTCAAGGGAGATAAGTCAAAGAGATTCGTTGCTAATGTTACAATTGATGAGAACAATGAATCTGCTAATGCTCCAGCTTTGACAAAAGGGCAATATGACCAGATTTTAGCTTTTTTGAGCAAGCAATGCAAAGTAATGGTGATGACACCAATATGGTGGCAGGTAACAAATTCTGTTTTAATGTCCATGGAAGTGTTTATAGTTGGGTCATAGAGAGTGGGGCTACGCATCATATCTGTCCAAATCTATTTATGTTTACTTCTTATAAAGTTTTTCATATGCCTAGCTATATTACTATTCCTAATGGTCAGTAGTCCAAAATTTGTCATGTTGGATCTATTAAAATGCAAAATCAGATTATTCTTCATAATGTGTTACATGTTCCTGAGTTTGCCTCATTGTTTGATCCATGACCCTTCAATGAGCAAGCCACATGTGCTTGGTGAAGTGTCCAAAGGACTATATCTTACAACTGAGAATTCCAGCTTTGGAGAATTTGACATATCTGCTTCTAGGATTTTATCTTCTGCTATTAATGATGATCTAGCTTGTAATAAGGCTCTTAGTGCTCAAGTTGTATCTCTTGAATTGTGGCACTATAGGATTGGCCATGTTCCTTTTGATCAATTGTTTCATTTTGATTTTTTTAAGGATCTTACTAAAAATTCTAAACCTCGTGTATGTCATGTTTGTCCTCGTGCCAGACAGCACAAGAATTCATTTCCTGATAGTTCTATAAAATCTTTGAATTGTTTTGAATTGTTACATGTTGATATTTGGTGACCATATGAAGTTCAAACTCATAATGGTTTTAGATATTTTTTTAACTATTGTGGATGATTTCTCGAGGGCTACTTGGACTCATTTGGTTGCTTCTAAAAGTAATGTTTTATCTGTACTAATGATCTTTGTTAGATTTGTTGGTGTTCATTTCAATGCCAAAGTCAAGATCATTATATCAGACAATTTGGAATTTTGCAGTAAAGAAGCACAGCAGTTCTATGCAGATCAAGGGATTTTACATCAAACAACATGTGTGCATACTCCTCAACAAAATGGAGTTGTTGAAAGGAAGCAAAAGAATTTATTGTAGACTGCCAGAGCATTTTTTTTTCAATCTAAACTTCCTATTGAGTACTGGGAAGAATGTCTTCTTACTACTACTCACTTGATCAATAGGTTTCCTTTGGCATCTGTGCAATTTGGAACTCCCTATGAGGAGATTGTATTTCAAAAGAGCCATGATTACTCTATGCTAAGGGCTTTTGGATGTTTGTGTTTTGTTAGCACCTTAAAGGTTGATAGATCTAAATTTAATTTGATCCGAGAAGTACACCTTGTGTATTTTTTGGATATCCGCATGGACAGAAAGGTTACACGGTTTTGAATTTAAAATCTCACAGGATCTTTGTATCTAGAGATGTTCAATTCCATGAATTTCAATTCCCTTTACATAAGATTTGTTTTGATACAGGCTTGCCTTTTCCAAATATCACAAATGATTTACTTGATCATATCTTTTATCTTAATGCTGAGATTATTGCAGAGAAAGTTGGAGATCATACACCACCAGAACAACAATCTCAACCACCTCGAAAATCAACCACCTCGAAGATCAACCACCTCGAAGATCAGTTAGGAAATGAGACCTCCTGCTCACCTACAAGACTACATTTGCAATTTTGGTTCAAATCTAGAACAATTTCCTATATTGTCTAGATTTACATATTCATTTATGTGTGTATCAGCCTCTATAAATGACTCTGACTCTCTTATTGAACCTAAGTCTTTTACTAAATCTTCTAAAGATCCTAAATGGATTGAAGCTATGAATGAAGAAATTGATGCTCTTCAATCTAACACTACTTGGATATTAGCTAATTAATCTCCCTGCAGGTAAACAACCTATAGGTTGCAAATGAGTCTACAAAATCAAGTTAAAGGTTGATGGATCAATAGAGAGATACAAGGAACGTCTGGTGGTGAAAAGATACACACAACAGTATGGAATTGACTACGATGAGACATTTTCTCCTGTGGTGAAAATGTCCATTGTAAGAGTAATTCTTTCCATTGCATTAAATAAAGGATGTGATATATTTTATTTAGACGTGAATACTGCATTTCTTCATGGAGATTTACATGAAGAATTGTATATGACCGTGCCTCAAGGTGTTTCAAACCCTTTGAATAAAGTTTGCTTGCTAAAGAAATCTTTATATGGTTTGAAACAAGCTGCAATGCAATGGTTTAGTAAACTGTATACTACTCTGTTGGAATATGATTTTGTTCAATCTAAATATGATCCATCTTTGTTTATCTCTCATACAAATGGTCATTTAACAATAGCTGTTGTATATGTAGATGATATAATTCTCACAGGTCCTGATATATCTCAAGTCAAAGGTTTCAAAAATCATCTATATGAGTTGTTCAGCATCAAAGACTTGGGGAAGCTCAACTATTTTCTAGGCATTCAAATAACACACAATGACAAGTCTCTCATTCTTAGCCAAAGGAAGTTCTAGTCAGAGATCATAAAGGAAGCAAACCTTGAAGACAACAAGACCTGTGTTACACCTTTGCCTATTACTTTTAAATTACAGTCTTCTGATCCTACTGATTTGATATCTGATCCTACTAGTTATAGAAGTTTAGTTGGAAAGTTGAGTTACTTCACAAACACTCGTCCAGATATTTCCTTCTCAGTACAGGTGTTAAGTCAATTCTTACAATCCCCGGATGCCAATCATCAAGTTGCTCTTCATCACTTGATCAGATACATCAAAGGCACTATGCATTATGGGATCAAGTTACAACAATGATCATCAATCAAACTACAAGCATTTTCAGACAGTGATTGGGCTGCCTGCCCAATGTCAAGTAAATCGGTGACAGGATATGTTTTGTTTGGAAGCAATCCTATATCTTGGAAATCAAAGAAGCAGCCAACTGTTTCAAGGAGCTCTTCAGATGTTGAATATAGAGCAATGAGTCAAGCAGCTGCAGAAGTTACATGGTTGATTAATCTACTCATGGAGCTTGGTGAGTCTGATTTGAAGCCAGCCACACTCAATTGTGACAACAAATCAGCTCTTCAAATAGCAAACCCGATTTTTCATGAAAGGACGAAACATATCGAGATAGACTGTCATTTCACGAGAGATAAAGTCTTAGAGGGTCTTCTGCAACTAGCTATTTGCCCACTCAAAACCAGCTTGTCGATGTTTTAACCAAGATCATCCCAGCTGCACACAGAGAGTTACTTGCCAAACTGGGAATGAATCTCGAAGATCATTCTCCAGTTTGAGGGGGACTATTGATACAAGCTCACTCGAGATCGAATACAAGTTGTCGATCATAACCTTGAGTCACTCGAGATCGATGGAAGTTCACTCGAGATCGAGTACATACTAAAGACGTTGGACAGAGCTTGGAGTTTGTTATTTTTGTTAGTTGTAACTCACGTGATCATCACGTGTTAAGGTTCATTATAATAGCTTAACTCTCCTTTGTAACAGACTACTGATTTTCATTCATTCAATCGATTTCTAAGATTGAGTTTTCGGTTTTCATGGCTTCCTCTTGCTCTCTCTAAATCTGATTCTAAGATTCTGAAATGTTTTTCGACATTCATTTTAAAGAGCGAAAATTTTTATAAAATATTTTTTTAATTAATTTTTTTTATATAATTTAATACTTATTACTAATAAATATTAAATTGTATAAAAAAAATAATTACAAAAATAATATTTTATAGAGTTTTTTGCTTTTTAAAAAGTGGGTCGAAAAACAAAAATCTATGTATTTTGGACGGAGAGAGGATGCATATTGATATGATCTTTCATCACCATTCATCATTATTGACAATAACATATACTCCGTACTATCATTCCATGGTTCATTGAACTGATGATTAGGTACATACATACCTCGTTCGATGAATTAAGCATTCTGTGAATTAATTGTAGATATTGATCATTTCTGTTGTGACAGTGACAGCTAACTTATTTGGACTGCATATGCCAATGTGAGTTAATTAACTTTTTTCCCCTTTAAAATAAGATGCCTCGATTCATTCATATTTATCGTTTTTGTTAATATATTAAAAAATATACATTATTTATACATAATTTTAAAGGGTTATTTTGACAACTAGCACATTATGAATATCTAACTAGCTAACTAGCACCCAAACAAAATTAATTAACTAGCCTAGCACCTTCCCAAATTGACTATTAAGGTCAACGGTCAACCTATTTGACCGTTGACCGGTCAACGGTCAACGTTGAGCGACTATTTCGGATTTTTTTTTTTTAACCAATGATGCCACTTTTTTTATGCCATTTTTTTACTATGAAGCCATTTTTTTATTACATTTTATTTTCGCTTTGATGTCACTTTTCTAATGAAATGGTATGATGACACTTTTTTATTGGCACTTTTTTCAAATATTGATGACATTTTTTATTTACTGTGATGTCACGTAAACCATTGATGCCTTTTTTTTTTTTTTTTTACTGATGACACTTTTTTATGTTATTTTGTTGATGATTTTTTTTACCGTGATGCCATATTTTTTCAAAGTAGTGTTTTGATGACATTTTTTTCTTTAATGTAATGCGACCTTTTTAAATTAGTGTTTTGATGCCATTTTTCTAATTTAGTTATTTGATGCCACTTTTTTTTAATCAAATCGTTTGATGCCACTTTTTTTAATTTAATCAATTGTATATCGATATATTTTCATCGATTTTACTTTAATGTAATGATTTTTTTTTTTACTGTGATGCCATATTTTTTCAAAATAGTGATGTCACGTTGACCATTAATGATATTTTTACCGTGATGACATTTTTTGTTCACGTTGACTATTGATGTCATTTTTTTGTTACTGTTGGCTACTGATGACACTTTTTTTATGATTATTTTTTAACCGTGATGCCATGTTTTTCAAAGTAGTGTTTTGATGAACTTTTTTCCTTTTCTTTAATGTGATGAAACTTTTTCAAAGTAGTGTTTTATTGATGACTTGTATGATGACATTATTTGTTGATGATATTTTTATACAATTGATGACATATAAGCTTAATACGTAATTACACTTCATTGATGAAAATTTTATTGATGACTTAATCCTAAAAATCAGCATCTAAACTTTAAGCTGCTCCATCACTATGCAAAAGCCATGAAATGGCCAATAGTTAACAAGTCACTGTAACCTCCATGGTAATTGGTAAATACACCGAAGATAAAGGCAACTAGCCACCAATTGAGGTCTCTAAATACTTCAGTAATATTTATCAACATGCTTATAAATGACACAAATACCCAAGTAAGAAAGCAAGTGTACACAGACACACACTCAGACTCAAGCTGTAAATATTTTAAAGGTAACAAATTGAGGTTCATCCCTATGACAGATAGAATACCAGAGACTCCTCCTGGCTTTTGGACTCAACAACTGATTTGTAGCCACTGTAAATCCATACTTGGTAAGTCATCCACCTTGTTAAATCCAGAGAGATACTTTTCCCCTTCATCCCAAATACCAATATGTACTTCCTCCTCAAAATACTTCATGTTAAAGTAGAATCCAGATTTCTGCTCAAGCCTATCTAGTATCTACACAAGAAACCCCATCAAAACCACCAAGGAACAAACATAATGGTCAATTTCAGCAAAATGCATAGAGATTACAGTTTATAGACTTATTCAAAATAGAAGAACCTACATGTGAACAATCTCTTTGAACTTCTCCTCATCTAAAAACTGTAAAATTAGGAACTTAAGCTCTCTACTGAGAGACGACATCATAGCAGTTCCAACTTTGAATCCATATGTACAAATGCAACTAGCCAATTTGGCAAGCCACCAAGCAAGCAAGTTCCCAATACTGCCTTACCACAAAAGCTCTCTATTGAACTAATTTACCCATCCAATTCGCAATGCAAAATCAGAATTCTTTGCACAAAAATCCACAAAAAGACAATCAAATAGTAAATCAGCTTATAAAACCAATACAGCAGAGTTCATGATTTCCATGTCTTGTAATTGCGAAATTGAATCTTTGGAAATAGGAGACGTTAAATAAGCCTCGGAAATCAGTTAATCATAGAGCTTTCTTCCCAAAAGATAAAGGAAAAGGGAGAGAAAAGAAAAGCATCAAGACTCGGCATACCTAATTTGAGCTTACACACCAATTCCTGTTTCATCTGAAGACCAAACACCAGATCCTCCTCGGCTCCCACTGTTCGTTAGTTGAATCGAGGATAAACCCTAGAAATCAGAGAGGAAGAACATAAGGTTAGATTTGTGCTCGGAGCACTCATTCAATTGTTTCTGAAACTGAATCCAGTAAAATCAACTAGAATAAGATCTAATTTTGAAAATGGAGAAGGAAATTGAAGTTCGATATACTCAGATTTGTTTGGAGGAGGAGAATCTCACCGTGAGGGAGGGAGAAAGGAGCGACAGCGAGGGAGGCAGAGCGAGGTCGATGAAGGCGCGAGAGGAGAAGGGAACGGAGGCC
Source organism: Persicaria tinctoria (assembly GCA_037127255.1). Taxonomy (NCBI): domain Eukaryota; kingdom Viridiplantae; phylum Streptophyta; class Magnoliopsida; order Caryophyllales; family Polygonaceae; genus Persicaria; species Persicaria tinctoria. The sequence goes on from JBANSL010000020.1 coordinate 35,252,167, forward strand.
ATCAGAGGTTGAAAGAGCTCGAAAAACGCCATTGACGGGGCTAGCAACAAATCGCAGGCGAGAGATGGAGTTTGGAGAGAATGAACGGGAAAGAGGAAGGGGAACAAGTTAAGGGGCTAATTAATTTCCAAGGGGTGTTAGGACGGCCAATTTAACAAGTTAAGAGGCTGATAACTTAATTAAATTAGCTAAATGTGATATTTCACCAAAATTTCTCATTTTTAAATAATAAAAATTATACTCTTTCCGTATTAGAATAATTGGCATTTTTGTCTCTTTTTCATATAACAAAATATTTGTTCATTTTAAAAACATTAATGATAAAAATTTCTAATTTTTTCAATTTAACTCATTAATTGTACTTGATTTATAAGATACTTTATAATACTCCAACTTTCATACTATTTTTTTTTCCATTGATCCATTTTTCACATTATTTATTTGCTAAAATTTTAGTTATTCTTCTTTTTATTTTTAGTTTTCTTAGAAAGTGTGAAATTGATCAAAAGGTCAATTAATTATACTGATACGAGGGAGTAAAAATACTAATTTATAAAATAAAAATTAATATTTTTTCTATTATGATATTTTCTATTGTTTTTATGATTTTAAAAGATATACATGAATAATAAAGAATATTTTTGTAAAAAAAGAAATATTAATTAGAAAAGGCTGTGGTTAAAAACTTAGAGCAAGCCCAACAGTTTTGGTAAAAAATCTCTAAAATAGATATTAAAATATCAAAATCTCTAAAAAAATTCACTCTAACTCCAACAGCTTCTCTATTTTACAGATTTTTACATTTATTGAAGACAATAATAAATAAATGCAGTCATGAAAGTTATTTAATTGTACATTTCTAAAAACTTAATTTAAACTTAATTTTAACATTTATCCTCAAATTTGTTGGTGAACTATTGTATGTTACTCATCTTCTTGCACGACATATTAATTTTTTTTTTATTATTATTATTATTATTATTATTATTATTATTATTGTTATTATTATTATTATTATTATCCAATTACTATTTACAAGAAATTAGTGGGTAGCCGAGATACTATCTGGGCACCCACTCCCTTAGCGATAATAAAACTGAGTCTAGTGAAAATATAAGCGGCAACACGAGCCCCAGCATCCAATTATTATTATTATTATTATTATTATTATTATTATTATTATTATTATTATTATTATTATTATATTATAAAAATAATTACATACTACAGGAAATTAGTGGGTAGCCGAGATACTATCTGGGCTCCCACCCCCTTAGCAATAACAAAGCTAAGTCTAGTAAAAATATAAGTTGCAGCACGAGCCCCGGCATCCTGGGATATTGAGAATTTCTGAATCCGCTTCAGCAAGGCAACATCATCCGTATCCAGCTCCCTCGAGGAAGAGAAGGAGAATGGTAGGAAACCATACCCAGCTGCCGTGCACAAATCCCGATACTTGACACACTTGCGCTGAGCAGCATCAACAACAACACGTCCGGGGATAAAATCAGACACTACAGACTGAGTCAAGGGTGAGGATCCCGTCAGATCAACACAAACATCTCGCCCCCTGTCCCACGAATAAAGAAGCAAATCCGCTGGACGAAGAGGCTTATCGTGCCTATCAACCAAACCGATATCAACCTCCTTACCAGCAGAAATCCCAGCCCTGAAACAGATATCCAATAAGGTGTCGCGCACGAGGTTATGCCGATGTTTAATGCCCACAGTACCAGCGCAGGACACAGCATGATCTCCATAGACATCACCATCAAAGACCCGAGAACAAGCCGGACAAGGCCTAGACACTGCAAACAAAGGAACACCCAGTCGATAGCTAAGCACACTACGATAGGTCCTTCCATTCATAGTCTGTCCCAGCCCAGAAATAGGAACTGCACGCAACCAATCGGAGGAGTGAGCACCCTGCTGAGACTTCCACAATGCCACCTGCCGCGGAGTCAAAGAGAAAACAGAGTCCGATGTAGAAGCAACCTTCGCGAAATATATATCTGCCAATTTCTTCATAAGTTTGGGGGCAGCGATTTCACTAGGATTGCGTAGAAGATCAGAACCCGTAGTCTCATTAAAAGCGTGGCAAGCATCATCAAAAGCGGGACCAACAACAATGATACCAAAATGACGTAGAAGCTTAGCCTGCAACTCAGTAGACTGCAATCGAGACGCCAAAAAAGCATAATGTAGGACATCCCCAGCAGCATAAACTCCGAGCCCACCAAAATGAAAAGGGAAGGTGGCAAGCCGCCACTGCCAATCCCCAAACCCAGGCCCGGACGCAGTGACAATACGCTCCAAGCTAGAATGGAGTGCCACATCAAATGAGAGTTGGGCCGACCCAAAGACACGCGGGGAGCAAGTACGCAAAGCAAAGTAAAGCTTAGAAATACCCGTACACGCTCGGAGTAAAAGCAACTCGCACTATGGATCATCAATCCTCGCGATAGAGTCCATAAGCTCTATGGTCCTAGCCACCCTCTTCGCCACAAGGTCACTACCGAAAACAGGACACGCGTTGACAGGCCCACCCAAGACTTTGACACCACGCGAAGGTCGAGCAATAGAGGGGGGGAAAACACCAGGGAGCCGACTCCTGGGGTCTTCTGTAGGCCAAAAAACCTCGGTCTTATCCACATTAAGATGAAGGCCAAAGCGGGGACCCTCCGCCATAATCAGATCTAAGACCTCCCCCACAACTAAAGTGTCCCCAACAACAGTACCATCATCTAAGTACCAAGCCTGCAGACTCAGGGAAAAAGAGTCTCTGATCTTGCAGACTAAAGGATGCAACACCAAAGCAAACAGTAAAGGGCCTAAAGGATCACCCTGTTGAACCCCTCGACAAGACCATAAGCTATGCTCCCCATAATACAACCGGGTCGGACTAGAGTAACAAAACTCCACCCATCGTGATAGAACAGGGCAGTGACGACGGACTTCCTGTAACATAGACACACGATCAACTAAGTTGAAAGCATTCTGAAAATCCACCAATAACATAGATAGACCCTCCTCACCACCACGAGCCTCAACAAAACGATTCAAGGCATGCAAAATAGCCTCTCCTCCACCAGATACCCCGACCCCAAACTGAAGACCCGCAAAATAACCGGACAAAGAGGGACCGACCAAATAAGCACCAACCTTAGAGACAAGGTGTCTCCAAATGGTGCCAATAGCAATAGGACGTATACCTCCACCTGGTTTAACAAGCGGCGTGAGCGGAGCACTAGCAATATACTCACTCAGAACCTGTGGGCAACGACCTTCAAGGAAAAGACTAACCACCCGAGTAATGGAGAAGATCAAATCATCTGAAATAGCAACAACAACTCCACCCAAACAATCAAAAAGATGCTGAGCACGGAACTCATCCCTCCCACATGACGTACCACGTGGGAAGCTCCGAATCATATCCAAAACAACGGACGAAGAGGCAACAAGAGGGTGGTGATCCACAGGCAAGGGTGGCAAATTAGGAGACGGAGCAGTGGGGTGCTTATCCTGTAGGGCCGCAAGAGTGACATCAGAATAAGGGGCAATACCCGATGAAGAGAGCACTCGAACCGCGACAGTGTAATGACCATCACAAATCTTCCTCCGACATTGCCGAAGGTTACGCTCACACAAATCAAGTTCCTCCTCCACACTAAAAGAAGGGGGAACCTCCGCTAAAGACTCCTGCACAAGCTACAAACTGCCACCAGGCACACCCCAAGCACGGATAGCACTGACAATACACTCCTCCTGACGCTGGCACTTGACGGCAGTCCTACACTCAAGATTGCTTCATGGGGAAAATGTCTTAAGTATACAAAGAGGCATCACAAGCAAGCGAATCCAGCAGGAAAGGTCGCTCGGAGAGTCAGCCACACCATCCAAAGCCCCTTTTAAAACCCGAGAAAAACCTAGGCGACACTTAGGAGGGATGGATTTCACGGTGCGTAACCCTATCGAAAACAAACGGTCAAGCGAAGATATAGTCAAACCAACAGGCACATCCCCAACATCAGCCAAGGGAACTGACAAAGACGGAGCTGAAGGCCTGGGAATATCATAAATAATAAAACGAATAAGGCCATCACCACAGTCTGGAGGCGCCACAGAATCATCCTGACTATGCCGACACCGAGCACGAAAGGTATGAGTTTTAAGACAAACTCCACATAACCAAACCCCCATACGCTTGAAAGTCATCTCGGCATCCGAATAAATAGTCAAACTATTAGAAAGAGTTTGACGGGTAAGGAACTGAGCATCACCACTACAATGTCGATCACGGAGGTGCCTGAGCATGGAGGTTTTAACAAGGCCTCTACCACCACCATCAAGGCACCCACAAAGACCCACAAAAGAGCAATGGTACCGAACAAGATCAGGCATGAATCGGTAATTTCTAAATCCCAACAAATAACATGCAATTCAAATAGCAAGCTAGCTATAAAGGAAGCCAACACATTCAGGAAGGTATAGTTTGGCCACCTCCAATCTAAATCCCACCAAATAACATGCAATTAACTTCAATTAAAGCAAGAATCGGTAATCGGCAACAACCTCGGCAATTAGCAGCAACCAAACTTAATTAACAAAGCTCCAACCGATCAATTAGAAGACTCCAGGGGTCTCGGAATTGATCAAGAACAACAATCAAGTACCGGGTAACGAACAAGAACGATCAAGAGCAACAGCCCAGGCAAGACACGAACGATTGAACAAGACCACGAGAAGAGGAACAAACCTAAAGAAGCCACTAGGGAGGGTGAGACCACCAGCCACGAGTCGCATTCACCGGAGGGGACGCTTAGAAAGACACCGGGAGGGCGCCCATTGCCATGGTCGGACGCTGGCCGGAAGGACGATTGGCAATCGCCCGATCGCTTTGCCCTAGCAGAGCGATTTATTATTATTATTATTATTATTATTATTATTATTATTATTATTATTATTATTATTATTATTATTATTATTATTATTATTATTATTATATTCTCAAGTGATATTTTTTTAAAACAAAATCTAGTGATAAATTTGATATTTATTTTTTAAGTGGTATTAATATTAAATTTAGATTTTTACTATAAAAGTTATCATAAATTTGGATAAAATATTATTCAAACTTAATATTATTATTTTCAATTAGTTAATATATATTTTTATTATAAATTAGATTGGTGAATGATCATATATGATTAATTAATTAACTAACAAGGCTTAATTTATAATTTATAAAAATAAAATCATTCCAATATGAGTTATGAGTTCAAGTGAATATTTTTTGAAGTGAAAATTTTATAATTTTTTAATGTGAATTTTATAGCATTAAATTGGATGAAATTAGTTGTGCTGTTTTATTTATAAAAGTTAACATTCAATTATGATGTTTTGTTCTATCTATATTGATTTAACATAATTAATTTATATATTATATCAAATCATATCAATTTTAATTAATTTTTAAAAATAATTATATTTTTTTACTAATAATTTAGTATGAAATTATATTTTTTTTCTATATTATGGGTGAAAATGTAGGGTTGTGTCATTAAATTCTACATAGGAACAAGTGAACATTAAATTATAGAGATCAACTTCTCTTCCTCCCAATTTAGAGATTTTTTCCCCCTCTCCCTCAATTTCTCTATTTAGAGATGAGTTTGGAGAAGCTGTTGGAGAGAATAAATGCTCATTTTCTCTAAAATTTCCCTTTTTCTCTATTTTAGAGAAGTTGTTGGGCTTGCTCTTATGACTGCATGAAGGACAAGATATTTTTTAGAGAAAGATAATGCATGGATTTGTTTTGAAAATATAAATTGTGTTTCGAATATTGAAATTGATAGGATCAAGTAATGCAAATAATTTTATTTTGATATGTAGTATCAAAACAATTAGAAGTGCAGCATATAGATAATATTGTTTTTTTATAAAAAACTTAAAATGATATCAACTATAAAATATAAGTAAAAAAATAATACGAACAAATTAAAAAAGTCTCAAAATAATACAAATTGAGTGGCGGATCCATAATTTTTTTTTGGGGGGGGGGGGAGGCTATATGAAAAAATAATTTTTCTATTTAAATATATTTAAAAAAAATAGTGATTTAAATAGATATTTTTGTAGAAAAATTAAAGAAAAACAAAAATGATTAGAAAATGGGAAATTTTTAATATGTATATATAGAAAATAATGTTCTTGTTAAAATATTTGGAGAAAAACTTAAATTTTTTATTTAACTAGACAATTTTAGTAGAAAAAAACTATGAGAAATAAAAATTATGAAAAAGTGGGGCTAATGGGATTTGAACTCATAAACTCAAAATAATAAATACTCCTACTTCCCAACTAAGCGAAACCATCTTTGTGATTTATTACTCTTTTTACACTCTTTTATCTCTATATTTAGTAAAAATTACCAAAAAATCTCATAAGTTTTTTTTCCCTACATATGAACTTTCGAATTAAAATAATACAAAATTTTGAACTTGGATTAATTAAGGGACAAATCAAAACAAACTTATTTATCAAAATTATGAAAAACATTCATAAATAGTCACAATTTGTACAAATTCACACCCTTTATTTTTTAAATACACCCAAAACCACTAATTATTTTTTCAACTTTATAAAAAAACACTTTTAATTTTGAAATTAGATAAAATCACGCCTACTTTATCCATAACTTATCAAAAACAAAAAAATATGTATAGACTAGAATTCATGTAATTTTGCGTAATTTTAAAAAGGGAAATTCCGTTTGGTATCCCTGAGGTTTTGGCAATTCCGCTTGGTGTCCCAAGGTTTTTTTTTGTCCGGATGGTGCCCCTGAGTTTTGTCAAAAGTTCGCCTCATGCCCAAAACTCATATTTTCACTTTTTAAAATGAATAAAACGGCCCATTATTTTTTCTTATTTCACAAGACCACCTTTATTTTTAACAATGAATAAAATTAACTATTATTTAACTAAATCCAACATAAAAGTGAAAAAAAAACACCTTATATATATTTTTTCAATAAAATCACACATAATTTCCAAAATTTTAGCAAAAACTCACCCATTGTTACAAATTTTTTTTTGAAGAAAATCAACATTTATTTTTAACATGACATAAAAGATTCATTATTTTAATATTTTGCAAAAAAAAAAACTCATTATTTTCCAAACATTGTACATACATAACATACCACTTATTATTTATAAAAAATTTGCATCAATTCCCCCTTATATTTTTTGAAAAAAAAATACCACTTACTGTATTATTTATAAAAGATTCATTATTTTAATTTAGAGGCCAATTTTTTTTTTCAAAAAATTGGCCTATAAATTACAAAAAGAAAAATAAAAATCATAAAACCATACTTTGGATAAAAAAATCTTCTTTATTCTAATTGAGTATTGGGAAAAAAAAATCAACCCTTTATTTTTTACATTACTTTTTCTTTTTCAATAAAATTCTAATCAAGTATTGGGTTAGATTGATCAATTAGGATGGTTCATGGTGGGTCAATTCGATTCGATCCGGCATTTTTAGGTCAGGTCAAAGCCGAAGACCGAATATTAAAAGAAAACGATAGTTGTAATGTATTTCTTTCTTGTACAATGAACTATTGTGGCTAAATATTAAATTACAAAAAAATAAGTCCGAGTTTACGCATCGACTCGAAAAAAAAATATACTACCAAAATATTAAGCCACCATATGAGCAGCCGCATTTACAATTTTTAAAATTTAGTGAGTTATAGGTAAAATATTATTTTGGAAAATAATAGGTGTTAAATATTTTTTTGGAAAAAATAACGAGCGTTTTTATTTTATTTTTTCAAAGTATGGAAATTGGAAACTAATATGTCTTTTGTATAATATTCACAACCCCATAATTTTGTTTTAAATTTTTTTGGAAGAAGGGTGATTTTGTGATAAAAAAGTTTTGGAAATAATATGTGATTTTGTTAAATTTTAGAAATAAAGGTGGTTTTTTCAATTTTATCTTGAACTTAGTTAAATAATAGGTAATTTTGTTCATTGTTAAAAAGTAAAAGAGGTTTTGTGAAATAAGGGAAAATAATGGGCCGTTTTATTCATTTTAAAAAGTGAAAATATGAGTTTTGGGCATGAGGCGGACTTTTGACAAAACTCAGGGGCGCCATCCGGACAAAAAAAAACCTTGGGACACCAAGCGGAATTGCCAAAACCTCAGGGACACTAAACGGAATTTCCCTTTTAAAAATTAGAGTTGTATTGCACAAAATTGGATAAACAAATAGGGGTTTTGATCTATTTAAAATATAAAGGGGGGATTTGTGCAATGTATGACTAATTATGGATTTTTTTTTTTGTAATTTTGATAAATAAAATTTTGTTATGAATCTTCCCCTAATCCAAGTCCAAAATTTTGTATTATTTTAAGTTGGAAGATCATAGTTTGTATTATTTTTGGTTGATTTTAAAAGTTGTATTATTTTTTGTTTATAAGCTGATAGTTTGTACAGTATTATTTTGAGACTTTTTTTTTCATTTGTAATATTTTTTGTTCATATCTAATAGTTTGTATTATTTTAAGTCGTGTTTCTTATGTTTTTTTCTTAACTTTTTAGTTTTTAAATAAGCATTTATACCTATATCAGTTAAACTAATAAGACTTGACAAAATTTATTTTATTTTATCATGGTTAACATGATATTGCAACTTTTTGAGATTGGGGTGATTGATACTTATACAATCTCACATTGAAAAAATAAGGAAAAAGGAAGTGGATTATAAGGATGGGGTGATGCTCTACACTTTGGCTTAAACTTTTGTGTTAGAAGGTGGATCATTAATCCCTTATAACCATGAAATTAACCATGAAATTATCAAAGCATGGACGCCTTGCTTCGAACCCGGCGTGGGTGAGGGTTGCTAATCTGCCAACCGTCTTCTATGAAGAAGGAATCCTGAGGAAGATTGCATCCGGTATTGGCAAGCCCCTGAAAGTGGATAACTGAAGTACCGAACGCTATTTACTAACAGGGCAGGTTCCCTCGGTGTGCGTAGAGGTGGATCTTGCGAGGCCACTAAAAGGAACGGAAACTGTTAATGATCAGGTTTACTTCCTTGAATATGAAGGGCTTAATCGGATTTTTTTCAAGTGTGGCAGGTTTGGACATTTGGCGATGCAATGCGGAGTGGAATGAAAGAAAGATATGGGGTAGGACGCTGAAATCTCCAGCCCGACAGGGCCCGATCAAGGTGGTAACAATAAAGGCAAGTCAGTGCAGGAAGAAGCCATGGAAACTAATGGGTTTACTACCACTGGAGGTCGGCATGGCTCGTGGATGGAAGTGGCGAGAGGGCGCCAGAAACAGAAGACAGGATCGGCGGCCGGCAATTCTGGTGGCAACGGGAAGAAGGAAAGAACGGGAAAGGGTTCCAGGTCCAGTAACAATGGTGGTAACCAGGAAAAAGAGGAATCGGGAAAGTCGGCGAATACCGCCCAAGGCAATGATGAGGATGCAATTAATGCCTCTGATGGACACGAGGAAAAGTTGAAGGTGGGAATGATTCCCGAAGGAAAAGAGAATAACGGGAAGATCAGTAATGGATGAGAAGTTAATGGAGTGGTTAATGACCCGAGGGCTAATTGGAATGAGAAGGCGGCGGATGCATTCTCGTTGGGACAAGCTTGGAGCAAAGGGCTCACCAAAAAAGATAACAAGAAAACCAGGCCCAAAGGGGCTAAGGTTGGCGAAGTGTCTAGCCCTTCCTCGACAGGCCCATCAAAGCGGCCTAGGACTGAGCCTGTTACCTACTTCAAGTTTAAGGAGAGCCTTGAAGCTACAGAGGAACTGTGGAAGGCGTCGGAGAAGAAGGATTCAACCATGACAGTGGTTGTGGCCAATAACCTAGAAGAAGGGCAGGAGATGATTCGGAACAACCCGGGGGTCTGAGTTTGGAGACTTCCGATCCGAATTCTACGAGCAATGGTGCCGACATGGACATGGGGGCAGAGGTGAATCTGCCTAAGGATGTCGAGATGGGTGTTGGGAGGGATGCGAAGAAGGGAACTGTCTAGTTTGAAGTTCGCCCTTTTACTGTTGTTTATGAATTATGATGAATTGCCTAATATGGAATTGTTGTGTAGCCGGTTGGGACGGGTTCCGCAAAGCTATTAAGTATTTAATTAAGCAGCATAAGTTGGATGTTGTTCTATCTTTGAACCGAAGATTTCAGGTAGCTGGGTTATATAGGTGTGTGACAAGATTGGACTCTCTGATATATTCATTGTTGAGGCTAATGGGTTTAGAGGGGGAGTGTGGTTGCTTTGGAATGGGGATAGCATCATTGTGGCTAAAGTCGAGAAAGGCAGGAGAACGTTTCATTTGATGGTGGTGTATGGTTATCCTAATATGGTGGACAGAAGTGATCTCTGGAATAAGCTCCAAGAGGTGACGGATAGTATTAGAGGACTGATATTCATTGGCGGGGATTTAAATTGTATTCTCCACAGTTGGGACAGGAATGACAAGTCGGACGGGTTATCCCCGGACACTGATCGCTTCATGGAATGGATAAACAACGCTGGTAAGACCATTGAGACTTATGTGGCAGAAAGACTTGATAGAGTGCTTTGCAACCCTGAGGGGAGACTGAATTGTCCGGATACTACTGTCCGTCATCTAGCAAAGTTTGGTTCGGATCACTGCCCCATCTTTCTTATGATGGAGCCGATGTTGAAATTCAATAAGAAGAGGAGGTCGTTTCGCTTCCAAGAGACTTGGATGACCCATCCGGAGTTCCATGGGTTAGTACAAAATAACTGGAACAGGTCGAGCCAGGCGAATTCGACTCTCCACAATTTGCGGGACTGCCTTATTAAATGGAACAGGGAGGTGTTCGACAATATTTTTGAAAGGAAAGATAAGCTGGTGGGTGATTTGGAGAAGGTGGAGAAATATTTGGTTGCCCGTCCCTCCACTGGTTTGATTGAGCAAAGGAACAAGATTCAAGAGGAGCTGAATAAGACTCTCGAGCAGGAAGAGTTGTTGTGGTTCCAAAAGTCCATAGACAGTTGTTTGTAGGCTGGGGATCGGAACACTTTGTTCTTTCATATATCTACGGTAATTCACCGGAATAGGAATCATATTCAGGTCCTTAAAGGTGCCGATGGGGAGGATATATTGGAGGCTAGTAGAATTGAGAATGAGGTGGTGACCTTTTTCCAGAATCTTTACTGCATCCCGGACGAGGAGTTGGTTCCGATCAGAACTGCTAGGGGCGGTGTTCCCAGGTTGATGCAGTCGGATTGGGATAGTCTGATTAAGCAGATTTCCAATGAAGAAATCCATGAAGCGGTTAAGGAGATGGACTCGTTTAAGGCCCCGGGGATCAATGGGTTTCAAGCGGTCTTTTTCCAAAGATGTTGGAAGACTGGTGGCTGCTCGGTGGTGGAGTTTGTTAAGTCCTTATTCCAGACTGCGTGTTTGCCAGAAGGATCTAACGAGACTCTGATTGTTCTCTTGGCCAAGATTGTTAGACCATAAGCGGTGGCGCACTTACGCCCGATCAGCCTCTACAATGTTCTTTATAAGGTGATTACCAAAATTATGACTACTTGTCTGCGGAATCTGATGCCTACCCTTATTGGCCCTATGTAGAGGAGTTTCGTTCCTGGGAGATCAATCACCGATAACATCGTGATTATGCAAGAAACTGTCCACTCGATGAGTAAGAAGAACTGTAGGAATGGTTGGATGGTTATGAAGATCGTTCTTGAGAAAGCTTACGATAGGCTTAGATGGGACTTCATAAATGATACTTTGGAAGATGCGGGCTTCCCGAAGAGATGGGTGCAATGGGTCTTCGAATGCATTAGCACGGTGAATACTAGAGTTCTTGTTAATGGTGATATGTCTAAGGAGTTTAAACCGACTAGAGGCATTCGGCAGGGCGACCTGCTATCGCCTTTTTTTGTTCGTGTTATTTATCGAAAGGTTGATCCTTGCAAATGATTACAAGACTCCCTCCCTATACAGTAGTGGGAAGTTAGGATCGACCCTCGAGGAAGTGTGTCAGCGGATCTCAGGTAGCTGTAAATCTCATAGACAGAAAAGCAGAAAGACAGAAATAACAAAGAAAAGCATAAAAAAAAGCAAAGCAGCAGAATTAACTCGATATCGACAACAATAACTCGATATTGAGTACAGCTAGTCAACAACAGGAACAGAAATCGACAACAGACAGCAGACTCAGCAAAGACCAGTATCGAGTAAACTTCTACTCGATATCGACTAAGGCTATGTCGATATCGACTAACAATTCCCGAGATAGACAAACATCAAAAACTTTAAATTGCAAATTCTCGAACACAGAACTCAGATTTTCGACGAAATAAATCAATATACTAAAAGACTTCCAAAGCCAGGGTATCAACACCACAACGATAACCATGCAAAGTAACACATAAAGGCATCAAAGATCATGCTTTCCGTCAAATAACTTTCGTTATTAACAAATAGGCAGATAGAGGCTTTCGCATAAACCCTAATTGTTACTAACCCTTTTCACATAATTAACCCAAGTTGCATTAAGATCACTTTCACTTCAATAACACAAACAAGGATCACCTTCAACTCTCGTAAAAGAATCATGCTTATAGGGATAGAAGACGAATTGCATAAAAAGATTGTACCTTCACCGCATCGCCTTACATGGCCACCTTCGGGCTCACCCCAGCCCCAGAAGTGGGTGGACTACTCGCTCTTCATCGCAATAGGAGACATCTTTGATGAAAAAGAACTAACTTGCATTAAATAAACTCAAACTTACAACCTCTTCTTCTTCTCTCTCTATGTGACTTATTGTCTCTGAAATTGAATAAATGAAAAACTAGCCCTAAGGCTTTATTTATAGCCTTCAAATCCTTGCTAATCAAGGTAAGAAAGTCTATCTATATCTAAATCTAATTATCTAAAGGGTGAAAGATAAATAAATGGAATAAATAATTAAATCCAAAAAGGGAAATTATATCTAAAATAGGTAAATCTTCCATGTGTTGATAGGTCTTGATAGATGTTGATAGATGTGGATAGATCTCGACAAACTCGGATTTCTTCGACCCCAAGGAAAGCCAGCTCAACACGGACAGAACACCGCATAACGCGTCTCCAGAAAAGATCTCCTCGATATCAACAAGAACTACTCAATATCGAGTAAAGTGTGTCGTCGACTACGGCTGACTCGGCATGTCGGGTTGCTGCTGCTCGATCAGGCTCGGTCAGGTGATCTGGGGTCCTCGATATCGACAAAAGTCCTTGATATCGAGTAAGATTGTGTCGACTTTGTGTTGCTGGGCTTGGTCGAGGAACTGCTCCCTGACACAGGCTCGGACTGGTGGTGCAGATCTAGTCGATATCGACAACTTTCGTCGATATCGAGTAACTTGTGCTCGGTGTCTCCAGTCCTCAGCTTCTCGACTTGGTGTGGCTTTCTCCACTCCGGGCATAGGTTCATGGTGTTGTCGATATCGAGTAAACTACTCGATATCGAGTAGGCTTGTGGAGTCGGGTTGGCTCTGGCTCTCAGCTTCTCGATCAGCTCTACTCGACCAGGCATGTGCTCGGACATCTTTGTCGATATCGACTAAAATAATTCGATATCGAGTAAAGTCTGGTTTCCAGCTTGATTCGTCCTGGTTCTGTAGCCCTTTGACCTTGGACTTCTGTAGTTGATTTCTGAGCTTTTCCTACCTTTCTCAAAACTGCTGTAAATTCCCTCGAATTCTGCGAATTTAAACAGAAACTGGTGTAGATTCCATAATTTGGCGAATAAAATTAAACTACATAGATTCTGTATTATTCTAGCTCAAATGCATGAAATGTATGCAGAAAACGATATAAAAGTAACTGTAAAACATGGCAGATTCAGCTCACAACATCAAGCTGACTAGACACGGACCGGAGATTTCTCATGTGATGTTCGCCGACGACTTGGTGCTGGTGTCGGAGGCATCTGTTGAACAACTTTGAGTGATTAAAAAGATTCTGAATGACTTTTGCGAGAGCTCGGGACAGAAACTGAATGCCGGAAAGTCTAAATTATTTGTGTCAACTAATGTTTCGGATGCTATATCTGCGCAACTGCAGGCGGGGTGTGACTTCGAGGTTACGAGCAACTTGGGAAGTTTTTTAGGAATGCCGGTGTTGCACAGGAGAATCAATGGGGAGACATTTGCGCCGTTGGTGGACAAAGTCAGCAACAGGTTATCGGGATGGAAACGTCACCACTTGTGCTTTGCCGGAAGAGTGACCCTCACCAAGAATGTGTTAAATTCAATCCTGGTTTATTCTATGGCAACAATCAGGCTCCCGAAGTCTACTTGCGACGCTAACGATAAGATCTGTAGAGACTTCGTGTGGGGTGATACGGAGGAGCGGCGGAAGATTCACCTTGTTGCGTTGAATGATGTGTGTAAACCCAAGAGCATTGGAGGATTGGGGATTAGGAAGATGAATGAATTAAACTTAGCCATTACGGGTAAGTTAGCCTAGCGTTTTTTAACTAAAAATAATACGGATATGTGGTGTAATATCCTGCAGGCTAAATATGTGCGGGAGTCCGCTTCCGAGGTCCAAGGGCCGTCAGCTATCTGGTCGAGTATTGGCAAGGTGATGAACGCAGTAGTGGTTGAATGGGCAAGGTGGTTAATTGGAGATGGTACCATGGCGAGATTCTGGCTAAACCACTGGCTGTTGGAGGAAAGACTAATTGATATGGTGACAGGGGAGGTCAATGATAGGGATGCTAATAGATGCGTCCAAATATATTGGCGAAGCGGGGTTGGATTGGATTGGGAGGCCCTCTCTCCAACCCTCCCAGCTAGCGTCCTGCTCAAACTGGCTGCTCGACGACGCTGGTCAGCTGGTGCTGGTGGAGGCTTTTGGATTTTGGTCGATATCGACTAAATTACTCGATGTCGAGGAATTTTGTCCGACTTCGACCCCATACTTGCATCCTGTCAAGGCATCCGAAAAATAGTTAGTCCAAATTGACGTACCTTGGTTTGTGTCGAGTGGATTCTCTGTTTCTTCGTTTAGGATGGCCATGATCTTCTCCATCTGGGCTTCCATAACCCTCTTTTCCAGCTCTTCGGGAGTCATATTTCTTACCTTAGGCTCCCCACAAGTGATGTAGCCAGCTGAGATGGATTTTACCTCTTCCATTGGACCTGTATGCCTTTCAGTTTTATTAAAGGAATACTCAATTACCTCATCACTGATGTTGAAAGTGAGCACTCCTTTCCTCACGCTTATGTTGGCATCCACCGTCGCCAAGAAGGGCCTTCCTAGAATAATTGGACAAGCAGGGTCCTCTGCCATATCAATAACTAAGAAATAAGCAGGGACAAAGAATTTACCTACTTGTACTGGCACATTGTCCACCATGTATGTTGGAATAACCACCGTGTTGTTAGCCATATACAGCTTAGCATCCACAGGCTCTAGGGCACCTACCTTAATCTTGGACCAAATTGTTAAAGACATTATACTCACACTAGCTCCAAGATCACATAAAGCATTAAATTTATATTGACCAAATCCAATGGTTATAGCAAACTTACCTGGATCTGACCTCTTCTCAAGGATGTCCATATGGCTGCACTCCTCTGTAATCTCAGCCATTGATCTTTTCTTGCTTAGAATCTCTTTCGGGAACTTGACATAGGATGGCATTTCATTGAGAGCTTCTGTGAAGGGTATGATGACATTTAGCTTCTGAAGCATCTTGATGAAGCGCTGAAATTTCTTCTCTACTGGATCCTTTGGAGATTTTGTTGGGAAGGGCAGCTTCTTCTTCTGATTCGGAGCCAGAACAGATGTCGGAGGTGTTGCAGCTTTCTCGATCTCGGCTTGGGTCTCCTCGATATCGACCAGTTCATCCTCGATATCGACTAGCTTCTTCGGTGTCGAGTTGCTGTGCTGTGCAGACGAAGGTTGGCCCACTTTGTCGTCGATATCGAGTAAACCGTCGTCGATATCGAGTTGCTTTTTGTCGATATCGACCAAGGTCTGGTCGATATCGCGTTGTTGTTCTCCTTCGTTCTGCTGCTTTCCGACCTCTGGCTCTTGTAGTTGATGGCCGCTTCTGAGTTTTACAGCAGCGATGTGACCAGTCTTCCCCTTGGGATTTGGTTTTGAAGATCTAGGGAGTGAACCTGACTGTCTGGGAAAGCCTGCTGCTAGCTGGCCAATCTGTGTCTCCATTGACTTCCACCATATGTCAATTTCCCCAAGCCTAGAGTTGACACCTTGTATCTGAGTGTAGACTGAGTTGAAGGACTGCTTGGTGTCTGAATAGGTTCTCCGCATTTCCTCTAGGATTGTCTGCAGATCATCCATTTTCTGGTCCCTTTCCGGATGTCTTGGAGCTCTGTAGGGCGGGGGGTTCCCAGGGGCACCTTGTTTCCATTGTGGTTGTTGAAACCTTTGGTCCCTCATATAGCGATTGGGACCCCCTGCGTAAGCTGCCTCTTCATGGTATTCTGCCAGCCTGACTTGCTCTATGTGTGGGCACTCAGTAGTGATGTGCCTATGTGATCCACATTCGATGCAGGGCCGGTTGACAAACAGATAATTTACTTGTTTGAGCAGCTTATTATAATAGATCTCTGTAGTACTGCTCCGTTACATCTGGATCAATCTCCTTGGGGGCTCATAGAGGGGCATGGATGGTGCTGGCCTAGCGTAGGGGTTCTCCTCATAGTTGACTGGAGTCCCATACTGGTTGTCATAATTGGTCAGCTTGTCGAAAGCAGACCATGCGTCAGTAGGCGACATTGTCAGATACTCATAGTGAGTATATGTGTTGATTCTATCCTTTGCATCCAAGTCCAGAGAATTGAAGAAGATCTCTTGAACTACGCAGGGTTGATGTCCATGTGTAGGGCATGATCGCAGTAGATCCTTATAGCGTTCCCATGCCTGTGCTAGCGTCTCTACAGGCTGCTGTTTGAAAGATGTGATCCTTTGGCGAAGAAGCGCTGTCTTGGCAGGAGGAAAGAATTTGTTGAGAAATTCCTGCTTCACTTGAGCCCATGTCGTGAGAGATCGTGGTTTCAGTCCTTCCAGCCTCTTTAATGTGGGACCAGTGAGAGACCAGCGGAAAGCTTTTATTAAGATGTACTCCAGGGTGGTACCTTCAGCAAGAGTACGACACATGTCAGTAAAGTTGGTAATGTGCTGAAGAGGGCATTCATTAAATCTACCATGAAACGCATTATGTTTAATTTCTATTAAGAAAGGAGTGCGAATTTCATAGTTATTTTGAGGGATTAGAATAGCCGATTCAGGCACGACGAGAGTCGGGTGCATGTAATCCTCTGCAGTGGTAGGGTACTGGGCAAGCTCATCTTCCAAATGCCTCGCACGCTCAGCTTCTTGTTCCCTTCCTGCTCTCTCAGTGGCGAGAGCAGCATCCCTGGAGGCTAGTTCCCTTGTAAGCCTCTCAATCAGTTGTTCTTGTGTCTTTGTAGCTGCCATGGCTCTTTTGAGTTTAGCTTGGATGTGTATCAGGCTTTCCGATTCGTCTAAGGCGTCAAACTCAGGTGTTTGACCAGAACGACGCATATACCTGCAAAGTACCTCAAAGCAGAAAGTGAGATTTTAACTACCTAAGGCGCAAATGATAGCTTCCCCGGCAACGGCGCCAATTTGTTGTAAGGAGGAAATTGAGACTTGCAATAAAATATAAATAAATCAAAGCAAACTAGATTTCGTCCCTTGCAAATGATTACAAGACTCCCTCCTTATGCAGTAGTGGGAAGTCAGGATCGATCCTCGAGGAAGCATGTCAGCGGATCTCAGGTAGCTGTAAATCTCACAGACAGAAAAGCAGAAAGACAGAAAGAAAGACAGAAATAACAAAGCAAAGCAAAAAATAAAGCAAAGCAGCAGAATTAACTCGATATCGACAACAGTAACTCGATATCGAGTACAGCTAGTCGACAACAGGAACAGAAATCGACAACAGACAGCAGACTCAGCAAAGACCAGTATCGAGTAAACTTTTACTCGATATCGACTACGGCTATGTCGATATCGACTAACAATCCCCGAGATCGACAAACAGTAGAAACTTTAGATTGCAAATTCTCGAACATAGAACTCAGATTTCCGACGAAATAAATCAATATACTTAAAGACTTCCAAAGCCAGGGTATCAACATCACAACGATAACACATAAAGGCATAAAAGATCATGCTTTCCATCAAATAACTTTCTTTATTAACAAATAGGCAGATAGAGGCTTTCGCATAAACCCTAATTGTTACTAACCCTTTTCACATAATTAACCCAAGTTGCATTAAGATCACTTTCACTACAATAACACAAACAAAGATCACCTTCAACTCTCGCAAAAGAATCATGCTTATAGGGATAGAAGACGAATTGCATAAAAAGATTGTACCTTCACCGCATCACCTTACATGGTCACCGTCGGGCTCACCCCAGCCCTAGAAGTGGGTGGACTACTCGCTCTTCATCGCAATAGCAGACATCTTTGATAAAAATGAACTAACTTGCATTAAATAAACTCAAACTTAATTACAACCTCTTCGCCTTCTCTCTCTATGTGATTTATTGTCTCTGAAATTGAATGAATGAAAAACCAGCCCTAAGGCTTTATTTATAGCCTTCAAATCCTTGCTAATCAAGGTAAGAAAGTCTATCTATATATAAATCTAATTATCTAAAGGCTTAAAGATAAATAAATGGAATAAATAATTAAATCCAAAAAAGGAAATTATATCTAAAATAGGTAAATCTTCCATGTGTTGATAGGTCTTGATAGATGTTGATAGATGTGGATAGATCTCGGCAAACTCGGATTCCTTCGACCCCAAGGAAAGCCAGCTCGACCTGGACAGAACACCGCGTAACGCGTCTCCAGAAAAGATCTCCCCGATATCGACAAGAAGTACTCGATATCGAGTAAAGTGTGTCGTCGACTACGGCTGGCTCGGCATGTCGGGTTGCTGCTGCTCGATCAGGCTCGGTCAGGTGATCTGGGGTCCTCGATATCGAGTAAGCTTGTGTCAACTTTGTGTTGCTAGGCTTGGTCGAGGAACTGCTCCCCGACACTGGCTCGGACTGGTGGTGCAAATCTTGTCGATATCAACAACTTTCGTCGATATCGAGTAACTTATGCTCGATGTCTCCAGTCCTCGGCTTCTCGACTTGGTGTGGCTTCCTCGACTCCGGGCATAGGTTCATGGTGTTGTCCATATCGAGTAAACTACTCGATATCGAGTAGGTTTGTGGAGTCGGGTTGGCTCTAGCTCTCAGCTCCTCGACCAGCTCTACTCGACCAGGCATGTGCACGGACATCTTTGTCGATATCAACTAAAATAATTCGATATCGAGTAAAGTCTGGTTACCAGCTTGATTCGTCCTGGTTCTGTAGCCCTTTGACCTTGGACTTCTGTAGTTGATTTCCGAGCTTTTCCTACCTTTCTCAAAACTGTTGTAAATTGCCTCGAATTCTGCGAATTTAAACAGAAACTGATGTAGATTCCATAATTTGGCGAATAAACATAAACTACATAGATTCTATATTATTCTAGCTCAAATGCATGAAATGTATACAGAAAACGATATAAAAGTAACTGTAAAACATGGCTGATTCAGCTCACAACATCAAGCTGACTAGACACGGACCGGAGATTTCTCATGTGATGTTCGTCGACGACTTGGTGCTGGTGTCGGAGGCATCTGTTGAACAGCTTCGAGTGATTAAAAAGATTCTGAATGACTTTTGCGAGAGCTCGGGACAGAAACTGAATTCCGGAAAGTCTAAATTATTTGTGTCAACTAATGTTTCAGATGCTATATCTGCGCAACTGCAGGTGGAGTGTGACTTCGAGGTTATGAGCAACTTGGGAAGTTTTTTAGGAATGTCGGTGCTGCACAGGAGAATCAATGGGGAGAAATTTGCACCCTTGGTGGACAAAGTCAGCAGCAGGTTATCGGGATGGAAACGTCACCACTTGTGCTTTGCCGGAAGAGTGACCCTCACCAAGAATGTGTTAACTTCAATCCTGGTTTATTCTATGGCGACAATCAGGCTCCCAAAGTCTACTTGCGACGCTATCGATAAGATCTGTAACGACTTCGTGTGGGGTGATACGGAGGAGCGACGGAAGATTCACCTTATTGCGTTGAATGATGTGTGTAAACCCAAGAGCATTGGAGGATTGGGGATTAGGAAGATGAATGAATTAAACTTAGCCATTACGGGTAAGTTAGCCTAGCGTTTTTTAACTAAAAATAATACGGATATGTGGTGTAATATCCTGCAGGCTAAATATGTGCAGGAGTCCGCTTCCGAGGTCCAAGGGCCGTCAGCTATCTGGTTGAGTATTGGCAAGGTGATGAACGCAGTAGTGGTTGAATGGGCAAGGTGGTTAATTGGAGATGGTACCATGGCGAGATTCTGGATAGACCAGTGGCTGTTGGAGGAAAGACTAATTGATATGGCGGCAGGGGAGGTCAATGACAGGGATGCTAATAGATGCGTCCGAAAATATTGGCGAAGCGGGGTTGGATTGGATTGGGAGGCCCTCTCTCCAACCCTCCCAGCTAGCGTCCTGCTCAAATTGGCGTCCATGGGGATCGATGAGAGTGGGGAAATCGTGGATATGTTAAGCTGGAAAGAATCCAAGGACGGCAACTATTCGGTGCGTATGGCCTACGAGCGAATCACGAAAGGGAGTCAGGAGACCTGCATTGATGCGGTCATCTTCGAGAGAATTTGGAAGCTGCAAGTGTCGGAGAGAGTCCGCTCCTTCCTCTGGCTGGTGGCTCGGGGAGTCGTCCTTACCAACGAAGAAAGACGGTGATCGAGACGGACTCTAGCACGGTGGAGGCCTTTATTGAAATTAAACCTACAAACAATGTGGCCCGACATTTGCTCCCTATGCGACACACCATCGGAATAATTTCACACAACTATTTGGCAAAATATTCATTTTATCTTATATCACAAAATTTAAGGAAATCAACAAATATACTAACCCTCATTTATTACACTAATACTCCCTCTGTTCAAAAATACATGGGCTTTTACTATTCATACAAGTTTTTTTAGGAGTTAAAAACTATTTAAAATATTAACTTTTTTATTAATTTTTTTTAATAATTACAAACTTATTATCAATAAGTTTATAATTCTTAAAAAAAATTAATAAAAAAGTTAATATTTTATAGTATAGTTTTTACCTCCTTAAAAAAACGTGCGTGAATAGTAAAACCTATATATTTTTGGACGGAGGTAGTATAATTTTTTACTTTCTCAAAAACTACAAGTAACAATATACTAATCATTATAAAGATATTTTTATAAAATAAAAATTAAAATACCTACGGTATGTTTTTTTAACAAAATGAGTATTTTAAAATGACATTCATTGCCGATCAGATAACATATACAAGGACTTACATAAAAAGATCGGTGCGTGGTAGCTAGCTAGTAGTATAAGCGTACGTTGGGCGTAGCGATGCCCACGTAAGTAGGTACGTTTCCAAAAAGATGGGAGTATGTAAATTGAGTACTCCTAAATCGGACGGACAGTAACAGTGCGATGGAGCAGCCGGCCCATACAGATACTGCAGCGACGTCAACACCAACATAAATCACATACTCCGTAACAGAGACACTTAATTATAGCAACGGAGTAGTAGCTTGCTTGATGATTGGATGGTTACGTTGTCCTGTTCTGGTGAAGTTGTTATATGCTCAGCTCAGCTCCTTTGTAAATTTTAAAGGAGCGCTGCATCCACAAATTGGTATATGTTGGAATTTTAATTTGAGTGGACGAGCCTCCGGACACGACGACCAATCTGTTCGATCACCTATAGGCTATAGAGCTTTAAAGCTTACGGGTACTGTTTGGTAAGATGTCTTTATAATGTTTCCATTTTTCCAATCAAGCCACCTTCACAAAAGGTTCAGTTTTTTCAATTTTTTTCTATCGATTTGTTTCAGTGTAAAAATGACATACTCAAACTAATTAGTCTATCACTTTTAAAGCTTTGTTTGACGTAAAGTAGTTGATGTACGTGGAAAAGTTTTTCACCACTTAAAAATTAAAATACAAAATATTATTGTAAAACAATATGAAATTTATAATGCCAAATCAAAATTAACTCGCAGGCTATAATTTTATCTAAATTATAATTTTATTAAGTTAGATTTTCTTTTTCCTGATCCGTAAGTTAGATTTTAATTTGATCTAGAGAATCTTTGAGAAGTCAAACGTGTCCTTGATGTATATGGTTGCCTAATTAATTAACCCTAACATATTTTAATTGGCTATTATTAATATATTACTATATTTTAATTAATTAAATCGGTTTTTCTATCATATATATACTCTAAGGGTATAAGATAAAATCTTAATTGAGAAATATATCCTACAAAAAATAAATAACTCTAGAAATCTAATTTAAAATTTGGCTAATATATTTTAATTATGATATATTTTTTCTAAAACAGGAATCATATCCTACGCTCCAAAAGTATAATATAGAAAAAATAATTAATAGCAAGCTACTAGTTAGTTTCTCCAGTTTTTTTTCATCTTTACTGGAGAAACGCTTGGGGAAAACGCTTTCTTTGCTTAAAACCCTTTTTTTCCTCTCGCTGACCAGCTTCTCTCCGGCCATGTGTTGCGTCGTCCTTTGGGTCTCCATGGGGGATCCCCCCTGTGATACCGATCGTGCAACCAGTGGGAGAACAAGTATAGCACGAGGGTATGGCCATCGATAGTTGTGCGTCTGATCCGCCCCGCGTGGAGGCTGCGGCTCCGAAGAAAACCTGGAAAGATATGGTGGTGGGGGCGAGTGGAGAGAAAAGAATGGCTTTGGGATATGACTTCCTTGAGGGGAAGATTGAGATGTCTTTCCTGGCCAATGGTGGAGGAGATCCTGTCTTCAACATCGATCCAGAAGTTCTTCAAGCGCTGGCCTCTATGTGGCAAATGTCCCTGATCATCAAATCTCTTGGGAATATGGTTCCCCATGCTATAATGGAGAGAAAGTTGAAGGAGATTTGGCAGCCTGGTGGTAGGATGATAGTTGCAGACCTCCCGAATGGTTACTACGTTGTCAAGTTCGATTCAGATGGAGATTATCTAAAGGCCCTTACGAAAGGTCCGTGGATGATCTTTGGCCACTATCTGATTGTTCGCCAGTGGTACCCGGAATTTGATCCATGGACAGACGTTATCACTACTTCACCGGCTTGGATTAGAATTTTGGGTCTTCCAATGATTTTATATGAGGAACAGATTTTGCTTCGGTTGGCAGCGGGTATTGGCAAGCCAATCAAGGTAGATCAGAGAACTATGCTTTCCAATCAGTGTCGTTTTGCTCGAATATGTGTTCGATTTCGGTTGGCAGCGAGTATTGGCAAGCCAATAAAGGGTTCGATTACGGTTAATGGTAGCCGGTTCTATGTTGAGTACGAAGGTTTACACCTGATTTGTCTCAAATGTGGGCATTATGGTCATCTTGTCGATGGATGCCCGATGTCATCAAACCAGACACAAGACAATACGACTCCCGCTAAAGATCACCCTATGGACATAGCGGGAGTGCCCTCATTGGAGAATGGGAAGAAGGCAGGGGAGAAGAGTGGTCATACAGAAGGAGCTCCAAGATACGACGATTGGATGATAGTCAACAGATGTCAGCCAAACCGCCAAGGGAGGAGGAGAGAGGGTCCGAGATCCTCGACGCATTCAAAGGAAGATAATAGCTTTGCCGTGTTGGGAAGTTTGGAAGAGACTAACGGTAATCCCGGCAAGGACCAGGATTCTAAGATCACAAAGGGGAAGTCTATTGAAGAAGAGAATCCTAATAATATGGGAAATAATTTGAATGTTCAAAAGAACAATATTAATAAAGGTGGGAAGGTGACCGGTGATCCTACTATTGTCTTTGCGAGCTTTGAGAAAGGATCGTCATCCTCTACCAAATCGGGCAAAGTTAGGAAACCCACGAAGAAGAATGGGCCCAAACAGGGGACGGGCTCTGTGATGAATGGGCCGGAAGCCCAAAAGTCCTCCAAAAGAACCAGATTTGAAAGAGACCCCCCGCTAAGTTTTAATCCCAAGACTCACTATGAGAATGTGCACCGGGTTCCGAGTGCCAGCATGGCCTTGTCTTTGGTTCTGTCCCGGTTCAACAGGTGGCGGCTTAGGGTGGTAATAGTCAAATGGAGGCATCTAATTTGGGTGGCACTACGGCTCCCCAGGCCCCGGTTCAGGCGCATGATAAACACTCTGAAGCCAGTCAGAGTGTGACATTTCAAACTGGTAAGAATATGACAGAAAGCACGGAGTCTTCGCAGGCTAAATTTGGCCAAGACTAAGTTTTCTTGACCCTTCTGGTTTATTTTTTGTTTCGTTTTTTCTCGTATTTTATTATGAATTGCTTATTTTGGAATTGTTTCGGAGCCGGTAAGCTTGGCTTCCAAAGAGCTATCCGATATATGATTAACCATTGCTCTCTTGATGTTTTAGCCATTTTTGAGCCGTGCATCTCGGGCGATCGATCGAAGGAGGCTTGCAACAGAATGGGTTACTCGGGGTGTGTCCGGGTGGAAGCTGTTGGTTTTTCGGGCAGCATTTGGCTGTTGTGGAGAGAGGAGAGATGGAACCTGCAGGTCCTGAGGACTCACGACCACTTCATTCATGCTGTAATCAGGGATAGTGGGGCTCAGGTTCATCTCATTATGATCTATGCTCCCCCGACTTTGGGTTGTCGTAAAAACTTCTGGCGAGATATTGAGTTTGAAGTTGGGAGCATCTCTGAACCTCTGCTCATCGGGGGTGATTTTAATTGTATCGTGCACTCAACGGAGCGATCCGGTGGTTCTGGTCAGCTTTCTGTGGACTCTCCGACTTTCAATCAGTTTATCAATAATCATGAGCTTATCGATCTTGGTTTCTCCGGGCAACCTCACACCTGGTCTTCGGGGAATTCTGCTAGAACCTTTGTGTCGAAGAGGCTGGATCGGGTCCTAACCAACATCATGGGGCGCCTTCTTTGGCCTGAGGCGAATATCACCCACCTTCCGAAGCTCTCTTCGGATCACACGCCGCTCCTTCTGGCTCTCACTCCTAGACGGGCGGTGGACTTTAGACGTCTTCCGTTCCGTTTTGAGGATGCTTGATTAACTCACCCGGAGTTCCTGAAGTTTATCAACAATTCTTGGATCGATAGTGTTAGTACTAGCGAGGTGCTTACTGATCTTCGGTCTAAGTTGCGGGGATGGAACAAAACGGTGTTTGGAAATATTCATGAGAAAAAGCGGAATTTGTTAGCTCGGCTGGAGGATGCCCAGAAAGCCATATGTGCTACTCCGACTGATCAGTTGTTGAGAGAGGAAGCGGATATTAGCGCAGAGCTTACAGCCGTGTTGGAACAAGAAGAAATTTTGTGGATGCAAAAGTCTAGAGTTCAATGGCTTCAAGCGGTTGATCGTAATACTAAATTCTTCCACACTTCCACCCTTGTTCGTCGGAAGCGTAATCGGGTTGAGAAGCTGCAAGATGACAGTGGTAACTGGATCACAAACGCCAGTGACCTTGAAAATCACGCGGTGAATTTTTTTAAAGATCTCTACCATCTACAACCTTCCGCATCTCCGATGTCTCAAAATTTCCTCAATGGGAAGTTTCCGACGGTGGACTTGGACTTATGGGAAGAACTAGACAAACCGATAAGAGAAGAAGATATCTATGCTGCTATGAAGAAGATGGGGGCCCTAAAAGCACCCGGTATTGATGTTTTCCAACCTATCTTCTTCCAAAAGTGTTGGAAGACGGTAAGGAGTTCGGTGGTTCAGGAGGTTAAGCGTTTCTTTGCCAGTGCCAAGCTTCCCCCGGGCCTGAACGAGAGCCTTATCTCTCTCATTGCGAAGGTGGGTGATCCTAGCAGAATCAATCAGTTTCGCCCGATTAGTCTATGCAATGTTCTTTATAAAATCATCACTAAAATTCTGGTGGGTGATCCTAGCAGAATCAATCAGTGCTACCTCTCCTGATCGGCCCGACTCAAGGGAGCTTTCTCCTTGGGAGGCTTATCACCGATAATATTGTCATCGTTCAAGAGGCGGTGCATACCATGAAGCAAAAAAGAGGCCAGAAAGGTTGGATGTTACTCAAACTCGATCTTGAGAAAGCTTATGATCGGCTTCGGTGGGACTTTATTATCGACACTCTTTCGGATGCGGGCTTCTCTAGCAATTGGGTGAACTGGATACATGAATGCATCTCGACTACGTCCTGCCGTCTCCTTTGGAATGGTGAGGCGACCGATAGTTTCACTCCTACAAAGGGGATTCGACAGGGTGATCCCTTGTCTCCCTACCTCTTTGTTCTTTGTGTTGAGTGTCTGAGCGAGTTGATTAATCACTTTGTCGAGCAGAAGAGATGGAAGCCGATCAACCTCGCTAGGAATGGTCCCGAGCTATCTCATATTCTTTTCGCGGATGATATAATCCTTTTCGCAGAGGCGTCTATTGAACAAATGAGAGTAATCCAACAATGCATCAAATGCTTTTGTGATGTCTCTGGCAATGTATTGACTCGGGCAAGTCGAAACTCTTTCTGTCGGCTAACACCTCATCGACTTTGGCTGAGAATCTTGAAAGGATGAGCGGCTTTCAGGTGACGTCGGACATTGGTACCTACCTTGGTATGCCTATCTTTCATAATCAAGTCACCAAGGATACTTTTAGCCCTCTCATTGAAAGGTTTTCCACTAAACTCCAAGGCCGGAAAGGCCGTTTCCTTAGTCTTGCTGGTCGGGTTACTCTCGCCAAGTCCGTGCTCTCCTCGATTCCTGTTTATACCATGGCGACCATTATTTTGCCTAAGGAAGTCTGTAATAAGATTGATCGCATGATCCAAAATTTCATATGGGGAGGGTATAATGAGAGAAGGAGCATCCACCTTGTCAGTTGGGAAGAGATTTGCAAACCCAAGGAAAATGGGGTTTCGACATCCGTCCTATGAGCGAGCTGAACTTGGCGCTCGTGGGTAAGCTTGGGTGGCGCTTCCTCACCGTGAATAACAGCCTCTGGGTTGAAGTTGTTCGAACCAAGTATATCAGAGATCAGCGCAGTGATAGGGCTAACCCGTCGGCCATATGACGCAACCTTCAAAAAGGCGTGGAAGGGGTGATCATTCCGGGATCTAGATGGTCGGTTGGCTCGGGGACTCTTGCTCGATTATGGGTTGATGTTTGGCTGACGCAGGGCAGACTTTTAGACGAGGCTATTGTGCCGATTGCTCATAATGAACAAGAGGCTGTTATGAAGGATTATTGGGCAGAAGCTCGAGGATGGAGATGGGAGTTGTTGGCCGATAAATTGCCTCCATCGACCCTTCTAAAGCTGGCCTCGGTAGTGGTCTCGGAAGATGAATGGATGGTGGATACGTTGAGCTGGAAGCTATCCCCTTGTGGTGACTATTCGGTGAGCTCGACGTTTAACATAATCCATGGCAAGAGTTTTGAGTGTTGTGTCAATCGACATATTTATAAGGCTATTTGGAAGTTGAAGGTCACGGAGCGGGCGAGGATCTTTTGTTGGGAGGCTTTCAAGGGAGCGATCTTGACGAACAATGAAAGGTGTCGTCGTCACCTTGCTGATGTTGCGACGTGTGCCGTCTGCGGGGTAGCTGATGAAATTTGGCTCATCTCCTCCGTGATTGTGGGATCACTAAGGACTTCTGGGAAGCGCTTGGACTGCCTTTTGACAGGGAAGTATTTTTTAACTCTGATTTTGCTATTTGGATTCGTTTGAATCTTCTCTGCAATGATATATATCTTTTATGAAGGCATTCAGTGGTCTTGTGTTTTTGCCACATCCATCTGGTGGATTTGGAAATGGAGATGTAATGTGGTGTTTAATGATGAATCTTTTACAGGGGATAAGATATGTTTTGTTAAGAATCAAGTCATAGAGTATCATGTTGCGTGCAAGCCGATGGACAAGGTGACCTCAAGAGTGGAGAAGTTGATCTCATGGGAAAGACCTAGGGAGGGTTGGATGAAGGTTAATACGGACGACTCGGTGAGAGACGCGGCCTTGCAGCAGCTGGTGGAGTCATCCGGGATAGTGATGGTTGCTGGCAGGTAGGCTTTGTTTATAATATTGGTATGTGCACAGTTCCTATGGCCGAGCTCTAGGGTATCCTACATGGTCTGCGCCTAGCTTGGTCCAGGGGTTACAGGAGGGTCATTCTTGAAGCAGATTCTCAGCTCGTGGTGCTGCTGATAGGAAGACCTATGGATCGTTATCACTCCTTATCCAGCCGGGTATCGGAATGCCAAGACTACCTGAGAAGGGATTGGTCTATCCAATTCCGGCACATCCTTAGAGAGGCCAACTCGGTCGTGGATTATCTCGCCTCTTTTGCTTTTTCGTTTAGTCTAGGTTTTTCTGTATTGTGTGCCCCGCCTCAGGGTGTTTTAAGTTTAATTGCTGATGATGTAAGGGGCCGGACTATCCCCCGTATGAGTACTACTTAGCCTTTTTCATTATTAATAAAACTCCCCCTTGAGGGGACGGAGAGCTCCGTCTCTTCTTTTTACCAAAAAAAAAAAATTGAAAAAATAATTAATGAAGTGGATAAAGTTGACTAATTGAGTTTATAGATACAAATCTAAACTACTCATAAACTTTATGGGATCTAAAGTGCATATACACCTACACTAGTTCAATTGATTCGAATCCTGAACCGAATGACCCGATTAACAAGTCTATCCCTAATATATATATATAGGCTCATGAGGGGAGGGTAGGGTCCGTATATTAAGACTTATATACCCAATATGACTTGTAAAATAAAATCAGCGAACCTGAAACTTAACGTACCCAATTGTGTTGTTTCTCGATCTGCTTATCTTAATTGGCAAGCCAAGTTACGAATAGTGTCATCCTACAATCTATTTATGTGTGCATCACTTGGTTTGGCTCTCATGAACCCAGGGTTGTTATATGAACTGAGTAAATCGAGCTTGGTTTGGATTCAACTTGATAAAAGTTCGACTTGAATTTGTTCAGTTATTAACAAATAGGTTGTTAAATACTAAAAAAAAATCTCAGATCGAGCTTGTTTAAATATAATTTTAAGCTCGAGGCTAAATTTATGCTCGACTTATTTAAAAAATGTTGAGAATATGAGTTGGAATAGATCCCACATTGATTAATTATAAAGTGAATCCAAGCCTTGTATGGATGAACTACTCTTCAGCTTGGTTGACGCGTTTTGCACTTGAATGCATGTGACCCCCCACACCATTATGACCCACCGTAATTTATATATATACTCCCTCCGTTTGGCAAAACTTGTCATTTTAACTCCACACACAAGTTTTAATAAAGCTAATAATTACACTTATTTTTTTACTAATTTACCCTCATTTATTACTCTACTTTTTACTTTATCAAAAACTACAACTCACAACACATCAATCAAATCAAGGACATTTTAGTAAAGTAGAAGCAAAAATACCTAAAATGACAAGTTTTTCCGAACAAAAACAAAACTCTAAAACGACAAGTTTTGCCGAACGGGGGGAGTATAAAAAAGTAATACGGAGTACTAAGCTCATTCAACTCGTAGGTTTATATAGTGATCGGATGAGTAGTAGCTAATTTGGCATATGTGATGTCACATCTGTTGTCAAGTAAATTGAACGACGACGTATTGGACTGATGTCAGATTTGTTGTCGATGGAAGCAGGAGCATGTGGAGAGGGAAGGGTGATTGGTGTCGCTTTAAACGTCCACATATTTGTTCTCCTCCCAAAAACGTTGCATTAACTCTAAACGTGTACTTTCAGAGCGGCCCGGGTCAGGTGGTTCCTTGTTGTTATCCTATCCATTGATAAGATATTTCTCTCCTTTACCATTTTAATATGTTATCTTCTTACTGTACGTACGTAGTTGGCTGTCGACGTTAATTTTGTGGCTTTGGAGACATCGCCATATCTCGATCGGTGATCGACAAACCAATCATCAAAAAGTGTGTTGATAGTTTGGTTTCAAATTTTGAACCACCCAACAAAACGAGAGAGAGATGTCGACGTAACTATCCTCAGTCCTCACTGTGTTTGTGGTTACATGGATCCAGAGTGAACAAATACTAGCTAATTCAACGTTATACGTTGTTTTGTAAATTTTATGACACCAAGGGAAATTTAATATAATATATTTTTGGATTTTTCACAATTATAATAATCTCACTTTTAAAATAAACAGATATTAGCTAGCCATTTTATTCTATCATTAGTGTTCTAAAAATCGATCATCCATAATTAAGCGTCATCAAACACTTAGAATTTTTAAACATAGGCGGATCTCTAGTCGAAAATCCATCTAGGTGTCGTTGATACCTTACCTAACCCTGTCTCGGTCCGCTTAGGTCCCACCTAGGCTCGTCTAATTAACCAAATGATTGCTAATGTTTATAGCGTCTAGACAGATGATTAGTCGACTTAGGGTTTTTTTTTTATCCCCAAAGTTGGGATGTATTTGCGTGCTTGAATCGAATATATGATTTTGGATTTTAGGAGATTTAGAGTCGCCGATCGGAAGCGTACTTTTACGTTTATTTACTTTAGTGTTAGTTAAGTAAGCACAGTAAATTTGAATTTATAAGTGATATTATAAATTATTATTACGTTTATTTATTTTAGTGTTAGTTAAGTAAGCACAGTAGATTTGAGTTGTTTATAAGTGATATTATAAATTATTATTACATGATCAATGACATGTGTTACAGCTAGGCATTAGGTGGATACAGCTTAAGGTACATCTTTTAGAGCATGGTCTATTATTATATTGCATAAGTCTATCTGCGAACTTGGCCACTAATAACCTTTTCCAAAGGATTTGATGAAATTTAAGCGCTCACAACCTAGCTAGCTAGTTCTAGATATCATTCTTTTCTTTTTAGAAAAAGAGAATTTTATTAATTAAATAACATTAGGGTATAGTTTATTGTAAAAAAGTTCACTATTTTATCAATGTGTTAACCTTATAGACAAAACACGAGTCTCGAAATGAGAAGTTAAAACAAAATCTTACATCCTACAAGTACATTTAGAACTCAAATTAGTACACAGTCTCAAAATGAAAAGTTAACCCATGTATATTTATATTAGGAATTACATGTAAAAATACATTTAGAACTCAAAAGTACACAGTATCGAAATGAAAAGTTAAAACAAAACACAAGTTGAATAACATATTCATTAACAAGCCAAGTTATTCCCTTCCTTCACCTTTAATAACACAACCTTACATCCTGCAAAAGACATTCGTTAATCATCACGCTAGAAATACTTGCCCAACAAGCTCGAAAAACACCTTGACAGTAATACAGGGATATTAGCTTAATGCATGATTTCTCAAGTTACAAGTCTAATATCCCGGATATAGAAAATACAGACCCGGGATATTAGGCCCATTTTTTAATTAAAAAAAAGTGACTTTAAAACACGGTTTTATTTTAACCGGGTGATAATGCGTATTTCATATAGGCATTATAGGTATTTCTTATTGCATTTAGATATGAGTTTTGTATGTGTTTTAGTCTAGTTCCATATCTTGCTTGTGAAGTATTCGAGTTCAGAGTCTACGCGTTTTTAGTGTTTATTCTGCAGTTTTACACTCCGACCTTGGTTGGGATCTTGGAAGAGCTTAAAAGGCATGTTTTGGAGCATATGAAGGCTAAGGAAGGAGTTACAAAGGAGCAAGGAAGCACAACATTGAAGGAAAGAAGAGAATTGGCCACTGCATAGGGCGGCGCCCGTCGGTTTTCTAGCGACGCCCGCCATTCCTCCGTGTTCAGCGATTCGTTTTAAGTCCGAAGATACTTATTACTTGTGATATTATTATTATTATTATATTTCCTAGGGTTTGCACGTCTTATTTAGATTTTATTCTTCCACAATAAGTCGTGTGATGGCAGTAAGGGTTATCATATCAATGGACACAATTAGAGAGAAGAGAGGTTTTTGGCCTATGAGTTGCTAAACTCATAGTTTCGCATGTGATTCGAAGACATAGTTGAATGGATTATGAGGATTTGATTCTATTTAGTTATTTATGAGTATATTTATCATCTTGTTCTTATTAATTATATTTGTGTTCCTTTCTATGATTGATCACCATGTTTGGAATTGCATCTAAGCTATAAATTCGTTGTCGTTTTCTTGATAACAAACGCAGTCATTGAAGTAATGATATTTATATGTCTTTGTAGTGGATGATTTCAATTGATCTATGTTGTTAGATGTTTATTAGGGTCGATATAGGTTGTTCCTATTGTTTCTAATTGCATTGAATCGATATGCCAATTGGTCTTAGAACTTGAGTGTTTAATGCTATTCTTTAGTGATATTGAATAAGAAGATTGTATCTTTATTTTTTCATAGGAGTATATAATATGGACAAGTTTGTAGATTTGCATTTTTCCCAAGCCTTGTTTTTCATATTAAGCTAAAATGCTGTCTTTTAAGATGAATTCCAGCTCATCCCAAGTGTGTGGTTTTGTTCGATTCATTAATAAGTATTTGAAAGTAAACAAAATTCGAATATCTAGCTTTGAGGGAGGATCTTGTCCCCAAGAAAGAGTTTTTCAGGTACCTAGGATCTTACGTTCAAAGCGATGTAGTAGTCGACATGGATATCGATCTTCGAGTTAAGGTGGGGTGGCTTAGATGGATTAGATGGAGAAGAGCTTCGGGGGTGCTTTGTGACAAGAAAGTCTTGGCTAAACTAAAAGGAAAATTCTACAAGGTGGTTGTCAGACCGACCCTGTTGTATGTCTCCGAGTGTTGGCCAATCACTAAAGCTCAAGAGCAGAAGTTGTTAGTGACAGAGATGAGAATGTTGCGTTGGATGAGTGAACATATGAGACTTGACAGAATTAGGAATGTTGGCATTAGAAGGGAGGTTGGAGTTGTGAGTATTGTAGACAAACTGTGGGAGTACAGACTGTGTTGGTTTGGACATGTCCACATGAGACCTAGTTCGGCACCAGTTCAAAGATGTGAGGTTTTGGATCTTGGAGCTATCCGTAGGGGGAAAGGTAGACCGAGGAAGAGCTGGATGGAAGTTATCCGTCAGGACCTCAATTTACTGAACCTTTATGAGGATATGGCTTGGATAGAAACCACTGGAGGAATTGCATTCGGGCTAAAGTTGGTTAGAGTTAGGGGGTGTGATGTTGTGCCCGTTTATCTTTGCTTCTGTTTTGTCCTCAGTTATGCATTTGTTTGGCTCCTTGTCATTCTGTGTGACCTGTTTCCCTGTGTTTCTTGCTTCCTTTCTTTCTGGGTCTTTCGGAAACACTATTTCGAATCAGTCGGGGAAAGAGTGTGTACATCTTGACCCCCTAGACCCTGCTTTATCGCGAGATATAATGGGTTGTTGTTGTTGTTGTTCAACTTCTTCTCTTCTTCTTCTTCTTCTCTGGATGAGAAGTGAGGATAACCTCCCATATTTGGTTCTTAGAAGTAGTGTAGAAGAAGCTATTAGATTACTAAATGGAACTTTGTTAGGTGGAGATAATATTTAGACTTTCATGGGGACGACGTACCCATCAATCAAACAAATGAGTCTCTTTCTCTGGATGTAATGTGGATTTAACTTGTGTATGTTGTACTTTTCAGTCCCCCAAACTAAAATCTTAGATCCGTCAATGGTTGCAGGTTTAGATGGGGAAGTGAACAAAAGGACTTGAATCAATCAAGCAGGAATTTAATTGAGAATTTGATACTAGGCAGTCAAATTAATGTCTTGAACCCCCCCCCCCCCCCCCCCCAACAACCCCTTTTTTTTTTAATGTAAAGTGATAGCATGCATTTAGGTAGGCATATTAGGATGCATTTATCATGATTTAGATGTATATAATGCATGGTTTAAGCTAGATTTGCATTTATACTTGTTTTGTTGGTAGAGTCGGAATCTACACGCTTTTATGGATTATTTCAGGTATATGTGGATCCGACGAGGAATGAGGAGACTCATGAATGAAAGAAGAGTGAAGAGGAGGAGGAAAAGTGAAGAGCCCGGGAGCGGAATCGAAGCTAGAGAGCCTAAGTGAATAACAAGTCATCAGAAGTTGTCGCCAGACATGCTGAACTTGTTTTGCACTTTCTGGAGGCCTCGGTGGTCCGATTGACTATTATAACCATGCGTTGGAAAGCTCTCTTCGAGATCTACAACTTTCGTGTTGACATCGGGACCAAATTCGAAGAGGAAAATCGTTGTGAACAGTAAAGGCCGCCCCGCGGCCAAGCTAGCCGCCCCGCGGTCCGAAGCTCTGACGAAGGATTTCGCAATCGCCTGGCCGCCCCGCGGCCTGGGTTGGCTACCCCGCGGCCTCTGCAGAAACGCCGAATCTGCCGAATGGACTTTTTATCTCTTGAAATAGGTTTTTATAATTATTATTTGGCCGACTCTTTTGAGGCTATTTAAGGACTATTAGGGTTATTTTCTTATACATCTAACTCATCATCTAATTCTTTAGTTTTATGCACTTGGAGACTATCAATTGAGAGAACCCTAGAGAATAGCCTCCATGGCCATGGAGTGCTAAACTCTTTCGTTTCGTCTATGGATTGAAGCTTTGGTTTGATAAAGTTGTGAGATTTCTATTCTTGTTCTATTCCTATTGATTCGTATTGATTCTTTTGCGAATATTGTTGATTTCTTCTAGTCCGCGCAACTAGTTGAGATTATTGCTAGGATTTTGTAGATTCCTCGTAGCGAACCTTAATCCATAGTAGCAATCATGCCTTTTTAGGACTCGTAGGACTAAACTGGTGTGTAGAGAATCAATTATGTGTTAAATGCTGACTCGTAGCTTGGTGTTGCATGTATCCTGGTTAATCCTCAATCTTAATGCTACTATTAGGTTAAATCTTGACCGTGTTAGGGTTATCTAATTAGTAAGGGTTACTAGGACTCGTAGGACTAGTAATTTATACAAGATCAGGACAGGAACAATAATAGGATGAAAAGAGAACTTGAAGAAGAATCGATGATCAATCAATCAAACTGAAGTGGATATTTGTAGATGGAACTATTTTCTCAATTGTTATCTCTACTAACTTGTTTATAGTTTCTTTTCTTATCATCAATCACCAAAACCCCTCTTTCCTACTAATTGGTAAATATACATTGCTTAGGAATACTTAATTCTCTGTGGGATCGACCTCTTACTTGCTTACTATACTAGTTTGTAGGTTTGAGTTTTACTTTTGATAGGAACAACGACAATTTCCTCCTGTCATAAAGCAACAATGATATTGCAGAAACAAAAGGACAACTTGTAATGTCTATTCTAATCTTAAGCATATAGATCTAGGAATAATTGGATGGCCCTAGATAGAGATTAATAGGTAGACTTAGATAAATGCACATGTAAATATAATATATACTTATATATGTATAATAGCATATGTTAGAAGTGTAAGTTATATCTTATGCTCACATATGTATAACGTATATGTATGAGTATATGTTATATATACAGATACATTGTATGCTCATTATGTAATTGGGCCTGGAAAGCCCAAAGCCCGGCCTGCTCCTTGCTTCACTAACCGAGCTTGCTTGCCTAGAGAGCTTTCAGCTCTTGGACACTCGCAACGCAGCGTTTCGATTAGTGCTCGCATATATAAGTGAAGTTGGAGCTAGGGTTGCCTCATTCTTCAGTTCGTCTCTTTAGGTAATCCAACCCTAAGAGAGAGAGAGAGAGAGAGAGAGAGAGAGAGAGAGAGAGAGAGAGAGAGAGAGGCGACGAAGAGAGAAAGCTAGGGTTTCTCCAACCCGGCTCCGGTGAAGCTCACGGTGGTCCGATCTAGAGCGAATCTCACTCTGAGACTCTAGATCTCGGCTCTAGGAAGAAGAAGAAGAAGGTCCTTTGCCCTCTATTCAGACAAAGTTCCCTTCTTTGGTTGAATCCGACGAAAATCTGGCTCTGTTCTCCAGATCCAGGGTGTCCTCTTCCTTTACTTGCTTTGTTCTTGCTTCTCTCGTGCATACTTGTCTTGTATCGTGTATTTCCGTCTTTGTTTGCCTTAGTCTAGATCTAGGGCAACCTGTTCTGTAACCTTGCTACTTGATTAGTGGATTGAGATCTCAAGTCGATCCGGCTGAGGCTCCGTGGACGTAGGCTCTGGCCGAACCACGTAATACCGCTTGTTGGTCGCTTGTTTACTTTCTTGTTGCATTTTTCTTTCTTGAACCCCGTTCTTGGCCTTCGATTTGTAAGGTCGAGAACGCTTGGGAATTACAAAGTGGTATCAGAGCTTGAGTGACCCTTTCCTTACCTACCTGTGCCATTCTTAGTTCTCAGGGAACGGGATCGAAGGCAGGATATTGGGTAGTCCTTCAAAAAGCTCAGGCTTGGGCTATTCCTCTCCTGTCTGACATACCACTGGTCTAGATCCGTTCAAATACTTGTGATTCTAGTGTTTTCTAGAGTGTCTTGTATACTGCTGCACTCATATTGCTTTCGCTTACATAAACTTTGATACTTACCTGTTTCTTGGACACTGCAGGTACCAAACATCATGGATATCGCTTTGAAAATTAAGCCATTCGATGGTGTGATAGACTTCGCCATGTGGCAAGTCAAGATGAGAGTTGTTCTCATCAATGGAGGTTGTTGGAAGGCAGTCTTGAAGCCTGCAACCACAACCTCTGAGATGCCCCCCCTTCTTAAGGGTGTTGACATCAATGATGAGGACCCTCCAAAGACTGATAATCAAAAGCTGAAGAAGGTTGAAGGAGGATCCTCTACACCAACTAAGTCCACAGCTGAAGAGCTTGAAATGGACATGAAAGCCCACTCTAAGATAATGCTACGCCTCACTGATGGTATTGCTCGGCAAGTGGTAAAATACTCTTCCGCTTTCTCCCTCTGGCATGCCCTGGAGGAGCTCTTTCTATCTAAATCCTTGCCCTCCAGGATTTCTCTGTTATGTCGTTTGTTCACCTTTAAGATGAATACTGCTTTGACTCTTGATGATAATCTGGACAAGTTTCTTAAGATGACTCAAGAATTAGAAAGATGTAATGATGACATAAAGGATTCTCACCAGGCTATCTTACTTATGAATTCTTTGCCCACTCAATTTGATAACTTCAAAGATGTCATTCAATTTAGTCGTGATGAACTTACTAAGGATAAGCTAATTGAATCTATCATTGAAAAGAATAAAATCATGAAAGTTTTCAAGATTAAAGGTCTGAAAAATGATAAAGCTGATAAACCTGAGGTTCTGTTCACTAAAGGCAATGACAAGAAGGGCAATAAGCATAACAAGAATAAGAAGAATAAGAAAGATAAGCCTAAAAATGAGAAATCTGACTCAAACTCTAAGTGTAACTACTGTGGTAACATTGGTCACTGGGTTAAGGAGTGTAGGAAAAAGAGAAGAGCTGATGAATTGGCTAAAAAGAACAACACTGAATTGTCTGCTTCTGTGCTTGAGAATATGGGTGATTATTCTGCCAAATTGTTCATGTGTTCTGCATTAACATCTCTTGATACATCTGATGCATGGATACTTGATTCAGGTTGCACAATGCATGCCACACCTAATAAGCATTTCTTTAAGAACTTAAATGAATCTGTGTGTGGTGATGTTATGTTGGGTGATCATACTTCTCTGAAAATAAAAGGAGTAGGAGATGTTCCTTTACTTATGCATGATGGCATTGTTAGAATTTTCACTAATGTCAAGTGGGTCCCAAGTTTAAGGAGAAGTATCATCTCTGAATCTGCATTAGAGGAAATAGGTTGTGATGTTGCTTCTGCTGATGGCATTAGAACAATTTCTAGAAATGGTAAAGTGATTGTCAAAGCTGTTAGGAAGAAAAGATTATATCATTTGATTTCCTCTATACTTGAGCTCAATGTTACTGCTTGCACTGATTCTATGACTCTCCATGAAACTAAAAACTGGCACAACAGGCTTGGTCACATAGACAACAAAGGTTTAAATAAATTGTATAAATCTGGTTCATTGCCTAAGAAACTTGTTGACATTAAATTATGTGAGCATTGTGTGTTAGGCAAATATGCCAAGCTTAAATTTCATGTTTCAACTTATGTTGCTAATAACCCTTTAGAATATGTACATTCTGACCTATGGGGACCCTCACAAGTCCCCGCTGCAGGAGGTATGAGGTACTTTATTAGCTTCATTGACCAGTTCTCAAGGAAATTTTGGGTAAGTCTTCTAAAATCAAAGGATCAAGCCTTTGATGCCTTTAAAAGGTGGAAGGTAATGGTAGAAAGTCAGTCTAACCATAAACTTAAATGCTTCAAAACTGATAATGGATTAGAGTTTTGTAATGCTGAATTTAATGAATACTGTCAATCACATGGGATTAAAAGATACTTGACAGTTCCAGGTGCTCCACAACAAAATGGTACAGCTGAAAGGATGAATATAACTTTACTGGAAAAAGTTAGATGTATGTTGATTAGTTCTGATCTTAAGAATTATTTATGGGGCGAAGCTGTGTTAACTGCTGCATATCTTGTAAACAGATCACCTTCCAGTGTTATAAACTTTGATACTCCCCAATACAAATGGACAGGGAAACAACCTAGCCTAGCTTATTTGAAGCCATTTGGTTGTGCAGCTTATCCTCATGTAAGTGAAGGTAAGCTTCAACCAAGGGCTTTGAAAGGCTTGCTGCTTGGTTACCCTGATGGAGTTAAAGGCTACAGGGTGCTTCTCTTGCAATCTGACCCATACAAAGTTATAACAACTAGAAGTGTGAAATTTAATGAAGAAATCTTCTCTCTCAAATCTGAACTAACAACCTATCCTGAGCTTACAGGTACCATTGAGCAGACTAAGGAGTTGATTCCTGATGATGATGATTCCTCTAATGGTGAAGATTCTGAGCACGACACTGGAAAGATCACAAGATCAACTAAGAAAGTTGTATCTTTCACATTACAGGGGGGACACAAAGGAGAAAAAGATTTCAAAGATGAAGAGACTGAACAAGAAGCACCTGCAGACCCTGATGAAGAACAAGACCAATCTTCTTCTATGGGTGTTTCTCCTCTTACTTCTCCTCCTCCCTCTCCTATTTCTGGTGATGTAAATGACCGTTCTAATGACTCCCAAAAGGGGTCCTCTGTTTTCTCCTCATCCCCTTCTGATTTGCATGCTTCAAATGTTTCTGCTTTACCTACATTGCATGACTATCAGCTGACTAGGGATAGAGAGCCTAGAACTGTCGTACCTAATAGGAAGTACACCTCTTATATTGTGGAATATGCTTTCTTAACAGTTGATCATGTTAGGCATCCTACCACTCCTAGCTCATATGAATCTGTCATTAAGAGCAGTTATGCCAAAGATTGGCTAACTGCAATGAAGGAAGAAATGGAATCAATGTACACAAATAAAACGTGGACATTGGTTTCGAGACCTTCTAAAACCCGGCTCATTGACTCTAAATGGGTCTTTAAGACTATCCACAATGGTTTTGTCTATAATGTATACATTTGCACAAGGTGTGTAAAAATACACCTTACTTTTTGGTATTTTGCTCCAATGGTCAAATGTGCATTTTTTACACACCATTCAAATACAATTAATTTAAAACAAAAAAGAAAACAAAAATCATAAAAAACACACCAATAAAGTTGTCTTGCTTTTTGAAAAAGTTTTTGCACATGAGGGAGGTGATGTGCTCAAATTTGCATATTACATGCTCAAATGTGCACATTTGCACACCCCAAAAGCAACTAATGGAGCTCAAAAATGTCAAAAAAATGCACATTTAGACATTTGCACACAACCATTGGAGTTAGTCTAAGCTAAAAGAAGGTCTAAGCCCTAGTGAGCCTCCTAGGTTTAAAGCCTAACTTGTTGCTTAAGGGTTTTCCCAAAGAGAAGGCATATATTATAATGACATTTTCTCTCCGATAGTTAAGTACAAAACTATGAGATTAATGCTTGCTATATGTGCTGTGTTTGATTGGGAACTTGAGCAAATGGATGTAAAAACTGCATTCTTGCACGAGTCTCTAGATGAAACCATCTATATGAGACAACCTAAGGGGTTTGTAAACCCCAAGTTTCCTGATCATGTTTGCCATCTTAAAAGACCCATCTATGGACTCAATCAGTCCCCTAGGCAATGGAATCTTAAGTTTGATGTTGTGATTAAGAAGTTAGGTTTCATAAGAAGCAGTTATGATTCATGTCTTTATTTCAAGCATATTTCTAAACAGTCTATGATATATGTGCTATTATATGTGGATGACATCTTGCTTGTTTGCAATTCTATGATCCATATTAGCACTGTAAAAAAGGACTTAAAGAAATACTTTGACATGAAGGATTTAGGGAAAGCCAAGAAAATCCTTGGTGTAACTATCATTAGAGACCGACCTAATAAGAAAATGTGGTTATCTCAAGATGACTATGTTCTTAAGGTTCTAGAAAGGTTTCATATGACTTCCTCTAAACCAACATCCATACCCTTAGGAGGGCATCTAGAGCTTACCAAAAAGAGTTGTCCCTCTAAACCTGAAGATATAAAAGAAATGGCTATGGTCCCCTACGACGCAGCTGTAGGATCGGTGATGTATGCTATGTTGTGCACCCGCCCAGATCTTGCTTTTGCCATATCTGTGCTTAGTCATTTCATATCCAATCCTGATTCTGACCATTGGACTGCTATGAAATACTTGCTTCGTTATATTGTTGGTACTAAAAATCTATGTTTGTATTATGACCTGCATGAATCTGTTGATCATTTATATGGCTATGTTGACTCTGATTATGCTAGCAATAAAGATACTCGCAAGTCCACTACTGCCTACTATTTTACATGGGCAGGCAATTGTGTGTCATGGAAATCTCAGCAACAATCAGTGGTTGCTCTATCTTCAACTGAAGCTGAGTATATGGCAGCTACTGAAGTTGCCAAAGAGGCTATTTGGCTCAAACGAATTCTAAAAGAAATCCTAAAGAACCCATTTAAACCCGTAGTTCATACGGATAGCCAAAGCGCACTTTACTTGTGCAAAGATCCCATGTACCACGAGCGGACTAAGCATATTGATGTTCGTTTTCATTTTATTCGTAACATGGTTGCTACTACAAAACTAGATGTAAAGAAAATAAAAGGCGACATCAATCCAACTGATTTCGGGACAAAGGTTGTCCCTGCTAACAAATTTGAGTTTTGCAGGGATTTTCTCCACCTTGGAGAACCGCCTTAGCTCACAGGTAACTTGAGCTGATGATGATACTGGATCTCTTGAGTATTTTAATCAACTATGATGTAGAAAGGTTTTTATAGGTCTAATGCTTCAATTAGGAGGGCAAATTGTAATGTCTATTCTAATCTTAAGCATATAGATCTAGGAATAATTAGATGGCCCTAGATAGAGATTAATAGGTAGACTTAGATAAATGCACATGTAAATATAATATATATATATATATATATATATATATATATATATATATATATATATATATATATATACTAGCATATGTTAGAAGTGTAAGTTATATCTTATGCTCACACATATATAAAGTATATGTATGAGTATATGTTATATATATAGATACATTGTATGCTCATTATGTAATTGAGCCTCGAAAGCCCAAATCCCAGCCTGCTCCTTGCTTCACTGGACCGAGCTTGCTTACCTAG
This sequence comes from Persicaria tinctoria, assembly GCA_037127255.1. Classification (NCBI taxonomy): domain Eukaryota; kingdom Viridiplantae; phylum Streptophyta; class Magnoliopsida; order Caryophyllales; family Polygonaceae; genus Persicaria; species Persicaria tinctoria. Next base: position 35,293,954 of record JBANSL010000020.1, read on the forward strand.
AGAGCTTTCAGCTCTTGGACGCTCGCAACGCAGCGTTTCGATTAGTGCTCGCCTATATAAGTGAAGTTGGAGCTAGGGTTGCCTCATTCTTTAGTTTGGCTCTTCAGGTAATCCAACCCTAAGAGAGAGAGAGAGAAGGCGACGGAGCGAGAAAGCTAGGGTTTCTCCAACCCGGCTCCGGCGAAGCTCACGGTGGTCCGATCTAGAGCGAATCTCACTCTGAGACTCTAGATCTCTGCTCTAGGAAGAAGAAGAAGGTCATTTGCCCTCTGTTCAGGCGAAGTTCCCTTCTCTGGTTGAATCCGACGAAGATCTGGCTCTGTTCTTCAGATCCAGGGTGTTCTCTTCCTTTACTTGCTTTGTTCTTGCTTCTCTCGTGTATACTTGTCTTGTATCGTGTATTTCCGTCTTTCTTTGCCTTAGTCTAGATCTAGGGCAACCTGTTCTGTAACCTTGCTACTTGATTAGTGGATTGAGATCTCAAGCCGATCCGGCTGAGGCTCCGTGGACGTAGGCTCCGGCCGAACCACGTAAAACCGCTTGTTGGTCGGTTGTTTACTTTCTTGTTGCGTTTTTCGTTCTTGAACCCCGTTCTTGGTCTTCGATCTGTAAGGTCGAGAACGCTTGGGAATTGCACAACTCTTTTCTAAAATATCCTCCTCTTTAAAAAAGGCTCTCAAGTTCACTAATATGAAGCGTATTGACAATAATGAGCATGACACAAAAGAGTTGCATGTAATAATATAGAAAACAGTTCTATCACTAAGAAGAGAACTCACATTTCCTCTCAAGTTGAATTTTGATTAAAACGACGTGCCAGCTCTTTTGCCTCAAAGCTTTCAACATCATCAACCTTAAATTGGTAAATAAAGAACGATCATCCGGGGTTCGAACCGATGACCTATGGGTACTACCCACCGGTCCTTTTCGGTGAGCCATTCCGAAATGGTTTCAACATCATCAACCACTTCACTGCAAAGAAAATGAAAATTAGAGAATCTATATAGAATAGCAACAGAGACACCTCGATTACATTAAAACTGAAATGGGCCAGGGAACAACGTGTGATTAAAACTGAAATGGGCCTAGGCCCATCAAAAAGCCCAACTCTTAACCCAACACTGACCGTTCTATTCGGAGTTTAGGGGTGGAGCGGTGGTGAAGATGGAAGAAGAGAAGGAGAAAAGGAGCTTGGAAAGCTTTCTACGGTGGGCGGCGGAGCTTGGCGTTTCAGACGCGCCGCTGAACTCTGCAACTTCTTCATCGTCATGTTTAGGTCACACTCTCTCTCTGGCTTGCTTCGCCGATGCCGGTGGGTACGTAAATCTCCCTCTCGATTGCTTTCTATGCTGTTTTTTTTTTTTTAATCTGTAATGGATGTGGAATGGATGGATTTAGGAGGGGGCTAGGTGCCGTGCGCGATCTGAGAAGAGGCGAATTGATCCTGAGAGTGCCGAAGGTGGCCTTGATGACGACGGATTGTATACTGGAGAGAGATGAGAAGCTCCGTGGTGCTCTCAAACGCCATGGTTCTCTGTCCTCTACGCAGGTCCGTGTTTTTTCATTTTTGGTGGGAAAGTGTTTGAGTTCATGCTGCTGTGTAGTTTTATGCTAGTAATTTGGAATGCTGTGATCGTAGTAGCGTAATCAAGTTGGATTTCATCTACGAATTCCGGAATTCGCTGTGGCTTAGCTGTGTAGTTAGCTCTTTGTGTTTTCAATTTTATGAAATTTGACATCTGTCGCGAAATTAGATGTGAAGGTGAAGTAGAAAACATGTCCTTTCCAATGGAATAGATTTGTAGAAGTGTAAAAAAAAATCAGTATTAGTATATGGTGATTTGAAATTTTGAATGAATCAATTGACTAAATTTATCAAAACAATTAACTAACTAGGAGAATTTGAGGAACATGAATCATAGATTGGGGATAATGATTGATTATCAATCTAACAAATTTGTTTAGTGTCTTTCTTTCCCTTTATATTGATTTGTCAGTTAGCTTTTTTTTTGAGGAAATAAAATTCAACATTACTCCGTACTTCAAAGAGTCTAATTCGATTAGGAAGAACAAATGCAGGCTCTGTTTCTGATTTGATGCCAACTTGTCACCTCATAAACCTGTATTAACAAATATTTTCGAGTCTTCAGTTAATGTCAGATATACTGAATATTTTATTATTGTGGTCAAAGGTTAGGATTAGTATCCCTTTAGAAATCTACTAGACTTGCTTATATATTTTGTCATCAATAAAAAGAGAAATATTATTGCAAACATGGTGTTGTCTATGTGTTCTAATTTTTCGGATTTAATAGAGTTGCTGTTATATTTCGTCATCTCATAAATATTTTTCTTCTTCATGTTATCTCCTGCATCTCCAGAATTGCTGCAAACTTGGTGTTGCCTAGGTGTTTAGTGGATCTATCTTCTATCAATTGTTTATGCTTCTTGATTACCTTGTCTTGTCTGTTGTGTTGTTTGTATAACTTTTATGTTTGAGGGGATAAGTAAACCAACCATTATAGTCTTTATTTTCAAATGTATTAAGAATTGCTCCCTTACATGTAGATTTTGGCAGTTCTTCTGTTGGCTGAAGTCAGTAAAGGGAAGAGATCTTTTTGGTACCCATATCTGATTCACTTGCCCAGAAGCTATGACATACTGGCTAGTTTTGGGTCCTTTGAGTTGAAGGGACTGCAGGTTTGTGTAAAAGAATTGTGACCTCTAAACTTTTTGTACTTTTGACACCGCTTTTATATCCTTTCTGCGTCATTTTCATGGATAGGTGGATGATGCTACTTGGGCAACAGAAAAGGCAATATCGAAGGCTGAATCAGATTGGAAGGAAGCTATTGCTCTCATGGGAGAACTGAAGCTCAAGGCTCAACTTGTCACTTTTAAAGCTTGGATTTGGGCCTCTGCCACGGTGAGTCTGAAAATATGTAACTTTAGTAATCATTCTGTGCAGATAAAACGGCTTATTACTTATTAGTGGTCCAACTTGAATTCAATTGGAATAGGTATATCTTTGTGGTTGCACAGGTACCATTCTTTACGTGTTTACTGGAACTTTAGAAATTCTGAATTCAGCATGGACAGTGCTATTTCTGACTAATGGTAGTTTACAATTTGAGATGACTTTGTAACAGTTCTGGTGCTGATAGATACTGCTTCATATTCCATTTACTTTCCGCTTAACATAGAATGGTTCAGTTAAGAAGACTTAATCTGAGGTTGTTTTCCCAGGATCTTAAAATTGCAACTCACCTTAATTGCTTACTTTACTGAAATATTTTATAATCAGGTAACTGGGTATTTGCATTACTAGTGATCTGATAGTACATATGTTATGAGTTGCATGATACTTGTGATCCGTTGGTACATATGTTATGGCTATATATACTCATATGTATGGATTCTTCTTGAAGATATCATCACGCACATTGCATGTGCCTTGGGATGATGCTGGTTGTTTATGTCCTGTGGGTGACTTTTTCAACTATGCTGCACCTGGAGAAGACTTCTCCGACGCTGACTGCATAGGAAGCTCGGGATATGATTGTTCTATTCAAGATAATTCAGTTGAAGTTGAAGATGGAGATGGATGTGAAGATACTACCATGAATGTGGATCAGTGCGAGGGGTGCTCAGGGAGATTGACTGATGGGGGCTATGAAGAAAACCTTGCTGCATACTGCTTCTATGCAAAGAAGAATTACCGTAAAGGACAGCAGGTATAGGCTGTTAGGCGCGTCCTAACTTTATTTTCTGGTTATGTGATTGCTCTTCTGGTTTTGAAGGCAAAGCCGCTGACGGTGCTTCATGCTCAAGTAACAGAATAATCAACACAATATTGCCTCTTATTTGCAGGTTTTATTAAGCTACGGAACATACACAAACTTGGAGCTTCTTGAACATTATGGGTTTATTCTGAGCAATAATCCTAATGACAAGGTCTTCATACCACTGCCACGCGAAATCATGGTTTCCTGTTCTTGGCCTGCAGATTCGTTGTGCATCCAATATAACGGAAGGCCCTCTTTTTCCCTTCTATCTGCTTTGCGTCTGTGGGCAACGCCTCCAAACCAGAGGAAATCCGTTGGACACCTAGCCTTTTCCGGATCACAGCTTTCCCCCGAGAATGAGGTCACTGTCATGCAGTGGGTAGCGTCAACTTGCCACACCATTCTACATAACCTCCCCACTTCAGTTGAAGATGACCTCAGATTTCTGGCTTCCCTTGATGAGTTTCAAGGCTCACTTCTGGAACCAAAAGACTTGCCTTGCACAATTGCTAATGAGTTGGGCGGTTTCTTGCTATCGACTGGTTTGCAAAATGGAGAAATCGGTGAGAACACTGCAAGGGTCCAGAGGTGTCTAGATAAATGGAAGTTGGCGGTGAGTTGGAGGCTCGGATACAAGAAAATCCTTATTGATTGCGTATCTTTTTGTACTCGAACCATTGATTCTCTCTGGTAGTTTTTCGACTGGTCAGGCTAACAAGAATCTCCATCTCATTTGATTTCAACCCTTTCGACTGCAACCAAATCACGCTAGTTAGCCCTCAGTTGTTATTGTATTGTATACTTTGTCCGTCTATTTGCGTGTTCAGTCTTGTTGATTGCATATCTGGATTCCGGATATCCCTTTTTCATGCTAACTAGATTGAGGAAATTTGAAGCTGTACAGAGTCTTTTGTAACATAATTTTTTTTAGCACCAGTTTGAAGCTATAATAATACAGGAATTGGCATCAAATATACAAAAAGTGTTATAACTTTTGTATCAAATATACAAAAAGTGTTATAATTGTGTATAATGTCCTCCAAAGTGTTTTGGTGAAAAAATGTGTTTTTTTATTTTAAAAAAAAAAAGTCATCAGCCATGGGTTGGTTGGTAATTGCCTAATTGGTATCACCTTCCCTTGGCCCTTCCAAAGTTTTTGGTGAAAATTTTGTGTTTTTTTTTGAAAAAAAAGTCACCGAGTATTGTCAGCCAAAGTGGAAAAGTAGTTGAAAGTAGAATCATTGATTACGTCAGCCAAAGATGGGGAATCATCGATTACGTCATCAAATTAACATATGGCTACAGCAAGGGGTCAGTCGGTACTATAGATATAGAGTTCCACCCATCAAACCAAAAAAGCCCAAATCACAAACAATATCGAAGCAGGAGCAGCAAATCTCAATTACTCCGTATATCGATTCAGATGGAAATGGGCAATGGAAGAGCTCCGGCGGAAGAACACCCAGTAAAGGCAGTTGGCTGGGCAGCCAGGGATCCTTCTGGACACCTATCCCCTTTCACTTTTTCCGGAAGGTACCATCATCCATCTATATATCTATTTTGATTTGGTTTTGTTAATTTTTGTAGAGGAATCATTCATTTTAAATTTTGATAAATATACAATATATATGTATAATTAATTATGCAGGGCAACGGGAGAGCTGGACGTGACATTCAAAGTACTCTACTGCGGCATCTGCCATTCCGATCTTCACTACATTAAGAACGAATGGTCCAACGCCATCTACCCTGCTGTCCCTGGGTGTGTATTTCAATTCACTATATCTCTCCTCTACAAATTAAATGAATGAATTGATAAGTAATTGAAGTTAAATTGGTGGTGTACGTGTAGCCACGAGATTGTGGGGGAGGTGACGGAGGTCGGGAGCAAGGTCCACAAATTCAAGGTCGGTGACAAGGTGGGAGTGGGATGCATGGTGGGTTCTTGCCATTCATGCCCCAACTGCAACAACCACCTCGAGAACTACTGCCCCAACACGCTTCTAACTTACGGCTCTCGCTACTACGACGGCACCGTCACCCACGGCGGCTACTCCGACCTCATGGTGGTCCAGGAGCACTTCGCCGTCCGCATCCCTGATGGCCTCCCGCTTGACTCCGCTGCGCCTCTCCTCTGTGCCGGGATCACTGTGTATAGCCCGTTGAGATACTACGGCCTCGACAAGCCCGGCCTCCACGTTGGCGTGGTCGGACTTGGAGGACTGGGCCACATGGCTATCAAGTTTGCCAAGGCTTTTGGGGCGAAGGTCACCGTTATTAGCACATCGCCTGGCAAGAAGGAGGAGGCCATTTCCAGCCTCGGTGCCCATTCTTTTGTCCTCAGCACTGACGCTGAGCAGATGCAGGTGGCTGCCCTGCTCTACTTATATACTAAGACTTGTTTACTTCATACTTTATGACATAGGATAAATAAGCGAATATATTGTTTGTATACAGGCGGCTGTAGGAACAATGGATGGGATCATCGACACAGTTTCGGCTGCTCACCCTCTTCCCCCTTTGATTAGTTTGTTGAAAACACACGGGAAGCTCGTCCTGGTTGGTGCTCCGGAAAACCCCCTTGAACTGCCCGCTTTTCCACTCCTTTTAGGTAAGCAAGCATCCTAAAACCAATTGAAGCAGAAATTTAAATACATTATATTATCAACAAAAAATCAAAGATTAGTGTTAATTTGGTTGGCGGCCGGTAACCTGCAGGTAGGAAAATGGTGGCGGGAAGCACCATCGGTGGGATGAAGGAGACGCAAGAGATGATGGATTTTGCAGCAAAGGAGGGAGTGAGAGCAGATGTGGAGGTTGTCCCGATGGACTATGTGAACACGGCAATGCAGCGGATGTTGAAGTCGGATGTTAAGTATCGTTTCGTCATTGACATTGGCAACACGTTGAAGGCCTCTTAATTAAGCTCGATCGATCTGAATGAAGACCTACATAGGGAGCCATCGAATATTTATATATAAGAGGATTTGAAGGAATTTCATTTGTTAGTACTGTAGTTGAGAATGAATTTGTATTCCATAATGTTTCGTTATGTTGGGCTTCATTGTTTTCACCAAAGCAATGAGTTGATACTATGTGTTATTTGATTGTTCTTGGTCATTTACAATTGTTGGCATTTTCTTCTGAAGTTTATTACTGTACTTGATATGCCCAAGTTTGTTGTTCCTAATCGTCTGCAACCTTGGATGAATGTTGACACGAAATCCATCCTCTGATCCTTCGTGCGGTATCTTCTCATAACATGCATGTATGTGTTATATTTTGTAATTAGTCAAAGCAGTTAGGAAGGTTATTTAATTTGTAATTACCATAAATTAGGTTAGTTTGTAGGGCTATGCAGAAATTGGACCGGACTTGAATTATTACGGTTTGGTCTACGACCGGTCCAAGGAATGTCCTATTTCGATTTCCGGTTCAAACCCAGGACCAAATCAGAATTTTTGTGTCGGACCGGAATAGGAAACTAGTGCAGCACCCGTACGTCACGCACGGGATTTATAAAATATTATATACATTTATTATAGATAACTTTCTAATTTAATGATGTGGTTTACCATGAAACACAAAATAAATATTTTTATTTTATATAGAATATGGAATATAGATGAACATTAAAATTTTGAATGAAACATATATTTTTTATATAAAAATCTAACATATGTCTTTTTTGCATTTGTTTATTAATGCTTTCAATATAATAACATTATCAAAATATGATATGTCATTATTGTATTTATATTATAATAGGTACATTTGCATAAAATAATTTATAAATCAGGTGTGTAACGCACATATACGACAATAGTTAGAAGAGATATAAAGTATGCTAATTGTACAAGATATGTTCCTCCAAAAAAAAAACTAAATAAGAGGAAAACGAAACAATAACTCAATGTAATACATCATAAAAAAAATAAGAGGAAATTTTTAACGACAGAAATATGACATCTCAATCGATGTTTGAGTAACCCGCTCGGTAGAGCTTGAAATAAATCCCGAAAGGGTTTGATCAAATTCCAATTGGCTAAATCTTTTGGCGTGTTTGCTTGAGCAGTGTGTGACTCTATTTTCGGCGTTTCTTAGAGACCTTCTGCTTGTTTGGAGGCGTGAAGTCTGAAGTTAGGACTGGCTGGGGTCGGAGTAGTGTTTTCAGGGCGACTCCGTATCCGGGAAGGAGCTTCCTCGGAGTTTCGTCTGCACTCCTCATAGGAGATAGATTCTTGTTGTACTGCTGGTCCGCGGTGCTACTGTTTGATTGTCGTCCGCAACTGTTAGGAGTAGTTCTTTTTAGATCGTTCTTGTTGTAGAGTTATTTCTACTTGTTTTATTGCGTCGTTTTCTATTCTCGTTGTATGTTTAGGCGATTATTGCCTGCCGATTCATCGACCTCTCGAGATTCAGGCTTTACCTGATCTCAAATTCTTACTTAATCAAACAAAAAAATGACATCTCAATTCATGCCTTTTATTTAATTAAGAAGAGATCCTTAATTTCAAGTTATATAGCATAAAATAAGAAGTGTGTACATATATATATATATATATATATATATCAGGAGTACTCAAAGCTTATTGTGTATCATGTGAACACATCTGGGCTGTTGATTAGATGAAATGGATGGATGAGATGAAAAGACAATTTTAGCTTCTTTTTTTATTAAAAATCAGTGGGACCCACGTTTTTTTCTAGCACACTTGCTGAATTGGGAGCGTGTGTGATACGCTCTCTTGAAATTATTCGATGTTATATCTGGATTATTCGATCGTATCGACGGATTATGTGATCGTATCGACGGATTATGCGATCGTATCCACTTGCCACATGATGGGTGGTTATTTTTTTCTTCGAATTATTCGATAATATCACTGGATTATTCGATCGTATTAATGGATTATGCAATAGCATCGATGGATTATTCTGATCGGCTAGCAACATGAAAACACCATAAACTATTTAGCAAAAAGTATTCGATGGTATCGTTTGATTATTCGATGATATCACATAATTATTCGATAGTATAGATGCATTTTTCATACAGGTGAATAATTTGATTCATACCCCTGAATAATTCGGTTTTTCTCCCGAATACCTCCGAGATTCAATAATGAACCGACAATTTAGGAAATTGCAAGCAACAATCAAATTGAAATTGCAGCAACATGCATTTGAATTTGAACAATCAACCTTAAAAAATGAAATTGCAGATCTAGGCATCAAACCGATGCTGCCGCCATAGGATACTCCGACCGACGCTGATGCCATGGACATTGAAGAATCTGATCGTCTCTTCCGCCATGGGAGCCAGAAGAGAGGAACCTAGATCTGAGGAGGAGAACCCAGATCTGGGCAGCAACCCGCCGCTGCCGCCATGGGATACTCCGACCGCCGCTGCCGCCATGGGATACTCCGATCAACGGCGACGCGGCCGTCCCAGCGACGCCTGCTTACGGATTTGACGACGCCATCGAGCCCTTCCAATCGCCGCCGCCTCTGTGGATCGTTCGCCTCCGTGGGTCGTCCTCCTTCTCCGACTGCCATCACCGCACCTTGTGGCGCCGCCTTCAACGCCTTCGCCGACCATCGATCATCGCCTCCGCCATCTGCTTCGATTCGCTGCTGATTCTCTTCGCCATTTCTGTCATCGCTCCGCCATCTCTCTTTCGGTGGATCGACTCCGGCTTAGGTTTTGATTCTCTGGGAACCACGCGCTTTATGTGAAATTGGGGGTTGATATGTGGTGGACCCCACATTAATTTAATTAAAAAAATCAGAAAACACTAGATTAATCTCAACCCTTAGATCATTTTCAATTAACGGTCATGATGTGTTCACATGATACATGTTAAGAGTTGAATACATTTGATTCATCCTATATATATATATATATAGGGAGTGGTTCAAGAGTGCACACTCCTTATAGTGTACATTGTGCACAAATCTTAGCCTTTGATCTAACTTAAATGAATGGTCATGATTAAAAATGGATTTTTAATTAATTTTACTTTGAAAATGGTGGGACCTACCATACCATACCAATTACTCTCATGAGTGGCGCGTGTTTCCATTTGTGGCCGGTTGAAAAAAAAAACGAACGTTTGATTTAAAAAAAAAAAAAAAAAAACAACTTGCAACGCCCTTTTTTTATTTTTTAAAAGGTTGATGGGGATTGAGACCATAAAATAAAACCATTTTTTTGAATCCTTTTTTTTAAAACAATGGATATATATTACTTTTTTTTACCTGATTTCATTCGTTTTAAAATTTTGGCGATTCCACCTAATAATGTATCACATGTTACTGAATAATTTTATATTCTCTTTTTCCCTCCGGTTCAAATTAGAATTTACAAATTCCGCTGAATAATTTATCACATGTTAACGAATAATGTTTTTTTTGTTTATCAATTTCAGATAAACGAAACCCAAAATTCCTAAAAAATACTTACAATTTATATGAATAATGCTTCATATTTCACCGAATAATATTTTACATTTTACCGAATAATGTTTAGTTGGGTATATTATACTAGTGCAATGAATGTTTTTTAGGTTGTTCGTGAAACCAAAGACTCCGTATACTAACGAATAATGTATCAGATTTCACCGAACAATTGGCCATCTCATTACCAATATTAACCAAAAATTGACACATACACCTCAATAATTGACGAAAAAAGAATCAAATTATGTGTCTCGAAAACCCTATACTAAATTCGACACATACGTCTTAATAATGCTTCGTTTCTTACCTAATAACGCGGGAATCATGTTGATTAAGCAATCCCTAACCCGATTTCGCTGATACCCTGACACAAAAACAAATCATCATCCACAACCCCACCCACCCCACCGTCGTTGTCTCCGCCTCTGTTCAAAGCAATTTCAAAGGCAAGACTCAAGAGTTTTAGAAAGGGAAAATTCAAAGGCTGGTGGCCGAAGGTGGTGGATGGCGTCGGCAGGATAGTGCCAAATCTCCCAGACAGCAAGAGCCAAAGAGAACACGAAGAACACAAACGAAACACATCCCATCCAGTAAGAGTCGAAGAGAACACAAAGATCTACGACTCAATCTCTGAATTCAACCAAAGAGACGAATAGAAGGAGGCAAATCAGCCCGATCGCCGCCTCCGATTTCATTGGATAGTTGCAAATCGATTTCTGGATCGGATCTCGCCGACACCGCCGATCGCGTCGACGCTCTGGGCTCCCAATCGCCGCCACCGTCGGTCTTCACCTCCTCCCCTCTTCGCCGGGAAATCTCCTCGGAACCCATCGGCACCATTAGACTCATAGTCACCCAATATTTGTCGATCGAAGACCAGGTTGCCCCATCTTTCTTTTGTATTTCTCCGTGAATAATCAAGAAAGGCATATTGCCTTCTTAATTAATTGGATCTTTCTTTCTTTTGATTAGGGTAGAAAGGCTCACGCCGTCACGCGCTACGTTGTTGAATGTACATTTTTTTTTTCATGTGGGGCCTACCTATTTATTTAAAAAATCACAAAAAAAGTCATTAATCTCGGCCCTTCATCATCTATCAATCAATGGCCTAAATTTGTGCACAAGGTACACTCTAAACCTTGTGCACAATATACTTATTCTCTCTCTCTCTCTCTCTCTCTCTCTCTCTCTCTCTCTCTCTCTCTCTCTCTATATATATATATATATATATATATATAGAGAGAGAGAGAGAGAGAGAGTGTGTAACTTGTGCACACCCCTTAGGGTGTACTTTGTGCACAATTGTTGGCATTTGATTTAGATTAGATGGAAGGTTGAGATTAATTTAATTTTTTTTTATTTTTAATTAAAAAAATTGTGGGTCCCAGTAGATTTCAACCCACAAGAGCAAGAGGAGCGCGTGTGATTTTGGGAAATAAAACCCTAATCCCAATTTTATTCTTCTAGTTCATTGGTGGATTTGTGGTCTTCTTCTTCATCGATTTCTGCCCGGAAATCACAGCCTGTGGAGCCAAAGCGGACATCACCGCCGACGACTTCTGCTCGGTCATCTTCTGCCCCGATGGTCTTCTTCTTCATCGATTAGGAGAGGAGCATAGGAGGGCGGCGGCGATTGCGAGGCTACAGGGACATCGAGAGCGAAGAGGAAGGCCGGCGGCGGCGATTAGGAGAGGCGATCATGAACCAAGCATCGTTGTCTCCGATTGAATGGATTATCCGATACTATCCATAGTTTGCAGTTTTATCTTGTTACCGTGCGTGCCCTGCCTTGATCCGTGTCGATCTGCTGCTGCTTTTGTAAATCTGGGTACGTTTGATTTCTTATTGAATGAATCTGTGATGAATTTTGGATGATGAGGTTGATGGGCTTATCTCCAGTTGGGAGCGCTGAATTGGTCTCTAGTTTGTGTTAGTTATCGGTGGAATCGGGAAAGTTGTTGTTTAATCAACAAGTGATTTCCGTATTATTCAGGTAAAAGCAAAGAATTATTTGGATGTATGTATTGAATTTGATGTATGATTTTTTAGATGCATAATTTGATTAATTAGTCGTAAATTATTCAGACGTATATGTCGAATTTCGGTTACTAGAGGTAATGAATTGGTCAATTATTCGGTGAAATCTGATTTATTATTCGCCAGTAATGGAGTCTTTGGTTTGACAAACAATATAAAAACCCTCATCGCACGAGCATTTTTCGGTGAAATGTAAAACATTATTCGGTGAAATATGAAACATTATTCGTATAAATCATAAGTATTGTTTAGGGTTTTGAGTTTTTTTTTTAATACTAAAATTGATGAACAAAAAAAATATTATTCAGTAGTATATGACAAATTATTCAGTGGGATTGACATATTTTAATATACACTAGATGGAAAAAGACAATCTAATATTATTCGATAAAATGTGAAATATTATTCAGTGGAATTGCCAAAATTTTAAAACGAACAAAATCAGGTGGGTCGCACCACGAATCGCCCATAATTATTTACTTTTTTACAAAACCATATTATATACGGAGTACTACGTATTTAAAAAAAAAAAAAAAAACTCAACAAAAAAAAATGCTAGAGTGGGTGGGTGGGGGATAACACGCGCATGCATGAAGGGAGGTGAAAGAGTTTTTGATAGTGGGTCCCCCATTTTCTAATTAAAAAAAAAAAAGAAAAAATCTCATTAATTTACACCATCCATTTTTGCATCAATCAAGGGTCAAGATTTGTGCACAAGATACACTATAAGGGGTGTGCACTCTAGAACCACTCATATATATATATATATATATATATATATATATATATATATATATATATATAGAGAGAGAGAGAGAGAGAGAGAGAGAGAGAGAGAGGGGGGGGGATAGATCATATGAGAACAGCCCTTAACGTGTAATATGTGAACAGATCCTAACCGTTGATTTAGAGATATTGGATGGCTGAGATTAATCTCAAATATTTATTAATTGAAAAAGGAAATGGAAAATCCACTCCCACCAATTCCAATCACTGCGCGTGTACATCACCCATCTCCACCCTAATCAATTTCCCCAGACTGTATAAAATCAAAACGCCTCTTCTCCCCAATCCAGAGGCGAAAGGCGATCAGGAGATGCCGGCTCCATGGCGGATGCGATGGTGATGGCGTATGAGATGGTGATGGGCTGATGCGATGGTGGATGGCGGATGCGATGGAGATCGGGAGATGACGAAGGCGGCTAGCGAAGGCATCGGCGAAGGAGATGGCGGAGCGGGCGATGGTTATGGCGATGGTGGTGCGGATGGCGATGGCGGTGCGGATGGCGAAGGCGGTGCGGATGGCGAAGGAGGAAGCGATGGCGATGGAGATCCTGCTCAGGGAGGCCGGATCTGGGCGAGGTGGTGATCGGCGATGGTCAAAGGCGGCCAGATCTGGAGAGCAAAGGAGTGACGACAGGGGCTGCGTAAGTTCTGCGAGGAGAGGAAGGAGAGGATGAGGGCTGCGTGGTGGTTCGTGGGTGCACCGGAGGGTGGATCTGGGCAGGAGGTCGCCGACGATGGTGCTGCAGGTGGTGGTGGCGGCTGGTTCTGGGTGCTGAGTACAGGAGGGAGGGGGCGGCTTTGATCGAGAGAGATGGTGAGGTTTAGGTCGAAATCCAGCGAGGTGAGATGGTGAGGCGACTCCCTGGTGGTGGATCTGCAGTCGGGGAGGTTTTCCGATGGTGGTGGATTTGGAGTCTAGGGTTTGTGATTAGTTGAAATCCTTTTTGTTTGCAATTGATTTAATTGCTCGATTGAAAGAGATATTCGGGGGGAAAGCCGAATTATTCATATGTATGGACCGATTTTGTGCTTCATGAAATGTGTTTTTTTATGTTGCCAGTCATATGATTGAAAAATACATCGATACTATCGAATAATCATGGGATACTATCGAATAATCATGTGATACAATTGAATAATTTTTAGTTATAACACTACAACACCATCGAATAATCAAGTTGTACCATCGAATAATCAAGTGATACGATCGAATAATCAAGTGATACCATTGAATAATTTTTAGGTACAAATTTAGAGGCGTTTTCAGGATGCTAGCCGATTTGAAAAATACATCGATACCATCGCATAATCCGTCAATATGATCGAAAAATCTAGCGATACCGTCGAATAATTTAAAAACAAAAAAAACACAGGCTTGTACACGCGCCCCAACGCAGCAAATGGAAAAGGAAATTTGTGGGTCCCACTGATTTTTAATTAAAGAAAAAGGGTTAAATTGGCTATTAATTTCAGCTACCCACTTCAATTAATCAGCGTCCAAGATGTATTCTCATAATACACAAGATGTGTGTGTGTGTGTGTGTGTGTTTTGACAATTGATAACGCAGCTCGCATCATCTTTTACGCTGATCGCTTGTAAGTTCATGTCCTTCATCAAATGATCAATAGTTGGCTGTGTGTGTGTGTGTGATGACGATTGATAACGCAGCTCGCATCATCTTTTACGCTGATCAATCGCTTGTAAGTTCATGTCCTTCATCAAATGATCAATACTTGGCTCAAGAATCAAGATCCAAAATTATGTTCAAGCTACCAGCAAATTAATTACCAGAATGGCTAGATGAGAAAGAGAACAATACACCACTTTAAAAATCACAAACTATATATATGTCAATGTCACTCACTCAAGTTAAAAAAAATTTACAAAGTATATCTGCTACTACAAAAATACAAGTTATTCTAACTCATTTTCTAAAAGACAACTTACAGTATTGTTCTCAACCAAAACCAACACAGTAGGACCCACTAACACAATTTAATTACACCGACGCAAACATATTTCAGCAATTCAAAAGCTTGTAACAGTCTACACAAAATAGGGTCGCTTGGCTATTTAAGAGTTCAGCCAAAGCATATTGTGTCATGATGATAGGTTAATAGTTACATTAAAACACAATCAGGTGATTTCAGCCAAAACATATTATTGTATAGGCAAAATTGCAGAAAACCACCCTTTAAATAGGGTGTTTTGCTGAAAACCACCCCTTAAAACAAAAATTACAAAAAACCACCCCTTAAAACCATTTTCTTTGCAAAGTCACACCCATCACCACATTTTCGTTAATTAAATGTTAAAGTGCATGAAAAAAACAATTATATTCCTTGTTTTTACTATTATTTTACTTATACAATCAGTACTAATTAATTTTTTTATCTTTTTAACATGTTTTTCAAAAGTAATTTTTTTTTTATAAAATATCATTTATATATATAATTTCACACTTATTAGTAAAAACACTCTATTAAAAGTAGATATAATCGATATTTTATATATTTTAAAAAGTGTATATTACTAAAGGGCTACATGAAGAAAATAATTTTTTTTAAATGATATTTTATATAGTTTTTATTATTTTAAAAATATGTTCACTATTCCACATACATTTTTAGAATAATAAAAACTATATGAAAGATTATTTTTTAAAAAAAAATTATTTTCTTCAAGTAGCCCTAGTATTACACATTTTTTTCATATGTATAAAATATAAAGACACATCAATTTTTTATAGAGTTTTTTTGTGAGTATGAAATTATTTTTAAAAAAAATATTTTTTGGATATTTTATAGTGTTTTTTCTTTTGAAAAACATGTCAAAAAGTTAAATATCAACTAATACCAATTGAATTGAGTATACTAATAATAAAAATAAGTGGTATAATTGAATTTCCACACACTTTAACATTTAATTAACAAAAATTAGGTGATGGGTGTGACTTTGCAAAGAAAAAGGTTTTAAGGGGTGGTTTTCTGCAATTTTTGCTTTAAGGGGTGGTTTTCAGCAAAACACCCTATTTAAAGGGTGGTTTTCTGCAATTTTGCCTATTGTATATATAGATTTAGTTATTTTTAAAGTTGGTAATATTTTTTATATATAATTGGCATTTAGCATCTTCTCTCTCTCATACGCACTCGGACGCCACCTGCAAAGCATGTCTTACTAACAACACAAGGATATATAGCCAAGTATGCACAACCTGTGCCCAACTACCACATTCCTAAACAACTTGACTAAACACATTCAGACCAAAATAAAGAGTCGTATAATATTACATAAGATTATATGTAGGCTGTGTATTTTAAATAAAGAGTTAAAATATTAAGTTGTGTATGAGGCTTGTTAATATTAGACTTTTTTATTAAAATAGGATGAAATTTAGAATCAACGGCCGAGGCACCGAGCCCACCACCACCTCAACAGAAACAGCACTGTAAGAGATTGAATGGGTTTAGGATGATGTTTGTGTATTGATGGAAGTGAAAGTGAAAGGAACAGCTTACTCAAAACACAAAATTGAATGGAAGGCACATGGAGGGGATAATGTTTATTTAACTTAATTATTTATTAATTAACTAGGAAGGCAGATCCGTGCTATGCCCCGAACATATTTTTAAATCAAATATGTGTACTTTGTGAATAACGAAAGATTATTTAATGCAAAATCAAATTTGTAATGATTTATTTAGCAATTTCTTCCTAAAAACATACGTTCTCTGCCCATATTTTATGATTTCTCTAAAAACGGGTGTTGTGAAGTAAATATAATTATCTTCACCAGATCTTTGGTGTCCAAATTTTCGTCGTTGAGTTATACGATTGTATAAGGTTTTTCCATAATAGGTATGTGGCTTGAGTTTTAGATTTTCTTTGTGTTTTATCCAGATGTTAGAGGTGATTAATTTTTTCAGATAGGCCAAATTTCAAATAGAAAACCACTTTTTTTGTGGAGTGGAATATTAGATTTAGGGGTTTAGGGTTTTGTTTGTGAGGATTTGCTTGATGCACATTCTAAAGGGTGTTAGGATTTTTTTTTATTTGATATATCGCTCTAAAAAAGCTCTAACATATAGAATAAGATTATAAAACGTAATAAGATATAATACATATATAAATAAATATTTATGGAATTTTTTCTTGGACATTATTTTCTTTTGGAAGAAAATTGTTCCAGAATTAACCATTAAATGACATATAAGTCTCTATGCATTAGTTTTACTATTATATATTAAGTATAAATTAAGATCCGATTATATGGACTTATTACTTGAACATATTTTGCTTATTCACATTATTCGTTTATTTGATTTTCAAATCAAAAAAATTAAAACCAATTTATATAGAGCAAATGTATATTTGAACATAATATATTAGAAAATCATATACACGAATCCGTATAATATTTGATAAACCTCATGCATGATGCACGGGGTCCTGCATTAGTTATTACTATAATGAGATAGTTCAACACCCTTAAAGAATTCAATATCAAAGCAAATGAAATAAAATTAATGAGTATTAGTTGTAAAACGCTACCAAAGTTGAAGGAGCTATCAATAGTAAATAATGCATAATATTGTAAGAAACTTAAATTTCAATGTTATAATTACCCATCATCATTCATTATAAGGGTGTTACAAAATGTGGTTTGACGAAACTAAATGACTACTTCATTTTCTTTTTTTTGATCCGTGGACTACTTCATTTTCTAACCTCCCTATAATTGATCATTTAAATAATTGAATTAATTGATCAATTAATTTATAGGAAAAACTCACTCTTTTGAAACCTCACTTTAGTTTTGACATCTATCATATTTAAAAAGGTAAATTAATTTTGCATTTTTTTCTTTTAAAAAAAAAAAACTCTTTACGTACTCTGAATCCTTTGAATGTCCACTTTAAGATATTGCTTATTTTCTGAAATCAAATAAAAATATAATTTGCTATAAAAAAAAACAGGGCAATGCTTAATTAATTAAAGAACAATAGGGAAGATTTAAAAAATGGCTTATGTTTTTAATTGACTAAAACAATAAAACAGTATTCATAATGTAATATGTGTGGGTATATATATATACACACATATAATAGGTATGTATATATAAAATTATCATTAGACTATTAATAGAGTATAAATACAACAAAAAATAGTGGATGGGATAATAATATATAATAATTCAGAACTAACAATTATCGGAGTAACTAACTTCAAATAAGTTCCTGAATTTTTTTTACACATAAATAAGATTGTTTGAATTGGTAAATAAAAAGAGACGAAAAAATACCATACAAACTTATAGGTCTCTTTGTTTGTGAATCTTGAACTCTTTTGCTAATATCAAACCCCTTCCAAAAAAGAACGTCATATTACATAATATTATATTACATAATATTGAGATTCAACATGGGCAAAATAAATTAGTTAACATACAATAAGCTTACCATTAAAAATACAAATTGAATATATTATATACATGGAAATAATTAAGCTAGCTATAAAATATGGAAATCACCCACACATAAATTAAACCATTAAACTTGTACGTGTATTGGCAAACTTGATAAATAGCATTCGAAAAAGAGGCGTGAAAAAAAAAATGTTTAAAAAGAGGAAAAAGATGGATAAGATCTAAACGTACTTAAGGGCAAGTTGGTTGGAGATGAAAGTCACATCAAGGTAAATCTGAAATAGTATTCATTGATTAAAAAGTTCAATAGTTATACATATGAAAAGAAATTGCAAAGATATGTTTAGGTGTTGTACGTGCGTACCTACACAAATTTTCAAATCGATGAACGACTCTTCTAGTTGAATTGGAGAAGTCGATGATGCAAATACAATTTTTTTTTTTTGGGTGGGGGTGCGGATACAATTCTTACATATCCGGCTATTATATATACATACACTTATCTCATGAAACATCTACAAATAAAATTAAATAAATAAACAATGATCGTTTTGGTTCTTAAATAATTTAATGCATGCGTTTCATTTGGTATAGTAATTGCCATTAACTCTTAAATGGGGATTTAAAGCATTGTTGTAAATCAAGATTCATTAGCTGATTAAGTATATATATGGAAGATGGTAAAGTGGGGAAATAAATATAAAGGAAGTGTGAACAATATAATTCGAACCTTGGATGAAAAGGTAATATTGACAAAAAATTCAAAGATAATATGTTAAAATTAGTTGAATATAAATAGTGATAAAAAGATTATGACGATCGAATTATCTCATTCACACATTTGCATAGTATAAACTATACGGAGTACGTATATGATAAATTTTGATTAAAAAAATTTAATGTTTTTTTTAAATTTATATATAAAGAAAATGACTTATAATGTTCTCCACATTTTTCTTTCTACACCTTTATTTTTTTTCCGTTTACAAAAATACATGCATAACAAATATGACAATTTAGGAGGAAATAAAAAAAAATGCAAAATATAGTCAATGTGTAACTAAGAGGATTCGAAATCAATACCTCATTCCTACCAAACAACTCAATAACCATTGAGCTATGAAGATGTTTGTGATTTTTTGTGGAATTGAAACAAAAAATATAAAATATGTATAATTAAATAAATGAGCATTAAATAGCCCCTGAACACAACTTTTTATGTTTTATTATATATAGAAACAAAAAATATAAAATATTTATAATTAAATAAATGAGCATTAAATAGGCCCTGAACACAACTTTTTATGTTTTATTTATGTTTTATAGATATAGATAGATGATAAAGACTTAATCTCAACCATCTAGCTATAAGATCTAATGGTTGCTATTGATTTATTAGGAAGATATAAGGAGATTTTTAATTAGGAGAGGATCCCGATCCTTTAAAATGGGTGATTAAAATAGTTTTTTTTTTAGTGTTTTTAGTTTATTTGGTTCGAAATTAGCATAATATTCTTAATAATAACCAAATAAACTTCATTCTTTTAAAAGCAAACTCTTTTACGCCACATACGGATTTTATATTATTTCATAATCTTTCAAACTTTATTTTACACAATTTTTCAATATCAACTTGTTTATAATTTTAGTCATTTTTTCTATCTCGCCCTATAAGTATTAAGGAATTATTAATCATGAGATGCAAGAATTAAGCAACTTATTAACCAAAAATCTACTCCAACAATTAGCAACATCAGCCTGTATTTGATATGACAACATAACATGGACTAGTATACCCACTTTCAACACATTCAATTCACTCGGCCATTATCTTTCCATCCATCCGCACATTTTTAAGCTTTCTCACCACTTTTAACACATGCCTTTGACTGTTCATATGTTCCATTTCCATGGCTGTCTGCCCCTCGTGTGTCTCTCCCTTAGTCCCATCACATGTTGTTTATCTTTGAAAATACGCAGTACTGTTTTTCTTTTTTATATAAAAAAAAATGTTTAGCATTGTTTAAAATTGATTGTGAATTTATATTTTTCAATTTTAAAGAAATACTGTAGTTTTTAAATTTAGATTTTTAACGCTTTATAAAGGTAATGGTTGGAAACATCTTGTTCTCAAAAAAAAAAAAAAAATAAAGAAGTTGGAAACATCAATTGTTGGTACTAGTATTTATTTGGATGTAATCAATTACAAATTCATAAGTCACTTGAACGTAATGATGGTTTGGACGGCCCAAAATTTGATTGGGTTATCTGTTGCCCAATCTGAACTCTTAAGAGATATGCATTCTGTGATTGTCTAAGGCGGCCCTTCAACTCTTGAAGGGACTAAAACCCACTAAAATTCACTCCCAGTCTGTTTGCTTAATTCACTTGCATATTGACATGCGATATATTCTATAGCGCATTTAGTAGTTTTTGTCATCATTTACATGTCATTGTGAGAGATATTTGTATGAACTTGGTGATTCAGAACCTGTTGAAGAAGTTGAAGAAATCATAGGATCATGCAAGTTACAGAAGAGTTGAAGTGAAGAAGTTCGGAAGCAGCTGGAAGCTGGTGACCTTGGCGCGCCCACGCTGCTACTGGCGCGCCCACGCTGCTAGGAGGACGTGCCCGCGTCGATGCACCAGATGGAAGTAGCAAGACGAAACACTGGCGCGCCCGCGCTGCTACTGACGCGCCCGCGTCAGTCTCTGGAGACGGATTCCTATCCGAGTTTCCCCTATCTTATTAGTTTTAATATTATATTTTTTTATATTTTTTACGGGATGTTAAACCCGATTTTATTAGTTTATATTATTGCCGAGAAGGCAGCAGTTGGGGGGAGGTTATTTTTTCCAGAGACGTAGTTTCCTTTTCTGAATCTCACAAACCCTATGGAGAGTTAACTCTCCGTTGTTGCACTTGGTTCTTTGAAGCCTTCGATTGATTTGGTTGTGAGTATTCTACTCTTGTTCGCCCTTTGTTAATTGTTTCGATCTCCTGAGCTTATTGCTTGATTGCTTATTATTGGTTAATCTGGATTGATCACCTAGGTTTATCGATACTAGTCATATTGCTAGGGTTTCCAATTCCAGGTTTGGGGTTGTAGATTCATTGTAGCAAACCCAATCGTCATACGCAGGTTGCTTGTGGTAGATTGTGAAGGAGATTCGATTACAGGCTATTTTAACGGGTTGTTAGAATCGCTTGTGTCTCATTATAATTCATGTTTGAATGCTATCGCTTTATTATTCGGTGAAGGTTTTCCCTTGTAATTTGGTGATAAGTGCTTTTAGGACTGGTAGGACTAAAAGCTATTACACGATCTGAATTGAGAACAATTACTGGACATTAGAACTTGAGACTCATAGAATGCGATGATGAACCATCTCAATTGTTGTGCGGATAATTACCTGGTGTGATACTTTTCCATCATATATTCGCAACCTCTTATTGCAACTTGTTCTGTCATTATCGCCTACACACAAAACTCCCCCTTGAATTGGTTACTTTTGGGTAATAATACTTGCTCTTACAATTGATTCTGTTTCCCTGTGGGTTCGACCCTAACTTACCTACTATACTTGTTATAGTTTGCATCTTAGGAATTTACTTTGATTTGGCATAACGACTTTAGGCCTGTCACATATGCATATGTAGCTAGTTGTGGTTCTCAAGAAAAGCTTCCAAAAGAGGGTAAGTCAAAGAAGAATTAAGCTTATTGACTATATGCAATGCCCGTGAAGTAACAAATGTATTGTCATGGTACCTAAAATATAATATCCCCCGACAGGGAAAGACGGATTATTATTTGGGTACAAAATATACGAGTCATGACAAGTTTAATGACAACTGCAGAACTGCAGATGACATAATATAAACTTGATTGTAGACCATCAAAGTCAAAGGCAATGAAAAAGGTATTAGAATAATTATTATTATTTATATTTTAGGTTAGTATTAGTTAAGAGTATTATTAGTTGATTTGTTAGGATTTGATCTTATCTCTAATCTTTGTAATTCCTATATATAGGGTATTTCATTATTGAGACAATTGTGGTTTTCCACCAACACATTTCTCTATCAAAAGGTCAATTGAGTGAATCGGATTTAGAGTAGGATCTTATCATCCATACTCAATCAAAGACTAATTTCTCAATTCAAATCCAGTGCAGCCCAAGAAAGGGAAGGGAAACATCAAACATCCCTGACCAAGCAATTAAAGAACTTCCCAGAACTCCATTCGTGAAAATCAGCTTGCCTCGAATTGCTACAATGGTGAAGCATGATTTCTTATCACAAGAATACACATTCCCCTTCATAGAACACTTGAAAGTAGATTGCTAAGCACACAGTATCATTGAGAACACACAATATGGCGTTTGTCGCGCAATTGCACCGTTATGTGGTTTATAAATAACCCTCGCTTTTATATCAAAATTGTTGGAAAGTCTTTGGCTTCGTTTGGATGTCCTTTACTATGCCTTATAATTCATTATGTATGGCCCATTGTGCCAAGGGCATGTTTGGATCATTTTTGTAAACCTAAAAAGTCCTCCCTTCCTTCTACTAGACCTTTCAACTTCACCACCCCACATCTCCCCTTTCAAGCATATGTTATTTTCCTAAAGAAAAGTAAACACTCACAATAGATTAATTCCTCATAATTTGTCCTAATAACACTTGAAACTCTCTCAATTACACAATCAAAGGCTCAATTTCATGAAATACAACAAAGTAATTAATTTCACTAAAAAAATTAGCTTATGATTCTGAAGAAAAAAGTTAGGGCTTTTCACCAAAAATATAAATAGAGATAAGGGAAATAACAATGGAAAGGGAGGTGGTGAGCGGCGGCACCGGATGCCGACGAGGTGATGAGCGGCGACACTAGATGTCGACAAGGGGTTGTGACAACAACTATGACGACAATAAGGAAAGAGGAGATGTTGCTCCATGCTTGTCACTGATGGTTGTCGACTTTTCTTTGTCCTACAAAAGATCCTTGGTAAGGAGAAGAATTAAAGAGCGAGAGAGAGAGGAGGATTACGGAGAGTGCATAAAAGAGAAGGGTTCACCACCATTGATTCTGTTAGCATTTTGATGAGATGATACTAAGTAAAAGTTTAAGTTGAAAAACACTTTTATTACATATAGCATTTTTTTAGCAAGAAAGAATTTGGCAATTGGCAAAGTCAACTAGCCAAGAGCATCATTGCGGATGATGCTACACATAACTGAATCTGAAGGGAAGGTCAAGCCGGAGAAAACAATCCCAAGGTGAGATAGACGGTCAGCAGCTCGATTGCTATCCTTAAAGACATGATAGATCTCGAATTCTGAAAACATACTCAGGGCACATAGAGTGTCGGATACGAGTATCTCTATCTCGCCAAAGCAAGACGCATCTGGCTTAATGCTTTTGATAATGCTAAGATTATCACCTTCAATGCAGATACGCGGAATTTTGAGTTCTACTGCTTTAATCACACCTTTCCACATGCCGAAGCATTCTGATCCAATAAACGAAAGAGATAGGGGAGGAACTAGATTCTGCATATTTAGTACAACCCAAACCGTCTCTAATAAGGAATCCATAAGAGCCTAAATTTTTAGAGGAAAAGGCTCCATCGAAATTTAATATATACCAATTATTTCTCGGTTTAATCCAATTTGATGTGCGTTTTCTGGTCTTTCCATGGCTCGGTTCTTTGTTATGAGTGACTTGTTCTAGGTTTATGTCATCAATTTTTTTCTTTCTCCCAGTTAGTTAATTGATCCTTGATGTCCACTAAAATAGCCATGTTTTTATACACGTTTTAGCTCCATGTTCTATATACTTTGTATATTTCGGGCTGGGAATATATCGAATTTATGTAATATATGCTTATTTGCAAGAAATAGAGGTCTAGTTGATTGGGCTTGCTTGGGCTCGAAGGAAGTCCGAATCTATCAAAATCTATCAAGACCTATCCAAGGAAGAGGGATTTTACCTACCACATGAAGACATGAAGATATTTTAGATATAGCCCTAGTTGATTTAATGATTTATTTCCATTATTTTATCTTAAGTAATTAGATAGATAGATAGATATAGATAAAGATAGGATATTCTTTCCTAATTAGAGAGGGAAGGAAGCCTATAAATAAAGCCTTAGGGGATGATTTCTAAGCATTCAATTTCAGTTACAATTAGTTACATAGAGAGAGAGTAGAGGAGAGAGCTTGTGGCGAGAGCAAGGTGGAAAGGCGAAAGCGGATTTGGCTTGTTCGGTTGTAAGCTTTCTTTTTAGTTTATTTTAATGCAAAGTTATTTCCTTTTATTATTTATGTCTTTCTTGATAATGAAGAGCGAGTAGTCCACCCACTTCTAGGGTCGGGGTGAGCCCGACGGTAGCCATGTGAGGTGATGCGGTAAAGGTTTGATCTTTTTATGCAATTCGTCTTCTATCCCTGCAAGCATGATTCTTTTGCGAGAGTTGAAGGTGATCTTTGTTTGTGTTATTGAAGCAAAAGTGATCTTAATACAACTCGGGTTAATTATGTGAAAAGGGTTAGTAACAATTAGGGTTTATGCGAAAGCCTCTATATTCCTATTTGTTAATAACGAAAGTTATTTGATGAAAAGCATGATCTTGTATGCATTTATGTGCTATTTTGCATGATTATCGTTGTGGTGTTGAAACCCTGATCTTGGAAGTCTTTAGTTTATTGAGTTAATTTCGTATTTACATTCGTTTTCGTTCGATAGAGTTGCAATTTAAAGTTTTTTTTTTTGTCGATCTCGAGAAATTTTTGTCGACGTCGAGGAGTTTTGCTCGTTATCGAGGAAAGTTAGTCGAGATCGAGTTGCTTTTGCTGAGTTTGCTTTCTGTTTGTCGATTTTGGTTACTGTTGGTCGATATTTCTAGTCGATATCGAGTAACTTTAGTCGATATCGACCAATTTCTGCCTTTGTTTTCTTTTTCCGCTTTTCTTTGTTATTTCTGTCTTTCTGTTTAATTTTCTGTCTGTGAGATTTGCCGCTACCTGAGATCCGCTGACGTGCTTCCTCGAGGATCGATCCTGACTTCCCACTACTACATCAGGAGGAGGTCTTGTAATCATTTACAAGGGACGGAATCTGGTTTGCTTTACTTTATTTATTTTTTGAATTGCAAGTCTTGATTTCCTCCTATCAACAAATTGGCGCCGTTGCCGGGGAAGCAATCATTTGTGCCTTAGGTAGTTAGATCTCACCTTTTTCTTGAGTTACTTTGCAGGTGTATGCGTCGTTCTGGTCAAACACCTGAGTTTGACGCCTTAGACGATCCAGAACGCCTTATACACGTCCACGCCAAATTAAAAAGAGTCATGGCAGCCGCAGAAACACATGAATAGCTGATAAAGAGGCTTAGGACAGAACTAGCCACCAAGGATACTGCTCTCGCTACTGAGAGAGCGCAAAGGGAACATGAGGCAGCGCGAAGAAGGCAGGTGGAAGCCGAGCTTGCCCAATACCCTACCACTGCAGAGGATTACATGCACCCGACTCTTGTCGTGCCTGAATCGACCATTCTAATCCCTGAAAACAATTTTGAAATTCGCACTCCTTTCTTGATTGAAATTAAAAATAATGCTTTTTTTTTGGTAGAATTAATGAATGTCCTCTTCAACATATTACCAACTTTACTGATATGTGTCGTACTCTTGCTGAAGGTACCACCTTGGAATATGTTATGATGAAGGCTTTTCGTTGGTCTTTGGCTGGTCCAGCATTGAAGTGGTTTGAAGGTCTCCGTCCACGATCCCTCACAACATGGACTGAAGTAAGGCAGGAATTTCTCAACAAATTCTTTCCTCCTGCCAAGACAGCGCTCCTTCGCCAAAAGATTACAACTTTCAAACAGAAGCCTGGGGAGCCGCTAGCAAAAGCATGGGAACGATATAAGGATCTATTGCGCTCCTGCTCTACACATGGACATCAACCTTGCATCGTTCAGGAGATCTTCTTCAATTCTCTTGACCTGGCCGCTAAAGATAGGATCAACACGTATACTCATTATGAGTATCTGACAATGCCGCCACCTGACGCATGGGCTACCCTCGACAAGCTGACCAACTACGACAACAAGTATGAGACTCCAATCAACTATGATGAGAATGCCTATGCCAGGTCAGCCCCATCCATGCCCCTCTATGAGCCTTCTAAGGAGATTGACCCAGATGTCAAGGAGCAGTACTACAGAGATCAGAATCGCAAGCTCCTCAAGCAAGTCAAGTATCTTTATGTCAACCAGCCCTGTATCGAATGCAGATCACAGCGGCACACCACTACTGAGTGCCCACACACAGAGCAAGTCAGGATGGCAGAAAACCACGAAGAGGTAGCTTACGCAGGGGGTCCCAATCGCTATATGGGGGACCAAAGGTTTCAGCAACCACAATGGAACCAAGGTGCCCCTAGGAACCCCCCGCCATACAGAGCTCCAGGACATCCGGAAAGGGACCAGAAGAGGGATGAGTTACAGACCATCCTAGAGGAAATGCGGAGGAACCATTCAGACACCAAGCAGTCCTTCAACTCAGTCTACACTCAGATACAAGGTGTTAACTCTAGGCTTGGGGAGATTGATATATGGAGGAAATCAATCGAGACACGGATTGGCCAGCTAGCAGCATGCATCCCCAGACAGTCAGGTATGCTCCCTGGATCTTCAGAACAAAATCCCAAGGGGAAGACCGGACACATCGCAGCCGTAAAACTCAAGAGCGGACACAAACTATGCGAGCCAGAGATCGGAAAGCAGCATGACAGAGCTGAATAGCAACTCGATATCGACGAACAACAAGTCGATATCGACCAGAACTTGGTCGATGTCGAGAAAAGGAAACTTGATGTCGAGGAAGAACTTGGCCACGATTCGTCTGCACAACACAGCAACTCGCTCGACATCGAGGAATTTGGTCGATATCGAGGAAAATCCTGTCGATGTCGAGAAGAATCAAGTCGACATCAAGGACACTGCAACACCCCCGACATCTGTTCTGGCTCCGACAAAGAAAAAGCTGCCTTTTCCAACAAAATCTCCAAAGGATCCAGCAGAGAAGAAATTTCAG
Organism: Persicaria tinctoria; assembly: GCA_037127255.1. NCBI lineage: Eukaryota > Viridiplantae > Streptophyta > Magnoliopsida > Caryophyllales > Polygonaceae > Persicaria > Persicaria tinctoria. The sequence goes on from JBANSL010000020.1 coordinate 35,321,550, forward strand.
CGCTTCATCAAGATGCTTTAGAGGCTCAATGTCACCATACCCTTCACAGAATCTCTTAATGAAATGACATCATATGTCAAGTTCCTTAAGGAGATCCTAAGCAAAAAGCGGTCAATGGCTGAGATCACAGAGGAGTGCAGCCAGATGGATGTTCTTGAGAAAAGACCAGATCCAGGTAAGTTTGCTATAACTATTGGATTTTGTCAATATAAATTCAATGCTTTATGTGATCTTGGAGCCAGTGTGAGTATAATGCCTTTAACAATATGGTTCAAGATTAAGATAGGTGCCCTAGACCCTATGGATGCTAAGCTTTATATGGCCAACAACACAGTGGTCATCCCAACAGGAATGGTGGACAATGTGCCAGTGCAAGTAGGTAAGTTCTTTGTCCTTGTTGATTTTCTAGTTATTGATATGACGGAGGACCCTGCTTGTCCAATTATTCTAGGAAGGCCCTTCTTGGCGACGGTGGATGCCAACATAAGCGTAAGAAAGGGAGTACTCACTTTCAACATCAGCGATGAGGTAATTGAGTATGCTTTTAATAAAACTGGAAGGCACACAGGTCCCATGGAAGAGGTAAAATCTATATCAGCTGGTTACATTACTTGCGGGGAGCCTAAGGTAAGAAATATGACTCCTGAAGAGCTAGAAAAGAGGGATATGGAAGCCCAGGTGGAGAAGATCATGGCCATCCTGAACGACGACACAGATGATCTGCTTGACATCGACCAAGGTAAGTCGACGTCGACTAATTATTTCTCGGATGCCTTGACAAGATGCAAGTATGGGGTCGAATTAGTCGACATCGACCAATATTAGAGCCCTCCACCAGCAGTAGCTTCGTCGAGCAATCCAGTGGATGGCCAATGACTCCTTGATATCGAGGAAATTGGTCGACATCGACCAAAATCCTTCTGCCTCGACTCCGCCTTCATCGACGAGCAATACACTGAAGCCTAGAATACCTCAATATCGATCAAATTGGTCGATATCGACCAAAATCCTTCCTCCTCGACTTCTCCCTCCTCGACCAGCAGTCCACCAGACGAGCCTACTTCCTCGATATCGAGTAATTTTACTCGAAATCGACCAAAACAGGAGGTCCCCGAATCCAATTCTGCGAAGGTAAGCCAAGGTATGGATCTTTCTTCTCCTATTTCAATTAAAGATTTATCTATACATGGGAGAGGTTTGCCTTGGTAGATCGACCCTGCTTGCTGAGATAATAGTTCAGTAAGATGGGACACATTGTGAGGAGTCCGAAGCACTAAGTATCCGGAGCCATTCATGACACCCATGTTTGCGACTCGCGAGAAGGCAGTGCTGAGGTTAGAGAGATAAAATCATAATATTGATAAAAGCAACGAGCAAATGAGTGAAAGGTGATGATTCTTATGAAGAAGGAATATGGAATGAAAGTTTGGAAAGTACTCCATTTCCCCGGATTATTAGCACCACATTGCCAAAAATTGCCCACCTTTTAGCCTTTTACCAATCTACTCCTTAATGAGCTTAAATTAAAATCCTCTTGATTATTAATGTTTTGTCACTTATGAATGTTTTGCATAACCCTCCTTTTGTGAGTAGATGTTGCTTTTTATTTGCACATGCATGGATTTGTGACACTAGTACCTTTTCGAGGATGGTAATTAATTGCAAGGTTATATAAGAATGAATCTATGATGTTGAGAGTTTTAAATTCTTCTCCTGAATGACCATCCAAGTTATTGCTTGGGTACAAGCAAGCTTAAGTATGGGGTGGTTTGATGTCCACTAAAATAGCCATGTTTTTATACACGTTTTATCTCCATGTTCTATATACTTTGCATATTTCGGGTTGGGAATATATCGAATTTATGTAATATATGCTTATTTGCAAGAAATAGAGGTCTACATAAGTTTTGGTTTAATATTATAGAATTTGAAGCCATTCCGGGACAAAATCAAGAAGAGAAGATGGAAGCTGACTTTTACTCGACGTCGAGGAAAGTTTCTCGATATCGACGAAAATGTGCACCAAAGCCTGATCGAGGAGAAGCTGATCGAGAAGCCGAGAAGAGGAGCAAGACAACTCGAGCAATATTTCCTCGATGTCGAGGAATTTCCTCGATATCGACCAAACCGAAGGCAGCTGTCCGAGTCCAAGTCGGGAAGAAGTTACTCGAGAAAGCCAGACAAACCAAGTCTATGACAAAACTCCTCGATGTCGAGGAAATTCCTCGATATCGAGCAAAAGCTCTCTGGGCCACGACGCTGTTGGGCTAATTCGAGTTGAGTTGGCTTGCTTGGGCTCGAAGGAAGTCCGAATCTATCAAAATCTATCAAGACCTATCCAAGGAAGAGGGATTTTACCTACCACATGAAGACATGAAGATATTTTAGATATAGCCCTAGTTGATTTAATGATTTATTTCCATTATTTTATCTTAAGTAATTAGATTGATAGATATAGATAAAGATAGGATATTCTTTCCTAATTAGAGAGGGAAGGAAGCCTATAAATAAAGCGTTAGGGGCTGATTTCTAAGCATTCAATTTCAGTTACAATTAGTTACATAGAGAGAGAGTAGAGGAGAGAGCTTGTGGCGAGAGCAAGGTGGAAAGGCGAAAGCGGATTTGGCTTGTTCGGTTGTAAGCTTTCTTTTTAGTTTATTTTAATGCAAAGTTATTTCCTTTTATTATTGATGTCTTTCTTGATAATGAAGAGCGAGTAGTCCACCCACTTCCAGGGTCGGGGTGAGCCCGGCGGTAGCCATGTGAGGTGATGCGGTAAATGTTTGATCTTTTTATGCAATTCGTCTTCTATCCCTGCAAGAATGATTCTTTTGCGAGAGTTGAAGGTGATCCTTGTTTGTGTTATTGAAGCAAAAGTGATCTTAATACAACTTGGGTTAATTATGTGAAAAGGGTTAGTAACAATTAGGGTTTATGCTATTAGATAAAACCTAATCTAGGTAGTTATTCTTGAGATATTATTTTATCTTGTAATCCTAGATATGGATAGAATCTCTCCTAATTGGAAAGAGATATGGAAAGTGTATTATATATTGTAACCTATTCTTTGATCAAGTCAATACACAAGTTTACACATTCGTACATGGTATACAAAGCCTAGGTTTTTTTTCCACCCAAACACATTCCCTTCCCGCCGCCAACGCAGCCCTCGGCCTCCCTTCCCGCCGCCGCCGCCCTATCACCATCACTGCCTTCACCATGTCGACCTCTCAAACCAATAACAACATCCTCCTCTCCACCGGTTCCTCCACCACCATGCAATTCCCCAACCTTTCCATCAAACTTGACCGATCCAACTACTACTCGTGGCGCAGTGTTATTCTCTCTACCCTTGAAGCCTATGACCTTGATCAATATGTCCTCACAAAACCCAAACCCACCCCTAAGGCCGGCGATGCTCCCTCCACGGAGTACACCAATTGGCGTAAAGTCGACCACTTTGTCTTGGTCTGGCTTCGTTCCACCCTTTCTGAAAAGTTGCTCTGTTATGTCGCCAATGCATCTACTTCATATGATGCTTGGACCATGATCTCTACCATGTTTCAGTCTCAAACTCGCGCCCGTCTCATGACTTTGAAAGGTCAACTCCAGAGTCTATCCAAGGGTTCTCTGTCGATGATGGATTACATCGAAAAGAAGCGATCCATTGTCGATGCCCTCGCGGAGTGCCAGTACTTTGTTCAAGATGACGATGTTGTCGCCTCTTTGCTTCATGGCTTGGATTCCTCTTATGGCCTTTTCAAAGCGGCAATCAACGTTCGTGTCGAACCTGTCTCCCCTGATGAAATTGCGGGTCTTCTTCTCCATGAGGAGGAGCGTCTTCAGCAAGATTCCACTCCGGCTGCTCCCGTCTCCACAGTGGTACATCCCCCAGCCGCGGATGCTGCATCGTCCCCGGTCGCCAACACCGCTTCCAGCGGTTCTCAGTCTCGGTCGGACTCGTCTTCTCGGGGTCGAGGCCGAGGTAACCGTGGTCGCGGCCGATTCTCGGACAACTCAGCCGATCCCAGCAGCCAGCAGCAGCAGTCTTCCCGTCCGGTGTGTCAGATTTGAGATCGTCCTAGCCATCCGGCCAAAAACTGCTTCAATCGCCTTGATGTCACGTGATTCCCGTCCACATATGTTCCCAAATCTGTCAACTATGTCACCACTGGCTCATTTGTTGCCGATCCATCCTGGTATGTCGACTCTGGTGCCTCTCATCATGTCACCAACAACATGAGGAACTTGTCCCTTTGTTTTGAATATGACGGTACTGATCATCTTGCCCTTGGTGACGGAAAAACCGTCCCTATTATTCACACTGGTTCTGCTTCTATTGGTCACTCTTTAGCTTTGCGTAATGTGCTTGTTGTTCCTCAAATTTCCAAGAGTTTGTTAAGTGCTACGTCTCTAACAAGAGACAATGAGGTCTTTATTGAACTGCATAATGATCGCTGTTTGGTTAAGGATTTGCAGGGACGGATGCTACTGAAGGGAACCGTTGAAGATGGACTCTACCGCCTTTCTCCACAGTCAAGCCCTCCTCGTGTCTATCATGCCTACCGAACATCCCTCCAGGGTTGGCATAATCGTCTTGCCCATCCCCATGTTGCTGTCCTCAAGAGTCTTGTTTCTAAATTTCAATTACTAGTGTCAAATAAACACATTCCGACTGTCTGTGAGTCTTCTCAGCTCGGGAAGAGTCATCGTTTACCTATTTCTGCTATTCATAAGTCTAGTTCATCCTGTTTTGATTTGATTTATGCGGATGTTTGGGGTCCTGCGTCTGTTTCCTCTCTTTATGGCAATAAATATTTTGCTCAGTTTGTTGATGATCATATCAAGTTTTGTTGGATATATTTTCTGTCTCAGAAATCACAGGTCTTGCAAACATTCATAACCTTTCACAAAATGATCCAAACCCAATTCAACAAACCTATCAAACACCTACAAACTGATGGTGGCGGTGAATTCCTTGCCCTAACCTCTTATTTACAAAGACATGGCATCCTTCACCGAATATCTTGCCCTCACACTCCTTCTCAAAATGGATCTGTTGAACGCCGCCATCGCATTGTCCAAGAAAAAGGCCTCTCCCTCCTTGCCCATGCCGGATTGCCCTTTGAATATTGGGAACATGCCTTTCACACCGCCGTATACTTATCAAATCGCACCATTACCCCGCTTTTCCAGGATGTCTCTCCCTTTCAATCCCTTTATAAAAAGCCACCAGATTATACTCTCCTTAAGACCTTTGGGTACGTCTGTTACCCATACCTCAAGCCTTATAACTCCACCAAATTGGCCTTCCGTTCCCAACCTTGCCTGTTCCTTGGCTACAACTCCAAATATAAAGGTTATGTTTGTTTGCATCTCCCCACATGCAGATTTTATATCTCAACTCATGTTGTGTTCAATGAGGATAGCTTCCCTTACCGGACCTCTGTTTCATCTTCACCCTCTCCCTCGTCGCCCCCTGCTGCCTCCTCGTCCACATCCTCTCGTCTGCTGCAGCTCGCTGCAGACACACCCGCGTCACCCCCTCCTCCCTCCTTCTCGGTGTCACCCTCCCTTCCCTCCCAGGAGAGTCCCATCATGGCTCCTTCTTCCCCCACTGTGTCGCCAGTTCCAAGTCCATCTGTGTCAGAGTCTGTCGCTTCTGTTCCCCAGTCCCCAATAGCGACACCTAGCTCCTCTCCAACCTCATCTCTCTCGTCCAGTCCATCTTCGGCACCCCTTTCGGCATCGCCTCCGCCCTTTGCAGCATCTACCCATGAACACCATCCGCTGGGGTTTCTTTGTCCTGCTGATGACTCGCATCACCCTATGTCAACTCGTGCTCGCACTGGTGATCTCAAACCCCGCTCTTTCAGCACCAGGTATCTCGCTCCTACTTGCTTCCTCACGGAAAAGGAGCCGTCTACCTTTGCGTTGGCTGCAAAGTCTCCTCACTGCCGCTCTGCTATGCAATCTGAACTCGATGCTCTTACAAAGAATCAGACTTGGTCTCTTGTGCCTTGTCCTCCTCGTGCTAATGTTTTTGGTAACAAATGGGTCTTCCGTATCAAGCGTAAACCTGACGGCAGCGTTGAAAGGTACAAGGCTCGGGTTGTTGCCAAAGGGTTTCACCAGGAAGAGGGTGTAGACTATTTCGACACCTTCAGTCCCGTTGTCAAGCCAACCTCCATCCGTGTTGTTCTGTGCATCGCTCTATCTCGAGGTTGGGATCTTCGTCAACTGGATATCAACAATGCTTTCCTCAATGGTGATCTGGATGAAGTTGTGTATATGAATCAGCCTAAGGGATTTGTTGATCCGCGCCTTCCGACCCATGTGTGCAAGCTGCACAAAGCCCTGTATGGTCTCAAACAGGCTCCCCGCGCTTGGTTCAACAAACTTCGGATTTACTTACACAGTTGTGGCTTTCGGGCATGCTTTTCCGACACCTCTCTGTTTGTTCTTCAGACTTCCGCTCCCATCACCTATGTACTTGTCTATGTTGATGATATTATTGTCACTGGCTCCGATTTTGGATTCATCACACGCTTCATTGCTGCCCTTAATCAGCGTTTTGCGCTCAAGGATATTGGTCGCCTCTCTTTCTTCCTTGGTGTGGAGATTACCTATTCACCGTCGTCTATTCATCTGTCGCAACAGAAGTATATTCACGACTTACTTGAGTGTTGCAACATGCTCGAGGCTCAGCTGATCTCCTCGCCAGCTGATCCGACCGTCACCAAGGTAACATCGTCACCTGATTTGCCCTATGTCGATCCATCTGCATATCGTCATGTGGTCGGTAGCTTACAATATGCGCTGATAACCCGCCCTGAGATCAGCTTCGCTGTCAATCGGGCCTGTCAGCATATGCATCATCCACTCACGTCTCACTGGCAGCATATCAAGCGCATCTTGTGCTATCTCAAAGGCACTCTTGATCATGGTCTCACTTTGACAGCTTCTCCGCACTTCGATTTGGTTGCTTATTCCGATGTTGGTTGGGCCACTGATCCGATTGATCTCCGTTCTCAGCATGGGTTTGCAGTGTTCTTTGGTGGAAATCTCGTCCGTTGGGCTAGTCGCAAGCAAAAGGCTCTTGCTCGCTCCAGTACCGAAGCTGAATACCGAGCCCTCGCCTTCACTGCCATCGAATTAGCTTGGCTTTGCCAGCTCTTGCGAGAGCTGCGGTTTCTAGTTCCATGCCCGCCAATCCTTCTCTGTGATAATCTGTCTGTAACCTTTCTTGCCACTAATCCTGCGATCACCAACAAGTCCAAGCATATCCAACTTGACTATCATTATGTCCGTCAATAGGTTGACTCTCGTGATCTTGTGGTCAAGCATATCCCTGCCAAGGACCAATTAGCCGATATATTTACCAAAGCACTCACAGGTCGCTTCTTCACCACTCTTCGTCCCAAGCTTCTGGTCACTCCGCGTCCTTTAGCTTGCAGGGGGGTATTAGATAAAACCTAATCTAGGTAGTTATTCTTGAGATATTATTTTATCTTGTAATCCTAGATATGGATAGAATCTCTCCTAATTGGAAAGAGATATGGAAAGTGTATTATATATTGTAACCTATTTTTTGATCAAGTCAATACACAAGTTTACACATTCGTACACATGCGAAAGCCTCTATATTCCTATTTGTTAATAACAAAAGTTATTTGATGAAAAGCATGATCTTTTATGTCTTTATGTGTTATTTTGCATGGTTATCGTTGTGGTGTTGAAACCCTGATCTTGGAAGTCTTTAGTTTATTGAGTTAATTTCGTATTTACATTTGTTTTCGTTCGATAGAGTTGCAATTTAAAGTTTCTGTTTTTTTGTCGATCTCGAGAAATTTTTGTCGACGTCGAGGAAAGTTAGTCGAGATCGAGTTGCTTTTGCTAAGTTTGCTTTCTTTTTGTCGATTTTGGTTACTCTTGGTCGATATTTCTAGTCGATATCGAGTAACTTTAATCGATATCGACTAGTTTCTGCCTTTGTTTTCTTTTCCGCTTTTCTTTGTTATTTCTGTCTTTTTGTTTAATTTTCTGTCTGTGAGATTTGTCGCTACCTGAGATCCATTGACGTGCTTCCTCGAGGATCGATTCTGACTTCCCGCTGCTACATCAGGTGGAGGTCTTGTAATCATTTGCAAGGGACGGAATCTGGTTTGCTTTACTTTATTTATATTTTGAATTGCAAGTCTCGATTTCTTCCTATCAACAATCCTTTATGAAAGATACTATTGTTTTAAGATTATATTTAACTTTGTCAAAGAGGGCTTTGTTTCTAAAGGACCAAGAACACCACAAAGCAGTAGCAAGCGTTGAAAAATCTGATTTGCTTAGGGAGGTATAAATAGCGCATAGTGATTCATTTATGTTGGTGGTGGTGTCATAGACACCACAAAGTGTGCTATAGATTTTTGGAGAGAGATGTTGCATTGTTTGTGTTATTGTTGGCCAATGAAATAACAAATGGTCAGTGTCCTCAAAGTTCATTCCGCAAAGAGGGCAATCCGTGGGGACGCCAACTCCAAGAGAGGCCAGTTTGACAGATCTAAGTAGGCCATTTTTGGAGATTCGCCACAAAAAATCTTTGATTTTTGGGGCCACATCTAATTTCCATATCTAGTGCAATTGCGTTATGGAGTGATTTTTTGCTCTTCTGATGAGTTCGATTGCCGAAGCAGTTGAGAACCAACCATTTTTGTTGGGGGGCCGGTATAGCCAGTCTTGGTGAATATGTTTTGGAATTGGTGTTTGAATAATATGTTCCAATGTTCCCTGCTAACAAGGTTGTGTAAGGTGTTCTATAGTTTATTGGTATCCCATAAATGATCATCTGATATGAACCTTCCAACCATTAGGTTGTTATCACTTAAGCTTGGATTTGGAGCTTGTGTCAATAGGGGAGAATCCCAAATCGAAAGGTCGTGCTAGAAATTTATTGATTTCTCATTAACAATGCCCCAGCGCAATCCGCTTTTAAAGAGGGGAATGAGAGAGGTCAATTTTAACCATTGCCATGATAAATTCCCTTTTTTCTCATAATTGAGAATTGGCTTATCTCTCAAGTATTTTTGGAATACTAGTTTTACCCAAGGATTTTCCGGTTCTGCTAGTATTTTCCAAAAGGGTTTTAGGTGAAGAGCCTTGTTCATGTCTTCAAAAAGGCGAAGGCCTGGCCCCTCATTAGAGCGAGATTTGCACACCTCAAACCAGTTAATAAGAGATTTGCACACCTCTAAAGTTTATGTTGATCTTGTCTAGATCCTTATGGATATGTGATGGGAGTAGGAACCATTGCATTATGTGTAACGGTTTTGTTTCTAGGTTTGACTTGATACGTGTGCACTTTCCTGCTTGTGATAGATTGTTTGCTATCCATTTAGTTAGTTGTGTCTTACTAGAGTTCGTAATGTCTTCAAAGGTGGAGCTGGTGACTTTACTGGTAATGACAGGATATCCTAGATATTTACCTAGATTGGTTGTATACGGAATTTGAAGTTCATTTTTAATGGTGTTTATTGTAGTGTTTTCAGTGTTTGGTGTAGTATGGAATGCTGATTTATGAGTAAAGTCTAATATCATAGTTGTTGTAAAGTATTTATATTAGACTAATAATTAGTTTCTTCTTTACTCTTTTATCATCAATAGAACTATCATTCTTTTCCTTTCAATTGTTGCGCTTTCTCTTGGTCTATTTGTGTTTCTTTCATTTTTAATCACATTCTTGTGTTTCCTCCTTGTTGAGTCGTTGGTGTTGAAAGATCGGGCCATCCTAGCTACGACTAAATCCGTATCAATATTTTTCCTTACAAGTTTCATAAATCCAATGATGTTCCTATGATTCCTTTAGTTGTTCCTGAGCAAGTTTCTATGCCTTCTATTGATTTGACTCATACTGATATGACTCATCCTATTGTAAATGCTCCTAATTGTATTAATTTACAACCTAGGAGATCTTCTAAGACTCACATTGTACCAACATATTTAAATGATTATGTATGCAATTCTGTGTTTGTTAGTGATCATTCTTTCTGTGCAAATACCATAACAACTTCTTCTTGTGATCCCACTTCTTCAATTGCTTTTTCAATAAGTGATCAACATTTAATTACCAATTTATCAAGCTTGACTGAACATATGACATATAAGGAAGTTAATTCTCATCTAGCTTGGAGAGAGGTTATGCAGTGGCGGAGCTAGGGTGTTAGAGCACCGCCCCGACTGTGGGAAAAATACATTTTTTTTGCATATGTTTAGTACTTTTAAGGTAATATAATATTTTTAAATGATACACCATCCGTAACAAAATAATTGTTCCTTTGGGGGTTTTCACACTTCTTAAGAAGCCTAAAATTAGAAAGTGAAATAGTTAAAAATTTAATAAATAAATAATGTGGAAAAAAATGGACCAATGAAGAAAAAAAATTAGTATGGGAAGTTGGAGTATTAATAGAATATCTTGGAAATCAAATACAATTAATGAGATGAATTGATAAAATTAGAAATTTTTGTCATTAATTAGATCCAACTGGACAAATATTTTGTTACAACAAAAAGTAGTCAAAATGACAATTATTTTTAAAACAAGAGTGCAACTCAAGTGGTAAAGAGAAGGAAGGAGAAACAAAAGGTCTTGGGTTCAAATCCCCAATTCCATTACTTTTTATTTGTTTTACTATATCATTAATCCCTCTTGATTTATTTCTATTTTTTTCGTTTCTCTCAACTATTTCATTAGAAAATGTCATATTTATGTTTAAATTACACATTTAATACTTTCTTTCAATATTGTTGTAAATGTAATTCTTCGTCATTTTTTTCTATATTTTTTTGTTTCCCTCAACTATTTAAATACAAAATATCATAAATAAATCACAATTTTAGTGTTTATGGGACTTTGGAAAGAAACTCATATCAAGTAAGTGAGTATACAAGATCAAGTTAAGGGCTTATGGGACTTTGGAAAGATGCAAAGCAAAATTGGTCATCAAATGATGCACACAAAAGGTTGGGATTGACTGTACAAAAACTTTTTCTCCAATGGTCAAATACACAACTATTCGAGCTTTGATTGTTGTTACTGTGAAGATTAAGTGGAATATTTCACAACTTGATGTAAATAATGCATTTTTGCATGGAGATTTGGATGAAGATGTGTATATAAGGCTTCCAAAAGGTTTTCATATTGAGAATCCAGCTTTGGTTTGCAAACTCAACAAGTCAATCTATGGATTGAAGGAAGCTTGAAGATAGTGGTATGCTAAGCTAGCTATCATCTTGCTTGAGAAGTCAAGGCTATAAGTCATTACCAAATTATTACTCCTTATTCAGCAAGTGCTTAGATTCATCTCAAGTGTTCTTATCAGTTTATGTAGATGATATTATCCAAACAAGGGATGATACTACTGAAATTCTTCGGATCAAGGCTTTTCTAGATGATAAGTTCAAGATAGAAGACTTGGGAAATCTTCACTTTTTTTTTTGGAAATGAAGTTTATTAGAACTTCTTTAGGTCTCATTGTTTCTCAGAGAAAGTTTCTTTCTGAGTTGATTAAGGATTTCAAGTGTGAAGATGCTCCTTTGGATATTCAATAAAAGCTTCAAATGAGTTCTCACGATTCAAAGCTTGTTGGTGCTTCATTGTTCAGAAAACTAGTTGGCAAATTGAACGTCCTCACTAACACAAGCCCTGATATCTCCTTATTTGTACATCGCCTAAGTGCGTTCATGTAGAGACCTTCTATTGACCACTACAAAGCAGCTAGTCACACCTTACGCTATCTCAAAGGCAAACCTGATATGAGTTTGTATTCTAATTCAATATTAGACTTCACACTCAAGGCTTTTTAAAAAGCCTTGAGTGTGAACACACTCGTCAACACACTCGTCACTCTGACTGGGCTACGTGTCAACACACTCGTCACTCTGTTTCATGATATTCTATATCACTAGGAGGGTGTCCAATATCTTGTTAGTCCAAGAAACAATCATTGGTTTCACTTTCTTCAGCAGAAGTCAAGTACAGAAGTGTGAGACATGTCAGCACTGAGCTAGCATGGTTATCCAGGCCCTTACACGCGAGTACATAAGTATGAGACGTGTCGCGACTTGTTATTATAATAAATTAATATTATAAAATTAAATAAAATATTAACAAAATTTAAAATAAAATAAGAAAGTTAGGGTTGATAAAGTAAGTAACAAATAATATTTTTTTTATGAAAATCACTTACAAAATTATTCTTATTTAAAGTAGTATATATAGAAATAGATACAGATATTTTAAATAAGTACGTTGCTCAATAAAAAAACATTAATATCATTGGTTAAAAAAATGTATAAATATCATAATTAGATATATATTTTAAAAAATATGTTTTGAATTTATGACATTGGTTAAAAAATGCGAAAATTTTTCATTAGTTGAAAATTTATATGGATTAACTTGATTGGGTAAAAATCCTAAAATTAATATGGTTATGAAATATAAGCAAAAATGCTTCTAATTTCGTATTAGAAAAGTAACAATAGATTTATCCCACTGGTTAAAAAATGTGTAAAAATTTCATTGGTTGAAAATTTATGTAGATTAACCTAATTAGGAAAAAATTCAAAGTAAGGCGTTTATCATACCGAGCAAAAATGATTATAAAAAAGTTTATCAGAATAATAATAAAAAATTATTCAATTTTCATAGATGAATGAATTTTATTAATGTAAAAAGAAAAAAGGAAAAAAAGGAAAGACACAACTTCTATTATTTTATTAATTAACACGTTAATTTTTATTTTATTTTCTCGAAAACTAACTAGGTTAGAAGTTTGGTAGATATAGAAAGTAAGGTAATAAAATAAAAATCATGTATATTTTTTAAAATGAGATATTAAATAAAAAATACAGTAATTGTTAAATAAAAATCTTACTCTGGATAATTAAATAAGATCTTTATATTTTGATGGATATGAACCAAATTTTATTTTAGGCTGATCCTCATAACAGAACAAAAATTGACAGGCTAGTTGGTTTACCTTAATTAATCAGATTATTATTGAAATAGACTAACCTATAATAATTTTGCATTATAAAGATTTGCATATAGATTAATCATTAATAGTAGACATTAAATTGAATTCAAGGTTTAGAATTAAGTCCAATAGTTAGTAAATATGTTAAAAGTAAAAAAAATGTGATTATAATTTAAAGAGATAAAGGAAAGAATAAAAATTAATTAATTAAAGAAGGACGAAAAACTTGATTTATGAAAATGAGAGGATTAAGGAGAGGTTAACACGTAGACAGAAAACATTGGCGGACCCAAGGGGGCTCGAGGTGACGTCAGCTCCCCTAGCTAGAAGAAAATCGTAGGATTTTTTGTATTTGTATATTTGACTAATTATAGGGATAAAAGTATAAAACAGTGTAAAAAGTGTAAAGAATTACGTTGGTAAGAAGAGCTAGTTATAATCTTGGGTTATGAGTTCAAACCCCCATAGCTTAACTTTTTTCATAATTTTTCCTCATCTTAATTTTGTTCTTACTAAAAATGTCTAATTAAATAAAAAATTAAAATTTCTCTCTAATATATTTAAACAAATTTTTTTCTACATATATATATATATATATATATATATATATATATATATATATATATATATATATATATATATATATATATATATATATATATATATATAGGTTGGGTTCAGGTACAAAGGTAGCTAAAAGTGAGAAAGAAAGAAGCGCTCCCATTGGCCCTTCCGCTTCTTTTTCGTGCGCGTTTAGTCTCGCTCACCCGCTTTGGTCTCTTTAGCGCGTTCTACACACGCACTCTCTTCTCTTCTTCCTGTAAACTGGCGGCCTCCCTCAAGCCCTCCTCCGCTTTGCCCGTGCCGGCGACCTCCACCCTCTACACCCCTGCATACCGATGCTTCTCCCTTCTCTCTCCGTCGCCCCCACTCCCCGAATCCGGCTCCCTTCTTCCACTTTTAACTATCCTCCGAATGTGGCTCCTCCTCTTCCTCGTCATCAACACTTCCGAAAATCTCCTAGATCTTGACCTTCGCCTCCGCGAAGAGATCGAGAGTGGTGGAGACAGTGGTGGCAGGGAGCGGGCCGGGGAGCATTGGATCAGGAAGTACCAAAAGAGCACCGGAGGTACAAATAAGCTGTAATTCAATAATGCTTGCAAGCAATACAGTCATAGCTATCTTCAGTTGCTTTCGTTGTATATTTCATTGCTTGGTAGTGAAATCCAGTTGCTTGTTCTGTTTTTATTGACTGATTTTGCAATTTGTTTTTAGTAAAAAACTTGCAAGTTAGGTGTTTGATGAAATGCCAGCTTTGATTGCTAACTTTAGGTGGCTTTGCATTTTCTAATTATGTAATTTAATAAACTCTTATGATGATTTAGTAGAGTACCAGGTATAGTGTTTTTCAATTTGTGTAGAGAGGAATACAAGCTTGACGAATGTTCCATACTTGAGAAGATTTAGGGCTCATTCTTGTTCTTATTCAAATACCTCTTCCCCAGTGCATCGGTTGTCTCCATCGGTTGACGATCTCTCTTGTTGGTGAATTTTGTAAATCTTTCTGGAGATGTAATGGAAGAATTTCACTGCTTGTGTTGGCAATTTGAAGCGTTGGATTTGTTTATGTTCTACATATGAACAATTTGTCATCAAGTCTTCATAACAATTTTCGCTTGAATGGTATTACAATGCCTCAATATCTTGTTATACTCATACTATGGTTGTCTTTGCAACACATTTTAGAGGATGGGTGGAAGGCTGCTAAGGACTATGAGAGATTAGAAGAGAGTTGAGCAGGGAGAGAGCCTAGAGATGGTGCAAACCGAGCAGGCAAGTGGAGTCAACCTCCGAGAGGGGTTATAAAACTCAACTGCGATGTGTCGGTGAACAAAGAGTTAGGCTATCGGCTGGGCTGGGAGTGGTTTCGTAGCAGCGAGGCGGGTTGTCGGGACACCTACACCGGAGGAAGCAGAGGCTGAAACAATATTGTAGGCTCTTTCGGCTTGCAGCGCGAGAGGGGCTCTAATTTTATTGCTAAAAGAGAGCAACCGCTTTGTAAATATTGAATGAATGTTGCACATTTCAGACTTTTACCTTGTGTTTCGTTTGGGTTTTGGAGCAGTTTGTACTCAAAACAACTAGTTTACTATGAATTCTTTTCTTCTTTCTACAATTTAACTTTCTTTATTGTCTCATGTTCTTATTTTTCTTATCAAGGTAATTAGGTAAAAGAACTCCATATTATGTAGTAGCTCTAGTCTCTATAACTATGGAACGAAGGTGATCTGTGACTAGCCTAATTGTGGCAAATTAACTTAGATCTGTGATTTAAAATAAAATAAAATGGACACATGTTTACTCTTTACCATTATCTCATGATTTTGACAGGAGCATCACCGAGCATGGTACACTTTTTGACTCTTGTTGTGATTTAATAATCCCTTTTGAATTTACCAAAAAAAAACCTAAACCACCTAGTATAAAAACTCTAAACCACTCTATTTATATATGCTGAACCAATTACTGTAAAATCCATGAACCACTTGGTATTAAAACCCTTAACCACTTAGTATAAAAACTCCGAACCACTTGACAAGAAGTGATTCGACAATTTTATTCACAGTGGTTCAACAATTTTTTTCACAATGGTTCAGCCATTTTATTTGTAGTGAACCAACATCTATTTACTCACTGAACCAACCTCTACTTAGTCACTGAACCAACCTCTATTTATTCACTAAATCAATCTCTATTTAGACACTGAACCAACCTATTCAGTCACTGAACCAACCTATTTAGTCACCGAACCAACCTCTATTTAGTCACTAAACCAACCTATTTAGTCACCGAACCAACCTATAATTAGTCACTGAACCAAACTCTCTTTAGTCTTTAAACCAACATATGTTTAGTCACTGAATCAACCTATTTATTCATTGAACCAACCTCTATTTAGTCACTGAACTAACCTTTATTTAGTCACTGAACCAACCTCTATTTAGTCACTGAACCAACCTTTATTTAGTCACTGAACCAAACTCTCTTTACTCACTCAACCAACCTATTTAGTCACCGAACCAACCTCTATTTAGTCACTAAACCAACCTATTTAGTCACCGAACTAACCTCTATTTAGTCACTGAACCAAACTCTCTTTAGTCACTAAACAAACATCTGTTTAGTCACTGAACCAACCTATTTATTCACTGAACCAACCTCTATTTAGTCACTGAACTAACATTAATTTAGTCACTGAACGAACTTCTATTTAGTCACTGAACCAACCTTTATTTAGTCACTGAACCAAACCACTTGGTATTAAAACTCTGAACCGGTTGGTATTAAAACCATGAACCGCTTGATATTTATTATCTTCTTTTTATTTTGAAAAAGAGGATAATAAATATATTAAAGTTAAATATTTGTTATATTTTTATCAAATGGTTCAGATAGTTTACCATACGTGGTTCATACCTCATACACATTGGTTCAACATTTTGCTAAATAATAGCAACACATCAGACATTACATTAAAAAAAAACCAAAGCAACACATGGAGATGAAATTAAAAGAGAAATAGAATGAAATTGTAAATTACAAAATCAAAGGTCTAACTCCAAAAGCGCTTTCGATTCTCAGTGGATTTCAGAGAGTCCGAGTCGGAGCTTAATTTGTCGTAGAGTCCGAGTCGAAGCTTCCGCAGGGCTCAATCACGAAACCGATCCAATCAATCCGTTACATCACCGCCGATGTCCGATCAGAAACCTAGCATCACCTCCGATCAGGAAACGGTACGGGAGGAATCGCCGATCGATCAGCCACGCCGCAGTAGCCGCACGCCGTTAGCTTCGGGGACGGAGGATCAGACGCAGCCGCCGACGAGCGCTGGCCGCCGTTCGTCGAGGTCCGAATCGGCCGAATCCTGATCTCCTCAAGCTCAATTACAGAAATCCATGGATGTGTGCGGGAAATCCATGGAGGAGGGAGGAAAAGGGTGAGGGAGAACGGAAACTTGGGGGCAGTGACGGAGGGTAAACTCAGATCCGTAGAAGAAGCTAATGGCGATGGAGACAGGCCTGCGACGATAGGAGGGAGGAAGGAGGAGGAGCAGGAGCAGGATCGGAGGGATGAGATTCGTCGCCAGCGGGGTTTATCGGAGTCGGCAAAAGCGATGGAAAATCAGTGATGAAGAAGGGAGGGATGGGAAGAAGCAGTGATGCGCGTGTTGTACAACATAAAAAAAAGGCGAATGTGCCATTTTTCAATTAACCAATCACATCGCTTCTTTCCTTCTCACCGGTATATACTATTCTCACTTGAACCCTACCCTATATATATATATAAATTCTCATTGGATATTTTTTTTATTTTTTCTACGAAAAAAGATTATTCAAATAACAAATTTAAGGATTTCTCTAAAGTATTTTTCAATTGGCAAAAACTCCAAAAGTATTATGTTTTAAGAGTATATATAGATAGATATAGATATATAGATTAACAAAATTAAATATGGAAAAATAAAATATAAATCTGATTGGAACACATTTATTATTATCACAAGACACAATAGTTTTTTTTTTTGGTTTAAACAAGACACAATAGTTAATTCATAACTAAAGAAGGAAAATTTGGAAGATCACACGATAAATTAGGAGATTGTTAATTTAACTTAAGAAATTAATCACGTGTTTTTCATAGCAAACTCATTTTACTCATGTGCTGATTCCAAATTAAGCATAAGATTTGTTAAATCACATGCCTAATTTTCAACACACCCAAAAATGTGCAATTTCCTAATCCAACCCGATTAGCCATAAATTAGGCCTAATACGTACCTTCCTACATTAATTTTCCTCTTTTTTAAAAAATAATTACTGAAAAAATTTCTGGCCACGAGTTACTACGAAGACGGACAGGCGTATTCAAAATCCCACAAATCCGCGTATAATACGCTTCCAGCCAGAACGTAGTTGTATCTCACACGCGCGCGTGGCAATCACGACGTCGCCACGTGTCGCGGGTGCTTTGAACGTGAACCACAAGATTCCTCGCGCTTCTGGAGACTTCTACAAAAATCTCCACCCCCATTTTTAAATTAAAGAAAAATAATCCCATATCTGCTGACGTGGCAGCCCCTGCTTTCTCGTTTTCATCTCCCTCATTGCTCTCTCTCTTCTTCCCCAGCTCATCTCCAAGCAAATCTCTCTCTCTCTCATTTTTTCCCTCTGTTCGCGCTCTCAGCGAATCGAGTCGGTTCCGGTTGATTTCCGCTTAATTATTTTGAGCGGAAGCTGGAATTTCTCTCTGATATATATAATTTTTTTCTCCGATTAATCTGTGT
This sequence comes from Persicaria tinctoria, assembly GCA_037127255.1. Lineage (NCBI taxonomy): Eukaryota > Viridiplantae > Streptophyta > Magnoliopsida > Caryophyllales > Polygonaceae > Persicaria > Persicaria tinctoria. Next base: position 35,339,925 of record JBANSL010000020.1, read on the forward strand.
TTCCGATTTTTCTGGACTTCGTCGGAGGACTAGTGTAGTGTAGTGTGATTGGAGCTATGGACGCCTGATTCGTCTGTCTCCGTGCAAGCTTTTTGTTTGGTTTGCCGAGCTTGCGAAGAACAGAGGCCGTTTCTGGTGTGTTGAGCCGTGGAGATTTGTTGAGATTTTTGTTTGGCATAATTGATGTGTTGGAGGAAGATTTAATCGGATTGGAAGTTTCAGCAACTAGAGACGAGGGCTTTCTTGACGATCTTATTAGCTATGACGATTCAAGTAAGCCTCTATGTTGTTTCTCCTCGACTGTTATTTTCCTCGCTATCGAAATTTTCCGCTTAGGCAGGAATTAGTTGTTTTTTGCTTTTGGTATTGGAATTTGGATATATGGCTGTATCTGTGGTCGAAATTGTCCGTTAAGGCAGAAATTAGTTGTTTTCCGTTGTTGAGATTGGAATTTGAATATATGGATATATCTGTGCAAATTTGGTATTTGGGAGCTAAGCAACAGAATAATAAGATATTTTTGGATTCCCCAGTCGCCAGTCCCCACACCCCCCTGAAGTTGAAACAGTTCCTGCTGGATGATAGTGAGATTTTTGTTTTACACCACCAAACCAAACATCTTTAATTGACGAATGATACAAGACTCACTAGTTGCATAATTTTAGTTTTCTATTATTAAGTTTACTGATGGATAGTTTTCGTTGGAATTCGACTGTCAGGTTTGCAGCGAAGTCCGCCATTCAAGCGCTGTTCCCACAGTAGGCAGTGGGGTCAGTGTGGACACTGGTGGCCAGATCATAGCTGAAGAAGGCCATGTACCAAAGGTCATGATCTTCCCTTGCCTTTGAGGGCTTGTTATTTCTTCATGATTAACTTACGCGTTGTGGTGTCTATGACTAATTGAGTAATTGAATATGATTGCCCAAACTCTTTTTCTGCATCCATTACTTGAATGCAAGCAGATTAGGAAACCATACACAATAACCAGACAGCGAGAGAGATGGACGGAGGAAGAGCACAAGAGGTTCCTTGAAGCTTTGAAGCTATACGGTCGTGCTTGGAGAAAGATCGAAGGTAATGTCTTGAAACTTTCTTGATTTGTTTTAGTTTTAGTCGAGGGAGAAATGTATTGATTTTTACTATGCTTTTGATCAGAGCATGTTGGTACCAAGACCGCAGTTCAGATCAGAAGTCATGCACAGAAATTCTTTTCTAAGGTCTTTTATTGATCTTTATCAGAATTACATTTTATAAATATTTTGATTGAATGTTTTACTTATTATGACCCTACTGTCATTGCAAATATGTTCTCAAAAATTGATACTCCGGAGTAGTTTATTGAATTTAGATTGGTCTGATTTTTTTTTTTATTTGTGGATTTTATGGTTAGGTGGTTCATGATCCAAGCTCGATTGAATTTGTTGAGATTCCTCCTCCTCGTCCAAAAGACCCATATCCTCGCAAACTTGTTTTGCCAGCGAAAAAGGGCACTGCTCTTCAGGAGCAGTCAGCATCTTTGAATTCATCACTTGACCAAGAAAACCAGTCTCCGACATCGGTCTTGAATGTATCAGACACTTTAGGCTCTGCAGACTCGAACACTCTAGATGGCAGTTCATCTCCTGTGTCGACTTGTGAGGATGTTAACCCTGCCGCCAACGTGACTTACGAGGATGATCCATCAGGGCAGGATAATGTTTCTATATTGGAAGAGCCTCTGTCTATGGTATTTATCCTTCAATCTCTGGGTTATCGTTCAGATGTTGCCTTTCAGTTTTACATTATGAGTTGTGACGCCTCTAAATTCTATCTCTATTGTACAGAAACTGGAGCTGTTTCCCAAACATGAAGCCTTCGACAAGGAAGGCTCGGTTGAGGCTACTACTTCTAGCAAAAGCCTAAGACTTTTTGGCAAGATTTTATCAGTTGCGGAAGTTGAGAATCCATCTACTTCTCAACAAACTGGTGAGGGATTAGCCTCAAAAAGTAAGACTCTGCAGGTGCAAATGCTGAAAATGTAGATATTCCAGCAGTCTGGTACAATAATACAAGCTCTCACTCCCCTTCAGCTTTACCACCATGGGCCTTTTATGGAGGAATGCCATTGCCATTTTCATTCATTCCATTCAACACTGCTGGTGTTACAAAAACCGAGTCTCAATCTCACCAATGCTTCTCTGAACCTACCAAGGTCCAGAAAAACCTTGACCCTGTTTCGGAGCTGAACCCAAGTGCTAACACAAATAGCAGTAGTGCAGGAAAGTGTGAACTGGGGTTTCTGCCATATAAGAGAAGTTCCTCAGAGATGGAAACCCAGAGACCAACAATTGATGAAGTGCAGAGGTTTCGCCTCTGCTTGTAGCAGGAGCATTTGGTTTCGATTCTTCTAGTTGATTAGTTAGGATAAATTCATAAAGAGGTCATTTTACAGCCAACATTGATGCAGAAGAAACCTCATCAAGAAAGGCTGTGGTTCATAGGAGCTGGTTCGGCTGCTGAATCCGAAACGAACGGTTTCAATGGAAGTGCAGAAACAAGAATGTATTTTTCAGGACAGCTATTTCACCCAGATAATCGAGCTTCGTTTCTGCTGTTACCAGTGAGGTTCCTCTGAATTTCCATTTGTCATGAGTCCCTTCTATTTTTAAAGTCTCAGGGCTAGTTAGACTGTTAGAGGCAGACCAGTTTTTATCCTCTACATTTTTTAATGGTTTTAAGTTGTCAGTTAATCTCGTTACATATGTACAAAGGCTTCTCTTTATTCCAGAATTAACAAGAGATTTGGAAACTATACATTGGATTGATAAAAACATCTTCCTTTATTTTCTACCAAATTGTAACAACTGTTTTCTAGTTTTGAACTTTGTATGGTCTAATGTCCGCATAAGGGTTTGGCTGTTTGGGTGGGAATGACACTTACCGCCAACAATGTTCTAAAAGATGTGGCCGCCTAGCATCTAGGCGGCTAAAAGTTGATTATTTCATTATATTTTAACGTATAACACTTGTCAATAATTCATATAATATAATAATAATCCATAATATCACTCATAAACCAAATTTGTTGTGCTTAACTAACATGTAAATAAATGCAAAAGTACGCATCTAACTAACAACTCTAAACCTCTTAAAATCCAAAACTATAGGCTCGACTTAAAAGCAAATCCAAAACTCTAGAACATTGTCCGCCAACGGTTGAGGTTGGGTAGGGTGGTCGGATGAAGGCGACGGGTGGGTGGTCTCATGGACCTGAATACCTGATGACTGATGTAAGATCCACCCACCGGGTAAGGTTGACACTCACACATAAACATCCCTTGCCTAACTCTTTGATATGATCCCTCAATGATTTCTGTTTAGCCCCTGTTTACAGCTAACTGAGGACATTGTAGCAGTTTTGAGAGAGTGACAATTTTACTCTCTCATAAATATCTCATCAAACTTTTGAATTGGAAATTCAGTGCTTATAATCGGTGAGAAAAGCGAAAAAATATACATGCATATATTCGCATGTTTTCAATAAGAATAACCTCTTATGGACTCACAGACAGAAGGTATATCATATATTTTTTATTAATCTGTTCTTCCATGGCATAAAAAAACTAAGTAAACAAGCCTCTACTAATACATCATGCTTGTTTCCAGTGCCACAACATGGTTTGGGGGCTCATGTAAATTCCAAACCAAGTCATTTAGCAAACGAGATTTACCCATCAATCATGTCAAACATAGCAACTACTTGTAATGAAAAACTCGAAAAAAAAAAAGGGAGTGCTTTTAACACTCACTCACACGGTACAATAGTTGGTTCCAGTGCAGTTGATCCAGTTGCATCACATGTAGCACTTGTGATGCTTGAGATCTGCTCCCCCTGTGTACACATTGGTAAATATATAAATCTCACACGGATTATGTCAACCCAATTCAGTGAATGATGGACTTAGTTTTGTTTTCATGAAATGGCAGTAAACAGTTGCATTGCAAGCATCTTACCTTAGCAATGTTCCTCATGTATGTTGTCGTGTAGTTTCCGGTAGGCAAGAACGCTTCAACTAGGTCCGCCAATACTAACTGAGGCTGAGACACGGCTCCATCATACCAATCTTGGCACAAAATCAGAGATTTAACAGACACATCAATTCATAGGTGTCAAACAAGGTAATTCCAACATAACTTCTCCATTTGGTGACCAAGTTTATTACAAAATCTACTAAAAGGCTTAGGATATGTAAAGGTAAAATGTAAATCTAGATACTTACCGAGAGAGGTAGAGTTCAGAATCTTCTTATCATATCTCCAAACGTTTTCTTTTGCCAGAAAACCAAAACAAGATTGGTCTTCAATGTTAATGCTATGGAGAAAAGTAGCCAGAGTGTAGTTGTAGGGATCTGAAGTGTACGTTTCATCAATCAGCACATCCACAGTCTATCAAAGAAATTAAAGACCACTGTAAGTATCACCACACACCGAAGCCAAAAACCAAAGTAACATATTTCAATATGACAACAAAGCTGTAAAATTCTACGTGCTGCTTTCCAATGGTGTGGACAATTTGAGCTAGCTATTAGCTTTAATTTGGAACAGTATATAAATAACTAAAATGAGTTGATCTGCTATCTCATTTTGTATGTGTATTTCAGTTCCATGAAACAAATGGATATCTTTGGTGACCGAACAAGTCTCCAAAAACTAGTAACACATGTCCCAAACTTTGCAAAATTTGTAATTGCAGCAGATTACAGTTCAGTTCAGCAATAGTTTTCAAATACTCATCCAGTCAATTGAGTGAACTTACACATAAAATAGCATGAAGTTCATCAAGATCATCTGAAATTGACACATTATAAGTCACTTTGTTGATGGAATCATCTATATTCTCTCCGCCTGAATCTTGAACAAACTGCCATACGTCAAATGAGGAAATAAATAAATTGATAGAAATGACCACATACAGAAGGAGCACGTCTGCACAATAGGAGTACCTATCTAAATGTTTGGAGAAAATTTAAACCATCTTATATTAATGAACACATAGTAAAGCAAACCAGTACCCATTTTCATCAGAATTTAAAAGATCAAGGAAGGTGTTTATCCTAAGAAGGTAGATACCTTTGTTTTAAAGGCATCCTTGGTGAAAGACCATATTCCCTGCCGTTGCATTCATAGATTAGAAATCACAGCAAATTTATTCAAATGACAAGTGTTTTAGAATGAATTTAAACTGCTTTTGTAATATCAAAAGTAAACACAAACGAAGGAAATGAAAGCGACTAGCTAGGCACTGTTGTGTTGGCTACTCTCCAAATACTGGAAAGTGACACCAAAATACTCACATCGTCATAACGCATCCAAGCAACTGTAGGTTTGAAGGATGGCTTCCTGCCCGCTGCCACTTTAGCCAAGCACATGTAATTTTGTTTAACCTACTCAAGAAAAGCGAGCCCGTTCAATGAGCAGCAATTAGGCAAAGTTTAACATAACAATAACATTACTTGGAGCATCAAAAGAAAAAACAATTATAAATAGCTGCTAAGCCATTTACCTATCTTGCTGGTGTTATATTATTCCACACACTTTAAAAGTGTTTCAGGACAACTGGATTTGAATTATCGTTTATTTCTGTCAAATCAGGTTATTCCTTTTTTTTTTTTTTTTTCTGAGATGCAGTGATTTGTGTAATCAGCTGACAAAATATTGAACTCACCGCATCATAAACTTGATTTGCTCTGGCTTCCAAGTTCCCAAACACACCCACATACTTAATCCACTCTGCACGCTGGTATTTAATGCACAGATGTTAAGTTTGATAGAACTGATAGAAGTTTTAGTTCACTAAGGTGAACTAAAAGTAAAGCATTTCCAAAATCACCCTGGAAGCTTCAATCCAAATAGAGGTGAAAATGTGAAATGACTAGTAGCACAGTCAAAAGCACGAACCGCAAGAGGAGAATCTTCAGCCAGGGGTACAAAGGTTGCAAAGTTGCAGGATTGTGGCTGATCGGTGGAACTTGTAAAGTGGGCCGAGAACTGAGAAAGCTGATGTGGTTCACTCTTGTTTACTGCTGTGATTTCTCCGTCTTCATACAGCTTGAGTAGGCATTCAGATGCCACTGCACTTGAGGTAATGCCTTTGCAAAGCCCCAACAGTCCTAAAAGCTAACAGTATCCAAACACGCAGAATCAAAAAATAAAAACACATTGCAGATCCAACGATTTGGAGTAAATGAAAATTGTACATGTCTCGCGTCAAAGTTGAACTGCTGATAAATTCTATACAGCTAATCTGTAGAAGAGCATTTGATAGGAATACCTAATTCTTCAATTCTCATTGTTAGAGAGAATCATATCTTTTGTATCCTTGTATATCCTTGTTATGATTTTGAGAGGATTTGGTTTGTACATGATAAGACCAAATCTTCTCTCCCTCTTGTATATAACACTTTCATATCAATGAAAGTAAACACAAGCTTCAAACATCAATTATACAGCGTTTACATGGTATCAGCCTAACCCTAAAGATCCTCACGATCATCAATGGCTGCCAACACCACTCCGACCTCTCCTACTCAACTTCTCTTCTCTGCTTCAACAGATGGAACCACTCCTTCCTTCCATCTTCCCAACTTTGCAATCCGCCTTGACCGCAGCAACTACTCCTTGTGGCGCAACACCGTCCGGTCGGCTCTTGAAGCCTTCGATCTGGACTCCTTTCTCACACCAACAGCGCCACCTCCAACCACCATCCCCGCGCCTACCACTACACCCCCCGCGACGCCTCTGACTCCGGAATCAGCCCTTGACGCCTTTGTCAATGAATCTGTCCCCGCTGCTTCCTCCACTGTTCCCAATCCGGCTTATCATGCATGGGTTCGCAAGGATCGACTGGTTCTGCTATGGATACGGTCGACCCTCACCACACCACTTCTGGGCCACGTCGCTAGAGCCACCACCGCTGCTGAAGCATGGCGGATCTTGGCTCAGATGTTCCATGCCCAATCGAGCGCCCGCCAGATGCATCTCCGCCATCAACTTCAAACCCTCACCAAAGGCTCCATGTCTATTCTCGAGTATGTCAAGAAGAAAAGAGCAATCGCTGATGAACTTGCGGAGTGCCTTTGCATCGTTTCGGATGCCGATCTGGTGTCGTACATTTTGTTTGGCTTAGGGTCTCAATTTGCGTCATTCCGCTCCGCCCTTGCCCTCAAATCGGAGCCTGTCTCCTCTGAGCAGCTCCTTGGTTATCTTCTGCAGGAAGAACAGAGTCTCGCTGAAGACTCAAAACTCCTCTCCGATGGCAACCAACTGACCGCCAATTTCGCTGCTTCTAGTCGGGGTCGGGGTCGTGGTCGCGGTCGCGGTAGATCCTCCTCTGATCGTCAACACACCCCTGCTGCAGGCTCTGGCTCTCCGGACTCTGATCGGCCTTCTCGTCCCACATGCCAGATCTGTGGCAAAACTGGGCATGAGGCGTTTACTTGCTTTGGGCGCCTCAACCTTACCGAATATCCGGTCACTAATCGTCATGCTGCAGCGGCTCTCGGTCGCCTGATTCGGCTCTCACATCAAATCGATCAGCCTATTCCGTCAGTTGCCAATCGGACATCGCAGACCCATGGGTAGTGGATACTGGTGCCAACGCTCACGTCACCGGTGATCTCTCTGGGCTAGGGCTGTTACTTGAGCCGAGTAGCTCGAGCTCGGCTCGGAAAAAGCTCGACTCGGGCTCGCTCGGATTAAATATGAGCCAAGCTTGAGCAGAATTCTGAGCTCGAGCTCGGCTCGAGGAGCTCGTATAGCTCATTTTATGAGTGAAATTACAGTTCTCCCCCTATGTTTTATTTAACCCCATGTAAATAGGTTTTATTTAACCCCTTGTAAATAGGGCATATATCTCGTTTCGTAGGTAAAATTACAGTTATGTCCCTAGCTTTTATTTAACCTCTTCTTCTAAAGAGTCTATCAGTCGCTTTGGCTTTTGGACTCCATTCACTTTGAATCACAGATATACATTTTGTGAGTAGCTCGAGCTCGACTCGGCTCAGCTCGAGAAAATGAGGCTCGAGCTTGAGCTCGGCTCGTTTGTAAACGAGCCAAGCTTGAACACCCACTACTCGAGCTCGTTAGCTCGTATATCAGTCCTACTCTGGGCTCCAGTCTCACACGCCCTATGCTGGCACCGATAATCTAGTTGTCGGGAATGGTATGTCTTTCCCCATCTCTCATTTTGGTAGCTCTGTTCTATCTACACAATATCCAAAAATTTGTTAAGTGTGTCCCAATTAACCTCTGATAACCCCGTTTATGTTGAATTTCACAAAGATGCTTGTTTTGTAAAGACTCTGCAGGGACAAGTGCTTCTAAGAGGAATCGTTGAAGGTGGTCTCTATCGTCTTTCCCGTTCATTACAGTCATGTCCATCGCGTCCGAGTCCATCAGTTGCCTTTGTGGGTGAGCGTGCTTCCATCGATTGTTGGCATCATCGTCTCGCCCACCCCCACGAGTCTGTCTTGCGTCGTCTTCTTTCCCGTTATCGCCTTCTAGTGTCCTCCAATAAATTAAGCACCGTCTGTGGTGCCTGTCAGCTTGGCAAGAGTCATCGAGTTCATCTTCCTGCTTGTACGGTTACTGCAGCCAAACCCTATTTTGAGCTATGGGGTCCCTCCCCGCTCTTATCTACCAATGGAAACACTTATTATATTAGTTTTATTGATGATTATTCGAAATTTGTTTGGATATATTTCATCTCCGCCAAGTCTCAAGTTTACTCTATTTTTGAACTATTTCTCAAACTAATTCAAACCCAATTTTCCACCACTATCAAAGCCTTCCAAACTGATGGAGGAGGGGAGTACATGAATGTTTCTACCATGCTCCGCAACCTTGGAATCAATCATCTCATTTCCTGCTCATACACACCTCAACAAAACGGCTCTTCCGAACGCCAGAATCGAGCCATCGTCGAAAAAGGGCTAGCACTCCTTGCTCATGCGCATCTCCCTCAGCAGTACTGGGAGCAAGCCTTCCATACCTCTGTGTACCTCTCCAACCGAACCATCACCCCTAACCTGGATCACAAATCCCCTTTTCATCTCTTGTATGGCAACACACCCGACTATGCCTTTCTGAAGTCTTTTGGGTGTCGCTGCTATCCATTTTTGTGTCCCTATAACCATTCTAAATTGGAGTTCCGGTCCCTACCTTGCATATTCTTGGGATACAGTTCAAAGCATAAGGGGTATTTGTGCTATCATGTCCCCACAAGTCGTTGTTACATCTCTCGTTCGGTTGTCTTTGATGAGACTCTTTTCCCTTATGAGTCGGACTCCTCCCCTATTGAGTTGGGTGCTCCATCACCTTCTCTTCCCCTCAATCTGCTGCACCAAGCTTCTTCTGTGACCCCATCGGCAACGAACCCTCCTCAGCCCCCTCCCTCTTCCTCGTCGCCGTCTCCTGTTCACTCCCACCCCGTCACTCCCCCGGTTTCTCCACCTCAGTCCCCTGTGTCGGTTTCCCCAACACCTTCAACGCCCTCGGAAGTCATCAGCCATGTAGCCTCGGCATCACCCTCGGCAGCCACCCCTGTCCTCTCGGACACCGATGCCACCAGCCCTTCCTCATCCTCCACCCCACCTGCTCCGCCCGCTCCCACCTGCTCCGCCCGCTCCATCCTGGTTTCGTCAATCGGATGTCTCAGTTCATCCCATGGACACTCGAGCTGCCACAAACTCCCTCAAACCCAGGTCTTTTTACTCCACCAAACATCCTCTACCCATTGCCCTCACGACAACAATAGAACCCAAGTTCTTTCACCAAGCTGCCAAAAGCCCGCCCTGGCAACATGCTATGCAGCTGGAATATGACGCCTTAATGAAAAATGGGACCTGGGACTTAGTTCCTCGGCCTCCCGGTGCTAACATTGTTGGTTGTAAGTGGATTTACAAGGTTAAGCAGAAGTCAGACGGCTCCATTGATCGCTACAAAGCTCGCCTGGTTGCAAAAGGCTTCAATCAAGAAGCGGGTGTTGACTTCTTTGACACCTTCAGTCCGGTCATCAAACCCACTACGACCCGTCTTGTGCTGAGCCTGGCGCTATCTCGCTCTTGGCCGCTTCGTCAAGTCGACGTCAACAACGCTTTCCTCAATGGAGATCTTGTTGAAACCGTCTACATGACTCAGCCGCAAGGGTTTGTTGCTTCTGATCGCCCCACTCATGTCTGTCGGCTTCGCAAGGCTTTATATGGCCTCAAGCAGGCCCCCAGAGCTTGGTTTCAAAAGCTCAAGGACGCTCTTATTCGGCAAGGCTTCAGAGGTTGTGTGTCAGATTCTTCCCTTTTCATCAAAACTCATGGTCGTGATGTTGTTTATATTCTCATCTATGTTGATGATTTGATCATCACGGGCTCTCATGCTTCTTTTATCGATGAGTTTGTTCTCAGCCTGAATAGGGCCTTCTCTCTGAAGGACCTTGGTTCGCTGGGATACTTTTTAGGCATAGACGTCACTCGCACACCCTCTACCATTCAACTCTGTCAGCAGAAGTACATTGTTGATATTTTAGACCGTTGTGGTATGAACGGGGCCAAGCCAATTGCCACTCCAGCTGAACCAGGGTCTCGGCTGGTCCGCTCCGGCGATCCTTGTTCTGATCCACACCTATATCGCAGCATTGTCGGGGCACTCCAGTATGTGACTATCACCCGTCCTCAGATCTCCTATGCCGTCAATCGTGTCTGCTAATTTATGCATGATCCTTCGGAGCTTCATTGGGCAGCGGTTAAGCGGATCCTCCGATATCTCAAAGGCACCATCTCTGCCGGTCTCTCGTTGCACAAGGCGTCTGACTCTCGCCTCGTTTCCTACTCAGATGCCGGTTGGGCCTCTGATCCGGATGACTGCCGATCGCAGCATGGGTTTGCCGTTTACTTCGGTGGGAACCTCATCAGCTGGTCCTCTCACAAGCAGAACGTCGTTGCTCGATCCAGCACTGAGGCTGAATATAGAGCCATTGTCTTTGCCTCGGCTGAGCTCATGTGGCTCTTGCAGCTGCTGCAGGAGATGGCTATCCCAGTTGCCCGACCTCCTATTCTACTTTGCGACAACCTCAGTGCCACCTTCCTCACAGCCGATCCGGTGTTCCATCAGCGGTCGAAACATATCAAAATTGACTATCATTTCGTTCGAGAACAGGTTGCCTCTGGTGATCTCATTGTCCGACATGTTCGTTTGCAAGATCGGATCGCTAATATCTTCACCAAGGCTGTTGGTAATCATCACTTTCATTCTCTTTGTCTCAAGCTACATTTTCGCCCTCGCCCATGAGCTTGCGGGGGCCTGTTAGAGAGAATCATATCTTTTGTATCCTTGTATATCCTTGTTATGATTTTGAGAGGATTTGGTTTGTACATGATAAGACCAAATCTTCTCTCCCTCTTGTATATAACACGTTCATATCAATGAAAGTAAACACAAGCTTCAAACATCAATTATACAACGTTTACACTCCTGAAATGTAACAGAAGTTCAATTCAATGCGTCATTCCTAAGCCCTAAGTCCTAACCCTAACGAATCTTGAAAAAACCTAATGTAAAGCAGCTTCAAATCATCAAAATTTGAACCATCGCATAAGCTTACACGAAATTGGGAAGATTTTTACCTCGAAGAACGAAACTGCAAAAACGGAAAACAAAAACAACGAACGGATCAGATTTTGTCAAATGGAAAGCGGAAATTCGTCCAGAAGACCAATTTAACCGAAAATTTCCATCAAAAACAGATTTCGAAAGGAACAAGGAGACTGAAATTACCAGGAATTCCGGGAAAAGTGTCAGTGTCAATTGAGTAATTGGAGAAGGGAACAACGAAGGATTTGATCCTGGAGGTGCAGTACTTGGTCCTTGCCGCGATTCTCGTATTGCTCTGCGATTATCCATCATCCTTTGAAATCCTTAAATTGATACTTCGCGCCAAATCCATTGTTTGGACTGGGCCAATAATTGGGTGTTTCGGCGCAATTGAAAGAAGGGCCCAACCCAGAACCATAGTAAACAAAATCCTCTTTTTATTTAAAAAGAAATGACTTCGATTAATATCAATATAACTTTGAATAAACATAATACTCCCAACTTCATGACAAGTCATGCATGTTTTATTAGGATGTTAAAATTTATATAAAATATTAATTTTTTAAGTAATAAGTATTAAATTGTGAACAAAAAAATAATTAAAATGAATAAGATTTTATATGGTTTTTAGCTCCTAAAACTGGATGCAAAAAAGTCAAACATTATTTATTTTCGAACGGAGGGAATATTATTTTTAAAAAATTAATTAAATATTTTATATTTTATATATTTTTTATCATCCTATAAAACGTGAATAGCTTGAAAAGGTCAGTTATTTACAAATGGAAAGAGTATATAAATTTATATAAAAACTATGTTCACATTTATTAAAAAACCATAGTTTCAAAATCTGTTCAAAATTCACGAATAGGAACAACTGTGCCAAAACCTCTTGCCCCTCGAATATTCCTCTTCATCGCCCGAATGTAAAAAGAAATAATTAAAATTTAAAAAAATTACAAAAAGCTAAATGGTGGGGTGAATTGTGAGAGGGTGCAGGGACATGGTCGGTTTCAGGATAACAGATCCGCTGTGCAAAATTCAGACCAAAATGCTGATGTTGACCGTATTGCCCATTGGAACAGGTAATTTTTTAGTTTCTTGCTGCAATTTTGATCACATTTTAAAATCGTGTTATTTTTATTGAATATGAGTATAGTTTGTTTATGAATTTATAATTTTTAAAGTATGTATTATTTTCTATTCAAATTTATTTTTCTTAGAATTAAAGGTGATTTTTACTTCTTTTTTTGCTGTTCTTTTGGGGGATGCACTGACTGACTGTGACTGAAACACTTGACGCTGTATGAGATTTAAGAATACCATGATGATATACATCCACTAATTTCCATTGCAGTCATTTTGGCAATGACAACCTTTTCAGCCTTTCTAAAGTTAAATTGAATTCAGGCTAAAAATGCACAGTTCACTGAATTTTTACTTTATCTGAGTTAGTAAAATTGAAGAGGATGAGATCATATAGCGAAAATATGAATCAGCTGATGGATTAAAAGTTAATAATAACACACATTTTACTCTTCCAATTAATTTATTCATTCCTAATTAGGGGAATTTGTACTGAGCGGATGGAAAGAGAGGCTTGAATTAACAAAGAAGGGCAATTATGTAATAATACCTGAAGAAGAAGGTAGCTTTGGCCATCAATGGCGTTCTTGATGACTTTGAAGCTCCTCCCATAATATATTCTGAAATTAACCGCATCTGCCACCGTTGATATGTTCCCTTGCACTTGAACCGTCGGCGCTGAAGCTTCCACCACCGCCACCAGCGCCGCCACCATTATCAACACCGTCCGTACAGGTACAACCCCCATTGTTCTACCTTCTTAATCAGCTTTCAAAATCACTGATTTTGAAATTTGAACCATACATAAACACTGGCCGGGGATCCGATCTGGAGGCTATAGGAGGCCTGATTCAAAGTGAAATGCTCTTTCCTTTTCAACTCCTCGGTGAATTTGTTATAGCAAAACCAACTTTTGAATTAATTCACGGCATGATCGATCGATCTTGCAATACTCTCAAAAAAACAATGGTGAAGTGAAAAGCATTTGCAACTCTATGCCAACAATGGGTTATGGTTTTATTGGCTGATGGCATTTTTCCTGTTTTGTCAGCTTCTCTAAATTGTTTTCTATCTATATTTTCATATGGCCTACAGTGATATTAACTCAAATCATACGAGACAATCAAAAGGATCGCACATTTGTGCACAACACACAAGCATAAATCCCAACAATATGTAACTAAAATGAATTGAGTAGACCAACCTTGTATATTGTTAAGGTTGCTTAGGTATCAAATTCCGACTCGAATCGATGATCGATAACCGTGTGCACAAACACTAGTTAATTAGTCTAGCAAAGTCGAGTGAGGGTACCTTCTAAAACTAATTAAAAATATGAGAAGGAGTCGATCAGCTTATATACCTGACTTGTTTACTTCATACTTTCGACGTGGGACACTTATCATTTCACATCTCATCATGCCTCTGCAAGTGCAACTAGGAATGTGCAACTAGGAATGACTCATCTAATTGACACTTAGACAACTGGCAACCTAGATCAGGATCGAAAGACGGGTAAATAGGCAAACCGCTCTGATATCATATCAAAATTCCGACTCGGACCAATGATCGAGGTTTGTGTCCACGGGTGCACATGCGCTAGTAGTCTAGCACACATGTTGAGTGAGCTTCGATTCTAGAATCAATTGACAATATAGGAGGAGTAACCTACCAACTTATATACAATGCTTTTTTGGATCTTACTAATTTTGACGTTCAACATACCCTTGTCCTTTCACATCTCAACAAATAGTATAAAGATAAAAATATAATCAATTTAGAAATAAATCAAATTTACAATAGTGTATATATATAATACTAAATCACTAATTCTTCTTTTTTCCATTTAAGCAAGTAAGCAATCAAGTTAGCAATTAAATAATCAAATGAAATAAAGCGATAAAAAAAATAGGGTGTTGCTATATACACCGCAAATCACAAGGTTAATATTGCACGTCTTTAAGGACGTGCAAGCCTTGTGTCTAATATTGCACGTCCTTAAGGACGTGCAAGCCTTTTAATCATGCACGTCCTTAAGGACGTGCATGATTTGCGGTGTATATAGCCGGAACGAAAAAATAACTTGGCATGAGATCGAAGTCTACATGTACGTACATAGCTGATTGGCCTGCAACTCAGACTGCTGGAAGCTAGAAGGAGGGGGATTCGTAGACTCGCGGTGGAATGTGATTATGTTTTGGTCATGAATGCGATCAATGGGACCTGGAAGCCCTCCTGGGAGATTGAGATTCTGATATCAGACGCTCTTTTTCTTCTCGGTTCCTTTGAGATGACCTCCGTTACTTACATCTTTAGAGAGGCCAACACCTAGACAATTGATCGATTTACGCATCTGGCTTTGGATTTCGCCCCGTCCTCTTGGGATTCTGACCTTGAGTTTTAAACTCTCGTCCGCAAAGACGCTCTTGGGTGATGATACAACCATGATTGACAAATCACAAACTCTCGCCTTGCATCAAAATATAAATAGATAGGTAGATAGATAGATTCATTTGGATTTTCAATTTCATCTCATTGTATTCATCTATCTATATACATATACTAAAACCGATGCATAACGTCCTATGTGGCCTGTTGTGGTTGATTCTAGGAAGAAAAATCCTATGTGGCGCGTTGTAGTTGATTTTAGGAAAAAAATAAAATAAAATAATATGTTATCATAGTTTATAGAAAGCTATATATTCATACTTACCAAAAATATTAATAGATAAATATGTAGTATTTGATAAGTGCTATTTTATTTATATCTAGATTATTTTTTGGTGGAAAAAATTATTTATACCAAAATGAATTATTTAATCATTGTTATTTTATTTATATCTATATTATTTTTTGAGACAAAATAATTTATCAAAATATTATCTAGCCACAATCCATCCGTGAATAGATATTTTAGTAAACTAACGCAATAAATATATACTATATATTTAATAAAAAAACAATATTAAAATATTTTTAAAAAACGGTTATCTATTAAATTACATGAGATTCAATAAATGGTAGATTAGAAAAAAAAATTACCTTATACGTACTAAATGTGAATATTATTTATATTTTGAGAGAATTTCATCACAAATTAAAAGATATTTAGATTTTTATAATCTGTTGAACCAATTTTATTTATATCTATATTTTTTTTGTAGAAAAATTATTTATATTTGGATTACTATTATTTTTATTTATTGGAATCATGAATTAATGTATTCCCCGTACACGGGACGGGACCTGCACTAATATATATCAACATAGTAGTATATTATATATTATCATAAAGTTTTGAAGGGTGGGAATCAATTAAATTAATTAAATTGAGTTTATGAGTGCATGTGATGGCATGGCGAATTGGAATGTACTCTTTGGCCTATGAATTAAAGGGTTTGCTTTGTGAAAGGCGAAAAAAAATATGTATAAAAAAAGGGAAGAACAGGGATCGCCCGTGAACTTGCAAAGACAGAGTTGGCCTCACTTGAGATTTGTCATCTTCTCGTGAACCCCTTTCCATTTTGTCTCCATACTCTCTATCTTAATGACTCAAGGTGTCTGTTTTGTTTGGTAAATTACGTACAACCACCCTTAAAATATATAGGGTAGTCTTCATAAAGCTACCCATATATTTGAAAATTACATAACAAATAATCAATCGTTGCGGGGAAAGCAATTGAGTATCAACGAAACACTTCCTGACAATGGATCAAACTAATGGATTTTAAGGAGAAATTTTACAAAGACATAATACGATAAATGGAAAATGGAAAAACTATCAACTTTTGAGCGATATCTGACCAGATCGATGAAAAACTATGTGAATGGAAAAACTATCAACTTTTGAATGATACCTGACCAGATCAATGAAAAACTATGTACGGGAAACTAAGGTAACAACCTGTGAAAATCCAAGAATCCCGAGCCGGGTCGTATCAAATCGAGAGTCGTGTCGAGTTTATTTTATTTTTTATTTATAAGGTCGGGATCCACCACTTTACACATAAGCTTAAGCCATTGTGTAGGGGCTTCCCCCTTCTTTATATTTTGGTTTGTTATACCACCCACAATCAATGTGGGATGGCCATGTTTTTATTATAACACGCCCCCTCAAGTGCAACCCGCCTGGATCGGGTTGACACTTGAACAATTTTTTTTTCTTCTTTAAATCTTCTCCCGGGTCGAGACTCTCAATCTCTTTATAGCTTGCCCGGTTTTTTATTTTTTTTTACGACGGGTTTCGACATCTGAATCGCCTACCCCGAAGCCAGGAAAACCGACCCGACTCGGACCTGCTCTGATACCATGTGAGATTTTGAGAATCCCAGTCGAGTCGTATGAAAACGGGAGTCGTGTCGGGTTTTATTTTTGTTTTTGGTTATAAGGTCGAGATCCACCACTTTACACAAAAGCTTAAGCCATTGTGTAAGAGTTTTCCCTTCTCTTATATTTTGGTTTGTTATACCACCCACAATCAATGTGAGATGGCTATGTTTTTATCCCAACACGCCCCCTCAAGTGCAACCCGCATGGATCGGGTCGACACTTGAAATCTTTTATAGCTCACCCCGGTTTTTGGTTTTTACGACGGATTTCGGCATCTCAATCTCTTTTAACCTACCCCGAATCCAGGAAAACCGACCCGACTCGGACCTTCTTTGATACCATGTTAAATAACGGTGGGTCATCCGGCGTGGGGGGACCACGCATGCCAAGCGCACACGCACCTACCAAGCCGAGCACACAAGCCGAGTGGGGTTCCATCCTAAAACCAATTGGTGTTGTTAGGTGGGGTAGCCCACCGACTTATATGCAAGGCTTAAATTCATTTTTCTAATCAATGTGGGATCTCCCACAACCATATTCTCAACAATTGAGAGTCTCGGCCTGAGAGAAGATTTAAAGAAGAAGAAAAAATTGTTCAAGTGTCAACCCGATCCAGGCGGGTTGCACTTGAGGGGGCGTGTTGGGATAAAAACATGGTCATCCCACATTGATTGTGGGTGGTATAACAAACTAAAATATAAGGAAGGGGGAAGCCCCTACAAAATGGCTTAAGCTTTTGTGTAAAATGGTGGATCCTGACCTTATAAACAAAAATAAAATAAACCCGACACGACTCCCGATTTGATACGACCCGGCTCGGGATTCTCGGAATCTCACATGGTATCAGAGCCGAGGTTCGGCTAGGTACGGTATGGTTTGGATTCTTGGTCTAATTGGTTGGCCGACCTTAAGGCATTGAGTCATCAAGTGCAACTGGCGATAATGCGTGGCCAGACCGTTGCACTTGAAGGGGTGTGTTGAGAATATGGTTGTGGGAGATCCCACATTGATTAGAAAAATGAATCCAAGCCTTGCATATAAGCCGGTGGGTTACCCCACCTAACACCAATTGGTTTTAGGATGGAACCCCACTCGGCTTGGTAGGTGCAGGGGGTGTGTTGAGAATATTGTTGTGGGAGATCCCACATTGATTAGAAAAATGAATCCAAGCCTTGCATATAAGCCGGTGGGCTACCCCACCTAACACCAATTGGTTTTATATAAGCCGGTGGGCTACCCCACCTAACACCAATTGGTTTTAGAATGGAACCCCACTCGGCTTGGTAGGTGCGTGTGCGCTTGGCGTGCGTAGCCCCCCAACGTCGGATGATCCACCGTTATTTAACACGACCCAATAGCCTGGTTAATGAGAAACACAAGGTTGAAAAAACTATGTGGGAAATTGTCCGCCACTGATGATGTCGCCTCTCGCCCTCTCGCCTCTCTCACTGGTTGCCGCCATTGAAGGCTCCTCTGAGATCCCCTCCGAGCTTCCATGGCTACCGGTATGTCTAACAGGTCTGGCCAGATCTGGTCTAACAGCTGAGGAAGACACACAGACATGGATCTGTAAATACAAAACTCCTCTCCACAGATCTGGCCAGATCTCCCCACCTTCCGCCTCCTCGCTGCACACAATCTCCGACATCCCACCTCCTGACTCGACGGCTCCTCGCACCACCACTGCCCCGCAGCCAACCAACACCAACCCTTAAGATGAGAAAAATCTGTGAGGGTACTAATGATTAAATGAGAATTGACAATTTAGTCACCTCTCTCACGTCTTATTTCTATATGACCTCAAAAAATGCAGCAAGGTGACACTTGAATTTGGCCTGAGTAGTAGTTGTCCGTTTGGCATGAATATGATGTTAACACTTATGGATCTATTTCTTCAAATGAGTACGTATTTGATTACTCCTTATATTCTAGTAAATTAATTTCATCCAATATGTGTATATATAATATATGTCATCACCACAATGTCCACACCACAATGTCCACATGAATCATTACGTTTTACCATTCATTTAAATTACTCCTTATATTCTACTAAATTAGTTTCTTCGAAGGAAAACTCTATATAAACAGGTCATAGACACTATCACTACTGCAAAAACGGGGTTATAGACACTGTCGATCACTACTGTAACCAAAATAAAAACATATTATAGACACTGTAACCAAAATAAAAACAGGGTTATAGACACTGTCACCACTGCAAAAACGGGGTTATAGACACTGTAACCAAAGGAAAACTCTAGGACAAGGAAAGCACAAACCCTATAGGGACTAATGAAAAACCAAAATACACGTGGTGATAGTCCCCTCTAATATATTAATGGGTAAGAGTAGACATGTCAAAACATAACCCGACCCGAAAACCCGATCTGACCGTCCGAAATTTTTTGGGTCAAGACCCGAAAATTTTGACCCGGAAATTTTTTTCGACCCGAACCCGAAAACCCGGAAATTTTCCGGGTAATCTGGGTTTCGACCCGGAGACCCGATTGACCCGGTAATTTTGACCCGATTTACCCGGTGACCCGATCGACCCGGTTGATTTATAATTAAATATAATTAAATTTTTTTATATTTAATTAAAATTTATTGCAAAATTATCAAATCATGATTTTTTTAATTTAAAAAAGAAAAAATTGACAAACCCGAAATCGACCCAAACCCGCCCGAAACCCGGTCAAACCCGGGTTCTAGTCAACCCGAAAAACCCGGAACCCGTTTTACCCGGGACCCGTTTTACCCGAGACCCAAAGTGACCCGACTCGAACCCGACCCGAATGATCCGTTTGACAGGTCTAGGTAAGAGAGTAATAGACGTTGTAACTAAAATAAAAACAGGGTCATAGACACTGTAACCACTATAAAAACATGTCATAGACACTGTCACCACTATAAAAACAGAGTAATAGACGTTGTAACCAAAATAAAAACAGGGTCATAGACACTGTAACCAAAATAAATATATGGTCATAGACACTGTCACCACTCTAAAAACAGGGTCATAGACATTGTAATCGAAGGAAAACCCTAGGACACGGGAAGCACAAACCCTATAGGGGCTAATGAGAAACCAAAATACACGAGGTGACAGTTCTCATCTAATAAATGAATGGGTAAGAGGGTAATAGACGTTGTAATCAAAATAAATACAAGTCCATAGACACTGTCACCACTATAAAAACAGGGTCATAAACACTGTCACCACTATGAAAAAGGGGGTCATAGACACTATAATCAAAGGAAAATCATATATACGTTGTAATCACTATAAAATCAGGGTCGTTAATACTGTCACCACTATTAAAACAGTGTCATAAATGCTGTCACCACAATGAAAACAGTGTCATAAATGTTGTCACTAAAGAAAAAAACTCTAGGACAAGAGAAAGTGTTATTAGTAGTGTCATCACCATAAAAGCAGTGTCACCACAGCTGTCACCAAAGCGAAAATACATGTGGTGATAGTTCTCTTCTAATATATGAATGGGTAAGAGGGTCGTAGATGTTGTAACCAAAATAAAAACAGGGTCGTAGACAATGTAATCAAAATAAAACAGGGTCATAGATACTGTCATCGCTATAAAAATAGGATCATAGACATTGTAACCAAAGAGGAAAGAGAACAATTCCCCAAGTGAATTAGTTCATTTCACTGCATAAACAAAAAAAGGTTTCATTTTGATCCGCAATTTCAGTAAACATCCGATTCATTCAATCATTCCCCAAGTGAATTAGTGCATCTTGTTCACTCTGATCATACAAGTACCGATTAATCACTTAACGATGGAATCTTTCGATTTTGTCTTGCACAATAACAACACAGTGACCTTCAGATCTCAAATGAATGTCGTCAAAATCAAATAAGGGTTTGTACACATAGACATGATTTTTTATATATTGATCGAAGCTCGAAGTAAATCCAGAAATAAGAAGGTTAGAAATTTAGACGATTAACGAATTTGGGAAATTGTTGTTGATTGAATTATCTTTTCGAGTAGAAGCTAATGGGTAGCGACGGTGAAGATCTGCATCGACGGTCTCCAATTGCCTTCGGTGGATGTCAAGAGATCAGCGGCAGCGAAGCTCTGATGCCGTCCCTGATCGCCGAATCTGGTGCCGTCCTTGCTCTGATTCCCCTTCTCCGGTGCAGCGATCCGTGGACTCAAGAGCACACCATCACGGCGCTGCTCAATCTCTCTCAATTGGCGCGTGCAGGGCGATTCCGCCTCTAGTATCGCTCTTGCTCAACGGATCGACTCGCGGGAAGAAGGACGCGTCACGAGACTTTACAAGCTGTGCTCGGTGAATTTGAACGAGATCTTGTATTTTGCCCAAAGGCCAAGGCGAAATTTCTTCATTATAATATTACTCTGAACTTTTGTATATGTTTGAATCTGATTCTTGTGTGTGATTTCTTTCTTCCGCTTGAATGCCATTTCAATGCTTATTTCACCATGATTATTGAGAATCGTGGGTTGGCTCATGCCCTCTATGATATAAAGCAAAAGATGGTTATTGATTCATACTCTTCGGAATTTGGAATGGCTGCGAACAATATAGTGCTTTTTGTCGAGTTGGTTGCCACTAGTACTAAGTTGCATTCTCATGTTGTCAAAATTTTCAAGCTAAGCTTTAGTGATGGCATGGTTATTTCTACGTTCTCTTCTGAATAGGGATGACAATGGGTCGGGTGATAGGTGGATGATCTACTCCCGTCACCCGACCCACCACCCAAAACCATTCACCCTACCCGACCCATCACCCATCAACTATTTCACCCGTCTCGTCCACCCATCACCCACCAGATGATCGGGTGATAATTCGGGTGAAATACAAGACATTAAATATTCATAAATTTTTTTTATTGAAAAACATGTGTCGAACACATCAACAAATAAACATTAATTAGGAGCCCATTGCATTCACGTTTTCATTTTAATTAGGAGTCAATTGCATTGCATATCTTCAAATAAAAATCACATAACTTACTTTATGACAAAATATTTCCATTTTAATCGTTTGATAGGTATCTTGAGTTATGGTTTAGGGGTATATTGGTAATTTCACATATAAAATATAAGTATATAATATAAGTCGGGTGATGGATCGGGTGATGGGTCGGGTGACGGGTGGGGAATGTCTTCACCCGAATCCGACCCGACCCATCACCTGTTCACCCATCACCCATTTAATATCCACTTTATTTCGGATTTTCACCCACTTTTTCGGGTCGGGTGAGATGGATATCCGTCGGGTGCGGGTGAAATTGCCATCCCTACTTCTGAATTTGGAATGACTATGAATAGTATAGTGTTTTTTTGTCCAGCTTCTTGCCGTTAGTTGTAACGGTCCGAGATTATGATTCACGGGTTATGTTTCGAGGGATGAAACCCCTCGTTGGGATCTTGCGTCCCGAGTACAGGTTGAAGGTTTGAAATCAACACATGTGCTTTAAATGTGGGATTTCGCACCCAAAAACTGAGAGGGATCGTTGGAATCCCTGAGGTAAGTCCCCTGTACCTGCCCTGTGGCCTAAGTCGTAAAATCCATTTATCATGCAACCAACAAAATTCTAAAACCATACATAATGTTGCCACGGCAGGGTCGGGTTAAAACGTGCTCCAAATATTCAAATCCAAACCATTAATAATTTAGCGAAGTCAGAGTCTCAACTCTCTCTTCCGCCATGTCAACACCCCGCAGTCATGGAGCCAAATCAGCATCATTATACATACATATATGACATACCTAAAAAAAATATAGTGGGCGGGATCAGATCGATGCCCACTTGGCTCTTTCTCCACCCTAAGTACACACATACGCTATGCCTAATAACATGCTTCTAGATGCAAGACGGGAATAACAACACACTAGCATGCTCCTAGTTCGCAAGTGCAGAATAATAATTAAGGCCCTAGCAAAGAATACCAAACGGTGTATCCCTCTTCCTATCCACCACCCCTCTTTCTGATAGGGCGGAGTTTGGTCAACTCGTGAATGCATTCCAATTGATCAATGGAGTCAAGTCCGTATTGGTACCCAACCCCATATTGCATGCTTATCAATTAATCATGAACATGGTCTTAAAAGAGAAAATAAGAGTAATGCGAATAATAAATAAAGTGTGGTAATAAAGTTGTTGCCATGACTTGAACGACTCAGGACGAGACCCGATGAGACTGGGTCATCCTATGACCATAGCAAAGACTCTAGATATACTTCACAGATAACGACCGTTCTGTTTACATATGCATACAGAAATATAATGCTCAATAGTCAATGCAGCCTAGCATGATACTACATGGCATGTTGATCATGAATGCAAGCACCTAATATATCATGCACGTAAAGCAGGGAGGTCTCTTTCAATCTGAGTACGTAAGCTCCGAAGAGACTTACCTGGCTATGCAGAACAAAATAATAGAAGGTCTGGCACACATCAATCATAATCACAAGGTATCACCTAGATGGATAACAAGAATATAAGAGTTTATATCTAAGCCACTCAAGCATCCATAGCATACAAATCATTCAATGAGAATAACAAACATATCGAAATTTCCATTCCATCATGCTCAACCATTTATCATATCCCCACATTCCATAAGACCACATCATTATCCACATGCCATTAAGCCACATTCGCATGCTCATAATAACATATCCGCATATATAAATATCGCAACAATTCATCATAATCATAAGGTATAATAAGGCGATAACACAAATCTAACATCTCATCATGCTGCTAGTCATTCATACATGCCACTAGTTCACACAATCATGCTATTAGTCACACATACATGCCGTTAGTCAAACAATCATGCTAGTTAGTCACCGATCAAGTCTAATTCCCAAGTTAGCTCAAACGCGTTTAAAATCCTAAGTCAAATAGTTAGAAATCCCGACCTTGGAAAACGTTCGTCATTTTTTTCCGAGTTAAATCCGATAATGCCTTTTTAAATCTCCAAGTCTCACAATATTGTATTTGTTTTAAATCACCATAATATTATATCTTTAATCCCAAATAATATTTTATATTTTAAATCTCCAATAATATTATATAATATTTTAAATACCATTTATTAAACACTTCCATATATAAAAATATTTCTAAATCCTTTAAAAATCACAACCATTTTTATTTAATAAAGTCAGCTCTTTTAAAACTATCAAAACCGACCCCTTTATTTTGTAAAACCCAAAACTGAGCCTCACCTTTTCTTACAACCCCCAAACCAAACCTTTATAAAATTACTCAAAACTGAATCTCTCATTTGGTTAAAATTAAAACCTTAAGACAAGATTCTATTTTATAAATAGGCCCAAATTCATTTGTTTTCTCAAACAACCAGCCCGGCCCAAATCAATTTTTTTTGTTGAAATAATTTAGGCCCAAAACTCAACCAATTCACTCTCCCATTCAAGATTGAAGTCCGAAGTTAGAAATGAAAGGAGGGCCCACATGTGAGGTGGCTGCCAAGGTGGAAGCGGGGCCCACAGGCAAGAGGAAATGCGGATGGGATCACCTGTCCCCAGAGGGATAGACCCTCTGAATTTCCCTCCCCATCCCCCAAAATTAAAGAAAAAAGGAGAAACAATTAAAATTTAAAAAGAAAAAGAAAAATGATAAAAAGTGGAAAGTTTGTGAGAATGATAGTAATGCATATTTTGTATAGGCATTATAGGTGTTTCTTGTAATTAGGTAGTGGTTTTGCTATTGTTTGAGCCTAGTTCCGTTTATTACTTGTAAAGTATTCGAGTTCGGAATCTATGCGTTTTTAGTGTTTATTCTACAGAATTACATTCCGACCTTGTATGGACTTTGGAAAGAGCTTAAGAAGTATGTTTTGGGAGCATATAGAGGCTAAGGAGGAGCTAGAGAGGAGCAAAGAGGCACGACATTGGAATCTATTGAAGACAATTGAGGAACGTCGGACACTGCATAGGCGGCACCCGCCGCCCCTTGCATGGCGCCCGCCATGGCCCAGTTTTCTGAATACATGGTTTTGGATCCGAAGACATTATTTTATATTATTTTATTATATTTTCTACTAGGGTTTTTCCGACCTTCGAGAGACTTATTTAGGTTTTTTTCAGTTTGTTCTTGTTCGTGAAAACAAAAAGAGATTATTGTGAGACTATGAACACAATTAGAGAGAATAGTCTATGAGTTGCTAAACTCATTGTTTAGACTGTGATTCGAAGACATGGTTTTTTGAATTGTGAGGATTTGATTCTATTTGATTATTCATGTTCTTAGTTATCATCTTGTGCTTAATTTATATTTGTGTTCCTTTGTACGCATGATCAACATGTTAGGAATTGCATCTTAGCTATGAATTCGTTGTTGTTTTCTTGATAGCAAACAAAGGTATTGATGATAGTGATGTCTCTTTGTCTTTGTAGTTGATGATTTCAATTGATCTATGTTGAGGATATTCGATTAGGGATGAGTTCGGTATGCGCCTATCAATCTTAATTGTGTTGAGTCAATGTGCCAATTGGTCTTGATTACTTGAGTTCTTAATGCTATTCTTTAGTAATATTGAATAAGATGAGTGAATCTCTGCAGATCTCTCAACTTTAGTCAAGTAGAGCTAGGAATATGAATAATTAATAGATCAATCCGAGGACCATGAATTCCAACCATTGTCAGAGAATTGCAGGTGAAATGTTTTTTCTACTTTGATATCGATTTACTTTGCAATCATAAATCCGGTTACTTTTACATCTTTGCTACTTGTCATGAATCGTTGATTTGCTATAAGAGTCTTTGCTTAGAGTTACTGAATAGGAAATCGCTTCTCTCTGTGGGGGTTCGACACCGGACTTTATCGTTATACTAGAAGTTATTTGGTTTATAAAGTGATTGGCTACCTAATCTATTAGTTGTGTGTTTAAGTTTGGATATTATCACTAATTTGGGGGAGGGAGAAAGTGCCAACGACGTTCGTCCCGCACCAAGTTTTTTGGCGCCGTTGCTAGGGAGAAGAAAGGAGTTTGCTTTTCTTTAACTCTTTCAATTAATCTTTGCTTTGAGCCTTTTGTGTCTTTGTATGGTTCAAACTCGATCTTCTAATTCATCGCCTTTATCTTTTGATCTTGAGATTGAAAGATCTCTTAGGTTGAAGAGGAAGCTTGTGTTTGAGACAGACGAGGAGATGGCAGAAGAAAATGTTGTTGATCCGCCAAGAAGAACCCTGAGAAACCTAACGAAACCTAATTTGAGTGCTCAACCACTTGCAATTAGTCTTCCTGATCTCCCTGAGGGTTCAAGATTTGAGTATAAGTCGAATTGGTCTTCTATTTGGCCCTACTTTCATGGATTGCCTGGGGAGGAACCAAACAAGCACCATGCTACCTTTGTGAGCGTGTGCGATAGACTTAAACCCCAAGGCCTGACTGATGACCAATTGAAGTTGAGAGTGTTCCCCTTTACCTTGAAAGATTCTACAAGCGATTGGCTTTACTACCTACCCTAAGAAAGCACTACTACTTGGGTGCAATTGAAGAAAGATTTCATGCAAAAGTACTTTCCTGCAACTCGCCTCAACAAACTTAAGAAGGAGTTGTCCAGTATTGAGCAACCACCTACGGAGAATCTTTATGAGTATGTTGAGCGGTTCAAGAAGCTTAAGGGTAGTTTTCCACAACATGGTATACCCGAGGATGATCTAGTGTTGTATCTTTATGAAGGCTTGCTTGAAGCCGATAGGAGTTTCATCAATGCTACTAGCAGAGGAGATATTTTGGATAAAACACCTCAGGAATCAATTCACATTTTTGAAGGGTTGGCTAATGCATCGCAACAATATGGGAGACACCAAGAAATTAGAGGAGTTCATAAGTTGGATAGTTAGAGAGATGGACACAAGGATGATATCGATAGGTTTATGGAGATTGTGAATAAGATGGCTATGCAAATGAATCAACCCCATCAACCTAGACCTTGTGGTGTTTGTGGAGATCCAACTCATCTGAATGATAAGTGTCCCTTGATTCAGGAGGGCACTGCTGAAGTGAATGTTATGGATTGTGGTCCTTGCCGCAACTTTGGTAACAATTACAATCAAGGCTACAACTCAAACTACCAAAGTGGATTCAACGGAAGATTCCAACAACAACAAGTTTCTTTTCAGAGAGAATAATTCGAAAATCGTCCTAGAAACACTCAACAAGAAGATAGAGATGAGACATTGAGGTTGTTATTGGACAAGATGAGTGTTCAAGAAAAGTTGCTGAGTCAAAAGGCTAAAGGGATTGGTGAATTGAAAGCGAAAGATTCGGGAAAGTTGCCATTGCAGGTGGTAGTGAATCCGAAGGAGAATGTTAGCGTCATGACCCTTAGAGGAGGTAAACAAGTGAATGTGCCCACTAGGAATGTTGAAGAGAGGCCTAGGGAAAAAGTTGATTTGGGAAATAAGGAGGAAGAGATGGAATTGGAGACACACTGCATAGACGGCGCCCACCGCCCCTCACCACGGCGCCCGCCGCCTCCTCCAGTGACGAATCTGACTTCTGATGTTGTTCAATCCCCAAAGAAAGTTTCTAAAGAGTGGTCTTCTGAGGTTTCAAGACCTGCACCACCCTGTCCTCATGCCTTAACATCTGATCGTAAGTGGGAAGATGAACAAATTCCTTACGACACCTTTGCTCATTGTGAGGTAAATATTCCACTTTTCAATTTGATTAAAACTGTGCCTCGCTATGCGAAATTCTTGAAAGAACTATGCACGATGAAGCGCAAACAAATGATGTGAAAGAAAGAAAAAGTAAGTTTAAGTGAGAATGTTTATGCTTTGCTTCAGAAACGATTGACTGGAAAGTGCGGAGATCCAGGTATGTTTACTATACCATGTGCAATAGGTAATGCTAGCTTCACCAAAGCTATGTTAGACCTAGGTGCTTCAATCAATGTTATGTCTTATACCTTATACATGTTTTTGTGTCTCAATTCATTGTCTGAAACTGGTGTTTCTATACAACTCGTTGATCGTTAGTATTAAGCCTAGAGGAGTTGTTGAAGATGTTTTGGTTAAGGTAAATGATTTGATATTTCCAGCTGATTTCTTCATTCTAGACATGCAACAAGGTACGCTTGAAATCCAGATTATCTTGGGAAGGCCATTCTTGCAAACGGCTAAGACTAAGATTGATTGTTTTAATGGCTCACTAACTATGTAGTTTGATGGCAGAAAGATTGAGTTTTCTATATTTGAGCCTATTGTTTCTTCTACCAATAATTCTGTAGATGTTTTTGACTCTAATAAAAGTGATCAAAGGAATGAATCAAATGGTTTGTTATATGCTTCTGTTGAAACTGAATCTATGAATTCTTGAGTTTTCTAACAAAGATGAAACTAGATTAGGGAAGGATGACATTGATAGAAAAATTGAGAATTTGTTTAAGTTGCATGAAAATGTGTCTCATTCAAATGATTCTATTTCTATTCCCTATGATAAACTGATTCCTAACAATGTCGAGGTTTTTATAATTGTAGGACAACCTCCCGGAGTAACTCATTTCATGAGGGAATCGATAGATGCAATTGATGGATATGTCGGAGAAGTTCCTAAAGTTCCACCCCTGTCTTGAAAAGGATATGTGTGGAGGACATGGTGGAATAACTTGATCAAGAAATGCATCATGTCGAGCCAAAGACGTGAAACAAAGGCACTTCTTGGGAGACAACCAAAGGTAGTTAGGTAGTATTTTTATTTTTGCAATTAGTTTTCAATTCAATAAAGTATGATCAATCGTGTCGCCGGATTTCGGAAGTTACGGTAAGTGAAACCTATGTTGGGATTGAGTTTTGATTGATTTGGAAGAACGAAGCCACGTTATGTGGACACGGCACCCGCCGCCTGATGTCACTAAAATAGTTAGGTTTTTATGCACATTTTAGCTCCATGTTCTGTGTACTTTGCATATTTCGGGCTAGGAATATGTTAAATTTTTGTAGTATACGCTTATTTGCAAGAAATAGAGGTCTATATAAGTTTTGGTTTAATATTGCAGAATATGGAGCCATTTCGGGACAAAACCAAGAAGCAAAGACGGAGGCTGCACCTTACTCGATATCGAGTATGGGTCCTCGATATCGACAAAGGAGTCCGAGCAAAAGCCAAACCGAGGACAAGCCATATCGAGAAGCTGAAGACAAACCAACCCAACTCCAGGATACTACCCGATATCGAGTAAAGTTACTCGATATCGAAAAAGCTGAAACTCATACCCGGAGTCGAGGAGGAGCACTTGATCGAGGAGCCGATGAGAGCTACTCGACCTGACCAGACAACCGAATACTGAGCGACACTCTCCTCGATATCGAGGAAGTTCCTCGATGTCGAGTAAGCCCAGAGCACATGTCCCGACAATGTCGAGAAGGAACTGCTCGATAAAGACGGGCCAACAAAGTCGATGAAACCACTCTCCTCGATATCGAGTTACTTACTCGATATCGACAACACCAGAAGCGCGCACCCGAGCCAAGTCGAGGACTAGCTACTCGAGCATGCCGCTGAAGCCAAGTCGACACACCACTCTCCTCGATATCGAGAAAACTACTCGATATCGAGTACAACTTTTCTGGGCCGCGACGCCGCTGGGCCTGTCCGAGCATGACTTGGGCTGTTGGGTTGAGAGATGTCCGAGTCTATCAAGTTTTATCCAAGTTTTATCAAGACTATCAAGGATTTATCCATGGAGGAAAGATTTTCTATCTATGCCGAGAAGATAAAGAGATTTTAGATATTCCCTTTTAGCATTAATGTTTTATCCATTATTTAAGTTTTATCATTAGATGTAGATATAGATTGCTTTCCTTGATTAGCAAGGATTAAGCCCTATAAATAAAGCCCATGGAGCTGAGTTTTTATTCATTCAATTTCAGAGATACAATTACACATAGAGGTTTTAGGAGTTCAAAGGTTTTTGGGTTTTGGCATTCTGCGAAAGTTTGAGTGCCGGGATTGTAAAGACTTTGAATATAGTTTATTGCAAGTTATTTTTTTTACATCAATGTCTGCGATTGCGATGAGGCGTGAGTAGTCCACCTACTTCTGGGGTTGGGGTGAGCCCAACGAGAGCCATGTCGGTGGATTAGCGATTGCAAAAGGTGGTATTTTGTCATTATTTTAATCTATTCCCTATGTGCTTCATCTTTGATTGAGAAATTGAAGAACTCATGTTGTGAAACTTGGGAAGTAATTAGGATTTCTATTCGAAAGATTATAAATGCTAATTATGAAAAGGAATAGATGGAATTAGGTTTATTTGTCGCTAGATTTATATTCCTACTTGTCGGATTAGGTGAAAGCATTTTCCTTTATCGATAAAGTCACCGCCTTTTATGATTTATGTTCCACTTTCATGGTAATGGTTGTCGCAAACCCTAATCTTGGAAGTTCTCTTTCATTCATCAAGTTACGATCCGAAATTGCTTGTTTTTACCTTCTGCCCTCCTCGATATCGACAACTTTGGTCGACATCGACTACTGATCTTCGATCCCAGATCGTCGTAGCTTCTCCTGTGCAGGAACTCGACAAAACTGTCCTCGACATCGAGTAGAGCCTCCTCGATATCGACAACAACCCAATGCCTACTGCTGCGTGAATCGACTTGTCCGATCTTCTGTCGACTAACCCTAGTCGAGATCGAGCAACCTGTAAGTCGACTTATGTCCGTGAGATTCCACCGCTGCCTAGGATCCGCTGACCAGCTTCCTCGTGGATTCGAACCTGACTTTCTCTTGCTACATCGGGAGGGAGTCTTGAACATTATTTGCTGGGATTCGATCGGTTTGCTTTACTTTAATTACTTACTGTTTGCATTCTCGATTTCCTCTATCAACAAATTGGCGCCGTTGCCGGGGAAGCAATCATTCGCGCCTTAAGTAGTTAAAATCTCACATCTGCTTTGAGTTACTTTACAGGTGTCACTACTAAAAACGCAGGAAATAGCTACAGAAAA
Source organism: Persicaria tinctoria (assembly GCA_037127255.1). Lineage (NCBI taxonomy): Eukaryota > Viridiplantae > Streptophyta > Magnoliopsida > Caryophyllales > Polygonaceae > Persicaria > Persicaria tinctoria. The sequence goes on from JBANSL010000020.1 coordinate 35,370,959, forward strand.
TAGCAACGGCATTGGCCACGAATGGCCGTGGCTAACCGGTTTAGCCACGGAAATAGCCACGGGTGGGCCTTCCGTAGCCATATGCCTCGTGACTAATAGCGACGGCTGTTTAGCAATGGATTTAGCAACGAATTGTCAGGTCGTGGCTAATTCCGTGGCTGGTGATGGACATTTGAATGTCGTGGCTGAGGCAACGAATTTAGCTTCGGAATGAGGCCATTGCTGCATTTGTGGCTAAAGTCATTGCGGAATTCATGGCTGGTTTCGTTACTGCAAATGGGCCATCGGTCTGATTCCGTGGGTATGGTTGTTGCTCGTTTTAGGGGTAATGTTGTTGCTATGATAACGCCAGTATTTATGTCATTGCCATTTTTGAGGCTAAAGTCATAATTGATGCTAATTTTCATTTGTTTCGTGATTTTGTAGCAAAAATTTAATAGATACATCCAAAGAAATAGCAAATCCAAACATACATAAATAAAGTACAAAAATAAAGAACATACTCTAGATTAAAAAAAACTACAAAAGAAGAAATCAAAACATCCCATTTTTTTTTTATTGACACATCATCTTCATATCATTCCTTGAACCCATTGACACCGCTAATGATCTGCAACAGTAAGATGATGGGTAGCAGGAACACACTCTAGAAGCCAATTGACACCCCTAATGATCTTCATATCCTGTAAGATGAAATAAAATTTTATTAAACCAATAAACCCAAAATATCTGATTTCTAAACTGCTAAGAAGAAATAAAGTATTCCGAAATTTAGTTTAATTAGGGAATTTGGATCTGACAATTAAAACACCAAGAAATTAAACGAAATCGAAATTAGTTTCAAAACATGGTTAGAAGAAACCTGTTTAGAAGGGTGCCATGTCGAAACCTGTTTAGAAGAAATTTGGATCTGACACTTCTAAAACACCAAGAAGAAATGAAGAAGATGCACCAAGCGGCCATGTTGAGCCACATGTTCATAGGCACCAACCAACTCCTGCTCACCCTCGTCAGCCGGATGATAAAGCTGCAGCAGGCGGCCTTGTCTCCGGTATCGTCATCCTCGCCGTCCACCGGCTTACATATATAACCAATTAGAAAACCAGGAAATTGGAAAATCGAATGGACAAGAGGTGAAGGAAAGGGACAAACCTTGGAGGATTTGGGAGTCAAGGGCAAGGAAAGGCGGAGCGTGTCGGAAGGTGAGACAGCAGCCGGCGGCGGCAGAGGAAAGGCAGAGCGCGCTGGAAAATCGAGTGGGCAAGGGTGCTTCCCTCTGTTCCACGAGACGACATTAGAGATCAGCAGTGGATGGCGAGGGGGCAAGAGTGCTGGAAAATCGAGTGGGCATGAGTGCTGGTAAATCGAGTGGGCAAACGGAATGGAAAGGCAAGAGAGACCAGAGGCGAGAATGGAGGAAGAAGAAGAGGCGGTGTGAACTGTGAAGAAGGGGGGCGGTAAGGCGGTGTGAAGTGGCTGCTAGGGTTAGAAAGTGTAAAGTTTCCTTTTTATATGCACCCACACACGACTGAAATTTGAAAGCCCAAAAATTTCCCCCTCAAAACTAAATTATACCGCCAAAAAAAATTAGATTTAGTGCCAATTCCACCAAATGTCGATACAAATTTTTCAACATATATTCTCTTTTTCTATATATATTGAATTTTTCTAATTTGAATCATATTAGAAAAATATAAAATATTGATATTATAAAATACTAATAAAAGGTGAGATATCTTTTAAAATAACAACAAAGACAAATACTTTTTAAAAATTTATCAGAAATTGTAAAAATAAAATTACTTGTATATTATTCTCATAAGAATTTATCATTTAACATAACATTTTGTTAAACATTTATTAGTCACTTATATGAGTTTTTCTCAAAACATAACCTTATACTATTCTAATAGAATTTTATTGAACAATTATTAGTTACTTATAGTATCATTATTTATATTAGTTTTCCTCAAAACATACTCTTATAGAATTTTCGTAAGAATTTATAATGTTTTATTAAATATTTATTAGTTACTTATATGAGTTTTCCTCAAAACATACTCTTAGAGTATTCTAATAAGAATTTATTAGTTAATATAAGGTTTTATTAGCTACTTATATGATTTTTCCTCAAATCACAACATTAAAGTATTTTAATAAGAATTTATTAATTAATATAAGGTTTTATTAGCTACTTATATGATTTTTACTCAAAACATACTCTTAGAGTATTCTAATAAGAATTTATTAGTTAATATAAGGTTTTATTAGCTACTTATATGAGTTTTACTCAAAACATACTCTTATAGTATTATAATAAGAATTTATTACTTCATATAAAGTTTTATTAGCTACTTATTTGAGTTTTCTTCAAAACATGACCTTATAGTATTATAATAAGAATTTGTTACTTAATATAAGGTTTTATTAGCTACTTATATGAGTTTTACTCAAAACATACTCTTATAGTATTATAATAAGAATTTATTACTTAATATAAGGTTTTATTAGCTACTTATATGAGTTTTACTCAAAACATACTTTTAGAGTATTCTAATAAGAATTTATTAGTTAATATAAGGTTTTATTAGCTACTTATATGAGTTTTGCTCAAAACATAACCTTATAGTATTATAATAAGAATTTGTTACTTAATATAAGGTTTTATTAGCTACTTATATGAGTTTCACTCAAAACATACTCTTATAGTATTATAATAAGAATTTATTACTTAATATAAGGTTTTATTAGCTACTTATATGAGTTTTCTTCAAAACATGACCTTATAGTATTATAATAAGAATTTGTTACTTAATATAAGGTTTTATTAGCTACTTATATGAGTTTTACTCAAAACATACTCTTATAGTATTATAATAAGAATTTATTACTTAATATAAGGTTTTATTAGCTACTTATATGAGTTTTACTCAAAACATACTCTTATAATATTATAATAAGAATTTATTACTTAATATAAGGTTTTATTAGCTACTTATATGAGTTTTACTCAAAACATACTTTTAGAGTATTCTAATAAGAATTTATTAGTTAATATAAGGTTTTATTAGTTACTTATATGAGTTTTCTTCAAAACATAACCTTATAATATTATAATAAGAATTTGTTACTTAATATAAGGTTTTATTAGCTACTTATATGAGTTTTACTCAAAACATACTCTTATAGTATTATAATAAGAATTTATTGCTTAATATAAGGTTTATTATCTACTTATATGAGTTTTACTCAAAACATACTCTTATAGTATTATAATAAGAATTTATTGCTTAATATAAGGTTTATTATCTACTTATATGAGTTTTACTCAAAACATATTTTAGAGAATTCTAATAAGAATTTATTAGTTAATATAAGGTTTTATTAGTTACTTATATGAGTTTTCTTCAAAACATAACCTTATAGTATTATAATAAGAATTTGTTACTTAATATAAGGTTTTATTAGCTACTTATATGAGTTTTACTCAAAACATACTCTTATAGTATTATAATAAGAATTTATTACTTAATATAAGGTTTTATTAGCTACTTATATGAGTTTTCTTCAAAAAATGACCTTATAGTATTATAATAAGAATCTGTTACTTAATATAAGGTTTTATTAGCTACTTATATGAGTTTTACTCAAAACATACTCTTATAGTATTATAATAAGAATTTATTACTTAATATAAGGTTTTATTAGCTACTTATATGAGTTTTACTCAAAACATACTTTTAGAGTATTCTAATAAGAATTTATTAGTTAATATAAGATTTTATTAGTTACTTATATGAGTTTTCTTCAAAACATAACCTTATAGTATTATAATAAGAATTTGTTACTTAATATAAGGTTTTATTAGCTACTTATATGAGTTTTACTCAAAACATACTCTTATAGTATTATAATAAGAATTTATTACTTAATATAAGGTTTTATTAGCTACTTATATGAGTTTTACTCAAAACATACTCTTAGAGTATTCTAATAGGAATTTATTAGTTAATATAAGGTTTTATTAGTCACTTATATGAGTTTTCTTCAAAACATAACCTTATATTATTATAATAAGAATTTGTTATTTAATATAAGGGTTTATTAGCTACTTATATGAGTTTTACTCAAAACATACCTTTATAGTATTCTAATAAGAATTTATTACTTACTATAATGTTTTATTAAACATTTATTAGACACTTACATGAGTTTTCCTCAAAACACTCTTATAATATTCTAATAAGAATTTATTAGTCAATATAAGGTTTTATTAAACATTTATTAGTAATTTATATCAATTTTCGTCAAATCATACTCTTATAGTGTTCTAATAAGAATTTATTACTTAATATAAGGTTTTATTAAACATTTATTAGTCACTTATATGAGTTTTTCTCAAAACATACCCTTATAATATTCTCATAAGAATTTATTGATTAGTTAATATATATGTTTTTCAAAATTTGTTAATTTATATAAAAAAAAATTCATAGGCATATTTGGGCCCGTCAATGGGCCAATCGGAAAAACCATAGTCATATTTGGGCTGATTTAGCCGCGGATTTAGCCACGGATTCAATCGTTGCTAAATCACCACTTCATTCAATGGGCTGAGATAAGATAATTGGGCTTTCACAAGCTTAATGGGTCGAGCCCAAAAATTTTGGGTGAGTTTGTACTCGGATTTAGCCACAGATTGAGTATCATTGGATAGCCCATTCATGATATATATCCGGCCCACCTACAATTAGTGACCCAAGGCCCACTCACCACATATGTTCATTTGATTTCCGATGATTAATAGACAAGAATTTAGCGACGTATATTGTGTTGTGGCTATATCAGCGTCGAAAACAGCCACGACAATTCTATTCGTGGCTCCGTTTGTGGCTATTTACTAACACCGACACATATCGAGCCACGAAATCAGCTACGGACATCTGGGTCGTTGCTAACAGCCACGAATGTTTTGGCATGTCATATCAGGATGAGTATTAGCCACGAATATAGCCACGGTCAAGAACAGTCGTGGCCAATGTCATCGCTAATGGCCACGAATACAGAGTCGCCTATAATCCGTGGCTAACCATCTGTAGCTATTTCCTGTTTTTTTAGTAGTGGGTGGCAATTTCAAAGGAGACGAAGAAGGAACACCAAAGGGTTTTCACACCATCAGTCATTGAGCCATCCTTCGGTATTGGACACAGATAATATATTGCCTCTTTGAGCATTGTTTCTACACAAGAGCGAGTAAAGTGGGCGACGACGTACAACAACAAAACGTCTTCAGTTTCCCTCCACTCATCGCTCCCATCAAATGCACGGTGTTCCCCTTGGTGCAAAACAAAGAGTACGAGCAAGTTTCCCAACAGATCGCCAAGTCACTAATAACTGATGGGATTCCTTATAAGATTGATATCACAGGTAACCATAGTTTAGATTGTTAGTCGTTACATTCGTCATCGGGGCTGAACATTGAATTCATCTAAACCTACATTGGCGGTTACCTTCAGGCACTTCGATTAGCAGACGTTACGCAAGAACAGATGAACTTGGCGTACCCTTCGCCATCACTGTGGATAGTACAGCCTTTGTGACGATCAGGCAAAGGGACAGCAAGAAGCAAATTCGTGTTGGTGTGGACGAGGTAGCCTTATTAGTGAAGGAATTGATTCATGGTCGGGCCGATAACTTGGGTTGATATGTCTATTAAAAGAATGCATCTTACCGCCAAGTTGCGTCTTCTAATGCTAATATGTTTTAGGCAATTTCATTTCGTTTCGGCTATATACACCGCATATGTTACCCGGACACGGATACAGATACGGGGATACGATACGACACGGACACAGGCATACACCAATTCCCGAAAATATAGGATACGGGGATACTTTTGCAAATAATACCTTGTTTTAAAGGTCTATGTATAAGTAGTGTATATATCACTACCATATACATATACATGGCTACATATGTGAAATAAACTCATTAGATTACCAAAGTACAGAAATAAACAAACAAGCAGAAATATAACAAGAAGTCTAAAACTAAGAAACAAACCAACAACATCAATGTTCTCCTAAGAACTCTTCCTCAAACTCAATGAAACATCACTCTTCTAAGAACTCTTCCTCCAAATCTGGCTCATCAAGGCTAAGCGTAGCAATACCAAGAACACCGGTATCTTCTATTGCTCGATACTCATCTCCGCCAACATCCCACATTTTAGTATGTTCTTCTTTGTATACCTCAGAGTTTCTTGATTAGAGTGCGAAGTGAGAAATAGGAATCAAACCTCAAGATTGAAGAAGAAGCCGATCACCGTCGTCGCCAGCGGTCGAAGGCTGGGACGAGCGAGAGAGGCTGGGACGGACGAGCATCAGAAACTTCAGAGTGCTGAGACTCAGACAGGCAGACGGAAAATGAAGATTGAAGAAGAAGCTGACCGAAATTAGGTAAAAAAAAAAGCCCCTTTTCTAATTTAAAATTAATAAAAATAGGATACCCGTATCCAACCCGTATCCATCCCGTATCCGAACCTGAATTCGGCTGGTCAAGATACGTTGACTGTATATTGTCTCCGGATATGCGTATCCTACCATATCCGCGCGTATCCCCGTACTGGATACGATACGGTACGCAATACGGGACCTAGGACACGTGTCCGGGTAACATAGTACACCGCAAATCCACACGTTGTTAAGGACGTGCAGGTGGGTTTGCAGCCATCCGAGCCTGGACGTGCAAGCCTGTCTTTTAAATTCAAAGCGGACGTGCTTCGTCGTTCCCAATTCCAAATCGATAGAGAAAAAGAGAGAGCGGCCGAGAGAGCGATCGACCATCGAGCTCAGAGAGAGAGAGATTGTCGGAGCTAGAGAGAAAGAGAGAGAGACACCGAGAGAGAGAGAGAGAGAAACACAGAGAGAGAGATGGCGGAGGCGGCGGTTCCGGTGGAGGAGTCTCTATTACTGCCGCGGAAGCGGCGGTCTACAGAGGTGTCTCTTGTCCCGACCCCACCGGTATGTTATTTGAATTATTTATTTTATTTGATTAAGTTTTATAGTTTTATAATGTAGTTTGATAGATTATAATATAGTTTTATAATACAACGTGCATGATTATAATTGATAGTATATAGTTTTTATGATTTGTTATATGTTTATAGTTTATATTTTAATGATTTGATAGTTTAATAATTTGTTATATAGTTTGATAGATTATAATATAGTTTTATAATATAATTTGATAGATTATAATTGATAGTATATAGTTGTTATGGTTTGATCGTATATAGTTTTTATGGTTTATAATATAGTGTTGTGAGCCTAATTCGCCATGCATGGATGAATCTAAGATGTAGCTTTTTATTGCACATGCATGGATTTGTGACACTATTACCTTTTCGATGATGGTAATTGATTGCAGGGACATATGACAATGAATCTAAGATGTTGAGAGTCTTGATTTCTTCCCCTGAATGACAGTTAAAAGTATTGCTTAAGGACAAGCAAGTTTAAGTATGAGGTGTTTGTTGTGAGCCTAATTCCTCATGTTTTATATTTACTTTTATATCGATTTCTGCATGCATTTCATACATTTGGGTTAGAATAATACATAATTTATGTAGTTTATGTTTATTTTTAATATATGGAGGTCTACACAAGTTTTTATTATATTTCGCAGAAATCGGACGCACTTTGAAGCTTAAATGAAAGTCATGGAGAAGCTAAGAATGGTGCAGCTGGAGAAAAGACCATTTTTCGGTATTCATCCTTCTAAATCAAGCTTTGATGTCTTCATGAAAGTTGTAGCCCTCGGAAAAAGCTTTCCAACGCATGGTCATATGCATCAATCCGACGAACGAGGACTCGGGAAAGTGCGTTTCAAGAACAGAGCAGAAAGCTGAGAGACTTAGTCGATATCGAGTTGTTTTACTCGATATCGAGTAACTCAGATCGAGTAAAGACCCCAGAAATCGACAAGAGAAGCCGGGAGCTGAAGATGTTACTCGATATCGACGACTTTTACTCAATATCGAGGACAGCCCAAATCGATTTTCTTGTCCGGAGCCGAGATTGAGAAGCTGAGCACTGGGATGCCGAGCAAGACTTAGTCGATATCGAGGACCACCCAAGTCGACATATGTTCTGTTGGCCGATATGGAGCTGCCGAGCACAAGACGAAGAAACTGCTAGTCGATATCGACGACTCCTACTCGATATCGAGTTGACCCGGGCGGCGGATTCCGAGCTATCCGAATATCTTGTTAAGTTTCTATCCCGAAACCAATGGTGATGTTTTCGAGACGAAATTCTGCCCACATCTATCAAGAGCTATCAAGAGGAGAAGATATTTATCCACTTTAGATATAATTCCTAGTTGATTTATTTCCTTTATTTTCATGTTTTAATCTTTAGATAAAAGATAGATAGATATAGATTTAGATATAGTTTTCTTTCCTTGTTAGAGAGAGAATGAAGGCTATAAATAAAGCCTTAGGGGGCTGATTTTAATTAATTCAAGCAAAGTCGTCTTAGGACGCAAGGAGAGAGGCGAGAGAGGAGAGAGAGAGAGAGAGAGAGAGAGAGAGAGAGAGAGAGAGAGAGAGAGAGAGAGGAGGAGGAGGAGGAGGAAGAAGGAGACGAACGGTTGTAAGTTTTAGTTTATTTTATGTTAAAGTTAATTTCTTTTATTATGGTTTGTTTCTAATTTCATTCTTCTAGGGTTGGGGTGATCCCAACACAGATATGTGTGTTTGATTTATAAATCCATGAATTTGTATGTCTTTATTATCATCTACCTATGTGTTTAATCATTTGCGACAGTCGAGGACAATTCCTTATTTGCAATTATGAAGCGAAAGTGAATTAATTATGAACTTGGATAGTAATTAGGCTTTTCTTGCGAAAGTTGGTTGATCCTAATTAAGAAAAGGGTAGTAACAATTAGGGTTTATGCGAAAACCTCTATATTCCTATTTGTTAATAACGAAAGTTATTTGATATAAAGCATGCATCTTTATGTGATTTATAATCTAAATATATGTTTATTGTTGCGGTGATCCCTAACCTTGGAAGTTTGCATCTTTATTTGTTTTATTTTATTATTTTTATTCGGCACATATTCTACTCGATATCAAACCACCATTCTCTCTCCATCCCTCGACATCGACCAACTCTTAGCCGACGTCGACAACAACCCTCATCACCTCTTCCCGCTATCCCTGAACCCCAAAACACACTAAACCTACAACCACTGACTTCTCTCCCGAGGACGATCCTGACTCCCCTATACTATAGCGGGGGTCTTGACTATAAATTTATTTGGTCGAGAAACCATCTCGTCAAATTGGCGCCGTTGCCGGGGAGATATCAATCGCGCCTAGTTTAATTGTGTTTAAGGTTCAGAAAAGCCCATCCCTTTTTCTTACCCTATCACATACCCTACCACCACCTACCTCACCGGTACCAACTGGGTGCTAAGCTTTTGCCACTAATTTGTGTTCTTGATTGTGATTTCAAAGCTTAGGTACAAAGATGGAAGACTTTGTCGAAGGGAATCCTGCATGGGAAGAATGGTATCAAGATTTGAGACGGAGAAATAGGATCGCAGTGGAGGAGTCACGATTAAGGGAAATTGCTCGGCTGGAAGACGAAATTCGAAGGCTTGAGGCTTCCATTCAGTCTAAAGGACCATGCCCTCCTCTCGACGAGTCAATTGACCCACTCGATGTCGACAACCAGGTATGTTCTTCCTCGAATTTCATTCCTACTTTGCTACCTATTGTTGATGAATCATATGAAGGATCCCAAGGCGAAATAGCACTAGAAGAGAAGAAGTTGGACATTGTTGACCAGGGCATTCCAAGATCGCTTTTACCTTACAAGGTGAAGGCTATTCCCGATGATTTTGAGCAACCGATGTTCATATTCAAGTATGGGGTCCTAGCAAAGTGGCATGAAGCTCCGCATGATGAGGTGAAAATATCTCTTCCCACTCCACCGTTTTTCTGTGGTGGAGACGCGCAACCAAGTCAGTCTATGAAGCGGAAGAGGTATGATGATGAGGTATGTATATTTTCTTTATATCCCCCGTTAAACATGCTAGCTCGAGCCAGGGAAGATGAATGAGTGGAGCCATGGAGCGTCCACTCGGGGAGGTTTAAGCTTCTTCACATGATACCCCCGGATGACATCCCACGCTTCCCACCACCGGAGGAACCACCAGATCCACCTATTCCTCCGGACAAAGATGAGCCAGGCTAATGCTTAATGAAGAAGTCGGCCTAGCGACTATAAAGTCTATAGCTAGTAAATAGACATTCATTTTTGGGACTTTTGGACATTGTTGCTTTTGTTTGTTTTTTGTTTTGGAAATTATTTTTTATTGTGGGTATTTCTCTTCTACATTTTTCAGGTCAATGGGGATAGAAGCAAGCTAAAAACGGACTCGGCCCAGCAGCATAGCACTCGATTAGCACACATGTCTAGTGAGTTTCTTTCTTTACCCTTGTTTTTATACAGTGAGGACACTGTAATGTTTAAGTATGGGGTGGGGGAAGGGCTTACTTTGTGCATTTTTTATTTATTTGACATTATTTGTGCATTATTTCTTGAATTGCTTATGCATGTCTATTTTGGAATTCATTATTGATTTATGTGCTTACATGCATGTTTTCCAAAGTTTATAAAAATGACCCCCATTGAAAATTTTGATAAGTGTCATGGAAACTTTATTGAACTCGACGATGCAAAATTGGATTCATTAGAGATATAGCATGAAATTGCCTAGTAAAGGGAAGTCACAATAAAGTGCATATTTTATTGAAAACCATGAAAGGAGGTGAAATTTGATATTGCTTTTGACGTGTTGCATGATAAGAGGATGGAGGACTTTATATTTCCATATAATGCTCATATTGTTTATATCCCTAGCCTTACCTATGCTTATGCATCACAAAAGTCATATTATGCCTTATTTCAATTATTGCTCCACATGTTCCAAAATATTGCCCATTCTTTACCTTATTTCATATCCGGGGATTATGTTGAGAATGATGTTACATTATGGAGATTATTATATGGTTGTTGTGTTATTATCATTATTGGAGTTTGGCAGGAAAGTTTGAAAAAAATATATGGAGAATTTAACGACTGAGAAAAAATCCGATCACCTCAGGAGATAAAGGTAGATCGACCCTGCTTACTGAGATAATAGTTCAGTGAGATGGGACACACAGGTGAGGACTCCAAAGCACTAAGTATCCGGGGCCATTCATGACACCTATGTTTGCGACTCGCGAGAAGGTAGTGCTGAGGTTAGAGAGGTAAAAGCATTATAATTGATAAAAGCATTATAGAAGGTGATGAATCTTATGAGGAAGAAAATGTGGTATGAAAGTTTGGAAAATACTCTATTTCCCCGGACTATTAGCACCACATGGCCGAAAATTGCTCACCTTTAGCCTTTTACCAATCTAATCCTTATTGAGTTTAAATTAAAGTTCTCTTGATTATTAATGCTTTGTCACTTATGAATCGTTTTGCATAACCCTCCTTTTGTGAGTAGATGTAGCTTTTTATTGCACATGCATGGATTTGTGACACTAGTATCTTTTCGATGATGGTAATTGATTGCAGGGATATATGACAATGAATCTAAGATGTTGAGAGTCTTGATTTTTTCCCCTGAATGACAATTAAAAGTATTGCTTGAGGACAAGCAAGCTTAAGTATGGGGTGTTTGTTGTGAGCCTAATTCGCCATGTTTTATACTTACTTTTATATCGATTTCTGCATACATTTCATACATTTGGGTTAGAATAATACATAATTTGTGTAGTTTATGTTTATTTGTAATATATGGAGGTCTACACAAGTTTTTATTATATTTCGCAGAAATCGGACGCACTTTGGAGCTTAAAGGAAAGTCATGGAGAAGCTAAGAATGGTGCATCTGGAAAAAAGACCATTTTTCGGTATTCATCATTCTGAATCAAGCTTTGATATCTTCATGAAAGTTGTAGCCCTCGGAAAGAGCTTTCCAACGCATGGTCATATGCGTCAATCCGACGAATGAGGGGTCGGGAAAGTGCGTTTCAAGAACAGAGCAGAAAGTTGAGAGACTTAGTCGATATCGAGTTGTTTACTCGATATCGAGTAACTCAGATCGAGTAAAGACCCCAGAAATCGACAAGAGAAGCCGAGAGCTGAAGATGTTACTCGATATCGACGACTTTTACTCGATATCGAGGACAGCCCAAGTCGATTTTCTTGTCCGGAGCCGAGATCGAGAAGTTGAGCACTGGGATGCCGAGCAAGACTTAGTCAATATCGAGGACCACCCAAGTCGACATATGTTATGTTGGCCGATATGGAGCTGCTGAGCACAAGACGAAGAAACTGCTAGTCGATATCGACGACTCCTACTCAATATCGATTTGACCCAGGCGGCGGATTCCGAGCTATCCGAATGTCTTGTTAAGTTTCTATCCCGAAGCCAATGGTGATGTTTTCGAGACGAAATCTATCCACATCTATCAACAGATATCAAGAAGAGAAGATATTTATCCACTTTAGATATAATTCCTAGTTGATTTATTTCCTTTATTTCCATGTTTTAATCTTTAGATAAAAGATAGATAGATATAGATTTAGATATAGTTTTCTTTCCTAATTAGAGAGGGAATGAAGGCTATAAATAAAGCCTTAGGGGGCTGATTTTAATTAATTCAAGCAAAGTCGTCTTAGGACGCAAGGAGAGAGGCGAGAGAGGAGAGAGAGAGAGGAGGAGGAGGAGGAGGAAGGAGACGAACGGTTGTAAGTTTTAGTTTATTTTATGTTAAAGTTAATTTCTTTTATTATGGTTTGTTTCTAATTTCCTTCTTCTAGGGTTGTGGTGATCCCAACATAGATATGTGTGTTTGATTTATAAATCCAGGAATTTGTATGTCTTTATTATCATCTACCTATGTGCTTAATCTTTTGCGACATTCGAGGATAGCCTAAGTCGATTTTCATGCCCGGAGCCCATATCGAGAAGCTGAGCACTGGGATGCCGAGCAAGACTTAGTCGATATCGAGGAAATTCCTCGATATCAAGGACCACCCAAGTCGAGATATGTTCTGTTGGCCGATATGGAGCTGCTGAGCACAAGACGAAGAAACTGCTAGTCGATATCGACGACTCCTACTCGATATCGAGTTGACCCAGGCAGCGGATTCCGAGCTATCCGTTTATCTTGTTAAGTTTCTATCCCGAAGCCAATAGTGATATTTTCGAGACGAAATTCTATCCACATCTATCAAGAGCTATCAAGAGGAGAAGATATTTATCCACTTTAGATATAATTCATAGTTGATTTATTTCCTTTATTTCCATGATTTAATCTTTAGATAAAAGATAGATAGATTTAGATATAGTTTTCTTTCCTAATTAGAGAGAGAATGATGGCTATAAATAAAGCCTTAGGAGGCTGATTTTAATTAATTCAAGCAAAGTCGTCTTAAGACGCAAGGAGAGAGGCGAGAGGCGAGAGAGGAGAGAGAGAGAGAGAGAGAGGAGGAGGAGGAAGGAGACGAACGGTTGTAAGTTTTAGTTTATTTTATGTTAAAGTTAATTTCTTTTATTATGGTTTGTTTCTAATTTCCTTCTTCTAGGGTTGGGGTGATCCCAACATAGATATGTGTGTTTGATTTATAAATCCATGAATTTGTATGTCTTTATTATCATCTACCTATGTGCTTAATCCTTTGCGACAGCCGAGGACAATTCCTTATTTGCAATTATGACGCGAAAGTGAATTAATTATGAATTTGGATAGTAATTAGGTTTTGCTTGCGAAAGTTGGTTGATTCTAATTAAGAAAAGGGTATTAACCATTAGGGTTTATGCGAAAACCTCTATATTCCTATTTGTTAATAACGAAAGTTATTTGATATAAAGCATGCATCTTTATGTGATTTATAATCTAAAGATATGTTTATTGTTGCGGTGATCCCTAACCTTGGAAGTTTGCATCTTTATTTCTTTTATTTTATTATTTTTATTCGGCACATATTCTACTCGATATCAAACCACCATTCTCTCTCCATCCCTCGACATCGACCAACTCTTAGCCGACGTCGACAACAACCCTCATCACCTCTTCCCGCTATCTCTGAACCCCAAAACCCACTAAACCTAGAACCGCCGACTTCTCTCCTGAGGACGAACCTGACTCCACTATACAATAGCGGGGTTCTTGACTATAAATTTATTTGGTCGAGAAACCCTCTCGTCATATAGTTTGTACAAAAAGTAAAAACTACATTCAAATACATACATTAAAATTCAAAGAAAATAAAAAACATTAAAAGCGATTAATATATATTGACATTAAAAGATATTAACATACATTAACATAAAAAACTTTAAAATATATTAAAAGACATTGAAAGATATTAACATACATTAAAATATATTAAAAAACATTAAAAGATATTAAAATATATTAAAATATATTAAAATACATTAAAAGATATTAAATCCCTTGGTGGTAACCCTGGACCATTTTTGAGGGCGTTTATTGCCTGGTTCATTCTTGTGTGTTTTATACTTGTTGAGTGAGGATCTTCGTCCTCATTTGCATCACCTTTCGTCGATCTTTACCGAGATGGTTAAAGATCAAGATTCATTTTACTGTTAAAACACACAAGAATGAACCAGGCAATAAACGCATGCCTTGTGTTACTGTGCTACCTGTTGCGCGTCATGCATGCACCTCTTCCCTATTTATTTGACTGTTTCCTCGTGAGTGATGGGACAGGAAAGAAAAATTACTGTTTTCCCCTTGCTTTTCTCGAGATGCGAGGATCCATTATAGTCCATTCTTTAGCATTTAGGGCTGACGTGGCATTTGAGCTAGGACCTCAATGGGCTTTCTTTCAGGCGATTGATTATCCCGAGCAGTTTTCGCGTTTGGTGAGATTTTTGCGTTTTACTTCCCATATCTTCTTTGTGAACTCTTTCCTTGTTTTTATTATTTTTTATTTTTTAATTGCTGCCACTCAGATTTGAGGAAGTGTATGAGGACGCTGTTCCGGGTAGAGTCTTACTCTCTTCTTATCTTATACAAAATTTTCTGGTTTGCATAGAGCGTCAGAATTGTGGTCTTCTCTACTTCGGTCGCGGATGGAAAGACTTTGTAGAGTCGCACGGTTTTGAGAGGGGTGCTTCTATGATTTTTACTCACATGGGTGAGGCGCGTTTTGAAGTTCAGGTGGTGGACTCCCGCGGAGGGGAGCGCGAGGTTAATCATGACGATCCTTCTTCCCACGGCTCAGCCTCAAACGGTTTTTAAGTTTGGTCTCTTATGATAGTTTAATAACGCAAAGTTTAGAGCTTGTTTATTGACTTTATTTAGTTTGTAGATGTGTTTGTGGTCATGTCAATACGTGTTTTAGTTCTCAAACTGATTTATTTTCTGAGTCGTCTTTTCAGACGCGAGTTATTTACTTCTAGGTGGGAGTAATCGAGATGTTGGCCACAATCTCCATTGATCGCGAATTTTTGATCTTTACTCCGGGGGATTTTCAAGATCGTGCATGCCAACTGTATGAGTGGTTTAGTTTTTCGATACTATTTTGTCGCGATGTGTTATTCACGGGTCTTCTGAATTTTTTCAACAATAGTGTTTATTGTCATCTCGTGCACTGCGCGCCAGTTGTTAGGTTTAGTGAATGACCTTTCGAACCCACTGAGCTCCTGTCTCTGCTTGTGACACGTGTTAGCATTGTCAGAGTGTCATATAAAAGAGAGAGTATAGGGGAGGGGTACGGTGTTCGAACTTTATCTTTTGCCTTCAACATGCCTTCTCCTATTCGCCCGTCTTGGTCATTTTTCGAGCGTATCAGTTTTCCTGAGCAACTCCGCCGCTTGGTTAGTTTCTTGTTCGCTGAGTTCCTCTTCTTTTAAATTTATCTTTTATCAACATCATTTTTTCTTTGTATTTTGCTAGTCATTGCCGTTATGTTTTGAGGATGAGCTAGGCCTAGATCTCCCTAGGAACATTCTTTTGTCAACTAGGATTCTTCGTGGCTTCTCGGTGGAAGTTATAAGCGGTGATTACGGGTTTCCCTTTCTGAGAGGCGATTGGAATGATTTTGCTGAGTCGCGCAACAATAACATTGGTTCTTCCTCGACCTTTATTTATAAAGGAGGAAATCATTTTGAGGTTCATGTTTTGTATGCTGTGGGAGATGAAGTGGATGCTGAATAGGTGTCTCCCGACTCAGGAGGTCCACCTTCGAATGGATTTCGCTTGAGTCAAGGTAGAACTCGTCTGATCCCGGCTGGGCTCCTGTGCGCATAAGCTGATGTTTGTATGTTTTTCTTTTTAAGCGAACAACTGTTTGAATGCGCTGGCGTACTTTCGTCACTTGTTGCTTACCTTATGTTTAGTTGTTAGATCATGGCTGCAACTTTCAATGTTCATAAAGAGTTTAGGCGTTCAAATGGACTTATGAAAAATTACTTTTGAAGTATTTTGATCGGAGACCTGACGCGGAGCCGGAGCTTCAGCGTACTTGGGTCTTATTCAAGAACACATCTCCGAGAATTGTTTCGATCGGAGGCCCAACGCGGAGCCAAGATCCATCGTACTTGGGTCTTATTTAAGAACACCTCTCCGAGAATCGCTTTGATCGGAGGCCCGACGCGGAGCCAAGCTCTAGCGTACTTGGGTCTTATTTAAGAACACCTCTCCGAGAATCACTTCGATCGGAGGCCCGACGCGGAGCCAAGCTCTAGCGTACTTGGGTCTTATTTAAGAACACCTCTCCGAGAATCGCTTCGATTGGAGGCCCGACGCAGAGCCAAGCTCCAGCGTACTTGGGTCTCATTTAAGAACACCTCTCCGAGAATCGCTTCGATCGGAGGCCCGACGCGGAGCCAAACTCCAGCGCACTTGGGTCTTATTTAGGAACTCATCTGAAGGAAGAGAATAAAAGCACCATCTAACCGCTTTATTTAATTTTTGCGGGGGCGACTAAGTTTTCCGTTATTTACAAGCCTTGGCTATTACACATAGTATTTCTTTAGATTGTTTGCATTCTAGATTTTTATTAAAATGGTGCCTTCGGGGGTGCTGAGTTTGTATGTTCCTTCTTGGATCACTTTCACGATTATATACGGCCCCTCCAAGTTCGGGTCCATCTTTCCTCTATTGGTAGCTTGACGGAGCACCAAATCTCCCGTCTTGAGGTGTCGCGGGCGAACTCGCCTATCACGGTACCCGGACAGACGCCTTTTATACTCTTGCTCTCTTACGGCTGCTGCCATTCTGAGATCCTTTATGAGATGGAGTTCGAGTTTCAATGCTTCATCGTTGGTTTCCTGGTTGTATGTCATAATTCGTGCCGAAGGGACCAACCTTTCTACTGGAATGACCGCGCCCATTCCATAAACTAGCGTAAACGGGGTTTCCCCATGATAACTCCCTCCCTTGATGAAAATCGGAATAAAGGTTCAAAAGCCTTGACAGGATGTTTGTGTCAAAGGTCTTGGAGCTTTAACAGTTGATGAAATCCAAAACCTGCTCTATATGTCCGAATAGTATTTAATATTATTATATACTTCCTTTATATTATATATATGTATAACTAATCTTTCAGGAAGTATTTTCAAAATCACTTCTTTCCTTATGGTGCATATTGAAGAAGATCTATTTTGAGAGATCATGTCTACGAAGTGTCCAAAAATAGAAGATCCGGGCGCGCCATGATCCAAACTAGCCGTTGTTGAAGATCTAGTGTTGAAGGCCCTTATGCGTCATGTTACTTCTATAAAGGAAAGGAAGAAGAAGACAGAAGAGAGAAGTGCTACACAAGCTTTCATTCATTCAAGCGAGATCTGTCTTCCAAGTGTACTCTCTGCTAGCGCTCAAGAGTCTGTTGTTTTACTTCAAAGCCTTTGAGAGTCACTGTGAGCTTATAGGATATATTCATTTATAGTGTTACTCGAGAGTTTGTAACTCGGGAAGTTGCACTAGGCTATTGATTTGTGAGAGTGAGAGGATTGTACTAGATAGCTGAGAGAGGTGGGGCTCTTCTAGATTGGTCTAGGACTCCAAGGGAACGTCAGTTGACTAGATTGCAATTGTATAGGAGAGAGGCTTCTCGGTGAGCTATTAGGATCCTAAGCTAAGCGAATCAATAAAGCCTTTTGAATCCTAGGGTTGTGGAAGAACCCTAGGCGGGGACGTAGGTCAAGTTCGTGCCGAACCTCGTAAACAATTACTCGTGTTCTTTATCTATTGCTTTACCTTATTTCCGCACTTGGTTCGATTATCTAACTTTGTGATTCAGTTTTAATCTCAAAGGGTTTTATACGATCTCCAAAAGTCTTGAGACTTTCTGCGAAAAACGGGTATACTCTATTCAACCCCCCATTCTAGAGTATTTCTATATTACATTGTTTTTTATTATCGAACCTTCAATTGGTATCAGAGCTTTACTCACTGCTTTTGATCTAACAATCTTGTGAGTTTTCGATCATGTCTGGTGAAGCAAGCGGAGGATTTGCACAGGGAAGGTCCACAAGCAGACCACAACTCTTTGTAGGAAACAACTTTGTCCACTGGAGATCCTTGATGAAAAGGTTCATCATAGACCAAGATCTAGAGCTTTGGAACATTATAGAGAATGGTCCGAAAACTACAGGGCTATTAACTTACTTTATTGTGGTCTTAACACTGATGAGTTTAACCGTATTTCATCTTGTAGGTCAGCTAAAGAGATTTGGGACAAACTGGTCGTCACCTATGAAGGAACGAGCCAAGTGAAAGACACCAAAATCAGCATCTTCCTTCGAAAGTATGAGCTCTTTAAGATGAAACCTGATGAGACAATCAAGGCCATGTTCACACGATTCACGGAAATCACCAACAACCTTGACTCTCTCGGCAAGAGCTTTACCAACGTTGAGAAAGTGAGGAAGATACTGAGGTGCCTTCCAAAAGAGAAACGGTGTCCAAAAGTAACAGCTTTAGAGGAAGCCCAGGACCTCACCACTCTACCCCTTGATGACCTTCTTGGGAAGCTGATCACGCATGAGATAATCCTTAATGAAGACGATGGAGAACTTCCAGCGAGCACCAAGAACTTGGCACTCAAGTCTAAGAAGGATGAGCCAAAAGATGGATTTGATTCCGAAGATAAGGACGACGATGAGGATGACCCATTTTGCTCTTATCACAAGAGGCCTTGCTCGAATTCTCAAAATGAAGAAGCAATTCAACAACAAGAATGGATCAGAGTCTTCAAAATTTCGAGGTAAGCCTCAATTCAACAAGTATGAAAAGAAGACTAAACCGTTGTCTTGTTTTGAATGTGGTGAAACAGATCATTTTGTAAAGGACTGTCCTCAAAAGACAAAAATCCAGTCCAAGAAGGGTGACAAATGGAAGAAGAAAGCCATGGTGGCAACTTGGAGCGATTCCGACTCTGACTCCGATGATGAGAAGGCCAATATTTGTCTTGTGGCCTCAGAAGATGAATCCCACGATGAAAAGCTTGAAGCTACTATAAGAGAACTTATGGCAAGTCCAAAAGAGGTATTATTGTAATTCCTTTCCAATATGATTGCCAATGAAGAGAAGGTTATTGCCCAAACTAACATTCTCATTAAGAGAACTGTGGACCAGGAAAGAACTATTGAGGATCTGTCAATGAGGGTTAAAAGTCTTGAAACTTCTTATTTAGGTCTTGACATTAAAGTCAAGATGCTTGACTCGGAGAAATCTGAACTCAAGCAAGATCTGTCCTCTCTGAGAAATGAGCATCATGACTTAGAGAACGAGAAGATCTCCCTGAATAATAAGATTCAAGATCAACAGACAACCCTAATAAGTTTTACCAAATCCACAGGTACTCTCGATAGGATGTTGGGTGAGCAACAAAGCTCTCTAAACAAAAGTGGTATTGGTTACAATCCAAGGTTTTTAAAGAAGCAACACATTACCACTTTTGTAAAGGCAAAAGGAAGCAGAACCTCTCCTATATGTCACCATTGTGCTAGAAAGGGACATGTAAAAGAGACCTGCCCCTATAGAAGAAAAGATCCATATATTATTCGCAATACATTTCCTGTTCATTTGAGAAAAGAACGGATAACACAAGTTTGGGTTCCAAAAGGCACTATTTTACCAAATATGGTTTACCCCAACAATGGATCCAAATTTGCTTATTGGTCTAGCCACAAAGGTTGATGTTTGTCTTGCAGGAGATCACCAAGGTGAAAGAACACAAATGGATTATTGATAGTGGATACTCGAGGCATATGAGTGGGAAGAGTTCTCTCTTTCATGATCTAAAGGAGCAATCCACAGGAACAATCACTCTTGGTAACAAAGGAAAATGCGACATCGTTGTATGCAGAGAAAATACAGGTGAAGTTATGTTGACTGCATATCGCTACAACAATATATACGCCGTAAATGCTGATCAAGTGGCACAATGAAGCTTAACCTGTCTAAAATCTTTGACGGATGATCCAAAGCTCTAGCACAGGAGACTCGGTCATGTGAGTCCACATACACTACAGAAGCTTGTGTCCAAAGGGCTTGTAAGAGGGCTACCTGAGATGGACTTCAAAGGTATTGATATGTTCAATACATGCACACGAGGTAAACAAACACGTAGCTCTTTCAAACCCAAAAAGGTTGTAAGTTCTTCTAGACCCCTTGAACTTTTACATATGGATTTATGTGGTCCTATGCGAGTCAAATCTCCCAATGGTAAAAAGTACATGCTAGTTGTTGTTGATGATTTTTCTAGATATACTTGGGTTGCATTTTTAAAAGAAAAATCAGAGGCCTTATTTGAGTTTTCAAAACTTTGTAAGGAGTTGCAAACTTTAAGAAACGAGCCCATAGTGTCAATTCGGAGTGATCATGGTAGGGAGTTTGATCAACTTCAGTATGATTTGTTTTGTGCTAAATATGGCATCTCCCATAACTTCTCTGCTCCTAGGACACCTCAACAAAACGGGGTTGTGGAACGCAAGAACCGCACCTTAGAGGATATGGCCATGTCTATACTTTTAGAAAATGCATTACCTAAAACCTATTGGGCTGAAGCTGTTAACACAACTAACTACATTTTGAATCGTTGTCTTATTCGTTCCATCTTGAAGAAAACTCCTTATGAACTTTTCAAAGGCCGCAAACCACTTATATCTTATTTTAAACCCTTTGGCTGTACTTGTTTTGTTCATAACAATGGAAAAGATAACCTTGGGAAATTCGATGCGCGTAGTGATGAAGGTATATTTCTTGGCTACTCCACGAGTAGCAAAGGTTATAGAATCTTCAATAAAAGGACCCAGTTAGTTGAAGAAAGTATACATGTTATTTTTGATGAATGCAATGACGGTGCTTTGAGTGAAAGTGTTGCAGATATAGATCTTAACATCCATGAAGAAAACGAGGAAGGTGATGATGCTGCTACTAAGAACACAGAGAAGAGGAACATGCAGGAACAGATTCTTAACACTGAAGAATTGGCCCAAGGTGTTGAAGATACGTCCAAAGCCCTTGGTGTCCAATCCAACAGTGTTGAGACGTCAGAAACTGCTGTAACTGAACCTAACAGGACCACGGAGTCAGATGTACCACAAGTCAATCCTACCGGTGTGACAAATCAAGGAGCTGAGACTAGCAAAAGGAAATTCAAATACTCCTCATCACACTCATTAAAGGATATCATTTCTGACCCTACTTCTAGTGTTCAAACTCGTTCTAAACTTAAAGATCTTTGTGCTTTTCACGCGTTTGTTTCTCTTATTGAGCCAAAAAAGGTATATGAGGCACTTCAGGAGCCAGACTGGATCATTGCCATGCAAAGTGAGCTTAATGAATTTGAAAGAAACAAAGTCTGGACCTTGAAGCCTAGGCCAAAGCATCAATCAGTCATTGGCACACGATGGGTATTTCAAAACAAGCTAGATGAGAATGGTAAGATCGTAAGAAACAAGGCAAGGGTTGTTGCTCAAGTCTACAATCAAGAGGAAGGTATTGACTACGAGGAGACCTTTGCTCCCGTAACCAGGCTTGAAGCTATTCACATTTTATTAGCATTTGCATCTTTTATGAGCATAAAGTTATATCAAATGGATGTCAAGTGTGCTTTTCTTAATGTTTTCTTAAAGGAAGAAGTATATGTGGCTCAACCCCCAGGTTTTGAAAGTTTAGAATTTCCCAATCATGTTTATAAACTTGACAAAGCGCTTTATGGTTTGAAACAAGTCCCAAGAGCTTGGTATGAGCGCTTGTCAAAATATCTTTTAGAAAATAATTTTAAAAGGGGGTTGATCGACAAGACTCTTTTTTATCAAGACCAAAGGAAAAGACATTTTGGTTATTCAAATTTATGTTGATGATATATTATTTGGTGCTACTAACACATCTTTGTGCAAGGAATTTTCTGACATCATGTGCAGTGAATTCGAGATGAGCTTGATGGGTGAACTCAACTTCTTTTTGGGATTACAAGTTCATCAATCCAAGAAAGGGATCTTTGTCAACCAAAGCAAGTACACTAAGGATCTCTTAAATAAGTTCAAGATGGATCAATCCAAAGCAGCCAAGACTCCCATGAGCTCAACATTGTCTCTAGATCAAGACAAGACTGGGAAAAGTGTCAATCAAAAGGAGTATCGAGGAATGATTGGATCTTTATTATATCTCACGACTAGTAGACCTGACATCATGTTAGTGTTTGTATGTGTGCTAGGTTTCAAGCTGATCCTAAAGAATCTCACCTCGTGGCTGTGAAGAGGATCTATCGATATCTCAATGGCACTAAGGAGCTTGGACTATGGTACCCAAAGCAAAAGGATTTTACATTAATTGGATATTCTGATGTAGATTTTGCAGGCTATAAGGTGGATAGGAAGAGCACATCAGGATGTTGCCAATTCCTAGGAGCATCCTTGATCAGTTGGCACTCAAAGAAACAAAACTCAGTCGCCCTATCCACTGCAGAAGCCGAATACATTGCAGCTGGAGCCTGTTGCTCCCAAATCCTTTGGATAGCTCAACAAATGCGAGATCCTGACATCAACCTCAAAGGCATTCCAATTAAGTGTGACAATACAAGTGCCATCTCCATCACTAAGAATCCTGTTCAGCATTCAAGGACCAAACATATTGATGTAAGGCATCATTTCATTAGAGACCATGTCGAAAAGGGTGATGTGTCCATTTCGTTTATTTCAACTGATTATCAATGGGCTGACATTTTTACTAAGCCTTTGGCAGAGGACAGGTTCACCTTCATAAGACGAGAGATTGGGATGCTAAACAAGGATGCACTTTTTTGGTTGAGAACTATGTCAAGGTGTGTGAACTAAATGGTGGATTACATATATCGGATCACATATTTTTGGTTAATATCTTTTTAGATATTTAATCAATTATAATTTTATCGGATTTCAAAATTGCCTATTTATGTTATTTTTTGTAAACCATTGAGATATTTTAATTTTGGAACTAAATCTTTCGGTTATTCAGTCCGATTTTAATGGTAAAGTTTGAATTTTGAAATGGAAACCTTTCAAATTTTGGCAATGATATAATTTCTTCCCTTGGAACTCTAAACCCCTCCCATCACTCCATCATCTCTCTCTACTTATACCCAAGTCTGTACCCGATTCCATCACACTCTCAAAAATTATCCAAACCCTTTCACTTTCTTCTTCTGCAACCTCTCAACCTATTCTAAAGAAAACCCTAGCCGATTTCCTCCATGGCACCAAAAACAAAGAAAGCTTCCACACCCAAAAGACTTGGCGCCACCCCCAAGGGACGTCAGGTCACTGCCACCTCTCCCACACCTGAACCCACTCCTCAAGCCATTGTCCCAACTGTTGTCCAGAGCACCATCACGGAGAGCACGGCCACTGTCACCAAGGGCTCTCAAAAGCGCTCTGCTAAGAAGCCCCTCAGTGCTAAACAGAAAGGGAAAAAGAAGATATTAGCTGAGGAGGTGCAGGAGGAAGAGGATCTCGACGCTATTCTGGAAAGAGATGCTGACAAGGAAGCCGAAGAAGAAGCCTTGAAGAAGAAAAAGGCCGATGAGGAGGCCGAGCTTGCAAGGAATCTGGCAGAGGAGAAAGCTGAGAGGATTCGAAAGGAAGCCAAAGCCGAGGAGGTTCCATCTGAGGAGGAGCCTGAGAAAGAAGATGAAGAGCAAGAGGGATCTGGAGAGGACGAGGAAGCTGAAGAAGATAAAGCGGGGTCCGGTGAGGACTCGGGGTCTGAGGAAGAATCTCCCTCTCCTTCTCCTCCTCCCCCGTCTCCAAAGAAGCGGAAAGCCCCAATTGTTGTCAAGCCTCTATCTCCCAAGCGCACCAGGAAGGGCACCCTCAGAAGTCTTGAAGCGCCTGTCAAGAGAGTTGCTCCAACGATTGCTCACAGGAAGAATGTTGATCCACCCGCCTATATCCAGGTAAATCAATCATTGCCCTTCTCTTGGTTTGAAGATGCTGAGACTGCTGGTAAGTGGGTAGATGAGTTTCGAACTCGTAGGATTTGTTGTTCTGATTTTTTAGATTTTGAGTTCTTCGAAGCTTTGAAGTTACCCTGCATTGATCTTCTCAAAAAATCCCCAGCCTAGACCCTTCTCAATGTTGAAACCGTCTACTACCCCCAGCTTACCCGCCTGTTCTACATTAACCTAAAAGCCAAACACGACACCAATGGTTGGTCTTTGGAGTCTGTTGTCAAAGGGGTTAGAATCTCTCTCAACTCCAATGACTTTGCAGATTTCCTTGGCCTACCTAGCCCATGCCCACCCTCTGAAATACACCCCTCAAAAGAAAACTGCATCATTCTTGCCCGAGCCAAGTACCTCCTACCCGAAGCATCCAACAACACCTCAAAGCAACTCACCCACTCATCCCTAACCCTTGAGGCAAAAATAATTTTCAACATCATTGTTCGATGCCTCTTACCCCGTCTTAACTCTGGCTCACTCCTTACTGATAATGCCATGGTCCTACTCTACCGCATCCTAAATGGCCTTGACCTTGATCTGGCCAACACTATCCTTGGAAGCATGGCTCATGCTAGAAAATCTAGAAAAGGCTCTCCCCTCCCTTTTTCCACCCTTTTGACCCCACTCTTCAAAGCTTCTGTAATTGATGTCAAAAATGAAGAACAGCAGCGTCATATGGGTAAGTTCGACTCCAAGGGCCTTGAAAAGATTGGCATTACTCGGTCTCCCCAAGGGACCTTGAGTCTTGCCACTCCTTCAAAAGCTCTTCCCACTGCTTCAACTTTCGATGAACGCATGGACAACCTAGAGTTGGGCTTGGAGGAAGTTCTCCTGGATATCAAGGAGCTGCAAAAGAAGGTTATGACCGAGATGAGCGGGATATCCAAGATGCTGCAAGGACTGTGGACGAGGCTCACTGATGATGCTCCGGACGACGAAGCTTAAACCCTACCCTACCCTATCCTATCTCTATCCTTGATACATTGCTGGTTTTTGGAAACAATTTCAAAACTTTTGGTGACTGTTTTACCTCCTCCCTTTGTTGAAAGACAAAAAGGGGGAGATGATCTGTGGTTGTTTAGACTTGAAAACCTTTCTGCTTGGAGGTCTTGGAAGACCTTGGTTTTTTATTTTTTGGGTTTTTGGTTGGATAGCTTTTGCATGCTTTAAAATTTTGATCCAACATTTGTCTAACCCATGCAGGTACTTAGTCTGATTTCTCTTATATTATTTATGCTTGACTAAGTTGCAGGGATGCACAAGGTTTTGTCTTTCATCAAGGGGGAGATTGATAACTCCCTCCCTTGATGAAAATAAGAATAAAGGTTCAAAGGCCTTGACAGGATGTTTCTTTTTAAGCAAACAACTGTTTGAATGCGCTGGCGTACTTTCGTCACTTGTTTCTTACCTTATGTTTAGTTGTTAGATCATGGCTGCAACTTTCAATGTTCATAAAGAGTTTAGGCGTTCAAATGGACTTATGAAAAATTACTTTTGAAGTATTTTGATCGGAGACGTGACGCGGAGCCAGAGCTTCAGCGTACTTGGGTCTTATTCAAGAACACATCTCCGAGAATCGTTTCGATCAGAGGCCTAACGCGGAGCCAAGCTCCATCGTACTTGGGTCTTATTTAAGAACACCTCTCCGAGAATCGCTTCGATCGGAGGCCCGACGCGGAGCCAAGCTCTAGTGTACTTGGGTCTTATTTAAGAACACCTCTCCGAGAATCGCTTCGATCGGAGGCCCGACGCGGAGCCAAGCTCCAGCGTACTTGGGTCTTATTTAAGAACACCTCTCCGAGAATCGCTTTGATCGGAGGCCCGACGCGGAGCCAAGCTCCAGCGTACTTGGTTCTCATTTAAGAACACCTCTCCGAGAATCGCTTCGATCGGAGGCCCGACGCGGAGCCAAGCTCCAGCGCACTTGGGTCTTATTTAGGAACTCATCTGAAGGAAGAGAATAAAAGCGCCATCTAACCGCTTTATTTAATTTTTGCGGGGGCGACTAAGTTTTCCGTTATATACAAGCCTTGGCTATTACACATAGTATTTCTATAGATTATCTGCATTCCAGGTTTTGTTTAAAATGGTGCATTCGGGGGTGCTGAGTTTGTATGTTCCTTCTTGGATCACTTTCACGATTATATACGGCCCCTCCTAGTTCGGGTCTAGCTTTCCTCTAGTGGTAGCTTGACGGAGCACCAAATCTTCCGTCTTGAGGTGTCGCGGGCGAACTCGCCTATCACGGTACCCGGATAGACGCCTTTTATACTCTTGCTCTCTTATGGCTGCTGCCATTCTGAGCTCCTCTATGAGATGGAGTTCGAGTTTCAATGCTTCATCGTTGGTTTCCTGGTTGTATGTCATAATTCGTGCCGAAGGGACCAATCTTTCTACTGGAATGACCACGCCCATTCCATAAACTAGCGTAAACGGGGTTTCCCCGTGATAACTCCCTCCCTTGATGAACATCGGAATAAAGGTTCAAAGGCCTTGACAGGATGTTTGTGTCAAAGGTCTTGGAGCTTTAACAGTTGATGAAATCCAAAACCTGTTCTATATGTCCGAATAGTATTTAATATTATTATATACTTCCTTTATATTATATATATGTATAACTAATCTTTCAGGAAGTATTTTCGAAATCACTTCTTTCCTTATGATGCATATTGAGGAAGATCCATTTTGAGAGATCATGTCTACGAAGTGTCCAAAAAAAAAAAGATCCGGGCGCGCCATGATCCAAACTAGCCGTTGTTGAAGATCTGGTGTTGAAGGCCCTTATGCGCCATGTTACTTCTATAAAGGAAAGGAAGAAGAAGACAGAAGAGAGAAGTTCTACACAAGCTTTCATTCATTCAAGCGAGATCTGTCTTCCAAGTGTACTCTCTGCTAGCGCTCAAGAGTCTGTTGTTTTACTTCAAAGCCTTTGAGAGTCACTGTGAGCTTATAGGATATATTCATTTATAGTGTTACTCGAGAGTTTGTAACTCGGGAAGTTGCACTAGGCTATTGATTTGTGAGAGTAAGAGGATTGTACTAGATAGCTGAGAGAGGTGGGGCTCTTCTAGATTGGTCTAGGACTCCAAGGGAACGTGAGTTGACTAGATTGCAATTGTATAGGAGAGAGGCTTCTCGGTGAGCTATTAGGATCCTAAGCTAAGCGAATCAATAAAGCCTTTTGAATCCTAGGGTTGTGGAAGAACCCTAGGCGGGGACGTAGGCCAAGTTTGTGCCGAACCTCGTAAACAATTACTCGTGTTCTTTATCTATTGCTTTACCTTATTTCCGCACTTGGTTCGATTGTCTAACTTTGTGATTCAGGTTTAATCTCAAAGGGTTTTATACGAGCTCCAAAAGTCTTCAGACTTTCTGCGAAAAACGGGCATACTCTGTTCAACCCCCCCTTCTAGAGTATTTCTATATTACATTGTTTTATATTATCGAACCTTCACCCCGGTTGGGGTTTTTACTGACGTGCGGTAGGACTAGAGATCTAATGGTAGAAGTTCAGCCCATCACCCTTTTGTTGTGCTTCCAAGTTTCTTTCGTATTCCATGCAACAATTGCCGATTGGTTGTTTCCGCTTGTCCGTTCGTTTGTGGATGGGCCACGGATGAGAACTTAAAGTTTATGCCCAATCCTGCCCAAAAATCCCTGATTGTTTCACAATCAAACTGAGGCCCATGGTCTCTGATTATCGAGTCGGGCACCCCAAAACGGCAGATGATGTTCTTCCACAAGAATCTTCTTACTTTTTCCGTGGTGATCAGTCCCATTGCTTCGGCTTCTACCCACTTCGTGAAGTAATCAACCAAGACAAGCACATACTTCAATTGTCATGGGGCAGTTGGAAATGGACCAAGGATATCCATTCCCCAGACAGAAAACGGGCAAGCTCCAGTTATGCTTTTCATCATTTCCGCAGGGCGATGCGTCAGATTTCCAAACCTCTGGCACACGTCACATTTCTGAATATAATTCCGGACATCATGTCTCATAGTTGGCCGGTAATACCCCAGTATGGTTGCTTTGGCTACCATGGCCCTCCATCCTTGGTGATGTGCACAAATTCCATCATGCAACTCTTTCATGACAAGACTTCCTTCTTTAATCGATATGCATAGCAAATCCGGGAGGCTGTACCCCCTTTTATAGAGCTTTCCTTCTCTAATGGTGAAACGAGAGGATTTTGCGATCACTTTCCTGGCCGCGTCTTTCTCTTCGGGTAAAATGCCCTTACCCAGATAGTCCGCAAGCGGTGTCCTCCAGTCTTCTTCTTTAATTCCCTGGACTTGATAGACCTCTTGGATAAGCCTGCGACTGTTTACTCTTTCGAGAACAACCTCCTTCCCTACTTCTTCGGGCATGACTGCCCCCATCCGAGCCAACGCGTCTACCTGTTGGTTGTCACTTCTCGAAATTACTGTCAAGCAAAAACTCAAGAACGCCTTCGACAATGCTTGCGCTTTTCTCTGATAGTCAGGCATTAGTCCGGTTCTGGCCTCATACTCCTCTGTTATTTGTCGTGCCATCACCTCTGAGTTGGTGTAGATTGATACTTGTCCGGCTCCCTTGATCAAAGCTATTTCTAGGCCCGCGAGCAGGGCCTCATACTCAGCTTCATTGTTCGTGGCTTGAAAATCCAGTTTGTAAGCGTAGTTATACTGTTGCTCATCTGGTGCAGTGAGAGTAACCCCAGCTCTGCATCTTTGTTGGCCGCGCCATCTACCTTGAGTGTCCACTCGCTTCTTTCTGTTTGAGCACTTAATTTAAAACTCGTTTCACTGATGAAATCGGCTAATGTCTAAGCCAGTACCGCCCACCGTGGGGTGTATTCAATTTCAAATTCTGTCAACTCAACTGCCAACTTCATCATCCTTCCTGATAAGCACGGGGAATGAAGAATTTGTCGTAAAGGTAGGTCAGTCATTACTTTGATGACGTGATCCTGGAAGTAGGGCCCCAACCTTCTTACCGCGAACACCAGGCATAGAATCATCTTTTCTACTGGTTCGTACCGCGTCTCAGTATCTTGTAGCACATGACTGATGTAGTATACATGGTACTTCTCTTCTCGAGTCAAAACCGCGCTGATGGTAATGTTTTTGACCGATAGGTACAAGTGTAGTGCCTCTTGTTTCTCGGGTTGGTGCAGAGTGGGGAGTGTTGATAAGAAAACTTTTGACTCCCCGAATGCTTCTTTTAATTATGGAGTCCATCGTATCGGCCCCCTTTTCTTGAGTAAAGCAAAGAAAGGTAATGACTTGTCTGCTAGACATGAGCAAAATCGGCTTAGGTAGTTTACTGCTCCGTTTAAAGACTGTAATTCTTTGATCGTCCGCGGTGGTTGGAGATTCTGGATTGCCACAACCTGTTCACGATTTACATCAATTCCTTGATAGCTAACCATGAAACCAAGGAATTTTCCAGAATCAACCCCGAAGACACATTTTTCCGCGTTCAGGTTCAACCTGCGAAGGGAATCAAATGTCTCTTGCAGATCTACCGCGTGATCTTCTGCTTTTTTGCTCTTAACCACAATATCATCCACATATATCGACACATTCCTCCCAATCTGTTTACAAAAGATTCGATCAACAGTTCTCTGAAAGGTAGCTCTTGCATTTCTGAGTCCAAAAGGCATGACGCGGTAGCAAAATATCCCCTGGTTGGTGATGAAAGTAGTTGCTTTTTTATCTAGCGGGTCCAAGCTTATCTGATTGTACCCAGAATAAGCATCAAGAAAACCGAGGACCTTGTTACCCGCAGTTCCGTCGACAAGTTCGTCTATGGATGGCAAGGGGTAACTGTCTTTGGGGCAGGATTTATTAAGATCGGTGAAATCAATGCAAATTCTCCATTTCCCATTAGACTTTTTCACTAGAACTACATTTGAGAGCCAATCCGAATCTTCCACTTCTTCTATGAATCCTGCTTCCAACAGTTTAATAGTTTCTTCTTTTGCCACGGCTGCTTTTTCGGGGGCCATTTTTCTCTTCTTTTGTACTATGGGCTTTGTTCCTGGACGGATCCTCAAAGTATGCAAAGCAGTGTTGGACGGGACTCCTAAGAGGTCTCGCAGAGTCCATGCAAAAACATCTCTTAACCTTGCTATGATTTCCAAGACCTGATCTCTTTCTTCTGGCTCGAACGCTTGCCCCATATAGACTTTTTCTCCGGGGTTTGGAAAAGGCGTGTAAGCAACCCTTCCGTCCGCGGTTGGTATTTTTGTTTCTGTCAATCTTACTTCAAGCTCAGTCTCCAAGAGCTCTGATGGGCCACTGTCTCCCACCATGGATTCATATTTTTCGCTAATACACATCACCTCTATCTTCTTCTTGATAGAAGTTAAATAGCAGCTTCTGCTTTCTGGTTGCTGGTCGCGAACCTCACATATTCCTCCCCCGGGTAAAGGGAACTTTCCGACGAAGTGATAGATTGACACTATCATTTGAAATTTATAGAGCGAGACGCGTCCCAACAAAGCATTGTACACGATTGGTACTTTTACTACCGTGAATACGACATTCTCCATGCGCCTTTTCGGGGCTGTTCCTAAAACCACTGCCAACTCGATCGTTCATGCCACTTGCACTTCTCCCCCTGAGAACGTAATCAACGTGTGATGAGGGATTTTTAGTCACCTTAAATCCTATCAAATATAACCGACTGACCTAACTAATTTAGTTTGGCAAGCACGGGTCGATCCCACAGAGAGTCTATGATTCGTATGCAAATCAGAGTGCATCAACAAGAACAAGAAATAAAGGCGGGAATTTTGATGGTTTGAACTAACTAAGCAACAATAGTAAGCAAAACAATAAGTAAAACAGATTGAATGAATGAATATGAGAGAATAGCTCAGGTCAATCAATCTCAGCAATCAGGTTTGTTCATTGATCATTGATATCGAAAAGATAACTTCCTCTTGAATACTTTGTTGTGGAAAGACTAGGTCTTTTGAATCCAATTCCTTATCGAATCTAGTTAACAGGACAACCAGACCCTGAAAACCCTAATTATCAAACAACCTTGAAACTATCAAGATTCAATTCAATAATCGACGAAACTTAAAGGAAATCAACAAAGACAATCGATGCGCACAACCAGTTATTGCATCAATTGCAAATCAATTCTTTATACAAATCCCTAAATCAACAAGTTTCAGAGATTTATACTTCGCTACTCAAGAATATAGATAATTCAACCAGAAATTACCTATATCTAGCTATAGATTATCATGAAAAGCATCAGTTGATCAAGCTAATGGAAATTCACGAAAACCCTAAACATTCGATGTAAAGAATTGATAATATTCGAAGAGGAGTATTAGGATATAGAAATCTCACAATGAAATGATAAACGTGACGCTTCGATTAATTGTCCCAAGCCAAGAGATTTAGTGGTTCATGGTTGAAAAAGAAATCACCATCAAAAGTCTCCAATTGTGCTATGTACCAAAAACTGTTCGTTCTATTTCCCCCTTCCAAAACTAAAACCAACCCTAGACTCCTTGTTCCTCTCCACTAACGTTTCATGTACCCCCTTAATTGAAATTGCGATTAAAAATTAATTAACACAAAGAAACAGGTGGTTCTTGCACTCGGAATAAGACTCGGGTGCCAACTAAATAACTCGGCCGAGTTTCCTCTTGCTCCACCCGAGTTACTTTCAGCAGCCATCTTGACGTCCCGATTTCGCTGTTTTCAAGGCTGAATTTGGAAAAGTCGTAAACACAAAAGTTGTAGGTCTTCGAATCCTCTTTCCAACAAGTATAAATACGTCCCGGTCCGATAAATACAGCATTCAAACGACTCGTTTTAGTGCAGCGTCGCCAACCTGGACAGCTCCCATCCTTTACATGTTTAGCTCATCTCTTCGGCTCTCGGGCTCTTCTATTTTCGTCCAATCTTCGAGCATTGGCTCGAGCTTAGCTCCAACTTTCCACAATCACCTGAAATCATGCACAAAACTTGTAGATTCCGACTCTAATTGAAACATAATAAAAACACGAAAACTACTCTATACTCATGCATTTTACCCTACCTAAACCCCTCTAAATGCCTATATTAACACTACCTAAATGTGCATAATCAAACTTCCCCACACTTAAACCTTTCTTGTCCTTAAGAAAACAAAATCAATCCAATCACACATCCCACAAATACACTCTTCATGCATTCACCTCGTCAACGATAAAATCCAAAATCAAGTAGGAGACACAAGACAATTATCAACATCATCACATGTATTTGAGCAACTCAAAGGCTTAGGCACATTTCAATCCAACCTCACCGGGTACATAAAGTGTTTCACTCATCGC
The DNA here is from genome assembly GCA_037127255.1 of Persicaria tinctoria. Classification (NCBI taxonomy): domain Eukaryota; kingdom Viridiplantae; phylum Streptophyta; class Magnoliopsida; order Caryophyllales; family Polygonaceae; genus Persicaria; species Persicaria tinctoria. Next base: position 35,403,821 of record JBANSL010000020.1, read on the forward strand.
TCTTGTGTTTAGGCTAAGTCAATTCCGCTCAAACTCAATCCAATGCAACTAAGCTCCATGAAAATTGAAATCCACATCACAATCTCCACCGTGAGTGACATTACAAGCAATAATCATCATGAGGTCTTGCAAGGGTTGTAACGGGGCTCGGTAAGAAAATCAAGGTAGGGAAAGATTTATGCTTTGTGGTGCTAAAAATCCGGGAAAAAGAGATCTCAACTACAACCGGAAAAACACTCACAACTAAATATTTCTTCAACCAAATGAATTCAAACTTTAACTCCATCCACAAATAAAAACTTAAGCACAACTCTTGTTAACCAACTCACTCTTTGTTACTTCTTTCTTTTTCTCTTGATTTTTCAATGATTTTTCTTCTTCTCTTTTCTTGATTTTTTCCTTTTTATGAATTTTCCTCGACTTTTACTCCTAAGTGAATGTTATCCTCCTTAGGCCCCGAGTATTAAGCACAATAATCATCCATATGAAGCTCAAAAAGAATAAAACACCCATACATAACTTCCAAATGCTCAAAACACACCACTTATACACATTTTCACCAATCTTCTCCCTAATTCCCGGATAGGGTAAGGCTAAAATCGGCTAAAAGACATTTTGTGGGGCTAACAAAATGGGCTAAACGGCTCAAATTTGGCTTCAAGCAAATAATACAATATAGACGTAGATACAGAGTAAGATATGGCTAACAAAATATTGCCTCAATCATATGAAAATCACAAGTAATAATCAAAATATACGACTTTGAAATAGATATCAATCTCAATTCTCAGAGGTAGTCACATTGGAGAGTATCACACACAAGAAGCAAAGAGGACATCCATAAAAAATAGTCCCAATAAGGCTAACAAAAACTCACAAGGTAATTTTTTGTTGGATTTCAATGCCACCTAAAAGCTAAGAGTTATACATGTTTAATCAATCCATTATCTCATGCTCCAATAGATCAACAAACTAGACGAGGATCAACAATTCAAGCATATCATGGGACTTATAGTTAGATTAAGAAGACAAGTGGTACCGATGGGGTTATTTGAAAGATCCTACATCTAAAATGTCATGCATGCTGATTTTTTCTTTTTATATGATTTTTCTGGTTTTTTTTTAAATAATATGCAAGACTAAGAATAATAAACATGAAATGCAAGAACATGAAAGCAATATATACAATGCAACCTAAATGCAAACATGTAAGTGTTCTCTCCCCCACACTTAATTTACACATTGCCCTCAATGTAAAAAATAAAATAGAAGGAGAAGAATACTTATAGAGTCATCTACATATCAAATGGAGGTGATGAATTCAAGCACAAGAGTGTGATGAGCCATTGTTCTTTCTCGTCTCGACCTCAAAGAGACACTACAACCTAATCTCCACAAACAAGGCACGACAACACCAAAAAAGAAGTATTTGTTGTCCAAGCAAGGACAACGTACAATAATAATCAATGGTGTTAAACCACTCACAATGACAATCAAGCATAGCCACCATTCTCTCAAAATATTGCAAACCGTCAATCAATTAAGCATAAATCGATCAATACTATCTTCAATAAACTCAATCAGAAAACTCAAATTAAGCTTAATATCTTATAGCAAGATCGATCAAATGCCTAAAATTCAATTCCCCTACATTTGCAATTTCACAATTGAGCACAAGAATCTCAAGCCAAACCAAAACCTTTCAATCAATCTAAATTCACCAACAAATTCAATGCAAATAAGCTTTAATCTCATCCAAACAACTTCTAAATTCCACAAATTTAACAAATTTGTAAAAACCTAGAATTTGGGGATTTTTGAAAACTCACCTTAAACTTCAATGAAGGAGAGGAAGGAAGAGGAAGGCTGACTGGAGGCTGGGCCGGCGTGGATGCACACGGACGGCCGGAGGTGGCTGCTGGCGGCAGTGGCTAGAGGCCGCTGGGAACGCTCGATGCTGGGTCTGGGGGCAAGGCCGGAATCACTACACCGCTCGGGAGGGAACTAGGTGTACTCGAGATCGGAGATGGCTGGCGGCGTAGGTCTGGTGGCTGGGAGAGAAAGGAGGGAGCTCGTGCCGGCGGCTACAGGTGCTGGAGGCACCCTCGCTGCTGCCTCGCTCGGATGGGAGATGGGCAAGACCGACGCGGACGCGCTTTCCTTCTCTGTTTCTTTTTTTTTTTTAAAGAAGATGCAATATAGCTCGGGTGGGACAAAACAACACTCGACCGAGTTAATTTATTTTTTCACCCGAGTTCTTCTTGAAGAACTGTGCGCCACTCGGATTGGCCAAAAAAACTCGACCGAGCTCTTCACCCGAGTAACCTACTGTAATCCTCCTAGTTTTGGACGTCTTTTTTTTTTTTTTGCTTCCAAAACCTTGGGTTACCTCCCAAGAAGTGTCCTTGGTTAACGTCATAGACTCGACATTTTGGTTGTCCGTTTAAGACCTATTCAGACATCGTCAGTGCCCTCAACAACAAATCAAACTCTTGTCCACACCATCTAGGTAAGCGGGCACTACATACGAATAAGTTGAAGTCAAAGTATGTCCTCAACTCATCATATGTCCGAGCATGACTCCCCGCTGCAGGTATGTAGAACCACCAATTCAGTTCCATTGGTGGTATGTCAAAATAATGAGCCCAAGAATCAACATAATCATCGACCTTCTCACCATTGTAGAGGATATCAATTCTTTGTTTAGGAGCCACAGAAATCAGCTCCGGACTTGGTTCCTTGATAGGCGAGCTCGAGACAATCTCATCGAATGAAGGAGACAACAAATCAAATGGAATCTCATGTGTCGACTCATAACATTCCATGTCAAGAAGCACTGTACTATCCTCTTCATCACTAAAGAAATTGTCATTATCTGCGAACATATCTTCCTCCGCCAAAACATTGTCATGCTCATAGCTCAAGGGTAGGGGCGGCGGCAGAGTAGACTCGGATGAACTCAATGAGGGGGGAATAGAAAACACACACTCACCTTTATCTTCATGACTTTCTAAGCTTCCCTCGGGTGTGACAAACAGGTACTTGCCAATCACTAGGGTGTTCGTGGTGAGACTCTCTATCGGGTTAATCACCGGTTGAGACGGTAGTTCACCCACTTCATGTGCTAGAATATCATTCCCCACTTGGACCATTCGGTGCACTCGTTCATCTAGTTCCACGATCTGCTGACACAATTGCTCATTCTCCTCGTAAGAGGCCTTGAATAGATCCTCCGAAGGTGCGTCAAAGTAATCCATTGGGTGAGGTTTTTGGGCAAAGGACACTTCCTGCAACACCTGGTGCCCCATGTAGCAGATAAGATCCCAAATTCCCACCAAACCTAACCTTGCTAGACTTCCTCCGCTCATATATATAGCACGCGCCTTTGTCTCAGCAGTCATCCCTTCTACAACACAGACAACCATATCTCACAAACTATCGTGGAAACCCCGCACATTGCGGATGTCCACACACCTCTGCAACCCAGTGAGATATAGGTGAAAGTTTTCACCTTCGAACTGCAATAATCTCAACATCTTAACCTGTTAGTAGCATATGTACTGTGAACCGTAAGATAGGTTCACAAAAAAAAAAGTTAGTAGCTAAATTAGTGCACAAGACAAACACACAAATAACAACTTGACTCCCCGGCAATGGCGCCAAATTGATGAGGGATTTTTAGTCGCCTTAAATCCTATCAAATATAACCGACTGACCTAACTAATTTAGTTTGGCAAGCACGGGTCGATCCCACAGAGAGTCTATGATTCGTATGCAAATCAGAGTGCATCAACAAGAACAAGAAATAAAGGGGGGAATTTTGATGGTTTGAACTAACTAAGCAACAGTAGTAAGCAAAACAATAAGTAAAACAGATTGAATGAATGAATATGAGAGAATAGCTCAGGTCAATCAATCTCAGCAATCAGGTTTGTTCATTGATCATTGATATCGAAAAGATAACTTCCCCTTGAATACTTTATTGTGGAAAGACTAGGTCTTTTGAATCCAATTCCTTATCGAATCTAGTTAACAGGACAACCAGACCCTGAAAACCCTAATTATCAAACAACCTTGAAACTATCAAGATTCAATTCAATAATCGACGAAACTTAAAGAAAATCAACAAAGACAATCGATGCGCACAACCAGTTATTGCATCAATTGCAAATCAATTCTTTATACAAATCCCTAAATCAACAAGTTTCAGAGATTTATACTTCGCTACTCAAGAATATAGATAATTCAACCAGAAATTACCTATATCTAGCTATAGATTATCATGAAAAGCATCAGTTGATCAAGCTAATGGAAATTCAAGAAAACCCTAAACATTCGATGCAAAGAATTGATAATATTCGAAGAGGAGTATTAGGATATGGAAATCTCACAATGAAATGATAAACGTGGCGCTTCGATTAATTGTCCCAAGCCAAGAGATTTAGTGGTTCATGGTTGAAAAAGAAATCACCATCAAAAGTCTCCAATTGTGCTATGTACCAAAAACTGTTCGTTCTATTTCCCCCTTCCAAAACTAAAACCAACCCTAGACTCCTTGTTCCTCTCCACTAAAGTTTCATGTACCCCCTTAATTGAAATTGCAATTAAAAATTAATTAACACAAAGAAACAGGTGGTTCTTGCACTCGGAATAAAACTCGGGTGCCAACTAAATAACTCGGCCGAGTTTCCTCTTGCTCCACCCGAGTTACTTTCAGCAGCCATCTTGACGTCCCGATTTCGCTGTTTTCAAGGTTGAATTTGGAAAATTCGTAAACACAAAAGTTGTAGGTCTTCGAATCCTCTTTCCAAAAGTATAAGTACGCCCCGGTCCGATAAATACAGCCTTCAAACGACTCGTTTTAGTGCAGCGTCGCCAACCTGGACAGCTTCCATCCTTTACATGTTTAGGTCATCTCCTCGGCTCTCGGGCTCTTCTATTTTCGTCCAATCTTCGAGCATTGGTTCGAGCTTAGCTCCAGCTTTCCACAATCACCTGAAATCATGCACAAAACTTGTAGATTCCGACTCTAATTGAAACATAATAAAAACACGAAAACTACTCTATACTCATGCATTTTACCCTACCTAAACCCCTCTAAATGCCTATATTAACACTACTAAATGTGCATGATCAAACTTCCCCACACTTAAACCTTTCTTGTCCTTAAGAAAACAAAATCAATCCAATCACACATCCCACAAATACACTCTTCATGCATTCACCTCGTCAACGATAAAATCCAAAATCAAGTAGGAGACACAAGACAATTATCAACATCATCACATGTATTTGAGCAACTCAAAGGCTTAGGCACATTTCAATCCAACCTCACCGGGTACATAAAGTGTTTCACTCATCGCTCTTGTGTTTAGGCTAAGTCAATTCCGCTCAAACTCAATCCAATGCAACTAAGCTCCATGAAAATTGAAATCCACATCACAATCTCCACCGTGAGTGACATTACAAGCAATAATCATCATGAGGTCTTGCAAGGGTTGTAATGGGGCTCGGTAAGAAAATCAAGGTAGGGAAAGATTTATGCTTTGTGGTGCTAAAAATCCGGGAAAAAGAGATCTCAACTACAACCGGAAAAACACTCACAACTAAATATTTCTTCAACCAAATGAATTCAAACTTTAACTCCATCCACAAATAAAAACTTAAGCACAACTCTTGTTAACCAACTCACTCTTTGTTACTTCTTTCTTTTTCTCTTGATTTTTCAATGATTTTTCTTCTTCTCTTTTCTTGATTTTTTCCTTTTTATGAATTTTCCTCGACTTTTACTCCTAAGTGAATGTTATCCTCCTTAGGCCCCGAGTATTAAGCACAATAATCATCCATATGAAGCTCAAAAAGAATAAAACACCCATACATAACTTCCAAATGCTCAAAACACACCACTTATACACATTTTCACCAATCTTCTCCCTAATTCCCGGATAGGGTAAGGCTAAAATCGGCTAAAAGACATTTTGTGGGGCTAACAAAATGGGCTAAACGGCTCAAATTTGGCTTCAAGCAAATAATACAATATAGACGTAGATACAGAGTAAGATATGGCTAACAAAATATTGCCTCAATCATATGAAAATCACAAGTAATAATCAAAATATACGACTTTGAAATAGATATCAATCTCAATTCTCAGAGGTAGTCACATTGGAGAGTATCACACACAAGAAGCAAAGAGGACATCCATAAAAAATAGTCCCAATAAGGCTAACAAAAACTCACAAGGTAATTTTTTGTTGGATTTCAATGCCACCTAAAAGCTAAGAGTTATACATGTTTAATCAATCCATTATCTCATGCTCCAATAGATCAACAAACTAGACGAGGATCAACAATTCAAGCATATCATGGGACTTATAGTTAGATTAAGAAGACAAGTGGTACCGATGGGGTTATTTGAAAGATCCTACATCTAAAATGTCATGCATGCTGATTTTTTCTTTTTATATGATTTTTCTGGTTTTTTTTTAAATAATATGCAAGACTAAGAATAATAAACATGAAATGCAAGAACATGAAAGCAATATATACAATGCAACCTAAATGCAAACATGTAAGTGTTCTCTCCCCCACACTTAATTTACACATTGCCCTCAATGTAAAAAATAAAATAGAAGGAGAAGAATACTTATAGAGTCATCTACATATCAAATGGAGGTGATGAATTCAAGCACAAGAGTGTGATGAGCCATTGTTCTTTCTCGTCTCGACCTCAAAGAGACACTACAACCTAATCTCCACAAACAAGGCACGACAACACCAAAAAAGAAGTATTTGTTGTCCAAGCAAGGACAACGTACAATAATAATCAATGGTGTTAAACCACTCACAATGACAATCAAGCATAGCCACCATTCTCTCAAAATATTGCAAACCGTCAATCAATTAAGCATAAATCGATCAATACTATCTTCAATAAACTCAATCAGAAAACTCAAATTAAGCTTAATATCTTATAGCAAGATCGATCAAATGCCTAAAATTCAATTCCCCTACATTTGCAATTTCACAATTGAGCACAAGAATCTCAAGCCAAACCAAAACCTTTCAATCAATCTAAATTCACCAACAAATTCAATGCAAATAAGCTTTAATCTCATCCAAACAACTTCTAAATTCCACAAATTTAACAAATTTGTAAAAACCTAGAATTTGGGGATTTTTGAAAACTCACCTTAAACTTCAATGAAGGAGAGGAAGGAAGAGGAAGGCTGACTGGAGGCTGGGCCGGCGTGGATGCACACGGACGGCCGGAGGTGGCTGCTGGCGGCAGTGGCTAGAGGCCGCTGGGAACGCTCGATGCTGGGTCTGGGGGCAAGGCCGGAATCACTACACCGCTCGGGAGGGAACTAGGTGTACTCGAGATCGGAGATGGCTGGCGGCGTAGGTCTGGTGGCTGGGAGAGAAAGGAGGGAGCTCGTGCCGGCGGCTACAGGTGCTGGAGGCACCCTCGCTGCTGCCTCGCTCGGATGGGAGATGGGCAAGACCGACGCGGACGCGCTTTCCTTCTCTGTTTCTTTTTTTTTTTTAAAGAAGATGCAATATAGCTCGGGTGGGACAAAACAACACTCGACCGAGTTAATTTATTTTTTCACCCGAGTTCTTCTTGAAGAACTGTGCGCCACTCGGATTGGCCAAAAAAACTCGACCGAGCTCTTCACCCGAGTAACCTACTGTAATCCTCCTAGTTTTGGACGTCTTTTTTTTTTTTTTGCTTCCAAAACCTTGGGTTACCTCCCAAGAAGTGTCCTTGGTTAACGTCATAGACTCGACATTTTGGTTGTCCGTTTAAGACCTATTCAGACATCGTCAGTGCCCTCAACAACAAATCAAACTCTTGTCCACACCATCTAGGTAAGCGGGCACTACATACGAATAAGTTGAAGTCAAAGTATGTCCTCAACTCATCATATGTCCGAGCATGACTCCCCGCTGCAGGTATGTAGAACCACCAATTCAGTTCCATTGGTGGTATGTCAAAATAATGAGCCCAAGAATCAACATAATCATCGACCTTCTCACCATTGTAGAGGATATCAATTCTTTGTTTAGGAGCCACAGAAATCAGCTCCGGACTTGGTTCCTTGATAGGCGAGCTCGAGACAATCTCATCGAATGAAGGAGACAACAAATCAAATGGAATCTCATGTGTCGACTCATAACATTCCATGTCAAGAAGCACTGTACTATCCTCTTCATCACTAAAGAAATTGTCATTATCTGCGAACATATCTTCCTCCGCCAAAACATTGTCATGCTCATAGCTCAAGGGTAGGGGCGGCGGCAGAGTAGACTCGGATGAACTCAATGAGGGGGGAATAGAAAACACACACTCACCTTTATCTTCATGACTTTCTAAGCTTCCCTCGGGTGTGACAAACAGGTACTTGCCAATCACTAGGGTGTTCGTGGTGAGACTCTCTATCGGGTTAATCACCGGTTGAGACGGTAGTTCACCCACTTCATGTGCTAGAATATCATTCCCCACTTGGACCATTCGGTGCACTCGTTCATCTAGTTCCACGATCTGCTGACACAATTGCTCATTCTCCTCGTAAGAGGCCTTGAATAGATCCTCCGAAGGTGCGTCAAAGTAATCCATTGGGTGAGGTTTTTGGGCAAAGGACACTTCCTGCAACACCTGGTGCCCCATGTAGCAGATAAGATCCCAAATTCCCACCAAACCTAACCTTGCTAGACTTCCTCCGCTCATATATATAGCACGCGCCTTTGTCTCAGCAGTCATCCCTTCTACAACACAGACAACCATATCTCACAAACTATCGTGGAAACCCCGCACATTGCGGATGTCCACACACCTCTGCAACCCAGTGAGATATAGGTGAAAGTTTTCACCTTCGAACTGCAATAATCTCAACATCTTAACCTGTTAGTAGCATATGTACTGTGAACCGTAAGATAGGTTCACAAAAAAAAAAGTTAGTAGCTAAATTAGTGCACAAGACAAACACACAAATAACAACTTGACTCCCCGGCAATGGCGCCAAATTGATGAGGGATTTTTAGTCGCCTTAAATCCTATCAAATATAACCGACTGACCTAACTAATTTAGTTTGGCAAGCACGGGTCGATCCCACAGAGAGTCTATGATTCGTATGCAAATCAGAGTGCATCAACAAGAACAAGAAATAAAGGGGGGAATTTTGATGGTTTGAACTAACTAAGCAACAATAGTAAGCAAAACAATAAGTAAAACAGATTGAATGAATGAATATGAGAGAATAGCTCAGGTCAATCAATCTCAGCAATCAGGTTTGTTCATTGATCATTGATATCGAAAAGATAACTTCCCCTTGAATACTTTATTGTGGAAAGACTAGGTCTTTTGAATCCAATTCCTTATCGAATCTAGTTAACAGGACAACCAGACCCTGAAAACCCTAATTATCAAACAACCTTGAAACTATCAAGATTCAATTCAATAATCGACGAAACTTAAAGAAAATCAACAAAGACAATCGATGCGCACAACCAGTTATTGCATCAATTGCAAATCAATTCTTTATACAAATCCCTAAATCAACAAGTTTCAGAGATTTATACTTCGCTACTCAAGAATATAGATAATTCAACCAGAAATTACCTATATCTAGCTATAGATTATCATGAAAAGCATCAGTTGATCAAGCTAATGGAAATTCAAGAAAACCCTAAACATTCGATGCAAAGAATTGATAATATTCGAAGAGGAGTATTAGGATATGGAAATCTCACAATGAAATGATAAACGTGGCGCTTCGATTAATTGTCCCAAGCCAAGAGATTTAGTGGTTCATGGTTGAAAAAGAAATCACCATCAAAAGTCTCCAATTGTGCTATGTACCAAAAACTGTTCGTTCTATTTCCCCCTTCCAAAACTAAAACCAACCCTAGACTCCTTGTTCCTCTCCACTAAAGTTTCATGTACCCCCTTAATTGAAATTGCAATTAAAAATTAATTAACACAAAGAAACAGGTGGTTCTTGCACTCGGAATAAAACTCGGGTGCCAACTAAATAACTCGGCCGAGTTTCCTCTTGCTCCACCCGAGTTACTTTCAGCAGCCATCTTGACGTCCCGATTTCGCTGTTTTCAAGGTTGAATTTGGAAAATTCGTAAACACAAAAGTTGTAGGTCTTCGAATCCTCTTTCCAAAAGTATAAGTACGCCCCGGTCCGATAAATACAGCCTTCAAACGACTCGTTTTAGTGCAGCGTCGCCAACCTGGACAGCTCCCATCCTTTACATGTTTAGGTCATCTCCTCGGCTCTCGGGCTCTTCTATTTTCGTCCAATCTTCGAGCATTGGTTCGAGCTTAGCTCCAGCTTTCCACAATCACCTGAAATCATGCACAAAAATTGTAGATTCCGACTCTAATTGAAACATAATAAAAACACGAAAACTACTCTATACTCATGCATTTTACCCTACCTAAACCCCTCTAAATGCCTATATTAACACTACCTAAATGTGCATGATCAAACTTCCCCACACTTAAACCTTTCTTGTCCTTAAGAAAACAAAATCAATCCAATCACACATCCCACAAATACACTCTTCATGCATTCACCTCGTCAACGATAAAATCCAAAATCAAGTAGGAGACACAAGACAATTATCAACATCATCACATGTATTTGAGCAACTCAAAGGCTTAGGCACATTTCAATCCAACCTCACCGGGTACATAAAGTGTTTCACTCATCGCTCTTGTGTTTAGGCTAAGTCAATTCCGCTCAAACTCAATCCAATGCAACTAAGCTCCATGAAAATTGAAATCCACATCACAATCTCCACCGTGAGTGACATTACAAGCAATAATCATCATGAGGTCTTGCAAGGGTTGTAATGGGGCTCGGTAAGAAAATCAAGGTAGGGAAAGATTTATGCTTTGTGGTGCTAAAAATCCGGGAAAAAGAGATCTCAACTACAACCGGAAAAACACTCACAACTAAATATTTCTTCAACCAAATGAATTCAAACTTTAACTCCATCCACAAATAAAAACTTAAGCACAACTCTTGTTAACCAACTCACTCTTTGTTACTTCTTTCTTTTTCTCTTGATTTTTCAATGATTTTTCTTCTTCTCTTTTCTTGATTTTTTCCTTTTTATGAATTTTCCTCGACTTTTACTCCTAAGTGAATGTTATCCTCCTTAGGCCCCGAGTATTAAGCACAATAATCATCCATATGAAGCTCAAAAAGAATAAAACACCCATACATAACTTCCAAATGTTCAAAACACACCACTTATACACATTTTCACCAATCTTCTCCCTAATTCCCGGATAGGGTAAGGCTAAAATCGGCTAAAAGACATTTTGTGGGGCTAACAAAATGGGCTAAACGGCTCAAATTTGGCTTCAAGCAAATAATACAATATAGACGTAGATACAGAGTAAGATATGGCTAACAAAATATTGCCTCAATCATATGAAAATCACAAGTAATAATCAAAATATACGACTTTGAAATAGATATCAATCTCAATTCTCAGAGGTAGTCACATTGGAGAGTATCACACACAAGAAGCAAAGAGGACATCCATAAAAAATAGTCCCAATAAGGCTAACAAAAACTCACAAGGTAATTTTTTGTTGGATTTCAATGCCACCTAAAAGCTAAGAGTTATACATGTTTAATCAATCCATTATCTCATGCTCCAATAGATCAACAAACTAGACGAGGATCAACAATTCAAGCATATCATGGGACTTATAGTTAGATTAAGAAGACAAGTGGTACCGATGGGGTTATTTGAAAGATCCTACATCTAAAATGTCATGCATGCTGATTTTTTCTTTTTATATGATTTTTCTGGTTTTTTTTTAAATAATATGCAAGACTAAGAATAATAAACATGAAATGCAAGAACATGAAAGCAATATATACAATGCAACCTAAATGCAAACATGTAAGTGTTCTCTCCCCCACACTTAATTTACACATTGCCCTCAATGTAAAAAATAAAATAGAAGGAGAAGAATACTTATAGAGTCATCTACATATCAAATGGAGGTGATGAATTCAAGCACAAGAGTGTGATGAGCCATTGTTCTTTCTCGTCTCGACCTCAAAGAGACACTACAACCTAATCTCCACAAACAAGGCACGACAACACCAAAAAAGAAGTATTTGTTGTCCAAGCAAGGACAACGTACAATAATAATCAATGGTGTTAAACCACTCACAATGACAATCAAGCATAGCCACCATTCTCTCAAAATATTGCAAACCGTCAATCAATTAAGCATAAATCGATCAATACTATCTTCAATAAACTCAATCAGAAAACTCAAATTAAGCTTAATATCTTATAGCAAGATCGATCAAATGCCTAAAATTCAATTCCCCTACATTTGCAATTTCACAATTGAGCACAAGAATCTCAAGCCAAACCAAAACCTTTCAATCAATCTAAATTCACCAACAAATTCAATGCAAATAAGCTTTAATCTCATCCAAACAACTTCTAAATTCCACAAATTTAACAAATTTGTAAAAACCTAGAATTTGGGGATTTTTGAAAACTCACCTTAAACTTCAATGAAGGAGAGGAAGGAAGAGGAAGGCTGACTGGAGGCTGGGCCGGCGTGGATGCACACGGACGGCCGGAGGTGGCTGCTGGCGGCAGTGGCTAGAGGCCGCTGGGAACGCTCGATGCTGGGTCTGGGGGCAAGGCCGGAATCACTACACCGCTCGGGAGGGAACTAGGTGTACTCGAGATCGGAGATGGCTGGCGGCGTAGGTCTGGTGGCTGGGAGAGAAAGGAGGGAGCTCGTGCCGGCGGCTACAGGTGCTGGAGGCACCCTCGCTGCTGCCTCGCTCGGATGGGAGATGGGCAAGACCGACGCGGACGCGCTTTCCTTCTCTGTTTCTTTTTTTTTTTAAAGAAGATGCAATATAGCTCGGGTGGGACAAAACAACACTCGACCGAGTTAATTTATTTTTTCACCCGAGTTCTTCTTGAAGAACTGTGCGCCACTCGGATTGGCCAAAAAAACTCGACCGAGCTCTTCACCCGAGTAACCTACTGTAATCCTCCTAGTTTTGGACGTCTTTTTTTTTTTTTTGCTTCCAAAACCTTGGGTTACCTCCCAAGAAGTGTCCTTGGTTAACGTCATAGACTCGACATTTTGGTTGTCCGTTTAAGACCTATTCAGACATCGTCAGTGCCCTCAACAACAAATCAAACTCTTGTCCACACCATCTAGGTAAGCGGGCACTACATACGAATAAGTTGAAGTCAAAGTATGTCCTCAACTCATCATATGTCCGAGCATGACTCCCCGCTGCAGGTATGTAGAACCACCAATTCAGTTCCATTGGTGGTATGTCAAAATAATGAGCCCAAGAATCAACATAATCATCGACCTTCTCACCATTGTAGAGGATATCAATTCTTTGTTTAGGAGCCACAGAAATCAGCTCCGGACTTGGTTCCTTGATAGGCGAGCTCGAGACAATCTCATCGAATGAAGGAGACAACAAATCAAATGGAATCTCATGTGTCGACTCATAACATTCCATGTCAAGAAGCACTGTACTATCCTCTTCATCACTAAAGAAATTGTCATTATCTGCGAACATATCTTCCTCCGCCAAAACATTGTCATGCTCATAGCTCAAGGGTAGGGGCGGCGGCAGAGTAGACTCGGATGAACTCAATGAGGGGGGAATAGAAAACACACACTCACCTTTATCTTCATGACTTTCTAAGCTTCCCTCGGGTGTGACAAACAGGTACTTGCCAATCACTAGGGTGTTCGTGGTGAGACTCTCTATCGGGTTAATCACCGGTTGAGACGGTAGTTCACCCACTTCATGTGCTAGAATATCATTCCCCACTTGGACCATTCGGTGCACTCGTTCATCTAGTTCCACGATCTGCTGACACAATTGCTCATTCTCCTCGTAAGAGGCCTTGAATAGATCCTCCGAAGGTGCGTCAAAGTAATCCATTGGGTGAGGTTTTTGGGCAAAGGACACTTCCTGCAACACCTGGTGCCCCATGTAGCAGATAAGATCCCAAATTCCCACCAAACCTAACCTTGCTAGACTTCCTCCGCTCATATATATAGCACGCGCCTTTGTCTCAGCAGTCATCCCTTCTACAACACAGACAACCATATCTCACAAACTATCGTGGAAACCCCGCACATTGCGGATGTCCACACACCTCTGCAACCCAGTGAGATATAGGTGAAAGTTTTCACCTTCGAACTGCAATAATCTCAACATCTTAACCTGTTAGTAGCATATGTACTGTGAACCGTAAGATAGGTTCACAAAAAAAAAAGTTAGTAGCTAAATTAGTGCACAAGACAAACACACAAATAACAACTTGACTCCCCGGCAATGGCGCCAAATTGATGAGGGATTTTTAGTCGCCTTAAATCCTATCAAATATAACCGACTGACCTAACTAATTTAGTTTGGCAAGCACGGGTCGATCCCACAGAGAGTCTATGATTCGTATGCAAATCAGAGTGCATCAACAAGAACAAGAAATAAAGGGGGGAATTTTGATGGTTTGAACTAACTAAGCAACAGTAGTAAGCAAAACAATAAGTAAAACAGATTGAATGAATGAATATGAGAGAATAGCTCAGGTCAATCAATCTCAGCAATCAGGTTTGTTCATTGATCATTGATATCGAAAAGATAACTTCCCCTTGAATACTTTATTGTGGAAAGACTAGGTCTTTTGAATCCAATTCCTTATCGAATCTAGTTAACAGGACAACCAGACCCTGAAAACCCTAATTATCAAACAACCTTGAAACTATCAAGATTCAATTCAATAATCGACGAAACTTAAAGAAAATCAACAAAGACAATCGATGCGCACAACCAGTTATTGCATCAATTGCAAATCAATTCTTTATACAAATCCCTAAATCAACAAGTTTCAGAGATTTATACTTCGCTACTCAAGAATATAGATAATTCAACCAGAAATTACCTATATCTAGCTATAGATTATCATGAAAAGCATCAGTTGATCAAGCTAATGGAAATTCAAGAAAACCCTAAACATTCGATGCAAAGAATTGATAATATTCGAAGAGGAGTATTAGGATATGGAAATCTCACAATGAAATGATAAACGTGGCGCTTCGATTAATTGTCCCAAGCCAAGAGATTTAGTGGTTCATGGTTGAAAAAGAAATCACCATCAAAAGTCTCCAATTGTGCTATGTACCAAAAACTGTTCGTTCTATTTCCCCCTTCCAAAACTAAAACCAACCCTAGACTCCTTGTTCCTCTCCACTAAAGTTTCATGTACCCCCTTAATTGAAATTGCAATTAAAAATTAATTAACACAAAGAAACAGGTGGTTCTTGCACTCGGAATAAAACTCGGGTGCCAACTAAATAACTCGGCCGAGTTTCCTCTTGCTCCACCCGAGTTACTTTCAGCAGCCATCTTGACGTCCCGATTTCGCTGTTTTCAAGGTTGAATTTGGAAAATTCGTAAACACAAAAGTTGTAGGTCTTCGAATCCTCTTTCCAAAAGTATAAGTACGCCCCGATCCGATAAATACAGCCTTCAAACGACTCGTTTTAGTGCAGCGTCGCCAACCTGGACAGCTTCCATCCTTTACATGTTTAGGTCATCTCCTCGGCTCTCGGGCTCTTCTATTTTCGTCCAATCTTCGAGCATTGGTTCGAGCTTAGCTCCAGCTTTCCACAATCACCTGAAATCATGCACAAAACTTGTAGATTCCGACTCTAATTGAAACATAATAAAAACACGAAAACTACTCTATACTCATGCATTTTACCCTACCTAAACCCCTCTAAATGCCTATATTAACACTACCTAAATGTGCATGATCAAACTTCCCCACACTTAAACCTTTCTTGTCCTTAAGAAAACAAAATCAATCCAATCACACATCCCACAAATACACTCTTCATGCATTCACCTCGTCAACGATAAAATCCAAAATCAAGTAGGAGACACAAGACAATTATCAACATCATCACATGTATTTGAGCAACTCAAAGGCTTAGGCACATTTCAATCCAACCTCACCGGGTACATAAAGTGTTTCACTCATCGCTCTTGTGTTTAGGCTAAGTCAATTCCGCTCAAACTCAATCCAATGCAACTAAGCTCCATGAAAATTGAAATCCACATCACAATCTCCACCGTGAGTGACATTACAAGCAATAATCATCATGAGGTCTTGCAAGGGTTGTAATGGGGCTCGGTAAGAAAATCAAGGTAGGGAAATCATGCACAAAACTTGTAGATTCCGACTCTAATTGAAACATAATAAAAACACGAAAACTACTCTATACTCATGCATTTTACCCTACCTAAACCCCTCTAAATGCCTATATTAACACTACCTAAATGTGCATGATCAACGTGCCAAAGTATGAGGTCAATGATGCCGCGGAGATCCCCATTTGAGAGAAAGCCTCCCATGATAAAATATCAACAGACGAACCGGTGTCAATAAATACTCTTTTGACTGTCTTGGCAGCTATCTGAGCATGGATGACCAAAGGGTCTGAGTGCGGCATCCTTACTTCCTCAGTGTCTTTCGGCGAAAAAGATATATCTTCATGTTGTGACAGAGAGATCCTTCTGCTTGACGCGGACGGAGGTTGCTTTCCCTCTCGCTCGTAGTTCTTCTTCTCTTGTCTACTTGATCCTACCATGGAGTATCCTCCTGCAAGGGTATTGATGAAACCCTCGGGATCTGGTATGTGACCTTCTCCTGGTCTTTGAGCGCCTTCCTGATTAACGGATCTCTGCATGGAGGGTGCATGGTTGTGTCTACCTCCGTTCCCTCTTCGTCTCCTTCCCCTTCCTCGATTGTAAAATAGGGGATCTCTGCGCTTGTCCTTGGTAACGGTTCTGTCGATCCCGGGGGACATCAGGTCTGGGGTCACGGTCCTCCCAATCTGGTCTCCGATTGGGTCGATCTTCTCTCCGCGGTGGAAATCTCAGTTCCTGATTCCTATAGGGATTCTCCCTCGGATGATATAGGTTCGCGGATGTTCATCTCTTGGATAAGACCCTTGGCCCCTTTCGGAGTTCATGTGTATTTCGTCGTGACGGGGACAAAAATCTCCTGCTTCTGACTGATGTCTGGGTGGCTTGACTTTCTCTTTCTTAAATTTTCCACCGAGTTTCCCAAAAAGCCCTGATTGCTTGTGTTTGCTCTTGAACTGGACGCGGCCGCCTCTTCAGCTTCGATTTGTCTTGACACTCGTTCCCTCAAATCATCGTAACTAGCTGGTTTCTTTCGAAACAAGTACGTCTTGAAATCTCCTTCTGCCAAATTTCCCATGAGTATGATGATTGTCGACTCATGATTAAAGTTGGGGATTTGTACCACCACACTGGTGAACCGAGTAAAAAAGTGCCCCAAGGTTTCCCCAGCTCCTTGCCTGATCGAATTTAGATCAAGCATGGTCTTCTTTCTTGACCGCACACTTCCAAAATGGGATGTGAAGATGTGGGACAGCTGGGTGAAACTAGTTACGGAGTTTTTTGGCAGGTTGGTGAACCATGTAAGGGCGATTTTCGTCAAGTTTGAGGGGAAAGTTCGGCATAACATAGCATCGTTGTATTCATTTATCCCCATCGCGGTTGTAAAATGGCAGAGAAGATCTTCGGGATCCGTCGTTCCATCATACTTCATAAGGTTCACATCTCTCCACCTTTTTGGTACTGTCGCAGAACAAATTTCCTTGGTGAACACAGATGGAAAAGTCGCCGGTCCTTCTGCTCTTTTATCTGTTGAGTCAGACTTTGTGGAGGTGGAAACGTCCGTGGATCTCTCTCCGCATCGGTGTTTGTTCTCATGCTGCCGCTGATCATTCTGCCATGATTGGTGCGGCATTGCATGACCCTAGAAGTCGTAGTTCATGTTGCTTGGGTTGTTGTATGTAGTATAATATCTATCAAAATTTCCACGCTGCTCTCCGTGATGGAAATTCCCTTGCTAACGCGGGTTCTGTCCCCAGTGATCATAATAGAAATATTTTGATTGTTCTTGCTGAAGAGGGTTAGGCTGCTCATGATGGACTTCATAATACCAGAAATTCTGAGGTATGTGCTCTCCCTCTGCTCCGTACTGATTGTAATAGTGATGCGGAGGAGTATCGTGGTGCTGATCTCCTGTTTCACCCTCTGGATCAGGTTGAGGTGTCAACGGGACACACATACTTGAGGCCTCCTGATCTTGGTGGATCCCCTGGCTCATGCTCTGTGTCGCGTTGTTTTCATTATCACTCATTCTTTCAACGTCGTAATTCTGTCATAGTGAAAGACTCATTTTCATATATATATATATATATATATATATATATATATATATATATATATATATATATATATATATATATATATATATATATATATATATATATATATATATATATATCTTCATATTTAGACGCGGACCCCTTATTCCTTTCAATGATCTGGGGGTCTTTGCCTGATCTTTCAAAACGAAAGTTTTCAGAGGAACCCCTTAGTGTGAGGGGGTTCCCACATGCGGCGCCAATGAAGAAACTCGAACTAAAAAGGCCTCCATTTTTTGTGGGACCCGGGAATAAATCCAGTGGGGCCTTCAATATTCCCGACGGACTTACCTGACCCGTATCGAAATAATCGATACGGCCCGACCTGTGCCGCGGGAATAATTTGATTAGGCGCTTTGATAGATTATCCCCTTATCGAGGTTTCCTCGGACGAAGTGGGAATCAACCACTTACCTGTCGCCGTTGGCTAGCTTGGGATCCAACATCAACAAATTCTTGATTCTTACTTCGGGCTTGCAAAGGGCAAAGATGGGATTAGTTTATGTCCGCAGAACAGTTCCTTCTCCTGAAAAAGAGTTCTCTGCGTGTCCAGCTTTCTCTCCTTCTTTCTCTCTTTTCTTCACTCTTCTCAGGATACCCGATCCATGTCCGCTTGTTTTTCCCCTCTCTTGCCGTCCAAAAAGTCCTTTCTTTGTATGTTAGTTTTTGCTTTTATAGGTGATGGGCGACCTTCGGATGACTAGCCACGTGGGGTTTGTTGTTTGACATGTGTCCAACTCGTGGGGTGTGGGCATGTCTGATACGTGCCCCTCTCTTCTATACGTGGATGATATAACTTGTGTGAGTGATGGTTTTCTGTTGGATGCTCGTCCACGGATGATCTTGATAACTGTCTGAGGTGACTTTTGTGATGATTTTTACTGTTTTCGCCTATTGTTGTGACTTATTTTAATGCATGTCCCGATGTTTTTATTGTTGGTTTCGTCAGATGTGACCCTAAATGATGTAACCAACAATCATTTCATCCGAAGGGAATTTTGAACCATCAAAATTAATTTTAAACGAGCCTTCATCTTGTTTGTGCCATCTTAGCGTTCTTCTTTTCCTTGGTGCACTTGTCCGTGCCTTCTGGTGGGTTAGGGTTCGTTTTAAAAGTTCATTTTGGATGTTTCTCAATCTTGTTGTTTTTTATATTTTATGATTTAATCGATCGTCTATCTACTGATTAGCGTATTACTATCTATTTCTACTTGTTGATTATCATCTATAAGTATTATCATCCATATACATATAATGAATAACTTTAATATTTTAACAATGATTGTAAGCACTCCCTTTTATACATGATAAATTTCGTAACAGAACTTGCTCGATCTTTGATGCTTTTATATTGTGAGAATATTGTATTCAATTTTAATGTCTGATGTATTATTGCGTTAAATATCTTGCTCCATTGGAATTCAATTTACTCTTTCTGTAGTTGGATATCTTATACACCTTTTTCTTTAAAATACCATGTTGAACTGGACATGGATTAGTATGAGGCATCCTTTTCTCTTAATTGAAATGTAGCCATGTGGGTTATGAGCTACTCTTTGGAATTGTATTTTACAATTGTGTTGAGCAGTGTGGTTCACACGTGTAAACCAATAGGATTTATGATGAAAGGTTGTGATTCCTCTTCTCATTAGATGAACGTATATATAATACATAGGGATTACAAAGGTTAGGATTTGGAGATATCGAGATCTGTACAGAAAAGATATCGAAAAGATATTGTACATATATATAGTCTAACAGGCCCCCGCAAGCTCATGGACGAGGGCAAGCATGAAGCTTGGACGTCAATGAATGGAAATGATGATTACCAACAGCCTTGGTGAAGATGTCGGCTATCTGGTCTAGAGACCGAACATGTCGAACTATGAGCTCGCCAGAGGCAACCTGTTCACGAACAAAGTGATAATCGATCTTGATGTGTTTGGACCTCTGATGGAAAAATGGATTGGCAGTGAGGAATGTGGCATTTAGATTATCACACAGAAGAATAGGAGGGCGTGTAACCGAGAGGGCCATTTCCTGCAGCAGTTGTTGCAACTAGATTAGCTCGGCTGAGGCGAAGGCAAGAGCTCTGTATTCGGCCTTAGTGCTAGAGTGGGCGACGACCTTCTGTTTCCGAGAGGACCAGCTGATCAGATTCCCCCCAAAGTAGATCGCAAAGCCATGCTGAGACCGACAGTCGTCCGGATCAGACGCCCATCCTGCATCCGAGTAGGCTACGAGACGACTATCAGACGTCTGATGAAGTGATAATCCTGCAGTGATGGAGCCCTTGAGATAGCGAAGAATTCGCTTTACCGCCATCCAGTGCTGGTCTGTGGGTTCGTGCATAAACTGGCAGACACGATTAACTGCATAAGAGATCTCAGGCCTTGTAATGGTGGCGTACTGTAGTGCGCCAACTATGCTGCGGTGTAGGTGTGGATCGGAGCAAGGGTCGCCAGTGTGAACTAACTGAGACCCGGGCTCAGCAGGTGTGGAGATTGGTTTTGCACATGCCATACCACACCTTTCGAGAACATCAGTGATATATTTTTGTTGGCTGAGATGAACGGCAGAGTCAGTGCGAGTGACCTCGATACCCAAGAAGTAACTAAGAGCACCAAGGTCCTTTAGAGAGAAAGCACGGTGCAGGCTAACCACAAACTCATCAATAAAGAAGGCATGAGATCCCATAATAATTAGATGATCAACGTAAACGAGAACATAAACCACATCTTGACCATGAGATTTGATGAAAAGCGATGAGTCAGATACACACCCTTTGAAGCCATGACGAAGGAGCGCATCTTTGAGCTTCTGAAACCAAGATCTAGGCGCCTGCTTGAGCCCATACAAAGCCTTACGGCGACAAACATGGGTAGGGCGAGCGGGGTCAATAAAACCTTGTGGTTGGGACATATAGACCATTTCAGCAAGGTCACCATTCAAGAACGCATTGTTGACATCAACTTGTCGAAGTGGCTAGGAGCGTGTGACAGCAAGGCTTAGGACAAGTCGAATGGTCGTAGGTTTGATGACCGGGCTGAATGTGTCGAAGAAGTCCACCCCAGCTTCTTGACTGAAACCTTTGGCTACCAGGCGAGCCTTGTAGCGATCCACCGAGCCATCTGATTTCTATTTGACCCTGTAAATCCACTTGCACCCAACAATGTTAGCACCATTTGGTCTCGGAACTATGTCCTAAGTCCCATTTTTCATCAAGGCATCATATTCTAATTGCATTGCATTTTGCCAGTGAGGGCTTTTGGTGGCTTGATGGAAAAGTTTGGGTTCAACCATGGTGAGGAGAGCATTGGGAAGGGGGTATCTAGTGGAGTGAAAACTTTTGGGTTTGAGGGAGTTGGTAGAGGCTCGAGTGGCCATGGGATGGGTTGAAGCATCAGCTTGCCGAAACCAGGAGGGGGTATCGGAGGGAGGGGCTGGTGCAGGGGGAGACGGGCTTGGTGAGGGGGAGGGCGTAGGACTGGCTGATGGCGAGGCAACAGGGCTCAGAGATGGTGATGATGTAGGACTGGTGGATGGCGAGGTAGCAGGGCTCGGAGAGGATGATGATGTAGGACTGGTGGGTGTTGATGCAGCCGGGCTCATATCTTCCGAGGAGACCGAGGGCGGGGGGGGGGGGGGATAGACGTTGGAGACAGAGGTGGGGAGCCGGGTGGTGACACGAAAAGGGGTTGAACTGGTGACGGTGGAGGCTCAGTAGCCATAGCCGAGACACCTGAGGCTGTTTGTAGGATGGTGAGCGGAAGCACAGGGGTTGTCGGACTCGGTTCTGTGGTGGGAGAGGAGTCCGAGACATAAGGGAAGAGAGATTCATCAAATACAACAAATCTGGATATATAACAGCGACCAGTGGGAACATGGTGACACAAATAGCCCTTGTGTTTGGAACTATACCCCAAAAAGAGACAAGGAAGGGAGCGAAACTCAAGTTTTGAATTATTGTATGGTCGAAGAAAGGGGTAGCAACGACAACCGAAGGACTTTAAGAATGCATAATCGGGAGATTTGTTGTAGAGAGATTGAAATGGGGACTTGTATCCCAAGTTGGGAGTGATGGTACGATTCGAGAGATATACAACCGTGTGAAACGCCTGTTCCCAAAAGGTTTGAGGGAGGTGAGCATGAGCCAGAAGCGATAGGCCCTTTTCAACAATGACCCGATTGTGGCGTTCTGATGACCCATTATGTTGTGGTGTGTAAGGGCAAGAGATTTGGTGCTGAATGCCAAGACTGCGAAGCATAGTCGAGACATTTCGGTATTCACCTCTGCCATCTGTTTGAAAGCTTTTAATGGTGGTGGAAAATTGTGTTTGGACAAGCTTGATAAACAACTCAAATATAGAATAAACTTGAGACTTTGCAGACATGAAATAGATCCAAACAAACTTGGTGTGATCATCAATAAAACTAACATAATAGGAATTGCCATTAGTTGATAAAAGCGGGAAGGGACCCCATAGATCAGAATGAACAAGATCAAAGGGCTTCGCTGTTGTGATGGTGCGGGCAGGAAGATGCAGACGATGGCTCTTGCCAAGCTGACAAGCTCCACAGACAGGAGTCAACTTATTTGAGGACACGGGAAGACGCTGACTAGTAATGAGACGACGAAGGACAGACTCGTGGGGGTGAGCAAGACGATGATGCCAACAGTCTATGGAGGCACGCTCACCAATGAAAGCAACAGAATGACTCGAACTGGACAAAAGACATTGGGACAGGCGGGGAAGATGGTAAAGGCCACGTTCAACGGTTCCTCTTAAAAGTATTCGCCCCTGCAGGTTCTTAACAAGACAAAAATCCTTGTGAAACTCAAGATACACAGAATTATCTTTAGTAAGTTGAGAAACACTTAAGAGGTTTTTAGATATATTCGGCACACAAAGGACATTGGATAAGTGTAAAGGAGGTTTACTGGGATGCAATGCAGGAAGAATAGAAGTACCAAGATGTGTAATGGGGAGAGACATACCATTACCAACAACTAAGTTGTCGGAGCCAGCATAATTGGAGTGCGATTGAAGGCTGGACAGATCACCCGTGACATGAGCATTGGCGCCAGAATCGACTACCCAAGGATCACCGATTTCGGATTGGCATTGAGCATTGTACGCCGATCTGTTGGAACCGACGGGAGGAGCTGTGTCCGGACGTCCAAGAGCAGCAATCGTGTGGCGATTAGTCATTGGAAACTCATTGAGATTGAGTCTTCCGAAGCAATTGAAGGCTTCATGCCCAAATTTGCCACAAATTTGACAGGTGGGACGAGGCGCACGATCAGCAGGCACAGAGGAGTTGAATTCACCAGGAGGATTGCGATCAGCAAGAGAGCGACCACGGCCGCGACCACGGCCTCGACCACGAGTGGAGGCCACGTTAGCAGTCAACTGGTTGGCGTCGGAAAGGGCTTGAGTACCCTCGGCGAGACTCTGCTCTTCCTGCAGCAAGAATCCGAGCAGGGCATCGGAGGAGACAGGTTCAGTTTTGAGGGCGAGGGCAGAGCGAAAAGTTGCGAACTGATTGCCCAGGCCGAAGAGAATATAAGAGACGAGATCCTGATCAGGGATGATGACCAGAGATTCAGCAAGTTCATCCGCAATTGCTCGCTTCTTCTGAACGTACTCAAGGACGGACAAGGATCCCTTGGTAAGGGTTTGAAGTTGATGACGAAGGTGCATCTGTCGGGCACTGGATTGGGCGTGGAACATTGTAGCCAAGATCTGTCAGGCTTCAGCAGCCGTGGTAGCCCTAGCAACGTGGCCAAGAAGAGGAGTCGTAAGGGTCGAGCGGATCCATAAAAGCACTAGGCGGTCCTTTCGAACCCAGGCGTGATAGGCAGGATTAGGGACAGTGTGCACATCGGAGGAATTGGCAGAGAAGGCAGCAATGGGAGCCTCCGGAGTGAGCAGGGTGGTGGGAGGCGCAGGAAGGGTGGTGGGAGGTGCTGACGCAGTCACAAAAGCATCCAGATCAAATGCTTCAAGGGCTGACCGAACAGTACTGCGCCTGAGGGAGTAGTTACTCCTGTCGAGGCGGATAGCGAAGTTTGGGAGATGAAAATTGGGTTGAGAGCCATCGGTGGAGGCAGAGAAGAGGAGTTGCGTAGGAGAGGTGGGATTGGAGGCCATGGAAACCGATCTGGAGGATCGCGGATTTCAGGCTGATACCATGTAAAGCAATAGGATTTATGATGAAAGGTTGTGATTCCTCTTCTCATTAGATGAACGTATATATAATACATAGGGATTACATAGGTTAGGATTTGGAGATATCGAGATCTGTACAGAAAAGATATCGAAAAGATATTGTACATATATATAGTCTAACAACACGATAGAACTTTTAATGAAAAAATATTTCTCCTTGGAAAAAGATTAGACGTACAGGGTTAAATTTCATTTGTTCCTTGGTCAAGGCAAGTCTAGAAGATTAAATTTTAGCAAGAAAATTGCAACTTTTACATGTCGATTATTCAATTTGGACCACTTGTTATTTTATGTTGTTGTTAAGAAAGAATTGATGGTTATTCTTTCTAAAGCTATTAGACCTAACCTGGTACTATATATGGTGTGAGATGATATTGATTTTAATAAATCGATGAAACCATATCTGTTGAGGTGTGGTCTTCATTTCTACAGTAATTTTTTCTTATCTTTTTTATTTCCATTGTTCTCTCTTCTTCTTCGATCTTTTTTCCAGATTTGATCTCCTGGAGATGCTCCTATCACTCCTTTCAGTTGGCATACAACATTAATGGCTCGGTAAAAGATGCAGGAACATGTTGTGCAATCTACCCCATTCACTTTTCATTCAACAATATTCAGAGTACCCATGGTTGAGGTACGTAAGTTCAATATTATCCTACTTTAAAATTCAAGCCACATGCATCTTTAATTTCTACTATTTCATTTTTCTTATCCATTTAGTAATGTTCCATTTTTCTACTATTTCATTATTTGTATTTATCATTTAAACTTCTTTAGGTGAAAATTATCTTAGGCTAGATGAAAACTCTCTTGTTGAAGTCCCTGGAGCAAGGAAGAGTCACCGCACCAGTGGTTGCTTGAGTGTTAGTGAAACTTGTGCTCAACTCTTCAAATCAAAGGTGCAATTTGGTTTGATTTCTTGTCTATGTTCTTAGCGCCGATGAATCCTAATTTTAATTAAAGGTGCAATTTGGTTTGATTTCTCCTCTTTGTTCTTGTTGTCATTAATGTATCCTAATTTTAAAATTGAAATTTGTAAGAAAGTTTAATGAGTTCTGAGCTGAGTATGTACCATTGTTCGAAGTTTCAGCTGGACACTCGAGCACTAATAATATGATAATTGGATATATTGTTTGGTGGGATTCTTGATTGCATTTTTTAGCTCAGTAACAAATATTCTGATTATGGTTCCGTCTTGGAGGAAAGCCTATCTCATTACTTGTTGGAAGGAGAGACGATATAACTAAGATCCTAGCTACTCATGTTTCTTTATCCTAGCTCAGTATTGAAGATGTATTGAAGATTGCTCTTTATAATTTTTATCATTTTCATATCTTATATACGAAATCGCATGCAATAAAATCTTCCTTATATATAAAAGTTTGTAAATGAATCCAAATGATAGCTTAGAACATAAATATAATTTTCAGACATTTATTTAACATAAAATTTGCGATTTTTTTTAAATATTCAAGAAAAGATAAGTATTTACGGATATATTCACGAATTCAAAATACTTACAAGGAAATTAAAAAATTGCAGGGTTTTCAGAAAAACGTTGTCTGAATCCGCGTTTTATTCATAAGTGATATCTTCCTCTCGGAGAAATTTGGTCAAAGTTGAAGTTGTTATAAAAACGCGGACTGAAACCGCGTTTTTATACAACATCTTTATTTTTTTTATTTTTAAATTAAAAAAAATTATTAGTTTTTTTTGGTGAACAAGACGAGAGCACGACCCTCGCCAATACAAAACAAAACGGCTACACGACAACAAGACGGGGAGTAGCCCTCCCCCTAACATCATCCTCAAGAGATTGGATTGCTCCTAACGGAGGATCGAACAAAACGTGTAGCCCCAATGGATAGGATAGGGCACACTTAGCAAGGGAGTCGGCGACATAGTTCGCTTCCCTATAGACCAACCGAAATTGGATGTCCCAATCCCTTTCGATGAAGCCCTGACATTTCGCCACTAGGCTACATAAAGGGTGACACTTCCTCACCCCTTTCTTTATAATAGACTCCACCAAGCTCGAATCCGTTTCGATAATCACCTTCCGGAATCCCTTGGTCCAAGCTAACTCCATCCTATCCGCAAGGCCCCAAATTTCATCCATTGGGACCGAGCTCAACCCAATGTTCCGAACACACCCCATCAGCCATGCCCCTTGCTCGTCTCTGATGACCCTGTCGGAAGCTGCGTTCCCCACCCTGTCCACCGCACCATCCGCATTCACCTTAACCCATCCTTCGGCCGGTCTTGTCCATGATATTGATCAGCTCCTCTGTTCGTTCCTTGTGCACGTTATGTTGCTCCTTATTCACCCACGCCGTCATGTATTCCTTGGACTGCCGCATGATGAAGCCATCCTTATCTCCTTTGAATTGTTTGTTGTTGAAGACTCGCTCGTTCCTCCACTTCCACGACCACCAAAGGGTATACGCAAATGTAGTCGCCCATTGGATCCCTTCATTATCCTTCCGGTTGCTCATGATATTCCTTCGAAACCATTCTGCAAAGCCAATATTGAAAAATTCCGGAAAATAATCTAGAGTATCTAATTCATTCCAAACATGTTTAATGTGGGGGCACTCCCTGAAAATGTGTCCGAGAGTCTCCGGGATATCCCTGCAGTTGGCACACCAAGGCTCCGTAGTCATGTGCCTTCTCCACCTTTCTTCATTTGTGAGCACGACGCCTCTAGCCACCAGCCACAAGAATATTTTGACTCTTTCAGAGACTTGCAGCTTCCAAATCTTTTCAAATATCACCGCATCAACGCACACCTCCTGCTGAGCCTTCGTAATTTGATCGTAGGCCGATCTGACCGAGTATTCGCCATCCTTGGAATCTTTCCAGCTCAGTCTATCCGGAATCACCCCGCTATCCTCGATTCCCACCGACGCAAGCCTTAGCAATACACTTGCAGGTAGGATTTGGGCTAAGGCGTCCCAGTCCCAACCAGCCCCACTGCACCAGTAGCTTCGGACGCTCTTATTCACCTCCACTTCGCTGACTTCCACCGTAGCCATGTCAATCAGTTTACCATCTGTTAACCACTGATCTGCCCAAAATCTAGTTGTACAGCCGTCCCCAATCATCCATTTAACACCATCACACACAACAGACTTCAGCGCTTTACCAATGCTAGACCAGATCGCAAACGAACCTTGGACCTCAGCCGCATCCTTTCTAACATACTTCGCCTGCAAAACATTGCACCACATATCCATATTGTTATTGGTTAAGAAGCGCCACGCTAACTTACCTGTTATGGCCTCATTCAGCTCATTCATTTTCATGACCCCCAATCCTCCGATGACTTTAGGTTTACACACATCTTTCCAAGCAACAAGATGTATCTTCCTATGATCTTCCGAATCTCCCCAGACAAAATCTCTGCAGATCCTATCAATGGCGTCGCAAGTAACTTTCGAGAGTCTGATTGTCGCCATCGAATACACTGGTATATATGATAATACTGATTTGGTCAAGGTAGCTCTCCCGGCAAAACTCAAGTGATTCCTTTTCCATCCCGTCAATCTACTACTAACCTTGTCCACTAAGGGCGCAAACGTCTCTCCGCTGATCCTCTTGTGCAAAACCGGCATTCCAAGATAGCTTCTGAGATTGGTCGCAACCTCAAAACCACATTTAGCTTGAATTTGCGTTGTGATAGCATCTGGCACATTAGGAGACACGAACAACTTAAACTTACCAGCATTAAGTTTCTGACCCGAGCCTTCGCATAACTCATTAAGTTAGACAAAGTTATTAGTAAAAATGCGGCTTGATGCCGCGTTTTACCCTAAAAAAAAGGGGGGGAAAGGCAGGACATGGGAGGCGGGGCATCCTCTTCCCCGGGAGCCGATCGAACCACCACAGGTTGCACACTCACGAATTGAATCAACAATTGCCCTAATCAATCAAAACTCCAACTTAATAAAGAATTAATTTGCAACTTCACCTCTGTTAACCTACCAACAACTAATTTTCAAATTCATAATATTAAATTAAAAAAAAAACGCAATTGAAGGAGCGGGGATAGTGGGGGCGAAGATGGTGTCGATGAAGACGACGACGTCGGAGGCGGCGTTCAACTTCGATGGTCAAGGTCTCGCAGGTGGTGGTGGGCGGCGCCGTTGAACGAAGGTCGTCGGTGACAAGGGTCAGTCAGCCGCTAGCGATGGCTCTGCTCACGAGGACGCCAGTGACGAGGGGGATTTGGGGATTTGAAGGTCGTCGGTGGCGAGGGACGGCCGGTGGTGGTTAATTGGGAGCAACTCCTCCCATTCATAGGAATGGGTTGCTCGATCAGCTCTCAGGAAGAAGATGCCCCGCCTCCATTTTTTTATTAGTAAATAATTCGAGAGCGAGACATACCTGACAACTCGAGAGGTCGACTAGGTCGGCAGACGGTGTAACCGTCTCTACATATATAAAAAAGGCGCAACAACAACAAAGTGGGAGGTGTAGAAACCCGAACGAGCAAGCTAGCCAAACCCGTATATGATGGAGACAACGTATACTAGGATCCGATCTCAAGCATTCCCAGACGGCGACACCGTTAGCCGGCGGTAAATCAGGGGCAGTCCTATGGGCGGTGAAGACGATCCTCCAAGGAATTTCCTACACACGGAGTCGACTCAATACACACCGCCACGACCCCAACCAATCCCGACACCGGTTGCCAGAGCTCCAACACGGAAGAGGAACGCTAAAAGCAACAGGGATCACAACCAAGAACCACCCTAGGAGCTGCGCACCTTGAATCCCTTTCAGATGAAAAAGACTTTATTTAAACCCTAACGGGGTATTCAAGCCCTTACGGGATTTAGGCCCTTTCGGAGTATGCTCAAAGAGTGGTTTCAACCCTTTCGGGGTTTTTTTTTTCCCCAAACCTTGGGCCCTAAGGACTCAAAGCTTGGGCCCTAAGGACCCGAAGCTTGGGCCCCAAGGACCCGAAACTTGGGCCCCAAGGACCAAGGAGGAGCGAGAGGGTTTCAACCATGGATGCCCACCCGAACAGCTGCGACGATGGCCACCAGAGAGCGGCGGAAGCGCCCATCGACGGGCGGACATGCGGCGCCCCAGGCCGAATGAAGGGGAGAGCACCGAAACCAAGGCGAGGAGAAAGGTAGTGGGACGACCCAAAAGACGTCAACGAACAACAAATTGAGGGTTGGACAACTATGATGGAGGACATGGAGTCCGAAATCAGCCAACGATCAAGCCGATTGGAGGGAGGAGAGGATGATTTGTGGAAGGGACTCGAGTTTAGGGTTAGGAAGGGGAAGCGGTTCGGCAGACGCACAAACTACATCCACCCAGAATCATTGATGGTGGTGAAGGGAGCCGATTGATGGCAGACGGAGCGAATGGCGGTGGTGGCCGAAAATAAGACGAGATGGTGGTGGTTGTCCGGGGTGGTGGTGGTTAGAAGGGTAGGGGTTGGGTTTGCTAGAGAGAGGCTCCTCTATAATTTGTGTGACACAAAGGGCGTTGCTTACAACACTAGATGCCCCGCCTCCATGTCTTGCGCTAGCTTTTCCCGTTTTTTGGCAAAATCGGGTATATACCCATGGAAACTTTATTAATTGGGTATATACCCATCAAAATTTCAAAATTGTTTATATACCCATCAAATCATTTAAATTTTGCTTTGATTGTCCATAATATATTTGATCTAATATTATTGAGTGAAAATTACATTAAAATTTATTTATATACTAAACTTAAATAATTAGAAAATTTATCACTTTACAATTATCGGATAGAAAATATAATTCAAATTTTAATATAAATTTTAAACTTCATAGTAATTATAATTATATTTTTATCCAATGATTTTATTTTGAGTATCAAGTTTCATGTACAAGTTCAAAATAATTAAGTTATAAAAATGACCATAAACCATAGTAAATAAATAAAATACAAATTTTTTTAATGTAAAATTACATTAAATTAAAAAAAAATTACTTAGTTTGAGAGAAATTGAAATTAATGTCTCATTTTAATAATTATTTGAAAGTTAACTAATTTTGATATTTAAATAATTAAATTTTAATAATTTTTACATTTAATGGTATAAATTAAATATATGATGGACAATTAAACAAAATATAAATGATTTAATGGGTATATAAACAATTTTGAAGTTTTGATGGGTATATACCCAATTAATAAAGTTTCCATGGATATATACCCGATTTCGCCTTTTTTTTAAGGTAAAACGCGACATCAAGCCGCGTTTATGCTAATTATTTTATTTTTTTAATTTAAAAATAAAAAAGACTATATAAAAACGCGGTTTCAATCCGTGTTTTTGTAACAATTTCAACTTTAACCAAATTTCTCCGAGAGTAAGATATTACTTATGAATAAAACGCGGACTGAGACCGCGTTTTTCTGAAAACCCTGCAACTTTTGAATATTTATGTAAATACTTTGATTTCGTGAATATATCCGCAAATATTTATTTTTTCTTGAATATTTCAAAAAAAAAAATTCAAAATTTGCTACATATATATTATTAAGTGGTAGTGGGCCGGGGTGGTACAGACAATATTACACCGTACAAATATAGTAGGATAGTACAGATCATGGAGGCATCGACATGAATGTTTTAGAACAAGTAATTATATATTTGAAAGAAAATTGGTTGCAGCTGGAAATAAAACTGAAAACTCGCTATCAAATAGTAGTATGAGAAATAGGTTTGACATATTGATCGATGGACCAGTACACATATAGCCGGCCAAGCAGTTTGCACATCCCCGAATTGAA
Organism: Persicaria tinctoria; assembly: GCA_037127255.1. Lineage (NCBI taxonomy): Eukaryota > Viridiplantae > Streptophyta > Magnoliopsida > Caryophyllales > Polygonaceae > Persicaria > Persicaria tinctoria. The sequence continues at coordinate 35,435,193 of JBANSL010000020.1, forward strand.
ACATGGCTGATCGATGTACGTATACGTATTGATGGAGAATAATTAGCACTGCCACTGCCGACGAATGAGTAAGCTTTAATTACCATGGAATTTGTTTGCCGGATCGAAGTCCATTGTGGATAAGACGCTCTTGAAGATTCTCAACAACTGCGATTCAAAATTGATCAATACCGATCGGAATTTAATATTTAATGATCTGCCTTTTAACTTCAAAATCAAATGCGCGCGCGCAAGATTCTAGCTTGTTAAAACTTTTAATTGCATATTTTATATATATATATATATTATATATATATATATATAGAATAGGTAACTTGTGCACACCCCAGGGTGTACTTTGTGCACAAATCCAGACCCTTGATCTATAGAGAATGAATAGCTAGATTTATGCCACGTTGATATGGTTTTTAAAAAAAAACTGGAAAAGAAGACTCAATTCCCCGTGTGAGCGTGAAGCGCGTGCACACTTCCCGTATAAAACCCTCTCTCAGTCTCTCTGGTCGAAGGGCCTTCGATTACATCTATCTTCAATTCAGCCGCCGCCGATGGACGATTCGGAGATATTCTCGCTGCTCGACCACACCGACGAGGATTATCGCTGCTCAACCACGCCGACGAGGATTCCGATGAGGAGGGTTCGGCGAATCGAGTTGCTGGGCAAAAGCACTTGTTCCTAACGAAGATGCGTTGGTCGAGTTGCTGGGCGGAGCGATGGTCGGCAAAGGTCGACGACGGCGAAGGTTTCTGTGTGGTGGCATCGGTGACGGTGGCGAAGGTTTCAGTTTACTTATTCCCAATTTGAGATTGAAGATGCGTAGATTGGCCCTTCGGCCGTTCTGTCTTTCATCTCGTTTTCCGTACGTATTGTTTAGGGTTCATCTCCTTCTCAGATCAAATTGTACTTGTCTTTCATCTCACTTGTGTGTTTTCAGTTTAATTTAGTCCCAGTTTGAGATCGAAGATGCGTACTTGTTTTCAGTTTAATTCAGTGAAGGACGTGTTTGATTATTAATTTATTCCCAATTTAATTTAGGGTGTGTTTGATTATTCAATTTGTATGGTCAATTATTCAGTGTTGTGGGTGGGTTTGGTACCGTTGATTATTAGTGTTAATGAGTTGGTTAATTATTCGGTAAAATCTAAATCATTATTATTGTGTCAAATTTTAGTTTGGTCAATTATTCGATGAAATCTAAATCATTATTCGTCGATAAATGGAGTATTCGGTTTGACAAACAACATAATAACCTTTATCACACTAGTATAATTACAAACCTAAACATTATTCGGTGAAATGTAAAACATTATTAGGTGAAATGCGAAGAATTATTCGATTTGATAGGGATTTGAGTTTTCTTTTCTCTGGAATTGATGAGCAAAAAAAACATTATTCGGTAGTATGTGATAAATTATTCAGTAAAATTGGTAAATTTTGATATGATGTAGATAAAACAAGATAATATAATATTATTCGATAGCATGTGAAATATTATTCGGTGGAATTGTCAAATCTTTACAAAGAACTAAATCAGGTGGATCCCACACATTTATTTTTTATAAAACCAAAAATTATTTTTTATTATAAAACCGAAAGAAAAAAAAAAGCAATCCAAAAAAAAACAAAGGGAGGGGAGTGCTGGTGGTACACGCACCTGGGTAAATTACAGTAGTGGGGTGAGTTATTTTTGTAAGTGGATCCCACTATAAATTAAAACAAAATAAAAAAAATTCCTTTTAATCAGAACCATCCATCTCATGTCTATCAATGGCTCAAATTTGTGCACTAGGTACACCTTAAGGGGTGTGCACAAGGGAACCACTCCCTATATATATATATATATATATATATATAGGGGAGATATCTAATGAGAAGTAACATTTAAAGGAGAAGATGAGAAGTAAGCCTTATACCCCTTAGATTAAAATAATTTTTTTTTATGGATATATAGGACATATCTAATAAGAAATATATCAATGTTTTTAAAAAAAATATATTTTTTACGCTATTTATCTAGAGGGTGATTTAAGGTTCATTTTAGGGTTTTTATGCTAATTTAAATTAGCTTTTTCATTCATCATCTAGAAAAATAGCATAAAAAGTAATTTAAAAAAAACATTGATATATTTATCATTAGATATGTCCCCTATATCCATATAAAAAAAATTATTTTAATCTAAAGGGTATAAGTCTTACTTCTCATCTTCTCATTTAAATGTTACTTCTCATTAGATATCTCCCCTATATATATATATATATATATATATATATATATATATATATATATATATATATATATATATATATATATATATATATATAATATTTGTGAAAAATAAATGATTATGGTTAATTTGTTGGTGGGACCCACTTGATTTAGTTCGTTTTAAAGATTTGTCAATTTCACCGAATAATGTTTCACATGTTACCGAATAATGTTATGCTATTTTTTTTTATGGAGTTAATATTAAAATTTTCAATTTCACTGAATAATTTGTCTCATGCTACCGAATAATGTTTTTTTTGTTCATTAATTTTAGATAAAAGAAACCTCGAATCCCTAAACAATCATTACGATTTATACAAATAATGTTTCATATTTCACCGAATAATGTAACACATTTAGCTGAATAATATTTAATTGTGTAGTCATACTCATTCGATGAAGGTGTTTTATGTTGTTTGTCAAACGAAGAATCCATATACTAACGAATAATGCATCGGATTTTACCGAATAAATGATAAACACATTACCACCGGTAAACAAAATTCGACACATACGTGTGAATAAAATCAAATAATGCATCTCGAAAATAATAACACGTGCATCGTATTTCTTGAAAACATTATTCGGTGGTTGACATCCTATTTACTCGTTTCTGGGACATAAATTCATACCATTTTTCACTCGAATATTCAAGTTGAAATCCACTATTCGAGTCAAAGTCAAGGAATCAATCTCACAAAATAACAACCATAAAGGCTAATAATCCTTTGTATAGTAATGAAATGTGTGAATAATTCGTCGTTTTTCCCGAATAATTCAACGCCCTTCGTCCGATCGAAATCCGTTCTCTTTCCCCTACGTGCATCATGTGAGCCCCTATTTCCAAAGGGTGTTGCTATATACACCGCAAATCACAAGGTTAATATTGCACGTCCTTAAGGACGTGCAAGCCTTGTGTCTAATATTGCACGTCCTTAAGCACGTGCAAGCCATGATTTGCGGTGTATATAGCCGGAACGTTTCCAAAAGCATTTAATTACATTACACTTAAATCCCAATTGAAATGATAAGACATGAGAAATGCAGTGCATCAATTGTGCATAACCAAGATACAAAAACTCAAAAAGCAGCAGCATAATGCATTCGGAATTTCGGATCTATTTATGCAACTAGCAGAGAACTCCCCATTCCAATGGAACATCAGCCGCAACTCCTCCAATTTCTTCAACATATACAGAAATAAGAAAGATAATACTAGTAGAATAGTACCTCAACAACGGGGAAGAAATCATCGGCATCGGTAGTAGCAGAACCCCAATCCGAAATCACCGCCCTGGTCGTCATCGACATCGGCATCGGAAGAAATCACCGCCCTAATCGTCTATGGCAGAGGGAATAGTGGTTGCGCCACCATCACGCCAGTGTAAATCGCCTTGATCGCCAATCCTTGCCTCACCACCATCGAGCCAGCGGAGAAAAGGAGGCCGGAGATTTGTATTCACCCCGGCGTCGTTTACTCTGAGCCACTCCTCGGCTGCACGATGATAAAGAAAAAGCCAAAAAGAGAGTTAGGGTTTTATTCACCTATTTCACACGCGCTTGACATTCCGCCTGGTGGGCTTGGGCCTTCTTTTCTACATTTTTTAAAAAAAATCACCCTGTACACGTGGCATCATCCTGTCCTCCCATTTAATATAGATCAATGACTCAAAATTGTGCACAAAGTACACCTTAAAACCTGTGCACAATTAACCCACACTATATATATATAGGGTTTCCTTCAAATATAAAAACTCCTTAACGTGTAAAAAGTGCTTATCGTGAAAAATTCCCTTAATTAACACAATTGGGCTCGGATTATTATTTCCCCGACTGACTGCCTCGTCTCTTATCAATGGAGAACCAGGAACAACACGCTCACCTCTCTTATTATCCATGGAGTCGGAGAAGCAAAGGCAACGATGTAGAGCCATAGCTAGCCGAGATTAGCATCTTCGATCCCGTCGACCCTCTTCGATCACTGCACATAGCCTTCTACTCTTCGCGTTTGTTCACTGCCTCTCTTCGCCCTCTTCGATCAATTAGGGCTCTCAGGTTAGTTCGTTGCTTCTCTTTTGGCCCTCTTCTATCAATCAATCGTCGATTTCGTCTTCTAATTAGGGTTCTAAAATTGGTATCTATTTCTTCATCTTTTAATTAGTGTTCTGAAATTGGTATCTGTTCCTTTGTCTTCTAATTAGTGATCGAGATTGTGTTTTTGTGCTTCTGAATTATTTAATCAGTGGATTGAATTTTTTTATTTATTGAATTTATGAATTTTGATGGATGGAAGTTGGATTGAAATTTGTGGATTTGAAATTGAGATTGAGATGGGGTAAATCCATGCCTTTTAGGTGTTTGATAAAATGTCTAGGAGAGTAATCGAGATTGAGTTATGGCTAAATCCATGCCTACTAGGTGTTTTGATGTATAGCAATCGATTAGGCCGGCCAATTGCTAAACTAATGCGTCGATCTTGCGGAGCTCCTTGATTTCTCTTGAATTGACCCAAATTAACTAAACTAATTATTAACTAAATAAAACTAAACTAACTAATCTTAACTTACCAAATTAACTAAACTAATTATTAACTAAATAAAACTAAACTAACTAATCTTAACTTAACAAAAGCGACAATTTTTTTTAACTTAAGAAAGTAACAATAAAAGGAAATCAAAGGAAGCGATGAAGACGGCGCGCGCGAGAAACGCAGGTCTGGGTGCGCAGAAGCCGAGCCGAGCACACAGGAGCAGGTCTCCTCAGGGTGTGCGGACGCCAAGCCTCGGCGACGATCGCTGGTGGCGAGGGCGGATGCGAGCACGATCGAGAGCGCGAAGCCGCGGAGCAAGGTGCTGGGGATGCGGGAGCGAAGGCTAGCGATCGCAGGGGCTGGCTGGCGCACGTCGACGATGGAGCCATGCTCACAGGGAAGCGAGCCGGTACGCCGGTGTCTCCAAGGGTTGCCGAGTCTTCTTTGGCGATCGATCCAATATTGCAGGAGCTGTGGTTGATTAATTTTGATCAAGGATAATTAAGGTGATGGAGGTGGAAGATGGTGATGAACGAAGGTGATGATGACGGTGATGTGTATTTGGATGAATGTCGTATGTAACAATAACATAAGAACCGGATAGCTTTTGGGATTAATAATCGAGAACCCTTTAATCCCATAAAGGGGTTTCTCAATTCTATTCAATCTGCTTTAATTTAATAGAACTACAATGTTTAAATAGAAAAGCTAAGAACCAATTCTACCGTGCAAAATAGAATTTAGTTCGATAAAGATAGATTTTTAATCCTAAAGATAAATAAACCTAGAAGATAAAACTTAATCTAAAATCCTAATATATGAAATAATAAAATATGATAATTAAGAAAGCCTAAAGATAGACTCTCCTAACCATCTTATTTAATCTAACTAAGAAATACTAAAAATAAACAATTCTATAATTAGACTCCAACTAACATAGGAGTTACTAAAAATAGAATATATTAAAAACAAGAAATATAAATAATAAAATAATTAACTCCATTTTTTTCAACGACTCCCAAGGTGGAGCCTTCTTCTTTCGCTTGAGGATGACATCATGTTTGATAAAATGTTTAGGATAGGATATGACTAACGATTTAGGAATACAGTAGTGCTTAATTATGTTGTTCTCTTTCTTAGCTCGCTACTAGATGGCTGAATAACTCACAAGAAAAGAGAAAGAGCTCTGGTAACCGACTGTGTTTTCTATAGCCACTGTTTCGACACTGTAATGCTTAATTATGTTGTTCTCTTTCTTAGCTCGCTACGATTTGTAACATTCAATGTGTGTGCATGCTAGTATAAGATGTTTTTTTATGCACTCTGGCTACTTGACTTTTGATTCTTTGATCTTGAATGAATTTCATTGTGATATTAGCTACACAACCTTGAATATGGCGAGTGTTAAACATCCAATTTTTGGTCCTTCTTTTGTTTTGTATTAACTTCTGCTGCGTGTGCATAGTATCATATATAGTTATTCACCTCCCATGCTTTGTAGAAAATTTCAGATTCATCACTGCTTTGCGATGTAATGAAGGGCAAATGTCAATTGATTAAATTTATCATTTCACATGCTTTTTGATAATTTTAGTCAAGCACGAATGACTGATGGAAGCCCTTGTAAACTGGAACTCCTTGCCTATTCATAGGTGTGCTGCAATTTTTTTTTATACATCTCTAAGCTTGGGTTTCCCATTCTCTTGCTGCATTTGTTGATTCAAGATTTTTTTTTTGGGTGAACTTCTCTCCCATAATCCCATTTCCAGCTGGTAGCTTTCCAAAAATTCCCTCATCTCTGCCAGTGCTAAATGTCAGTTCACAATCTTATTGTGTTGAGTGTTTTTCATATTCGATGTTGGTGTTTGCTTGGTGTTTGTGCTTCTTCTCGTTACCCAAATAAGCAGCTGGCCGAGTTGGTTGGTGAAAGTAATGCCATCCAGTAAGTTTAATTTGGTGTGATAATTTATTGAAGGCTTTTTGAGGAAATGAGGAGTAAATAAATAGCTGGTCAGACTTGTTCTCGTGTAATTCCTGGTCAGAGGCTAAACATCATAAAATTTCTTGGCATATCTGATATTCCTGATCTCTGCAGTGTTATCCTCTGCATTTTGTCATATCCAGCTCATTGTGGACCTGTTGCTCTGCCTTTTTATTCAGGAGACAATGCGGGTGAAAGATGAAGAATTACAAAACTTGGCTAGGGAGCTTCGTGCCCGGGATTCAACAATAAGGGAGATAGCGGAGAAACTTTATGATACAACTGATGCTGCTGAGGCAGCAGCATCTGCTGCTCATATAATGGATGACCAAAGGAGACTTGTGTGTGCTGAAATGGAGCAGCTAAAAGAACCATCTAATAAGCAATGTGAGTCAGCTATGTTTAAGGTGCACTTATCAGTCAGTTCTCCTAACCGTCTTCCATTACTTGATACTGTGTAGCTGTTGACAAGATGCTCAATATTTAAAACATATAACTGGGATTATTGGAAACCTTTTTCTAGTTACTTTTGCTTATCCAACAACATTAGTGTGACACTTGTTATTAGTGGTTATTAACTTTCATTATCATTTGGCTGAGTGTGCAGCTCAAAGAGTCTGAAGGCAAGTTGGCTGCCTTGTCTAGAGAGAATGAAGAACTGACTAAGCAAAGAGACTTGGCTCACCAGGAGGCACATCTATGGAGATCTGAACTGGCAAAGGCTAGGGAGTGTATGTTGGTACTAGAAGCTACCGTTGTGAGAGCTGACGAGAAGGTCAGGATTGCAGAATCAGATGCCGAGGCCAAAATAAAGGAAGCAGCTCAGAAAGAATCAACAGTTGTGAAAGAAAAGCAAGAACTTCTAGCATATGTTAGTGCATTACAAGCGGAACTGAAGAGGTAAATGATCTTTACTATTTTTAAGTGTCATTGGTATGTCTCCTGTGCATTGAATCCATTGATATGATGTCATAAAATCACATCTTCATAACATTTTGAACTACATGAATCACTGATAATCTCAATCGTTGAAAGACCACAAGCTTTTTTAGAGAGATATCAAATTGAATTTGAAGGTTTAAGGAACTGAATTAAAAAGCATGTTTATTTTAATCAACTACCATTTGAACAAGCAAAGTATATATGTTCAACATATTAGGTGTCTGCGTAAGCACGGAGATTTGGCTATACCTATCTCATTCTTTTATGTAATGCACTAAACTGGAGTAAGCTGACTAAACCTAATTTTGAGTGCAGATTGCACTTATACATGGCAATAATTATTATGGTGATTCTGCCATTCACACAACTAGAGTGGGGAGGCTCCTGAGGGAGCGAGAGTTAAGTAGGTTGAGGAGAAACAATAGGAAAGAATTAGTAGATGAAAGCAAATGAGCTTGAGAACCTCTCACAAGATATCTCTGGTGTCGAACAATTTGTGGAGAGGTTAGCTGGAACAGGGCAAAACGGAGGATTTGAAAGAGCAGAACGAAGCCAACCCACATAGCGACTTTTAGCATTAGCTAATCGGTTGCCGGTTTCTGCTGTAAGGAGAGGTGAAGATTCATGGTCATGGGAGATCAGTGCTGGGGTTTAGTCAGTGCACTTCTGGGTATGTGGATGGCTTTTGTTCCTTATCAGTTCATGATATTGACTTGAGCTCAGAACTTGCATTTACAGTGGAATCACAATCAAGTGCAATGTGTTATTTTGATGTTGTATTTTTCATTTATATTCTTAGTAAGTGTATTTTAAGTGCACGTATTAGTGTCATTAAAAGCCTATTAGCTCAAAATGGTAGAGAAATGTGCCTACGCACAAAGATGCGGGTTCAAATCCCGCATAGGCTATCTATGTTTATCGCTTGCAAATACTACGTTCTCTTCATGAATAAGAGTATAAGATGCAAAAATAAAATAGTAATGTACAAATATAAGAAGATAAAGTGCAAAAATAAGATTGTAATGTTCACATTTAGAATACAAGTGTGCAAAAGTAAGATACAATTGCGCCTATTTAGAATACAATTGTGCACATTTAGAATACAAGTATGCAAAAATAAGATACAATTCTGCAGATTTAGAATACAAGTATGCATACAACAACTACTAAAAATTAATGAAGGAATCTGACAAATCTTATCTCAATCAATTGTGCTAAAGTAAGATACAATTGTTCAGATTTAGAATGCAATTGTGCAGATTTAGAATACAATTGTGCAAAAGTAAGATACAATTGTGCAGATTTAGAATAAAATTATGCAAAAGTAAGATACAATTATGCATATTTAGAATAATAGTGTGCAAAAGATATAATTGTTCAGATTTAAAATATAATTGTGAAAAAGTAAGGTACGCCAAAAAAAACTCCTAATCCCATCACCTTTCTCAAACTACAAATTTATTTCAAAATTCTCAACCAATAGTTCGTTCAAAACTGAAACCAATCCATTGCCCGAGCTTTCTAATTGATGCCCTATTATTAGCAGACATGATATTCCGAATTAAACATTGAAACAGAGTATATAGATCCAGGTGGAGTCGAACCACCAACGTCCTGAACAACAGGCGTTCATTCCTAATTGAGCTTATGGATCTTAACACAAGTAACAAGCTAACCCAAATATGGACAAGCTCACAACATTTGAGTTCTAAAATTGCACTTTTCGGTTTTATATTTGCACATTATCAAACTAAAATTGCACTTTTTCAAGCTAAGAACATTTTTTGTAAGAATCAAGCAAATAATCTTTAGACAAGAACATTAGATGATATAAAATAAGAAAATCCAGGTATTTTCAGTAAAGTAGTTGATGTGAGCCTGTGATATGCCTCAATATATCCATTAATTTCCATTCCTGAGAGCTAAGAAGTTAAACCAAATAGTTTTGTGTTTAGTTTATTAGAATGTAGCGACTAGTAACCAAATAGGCAGATAGCATATGACGGTGTGACGTAAAAATGCTACAAGCACAAGGTGATTGCTAATCACAGAATTTGAAAATGGATGCTATACCCTAAGCTGCTCAAATTTGACTCAATAAGCTGCTCAAAATTGACTCAATACGCAGCTTGTTGGAGATCAAAAAGACCAAAATCAGCAGGTATTAGAACAATCAAATGCAGATTATATCAATGAAGAAAAACACGATGCAAACCACACACGTTGCATGCACCTCATGAAAGACCATTAATCATATCTATAGTCAAAATATTCGGTATTCACACACATCTTGCCTTCATCACAGACAAAACTATCATGCTTCGCAAAATCTTAATCTAACCAAGTTTTCTCCGTTGACTGATCATCAAATATGCAGTACAATATAATATCACACACTAACCTGCATCTATTCTGTTCAACTGTCTTCAATCTCCTTTTCCTTAATCGCACTATAAAACTCGACAAGTCTCTTGGATCAAACAAGCATCTTCCTAGATCACCATAGGCCAAGGAGCGAGGAAGACAGTTAAACAAGCATGACTATTGCATCAATTGTCTTCCAGCTCTTTTCTCCTCTAATAAACTCCTCCAATGGTGAGTTGCACTTGTGAATCCATTAATCTCACGCTGGAACTCGGTGCCCATATAAAATCAACAGGCGAAGCGATTAGCATCAAGAATCAGTGAAGAAAGTAAGCTCTGCACCGGACTGTACGTGTTAAGGAAATTTGCCAGTGAAGTTACAAGTCACAACTTGATTCCCTCTAATGTAAACCCAAAAATTCCCAATTTGCAAGCACCGCATATAGTGTCAACTCCCAAACCCCAACACAGAAAAAAAGGGAGGAGGAGATCTAATCAAGTATGATACTGTGGAAATCAAAATCAAATTAGAATTGAAAGCAAATTGCAAACAGAAACCCTTACCCGCGATGGATTCGGCGCCTCTTCCTTGAGAATTTGGTAGAGCGAATGCGGCACAATTAGGGGAAAGGGACGAGAAATAGGGATGGAAATAAGTGATTCATCAATTGCGGTTCTTGTTGTAGCTGCAATTGATCGGCTTTCTCCATTGATGGACTCATTAGGGATTCAGATTCGATTTCGGAAGAGAAAGTCTCCTCCATGGTTTCTATACAATCCACAGCGTGCGGGAGAAGAAGGGTTTTTTTTTAACCGGTTCAGCCCGGTTCGGTATATTTTTAAAAAACAGGCCCGCGTCCGGTTTTCCACTAAAAGACAAAATTTTACACGTTAAGCAAATTTTACACGTTAAGGACTTTTTACATTTTAAAGCTTCCCTGTATAAATAAATAAATAAATATATATATATATATATAAAGCGGTCATCCGGGGTTCGAACCGGGGACCTTTGGGTACTACCTGCAAATCTTTTCTAGTGAGCTATTTCAGAATGGTTAGGTTGAAAGAACTCCATATAATTTCAATGTTACCATATTTACCCTCATCGTTACAATTAATTAGTTTATTTCCCATAAAAATTGTATTTTTTACATTAAAAAAAAAAGAACAATAACCATATCTAATTACAAATTGATTGTTTAAAATAGTTGCTCAAATAGAAAATCCTGCATACCATCAACTACTCTCATTCGAACCCTCTCGATCAATCCAGTAAGCATCTCCCAACTATATATATATATATATATATATATATATACATTTATACTACAAAACTTAAAAAAAAAAAAAAAAAATTCCATTATTGTGATAGTCAATGCTATTTGAAGACAGTTTAAAAAAAAAAATTGAAGTCCAGAGTAGTAACTCAATAAGTAAACACAACATCACTTCAAGTTTTAACAACTCGGCATCACGACGGCGAACAAAAACAAGCAGCAGATTAGCAACTTCTACTTGAAACTTGAATGAGACTGACCCGAATATCGACCCGAAAGGCAGAACCCCGAATGAGACCGACCCGATTTGACCGAAAACGGAATGGGTCCTACCCGATTCAGACTGAAACCCGACCAATATGAATTTTATTTTGATCAAATCTGACCCGACCCAACCTGACAAAGCTCGATGCAGAAATTTTGATCGAGTTGATCCGACTCATCAGTGACCCGAACCGAATGTGATCGACCCAAACCTAACCGGATAAGCCGAATTGCTAGCTCTAAAACCAAGTATACCCATTAATTACTTGCTACTATGTTTATGCAGTCAAATACCGAAACATAAAATCCCTTTTTGAAATGTATGGGAATCCCTTGAGCTTTGCTGCAAGTAACCCGAAAGAACAACATAATACCAATTTTTTTTCCCTTAAAAATACAGGATGCCGAGTTTTATGACAAGAAAAACGAATCATAAGGATTCTTTGATAATGGAGTGTAAGAAGAGGAAACTCACATCACTTTTATTCAGCAGCAAAGGATACTACAAGTGCACTTGAATCGTCGACAGTTGGTGGAACATCTTCACTCCTGGAGCTCAACGTCGCCATAATCATCCCGACGACTTCCTCCTTGGTGTAGATGAAAATCTTCTTAACCATGCAACAAAACTCCCTGCCCATAATATACAGAATGATTTGAATGCTAGAGTGAAGATAAGTTACCTCTAAACAGAGTAAAACGCAATCATGCACATCAGATGGTTATAATTATTGGAAAAAAGAAAAGAGAGTGTACTGCCATGGATCGTATCCAACAAGCATCATATCACCCTCATCATCAGTAAATACCACCATCCAGTTCTTGTTGGTCAAGGTAAGTTCACCATCAAAGTCAAACAAACGGTCCAACTCGGCTAGCAGCTCATCATATAGTTGTTGAGCTTTTCCAGGTCCCCAGATCTTCCAAGGGTGACTCCTTGCTTGTGCACCTATCGTATGGAAATTTGATCATGTTAAATGAGCGCAAAAACACCACTTGCAAAAATCAATATTCGAAAGGGAGCGAACAGTGAGCGAATGGCATCTCAAAGTGAAACTTAGTGCAACTTCTAGTGGAACTGCCATGAGATTTCCAATTAGCATCCCTTGCCCTGAGCATTAGCACTAGCAGTTTCTGTCGACCATGACTGTGTTTGAGGATGAGTTTATTACCTTCCATTAATTTGCTTGTTCATGAGTATTCCCTCACATTTGCTGAGCTGAGGGATACTTTTTGTATTACGGAGGAGGCCACTGAGGATTGGGCTGAGCAGGATGAGATATTATATGTTGAGATGAGATGATATGAGCATGAAATGATTTATGATGAGATAAGACGAAATGATCTGGAATGGGATATGTAAAATTATGCATGACAGTTAAGGGCACCGTGTGTGATTTAGATAGCTTATGCATATTTGTATATCTGTTAGGTGAATTGTGATCTATTGGACATTGCTTGCTAATGGTGTTAATTGCTTGGATCCTGCACGCCTCTAGGTAAGTGTCCCACGGGACTTACTCAGCAACCTGGACCTCATGCCTCATGTGTCATATAGTGTATAGGTGTTGCATATGCATAAAAGTATGCCATGTAGTATCATGCTTAGGACTTGCACTTATGAATGAGCATCCCTATTCTTTATGCGTTTGAAAACAGAACGGTCGTTATCTGTGAGTCCTTAGAGTCGTTGCTAGGGTCATTGGGGCATTCGTGTTTCATATCGTTTCGATCCTAATCGAGTCTTATATTATGAACTTAAATAGCCTTATCAATGTATAAACTAAAATCAGGAGGGAGATGAAGACAATGCTCTCGCTTGCTTCTCGACTTTGTAGTCTATTGCGACAAAGCTAATTTTCTCTCTTTGATGGGAGTTGTCTTGTAGAAATTGGCTTATCCAATTCCATAATCTTAATCTGTTGCATAGGCTGGTGAACTTATAATATTAATGAAAATAGGATAGTAACAAAATCTAGCAGAAATGTGGATTTGATGGATTCATTAGGCCATCTTTATCCATTATACTTTAAGTACCATAGCTAACTTTTTAAAAGAAAAACAAAAAAAATTGTCAGATTTTTTATTAACTCAAGAAAGTTATGTGAGTTGAGTAGATACTCACTTTATTGATTCTCCCACATTTATAGTATTTTATTATAAAAAAATAGCTATGATACTCAACTCCAATACTACAATTAAAGTTAAAGATGCTCTTAAACTGAAAACCTTTATATAAAAGTATATAAACTTGAGAACATCAATCATAACATCATTTCAAAGCAATAAGCAAGACTCATGTTGCCCTATTTCCAAACCCAACCAAGCCAATCATTTTAAGAACATAAAAGAGGAAATAGAATACAACTTGAAAACCTATTAGTTATTATACGTGAGCTAATTGATCTAGTATGACTTGTGAGTTGTGACAATGGATTCATGGTGCACAGTTGCAAACCTAATTCCATATTAGGATTGAAGATCTTGCTAGTGTTATGCATCTCTATTTTCTTTCCAACGTTAAGTTCTACCACTGACTAAGATGTTGACCCACTTGAAAATCGATCATAGTTAAACTTTAAAAAGTCATAATTTTGGATGGATTATGACAACAATTTAGCCAGTCATCAAGTTTGCACATTTTTTTAAAGAGGTAAATATATAGATGTGTGTAATGAAAATTATAAACGAGGTCGGGCAACACTGCTAAACGGCACGTGTCATCTGAACCAAACGTATGGTGAAATATAACCTAAGCTCATCTAAACCTCCACTCTCTAACGACCCCCACCCACTACCCACCACTTATCTAAACAATAGCATTAAAATCAAAGTTGTGTAGGGATGATATATACGACAATAACCACATAAGGTTGACTCAAAAATTAATCCACCATGGAAGTGTCACATTTGAACATTTTCTAGCCTTCATTTACTATGTCTATTCTCACGCCTAGTAACTGCTTTGAGAAGAAATTCCAGCAGTGACTCCCCTGAGCTCCCAGTTTTGTTGCTTTCTCCGCATACACCTGCTAGCATTCCACTTAGGAGCTCATCCTTAACCTCATCAGTAGTATACAGGGCTAGAATAGCATTACGTGCCTCCCTAACGTCCTCCCGACTCATCTTATTGCACTTCGCGGAGAGCCCACGTTGCGTCTTGCAATCATTAGTACTCACATGAGAGGGAGAGAAGGGGTGGGCTAGCTAAATAAGAACTCACAGCCCCTCTCTTAGCAGAAATCCCCCGACTGCCGAGTACTTTCATTGGGTTCAAACTAGGGCTGATATACGAGCTAACGAGCTCGAGTAGTGGGTGTTCAAACTCGGCTCGTTTACAAACGAGTCGAGCTCGAGCTCAAACCTCATTTTCTCGAGCCGAGCCGAGTCGAGCTCGAGCTACTCACAAAATGTAGATCTGTGATTCAAAGTGAATGGAGTCCAAAAGGCAAAGCGACTGACAGACTCTTTAGAAGAAGAGGTTAAATAAAACCTAGGGACAGAACTGTAATTTCACCTACGAACCGAGATATACACCCTATTTACAAGGGGTTAAATAAAACCTATTTACATGGGGTTAAATAAAACACAGGGGGAGAACAGTAATTTCACCCATAAAATGAGCTATACAAGCTACTCGAGCCGAGCTCGAGCTCAGAATTCTGCTCAAGCTTGGCTCATATTTAATTCGAGCGAGCCCGAGTCGAGCTTTTTCCGAGCCGAGCTCGAGCTACTCGGCTCAAGTAACAGCCCTAGTTCAAACCTGTCCAGCAGATCCATTTCCTGTTGCATCCTCATCAAATGCAAACATTTCTCCTTCAAATCCCCCTTTTACTGTCCCATTCTAACATTTCCATCGGACCCAATATACCCATCAATCCTAAAATTAGCTTCCTTTGCTGTCATAGCTGATAAGTCATTTACCCAACACGAGGACCATCCCTGCAGATAGATGAATTAAAAATAATATCACAAATATCAATACATGTGTGATCAAAAGCAAAGACCTAACAAACATTAACATTATTCAACATCTTCAGGTCTTCTAGAATCTTTAATCATATCCTTACAAACACCACTCAAATCCACCCACTCACAACCTTCCAGATCAGCTAGAAGCTTTAGTAACACTTTCTACTTCTTGAAAATGTACACGCTCTTGAGGTTGTTGGATAACAACTCTTTTTTTTTTGGTAATCGTTGGATAACAACTCTACTTGTGACAGAAACAGTTTTCAAAGTTTAGCTTAGAACCGGTGTTGAAGTCAGGATGAACCAAAAGCAAAGAATAAACCAGAATTGAGTTTCCAAATAATCAAAATTTCACAAGAAAATTGGGGAAAACATATCACATAGATAATGAACACGAATACTATAAATATCATCAAAGGCACAAAAGGAGCATTCAACATATCATCAAACCACCAATTAGTTGCTTAGAAGTCACCCAAATATAAACTAAAGACAGAATATGAAAATCGACCAGAAAAGAAGCCCATAGAACACAGTTATGATGAATAAGTCTGTAATCTGGAAAATGAGGGATGCCGAAATCTAAAAGAAAATTTTATTTTACACAACTGGATGGACATTGAGCTGTTTCTGAATTATAATACCTAGTATGTTTTTTTTTAAAACAACATAATTAATTAGGTTTAGTTGCATAAATCTACCTAGTGTGACCATTGCATGCAGGACATGGTATGAAAACCTAAACATATATAATCATTGCTGATTTTTTAGTACTAGGACTCTAGGAGAGGTTGGGAGTGAACATGAATGGATATTTTAGTTTTGTGCAATGGAATTTAGGCTTTATTTATTTATTTATTATGCTCAACATTTACAGAATGCCATGGTCCCAAATATGTTAAGCATAACACTTAATGATCTTGTGAGAATTTCTGAAATGGATAGGCTTTTCTGAATTCTTAAAGCTTGAGTGAAAGAGTGAGTCAAGAAAAAGCAATGCAGATATAGTAGCTTCCAAATTCCAACACCCAACATAGATATGATTTACTACGTAATGCATATTAATTATGGATCCAACTTATTCAATATGTATATGAAGAGATCTGTAGTATTTATATTTTTCTTGAACACTATGGACTGAAATCAAGAAAAGGGGAGAGGAAGATACATCTAATTAAAAAGAACAATATGAAAAGAAGCATAAGAACAAAACATACAAAGCCATAGAACACAGACCAAAGCCAAAATCTAAAATCAAAATCAAGAAGGTAAAGTAATTGAAATGAAACCATAAACGGATCCCTAACACGAAAGCAACACGGAAAATTCAAGCAAAAACGATGACAATACAAGGGAAGACAAACCAATTTGCTGGAGAGCAGTTACCAGGTTTGCCCCAATCTTCAAACCAAGAACTAGAACCAAAGGAAATATATACTACATCAATAAGATGTGACCAGATTCCTGTACAGAACGATTTAGGGGCATGTCATTTCGATGAATCTATCTCTCTTGACCAACTAAATGATTTCAGATTATATGCTAAAGAAAAAATTTCAATGTCAAGCATATATATAACACTGTAGTAAAGCTATCTCTTTAGCATGGACAATAAAATGCAATTAAAAAAGATTAAGGATAAGGAAAAAAAAATTCCATCGCAACTCGTCTTTTGATAAGCTAAATCAACAATCACCATTTTTTAATCTTTTATCCACTTTATTCTCTACCATGTAGAATTAAAGAGCCAACATAATACTCATCTTCAATAGAACTCCATTGCCAAAAGATGCAGCATCATTAAAATTAAAACACATCCTAATTCCAAGGGTGTGGGGAATTCACAGACATATTTCACCAAGCTTAAAATCAATTGATGATTAGGATTGAATGCACACGGTGAGTACCAATGGGAATAAGCTTAAAAGCAATTGATGATCAAAATCGATTATTTAAGATAAATGCTACATAAAGAATAAGATGATTTGGCAAGATGAGTGCACAATTGATGGCCTAGGAATAGGTTTCAAAGCCTTACCAATTTATCTGATGTTTCTTTCTTAAAATTACACATCTAAAGCACAACTCAGTAACACCTCTTTCAAAATTAATGTAGAACCCCAAAAAAAAACCAAATCTAAGATTAGAATCAGAGAAGGAAGTTACCATGGCTGAAAAATATGCATGGGCATGCATCGTTCCATGACTAACTTAGGCCCCTCAATTCCTTGGAAATGCAAAATCTGGCAATGAATCTTAGATAATAATAAGGGCTTGCCAAAATATATTAATGTTAAAAGATTAAGGACATAAGTGAATAGATCAAAAGAAAGATCACAACATAAAGGCCAAAGTATTGGAGGTAAGCAACCTGTGTAGAGAGGTAGGTAAAGTCATAGTCCTCTATAAACCCTCATGAGATTCTGAGCCATGGGAGCGCCCATGATTCTAATGCCAAGGAAGCCAATACGCTCTTGAAAGCCATCTGCACTAACACCGGATCAAAAACACAACCAATCAAATTAAAATAAACCCTCATTTGGAAGCAAAACCCCCTAAAATAGTATATAAAAACACAACCACATCTTAACTGTAGTATTTTGCTTGTGTTTCAGGTTCATACGATGAAATTTGATTTGGGGCTGGGCATCAATGAAGTGATTTAATGATGCGGATCAAAATGGCTTTTGGTGGGTCAAATAATGATCTTGATCCAGGCGAGCTCTCAAGACCGATTCGAGGGTCATTGATAGGAAAGAGTGTCGTCGTCAAGAGGAAGAAGAAGGCGCCACCATGGATTGAATTATTATTATTATTATTAGTAATACTTAGTTAGGTAAATAAAAGAGAAAAAATGAAAGTTTATCTCTTCTAGATATTTTCCTTGGCCACTAAGTAGGAATATATCTAGGATTATTATTAGGATTTAATATTTATTTATCTAAGCCAAAACTCTATCTTTTGCAAAGATAGAATTGGTATAGTTCCCTATTTAAACTCTTGTATTTGTATTGATTTAATTAGATTGGAAATTATATTGATGAACCCTTTTTAGGATTAAAAAGGTTCTTCAATCCTCCAATCCAAAAGCTTTGAATTCAAATTGTTATTCTTCCTCATTCATACTCACAAAATCAAACACAAAGAAGAAACCCATCCTGAAAAACCGTCGCTGAACCAGTGTTCCTGTCGCTGAATTTGCCAGAGCCGTCACCAGCGTCAGGCCCGCACCCGCGACTCCCTTGGCTGCGCCCGCGGCTTTTCCAGCAGTGTTGCAATTGTTTTCTTTGTGTTGTTGCTTGTGTTCTTGTTTTACTTCCGCCATTCCCACACCTTTCTTACCTTCAAGACACTTGTTCAACATCAAGGATAATTGCAAGATCGAGCCATCAACAGTTTGGTGTTCTTGATCTTGAGCCCACAGGCGAAGGATCGGGGATTCCAAACGTATCATTTAACTTGAACTTAACACTTGCTGATTCAAGATTACACCTGAAGACAACCCCAAATCTGATTTTTACAGCTGAAGCTAACCAAATCTAAAAATTACAGCAGCTGAAGACACCAAAAATTGAAATTTAGTGCAGCTTAAGTGTGAATCTATTATTGATCAAATTTGGTACAACTATAACTGAAATGTGACACTACTAGAAAAATGCAATTATACATCTGTTGTGAACAGATGTCTTTCAAAAAAAAATTCCGATCTCTTTGTGCGTGTAGTAAAAGATCAATTTTTCCACATCGGTTTTAAGCAGATGTCTTTTCTTGGTTAAAACATCTATTTTATTTTGAACACCGATATAAATCAACCCCTCAAATTTATTTTTGACATGTTCACTTGTTGTTAAGCCTCATTATTTTTCATTTATAAGCTTTTGAACATGTCCACACATGCCTAAATTTTACATTTACATCACTAGTTTTAAAATAATCAATGTATTAAAACAACATAGACATCTTTTTAAGTATATTGATTTTTTGTATATTAATTTCATATATATAATTTGTAATTTTTTTATTATTTTAAAATAATCAATCGCATGAAATAACGACATAACTGATGTATTAATATGATATGAACATCATTTTAGATTTTTATAAAGATATTGTTGTTAGCAATATATATCAATTTATATTAACATTGTGATGTAAAAATATATGTTACACATCACTTTAGATTATTTATACGATCTCTATAATGATACTAACATCCGTTTTCCCGTAATGTTTTCCTGCCATAGTTCGATTTCATAGCTATTAAGACACAACATTTTTCATTTAAAATCTTATGTTTATTCGTTTGATACACAACACCCTTGCAAATAAAGATACAAGTCTCAGGACCAACTCGTTCTTCTGATTTTTTATTATACAACTTTGCTTCAATGTCAGAAATTGCCTTCGCATCTCCAGATAAAACTACTTCTTTATAAGCTTTAATGAGTTCATCCACATTCAGAACTAGGGACTTCAAGTCCGCCTCACTTTCTTCATCTTGGATATCATCCTGCTTATCCTTGTTTTCCTCTTCCTCACCTAACTGCAGAGTTAAAAAAGAGGTGAACAAAGAACCGATCTTTGTGCCATAAATATCAATTCCCAGGGTAATGCTACATTTCAAATATAATCACAGATGCACATGTGTTGTCAGGTCTGATTCTAGTGGGCTATTAAGTTTAAGGCCTTCTGTCTCTTGATTAATAATTTCTCCAAAACACAACACAGACTATACGCATCTGATTGCTTGAGAAATCTATACTTTAAAATGCAACAAAACTTGTTGACGTATTTTCCCATCCTGCTAATCTGAAATATGAATTAAAAAACATACAAGTAATAGACCCAAAGTGGCATGACATGTTATTAACAGAACAGTTTCAAACAATCACCTCACGAGCACCCTGTTGTATGTCACCATGGAAGACAAAGCAATCCAGCTAGCTGAGAAGCAGAGTCCTTTGTTCCAGTGAAAATAATGGTTCAACCTCCACTGTAACAATGAAAGATCGTGAGAAGTGGGAATAATAGGGAGAACAAAATTAAAATAGCACAATAACAAACAAAAGTTGTCTCCAATCTGCTATAACGACGAATAATATTAGGAATCAGTTGAACTAGCAGAGCTAGAGCAAGGTATAACAATGTTCAAACAAGATTCAAATTAATTCACTCATGTTCAAACACGCAGTTAGTTATCACCCTATAAAATATTTCCTGATTGCATAAAGACAAGAAAATAGATAGTTATCACCCTATAAAATCTGCACACAACTTAACTCCCAAACTTAAAGGCTACTGATTGCAAGTTTAATATAAAATTACATACATTCCGTCTAAGGTGCTCCTGCAATTGAAATTGAAGGAATTATAACAAAACTCCATCTAATTGATAACCATCTTATAGAATTATTTGAACATCAAGCAACTTGAAATCTCTATGCAACTGCTCAGAAGAAAATTATTATAAGACACTAAAAATATCCTGACATAACCGACCATCAATGAATTGCTAGAGAAGGAAAACTCAAGAAGAAAGACATCTACCATCAGGTTGAGGGATCCTAAATAAACAAATAACTTTATCGACAAAATGGCAATAAATAGAAACAACAAAAAAAGTTCCTCCTCCCAGAAACTAGAAGAAAAAAGTCCAAATTCCCTTGTTTACATGCATAATTGGAAAAGAAAAGAAAAAAGTATGAGCTTGAAATGTAAATTTTTATCTTTATTTTGAATAGAAATGTTTGACAAAAGGTAACTAGTAAGTTCATCCGTCATAGAGATTTCCCAAAGGAAAAACCCACAAAAAGACCATAAAACAAAAACAAATAGCTATGCTGTCGTGAAAGTAAAATCAGATAAAACAAAATGAAGATTACCTCATATCCATGGTGAGGGGTCATTTCAGGAATATTCTTCTCTGGCTGCTTCAATGCTAACTGCATTAGAAAAAAAAAACTAAAAATTAAATTTTTAAAAAAAAAGTCCAAACAATCTTGAAGCCACTGAACTTGAAATGCTAACTGCATAAAATTCACGTTGTCCTTGTTCACTCCATTAGCGCTTCCCGAACCTGATATGCACCAGCAAAGAAATGGTAGTGGATGCCTGTAAGCGGTGCCATGATTGCCATCTGCTGGTGATGCTCTGCAAGTACGATAAGAGGGGAGGAAAAGCAAGTGTTAATACAATTATTAGCTAGTTATAAGATATAGATCTGCTCGAAGAAATATTGTAGGATCCCTTATAAGTTTGATACGATATTGGAGATTCCCGATGTAGTTTGATCGAGTAGGTTAACTATATCATGTGATTAATGTATAACGTAATATTGGCAAGCAAAGCAGTGAATGTCAAGCTGAACTAGTGCACAAGTGACTTGTGCACTAGTTCAGCTTGACAAGTGCATACATGTTGCTATACAAGCTGAGCTATCAGTACTCTAGTTATCAAGTTCTTCAATCAGCGTCTTCATTTTAGTAATACACACCCAATCAAAAGACCAAGTTTTTTCTACCAAAAATAAACACCAAGTAGTTTTCATATATGTCAGTCTTTAAATTGTTATCGCTAAAGGAATAAAAGTTTAAGTTCAACAGGTATTGGAACCTTTAGAAATTCATACAATGTCACTCTTTTAGGTGTAAGTGAAAGATGACACTTCACTCCTAGTTAGAGGTCAACGTTTTAGTGTATTGATAAGCAAACATATTTCTACTTGGGCCATTCTCCTTTAACAAATAGAAATAGAACTTAGGCATTACACATCCTAGGAAATATCATAAGCAGTGCTCTGACCACCATAATAAGTTTAAAAGTGTACCTTCATCTTTGGCCAGTTGCAGATAATTAGTGCCAGATTCCCTTTGAAGTTTGAACTAGTCATCCTGTAGGTTAAAAAAGATCAATTTAAATCAATTCAAATTAAAAGCAACTATATTAGTTGTATGAATTAGCAAACATAACGAATCCAGATCGAACTTATAATAAGTGAACCCAGTGGTAGTGAGACTATAATGTAGATAACCTGTGAATGCTTAATGAACTTAAATAAAGAGCTAACTTTCTAAATTTTCTGAAAACTTCAATGCTATCCCAAACCTGTCCTTTTCAGCTAGCTACACCAAACATATATATCACACTTATGCATATGTATATGATTAAATTTGTATACATATAATTCAAGATATTTTGAAATAAAAAGCTATGACGCGGTATCATGAGAAATAACTAGTTAGCCACTCGTAATTCACTAATACATGAACAACATGAGTGCAGAGAAGAACCATAACAAGTAGCATGAACATGCCTATACAACTCCTAGTAAGCAACAATATTTTGATTATAAATCCTGCTCCACTAACCTCTAGGTCAGAGAAGTCAAACCATGGGCAACAATCCAGAACTTCACAAACAAAAACAACAGTATCTCACACAAGAAATCCTCCATTTGAGTCTAGCATCTCTGACACCTTTATAAACTGAAGAACTGAGAGTTGTTCCATGTTCTTTGTGTGTGGTAAAAAACAAATTATACCTTCATCAGATCTGAGTTAAAGATTATACCTGGATGAGATCTAGAAGCTCAGACCTAGGTTTTGAATCAGCAAAATCAGCTTGATGACTGGCAAAAAAAAAAAAACCAAACTGATGAAACCAAAACCCTAAAAATCATATCTTTTTACAAGTGGGTGAGTTTTGGCAGTAAATCTGAGAAATTAAAGGGTAGAATTACCTCATGTGGCGGCGAGTAGGCTCGAGGAGGAGGCGGGAAGTCATCTGTGGGATCAGCACAGCTCCGACGAGCGAAGGTGGCAGTAGAGAGGTCCAACTAGACGGAGACAGACGGTGAAGCGTCGACAATGCTCGGTGGTCTGGGCTTGGGAAAAGTTCGAACAGGTGGAGGCATCAAGTGGTGGTGTGGTGTCGATGAAACCGGAGAAGGACCGAGAACAAGAGAAGACGCCATGGGCGAAGCCGAAGGAAGGAGGGAAGGAAGTAGGTAGTGGTTGCGAGGCGAGAGAGACCAATCGCCGGTCAGACAAGCCGGAGGAAGGAGGGAGCCGGAGATCGACAAGGAGCCGCCATGGGTGAACAGTGGCGAACGGGGTCGAGAGAGCGAGAGGTAGCGATGCCAGATAGGAATTTAGGGATTGGGATAAATGTTTCCCTATCTAATGGAATAAATGTGAAGTGTTAGAAATTTCCCAAATTTGAAAACCCCTCCAATTTTTTTTCTAAGTAATCAGCGTGTTTCTGTCAAAAAAATTCAAACTCGCGCGTTCTAATTTATTTTAGAATCAATAATTTTACATCTGTCATAAAATTCAACGGTTGTTTAAATGTTTTTTAATATCACAAAATTATTATTTAATGTAATAGAATAATTTAACATCAGGTATTTTTTTAACAGACTTTAAACATGTGATGTCTAATTACATTATTCTAGTAGTGTGAAGACACCACCCAAATATGAATATACCATTTTAGCTAAAATGACATATTCATATTTGTGTAACTAAACAATACGAAGCTAAAAAATTTCAATTAGATAGCTCTAACAAAGAAGAAAGAGAAAAACACACAAAGAAGAGCAACAAAAAAGTCTCAATGGAAAACAGTTCTGGAATTAGGGATACAACAATCAACAAATTACCTAAGAACAGGGTGTGGTGAACGAGAAGTGGAGAGGGAGTCGTCCGCCCAGATTCAGCCATATCTGATGACCCATTCACCCCCACCATCTTTTGGCTTCCAGCTTTGATTGCTTAAACACCCCAACCCCCCCCCCCCCCCCCCCCCCCCCACACACACACACACAAAAAATAAAAATTAAACCCTAAAACTGATGATCTTAGATATATGATGATCCTATCACCGTCACCATCTTTTGGCTTCCTCCTTTGCTTCCTTCACCCCCCATAAAATAAAAAAATAAACCCTAAAACTGCATCAATTTGGAACAACCAATCAACAAAAAATCAATTCACATACCAATCAAATTCACAAACAACCAATCAACAAAAAATCAATTCACATACAAATCTGATTAGCTATATGAGCACAAACAATCAATCAAATTCACAAATTTATGGCAAAATTAGCCCTAGAACCATTCCGAAATTCATATCAAGAGGCAAAACGATTCAATCATGGAAGAACTGAAGCAAACCAACTAGAAACCCTAGAAACCGTATGAAAATCGAAGAAAACTTGCCAATTTCGCAAATGTCGCCCAAATTTTCGCCCGATTTCGCAGTTTCAGGCATCCTGCAGCAACAACCCTATAGCCTCTCCTGCTGGTTGAAGAAGGTCGTCAGGCGTCTCAGCCTCGCAGGCATCCCAACCCTGGCGATCGAAAACCGGTGACTCATCCCTGGCGATCGGAAGCTGCTGGCTGTTGTGGAGTTCGCCTTAGAGCCTTCGTCCTCCGCTCCTTTTACCTTCGCTTCGTTCTCTCGCCCAAAGCCAAATGCATTAAGTGGTTTTTTATTTATTTAACAAACGGTTTTGGTGATAATCTCAGGGCTCCGGCATCCCACAGCCCTGGCGATTGGAAACCGTCGACTCAGGAAATCGAGAATTGGAAGAAGAGGAGCGAAAGGGAAACCGCTTGCGAACGGTTTCTAGAGGAGTTTCAGGAAATCGAGAATTGGAAACCGCTTGGAAGAAGAGGAGCGGAAGGGAGATATCTGCAAAAAAAAAAATATCTGCTAAAAACTCCAAGAAACCTCTGCTAGACACGTGGCAAAATCTTTTGCACTAAGGCTGTGTTTGGCAATAGATTGTAAAAAGTAGATTTTGTGCAGATTATGACGATTTTGGAGGTTATGGGTTTTTTTTTTTTTGTAGATTATGGAGATTTCAGAGGTTATGTTTTTTTTTTGGAAAAAAAATCTCGTTAAAAGCTAGAAAGGTGTTTGGAGTGTGTAAGATTTGGAAGGGGTTTATGTGAGCAAAAAGTCCAAATTGCCCTTAAAAATACCCTCCCCATACCCCTTGTACTCAGCCAAATCCCACAGTGCTCGCTCGCAAACACCTCCTCGCATGCGTCACCCTTGCAACCGACACCAGCGCTCGCTCGCAAACACCTCCTAGCAGGCAGTGGCTACACCAGCATCGACGTCCCCCTCTCCCCTTCCCGGTCAGTAGATGGCGAGCCTCCGCCGCTTCGACTCATCGTTGTCCCCTGTAGGCGGTGCCCCCTTTGGCGGTCGTCGACCCTCGAACACCGGCGCAATTAGGTACGTTCTCCTTCCTCCGTTGTATCCTGGTTCGATGATTGATGTTGAGGTTCGATTGTGGCCAGTTGTTGGATGGATTTGGTGTTTTATTTTACTACGATTGAATTGGGTTAGGGTTTGTGCTCATACGAATTTTGTGTTCCCGATTGGCTTATAGGGCCTTCGAAAGTTTCCAAAAATTGGGGATTGTGTTGTTGATGTATTGACTTGTTGTAACCCAATTGTGATTGTGTGCATTCGATTCCATTTGCTTTTATGAAACCCCACTTCAATTGATGTCGTTGAGCCTTCGTGATAGGTACCACTTTGATTGAATTGGGTTAGGGTTTGTGTTGTCAAGTAGTTGCCTACGCATAGATCGGCGATTAGGGCCTCCCGCTGTGATTGAATTGGGGATTGTGTTGTTGGTGTATTGCCTTGTTTTAACCGAATTGTGCTTGTGTGCATCCAATTCCATTTGATTTCATAAAACCCCACTGCAATGGTAGCGTTCCTCATAACTTGAGTTTCAGTGATTGAACAATGATAGCATACTTTTGTTGATTAAACGAGCTGAAATTGAAGTTGTGGTTGAAAATGTAAGTTCTTATAAATTTTGGTTTGTTGGTTATGTCTGCGGCGTAAATATGTGTTGATTGCAGCTTACGGTTATACGATAACCATGTCGTCATCTACCACTCCCGCTCTACCTCCCGCGAATGAAAAGGTTACGAAGGAGAAGGGTAAGAAAGACAAGGCTAACAAAGACAAGGCTTCGAAGGACAAGGCTGCAAAAGACAAAGCATACCCCTGGACCCCGACATTGATTTATCAATTCCTAGACCTCCTCATTGCCTATCAGCGTAAGTACGGGCGCGATCAGGCATTCAGTTGGGTTGACCTTACCACCCAGTTTGAGGAGGTCACCGGTACGAAGTGTGGGAAGGACACTCTAAAGAACAAGCATGGCACTATGAAAGAGCGATGGAAGGAATGGAACGACTTGAAACACGGGGAAACTGGTCTCGGATGTGATTGCCATAAGGGGACCATCAACGCAACAAAGGAATGGTGGGATAAGAAAATCCAAGTAGGCAATCCATTTGCTTTCATATAACACGTGGGAACTGAACATGTCCATCAAAGTTGATATGGAGCTAAACTGATTCATTTCTTGTCTAATTGCAGGAGAACGGGAACTTCAAGAGATTCCGCAAGAAAGGCATCCCACCGGAAGTGGAGGAAGCTTGGGACCAGATATACGGTGGTACAGTTGAAACTGGTCAACATTGTATTGCACCGTCTATGGATCCAGTTGAGGCTCCTCACCCCATGTCCACTGCCTGTGAGGACGCATCTGGGTCGCAATTTCCGAACCGCCCTGCGGGAGATTTCGACATTGACATTGACTTCGACAACCTTGGGGCAGAGCTGGGTGGGGGCAGCTTCGAGGACATGGTGCGCGGGATCAGCAGCCCACACCCGTGGCCATGGGGCAGCCCACACCCATCACAACTGCTGGGTGTAGCTCGATGCCACAGCGGGGTTCAAAAAGGCCCTCAGTGGAGGGCAACAGTCTCCCTGGGAAGCGAAAGAGTACAAGGCAGTCCACTAGGTCGTCATTGTTCGATCGGCAAGTGGAGGCGGTTCAGGAAACAAGCAGGGAGGTGATAACTGCTATACATGCCGAGAACCAGGCATCACATTCTCAGAAAGACGTCGCTGTCGACGTCATGGAAGTTCTAGATAAGATGGTGGAGAAGGGCCTTATTAAGGATGCCATCCCCTTGTGGTGCTTTGCATTTGGGTCACTGATTAACCCCGACACAACCAAACTGTTTTTGGCTTGCAAGCGCAATACCTCAAGGCTCGCATGGTTGGAATTTCACTTTCGCAACAACGGTGGCTGTCTTTAGACATCGTCCCGTATGGCAATGAGACTTCGTTTTATGTTT
This sequence comes from Persicaria tinctoria, assembly GCA_037127255.1. Taxonomy (NCBI): domain Eukaryota; kingdom Viridiplantae; phylum Streptophyta; class Magnoliopsida; order Caryophyllales; family Polygonaceae; genus Persicaria; species Persicaria tinctoria. The sequence continues at coordinate 35,462,968 of JBANSL010000020.1, forward strand.
GTCATGTGTTTGCTTGGAACTATGCCTAGGTGCCTGTGTTCGGATTGACTTTGTTTGGTTGAGTTTTTCTTTATATGACATTTGGTTGCGTTGTTTGTAATGTTTGTTCACGTTTATATGGTATTCACTTCTCGTATGCTTCTTCTTAGTATGGCATGTCAGTTCCTGAACATGGTACTGTCCTATATGCAGGGAGTAGGCCATGAGGAACCCCACATCTGCATTAGCCGGTAGACAGTGCTGGAGACGAGCTGTACTGCTGTGGCTGCTCATGCAGATCCAACACTTGTTGTTGGCACGTCACTACTACAAGTACGTTTACAAGGTACCCTGTTATATTTCAGAGTACACAGGGGATAGATGGGTAAACGATATTCTTTCCCACGAGACTGGCCTTCGCTCAATCCAAGTGTTTCGAATGCCTAACTATGTGTTTATTCGTCTCTGCTCGGTGCTCCAACATCGCTTCGGCCTCCGAGGGTCCATCAACATGTCCGTTCGAGAAAAAGTTACAATTTTCGTTGACACGATGGCATGGGGAGAATCCCAATGCAACACGTGGGAGCACTTCCAAAGATCTACGAGCACGATTAGCGAGTGCATCAGTGATGTGCTGGATGCGTTGGTGGGTCGCAACAAAGGTAGGAACGGACTAGCTCGCGAGGTTCTGAAGCCCGTCGACCCTGAGTTCAAGGATGTGCCTCTGCACATTACAGACGACCCACGCTACATCCGCTATTTCAAGGTACGGAATCTATTCGACAAACCCCTGGTTATTGCACGCACACGGCTGACTAACGCCCCTGTCTCCACGCAGGGCTGCATAGGCGCAATCGACGGCACTCACATTCAAGCATGCATCCCTCGCGACCAGCAGGTCCCCTACCGGGGGCGCAAGGGTATCACAACCTTCAACATTATGGTTGTATGTGACTTCGACCTAAATTTCACTTTCATATTAGCCGGTTGGGCGGGTAGCGCGCACGGCGCTCGTGTCTTCGATCATGCCATTAGTACCCCGGTCATGCATTTCCCACACCCTCCGACAGGGCGATACTACGTGTGCGACAACGGATACCTGGATCGCCAGGGCTACCTTGTACCGTACTCGAAGGTGAAGTACCATCGACAGGGTTTCGCTTCAGAGGCGGCATCAACCGAGCAAGAGGGATTCAACTCACGCCACTCCTCATTACGTGGTGCAATTGAACGCTCCTTTGGGATTTATAAGAGCCAGTGGAAGATAAGCAGAACAATGCCAAAGTATCCTGTCGGTAAGCAGATCGACATCATCCTTGCATGCTTCGCCTTGCATAACTTCGTGCGTCGCACCTTGGCGAAGAAGGAGCGCAACATGCAGCCGGTAGTTGCGTGCTCCGTTGATGAGGAAGACATTGGTGCGGCCGTTGATGAGGACGAGGAGGAAGAGTTTCTGGATGACGAAAGCGATGTCTCTTTCTCTAGTGATGACGAAGACGTTGCGCCCGTTGGCATGAGGGCCCTCAGGGATGACATTGCACAAGCAATATGGAATGACCACCGGAGATGCAGGTAGTCCTTTATGTGCAGACGCATCGGAGGCATTCGTTTTCAGGTATGACCTTTTATTGATCCAGGAAATTGGTAACTGCTAATTGGGAGGAACAACCTTTTGTTGATCTTTATGAAAGAATTGGGAAGTATCGGGTTATGTTGGTGTGGATTACTTCAGGTGTGTTTATAGCATGAATATAGGGCCTTTTGTATATCACTCCCACCCAATGTCAATCAGTTTGTAGTTCAGGCAATGTTAAACAATGATAAGTTATATGTATATGTATTGTAATTCCCCCGGTTTCCATGTCATGTAAGTCGAACACCATGCACTCCAAGTTTGATATGTTTAAGAAAACGGCGTAAGATGCACATTCGCACACGTCGTAGATATTTCAATCGCACACACATCAACCCACGAACGCACACAACAAATGGTACCAACAAGCATTACATAGAAATATTTACATACATTGTCCGAATCCCTTACCTAATAAAATTGTCTTCATTCAAGCTAGCACCACACGGTGCAACAAGTATCTGGTTAATAACAAGCAACATAGTCACAAAATAAATGAGCCACAGAAGTCCTAGGGGCATCAGTTACAACTGTAGTGTAGGCCGATTTCATACAAAAGACTACGACATCATTCACAAGCATCCCGAGCTCCTTCACACCATGCTTCTTTTGCCCGCGCCTCCTACTTCCTGAGAACAGCAGCCAGGGCTAACACCCCCATCACAACGCACAACCACTTGTTCCTCTTCTCCCAGGTCCTTGAACCAACAAGATTGGCCCACGGCAGCGTGTAGGAAGATGAGAGGTCGGCTAGCTCCCCAATGAGGTTGTCGTTGAAGTTGGTGACCCTGTTCAGCTCTACCTCGTGTTGCTGCTCACGAGCTTCCACCTCGAACAGACGTGCAGTGAGGTCCAAGATCAGGCGTTCCATCTCCACTATACGTGGGTTGTCAAGGGCAGGAGCGGCCTGCATTGGCTACCTTACCTCCGTGAGTGCCTGGCGAGCAGGAGGAACATTTTCGTCGTTACCCACGTTGAGGGTGGATTGCACCTCCTGATGCGCACTGGTCTCCCCCACCACCTCATGCTGCCATAGGCCAACACGTCACCAACTTTGTCATTTAACTAACATCGATAATGGAAACATGGGACGAGGTGGTATATGAGGTAAGAGGTATCACCTGAGCGTAGTGTGCATACCATGGCTCCATAGGTTCGTCACCTCCTATCTACCAATACTTTTTTGGACACCCACTGGGCCAACTTCCGTCGGAGTCTCCCATGATTGTAAATTGAGAAATGAATATAGCTAACAACACCAAAAAGCAATATCAATTACGGTAAAGGGACCATTTGCATAATGTACAACCACCAAATTCAAAAAAGGATTGCACCAAACTGCACTCATGGTTAATCATAAATCCTCAATCTGTAATAGTAGAGGTGATATGCAAGCACACCACAATGACACAAATTTAAAAATGCACTCAAGAAAAAGTTTTAAGGGAATTGCAAGCAATATGGTAGGAACATCAGTGGTTCACTAGAAGCTAATCAGTTTGAAGGGAATCATGATGCTAATAGTTTACTTTGAAAAAATGCCAAATGCCAAACACCACATTAGGCCCATTCCATTGATCAGTTTGGATGAATAACAAAACTATGGCCTTTTTTTCCCCTCTCTGTTTCTTTGTTCATATGATCTTTGATACAATGTCAATTTATTCTTCAAGTTCATCCAAACCACAAGTGCTTCATCTACAGATTTCGATTACCACACTATTCCTTGTATTTCTTATAAAAAATACTCCCACAAATGTTTTTTCATTGTTTACTTTGTCAGTAATGAAATATGAGTAGTTTGTTTTTTACCAACATTCAGATCAACTGCACAAATATGATTGAGAATCACATCCTAGTTCAATTGAAAGTTGATTCAATAAAAGTAATTAGCATTGGCCGACTATGTATAAAACCTCAATTTCTTCTTCAACTTCATCCAAACAACAAGTGCTTCATCTACAGATTTAATATGTATCTAACATATATACCCAACTTGACCAAAATAGTAATCGCATAACACATCTTTGTAAGAAAACTTTGAATTGCTCAAAAAACAAAATGGCTCAATCCAACTAATGGTAATGTTTCCAGTGGAATCACACACAGTTACCGACAGAGGGGAGCATGAACAACAATGTCAGACCCGAACATACGAGGGAAAGAGAAGAAATTGGAACCGAATGAACATAATTTCAACAGACATCACACAAATTAACAAACCAAAAACCCCCAATCGAAAGAAGAACCAGAAACCCCCAAAATTTATTCGATTCTTTGACACCCATTCCCACCGAAACCCTAGAAGTGTCGGCGTCGACCAAAAACCGGCCGACGTAGGGGGGTTTCGAGTGTAACGGGGTCGCCGGTGAACCGCATTGCAGAGGAGATGTGCAGACGTACCTTGCGCAACGAGGAGGAGAGGAGGGCAGATCCGGCGGCGATGAGGATAACTGGGAATGGAGGCGTCTCGCGAGGGCTGTAATGGACTCAAATTTCCCAAATCTACACATAAACTCCGAAATCTTGGCACCCCAAGGTTTCATTTTGGCCGAATTCAAAGCTACCAAAATCTCCCCCAAAGCTTGATAATCTTCGCCGAGATCTTCCGCCAAACACCGCAGAGAGAGATTTGAGTTTTTTTTTTTGAAAGCTTGAAAAGCTCCCAAACACACTGCCGAACACAGCCTAACATGGCTTTTGCTTTTATAGTTTAGGAGATTACTTTTTCCACCAAAAATAATTAAAAACATTTCATATTCTATATAAATTAATAAAGTTAATTTAGAATGAAATTGGATCATTAAGATATAATTACATATTTAATTGAATCAAATAAGAAATCAATGCAAAGAAATTGATACCGGTAAAATGAACATATGAGAAATATTTTTTCAATCATTTAATAACCATATATTTGATATTTTTTCATTGAAAACTGATAAGAATCAAATTAGTGCTCTGAAGTTATAGATCAAAACAACATTAATTAAGTACCAAACTTGATAATAATGTATATATAGTGGTGATAAAATTATTTTATAGTTTTCGTGTATCTTGAAGATTGTATAAACTATTCAAGCCAACCGATAAAATTATGGGAAAATTGTAAAAAATAGCCTCAAGTATTTAACTGGTTGCGGAAAATAGTCTCAAGCTACATTAAAATTCAAATAATTACCTTTAAATTCAAATTAATGATAAAAAAAGCCTTAAGTTGTCATTAAATTAAAATTAATTACAAACCTTCTCTAAATTGTTTTAGTAAATGCTCATCTTCCCTATGATACAAACTTTTCAAGAAATTTAACTTGTTGCTCTTTATGTTAGTATCCTTCCTTAGACATTGCAATTACCATGGCTATATTTAGTGGAAGTTCAATGCGGTTTATATATTTCTGTTGACTTTTATGTTGTGGAGTAAAAAGTAGGTGATGTGGTTCCGCTATTATCTACTATCATAAAAGCCCTTTAAAATACTGAAAGTAGTAAATACAATGATGTACATAGGACATATGCTGCAATGAAGCCGTGTAAGTCTACTTTAATTAGTAAATACAATGATGTACATATATTTTTGTTAACTTTTGTGTTGTGGTATGCTTAATCTTTGTATCTTGTTTAATTGATCCTCTAAAAATGATATAGTTTCTTTTTTATTGAATTCCCAATTCCTTCTTTGAATTGAAACTAGTCCTGATCGATGTGTTGTTACATTATGGTTGTATTTTTATTAATCCTTTTGTGTTCTACTTTTGTTGGTTACATACTACTTTTTTTTTTCTTATTGTTACTTTTGTTGCTCTTTTTGTTGGGTTTTGTTTGCTTTATATATATAGCAATTATCATTTATGCAAATTAATTACATTAATAGACAACTTTCTATGATCCCACTGTCTTGTTGAGCTTGTTGTTCTTATATCTTTATCCTTGTTCCTATCTTTATATCTTGCTACTACTTCTAGTTGACATCACACTATAAGGTGGCAGCTTGTTTGTTCTTACTTCTGATAGGAAAACTAATTTTTGAAAAAGGCTTCTGGTCAATCGACCGATCATGGGCATTAGTAAGTAATCTTTTAGAGTTAGATTCATCTAGCTTGTCGTCCTAAATGCACAATATTATCTTATCTTTATATGTGCTTTTTCTTGTTGATCTTATCCTCTTGAATTCGATTCAATTTTCTGCAGGCAAAAAAAGTTGAGAATTCACATAGCTCTTTTTTATTCGATCCTATTGAAATTGCCTAAAGATGTGTGTAATTGGTGCGTGAGTGAATTAAAACTATGATTTCGTCTCATTTCTTGCTTGAAATTGATTTTTAGGTTTTTGATAGGAGTAGAAGTAGATGATACAAGAATATTAATACTTAACTTTTAGTGGATGATTATATATGCTTGGGAATGTAAATATAATCAATTTAACATTTATGGAACCGTGGGTCTGTAGTGGTAGTAGTTAGTTCAATGAGTTGATAACAAGGTAGGGATCATAATGACATGAATACATGATGGATAAAAATGGCCATATTTTATCCAAAATTTACAAGTATGTGTTTAGTTGGCTATCTTCACTTTTGTTAATTTTGGTTGAATATTAAATATCCTTGTTTTTTTATTGGTAGGAACTTGATAATGCATTTTTGTCGACCTCATGGGCAAGGGCGTGATCCAGCCTTTTTGAATATTGCCTTTATTTTGTTATGTATAGGTAGTTACATTAGTATAGTTGGCTAGCTAGTTTGTGCTTAAGCACTTGTTAAGCACTTGACTAGCTAGCTTGAAGTAAATATAAGGGTGGATTCTCATTTTGTATATAAACGTGAATGGTATTTTACATGTTAATCTAATTTATCTTGTCTTTATCTATAAGTTTAAATTTCGGTGTATAAATGTATAATACTATAAGGATTATAAATTTAATATTTATTTCGTATAAAAGAAAAAACATATAAACCGCTACTGTAGGATCAGGGAAATTTGTTTACAAAAGCAAAAAAACCGCTACAAATGGAAAAACAAACGCTACAAAACCCAAAAACCGCTGCCTTAGTGAATTGAAAACCGCCACATAAGTCTATTAATTCCCACTACATTGTTTAGACAAAACCGCTACATTACATTGTCAGCTAGCGGTTTTAAAGGTTTATGTGGCGGTTTATATGACTTTTTTGAAACCGCTACATTTGTTTCAAATGATAGCTTAGAACATAAATATAATTTTCAGACATTTATTTAACATAAATTTGCTGCATATATTATTAAGTGGTAGTGGGGGTGGTGCAGACAATATTACACACAGTACAAATATAGTAGTTGAAACTTGAAAGGAAAATTGGTTGCAGCTGGAAATAAAACTCAAAACTCGCTATCAGTACGTACGTAGTATGAGAAATAGGTTTGACATATTGATGGACCGCACATGGCCGGCCAAGCAGTTTGCACATCCCCTGAAACATATATGGCGGTATATCGATCGATGTACGTACGAATTGATGGAGAATAAGCACTGCCACTGCCGACGAATGGTACGTTAAGCTTTACCATGGAATTTGTTTGCAGGAGGTGCATTGTGGATAAGACGCTCTTGAACGTTCTCAACAACTGCGATTCAATACCTCGGAATTTAAGATTTAATGATCTACCTCTTAACTTCAAAATCAAATGTGCGCGCGCAAGATTCTAGGTTGTTAAAACTTAATTGCATATATTATATTTAAATTAGCTAGCTAGCGTCGTACATGAACAAATTAAATCAATATATATGGCAATTTGCATATAATTAACAAAACGAATTCATGATGAGATCGAGTAGGAGATGATATATGACGTACCGGATGCGGATCCAATCTTGGGAGCGTCGTGGAGCCTTTGATTCACAGAGTAGTATGCAATGATCGGTGATGTAGATCGACAGCCAAGAAGACGAAGGCCAGCACCCCACTCACCACCAGCCCCACTATCAAACGAGGCAGAGGCGGAGGCGGATACGGGATCTACTGATGGGATGTGATTATCTATCCGTGGGTCCAGATCCAACGGGGGAGGGGGCGTCTCCCTGTCTTCAGGATGTGCCCACATCGATCATCGGGGTTTTATTAGCGGTGATATGATGCTAAGTGTTTGCACAGACGAGCAAGATGACCTGAAGGTGGAAACGAAGTAAAAACTTTGGTGAAGTTGGCTGGTGAAGTGTCGGAGAAGTACAAGGGATTAGTTATATATTAAAATAATGTTTTAATATTTTTTTCTCAGAAATTTAAAAATAATTAAACTAGTCGGATGAAAATCGCTGTCCTAGTAAGAGAATTAATAGTGACAAGAATAAAATTTGTTATTGACAGGATATAGGTTCTTTATGACAAAGCTAATAATTAATAAACAGGATGAAGTCTATAATAGGGAAGAGAATAAAGACACGATTTTATCCATATTATAACTAGAAATTAAAGGTATGTCCAAGATGACAAGTTATTTCTTCACAACGACAAGAGTAATGTTTATAGTGACAAGGCTGTAGGTTTACTTTGACAGGATTGAAGCTATAATCGGGGAGAGAATCGCTGAAGATACGGTAAATCATATCTTCAGGATTATTAACCATATTTATAAAAGGATTGTCAATATATATCTTGAAACCATAATATTATCACATTGATAGGATGAATATTGTCATTGACAATCCAAATATGAACATTGACAGGATATATACGATAAAAAAAATCGGCGGGAGATTGAGTAAAGAGATAGGGCTAAGGTCGGAGGGTTGGTCGGGCTGCTCTTGGGGTCGAGCACGGGTTAAGACAGTAGAGGCCGACGATGGAGCCGGAGCCAGAGAATGATTGCGTCGGAGAGTGAGCGATGCAGCGAAGGGTGAGGACAACGACGGAGCCGGAGAATTAGTGCGGGCTAAGGTCAGAGCGCCCGAGACTTAGGGTTGGTCAGGCGGCTCTTGTGTGCTCGGGTTAGGGATTGAGATTGGGTCGGTCGGGGGCTAACTGTTAGGGATTGGAATTGGAATTTTTTTTTTTTTTTAATTCCGGATTTTTTATTTAATTATTTAATATAATTTAAAAATATAAAAAAAATTATAAATACCAAAAATATTTAACTTTTTTTTTCCTGATTTTTTGGAGTGGTGGGTAGTTTTGATAATTAAATAAAGTATTTTTGCAAATTTTCATATATTGATGCAATTGTTTTCAAACCTAGGTATTTTTGCAAACTAAATATCAAAGTGGGGTATTTACTAGTAATTCCCCATCAAAAATTTAAACAACTAATTATCTGTCTCCCCACAAATTTTACATGTATATATATACGTACGTACACGCTTCCCCCAAACAAATTTAATTTTACAAAAATAATCCACTAGTAAATATATATAGTATGTGTAATGTAGCACGTTCGTACGTACCGAGTGTCTCACGTACCGACTTCGAAGAAATGTTGTTGAGCTCAATCGTTGTAGCTGCATGTAGTTGACGGACTCCATGTAATGGCTGAACAACTGTCTTGGACATCATAAGTAGTACCAAACACCAGCGTTGCTGAGAGTGCTGCTAACACCGCCACGGCAACCACCACAACGCCGTTCCTGTTGTACGCAGTCATGCTGTCAATCTGATCATCTCAACTATATGCATGCATCCATATATATAGTAACCAAATTAAATGCAAACAAGTAGGCCGGGCAACTTGGATTTTTAACTTTCGGTTCAATTTAATGTGATATAATGATATATTATCCATTTTCTTCTAACCTATATATTTGGGGATTTTTTTTTTGATAAGTGTCCATTTGTAATATGTTATTTTGTAAAATGTCCACTTTCATGCATAATCCCTTTTGCAAAATGTCTATTATGCCATTTTTGTCCTTCCTTCCCATTTTTAATTTGATTTTCTTTCTTTATTCCCATTTTTATTTTGACCATTGACCGGTAAAGATCAATGACTTTGGTGACACATGTATGATGATAAACAAATTTTTAAACAATTTTTTTGGTAACTGTTTTTTTTACAAGATTAGTGTCACCACCTTTATTAGTGGTGACACATGCGGTGACAATTTTTTTTGATGACATCTTAGTTTTTAGAGGTTTTTTTTACGATGTCGCTATCACCACCCGATCGCTATCACCACTGTATCGCTGTCATCAACCCATCCCTGTCACCACCTCATCGTTGTCAACACCCTTTATGGCTGCCAACACCCTTATCGCTGTCACCAACCTATCGATGTTACCACTCCTATCGCTGTCATCACCCACCACCCTATCGCTGTCACCACCCATCACCCTATCGCTGTCATCACCCCTATCGCTGTCACCACCGTATCGCTGTCACAACCATTATCACTACCGTAATAATGTCCAAGTGTTATTAGTGGTGTCACCATAAAGCAAAAATAGTGTAATCACTACCGTAATAAAAAGAAAACTTAGGACAAGAAAAGCACAAACCGTCGAAGGCTAATTCTAAGCAAAATCTTTCGATGATTACACTATATCACCGAAAAATATAGTGTAATAAAAAATAATATGACCAAAATAAAAAAGAACATATAATTTTATGAAAAATATAGTGTAATCAAATATAATATTAGAAGGAAAAATGGTAGCTCAGAAACATAATATATAGAATTCTAATATACACATGAGCGGTAAATGTCTAATGAAGATGATCTCCTTTTTCCACTACAAAATATCCAAAGGAAAATAAATAAGAGCTCACTAGCTTCGGAATGTCACTCACGAGCTCCTGATTTCAATATTCCTTGATACAGAGTTCCTTGAATCAGTTTAGTAGTATCTATATCAACCGCCTCATTTAGCGGCCACACAAACTTTAAGTATGCCCTCACCATAAAAAACGATGACTAGAGATTTACAACATGTCACACTTGACAGAGATTCCCAAAACCTAGTAAAAGAGAGGCCAAATATATGATCAGATTCAACACTCTAATCAACATAGATGTTGAACTATTATCAAACCAAAAAAAAAAAAATTATGCGGGGACTTCTTGTGAGGACTTTTACTACACGCCAAAACAAAAGAGATTAGCCTCTTAATCGATCGATTGATTGGATCGAAGTACGAAGAGGTTGATTGAAGTGTGAGATCAGCCCAAGACTAAGGCCGAGCAACTTGTTGCTGCAAAAGTGGATGTCTATCTATCTAACCACGCTCTCCTACTCCTATAAAGGCCGCCTGTTGGAGAAAGACCATGGTTGAACAGCTACAAGCACTTGAAAGAAAGAATACCTGCTTTATAGCCCGCTAAGTCTCATCAACGACTAACAAGTGGTGTGGATTATTGAAGAATCGAAGTCGATTTGCTTTATAAAAATAAGATATCAATGAACTTCTATGAAATGCTTTTACGGGATTCAACCAATTTTTTTGATCGCAGGATATCGCTTTTCAGTGGACTCTCTCTTTTATTGGGGGGGTCCAGACCCCTATGAGTGAGCAGAAAAGGGAGGAGACTGCTTCCTTTTCTACTTTTCGTAAGCGATCCCGGGTTTTTTCTAGTTGTTCAACATCCGTTCCGCGCAGTTCTTCTGAATTTCGAATAGTATTCACGATTCGCAGTTTTCGATGATCTAATAAATCACTTAATGAAAGTATATTATCTTTCCATTCATTTCAAAACTTTCATGATCCCTTCTCGAACCAAAGTTAAACCTTTCGATTCATTGCCTCTCACACTCAATTACTCTAAACACGAAAGTGTGCAGTTTCGCCCCATGCTGAGTCACATGCAGTGCCTCGGAAAGCACGGACGAGCCACATGCAGGGAAACTTGCACGTGTAGTTATGGTCGGGTGCCCTTTACTCAATGGATAACGCTTATCCTTTTTCAATAAACAAAATGAGAAATGGGATATAAAAATTTCTTTATTGAAAAGGCTTTGCACCTGAAATATGACTAATGAAGATACAAAAGGATAAGTCTGGGCTTTCAAAAAGATGAAAATGCAAGGGGTGTAGCGAAGAAATTGGAACAACCAACCTGACATAAGGATTCTAGCTCGGACCAGCTATTGATCATCGCCTTGGTAAGCCATTGCCCCACCAACTAGCTAATCAGACGCGAGCCCCTCCTCGGACGGATTCCTCCTTTTGCTCCTCAGCCTTCGAATCTACGGGTCCCCCCCCCCAGGGCTTGGAGCTTGCCAAATGCTCAGCCCAATCGTGGGAGAGGAACTCCCGAATATTTGGCGAGCTCAGATGTGTCGATATCAATGGTGGCTCATTATTTCGATGAATCATTTCTTCGACCCCAAGAAGCCTACGAATGTGAAAGGAGAATTTTCTTTTGAGCCTTAGATTTAGGTTTCACCACTGGAAAACCCTCCTCATCCACTTCCTGGTCATTTTTCTCAGAGTTGGAAACTGAAACTTGAAGCGAATCAAGTTCTTGCGCTTATGTTCGAAAGAAATCACGCATTATAACATATTCCACTTTTCAGCTATTTGTACAGAGATGGTCGGGGGTACATTCATGTTTGTCCATTACAGTAGTTCCCAATTCTTCTCTTCGGCGCGGAGTATCGCAGCTTGGTAGCTCGCAAGGCTCGCAGCTTGGTAGCTTGCAAGGCTCGCAGCTTGGTAGCGCATTTGTTTTGGGTACAAAATGTCACGGGTTCAAATCATGTCATCCCTACCTATTACTTTTCCTCTGAGACGTAACAACGAATTCATTGATATCGCTGAAATCGATTGGATCCGCCGGAGAATCAAACTCAATGGAGTCAAGGCACAACGTGGAAGGTAGCAGTATGGGCTCGGGGTGTATTTCATATTGAAAATGGAATCACTGAAAATGAAAATATGTCTAACATTTCTATATTCTATTTCAATTAAAGTGTCAACAATAAAAATTTCAATGATATTTGTATAAAATGAAAATTTTATTTGTATTGATTTATCCTAAACATTTCATTTCAATTGGAATTTGGTTATTCACCATGTACGAAGATCCCCGCTAAGCATCCATGGAGGTTTTTGAACAGAACTTTGATAGGCGAAAGGTGTAAGCACCGCGGGGTGTGGTCTCTGGTTCAAGTCCAGGATGGCCCAGCTACGCCGGTGAAAGGAATAGAAGAAGCATCTGACTCCTTCATGCATGCTCCACCCGACTCGGGGGGATGATATAGCTCAGTGGCGGGTTGGTCCGAGTAGAGAAGAAGAAAAAGATTGAACTAAAAATCTTTTCGGGAAATATCCATTTTCCCGGAAAAACAGATAAAATATTGCAATACATGGGCCGAGCAACTAGTTGCTGCAAGAGTGAACGTCTATCTATCTTCTGTTGCGTATAATGTAAATCCCGTAGCGGATCTATTCCAACGGTCTTTCCTCTTTGTCGAGGAGTCAATGAACTGGTTTGTTAACAACATGACAGAGATCGCTCATTGTCCTATCGCGTTCGCTCAGGAGGCTAAACGCCCCTTTCAGTAACCTCCGAATAGCGGGACCAAAACCCGTTGCCTTGCCGCTTGGCCACGCCCCACTTTGATTTCAAATCTAGAATAATATTCTTATTGATTGTTCGTCAATTCCAGCCTGTTTGATTAGTTATTTGTCACATAAATATATTTTTTAAATTTTTTTTATCATAAATATCTAACACAAGTAATTTTGTGTCACACAACATAGCTATTTTGTGTCACACAACATAGCTATGTTGTGTGATTTGGACTCTGTTTGGGTATATATAGGTAAAGGGGTACGTAAATTAAACCATCTATATATCAATTAGTTTCAGATATCATATATCTCTCTATATACATACAACTCCAGATGAACCGGTATCATTTTATTTAATTAATGCAAATTTCGATCCTTCTGATCGATCATTATGAATTTCGCTCGTGATGATTCAAACTAAATTTCGATGGGTTATTTCTAGTTACGGATAACAGTTCAGGCAATTATATCACAAGAGACTGGGGTGGTAATCCAATAAGTATTGGATACACAGTACTTGGTAAACAAACCCCGATCTCGATTGCTCTTAATTAGGAAAGGAATATTAAATGGTTGCACACTCGTGCCTCGGACCTCAACTAAGCAGATGCTATCGGCTAGATTTCATCATTCGAATTCTTTCATATATATATATATATATATATAGATCGATTGACTCGGGTGATGATCATTTCTTCCGGTGAAAACCAAAAGGATAATTTCTATTGACTGTTTTTTTACAGTGAACTCTTCTACTAATTAACTAAAATCCAACCCAAAATTACATAGAATAATCACTATTTTAGAACTTTAATTTGTGTATTATTTTAAGTTTTCTTTAAAATCCCGCATTTATCTTGTTATTATTTGTGCTCCTGCAATTTGGTATCAACGCCAAGTTAATTAAAAATAATCTGTATTTACGTACCTATAAGCCAATCTGGAGGTATTTACTAATTACCCTCATAAGACTTATCGTCATACTTTACGTACACTTAGATCTAAATGATAAGCATTTTGGAGAAATTTTAAATGTCATTCAGACCAACTTACAAATCTAAAACTTGAAGTTAGAAAATTAGAACAGTTATATATTGCTATTAGCAGTAAGATCTTTAAGATTGTAAGAGAAACAGGTGAAGTGCATCACTCAACCAATGTAAAAGCCATTAACGAAATTAGCCATCAGATAAGTCTAACATCATGTGGTGAAATCAAGAAAAGAGATCCTTTTAAATACAGTTATCCATTTTAAAAAATCCAAAAAGAATTTTTCTACTAAATTAGATAACAACTAGCGTAGTACCTGTGCGTAACGCACGAGATTTGTAAAATGTATTATATTTTATAGAATATATTACCATAATTTATTTACATTATATATTATATATATTATACTATTATAATAATATAAAAACGATATAGCAAAATAATATAAATTTCGAAAAAAAAAATTATAATGCCTATATTATATCAATATATAATATATGTGACAAAACATCCATGTCTCACCTTCCTAGTAGGGACGAGTTTGAGATTTGAAATGTCCGGGGCAGGATATAAAAGTGTGGCCCTCTGCGATTATTTTTTGTTGTGTTAATAGATTGGAAGATAAGACAAAATAATTTGGTAGTTCGACTACATACTACGCAAACTCTAGGTGAATGAAGTCTTAAAAACTTTTGGATGGAGAGAGCACATAAAAATGTCGGGGAAGAAATATTCTTGAAATAAACTTAAAAGTAAAAATAATGCTTCATCCGTCTCAAAATATAGGTCGTTTTATTTTTTTGGTAGTTGGACTACACATTCCCCCAAATGCTGATGAATGAAATTTTCAGAACTCTGGGATGAAGAACACATAAAAAAAAGATATCTTATATTAATAATGTAAGACCCGGCCGGGGTCTTAAGAGGTACCTGTCCATGTCACCTAAACCTCTCAGAAGAAAAACCATTAGTATGATGTCAATGAAAACTCAAGCCCTTATATATAGAGAGAGAGATAAAAAAAAAAAGAGTCTTCCCTTGCAAGATTGATAGGGATTAGATAAATAAATTGGTTTTATTTTACTCCATCAAAAAATTTAATATTTTGAAAATTGGTTAAAAACTTCATAAGATGAATAATAAAAAAAAATGCAATATTACCTAAAAATCCAAAGAATCAGATTTTCTATTTGATTATTATTATTATTATTATTATTATTATTATTATTATTATTATTATTATTATTATTATTATTATTATTATTATAAACTTGCTTCTATTAACCAATTACTATTTACAAGAAATTAGTGGGTAGCCAAGATACTATCTGGGCACCCACTCCCTTAGTGATAATAAAACTGAGTCTAGTGAAAATATAAGCGGCAACACAAGCCCCAACATCATGATATACGAAAAATTTCTGAATCCGCTTCAGCAAAGTAACCGCTTCAGCCGAGATATTATTATTATTATTATTATTATTATTATTTTATAAACTCCAAATAGTATAGAAATCAAACAACCAAATGTTTACAAGAAGTTAGCAGATAGCCGAGAAACAAGCTGCGCGCCAACCCCCTTAGCAATGGAAAAACAAACTCTGGTAAAAATATGAGTAGCTAGGCGAGAACTAGAATCTAAGGCTAAAGAGAAAGAGCGAATCCGTCCCAGCAGCGCAACAGCATCCCCTTCCAGCTCACCAAAGGAGGAGAAAGAAAAAGGCAAAAACCCATAACCAGCAGCAGAGCACACATCCCGATACTTGGTGCACTTACGCCGCGCAGCGTCGAGAACACACCGTCCAGGAGCGAAGGAAGTCAAGCAAGTCTGAGTGAGGGGGGAGGAACCAGTGATATCAACACACACATCTCGACCCCGATCCCAAGAGTAAAAAAGAATGTCAGCGGGCCTAAGGGGCCCGCCAAGACTGTCAACAACACCAATGTCCACCTCCTTCCCAGAGGAGATCCCGGCACGGAAGCAAATGTCGAAAAGGGTATCACGAACAAGATTATGCCGATGTTTGAGCCCAACGGAACTCGAACATGACACGGCGTGATCCCCAAAAATATCATCCTCAAAAACTCGACCACATGCAGAGCAAGGAAGACCAGCCCGAAATAAAAGGGATATCCAAACGATAACAGAGCACAGACCTGTAAGTCCTACCATTCATGGTCTGACCGAGCCCCGAAATAGGAACAGCTCTGAGCCAATCAGACGAATGGGGCCCATGCTGAGACCTCCACAACACCACCTGCCGCGGGGTCAATGAAAAAACCATCTCAGAAGAAGCCACAATCCGGGCGAAGTACACATCTGCCAATTTCTTCATAAGTTTGGGGGCAGCGAACTCGCAAGAATCACAACTAAAGTCAGAATCGGTAAGACCATTGAAGTCACACAGTGCAGCGTCGAAAGAGGGCCCCTCACCCAGGGGCAGCCCAGCAAGGCGGAGGAGCGAGGACTGTAACCAAGAAGACTGCATGCGTGAGGCCAAAAAAGAATAATGCATGGCGTCACCAACCGCATAAACACCAAGCCCACCGTACTGAAACGGAAGAGTAGCCAACCTCCACTGCCAATCACCAAACCCGGGTCCAGAAGCAGCCAAGTCATTAAATAATAATTAATTAAAAAAAAATAAAAAATAAAATAATAATAATAATAATAATTATTATTATTATTATACATAATTGTGGATTAAAAATAATAATTAATTAATTAAAACTTTCATTGGTAGATTATATTTTTTTTCATGGAATTAGTTTTGTAATTAAAAAGAGATTGAAATTGGAAAAGTTTAAAGTGTGGACTGTGTGGCTATAGTTTGAATTGGAGAAAATCTCTAATAAAATCAAATATCAAATAAAGGTAATAAAAATTAAAAGATTTCCTATTTTGTTAAGATTTGATGACAAATTAAAAGATATGAAAATTTATATCAAGTCATTAAATTCAGATAAAGTGTAAACAATTCCTTACTTAATTAAAAACAAATTAAGGTAATTTTTAAGGAAAATTAATAGATTTTATAAAGAAATTCTAAAAAAATTACTCAATATTTTCCGGATTACATGTGTGTCAGTGCATGATAGTTAGGTTGTAAATAAATTATTCTAAAAATATTATATATAAATTAATTAGATTTATTAATTTAAGAAATAAATTAATTAGATTGTTTTACACATATTACTCGGTATTTATCTTATAAATAAATTATTCTAAAAAAATATTATAAATAAATTAATTAGATTTATTAATTTAAAAATACATAAGATATAATTAATTTAATTTAATAAATAATTAAGGTGAAATAATTTTTGAAAGTAGAGAATCTATATAAAAAAAATCAAAGCATCTTAATTCATTTTAGTAGTAATTAATTGTAACTAAATCAACTATTTTTAATAAAAGATTAAATAGAAATTAATAAAAACCTATCAAAATGAGATAAGTACGTAATTATATATTTATATATATATATATATATATATATATATATATATATATATATATATATATATATATATAAGTTTGGAATTTAAAACTCTATTTACCATTTACCATTCCAATAACTTTTTATTTTTATTTTTTTAAAATTTTGCAAGATTCGAAATCTTATCCAACCAAATCTTCTTAAGTACATTTTCTGGGTAAAAATCATGACTAATTTAGAAAGTAAATAAAAATACATGAATAAAGTTATAAATTAACCGGACTTATCCACTAATCTTTTTCCATTGAAAATAAAATATTTTGGCTGAATGATTAAGTAATTTAATTAGTAAAATTCAATTAAATAAGAAGGTGGGGTCATGATTGATGAAAATCTTCCACATAAGCCGAAATTTAAGGGTTGGGTAACACGTGACATGTTCAACATGTGTTTTAGTATTATATTAGATTAGATAGATATAAATAAAAAAGCAATTGTTGAAGAAGAAAATCAAGACGAAAATCAAATCCTTAAAAATGAATCAACACCAATGTAAAAGCTCGAATTTTTAAATCCTAGTTTCTCAGAAAAAGAAAATCAAAATGAATTTTAAAGAGGAATTTAGCGGAAAAACTCTCTAGCTCGGACTTTGATCTCATAAAGCGGAATTCTGACCTAACTAAAATTTTGAAAACTAACATGGTAACCTCGATTCTTGATTTTAAAATTTACTTTCGCGGAAGAGAAATCGGGAATTGAGAAACTAACATCGAGGACTAATTTCGTGACGCCTCGCGGGATTCAAGCTTGCAATGTCGGAACCAAGACCCGGACTTCTACACTCCTAACCCTAGCCGAGATGCCCATGCCAAATAAACCCTAACCCCAAGTGGTCACGTACTTGTGGTGGAATTTGAATTAGTCAAGATGCATAGCCTATTTGGGTGAGACACACACATTGGCATTTTCCTTCCCTTCCCTCTTGTATGCCTCTCTTTTTGAAGAAGACAAACCTCACTCTTGTCTTCCATCTCATCCCCAAACCATCTAGTCAAGAGGATAAACATATGACATCATTCCCATTTGAAATTAACATTAAGACAAACCATTCCCCTCCATCTTATCTAAAAATGTGAGGAGAGCCTTGGAAGCCTCATTCTTCCACAAACACAAACCCTAAACACTCTCTCTTCTCTCCTCTCTCCCCTGTGCCACCCCAACCATCACCACCCTTCACCAAACTCAACCACCCTCTCTTCTCCTAAGCCACCACATCAAACATCAAGGAGAGCTTCTCCTTCTCCCCCTCGATCTCCCTCTCGACATCACCATTCAACACCACCTGATCTTCACCTCTCTTTTTCCTCCACCTCAAGATCTTAGGAGTCCAACGAGGCCCTTTGGAGCCACACAACAGCCCGAAAGTCATGGATCGAAGCCCCGGAGCCCATTCGTTCGGTTTTGAGTCTAGGAAGGGTAAGTTGACACCTTTTCTCTTCCTTTCACTTCCAAACCCTCTAAGTTCTCCCCTTTATTCTCTAACTAACTCCTCTCACTCACCCAACAAGTGGATCTAGGAGTTTCGGCTTCAAATCGCCTCAAGAGCCACCTAGGAGAAGAGGAAGTGAACCAAGGAATTGTTGGGTGAGAAATCTCTTCAAATCCTCATGTTTTCCAAGCTATTTTTGGACTAACATGTGCCTGGGTGTCATCGGAAAATTTGGGAAAAAGGGGAGCTCCAAACAACTTCAAAATAGGTCACACACGGCCCTTGAATCAAGGATTCAAGGCCGTATTCACCACCAAGGGAAGGAGCTCGCGACCTTGAGAAAGAACAGCCCAACAAGGGTTCTTACTCGCGGCAACGACACGGGTGACTCACGGCGGCGAGGTGGGGTTTGGGATGCCCTAGAACGGGACCCTAGACACGCGACTGCGACTCGAGGTCTCGCGGGTGCGAGATGTTCGCGGCCATGAGAAGCCCCTCTGAGACGTTGAGTCTCAATAGTGCGAGAGGCCATCTCGCGGTTGCGACTAACTCCCTGTCCGAGCGTTTTGACTCCATTTCTCGACGTTTTCAACGATTGTTTTCGCGACTTGTTTTCAACGCGTTTGGGGGATTGTAAGGACTGATTTGAGTGTTTTGGGAAGCGAACCTCATCAGCTTTTAAGGTCGAATGTTTTAATCGGTTGCTGTTGTAGGAGGAAATCGAGTTCAAAATATAATAAAATAAATCAAACCAGATTTTTTCCACGCAAATGATTACAAGACTTCCTCCTGATGTAGCAGTGGGAAGTCAGGATCGATCCTTGAGGAAGCTGGTCAGCGGATCCTAGGCAGCGGAAGAATCTCACGGGCAGAAATCGACTTCAGGGTGCTCGACCTCGACTAAGGTTAGTCGACAGGGGCTAGGCAAGTCGAATCCGAGCAAGCAGAAGACACTGCTTTTGGTCGACTACGAGTAAGCAACTCGACGTCGAGTACGGTTTGGTTGTAGTCGAGTAAGGCTGGTTGAAGTCAAGTTCCTACAAAGACACAAGAAACAACGATCTTTGCTCGATCGAAAGTCAGTGGTCGACGTCGACCAAGGGGTGGTCGAAGTTGAGTAGGAACGGTAAAATAAAGAACAAATCTTGCGGAATTCGGAATAAACTATGTGTGAAAGAAAACTTCCAAGATCGGGGTTTGGAACAACGATAACCAAACATGCATAAGGCAAGATAAATAATGGTAATCATGCAAATCGCATCGAAGGATCAAGCTTTCGCCTTTTCCAACAATTAAGAAACTTTTTCAAGAAACCCTAATTGTATCTACCGATTTTGTGTTTACAATCCAAGTTGTTTAACATGGATCTCTATTAAATAGGTAATAAACAAATAAAAGGTAGTAGATGCTCAAAACATAATAAAAGTCGGATATTTACCTCAAACACGCATGGCTATCGTCGGGCTCGCCCAACCCTAGAAGTGGGTGGACTACTCGCTCTTCATTGCAATCGCAGACATCACTGATTGAAAAGAAACAACTTTCATTAAACCAAGCTGAAGAAAGTACAAACCGAACAAAGCCAGATCACTTTCGCTCTCCTTGCTCCACTCGGCATCTCTCTCTCTCTCTCTCTCTCTCTCTCTCTCTCTCTACTCTCTACTTACTTCTCCTTCTAGCTTGGAATGAATTAAAAACTAGCCCCATGGGCTTTTTTATAAGCTTCCAATCCTTGCGAATCAAGGAAGGAAAGTATATCTAATTTCTAAAGATAAAACTTAAATAAAAGGAACGTTTATCTTAAAAGAAAATTAACTAAATATCTTCAAGTGGATAAAATCCTTCTTCCATAGATAGATCTTGATAGAACATGATGGATCCAGCCTTGCTTCGTGCCCAAGTAGTCCACATATGCTCGGAATGGCCCAACAGTCTCGCAGCCCAAAGATGCGTAGTCTACTTCGACCAAGCCTGGTCGACGTCGAGTAGGGTGTACTCGACTTCGAGTACTCTTCACAGCTTCTCGATCCGATTCTCCTCCTCGAGCTCGGGTGCGGGTCAGTGGTGGTCAACCTCGAGTAAGTCTACTCGACGTCGAGTACAGCTCGTGCTCGATCTTGTCCTCTGGAGCAAACGTCGAGTAAAATTTGGTCGATGTCGACCAGTTTGGTCGACTTCGAGTAACTCTGTCGGCTTTCAGCATTCTGCTCTGTTCTTGAAACGCACTTTCCTGAGTCCTCGTTTGTCCGATTGACGCATATGAGCATGCGTTGGAAAGATATTTTCGAGGGCTACAACTCTCAAGAAGACACCAAAGCTTGATTCAGAATGATGAATGGCGAAAAATGGGCTATTCTCAAGCTGCACCATCTTTAGCTTCTTCATGACTTTCCTTTAAGCTCCAAAGTGCGTCCGATTTCTGCGAAATTAAATAGAAACTAGTGTAGACTCCATAATCTGGAAAATAAGTGTAAACTACATAGATTTTGTACTATTCTAACCCAAATGCATGAAATGTATACAGAAATCGATATAAAAGTAGATAGAAAACTTGGCACAAAACATGGACATCAATTGCTTGGTTTTCGAATCGTTTTTCAGGATTAACTCGGAAATTATGTGATTGGTGACTAAATATCATGATTGATGTGAAGGATTGCCTAATATCATGATTGGTGTGGACTAATGGCATGATTGGTTGACTAATAACATGATGGAATGTTAGACTTATGTATCGTTAACTTATGCTTTGAGATATGATGAATATAATGAACTTTAGCTATGTGATATGCAGATATATGGTTATGAATATATGAATGTGGCTGAATGGAATGATGAGAATGATATGGTATTGTAAACTGTGGTAATGTGATGAGTGGATGAACTTGATAATGTTATGATGTGATTATGCGTTATTGAATGATGTGCACTTGTGTGTGATTAGATGATTAGACGTAGACTTATATGTGTGTTTTTCTATGAATCTAGATGATATTATCTGGTTTTCGTGCTACTTGATGGGATCGTACTTTTGCTGTTCTTCTTACCAGGTAAGTCTCATCCCTCGAAACGTTAGTTTAGAATTTCAAACCTTCAACCTGTACTCGGGAAGCAAGGTCCTAACGAGAGGTTTCATCCCTCGAAACGTAATCCAGGAATCATAATCATGGACCGTTACAAAGGTGGTATCAGAGCCAGGTTTTACAAACCGAGTATGATTGGTTGAAGTGGTTTTGAAAATGGTCCAAGGTTTCCAAATGGTTTTCAAGATGTTTTCAAAAGGGAAAAATGAATTTAATTGAACCTAACCCTAGACCGATCAATTAGGAAGGCAATATCGTGGGCCGTTACAAATGGTTTTCAAGATGTTTCCAAATGGCTTTTGTGTTAAGTTATATATTAATTCCTAAGTAGCGAGTATGATTGACACGAGACGCGGTCTGAAAAGGCGTGGGAGGTAGGGCACGACACGACAGGGGACGTCCCTCTCGCTGAGTAGTCGTTGAGGAGAGGGTCGCCGACGCTCATGCTGAGGAGCGAGTCACTTTTGAGCATACCGAGGAGCGCGCTGCTGATGATCATCGCGAGGAGCGAGCTTCACCACCACCAGTCGATGACAGAGCTCTGGTTCCGCTAGCTACCACTATTGCTCAGTTCGAGGTTGCACTACATGACATACTGAGTGAGCTGTGAGGAGGAGCCTAACTTACAACTCTGAAAACCCATGCCCCAGTTCAGTCAGTCGATCCCGTGGCCGATGCGCACTCTGAGAAGCGCACTGACTAGGTCAAGACGCTGGCTCAGTGTTGTCCGCCAACCTTCGCGGGAGACGTTGGAGATGATATTGAGAGATTGCTGCAAGAGATGGACGGGTTGTTTGATCATGTTGCTGTGCCTGTTTTTGAGAGACCGAGACTTGCTGCCGGACTTCTACGGAGGGATGCGTTCTACAGATGGTCCGTTTGTAAGGCGGAGCGGACCGAGTGGACTTACGATGCTTTTAGAGCTCTTATGTTGAGGGAGTACTGTCCGCTATGGATCGAGACGACTAGGGAGGTATCTTTTCTGCGCGACATCTATGACCGATCGGCTTCTTTATCTGCCATCGTTCGTTAGTTCAAGAGTGAGCTGATTTACTGCGAACACATGTGCCCATTAGAAGAGAGCCACATTCGTATGCTATGAATGAGATTGCCACCTCCTGTTCTTCTTCATGCTTCCAATTTAGGGACCGTCAGATTTGATCGCTTTCTAGAGGTCATCCTCATGTATGATCAACAAATAATTCTATATGAGACTTCTTACTCTACCGTTTTCCCTGAGGCGAAGAGGGTTCTTCCGGCTGACACTCGCGGAGATGACAGAGCTAGGAGAGGAGGTTTCAGGGGAGGATATCACGGAGCTGCTCAAAGAGGACCCCCTGTTTAGACTACTTATGGAGGAGATGCTAGAGTGAGGAGTGTGACATGTCATGGATGCTTCGAGAGAGGTCATTACGTTGCTTCCTGCCTAGATCGTTCGATTAATTGTTTGCTTCACCAGTGGTACCATGGGGCACCGAGCTGCAAGATGCCCCCAGGGTCGTGGAGCTCTAGCTGCTGCACAACCATTGAGACTTCTTGTGACTCATCACCCACTGTTACTAACATCTCCCCAGGCCCACGGTCAGGGCCAGGGGCGAGGCGATTCTTTCGGCAGAGGCGGAGGCAGAGGACATGGGCTTGGAGGCAGAGGTTCGTCACGGCCAGGTCGGGGTAGAGGGTCGGCTCCTGTAGGACCGTCAAGCTCCTTTAAGCTTCTCAGGGTCCTTCTTGGCGGATTTATGATGTTGTCATTATTATTGTTGTTGTCTTCCATCTCCCTTTTTGATTTAAATTAAGTCTCCTTTTCAACCTAGATAGAGATCTCTCAATCTCAGAATCAAAACACAAATGCGATGAATTAGTATAATGGGTTTGAACCATACAGAGTAGGTCAGACCTAAAGAAAAATAAAAACTAAAATAAATATAAAGATAAAGATAAATCAACAAAAGAAATACGAATAAAGACTTCCCCGGAAACATCGCCAAGATTTGGCGGCGTCCGAACTGATGATGTTATAATTGTCGTTGGCGCTCAGTTCCACCCAAAGTAAATATCTTTACTCAATGCTTAACCAAAAGATTAGTACAACAGACAAGTAAGGAGTCAATCCCACATAGAAGACTATTCATATATATTTCTGCGATGATTTCTCAAGATAATAGAAAATAGGTTGTAGCAAACTAATGAAATAGCAAAATAAACTAAATAGAATAATGGTTGCAAAGTAGTGATAATATAATAGAGAAGCGCTTCACCTGTAATTCTTGACAATAGTTGGGGTTCATGATCATTGGGTTGATTTCAATGTGGCATCACTAAAGAATAGCATTAATCAACCGACTTCTTAAAACCAATTGACACATCAATTCAATGCAATTATGAATTAAAAGGAACAACTCAATTAACCATAATTTCATCTACTCGACATAGATCAATTGTTATCATCCACTACAAAGGCAATCGAAACAACATTGGATCAATGACTTTGTTTGCTATTGAGAAACCAACAACGGATTCATAGCATAGATGCAATTCCTAACATGGTGATCAAGCATAGAAAGTAACACAGATGTGTGTGTATATATATATATATATATATATATATATATATATATATATATATATATATATATATATATATCAATAAGAACAAGAAGGTCAATAAACTTATAAATAACTAATTGAAATCAAATCCTCACAATTCATCCAACCATGTATTCGAATCACATGCGAAACGATGAGTTTAGCAACTCATATATAGTCAAATGCGCTCTTATTCTCTCTATTGTGTCGTCTCTCTCTCTCTCTCTCTCTCTCTCTCTCTCTCTCTCTCTCTCTCTCTAACACATTCCACATGGTTGGAATAGAATGACAAATAAACTAAATAGAGTCGTGCAAAACCCTAGGAAAATAATAATAATAATAAAATAATAATAATAATAATAATAGAATCTTCGGACGTAATCAGCAGTTGCTGAATACGGGGCACCTGTGGGCGCCGATGGAAAAGCGGCAGGTGCTGCTCTTCTAGCTCCGCGATTCTTTCTTTGCTTCGACGTTGTGATCTCTTGCTCCCTTGATGTTTCTTCCTTGGCCTTCCTTATGCTCCAAAATAAGTCTCTAAGATCTCCCAAGTTTCTCTCCAAGCTCGGATTATAAAATTGCAGAATAAACACTAAAAAGGCATAAATTCCGACTCAAATACTTTACATGAAAGACAATGAAAATAGATTAAAACATATACAATATGACTACTTAAATGCAATAAGACTTATCTATAATGCCTATCTAAAATTAAAGTTGGCTATCAAAAAAAATAAAAATAAAGTGATTAATACACCTACAATTTTCAAACATTCATAACTTTTTACTAAGATGTCGGATTACGGCGTATTATATATTAAAATGAAGCTAGAGACGAGGAAAATACACCTAGGTAATTTTTTAGATGAGGGGAGGGGCATGTGCTCTCCCATGCCCTTCCTTGGCTCCGTCTCTCCCTCTCTCTCTCTCTATTTATCCATCCACACACACCCAGTTATTGAAATAAAATTAAAGTTGGCTATCAAAAAAAATAAAAATAAAGTGATTAATACACCTACAATTTTCAAACATTCATAACTTTTTACTAAGATGTCGGATTACGGCGTATTATATATTAAAATGAAGCTAGAGACGAGGAAAATACACCTAGGTAGTTTTTTAGATGAGGGGAGGGGCATGTGCTCTCCCATGCCCTTCCTTGGCTCCGCCTCTCCCTCTCTCTCACGCGCACGCGCACGCACGCGCACACGCACACGCACACGCACACGCACACGCACACGCGCGCGCGCACACACACACACAGTCTCTCTATTTCCAAATAAGTCACTTTTTCAAGTCAAACATGTATTTTTAGTAGGGTAAAAACTATTTAAAATATTAAAATAATAATTATTTTTTAATAATATTATACTCCCTCCGTATCGCAATACTTGTTGTTTTAGAGTAGTAAAGTTGCGATACGTAGGGAGTACTTATTAAATAATAAGTATATGTTTATAAAGAAATTATTAAAAAATAATATTTTATATTATTTTAATCACATTAAAATACGTGTATAGTAAAAAATTACTCCATCTGTTTCAAAATAAAAGTCGTTTGTCTTTTTCTGCACGCTTTTTGAGGAGATAAAAAACTATAAAATATTATTTTTTTTTTATCAATTTTTTTAATAATTTCATACTTAATAGTTATAAGTATAAACTTATTGAAAAAAATCATTAAAAAAATAATATTTTTTATAGTTTTTACCTCATAAAAACGCGTGTAAAAAAGTCAAACGACTTTTATTTTGAAACGGAGGGAGTAATTTTTTACTATACACGTATTTTAATGTGATTAAAATAATATAAAATATTATTTTTTAATAATTTCTTTATAAACATATACTTATTATTTAATAAGTACTCCCTACGTATCGCAACTTTACTACTGGTACATGGATATATTCTTCGGAATGAGTAATTCGGGTCCATTTCATGTCGCGAATACTGGTACATGGATACCGGGGCCTCCTCTCACATGACGAACGCACCAGGTAAGCTACAAACTGTTTTTAATTCGAGCACTTTACTGTCTGTTTATGTCGGAAATGGCGAGTCTCTTAAAATTGTCGGTTCGGGTCACACAACCCTTCCCAATGCCCCACCCCTACGCCTCAACAAAGTCCTGCTTGCCCCTGACCTTGTTAAAAACCTCATTTCTGTTCGTCAATTTACCGTCGATAATCACGTGGCTGTCCAATTTGACCCGTTTGGTTTTCTTGTGAAGGATCTTCGTACGGGGACCCCAATCACGCGCTGCAATAGTTCTGGCGACCTTTACCCCATCACCAAAGCTCGCCCACAGTCTCCCACCGCCCCCACCGCCTTCGTCGCCCATCATTCTGACTTGTGGCACGCTCGTCTTGGCCATCCCGGCGACCACGTGCTCCCATGTCTCCGCACTAGTCATTTAATTTCTTGTAATAAAGCCTCTGGCGTTTGCATTTCCTGTGAAATCGCCAAGAGCAAGCGTCTCCCTTTTAGCATTTCTCATTCCAATACATTTGCACCTTTTGATCTTTTGCATTGTGATTTGTGGACATCTCCTATTTCAAGTGCTAGTGGTTTTCCCCAACGTCACAAATCGGAAACACAAAGTCACATTGTCAATTTTCACACATTTGTCCGCACTCAATTCACTTTGCCCATCAAGGCTATTCAGTGCGACATGGGAGGAGAGTTTGACAACAATTTTGTCCGCTCCTTTTGTCAACAAAATGGGATATCACTCCGCTTCTCATGCCCCCAAACCTCTCCACAAAATGGCAAAGCGGAACGTATTCTGCGCACCCTCAATGACAAAACTAGAACCCTCCTACATCACGCCTCTCTCCCCCTCCCCTTTTGGGTTGAGGCGCTTCACATGGCCACCTATCTCCACAATATACTTCCATCCAAAGCCATTGGAAACTCCATCCCAACCTTGGCACTCTACAAGCGCTACCCCTCTTACGATCACATTAGAGTGTTTGGATGTCTCTGTTTTCCCAACATGAGTGCCACCGCCCCTCACAAGCTATCCCCACGATCCACTAAATGTGTCTTCTTGGGCATCTCCCCATACCATCGAGGCTACCGTTGTCTTCGCTTGGATACAAATCGGGTTGTCACTTCGCGCCATGTGATTTTCGACGAACAGACCTTCCCCTTCGCCACACCACCCACCCCTGCTGTCCCCAACCCACCCACACCACCCAAGTCCGACGAATTCCCACCCCTCCTACGCCAGCTATTCCAACAAGCATCATCCGAAACCAACCCCCCGCCCAAAACCCCCACCCAAATCGATTGGCGGAGGGCGCCGCAACCCATGCGGCGGGCACACCCCCCCGGCAGCGGCCGCCGCACCCCCCCGCCTATCCCGCTACACCCATTGTGGCGGGTACACCCCCCCGGCAGCGCCCGCCGCACCCCCCCGCCCCCCTCTTTTCCCCTCAGCAGGCAACCCCTCTTACCCACTAACCTCCGATTGCACCCCCCGCCCATTCCATGAAGACCCGGTCGCAGTCCGGCATCTTCAAACCTAAACCCAAATACAACCTTCTCACTCCGTCTCCCGACATATCTCCTCTCCCCAAATCGCCCCACAAGGCCTTACAGGACCTGAACTGGCAAGCTGCCATGATGGATGAGTTTAGTGCTCTTATTAAAAATGGCACGTGGGACCTCGTTCCAAGGCCTCGAGACACTAATATCATTAACTGCATGTGGTTTTTCAAGCATAAGTACAGGTCAGACGGAACTCTAGAGCGACACAAGGCTCGGCTAGTGGTCAACGGCAAGTCATAAGAGGTTGGGGTTGACTGTGATGAGACTTTCAGCCCGATCGTCAAACCGGCTACCATCCGCACAGTTCTGATCATCGCGCTTACTAAGGATTGGCCTATCCATCAGCTTGACGTCCAGAATGCCTTCCTTCACGGCAACCTTTAGGAGACTGTGTATATGCATCAGCCGCCAGGCTTCTATGATCGCACCCGCCCATCTCACGTCTGCCTTCTCCGGAAGTCTCTCTATGGGTTGAAACATGCGCCTCGCGCCTGGTATCAGCGGTTCGCCACGTACCTCACTGGCATTGGATTTCAGGGCAGTCAGTCTGATCACTCTCTTTTTGTGTTCCACTCAGGGTCTGACACTGCCTATCTTCTCCTGTACGTTGACGACATCGTGCTCACCGCTTCCTCTACATCGCTCCTGTCAAGGCTGATAGCCCTGTTGCGATCAGAGTTCGCCATGACTGATCTCGGTTCCCTGAGCTACTTCCTTGGGGTCTCTGTGTCACGCACTCCTACTACCCTGTTCCTTCATCAGCAGAAGTACGCTCTTGAGATCGTCGACAAGGCCTGCATGACGTCTTGCAAACCCGCCACCACCCCTGTCGACTGCAAGTCCAAGCTCGACGCTGCGTCCAGTCCTAAGGTTGAGGATCCTACAGCCTACCGCAGTCTGGCCGGTGCTCTCCAGTATTTGACATTCACCAGACCGGACATTGCCTTCGCCATACAGCAGATCTGCTTATACATGCATGATCCCCGTGAGCACCATCTTCAGGCGCTCAAGAGGATAATCAGGTACATCAAGGGCACCTCTGACATGGGTTTACATCTCGCTCGCAGCAGGTTTGACTCCCTCACCGCCTATTCTGACGCTGACTGGGCGGGTTGTCCAGAAACAAGACGCTCTACATCTGGTTTCGCGGTGTACTTGGGCGACAATCTGGTCTCGTGGTCCTCCAAGCGTCAGGCCACCATCTCCCGCTCGAGTGCCGAGGCTGAGTATCGTGGTGTTGCCAACGCCGTCGCTGAGACCTGCTGGCTCCGCAACCTTCTCTGCGAACTCCGGGTTCCCCTTCGATCGGCTACACTGGTCTACTGCGACAATGTCTCCGCTGTTTACCTGTCGTCGAACCCAGTTCAGCACCAACGGACGAAGCATATCGAAATTGACATCCATTTCGTCAGAGAGAAGGTCGCCCTAGGCCAGGTCCGAGTTCTTCATGTCCCTTCTGCACATCAGTATGCGGACATTTTCACAAAAGGCTTACCTACTCCTCTTTTTACTTCTTTTCATTCCAGTCTTGCTATTCGCTCACCTCTAGCTGCGACTGAGGGAGGATGTTAGCATTATATTATTTATACATGTACAGTTACCATTGTACCCTCGGGTTTTCACCCATTGATATATATACAGGAGTAGGCCTCTGAGATCCGTTAAGGACTCAGTTCTCCAAACACATACACTTTATAGAGTGTCTTAACCTAAAATAAAAAAAGAAAATTAAAAAAAATCAGAAAAAGTCAGAAATGGGTGTTTTAAGTCAGATTTATTTTGTTGGAAGAAGAAGCTTCTCTCATATATTAAGACACTTTTATAATGATTCCACTGACACATTTTGAAAACAAATTACTTTTTTAAAAAAAAAAAGAAAAAGTGAAGGCACCCACGGGCCACGGTATAGCCGTTGTGGATGCTCTAAGAAGGAGTGTTGTTACCTTCATCTTTTATTTTTACTATTTTCATCGCTAATTCCCGTAGGTTGTTGCAGTGGATTTAATAACAATTAAGCAACCCTTCGTTGTATACAACGGTGGGTGATAGTGTGTGCAGAAACCCATCGTTGTATTGTGCGATGGGGTTCTCCGTTCCGTTTCAACTCCACCGCATGGGTTAACGGTGGACCTGGGAGCAATCAAATGGAGGTGTCTGCAGGGGGCCCGAACCATATCGGACTGGTTGCATCATCCACCGCAAATATATGCGGTGAGTCTGGTACTAAATGGATACGGAAATGCATAAATAGAATAACAATGGAAAAGTACGAAATTAATTGAGAATTAATGGTGGAAAACCAAAATAAACACTACAAGAAAAACAGTGTATCACAACGACTTTTGGTAACAACATTTTATTTTCGTTGCAAAAGATATGATTTTTGCAACGACTAAAAATTGTCGTTGCAAAAGGTTGTTGCGATAATAAAAAATTTCATTTGGCGCTCGTCCAAGCGTTGGCGGACAAGTTAAAAATTTGGGTTATATCTTTGGCAACAACATTATTGTTGCAATAGAATTTACATAGACAAATGTTATATTTTGCAACGACAATTTTTGTTGTTAAAAATCAAGTAACAATATTGCAATAAAAAGTTGTTACCATATATAAACCAAAAGATTTACATGAAAATATTTTTAATTAAGAAATATCATAAAAAATCATTAGAAAAAGGGGAAAACAAGAACTTCCCTCATACTTGCATACTTAGAAAACTTCTCCCTCGTACTTGCCTGGCTGTCGTTAACACCACCACCACCACTACCGCCACTGCCGCCACCGCAGCCACCACCACCACTATCGCCACCGCCACCTCTCCTCTTTCTCCCAACTCTCATCCTCGGATTCTCCTCCTCAACTGACCCCTCTCTCTCTCTCTCACTCGAGAATCGAGATGAGATTTCTCACCCCTCTTTCTCTACCTCCTTCTCTCGATCTTTCTCCGTTGCCTCTCTTACTGTCTTACTCGATCTCTCTCTGTCCTTGTTCTCTGCCTCGCTCTTAGATCCCTCGAATCTCGACCCTAAATTGAAGATAAAGGCCGGTATATCTCCTCCCGACTCCGACAGTGTCCAGACGCCACCTCCCGCAGCACTCTTCCTCTCCTCCTCCACCCGACGTTGGCGGCTAAACCCTGCAGCGACGACTACTCAATCTAGTCCATAAACGCCACCAAGCTATATATATATATATATATATATATATATATATATATATATATATATATATATATATATATATATATAGCTTGTGTATCTAGGAGAAGGATTTGGAAATATATTTTGCTAGCTACTTCGTCTATGGAAGTAGGTTATGTTTTGCATATGGAAGAACTATGATATGATTATTAGGATTGGAATGAAGGGGTAATGTGATTAGTATAAGGATGGAGTTATGTCTTGGAAACAAGTATATGTTGTAAGGTTTTTATGGACAACATATGTATATGGTTGATTTGAAGGATGACAAATGTATTTGCTTACAATAGTATGAATGAATGTGTTTTGATGAGACCGCAAGACTTGTGTGCATTAAAGTAGGGAATTTTAAAACATGGAATTGTGAAAAAAAAAGTGACCAAAAAACCTCTACATACTTTGTCCGTTGCGAAATATTTTATTTATTGTAATATATACCCCTATTGCAGCGACATGTCGTTGCAAAATATTTCATTTTATCATAATATAATTTTTTCGCAACGACAAAGTCGTTACCAAAGCCAATATCTATAGCAACTACTTTTTTGGTTGCAAAAGGTAGTATATATAGCAACGACTATGGTTATTGCAATACATACAAAGAAATTTTATACACTTTTAGGAACAATAATTTCGTTGCAAAAGATAGTATATATAGCAATGACAAATGTTGTTGCAAGAGAATTAAACCAATTGCAACGACATTTTTTGTTGCCCAAACATGTCATTGTTTTTCAAGATACAAGTGTTTAGCAACATTTGGCGTTGCAAAAGGTCTATTTTTCGCAACGACCAATGTCGTTGCAATAGCCTTTCGCTATGCCTTGACCCGCAACGACATTTGTCGTTACTATAGCTCTCTATGGCAACGACAATGAGCTTTTCGCAACGACTTTTGCCGTTGCAAAAACCTGTTTTTCTTGTAGTGAAAATTGAACACAAACATTCGGTTGTGAAATTGTGTAGCGAGCAAAGAAAATCAAAATGACAACAGTCCAGGCCTACTATATATCGATCAACCAAGCGACTCGATTACAAGGTTACTTGAATTCGCCATAAGGAGCCAAGGTGGCCAGAGGACTGCACTTGTCGCCATCCATCTGACACGGAGGGAAATTCATGCATTATCCTTCGCTTCGAGTGTGAAACAGACACTAAGATGGCTGCCCCTATTGACTTCGCTTGTGCGCATTGTAACGGCGACAGAGGAGTTCCCGAGTCGTATTACATAACGGCCAAGACGGAGATCATTAGGCGCCTTATGACCTATTTTCATGATGAACTCATAAACACAGACACCCTCGGGATTAGTGAGTATGTAAGGTCGTTCAACCGAAACGAAAGACGAGTTGCTTTCAACGATATAAAGATTGAATTGTCGCTCAAGAAGACGACATCATTTGTTGGTAGTTGTTAGATGTCTATTACCAATCATGTAATCCGTTGTAGATGTGTTAATTTTTGAAAATATTGTATGGAATGCCATTTGGTTGATATTAATGTATTTTAGAAAGTAAGAATTGTGAAATTAGTTTTTTCTTCCCAAATACAAGTTTGAAGATAACTGGGTTTACTACAACAACAATGAAGCATTTTCTCCAACCCTAGCCGAACATTTTCTAAAATAATTGAACGAACCAACTACTACACACATAGTTACTACGACCATCCGGTAAATATGCTACGGAACAACTACCAACCGACTCTTCTACAATACGTTCATTCGGTTGAATGAGTACTTCTTCAGTTTCTCGTTTGCCGGACTCACTGCTCTGTCCACTGCGGATCTCGCTATTCGTAACGCACAACTCAGACGGACATCGGAGTAGAACTCGCTAATAAGTCTTTTGATTGCTTCAGGCGCCTCCCCATAATATGACTCAGGGTCCTCCATGTACGAAGGCTCTCCCTGCACGCACTCAAGGTCCACCGGCTCCGATGTCGTTAACGTCTCGCCGTCATAACATACGACCTGAAAAAGGCAGCATGGAAATTCCTGCCACCTCCTATGCTGGCAGTTGCACAAATAATCTTCGTATGACCGACCAAATTTATCAAAGATAATTTTAAACTGTTTGCCAGAACTTGTCTCCCCTTCGAAAACATCTATCTTAGGCATTTTGTTCTGTGGTGTCATTGACGGTTGGGTGGGGAGCCACCCTTATAGGCAACTCACCGTCACATATTGCGGTGGATTCCACCGCTATTAGTGTGGACTCCACTACTATTGGTGACGGTGAGTCACCGCATAGCTTAGCGGTGGGGCAACCGCACAAACCTGAGGTAGGTTCCCCTATATATATGTGTACCCCGCCCGGGTATCGACGGAGCAGTTTTACTCACTACTCTCCGCTCAACATATAAAAGGCGTGATGATAGTTTTGGTATACCCTTGGACTATCATCACGACTTTCACATTGTCATACAGATGGTAGTGCAGACCACGATAATTTCGGTAATTTTGAGAAATACGAGTGATATCCTAATCAACTTGGCATTGCTAAATGATTTTCGCCTTTCGATAGAAATCACTGGACGTTAACAAGTTGAATAGGTTATGTCTCGATAAAATCATCAACAACAAAAAAACAAAAGAAAATTCCAATGACGGGGGCAGTCCATTCCGTCATTGGACGATGGGTAGGAAAGCAAAAAACCAAAAAAAAAACACACACAAACAAAATATTTACTACATCAATAACTAATCATCGCACATATCAAATACAATTTAAGATTTTCATTCCATTAGTGATGATAGATACAACAATGCAATATTTTCTAACCAAAATAAATCAACTCCTACGAACGTAAATAACTACGATCATCTGGTGCCTTTCCTACGAAATAACTACCTACGTACTCCTCGACATTGAGCGGGAAAATCCGAATCTCCATGTAGTTCCACACGTACTTCTTCAGTTTCTTATTGGCAGGACGAACTGCTTCATCCACTACATATCTCGCTATCGGTAACACGCAGATCAAATGGACATCAGAGAAAAAATCACAGATGAGCCCTTTGATCTTCTCAGCCGCCTTAGCATAGTACGACTCTAAATCCTCAGTGTAAGTAGGCTCCCCTTGCCTGCAATCAAGGTCCACCGGCTCTGATTCCGTTACTGTATCACCATTGTAACTTACAATGCGAAATAGACAACATGCAAATTCCCTCAACTTTTGATTTTGACAGTTGCAGAAGAAATCCGTATCACCATCGTAACTTACAATGCAAAATAGACAACATGCAAATTCCCTCAACTTTGATTTTGACAGTTGCAGAAGAAATCCTCCGGCTTCCTTGTCTCTCCTTGCAGACTTTTTAGTGTGTGTGCCATCGGTCTGGGGGAGGGGTCCACATTTATAGGCAATCAACTACAAGTTGATACGGTGGATTCCACCACCTACTCATGCGGTGGAGTAAGCTCCCTACAACCCCTATAAATAGGTGTTATTAACGCCAACACTTCTTCACCAGACAATATAAAATGTCTGACGACAGTAATGAAAGCTCGAGTAATGATGAATACGTCGAGGAACACTTAAAGAATATGAGGGAGTTCTATACACGGAAAGCCCACAATTGAAGACAGTCGAGTCGATGATAAGGAACCTACGGGAGGCGAATCGATCGTTGCTAGTTGCAAACCAACAACACCGCTGGCGTATCGAAATGTTAGAGAGCCATGTCGCATCGCTCAAAGAGGAAAACAACGCTTTACAATTACAGATGGCACAATCATGATTATCTATGTTTCCATTACGTTAGACGATGTTGTATTATGTGAATTGTGTTTTAGTTTTGTAAAGTTCATATGCATTAAAAACATTCTAGCGTTAGATATTTTCATTTGTGTCTGAATGTATTGAAGAACGGTAGCAAACATAACTCCTAATAATAGTGCAGAACAAAAATCCAAACTCAAAAATCCAAAACACATACATCTGAATGTCATGAAGAACGGTAGATATCCATAAATCGGCAACGTAAAACCAAATCCAAACAACGACAGTTCCATAAATTCAAAACAACCATAAACCAACCCTAAGTATAAATCAAAATATGACATAAATCCATAAAGCCAAAACAAGAAGATCACAATGGAGGGTCTATTCAATACCGCTCGTAGATGCAATGCAGATGGTCTGTCGTGAGCTGTACTCCAGCTCGCGCCAGTCGGTAAATCTCAGCACCGGTTGTGCGGTAGTGCGTCTCCTCAAGCTTTGGAACATGCGAAGTAGGGGACAAGGCCGGGGGGGGGGGGGTGATGTCCCGCGACTCGTGCCGTATCGGGAAGCAGGTACGGGTGGCTCATGCGGTGGAACTACTCCGCATTCCCATCAACCATACATGCCGACTAAGTGATCGAACCTGTCCGCCCAGTGGTGGCCATCCAAGGAGAAGATGGTCTTCTTCTTTCCCTCCAGCAACTTTGCTAGTAGGATGTTGCTGAACCTGGCCAAATTGTCGCATCACACGGTTAGACATATAGGGCTCATCCTCGAACATCCAACGGATGATGTCCATGTACCGTTACAGCCGCAGAGGCCATCAAAATCCAGGTCTCTACCAAAGGGCATGAAGTCGACCTGAAAATAATTGAAAATTTTGTATAAATTCAAATAAAATTTAACCAACTAGAAACAACATGTACGCAACTTAAATAGATTCATGCATACCTTGTCTACAGTCATCTCATCCAGCCTTCACCACATCTCATGTGAAGGTTCGATAATGTAAAACAAAGTAATATAAAGATACTCTAGAAGGGGGGTTGAATAGAGTATGCCGGTTTTTCGCAGATAGACTCAAGACTTTTGAAACTCGTGCAAAACCCTTTGAGATTAGACTTAGTCTTTTCTCTGAAAACCTTAATCACAAAGTTAAACAATTCGAACCAAGTGCGGAAATAAGGTAAAGCAGTAAGTAAAGGACGCAATGAGCTGTTTATGAGGTTCGGCACGAACTTGGCCTACTTTCCCGCCAAGGGTTCTTCCACAACTCTAGGATTCAACCGGCTTTTATTGATTCACAAGACTTAGGATCCTAATGGCTCACCAAGAAGCCTCTCTCCTATACAATTGCAATCTAGTCAACTCACGTTCCCTTGGAGTCCTAGACCAATCTAGAAGAGCCCCACCTCTCTCAGCTATCTAGTTCAATCCTCTTACACTTAGTGAATCAATCGCCTAGTGTTCACTTCCTGAGTTACAAAACTCTCGAGTATAACACTCTCTCTGAATATATCTTATAAGCTCACTGTGTAACTCTCAAATGCTTTGAAATGAAATAACAGACTCTTAAGAACTAGCAGAGAGCACACGAAGAAGACAGATTTCACTTGAAGGCTTGAATGCGAATGAGAGATCGTGTTCAATGAATGTGTGGTTGTCTTCTTTTCTTCCTTTCCTTTATAGAGAACAAATCGGTGCTTTCAGAGAAGAATCTTCTCTTCAACGGCTGGGCTGATCATGGCATCTTTGAGATCTTCTATACTTGGAAACTTTTGAAGCCATGATCTCCGATTGTGTTCTTCTTCACTTTTCGACTTTGGAAGGAAATATTATTTGAAAAACTTCCTGAAACGTTAGTATGAATATCTGAAAGTATAGAATAATATAAAATAATATTCGAGCATAATATCACAGAGAAAAGATTTTGTGTTTAATCAACACAACTGAAGCTTCAAGACCTTTGACGCAAACAGACTGTCAAAGCCTTTGAAACTTATTCCGATTTTCATCAAGGGAGTGGAGTTATCAATCTCCCCCTTGATGAAAGACAAAACCTGTGCATCCCTGCAACTTAGTCAAATAGATATATCATAAGTAAAATCAAACTAAGTACCTGCATGGGTTAGACAAATGTTGGATCATAAGTTTTTAAAGTCAACGAGAAACGAGAAACATCCAACAAGGTAAAACAAAACAACGTCTTCCAAGAGCCTTGGTTCACAGAAGTTTCAAAGTCTAAACACTCAAACCATCTCCCCCTTTTTGTCTTTCAACAAAGGGAGGAGCGTGAAAATATTCTCCAAAATCAGACTTACCAAAAACAATTCAAAATTCAAAAAGATCCTTTCAAATCTTCATGGCAAGAAAAGATTTATCCGATTTTTAAAATAATTTTCATAAATAAACTATACTCGGATAAAATAAAATCGGTAATAAATAAAGAAGGTTAAAATCCATTAAAACCATATTTGATCAAATATCTAATAAGATATCAACCAAATATCTGATCCGTTATATGTACTCTATTGTTCAGTTCACAACCTTTGAAATGAGATTCAAGGATCTTGACACCGAGTAGAATTTATCTTTCGTAAAGGGAAAGCTCCCCCTACGAAAGTGCATCCTTGTTAAGCATTCCAATCTCACGTCTAATGAAGATGAACCTGTCCTCTGCCAAAGGCTTAGTAAAAATGTCAGCCCATTGATAATCAGTTGAAATAAAGGATATGGACACATCACCTTTTTCGACATGGTCTCTAATGAAATGATGCCTTACATCAATATGTTTGGTCCTTGAATGCTGAACAGGATTTTTTGTAATGGAGACGGCACTTGTATTGTCGCACTTAATGGGAATGCCTTTGAGGTTGATGCCAAGATCTCTCATTTGTTGAGTTATCCAAAGGATTTGGGAGCAACATGCTTCAGCTGCTATGTATTCGTCTTCGGTAGTGGATAGAGCAACTGAGTTTTATTTCTTTGAGTGCCAACTAATCAAGGAAGCTCCTAAGAATTGGCAACATTCCGACGTGCTCTTCCTATCCAACTTATAGCCTGCAAAATCTGCATCAGAATACCCGATTAATGTAAAATCTTTTTGCTTTGGGTACCACAAGCCAAGCTCCTTAGTGCCATTGAGATATCGAAAGATCCTCTTCACAGCTACGAGGTGAGATTCTTTAGGATCAACTTGAAACCTAGCACACATGCAAACACTAAACATGATGTCAGGTCTACTAGCTGTAAGATATAGTAAAGATCCAATCATTCCTCGATACTCCTTTTGATTGACACTATTCCCAGTCTTGTCTTGATCTAGAGATAATGTTGAGCTCATGGGTGTCTTGGCTGCTTTGGATTGATCCATCTTGAACTTCTTCAAGAGATCCTTAGTGTACTTTCTTTGGTTGACAAAGATCCCTTTCTTGGATTGATGAACTTGTAATTCCAAAAATAAGTTGAGTTCACCCATCAAGCTCATCTCAAATTCACTACACATAATGTCAGAAAATTTCTTGCACAAAGATCTGTTAGTAGCTCCAAACAATATATCATCAATATATATTTGAATAACCAAATTTTCCTTTCCTTTGGTCTTGATAAAAATTGTCTTGTCGATCAACCCCCTTTTAAAATCATTTTCTAACAGATATTTTGACAAGCGCTCATACCAAGCTCTTGGGGCTTGTTTCAAACCATAAAGCGCTTTGTCTAGTTTATAAACATGATTAGGAAATTCCAAACTTTCAAAGCCTGGGGGTTGAGCCACATAAACTTCTTCTTCTAAGAAACCATTAAGAAAAGCACATTTGACGTCCATTTGATATAACTTTATGCTCATAAAAGATACAAATGCTAATAAAATGCGAATGGCTTCAAGCCTGGCTACGGGAGCAAAGGTCTCCTCGTAGTCAATACCTTCCTCTTGATTGTAGACTTGAGCAACAAGCCTTGCTTTGTTCCTCACGATCTTACCATTCTTACCTAGCTTGTTTCGAAATACCCATCGTGTGCCAATGACTGATTGATGCTTTGGCCTAGGCTTCAAGGTCCAGACTTTGTTCCTTTCAAATTCATTGAGCTCACTTTGCATAGCAATGATCCAATCTGGCTCTTGAAGAGAAACAAACGCGTAAAAAGTACAAAGATCTTTAAGTTTAGAACGAGTTTGAACACTAGATGTAGGGTCAAAAATGATATCCTTTAATGAGTTTGATAAGGAGTATTTGAATTTTATTTTGCTAGTCTCAGCTCCTTGATTCGTCACACCGGCAGGATTATTTTGTGATGCATCTGACTCCGTGGACATGTTAGGTTCAGTTACAGCAGTTTCTGACGTTTCAACACTGTTGGATTGGACACCAAGGGTTTTGGACGAATCTTCAACATCTTGGGCCAATTCTTCAGTGTTGAGAATCTGTTCCTGCATGTTCCTTTTCTCTATGTTCTTGGTGGCAACATCATCACCTTCCTCGTTCTCTGCATGGGTGTTAAGATCTATATCTGCAACACTTTCACTCAAAGAACCGTCATTGCATTCATCAAATATAACATGTATACTTTCTTCAACTAACTAGGTCATTTTATTGAAGATTCTATAAGCTTTGCTACTTGTGGAGTAGCCAAAAAATATAACTTCATCACTACGCGCATCAAATTTCCCAAGGTTATCTTTTCCATTGTTATGAACAAAACAAGTACAGCCAAAGGGTTTAAAGTAAGATATAAGTGGTTGGAGGCCTTTGAAAAGTTCATAAGGAGTTTTCTTTAAGATGGAACGAATAAGACAACGATTCAAAATATAGTTAGCAACTCCTTACAAAGTTTTAGGTAATGCATTTTCTAAAAGCATAGTCCTGGCCATGTCCTCTAGGGTGCGGTTCTTTCGTTCCACAACCCCATTTTGTTGAGGTGTCCTAGGAGCAGAAAAGTTATGGGAGATGCCATATTTAGCACAAAATAAATCAAACTGAAGTTGATCAAACTCCCTACCATGATCACTTCGAATTGACACTATGGGCTCGTTTCTTAAAGTTTGCAACTCCTTATAAAGTTTTGAAAACTCAAATAAGGCCTCTTATTTTTCTTTTAAAAATGCAACCCAAGTATATCTAGAAAAATCATCAACAACAACAAGCATGTACTTTTTACCATTGGGAGATTTGACTCGCATAGGACCACAGAAATCCATATGTAAAAGTTCAAGGGATCTAGAAGAACTTACAACCTTTTTGGGTTTGAAAGAGCTACGTGTTTGTTTACCTCGTGTGCATGCATTGCACATATCAATACGTTTGAAGTCCATCTCAGGTAGCCCTCTTACAAGCCCTTTGGACACAAGCTTCTGTAGTGTATGTGGACTCACATGACTGATGTCTCTAAAGTAGCCATGTCTTTATGCATATTTTAGTTCCATATTCTATACACTTTGCATATTTCAGGTTGGGAATATGTCGAATTTATGTAGTTTATGTTTATTTTTCAGAAATGGAGATCTACATAAGTTTCTGGTTAATATTGCAGAATATGGAGCCATTTCGGGAGAAAACCAAGAAGCAAGGACGGAAGCTTAAGTCTACTCGATATCGATGAGTTGTACTCGATATCGACAAAGACATGTCCGGACAATACACTAATCGAGGAGCCCATGTTGAGAAGCTGAAGACGAAGAACCCGACTCCAGCTATTTCCTCGAGATCGAGTGTCTTACTCAATGTCGACAAAGCCCCAAAGACCACCCGGAGTCGAAGAGAGCCTACCTGAGGATGCCGAGGAGTGCTACCCGACCTGGCTAGGCACCCGGATACTACAACTCGATATCGAGGACTTTCCTCGATGTCGATAAAGCCGAGAACCTGTCCGAGCATGTCGAGAAGAGTTGCTCGACAACACTAGGAAACCTAGTCGATGAGCCTACTCAACTCGAGATCGAGGAAGGTTCTCGAGATCGACGAACCCCAGGAGCCCATGTCTGAGCACATCGAGGAAGAGCAACCCGAGACGCCGAGCTGAAGCTGAAGTCGATGACCACCCAACTCGAGATCGAGGAAAACTCCTCGAGAACGAGGAAATCTTCCGGAGACGCGTAACGCGGTTTAAGCTGTCCTACTCGGATTTGGATTCCTTGGGGCCA
The DNA here is from genome assembly GCA_037127255.1 of Persicaria tinctoria. NCBI lineage: Eukaryota > Viridiplantae > Streptophyta > Magnoliopsida > Caryophyllales > Polygonaceae > Persicaria > Persicaria tinctoria. Next base: position 35,504,265 of record JBANSL010000020.1, read on the forward strand.
AAGATTTCCGAGTCTATCCGATTCTATCAAGTTCCATCATGGAGAAGAAGATTTATCCACTTGAAGACTTTTAGATATAATTCCCTTTTTAGATTTAATTATGTTGTTCCATTTATTTATCTTTAATGCTTTAGATATAGATTTAGATAAAGATAGAGATATTCTATCCTTAAATAGCAAGGATTAGAAGGCTATAAATAAAGCCCATGGGGCTGATTTTAGGAATCATCCAATTCAGAAGTAGAGAAGTAGTTCACATAGAAGTTTTAGGAGTTCGAAGGTTTTAGGGTTTTGGCGTTCAACGAGAGTTGGATCGCCGGGATTGTAAAGTCTTTGAATTTAATTTAATGCAAGTTGTTATTTCCTTTCAATCGATGTTTGAGGTTGCGATGAAGCGCGAGTAGTCCACCCACTTCTAGGGTTGGGGTGAGCTCGACGATATCCATGCGCGTTTGAGGTAAAGATCCGAATTTTATCATGTTTTGAGCAATCTACTACTTGTTATATGTTTATTACCCATCTAATAGAGGTCCATACTAACAACTTGGATTGTAAACATAAAATCAGTAGAGACAATTAGGGTTTCTTAAAAGAGTTGTCTAATTGTTGGAAGGCGAAAGCTTAGTCATTTGATGCAAATTATATGATTATCTGTTTTATTCTTGCCTTATGCATACTTGGTTATCGTTGTTGGAAACCCCAATCTTGGAAGTCTTTTACATACAGTTTAGTTCGAAATTCCAAAGCACTTGTCTTTACTTTATTTCGTTTTTATTCTCTGTCTTACTCGATCTCGAATTGCACTCCTCGATCTTGAGTTACTGATCTTTGATTCCAGAATCGCCGTAGCTTCTGTGTGCAGGAACTCGACAAAGCCAACTCGACCAAGACGACTCTACTCGATCTCGAGTAAGACTAGTCGAGATCGACTAAGGCATGTGCCTGCTGCTGCGCTGTTCGACTGTCCGATCTTTTGTCGAGTAACTATACTCGAGATCTAGGACCTCTGTTGTCGACCACTTCTGTGAGATTTCTCCGTTGCCTGGGATCCGCTGACACGCTTCCTCGTGGATCGATTTCGACTTCCCACTACTGCATCGGGAGGAAGTCTTGTAATTATTTGCTGGGGCACGAATCTGGTTTGAATTATTTTATTATATTTTAGACTCGATTTCCTCCCCACAACAATGACCGAGTCTCCTGTGCCAGAGCTTTGGATCGTCCGTCAAAGCCTTTAGACAGGTTAAGCTTCCTTGTGCCACTTGCTCAACATTTACAACATATATATTGTTGTAACGATATGCAGTCAGAACAACTTCACCTGTATCTTCTCTTAATACTAGACATCTTTTCTTGTTAAATCTGACATCATTGCCACTATCACATAATTGAGATACACTAAGCAAATTATATTTCAAACCATTCACAAGATAGACATTTTTAATGCTATGGTTGGAATCACTTCCAACACTACCAATACCAACGATGTCGCACTTTCCTTTGTCACCAAGAGTGATTGTTCAAGTGGATTGCTTCTTTAGATCATTGAAAAGAGAACTCCTTCCACTCATATGTCTCGAGCATCCACTATCAATAATCCATTTTTGCTCTTTCACCTTGGTGATCTCCTGCAAGACAAACTTCAACCTTTGTGGCTAGACCAATAAGCAAATTTAGATCCATTATTGGGATAAACCATATTTGGTAAAATAGTGCCTTTGGGGACCCAAACTTGCGTTATCCGTTCTTTTCTCAATTGAACAGGAAATGTATTGCGAATAATATGTAGATCCTTTCTTTTATAGGGGCAGGTCTCTTTTACATGTCCCTTTCTAGCACAGTGGTGACATATAGGAGAGGTTCTGCTTCCTTTTGCCTTTACAAAAGTGGTAATGTGCTGCTTCTTTAAAAACCTATGATTGTAACCAATACCACTTTTGTTTAGAGAACTTTGTTGCTCACCCAACATCCTATCAAGAGTGCCTTTGGATTTGCTAAAACTTATGAGGGTTGTCTGTTGGTCTTGAATCTTATTATTCAGGGAGATCTTCTCGTTCTCTAAGTCATGATGTTCACTTCTTAGAGAGGAGAGATCTTGCTTGAGTTCAGATTTCTCTGAGTCAAGAGTCTTGACTTTAATGTCAAGACCTGAATAAGAAGTTTCAAGACTTTTGACCCTCATAGACAGATCCTCAATAGTTCTTTCCTGGTCCACAATTTTCTTAATAAGAGTGTTAGTTTGGGCAATAAGTTTCTCTTCATTGACAATCATATTAGAAAGGAATTCCGATAATACCTCTTTTGGACTTGCCATAAGTTCTCTTACAGTTACCTCAAGCTTCTCATCGTGGGATTCATCTCATGAGGCCATAAGACAGACATTGGCCTTCTCATCATCGGAGTCAGAGTCAGAATCACTCCAAGTTGCCACCATGGCTTTCTTTTTCCATCTATCACCCTTCTTGGACTGACTCTTCGTCTTTTGAGGGCAGTCTTTTACAAGATGATCTGTTTCACCACATTCAAAACAAGACAAAGGTTTAGTCTTCTTATCATATTTGTTATATTGAGACTTACCTCGAAATTTAGAAGACTCTGATCCATCCTTGTTGTTGAATTGTTTCTTCATTTTGAGGATTCGAGCAAGGCCTCTTGTGATAAGAGCAAAAGGATCATCCTCATCGTCATCCTCATCTTCGGAATCAGATCCATCTTTGGGCTCATCCTTCTTAGACTTGAGCACCAAGTTCTTAGTGCTTGCTGGAAGTTCTCCATCGTCTTCATTAAAGATCATCTCATGCGTGATCAGTTTCCCAAGCAGGTCATCAAGAGACAGAGTGGTGAGGTCTTGGGCTTCCTTTATGGCTATTACTTTAGGACCCCACTTTTCTTTTGGGAGGCACCTCAATATCTTCCTCACTTTCTCAACGTTCTTAAAGCTCTTGCCGAGAGAGTCAAGGTTGTTGGTGATTTCCGTGAACCGTGTGAACATGGCCTTGATAGACTCATCAGGCTTCATTTTCAAAAGTTCATACTTTCGAAGGAAGGTGCTGATCTTGGTGTCCTTCACTTGGCTAGTTCCTTCATAGGTGACAACCAGCTTGTCCCAAATCTCATTAGCTGACCTACAAGATTAAATACGGTTAAACTCATCAGTGCTAAGACCACAATAAAGTAAGTTAATAGCCCTGTAGTTTTTGGAGACGAGTACAAGATCCGCTTGGATGTATTCAGACTCCTTCTTCGCAATTTTGGTTCCATTTGGTCCATCTTTCTCTGGAACCTTCGGACCATTCTCTATAATGTTCCAAAGTTCCAGATCTTGATCTATAATGAACATCTTCATCAATGATCTCCAGTGGACAAAGTTGTTTCCTACAAAGAGTGGTGGTATACTGATAGACCTTCCCTATGTAAATCCTCCGCTTGCTTCACCAGACATGATAAAAAACTCACAAGATTGTTAGATCGAAAGCAGTGAGTAAATCTCTGATACCAATTGAAGGTTCGATAATGTAAAAGAAAGTAATATAAAGATACTCTAGAAGGGGGGTTGAATAAAATATGCTGGTTTTTCGCAGATAGTCTCAATACTTTTGAAGCTCGTGCAAAACCCTTTGAGATTAGACTTAGTCTTTTATCTGAAAACCTGAATCACAAAGTTAAACAATTCGAACCAAGTGCGGAAATAAGGTAAACAATAAGTAAAGGACGCAATGAGTTGTTTACGAGGTTCGGCACGAACTTGGCCTATGTCCCTGCCTAGGGTTCTTCCACAATCCTAGGATTCAACCGGCTTTTGTTGATTCACAAGACTTAGGATCCTAATAGCTCACTGAGAAGCCTCTCTCCTATACAATTGCAATCTAGTCAACTCACGTTCCTTTGGAGTCCTAGACCAATCTAGAAGAGCCCCACCTCTCTCAGCTATCTAGTACAATCCTCTTACACTTAGTGAATCAATCGCCTAGTGTTCACTTCCTGAGTTACAAAACTCTTGAGTATAACACTCTCTCTGAATATATCCTATAAGCTCACTGTGTAACTCTCAAATGCTTTGAAATGAAATAACAGACTCTTAAGAACTAGCAGAGAGCACATGAAGAAGACATATTTCACTTGAAGGCTTGAGTGCGAATGAGAGCTCGTGTTCAATGAATGTGTGGCTGTCTTCTTTTCTTCCTTTCCTTTATAGAGAACAAATCGGCGCTTTCAGAGAAGACTCTTCTCTTCAACGGCTGGGCTGATCATGGCATCTTCGAGATCTTCTATACTTGGAAACTTTTGAAGCCATGATCTCCGATTGTGTCCTTCTTCACTTTTCGACTTTAGAAGGAAATATTATTTGAAAAACTTCCTGAAACGTTAGTATGAATATCTGGAAGTATATAAATATATAAAATAATATTCGAGCATAATATCATAGAGAACAGGTTTTGTGTTTCATCAACACAGCTGAAGCTTCAAGACCTTTGACGCAAACATACTGTCAAAGCCTTTGAAACTTATTCCGATTTTCATCAAGTGAGTGGAGTTATCATCATGTAACCACACGACACGATGTCCATCATCCCTTGTCGATGTCAAGGTCCACGACGGCACCAGCTCTGGGTACCGCACCCCGTGACGTGGATCTCCATCAAGCCTCTGATCGAGTGTCATGTATCCCCCGAAGACCGAAAAGTACATCCATATCCATACCTATAGTGGCACACCCTACTAGAGCATAAATCATTTTAAAATATGTTTACACGGGCCAATCAAAATATCGAAGAAGAATTTAATTACCCGCAAAAGCACCGTACACCCATCCATATATGTGGCCAACTGTCTAATCGACTTGCCCAAGTCTCGGTATAAGCAAGATAGGGTACCTGCCGCTAGAGATAACTATGAAATCTGCTTGGCGTTCCTTCATTGCAGAATCGCCTCAGGCCGGACTCTGTTGTTCGACTTGTCAATGTACAGTGTCGCAAACGCAATAATCCCTATAACAACATCCGCAATGAACTCACTATCATGCTGTCGGGGGACACCATCTCAGAGCCTCTCTCGCATCGGTTCTATGGCCGTGAGGAGTGCTAACACTTAGACCTCCATGGTCATTGAAGCTCTTCTACTACTACACCGTGAACCCGTACAACTATCAAACCATAGCCTTCCCCTCCTCATCTCGCACCACAAGCGAACACTCCTCCTCATCCATCCCAAACCCAAGTATGAAATACACATCATGTAGGGTGACGATGAACTCTCCCCGGGCAAAGTGAAAGTTGCTAGTCTCTGGATGTCAGTGCTCAATAAATGCACTAATGAGACTGTAATCCACACACTCTCACGGGAAGTCTCGCTGTTGCCATAGCCCGCTGCCCCGCACTGCAGTAAACCATGTATTATCTCCATCAGCCTCTACCAACTGCTCAGCATGCCCTAACATCTGTCCCCATCTGTGCACACGCAAAACCCTCCTCAAAACGTCTAGATCTTGTCTTTAGATAGCTTTGGCAATGTGTTCTGGGTAATCTCTCAGCAGTGGTGTGGAAGCAGGCCCCCCACCCCAGGCAGGGCCTGCTTTCCATGACCCACTCGCGGCTCGCCTGGTCCTCCTACCCAGCTACCCCTATCTGCTCCCCTCGTCCTACTGGCCTCGGCCCGTCTAGTCTCCTCCCATCTTCTGATCTTGGACAGCACATCGAAAAATCGAAGTCCTTGAGGTTGTACTCATGCTCGCTCATTGATGTGGTCGTAGTTGCCCATGAGCTCGACTCTTTTTTCCCACAAAGGTTTGTCTTTGGAGCAGAACATCAACTTTCATTTGTGAAGACTGTTTGGAGACACCTCGATATATTGGCTCGTTCTGGATATATAAAATTCCGATTGAAGCCGATGAGCACTTCATGGAAAGATACTTTAAGTGGATACAACTTTATTAAAGGATGCAATCGTCAATTGAGATTGGAAGATGGCCAACACCCGGGATCTTTTGAGCAGTTTGCAAATCAGGCAGCTTGTGGGAAATGCAATAAATGAACATGGAATGCAATCAGTAAAGTCGGATTAAATGTCGGGGCTTTAGAGATTTCCGAACATCCATCTCTTTGATGGCAACCAAGACCATTCCTTTCCTCTCATTATGATTGCCCATCTCTCCGTCATAAACTCGGAAAACCCTTTCATATTATCCGTCATTAGTTTATCGATTTATTTTAATTTCATTTATTTTGCATAGCATCAATGTTTTCCAATATAAAGGGATGTAAGAACTTCTTTTGAAGACAGAGTTGAATTTTGAGAAAAATTAAGCATTTTAGCTTCCAGTGATTCGGGTCAAGAATCTCGTGCTTAGGTGAGAGGTCGGGAACAAAACCTTCGGTGAGAGGTTAAAGGAGATTCCTTAGTGAGAGAAGAGAGAATCAAAGGGTCGGAAACAATCGGAGTGCGAGGCCAAGAGTGTGGAAGATCGAGTGTTAGAGAAAGCTCGGAGTGCGAGGCTGAGAGCGATCTTGTATCACATATCCTTCAACCCTCATCCTCTTCTTTACCACCATTCTAAGGCCTTCCACAGCCCCAGCATCACCCTCAATCATCCCCAAAACTTCATTCCCAAAATAGCCCTCAATACCTCTCAAACGAGCCCCATTCAGAATCATCTCTACACATGCGATGTCTCGGTAAAACTTTGTTTCCTGCTTCGTCTGACCTCCGATTGATGACATCTGCCCCAATACGCGACCGCGACTTCAAGATTTACAAAACTAGTACTCACACGCCCCCATAAGCCAACCCAATCAACGGGAAACCGGCATTATTTGTCGACTGATCTGCTGCTCCAAAAACTGCCAATAACTTCCCGACTTCTTGGAACTCTCGTCGCCGGTCCTTTAACTCGAGCCTGGGCATGAGCACGTCAAGTGGTAATAGAGCCACGAAAAGGGTTCCTCAAGCTTTCAGGTCAAAAGGTTCAAGAAAACGAGTTCCAAGCCTTTGTCCGAAGAGTACATCCGATGGGCTATTCGAGCCTATGATGATGGGTATCATCGTTGGAGTGACATGGATGGCACTACGTATGATGTAGTTGATAAGGGATCGAGAGGATGAGACTCGGCGTAAGAAGAAGGTTGAACCACCTTGGGAAGAGATCTACAAGCTCGCGGAAGATTCAATGCAACAAGTAAAGGAAATTCGAAATCTTGTCAACTCATTGGGGTCGACACTATCAAAGCCCACAACAGCCCCATCATCACCCTCAATCATCCCCAAAACTTCACTCCAAAACAGCCCATCAATCCCTCTCAAAAGAGCCCCATTTAGAATCGTCTTTACTCAGGCGATCTCTCATTAAAATGTTGTTTATCGCTTCATCTGACATTCGATTGACGAGATCTGGCCCAATACGCGACCACGACTTCAAGATCTACAAAAGTAGTACACGCACACCCCAAGGAGCGAAGCTAATCGACAGGAAATTGGCATTATTTATCGACTGATTTGCTGCTTCAGAAACTGCCAACAACTTCCCGACTTTTCGGAACTCTGGTCGCCGGTCCTTTTGCTCGAGCCCGGGGCCCGAGCACGTCACTTTCATCCAGATCCCTTTCCTTTTTTTCCCCTGAACAATTTCTCAATAAAACTCGCATCATCAAATAACAGATTCTAAGATTAACATTAAAATCATTAAAATTACACTCTAGCTTTTCATGCATGAGGGGAAAATTAGAGAACACCAGAATCATGCCATCACTAAAGCTTTGCTTGAAAACTTAACAACATGAGAATGAAGCTTAGTACTATTGTAACGGGTCGGATTTTCGAATCCTGATTTTTGGGAGATAAAAAAAAGGAAATTTAAAATGGATTTTAAATCGAATATTTCAAGAAAACTCGTCCTTAATTTAATACATCGAACTAGAAACTCTTAAAGCGGATCCCGACCCAATTTTGAACTTTTGAAGATTGATTCCATCTTCTAACCTTGGGATTCAAAAAATTTATTCGAATGTCAGTAGCCTCTGAATTTAAAAAAAATTACTTCGATCGAGCCGGGATGAGATCGAGAGAGCGGGTTTTGGGATTTATTCTCTGGCCGTTTTGAAATTTCTTATTGGAACCACTGCCCCTTTGTTTGTCTCCTTCCACACACCAATTAAACTCCTCCCTTCTCTTTTGAGTTCAACAGTAGTAGCAGCAAGCATCAAACCTTCTTTTGTCATCTTCCCCTTCTTCTTATCCCAAAACTCAGCAGCCAGCTGATCCTCCCCCTTTTGGGTCAACAACAACCTGCAACCCATCCCTTTCCTCTTCTCTCATTGAGCTCAGCAGCCCTCCCTCTCTGATCTTGCTTTGAACCCACGCCAAACCCATCCCCTAATTTCATTTTCAATTCAAAGGATGCAACTCTCCCTCTCCCATTTCTTTTCAGGCCCTATTTGCTTCACTCTTAGAAAACACCTCCCCCCTCAACTTTTGATTCAAAACTCACCCACACACCTCCATTGCTTTCGGTTCACCACCACCACCTTGCTTCCTCCATCATCAGCCACCAGCACCACCGAGCACCGATGAAACCTTCCGTTTCCCCTGTTTTCGGAGCCACTCTTCAGCAGCTCAACCTTTGACGACTGGAAATGCCCATCAGCCACCCAGAAGCGACAGTTGGAGATAGTCGAGCCGCCACCTTCTTCCCCCTGTTTTCGCCAGCCCCAAACACTGAGCACCCACCAGCGGCGCCTTCTTCCCCTCCATCGAGTAGCAACACCATCCCTGACCTCCGGGACACCAGGGGCCGCCTGAGCACCACCATCGAGCCGCCTGAGTCCCTCATCGCCCTGTTTTCAATTCGAGACCGGTAAGGCTCTCTCCCTCCTTCTTTCGATCGGAACCACATAACAGCTCCACCTTTGAACCTATCACCGTTGTTATAGGCCAAGCCAGTGCTGATTGAAGAGTCTATGTAGGAGATATCAATAGAATAGAAATATTGTAGAAGAGAGGATGAATAGAATATGCAATTTTCCCAAACTTTCTGCAGAAGCCTTGAAATGGATTTCAAAGTCTTGAATCGGATATCAAAGTCTAGAAATGATTCCAGAAATCTGTACGAAAATAGAATTTATTAAAGTAGAATGCGGAACTTAAATATGACAGTAAAACAAAGGACACACGAATTATTGACGAGGTTCGACATGAACTTGACCTACGTCCCCGCCTAGGGTTATTCAACCCGTAGGATTCAAAAACACTATTATTTCACTTTTTATGGATCCAAGATACTAGGGGTGAGCATTACCGGGTATCCGACACAAACCAAATAATCGTGTCAGATACATGAAACCGTTTAGCATAAAAAGGCCGAACCGTGCACGAACCGTGTTATCCGACACGAACCGTTAGCCTTTTTTTTCATTTTTTTTTCTAGGTTGTGTCGCTGAGTGTGGCTGTTCAAATTAATCAAATAAAGTCCAAATTGATTTACAAAGAAGAAATGGGTAGAAAATCAGTAGATGGCAAGGCAAAGGAAAATTTTTTCCCCTCTTTCTTACCATGTTTTGTCAAATAGTAAAACAATCAAACGTACATATCGAGCCTAATCTGAAATTGAAGCCATACTTGTTCAAATTTGACAAAAATGATGATAGATCAGACAACATTGACTTAGAATTTGCAAAGACATACTCAATTTGGTCTTCTTCGTGATTGAAGCTTGAGATAGAACTTGAGATAAGGGTGTTTGGATTCTTTTATTCTTCAGCAGCCTCTTCGCCTCGTCATTTCCTTATCACCGTGAGCCGCCTCTCTTTGCCTTGTCGTCGCCGTGATCCGCCTCTTCGCATCGTCATCTTCGTGAGTCGCCTCCGGCATCGACATGGTCGTCTCATTGCCGCCTCGTCGAGCCAAAATAGATAGGTGGAGGAAGCAGCCACTGCGTTATAATCGTTGTGATTGAAGCTCGATTGAAGCCAAAAAAAATGAATCCGAGAATTGGATAGAAGTGGACAGAATGTGAGACTGAGAGAGTGGAGATAGTGCAGCTGGTGGGGTTTTTTTTTGTAGGTTTAAAGGTCTTTCATTCTTTATACACTTTGAAAAAAAAGGAAGAGTTAAAAAAAAAAGACAAACCTAGATTCGAACCCGGGATACATTGAACACACACGCGGACACAAATGGGCCAAAGCCAACTGAGCAAGCAGACTTTTATGATACTCTAGGGATTTTATAATACTAGTACTATATTAACCTTACCTATAAATTTTAGAAAAAAATTAAATGATTCGTGTCGGGTATCCGACAAGGTGATTTGCTCAAACCGTATCCGAACTGTTTAATGTCGTGTTTTAGCGGATCATGTCATTTTCGTGTCGTGTTTTTTCGGTTTCGTGTTTTTTCATGTCGTGTTGTTGTGTTTTCGTGTCGTGTCTGTCGCGTCGGGTTTTTCTTCACACCCCTACTAGATACAACCGAGAAGATAATTCCTTCTTCTGCACACTCGAAACCTCACTTGCTTCTATCTAGTCAACTCAGGTCCCTTAGAGTCCTAGATACAACTTAGAAGAACAACCCTTCTCTGAACTTGTAGCCTCACCCGCTACTATCTAGTCAACCCAAAACACTCGTGAAATAATAGCCTAGTGAATACGTTTGAGTAGATGTATACTCTTAGTATAACACTTTAGACTTGTACAATAAAGCTCTAGAAACTCTCAAACTCTAAAAAGATAAACAAGAACAACAATGGAGAAACAGAGAATCAAAGATGAAGATCGATTGCAGTGGAGATAGCTTGGTTGATGATCAGCACTTGGAGTTTATCAGATCTTCTTCTCTACTGCAATTGCTCCTTATGTAGGCATAAGGGTTGGAAAACAATGCTTGAAATAACCTCATTAATTTCTTAATTTTTGCCGTTGAAATAATTCAAAAAGGGTCCACAAAATCCTCAACCAAAAGAGCAGTCGTTTGCACCAAAGAAGCTTCTAGAAAGTCGACCCCAAATCTCCAATAACCTAATCAAATCCTGCACTAAATCTCCAACAAATATTTTTAAATTAAATCCCAAGAGATAAAAAGCTTCTAGAAGAAACCATATTTTAAAGCAAATAAATAATCAATATTTTCAACAAATAAACTAAATATATCTGCACAAATAAATAAATATATCCGCATATATAAACTGATTGATATTAGTTATCTTCCATCATATAAAAATATATCACATATGTACATATTATCAAGGTAGAATAAACACTAATTCGTCTCCGGCGAGGCCTAATTGCGGACCGACGACGTATTCCGGCGAGTCGACACCCTCGGTGAGAACTCCTCCTCCTGCCCTTTCTTGTTTGTGTTTCTGACCTTGGTGTCGGGTTGAGTAGTCGGAAGCCGATCCCAGGTCTCCGACGAGCTCCCCTCCATTCCTCCCCTGTCGTCGAATCCATAGGATGGGAAATTTGGGAGATGATGAACAGTGCTCTCTCATACCTCATTTCCTCCGGAGAGGATCTGCTGTCACAAAAAAAAAAAAAACCATGTCTCCCGGTTCCTTTGGTGCGGGACGAACGTCGTTGGCAGTTTCGCCTTTCAACAAATTAGTGATAATATCCAAACTTAAACGCACAACCAATAGAGTAGGCAACCAATCACTTGATAAACAAAATAACTACTAGTATAGCGATGAAGTCCGGTGTCGAACCCAAAGGGAGAAGCGATTTCCTATTCAATAACTCTAAGCAAAGACTCTTATAGCAAATCGACAATTCATGACAAGTAGCAAAGATTTAAAAGTAACCAGATTTATGATTGGAATTCATTTCATCTGCAATTCTCTGACAATGTTTGGAATTCATGGTCCTCGGATTAATCTATTAATTATTCATAATCCTAGGTCTACTTGACTAAAATTGAGAGATCCGTAGAGATTCACTCATCTTATTCAATATCACTAAAGAATAACATTAAGAACTCAAATAATCAAAGACCAATTAGCACATTGACTCAACACAATTAAGATTAATAGGTGTATACCGAACTCAGCCCTAATCGAATATCCTCAACATAGATCAATTGAAATCATCCACTACAAAGACAAAGAGACATCACTATCATCAATACCTTTGTTTGCTATCAAGAAAACAACAACGAATTCATAGCTAATGATACGGGGTTAGCCGCAAGATGGCCCGATCTTCGACAATCAAACAAGAAACTAAAGAACAGAAGCAAGAAAGACTTAAGACTCAACAAGACTCAAAGGACGCAACAAGAAACTAACAAGAATAGACCAAGAAACCTCAAGATCGACCAAGAACGAAACAAGAAACACCAAGAACCGAAGGTACTCGATGTCGACTATGAAAAGAAAACAAAGACTTGATAAAGACTAATAAAGACTCGAAATTGAAGGCAAGAATTGAAAGACACGACCGATAAGGACTGAATCGAACTAAAATAGAACGAGATAAAGACCCTAGGCCTCCTTAGAGGGTAGGAACCAAATACCAACGACTATAAAGCCCGCCTCTACAACCTTACACAACCAAGCGGACAACTTGGAGGCACAAGGAGGTGACTTGTGGATACCAGGATCACCAAGCTCTTGTGAGGTTGATGATCACAAAGCAAACCAAGCTGAGATCTATACCAATTTGCAATCGATGAGTCTTGCTACGAATCGATTGACTTTGAGCACTCAATGTGTTTCTCACAAGAGAAAACTTTCATAAAAATTCAACGTCCGTTCTATAATGCTCAAACCTCCTCTTATAACCCTAGGAGGCTTAATTAAACGAATAATAATAAAATAAAGAGTATTTAAAATAAAATCCTAAAATACCTAAAATGGACAGGCTGTCACGACCCGTGGGAGGATCCTGTGAGTCGTGAGACTCATCAATAGCTTGACTAAATTCTGGGCTCATGGCCGCGACTCGTGGGAGGCATCCCGCGAGTCGTGAGATGTCTTAAAAATCCAAATAGAAATAGTAAGTCTTCCAATACTTAGTTAAAATCGGTAATACATAAGGCTAAGGTGGTTCGACATCCTTGATCCCTATACACATATAGGTATTCAATGGTGGCTCCGGGAGTTGAACCGCACTTGAGAATAGTTATGTCTGAGGGTTCCGGAGGTATCTTTGATGGACCCGCATCAGTGTCTCCCTTTCTTGAAAGGATTCGACCTCGAATCCAAGGTCGCATAAGATTCCGCGAATGCATCCACACGAGCTCTTGGGTCGAATACCACATGTCCATGTAAGCTCCTCACATGACCTTTAGAGCTTTCTACAAAACCAAGAAAAGAAACTTGATTAGTGCACAATTCATATTTTATATCATCTTCATAATTAATATGCACTCTAGCTTGTTCATTTATCTTTAAGTTTCCATCAAAGGCTGTCAAGTTTTCTTCCTTTTTCAAGGCTGGATTTTCAATCATTTCAAGGCTAGCAATATTAGAACAATTTTCACAATCAATGATCATATTACAAATTTTGCCTTTTTCTAAGCATTTAGTATGACACAAATCGTCACTTTGATTATCATCACAAGGCATAGGTTGAACACCTAAAACTTTACTAACAATCAAAGAATCTTCATGCTCATATTTAATGCAATCGTCATGATCATAGGCAAGTAAATTAAGATCTTGATCATTATTATCAACATGCTCTACATTTTCAGCAATAAGAGAATTATCTATGCTAGAAGAAACATTATGTTGGTTAGCATTATTGTTGTGAGCCTAATTTGCCATGTTTTATAGTTACTTTTATATCGATTTCTGCATACATTTCATACATTTGGGGTTAGAATAATACATAATTTATGTAGTTTATGTTTATTTGCAATATATGGAGGTCTACACAAGTTTTTATTATATTTCATAGAAATCGGACGCACTTTGGACCTTAAAGGAAACTCATGAAGAAGCTAAGGATGGTGCAGCTGGAGAAAAGGCCATTTTTCGGTATTCATCATTCTGAATCAAACTTTGATGTCTTCATGAGAGTTGTAGCCCTCGAAACTAGGCGTGGCCACGGGTTACGGGTCAACCCGTGACCTGCCGGGTCGTACGGGTCAACGACCCGCCAGGTCGTTGACCCGCCGGGTCCGGGTTGACGGGTTGGCGGGTGGGGACGGGTAGCAGGTTAGGGTTAGGGTCGGGGAATCCGTGACCCGTGACCCGACGGGTCACGGGTAAATTATGTAAATTATGTAAGTTATTCTTAAAATAACTCACAATAATACATAAACTAATATGCAATGTGCAATGTGAGACAAATAAACCCCATCCTTCTCATTTTATAGACTTGGAAGTCTTCCTTCCTTCCCCTCATTTCCAATGTGGGACAAAGGCTTTGTCCCACATCGGAAATATGGAGATAGAATGAGAAGACATGGGGCTATATATATATATCCCACTACCACATTTCTTCCACTTCCCTTGTGGATGAAAGAATTAATATGGAGATATAATCTGCTCTTACATCACACAATGAAATTATTGTGGATGAAAGAATTAATATGGAGATATAATCTTCCTACATTTTTAACACTTCATATCAAAGTGATAAAATATGTTGTGAAGATAAAATCTTTACATATTATTTATTTATTTATTTTAATAGTCATTTTTTTAAAAAAAAAAGATTTTTTTTTTAAAAATAATGTAACCCTCCGGGTCAACGGGTCGACCCGAACCCGTCAACCCGTGAGATTTACGAGTTAGGGTTCGGGTCGGCCAACCCTGACCCGTGGCCACGCCTCGAAACCATCTTTCCAACGCATGGTCATATGCGTTAATCCGACGAACGAAGACTCGGGAAAGTGCGTTTTAAGAACAGAGCATAAAGCTTAGAGATTTATTCGATATCAAGGAATTTTAGTCAATATCGAGGAAGCCCAAATCGAGCTGGAGTCCCATAAATCGACAAGGATGCTGAGCCAAGAACATTCAAGTCGATATCGAGGAAATCTACTTGATATCGAGTACAAATCAAGTCGACAAGCATCCTGGGAGCCGAGATCGACGAAGAAGCTGAAGACGGAGAAAAGTTGGTCGATATCGAGGAAATCTACTCGATATCGAGTAAAAATCAAGTCGACTTTGCTCATGGAGGCCGGAATCGAGTTGCTAAGCGGAAGAGGAAGAAAGTGCTACTCGATATCGAGGTATTCTACTCGATATCGAGGAAAACCCAGTGGCCAACGTCGAGCAGTCCAAAAATCTTGTTAAGGTTCTATGCCGAAGCCGATGGAGATATTTTCGAGATCAAATTCTATCAAATTCCATCAAGACCTATCAAGATCTATCAACTCCGTGGAGGATTTATCCACAAATTAGATATAGTCCTAGTTGATTTATTTCTTTTATTCCATTATTTAATCTTTAAGTAAGTAGATAAAGAGATATAGATATAGATAAACTTCCTTACCTTAATTAGCAAGGGTTGGGAGCCTATAAATAAAGACCTAGGGGGCTGATTTTCATTCATTCAAGTCAAATCGTCTTAGGGCGCAAGGAGAGAGGAGAGAGAGAGAGAGAGAGAGAGAGAAAGAGAGAGAGAGAGAGAGATAGAGAGAGAGAGAAGGCAAGAGAGAGGAGAGGCGAGAGAGAAGGAGAAGGAAGGAGACGAACGGTTGTAAGTTTTAGTTTATTTTATGTTAAAGTAAATTTCTTTTATTATGGTTTGTTTCTAATTTCTTTCTTCTAGGGTTGGGGTGATCCCAACATAGACATATGTGTTTGATTTATAAATCCATGAATATATATGTCTTTATCATCATCTACATATGTGCTTAATCCTTTGCGAGAGTTGAGGAAATTCCTTATTCATGATATTGAAGCAAAAGTGATCTTATTATAAATTGGATAGTAATTAGAGTTTATTTGCGAGAGCCGACTAATCCTAATTATGAAAAGGTAGAAACAAATTAGGTTTTTATGCAAAAGCCTCTATCACCTAAATTGTTGGAATTTGCGAAAGTCGATTCTTTGATATAAAGCATGCATCTTTATGTGATTTATGATCTGCACATATGTTTATTGTTGTGGTGATCCCTAACCTTGGAAGTTTTCATCTTTATTTATTTTTTATTTTATTATTTTTATTCGGCACATATTCTACTCGATATCAAACCACCATTCTCTCTCCATCCCTCGACATCGACCCCTCTATTCTTTGTCGACAGCCACCCTCATCACCTTTTCCTGCTATCCCTGAACCCCAAAACACACTAAACCTAGAACCGATGACTTCTCTCCGGAGAACGAACCTGACTCCACTATCCTATAGCGGGGTCTTGACTACAAATTTATTTGGTCGAGAAACCCTGTCGTCAAATTGGTGCCGTTGCCGGGGAGATATCAATCGTGCTTAGTTTAATTGTGTTTAAGGTTCAGAAAAGCCCATCCCTTTTTCTTACCTTATCACATCCCCTACCACCACCTACCTCACTGGTACGAACTGGGTGCCAAGCTTTTTCCACTAATTTGTGTTCCTGATTGTGATTTCAAAGCTTAGGTACAAAGATGGAAGACTTTGTCGAAGGGAAGCCTGCATGGGAAGAATGGTTTCAAAATTTAAGACGAAGAAATAGGATCGCAGTGGAGGAGTCACGATTAAGGGAAATAGCTCGGCTGGAAGACGAAATCCGAAGGCTTGAGGCTTCCATTCAGTCTAAAAGACCATGCCCTCCTCCCGACGAGCCAATTGACGCACTTGATGTCGACAACCAGGTATGTCCTTCCTCGAATTTCATTCCTACTTTGCTACCTATCACTATAAAAAATAAACAATTTTGCTACGGACAGTAGCAACGGAATATAGTTCTCGTGGCCAGTTGAGTCAATTTTAGCCACGGGAATGAGCTTCCTGTTGCTAATTTTGCTACCACTAGGCAAAATTGGCCATGGTAGGTGACGCCGATGCTAATTTTAACGCTTTTGTTTCTCAGTATATAAGCGAATATAACCCTAGCCCATTTCTTTCTCTCACTTCCGCTGGATTCTTTCCCTCCAATCTCTCTTTAGATCTACAACCATGGCAAGCTGCCAGTGAGTTCTCTTAATTTCTTCAAACTTTTTGTATCCAAAACTTCATTCTGGAGATTGCCCTTGGTGGAGCTTCATATTCTCACTTCCGATTGAAGATGTCGTTAGGCTTTCTGGTTTGGGAGAGCGGATGATGATGCGCGAGGTACGTATAAACCAAAAATTGAGCGTTCTTTGGTTGAAATATGCTAGTTCTTTAGAATCTACAAATTTCTAGATCCGAGTCCCTGGATTTCAGCTTGTTGAGGGAGGGGTTCCTCTTCCTTCTGACATCTTCGGGCCTCCGGCGCTTGTTTCAGATCTCCTGCTCCTGGATCACCATTTCGGCGGCAACTATGGTGGATAAAAGGGCCTTGTTCAATTACATCAAGCACCATAGAGGCCATACCGAACCAAATAGAGTTGAAACCTAACACAAACAGGCTCCTTCACAGATTTGAGCGGAACTCCGATGCTTGATTCGATGACCAGGTACCACTCCTTCACCCCTTTCTGTCTTCCTTGTACACCTCTGGAAAAAATAAACAAGAACTAAAAACTCCATATTTGATGAATTATGATCTAACTCTGGAAAAATGGAAGAGGTCGGTTAGGAACGAAACGATTCCTAAAGAGGATCAAAAAGAAAAAGGATCTGAGACCCCCTCGATGACAACCATTGGTGCTTCTTCGCCTGTATGTGAGACCTCGGTCTTCCATCAGATTGGTTCTGGTCCTAGTACTTTTCCGTTTATTAATCTTATTGAAATAAAAGTGAATAGAAAATTTCAGGAATATCTCTTGAAATGGTGGAGTGGTAATAATCACATGGGATTCCATCTGAACTCCTTGGAATTGTTTAGATGAATACGAAATGTGTAATCTGTGTATGTACTTGATATCCACTTGATGTGTATACATGTGCTTTAGGTCTAATTCTCTCTCTTTCTTTGATGTTTATGTTCTTGCAATTATATAATTAAAGTCTAAGTAAGAATTTCCTCTTAAATTTGTGGCATATTGCATATTACAGGGACATGAACTGAAATGACATTGCTTTCTATTTGCTATTTTCTGGAGCTGCCCATATTTATTTCCCATCAAGTTCTGGATGTTGAATATCTGCATATCTTTGGCCTTTAACTTATTCATCATCTCTATTAAAACTGAGCAATAAATCATGATATGCTCTGGATGTTGACCCTAGGTGCATTTTTAGGAGGACTTTGCGTCGATTAGTTTTTTCTCTTACAAACTGCTAGGTGATAGCTGGATGATGAATTAGATAGAATAGATGCCCGGGCTGATGGATTAATATGCTTACTTAGCTTTGGTTATATTTCTGATTATTTCATTCTCTTATCACACAACATTGATCGGATTCTAGAATGGTATGAAAGGTACACTCACGCAGACACACATCCTGGTGAACTGGTTTCTGAGTCCCGGGTATATATGAAACATTCATCCTACATCTTACTGATGTAATATTTAAGTTTTCATTTTAATGTTTAGGATTTTTCTGATTAGAAATTGGCATCAACATCACATTTTCTACCTATATGACAGTTGCACTAGCAGGCCTGGACTATTTGTTCCTTAGCTTTAGTGGATTAAGAGTAAATGTTGAACCTGGAGTTAGGAAAAAAATCCATGGTGAGTAAATTCATTGCTCAAAGTAGTTATTTTCAAATTAGTTAGAATTTATGCGTTCTCAGAAGCACAAATTTATTCAATCGTATCTTCTATGAAAAGCTTATAAAACTCCAGAACTTCATCATGAGATGACACTAAAACTTAAAAGAGTATATGGTATTGTGGTTATGAGTTTAAGACTTATATGATAATATGATAATGGGGTTCTGAGTTCCTTAGATAGATGTCATGTTATGATTCAAGAAAAAAAACGTTTATGAGATTTGCAACAATTTAGTTCCATCACTTTCTCAGTTAGGCTTCTTCTGATGAGATTTTGTTACTCCTTTAGCTTATGCCATCATCTATATATTTACCGGTTCAGGAAATAGAATTTCTTAAGCAGGCCATATGACGCTTATGTTTATGGAATCTTCTCTTTTATCTCGTTAACTATCAAACACTTACACTGAATAAGTTCTTTAATTTTCCAGTAAGATCGAAAGCAATCGTTCATCTACCTTCTACCTTCTACAATTGAATAAATCCATGAGATGTTTAATGAATAATAATTCCTCGTATTTGAGTTTCAAGCTTCTATTGCATATGCTTTATGATGTTATCCTTTTAGTGGATTTAATTCTATGCTTAATAAAATTGTTTTTGGGATGACTTAATAGTTAGTATGTGACTTTTACTCTGTTTCATTTTAAGAACTTGGAGTAACTTCTTATGAGGCTTTAAGCCTAGAGGAGTTTCCCAAACGTGTTGTGATTCTTAGGGGAGGGTATATGATCTAATTATTTTGCTATATTGTGATTTAAGCTTGCCGCTTTGTAATTACAAGCATACACTATGCAATTCAAGTGCATTGTTGTTGAATTTGCTTCTATATGGTGCGGTATGGGTGCTATGGTGGACCTCTTTTTCAGGAGGGAGCTTCATTTAAGGTATTTGAATCTCTTTGTTTCTCTAGCTTGCAATTTTCGCAAAATAAATTAGGCTTGTTTGTCTTCACAATCAGACTACATAAAACGCTTTAGCTTGTATACCGTAGCTAGTAACTATTTGCCACCGCAGACTTGGCACCCCTTGTTTGCCGTGGCTAGATCCGTGGCTAACTAGCTTTTGCCATTGCAAATGGCCTTTTTGCCATGGTAAAGAGCCGATGCTAAATTCTTTTTTTTTTGTAGTGTATTGTTGATGAATCATATGAAGGATCCCAAGGCAAAATAGCACTAGAAGATAAGTTAGACATTGTTAATCAGGGCATTCCAAGATCGCTTTTACCTTACAAGGTGAAGGCTATCCCTGATGATTTTGAGCAACCGATTTTCATATTCAAGTATGGGGTCCTAGCAAAGTGGCATGAAGCTCCGCAGGATAAGGAGGAGATATCTCTTCCCTCTCCACCGTTCTGTTGTGGTGGAGATACACAACCAAGTCAACCTATGAAGCGGAAGAGGTATGATGATGATGTATTTATATTTTCTTTATATCTTCCCTTATACATACTAGCTCGAGCCAGGGAAGATGAATGAGTGGAGCCATGTAGCGTCCACTCGGGGAGGTTTAAGCTTCTTCACATAATGCCCCCGGATGATATCCCACGCTTCCCACCACCGGAGGAACCACCAGATCCACCTATACCTCCGGACAAAGATGAGCCAGGTTAATGCTTAATGAAGAAGTCGGCCTAGCTACTATAAAATCTAGAGCTTGTAAATAGACATTTATTTTTGGGACTTTTGGACATTGTTGCTTTTGTTTGATTTTTGGTTTTGAACTTTTAGTTTTTCTATTGTGGGTATTTCTCTTCTACATTTTTCAGGCTCATGGGGATAGAAGCAAGATAAAATCAGACTAGGCCCAACAACAATGTCACTCGATTTTCGACGATCAACACACCTGTCTAGTGAGTTCTCTTTCTTTACCCTTGTTTTTATACAGTGATGATACTGTAATGTTTAAGTATGGGGTGGGGGAAGGGCTTACTTTTGTGCATATTTGACATTATTTGTGCATTATTTCTTGAATTCCTTATACATTGATACTTTGGAATTCATTATTGACATATGAGCTTATATGCATGTTTTCCAAAGTTTTGAAAAAATGACCCTCATTGAAAATTTTGATAAGTGTCATGGAAGTCATATTGAACTCAACGATGCAAAATTGGATTCATTAGAGATATAGCATGAAATTGCCTAGTAAAGGGAAGTCCAATGAAGTGCATTATTTCTTGAAAACCATGAAAGGAGGTAAAATTTGATGTTGCTTTTGACATATTGCATGATAAGAGGATGGAGAACTTTATATTTCCATATAATGCTCATATGTTTATATTCCTAGCCTTACCTATGCTTATGCATTAGAAAAAGCCATAATATGCCTTATTTCAATTATTGCTCCACATGTTCTAAATATTACCCATTCTTTACCTTATTTCCTATCCGGGGATTATGTTGAGAATGATGTTACATTATGGAGATTATCATATGGTTGTTGTGTTGTTATATATCATTATTGGAGTTTGGTAGGAAATTGTTTGAAATATATGGAAAATTAAATGAGTGAAAGAAAATCCGGTCACCTCAGGAGATAAAGGTAGATCGACCCTGCTTGCTGAGATAATAGTTCAGTGAGATGAGACACACAGGTGAGGAGTCCAAAGCACTAAATATCCGGGGCTATTCATGACACCCATGTTTGCGACTCGCGAGAAGGCAGTGCTGAGGTTAGAGAGGTAAAAGCATTAATATTGAAAAATCATTATGGAAGGTGATGAATCTTATGAGAAGGAATGTGGAAATTCAATTTGGAAATACTCCATTTCCCCAGATTATTAGCACCACATTGCCAAAAACTTGCCCACCTTTAGCCTTTTACCAATCTACTTCTTATTGAGCTTAAATTAAAGTCCTCTTGATTATTAATGCTTTGCCACATGAATTGTTTTTACATAACCCTCCTTTTGTGAGTAGATGTTGCTTTTTATTGCACATGCATGGATTTGTGACACTAGTACCTTTTCAAGGATGGTAACTGATTGCGGGGACATATGACAAATGAATCTGATATGTTGAGAGTTTTGTTTTCTTCCCTTGAATGACAATTAAAAGTACGTATTGCTTGAGGACAAGCAACCTTAAGTATGTGGTGTTTGTTGTGAGCCTAATTTGCCATGTTTTATAGTTACTTTTATATCGATTTCAGCATACATATCATACATTTGGGGTTAGAATAATACATAATTTATGTAGTTTATGTTTATTTGCAATATATGGAGGTCTACACAAGTTTTTATTATATTTCGCAGAAATCGGACGCACTTTGGAGCTTAAAGGAAACTCATGAAGAAGATAAGGATGGAGCAGCTGGAGAAAAGGCAATTTTTCGGTATTCACCATTCTGAATCAAGCTTGGATGTCTTCATGAGAGTTGTATCCCTCGAAACGATCTTTCCAACGCATAGTCATATGCATCAATCCGACGAACGAGGACTCGGGAAAGTGCGTTTTAAGAACAGAGCAGAAAGCTGAGAGATTTACTCGATATCGAGGAATTTTAGTCAATATCGAAGAAGCCCAAATCGAGCTGAAGTCCCAGAAATCGAAAAGGATGCTGAGCCAAGAACATTCAAGTCGTCTTCGAAGAAATCTACTCGATATCGAGTACAAATCAAGTCGACAAGCATCCTGGGAGCCGAGATCGACGAAGAAGTTGAAGAGGGAGAAAAGTTGGTCGATATCGAGGAAATCTACTCGATATCGAGTAAAAATCAAGTCGACTTTGCTCATGGAGGCCGGAATCGAGTTGCTGAGCGGAAGAAGAAGAAAGTGCTACTCGATATCGAGGTATTCTACTCGATATCGAGGAAAACCCAGTGGCTGACGTCGAGCAGTCCGAAAATCTTGTTAAGGTTCTATCCCGAAGCCGATGGAGATATTTTCGAGATCAAATTTTATCAAATTCCATCAAGACCTATCAAGATCTATCAACTCCATGGAGGATTTATCCACAAATTAGATATAGTCCTAGTTGATTTATTTCTTTTATTCCATTATTTAATCTTTAAGTAAGTAGATAAAGAAATATAGATATAGATAGACTTTCTTACCTTGATTAGCAAGGGTTGGAAGCCTATAAATAAAGACCTAGGGGACTGATTTTCATTCATTCAAGTCAAGTAGTCTTAGGGCGCAAGGAGAGAGGAGAGAGAGAGAGAGAGAGAGAGAGAGAGAGAGAGAAGGTAAGAGAGAGGAGAGGCGAGAGAGAAGGAGAAGGAAGGAGACGAACGGTTGTAAGTTTTAGTTTATTTTAGAAAAGTTTTGCGAAATAGGCATATTATTTGGACGTTTTTGCGAAATGGTCGCGTGTTTGGACAATTTTTCAAAATGACCCCTTATATACCTAATTTCGCTTTTGTACGGACATTTTTTCGTGTTTCCCAGAAAATTGATTTCCTCCTCATTCCAACTCTCTCTTTGCTCGAAGTTTTTCATCTTGCGTTCCCTGGCTTGGTTCGTTGTTCGTTATCCGGTTTGGTGCTTTTTCCGGCTCGATTGTTCTTCCTTGGTTTGGTAAAGTTCGGAGTTTGCATCGTTTACTTCAATGTCATCATCCAGCAACTCAGGTATAAATTTGGGGGATTTTTGCGAAATTTGTCGTGCTAGGGTTTTGTATTAAGTTTGTTTATGATGATTTTATTGTTTGTTCATTATAATATTGACAATCTATGGTTAAATCGATGCTTTATATTCATACTGATGTTCGTTTTTTAGTAGTTTCCGTCGTTTATGGAAGTTGCATATGTAAACTCGGTGTTTTGAACTGTTTCTTTTCGTCAATTATGCGGTCTGGCACTTTGTAAGTGCCTTTTTAGTGTTCTTCGTGTATGTGAATCTGTTTTCCATGCTTTCGATTGTTTGTGTTGATGATACTGTACTTATCTGCTGCTATGTTTATGTGTATCGGGCTGACACTGTCTGTTTTTGTGTTAGTTTATTATAGTTCCAACAATGTCTGTGTTTGGATTTGGTATTTTGTGTTGTGTTTTGTGATGTTTCTGTTATTTTGCTATGTCTTTGTAACATTTTATTGTTATTGTTTATGGTTGTTTGTGTCATCACAGATTCTTTTACTGTATATTTACATTGTTCTGTATGTTGTTTCTTGCAGGAACTCAATCTTCTGATTCATCCACCTCTTATCCTGGTTCTGATGTAAGTTATTTTTTAGTTTGATGAGCAAGTTGTAGTTTCTTCTTTATCTGATGGTTGTTTTTGTGCTTAATTGTCTGTTATTGATCAGGGTTTGGAATATTGCATTCCTGTTTCTGAGCAATTTCATTGTAGATCCAACATATATTCATATCCTTCTGTCTGTGATTTGATCAAGGAGCATTTGTGTCCTTCTCACTACAATACTCTGCAAAAAAGTTGCGTTGGATGGGTGCAGACGCAAGGCACCAAAATGGTTACAAATTTTCAGCTTATGCATCAAATGGTTCTCCTTCAAGTACAAACACAAAAAGAGAATGAGTTGTGGTTTAGAGTTGGTGGACATCTTGCACGTTTTTCAATTGCTGAGTTTCATCTTATTACAGGCCTTCCTTGTGAAGACCGTGTTTGTAATATCCCAAAGAAAGTGTCAATATTTGAATTTTTTGGGCAGAAGAAAATGACTCATGATGAGTTACTTGATCGTTTCATATCTGAGAAAAAGATGTCTAAGAAGAAGTTGATTATGGCAAAGTTGTTGCTGATTGAAAGGTTAATTGTTTATAGGAGGTCAGAAGTTGTAAGTGCACAATTCTTATCTCTTGTGTGCAATGAGAAGGAGTTTGAAATATATCCTTGGGGTAGAGAGTCATACACCCGTTTGTTGAAGTCATTGAAGAGTTCTTCTGTTGCAGATCGGAATGGGGTTAAGGGTTCTTATCAAATGTATGGGTATTGCCTTGCATTCCAGGTATTGTGCTTTAGTTATTGGATGTCTTATGTCATCATTTTTTTGTCTGTGTCAGCAAAACTTTAATGCTTATGTGAGCATTATTTAAATATTGTTTTGTAGTGTCATAACGAGTTTTCTTTTGTATCAGGCTTGGATATTAGAAGCGTTCCCGGCTATCTCCGTTAATTTTGACTGCAATTTTAAGATGCCTAAACTAGATCCATACTTGTTGCACTGGCAATGTGATTATAGCCAAGTATATGCTGAAGCTAAGAAGTTCTTTCATGGCGATTTGGTAATATTTTTATATTTTCTCTCTGAAATAACATTTTTATTTGATGCATCTTTGGGTTTTTATTCTGATACATGCGTTTTGTCCAGACTCCATTGTTCCCTATTTATGGGGAGTTTGCACGCACCGAAAGAATGGCGTTTGCTGGTGAAAGAGCTGATGTTGTAGTTGATGCAGTAGTTGATGCATCAGTTGAAGAAATAGTTTCTGGACCTGTTGATGTGACTTTGTATGAGAGTCGTCGTATTCGTAGAAGGGCATATGAAGCTAAGTTTACAAATAGGGCTCTCCAGGTTGAGGAGGAAGAAGCTAATGTCTTGCAGAAACATGATGAAGGCGAGACCTCAAAGAAGAAGACACATGTGAAGAGAGACAAGGTTGCTAGAAAGAAACAGGATGGTAAGTCCTTTGAAACTGCTTTTGAAGTTTTCCCTGAGGGGGATAAAGAAGATGTAGGGACCTCAAAGAAGAGGAAATCTTCCACTGGAGGGATTGGTGGTAAAAAGAAACAGAAGGTGGAGTCCAGTGATACCTCTGAGGAACAGGTTTTCCTGAGGAGGGGTCGTTCTGCAAGTCGTGTTCTAGTCAATCCATACATTGCTTTAGACCGTAAAAAATTTGTCAAGAGTGATGTAAAGACGCCTCGACAGAAGGCTTCAGCAGTGAGGACAGGTGCTAGAGTTATTCCTTCTAAGGACGTGAAGAGAGTTACTGCTGACACAGATTTGCACAAGGAGGTTGATGTGGTTGCTTCACCTTCCAAGTGATGTCGGTTGGGTAGTGATTCATGTGATCTATTAGAAGATGATGTCCCGCTGAATATTGTCTATCAGCGAAGGTATAAGGTGAGGAAGAATGGTGGTGTGGGTAGTAGTAGGCCAGTATATGATAGTACTATTGACAGGTCTTTTGTTATTCCTTCAGTTCCTGTTGTTGATACCGAGGGTTCCCATGCAGGGGAGCCCGTAGATATTCATGTTGCAGTCTCTACATCTGATTGTGAAGTTAGTGTTGGTGATGACAAGGGTGAAGATTTTACTGCTGATACCCATTCTTCCAAATCTTGTGGTGAAGTTCCTGTTTGCGAAGACAAGGTTGATGTTTTGGCCGCTGACACCCATTCCCCTAAATCCGAAAGATTGGATGCTTGTCAAACTGCGAGGCTATATGTTTTGGCCGAGCTTGCAGATGGCATTGATTGTGGTGACACCGTTGAAGGAGTCGAGACACCTTCTGGTGACAGTGATGGAGAGGGTGATGTACCGACCCCTTTTGTTCAGAGGTCACCCCTGGGGAGTGTTGGTGCACATGATTTTGTTGCTGGTCGGTCTGTGCTTGGGCAAACATCTTCTGCTTGTGAAAATGAAGATGTTCGCATTTCAAGTGATGAAGTTGACAAAATAGTAGTGTCATCAGAGAAAGTGGAAGATATTGAAGATGTTTCTCCTCAAATGGATGCTAAAGATGATTCAACTTGTGAGTTGCCTCCCAAAACGCATGGTGATGCTTTTGCTTCTTCTCTCCCATCTCATCCTGACTGGGTGAAGGAGATTTATAGGAGGATTGAGAAGCTTGAAGAGGTCCCTAAAATTATGCATCTGTTGTCGGCGAGGGTAGATGCAATTGAAACAAAGATTGTTGAGTTGAATGGGAGCCTTCAAGTGTTTGGTAAGATGGCGAAGAGGTACGATGAGCTTGAGGTTAGGGTTGCTAATTATGAGGCTTTGTTTGAGAGGTTGCAGTCAAACCCTGTCAAGCCTGATGTTAAGGACACTTTTGCAAAAGTTGATGACGAAAGTGTTAGTGGTGCTAAGTGTCAGGACACACCTGTGAAGGCTCATGATAAGCACATTGTTGGTAAGTCTGCGAGCTCTCCTGCGGTAGTTGTTGATGAAAGCGCCAGTGGTGGTAAGTGCCAGGGCACAACTGTGAAGGCTGAGGATAAGCATATTGCTGGTAAGTCTGCGAGCTCTCCTACGATAGTTGATGGTGAACATGTCAGCGGTGGTAAGCCCCAGGACACACCCGTGAAGGCTGATGATAAGCACGTTCCTGGCAAGCCTGACGGCACTCCTGTGAGAGGCGATGACGAACGTGTCAGTGGTGGTGAACCCCAGGCTACACCTGTGAAGGCTGTTGTTGAAGATGTGAACAAAATTTTGAATGATGTTGTGTCTGATCTTCAGCAGTCTTTCCCTGACGAGGAGTTAATGTTGAAATCATCTCCCGCTTCTGGTGAAGTTGTGCCCGTGTCTTTGCCATCAGTAAGTACTGAGGTTCCAGGAGTGGGTAAGGAGTCTCCACCTGTTGTTGCTGACACCGATTTTAATGTTCTTGGAGATGAGGTTGGGATTCCAGCAACTTCAGCTGAAGTGCCTCAATCTACAGAGTGTGAAGGCGAAGGTGCTGGTGGTAAAGTTGCTGGAGTTACGGTTGACCCATCCCTGGAAAAGTACATTTGTCTGTCCGACAATGATGATGACAAGGGTGCAGGCGTTGATTGGGATTCGTTTGCCAAGGATCCTGCAATCCAAATCGAAGTTGACCAACTAAAGGCTTCCAATCTTATCCCATCAAACAGTACATTCTTGTATGGTCCAGTTGAGGAAGTGAAGAAAGTGAGGATGCCAAAGCATGCCCCTAAGAAATCACTGATCAGCTCGGAAGATCATAAATTTATTTATGGACTCGTAAAGAAGCAAATGTATGGTTTATTTTTATGTTTAGTATTTTGTATGAAATGTTGTTGTTATTGTATTAGTTACAGCATCTCATGCTATATATATATATATATATATATATATTGCTTTGTGTACTCTTTGGCATGAATTTTTCCGTTGCTGGTCCAATCTCAAGGGTTGATAAAAAGTTTTTCCAGCGGATTTTATTGAAAAATATGTGGTTTGATTGTCAGGTAATAACTGGTTGTATTTCTGCATTATATATATATATTTGTGGATTACTTTTTTATTGTATTATTTGATTATTGAATTCACTTTTTTATTACTTTGTTTAGCATCTAGAAGCAGGTTTGATTCACATTAGGAAGCGCATTCATGAGGACCCTGTCAAGTATCGAGATGTTCTTGTTCTTGATTGGCTATTTTATCTGAAGTAACTTCCTGACTATGCTTCATGTTATCGGGAAGACATAGATCTTGAATCCAGCACCGAGGATTATTTTGTCGGTACGTGCCCTGTTGATTATGGGAAGCCATGGGCATCTGTAAAGAAAATCTACACAATTTTCAACGTTATAAACAAGCACTGGGTGGCGTTGGAGATTAAAATTGAGGATAGGGTAATCAGTGTGTTCGATTGCAATGTCCCTGCTGTTAGGGAAGGTGTTCTTGAAGAACAATTGCAACCGTTTGCTATTTGGCTCCCAATTCATTTAGCAAAGGCTGGGCTATTTGAAAACTTCAATTCCTCTCCTTTCCAGCTATACATGGTTCCTGGGTTAATGCATGATTCTACTGGGTATGTATTTGTTATCTTGTTTTGTTCTTTGGTTACGTTTAGATACTTGTTATTTATGTTCTTAAATGTCATTGTTTCTTTCTTTGTCTACAGGGCTTCATGTGGTGTATTTACATTAAAAGCGATTGAAGCTTCTGTATTTGGGGGAGATGTTAAAAATTTCAACAACGAAAAGATCTTTCGTTTCAGAGAACTCATGTGTGCAGATCTGATCAAAGAAAATTGGAGTTTTAAATTTTAGAACCAGTAGTTAGATAGGTTGTTGGTCTGTAAGTGGGGAAGTTTGGATGTAATCTGACAAATTCAGTGCTCAAAATAGATAAGAGAACATTATGGGCTGACACCAGCTGCCTAAGTACGAAAATAGTGGTGACACTGATGTTAATTTCAAGCAGTGTTGAGACCGTTGTTGTATTTTGCTGAACACTAGGTTAAATTTTGCACAAAATTTGATCTTTGTGAATATTTGCTCATTATGATCCTATTTTTCGTTAATATAATTTTCTACTCTTTAAATATATATTTTCTTACGCTGCTGTCTTGTTTTTGGTCATCGTTCGAATTAAATTTCATACCATGGTCGATTGGTGAAAATTTGCTCAACATGATCATATTTCTGCTGAACAACAGGTTAAATTTTGCAAAACAATTGATCTTTGTGAATTTGTGCCCAATATCATCTTATTTTTGCTTAATATAATTTTTGAATCTTTAAATATATATTTTTTTACAATGCTGCCTTTTTTTTGGTCATCGTTAGAATGAAATTGCATACCATTGTCGATTAGTGAAAATTTGCTCAACATGATCATATTTTTGTTGAACAATAGGTTAAATTTTGCACAACAATTGATCTTTGTGAATTTGTTCCCAATATGATATTATTTTTCCTTAATATAATTTTTGAATTTTCAAATATATATTTTTCATGATGTTGTCCTTTTTTTGGCCATAATTAAAATTAAATTGCACACCATGGTCGATTTGTGGAAATTTGCTCAACATGATCTTATTTTTGCTGAACAATAGGTTAAATTTTGCACAACAATAGGATTTGGACGAAATTGGTGGTTGGGTTATTTTAAACCTCAAGACATGAGACCGTGACCCATTTCCTGATGAAAGAAGTTGGCCCAATTCGGTAACTTTATTTAAGGCGGTGTTCTTCCTTGTTTCTTCAAGAGTCCAACGTCATTCAAACCCTTTCCACTCTCTTTCCCATTACCCTCTCTCCAAGTCTTTTCGTCGTCCTCCACACGCTCTTCCTCTTTCCGGAGTTTTCTTCACAAGGTGCGCCCTTTCTTATGTATTTCTCTCCCTTTCATTGTCCTGTAATCTTTATACAATCGGTTGGGGTTTTACATTTTTCCAGCGGGTTTTATTTTGTTTTTTCCTGATTTTAGATGAGTTTTTCATCATCTTTTAGTCGGTTAGGGTTTTGATTTCAGCAATTTATATGAGTGTATATTTATTTTGTTTGTGTATATTTTGTATCCTTAGATGGCACTTCCACCTGCAACTCAAATTGGTTACCATTACACTGTTGGCTCTTTTGAAGTGGTAATCACACCAAGGCAGACGCCTTTGTATGGACCTAGCACACTGCACGTGGCTATTAATTCTGAAAGAATCCCTGAGCTGTTCCTGGACCATTTCACTGAGTGGAATGGTTTTCCGATGACTTATGAACAATGTGATCACCTGTTACATGAAGCAGGGGTCACTGTTGTGGTTCGAACTCAAGTAGCCAACCTGATGTTAATGGATTATACTCACAGGTGGTTTTCAGGCGATGTTGAGTTCGTTGAATATGGTCTCTGCCCAGATCTCATTATCGATGTACGTTACCTTGAAGACTCTAAAAATGACATGAGCTCTGATTCAAGCTCTCAATCTGAGATGAGCATCGACTCTGAAGAGGATGTGAACCCCCCAGCTTCTCTAGAAAATGCAGACCAAAATGGCAATTTACAAGAGCCACCTCAACCAGAACAGGATTGGGACAAGTGCTCAATGTGTCTTGATCAGATGCTGCCATCAACACCGAGCGTTCGGACACTGTGTGATCATACCTTCCACACAGGGTGTCTTCTAGAGTGGCTGTCGTATCAACCCATTTGTCCACTATGTCGATCATCCTTTTAGGCATATTTGTAATGTATATGTGCTTGGAAAAGACATTGTAGTTGCACCTATTTTGTCGTAGTTAAGCTAATCGAATGTATGGTATGAATGGAAGTTGGTGTCTGGCACCTTTTTGTATCTGATTTCCATTCCAATCATACCAATGTATTTTGTAACTATTTGTCATAACTGGTGTTTGTAAATGTATAATATTAATGAAATTCGTGCACTGTTATATTTGTTTGTGTATGACACTGTGTTTTATTTGAGGAAGAAAGACCACCCGAACTTTGATGAATATGCTTATATATTATTTGTGGTGATAGTGGCCTAGTTTTTGTTGTTGTTGAAGTGTATATTTTGTAAAGAGGTTTTTAATGCCCAAAGTATTGTTGACATTTATTGTCCGGTTAGTTTAAAGTAATGGCGACACCATACTTGTATTTTTTGATTTTGCATTGTGTGTGGTGACACTAGGTGTTTGTTGTCCCAAGTAGTGCTGACAGTGATATCAGTTACAATTAGTGGTAACACTAGTTTCCCCCATCCCCCCCCCCCCCCCGATATTGAAGTCTTGTATTCTATGATTTTTGAAGTGTATGTATTTGTATTTTTTTCATTTTATAGTGTATGTGGTGGGCACTGTGTTTGAGATGCAAAGTATTGGTGTCACTCATATTATATTACAAGTAGTGATGACACGAGTGTTGTATTTTTTTATTCTTTAAGTGTATGTGGGTGAAAGAGGTGTTTAATGCCCATATTATTGTTGACATTGTGGGTTATATTAGTTTGAATTTGTGGTGTCACCAGTTTGATCGTTTTTTGATATTTGAATTTCATGTGGTGACACTAGGTGTTTTAGACCTAAAACAGTGCTGACACTGATGCTAGTTACAAATAGTGGTAACACTACATTTGTATATTTTTATTTTAAAGTGTATGTGGTTGCCAGAGGTGTTTAATGCACATAGTATTGACACCAGACTTGTATTAGTTACAACTAGTGGTGATACCAGTCTTGTATTCTATGGTTTTGGGAGTGTATGTTGTGTAAGTTAAACTTGCTCAACAATAGATTATTTTTGCATCACAATTGACACTTGTGAAATTTTGTCCATTATGATTCAATTTGATTTTTCAATCTAATTTTATAGTTTCTTATTAGAGTGTTACACAACGTGGTCTTAATTTTTTCAATGATAGAATAAAGTTGCACAATGTGTGGGGGGTGATTGGTGTAATTTTGCTCAACATCAACTTATTTTTGCTCAACAATAGTTTATAGTTGCACAACAATCGATCCTTTTGAAATATTTTCATAATGATTATATTTTTTGTCAATATAATTTTAAAATTTTCCAATAATTTTGTTTTTGCATCATGTTATTATTTTTGCTCATCATCAGATTAAAATTTCACAACACCGGCTATTGGTGAAAAAAACATTAACGGTTATATTGATCTACTGTTTCAGCAAATTTCTTATTGTTGTATTCTCCGATTTTCGTTGAACTTCCCCTTGCTTTTTAGTCTATTAATGTTCATATATTGGTGTTTGTCTTGATTATTTCCTATTTCATTATATTTTGTGGGTGTTCTGTGATTCTTACTGTCATTAAAAGTCATTAGTTAGGGTTTTTCCAGTTTTTCAGACATTTTTTCTCTTTTGTCTTTCTGAAATGTTTATTTCTTATTAATATCGATGTAATGTTTTATTTTTAACTTAATGTCTAATGTATGAGTATATTTTGATTTTGTCTGTATAGGTTTTCTCTCCTTCAACGACTACATTGTTGGTACTTATAAAGTTGAAATATCAGCATCTGAGTCATACTGGTATGGACCGGGACTACTTGTTGTGTCTATCCACTCTGACAGCATTCCGTTAACATTCTATCACACGTCTACTTGGAATGGTTTACCTATGAGTCTAGCCCGCTGCAACGAAGTGCTACAGGATGCAGGAGTAACTGTTGAGGTTAGAACCCAGGTAGCCAATTGGCTTCTAATGGATTACACTAGAAGTTGGTTTGAAGTCGATGCTAATCTTGTTGAGTATGGACTTTGCCCCAACATCACCATCAATGTACATTTTTATGACGACTCTTCGTCTGATTCAAGCTATGAGTCCGACATAAACGATGACATTCATATGGACGTTGACCAAGCAGATCCTCCAGCACCTCCAGAGCCTATGGATGTTGACAGATTAAGGGAGATATATCACCTTGATCTTGATGATGAAGAATGTACAATATGCCTGCTTCCAATATTGGAGTAAGATCCGGTTCTTCAAACGCCATGCCAACATCACTTTCATCCAAATTGTTTACGATCTTGGCTTTTAGTTCAAAACAAATGTCCTCTTTGCCGAGCAGAATTCCAGCTGTATATGATATAAGTGATGTATGTAATTTTGTATGGTACTAATGTAACTTAAAATACATTTTATGAATGAAATTTGTCCTTGATCACATTTCTTTATGATTTCTATTCAAATTATATTAATCTTTGATATTTAAATAGGACATTTTGTGTGACACTAGTTGATCATATTGGTGGTTTCTGCCATTGAAGTTTATGGCTTGACATTTTCTGATATTGAAGCTTATGAGTGTGACACTAGTTGGGTAAGTTCCAAAGTAGCGCTTACACTGATATTAGGTACATTTAATTGAGACCCTGAGCTAGTATTCTTTTTGTTATTTTCAAGTGTATGCTGTTGCACGAATTGGCAAGTGTTCAAAGTCTTTTGTCACATTATTTACATTGTTGGTTAGAGTAGTTGGATCTATTGGTGACACTATTCTTATAATTTTGGCTGGTTTCTATTTTTGAACTTTTTGTGATGACACTAGGTGTATAAGGCCAAAAGTAGTGCTGACACGAGATAGTTAATGTCCACCAACGATAACTGTAACTCAAATAACTGTAATCCGTTTTCAGTTTATAGTTTTACAGTTTTGACAGTTTTTTTTATAGTTACTCTGAAATGAACTGTCACAAATAACTGTTACAAGATGAAAACTGTCTAATTGTTGCATATATATATATATATATATATATATATATATATATATATATATATATATATATATATATATCCATTTATCATTCTTTGTTATCCATTGGCGCCTGAAAAACTAGTTTTAACATAAATCAGTATACCATACCCTTTAACCACACTGCTAAGACATCCCTCTCTAAAAAGATGAACTATGGTAACACTGTCGGGTTTTGCACGAGTTTCCATCAATTGATGGACATGCTGGATGGTGTTGTTTACCGTGGTTATCACATGAATCTAGTTGATGAAGCATGCGAGACTAACAAAGAGGCTCGCAGGGCCGAGTTGTTGGAAGCCGTCGTGGTTCATTACACATTATATGAGGAATCCCAAAGATCCATAATAGCAACTGAACATCACATTCGGATTGTGTCCAAAGATGAAGACAGTGAAGCATTATCAAAGGTGATATTTGAAGTTTTATCCATAATTTTTTTTTCCATACTGTGATTGAGTCTTGTATTTTATCTTTTATACAGATGGAAAGAGAACTGGGCAATCAAAGACAGTTGTTTGAAGACGCAAAGGACAATCTAATGGGGTGTGTTAAAGAGGTTTTAGATGCAGAAATGGGAAGGAGGAAGAAGATTGATGACTTCTTAGGACTGTAGTTCTACTATATTAATAAGTAATAACATTGGTACTTATTTATATGTTGAATGTATTTTTTTTTTGTTATTTTAGTTTATATGTGTTCCATCCTAATGATATGATGCAACATATTAATATCATAATAATCGTATAATTATTTTGTAATTTCCTTCCTCATATTTCAAATTATAAATTGTTACTGAAGTTTTACGTCTATCCCTTGTGATACTGCGGACACATTTGATTAGTTTGTGGATTGTTTTGGTAAAAGTAGTGTTGACACTGTTTAACTAAGTTTTTATGTTACTGGTAATTTGCTCAACATCATCTTAGTTTTGCTAAATAAGAGTTTATAATTGCACAACAAACGAATGGATATCACTAAATCAACTGTTTGAATAACATAGACCAATTGATTATCGGGGCAGAGAATTGTGCTGACACATTGAAGAACAAACACAACTGTTTAGAAGCATTTATAGTTGTATGCATCTTGACAAACACTATCCATCAAAAAACCACAGGGACAACAAATGTCTTAACGGGTACGAGAAAACTGACCACAGGGACAACAACTGTCTTAATTGGTACGAGAAAACTTTTCAGAAGCAGCGTATATAACTGTCTACACCAAAATACATTCCAAAGTTTGCAAATAAAACACGAAATTGCGTTGTGGTTGTTGAACCAAGATTTAGTTTCTGTCCCTGAATTCCTTTCGAAGTCATTCTTGCATGGGATTTTGTTGTGAGCTGAATCTGCCATATTTTACAGTAACTTTAATATCGTTTTCTGCATACTTTGCATACATTTGGGTTAGATAGTACAGAATCTATGTTCATTTGCCAAATTATGGAATCTACACCAGTTTCTGTTTAAATTTGCAGAATTCGAGACGTTTTACAGCAACTCTAAGGAAGGTCAGAAAAGCTCAGAAAACCACTACAGAAGTCCAAGGTCAAAGAAGCAGCGGAACCAGTCGAATCAAGCTGAGAGCCCAGGCTACTCGATCTCGAGTAGGCCTTACTCGATCTAGACGAAGATGTCCGAGCCAGACCTTGTCGACTAGGAGCAATGTCGAGAGCCAGACCAACCCAGCTCCGGAGCCCTACTCGATCTCGACAAGCCCTAGTCGAGATCGACGACACCTCGGCGCCACACCCGGAGTCGACGAGAAAAGGAGCTGATCGACAAGCCGAGGACGAAGACGACCAGGCAGCATTCGCTGCCAGCGACTAGACTCGCTGCAGCGAGCCTCTCGCTGCCGCGGAAATCCTCGCTGCCAGCGGGATGCACCAAGACGACGGAGCTCGCCGACCCGCTCCAGCGGAAGGGGTCTCTCGCACCTGCGGATCGACGAACTCGCTGCAGCGGAAGAAGCGGATCGCGAAAGCGAAAAGTACCCTAGTCGACATCGACGAGCCCTTGTCGAGATCGACTAGACCCGTGAGCCAAGTCCGAGCCACACCGAGCACCAGCTAGCCGAGACGACGAAGCCGAGCCAGTCGACAACACTCCTACTCGATATCGACAAGAGCCTTGTTGACATCGACGACGATTCCAGAAGCTGTGTAACGTGGCTTGACGAGTCCTACTCGGTGTGGGATTCCTTGGGCACGAAGGAAGTCGAGAAGGCCGAAAGTCTATCCAATCTATCAAGACACATCATGGAAGAGGAGATCTATTCACTTTAAGACATTTAGATATATTTAGATTTAATTTCCTTATTGCTTTTATTTATCCTTAAGCATTTTAGATATAGTTTTAGATATAGATATAGATATTCTATCCTTGACTAGTAAGGATTAGAAGGCTATAAATAAAGCCAATGGGGCTCAGTTTTATTCATTCAATTCTAGAGAGGGAAGTAGTAGGAGAGAGAGAGAGAGAGAGAGAAAAAGTGAGCGGCCGATTGGAGTTGTGAAGCGAGAGCGGAATTGGCTTCAGGAGGTTGTAAACTTTGGTTTATTTTAATGCAAGTTATTTTCTTTCAACGGATGATGTCTGTGATTGCGATGAGGTGTGAGTAGTCCACCCACTTCTAGGGTTGGGGCGAGCCTGACGATAGCCATGCATAATTGAGGTAAAGATCCGACCTTTATCATGTTTTGAGCATTTTCCTACTTGTTTATGTGTTTATTACCCGTCTAATGGAGATCCATGCTAACAACTTGGATTATAAACATAAAATTAGTAGAGACAATTAGGGTTTCTTGAAAGAGTTGTCTAATTGTTGGAAAAGGCGAAAGCTTAGCCCTTTGATGCGATATACATGATAATTTATTTGGTTCTGCCTTATGCATGCTTGGTTATCGTTGTTGCAAACCCCAATCCTGGAAGCCTTTTACATTAAGTTTAGTCGAAACCCTAAAGCCTTTGCATTTATTTTATTTCGTTTTAGTCCCTGTCCTACTCGAGATCGAATAGCACTACTCGATCTCGACTACTGATTTTTGACCCAAGGTCGCTGTAGCTTACTTGTGCAGGTACTCGACGAGACGAAGCGAAGTCGACTAAGACCTCTACTCGGCATCGAGTAGGCCTTGTCGATATCGACGAGCCTCTGCCTGCGACTGCTGCACTGTTCGACTGTGCCTGACCCCTGTCGACTAACCCTTATTCGAGGTCGAGTACCACTGTTGTCGACGTTCGTGAGATTCCATCGCTACCTAGGATCCGCTGACACGCTTCCTCGTGGATCGATCCTGACTTCCCGCTGCTGCATTAGGAGGAGGTCTTGTAATTATTTGCAAGGGAAAGAATCTGGTTTGCTGTAATTTATTTCTATTTTATTATTGCAAGTCTCAATTTCCTCCATACAACAGATTTTGCTGCCTTCACAACATCTGCGTTCACTTCATTCAACTCTGAACATACTATATCTGTCGGATACTTCACACCTAGCTTTGAAATATTCTTGAAATTTCCCTTTTCCAATCCATACTTGTACCCTCTCTCTGTCCCAAAGAAGGTCTCCATGTGGCGCATGAGGCATACCCCAGAATATTGAACTTTTTCCTCTCCAGCCCATGTGATGGGGACTTTTGATGATGGTGCATCTGACACTATTTCTGCCTTTGCTCGGAGTCCCTTATCTGTTAGATAAGCAATCAGCATATCCCCCTACATGGATTGAATTATAATTCATGTAATTTTAATTATAAAATGAGTTTATATTTAAATGAAATTAAGACAAGGAAAGAAATATTAGATATCAGTAGCAAAACTTACCAAACATTCAAAGGGTGATGCGAAGGGGCTAATTGGATCAGCGCAAGATGGTATGACATCAACAATTTGGACCACTTTGTTTTTAAAGTTGAAGACAACCATGACATAGTCTGCTGTTCTTTCAACCCCAAATACAATCTAATCAACATAATAAAAAACAAATAAACATTAGTGATTGGTCGTGTGAAATTTATTTATTTAATTCCAAGGGAGTACCATGTCTATATCCTTCAAAGAAAGGTGTGGTGACAATGACAATACATTATCAATGTGGAGGTTAAACCTCTTGAACTGTTCATCACAAGCTCGTAATGATACACTCTCTACATTAAACTGGATGAAGAATAGAAATTAGTAAAAAAAACAGACGAATTGTAATAACAGCTAACAATGGAGTGTAATTGAAAGATAAAATTATAAAAATATTACAGTTTTGTTGATATTGACAAATAGTCTTGCTGGTGATTGAGCACTTTTATACTGTTCCTTGTGGTTGAGGATAACTGTCCATGCATCAATAATGACACTAGACAAGTGGGTTTCATCCTCAAGCGTAGCCATGTCTGTTCTAACAATTTCAACAGACTTGTGCTTAAACAAAATTTCCCTGCAATATCAATCATTTTGAAGATGGATTATATGAAAATAATCTTTTACTTGTAACTGAACATACATTAAGAAGATTAAGTTTAAAATGAACTTACCTGATGTGTGGTGTTTTCATTGCTAAATAGGCTGAAACAGTGCGCTCAATTTCAGAGATAGGATATGTAATGTCAACAACATGTGAGTAATATGGGCTTCTCAAAGATGCAGAAGGTTTATGTGGTCTCCTTGTAACTTCTTCTCTCTTCATGTTATTAAGTTGTTCTGCAGCATTTCCATCAACTATGTTGATCCGTGGCGACCTTCTTGGTGGCAAGGCAGCAGGGGGAATGCATTTTATTGTATATCCCAAAGGGTTCACTGGTGGAGTATCAGCTTTAAATTGAGTGGGTAGGGGATTAGGAGTAGCTTCAACACTCTGTTGTATTGGAGACTGGCCATGGCTGTCTGGGGGAGCCTAGGTTGCTTCATTAGCATTCTTCATTTCAACCGATGTGTTCAATGATATCCCTTCATCTTTCTTAAAAACAGGATCATCTAGAAA
Organism: Persicaria tinctoria; assembly: GCA_037127255.1. Classification (NCBI taxonomy): domain Eukaryota; kingdom Viridiplantae; phylum Streptophyta; class Magnoliopsida; order Caryophyllales; family Polygonaceae; genus Persicaria; species Persicaria tinctoria. Next base: position 35,542,819 of record JBANSL010000020.1, read on the forward strand.
TATATCAAAGGAAAATTCCCCGTCCACTTTGATATTTGATTTCATTTTTTGCTTGTTCTGATATGCCATTTCGATCTGAGTAATGCAATCTAATAAAACAGGGTCTGCCCAGAATTTCTCTTGTGATTCGGTAAAATATGGGCTTACAAGGTCGTTCATATTTGACATGTCAGCAGCATCCGTAGCCGTAGGAGCCTCAGAATTGACATTTTCCATCCCTAAAAGCTGGTTTGCTCCATGTAGAAGTCTTTTCACCTTGTCATCATGTTGTAGTTCAATCGGGACTTTCGTAGACCACTCAGCAAAATCAGAAATAGCAGATGCAAGTGCAGAAGTCTTTTGAGCAAACAACTTTATCCAACTCTAGAAGATAACATCACATAAAAAATAAGAATAAAAAGTCATCAGTAAATATCAGAACATTGCTATACTGTACTAATATTACATTGAATTGGTTTACATAATTCATACAAACCTCAACTGGGGGTGGCTCTTTTTCTGGATCAGCAGGGTGGCTGGTGCCTTCATCGTTTTGTGTAGTAGGTTCTGGACAAGCTGTAGATGGTACGTCTTGATGGCGAGGAACAACTTGGCGAGCCTAGACTAAGCCACAGCAAAAGCCTCCAGTACTTATATCATCAGTTTCTCGTTGGCGCAAGATTTTGTAATTTATGCCAACGAAAACCGGGAAAGAACGAGTCATTCTTCTTAGTGCTGTGCTTGTGAATAATTTCACCCTATCCATATAAAACAACTGGCACACCAAGGGGATAAAAGTAGGGGGTGACTTGTACTACCGACATGGTAAAGAAATTAAGTTAACATCCGAGCAAAGGTTTGAAAAAAATCTTGCGCCAAGAATAATAGAGGCCCTCTGAAATGGCCATTCTTGTTCTTTTCCCAGCTTCTCTTTGCATCGACCAAACTTTCCAACACAATAGCACACCAATTTAGGTCTTTCAGGTCACCCAATTCAGGAACTACTCTTATTAAACTATGGTTGGCACGTCCGTTTCCTAGTGTATCAACCAAGATAGAGTCCAGTATAACAATAAAGTTCAGAAGGAATTGATCACCACAGTCAGTGTCAGCTATCAATTTTTCCATAACCATAGCTGTTGTTATATTGTCCTTGACATCAAATGTGGTTTTCCACTCTTGCACAAGACTGAAATTCTCTTTAGCTGATTTTCTTCCAACTAAAACTTTCCCCATTGGGAATCCCATTGTGATATGCACGTCTATTTCCTGCAATTTCAAGTTCACCTCCATTAGCCAACACCAAGAAACACTTGTTAGGGTCAAACTGATCCACCAACCAATATGAAAGAAGCAGTGGTAGGGTAACAATATCCAAGTTAAACAAAAATCCAAAGCCAATATCCTCAATCAATTTCCTTTTCTTGGCATTTATTTTTTTTCAAGGACGACACCAGCAAGCGTGGGCTTGACCGTGATTTCAATGATGGGAGATTTTTTTTGTCTAGTGTTTCTCTCATTCCTCACAACCAGCTACCTGTTTTTGGCGATAGGTTGTATGTCTGTGGTATCTGTTTGCTCATAAGATGTTATGCTATGCACAGTTGGGTTTACATGTTGAACAACCGTCTCATTAGGTGAATGGTTTTCCAGCCTTGCAATTTCAATGGTCTCCACAGCAACAGTGCTAACAGGAAGATCAATCCCAGGGTGCACTTCTCTCTTACTGTTTTTTCTTACAAGCGGTTGCGAATCTCTGGATTCAAGTGATCTACAACCCTCCCCTACTTCCAAGGATTTAACAGGCTCAGTATCAAGAGACAGTTCATCCTTGAAGGGAGGTGAATCTCTAGATAAATCAACTACTGGAGGTTTTAACTCCAGATCGTTTTGATCTCTTCGAATTTCTATTTTGACTGTCTAGAACAGGTGAATCACTTACACTCTGCGGACGTTTACCTATAGAATGAACACTTACAATCAATTTCTACAAATATAATTAAAGAGATGACATTGTAAGAGACTGTAGTTTATGCCGAACAAATTCCCAAATTATCAAATTCCCAAATTCAGCCTCCAAATTAATCACATTAACTTCAATTTATTATGCGAAAGAAATTGAAATAGCAATGGTAGGTCTTGTAAGGCTGAATAACTGCTTGATTATAAACATTAAATTCGCTTGAATAAGTGCGATTTTTCCTAATTTTCGTGGAAAACTAAGCCCTAAACCGTACTCGTTCTAATTTAAACTTTAATACACAGAAAACACGAAATCAACCCTTTCGGATCTGAAGACATGTTGATGTATATGATAGATCTCCTTCTTACAAGCCTACAATCAAGCCTCAGGAAACCTCGCAGAGAAATGGAGATAGTAGATTTGGCTGGAGAAAGAAACTAAACGAAGGTGATGGAGAACTTCTCGAACTTGAAAAGCGATTTGGGCATTTACACATGTTTGCTTTTTATATTTTTTTTAGGAAAACCGTTTTCCTTTTCTTTTTTTTTGTTTGCCAATAAATCGGGAATTTTGTGAGACTTTATTTATTTGTTATTATTTTACATATAATTCCATACCTTAGATTTGCTCAACATCGTATTATTCTTGCTCAACAATAGTTTAGATTTGCACAATGCTTGACCCTTGTGAACTTGCTCAACATCACCTTATTTTTGCCCAACGATAGTACATGTATTGCACAAGTACACCACTTTGGTAGCAACAACATCTTATTTTTATCTATTTACGCTTTCATAGTTGCTTAATAGATTATCGCTCAACATCTTATTATTTTTGCTCATCAATGGAATAAAAGTGCACAACATATTATGACTTGGGAAAACTTGCTCAACATCACTTTATTTTTGCTCAACGATAGTACATATATTGCACAACAACACTTTGTTTGCAACGACATCTTATTTTTATCTAATTATGTTTTCATAGTTGCTTAATAGATTATTGCTCAACATGGTCTTATTTTTGCTCATCAATAGAATAAAACTGCACAACATATTACAAATGGGGGAAACTTGCTCAACATCCCCTTATTTCTGCTCAATGATTGTTTATATATTGCACAACAACACTTTGTTTCCAACGACATCTTATTTTTATCTAATTATGTTTTCTTAGTTGCTTAATAGATTATTGCTCAACATTGTCTTATTTTTGCTCATCAATATAATAAAACTGCACAACATATTACAAATGGGGAAAACTTGCTCAACATCACCTTATTTTTGCTCAACGATTGTTTATATATTGCACAACAACACTTTCTTTGCAACAAAATCTTAGTTTTATCTAATTATGTTTTCATAGTTGCTTAATAGGTTGTTGCTCAACATGCTCTTATTTTTGCTCATCAATAGAATAAAATTGCACAACATATTATGATTGGGGAAAACTTGCTCAACATCACCTTATTTTTGCTCAACGATTGTTTATATATTGCACAACAACACTTTGTTTGCAACGAAATCTTAGTTTTATCTGATTATGTTTTCATAGTTGCTTAATAGGTTGTTGCTCAACATGCTCTTATTTTTGCTCATCAATAGAATAAAATTGCACAACATATTATGATTGGGGAAAACTTGCTCAACATCACCTTATTTTTGCTCAACGATTGTTTATATATTGCACAACAACACTTTGTTTGCAACCAAATCTTAGTTTTATCTAATTATGTTTTCATAGTTGCTTAATAGGTTGTTGCTCAACATGCTCTTATTTTTGCTCATCAATAGAATAAAATTGCACAACATATTATGATTGGGGAAAACTTGCTCAGCATCACCTTATTTTTGCTCAACGATTGTGTATATATTGCACGAGACAAGACTTTATTTGCAACAAGATCTTATTTTTATCTATTTATGACATAAATGGAAAAGAGTATACAAATTTGTATTATTACATGGTAAAATTTCAAATTTAATTCTATATTGTTGAATTAATGTTAATTTTCAAAAATAAATGTCATTTACAAATTTATAAACTGTATTATCTACTAACATTATTCTTATATAATACTGATGACAAAATTTGTGCTGACAACCTTATCTTGAATGCTTTATCCTCCTCTTGTACTCTCCCAATGAAAGCTTTCTATTTGTAGGTGGTCTTCCTGCTCTCTTTCTTACTACTGGGGGTAACAGTTGATATATTTGATCACATCAGGGATGTTTCCTTCATCTTCATCCAACACTGGATATATTTTTTCTGCATATGTCATATGCCAAGCGTCATTGCTGTAAAATTTTACAACAAAATCAGACACATTTGCTTTTATGTGTGTAATGGCTGCTAGAGCATATACACAAGGTATTTTCTCAACATCAAATACTCTGCGCGTACATGTCCTCGCTGATAAATCAACTATAGCTACAGCTCCTTGACCATTGATCTCAAATTGTGATTCATTCATCTTTTCTACTCTGCATACCCCAACTTGCGCTTGTGATTCTCTTATCAACTTAAGGATCTCAAGAATTATTCTGTCTTGATTTGCCATTGCTTTTTCTCTTCTCTCCAGGAACCATGATGCGAGATTTTCCCTAGCAAACTCCACAAGTGCCACAATGGGATAATCCTTTTTGCCTTTGAAAACAGAGTTCAAACTCTCAGCATTGTTGGATGTCATCATGTTGTATCTATCACACTTTGAATGGGCTCTGGCCCATTTATCAAAACCTGCTGACACCAGATATTCTGATAGTTTTGGACAGGTTGCTTCGATTTGTGAAAGGTGGTTGTTGAACTCTTGGATAGTGTAACTCTCTGCTGCTTTTTTGAACATTTTCCCCAACTCTTTTTTCTTGAACGTCGCTTTGATGTTTAGTTTCAAGTGCCACATACATATGCAGTGTGTAGCTATTGGGTAAGCTAAAGATAGAGCCCTTGAAATGCTAGCATGTCTATCAGAGACAAACACTAAGTCATTTGAAGGAGGCACAACCTGCAGCAGCTGATACATAAACCATTCCCAAGAGCTGTTATTTTCGGAGTCAACAATGCCAAAAGCAAGTGGAAAGATTTGTCTATTTGCATCTTGTGCAACTGCTCCAAGTAACGTCCCTCTGTATTTGCCAGTTAGGAATGTTCCATCAACAACAACAACCTGGTATATAAAGAAATAAAATTACTTATGTTATCGAAGTTAAGGAAATCGATGACAACAGAATTTGTGCTGACACTGTTTAAGACATACCTTCTTTAAGAGGGGGAATGCTCTGATGCACTGTCCAAATGACAAAAAGAAGTACTGAAATCTATCTTCTTTGTCTTTTGAAATTAAAGCTATAGTCCCATTGTTTCTCTCCACGAGCATATGGTAAAATGATGGTAAATCTGTATAATTTGATTCTGGTGTCCCCTTAACCATTTCATGAGCTATTTTTGATGACTTCCATGCTCTCTAGTAGCTAATTTGCATCTTTTGTTCTGGTCTCATTTTATCCTTTATCTGTGCTGGTCTGTATCCAGCGTCAACACTGTGTAATTATAGTCAAATTAGAATAAATCATATATTAGAAAGCAAGTTAAAATATAAATACTATTTCTTAAAAAAATTTCTCACCTTGATTCGATGATACTTGCAATCACAGAAGATGAAGGCTGTTTGCAGTGTTTTATCCTGAAATCCCATGTGCAGGTGTGCATGTCCACATACACTATGACCTCATGCCAAGTTGGACCAAAAGTTTTGACATGCACTTTCCATTGGCAGTCAGGATCTACACAATGCACTCTATAATACTTTGTATCTGATTTTACCACGCGAAAACCAAATAACTCGGTTATTGACAAGATTCCTAAAGCATGCTTAACTGCTTTCCTTGATGCAAAGCTTTTGCCTACACAAATCAAGTTTTGTGAATTGAGATTCTCACTAGGCACAGTAGAGCTATCAACATCCCAATCTTCTAGTGTAGTTTCTCTCCTGTGTGTTGTAGAATAGAATGCTCTCCATATTTCATCTGCAGAATCTTCATCACTTACAGTGTCACTGTTTAGAGAATTCATGTCATCTCCAACATCTTCCAACAATACACCTTTCATCCTAGTGTCACCGATCAATGTCATGTTATTTTCCCCTGTAACAATATTGGTAATAGTTGGATTGCATGCCACCAACTATAAACTCTCAGCTGAGGATGCCTGTTGATCTTCAACTTGTTCACTATCTGATTTAATGCTGACACACAACTCCACAGCAAATTTAACATCCTCTAGGTCGGACAACCTTAAAAACTCTTTCAAATCAGCATCACACTCAACAAGAAGCGGAGCTCTCAACAGTTTGAAAGGGTGTAAATGATTGAATTTCAATTCCAATGCACTATCTATATTGAATTTGTTGTGCACTTTTTCAGTTAAACCCTGTAATGTTATTGACTCGTCAATCATAAACACCTTTGAAGTAGTGTCACCAACAAAGGTTGGGCATGAATCATCAAACAACCATTTCCCACCACATACAACTGTAATAATGTGGGTTGCCATTGTAATCTGCAGAGTATGAATTTAAGAGGATAAATACATTTAAGTAATAACAAACACAATCTGATTAAAAACGATGACATGATCAACCAAAGTGAGTAAAATACACATGTTATGAAAAAAATTGTTACAAAATTTGCACCTACGGTGCAAATTTTTTATGAGTCAAATACATCGCTGACATTAAAACTTTCAAGGTGTAATAAGGAATCTATAGATCCTTGTATTGTCAAAAGCAACAATAGATTTGCACACCTTGTGCAATTTTTTTATGACTTAATTGTAGTGCTGACATGGCTCAATCAATGTTCAAAAACGATGACACGATCAACCAAATTGAGTAGAATACACCTGTTATGAAAAAAATTCTCACAAAATTTGCACCTATAGTGCAAATTTTTTATGAGTTAAATATAGTGTTGACATTAGAACTTTCAAAGTGTAATAAGGAATATATAGATCATTGTATTGTTAAATGCAACAATAGATTTCCACCCCTTGTGTAAATTTTCTATGACTCACTTATAGTGCTGAAATGGCTCAGTCAATGTTCAAAAATATTCTATACAGGCATCCCCTGTGCAATTTTATTATGACTCCATTGCAGTGATGACATGGCTTAATCAATGTTGAATAAGGAAGTCTAGTGATGACATTAGCAATCAAAGTCTAATAAGGAATCAATACTTCAATATAGAGCGCAGATTCAAGTGTAGTGATGTCATGAACAACAAAATGAATACAATACACCTGTTGTGAGAAGAATTATATAAAAGTTGCACTTCCCGTGGAAAACTTCTATGATTAAGGTCTACTGATTAGTTGAAACAATCATAGTGAAATCACATCCTAAGCAATCATAGAGATGACTTAAGCAATGCAAAATATTAACAAGCATAAATAACCATAAACATACACAAATTCGATTTGAAACTTGAATATTACACATATACATAAAAAAATGCTCATAAAAATCAATCAAAATTTGCGCCAAAGGCGCAAATTTTGATGCTACTGTATGTATAAGCATAGATTTCCATACTGTTATAGCATATATAAGCATAAAAAATGAATCAAAGTTTTCGCAAAAGGCACAAATTTTGATGCATTCAATAGCAGTAATAATTCTGTTCAACTATATTTCCATACTGTTATAGCACTTATAAGCATAGATAAACACAAATTTGGCGTAATCTACACTTGTAATCACATGATTCCAATCCGTAATCATAAAACCGAAGCAGTAATTTCCGCCTTCGGCACAAATTGAAGCAATAATCGCAAAATTGAAGCTGTAATTGCAAAACTGAAGCATACATAAACACAGACTGAATCAGTAATCGCAAAACTTAAGTAGTAAACCAAAACTAAAGCAGTAATCGCAAAACTGAAGTAGTAATTGCAAAACTGAAGCATAGATAAACACACACTGAAGGAGCAATCTCAAAACTAAAGAAGTAATCCAAAAATTCTAGTAATTTGACGCAAATTCTAATCGACTTAAAATTCTAGTAAATCGACATACCTGATTCTCTAGATTAGACTTCAAAATCGATCGCTTCGTTGATGTCGGAATGGTACTCTCTCGGAAATCCTAGCAATCTCCGGAAAGCAGGTCGGGAGAGAGAAAGAGAGAGCGTCCGGAGATGGAGAGCTGGAGGAGAGAGAAAAGCGGGTGTCGAGAGACGGTGAAGCCTTTTATTTAGGACATTTTGCAAAAATGTCCCAAAACGCGGATATTTCGCAAAATTAGCCCAATTTTGTGGCTATTTTGCAAAACCCCTCTTTATTTTATGTTAAAGTTAATTTCTTTTATTATGGTTTGTTTCTAATTTCATTGTTCTAGGGTTGGGGTGATCCCAACATAGATATATGTGTTTGATTTATAAATCCATGAATATATATGTCTTTATCATCATCTCCCTATGTGCTTAATCCTTTGCGAGAGTTGAGGAAATTCCTTATTCATGATATTGAAGCGAAAGTGATCTTATTATGAATTAGATAGTAATTAGGGTTTATTTGCAAGAGCCGAATAATCCTAATTAATAAAAGGTAGAAACAAATTAGGTTTTTATGCGAGAGCCTCTATCACCTAAATTGTTGGAATTTGCAAAAGTCGATTTTTTTATATAAAGCATGCATCTTTATGTGATTTATGATCTGCACATATGTTTATTGTTGGGGTGATCTCTAACCTTGGAAGTTTGCGTCTTTATTTGTTTTATTTTATTATTTTTATCCGGCACATATTCTACTCGATATCAAACCACCATTCTCTCTCCATCCCTCGACATCGACCCCTCTATTCTTTGTCGACAGCCACCCTCATCACCTTTTCCTACTAACCCTGAACCCCAAAACACACTAAACCTCGAACCGCTGACTTCTCTCCTTAGGACGAACCTGACTCCACTATCCTATAGCGGGGTCTTGACTACAAATTTATTTGGTCGAGAAACCCTCTCGTCAATTATTAGGAGCAATAGGATGAGTTTCTTCCCTTTCAATAGATGGCACTTCATCTCCAGGTGGGACTCCTTGTCCGGGCACCGTGTTAGAGCCAAAATAAGAACTAAACACGGGGTAAGAACAATCAACACTTTGTACCGGTAAGCAGTACCGAAGCTCTTTTGCCATCAATCTTTCATCTATCTTAGCCAGGTTCTCCATGAAGGTATTGTACCAGTTTAATACCTCAGCGGGTTGTGTAGTCGAGGTACTGCACATATATTTGCCGTTGTTGTTACCATGGTTACCGTTGTTGCCCTGGTTATTAGACATTGCAAATAAAGACAAACAAAGAACTATGTAAAGGTTAGAGAAAATATAAATAAACTCACAAGTGTATCACTCACACTCCCTCTCTAATTGGTATGTCACGCTTGTTGTTTCAATCCGCCTTGGGCAAGTCAACACTCAAGCTAGAACCTAGAAATTCAAGGTAAGAGATCAAGAGAATGAATGAAACAAAGACTGCACTACTCGACACAAGGGACAAAGAAACACTCAACGTAGATTTTGAGCCCTCGACAATTGACAAGAGCACTCGACTCAAACACAAGAGTACTCGACAATGGAGGTAGTACTCGACACAAACAAAAATAAATAAACAAAGGACTGATTTTGTGGGAAAAGAGAAGAAATTAAAAGAAACAACTTGGAAATTTACCTCATTTTGATTCAAACCCTTAGTAAGAATGTTATTGTTGCAAAGGTAGGGTTTCAAGTTTGTGTTTAGGAGGTAATATGGATTGGTCTAGGGTTGTTCGAATTCACCAAGATGATCCCTTGAAGCTTTCTTGCACTAGATCAATTCAAACAACTTTTTTTTTTGACTTACTTTTGCCCCTAATGAATTTTATCCTCTTAGGTCCAAGTTCAATTTCTTTTTTTTTGTAGTTCTTCGAACTGATTTTTTTTTATTACCTAATTCAAGAAAGACAAGAAAAAAAAGGCAAAAGACTAAAAAATTGTAAAAGATAGGTGAATGAAATAAAAAAAAACTTTGCCCTAATGAAATAGATATAGATGCAATTTGGCTAATTTTGGTAAATGGATCTATCTAGAGCCTTTATGATATATGATAGATATAATTGGATTAAATCTACCAATAAAAATCTAATTTTTAATAAGGCAAGTAGGAGATAGAACAAGATAGATCAAAATTATGTCAAAGATAAAACAATAAACTAGGGTTTGTGATGAAGGTGGAATCGGCCAAGCTTTCGACTACGGGGACAATGAATGTCGTCGGCTAGGGTGATGCACAAGGGGGTGTGCACACGGCTGGTCGACTCCAAGGGACTCGGCTAGGCTTGTGTTTAGGCTAAGCAACCACAACAATAACAAACAAGAAAGGTTAGGGCAATAATCATCTCAAGAACAAGAAGTAAAAGACCAAAACAAGAAAAGACTCTATTTTTGTGTTTATAAAAAGAAAAGACACAACTTTGATGTTAGAAACCAAAGCTCTAATGCCAATTTGATACGGGGTTAGCCGTAGGATGGCCCAATCTTCGACAATCAAACAAGAAACTAAAGAACGGAAGCAAGAAAGACTTAAGACTCAAAGGATGCAACAAGAAACTAACAAGAATCGACCAAGAAACCTCAAGATCGACCAAGAACGAAACAAGAAACACCAAAGAACCAAAGGTACTCGATGTCGACTATGAAAAGAAAACAAAGACTCGAAATTGAATGCAAGAATTGAAAGACACGGCCGATAAGGACTGAATTGAACTAAAATAGAATGAGATAAAGACCTCAGACCTCCTTAAAGGGTAGGAACCAAATACCAATGACTATAAAGCCCGCCTCTATAACCTTACACAACCAAGCGGACAACTTGGAGGCACAAGGAGGTGACTTGTGGATACCAGGATCACCAAGCTCTCGCGAGGTTGATGAACAGAAAGCAAACCAAGCTGAGATCTATACCAATTTACAATCGATGAGCCTTGCTACGAATCGATTGACTTTGAGCACTCAATGTGTTTCACACAAGAGAAAACTTTCATAAAAATTCAACGTCCGTTCTACAATGCTCAAACCCCCAGGCCTCCTTAGAGGGTAGGAACCAAATACCAACGACTATAAAGCCCGCCTCTACAACATTACACACCCAAGTGGACAACTTGGAGGCACAAGGAGGTGACTTATGGATACCAGGATCACCAAGCTCTCGCGAGGTTGATGAACACAAAGCAAAACAAGCTTAGATTTATACCAATTGGCAATCGATGAGCTTTGCTACGAATCAATTGACTTTGAGCGCTCAATGTGTTTCACACAAGAGAAAACTTTCATAAAAATTCAACGTCCGTTCTACAATGCTCAAACCTCCTCTTATAACCCTAGGAGGGTGAATTAAACGAATAATAATAAAATAAAGAGTATTTAAAATAAAATCCTAAAATACCTAAAATGAACAGGTTGTCACGACCCGTGGAACGTTCCTTAATATGCTCGGACACTGTGGGCGCCGCCTATGCAGTGTCCGACGTTCCTCAATTGTCTTCAATAGATTCTAATTTCGTGCCTCCTTGCTCCTCTCTAGCTCCTCCTTAGCCTTCATATGCTATGAAAACATGCTTCTTAAGCTCTTCCCAAAGTCCATCAAAGGTCGGAATGTAATTCTGCAGAATAAACACTAAAAACGCATAGATTCCGAACTCGAATACTTCACAAGTAATAAACGGAACTAGACTCAAACAATAGCAAAACCACTACCTAATTGCAATAAGAAACACATATAATGCCTATATGAAATATGCATTATCAAATCCCCCCACACTTAACTCTTGCTTGTCTTCAAGCAACCATCAAGCAGAACATCATCTACGCATCCCACGGGAAATCTTTCAGAACTTTACTCATCAAAAGCAACATCATCAATGGTGAAAATATAAATCAAACATATAAACATCATAACATGTATATATGGGATCAAGTTGCTTGCATGCTCAAAAATCAACCTTACCAAGGATGAAATCTGTATCTCTCACTCTCATATGTTACGACTTTAAGCACACACTTACCTCAATTCCATATACAAGCATCAACTCAAATATTGACATTTATATCACAAAATCTCCACCGGACGTCAATGCAAAAATAAGGACATCAAGAGGACTTTCGCTCAATGGAAACCTTCATAGAAGATTCCATTCGGCGGGGTTGTAATGGGGCTTGGTAGAAACATAAGAGCAAGGAATTGTATTTGGTCATGTGGTGCAATAAATTTCGGGAAAACAAGATTCCAAAACTCTCAACATAAAACAAACCAACTCAATAAATCAAGCTCACAAATGCACAACATCTATCAATATTATCAAAAATAATATCTCATCAAATCATCTCATCTCATCATCTCACATATCATGCAATCTCAACACCCAACCAATATATCTCATAACCAACATAAATCCAATTCTTTCTCATTATGCAAAATAAGATAAATGGCTATTTTATTCTTCTTTCTTTTTTTTCAGATTTTTTTTTACTTACTTTTACCTCTAGGTGAATTTTATCCTCCCTATTTCCAAGCTTTTCATTTCTTTTTTTTTTGAGCCAAACTACATAAAAACCAAATGCATAAGAATGAGGAACTAAATAAGTACATAACATTACATCTTCTTAAAACCATAGAAAATAGCATCACACTTTAGCTTCATTCTCCTCAATCTCCAAAATAAATTCCATGCATAACCTACTCAAAATCTTAATTCTCCCGGAATAAGGGTAAGGCTCATAATAGGCTAGGAACAATAATTTTGTAAAGATATCAATAAAAAGGCTAAAGGCTCAAATTGGCTTCAAAGCAAGATATAACATAAGGTAGACATGGATAAATATGTGACTAAAAGATTGCCTCTATCATTTGAACTTATCAAGCAATGAACATGTATATAATCGGCCTTGAAAATAGATAACCATGGCAATACTTAATGATAAATGCATAGGAAGAGTAAATCACACAAGAAAGCAAAAGGAATAAAGATATGTCCCTTATAAGGCCAAAAATATCTCACTAGGACAAACTTTCGTTGACTTTCAAGTATACTCCCAAACTTAGACAATACATGCTCGATTATATATGCTCAATCATATTTCACATAAAAACCAATTTCCAAGATAAGATCAAATCATTCCAGAATTCCATAGGATTTATAAGACCATGTCAGGACAAACTCAAATTAGATGGAAATCTTTGATAACACAATATGCAAAACAAAAAAACAAGACTCACTTTTTTCCATTCTTTTCGACATTTTTCCAAAAAAAATTTCATTTTTGACATTTTCTATAACATATAAGAAATAACTAAGACTCAAAAACAGAAATTCACACATGAACTAACCTAACTGATTCACTTCATTCTTCCCCCCCCCCCCCCCCCACACACACACACACACTTACATGTTACATTGCCCTTAATGCATAGAAACCCAAAAAGAAACAATGAAAAATATAAAAATAAAGGGTTTGAAAGAAGCAAATGACTAGCCAATTATTGTGAAGGCGGGGTCTGGGGTCCAGACCGCTGATTGATGTCCTAAAGGACAATCAATATGGATTTCTAAAGACTCGAGAGCTTCTCCAAAAGACTAGCGAGCTTGTCAGCAGTGCTCGCCTCAAAATCAACAAATCGACGCTAAAGATCGTCCAAAGTAACACAAATAGGCTCGGCGTCGTCCTCGGCAACTTCTTCTTTCTCTATAACCTCAGCTTATGTAACCTCAGCAGGCATATCATCAATAACCTCGTCATCCGCAACCTCATCATTAATAACCTGCCAACGCCTCTCTATACTATTCTCCTCGGGATCTAATGGCAACTTGTTGTGATAGAGATTGAAATCTGACATCCTCAGGCAATATGGTAGTTCCGCATGTAGATAATTGTGATGCTCCTCTCCTGGTCCCGACTTTCATTTAAAACACCATGTTCTATTCGGACGCTGGGCCCACTCAAGCATGCCCCACCATTGTAGGCTGGCAAGATTGTAAACATTCTTATCATCAAGAGGCTGCAAATCATCAAGACAGACACCCAATCGGCGAGCAATCAACGATATCAAACCTCCGAAAATAATAATGCGTTCCGACCTCACATAAGTAGCTCTAGTCACCTCCATACAGTTTCCCAAAAATAGCTGAACCCAGTCAGGGATATGCACCCCTCCCAGAATCAAGCAGATAATATAGCTCCAGGCTCTCATAGTAACAATGAATGAAATCTCCACACCCAGGAAAGAGTCACAGAGAACCAAATAACACAACCTCAACGCAGGATGAGTAATCATGGATGCACAACGATCTGGGTCATAATCAGTGAACTCTTCTGTAGCCTCCTTCCACATATCAACAGGATTTGGAGCACCCAACTTGTCCCCAAATCTGGCATCAACACGCATTTCGGTAACACCAAAGGCATGTGCAATGAGATTCTTAGTTACCATGAACTTCCGATTCCTCAGCTGAAAATGAATCTCCATATCAGAACGATAATGCAGAGTAGCCAAAAACTCTCTCACTAATTTCGGATAGGTATAAGCGGACACGTCCAAGAAATTGCTCAATCCCCCATTTTGCAGAAGTTGATGAACCTCCTCAAATATTGCCAATTTCTTCAACTTCGGGGGATAAAAGAATATGGTGGATTCATGCCGTATCTTTTCAAGCTTGAGCCAACGATCCTCTTCTTCCCAAGACAGCAAATGGGGCATCTTCATAGCAGGAGCAGACATGATGTAAATCGAGGAAAATTCGATGAAAAACAACAAAAATGACCAAAAGACGGGCTCGCTGTAGCGGCGGCGGGCATCGTGGATGGGGCGGTGGGCGCCGAGTAAGCAGAACCACAAATCCGAGTGAAAACGTTGGAAAACCGACGCCCACTCCTCCAAACTCGAAACTTTCACGAACAACTTGGTTTTAAAGGGTTCTTTGGTGATAGGTAAGGGAATGGAATGGGAAAAGATTGAATTTTGTTGATGTAGAGGGTCATGGCGGAAAGTGTTTTGGTGGACAGAATCGATTGAAACGCAAGGCTTTAGGTAGTTTGAAACTTTGAATGGATTCCAGTAGGCTTTTGAGGTTTTGTAGATTCCTCTTGAGCAAGCTTGATTGATCCAAAATAGGGAGAAACAATATATGGTGAGTTGGAGGGAATATATATCAAAAAGAAAAAGGAAAAATATTAGACTAGTTATAATAAAGATAGAACCTCTAATCCTAGAAAATAAGGAAACGAGTCCTTAAAAGAAAAATCTAATCCTAAGATAAATAGAAAATAATCTAACCCTAAAATAGATAAAAAAAAAATCTAATCCTAGAAAGATAAAAAATAATCTAATCCCACAGCGAAAAAAAAATAACCAAAAAAAAAGATAGAAACTTCCCTTTCCAATTTTACCAAAATTCGGACTCGTCAGGCGGCGGCGGGCGCCGTTACTGGGGCGGTGTTGAAAGAGGAAATTGAGAATGCAAACAGTAAGTAATTAAAGTAAAGCAAACTGATCGAATCCCAGCAAATAATGTTCAAGACTCCCTCCCGATGTAGCAAGAGAAAGTCAGGTTTGA
Organism: Persicaria tinctoria; assembly: GCA_037127255.1. Classification (NCBI taxonomy): domain Eukaryota; kingdom Viridiplantae; phylum Streptophyta; class Magnoliopsida; order Caryophyllales; family Polygonaceae; genus Persicaria; species Persicaria tinctoria. The sequence continues at coordinate 35,558,398 of JBANSL010000020.1, forward strand.
ATCCACGAGGAAGCTGGTCAGCGGATCCTAGGCAGCGGTGGAATCTCACGGACAGAAGTTGACTTACAGGTTGCTCGATCTCGACTAGGGTTAGTCGACAGAAGATCGGATAAGTCGATTCACGCAGCAGCAGGCACTGGGTTGTTGTCGATATCGAGGAGGCTCTACTCGATATCGAGTAAAGATGTCGATGTCGAGGACAGTTTTGTCGAGTTCCTGCACAGGAGAAGCTATGACGATCTAGGATCGAAGATCAGTAGTCGATATCGACCAAAGTTGTCGATATCGAGGAGGGCATAAAGTAAAAACAAGCAATTTCGGATCGTAACTTGATGAATGAAAGAGAACTTGCAAGATTAGGGTTTGCGACAACGATTACCATGAAAGTGGATCATAAATCATAAAAGGCGGTGACTTTATCGATAAAGGAAAAGGCTTTCACCTAATCCGACAAGTAGGAATATAAATCTAGCGACAAATAAACCTAATTGCATCTATTCCTTTTTATAATTAGCATTTATAATCTTTCGAATAGAAATCCTAATTACTACCCAAGTTTCACAACATGAGTTCTTCAATTTCTCAATCAAAAATGAAGCACATAGGGAATAGATTAAAATAACGACAAAATACCTCCTTTTGCAATCGCTAATCCACCGACATGGCTCTCGTTAGGCTCACCCCAACCCCAAAAGTAGGTGGACTACTCGCGCCTCATTGCAATGACAGACATTGATGTAAAAGAAATAACTTGCAATAAACTATATTTAAAGTCTTTACAATCCCGGCACTCAAACTTTCGCAGAATGCCAAAACCCTAAAACCTTTGAACTCCTAAAACCTCTATGTGTAATTGTATCTCTGAAATTGAATGAATAAAAACTCAGCCCCATGGGCTTTATTTATAGGGCTTAATCCTTTCTAATCAAGAAAAGCAATCTATATCTACATCTAATGATAAAACTTAAATAATGGATAAAACATTAATGCTAAAAGGGAATATCTAAAATCTCTTTATCTTCTCGGCATAGATAGAAAATCTTTCCTCCATGGATAAATCCTTGATAGTCTTGATAAAACTTGGATAAAACTTGATAGACTCGGACATCTCGCAACCCAACAGCCCAAGTCATGCTCAGACAAGCCCAGCGGCGTCGCGGCCCAGAAAAGTTGTACTCGATATCGAGTAGTTTTCTCGATATCGAGGAGAGTGGTGTGTCAACTTGGCTTCAGCGGCATGCTCGAGTAGCTAGTCCTCGACTTGGCTCGGGTGCGCGCTTCTGGTGTTGTCGATATCGAGTAAGTAACTCGATATCGAGGAGAGTGGTTTCATCGACTTTGCTGGCCCGTCTTTATCGAGCAGTTCCTTCTCGACATTGCCCGGACATGTGCTCTAGGCTTACTCGACATCGAGGAACTTCCTCGATATCGAGGAGAGTGTCGCTTAGTATCCGGTTGTCTGGTCAGATCGAGTAGCTCTCCTCGGCTCCCCGATCAAGTGCTCCTCCTCGACTCCGGGTATGAGTTTCAGCTTTGTCGATATCGAGTAACTTTACTCGATATCGGGTAGTGTCCTGGAGTCGGGTTGGTTTGTCTTCAGCTTCTCGATATGGCTTGTCCTCGATCTGGCTTTTGCTCGGACTCCTTTGTCGATATCGAGGACCCATACTCGATATCGATTAAGGTGCAGCCTCTGTCTTTGCTTCTTGGTTTTGTCCCGAAATGGCTCCATATTCTGCAATATTAAACCAAAACTTATGTAGACCTCTATTTCTTGCAAATAAGCATATACTACATAAATTCAACATATTCCCAGCCCGAAATATGCAAAGTATACAGAACATGGAGCTAAAATTTGCATAAAAACCTAACTATTTTAGTGACATCAAATCACCCCATACTTAGACTTGCTTGTCCTTAAGCAATAACCAAACAATAACCAATACCTACAACACATCCTTCAAGTCTTTGCCTTTGTCAAAAGCAACATCTCAGGTAGTAGCAATGTAAGACAAGTGAATTTAACGTCATCACACATATATGAGCGATCCATGGGCATAGGCAATATAAATCCAACTTCACCGGGGTAAAGTGTTTACTCTCAACTCTCAATGTGTTTTAGGCTGTGCAGATCAACTCTCAACTCAATTCCATATGCAAAAATTAAACATGCATTTTTTTTTCTTTTTTGACATTTTTTATTTTTTATTTGTTTTTTTATTTATTTTTTTATGCAACTAAAAACAAGACTAAAGTATGACAAAAGACTTAAATGCATAAAACTTAAACATGAATGCATAACATAATAATAAAAATGCAACACAAAATACATAAGAAGCAAGATTAAAATAAGATTTCTGTATCCCCACCCCATACTTAAAATCGACAGTGTCCTCACTGTCAAAGAAATGTAACCAAAGGGAGGGAAACAGACTTACAGAGCTGTTGGATCGAGTCTCTTAGTCTTGCAGCGATTCATCTCCCGGCAAGTTGTCCCAACCAAAATACCGCAAAATAAATAATATAAAATAACCTCATACTTAGTACATAACTATCCGAGTAGAAGGAATAAATAAGCTCGAGGAAGTTTATATTATCAAATTATGTAATAACCCATATAATGAAACAATAAATGTAACATAGATATGAATTTAAATTAAGCCCTAAATTCAAGAAATTTCCAAATATATCAAGTAATATCTCAAATTTTATGAATTTCCTTTGATAATATGTATGAACTAAATATGACATCATTTAGGTAGAAAAAATCAGCCTACCAAATATAGTAATTTCCAAAAATAACCAACCGTTAATAATATTTCAAACCCTGGACATTTAAAACACAAGTTCCAATCTCCACCAAGGTTCTCCTTGAATATAAAATAGAAAATCTGATTTTTGTAGGAGAAAAAGAGGGAGAAATCATGACTTAGGGTGGAAATAGTGGGAACAAATTTGTAATTAGGGAAAATTAAGGGGTGGTGTTCTCGGAATATTTCAAGAAACGACCATGGTGGCCGCGGTTTTACACACTGGGAACCAGATCTGGGCGTAGGTGGGTGGGAAGCGGCTCGGTAGGGCTTGGGGACGTCAGATCCGAGACTCAGTAGGCCGGATCCGGGATCAGTGGACCGATGGTTAAGGTAGGCGGCCGGATTTTGAGGGGAGGTTCCCGGATCTTGAGAATTCCGGGCAGGAGAGGCTGAAGTGCACGGGATTCGGCGATTGTGGTGCTCGGGTGGCCGGAATCAATGGAGGATGGCCGGATCTGTGGTGGGAGATGTGAATCCGGGTGGCAGGGGGTGCTGCAGGTGCTCGGAGCGGCTGAACTGGGGCTCGGGTGGCCGGATTCAGTCGGTGGTGGCTGAATATTGCGGGAGGAGGTGGTCGGCGGCATTTCTGGGTAATGATGGTGCCAGACAACAGCTCGGGAAGGGGAATTGGGCTTGATGATGTTGCTGGTGCGGCTTGGTGGTGCTCGGACCGGGGCTGTGGTAGCTTGGTGATGCAGTGAGAACTTCGAGAAGGAGGAGCAAGAGGAAGAAGATGAAGATGGTTGCGCGAGAGCTCGGTGATGGAGGTTCAAAAATAAAGAAAGAAAGCAACAAGAACGGTAAGTTATCTATATATAACCTTATTTTAAAAAGGTTTTAAGAATATTAACCAATTATGCTTTTTTTTTTTATTTTTTATTTATCCTTTTCTTTTTTTTTTCATTAATTTTTTTTAATCCTCCATTCTCTTTTATTTTTAACCTATTTACTAACAATTGGGATTAATTCAAAACATTGAATCTATATATAACCTTAATTTAGAAGACTTTGCTTACGTGTCAATCTTAGAGGAGTTTTAGGAATATTGACCAATTATGTTTTTTTCCTTGATTTTTTTATTTCTCCTTTTCTCTTTTTTTTCCATTAATTTTTTTTAATCCTCCATTCTCTTTTATTTTTAACATATTTACTAACAATCTATATCTATATATAACCTTAATTTAGAAGACATTACTTACGTGTTAATCTTAGAGGAGTTTTAGGAATATTGACTAATTATGTTTTTTTCCTTGATTTTTTTTATTTCTCATTTTCTCTTTTTTTCCATTAATTTTTTTTAATCCTCCATTCTCTTTTATTTTTAACATATTTACTAACAATCTATATATAACCTTAATTTAGAAGACTTTGCTTACGTGTCAATCTTAGAGGAGTTTTAGGAATATTGACCAATTATGTTTTTTTTCTTGATTTTTTTATTTCTCCTTTTCTCTTTTTTTCCATTAATTTTTTTTAATCGTCCATTCTCTTTTATTTTTAACATATTTACTAACAATTTATATATAATTATACTTTAGAAGACATTGCTTACGTGTTAATCTTATAGGAGTTTTAGAAATATTGACTAATTATGTTTTTTTCCTTGATTTTTTTTATTTCTCCTTTTCTCTTTTTTTCCATTAATTTTTTTTAAATCCTCCATTCTCTTTTATTTTTAACATATTTACTAACAATTGGGATTAATTCAAAACATTGAATTCAATCTAATATAACCATTAGGCTTAACTCACATTTAAATGCATGATTCAGATTTTAAAATTTCTAAAAAAGTTAAAATAATATTGATATTATTATTACGGGGTGATTTAAAATATCTACATTTATGTATTATACTTTAGACGAGATATAAAAAAATTTATTTAAGAATTATAAGATACATTTATAGTAAAGCTTTTTTTAATCTTAACTTTTATTAGTATTTTATAACATATTTAAATATATTATTAATATTTTAGTTTTAAAAAACCGCCATTGTACTAGTTTCTTTTAAAATTGTTTTTTTTTAAGAGAAAGAAAACTTACCTGAAACCTTCTATTACCTGCTGAACTTACCCGACTTAGAAGAATAGTAGACCACCTTGAATGCCTGAATTTAACCATGAGAAGAGATTATGCACGAATTTCAAGAAAATAAGAGAAAATAAAATAAAAAGAAAAAGAAATAGTAGGAAAAGCGGGTTGCCTCCCGTAAGCGCTAAGGATTAAGTCGTTAGCTCGACCCACTTCCTTGTTTTAGGCTTTGACTAACGCCAGGGTGGCGCGAATCTCCTCTTCCGGGTCCTCTTTGTCATAATATTTCTTGACCCTGTGCCCATTTACTTTAAAGGTGGTTCCGTCGGTGCCAATTAACTCTACTGCTCCATGAGGGTATATGTGGTGAACCAAGAAAGGTCCACTCTATCTTGTCCTGAGTTTTCCTGGGAATAGACATAGTCTAGAATTATATAAAAGCACTTTGTCATCTACCTCATATGTCTTTGGCACCAATTTCTTATCATGCCATCTCTTGGTGCGCTCCTTGTAGATTTCAACATTCTCATATGCTTTCAATCTTAGCTCCTCTAACTCCTGTAAATCAATAAAGCGCTTCTTACCTGCCTCATCGAGATCCATGTTGAGCTCCTTGAGGGCCCACATTGCTTTATGCTCTAGTTCGACAGGTAAATGGCAAGACTTGCTGTAAACCAAGTTGTAAGGAGTTGTTCTCAGTGGTGTTTTGTAAGCTGTCCTATAAGCCCATAGCACATCATCAAGCTTAGATGACCAATCATTCCTAGAGCGAGAGACTGTCTTTTCCAAGATGGCTTTGATTTGACGATTAGAGACTTCCACTTGACCACTAGTTTGGGGATGATAAGGTGTTGCCACCTTGTGCGTCACCCCATACTTAGCCAAAAGAGCCTCAAATCCTCTCTCGATGAAATGTGAGCCACCGTCTGAAATAAGAACTCTAGGAACACCAAAGCGAGGAAATATGTTAGTTTTAACAAACTTTGAAACTACCTTCGCGTCGTTGGTCCTAGTTGCAACAAACTCAACCCATTTAGAGACATAGTCGACCGCCACAAGGATGTATTTGTAAGGTCCTGAAGCAGGGAATGGTCCCATGAAGTCAATTCCCCACACATCAAATAGCTCAACCTCCAAAATCCCTGTGAGTGGCGTCTCATTCTTCCAAGTAATGTTGCCTGATCTTTGGCACTCATCACATGAAGTGACATAAGCCTGCACATCCCTGAAAAGATTAGGCCAGTAAAAACCACATTGAAGTACCTTAGATGCAGTTTTAAAGCCCTTCGCATGTCCGCCTGTAGGGAGAGTATGGCAATGGCGAATGACACTTTCCACCTCCTCTTCCGGAATACAACGTCTGTAGATATGATCCTTCCCTTGTTTGAACAAGTAAGGATCATCCCAATAATATTGCCTGACGTCGTGGAGGAATTTCTTCTTCGCCTGTGAGGATAGTCCTGACAGAAACTCATTTCCTACAAGGTAGTTAGCGAAATCCGCATATCAGGGTACCTTTGATCCTTTTATAGCATATATATCATGTATAGGACTAGTAGAAGGTGTAAAGAAGAAATCCTCACCGGAATCCATATGAAAAACCTCACCTGATAAATTGCATGGGGCTAGTCGATATCGAGTAAGGTTACTCGATATCGAGCAGGCTGTCGTTTCACCTGGTGGTGTGTGCGGCCTCTGGTGGTCAGCTTTACTCGATATCGACGAGTTTTCCTCGATATCGAGTACAACTGTACTGTCTGCTTGTCCTGTGCTCGGCTCCAGGTGGTCTGTCGAGTTGGCCTTTGTCGATATCGACGAAAGTTTGCCCGATGTCGAGTACCCCTACAGCTCAAATCCATGCAAAGAAGAATACTCACCTGTTTTGGTCGATATCGATGAGGTTTGCTCGATGTCGAGGAAGACCGTTTCAGTCTGCATTAGGTGCTCGTCTGGGCGAGAGTCGTCGATTGGTGTGGCGTCCTGGGCTTCCTCTAGTTGATTGGTTGTAGATTACTTGGTCATAGTATAAATTTCAGTTACAGGTGGTGAAACCATAAGCTATCTAATAAGGGGAAAAGGGGCATGCTATTTTTAACCCAGATACAATTGTGGAAATAAATTTGCGGGCCGAATGAAGTGGTTCTTTTTTTACAAATGAACAAGTCACTGGTAGTTGATGTTTTTTTTAAAAAAAATTGGGGAATTTAGATATTTCAATGTACCTTTTATGAATTACTTCAGATTTCTAAATTCAATAGTTCATTTCAAATAGAAATTCAGTTAAGTAATTGGTTCCCAAGTCATCACCAGGCCATGCATCATCTTATCATGTTCTATCTACTGATCTGGCTTCCAATATTGCATGTATGTTATCAATCTGATGTTGATTCCCAAGTCTCTTGGTTCAACCTTGTTGTTTCACTGCCATCGAGTATGAGTTGTTTGATTTGTTAAGCAGAAGATAGAAAAGGATGTAATTCCGTGAGTCGTAGATAATTGAACTACAAAGGCATCCACTGATTGGTGGCGGCAGTCCATATCTCCTTGTGACACATTACAGGTCTCAGGTCACTCCCATGCACGCATTTGTTGTCATCCAGGATTTTAGGAGGGCAGTGAAGATCCCCTTCAGCTTCTAAAGATTAGGATTGTCTTTATAGGTAACATTTTCTTGAAAAAGGGAAAAAATTGCTTTGCAAACATTCAAAATTGCTCTGAAATTGATGAGCAACCGAAGCTGAAGAGTGTTAAAAAATGGAACTCTACTGTTAGGGCGTATATTTGAAACTTGATTGATCTGGTTATGGGTTAAGTTTGAGCTATAGGGGTTTAAAATGCTTCAGTGCTTTAGTGTAGATTTGTTGGTGAACTTATTAGTAATTTTATAGTTTATAGTTTGAAAAGTTTAAAGTATAAAAATATTTACATTTGTTAATGAAGAAAGTCACATTCATACACATACTATCCTAGTGTTCAGTGAATTGCTATTTTTGTATTCTGTTTCTGCTTTTTGTTTCCTTTGCTTTCCATGCCATTTACTGATTTACTTGTTTAGTTCAGTGAACTGCTTTTTTGTATTATGTTTCGCCCAAAACTATTTGGATATTATGCATTTATCACACATTGCACAGATAACATTCTATTTGATCTAGAAACTCTATAATACTAGTCAAATTTATGCTCAGTGCTTTTCTTCCAACTGAAGATGACATTCTGTTAACTTATGGAGCAGGGAATTAATGAAAAGATTTTGTCCTTGAACTATAAGAATATTATGGAGGAGATCAAGACTGCGGATGCTCAGCCATCTTCTGGGGAAGTGGTGACCGTTCTGGTAACTGGTTGCTTAACTGGAAGCGACCGTTCTGGTAACTCTTGGTTATAGCATTCTTTATTCATTGCATGACAGTTTGACACTATGACAGTAACATGAATTTTTTAGCATCCGATCAATTGTAAAAATTGTATGATCCTTCTAAAAAGGGGATCTCTAGTTCTTTTAATGGTGCTTTTGCCAATATTTTATTGTGGTTCTATTGAGTGTTTACAAGCCACGGTTAGCACTTGGGCTGGAAAGAACTTCCATAAACACTAAAGTGGAGAGTTTGGAAATAAGTTGAATGCAGGCATGTCATGCTCGTGTTGCAGCCCCTAAAGCACAGCTCAGCTTGCCTGAATTATCACTTGGAATTATTCCTGGAATGGGAGGCCTGAAAGATCTCTGTTGTCTCTCTTTTTTCCCCCTGATTTTTGTTTAAGTATACACTTTCTTTGTGTTTCACATTTGAGACATTCTTATATCTGTGGCAGGCAATATCAAGGGCTTAGTTAAAAGGAGGAAATTGACTCCTGAAAAAGCAGATAACGCCCTTTCACTATTTAGAGGTGTACTGGATTATGATGGATTTAACGATGTCGACATGGTGATAGAGGTGGATCTTCTTTGCATCTCAATGTCTCATACATGTTCTAAAATTTGGCAGCAATCAGAAGTTTCATACCAGTTCATATTTTCCTCTTAACATCCAGCTTTCCTAAAATACCTTTTGCTTCTTGATTGCAGGCTATAATAGAGAATATCTCACTGAAATAATTCTTTCAGGTAAAAAAATTTCCATCGAGCAATTCCCCCATTGATTATAAATGGATGTTATTGTATCATAAAGAACTCAAATCTACTATATATTGCTTTAAAAGAATATGATCCAAAAAAAAAGAATTACATGATTATAGTATCTTCATGTTCTGAACCCCGTCATCCTGAACTAAAAATCGATTCTTTGAATACAACCCTGCACACGTGGGTGGTTGGCAACGGCACTACTTTGGCAGTCACTAGGAGCTTTCTTCCCATACATCTTGGGTGCACACGTTTTGGTTCATTTGGTTGTGGACCCCTTCCAGATTGATAAGGCGATAACTGACTTTGGCATACCAATAGGCCCTTTTCAGTAAGTACCATAACAATTATGTCTTGCTCTGTCATGATGCATTTTTATGATTGTCCTGATTGATATCCATGAACAACATCTCTCAATGTCCAACAGAAGAACAAAAAACAAACTCCTTTAGTGATAAACTTTAGGGAAAACTAAACAACCCTCATGCTTGCCCAAACAACGTATTACCTTTAAAATATTAAGAAAAATCTCCAAATTACCAAAACACCATTGTCAAAAAAAAAGGTGTTTGGCACTTGGCAGTTTACTTTGACAGTTTGGCACTTGCATCTTGATAACCCATCTAAAGATGAGATTTCTTAAGCCATTTTTTAGTATGATTGTGATGCCTTACGGACAGAATACAATTTATGAAATTCTTTCTTAATTTGTTTTAAAGGCTTCAAGATGTTGTTGGTTATCGGGTGAATATGGCTGCTGGTAATGAATTATTGACTGCATTCTCTGATCGCTCTTTCAGATCTCCATTAGTGACGGCCTGATATGCATAATTCTATTAGGGGAAACATGAAATGGGTTCATGAAGTGTAATATAAAAGCTAATGATAGCACTTGTGCTATTTTTCATAGAATAATTGTGTACTTATTTGCTACTAGTTTATTTCCCTTGTTTCTTTGCTTCCTAAGTTTCACATGCTATTTTCGCTATTATGTAATAACATTCTATCTAATTTAAAGCCTATTAGCTCAAATGGTAGAGCATTGTGTTCAAACACAAAGATGCGGGTTCAAATCCTGTATAGGCTGCGATAATAAAAAAAACCACAAATATGTCATTTCACATCGGGCAATAGCCGATGTCTTTGAAAAAAAAATCGATATCTATGTTGGTGATGTAAAAAGTCAAAACTTTTTAACATCGGGTAATAGCCGATGTCTTTGTTTGTTATAACATCGGTTATATTTTATAATGGATGTTATAGGATAACAAAGACATCGGATTTAAAAATATAAACGATGTTATAACATACAAAGACATCGGGTTCTGGCCGATGTGAAAAACTTTTGACTTTTTACAACACCCACATAGACATCGATTTCTTTTTTGAAAGACATCGGCTATTACCCGATGTTAAATAACAAATTTCTAGTAGTGATTCTTTCTCTGTTGTGGTGTACTTAGCCTGAACCACATCCAGGGTCTTGCTTGCATAATAGATGGCATGTAGTTTCTTGTCCTTCTGCTGTCCTAGAACTGCTCCCACGGCATAATCGCTGGCATCACACATGATTTCAAATGGTAGTGACCAATCTGGCGATTGAATGATTGGAGCGGAGATAAGAGCTTCTTTTAATCTGTTAAAGGCTTCAAGACATTCGCTAGAAAACACAAACTTAACATCTTTCATAAGAAGGTTAGTTAATGGCTTGGCAATTTTAGAAAAATCTTGAATAAACCTTCTATAAAAACCAGCATGACCAAGAAAACTCCTTATCTCTTTAATGGATGATGGTGGGGGCAATTTCTCCACTAGCTCTATTTTGGCCGTGTCCACCTCTATACCCTTGTTAGACACCTTGTGGCCTAGCACGATTCCCTCCTTTACCAAAAAGTGGCATTTTTCCCAGTTAAGAACCAAATTTGTCTCTTCACAACACTTGAGTACCCTGCGTAGGTTAGAGAGACAAATATCGAAATTAGTACCATAAACTGAGAAATCATCCATGAATACCTCCACTATGTCCTCAATCATGTCGGAGAAGATGGCCATCATGCACCTTTGAAAAGTAGCAGGGGCATTGCAAATGCCAAAGGGCATCCTCCTATATGCGAAAGTTCCATAAGAGCAAGTGAAGGTGGTCTTCTCTTGATCATCAGGATGAATGGGAACCTGCCAAAATCCAGAATATCCATCCAGGTAACAAAAGTAATCATGTTCAGCTAACCTTTCGAGTACCTGATCAATGAAGGGGAGTGGAAAATGATCCTTCCTGGTGGCGGTGTTGAGCTTCCTGTAATCTATGCACATCCGCTAGCTGGTAGTGATTCTTTTAGGAACAAGCTCTCCCTTCTCATTCTTCTCAACGGTCATTCCACCCTTCTTAGGAACAACATGAACAGGGCTTACCCACTTGCTGTCGGAGATTGGATAAATGATTCCTGCATCCAGCATGCGATGGATCTCCTTCTTGACAACCTCCTTCATGTTGGGGTTAAGCTTCCTTTGATGCTCAATCGTTGCCCTGTGATCATCTTCTAAAAGAATTCTATGCATACAAGTAATGGGTGAAATGCCTTTTATGTCCTCTAGAGAATAGCCTATGGCTTTCCTACGAGTGTGGAGGACTTCTACTAGCTTGTCTACTTCTTGTGTGTTTAATGAAGCACTGATAATCACAGGAAAAGTAGAGTTAGGACCAAGAAATTCATACCTAAGGGTGTCAGGTAAGGGCTTCAGCACCGGAGAAGGCCCCTGTGGAATCAAGATGGGCTCCACTTCCTCCGTCTTCATGATCTCCCCTAGGTAATCCGTCTCAATCCTCATGGAAGAAGCATCCAAATCACCTATAAGAGTTGGCGTCGACCAAGCATACATCGATGACAACGCTGAATTGGACATAGGACTGTACTGCTGCAAGAAGCTACTCGATATCGAGTTAGAAAGATCAGAATCGACCAAAAAATCAGAACTTACCTTGAATGCAGGGTTGGTCGATCTCGAGTTAGTTTCCTCGATATTGAGGAAAATTGTCGAGTTGGCTTCTTCGGCTTCTAGTGTGCCTGCAGGGAGGAAGGTAGTCGATATCGAGGATGACTGCTCGATATCGAGTAAATTCAGAGGACTTACCTTTTCTGGAGAACTGGTGCTGGTCGATATCGGGCAAGGTTCCTCGATATCGAGGAGATTCGTCGATGTTGATTTGTTCTGCTCGATGTCGGGTGAGTCGTTCAGCTCTGCCGATAATGCGTCGTCAAAGATCTCCTCCTCGCTTGATTCTGCTACAGCCAGTTCCTCCTCTACTAGTATAGATTCTGCCTTACCTTCTTCTTGTATCAAGAATTGTCCTGCAGGCTCATTGCAAGAGATAAAATTAAATTTTGAATATATAGCTTTAATTTCCATTAACTCTTCTGTGTCTGGATTGAAAAAGTATTCAATAATCTCATGTCCAATGGTGAAAGTAAGAATTCCCCTCTTCACTCCAATGTTGGCATCAACAGTTCCTAGGAAGGGTCGCCCTAGGATGATGGGGCAAGTTGGATCCTCTGCCATTTCTACTACAAGAAAATCTGTAGGGACAAAGAATCTACCAACTTTAACAGGAACATTATCAACAATACCTGTAGGAATTACCACGGTGTTGTTTGCCATGTAGAGCTTGGCATCAATTGGTTCCAGGGCGCCTATCTTTACCTTCGACCAGATGGATAGGGGCATGATGCTGACACTTGCTCCTAGGTCACACAATGCTTTAAATCTATGACGACCAAGTCCAACAGTGATAGCAAACTTACCTGGGTCAGGTCGCTTCTCAGGGAAATCCATCTTCTTGCATTCCTTGGCAATCTCAGTCATTGATCGCTTGTTTCTAAGAATTTCCTTAAGGAACTTGACGTAGGCAGGCATCTCATGAAGTGCTTCTGTAAAAGGAATAGTAACATTCAAACTCTGAAGCAATTTCACAAAACGCTGAAACTTACCGTCAGTTGGATCTCTTTGGTTCTTGGAAGGGAATGGGAGCGTCTTCTTAGTTTTCTAAGCCAAAATAGCTTCCGGAGGTGGTGAGGATTCCTCGACGTCGGTCTACTTCTTCTCGATATCGACAACAGGTTCCTCGATATCGACCAAAGTGGTCGATCTCGAGTTGAAGGGTTGTGCATACGCGTCCGAGCTCTTCTTCTCTTCTGTGTCGAGTAGAATTTTGTCGATAGCAACCAAGCTTTGGTCGACATCGAGTTGCTGCTGCTCGGTGTCGAGGATAGTTTTGCCCTTTTCTTCTCCGTTCTCTGGCTCGTGCAATTTGTGACCGCTCCGTAGCTTTACAGCAGCGACATGTCTGTCCTGCCCCTTGGGATTTGGTTCTGTATGCCCTGGGAGCTGCCCGGATGGTTGTGGAATCTGCGCCGTGAATTGACCCATTTGAGTCTCGATGTTTCTTTTCCAGATGTCTAGCTCTCCAAATTTTGCATTGATATTCTGGAACTGATTGTTGATGGTGCCTTGATTCCGGCACATCTCATCAAGGATGAGCTGTAAATCGTCCTCCTTTTGGTCCCTTTCTGGATGTCCTGGAGCTCCGTATGGCTGGGGGTTCCTGGGAGGACCTTGGTTCCGTTGTGGTTGATAGAACCTTTGGTCCCCCATATAGCGATTGGGACCCCCTGCGTAAGCTGCTTCTTCATGAATTTCTGCCATCCTGACTTGCTCTGTGTGCGGGCACTCAGTAGTGGTGTGCCGTTGTGAACCACATTCGATGCAAGGTTGGTTGATAGAGAGATATTTGACTTGTTTGAGGAGCTTGCGATTCTGATCCTTGTAGTATTTCTCCTTGACATCAGGGACTATCTCCTTAGACGACTCATAGAGAGGCATGGATGGGGCTGGTCTAGCATAGGTATTCTCCTCATAATTTGTAGGAGCCCCATACTTATTGTCATAATTGGTGAGCTTGTCGAGTACACCTCATGCGTCAGCTGGTGGCATCGTCAGATACTCATATCGAGTGTACTTATTGATCCTGTCCTTAGTAACTTGGTCAAGAGAGTTGAAGAAGATCTCCTGAATGACATAGGGTGGATGTCCATGACTAGGGCAAGATCGCAGTAGTTCCTTGTATCGTTCCCATGCTTTTGCCAGCGGCTCCCCAGGCTTCTGTTTGAAAGATGTAATCTTCTGGCGGAGGAGTGCTGTCTTGGCAGGAGGGAAGAATTTGTTGAGAAACTCTTGCTCTACTTGGACCCATGTTGTGAGGGATCGCGGTTTCAGTCCTAGCCACTTCAATGCAGGTCCGGCGAGGGACCAACGAAAGACTTTCTTCTTGACATATTCCAGAGTAGTACCTTCAACAAGAGTACGACACATGTCAGAAAAATTGGTAATATGTTCAAGGGGGCATTCATTAAACCTTCCATGAAAAGCATTATTTTTAAGTTCTATAAGGAAGTGAGTGCGAATTTCAAAGTTATTTTCAGGGATTAGAATAGCCGATTCAAGCACGACGAGGGTCGGGTGCATATAATCCTCTACAGTGGTTGGGTATAGGGCAAGTTCAGCTTCTGCTTGCCTCGCACGCTCAGCTTCCTGCTCTCTTCTTTCTCTCTCAGCGGCGAGAGCAGTATCTTTGGTGGCTAGTTCCCTCGTAAGCCTCTCAATCAGTTGTTCTTGTGTTTCTGCGGCCGCCATGGCTCTTTTTAGTTTAGCTTGGATGTGTAGAAGGCGTTCCGGTTCGTCTAAGCCGTTAAACTCAGTTAGTTGACCAGAACGACGCATACACACTACTAAAAAAACAGGAAATAGCTACAGATGGTTAGCCACGGATTATAGGTGACCCTGTATTCGTGGCCATTAGCGATGACATTGGCTACGACTGTTCCTGACCGTGGCTATATTCGTGGCTAATACTCATCCTGGTATGACATGCCAAAACATTCGTGGCTATTAGCAACGACCCAGATGTTCGTAGCTGATTTCGTGGCTCAATATATGTGGTGAGTAGACCTTGGGTCACTAATTGTAGGTGGGCCGGATATATACCATGAATGGGCTATCCGGTGACACTCAACCCATGGCTAAATCCGGGTACAAAGTCTCCCAAAATTTCGGGGTTCGGCCCATTAAGCTAGTAAAAGCCCAATTATCTTATCTTAGCCCATTAAATGAAGTGGTGATTTAGCGACGATTAAATCCGTGGCTAAATCAGCCCAAATATGACTGTTTTCCCCGATTGGCCCATTAACGGGTCCAAATATGCCCATAAATTTTTTTTATATATAAATTAACAAGTGTTGAAAAAAAATATATATTACCTAATTAATAAATTCTTATGAGAATATTATAAGGGTATGTTTTGAGGAAAACACATATAAGTGACTCATAAATGTTTAATAAAACCTTATATTAAGTAATAAATTCTTATTATAACACTATAAGAGTATGTTTTGAGGAAAATTGATATAAGTTACTAATAAAACCTTATATTAACTAATAAATTCTTATTAGAATACTCTAAGAGTACGTTTTGAGAAAAAATCATATAAGTAGCTAATAAAACCTTATATTAAGTAATAAATTCAGATTATAATATTATAAGGGTATGTTTTGAGCAAAACTCCTATAAGTAGCTAATAAAACCTTATATTAAGTAATAAATTTTTATTAGGATACTCTAAGAATATGTTTTGAGTAAAACTCATATAAGTAGCTAATAAAACCTTATATTAAGTAACAAATTCTTATTATAATATTATAAGGGGGTGTTTTGAGGAAAACTTATATAAGTAACTAATAAGACCTTATATTAACTAATAAATTTTTATTAGAATACTCTAAGAGTATGTTTTGAGTAAAACTCATATAAGAAACTAATAAAACCTCATATTAAATAATAAAGTCTTATTATAATACTCTAAGAGTATGTTTTGAGTAAAACTCATATAAGTAGGTAATAAAACCTTATATTAAGTAATAAATTTTGATTAGGATACTTTAAGAATATGTTTTGAGTAAAACTCATATAAGTAGCTAATAAAACCTTATATTAAGTAATAAATTCTTATTATAACATTATAAGGGTATGTTTTGAGGAAAACTCATATAAGTAACTAATAACACCTTATATTGACTAATAAATTCTTATTAGAATACTCTAAGAGTATGTTTTGAGTAAAATTCAAATAAGTAGCTAATAAAACCTTATATTAAGTAATAAATTCTTATTATAATACTATAAGGGTATGTTTTGAGTAAAACTCATATAAGTAGCTAATAAAACGTTATATTAAGCAATAAATTCTTATTATAATACTATAAGGGTATGTTTTAAGTAAAAGTCATATAAGTAGCTAATAAAACCTTATATTAAGTAATAAATTCTTATTATAATACTATAAGGGTATGTTTTGAGTAAAAATCATATAAGTAGCTAATAAAACCTTATATTAAGTAATAAATTCTTATTATAATACTATAAGGGTATGTTTTGAGGAAAACTCATATAAGTAACTAATAAAACCTTATATTGACTAATAAATTCTTATTAGAATACTCTAAGAGTATGTTTTGAGTAAAACTCATATAAGTAGCTAATAAAACCTTATATTAAGTAATAAATTCTTATTATAATACTATAAGAGTATGTTTTGAGTAAATTTCAAATAAGTAGCTAATAAAACCTTATATTAAGTTATGAATTCTTATTATAATACTATAAGGGTATGTTTTGAGTAAAACTCATATAAGTAGCTAATAAAACCTTATACTAAGCAATAAATTCTTATTATAGTACTATAAGGGTATGTTTTGAGTAAAACTCATATAAGTAACTAATAAAACCTTATATTAAGTAATAAATTCTTATTATAATACTATAAGGGTATGTTTTGAGTAAAAATCATATAAGTAGCTAATAAAACCTTATATTAAGTAATAAATTCTTATTATAATACTATAAGGGTATGTTTTGAGGAAAACTCATATAAGTAACTAATAAAACCTTATATTGACTAATAAATTCTTATTAGAATACTCTAAGAGTATGTTTTGAGTAAAACTCATATAAGTAGCTAATAAAACCTTATATTAAGTAATAAATTCTTATTATAATACTATAAGAGTATGTTTTGAGTAAAAATCAAATATGTAGCTAATAAAACCTTATATTAAGTAATAAATTCTTATTATAATACTATAAGGGTATGTTTTGACTAAAACTCATATAAGTAGCTAATAAAACCTTATATTAAGCAATAAATTCTTATTATAATACTATAAGGGTATGTTTTGAGTAAAACTCATATAAGTAGCTAATAAAACCTTATATTAAGTAATAAATTCTTATTATAATACTATAAGGGTATGTTTTGAGTAAAAATCATATAAGTAGCTAATAAAACCTTATATTAAGTAATAAATTCTTATTATAATACTATAAGGGTATGTTTTGAAGAAAACTCATATAAGTAACTAATAAAACCTTATATTGACTAATAAATTCTTATTAGAATACTCTAAGAGTATGTTTTGAGTAAAACTCATATAAGTAGCTAATAAAACCTTATATTAAGTAATAAATTCTTATTATAATACTATAAGGGTATTTTTTGAGTAAAACTCATATAAGTAGCTAATAAAACCTTATATTAAGTAATAAATTCTTATTATAATACTATAAGGGTATGTTTTGAGTAAAAATCATATAAGTAGCTAATAAAACCTTATATTAAGTAATAAATTCTTATTATAATACTATATGGGTATGTTTTGAGTAAAAATCATATAAGTAGCTAATAAAACCTTATATTAAGTAATAAATTCTTATTATAATACTATAAGGGTATGTTTTGAGTAAAAATCATATAAGTAGCTAATAAAACCTTATATTAAGTAATAAATTCTTATTATAATACTATAAGGGTATGTTTTGAAGAAAACTCATATAAGTAACTAATAAAACCTTATATTGACTAATAAATTCTTATTAGAATACTCTAAGAGTATGTTTTGAGTAAAACTCATATAAGTAGCTAATAAAACCTTATATTAAGTAATAAATTCTTATTATAATACTATAAGGGTATTTTTTGAGTAAAACTCATATAAGTAGCTAATAAAACCTTATATTAAGTAATAAATTCTTATTATAATACTATAAGGGTATGTTTTGAGTAAAAATCATATAAGTAGCTAATAAAACCTTATATTAAGTAATAAATTCTTATTATAATACTATAAGGGTATGTTTTGAGGAAAACTCATATAAGTAACTAATAAAACCTTATATTGACTAATAAATTCTTATTAGAATACTCTAAGAGTATGTTTTGAGTAAAACTCATATAAGTAGCTAATAAAACCTTATATTAAGTAATAAATTCTTATTATAATACTATAAGAGTATGTTTTGAGTAAATTTCAAATAAGTAGCTAATAAAACCTTATATTAAGTTATGAATTCTTATTATAATACTATAAGGGTATGTTTTGAGTAAAACTCATATAAGTAGCTAATAAAACCTTATACTAAGCAATAAATTCTTATTATAGTACTATAAGGGTATGTTTTGAGTAAAACTCATATAAGTAACTAATAAAACCTTATATTAAGTAATAAATTCTTATTATAATACTATAAGGGTATGTTTTGAGTAAAAATCATATAAGTAGCTAATAAAACCTTATATTAAGTAATAAATTCTTATTATAATACTATAAGGGTATGTTTTGAGGAAAACTCATATAAGTAACTAATAAAACCTTATATTGACTAATAAATTCTTATTAGAATACTCTAAGAGTATGTTTTGAGTAAAACTCATATAAGTAGCTAATAAAACCTTATATTAAGTAATAAATTCTTATTATAATACTATAAGGGTATGTTTTGAGGAAAACTCATATAAGTAACTAATAAAACCTTATATTAAGTAATAAATTCTTATTATAATACTATAAGGGTATGTTTTGAGGAAAACTCATATAAGTAACTAATAAAACCTTATATTGATTAATAAATGCTTATTAGAATACTATAAGAGTATGTTTTGAGTAAAACTCATATAAGTATCTAATAAAACCTTATATTAACTAATAAATTCTTATTATAACATTATAAGGTTATGTTTTGAGGAAAACTCATATAAGTAACTAATAACACCTTATATTGACTAATAAATTCTTATTAGAATACTCTAAGAGTATGTTTTGAGTAAAATTCAAATAAGTAGCTAATAAAACCTTATATTAAGTAAAAAATTCTTATTATAATACTATAAGGGTATGTTTTGAGTAAAACTCATATAAGTAGCTAATAAAACGTTATATTAAGCAATAAATTCTTATTATAATACTATAAGGGTATGTTTTAAGTAAGAGTCATATAAGTAGCTAATAAAACCTTATATTAAGTAATAAATTCTTATTATAATACTATAAGGGTATGTTTTGAGTAAAAATCATATAAGTAGCTAATAAAACCTTATATTAAGTAATAAATTCTTATTATAATACTATAAGGGTTTGTTTTGAAGAAAACTCATATAAGTAACTAATAAAACCTTATATTGACTAATAAATTCTTATTAGAATACTCTAAGAGTATATTTTGAGCAAAACTCATATAAGTAGCTAATAAAACCTTATATTAAGTAATAAATTCTTATTATAATACTATAAGAGTATGTTTTGAGTAAATTTCCAATAAGTAGCTAATAAAACCTTATATTAAGTTATGAATTCTTATTATAATACTAAAAGGGTATGTTTTGAGTAAAACTCATATAAGTAGCTAATAAAACCTTATACTAAGCAATAAATTCTTATTATAGTACTATAAGGGTATGTTTTGAGTAAAACTCATATAAGTAACTAATAAAACCTTATATTAAGTAATAAATTCCTATTATAATACTATAAGGGTATGTTTTGAGTAAAAATCATATAAGTAGCTAATAAAACCTTATATTAAGTAATAAATTCTTATTATAATACTATAAGGGTATGTTTTGAGGAAAATTTCCAATAAGTAGCTAATAAAACCTTATATTAAGTTATGAATTCTTATTATAATACTAAAAGGGTATGTTTTGAGTAAAACTCATATAAGTAGCTAATAAAACCTTATACTAAGCAATAAATTCTTATTATAGTACTATAAGGGTATGTTTTGAGTAAAACTCATATAAGTAACTAATAAAACCTTATATTAAGTAATAAATTCTTATTATAATACTATAAGGGTATGTTTTGAGGAAAACTCATATAAGTAACTAATAAAACCTTATATTGATTAATAAATGCTTATTAGAATACTCTAAGAGTATGTTTTGAGTAAAACTCATATAAGTATCTAATAAAACCTTATATTAACTAATAAATTCTTATTATAACATTATAAGGGTATGTTTTGAGGAAAACTCATATAAGTAACTAATAACACCTTATATTGACTAATAAATTCTTATTAGAATAATCTAAGAGTATGTTTTGAGTAAAATTCAAATAAGTAGCTAATAAAACCTTATATTAAGTAATAAATTCTTATTATAATATTATAAGGGTATGTTTTGAATAAAACTCATATAAGTAGCTAATAAAACGTTATATTAAGCAATAAATTCTTATTATAATACTATAAGAGTATGTTTTAAGTAAAAGTCATATAAGTAGCTAATAAAACCTTATATTAAGTAATAAATTCTTATTATAATACTATAAGGGTATGTTTTGAGTAAAAATCATATAAGTAGCTAATAAAACCTTATATTAAGTAATAAATTCTTATTATAATACTATAAGGGTATGTTTTGAAGAAAACTCATATAAGTAACTAATAAAACCTTATATTGACTAATAAATTCTTATTAGAATACTCTAAGAGTATATTTTGAGCAAAACTCATATAAGTAGCTAATAAAACCTTATATTAAGTAATAAATTCTTATTATAATACTATAAGAGTATGTTTTGAGTAAATTTCCAATAAGTAGCTAATAAAACCTTATATTAAGTTATGAATTCTTATTATAATACTAAAAGGGTATGTTTTGAGTAAAACTCATATAAGTAGCTAATAAAACCTTATACTAAGCAATAAATTCTTATTATAGTACTATAAGGGTATGTTTTGAGTAAAACTCATATAAGTAACTAATAAAACCTTATATTAAGTAATAAATTCCTATTATAATACTATAAGGGTATGTTTTGAGTAAAAATCATATAAGTAGCTAATAAAACCTTATATTAAGTAATAAATTCTTATTATAATACTATAAGGGTATGTTTTGAAGAAAACTCATATAAGTAACTAATAAAACCTTATATTGACTAATAAATTCTTATTAGAATACTCTAAGAGTATATTTTGAGCAAAACTCATATAAGTAGCTAATAAAACCTTATATTAAGTAATAAATTCTTATTATAATACTATAAGGGTATTTTTTGAGTAAAACTCATATAAGTAGCTAATAAAACCTTATATTAAGTAATAAATTCTTATTATAATACTATAAGGGTATGTTTTGAGTAAAAATCATATAAGTAGCTAATAAAACCTTATATTAAATAATAAATTCTTATTATAATACTATATGGGTATGTTTTGAGTAAAAATCATATAAGTAGCTAATAAAACCTTATATTAAGTAATAAATTCTTATTATAATACTATAAGGGTATGTTTTGAGGAAAACTCATATAAGTAACTAATAAAACCTTATATTAAGTAATAAATTCTTATTATAATACTATAAGGGTATGTTTTGAGGAAAACTCATATAAGTAACTAATAAAACCTTATATTGATTAATAAATGCTTATTAGAATACTATAAGAGTATGTTTTGAGTAAAACTCATATAAGTATCTAATAAAACCTTATATTAACTAATAAATTCTTATTATAGTACTATAAGGGTATGTTTTGAGGAAAACTCATATAAGTAACTAATAACACCTTATATTGACTAATAAATTCTTATTAGAATACTCTAAGAGTATGTTTTGAGTAAAATTCAAATAAGTAGCTAATAAAACCTTATATTAAGTAAAAAATTCTTATTATAATACTATAAGGGTATGTTTTGAGTAAAACTCATATAAGTAGCTAATAAAACGTTATATTAAGCAATAAATTCTTATTATAATACTATAAGGGTATGTTTTAAGTAAAAGTCATATAAGTAGCTAATAAAACCTTATATTAAGTAATAAATTCTTATTATAATACTATAAGGGTATGTTTTGAGTAAAAATCATATAAGTAGCTAATAAAACCTTATATTAAGTAATAAATTCTTATTATAATACTATAAGGGTTTGTTTTGAAGAAAACTCATATAAGTAACTAATAAAACCTTATATTGACTAATAAATTCTTATTAGAATACTCTAAGAGTATATTTTGAGCAAAACTCATATAAGTAGCTAATAAAACCTTATATTAAGTAATAAATTCTTATTATAATACTATAAGAGTATGTTTTGAGTAAATTTCCAATAAGTAGCTAATAAAACCTTATATTAAGTTATGAATTCTTATTATAATACTAAAAGGGTATGTTTTGAGTAAAACTCATATAAGTAGCTAATAAAACCTTATACTAAGCAATAAATTCTTATTATAGTACTATAAGGGTATGTTTTGAGTAAAACTCATATAAGTAACTAATAAAACCTTATATTAAGTAATAAATTCCTATTATAATACTATAAGGGTATGTTTTGAGTAAAAATCATATAAGTAGCTAATAAAACCTTATATTAAGTAATAAATTCTTATTATAATACTATAAGGGTATGTTTTGAGGAAAATTTCCAATAAGTAGCTAATAAAACCTTATATTAAGTTATGAATTCTTATTATAATACTAAAAGGGTATGTTTTGAGTAAAACTCATATAAGTAGCTAATAAAACCTTATACTAAGCAATAAATTCTTATTATAGTACTATAAGGGTATGTTTTGAGTAAAACTCATATAAGTAACTAATAAAACCTTATATTAAGTAATAAATTCTTATTATAATACTATAAGGGTATGTTTTGAGGAAAACTCATATAAGTAACTAATAAAACCTTATATTGATTAATAAATGCTTATTAGAATACTCTAAGAGTATGTTTTGAGTAAAACTCATATAAGTATCTAATAAAACCTTATATTAACTAATAAATTCTTATTATAACATTATAAGGGTATGTTTTGAGGAAAACTCATATAAGTAACTAATAACACCTTATATTGACTAATAAATTCTTATTAGAATAATCTAAGAGTATGTTTTGAGTAAAATTCAAATAAGTAGCTAATAAAACCTTATATTAAGTAATAAATTCTTATTATAATATTATAAGGGTATGTTTTGAGTAAAACTCATATAAGTAGCTAATAAAACGTTATATTAAGCAATAAATTCTTATTATAATACTATAAGAGTATGTTTTAAGTAAAAGTCATATAAGTAGCTAATAAAACCTTATATTAAGTAATAAATTCTTATTATAATACTATAAGGGTATGTTTTGAGTAAAAATCATATAAGTAGCTAATAAAACCTTATATTAAGTAATAAATTCTTATTATAATACTATAAGGGTATGTTTTGAAGAAAACTCATATAAGTAACTAATAAAACCTTATATTGACTAATAAATTCTTATTAGAATACTCTAAGAGTATATTTTGAGCAAAACTCATATAAGTAGCTAATAAAACCTTATATTAAGTAATAAATTCTTATTATAATACTATAAGAGTATGTTTTGAGTAAATTTCCAATAAGTAGCTAATAAAACCTTATATTAAGTTATGAATTCTTATTATAATACTAAAAGGGTATGTTTTGAGTAAAACTCATATAAGTAGCTAATAAAACCTTATACTAAGCAATAAATTCTTATTATAGTACTATAAGGGTATGTTTTGAGTAAAACTCATATAAGTAACTAATAAAACCTTATATTAAGTAATAAATTCCTATTATAATACTATAAGGGTATGTTTTGAGTAAAAATCATATAAGTAGCTAATAAAACCTTATATTAAGTAATAAATTCTTATTATAATACTATAAGGGTATGTTTTGAGGAAAACTCATATAAGTAACTAATAAAACCTTATATTGACTAATAAATTCTTATTAGAATACTCTAAGAGTATGTTTTGAGTAAAACTCATATAAGTAGCTAATAAAACCTTATATTAAGTAATAAATTCTTATTATAATACTATAAGAGTATGTTTTGAGTAAAAATCAAATATGTAGCTAATAAAACCTTATATTAAGTAATAAATTCTTATTATAATACTATAAGGGTATGTTTTGACTAAAACTCATATAAGTAGCTAATAAAACCTTATATTAAGCAATAAATTCTTATTATAATACTATAAGGGTATGTTTTGAGTAAAACTCATATAAGTAGCTAATAAAACCTTATATTAAGTAATAAATTCTTATTATAATACTATAAGGGTATGTTTTGAGTAAAAATCATATAAGTAGCTAATAAAACCTTATATTAAGTAATAAATTCTTATTATAATACTATAAGGGTATGTTTTGAAGAAAACTCATATAAGTAACTAATAAAACCTTATATTGACTAATAAATTCTTATTAGAATACTCTAAGAGTATGTTTTGAGTAAAACTCATATAAGTAGCTAATAAAACCTTATATTAAGTAATAAATTCTTATTATAATACTATAAGGGTATTTTTTGAGTAAAACTCATATAAGTAGCTAATAAAACCTTATATTAAGTAATAAATTCTTATTATAATACTATAAGGGTATGTTTTGAGTAAAAATCATATAAGTAGCTAATAAAACCTTATATTAAGTAATAAATTCTTATTATAATACTATAAGGGTATGTTTTGAGGAAAACTCATATAAGTAACTAATAAAACCTTATATTGACTAATAAATTCTTATTAGAATACTCTAAGAGTATGTTTTGAGTAAAACTCATATAAGTAGCTAATAAAACCTTATATTATGTAATAAATTCTTATTATAATACTATAAGAGTATGTTTTGAGTAAATTTCAAATAAGTAGCTAATAAAACCTTATATTAAGTTATGAATTCTTATTATAATACTATAAGGGTATGTTTTGAGTAAAACTCATATAAGTAGCTAATAAAACCTTATACTAAGCAATAAATTCTTATTATAGTACTATAAGGGTATGTTTTGAGTAAAACTCATATAAGTAACTAATAAAACCTTATATTAAGTAATAAATTCTTATTATAATACTATAAGGGTATGTTTTGAGTAAAAATCATATAAGTAGCTAATAAAACCTTATATTAAGTAATAAATTCTTATTATAATACTATAAGGGTATGTTTTGAGGAAAACTCATATAAGTAACTAATAAAACCTTATATTGACTAATAAATTCTTATTAGAATACTCTAAGAGTATGTTTTGAGTAAAACTCATATAAGTAGCTAATAAAACCTTATATTAAGTAATAAATTCTTATTATAATACTATAAGAGTATGTTTTGAGTAAAAATCAAATATGTAGCTAATAAAACCTTATATTAAGTAATAAATTCTTATTATAATACTATAAGGGTATGTTTTGACTAAAACTCATATAAGTAGCTAATAAAACCTTATATTAAGCAATAAATTCTTATTATAATACTATAAGGGTATGTTTTGAGTAAAACTCATATAAGTAGCTAATAAAACCTTATATTAAGTAATAAATTCTTATTATAATACTATAAGGGTATGTTTTGAGTAAAAATCATATAAGTAGCTAATAAAACCTTATATTAAGTAATAAATTCTTATTATAATACTATAAGGGTATGTTTTGAAGAAAACTCATATAAGTAACTAATAAAACCTTATATTGACTAATAAATTCTTATTAGAATACTCTAAGAGTATGTTTTGAGTAAAACTCATATAAGTAGCTAATAAAACCTTATATTAAGTAATAAATTCTTATTATAATACTATAAGGGTATTTTTTGAGTAAAACTCATATAAGTAGCTAATAAAACCTTATATTAAGTAATAAATTCTTATTATAATACTATAAGGGTATGTTTTGAGTAAAAATCATATAAGTAGCTAATAAAACCTTATATTAAGTAATAAATTCTTATTATAATACTATAAGGGTATGTTTTGAAGAAAACTCATATAAGTAACTAATAAAACCTTATATTGACTAATAAATTCTTATTAGAATACTCTAAGAGTATGTTTTGAGTAAAACTCATATAAGTAGCTAATAAAACCTTATATTAAGTAATAAATTTTTATTATAATACTATAAGGGTATTTTTTGAGTAAAACTCATATAAGTAGCTAATAAAACCTTATATTAAGTAATAAATTCTTATTATAATACTATAAGGGTATGTTTTGAGTAAAAATCATATAAGTAGCTAATAAAACCTTATATTAAATAATAAATTCTTATTATAATACTATATGGGTATGTTTTGAGTAAAAATCATATAAGTAGCTAATAAAACGTTATATTAAGTAATAAATTCTTATTATAATACTATAAGGGTATGTTTTGAGGAAAACTCATATAAGTAACTAATAAAACCTTATATTAAGTAATAAATTCTTATTATAATACTATAAGGGTATGTTTTGAGGAAAACTCATATAAGTAACTAATAAAACCTTATATTGATTAATAAATGCTTATTAGAATACTCTAAGAGTATGTTTTGAGTAAAACTCATATAAGTATCTAATAAAACCTTATATTAACTAATAAATTCTTATTATAACATTATAAGGGTATGTTTTGAGGAAAACTCATATAAGTAACTAATAACACCTTATATTGACTAATAAATTCTTATTAGAATACTCTAAGAGTGTGTTTTGAGTAAAATTCAAATAAGTAGCTAATAAAACCTTATATTAAGTAAAAAATTCTTATTATAATACTATAAGGGTATGTTTTGAGTAAAACTCATATAAGTAGCTAATAAAACGTTATATTAAGCAATAAATTCTTATTATAATACTATAAGGGTATGTTTTAAGTAAAAGTCATATAAGTAGCTAATAAAACCTTATATTAAGTAATAAATTCTTATTATAATACTATAAGGGTATGTTTTGAGTAAAAATCATATAAGTAGCTAATAAAACCTTATATTAAGTAATAAATTCTTATTATAATACTATAAGGGTATGTTTTGAAGAAAACTCATATAAGTAACTAATAAAACCTTATATTGACTAATAAATTCTTATTAGAATACTCTAAGAGTATATTTTGAGCAAAACTCATATAAGTAGCTAATAAAACCTTATATTAAGTAATAAATTCTTATTATAATACTATAAGAGTATGTTTTGAGTAAATTTCCAATAAGTAGCTAATAAAACCTTATATTAAGTTATGAATTCTTATTATAATACTAAAAGGGTATGTTTTGAGTAAAACTCATATAAGTAGCTAATAAAACCTTATACTAAGCAATAAATTCTTATTATAGTACTATAAGGGTATGTTTTGAGTAAAACTCATATAAGTAACTAATAAAACCTTATATTAAGTAATAAATTCCTATTATAATACTATAAGGGTATGTTTTGAGTAAAAATCATATAAGTAGCTAATAAAACCTTATATTAAGTAATAAATTCTTATTATAATACTATAAGGGTATGTTTTGAGGAAAATTTCCAATAAGTAGCTAATAAAACCTTATATTAAGTTATGAATTCTTATTATAATACTAAAAGGGTATGTTTTGAGTAAAACTCATATAAGTAGCTAATAAAACCTTATACTAAGCAATAAATTCTTATTATAGTACTATAAGGGTATGTTTTGAGTAAAACTCATATAAGTAACTAATAAAACCTTATATTAAGTAATAAATTCTTATTATAATACTATAAGGGTATGTTTTGAGGAAAACTCATATAAGTAACTAATAAAACTTTATATTGATTAATAAATGCTTATTAGAATACTCTAAGAGTATGTTTTGAGTAAAACTCATATAAGTATCTAATAAAACCTTATATTAACTAATAAATTCTTATTATAACATTATAAGGGTATGTTTTGAGGAAAACTCATATAAGTAACTAATAACACCTTATATTGACTAATAAATTCTTATTAGAATAATCTAAGAGTATGTTTTGAGTAAAATTCAAATAAGTAGCTAATAAAACCTTATATTAAGTAATAAATTCTTATTATAATACTATAAGGGTATGTTTTGAGTAAAACTCATATAAGTAGCTAATAAAACGTTATATTAAGCAATAAATTCTTATTATAATACTATAAGAGTATGTTTTAAGTAAAAGTCATATAAGTAGCTAATAAAACCTTATATTAAGTAATAAATTCTTATTATAATACTATAAGGGTATGTTTTGAGTAAAAATCATATAAGTAGCTAATAAAACCTTATATTAAGTAATAAATTCTTATTATAATACTATAAGGGTATGTTTTGAAGAAAACTCATATAAGTAACTAATAAAACCTTATATTGACTAATAAATTCTTATTAGAATACTCTAAGAGTATATTTTGAGCAAAACTCATATAAGTAGCTAATAAAACCTTATATTAAGTAATAAATTCTTATTATAATACTATAAGAGTATGTTTTGAGTAAATTTCCAATAAGTAGCTAATAAAACCTTATATTAAGTTATGAATTCTTATTATAATACTAAAAGGGTATGTTTTGAGTAAAACTCATATAAGTAGCTAATAAAACCTTATACTAAGCAATAAATTCTTATTATAGTACTATAAGGGTATGTTTTGAGTAAAACTCATATAAGTAACTAATAAAACCTTATATTAAGTAATAAATTCCTATTATAATACTATAAGGGTATGTTTTGAGTAAAAATCATATAAGTAGCTAATAAAACCTTATATTAAGTAATAAATTCTTATTATAATACTATAAGGGTATGTTTTGAGGAAAACTCATATAAGTAACTAATAAAACCTTATATTGACTAATAAATTCTTATTAGAATACTCTAAGAGTATGTTTTGAGTAAAACTCATATAAGTAGCTAATAAAACCTTATATTAAGTAATAAATTCTTATTATAATACTATAAGAGTATGTTTTGAGTAAAAATCAAATATGTAGCTAATAAAACCTTATATTAAGTAATAAATTCTTATTATAATACTATAAGGGTATGTTTTGACTAAAACTCATATAAGTAGCTAATAAAACCTTATATTAAGCAATAAATTCTTATTATAATACTATAAGGGTATGTTTTGAGTAAAACTCATATAAGTAGCTAATAAAACCTTATATTAAGTAATAAATTCTTATTATAATACTATAAGGGTATGTTTTGAGTAAAAATCATATAAGTAGCTAATAAAACCTTATATTAAGTAATAAATTCTTATTATAATACTATAAGGGTATGTTTTGAAGAAAACTCATATAAGTAACTAATAAAACCTTATATTGACTAATAAATTCTTATTAGAATACTCTAAGAGTATGTTTTGAGTAAAACTCATATAAGTAGCTAATAAAACCTTATATTAAGTAATAAATTCTTATTATAATACTATAAGGGTATTTTTTGAGTAAAACTCATATAAGTAGCTAATAAAACCTTATATTAAGTAATAAATTCTTATTATAATACTATAAGGGTATGTTTTGAGTAAAAATCATATAAGTAGCTAATAAAACCTTATATTAAGTAATAAATTCTTATTATAATACTATAAGGGTATGTTTTGAAGAAAACTCATATAAGTAACTAATAAAACCTTATATTGACTAATAAATTCTTATTAGAATACTCTAAGAGTATGTTTTGAGTAAAACTCATATAAGTAGCTAATAAAACCTTATATTAAGTAATAAATTTTTATTATAATACTATAAGGGTATTTTTTGAGTAAAACTCATATAAGTAGCTAATAAAACCTTATATTAAGTAATAAATTCTTATTATAATACTATAAGGGTATGTTTTGAGTAAAAATCATATAAGTAGCTAATAAAACCTTATATTAAATAATAAATTCTTATTATAATACTATATGGGTATGTTTTGAGTAAAAATCATATAAGTAGCTAATAAAACGTTATATTAAGTAATAAATTCTTATTATAATACTATAAGGGTATGTTTTGAGGAAAACTCATATAAGTAACTAATAAAACCTTATATTAAGTAATAAATTCTTATTATAATACTATAAGGGTATGTTTTGAGGAAAACTCATATAAGTAACTAATAAAACCTTATATTGATTAATAAATGCTTATTAGAATACTCTAAGAGTATGTTTTGAGTAAAACTCATATAAGTATCTAATAAAACCTTATATTAACTAATAAATTCTTATTATAACATTATAAGGGTATGTTTTGAGGAAAACTCATATAAGTAACTAATAACACCTTATATTGACTAATAAATTCTTATTAGAATACTCTAAGAGTGTGTTTTGAGTAAAATTCAAATAAGTAGCTAATAAAACCTTATATTAAGTAAAAAATTCTTATTATAATACTATAAGGGTATGTTTTGAGTAAAACTCATATAAGTAGCTAATAAAACGTTATATTAAGCAATAAATTCTTATTATAATACTATAAGGGTATGTTTTAAGTAAAAGTCATATAAGTAGCTAATAAAACCTTATATTAAGTAATAAATTCTTATTATAATACTATAAGGGTATGTTTTGAGTAAAAATCATATAAGTAGCTAATAAAACCTTATATTAAGTAATAAATTCTTATTATAATACTATAAGGGTATGTTTTGAAGAAAACTCATATAAGTAACTAATAAAACCTTATATTGACTAATAAATTCTTATTAGAATACTCTAAGAGTATATTTTGAGCAAAACTCATATAAGTAGCTAATAAAACCTTATATTAAGTAATAAATTCTTATTATAATACTATAAGAGTATGTTTTGAGTAAATTTCCAATAAGTAGCTAATAAAACCTTATATTAAGTTATGAATTCTTATTATAATACTAAAAGGGTATGTTTTGAGTAAAACTCATATAAGTAGCTAATAAAACCTTATACTAAGCAATAAATTCTTATTATAGTACTATAAGGGTATGTTTTGAGTAAAACTCATATAAGTAACTAATAAAACCTTATATTAAGTAATAAATTCCTATTATAATACTATAAGGGTATGTTTTGAGTAAAAATCATATAAGTAGCTAATAAAACCTTATATTAAGTAATAAATTCTTATTATAATACTATAAGGGTATGTTTTGAGGAAAATTTCCAATAAGTAGCTAATAAAACCTTATATTAAGTTATGAATTCTTATTATAATACTAAAAGGGTATGTTTTGAGTAAAACTCATATAAGTAGCTAATAAAACCTTATACTAAGCAATAAATTCTTATTATAGTACTATAAGGGTATGTTTTGAGTAAAACTCATATAAGTAACTAATAAAACCTTATATTAAGTAATAAATTCTTATTATAATACTATAAGGGTATGTTTTGAGGAAAACTCATATAAGTAACTAATAAAACTTTATATTGATTAATAAATGCTTATTAGAATACTCTAAGAGTATGTTTTGAGTAAAACTCATATAAGTATCTAATAAAACCTTATATTAACTAATAAATTCTTATTATAACATTATAAGGGTATGTTTTGAGGAAAACTCATATAAGTAACTAATAACACCTTATATTGACTAATAAATTCTTATTAGAATAATCTAAGAGTATGTTTTGAGTAAAATTCAAATAAGTAGCTAATAAAACCTTATATTAAGTAATAAATTCTTATTATAATACTATAAGGGTATGTTTTGAGTAAAACTCATATAAGTAGCTAATAAAACGTTATATTAAGCAATAAATTCTTATTATAATACTATAAGAGTATGTTTTAAGTAAAAGTCATATAAGTAGCTAATAAAACCTTATATTAAGTAATAAATTCTTATTATAATACTATAAGGGTATGTTTTGAGTAAAAATCATATAAGTAGCTAATAAAACCTTATATTAAGTAATAAATTCTTATTATAATACTATAAGGGTATGTTTTGAAGAAAACTCATATAAGTAACTAATAAAACCTTATATTGACTAATAAATTCTTATTAGAATACTCTAAGAGTATATTTTGAGCAAAACTCATATAAGTAGCTAATAAAACCTTATATTAAGTAATAAATTCTTATTATAATACTATAAGAGTATGTTTTGAGTAAATTTCCAATAAGTAGCTAATAAAACCTTATATTAAGTTATGAATTCTTATTATAATACTAAAAGGGTATGTTTTGAGTAAAACTCATATAAGTAGCTAATAAAACCTTATACTAAGCAATAAATTCTTATTATAGTACTATAAGGGTATGTTTTGAGTAAAACTCATATAAGTAACTAATAAAACCTTATATTAAGTAATAAATTCCTATTATAATACTATAAGGGTATGTTTTGAGTAAAAATCATATAAGTAGCTAATAAAACCTTATATTAAGTAATAAATTCTTATTATAATACTATAAGGGTATGTTTTGAGGAAAACTCATATAAGTAACTAATAAAACCTTATATTGACTAATAAATTCTTATTAGAATACTCTAAGAGTATGTTTTGAGTAAAACTCATATAAGTAGCTAATAAAACCTTATATTAAGTAATAAATTCTTATTATAATACTATAAGAGTATGTTTTGAGTAAAAATCAAATATGTAGCTAATAAAACCTTATATTAAGTAATAAATTCTTATTATAATACTATAAGGGTATGTTTTGACTAAAACTCATATAAGTAGCTAATAAAACCTTATATTAAGCAATAAATTCTTATTATAATACTATAAGGGTATGTTTTGAGTAAAACTCATATAAGTAGCTAATAAAACCTTATATTAAGTAATAAATTCTTATTATAATACTATAAGGGTATGTTTTGAGTAAAAATCATATAAGTAGCTAATAAAACCTTATATTAAGTAATAAATTCTTATTATAATACTATAAGGGTATGTTTTGAAGAAAACTCATATAAGTAACTAATAAAACCTTATATTGACTAATAAATTCTTATTAGAATACTCTAAGAGTATGTTTTGAGTAAAACTCATATAAGTAGCTAATAAAACCTTATATTAAGTAATAAATTCTTATTATAATACTATAAGGGTATTTTTTGAGTAAAACTCATATAAGTAGCTAATAAAACCTTATATTAAGTAATAAATTCTTATTATAATACTATAAGGGTATGTTTTGAGTAAAAATCATATAAGTAGCTAATAAAACCTTATATTAAGTAATAAATTCTTATTATAATACTATATGGGTATGTTTTGAGTAAAAATCATATAAGTAGCTAATAAAACCTTATATTAAGTAATAAATTCTTATTATAATACTATAAGGGTGTGTTTTGAGGAAAACTCATATAAGTAACTAATAAAACCTTATATTAAGTAATAAATTCTTATTATAATACTATAAGGGTATGTTTTGAGGAAAACTCATATAAGTAACTAATAAAACCTTATATTGATTAATAAATTCTTATTAGAATACTCTAAGAGTATGTTTTGAGTAAAACTCATATAAGTATCTAATAAAACCTTATATTAACTAATAAATTCTTATTATAATAATATAAGGGTATGTTTTGAGTAAAACTCATATAAGTAACTAATAAGTGTTGAATAAAACCAAATACGGAGTATTAAGTAATAAATTCTTATTAGAATACTATAAGGGTATGTTTTAATGAAAACTCATATAAGTTTAATAAATGTTTAATAAAACCTTAAATTAACTAATAGATTCTTACGAAAATACTATAAAAATAAGTTTTGAGGAAAACTTATATAAGTAACTAATAAGTGTTGAATAAAATCTTATGTCAATTAATAAATTCGTATGAGAATAATATACAAGTAATTTTATTTTTACAATATCTTATAAAATTTTAAAGAGTATTTGATTTCGTTGGTATTTTAAAAGATATCTTAACTTTTATTAATATTTTATAATATTAATTTTTTATATAGTACTAGTATGTTTCAAAATAGAAAACACCAATAACCTCATTATTATATATTTATAGAAAAGGTCAATATATGTTGAAATTTTTTTATTCACATTTGGCGCTCAATCGAAAATTTTTGAGCTGTATAATAATTTTTGGGGGGAAACTTCCCGGGCTTTAACTTTGAAATTTTAGATGGGGGCCCAAATTGGTAAAAAGGCAACTTTACACTTTCTAACCCTAGGCCTCTTCACTGCTTCTCCCTCTTCACCGCCTCTTCACTTCTTCTCCCTCTTCTGCTCTTCACCGCCTCGCCTCTCCTTCATAATTTCACAGATTCAACTCGCCTTCCATTGTAGCATCTAGTCCCTCTCGTCTCTCCATTCCATTTGCTTCAAAATTTGTGCTTTTGATCGACCAATTTCATTTCACGGAGTTAGAGCACGCTTCATTTTCCATGGTTGAAGATCTCTTCCAACAATCTCCCGACCTCTTATTTCCAGGTATGTTTTCTTCTTCTTCTTCTTCTCATCTCATGATCTCTTGTTTTCAATTTATTTGTTGATCTTGCTCTCATGGTCTCGAAGCCTCCTGGTGTACACCGCCAGACGCTCCTATTCGGGAGGGAGAGGAGCCTTTCCTTCTGGTCTCGCCCTTGGTTGCATCACGGTACCTTCACCGCCTCTTCACCGCCAGATGCTCACATTCTCTGACGCCGTCGATCTCCCCCGCCTCCTCCACCTCCGCTCTCACTTTCTGATGCACTCGGCCTTTCCTTTCCCTTGACTCGCAAATCCGGCCTCAGGTTTGTCCCTTTCCTTAGCTTCTTTTCCACTTGATTTTCAGTTGGCAATTTGTGTTGATTTCCATTTGAGAAAGATGAATGAAACCCCATGTTTTGAGTCTCTCAGTGAAAATATTTATTCTGCAGAGGTTGCTATCACTATGGAAGAAGAAATTTGGGGAAGAGATGAACGAGGACCTTTTATATGTTTTGTCTATAGATCGCATACTTCAGATAGAAGATTTTCAGGAGGTATTTTGGTTCATTGACCTTTGTAATAATGGTTTTGTCGAGCGTGTAAAAACGTTTTATGATGCATAATTGCACGACAAGGGTATAGGCAAAAAAGGAGTTTGTTTAACTGCTAACCCTTGTTCGTTTCAGGATGGTATGTGGGTGGCTTTCTCAGATTATAAACATGCAAAACCTGATCCTTTTAGAGATGTTGCAGAAAGCATTGTGAATGACATAAACACCAACAACATTGAAGATGTTCTTAGCTTCTTTTCACTTGATTTTCACTGTATTTTCTCCAAAATACTACCAATTGTTCTTGATTGGTGAATTTGTGTGTTTCATTTGGTCAATTGCTTTCTAAACTGAAATTGGATTTGTGTTGATAGTGAATTTGTGTTAGAATTTTTTTCATTGTGATTTATAACTTTTTATAATCTTACAAGTAGTTTTGATGCATGGACAGGTTGGTTCAAGGAATGCTATGGAACATGAAGTGTCAACAAAAAATTGGATGTTTGATTTCTTTTGTAGTTTGTTTCTTTTGTATCTAAAATTTGTTCTTTATTTTTGTCCTCCATTTATGTATGTTTGGATTTGGTTAATCTCATATTGGTTTATTATTATTGATGTGTTTATATATATTTTCCATATGTATATATACAATGTTTCCAAAATACGAGGATACGGAATTTGCTACAAAATCATGAAACAAATGAAAATCAGCATTAGCTACGACTTTAGCCTCAAAAATAGCAATGACACGAACTTAGCCACGATTTTAGCTACACCCATGCCTTATTTGCAGCAACGAAATCAGCCACGACCGTGGCCACAAATTCAGCAATGGCCTAATTCCGAAGCTAATTTTGTTGCCTCAGCCACGAGATTCAAATGTCCATCACCAGCCATGGGCTTAGCCACGACCTGACAATCCATTGCTAAATCCATTGCTAAACAGCCGTCGCTATTAGTCACGAGGCATATGGCTACGGACGGCCCATCCGTGGCTATTTTCGTGGCTAAACCGGTTAGCCACGGTCATTCGTGGCCAATGCCGTGGCTATTTTCCGTAGCTATTTCCTGCGTTTTTAGTAGTGAAACTTAAGACAATCCAACTGATTGACCAAGACATTACCCGAAACCCGAATAACCTGAACCCGAGCCGATCCTCCCGATTACCTCCTTTTAAATAAAGGTCTATATCAATAAGAGTAACATCAAATTAGCAACAGCAGAAGATTCTCACAATACGTATAACAAAATGTTTTTTTTAAAAAAATTAGAAAGTAAACCCCGAAAAGGAGAGCAAACAATCACCCGTGTAAAGGATGACTTGTATGTTCCTTGTTTTTAATTTTATGTCATTTGATTCTGTAATTTTATTTCTGTCATTTGCTTCAGTTATTTGCTTCTAGTTGTACATGATAACTGATGTGTATAACTATACTGACATTTGTTTCAATAGACGGATCTGATGTTAGTGGTGTGAATGCACTACTATTTTCATATTTATACCAATGTTTTATTTTGGGTTAGGCAACACGCTTTTGTCGATAGAACATCGCATTTTGTATGGTCTTCACAATGGTAGGTCGTTTAATAAAAAAAACATATACATATATACTACCATCATATTATCACATTTACAAAATACGCCGTTGTTATTCATAGCCACAAAATTGGCTAACCACAACATCTCAAAACAAATAAAGCACACCGAGGAATATATCTTAGGACAAACTAACACCAACTGCTTGGAAATATAAAAAGAAAAGCTAGGACTAAAAACTGCAGAAGAACGCATCAGCATGACATTCATCCTTGACCTCATACAATATGAAATTATCACAAACAAAAAATTACATGGGGTAAAAATAGTGGACTTTGAGGGTTTACGCTAGGAAAATAATCTATACTTCCAAGAACTTGATTGCAGAATTCAGAATGGTCTACGGACAATGTTATTTCACTTAACATAGCGCCAATCTTGTATTTTATGCATTACAACATTTCCAAAATTTCAGCACAAGTCGATGCAAGATTACTGCCTAGTCTTTGAGTTTGAAGCATAATAGAGGCACAAGAACTCACCTTGGTCCACGTTTCTTTCTAGCTTTATCTTCCTCATCAGATGCATCATCTTGGGAAAGAGACGAGGCATCAGAATCATCAATGTCCTCATCAACAGGCTCAAAGTGCTCCTCAATCGGAGTAGCATGGTTCTTCTTTCCAGGATGTGTAGCCAAGTATTCCTCCGATTGTTCATCAATTAAAAAGTCTTGGATCCCATGAAAAGGAAAAATCACATAAACACATTAATATACAAAAACAGTTCATTGAATAAGCAAATCCTGAAAGCAACTACCAAATAGGAAATTAATGTGAGAAGTTTGGCACATCAATCCAACTGTACGATGGACAGCTTAGAGCACTTGCCTTGCGCTCGAACAGTTTAGCAAACCTCTGAACCTTGGGTAGCTCGCTATTGCGTTTTTGTTTTTTCTTTTTATTGGGTATTTTCTCAACTGCATGAACAGCAGCATCAGTCCTTTCTTCTTCTTCTTCAAGAAGTTCACTTGCCAATTTCCTATTAACTTTTGGCAACTTTCTCTTTATCTGTAAAAGAAATCAGTAAATTACTTGCACATTCAGATGAAACAACTCAAACAAGTACACCTCAACATTTAAGGATTTTCCAACAGAAGCTTTACCTGACAATAGATAGAAATAGATTAAGATGCACACACAAGGACAAATGCACAACCATTACACACTTGACATGACATATAAACACTAGCCCATGGACTGATATGAATGGACTTAAAAAGAATCTAAAAGGCTTAATTTCAAGTTCTGTGCAATGTAATACAATCAGCCTTTGCCTATTAAGTCGGAAAGAACTTTTGTCATTTATTCTCAAATTAACTCTGCAATACAACAGCTTATAGTTTACAACACAAAACCTGTGTGACATACTAAACGCAATTCCCAAAACAAGCATGTCAAGAATTAGAGATATGACAAGTGAAAGCTTTTCATTTTCAAGAATCTTTAACCCCCCAGAGGCATAAAACAACAAAATAAGTGCAAGCCCAAGAGGTGCCTGCATCATGGGGTTCTGGGGGCTCAGATGTAAGAAGCCTTTTTCTCAATGTATCTCTGATTTTGATGAGGCTATTACCCAAGGAACGTCAAGCTGAAAACAACTACTGATTTGCTATTTCATGGAAAAATAAGAACCGCAAAATACAGTTTCCCCGTATATTTAGTGCATCACAAACCTAAAATTTAAAACTCCCTTCGCGACTCTTTCAGCTATGCGAAGGTCACTACCACCACTTGACAGTTGACACAAGTATCAGATGGAATCAATCCAAATCGATTTTCATCTAGTAAACTCCCTAGTGTGTGTAAGTTATATGCCTAAGACTTAGTTTGCACTTCACTAAATTTCATAACCTCCCTTGATGAACAGTCATTTCCCTTGGGGGAGATTTAGTTGTATGTTGATTATCCCTCTTAACTCTAACGGAATGACTGCCAAAAGAAGCATTAACAACAGCAGAAAAACTTATATATGCAGTAAACAATCACAGATGCACTGTATCTTTTTTTCCTTAATTTTAGATTAAGCATATCCAGTTATGAAAGAATGATTAGCCCAATCTCCGCTCAAATGGACTTCATCACATAAAATAGGCATGGTAATCTAATTAAAGATTTTCATGCTCATCTAACAATAAATGAAACATATCTAACAGTAATCGAATAATTAACCTTGAAAGCCTTCAAAAAGCCATCTTCTTCTTCATCATCAACAGAAGTCTCCTCATCTCCAATGTGTTCACGGTCAAGTAATCTAGTAAAGGACAAACAGTCACAAGACTGAAAGCATAAGAAATTGGAATGTCCTTATAAATGAATTTACGATGTAGACATTTACCTGTCTATGGCAACATCATCATAGTGAATTTTTCGGGCTTTTGATTCTTCCGTTTCCTCTCCAAACAGATCCATTGACCCATGCCTAATGATGTCATCTAGTTCTTCCTGAGAATGTCAAAGATTGTGCTGATAAAATATATCGATGCTTAACTTTTTCTCATAAAGCAATACTCGAAACGTTGTGACCACACTAATCTTTGTAGTCCAGCATAAAAAACACAACACAGTAGCATAACATTTATACAATTATTGACGGATGTGTATTATATAGTATATAAATTCAAGTTAGAAAGAAATTCCAGTAAAGACTTGTCATTTTTTAAGATGAATGGAGATGATTCCAAACATGGTACTTTGGTGTAGATAAGCATTTGAATCGCAAATTAATATTACCATCTATAGTATCAGTCATGACCTCCCAGACCCCGCTTGATTGCGGGAAACACTGAGTACCAGTTCGTAAACACGACATATCAAAAGGAATGTGAGAATAAGTACAGAATGAAAACTTACTAAAAGGATAATGTCGATTTGATTTTGTAATCTCCAGTTCAAACAGTCCAACAACAACTGCAATGCATTATCAGTTCATATAAAATCGATATTGAAACCTCACAAAACTGAGAAAAGGTTAAAAACGGTAACAATGAGTGAAGAAGTTGGAGCAGATGCAACACCATTTTCTAGGCATTGAAGACATTCCATTCTCTTGCTCTAAGGAAACAGACCAAGGTTTCAGCTGGATATCCTTGTTGAACATTCTGCAGATATTCACATACATTTACATAAATGAGATTATATCACACAAAGTCAAAAATGATAACACCATGTTAAACAAATGGAAATCTCCATAAATTATCGGTTTGCTATTCTCAATGTTTGTTAATAGGAAATGATAACACCATGTTAAACAAAAAAGGCGAGGAGAAGCTTGAATTCATCAAAATCTAATACCCAGCCAATAAGATACCATTAGCCAATCAATAACTAAAAGGCAAGGAGAAGCCAAAATATATGATGGTGCAAGCACACACTTCATTCTCCACACTAAACACGGAGAGTTAGCTTTGAAGAGCAAAGGAGATTCAGACCATAGAGTCGGGTGATCAATCAACTGATCGAAAATCAAGCAAACATCAAAAGGGAATAGAGTGAGGTAATGGAAAGAAAATTATACCAACCTGTCCTCTATAAGAATAAACCAAATCAGCCCCATCTAGATTCTAGAAGCCCGTTAGGCATGAAATGCAGGCGATGTAGTCATTATCCCTGCCATATGATAGAGAATATGTTCATGAACTTATACCAAGTGTAAAGTAAATAGTAAAGGATATATTAGCCTCTAAAATCAAATGAAGGAAAGAATCTAAAGTCAACCTCTTTCTACTATCAGCTTCTCCCGCCTTCTTCTTTGGTGCAGAAAGCTTTGTAGTATACGATTTGGGTCTAAACAAAAAGTAGAGAAGCAACAACTGTTTATTTATATAGATAATAAGGTAAGAGCTACAAATTTACTTAATTTGTTTTTTTTAGGCTCATAAATTGTGCAAAAAAAAATATATTAAAAAAATTTGCAGGGATGGCTATCCTTCTCCAGCAGCTGGAGTGGTTTCAACTGGTTGTGGATATGGGCACATGAGTATGGAACACAAACTTTAGGGGCTCAGTGGCCCTTCGAGGCCCAAGGAATGCTGTTAGTGAGAATTAGAGAGCCAAAAGGAGGATAACTAGAAAAAATACAACAAGCATATACCTGATTGATATTCTGAGTCCAACATAATAACATCTATACAACCTTTTGGCATGTTTAGAGAAAAATCATATCTCACAATAGCATTCAAGCAAGCATATACCTGATTGATATTCTGAGTCTTGAGCTTTCTCACAACTAAATGTTCCAAAATCATCTTCTTCTTAGTGAGCTCCATCATTCTTTCTTCAACAGTTGCCCTAGCTATGAGCCTATAAATCATGACCTTTAACAAGCCAAAAAAAAAAAAGAAACAAGTGAGCTTCTAGCCATGAAATTTCGGAAATGATGAGGTTCTACGCAAATTATTTTAAAATGAACATTAACCTTATTTTTCTGTCCAAGCCTGTGAGCTCTGGCCATTGCTTTTAAATCAGCATGGGGATTCCAATCGCTATGTGGACATAAAAATATAAGGAGAAAAAGAGTAGATCGCATCAAAAGGGACATATACAAAATCTCTCAATTTTATATTCCTCCATCTTTATACACTTAATTCCCCATCCCTTGTCAAAATTAATGATAAATAACATGTTCAATTCAACAGAAAACAAGATCCAAACTGTCAGTTTTAGATTCATAGGTTGAAACTACCAGAGCGACATTGCAAGTTATCTCTCGCCATCTTTTCTCTTCCTCCTTCTCTCTCGAAAACCCTAACAAAAAAAACAAATTAAAATTGAAGGAAGATGACGGAGGAAGGAATTGAAACTGCCAGATCTAAAGTAAAACAACTTAGATCTAGTGAAGAACCACTAAATCCATGCAACTCTAATCCGAAAAAGGGCAGATAGATCTATAAAGAAGTTGAGAGGACAAAGAGAGCGGCCATATCAACAAAGGGCAACAAAGGGCTTACTTGTTAGGGCTCTGGAAGAGAGGGCCACCATCCTTGAATTGTAGTTGCTTGTCAGAGTGAGAGAGGGGAGGAGACGAGCAAATGAGACCAGCAGTTCGAGATCTGAAAGAGATAAACCTGGGAGAGAGAGATCTA
Source organism: Persicaria tinctoria (assembly GCA_037127255.1). Classification (NCBI taxonomy): domain Eukaryota; kingdom Viridiplantae; phylum Streptophyta; class Magnoliopsida; order Caryophyllales; family Polygonaceae; genus Persicaria; species Persicaria tinctoria. Next base: position 35,600,119 of record JBANSL010000020.1, read on the forward strand.
GAAATAGGAAACAAATGAAGCCAAACAAATAGGTTGGAATGTCGGATACCTCGTCGTCGACGATTTAGGGTTTCAAATCCCATCCATTTTCATGATTCCTCAGAGTCGGTGATGGCCGGAGAAGTGAGGCAGTACCGAACACCGGTCGTCGAAGCTAGCAAGGGGATGCTTGGATCTGTCGAGAGAGGAAGAAATTCAATTTGGGGGTTTGGTTCGTTCTGGAGAGATGAAGCTCGAGGGAGTTTATAGCAGATTGAATGTGAGGGAGAGAGAAGAAGATAGAATTATTTTGTGTTATAAATTTTGCTAGAAAAGTACTGAGTAAGAAAAATGTTATAACACAAAATAATTCTACGTGTTAAAAGTTATTGGAAAAAGTAAAGTCAAATTTTTGTAAGTGTTAACATTAACTCCAAAATTTGGAAGCCCGGGCTCTGAATTTTTTTCTAAGTGTTTGGATCGTGCTTTTTTCCCTTATAGCGCGCGTTTTGGTTTTTTTAGAATTAACAGTTTCACATTTGTTCAAATATTTGACCATCGTCTATACTGCTTTAGACATCACAAAAAAAATAACCGATGTAATAAATAAATTTAACATCTGTTGATTTCTTGATAGACTTAAACGACATGATGTCTAATTGCAGTATTCTAGTAGTGAGGCAATTACCTCGGGCTCAATCCAGATGGACCAATAGATGTCTGAAACATCAGATTAAAAGGATAGGGATCAGAGAGTGGATTTTTGGTATCAGGAGCAGTTATGCCGTATTCTTTGATCTTAGCACCCAATTGTTCAGAACAAAATTCATCCAAAACGGCAAGAACATGCCTGAGCTCAGCGGCTTTTTCAGTCGAGAGAGTTAGGTCCTTCTCAAGCTTGTCCTTGCAAAAATCCTTGACCAAGTGGTCAGCATGATAGCAAGTGCCGGTTTTCTCATCCTTGACCATGAGGTCTGTGAACTTGTCGACATGACCAGATGCCTTCAACACAACCTCTGGAGTAACGCAAGGACAACCAACTTCGAGCATGTTCTCCTCCAAAACAAAATGTTGAGGATAAAAAAAAACACAAGTTGATGCTTGTTTTGTTAACAACAAATACATTAAAATTACCAAAGCTATCAGTCAAGTACTAGTCCAATGACATTCATAGTGCAAAAACAATACGAACCCAAAAATTGAGATACAAAACACCAAAGGCAGAACAGATGTGATATTTGATTTCGTCTAAAAACCAAACTACTATATATATTTATTGAGATATTTAGCTATTATTTTGATCATCTTTTAGCTCATTATTAGCTCATTATTAGCTTTCATTTCATCTTGTCATATCCGGGTGGTTAGCACCTTGTTTTCTGTGTTTTTGTCTTTATGCTAGTAGCCAATAAGGGATGGTCAAGTGTCCTATTGTAAGGACTATTTAAGCCACGTTTTTCTTCCTAAATGAGCAAGAGAGAGAGCATGTTTATGCTGCAGCATTGCTGCCAGCAACCCTAGTGTGTCATTGCCTCCCTTCATACTCATCCTTCTTTGCTCTGTTTGTTACAGATTTTTTTATTGTTTTCAGGTGAATCTGGTGTTGGTATAAGCGGATCTGAGATCAAGGGATCTCCTTCACATGGTATCAGAGCAGCAGGCTCAATCATTGTGCTCGCATTGTCGTCGTTGTAACCAGGATGAGTAACACCACAGTTCCCACAACAGATCTCCAAGGTAACTCCAGTGATCCCTTGTTTCTAGCTACTTCAGACCACCCTGGGTCTCAGCTTGTTACCCTTATTCACCAGAAAAGTGCACCCTACACTCCTCAACAGAATGGGAGGGTGGAGAGGAAGCACATGCACTTGATAGAGACAGCCAGATCCATGAGGATCCATGCAAATTTGCCTACCAAGTTCTGGAGTGAGTGTGTGTTGTCTGCTACACATGTCATCAATAAGTTGCCCACTACAGTGTTGAATTGGAAATCACCTTATGAGGTGCTGTTTGGAAAGAAACCAGTTTATGAGGAATTGAGAATGATTGGATGCCTATGTGTTTGCTCCTGTAAGTCACTCAATCAGGGATAAATTTGCTCCCAAAGGGAGAAGGTGTGTACTCCTTGGGTATCCTCATGCCCAGAAAGCATATAAATTGTATGTCTTGGAATTAAAACAAATTTTTGTTAGCAGAGATGTGGTTTTCAATTAAGGTATTTTTCCATTCAAGGAAAACCTGGAAGGAAGGGTCAAGAGCACTACTACTCAAGACCTTCCTCTGGTTAATCCTGCTGCTAGTTAAGAAGAGATGTTTCAACTTGTTGAGAGTGGGTCAAGTGGATTAGGATCAGTCCGAGCTTCTGGTGTCAGTGATCAGTCACAGAGAGAGTCAAGATCATCACCATGGAGGGCCATTCCTACTGCAGAAGAAGAAGGGAAGAACTCTCCTAGTCTTGTTGATTTTCCACCTCTAAGGAGAACAACTAGGACATCTAATAGACCTAGCAGATTTAATGACTGTGTTTGTAATGTTACTGCTGGTACAGACTCTCAAATCTTCCTAGCTAGAGTGCTTCGTGTAGGAGGAAATCGAGATTGCAAATAAAATATAAATAAATCAAAGCAAACCAGATTCGGATCGATCCACGAGGAAGCGTGTCAGCGGATCCTAGGCAGCGGGTGAATCTCACGGCAGAAGTCGACCACAGATGCTCGATCTCGACTAGGGTTAGTTGACCGAAGATCCGACAAGTCAAACAAAGCAGCATCAGCTCTCGGTGGTTACTCGATATCGAGTAAAACTCATTGATATCGAGGAAGCCTCTTGTCGATCTCGGGTACCTGCATAGGAGAAGCTACAACGATCTTTGTCGATCGAATATCAGTACTCGATATCGACCAGATTTAGTCGATATCGAGGAAGAACATAAAGTAACCAAAACAAAATAAAGAACAATGCTTGTGGGATTCGAAATAAACTATGTATGAAAGACAACTTCCAAGATCGGGGTTTGCAACAACAATAATCAAGCATGCATAAGGCAGGAATAAAACAGATAATCATGTAAATCGCATCGAATGACTAAGCTTTCGCCTTTTCCAACAATTAGACAACTCTTTCAAGAAACCCTAATTGTATCTACCGATTTTATGTTTACAATCCAAGTTGTTAGCATGGATGACGGAGGTAAAACATGTCATTGATTCCGCCAAAGAAAACTCAAACCTATAGCAAGTATAGCAATAAGCAAGAGGTCGATCCATAGGGAAAGTTATAATTCCAGTTTGATTTAAGTGTCAATCAAAGTAACCAATTCAGGGGGGTTTTTGTTTGTGAAAGTTCCGCCTTTTATCAAAGCGGAGTAAAGAAAGCAAAGTAAAGGAATTTGTTTTAGACAATTAGGAGAAGTAATTCTACCTACAAATTTCCACTTTATTAGATTGAAGCGATCCTTGTAACTTCTTCTCGTCCTATTAAGTTTCCTATGAATACCCTTGTCCCGACCTAATATAGTCCAATCAGTCCTAGAAACCCTTATCAATCGAACAGTCCCTAAAGAAGGATTTAACCCAATTGATAGCTTTAAGTTCAGAGATTAGCCAAGGTATTTGCAGTCTCTAAAGAAGGATTTAACAACACATTCAACTTCCTACTCATTCAATTAGTTCAATCAGCCCTAAAGGAACAAGTTTTCCACTTTAGGTTAAGGTTCACAATCAGGAATCTACATAACCTTAGCAATTGAATTGATTCTAACTAGTTGCGCGGGCTAGATAGAATAAAACAATAGACAATCAAGCATAAAGAAGTTGAAGCATTCAAATATAGGAAACAAGAACGAGAATTAGAAACTCACAATCAATCCAAATAAAGCTTCAAATTGCAGGTAGAATAGATGAGTTTATTTCCTCATGGAAGACATTGCTCAAAATCTCTAAAGTGTCTAATGGAAGAAAGAATAGAATAGAAGTGTTGGAAAATAAACTAAAATTGGCTTTATCAAAGATCCAAAGTCGGCCACCAAACAACTAGAATAAAAACTAGGGTTTCCTTAAATTAAAACGCTGCGCAACAGCGCTGAAGACCAATGTTGTGGCCGCGGCATGTATGCTGCAGCCACGGCATCAACAGCTCTCCCATATCCCGCTGCAGCGGCCCTGGCGGCGGCCACGGCAAGCATGCTGTGGCCGCGTCATATTGTCTTTCACGGAAAATCTGTTTTGAATTTGCTCTTCTTGTCAACAGGAAAGTTGTATCTCTTTCAAAGAGCTTTCCAACGCATGGTCATAATAGTCAATCGGACAATCGAGGCCTCTAGAAAGTGCAAAACAAGTTCAGCATGTCTGGCGACAACTTCTGCAGACTTGTTCTTCGTTTAGGTCCGCTTCTTCTTCTCATGACCTCTTGAGATCTTCATGTAAGCTTCTCCGATCAACTAGACATTCTCATCTAATGCGTTAACAACTCTTGTCTCATCATCGGATCCACGATTACCTGAAATAATCAATAAAAGTGTGTAGATTCTGACTCCACTAACATAGAGAGCAAATATGCAAATTGTACTTAATCCATCCATGAAATGCATCTTAACTAAGCTAAATGCAACCTATTATGCCTACCTAAATGGATGCTATCAATGGACCTCCATTAGATGGGTAATAAACATATAACAAGTAGTAGATGCTCAAAACATGATAAAAGTCGGATCTTTACCTCAAACATGCAGGGCTATCGTTGGGCTCACCCCAACCCTAGAAGTGGGTGGACTACTCGCGCTTCATTGCGATTTCAGACATCATTGATTGAAAGGAAATAACTTGCATTAAACCAAACAGAGCTTTACAACCGATCGAAGCAACCTTGCTCTCGCTCCTTAACTCCTCTCGGCCACTCACTCTCTCTCTCTCTCTACCTCTATGTAACTAATTGTATGTGAAATTGAATGCTTAGAAATCAGCCCCTAAGGCCTTATTTATAGGCTTCCAATCCTTGCTAATCAAGGAAGGAAATCTCTATCTAATAATAAAGATAAAACTTTAATAAAAGAAACATTTATCTTATAAGGAAATATATCTAAAAAACTAAATATCTTCATGTGTGGATAAATCCTCTCTCCATGGATAGATCTTGATCAAACTTGATAGATTCGGACTCCTTCGCTCCCAAGAAATCCCAAACCGCGTCGGACAGCCCAACCGCGTAACGCGGCCCAGGAAGGTTTTACTCGATATCGAGTAAAAGTACTAGATATCGAGGAACTTGGTTCGTCGACTAGGCTTCACTGGCTTGCTCAAGTAACTGCTCCCCGACCTGGCTTGGATATGGGCTTCTGGTCTTGTCGATATCGAGTAATTTACTCGATATCGAGGAAATGTTTCTCGGTGTGTCCTTGTCTTCGGCTTCTCGATCAGGTGGTCTTCCTCGACTCCGGGCATGACTTTGGGTCTTGTCGATATCGAGTAAAAGTACTCGATATCGAGTAGGGTCCTAGAGTCGGGTTGGCTTTGTCTTCAGTTCCTCCATCAGCTTCTCCTCGACTAGTGCTTTGCTTCACCATTTTTGTCGATGTCGAGTTACTTTCCTCGATATCGACGACATGTGTTCATCGACTTTGGCTTTCTCGATCAAGCTTTTTCTCGATCTGGCCTTGCTTGGATTTCTTTGTCGATATCGACGAAAAACACTCGATATCGAGTACAGTGCAGCCTTCATCTTTGCTTCTTGAATGGCTCCAAATTCTGTAATATTAAACCAAAACTTATGTAGACCTCTATTTCTTGTAAATAAGCATATATTACATAAATTCAACATATTCCCATCCCGAAATATGCAAAGTGTATAGAATATGGAGCTAAAATGTGCATTTCATCATGGCTATTTTAGTGGACATCACTTGGAAACTTGGAGAATTATACTCAAGAGTTTGTGAACTCTTTTTGTAATATGGTAAGTGTGGTTGAACCCACCACCTTCAAGGATGTTGTGAAGAGCACCTTGTGGCATGAATCTATGAACAAAGAGCTTCTTGCCTTAGAACAAAACAAGACATGGACAATGTTTGAGTTGCCTGCATGGCATAAACCAGTGGGTTGCAGATGGATATACTAGGTGAAGTATAGGGCAGATGGTTCAATGGAAAGGTACAAAGCAAGACTAGTTGCAATGGGATTCACACAAATAGAAGGCAAAGATTACAAACACACATTCTCACCTGTTGCTAAGATGCCAAGAGAGACTGGAAGGTGCATCAACTGGACATCAATAATGCTTTTCTTCATGGAACACTTGAGGAGGAAGTGTACATGTGCCGACCAGAGGGATATGCTGCAAAGCCTGGACAGTATTGCAAATTGCAGAGAGCCTTGTATGGACTTAAGCAAGCTTCAAGACAGTGGAATGTGGAGTTGACTCAGTTCATGGTGAATTTTGGCTTTAGGCAATCAAAGAATGATTATTCTTTGTTTATTATGGATGTCCCTAAAGGAAAAATCATGGAACTTGTCTATGTAGATGATCTTATCATCACTGGAGATGATGAAGAGAAGATCGGTGCAGTAAAGAAAGCTCTTCATCAGGCCTACACAATAAAGGATCTTGGCTTGGCAAGATTCTTCTTAGGTCTTGAGATTAACAGATCAGTGGAAGGTATTTCCTTGCACCAAAGGAAGTACATATTGGATATTATTGACAACTGTAGAATGGCAGGTTGTAAACCAAGTGGATTTCCTATGCCAAGAGGGCTTAAACTAAGCAAAGATGAAGGTGATCCAGTCGCAGAACCAGAAAAGTACAGAAGGCTCATTGGGAGACTCTTGTTTCTGAATCTAACTAGGCCTGATCTATCATACTCAATTCAACATTTGAGTCAATTTATGAATTGCTCAAGGAAACCTCACATGGATGCTGCTATGCATCTTATCAGATATTTAGAAGGGACTGTGAATGTTGGTCTACTGCTCAAAAGAGATGAAGATTATGGATTGATTGGGTATTGTGATGCAGATTGGGCAAGTTGTGCTTACAGTGCACGTTCTCTTACAGGATATTGCGTGTTTTTTGGGCAATCCTTGGTGTCATGAAAAACAAAAAAGCAGCAAACCGTCTCTAAATCCTAAGACATCAAGTGAGTTAGTCTGGTTGTTTGGAATTTTAGAGAAGATGAGTGTGTCTTGTCCCTTGCCAATTCCTCTTTACAGTGACAGCAAAGCTGCTATATACATTGCAGCCAATCCAGTTTTCCATGAACGAACAAAGCACATAAAGGTTGATTGTCATTTCATTAGAGAGAAAGTGTTGGAAGGCTTCATCAAAACCTCTAATGTGCGGACAGGCCTTCAGATTGCTGATATTATGACCAAGGCTCTTGGTGAAGATCATAGCAGATTTTTTCATGCCAAGTTGGGACTTGTGAATTCTCTCCCAAGTCCAACTTGAGGAGGGGGTATTGAGATATTTAGCTATCATTTTGATCATCTTTTAGCTCATTATTAGCTCATTATTAGTTGTCATTTCATCTTGTCATATCCAGGTGGTTAGCACCTTGTTTTCTGTGTTTTTGTCTTTATGCTAGTAGCCAATAAGGGATGGTCAAGTGTCCCATTGTAAGGACTATTTAAGCCACGTTTTTCTTCCTAAATGAGAAAGAGAGAGAGCATGTTTATGCTGTAGCATTGCTGCCAGCAACCTTAGTGTGCCATTGCCTCCCTTCATACTCATCCTTCTTTGCTCTGTTTGTTACAGATTTTGTGATTGTTTTCAGGTGAATCTAGTGTTGGTATAACCGGATCTGAGATTGTTGTGAGCCTAATTTGCCATGTTTAACAGTAACTTTTATATCGATTTCTGCATACATTGCATACATTTGGGTTAGAATAATACAGAATCTATGTAGTTTACACTTATTTGCAATATATGGAGGTCTACACAAGTTTTTGTTATATTTGGCAGAAATCGGACGCACTTTGGAGCTTAAAGGAAACTCATGGAGAGGCTAAGAATGGTGCAGCTGGAGAAAAGACCATTTTTCACCCTTCTTTATTCTGAATCAAGCTTTGATGTCTTCATGAGAGTTGTAGCCCTCGGAAAGAGCTTTCCAACGCATGGTCATATGCGTCAATCTAACGAACGAGGACTCGGGAAAGTGCGTTTTAAAAACAGAGCAGAAAGCTGAGAAATCTTTACTCGAGATCGAGTACACTCTACTCGAGATCGAGGAGAGCCTGGTCGAGAAAGAGCTGATCGAGAAGCCGAGGACGAAGACGTAGACCACCTCTACTCGATCTCGATGAGGCTTAGTCGAGATCGAGGAGCCCGGAGCCAAGGTCCGAGCATGTCGAGTAGATCCACCCGACCAAGCCAGCCAGACGACGAATCCTACTCGATACAGAGTAGGGCTACTCGATATCGACGACTCCCAGGAGCCCAGATCCGAGCTTGTCGAGCGGAGTCACCAGAGAAGATCAGTCGACGGCGAATCCTAGTCGATGTCGACGAGCCCTTGTCGATGTCGAGTAGACCAGGTTCTGGAAACGCATCGCCGTGAGCAGTCCGAGTCGAGCTGGGATTCCTTGGGCATGAAGGAAGTCGAGAAGGCTGAGATCTATCAACATCTATCAAGTTCTATCTATGGAGAAGACATGGAAGACATCTTACCTATTTTAGATTTATCTTTTCCTTTTAGATTTATTTCCTTTGTTGCTTTTATTTATCATTATGCTTTTAGATATAGTTTTAGATATAGATATAGATATTCTATCCTTGAGTAGCAAGGGTTAGAAGGCTATAAATAAAGCCCATGGGGCTGAGTTTTATGGATTCAATGCCAGTTAGAGAGGTAGTTCACAGAGACGGTTTAGGGAGTTCAGAGGTTTTAGGGTTTTGGCGTTCAACGAGAGTTGGATCGCTGGGATTGTAAAGTCTTTGAATTTAGTTTAATGCAAGTTTCTTTTCATCAATCAATGTCTGAGGTTGCGATGAAGTGCGAGTAGTCCACCCACTTCTGGGGTTGAGGCGAGCCCGACGATAGCCCTGTATGTTTGAGGTAAAGATCTGACTTTTATCATGTTTTGAGCATCTCCTACTTGTTTATGTGTCTATTACCCGTCTAATGGAGATCCATGCTAACAACTTGGATTGTAAATATAAAATCGGTAGAGACAATTAGGGTTTCTTGAAAGAGTTGTCTAATTGTTGGAAAAGGCGAAAGCTTGTCCTTTGATGCAATTTACATGATTATCTGTTTATCTCTGCCTTATGCATGCTTGGTTATCGTTGTTGCAAACCCCAATCTTGGAAGCCTTTTACATTAAGTTTAGTCGAAACCCTAAAGCATTTGTTCTTTATTTTCTTTCGTTTCGTTTTAAGTTTTCTGCCCTTACTCGATCTCGACCAAGCCTGGTCGATCTCGAGTTACTGATTCTCGATCTAGCATCGTTGTAGCTTAATTGTGCAGGTACTCGACAAGACAAGCCGAAGTCGACAAGACCCTACTCGATATCGAGTAGCCTCTAGTCGATATCGACGAGCCCCGGTGCTTGCTGTTGCGCTGTGTTCGATTGTCCGATCTTCTGTCGACTACCCTAGTCTAGACCGAGGACCCTGTTGTCGACTTCTGACCGTGAGATTTCACTGCTGCCTAGGATCCGCTGACCAGCTTCCTCGAGGATTCGAACCTGACTTTCTCTTACTACATTAGAGGGAGTCTTGAACATTATTTGCTGGGATTTGATCGGTTTGCTTTACTTTATTTGCTTACTGTTTTGCATTCTCGATTTCCTCTTACAACAATGATGTTACAAAAGAATGACAAATTCATGGTTTTCTTCCCATAATTTAACTTTCTCCTTCTCAACAGAAGGAGCATATACAAAGAGAATGACAAATTCTTGGTTTTCTATCTTTGCTTGAAGCATGATGACTCTGTTATTTTTTTCAATGATGTTACAATCTTCCATGATCTTAGATTTGTAAAGCATCCATAAGCCTCTTTTAAGGCCATAAGCTTTAATACAATGGGACTTTTGAAAGCCAGAGATGCGCATTTGGGCATCATTTGGAGGTTTTGTGACCTTTGTTTCGGCTAAGACAAGAATGTCAAGGTTGTTTGCAAAACATAGTTGGTTGATTTCTTGCCATAAGAGGGGTCTCTTAGTACCCCTAACATTCCAATAACCAATACTAATCATAAGGATAATATTGATTATGCCGGAGTGGCAAGTACATATACTTACATATAAACATAATGATCTTGCTTACACTTATACAAGGATCGTAGTTCATACCTTTAAGCATGACAGTAAGAAGATGGATACTTGTGTACAGTTGTGTAGGGCCAAGTTTGTAGAATCCTTATTTGTTGAGGGTTATCTATGGCTTGCCAGGCTGAGTAGAGTACCAGCACAAAGGGAGATCCTTGCAATGGTAGCTTCTCCTGCTTTTTGTTTTGATATAGTTATCTGGTATGCTGATAGATCCAGTTGCATGCAAGGTTGCGAGCCTGTAGAAAGGGGAGATTTAGACTGAAAATTTTGAAAATACGGGAGAATGAATTAAGGAGGCTGTGCTTAGGTTTGGAGTTTGAAGATTTGGGTTTGTAAGTGTTTGTTTTTAAGGTCTGGAGAAGCTTGAAAGAGGCTTGGTGCTTAGATTGAAGGGTTGAGAAATATGTCTGGTGTCCAGCGGGGGACCACTGCTTCCATGACAGCCGACAGAAGCGCATGGGCCTCAGGCGCTGAGCACAACGTGAAATACCCCAAATTATCTTTGAGTATTTCGTTTTAAGTAAATACAATTTTCATAATTAAAGTTATTTTATTTTGAACTTGGAAATTTTTAAATTTAATATATATAAAGTTTTATAACTAGTTTAAAGATGTTTCATCTTAGGTGCATATATAGTAAATAAATCAGTTTTTAAGTTATAGTGTTTTAAGCCAAAGGGATGTATTTTCTTTTAAAATAAGGAAGGATTTATAATTTATTATTTATTTTAATTTATGTAAAATATTTAATATAAAGATTTAGAAAAAAATTGTTACACAAAATAAAATGAATTTTATTAGGTGTTTTGTTATTTAATTTATGTAGAATTTTAACAAATAAATTTTCGGATATACATATATATTTATAAATTGAAAAAGGACTTGAACCGGTTTTCTTTTGGTTCAAGTGAACTGAACCATCAAATAAAGAAAAAAAATGGTGAACCGTGTTCACTAGACCCGTCCCCTTCCTTCCTCCCTGTCGAATCACTGTTGAAATAGGTAGAATTTTATCTCCTCAAATCTCAACCGAAGTGCTTCTAGAACATTCCCCACGTGTTTTTATCTGGAGATCTTTAACCAATTTGTGATTTCGGATAGCAACGAGCCCAAACCAACCCAAACGGATTTCGCCTCAAATCAAGATTTCTTGAAATCTGGCCATGTAACGGCCTTATCTGAACGAATTGAACAAAAAGATAGCTTCTAATGATCTTATCTGAGCTATTTACGGGATCAATTTCATCCAATTCGTTCCGAATCACCCCCTATAAATACAAGAGGTTTTCGGTTCTCAAGCTCACACCATCATTGAAGGCTGAAGCATCTATCCGAGCTCTAAACTTATTTCATTACGTTCTAAACACTTCTAGAAACAATTACCTTCACAAAAGTTCCACAAAAACATTCCGATTTCAAAACCCCCAATTTCGATCCTACCCCTGCCGAAGCTGCCCTCGTACACCACCGTTCCGCCGCTGCCGGAGAAACAATCCACCACCGGAAGGTGAGCCTCTTCACCACGAATCCGTATCCACCGGTCACCTGTCATTCCGAGTGCTAACGAAGTCGCTACGCCTCGCCGAAGTCTCTTCGGGTGCTCACCGGAAAAACGTTGTTCGATTGCTGTCGGGCTGATGAAAGGAGAAGTTTAATTACATAAAACCTCCCATACTTTCTGTTTTTATAAAATATACCCCGTTTTTAGTTTCTAAAATTCCAGAAATTATCCGACATTTTTGGATGTGGTTCTAACTCGCGTAATCTTCTTCATATCTCAGTGCCAAACCGATTTTTCTTATGCATGTTTTCTTACTTCCTTCGCATATTCTTAATGAGCTAGACAAAGTATATACAATTCTTTTGGAACAAAACCTCCAAAGCGCCTCCTCTTATCAGTTGGGACAAAATGTGTTCAAACACAATGAAAGGTGGACTAGGAATCCATAAAACGGAATCTATGAACATAGCACTTCAGATGAAACTGCTATGGAAAATCATATCTGAACCAAACAACATCTGGGTCCGTGTAGTATCACATAAATATCTTAAAGGGCACGATCTGTTCCCTTACAGTAAAAAGGGTCAATCCTCTTGGTAGTGGTCGCAGCTTATGTCTATTAAACCTCATTTCCTAACGGCTCTTCAGTGGAATGTCGGAAACGGCGAAACTATAGATTTTTGGAGCCACAACTGGGTCTTCCCAAAACCGTTGGTTTCCAAAACAATTAGTCCGATTCTTGACTCTCTCAGGGGAATTAAGGTTGCCCATCTCATCAACCATGAACGTCAGTGGAATAGGCCTTTACTAAATGCCTCTTTAAGAAATATTTTACCGAGGGAAGAGATTGACCATATCACGGGGTTAATTTTGCCTAACAATTCGATAACATATCGTCTGTATTGGGGCCCTAGCAAAAATGGATGGTTTTCAACCGGTTATGCAAACTCTTTTTTATCAGAACATGTTGGGATGACAGATTTTGATTGTGGTTGGATTTAGAATCTCGACGTGCCCCCTAAAGTTAGACACTTTCTATGGAAAATCTCTCATGATGGTCTTCCGACTAAATTAAGACTGCAAAAGTCACATGTGGCAGTGCCTTTGGGTTGTGTGTTGTGCTTACTGTGGTAACACTAATGAATCGGTACACCACCTTTTTCTTCATTGTCCCATGGCTAATGATCTTCTGTAAGCTTTACGAATTCGTCTTCCAAGGAATATAGTTGTAAACTTAGGTACGGACTCGGTGCTTCCTCTGAATGAGATCAAATGTGCTATCGGCAGCACTAAGTTTGCTGATTTAGCCTTAGCTTGGTGGGCATTGTGGTTCTTTAGGAACCAAATCGTTTTCAACCACACGAACAAGGGAACTATTAACGAAATTCTTCTGTTCCACGGTACAAGTACCCATTGTTGGAAACAATCTAAGGTTCTGGAGGACGATCCTTCTTGTACGATTCCCTCTCATCATGCTATTGGCAGCACAACCCACTCGGACCACAGGGTTGGTGTTATTTCGACCAGGTCTCTCCGTCGCTCTGGGAAGTGGGATAAACCGCCTACTAATTGCTATAAGCTTAATTTTGATGGGTCTGTTATCCAAGGTGGTTTAGCATCATTCGGGTACATCATCCGTGACTCGGTTGGTGAGGTTGTCGCGCTTGGCCGGTCCATTTGTACAAACATCTCAGTGGTTTATGCCGAAAACCTTGGCCTCAAAATGGGTATTCTGCGTGCTAAGTCGCTACAAATTTCAAACCTTCTGATCGAAGGGGACAACTTACTAGTTATAAAGGCTCTTCTGGGGGATTGAAAATGCCCCTGGACAATCGAGATGCCACAAGCGGATATTTTGTCAGATATTTCGTCCTTTTCTTATGTTGCTATTCGTCATATTTTCAGGGAATCTAATGCGGTGGCTGACTACCTTGCTCGTAGTACCCATGCATCCCCTGTCGGCGTCAGTTGTGAGGATGATCCAGAATTGCATGTTCTCGTCTGGAAGGATGCGTTAGGAAGGGTCTCTGCTGCGGCAGACCCGACCTAATCTTTATCGAGCGTCCAAAAAAAAATCTTCTTCATCTGCAGTGTGATCATCAAATCCTTACCCGTTCTCAATGATTCAAAATTCCCAAGAAGATCATCTTGGTATTATTTCTGACTCCTTAAATTAATTCGATTTATAATCGATTTACATAAGTTAGATCCGTTTATTAAAATTTCAATTATTAAATACTTCCTTGTGTCTTGTATTTCATACATAAAGATATGTCCGTAGACTTCGCCAAATCCGTCATCAAGTGCTTTGAACTCCATAGTTGGTACCGAAATCCAACAAGACAAATCAGGCAAGTGACTTTCCGAGCCTTTCCGCTCATTTCGGTGCCTTCGTGTCTTGTTGTTTTCTTTCCTTGATTTCTTGCCAAATTAATTAAAATAAATTGCAATTCACCTGCTTGTGTGATTTATTTACCATTTCGCTTGAATTTGGCAAGATTAATTGGGTGACCTTAAGATAAGATAATAATATAATTACCCACTGTTTATTTAAAGCATGATTTATTCTTATTCTTTCATGCTGATTGAGTTAGGAATGGAACATGCCCTTTTCTTTTATGTTTCCATCCTTTTATTTTAATTGCTTTTACTTAATTTGGCATCCATGTTACCTATAAATAACATGGGTTATTTTGTGTTGTGTGATCACCTAGGTTGTATTAAGTAAAAGTAAATAGCAATAATGTGAGGATTGTGTGTCACGATTGGAACTCAATTGAATCAAGATCAATCAAGTAAAATGTATGTACCAGTGAATGTGAAGCAAAGTGAATGTAACGTGTAAAGTAATAAAAGTAATGGAAACAGGTCGGGGCTGCGAGAACCCGGTCTATAAAGGGTTTCATGAAACTAACACATTTCCGTAGAGAAATGTTACACTACCTCCGGTAGTAGCTATAGGCTGCTATCTACTAGTGAGAGCGGGGCCGGTATCATATTGTAACAAATAGTGTGTGATGTAAATCATTCAACTTATATTAAAAGCGGTAAATGTGTTAAGTGTGTAACTTTGTATTTAAACTACTCAATGTGAGGATGTGAGTGAAGTGTGTGTTAAATAAATTTGTGGTTAAGCTACTCAACGTGAGGAAGTGAGTGAAGTGTGTGATATATATAATTTGTTAACATAATGAGAACAAAGCTTTATAGTGATCACAGTTAATTCAAGCTCCATCATATTCCATCTGTAATCGGAGTATGATTTCTAAGAGTGATTGTCGTTCACATCTTTTCTTACTCAATCCTTCTGGATTATTCGTGTCACATGAGTCGTGTCTTAAAATGTTAAGCCTACATAAAATATTTTTTTCAAAGTCTTTCGCAATTTAATTGTATTTCATTTATGTATTTAATATTATCATCTTGTTTATGGGAGCATGGTTGCATGTCCCTATGAGCCTAAGGTGGTTACGAAAACATTAAAGTCTGAGTAATCACGGGCGTTGTGACATTCCCTCGGGTTATAAAAGGGGTGTTACACAACGTGGTGTGTTAATTTGATGCAATTTTGACAGGATTAGTTGCTTGGTTGAATCAATTTCGTTTTTTGAGTTTAATTTTGTTGTCGGTTTGTTTTTTTTCTAAGGAAACCGTTCAAGAAAACTCAATTTTAGTGCTAATTTGTAAAAAGGCTTTCACATAGGTTGCCTAGTCGGCATGTTTTACTCGTGAGAATACACATGGTAATATATTACCACTACCCTCAAAGGTCGGGATATTTTTATTACATTTGAAAGTTGAGGATATATTTTTACCATACCCCCAAAGGTGTGGGTATTTTAATTAGTTTTCCCTTAATTATACATGTCTATTTTTTTAAGCACGATAAGAATTCAGTTAGACAATCCTAGAAAAACCGAGAGACCGGACAAGCCGGTAGATGGAACCATCATGTACAACCAAATCAAATAACAGAAGCAAATGACAGAAAAGCAAAAACACCAAGCAAATAACAGAAATGAAAATGCGAAAATAAAATAAATGTGCTAGCTATCCTACACCGTAAAACAAAACCAACACGGCAAACCAATCAATCAGCCAACGGAGGACGCGCTCAGAGAACTCTGGAGATACAAGCGGACATCTCATATTATGGACTCAGAAGAGCCTTTAGATATCAATCGCAAATCCACGACGTCTTCGGATATAGCAAATCAAACATCGTTCACATAAGGCCTGCATCACAACAAAAACAACACAACACACTAGACCGCAAATCCAAACCCAAGTCAAACCATTGCTCAATAAAAATCTCCATCAACCCGACTCAAACCCTCAAGGACGATAACGAAATCGTAAGCGACTACTAGGTAGTTCAAATAGAGGCGAATGAGACGGGAAAAGGTAAAGAAATTGAACAACAATCCAAAGGCAAAGGAAAAGAATGACAGAATGGAAAGAAAACCCCTAAACAGGCGTTGTTACAAAGCAAGAAATGCGGCGACAAAACCACGAGAGCGGTGAGATGGGTCGATGGCCATGGGAGCAACCAAAAGGTGAAGCGGGCAGCGACGATAACCAATGTTTTAAAAGGCGCTAGGTGGCCGTTAGGCGGTGGGTGGTCGCCTAGGTGTACTTAGAACAAACTTAATTATTTCCTTAGATTTTGACGCATAACACATGTAAATAATTCATATAATGTAATAATAATCCATAATATCACTTATAAACCCAAATTTATCGTGTTTAACTAACATTAAAGTAAATAAATGCAAAAGTAGGTGTCCGATTAGCGACTTTAAACCTTCTAAAATCCCAAACATATCCAAAACCATATGTTTGACTCAAAAACAAATATATTTCAACATGGGGAATAAAAAAACCCTAAGTTGATTAATCACATGCCTAAAAGCTAAAATTGAATAATCGTCAGGTTAGGCAGGACTAGGCGTCCCCTAGGCGGGACTAGGCATCCCCTAGGCGGGACTAGGCATCCCCTAGGCGGGACTAGGCATCCCCTAGGCGGGATTAAGCGGGCCTAGGCGGCGCCTAGGCAAGACTAGGTGGTGTCTAGGCGGATTACCGCCTAGAGGCCCGCCTAGGCTTAAAAATTCCTAGATACCCTGTCGTCTAGCGCTTAGGCGCCGCCCAGGCGGTGCCTAGGCGCGATTTTTAAAACACTGGCGGTAACAAGTCGTTGTGATGCGGTGGGGTGCCAGTAGCGGAGGTTTTGTTAGTGGCGGTGGCGGTGGCATGCAACCGAGCACCGAGAGGCAGCGAGCAACAAATCCGACAGGTGGATCGTGGTGAGACGTAGGAGAGCTGGTAGCAGAGGGGAGCCAGGACTATCGTGGTGGTGCCGGTTAAAGAAACCAAGGGAGGTCGGTATGGGGAAGTGGTGAGCCGAGGTCGAAAGGAGGAAGCAATTGTTGTAAGAGGCGGCGACAACATCGAAGGAAGGCGGTCAGTAGGGCAGGACACTGAATGCTATTGGAGAATAGATAGATGGGGATGAATAGATGGATGGGCAAATGGAGCATTGGCTGAACCTGGAGAAGGAGAAGTTATGGAAGGTAACTGGTAGAGGTGGTGGTAGAAGCCAAGAGGCTCTCAATTGAGAGTGTTTTAGGTTTTTAGTTGGAAAACATTTTGTTACATTAAAACAACATTATTTGTACATGTCTATAAAAACAATCCGATCACAAAACACATTTTGAAAACAAAAAAAATGCTTCGCTATCAACTTTCAAGTCAGTTGAGAAGAGAAGACCTTTTCATACTTCATATCTCAATTAAAAAGAAAACATCATTAAACCTAAATCATATAACATTTCAAAATCAAGAATTACTTTTTTATTAAAATTTAAAGAGTTGCCCACAATACCTAATTTTTTTAAGAGTAAACTTGTCTAAAAAATTTAAATAGTTGACCACTCTTATTATCCTAGTCTAAGTTTAAATTATAAATTTTGTATTTTCTTCTATTAGTTTTAAAAAGTTTACTATTTTGGCTATATAAATCTATAATCTATATATACTATCTTAAATCAAAAAACTTAATTATCCTGACACACCATCTTTTTTTTTAATTTTTGCTAATTCAACCAATCATGTATTTCTTACTCCCTCCCCCCTACCTTCACTTCTCTTCAACTAGTTTTTTCCCCCCTTTTTCTTTCTTTTTTTACAATTGATTTTCATTTTTAAAATAACCAATGGGTTTATTTTACAATATTAAATTAAGATAAAACTACTAGGTCTATTTGTAAATCTTCATGTACTATCACAATGAAGTTCATCTTGATTAAGCTTATTATATCTTTATTTTATGAGTTTATTTGTATAAGTTTACTTCAAAATATTAAACTAATATTTCATTTAATTGTATAATATTAATTTATTTTATTTTTAAAAAATCACGCCAAGGCGCGGAAACTATCCTAGTTTTAATTATTTTGATATACATACTTTTTTTAAAAAATAAATTGACATTTCATTATTATTATTTTAACTCATATTTCTTGGTATTTATAGGAAGGAGGGAGCGGAGTGCAGCCAGAGGCAGACGTTTCCAACGCAAGCAACCTCAACAAAATAAACTACTCTCCCCACAACCCCAACCCCACGACTCTGTGAGAGAACGCCTTGCCCTCTCTTTCTCTCTCCTCGCCCGCCATTGTTGTTCCTCTCTACCCCGCCATCGCCATGCATTGAGCTCCCTCTCTACCTCCTCTATGTGATCTTGTAAGTCTCCTCCTCCCTATCTTTCACCCCCGACTCCTCCGCTTTCTTTGTGTCGCGTTTCTGCTATTTATTCCCGGGGAATCTCCCTTTGCTCGCATGAACTCCCCAAGTTCGCCGCGGGAGCCGACAATTTCGCTCCCGGTGATCGCTCTGGATTTCGTTGATTCCGGAGGCCGTGTTTCTGGTTAATTGACGAGAGGAGTTCGTGCCTGAGTTCGAAATTTCGTTTTTTTTGGGGGCGGTTTCGTGTTTTTTTTGCTGTTTCGTGGTTCTTGTTGTTTTGGACTTCGCGCATTGAATTCCTTGTTGAATGTCGGTTGTTCCGTTTGGATTCGGGGATGTGATTGCTGAAATTAGTGTTTTGTAGTGTTGATTTGGCGGTAGGGAATGTATGTTGGTGTTTGATATCGTTCAATTTGTGCTCTCTGCTGCTTGTGTTTGAATAGGGCCTAGGGTTTCGGTGGAGCTTCTGTTTAGGGCATTGACCTGCTGTTCGCTGTGTTGGTATTGGGCGTTTGATCGCCTGTGTTGCTGCGTGAGCTGAGGAGATGCCACTACTCAAGAGAAGCCCATTCACATTGCTGGAAACACCGGATGACATTGAGCCCCATGAGCTTGTATTTCAAGTTCGGTTTACAAAGGAGATTTTCCGTGATTATCAGTATCCTTATTATTGTTTCTATTATGGATTGAGTTGAATGAATCACTTTAGCTTGTATTGTGGTCTCCTTGACTTGCCTTAGAGAGTATTTGAAGCGGATAGATTTTTACCGCAAAAGGTTGTGGACATGTAAGGTCACTGGGAAAAGCAATTTGACCTATGAGGAGGCACTAGTTGCTGAGCAACAAGCTGCTGAGAAGCTTCAACAGTTCCCTGAAGAGCTAATCGGACCTGTGCTGCAAATTGTTCAATACAGTAAGACTCTTTTAGGGCTTGCACTGAATTGCCCATTTCTTCTTCTACATCATTTCCTGTCTATGAAGTGCTGGTGGTATTGTTTGTGTAATTATTTCTGTCAAATAGAAGATTTTTTCCATGTGTTGATCCGTGGGATGTCCCTTTTCATACATAGGTTGATAGAAGATTGTCTCCTGGAGTTTTACATACATATGAGCATGCATTTAGTTTCTGCTGTACTTATGTTTCATACTCTTATTTGATTTGCTTCAATGATTTTGCTTATTTTGTCTTACTTCATGAATTTGAATTTAGACTTCAATGGAATTCTTTTTCATTCCATCTTCTTCTTTCATACGCGTGGAAATGTGGAAGCTAATGTTTCCCTTTGCAGGCATGCTCCCACTGAGAGATTTACTCGTTGCAATTACATCAAAGTTGCAGGATACTTTGGTGGAGGGTTTAGAACTTCAAGGAAAGAGGAATGGTTATGTATGTCCATGTAAGATAATCAAAGTATTGGATGACGAAGAAGGAAAAAGATATGAGGTTGCATGGCTTGATAAGGACGAAATGGATGGTAGTGCAGTTGTGAGTGAAGGAGATTTGATAAAAAAGAAGCTTCCATACACTAGAAATGTTCTTAAATCATTCATTAGGGAATCTACTTATAGAAATGTTCCTTGGGTAATTCACAATAATTTGGCATCAAAGTATGGTATTCCTACTGATCCTCCAGAGGAATTGAAAGACAAAGTGTCAGTACTGAATGGATGCATAATCAGCTGCAGGAAAAGAAAGAAACACGATGTAAGTTGAACAAGTCCCAAACCGATTCATTTTACTTGATTTGCCTGCTATTGAAACCAACTGTTAAAAGTTCTTCCTGTGATCAGGTATCAGGAGAAGAGAACGGTGATATGAATATCTTACGTGAGTACAACTCTAATTCTTTGCAGTTTTCTCCTAGGTCATACCTGTATTTGTGCTTCATTATATGCTCTCTTTCTGCCCTTGACTCTGGATTGCTTCTCCTTTTCTTTAATTGAATAAGTTCAGTGCCATTATATTTCTAATAAATTTTGGAAACCAAGGCGGATCTGAAGTGGTGTTGCTTCTCTGGAAATATGTGATCCTTAAGTGACTTTATCATTCTTTTATGAATTTTCAGAAGATAAAGAAGCAGAAAAGGAACATATCAACTACCCAATTGATGATCTCTTGGTGCAGCCTATTGGTGAGCGCCCTTCCCCATCAAGAGACTTCAGAGTTCCAATGGACTGTGCTGGGGATCTCATGATGGTTTGGGATTTTTGTACATCTTTTGGAAGGCTGTTGAGTTTGTCACCTTTCTCGCTTGAAGATTTTGAGAGTGCAATATGCTACAAAGATAGCAATATTACTATCATTGTGGAGACCCATTCTGCTCTACTTAACTTGCTAATAAGAGATGAAGGAGAATATTTTACAACTATCATGAAAAGAAAGCGGAAGCCTAAGGTCAGACTGCTTTGATATA
Source organism: Persicaria tinctoria (assembly GCA_037127255.1). Classification (NCBI taxonomy): domain Eukaryota; kingdom Viridiplantae; phylum Streptophyta; class Magnoliopsida; order Caryophyllales; family Polygonaceae; genus Persicaria; species Persicaria tinctoria. The sequence goes on from JBANSL010000020.1 coordinate 35,621,022, forward strand.
TTTAAATATCTTAGTTTTTAGGAATGCAACCCAGTATCTTTATCAATCTAGCTGTTAAGTGCATAGATAACAAAGGGAATAATTATAATGGCATATAGAAATGTTTTGTTTTGGAAAACCATCTATGCAATACTTCCTTTCCCTTCTTTTGTCAGAATGTGAGATCCATTTTTTTTTATCTGACTTTTCATTACAGATATCAAAGGTCACTTGGACAGAGTATTTGTGTGACTTCTTGGATATGATTAATATTCCAGTGCTGTCAACTAATATAGGAACCATAAAGCGGGGCCATTATGGCCTTTTAGATGCTCAAATTAAATTGGGTATTCTACATGAGCTGGTTGATCAAGCTGTTATCTCAGATGTTTTGAGGGAGAAGTTGGAGGAGAATATTGAAAAACGTCAGGAACTTGCAGCTGAAAAAAGAGGAGAAGCACTAGAAGATGGTAAAAAAAGACGAGAAGCAAAGGAGCGTTTGAAGGCATGTGAATCTAGTAACTTAGTGTCTGAGAATGGGCACATAGCATCAAATGGAAATCATAGTCTACAGAATGGAAACCTTGTGGAGGAGGAGGAAACATCTCAACAGAACCATTCATTTGAAAATGGGTTTGCTCTTTTTTCCCTGCTTTAACAAACTTTGTTAATAAAAGTTGCATGTGTTTATGTTGTGGGCCATGTCACAACTTTGATTTTCTCCTAGTGACAGCAATGAAGATTCTGAAATGAAACAAATGGCAAAGCAGCTTATGGAAGAAATGGAAAAGAACAAAGAACAGAGGGTGTGTTATTGCTTTCTATATATTATACTGTATGTATGTTCATTTGCCAATAAGGGTCTGTTGATTGGTTCACTTGTTGAAATGCTGTTTTTTCGATGATTTATGAAACAGAAAGAACTTCTTGCGAGAGAGATGGAGAAACGATTTGTCCGCACTTCCTCTTTGGGTAAAGACAGAGATTACAACAGATACTGGTTCTTTCGTCGTGATGGGCGATTATTTTTCGAGAGCGCTGACAATGAGCAATGGGGTTATTTTTGTAGCAGGGAAGAGGTAATATTTGCCTCTTACGTTCTATTTATAAGCAAATATTTTGAGTTGGCTTTATATACTGACCTATTTTTTTTGATGTTATGCCCAGCTTGATGCATTGATGGCTTCCTTGAATCCAAAAGGGATACGAGAGAGAGCTCTGAAAGGGCAACTTGAGAAATTTTACAACAGAATATGGTTAGTCTGCAACTTTTCTCTGGCAGTGATCAAGTTATCTTATGCATTGAATTATTTGAATATATAAAACTCCATTATTGTAGTGTGAGCTCTTTAATGAAGTGAACTCATTACACATGTCAACTGTTTGCATTCTACGTGATGTACTACCTGGACAAGAAGTGTCTCTATTTATGTGAGGCACTTGTCACATACTTGTTGCATAGTTGAGAAGCTTGGTTTGTGTGCTGGCCTCGTGAGGATCCAAATGAAGTTAATGTGTTGGAAGATAACTAGATGCATAACATATAATTGTTAAGTGATTATTTTGAAGAATTTCCTCTCTTTCAAATGGACATACATTTTTCCCTTTGTCAATGATAAGGAGCAGAACACACACACAATAACATGACCTACGTGAAACCAATGAGGTGAAGCCAACCCTTGCCCAGAAATTCACTAGCTACCAGATGAGCACACACTGTTTACTGGCCTAAAAGGCAAATCCCTTTCTTACAGAGATGACAGTTATTTATATACAAGCCTCTCATTCAAGTTACCCCCCTACCCTTGACTTCAGTAGAATTCTCTCACAGCGCACAGCAATTGCTTGTGACTCTCATTTCTCACATTCCAGCTAGTTGCATGTACATATTGTCTTAACAATGCGTTTTGGCTCCAATTGTTGTCTGTTTTGCTGCTGTGTTGATATCGTGTTTATGCTGAATGGCATACCCAATTGAAAATGCATTTGAATCACTTGGACAATTTTCAATCATCACAGATTCAGTCACGGGATGGTTTGAATTTTAGAAGTCTTAGGCCTTCCAGTGGAAGATAAGCTGTAGTATTAAGTATTATCTCAGATTAAGCAACAAATTACAGAATAATAATATCATTTCAAGTGCTGGGGGTGGCGTCTGATGGTCCTGTTCAATTGAGACCTTTATTTTTTCTCTTTGCTTTCCAGACTCGTGTGGTCTATATTGTCGAAAAAGGTCATGAGCCATCTTGAAAACCTGTTCTTATGGTTTCAATTTAAAATTTTGTTTGCAGCTCGGAGATGCAAAAGCGTTCAAAAGAGGAGGCACACAAGGTCGAGCTGGATGGGGCAGTAGTTAGAAGGTCCACGCGTGTGAGAGCTCCTCCTAGGGATAATCCTGCCCTTGCCTTCCTGAAGTACACCAACAAGTGGAAAGAAGTCTGAAAGATAGATATCAAGCATCAGTTGAGTTTTCCATTATGATTCATAAACAAAACCGGTTGGCCTTCGCTTAGATATATGCCTATCGTAGCGTATTTTTGTAGGGGTACATCCAAAGCAATTGCAGTGCATCCTTTCTCACATGATTCAATTTTTTTTTAGCAGAGAAGCAGGTTTAGGTGCTCCAGTTGGCACTAAGTTTTTCTTCATATTTACCTGTTTCCTGGGTTGGATGCATATAGCTTGAAAATACTGTAAATGACCAATAGTTGAGGATTCGGGTTCATTTTTTTTTTTCCGCATTGCAGAACTTTGTAGTGCTGCCCTAACCTGCCCTCTACATTCATATCTACTAGGATACTAAGAAAGTTGCATCTTGACAGTTTGAGATATGTCGTGGACGGTGAAATTGTTTTGAACTTGGAGATTATAGATTATATGGACAATGCAACATTTCCTGATTTATATGGATGACAAATTAATTGCGTTATATTGTAATCTTTTTTAATATGATGAAAGCTTATTTAGAATTAGAGAGCTAGTAGATCGAGCAGGGGCTAGGGCTGCTTCGGTTCAAAACCGGGATAAAACTGAATTTTTAGAAATTATGAACTGAAAATCAAACCTAACACCTTACATTTGGTTAGGTTTATTTAGGGTTGGGTCAGGCTTTGAACCTAAATAAATCTAATTAAAAATTAATTATATATAAAAAATTAAAATGTTTAATTTAAAAAAAAATCATGTAATAGAAAATTTCTTTAAAATACACACAATAGCTTATAAGGGGTTATTTTTAATGAGGATTCATCCAACCTAAAATAGTGTTGTATAATGTTTTTGTCTACTTTAGTAAAAGTTAGGTTTAAACCGAATCAAACCAAAACTAAAACCGAATTTTTAGAAATTGTGAAGGAATCTAATCTCTTAGGTTCGGTTGTCCCGATTTAGTCCAAAATTTTGCTTTGGACCGAATTTTAAACAATCCTAGGGGCTATAAAAGGACTTCAAAATCCAAATGAATTCCGGTTTGATATTCGCACTGGTAAAATATCGTCATTGGCACAGTCATGACTCATGACATTGGTTTGATAAACATTTTTTTAATGGCTCTTGCTCATTGATATTAGTCAGTAGTCGACAGAGGTATATATTGGGAATTTGAGAGGTAGATGTGTATATATATCTCTTCCGACTTGGGAGGTTGGTGTCAATAGGCTAGTGACAACAAAAAATGTCTATTAATTTGGAAAGTCAGTATTATAACCGTGTCCTTGATAATATTTTAATCATTTATACAATAGGGAAAATGTTTAGTATATCTCGTTGTCGGTCCACTTTCTTCTATTTTTAGTCTATGTTTAATTTGTATGGGAAAACTAAAAAGGTGTTTGTTATTCTAGCTCAGGCCTCAGTTAACTTGTCAAACGCTTCACAAAACAACCCTCCCCATCCGATGATCCCCGAGCTTCCCCTTGACACTCCATCTGTATTTAGTTTCACCCAAAAAGAAAACATGTATGATCTAGATGGTTCTCTATTAGAAAAACATCAACTGTTAAACAAAAAAGCTAGGTATTAAAAACGAAAAAGAGTTTGTATATAGATCCGGACATGGGCAAATCTATATGCAATTGGAGATGCTCACGCTTCACCAATTTTATTTTATTTTTAAATTTTAGTACTATTAATTTGATTATAAGCATTCCATATGACTTAAATACATATTTTTTTTTGGAGATTGAAGTCGTAAAAGAAGATAGGAAATAAATTTATTAATAAGGGTATGTTTTTTCATATTGAAAAAGAGTATGAGTTTGAAGAATTATCTTATCATAGAGTTAGATTTAACTTGTTGAAGTTTTTTCTATTGTATTAATTTGAGGGGTTAAATCTAAATTATCTAATGTTATTCCTTTAAATAGGTACTCCTTTTCTTAGTTTAAACTTGACTTTTTACAATTCACACATTTTTTAAGTGTTAAAAAATATATAAAATATTACTTTTACTAATTTTTTTAAATAATTTATGAATTTATAAAGCAAATATAAAATAAAGTTAATATTTTATATAATTTTTATCATTATAAAAAAAATTGTATAAATAATACTAAACGACATATTTTAATTAATAGGGTGTATATAGGATATACATTTCGATTTCGATCAATACGGAGTATAATACTATAATTTTCTTGAACCTCAATCATCCAATATCCGGCCGGGCGGCCGAAGTAAAACGAATGTAAAATAAAAACAGGGCGGGGATCGAGTTATCTCCGGCGAAATCTGGAAACGACGAACCAGAGGCGTTGCAGAAGACGAACGGAGAGAGATAATGTTGTTTCAGGTTGGAGGACAGGGCACACGCCCCACTTTCTTCGAGATGGCAGCTGCTCAGCAACTCCCTTCCAGCCTTCGTGCTGCTCTCACTTACTCTTTCGGTGTACGCCTTTCTCTCTCTCTCTCCCCTGAACACTAACCATGGAGAATTTCTGAATTATGTAGTAGATTTCGGCTAGGTTTCAGTTTACATGGTTAATTAATCCGCGGGGAAACGCAAAACCAGCGCTTCATCAAATCAACAAACGATGTTGAATCATCTGTTGAAATTCATGATTGTTCCGATACAAGTAAAATTAGGACTTGAGCTGTTACATATTGGATCAATAGGCTCTCCTTCCCTTCTTTTATAACTCTTTTCCCTTTGAATTTGGTATCGTCTGATATCGATTATAGCCTTATAGGTCTATCTGTTGCAGATTGCAGTTCTCTAATTGTATCTCCTAATGGCACTTTAGACGCTTTTATATCGTCTGGCTGAATTTCTGGTTGACTGTTTATTTATTTCTTCTTTATGGATGCTGAAGTTAAAGCTTAAACAGCCGTGGATGATGCAATTTCATGATGTGTCAGGTTTTAGCTTTAAGGAGGCCAATTTTGCACAAGGTTTTGGACTATGAGGATGAGTTTTTTTCATTGCTGATGCTGGTACTCGAGATGCATAGCTTGAGAACAACAGGTTATCCATTTTTAGCTACTTATTCTTATCAAACTAGAGGGCCTGGCCTTTTTTCAACTTGTATTTTAACCAGTATGCAGCTTGCCTCCGTGTAAGATTGTAGGATGATATGTGAGATAATAACTAGATCTAAATGATTGTAATTCGGCTGCTTTCTGGTGCATGCTTAGCTAGAATCCCAAACAGCACTTGATGAACTTGTTGGAGGATTTTTAGTTGATAGAACTACTATGTTTCTAATATGCTTACGGGAACCACTTCGGTAACTCTTTTCCTTCTTTCATTGACAGTAATAGAGTTCAGGTGTCTAATTGGTTGAGAAAACGGCAAACATTTTTTTCATATGGATAGAATGAGTTGTTAAAAAAAAACTGACACTTAACAGTTGTTTGTGCTGCTATTAATAAAAAGCATAGTAAATCCCCTTACTTTGATCCTGTGAATGAAATATTTCTCAATCAATTCTTTATGTTCAGTAAAAGTAGTTTTGGTAGACGACTTGTGCTGAACTGAGCCTTTCCTATGATTTTGCTCAGATGCATCTTTCTCTGAATCTTTATATGGCCTGCGAAGGAGGGCAGTAAGAACCAAGTTGAAGAAAGATGTTCTGATTTCATCCTCTGCAGATAACATTGATTACTCTGGCCTAGAAAAGCAGCAAAAAGTTCTTTCAGTTGTTTTTATGGTATAGTCTGTTCCCTGGATATGGCTTGTGAAAAATTGTTCGATGATTAAATTTTCTTGCATGGATCTGATGGTTCTCATACAGTTACAAACATATCCAATGCTCTTTCATCTGTAACCTGTATCAGTATGTAATGTCATCCACTTCACCTACGCTTTTCTTGACAAAATGACAAGTTTGAAATTTCTGTTTCCTTATACTCGTATGCAGGTTTATTAACTAGCATGATTTTCCAGGGTCTTGTCTTGCTCTGCTCAGCAATACGAATAGCTTGTTTTTTCCTTTTGCTATAGCCTTATATTGACTTGCATAAATGGATTCCTAATATATAGAGAGGATCAGATTTCAGGAAGGTCTATATCCTTTTGTCTCTGTTATGAAGAAGTGCATTTACTTGCTGATTAATTTTTGACCTGGGAATGAATTAGTCTTATGCTGGATGTTTCTCTGGAAGTATATTCTATACAGACCCATATATCATGCTTTTCCATTTTTTTTTAAACAGTAGATAACTATTCTTTTTGACATTGATGTATTTCTAGGTTGTCTTGCCGTATTTAAAGTCAAAGTTGCTATCAGTTTATAACAAAGAAAGGGAAGCTGCACTTCAGGCCAGTTTGTGGGGACCTGGTGATGACACATTTGATGGTACCGATTATTTGGATGCAGGAGCTAGTTCAGTTGTTCCAGCACAAACTTCAGTATCGGACATGTCAGCAAGAGCACGTTTGTCAAGGAGGACTAGGAAAATTATAAGTGCTTGCTACCCATTGATACATGCTGGTCATGAGGGTTTGTGGCATTTCTCTGCTGATGCTTGTCTTGTCAATAATCATGAACACTTTTTTAGTTTTTGTAGAATCTTACTTGAGCTCCATCCTCCATATTCAGCAGCACCACAAAATTTCCTCCTTTCCATGACCCTATTTTTTCTACCAGTTTCATTACATCGCTTTAACAACCTAATTTTACCAATAGTAGCTACCTCTGGAGTTTGACCATTTCACACTGCCAGAGTGCCAGCCCATACCCAAACTATCATAACCATCATAGCCACCTACTGCAATAAAAAAGTTTTTTTGATTGTAGACGGGGGTAAAGCTGTTGCATAGTTTGCAGTCTTTGTAGGAATATATGGCTGTATTTAACCTCGGCAAGTGCAGCACAGATTATATTGCTCAACAACAGTTTCAAAATTGATTTTAGGCTGATGAGTATTAATTGAACTCTTTAGTTCTATGTTAGTCTGCACCTTAATGAGCTTGGCATAATAGTATTGGCTGTCATGGTTTGCAATAGGGGAGGCACCTCTTTGATTTCAGCAAAACTAATCATTCAATATGTTATAGCCTGGTTTATGTTCTTGGTGGCGGTTTATGTTCTTGGTGACTTCTTAAGAAGTGAAATAATAAAGTGTCCAGATGCTTAAATTTAATGTATGTACCCTTTCGAGTTTTGGTGTCTGAAGTCCCTAAATAAACAAGCGTTTGTTCAAATTTCAGATGAGTGCCATATGCTTGTTGCTTTTACCAATATCAAGAAGATGTTTAAGTTGTTGGAACTTCACATGAATTAAGCAAATCTCAGGCTTATATTGTTGCATTCTTCAGCTTTTTACTCGTCCCATTTAAATGCAGTTCTATTGAGTGGACTGCCCCTTGCCTTTTCTATGAATTCCTTTATGTGGATCCAATTTTTCCATGAAAATTTTCAACTTTCTTCCCTCTTCATGTTATGTCTGGTTTATTTTGTTACAGATTGTAAGTTTTTGGGCATGCATCTATCTTTGATTACATGATGTGCTCATACACTTACTAAGTCTAAAAGGTAAACTGCTACCCTACAGGATTAACATTTGCTTACCAGCTGTTGTATTTGCTGGATGCCACGGGGTTCTACTCCCTTGGATTGCATATACTTGGAATTCATGTGTGCAGAGCTACAGGGCAAGAGCTGGTATGTTTTTTGTGGAAAAAATTTCCCCATTACTTGGTGAACTTTGTGTTTCTCGTAAGAGAGTGATTCCTGAATTTCGGTGTTTTCATGTCATGGTAAAACTAAATGCTTGTTTGTGCTATGCATGAGATACAAAATAATCCTTCTTGTTTTGAATTTCATTGTGTTTCAAGTAGATGGATGCTTCATCCAGAATATCAAGGATAAGAAGTCGCGAACGAGCAAGACTTCGTGGTCCTCCTTGGCTAAAGGTATTAGTTTCTTCTATTTAGGGCTATGTTGCAACAATAAATTAACGTGTTATGGATCTTATGTTTATAATGCCTTATGATTCTGGAGCATACTTTAAATATTTGCCTGTCTTTTTTGTCATGGTTTTCTGTAACAGAGGACCAAGGGTGATAGTATTGACTATTAATTTTGTTTTTGAACTACTATAAAATATTTTAGGGTATTTGTGTTTAAGATGAAATCTGGATATTATTTTATGCATTTGTATTAGTATACTCCAGTTCTGAACTACTGATTAAAAGAATGAAGCATTGAGCTACTTCCTCCTTGTCGTATGCCAGACATTCCTTGGAGCCGCTCTCACTGGGACTTATGCAGTACTTGACTATGCTCAGACGGGTTTGATTGCTTCTGTTTTTATATTCAAGGTAAATGTATTCTTAGTATGGTTATCCTACTATTGTGGCCTTTGGTTTTATGACTGCATTGCTTAACTTAATTTTTGAGGTCTTGATCAAGCACATTACTGCTGTGGTTTCTGAATTGATTAGGATATTGGCTAAGAAGCCAAGTTGGAATATTTGACAAGTTGATGATGCAGGCTATAGAGAACATCAACTATCTTGATGATGTCTTTACTTTCTAACCGTATGCTTCTACGAATGTGCTTTGGTATTTGCTAAGTTCCTTCTAATTTATTGCCCTAACTTTTAGATGATGGAGTGGTGGTACCAATCAGCAGAAGAGAGGATGCATGCTCCTGTTGTTTATCCGCCACCTCCGCCTCCCCCAGCCCCAAAGGCATGGCAGTTTTTACACTAGTCTCTATCTCTGGCCCCAAGATATATTTTTCCCGATCCCAATATTTTTCATCTTGTAGAATTTGAAGTATTTACTATTTCATTTTGCTTGATTTCAGGTTGCTAAAGAGGGTATTCCGCTGCCCCTTGATAGAACAATTTGTGCCTTGTGCTCACAGAAACGTGCAAATCCTTCCGTTCTTACAGTTTCAGGATTTGTATACTGCTATGCTTGCATTTTTAAATATGTCACACAGGTTAGATATCTATACCCTTGCTCTTGAAACATAAAAGAGTTGCCATTGATTTTGATAATTATCTGCTTTACCTACAGTTAACAGACCTCATCCTCCTCTCCAGAGCAATTAAAAAGCTATAGCAAATTAGCTAATAAATTATTTTTGTGTCAAATTGAACTTAAGGAGGGTAAAGGGAAAAAACATTTAAACATCTCAATTCAACATTATCATTCTTGAGATGACTATTCTTTTGTATTGTCTTCTGATAAATACATTTTACATGCTAGTTTTCGTACCCGGTGTAGTAACTCTTGTTATCTTCTGTGTTCTTTTCTTCTTTCCTGCAGTATAAGCGTTGCCCGACTACCCTGATTCCTGCAGAGCCTGACGACATCAGGAGGCTTTTCCATGACATGTAGGATTCTTGTCGTAGTTTCCATTTTTACGGTACATGTCTTGGTCGTCTTATCGTTCATAAATCATTGCTAAGACACATTCAGTTTGATATGTATTTATATCGCCCTCAAACCACGCTATTTAGTGTTGATTCTTGGTGTCAAATTAGTACAAAAGAGCCTCAAAAGCTCGTATAACCTGCCCACCCTGATTTGGCTCTGAACAAGCACTTGAACAAACACAGGCCCCATTATGATAACTTCCAATTTGAAGGGGCTACGAAGGCACGCCCCATTTGTGTGAGTTAGCACCTGTTCTTGGTACCTATAGCCTTGCCGTTTTCATCTCTAGTACAACCAGGATACTGCATAACCACTTGGAGTCAACGAGACTGATATGTTTAACAACGGGCTTATAAACTAGTTAAGAGTTTACACATCAGGAAAATGCGTAGCCTTTATTCCAGTTAAAATGATTGTGAATGAATTGTATATTTTTCTAGGAATCACAGTTAAATCCCCAAAGGTCCAAACCAGAATATACAGATGTGACAAAGCCAAACATTCATCTTTTTAGTTTGTACTCATAGAAGAGACAGGTGATCGCAACTGGAGTTCAGCAGAAGATTATACAAAAAAGACTTCATACTATTTTAGAACTATATTATAATGAGTAAGCAATTACTAAGCAAATTATGTATACGAACACCAAAAAGAACACACACAGCCTAAAGGTTTCCTTTCATAGAAAACTGAAGCCTCAAAAAAAAAGTCAAAAAATGTCTCCTGATGACATCTCAAACACAAAATAAGAAAGTTAAAGTGAGGAGGAAAACAATTTTTATTTTTCACTCGGATTGAAAGAATAGAAGGTTAACTAAAATGTCAAAAGGAAACTTACAATGCAAAAGAGGGAAAGGGAAAAGGAGAGGGGAGATGTTCTAAGCTATCATTCCCTTGTTTGTTACTGTCGCTTCATCCGGAGTAGAACACTCTTTCTCACATTAACAGCGACCTCTATTGAACTAGTGATGTGGAGGCTACTGCATCCTAAATCCATCGCGTATCTTTTAGAATCTTCCTTCACAACATGATATGAATTCAACGTATAATTTGCCTTTCATCCCCAGAGCATGAGCAAGAGCATGATCGATCTCAAATAAACATGTTAAATGACTCAGCAAGGCCGGATTCAAGCAAAATCATCCCGACTGAGATATAAAGCCATGTAGTCAACTGGTGGCCAGCAGGAATCCACATCTTCTCATCAAAGCACCTACAGTCATTTAAACCCAAATTAAACTCATTTCAGCAAGTATCAAATATGATCACATTTTTGTTACAAGACAAGGGATAAAAAAAAATATCAGTATCTGAGCAACTTTTATGCAGAAAAGTATATAATCAAGATGTCAATACAGAACCAAAGAACCAGTGAAACCTACAAGAGCATTTGCAAGTCATAAGACGAATGGAACTAATACTGAACCATTTGAAACACTAATTAGATGTATTTATCAAAGGCACCAATAGGTTAAAATGAAAATATAAAACACAATTACATTATATGCAACTTTCTTAATTCAAAGGAGTAGTAACTAACCCTGTAATTTACACACGGCATATAAAGCAAAATTACCAGTGAAGAAGAGCTTATTGTACTAGGATTTGATCAGGTAAAACTATTTATCTGTGCAAGTAAGAACAAAAGATATAGCGGCAATAAACGAGCACTACCATATAACTCAAAATGGAGCCTCCAGCGATTCATCCCAAACATCCGCACTTCCATTAGAGGCATCATCAATATCTTCTTCCATCGAAAGCCGAATATACTCTCTGTGTGCAAACCGATCCCATTCTGTCAATGTTGGATTCTGTCGCTCCTGTTAGCAACCATTACAATCAGGCAACCACAGATTAAACTTACAGAATTCCAGTATTCCATCAGAAAGCAACCAAAAAAATATAGTTTAATGTACCTGACGAAGAAGGAATGGATCGCGTGACTCAAAGGCCATGAACTTATTAAGGTTAAACAGTATGTTGAAGACACTTCCTGAAAGTTTACTTCCCTTCATATCCTGTAGAGTGAAAAAGCTCTCCTCCTGCAAACATGAACGATAGAAAACCTGTAAGGATCCAAAAACAGTACATTATCTAGTAACTTGATACTTCAGATACAGCACCAGGTCATCTAAGAAGACCTAACACATCTTCAACGTTTTGTCAGGAAATGCTTTTGTAATATGTGCCATAAAAGAATATCATGCATCATAAAATTAATGGTCAATAAACAAGCTGTAGATGCAGAAAATTTGTATAATGTCAGGAGAATCTGTATGTAAATTTGTCTTCTAAGGCCTCGAGCAAAATGAATTAGCCTTAGCAATGTAGAAAACAGCGTGCCATTGATTCATCCCTACCAAAAATTCACCAACCAATAAGAAATCAGTCAGATCTGACTAGGGAACTAGAGTCTAGAGTAAAAAAAGCGAAGGTCAACAGTATCTTCAGCATCCATAGTTCAATACCAAATAATGACAGAACGGGTGAGCAGTCTATAATTAGAACACAACCTCAGGTTTAATCATGTCAACAATTTGACATAAGATATCCTCAAAAAGAACAGACTCTTGAGCCATGCATTCCATGCGATGCAACTGCTCCTCATAGAAGAACTGCAACTCATTTCGGGTGAGGATACCATTTCCATCCAAGTCAATGCACTTGAACCTGAAGTTAACAATCAACGTGAGACATATGCACTTTAGAAAAACTAATAACAGTTAAGGGAACCAATCTGAAGCTATTATTTTTTCCAGAAAGTTATAGCACATGAACAAAATTCCATTGTGATATTATTCGGCAAAAACATAATTCGCTGTCCACTACAGCATCATGAAGAGGGACATGAGTACGGGTACAAGCCAGAAAATCAATTTACATCTGAAGAAACTTGCAACTGAAAACATTGTTTCAGGGCTTTTAAAATGAACTAGTTAGAACCCCCAGTCATACCAGTATTCAAGGCCACAAACATCAAATAGGTAAACAAATTTCCAATATCCACCTAGATTTCAGTTCAAGGAAATACATCATAGGTGTCTACCAACCAAGTAAGAACCAGTCCTACCAGTATTCAAGGCTTGGTTCGGATGATTTGTCCTCCTCTGCAAGTATGAAATAGACAAAATCTTCATATCCCATCTTACCCTCTGCAGTTGAAGTGAACTTTCTAGAAACCTGAAATAAAAATTAAATGCAAAGGGGAAGGATTTAATACAAGAGAGAGAGATAGGTCCCAGAGAAGATGAAACAAATTTCGATAGCAAGTGCCTAAGCAGTAACAATGAAAGAATAACTCCACGGACTTACCTGGGAGAATATCCTATCCACGATCCTATATGTAAGAGCATGGTTCCCATATCTTATTAAGTTCTCTTTGTCAATAAAAAAATCATGGTCTGTATCCAGCTCCCAGAACTTGCAGTATATGACATAAAAGTGCTCATAGGAGAAATATCTGTTATAATAAACATTGGGCAAGTTATAAACATAAGAATTTCGTATAACCTGACAAATAAGAGATTGTTTAACATGAAAGCAAGATGGATGTTTCACATTTTAGAGGTGATTCTTATGGAAAAATAGTGAAGTTAACACCCCCCCCCCAAAAAAAAAAAACATATATTAGAAAGCATACAACAGTACAGGATCACATGCATCTCACCAAGGGTCATAAATTTTATTATCAAACTGGCAACTATAACTACAATTCGAGTTCTGACACATCCTCAGAAATGCCAAGCATGCTTCATATACTACATGAATTTGACAAAGGGGCATAAGTTTTATTCACTAATTGAAAACTCAAACTCAATTTACATATCTGAGTTCCCTTCCCACACATCCTCATAAATGCCAAGCAAGCTTCATATAATATGAGCATATACACATAACATGAGTTCCCAAAAGGCTGCTTCATTAATTCTAACCTTAGAACTTTGTTTATGTCTTCTTCTTCATCTGTTTGTTGCAATGCAGCAATTAAGTTACCCCGCTTCAGCTCCCGGAGGGTGAGATGACCATTTCCTGCTCTATTTATATAATAAAAAATTCTGTATACAACAGTTTCAGCTGCACAGCATAAAACAGCCCATGCTATCAGAACACTAGAAAAGCAATAGCAAAAGTTGGTAACGAAGAAAATTGGAGAATGACAGAAACAAAGAAATATACCATATCTCTCCTGAAACTCAGGTGTGCTTTGCAAGAACTCCAAACCAGGGTGAGTGGCCAAAAGTTCATGAAGGACAGGCTTAAAGTCATCCTATATTCAAACGTTTAAGGTACATCCTTAGTCCACAACTCAGAAGAAGAAAATAAAATTTTAACAGGCCCCCAAAACAAACTTCTACTAACAATCACAGCCAACATTTCGGTGAGGAGAACACCAAATATATATAGTATACATCATATTAATTGTCCTAGCTAAGGCTAGTTCTTTGAAAATTCAAGCTGAAATGATGTCTGGCGCAATTTCAAAATGCTGAAAATACCTTAGTAAGGTATCTGTGATCTGGTTGCTTCAAAATAGTGAATAGTTGAGTAGCCGTGTCCATTGTTAGAATATTTCTGTTGACCCAATAATCAACAAATGCATCCCTACGAAAATATTTGTCACCAATAGAAAATAAAGCTATGAGGACTGATTATTAAATGGTCCACAGTAAGATAATTGAAAGTTAATATGAAATACGCAAAGGAATATGATACACTCATTTAGGTCCATGTTAATAGTGATTCTGTGCCAATAATAGTGAGCTGGCATCTGAGTTGCAGTATGACAAGATTTATCTAACTTTAAACAGGACCCACTAGTATGCTCTGTTTGAACATTACCAGATTTATCTAACATTAAACATGACCAGAAACAACTATACAGGACGGAACTTTGAACTATTATGCTCTGTTTGAACTATTTTAAAATTCTTAACTGCTATACATTGCGATGCTACACAGAGATTATCAGTTTGGATTCAGGAACAAATGATAATTTCCTCTCTGGTTATTATAGAAGACGAGTGAAATGGAAGAAAGCATCTAGTTCATATCTTCTTAGGTCTAAGATAAATGCATTATTATTCAAATCAACCTTTATCATGTGTTAGTATGTCAACACAACTTTATATATCGAATTCCAGGAGAAAGTATATTAGCATCTAAAAACCTTCACAATGACCATTGACAAATACATATACATACACTTGTTTTCAGGGGGAGAAGAAAATGAATCCTTGTAAACCACAATGTTAAAAATCATACAAAATATGGTACTGAAACTTGCAATGATAAGCAAGGTCAATAAAAAGGATAAGCATATAGATGGCTCGCTTCGTAGAAAATAAAAGTACATGGAATATTTCACTGGAACATTATATATAAATTGGAAGTCAGTTGAATATTTCACCGGAACATTATATACAAATTGGAAAATTATTTGCAGTGAAGCAGAATACCTGGTGACAATTCCAGTACCATTAGCATCAATTTTCCGGAAAATAACAGGGGAGAAAAATGATGGAAGCTTGCAGATTTCCTTTACTACAGCTTTAAATTCTGAAAGACAAGCAAAGATTATCTCTTCAGCTCTAGAAGGAAAAAAATGTATAATCATCATGCAATCTCACCGATTACTTGCAGTCCCTCAGGATGACCACGGAAAAACTGATCAATTTTAGACAAGCATTGCTCTTTAAGTTCCTTTGGTGCTGGAAGACCATTTTGAAAGTAGAACTGCAGAAAATATACGAGCAGAAAGAAAAACATCAAAAATTTACACTAAGCAATCTCATGTGGAACTAGTACAATCCTCGCTTGCATCATGACAAAAACAGAAGAGAAGCGTCTTACCTGTGGTATCAGCTCCTTTCTAGGCTCACTCAGTACTTTCAGAGGAGAACCTAGAGAAGAAGGGCCTGCCTTCTGCTTTGCAATACGAGGTGAACCAGATGAACATCTTGGTGAGAGCGGAGGCGCACTTCCAGCAGGAAACATGGACGGTTTTGGACTGCTAGAAGAAGCATTTGGACTAGAAACATTTCCAGGTACGTTCAATGACAGACCTGCTTTTGCATCACTAACCAATGATTTCACCTGCATTCAAGTTAGAAAATAAAATTAACTCTTACATGACAACATTTACAAGAACATCATACAAGAGAACCAAACAAAGAAAGTAGAGGATTGAGATTAAAAACAAGAAACAATTCAGAGGCATTAATTCAAATGTCTTGTGTCTCATCATAACTCTTAGGTGAGAAACATTTACAAGAACAGCATACAAGAGTACCAAACAAAGAAGGTAGAGGATTGAGATTAAAAATAAAGACAATTCAAAGGCATTAATTTTAAATGTCTTGTTTCTCATCATAAAGCTTAATGATCCTCTTATCACTGTCATGAATAGGATCCGATTCAGTAATTACTATATTTTTCAAGAGATTTGGAAATTGAAGGGACTCGGGGATCATTCCCTCCCGTAACTAAATTCAACACAATATATTTTCAAAAACCTACACAGCCATACTTCTGGTGCATTTCCATGACAATGCTATATGATGGGTCAAGGTAAATGGCAGTGAAAACCCAATTGATGACGAGTGGCCACCAAATAGGGAAAAAATAATTTGGAGTCAAAACATAATCATGAATACAAGCTTGCTAGAAGAAACAGGAAAATAGTCGGACTTCTTTGTAATAATTGTCCATCAAGAGCTCTAAACTCCATTTGATCAGTACAACAGTGCTTTAAATATATCTCACATGATTGCTCTCTCCATAATTACAATTACAAGCACCCACCTATGACCTATCCCAACACTTGTAGTCAAATTTGTTTGCCTTTTGCAAATAATACTATATAATTAAACTATTAAGGAGAATCACCACAACAATAGATTTTTACAGACATATAGGTTTCCAACAAGCATATCGTTTTAAGAAATTTTATAGATGTATCATATTGCCATGGAAAAGGATAGGAGAGGGTTACATTACTAGAGGTAATGACAAAAATATTAAAAACACACCCATATTACCATTAAGTAAGAGCATAACAATAAACTGCTCCAAACACTTGGAACATTCAACAATTTCAAGACATAACTTTTTCTCTAAAGGAAAAAGGAAAACAACTACAAGCTTCAAAAGCATGACACGAGTAACAGTGATAATGCAACAGAAACAATATCACTTCAATAGTATTCTCTTTGCTCTGAATTCCTGATCAATTAACTAATAAAAGGTGAGAAAATTTTCCCCACCAACAATATAGAATACCATAATATTGAGGAACAAGCATCCACAAACTATGCTCAAGTGAATGCACATACATAAGCTCAAATATGCCCAAGTTAAGTGTAGTATCGCCACTCAGTCTTTAAGACCATGAAAGGTCATCTTAGATCAATGGTACCATAGTGTGGCGCAAAAATATTCCATATTACCAGCTTCTGCCTAAAAACCGTAAGTGACAATGGTGTTCACATTCACTACTCATAAGAAACTTTCTTATGCCCATCTTTGAGCAGGGTTGTGCTATTGAAATTTAGGACCATTGACAAAAAATAAGCCCATGAAAAATCCTCAGAATATAAAAATGCGGGTGCTTCATATTCCCCTGTCATGCCAATATTTTGATCACATATCATTTCAAACTTCTATCCTGAACAAAAGAGGAAGGTTCATGTGTCACAACTCAATAGTGGCATATAAATGCCGCAACTATAATGATGCATGAAGTTTGGCAATTTCTGTGATAGTAGTTGACTAATCGGGGAAACACTAGCATGGATATAAGTTGTTTCTCACAATTTCATTACTCGTATTTTTCCATTAATTTCATAGCAGGAAGCCAGACATTCCATCAAGAACATGATTTCCTCAACATTTAATACTTTACCCGTTTGACATACTTTAGGCCACATGTCAGACAATTTCATGGAGTTGGGAGAATATCTCAAATCACCAAAACTAACACAGTAAACATGTAAAAAAATGCAAATGAACACAAGTATACATCATTATCACAGAAGAAAACCTGACACCACATGGAAGTGGAAAGCAAAAATTTCCACAAACACACCAATCCGTAAAAGAGCACACGAATCATAGCACCAATCACACAGGGTTGGGAAAACATACCAGTCTATTAGTATCGGGGAGCGAAAGCCACTGTTCAAAAATTTCCTGCGGTAGATAAGGATTTGATTTGAGCGCCAAAGGAGACAGCTCGTCGGATAGCGGTAACAAATCCGCATTCAAACACGACATCTCTCCGTTCAAATCCACATTCGTCACGGCCATATTCTCGATCTCTCACATCCACCACAAACAAAATCAAATACAACGGAACTCGACCTCTTCCAATGACGAAACCCTAGAATTAAAATACAACAGGAATACCGCGACTCCGACACTCTCCCGGCGATCGATTTATCGCCTCGTCTCAAGCGAAATCGTTCATTAACGAGAAACTAAAATCGAGATCCATAATCGGAGTTCCGTTATCCCTCCATAACGATAAATCAAGCTGTTCGGGAAAATCAAAAGGAATCACAGATCTTGAATCAACGAGAGAAATTGGAGATGTGAATCTGGGGAAAAGGGAAGAAGATAGAATAGAAATCGAAGTCAAATTGGAGGGACGGGGAATGCGGATTCGAAAGCCCCGAAATCGGAACCCTTAAGAATGAATGAGAACGAGAGGGGGAGAGAGAGAGAGAGCGCTGAAGAGGAGGAACGCGTCGCTCCGTACGTCGATACACAATATGGAAAGAGAAAGTATGGATCTCGTTGTGTTCTCTTGAAATTGACCGTTAGATTCTTCCTTTTTTTTTTCCCTTCTTTCTATTTTTATGTAATGGCTTTTTTTTTTTTTTTTTATGTAATGGCTTTTAATCATATCATGATGAATGGGTGATAGTGATATGGTCCATGGTACATTGGTTTTGCAAATTGTGTGATATAAATTTGCAAAAGAAATTGTATAGTAGTCACCAAGTTCATCAAACTTTCTTAGGTAATTAAACTTATTTAAATGTCAAATTTGATTATAATGGTTTATTTGTACATTTTCATAAATGGAGAGATGTGTCAAGTTTGATTATGAGTTTTGGGTTTTTATCAGGCGAAATTATAACAAATATTCATGAATCAAACAAAATCCACATAGTTATAATGGAAATTTCTCCTAATTTATATGTCAAGTTATAAATGTTGGAATAGTTTAAAATGGAAGATTTTGTTTCATGTAGAATGAAAGATTTCGCCTTGAGGAAGGGTATCGGAGCGACCATTGACCTACAGATACCTAATCTTGTAATTGAAGGTGACAACCTCACTGTCATAAATAGCCTCAAAGGCATTGGAAAACCTACGGGTGACTCGGAAATGATTGTCTCGGACAGTCTAGTCTCCCTAATTTCTTTCAATCTACTGAAATTCGTCATGCTTCCAGGGAAGCAAATCGGGTTGTTGATCATCTCTCGCACCTGGACTTTGCTTTCACCAGTAATTTAGCACCGGTCGACTCTGTGCTTCTCAATCTCATCCGCAAGGATGCACTTGGCAGGTAGGGTTTCCCTTCTGCCAAATTCTTTTCGGTTAAAAAAAATGTAGAATGAAAGATTTAAATTTATTTATTTTTCATGTAAAATAAAAGATTTTAATATTAATTTTTTTTATACAATGAGTTTGATGTAAGGTCAAGCAAGAATGTGTTTGTTTTAACTACTCATATTAAACTTGCTGTGTTAAATCAAAATTGCATTGTTTTAGTTTCTTTCCTATCTTTCTTTTTTCTAAAAAAAAAACAAATTATTCCCTATAGTTGATGTCGTGGTATACCACAAGATGTGGCTCATATATGCTACATTATTAATGTTCAAATGTGGTTCTAAGCCTAATTGAACAAACCTTAAATTGATTGAGGATTTGAGCCATGGTAGAACATTTAACACATTTACAAGTAATTGTTAAAAAAAATGTTGATTCATGACACTTTGATACAAACTTCCTGCTCAATTCAAATTCGGCATCACAATATAATCTCACAACAATGTTGATTCACAACACACAAATTTCTTTCTTAATGTTGTTATTCCACACATGAAAGCAATAGACGATGATACATCCAGGCACGTACTATGCAAAAATACATACAGTGTGAAGATAAAACATAGCAAATCACAATGGGGGTAAAAAAGACCATGCCTTCAATATTACTTCCTCTGGATGAGGGGAATGTGAAGGTAAGTTAACGAAGAGAAAACCTGTCGTTGATCCGTCAAAGAAAACTCAAACCTATAACTAGTATAGCAATAAGCAAGAGGTTGATCCCACATGGAAATTCGCTATTCAAGTGTGATTAAGATGTCAATCAAGTAACCAAAGAGGGGGGTTTTGAGTGTGAAAGTTCCGCCTTTAATCAAAGCGGATTGATGAAAGCAAAAGTAAATGATTGTGATTCAAACAATTATGAGAAGCAGTTCTACCTACAATTTTCCACTTTATTTGGTTGAAGCGATCATTGTAACTTCTTCTCGTCCTATTAAGTTTCCTATGAATGCCCTTATCCCGACCTAATATAGTTACTAGTCCAATCAGTCCTAGAAACCCTTATCAATCGAACAGTCCCTAAAGAAGGATTTAACCCAATTGATAGCTTTAAGTTCAGAGATTAGCCAAGGTATTTGCAGTCCCTAAAGAGGGATTTAACAACACATCCAACTTCCTACTTATTCAATTAGTTCAATCAACCCTAAAGGAACAAGTTTGCTACTTAGGTTAAGGTTCACAATCAGGAATCTACAAAACCTTAGCAATTGAATTGATTCTAACTAGTTGCGCAGACTAGATAGAATAAAACAATAGACAATCAAGCACAAAGAAGTTGAAGCATTCAAATATAGGAAACAAGGAACGAGAATTAGAAACTCACAATCAATCCAAATAAAGCTTCAAATTATAGGCAGAACAGATGAGTTTAGTTCCTCATGGAAGACATCGCTCAAATCTCTAAACTGTCTGATGAACGTAGAATAGAATAGAAGTGAATGAGAAATAACATAATATTCGGCCTTATAATAAGTCTAAATTGTCTGATGAACGTAGAATAATAGAAGTGAATCTGAATTCTTCCAAAATAATCACAAGATGCAAATTAACCACAGATTATGAACGGAATGCAACCTAACTAGCCTAACAATGCCTATAATGCATATCTAAGATATGCATTATCATAAGTTTTAAGACGCGGAAAGAGCAAGTAAATTCATCTGGTCCACTCTGATACAAGTGTTGCTCATAAGAAACAGTGACAAATTATATCGATCAAAAGAAGACTGCGATTTCGACATATTACAAATGTATAATGGGGTCAGTTTTTTTTCTCTATGTGGGTATTCACAAGATAAAATCATGTAGAAAGTTCTTGAGCCTTAACTTGACTGTAGTTCGAGAGGGACACGAGTTCAGATCCATCCATGGATGTCACCACGATAGAAATCGAAAAGGGTATGCAATCCACAACAGGGTTCTGTGTAGAGCGACAACGTCACCCGGAGGATAGACACTATAATTGAGAGAAAAAAAGAAGGCATGAAAGAGCTCATATTTGTTGTGTAAATATTACGAGGTGTAACACGAATATATTACCCAAGTTTTCTCATTTCCTCACGTCTCTACCAATTTTAAAGAAGTCGAAGCTCTTAACAGTCTCATCAAGAAGGCCTTTGGCAGTGTTCGAGTGAGAGGGGGTTCCTAGCCAACTGGTGGACTCAAATCCAGGCTTCACCTTGTGACCTCTAAAGAGTCGGACACTGCTAGAAAGAAGTCGGCTTGGTCCAGCCGAAGAGCTTTGTCTACTCCTGGAAGCTACAACCTTATTTGATGTGCTCCCGAATCGGGTAGAAGAGTAGTTGCCTCTCATGAAATTAGGCTGTTAATGGAAATTTCAATCACATCTTTTGAATAACATGAAATTTCTGTTTATACAGGTCCAGAAAGCAAGCATCAATTCAAAAGTTCAGCTAACCAACTCAAATGAAGGTGTAGCCTCCGACACCTTTTGCTTTGAGCAGTCTCCTTGGAGTGTGATGCTAGGAGAATTTCTTCTCGCAAATGCTTCAACAACCTCTTGTCCAACTGGATCCAACAAATAACATTGATAAGTATTGAAAATATTTGGAAGTTAATATCGAGAGAACGAGAGGTAACTGCCCTAGAATTACTTGGGTAAAGGGAAACCAAACAAATGAAATCTTTAACTTCCGCTAGGAAGAAAAGAAAACAAGTGTAGGATTCTTGATGGATAAGCAATTTAGGCAAACATTTGCGTTGGAAATTTTAAGATATAATTAGCACAGACTTCATTAATTAAAAACTTAAGGCCAATGAGAAACAAATTAATTATTAATCACATCGGTAATCTGAGATTCATGTGAAATACCCCAAATTATTTTTGGGATATTTCTGTAAATGATATTATACTATACTATGTGAATTTGGGAAACCAATAAATTCACATAAGATATATATAATATAAATTAGAATAATTATATTATTCTAATATTATTCTCTAAACATTCTTACTATTTAATTTATTTAATTTATAAAGTTAAATTAAATAATATTTCTTTCCGCTATATATATATTGCTATATAGATATTCATATATATAGTATATAATCAAACCCATACTTCATTTCTACAAGAGGAAATCCAATAAAAAAAGACCTATTTTTCTACCCAATTTGTATACTTGGATACCCAAAATTTTCAGCCCAAAGATAAGCGCGTATAGGGGTCCAATTACGCGAGCCAAAAAGGCTCATTTCCCTTTCTCTTTTGGATTTGCCACGGTTAAAAAAAAACAAGAAGGAAATGGAATTTCTTTATTTTTCTTTTACCTTTTCCTTCCTATGCAAGGAGGATCTCTTCTTCCGGATAAATTCAAAGGAGCACATCCCCCAATCCTAACCAACTAGCCGGATCTCCTCAATTGGAACCGATCACCCCCGTACTCCCTATCTTGTTCGATTCCAGTCCTATAAATAGAGGAGGACCCTCGTCAGTTTCATCAATCAAACAAACACCTCATCTCTCAAATCATTCCGTGAAGCATAGCCGGGAGCAACAGCCTCCGATCTCTCCGAGCTCGTCGGCGACCCTGAACCTCCACTGCAGTACACCATCGCCGGGCTTCCGCAGTCCTCCATTGCCAGCAACCGAGCCACTGCAGCACCTCCTGGCCGGAGAACAGAGGGTCGAGGCTGCCCGAGTCGCTCCGATTTGTCACTGCACTCGCGCATCGACGCCGGAGGAAGAGCACCGCCTTCGATCCTTGTCCGAGGGCCGCTGCTGTGCCGTTACCATCACCACTTCTGCCCTTTGTCTCCACTGTCGTCAATCGCCTCGCCGAGCCGCTGCCTGTGCCGTGAGCCATCGCCGCCGAGGAGTTCGTCAGTTCATCCCTGTCCCAGTACGTGAATTGAAGAGGATAACAAATGGGGTTTTTAATCTCTTTTGAGTAAATCGCAAAAATGTCCTTTATTTTTATACTATTTCCGTTTTTGGCCCTAATTTAATTAGTTATTAAGTTAAGTGGCCAATGTTTCTAAATTGTTCGATTCTTGCCCGTTTCAGCGACACCAAGAAATCTCGAAGGACTCACGCCGGATTCCGCTCCCCGAGGAATTCATATTGGTATATAATATTTAACTTTATAGAATTAATTCAATTTCAAATTGAGTTAAGTAAAGTTAATTTCATAAAATACCAATATTAATATTCCTTTTTCCGTTGGATTCGATAGGTGCTAAAATCTCAACTGGTTGTCATCAACTGATCATCGAAAGTCAAGGCAAGTGATTTCGTTCATCGCCCTTCGCGTGTTTCGTGATTCTTTTGACGTGCCCTTTTAAATTCTTCTGTGTCGAATGCGGTCCTGTTGCCAATTTCCTTGCAAATTTCGATAAATTGCATACCCGTCTGCTTGATGTAATTTATCTTTTTAATCATAAATTGGCATGAGTTAAATAAATGGGCAATTATTAAATGAATTATAGTGATAGACGTATTAAATATGATTGTTTGTTTATAACTCGAGATAAGTAAAGGTTGCCCATTTTCTTCTTCCTAAAGTGCATGATATTCTGTTTGTTCTTTCATGCAAACTAGTGGCATGTGATAGTAAGACCCTTTGAATTATCCATGCTTGTCCCTGTTTGATTTAATGTCGTTATTATGATCACCTAGTATAAATTGTTTATGTATGATAAGATAGGCACCATGTGATGCTTAGTTGTGATATGTTAAAATGCGCACCACGTGATGCGAGTGACTTTATGCCTTTGGCAAGTTATGCAGTAGACTGACTTGCAGGTTGTGGTTCGTTAAGCCACCGCCTCAAAAGGTTTCATGAAACACCATCCCGGAATGCATTCTCTGCGGGGTGATAAAACAACGATCTGATGTAGGTCGTGGTCCTTGTTAAAGGCCCGACCGGTACCACGTAGTATTATTATTATTATTATCATTATCTTTATTATCGACTGTTAAATAGGTGATCATTTCAGTTATTATACTTATCTGCCTCAAGTATAATTCCATTTCTTATCTTATAATCGATCGATATGATCATCCGAGTCATGTGTGAATTTTTATCATTTTCATTCAGTTTCTACTATAAATATTCGTGTCATTCCTTTAACCTGAGACATACCGTTTTATGGTCACTGTAAGGTTAAAGTCTGAACATTTTCCCTATCATTTGCTAGTCTTTATTGTACTAACCATCCTATTTATTGGATGGCTGGTGTCCTTCATTCTCACGAAACACTAGACCATATTCCACAGGTCTAGTGCAAGCAGCGGAACAGGAGAGAGTTGAAGAGCAGACTGTCATTTATTGAATATTTTTACAAGTTTTGAACCTCTAAAAGTTTCCGCATCGCTACTTTAATTTAAGTTATTTTGGAATTATGCATACTTTATGGTTTTGGAATTTTTATCTTATTGTGATCAAATATTTAAACTAATGAATTTTATTCACTTCCGCATATTCTATTGTATTTATATTATCATCTTGTTTATGGGAGCATGGTTGCATGTCCCTATAAGCCTCAGGTGAATTCAAAGACATTAAAGTCTGCGGATTCACTAGCGCTGCAACACCCCTTTTGGGATCTAAAAAGGGGGTGTTACATCATGTGCCTTCTTACTTGTCAAAAATACAAGCTAACACATAAGTCAAACCTGAAGGCTTAATGGCTCTTTCACCCGAGGTTCTAGCATTTTCACTAAGTTGGGGGTACTTTAATATAGTCCAATCAAATACATAATCGAACCAATAGCTTGTAAAAGCAGATTGCATACAGAAAGTAAATATTTTCAATAGAAGTTTTGTAAATGTAGAATTCAAGTTGTTTATGTAACACATATAAGACTTTAAAAAAACGTAGAAAATAGTGGTGCAAGGAGTTGGGAACCGAATAGTAACAAATTTCCCGCACATGGCCACAACTTGAAAGGTTTGTGCACGAAGTCAATAGATAAGGTGGATAGCTTACAAGTCACTTAATACGCATGCTCAATCAAAGAGGCGACACTAACATGAAACCTTTACCAATTACTCTCTTCTATCAATAATGTTAGATTTTTAGGTGATTAATTTTGATCACAAATGTTAGATGTTTTAGATTATTTAGCTTTTTTTTATTTTGAGTTTTACCATCATTATGTTTTCTTGTCAAATTTTTAGCATTGAAAGTTGAATGGGATGCATTCTTTTTTTCTTCGTTATTGTTGCATGTGTGAGAGAGAGAGATAGCTTTTATGAGTACTGCAACCTTTCATTTCTTTTTAATTACGGAGTACTTGATTCAAGTTTCATTTTAATTTTTTTAATTAATGTGTGATGTATCAAATGCTAAAATGTCTAATATATATGATCCGAGAGAGTATTTATTAACCATTTTGAAATGGCTCAACCGGAAAGAACTTGCTGGTAGTACCCAAAGGTCCCCGGTTCGAACCCGGATGGTCGCTCTTTATTTATCAATTCAAGGAGAGAGTATTTATTACTCAACGGATTCATATTAAATACCCATTGTGCAGGCAATCATAAAGCTACGGACTGTACGGAGCATGTAAGAAAAACGATGACAGGTACTAGGGATGGAAATGGGGCGGGGACTCCCCGTGACGAGACGGGGATTTTAAACGGGGATGGGGGGCAAAGTGATTCCCCGCGCAGGGACGGGGATGGGGACGGGGAGTATGAAATCCATGTTATTGTTTATATCTTACCTAAGTTTAAATAATTTTTCTTTTATTTTTAAACTTTTACCTTATAATTTACATTTATGAGATATTATATGTAATATTTATGTCATATTTTTTTACATAACTTTAAGTAATATCTTATAGTTTTCTATTAAATGGGGAAAACCATGAGTTTTAAATGGGGAACCCGACGGGGAAACCCGCGGGGAATGCAAACGAGGAAAATTTAGCGGGGACAGGGATTCCCCGATGGGGACGGGGACCCGACGGGGATGGGGGACACTTTTTATCCCCGAATGGGGACGGGGACGGGGACGGGGACGGGGAGGGAACCCTCCCCATCCCCGTCCCCGTCCCGTTGTCATCCCTAACAAGTACCTTCTTTGGTGAACAAGCCTTTGAAAAGTCGCTTCAAATATGAATAGTCAGGCTTGCCCTCAAATCGTAGTGATCGGCAATAATGAAAATATGATGTAAATTCTATTGGATGTGACTTACATAGTACCTGCAAATTTAGGGGAACTTAGAGCATTGCATTATCCCTGATCCTTTCAGTGACTTTCAAAGGTACATTATTGGAGTTGTCGTAGTGACAGCAGTGTAGGATGCAAGCATGAGAATAAATCATTTACAATCTAAGAGAACGCCCCCGATCAAGAGTTCAGAAAAAATAAATAATCAAATCAGATTACAGAAATTTAGAACCTTATTCTAAAAACTGAAAAAAAAAGAAGAAATGTTCGCCCTCTCCGCAGGAGCATAAAATCCAAAGCTATATTCTAAAGTACCTTTATAGGTGTCAGCATCTTCTTCTCACTAATCCGGTCATACTTTTGCTTCTTCGTCCCCGCTTTTAACCCCTGCCGTGGAAGACTGAAACACCACGAGAGGAAAAGGGCTTTAGTATTAAAAATGACATAACCAAGCATGGTTCAAAAAAGAAAACCAGTTTGTGGCTAGATGAAATATCTAACCTTCCCCTTAGAAAATACATATGCATACATTTTTCAAAACCTGTGGCATACTCTTCTCAAATAGCGAGTTGTGTAAGAATGTTCTCTATGGAATAAACTTTATCAGGAAGAAAAGAAATAACTAAACAACCAGCATGATGAAGGAGAAAAAGGAAATCTAGAGGACTAAATGTTGCACATATTTTCAAACAACTCTCTCTGACAACACGGTAGTGTTATAATCATTTATGATAATCCACCAAAATAATCGCTAACATAATAAATATCGTTGCCAAGATCTAGTTACGTGAAGTAACAAATGACTAAATCATGGAGCACATAGGCAAATATTGTTTTTGTTTGTTTTTTCGGTCAGAGACACATATCAAGTTAGATGCAGCCTTATGCAGAACTTCTTTTGTGAAGAAGATAGTTGTACTTCAAGAATTATATAAACTGCAAATTTCAAACAACATTTACACAAATATTGAAATTCATATAATAGAAGGACATAAAAAAAAAGTCTCACGGAAGTAAATCATGAGCAACATAATATACCATATAAATTTTGTATTTATTTCCTATATATTTAACAACAAAAATAAAATATAAAATGAGAAGCAACATAACAAAAATTATTCGCATCAACATTGTAAACACTTCAATTTTAAGAAAGTGATACATATATCAGTCTTTAGAAAGTAAGAGTGGCATACCTATATGGAATGTGCTTATGGGTCTGAAGATCTTTATACTTCTTGGCAAGGCCATAATCAATGATGTAAACCTATAACATGCAAGAGTGTTCTATAAGATACTATTGCTAGGAATGTGAGGCTAAAAGGACATGAAAAGTATATGTAAAATCAACTTGAAATGACAAGGACATAGATTGAGGCGGCAAGTCGAGTTGAAAGAATGAAGTACAAACCAAAGAAAGTTGCCTATGGTGCTATATTGGGTAGCGGAGAAGCCTCCCATAGACATGATAACATAAATATATACAAGTGATTATGTCAAATGCTATAGAGTTTCTTGGATGCTTTGGCCATGATTCTTCACCAAACATTACCTTATTGGCTTTACGCCCCAAGCCCATAAGAAAATTGTCCGGCTTTATATCACGATGGAGGAAACCCTTGAGGTGCATGTACTCAACTCTGCTGATCTATGAAAATCAAAAACACAAAAGGAAGTTTAAATTGATTCCCTCCCCTCGTAAGCAAATGGCATGCATATAATGCACTTACCATTTGATCTGCAAGCATTAGTACGGTTTTTAACGAAAACTTTCGATTGCAATAGTTGAATAAATCTTCAAGACTAGGTCCTAGGAGGTCAATCACCATTGCATTGTACTCTCCCTCAACTCCATACCACTTTAGATGAGGAATTCCAGCTGTATTAACATACTTTGGATTCTTAAGAAAATTTAAACAAATCATGAAAAATTATCCTGACTACTATTGTTTTTTTTCCCTTTTGGCTTTAAAAAGAGTTTCCAAGTGAGATCCATATCTCCAAGCTCAGGGAGACCTTTTTAGATTATAGAAGGGCTTATGTATAGCCCAGCAAAGAGATAGTCCGTCCGATTAGGGGCAGTGAACTCTTGAGATGTCTGCTACTCTTTAATGTTGTAGCACAAAAGATAAATAAGAATACTATTAGAGTCTGTTTGGTATCCATTCCCGAGAATGAAAAATCGTTAATCGGAATAGGTGATTACAATTTTAATGTTTTGTAGGTCCAAAATTAGTAATGGGAATGATTACTAGTAATCCCACGATTCCCATTTTGAACCCAATTTCATTCCTCCCAAAGGAGGGTAATCCCTTCATTCCCACAAACCCTCGCCCTCCCTCGTAGTCCCCGTCCTCCATCAGTCGGCATCCTTCTTCAACTCCACAGCTCCCATCCAAATCTTCTGATGACATCACCGCCACCATCATCGTCCGCCTCCGTCCAGATCTGCCTCCGCCTCCGCTTCCAGATCTGCCTCGGACACCACCGTCATCGCCATCCTTCAGATCTGCCTCCTCGCAGCCGCATCTGTCGTCGTCGCCGTCTCTAATCGCCCTCTCTCGCCCTCCCTCCTGTCTGCCCAACCCTTGCCCTCCCCCTCTCTCGCCCTCGTGATGCCTCCTGTCTGTCCAGCTCTCGCCGACGTCGTCATCCTCCGTCAACCCCGGTTCAGATCCGCATCCGTCAACCACTTTCCAAATTCGCCTCCATCTTCCCTACATCGCCACCTTCATCAAATCCGCCTCCGTCGGCCTCGTTGTCGTCGTCCCTCCGTCCACAGGCCTGTCCAGATGGTGGCGTCGCCACTCCCCGTCCTCTTTCCTTGTTGTAGTAGAACAACGCCACCTCCCTCCTCCTTAGATATTTACAAAATTTTGTTAAAAAAATCTGTATTTTGATTTTTGATGATGAATTTATGTAATTGATAGGTTCAATTTTTGTATTTTATGAATAATTTGATAGATTGGATTGGTGTGTTTTGAATTGGATAGGTTAAATTTGGGTATTTTTAGGTTGAATTTGTTAATTTCTCATTCCCGAATCATACCAAACAACATGCTTTGGTAATGGCTTATTCTATTTTTTTATTCCCATTCCGATTACCACATTCATACCAAACGGGGCCTTATACTAATGAAACAGGATCTTACTGCGGCCTTGAAGAAGTGTGTACAATTTGGATTCGTAATGAAGTTGAGGATGCTTGGCCTTTGCAGGTTCCTAAGAAACATGAACTAGATAAATGAGATCCATCTCACAAGTGGATGTAAATCAAACAAAAAACATAAATAACTCTTTTCCGAAAGCATGAAAGACTAAAACAAGTTAAATAATTATTGACCAACTTATTTTTAAGTTGTGAGTAAACACTAGAACTGTAGAACATAACATTCTATATATTCTGCAACATACCAATTGAACAATCAAAAGTGAGATGACTAGAAATAAATACACAAACTACACATGTAGTTTAGATATATATAATGATCACAAATGAAAAGCTTAGATTACGTACCAATTTGACACCAACTTCTGCCCCGGTTTGTATATTGACCCCTTAACAATAAAACAACAACAAAAATAAACCAAATATTCAGTAATTTAAGTTGCATAAGAACATATTTAAAAGCCAATGAGGATTCCAAAAGCTAAAGAGCATATAAAACTACATACCTAGATAAAGTTAGATTTTTCTGGGTCTTGTGGATTTTTTTGTTTGCCCTTTTTCCCCTTTTGATTCCTCATGCTCGCTAGGGGGAGGTTGGTTTTAGGGGTGAGGAAGAGTGTGAAAGCGCACGTGCCAACCATGGGGCAGGGACGGAGCAAAAAACTTATCAAAGAGAGGCGTAATTTTGTACAAATTATTCAGCTCATCTTCGATATATTTTTTCTAAGTTTAACATATCAAAACTATGATATTTTAGTTTAAACGACGATGTTTTAGTTCAAAATAATGACATTTTTGCTCAAAACTACAATGTTTTAGTTCAAAATGATAATATTTTAGTTCAACATTGTATCATTAATTATTGTATATATTTTTGTCTTTAAACGGATAAAACGATGTCGTTTTAGTCTATAACAACATTATTTTTCTCTAAAAAGACACCATTTCAAATCTTATGTTTCAATATGTAATTTGTTGTTCTCTTAGCATACAATAACGTGTAACAAAATATATAAATTTTAAACTTGCATAATTTCTTATCCGATGGTTGAATTTAGTGATATAACCTTTTGTTTCGAACCCCTTGGGTTGAATTATATTATTAAAATATCAATTTAAGTAAAATATAAAAGCATTATAGTTTATTAAAAGATATTTCAAATAACTAATCTGAGCTGAATTTTAAAACGTTCATAACTTTTTACTCGGTTATTGGATTAAGGCTTATAATATATCAAAACGAAGCTATCGACGAGTAGAACATGAATAGGTAACTCGTCGGATGAAAGGAGGGGTGTATGCTCTCCCTTGCCCCTCCCTAGCTCCGCATATGCTTGGGGGTTTCTATGGACATAGGTAGTGGCACGTGTGGAACCATTAAAGAGATGGTTTTGGACCTTTTGCATCTCTAAACCAACCATCCATACTCGGAAAATCTCATCTCAATAATCTCATCACTACTTCATTATATTATTTATTATTGTAAATATAATTATATTATTTTTTAGTAAAAGATAAAAAATATTTAAAAATATTTAATTTTGATTTTGAATATTTCTAAAATGTGAAATATTGTTATTTATTATCCTCAATTTATTTCAATCAAAATCCTATAAAATGATTTTGTACTGAAAAGTTCATTCAAAAGTACGTATACAATCCATACAAAAACTAATGTAGTAGTGATCCACACTTTCCCAGGAGATGTTTCCTTCCCTTGACGGGCTTCTGTTCTCATCTCTTCGATGTCAGGACACCGTGTTAGTCTATCACTATTCCAACATTCATAGTCTATCATGAGCTTCCCCGACTTCCAAGTGGATTGAGTTTTTTTGTTGTTTTGATCGGTTGTGTTCGAGTCGTACCTCTTTTCTTTTCATTTGTGTGGCTCTTTTTATATATCATGACATTTATTCTGTCTGTCGATTTTTGACCTCTCGATTTGCTAGATAAGTTGTCTGGTGGATCGAATCGCTTTCCTCTTTAAAAAAAAAAAACTTTAGCAATTGTATTATATCCTAAACCAATTAAATTTAAATAAAATCTACTCAAAATCGATCAAACTTACTCAATATTGATTAACATATTTAAACATATTGACAACCATCACAACTATATTATAACCCATGTATATAATATAAACAATTACCACAATTTCATGTCTTGTTTTTTTTTTACAGTATGCAAACATTCGGAGCTGTTACATAAAATGTAATCGCGCTCTTGGATCATCCTGACGGATGATGGTACAAAGATCCCTATTAAAAGGGATTGTAGATCTATCACTAATGATGCCCTTCGTGGCTATATAATCTGCAACTCTGTTTGATTCTCTGAAGATGTGTCTGAATTCAACTGATTCGAAATCTGCTCTCATAATATTGATTTCTTCTACTTGACGCATAACTTCCCATCTGATGCCATTTCCTTGAGTAAGAGATCTCATTAGTTCTTGATTATCTCCCTCTATCGTAATCTTCCGTAGGCCCATTCTTCGAGCTTGTTGCATGCCGAACTGGACTGCTGCCGCTTCAGTTTGAATAACCGTACCTTGACTTACTTCCTGATGGAAAATATCAATAACATGGCCCTCAGAATCACGAATGATTCCCCCACCTGGCAGACGCCAGTGGGCTTGGCAGAACCATCTACGTTAATTTTGTAGATGGTTCCATGTGGTCTAGTCCACTTAGACATAGACCTCTTTTTTATTTTCCGACCTTCCTTATTTTTGTCAGTATTTGCCTGCCTCCAGTCCTGAATTTCTGTTTTGATTCGCCTTATTAGATTCCCAAACGAGTCGGGGTTTGTTTTTCTAAAGATTAAATTGTTCCTAGTTTCCCAAATCATTTGCCAAATGACCACTAGATCTTCAAAGTGATGATTTGTTTGATTGATTAGGTCCAAATTGTCACAAAGTGGACCTTGCATAGAGAGGTTGTTAAAGGACTTACCTGTAGACTGTTCATATTGGGCTATTAACTCCTTTGCAAAGGAGCATTCTGAAAACAGATGAGCAAAGTCTTCATTACTTTGGTCGCATAGGGAGCAAATGCTAGGTACTCTGTTGACATACCTATTTAGCCTACTATTTGTGGGAAGGGCGTCAACTTTAATTTTCCAAATAAGATTTATGAGTCGTGGTGGAAGGTTCAGGTTCCAAATCCAGCGGTGATTGTCAGTGTTATGGTTTTGGATATTTGTAATTTTCTTCGCAGATTTAGTTGTAAATTTTCCTGGGGAATCCGGCATCCAGATAAGTCTGTCCGGAGTTTGCCAAGTTGGGATTTTGAGAGCTAGAATGCTTTTAACAATATTTTGGGGAAATAGGCGCCCAATAAGGGGCTCATTCCAACGCTTTTGAGGAGTGAAGAGTTGGCAAATTTTCATATTTGGGTCATTATTACCCATCAAAGATTTGAGATTTATATTAGGAATCCAAGGATCATTCCATATATTTATGGAGAGAACATCCCCTATACACCAAAGGAGACCTTTTTCAAATTTATCTCTTAGGGATAATAATCTACCGAATTGCCAGGAGGTGGCCTGATTTGGTCTATCTTTGATGACATTCTTAAAAGGGGATGCAACACGAGGACTTTCCAGAAGGTCACCCATCCTAGTACTACTCTCGCCCAAGCACGCTTAACTTCAGAGTTCTGATGTTATCAAAAGTATACAACTCAGGAAAAAATTATAACAATATCGAGTTAATTCGATGACATATTTGAAGATTAAACTTAATTCTAGATTAAAACAATGAGAACCCTTCCCTCTAAAGGAGAATGTGTTGCACGCGCTTGTCTCTTTTCCCTTTTCCTTATTTTTGCAGAGAAACTTCAAAGAAACTCTAGATCTTTCGAGATCTCGAACTCATGGTCGTACCACCTCCTAGATGGAACTCTGATCTCTCTCCCAAGGGTTGATGATAGCGCTATTGACCTCCGGTTTCTCGTAATCAGGTGCCGTTCTAGGTCATGTGTTGGCGATTTCTCATTGGCTCTATGTGTTATCTTTAATTTGTGGTTAACGTGTTGGATTAAATGAAATGCTTCTCTTTGCTCTGAGCCCCCATGAGTGTTGCTTGATAGCTTGGAGGGTGATGATGAGTGTTCAAGTATGGTCAAATCGACCCCTGCCTTGGCCAAATCCGATCAGTACGGAAGCCAATTTTGAGATAATCTGGTTGAATTCGGTTGGTTCTCCGATGTGTTGGTCCAAAATAACCGGTTGGTTACTACAACAAGAATCGCCTCCTCGGATGGGTTCATCTTCTCTCTGATTTCCCCCTTTCTCTTCTCTCTGATGCTTCTCTCGATATAAGTAGAGGGTTGAAGGGGTTGTCTCTCCACTTCTCCATATCTTCTTCTATTTCTTCCTTATCTCCAATATTGCTATCTCCTAATAATTTTACTATCTTTGTGTTTTTCATGGCTCCGGTTGGAGTTGAAAAAGGGAAAAAGCCCATGGGAGCAGATGATCATGTTCCTCAAATATCTAAACCCCGTAAGAGATCCACAGATCCGAAGGGCTCTAAACTCGTTGAAGAGATCCCTCGCTCCGATGATGGTAGCTAGTGAGGCGAATCGGAAGTCCAAGGCTGAGAAAAAGTTCAAGAGGAGAACTATCAATAGAGAAAAACTCCTTGCTCTACAAGATCATATCCAGGAAAATATTACTGTGCTAAATCAATCATCTCTCTTTGCCACAATTATCAATGATTCCATGGAAGCAAAGGAAGTCCGTAAGAGAATCAGGTATGTTTGGAAATTTTTTAATGGGGGTTTCCAACTCATTCTTGTTGCTACCAATTGATTTGAGTTGTGTTTTGATCTCGCCGAGGATCGGGATTTGGTTTGGGACAATCTTCCCTTCCATGTCTCTTGGAAATATAATCCTTCTTTTTCTATGAAGACTAAAGTTTGACCCCTGGTCAAAACCGATTACTAATCTTGATCTTTAGATTCGGTTTCCTGGTCTACCATCTAAATAGGTTCATGATGATATCCTAAAGGATATTGTGGAGGAAAATGGCCTTGGTCAGGTTATTAAGGTTGTTGCTTTTAATGCTAAGGGTGCTCGTTTTCGCTATTCGAGAGTTTGTGCATAGGTTGATGTTACTATGATTGCTCGAAGGGTGTGTTTATTGGGAATGAATCTGGTGAGGTTGAATCATATCCGATTTGATTTGAGGATTTTCCTCTTGGATGTGGCAGTTGTGGATCTATTTATCGTTCTTTTGAGGAGTGTCCCAAGAGGAACCTGTGTAATGCTGCTGCCATCAACTCTTATGTGCATCCAACTGAGATGGAGAATCATGCGGCTGGTGATGCTTCTTCGAGGGAGGGGGATGGGGAGTGGGTTAAGGTGGCAGCGAATAATCCATATGTAATACCCCCTACCATGTTTGGCCACTCCAAGTCGGACCTCATGTTGTGCTTTGGGAAGAATGTCCCCTTATCCTTTGATTCATCTTCTTCGAAGTCCCTTGGCAAATCTGTCGAGGCTTCAACGACCACATATGTTGCTACTAAGGAGGATATGCTTGGAGTTCTAGCTCCTTTGCCCTCTTTTTGGCCATTATCTTGATTCCTCTTTGTGATGTTGTTCCCCCAAGTGATGATACTCTTATTCCCAAAGCGGGATCGCAACCCAATCTTTACTATTATGCTGCCGACGATGATGAGTGTCTGGATTTTGATGAGGATGAGTTTATGGATGAGATTCTGGTTGCTAATGGGCTGGCGGATCCCGACTTTACTCAAGTTGATTATGATGATATGCTCATGGATGTTCCTCCTTCGGTAGAATTTAGTCTACCGTACCTGAGTCGTCCTGATCGTCTAGCCGAGTCTATCCAGAAGTGATTTGTCACTCCAAATGTGTCACCTTTTGTTGCTCGTGACTTTGAGCAGCTAGAGGTTAGTGTGGCATCCAAATCTGAGCCCTGAAAGCGCAAAGTGAAGATCTAGGATGGCGATTCTGCTTGCTTCACCATGACTCTGATGGGTGGCAACAACAAGAAGGGGAAGCATGTGTAGGTCAAGCGTCTGCAGGCTTAAAGGAGGCCTCACTGGTGGTAATGAGCGACTCCTTGCCATGATCATAATAAAACCACTGTCATCATACACCGCCTTCCTTTTGGTTCTGTGTTTTATAATAGAACCACTTTTATCATCCACCGCCTTCCTTTTGGTTCTGTGTTTTTTAATAAAATCACTGTTATCATCCACCGCCTTCCTTTTGATTCTGTGTTTTGAGGGTGGTTTTGTTGAATCATGTTTTGTACTTTGGTTATTAATGGTCCTTGTGCTTGTCTTCTAGTTTGTCGTAGAACATTTGTATTTCGGTTATGGCTTTGCTTTGACTATATCTTATGTTATATTAGTACTTGGGTGATAATTTTTTATTGTAATATAGTGGTTATTAATCATATAAATTGGTTGTATATTGGGTTTTATGACTATTTATGGTTAGCTATGCAACTATTTTTTTTTACCATTGTATGGTTTATTAATCACAATTTTATTATCTTCTTAACTATAGGTCAAAACCTTTTATTTAATAGAATGGATGGTGCCATGGTGCAAATATGAATGTATGGATATATATTGGACACACGATTACAGGAAAATCCTTTGTTTTCAATCTCATAGACTCTAGGCTAGTACTAGACATTAGACTACATGCCCTTCTTAACTATAAGTACACACTATCACCCATAGGCCTTTTAATTTTAGTTATAAACAAGCAAAATATTCTCTCAACTTATGCTTATGGACACAACCTCTTTGGTGTTGTCATTTCAACAAAAAAACTGTCAAAATCTTTATCTGTTTTAATTTCAGGTATAATATTTCCAACCTTAATATTTGTAAGATGAACAAATGGTTGTTGTATGTAGTTGGACATCATTTCCTCCATATAGATTATGATGTTAACTTATGAGAATATGTTTTTGGAACGTTAGAGGCAGTGGTAAGACAACTTTTTGGACAGATCTTAAAGTGATGCGTATTAATGAGCATATTACACTTATGGCAATTGCGGAAACTAAGACAGATAAAATTCGCCTAGAGAAAGTGTGGCGTGGTTGTGGCTACACTAATTCCACTTGGTCAGCGGGTAATGGCAAATCGGGTGGTTTGGGTATCCTTTGGAATGAAACTTGCGCCAAAGATCTTACCATTTCCAAAGTTTTTTGGCGACATGGACGAGCGGAAAGGCAAGCCAACTTGATCCTCCTTGGGCCTTCGTAGTGCTAGTGGAAGAAGACCTCCTAGGGATAAGAGACATAGTGTTCGACAGGGCTAGTGATTGGAGTAAAGTCGTAAAAAGGTAACCGTACTGGAAGGTGCGGCTGTATCACCTCCTTTTTAGGGAGAGTTAATGCTTGTTGGGTATTTTGATTTGACACTGCTTCACACCCAAAAAGAAGCGAGCGATGCCTGGGTGAAACTTGGCGATGGAACTCTTCTTTCGTTTCTTGATGGTGACGTAAGACCAAACTCATGTTTAAATACACTTACCTTAGATCATTGGTGTAAAGTATTCTAGTTCCCTTAAAAACTTTGTAGTTATGATTTTTATTGTATATGGCCCACAAAAGCGGCCGACATAGACATCTTTTGGGAAACTCTTACGTCTCTTATAGTTAATGAGCCTCTCCCATGTATGTTTATCTATGACCTTAACAAAATTTTCCACAGTAGTGAAAAGCTTGGTGGAGTACTATATAATCATACTCGATTTTCAAGACTAAATCGCTTCAAAGATCAATTCTCCCTAGTGAACATTCCCTTTTCTGGTAACCAATTCACGTGGAGGAAAAAGATGGACGGTAGCGATAACATCTTTGAAAAACTTTATCGAGTGTTAATTCAACACTAATTCCTAGATACATTTCCCGATATGATAACGCATGATGGAGCATTTCCCTCTTCAGATCACTATACTATCTCGATCAATCTAGTCTCCCTAACGATATTTAAACCCCCGCCTTTTAAATTTGAGAATATCTGGCTTCATAGGGCTGATTTTCGTAATATTGCCAAACAAGCCGAGCAGGCTGCTTGTCCAGGTTCTGCCATGTTTAAACTTATGTTCAGAACCAAGATTCTAAAGCAAGGGGTTAAATCATGGAATAAGAATACTTTGGGAAATATTTTCCGCCAGATACATTTGGTAGAGAATGAATTAATTAGGCTCCCAACTTTAAATATTAATACACATCTTGGACATATGAGTTCTAAAGAAAAAACACTAATCTTTTAAAAAAAGAAAAACTTCTCTTGTTCCAAAAAGAATATTGGTGCCAACGAGCTAAGGCGAAGCACTTAAAACTATCTAACTCTAACACAAACTATTTTCACAGAGTTGCGTCTAGAAGAAGAAACATAAAATTAATTAGGAGACTCAAATTAAAAATGATTTTGTAAGCCATTTCTCTAAGGAACCAATCAATTTGAATCTACTCCATGACTACCTCGAGTTAATTCCTCATTCATTATCTGATGTCGACAACCGGAGACTCATTGTGCAACCAACTAATGGGGAAATAAATAATATGGTTTTTAGCTTAGGACATAATAAATCCCATGGACCGCTGGGCCTAATGGAATGATTGCTTAATTTTATAAATCCTATTGGGATATTGTTGGCCCAGAAGAAAGGGTTCTTCCATTATGGTAAACTACTGCGTCAAACCAATCACACTTTCATTTTGCTACTACCAAAATGTAGTAATCCATCTAAAACCGTGGATTACAGAACCATTAGTTTGTGCTCTACTGTGTATAAAATTATCTCTAAAATACTTACAAAATGCCTTAAATCGGTAATTGGTAAATTTATTCACCCCCTCCAAGGGACCTTTGTCTCGGATAGAGCTATTCAAGACAATTTTCTCATTGCACATGAAATATTCCATTCATTTAAATCTCGGAAAGGTGTGGATGGATGGTTGGGTATTAAGCTTGATATGGAAAAAAGCCTACGATCGTGTTGATTGGACCTTTACAAAGATGGTACTCCAAAAGTTCGGCTTTCATAAAAAAATTATTGATTTAGTTATGGAATGTGTAACTACGGTATCATTTTCAGTGTTGGTCAATAATGACCCAACTAAGATTTTCACACCTTCAAGGGGCCTTAGGCAGGGGGGCCCTTTATCTCCATTCCTGTTCATTTTAGGTGCAAAGGTTTTTGTAAGGAAACTCTTGTCTGAATCAGTGACAGGTAATTCTGGTATCAAATTCCTTTTTGGAAGAAATGGACCTCGAATTCCATTTTTAGCATTCGCTGATTACATTATCATCTTCTCCAAAGGAAACATGTCAGCATGTGAAAAAAGTTTAAAATTATCATAGAAGATTACTGTCAAATTTCTGGCCAAAAAGTTTCGACTTTTCAAGGTTCCCCCGACATTCCTAGAGCACATATTTCAGATATTGATGAATGTTTAAGCATTTCCAAACAAGTCAAACTTGACAAATACTTGGGTTTCCCCGCCCATTGTACGTTAACGACAAAGTTAAAAAATCAACCTTTGAAGAGATCATTAGGAATTCGGCGAACCAGCTCTCAAGATGGAGGGCTGATGCACTATCTCAACAAAGAAGATCCACGCTGACTAACTCCAACTTATCTTCCAAGCCCTTGTATTCTATGCAGAGCTTCATGCTTCTTGTTTCTGTCCACTCGAGTCTTGACAAAATCAACAGATCTTTCTTTTGGAATACAGATCTTCAATATAAACCGCTAATTAATTGGGATAAGGTTTGCACGCCTAAAGAGTACGGGGGAATGGGTCTGAGAAAATCCATGCAAATGAATGAAGCTCTGCAAATGAAACTATTTTGAAAAATCATTGTCGAACCATATAACACTTGGGTAAGAATTATTGATCACAAATACCTAAAAATGATTCATCTTTTAAATTTTCAGGGCAGAGGCAATGCATCCTGGCAATGGACGCAATTAAGGAAGCTAAGGAAGGCTTGGCATGGTCAATAGGCAATGGGAAGTCCATTAAATTTTTGTATGATAGATGGGCTCCAGTCTTATTCCTTCCCTTCAAAATCATTGCATCAACCCTATGAATACTAATTTCAATGAGACTGGATGAACTTGCTAAGGTTCTCCCGAGTGAACTAGCTCAACGTATAACAACAATTCCGCTACCACTAATATCATTGAAGATAGATTATACTGGTGACCTGACAAGAAAGGTTGGTTTATGACCTCTAGTGCATATAAACTAAATATGAATTTGGTGACTC
Organism: Persicaria tinctoria; assembly: GCA_037127255.1. NCBI lineage: Eukaryota > Viridiplantae > Streptophyta > Magnoliopsida > Caryophyllales > Polygonaceae > Persicaria > Persicaria tinctoria. Next base: position 35,661,042 of record JBANSL010000020.1, read on the forward strand.
CAGTGATGGATGATAACGCTTGGATCTGGAAGATTAACATCCCACCGAAAATTAAAAACTTCTTATGGAAAGTTTGTCAAAATGGTCCTCCTTACAGCCGCTCGATTATCCAATAGGGATATTGCAATCCCACTGTACTGTGCTATCTACAATCATCATGAGGAAGGCGCTATTCATCTCTTTTTTTAATGTAAATTGATCAATTCCGTTTACTCCAACCTCGATGGGAGAGTCAAATCCATAATCAACAATTTGATCAGTAATTCTAGAAATATAAAGCCAATTCTGGCCGCTCTCGATAATCAACTAACTCCTCATGAAAAAAAAAATGGCTGACACGGAATCAATTTATTTTTCGATAGGAGAAAATCCCAAATATTAAGGGTTTTAATCATGTAGTATACTTGCACATAGGTAATGGGACCAAAGCATGTATGTATAACTAAGAAGGAGACTCAATGACTAAAAAGTACTCTGCTAGTTTTGTCATTGATATCAACATCAGGAGAAATAGGAAAATATCTAAATGGAAGAAACCATCTGTTGGCACACTAAAGCTCAACTTTGATGGCTCGTCTGCTCCATACCAAGAAAGCTCTATTGGATTCATCATTCGAGACGAAACAAGACTTCCAGTTTCGATGGATTGCAATCCTATTGGACGACAAACTCCCTTGATGGGTGAAGTTTTAGCCTTAAGGTTTGGAATTTTAAAAGCACTTGAATTAAATATTAATAAACTTATTGTGGAAGTAGACTCGCTTGTAATCATTAATTATCTAAAATCAGGAGTTAAATGTCCATGGGAACTTGAATCACTGATCATGACAGACTTCTGAACTCTTCTTAAGGGGTTCAACGAAATATCTTTCTCTCACATACTTTGTAATGGTAATAACGTGACTGATAAGGTTGCGCACCTTACTCGCGTTACCAATAGCCCCGCTTTATCTCTTGAGTCTTGATCCAGGTCTTGCTGACCTTATCCGTCACGATGCTATCGGATAGCGACAATCGCATTCGAATTTTTACCTAATAAAAAAAACTAGTAAATGGAATCAAATAAAACCTCAAAATATATGTATAAAATGTTTTATAATGAGAAGTTATTAAATTGAAGACCTTAAATGGTTAATATAAGAAGAATGAGAGACAAGAGGTTGGATAGAAAAATATATATATTAAAGTTGAAAAGAAGAAAGATTTGAACATTAAAATAATGCATTAGTTATTTCAAGGTCAACCTATTATAACTTCTGCTAACAAATAGAGAAACATTCGGGTAGATTGTTCCCCTGAATCCTTTCATAATAAAAAAATAGAAAAACATTATATATTACTGAGATAATCGACTAGAACTGTCAATTGCTTTTAAAGTGATTCCCTATAATTTAAGGAGTTGTTAAAATAAAACTCAAAACTAAAATCGACCAAATAATTTTATAACCTCTAGTTTTTCTAAATTTGAGAGGATTAGACACACCCACAAGTTTGGATGAGAAAAGCTATACTGGTGAGAATAAAAAAAAGCAAATGATTGATCCATGTGGCAATGGAGGAGCAATGTCCTTAATTGAAAATTTTAAATTGGGACTAATATGGTTGGTTGGAAATGGAAAATCAATAACCTTTTGAGAAGACAATTAAGTATCGACCATGCCTTTGAGTAAAAGAATTTTTTTCGGACTACCAAATTGATGGGGACGCTAAGGTTAGTGATTATATCATAGGAGGAAAATGGTGAGAGGAAAAACTTATCCAAGGGCTAGACCATGACATAGTTAAGGAAATCATGGATATCCCCCTTCTAATCAACTCTTTCCCAGGTACACCAGGGAATTGGATTCTCTCCTAATATCATTTGTCTAATATTTACCTAATAAACTAATCTTAGTCGTTCAAATAAATGAATGGCCATGATTATATCCCCTAATTAAACCCAATTCCATGTTCTATTAAACGAGCTTGTCTCATGAATCAGAAAGCCTCCTATTCGTTCAGTCTCTTTGATGTCTCTTTCTCCATGCTTTCGTCTTCCACCGTTGTTTGTCTAGTAAACCGTAATTCCGTAAACCATCGATTTCTGCCTACTTCTATCTTCGGCCTCCTATAATTGTGTAGACGCCTCTAAATTGCCCTGCACTCTATTTCGGTCCTCCCATATATCACTGACCCCATCTTAATTTCTCAATTTTGGTTTTCGAAGCAAGAAGAAGACGACGGGGAGAGAAACACAAAAGTAGGTTCCTTCCTTTTCTCATTTACTAATGATTTCATCTAATACACTTTTTAAATTGTGGTTATTGGATTCTTATTTTCTTAGGGTTTTCAAATGGTGCTTATTGGATTATTAGTATTTTTAAATTTTTATTAATGGATTTTTTAAATTCTAACTAGCAATTCTAGACTTCTAGTTTGCTTTTGAGTTTTTGTTGGGTAACAAGATCACTGTCTATTATGTTCTATTTCTATTTTGTGCATTCAATTGGTTAATTTTTTCCATTTTGATTTTTTTTTAGAGAAATTGTTGGAGATGTCTAAGAGCAGTCCTGACAGATGTTCTATTTTGGAGAAAACTGGACATTTGGGAAATATTGAGCTTATATTTGGCCCAATAGTTTCTCCAATCCAATCTCCAAATTAAAATAGAGATCGTCCTGGCAAATCCAAGCGCCTGCCCTATATTTGCAGCTACTTTTTTCCTGCCTTTTCCCACGTTGAGAAAAAAACTACAATTGAAGGAACCTTTCTCTCCCTAGATCGAAGCTGCAATTGAAGGAACCTTTCTCTGCCTAGAACGAAAGGTGAGTTCTTCTTCAACTTTTGCAAGGTTCTCTTTGTTACTGCAGGAAGTGTTTGATTTGGGGTACTTTTTGTCTCAAATCTTTACAATTCTACGCTATAACAAAAATCTCATGATTTAGGATTACGTTCATGATTTTTGAGGATGCACTCAAAGCGTTCGATTAAATGCCTATAACAAAATTTATGATTATTTGATGAAGTATTGTGGTGTTAGATCAAGTTAGTACAATTGAAGCTTAATTCTTGATTTACCAAATTGAAATTAAGACATGCTTACAAGAAAAAATTGCATTGATCTCTGAATTTGAGTGTGATTTACCAAATTGAAATTAGGCAAAATACTTGATGTTGATTTGCAAAGCTGTTTATGGTGGTTGATTGCAGTTGAAATTTTCTTCGTTTACCCCATCTCATAAATTTATCTTCTATTTGAAAATGGCATTTCATGTTCTCTTCATTTGCACAACTTTCTTTTCAATGTATCTTGGCATTTTCTTCTACAGAAAGTATCTTCTCGTTTTTTTTTGTTATGATTATGTAAAATGGATTAATTCTAGATCACCTTCTGTCATTAAAGCCTATGTTGGTTAGTTTCATTTATTCATAAATGCAAGTTTGACCTAATGTATCTTTATCTTTGGCATTCAAAAGAGAGATGGAAACTACCGGATTGATTCTCATGCAACCCCAACCATGTTAAACAGCATGATGTACAAGCTTTCATATCTTATTATTTAGTAAAAGAAACTTTTTTGTCATAAATGAGGTGGAATAAATGAGAATCTTACTCTTTAGTAAAAGAAGCTTTTTTTGTCATAAATGAGGTGGAATAAATGAGAAATATTGAAGATTGAAGTGGAATAAATAAGAAATATTGAAGATTTAAAAAGAAAATAAATAATGTTTATAAGAATTTAAAGAGACTAAAAAGAAAATAAATAATATTTATAAGAAGTTAAAGATACTAATTTTAAGCTTTTGAGAAATATTCAAGATTTAAAAAAGAAAATAAATAATCTTTATAAGAATTTAGAATTTTTTTTTCTAAATATTCATGGAAAAATAAATATTTAAAAAAATATTCACACTTTTAAACTATTTACCAAAATATTCATTATTGTCAGATTCCGTAGAGAAACGCGATCCCAGGCCGCGTCTTATTCACAAAACCCTAAATCTGAATTTGAAAAAAAAATAAAATCGCGGTCTGAAATCGCGTTTTATTTACAATTTTGAATAAACACAAGTTCAAACCGCGTTTTTTCCTTTTTTTATTTCTAAATAAAAAAAATAAATAAAACAAATAAAGCGCGGCTTGAAGCCACGCTTTTCGTTATAAAAAAAAAAAGGAAAAAGGAAAGCCCTCAAGCTCTGCCTCCATCTTCAACTCTTCAAGTCTTCGATTCATGGCTACAGCCCACCACCCAGTCACCTACGTCTCTCCCTCACCGTCCACCACCCACCACCACCATCGCCTGCTCCGCTGTCCACCATCGCCGCCGTGAGCGCATCCAGCGAATCCTTTCCAGTGCCGGAGTTCGTTGTCCTCATGGCCGGCGACGACAAATCGACGTTCCTGGCGATGCCCTCTGTCCTCACAGCGACGACTCCGGTTGTCGAAGGAGCGGAATCGGTTGTCTAATTGATCGTTAGCCGATTCAATTGCTTGATTAGTTGATTTTGTCTTCCTCTTAGGAGTTAAAGAGGATTCAATTTTGCGAATCGGGAGCGTGTTAAGGAAGAGAGATGAGCGTAAGCCAAAGTTGCGCTCACGACGGCGGCGGTGGACAGCGGAACGGGCGATGGTGATGGTGGTGGTGGTGGGCGGCGAGGGAGAGACGGGTGGTGGATTGTAGATCGATCGAGAGTTGAAGATGAAGGATGAGGGCTCCTCTTTTCTTTCTTTTGTTTTTTTTTCTTTTTTTTTTAAACATACGCGCTTTACTAGTTTACTCCTTTGTGTTTTTTTTTTTAAAATTTAGAAATTAAAAAAAACGCGGTTTTAATCCGCGTTTTATTCAAAATTACGAATAAAACGCGATTTCAGACCGGGTTTTTTTCGTATATTTTTTTTGAAGATTCAGATTTAGGGCTTTGTGAATGAGACGCGGCCTGGAATCGCGTTTTTTTGCAAAATCTGACAATAATGAATATTTTGGTAAATAGTTTGAAAGTGTGAATATTTTTTTAAATATTTATTTTTCCATGAATACTTAGAAAAAAAATTCAAGAATTTAAAGAGACTAAAAGAAACTTTTTTTTCATAAATGAGGTGGAATAAATGAGAAATATTGAAGATTTAAAAAAGAAAATAAATACTCTTTATAAGAATTTAAAGAGACTAAAAAGAAAATAAATAATACTACATCCGATCCAAAATATATTTCGTTTGACTTTTTAACACGTATTTTCAGGAGCTAAAAACTATATAATATATTAAATTTTTTATTATTATTTTTATACAATTTAATACTTATTACCGACAAATATTAAATTGTAAAAAAAATATTTTAAAAAAAGTTGATATTTTATATAGTTTTTAGCTTCTTAAAATACGTGTTGAAAAGTCAAACGACATATATTTTGTATCGGAGGGAGTACTATTTATAAGAAGTTAAAGAGACTAATTTTAGCTTTTTTGTCATAAATGAGGTGGAATAAATGAGAAATATTGAAGATTTAAAAAAGAAAATAAATACTCTTTATAAGAATTTAAAGAGACTAAAAAGAAAATAAATAGTATTTATAAGAAGTTAAAGAGACTAATTTTATAAGTACTAATACACATTCAAAACAAGAGAAAAAATATAATCAAATATTGAAAATTTAAAAAAGAAAATAAATAATCTTTATAAGAAATTAAATAGACTAAAAAGAAAATAAACAATCTTTATAAGAATCTTTATAAGAAGTTAAAGACACTAATTTTATAAGTATTAATTAATACACATTCAAAAAAAGATAAAAAAGTATAATTAATGTAAATAAAAAAATTTGTTACTATTTTTAAAAAAGTGTTTTAGTATAAATTATATATAAATTCAGCAGAAATTTAAAATTTTAAAATATTAGTAATAAACATGGTAGAAGAGTAAAAATTTTACGTTTGTATTTGAATTTAATAAGAGTTTAATACATGAGTAGGAAATATAATAAGCTTATTACAGATACATTTTATGTGGTAACGTAAAGAATTTAAGATCATTTATTAAAAAAATTATTAGCTTAAACATATATAAAAAAATTTGATAGTAAAAGATTGATAGACCCGTGCGTAGCACGGGGTAGCCCACTAGTTACCAGTATGGTAGTGTAACTTGGATTTCATTTACTGCGTATCATCTGGTAACCAGTATGCATTCATAATGTAACCAAACATAATTGTTAGCCTTCTAATTTAACATTCTCACATGGATTTGTTGGGAATAGATTTGTGGAGACAGACGGTAAAGGATTTGACAGAGTGAGGAGGACTGAGATCGGGAAGAAACATTTCAAGCTCACACATTTTGAGGAGGTGAGATTATTGAATGTCTTGTCTATTAGAATGTTAAGAGATAATATTGTCTTGATTTGTGAAAACCTTGCAAAAGATTAACCTGCAGAGATGTTGGATAATTCTAATTCTAAACCATCCCAGTTAATCGTAGGAAAAAGTCGGATCCTTGGGTTAATGAGGGTGGATCTGGTTTTAGATTTGATTGATAATCCAAGGCTTAAAGCAAGTTTAATATTTTCCTATTTACATCCATTGACCATTTATCTAAGCCAAGTGATAAAGATGAAGCATGTGATAAATAATAAAATAATAAAAATCATGGTAGCAACTGTTTTTTTCAACTCTTTTCAAGCTCTTTTATGGTGAAAAAATAAGATACAATGTCATGGTGTTCAACTATGATCTTGGTTATAACAACGGCTGTTTTTTTCAGCTCTTTTCTAGCTCTTTCATGGGGGGGGGGGGGGGGGGGGTGGCTGTTTTTTCAGTTGTTTTCTAGCACTTTTATGGTGAAAAATAACCTCCAATGGCTTATTTCAGCTGCATTCGACTTCGACAACAAGTTGTCTAACAATGCCTCTGCATAATCCGCTGTCAAAATTGTCCTCACTCAATTCAACGGCACATTCCTTTTGGTTTAAGCACGCCTGTTCGACAACAAAAAGCGTCTGGTAAGAACACAATTGTAAAGGCTTGAATTTTTAAATCCTAAATTTCTCGGAAAAAGGAAATTAAAATGAATTTAAAGGAAAATTCACTAATTCGGATTTTAGAACTCTTAAAGCGGATTTCATTATTAAATTCGGATTGGAAAAATTAAAACTTTATTTTGATCGAGTCGGGATAAAGTCGAGGGAACGGGTTTCGAGATTTAAATTATAAGGTATTTTGACACTTGTGAGTTGTCCTCTTTCCCCCACCTTCAAAATCCAATCAGCATTCATCACTCCTCCCATCTCCTCCTTGCCGCGTAGCAGTAGCGACAACAGAGTTGTCCATTTCCATGTTTGACTAAACATCTCCCACACCCATACCTCATTGGCTCTATTCGGACTCAGCCCCAAGAGCATCACCAAACCCCTCTTTTTCATCCTTATAATCTGACTTCCTGATTCATCTCACATCACTACACAGAAAAAAGAAGAAGAAATCAAACACAAACCTTATCAGTTCACCTCTTTTTCTTTATCTTCCTCTCCCCTTTGTGACAAGAACACCACCACCCTCGTTTCCTTGCTATTGATAGCCGAGCACCACCACCACAGTCGCCGCCGCCACCACACCTCCTGTTTCTGCCAGCCACGAGCAACATCCCCAACTCCCCTGCCTTGCTTCCTCTGTTCGGCAGCCAAACGAACCCAAACAAACCCACTCGAATTCTCCTTCCCGTCACTTATGTCCGGACGCACCGAGCCACCCGAGCGCTCCTGAGCAACACTCCAGGTCAGCAGAAGCAGCATTGCCGACCCCTCCATCTTTCTCCTTGTTCCGGTCTCCAGGCCGAGCCACCCCCGACACCAACCTCCTTCCTCTGTCCTCCTTCGAAGTCCGCAGGTGAGACTCTCTTTCCCTCTCTCTTTCTCTATCAAACTAGAAAAGGGTCCGCCTTTAACAATCCCTCATTCGTTTGAGGCCAAGAACATGCCGACACCGCCTCCGATGAAGCCGAATCGTTCCCTTCCGCCTCCGATGAAGTCGCTCATTCGTTCGATCCCATGTCTATGAGTGTGATTGGGTGGTCGGAATTCAGACTCGCCGCCGACGAGCTCCCTTCCTCCTCCTCTTTTTCTGATTTCAAATGTAGCAATCGGGGAGATGGGAACGGAGATGAACACTCTGTTTGGATGATGAGATTTTTAGGGAGGGAATGGAAGTGAAAATAAATTGAGTGTTTGGGTAGACCATTGAGAGGAATGGAAGGGATTTTAATGTTGAATAACTACCCAATTTGATGGGATTTCACACCCCACCAAATTGGTGGAATTTGGTGGAAAAGTGAAATGCTTTCTCTTCCCTTCCCTTCCCTTCTCTTTCTCCATTTCCAATCCCTTCCCTTCCCTAAAATACCCACTTGCCAAACAGGGTGGAACAATGCTCATTTCCTCTTCCCATCCCATTCCCTAAAATGTTTTGGCTATTAGAGATTCTAATAAAAGGGGTCTATTTCCATCAAATGAAGTCGGTTTGGTCATTAATAAAATAAAGGAGGTTGGTTTGTAATGTTTATAAAATAAGGGTCTTATCGGATTTAACTCGAAAAAGATATTTGACGAATATTTCCAAAGTCGGAATTTCTAACTACTTGACTCGGACTTTGAAACGACTTTCGCGACTAACTTAGGAACTTTGTGATCGATGACTAACTAGCATGATTGATGTGAATGATTGTCAAATATCATGATTTGTGTTCACTAACAACATGATGAAATGTTAAGATTATGTATCGTTAACTTCTGCGTTGAGATATGATGAATATAACGCACTTGAGCTATATGATATGCAAATATATGGTTATGAATATATGAATGTGGCTTAATGGAATGATGAGAACGATATGGTATTGTGGAATGTGGCATCATGATGAGTGGTTGAACTTGATGTGATGATGATTGCGATATGATTCTTATTCTCGTTAAATGATGTGTGCTTGAATGCTTGAATGATTAGACATAGACTTATATATATTTTCTGATATGTATCTAGGTAATACCTTGTGATTATGAATGATGTATGCCGGATCCTATATTATGTTGTTCTGCATAGCCAGGTGAGTTCCTATATGAGCTCACTCAGATTCGAAAAGAGATCTCCCTTCTTGTAACCATGTGCATACTAGGTGCTTGCTGTTGTAGGAGGAAAATCGAGATTGCAAATAAAATATAAGTAAAGTAAAGCAAACCAGATTCCGTCCCTTGCAAATGATTATAAGACTTCCTCCCGATGCAGTAGTGGGAAGTCAGGATCGATCCACGAGGAAGTGTGTTAGCGAATCCTAGGCAGCGGAGAAATCTCACGGACAGAAGTCGACCACAGGTGTCCTCGATCACGACTAGGGTTAGTCGACAGAAGATCGGACAAGTCGAACAGCGCAGCAGCAGTAGCTCTCGGCGATTTTGGTCGATATCGAGCAGAGGTTACTCGATATCGAGTAAACCTTGTCGACGTCGATGACTGGCTTGTCGAGCACCTGCACAGGAGAAGCTACGTCGATCTGGATCGAGAATCAGTAATGATAGAGCAAAAGTAATTCGATAAAAGATCCAGGGGCATAATTATCATTTACGAGGTGACCTAAATCAAACTCTAATTCAGACTATATATAATTGTGATTTACTAGGGTTTAGGGGTTTTTTCTCAATCAACCAATACAATCATGACTTAAGCGTCGGAGGCTCCTCGGGGAGCAAACCCCGCCTCTTTCTCTTCTAATCTATGCAGGAAGATCGATCGACACGAAGAAGGATCGAGATGCAGATTTGATGTATTACATTTGGCGCCGTCCGTGGGAATTCGATCGAAAAGCACCATCGACGATATTCCCAATCAATCAAAATATCTGAAATCGAATCCTAGGGCTATAGGGTTCCAATCAAAGGCAGTAGGTTGGATTTCAATTTTCACATGGTGAATCATGTGCCTGCTTCCCCGATCCATGGTCCGTGGTGATTGATTCTCGCATCACCAAGGTCCCTCGTTTGCATCAACGCTCGTAAGAAATCTGACGAACCGCCGATCCTCCGCCGTGACAGTCGCAACCGCCGTCGCCGCCTAATTAGCATCCTTTTAGGGATTTATCGCTGTCTTTGGGGTCGAAGCTGAGACGGGGAGAAGATGGTTGAGGAGGCGATATTCGCTCGCCGCCTATGGATCTCAACGCTGACCACCTTCAACAGATCGATTCACTGCTTGCGCAGGACCATGGAGGCCAAGTGCTTCAAGACAATAAGGGACTTGTAGCGTGCTCAGAGTCTCCATGTCAAAAAGACCATTTTGTAAACGGATAAGTTCTTCTCCTTTCTAGTTTCGTTCAGTTGTCATGCAAATAGGTGACCATTTACATTTGGGGTTCAAGCAATTCCTTGACTATATCGCTATATTTTTGGCTTGGTTGAGTTAGAAGTTTCTGCAGGAGACCTGGGGGTATGGGATCAGTTTACAAACATATAGTTCTTGGATATAAACCTTCCAGATCTATCTATCGTATGTGTTGGGTCGAGTCGATCTGATGCCTTCTCACACACTGATCTCTGGATAAGGTCGGTGCTAGCAGATCGACTGTTGGGCGGTCCTCGAGAGATCGCCCCATCGCTGTACACCTAGCCTGCTGCTACAAGGGTCATTTCCCTTTCAATTGGCCACCACGAGATCCATCTTCCGACCCCATTGTTTGTCCTACCTACTAGAGGTGTCGGTTGAACGACCCATGGAACCAGCAGTGCGCTCCTTAACTCCCATTCACGTTGATCTCAACAATCGGACTCCAATTCGGATCCGATAAAGCGCAAGACAAAACTCTGACTACTTTTTGCTACTCGTAAGTATAAGTATCTAAGGTGATTGAACTTGATTTTTTTTAATTACACTGAGTTATTGCAGGGTTACTTTGGTCGATCACTCCCTGCATTTCGATTGAGGCATTATGCATTGCCTATGGACATCATATCATGGATCTATGCTTGAGTGGTTGAATTGCACGTGCTTGAAATGTTTACTCATTTTTAAGTTATTTTGCAAAAATATTTTATATAAATGAGATTGAAGGATGTCATACATGTTATTTGGACTGATTATGTGGTTGAGCCTAATTGATCAAATCCTTGTTCGTATCGTCCGAGAGATGGTTAGTGTCTCTTGTTTGTCTTTCCGGCTTTCTCTGCTTGCTTTGTTATGCTTGCATAGGTAACAATAGAAGCTATGTCATGAGCACAAAGCAGCGGCCTTGCTGCTCAACGAAGCAGTGGCATGCCCACGAGACTCGGTGTCGCGGACCGCATTGGGGCAATTAAGTCGATCCCAACCTTCAGGACAACTCAAGGATATGATGCTTTAGTAATGCAATCATAAACTAGTTAAAGGTCAAAGCTACAAAGTCATGGAAAATTGGTGCTTCAATGGGCATACAACCGATGCCCTTGAGCAAGGCAAGTTCACTCCTATTTCCATTTATTTGATCTGCAGAAATAATTGAGCACCCAACTAATTGAATGGCATATGAGCCAGCAGAACAAGGGCCATTAGCTTGCTAATTACTTGATTATACATTATATTGAAGTGCATAATCTTTAGATTTGGAGCACAGTAGCAGGTCGGCATCTACTTTGTCAATGTATTGATATGGATGACATATAAATCAAAGCCGAGAATATACGCCCGACATCTATCGACTCTGCGAGTGTAGATCTACCTAAATGAATCGCCACTTAAGGCCAAACGAAAGCCAATTCAGGCCATGAGATCGCCACTTATGGCCAAACGGAAGCCAATTCAGGCCATGAGATTGCCACTTAAGGCCAAACGGAAGCCAATTCAGGCCATGAGACCGCCACTTAAGGCCAAATGGAAGCCAATTCAGGCCATGAGATCGCCACTTAAGGCCAAATGGAAGCCAATTCAGGCCATGAGACCGCCACTGAAGGCCAAACGGAAGCCAATTCGGGCCATGAAATCGCCACTTAAGGCCAAACGGAAGCCAATTCAGGCCATGAGATCGCCATTTAAGGCCAAACGGAAGCCAATTCAGGCCATGAGATCGCCGCTTAAGGCCAAAAGATCGCCACTTATGGCCAAAGAATCGTCACTTACGACCATTTCAAGCCAATTTTAAGCCATAATAACGCCGTTAAGGGCCAGCAAAAGTTAAAATCAAGCAGTAAGAATGTCATTTAAGGCGAAATGCCCAACCTCAATGAAAACAATCAAATTGTCAATCATAAATAAAATTCAAACGAGAACGTCTTCAACTGACACCGTCTCTCATTTATGGCAAAAAAAGTCATCTAATCATTTTGAGCAGTAATTTTCAATTGATCAATTAATAACGCACCAACTGCATTTATTTGTGTTATTCGGTTGAGAATGCTAAAGCTTGCAGGATACAACGAAGACAAGGGACAAGCATTACTGGAGATCTTTGATCATAACAAGTGAAGAGTATCAAACTATTCGTCTTCCCTCATCACTAGATCGTGATAAGGAAACCCGAGGGGCAATTGATAGAGCAAAAGTAATTCGATAAAAGATCCAGGGGCATAATTGTCATTTACGAGGTGACCTAAATCAAACCCTAATTCAGACTATATATAATTGTGATTTACTAGGGTTTAGGGGTTTTTTCTCAATCAACCAATACAATCATGACTTAAGCGTCGGAGGCTCCTCGGGGAGCAAACCCCGCCTCTTTCTCTTCTAATCTAAGCAGGAAGATCGATCGACACGAAGAAGGATCGAGATGCAGATTTGATGTATTACAAGTAACTCGATATCGACAAGTGCTAGTCGATATCGAGGAAGACAGAAAGTAAAAACGAAACAAAGTAAAAACAAAGGCTTTGGGATTCGAAAATAAACTTTATAAAAGACAACTTCCAAGATTGGGGTTTGCAACAACGATAACCAAGTATACATAAGGCAAGAATAAAACAGACAATCATATAGATCGCATCAAAGGATTGAGCTTTCGTCTTTTCCAACAATTAGACAACTCTTTCAAGAAATCCTAAGTGTCTCTACCGATTTTATGTTTACAATCCAAGTTGTTAGCATGGACCTCCATTAGATGGGTAATAAACACATAACAAGTGGTAGATGCTCAACATATGATAAAAGTCGGATTTTTACCTCAAACACGCAGGGCTATCGTCGGGCTCGCCTCAACCCCAGAAGTGGGTGGACTACTCGCGCTTCATCGCAATCTCGGATATTGATTGAAAGGAAATAACTACTTGCATTAAATCAAACAGAGCTTACAACCAAAGGAAGCCAATTCCGCTTTCGCTTCACCAACTCCTCTTGGTCACTCTCTCTCTCTCTCTCTCTCTCTCTCTCTCTCTCTCTCTACTACTACTACTACTACTACTACTACTACTACTACTACTACTACTACTACTACTACTACTAATTGTTGTGTGATGGAATGAATAAAACTCAGCCCCCTAAGGCTTTATTTATAGGCTTCTAATCCTTGCTATTAAAGGATAGAAATCTCTATCTATATCTAAATCTATATCTAAAAGCTTTAAATATAAATAAATGGAATAACATAATTAAATCCAAAAAGGGAAATTATATCTAAAAACCTAAAATATCTTCAAGTGGATAAATCTTCTCTTCATTGGATAGTTGTTGATAGACACGGATAGACTCGGCAATCTTCGGCCCCAAGGAATCCCAATCCGAGTAGGACAGCTCAAACCGCGTACGCGGCTTCCGGAAAGATTTCCTCGATATCGAGTAGTTTACTCGATATCGAGTAAAGTGTGTCGTCGACTTGGCTTGGCTCGGCATGTCGGGTAGCTGGTCCTCGACAAGGCTTGGATGCTGGCTTCTGGGGTCCTCGTTATTGACAAGTTTCGTCGATATCGAGTAAACTTGGTTCATCGACTTGCTGGCCTGGCTTGGTCGAGTGGCTGGTCCCCGACACTGCTCGGACATATGCCTCTGGCCTTGTCGATATCGAGGAGTTTCCTCGATATCGAGTAAGTGTTGCCCGACAGGTCTTCGTCTTCGGCTCCTCGATCAAGCTCTCTTCCTCGACTCCGGGCAGGTCTTCAAGGCTTTGTCGATATCGAGTAATCAACTCGATATCGAGGAGTGTGCTGGAGTCGGATAACTTCGTTCCTCGGCTTCTCGACATGGTGCTCCTCGATCAGGGTGTGTTCGGACATGGTTTGTCGATATCGACGAAATTAAGTCGATATCGAGGACTCTTCAGGCTCCGTCTTTGCTTCCTGGTTTTCTCCCGAAATGGCTCCATATTCTGCAATATTAAACAGAAACTTATGTAGATCTCTATTTCTGGCAAATAAGCTTACACTACATAAATTCGACATATTCCCAATCCGAAATATGCAAAGTGTATAGAATATGGAACTAAAATGTGCATAAAAATATGTCTACTTTAGAGACATCACTTGCATTCATAATAAAGCATGCCATGTAGTATCCTGCTAGGATTGCACTCAGGATTGAGCATTCATTTACTCATTGCTTTTGTAAACAGAACGTCCGTTATCTGTGAAGTAACTAGAGTCTTTGCTAAGTTTGTAGGATGGCCCAGTCCCATCGGGTCCCGTCCTGAGTCAATCGAGTCATGGAACTTCCTTTACTTATATTATGAGTTGCCTACAGGCTTTATTGTGGATACGGGTTGGGCATGCGTGCCGCGGTTGTCGCCCGATTATTATGAAATGCATTCATGAGCTGGCCAGTCTCCGCCCTATCGGAAGGGGGTGGAGGTAGGAGAGGGATATACCACTTGATATTTGGTGCTAAGGCCTTATTAAATTTAAGCACTTGATCTTAGAAGCATGTTAGTGTGTTAATATTCCGCCTTGCATCTAGAAGCATCTTTATTAGGACTAGCGTGTGTATGTGTCTGCTTGTTTGGGATTATATTGCGTAGGGCTTCGATTTGACACTTCCCCGCATACATTTTTTTTAGGTTTGTTTTCTAGCATGATTGTTCCTTACTTCTGTGACGTGGGAACTCTCTTAGGTGATCGCAAAGAAATGGTCTAACCTCACTAATATTGCTTTTTAGATTTCGATAAATACGCTTATTGATTTGGTTTTGACCCGGCTCTGCCGTGACACTCTCTTGTATTACACCTTGATTCCACTATTTGTATGAATATTTGTTTCTTCATGCTTAGACTTACGACATGTACATAGGACTTCTTTGGGGATTCCAACGATCCCTTCGAACTTGGGTATGAAATCCCACTTTGAAAACGTTAGTTTAGAATTTTAAACTTTCAACCTGTACTCGGGGCATAAGATCCTAACGAGGGGTTTCATCCCTCGAAACGTAACCCGAGAATCATAATCCCGGGCCGTTACAAAGTTGGTATCAGAGCAAGGTTTTGTAAACCGAGTATGATAGGTTGAAGTGGTTTTGAAAATGGCCCAAGGTTTTCAAATGACTTTTCAAAATGTTTTAGAAAGGGAAAAATGAATTTAATATGGCTAACTCAAAAGGACTAAATATGAACTTGACTCAATAAATCCGGTAATCAAACAAAGGGAAACGATGTGGTAGTAAAGGCGACAGACCATCCCTATTGGATGTAGTTGGGAATGGGTAGGTAAAATACTAGCTTTCTTTTATAGACGGGGTTTGAAGACTCTAAGTAGCCCGAGGGTTGTAGTATATTGGGCTAGGGGGCTGTGAGGTATTTGCCCCTTCGGTCAGCCGGCCCTCGAAGGACGACATAGATCGTCTCTGTGATTATATGCATTAATCTTGTTGATTGCTTCCATGCTGAGTGCTATTGTGCTTAGGATAGAGAACTAATCAGTATGCCTTGACTTGAATCATGTATTGAGTAACTGTGCAAACGGGATAGCGGGAGAATACCTCGTTCTTATGTCATTGGAATTCCTGTCTTCTCGGAATAGCTCTTCCATAATTCATACCCTTGATGATTTTGACTCCGTCAACCGTCCCACCGAAACAATTAAGCATGTTAGCAAGGGTCAAAGAGCATCTGCACGCTCTCCCTGTTTTGAGTCATGTTTTGTACCCCACCATCTATGCTTCTACCGAGTCTTGTACCGAAGGTTGGTGTCTTCCACGGGAAATTTGGGTTGGTTAACTAATTACCTTTGGAAATGGTGTTGGATGTGAGGGTTACTTGAGTATGTTAGTGGGAGTGATGATCATTGAAGTAGTTTTGAGTTAAGAGTGAGTTATCTCATGGAGTCACCCCTTTGATCCTCGTAATGGGAAGCCATGTCTTCATTCCACAAGAGTCTAAAAACGAGTTCTACCCTCTCCTCTCGGGAACAGAGTGAATGTCCTTGTGTCCTACCGAGCGAGTCATATTAGTATCCCACGAGGAAATAGGGTGATGAGTCGGTGATCGCCTTTAGAGAATTTTGTCCTGTTATAATAGGAACTCTCCTTGTGATCATTGCATGACATGATGTATTGGTATATTGTAGCATGACTTGCCTGATATCTTGTATGGTTACACTTATGAATGAATATATATGCCAAATGTACGAATCCCCATGGTAGTTACTCTCTATTGAATTAGGTCCATGATAGTGTGGTCAACCCTCTTGTATGGGTATCATGTGAAATAAATCCCTAGCAGGTTAAGTTGATAAAATTAAACCTCATTGATTATATACTTTCTTAATGAGTGTTGGTTGTATCTTGTAGGATATACGTCTCCTAATCATGGACCATCATGCAATTATGTGCCATACTTGTCATACTACATGTACATGGTTGTATTTGATGTGATAGTTGCTCTGCCCAAATGACTTCACCCTATCCCCTGACATGATTATTAGAGTGCATCTTATCATGCTTACCTTGAACCCACATTGTTTTGAGCTGCTTATGTGTACACTTAAAATGAGTAATGAATCATACATGTAGGATATCCTATAATGCTCATTATGTCATATATAACTTATGTTGCATATGTCTATTGTCGGTTTGTGCATACATGATCTTAATATGTCAAGCATGATTAATTAGTGCATGAGATGATAAGTTTTAGCCTATTATGCGTGCATGTAAAGGTGATTATGTGAACATGTTATGAATGCATAGGACAATATCCCTGTTAATAGGTACATGCTAGTGTGGAATTTGCTATGTGTTTGCTTGCCACACACGTAGCCTCATAAAATACCCTAAGGGCATTGTTGTAACTCTCGTGTCCGCGTCTTGTCTTGAGCCTCATTATCTCTAGTCCTAGTCTGTGTCTTGATCCATAAGAAAGTCGTGCTGTCCTCCCTTGCCCTCCCCTATCTTCGTGACTTCTAACCCCTCGCAATCCCCTTAAGGGACATCGACATAGAAGAGAAAACGAGCGATCGAATGGCATCAGAGTGGCGTAACTGAAGTGTGGTGGGCCCATGACCCATGGACCCTAGGATCGATGTCACCAAAGGACGAATGCTTTTCGAAGGTGATGGTTGCAGACGTAATCCTCCTAGATAACTCAAGGAATGATGTTCTTCATCCAAATTGCGACCTCTCTTACGCAAATTGGAATCAGTGCTGTGCGATAGGCTTGGAACTAACTAAATGGATGTGTGATGACTGATATGCTGAGCTGGTAGTGAATGATTGTTTGGCTAAATTGTGCTTGCGATGATGTGCCTTAATGCTTGAGTGTACTGGCTTTCTAGTGAATAAGTTATGGGTTATATATATAGTGGTGTATTCTTCTTGGGCATGAGTCGAGTGATTCCTTGGGGAGATGGGTCGGAAAGTTGCAGGTAGATTGAGGTCTTCGGATGGGTCATTGGTTGTGTAAGATGGAGTGCAGGAAAGATGTGTTAGCTTGGGTAGAGCCGAGTGAGTTAGGACTTGTCAGATATAGTTATCAGTGAGTATAATTGAGCTTTCAGGTAGGTCTTAGGTGAGAAGTAGAGTTAGCATGACGAGATTTTGGGGGAGAGGTTCTAGTTAGAAGTGTCGGTAGGTAGTGGGTGCGACTATAGGTGGTTGGTGTAGTTCTAGAGGTGGATGAGAGAGTAGGAGCAAATCGTGGGCGGCATTAAGGAATGTCTAGGAAATCATAAAATTGGGATTAGGTTGTATACGCGGTGATCATGACTGGGAGCGGTTTTGGTAAATGATGAGATTGAGGAATTGCTAAGAAGAAGTAGTATAAGGTTTCTTGGGAAATTATCAATCTTCGGTATTAGGTTGTTCATATCAGGGTTATACGTGTGATGAGTAATTGAGGACTATTTTGATAGAATTGGTAGTGCTTGGAGGATTCATGAGGGAAGGATTTCTAGATGCTTTGTTGAAGGATTTTTGTATAGGAAAGGAATCGAGGTTGATGTGTGGAGATTGTTTTGGCTATTGAGGTATTTGGGGATGTGAGATGAGTTTTCGAGGGAAGGCTGGTAGCTAGGCAAGGATGCCGTTGAAATTATAGTAAGACTGTGGGCTTGAGATTGAGATAGGTAGATCTTGAGCATGGATTTGGGTACTAGGCAAGGAAGAATGCATTGAGAACGTTAGGGGAAGAGGTTTTAGAAGGTTGGCAAAGTTGCGGTACTTGGGAAACTCGGATGAGGATGTCATAGGAATTATGTGGAAATGATGATCGGTACATAAGGGTTTAAGCGGTAGAGGTTGAGGAAGCGTGATCCGAGGCAATATGAGGAGAACTTGTCCAGGTAGAGGGTGTTGGGAATTTTATAGATTGAAGGATTGTGAGAGAATTGGTCAATATGAGTTGGGTTCTTAGAGGTTGATGGTTAGTGAGAGTGGTTAGTGGTGCGGGAAGTATGATCATGTTAGCAAGGTGATTCGAGATGTCTCTTTGGGAGATGCTGGTCAGGCGGAGTCTTGAGAGCCTAGGAAAAGTAAGAGAGATTGTTAAGAAGCGTTTAGATTGATCGTGAGAGCAGTTTAGTCGAGGACTTGTGATTTCTCTTAGAAGGTGAATATGGGACTTGTAGATGACCCTTAGGGCGAGGATGTGTCTATAGGGAGTCTTGGTAGATGGTCGAAGTGTTGAGCTTGACAGAATAGGGAATCGAGCAATCGTGAGCTCTGAAGTATAAATTTCAATGGTTGAGTGGAAGATTAGGACTTGAGACTGGGGTATTGAAGCAAATTGATCCTTAGATGGCTTGATGACGTAAGAGTTGGGATACCTAGTAACTGGTTAGATATGTGGGCCTTGAATCGTGGATAGTTATGCGACTATAGAGATTGTATGCTAAGCTTAGTGCAATGGTGTTAGAACTAGTATCGGATTTGAGTTCGTAGACCTAGGTGAGGTTAATCTTGATGCGAGAGATGATGAGTAGTGGTCGTGTTCAGTTATGGTTGGTAGTTGTAGACAGGTTTTCTCGAGGATGGGGCTTATGGGTGTGCGGTACTTAGGATCGAGTAATGTGCAAATTTTATGCTATTAACAATGCTGATTCTATGAGATATTGCCATAGACAATAATGAGGTATGAGTGCTAATATAGCTACTTTTTGAGTTTGATAGAATGCTGGTGTGCGACGATACTTGTATGACTCTGACGTGATCATTCTTGGTAGTTAGTGTAAGTATGATGTGCTTATCTGTTTGATATGATGTGCAACTTCTGTGATATGATGAATCCTACTATGTGCGATATTATGCTAGATCTGCTATGGTACGTGACTATCCTTGACATGAGTATGATCTGTTTTCGAATGTATGATACGATTGCTATACTATATAATGTCTTGGACTAGAATTGCTGGGATGCTAGAACTGAATTGATGAAATTTGATTCTGACTTGGAACCTAGGAAGGAACTATGGGGTTAGCCCTTAGAGGTGGATGATTCCACCTCCTGAGATTTGAAACTTGCTTGACTAACGTCGGATTAAGGGATACTGAATGGTGTTTAAAAAAGAAATAACTTGGAGTTTGAGAAACCAAACGCAATCGAGAATTCTAATGATTTTGAGACCAATCATTTTCAAACTGCGGACTCCGTTAATTTTGAAGTTTTTCGACCCGAGCCTGCATTATGATGCCCACGAAGTGGATACAAGCATTTTATAGGGCCCCTTATAGACTGCTTGCTAAGACCTAGTGGAGGTGTTGTAATGCTTTTCGAGTTATGATATAGCCAAGAAGTCGGGGTAAGGTTGTGGTAAGGGCCCATATCACACTCTCGCTACAGCCCATCATACATATTATGACCACGACAACGAAACTGTGAGAATCTCATATGGGCACTTATGAGACACTTACGGGACCAATGGAATGGTCCTTGGACTCACCTACTTTCAACTTCATCCCCTACCTTGTTTTGATTTTAGTCTCGGGGACGAGACTTGTTTTTAGAGGTGGATGATGTAAAGGTTCGAACTTTTAAATCCTAAATTTCTCGGAAAAAGGAAATTAAAATGAATTTAAATTCGGGATTTAAAGGAAAATTCACTAATTCGGATTTTAGAACTCTTAAAGCGGATTTCATTATTATATTCGGATTGGAAAAATTAAAACTTTATTTTGATCGAGTCGGGATAAAGTCGAGGGAACGGGTTTCGAGATTTAAATTATAAGGTATTTTGAGATTTATTTTGAGGGACCACTTGTGAGTTGTCCTCTTTCCCCCACCTTCAAAATCCAATCAGAATTCATCACTCCTCCCATCTCCTCTTTGCCGTGTAGCAGTAGCGACAACAGAGTTGTCCATTTCCATGTTTGACTAAACATCTCCCACACCCATACCTTCTTGGCTCTATTCGGACTCAGCCCCAAGAGCATCACCAAACCCCTCTTTTTCATCCTTATAATCTGACTTCCTGATTCATCTCACATCACTACACACACACAAAAAAAAAACACAAACCTTATCTCGTCACCTCCATTTCCTTATCTTCCTATCCCCTTTGTGACAAGAACACCACCACCCTCATTTCCTTGCTGTTGATAGCCGAGCACCACCACCACAGTCGCCGCCGCCACCACACCCTCCTTTTTCTGGCAGCCACCAACAGCATCCCCAACTCCCCTGCCTTGCTTCCTCTGTTCGGCGGCCAAATGAACCCAAACAACCCCACTCGAACTCTCCTTCCCGTCACTTATGTCCAGACGCACCGCGCCACCCGAGCACTCCTGAGCAACACTCCAGGTCAGCAGAAGCAGCATTGCCGACCCCTCCATCTTTCTCCTTGTTCCGGTCTCCAGGCCGAGCCATCCCAGACACCAACCTTCTTCCTCTGTCCTCCTTCGAAGCCCGCAGGTGAGGCTCTCTTTCTCTATCAAACTAGAAAAGGACATATGTTTCTGGTAGCCACCAGCAGCATCCCCAACTCCTCTGCCTTGCTTCCTTTGTTCGGCGGCCAAACGAACCCAAACAACCCCACTCGAACTCTCCTTCCCGTCAATTCTGTCCTGACGCACCGAGCCACCCGAGCACTCCTGAGCAACACTCCATGTCAGTAGAAGCAGCATTGCCGACCCCTCCATCTTTCTCCTTGTTCCGGTCTCCAGGCCGAGCCACCCCCGACACCAACCTTCTTCCTCTGTCCTCCTTCGAAGCCCGCAGGTGAGGCTCTCTTTCCCTCTCTCTTTCTCTATCAAACTAGAAAAGGGTCCACCTTTAACAGCCGCTCGTTCGTTTGAGGCCAAGAACATGCCGACACCACCTCCGACGAAGTCGAATCGTTCCCCCGACGAGCCAACAACCCCGGAACTCCTCGGTGAGATTCTCGGTCCTTCCTCCATTCTCCTTTTCGATTCCATGTCTATGGGTGTGATTGAGTGGTCGGGACTCAGACTCGCCGTCGGCGAGCTGATTTTGGGCCTAATTTCTTCATAGGCTGATTTTGGGCCTAATTTTGTGGGCTGAAATTTGTTGTTTTAAAATCAAGTGATTGGGCCTAATTCTATCAAAGGTTTTGGCTATTAGAGATTTTAATAAAAGGGGTCTATTTCCATTAAATGAAGTCGGTTTGGTCATTAATAAAATAAATGAGGTTGGTTTGTAATTTTTATAAAATAAGGGTCTTATCGGATTTAACTCGAAAAGTATATTTGACGAATATTTTCGAAGTCTGAATTTCTAACTATTTGACTCGGACTTTGAAACGGCTTTCGCGACTAACTTGGGAACTTTGTGATCGATGACTAACTAGCATGATTGATGTGAATGATTGTCTAATATCATGATTTTTGTTGACTAACAACATGATGAAATGTTAAGATTATGTATCGTTAACTTATGCGTTGAGATATGATGAATGTGACGCACTTGAGCTATATGATATGCAAATATATGGTTATGAATATATGAATGTGGCTTAATGGAGTGATGAGAACGATATGGTATTGTGGAATGTGGCATCATGATGAGTGGTTGAACTTGATGTGATGATGATTGCGATATGATTGTTATTCTCGTTAAATGATGTGTGCTTGAATGCTTGAATGATTAGACGTAGACTTATATATATGTTCTGATATGTATCTAGGTAATACCTTGTGATTATGAAAGATGTATGCTGGATCCTCTATTATGCTGTTCTGCATAGCCAGGTGAGTTCCTATATGAGCTCACTCAGATTCAAAAAGAGATCTCACTGCTTGTAGTCATGTGCATATTAGGTGCTTGCATTCATAATAAAGCATGTCATGTAGTATCCTGCTAGGATTGCACTCAGGATTGAGCATTCGTTTACTCATTGCTTTTGTAAACAGAACGTCTGTTATCTGTGAAGTAACTAGAGTCTTTGCTAAGGTTATATGATGACCCAGTCCCATCGGGTCCCGTCCTGAGTCAATAGAGTCATGGAACTTCCTTTACTTATATTATGAGCTACCTGCGGGCTTTATTGTGGATACGGGTTGGGCATGCGTGCCGCCCCATTATTATGGAATGCATTCACGAGCTGGTCACTCTCCGCCCTATCGGAAGGGGGTGGAGGTAGGAGAGGGATATACCACTTGATATTTGGTGCTAAGGCCTTATTATATTTAAGCACTTGATCTTAGGAGCATGTTAGTGTGTTAATATTCCGCCTTGCATCTAGAAGCATCTTTATTAGGACTAGTGTGTGTATGTGTCTGCTTGTTTGGGATTATATTGCGTAGGGCTTCGTTCTGACACCGCCCCGCATACATTTTTTTTAGGTTTGTTTTGTAGCATGATTGTTCCTTACTTCTGTGACGTGGGAACTCTCTTAGACGATCGCAAAGAAATGGTCTAACCTCGCTAACATCGCTTATTAGATTTCGATAAATACGCTTACTGATTTGGTTTTGACCCGGCTCTGTCGTGGCACTCTCGTGTATTACACCTTGATTCCGCTATTTGTATGACTATTGGTTTCTTCACGCTTAGACTTACGACAGGTATAGGGGATTTCCCCGGGGATTCCAACGATCCCTTCGAACTTGGGTATGAAATCCCACTTTGAAAACGTTAGTTTAGAATTTCAAACTTTCAACCTGTACTCGGGGCGCAAGATCCTAACGAGGGGTTTCATACCTCGAAACGTAACTCGAGAATCATAATCCCGGGCTGTTACAACAATGAAAGAATAGCAGCTTAAGAAACAACTGATTAGTGTACTATTTGAGTAAAATGTGTATGCTTGCTGATTCAAACATATCTAAATTTCTAGGTAAACTACACAAACCCCATGCTCAATGAACATAGTTAAGAATTAAAAAAATGTGTATTATGTTCAATATACCCATCACAATACAATTTTAAATGTGTATTGTAAGAGAATATTTGACCATTTCATGATTTTTCTTAGTGTTTTTAATGAGGATAAAATGATTTTGGGTGTGGAATCCTGGAATTGTTAAGAAACATGACAAAGGGTTGGGTTTTTTTATGCAAAATGTCTTGAATAGCTTATTGAGAAGTATTTCTGAATTTCTCAAGTCCTTTCTGTTGACACCAGATTTCACACCTGGCTTGTTTATTTGTGTATGATTATGATTTTGCTTCTTTTATTTGGGGTGGAAGGATTGCACGCAGAGATCATGGAAACGACCCT
This sequence comes from Persicaria tinctoria, assembly GCA_037127255.1. Lineage (NCBI taxonomy): Eukaryota > Viridiplantae > Streptophyta > Magnoliopsida > Caryophyllales > Polygonaceae > Persicaria > Persicaria tinctoria. The sequence goes on from JBANSL010000020.1 coordinate 35,685,049, forward strand.
ATGGTGTTGGCTTGTTAGTTGGTGGCCTGGATCAAGCTAGAGCTCACCTTTACTACAACTGCCCAAGTGGAAACTACTTTGAATACGAGTCTTTTGACATCGTTTCTCGCTCACAAGCTGCAAAGACGTACTTGGAGCGTAGGTTTGAGACCTTGAAGGATGCATCTTGGGATGAGGGATGAGCTGATCAAGCATGCTCTATTCGCCACAAGGGAGACCCTCCAAGGCGAGAAGCTTAAAAGCTTTGTATGCATTGTCGTTGTGTTAGGTGCTGACGAACCATTCCATATATTGGATTAGCAAACGGTTCAAGAGTTGATCAGCTCCTTTGAGGTTGTCGAGAAGGAAGCCCCTGCTGAAGAAGCTGCTGGTGCACCCGAGGAGGGTGCTTCTGCTGCTGAACAGGGCGCTGCTTAGGATGAACAAGGGGCTGCCCCAATGGACATGTGAGGCCCGGAGAACACACGTTGGACCGAGAAGAGTCGTTGCTTTAGTGGTGATTTTCTTGGTTGTAGGGGAATCGGACAGTAAAATGACAGATTTTCAAAGCTCTGTATGCATTGTTTTCAAAATCAGATTGAGGTACATTAAATTTTAATTAAAATCTAATTTTTAATTAAAAATTTAAATTACAATTCTCCAAAATGGAGAAACTGTTGGAATTGGATTAAAAATTTTGTAGGGAAGATGAATTTTTATTCTCCATTTTGAAGAAAATTTGGGGATGCTTTTGGGATGCCCTAAGACCATCTCCAACGGCTTTCCAAAAATTTTCCCAAAATGGAGAAATAAAATACACATTCTTAAAATTATTTTTTCTTTAACTTCAACAGCTTCCCCATTTTAAAGATTTGGAGAATTATTTAGTTCGGAGAATTCTGCAGATTTAGAGCAAGCTCAACAGCTTCTCTAAAATAGAGAAAATGAGAGATTTTATAGAAAAAAACCAATTTTTTTTCTCTCCAACAGCTTCTCTAAACTCATCTCTAAAATAGACAAATGGATGGAGAGAGGGAAAAAATCTCTAAATTTAGAGGAAGAGTTAGAATCTGTAAAATTCAATGCATTCACCCCTTTCAATGCCTACCTATTTGTTCATTGGTGGTTGCCTATTGATTTAATGAAGTTATTATACTTTTATTTATTAAATTATGAATTTATGCATCTATTATAGTGTATAATAAATGTAGCAATTTGTATAATAGAGAATTTGTTGGAGTTGTGGTGTAAATTTTTTAGAGATTTTATTATTTTGTTATTTATTTTAGAGAGTTTTTAGAGGAGTTGTTGGAGATTCTCTTAGAAAATTTTCTTCATTTTTTCTATTGCTTCCCCATTTTGGATAATATGATGAGAAATCTGTTAAACCAAAAAATACTTTAAAATTATCCAAAAACTCCAAAATGGGAAAACTATTGGAGATGCCTTACCCAGGTGACCGACGAGGTTTACACCTTAGGGCGTGTTTGGCATGCACATTTTTTAATCTAGCTTAAGATTATAATCTAAATGAAAATTTTAATCTAGCTTAAGATTGAGCATCTTGTTTGGCATAACTGTTGATTATTCAAGCTTTTTGGAGATTAAATAGTAAAATTATCAAAATGGGTCTATTTTATTGGATGCATGACTTTATAGTCTGATCATATTTGGTCTGGGCTATAAAGTTCCTTTATAAATGAGAACAAATACATGACTTTATAGACTAGCAACAATACCAGACTATGAAGCCAAAATCATACATTGTCAATAAGGGTGATATTTTTATTTATTGAGCTTGGTTTTGTGATCATATTCGGCTCGCGAGTAATTAGACAAGCTGGAGCTTGAATTCGAGCTCCTTTGCTCGCTTTTGCTTGTTATGCTTGTTTTTTGTTGTTATGCTTGTTTTGTCAATTTTGCTCATTTTGATTGCTTTAAACTCGTTTTCAAGCTTATTTCAACTTGTCTTTAACCCCATATCTTTGTATTAGGAATTACATGTAAAAATACATTTAGAACTCAAAAGTACATAGTCTCAAAATGACAAGTTCAGACAAAACACAAGCTGAATAACACATTCAATAACAAGCCAAGTTATTCCCTTCCTTCATCTTTGATAAAACAACCTTACATCTTGCAAGGGACATTCATAAATCCATCTATCATCTTGTCCTCTTCTACATGGATCACACTCTTAACATCCTTAAAATACATCCCTACAAGTTTCATATTGACCAAAAGTGTATTCCAACTCAAATACAACTCCTAGCAGAAACGTAAATCCAAATGTCGCAGGGAATGAAGGTATTGAATCCCATATTTGGGCAATTGAAATGTCTTGTTCTGAAATCCAAGTATCGATTCCTCAAGTCCCTGTAAAGCCTTCCATGGCATCCCTACTTCACTTCCCATCTTGTAATCCTCATCATCTTCTTCACCTATTTCACCATTGTATAAAGACAAGACTTTTGAGGGCAGTTAGATGTGCAAGCCCACGACGAGACTCCCACTTTTGATGGTAGCAGTAAATTAATGGCTAATCTCTAGAGTGCAGTAAGGTGCTTTATCCACCTATTTTAGGGATGTTTATGAAATATGATTTCCATGAAATTTGTGACAATGGGTGAATGCAAGAAATCTGTTTCTAAAATTTCTGAAATTTCCTCAATTTTGGGATAGTTCTTCTGGTCAGTGGCTCGCTTGCCAGCTGGTGGCCGATGAGGAACACCAGAGTCTACTGTAACAATATGAATGTCACCGGAAAAACAGATTTCTATTTATAAAACAGATTTATGTAAAACAGATTTCTATGTCAAAACAGATTTCTGTAAAACAGATTTCTATTTATAAAAATCTGTTTTCTATGTAAAAACAGATTTTTGTAAAAACAGATTTCTATTTCATATTTCTGTAAAAAACAGATTTCTCAAAACAGATTTCTGTGTCAAAACAGATTTCTGTAAAAATCTGTTTTCTATGTCAAAACAGATTTCTGTAAAACAGATTTCTATTTATAAAAATCTGTTTTCTATGTAAAAACAGATTTTTGTAAAAACAGATGTCTATTTCATATTTCTGTAAAAAACAGATTTCTCAAAATGAATAGCCAGTAAAGATGTAAGATGCAAGATTTCTATGTAAGTTGTAAGATGCTCTTCAACACTGTGGGATAAAAGAAAATGAATAGCCATCAAAGAAATATATCTACCCACACAGGAATATATCTACTAAAGAATATTTATAAATACAGATTATGAGAACACTTGACCAACAAGAGCTCTTCTGGATCAAAGAGCTTTACATACATTTTTTTCACAAACAAAACCCAGCTGCACTGATAATGTAGTCTATATAGATATTTAGCATGTGGTAGGTTCTATTTTTTAGTTTCCAGAATGGTGAAAATTATTGGTGTTCATCAAAATGTGGGGGAAATAGAAAGCTATATAGATATAGTTGTAAGCTATATAGATAGCATGTAGGCTATATAGATAGCTTGAGTTTGAAAGTGTAGATTAATAACCTATACATTCCCTGCATAAACTTGCCATATTAATAACCTATACATTATGAAAGTGTAGATTAATTTGATAGCAGTGAACTACATGCAATCCCCATTATATTGTAAACTACATGATTGTTTTCTATCTCAAGGTTAAAAAAAAGTATTACTTTTTCCCCCAAGTTTCAACTTGCTCTGACTCTAACTGCAAACCATTTTCAAGTTTCAAAGATAAATTAAAGAAGCATAAAGATGTGTAACTACATAAACCTATTCACCCGCATCTTGATAATAATAATAATAATAATAATAATAATAGTATTAACTCCTTTATGTCTAGCACAATAGCACCTCCAATCTCCAGCTGAATTTCACCCTCTCCAACCTTTACTATGTACATTAGATCATTCACAAACAACCATTCCTGATTTCATGGCATTTAGTAGTGCTAAGAGAGGTCCTTTTTTTTTTTATTTTAAGGTAAATATATTGCATGAAAAGAAAGGAATATGTACAAAATTTGGTTCGAACCATAGGCTACAATCGAGGCTTGCTCTTTTGTGGCCTTAAGTGAGTGAGGCTCACATCCTAGCTAAGCATCTTAAGGGTGTCGGCCATAGCCTTTGTGTGGATCCTATCTCTTCAAGCCAAGGCTATCGGAAGTCGGACACACACCTCAAAAGTGTTAGGTGATGACCTCCCCTTCGGCTCGGCCATCAAGGAGGTAACCACTAAACACTCTGAGCACCCTTATACAGTTATACCTATGAAATACCATGTAGCTTTTAAAGCCCCTAAACCAATTTAGTAGAGACTATTACAGTAGTGAGGCAACTGGAAACAAAAGGTTGCCTTCACACTCAAATCAGCTTGACAGACCCTTGGTAAAGATGGAAAACGAGGACCACATATAGAGAGCACAACAGCCGTACAAAAAGAAATGCCCTGCTGATCTTCGTCCTTCAATGCAGTGCCTCGTCTTGTCCATCTTCTGTAATCAATCCCTCTTGCACTAGTGGCGCAGAATTAAAGTGTAGGGAGAATCTCTGATGAAGAACTTTGTAGACATGAATTTTGATCAGGTGGATAACCTCCTCAGTGCTCTTAGTGCTTTGTTCAAACACTATCTCATTCCTAACTTTCCAGATGTAGTAGATTGTGGTAGCTAGGCCAATTCTTTTAACTTTGGATTGCCAACTTCTGCCCCTTGCATCCTTCTTGAGCCACTTTAGCGCCCCCTTTAGTGTGGTCATTCCTCTCCAAATGCCCATCCATTGCTTTATCTGCAACCAAATTTGTGAAGAGAAATTACATGCAAAGAAAATATGTCCATGTAACTCGAATTCTTGGTTACAGAAAACACACTGAAGGTCCACTTCCCTTGTCTTGATTTTGTCTTTTGTAGCTAGTCTTTCCTTTGCTGCTAACCATAGTATGAAAGAATGCTTGGGGATGATTACATTATCCCACACCACTGAGCTCCAGGGAGGTTTTGCAGCTTTCCTTCTAAAGCAATCATAAGCTTGGCTTATTCTATATTTTCCTCCTTGATTCCATGAGAATAGCAAAGCTTGGGCTTGTTCTTCTGATCCTGCAATGGTTAGGAGCTCATTTTTTATAGAAATAATCTTCTTGATTAGGGGTGAATCGTTAACCTTGTGAGGTCCTAATTCCCACTGAGATGGATAATGCACCCTCTCCCATATACTTTTGTGAATTGAATCTCCAATTCAATTTTGTCTTCCTTAAATAGCCACTACAACAATTGAAATCTACTACAGCAACATGAGTTCAAAATTCAGATTCCCAAAACTAGTGATACTACAACAAAAATTCAGAATTAGATTCAAATTTGGAAAACATCGGGCATGATGTTTTTCTCATTTAATATATATCAAACCAAAAATAAAGTTAAGGCTTCGATGTCAGACCATTCAACTCTATTTCAGAAGAAGAACTAGTAAATTTAGAGGTTGAATTTCAGGCCCTTCAATCGAAAATTAGGTTGTTGTAAATCGAATTTCAGGCCCTTCAATCGGAAATTAGGGTTGTTACAAATCAAAATTGCATAGAGACAAGTGGACGACAACGAGGTGAAAGCGAAATTGGATAGATCGAAACCAATCTCTTACCTAAAGGTCGTGAAAGTGAAATTGCTTGGTGGAGACGACGAAAAGGGACTTGAGAAGAACCCCTGCAAACAAAAGCAAGTGGCCATCAATGATTTTCAAAAGAAAATTCAGAGATCGAATTGCAACAGATGCATACCTCACTGTGAGATCGAAGACGGAAACGGGGACATGTGAAGAAGAGAAATGGGGATAATCCGGTCTTTTCCAATCTCAAACGCTGTCGGATTTCATCAAATGCTTCCGTCTGGGAGATGGAGATGAAACGCTTTGCAAGCTTACGAGGGAGATGAAATGTTTAGCGTCTTGAAAACGCTGATGCACAGCCAAACACAACCATGAAAAGCGTTTTTGTGGAAAGCTGTAAAACGCTTTATATAAAGCTCTACAACGCTGCTGCCAAACAGACCCTTAAACCGCTTTATTTGCGGCAAGGATGCAAATATGGGGAAAAAAAGTTACGCGGGCAGTCTCATTCTTTCAAGGTTGATGATGCCCGGGGCAAAGAAACTGGCCTGACCTCCAATCATTGTCACGTTCCCCATTTCCCCCATTCCCTCCCCACCGACGTGCCACGTGTTCCCTTCCACGACATGCTTACAACTCACAAGACCTCACCACCTCCAAAACCCCCCAAAATCTCTCCATTATTCCCAGAAACTGTCGGGTTGGGTTGGGTGGATTTCACACATCAATCACAGAAATCGATCAATTGAGTTCGAGGAGATGGAGTTAGTCCCCTATTCAGACCCCAACTCCTCCGCCTCCTCCCAATCTCCGCCATGGCAGGACATGTTCCGATCGGCCTCCACCCGCAAACCCACTCCTCCGCCTCCATCTCCTCCTCCCCCTTCCCCTCCGCCGCCTCCGGCTGCTTCCGGCGACTCCCAGGTCAAGCTCGCCCTCTACATCGCCATGGCCCACGGGGGTCTCCTCTTCACCATTTTAACCCTCTACGGCGTCTGTAAGTTGCTCGAGGAATACCTCCGGCCGCTCATCTGGGCGGTCCTCTGTTCAATTCCCTTGCGAGGGATTCAACACACGCTCGTTGAGTTCTGGTCCGAGCCCTTGCAATTGGGCCTCACCGAAACCCTCTTGGCTGTCCCTGTCGCCGTTTTTAGGGTTTTCGTTGGCACCATCGTCGATTTCAGGGACGCTGTCTTTCGAATTGTGTTCAGAAAACGCAGGAATCCGACCGTTTCTAGGAGGAAACGCAGCGGATTCTCCAAATTGCTCCGTTGGCTGCTGTCCTTTAGTGTCTTTGTAATTGCTTATGAGCGATTAGCCGCAGTTGGGGCTTTGGGGATTCTAGCGTTTGGGTTTCTGTTCAGTTCCAGCTCTGTGGCTTCTTCCATGGATGCGGTTTCGTCTTTCAGGAATCACAGCTTTAAAAGGAGCAAGATCAGCGGGTTTTTCACTCGTAGGATCCTTAGCCGATTGGAGACGATTGTCGCTGTCGGCCTGATTCTTGTGATGTTCCTCGGGTTCTTGGCCTTCGCCATGTTCTTTTCATATAAGATTGGCGTTGAAGGTAAAGATGCAGTGTATGCTGTCAAGACTCGTGTCGAGGAGAGTAACTATGCGGGGTTTAAGGACTGGATGGAGGAGAACGATGTCCCCGGGATGGTGGACAAGTACACCAATCAGCTGTATCTGGCTGTGTTTGATCAGGTTGATGGTTTGGCAATGCAGTATAATTTGACGGATTTTGTGGATGCGGTTAAGCATTTTGTGATTCAACCTACTAACACTTCAGGCCATCCGACGTCTCTGGTTGCGCCTTCTCCTTATGCCGAGAGGTTCCTGAGCTTGAAGGCGAAGCTCAAGGATCGGGAACAATGGGGGAGCATCTATTCAGAGCTTGAAGTTGTCTTCAGGGAATTGATGGCCACCCGACTTGATTTGGTGGAGAAGGCGAAAGCAGTTGCTCTTCAGGGTCTTGATTTGTCACAAAGGGTGTTCCTAAGTAGCAAGTCTGTCTTAGGGGGAGGCGCCAAGTTCATGTTCACTATAGTTCAGTCGATTCTTCATGGAGCGGCTGGCTTCCTCAACTTCCTGTCGCAGTCGATGGTTTTCCTTTGGGTCCTGTATTACCTTATAACATCGGATTCAGGAGGGGTCACTAAGCAAACAGTATTCATGCTTCCTCTTTCAAATGAGAAGAGGGAGCGATTCGTTGAAGTTTTGGATAACGCAATATCAGGTGTCATGTTAGCGACTGCTGAAATTGCTTTCGTTCAGGGTTGCTTGACTTGGCTGCTGTTTAGGCTGTTTTCCATACATTTCCTGTATATGTCAACCGTTCTCGCGTTTATCAGCCCTTTGTTGCCTGTCTTTCCTTCGTGGATCGCCTCCCTTTCTGCTCTTCTGCAGCTTGTGCTGGAAGGGAAGTACATATTGGCTGTGATCTTGTTCATCGTTCATATGGTACTTATGGAGTACGGTGCATCTGAAATCCAGGAGGACATACCTGGGCACAGTGCGTATCTTACTGGGCTCAGTATCATTGGCGGGATGACCTTGTTCCCATCTGCATTGGAGGTATACACTTATAATGTCGTCTTCCTTGTTGACATAAATGCCGTTTCTGGTTGCATTCATTCATCATACATGATTACTTGCTGAAAATGAGCATCAATTGTGGTTTTAGTGTAATGTTCTGTTGGGTTTTCCTTGGTTTGCAGGGAGCGATAATGGGGCCCCTTATCACGACAGTCGTGATTGCTCTCAAGGATCTGTATGCAGAATTCGTATTGAATGAACCGAAGGACAAGACAGAATGATTGATCTTAAGTTTCAGCACAAGGCATTCGTATCCAAAGTGCGCGCGCCTTAGACACTACAGATCACATGGGAAGATGTGAAATCGTACAGGAGGTGGTGTCTGGTTGGATTTTTAGCGTCATTTGCATCCCCTTGGGCAGCAGGTAAGCTGTTCATTCTTTGCTGTTGTATGTGATTCTTTGTGTATAAGGAGAATTTATTTAATCATCAATCATCATCTGTTCAAAGTAAGGAATTCGGAGAGCTGAGCTGTTGGGTTTCGTTTCATTGCCTGTTTGTTTGTGAAGTTGTAAGTGTATACAAAGCATGAATTAATGAGTGAATGAATATATGGAATGCTTACTCTTTTACTTTGAATCACAAGGCAACACTCTTGAAAATAGAGCAACCATTACAATCTCGCAACTACAGATTATAGTTTAATGTACCTGACGGAGAACGAATGGATCGCGTGACTCAAAGGCCATTAACTTATTAAGGTTAAACGGTATTGTTGAAGACATTTCCTGACACTTGCAACTGAAGAAACTTGCAACTAAAAGGCTGTTGCAGGGCTCTTTAAAATGAGCTAGTCAGAACCAACCATACGAGTATTCAAGGCCACAAACATCAAACAGGTAAACAAATTTCCAATATCCACCTAGATTTCAGTTCAAGGCAATACATCAGAGGCGTCTACTACAATCATACATGTAAGAGCATGGTTCCCATATCTTATCAAGTTATCTTTGTCAATAAAAAAACCATGGTCTGTATCCAGCTCCCAGAACTTGCAGTAGATGACATAAAATTGCTCATAGGAGAACTTGCAGGAGAATTGCAGTAGATGGATGTTTAACATTTTAGAAGTGATTCCTATGGAAAAGATAGTGAAGTAAACCCCAACTCCTAAAAGGAATACAACAGCACAGGATAACATGCATCTGACCAAGGGTCATTTACGATTCGAGTTCGACACATCCTCATAAATGCCAAGCATGCTTCATATAAACATAACATGAGTTCCCACGGGACTGCTATTCTGACCTCAGAACTTTGTTTATGTCTTCTTCATCTGTTTGTTGCAATGCAGCAATTGAGTTACCCCGCATCCGCCCCCGGAGGGTGAGATCACCATTTCTGCTCTATTTATTTATGTAATAAAAAATTCTGTATACAACATTTTCAGCTGCACAGCATAAACAGCCCAAAGTTCATATATATTTGACGTGGAAAATTATTTGGAATCAGCTGATTTCGCTAAGATTATGTATGATGAACTGATTGAACATTTGTATGAACTTGATAAAGTTTTTTTGAAAAAGGATCAGCGAATTTTATGTTGTCAATAGACGTATTTATAACTTGACAATAACCTCACTCTATAAATATAATGTTTTTTTGCTAAAAAGGGGAAAAAGGAATGAAAAAGTAAAAACCAAGTAGAGAAACCCAACTACGGGCCGGCGTGCGGCCATGCCCTGAGCTCCAAACCCACCTGAGAGCCCACACTTATAAATTCACCCGCAGGCGTGTGTTCCGTCCCCCTTTCTGGCAACCCTTTATTTCGGCTCTCACTCCAATCCCTTCGTGATCTTGCGAGTGATCAATTGTAATTGTAATGGTCTCCCCGCTTTCAACGGATTTCAGTGCTTTATCTCCAACTACATCCACAAACCAAATCTATAAATCCTCCTCGCTCACCGCAAATCCCTAATTCGGCGCTTGTTGCCATTTCTCGCAAACAGTACAAGTTCCAGATTTCGCCGCGAAGATGCAAGGAGAGCTTGGCGATTTAGCGCACCTGCAATCCGCCATGAAGACGATTGAACTCGCTTGCAGTTCGATTCAGGTTCTGTTCATCTTGCACTCGTCCTCGCTGCAGTATAATTTTCTTTTTTCTTTTGGTGTTTTTGTTAACTGTGCGGCGCTTTGCGGAGCGGAGTTGAGTTTGATGACTTCATTTGTGGCTGGAATCGCGTTGTAGTAACTCGTGGTTAACGCATATCGATATGAATGTTAGTTTTATGTTCAAGTAAGATCCCGATTTCTTTGCGGATGTTCTGTTCTTGATGAAGAATCGAAGATGAGTTTATGTATTGAGAAAACTACTTTTCTATTGTTATGCTTTGATGTAATTGGGAAGTTCTTTTTTCTGGAGGATCAGCCAGCATAACCTCATGGTTTCTCAAACTCGAAGATCTTTTTCCATTTTAAGCACAGGGTTGTTGAAGATTTTCAAAGAAGTTCCAAACAAAAACCGCTTTCCCTTTGTACTGTTGCCGCTGGTTCTAACAACTGGAAATTTCATTCTGGATCAATTTATTGTGTGCCAAATTAGTATTCCTCTTGTCTTAATAAACTTTTACATCGAACAACTATGTACTTTGGTGAACGTTGCCTTTTTGCCATTTATGCACTTTGGTGCTTGTGAACCATTAATTTGTCTTTCCTTTCATAATTTGGTTGGGTTATGGGCTAATTCAGCCGGGTTATACTCTATATGGACTGAGGTTTTCCTCCTTTTCATTTTACTATATCACTCAAGTAGATTGGTATGCTTGAAGTTTCATACTGTATCTGCTTTTTAAGCCTTGTCTGAGTAATTTTCTTGAAGCAGATGCATATTAATCCAGCTGCAGCAGAGGCAGCGATTTTGTCTCTTAGTCAATCCCCTAGGCCGTATCAGGCATGCAAATTTATTCTTGGTAAGCACGTGTTATCCATCCTCTAGGCCTCTTTTTTTAGATTGCGGATTCCACGACAGCCTGCCATCACTTATGCTGAGTGCTTACTGTTTATAAGCATAAATAGTTTTTTATTTATGCTACTCTTTTGATTTTCCACAGAATATTCCAAAGTGGCAGATGCTAGGTTTCAGGCTGCTTCCGCAATTCGGCTTGCAGCTCTTAGAGAATGGGCAGTCCTTCCTTCTGATGACAAGAAAAACTTGATCAAGTAATTCTTAGTTTTAATGCACTAGATGTTTTATGTAATTGGTACATTTTGTTTCTAAAGAAGTAGTGAACTGATTGATCTACTTACATTGGATGTGCTTGTGAGCTTCCATTCAGATAGTCACCTTTAGAAATTCATATTTTTAAAACAAGGAATAGTAATAGACAGCTTCAGCCTGGGGGATATTTTTGGATGAATTTGATTATGCTGTATGCCTCAATGATTTTACAGCACAAGAAGGTTTTCAAATTGTGGCTGATTTTTCTTAAAAAAATTTTGGTCTTCAGCTATTGATTTTTAATTTTGATTCTTTGTAGCTTTTGCTTATGCTACATCATGCAACATGCTAACTCACTGGAGGGTTACGTCCGGTCTAAGGTGGCGTCTGTGGCTGCACAATTGATGAAAAGGGGCTGGTGTGTTTTGTGTGAGCTTGACCTGAATATGATTGCGACATACTCCCTCCCTCTGTTCACTTTTAATTGGCATTTACTATTCACACATTTTTTAAGGATGATAAAAACTATATTAAATACACACACACACACACACACACACACACACATTTTCTATCATTTTAAAAAATGTGCATGAATAGTAAAAGTCAATTAAAAGTGAATGGAGGGAGTATTTCTTATGGACTATGGGTCTTTGTTGACTATTGGACATTGATTTATCTCATTTTGCCCGATTGCAGGCTAGAGTTTACTGGCGCTGAGAAGGAGGCCTTTCTCCTTGAGGTATTCAGACATGTTTTAAACTTTGATGAGCTGATCCATTGCATATGCAAGACTGAACTTTGGCAGAACCACATGTTCATGCTTGTCCTCTTGTTATTTTTCCTATTTGGTCCATTTCCACATCCTTTCTTTGTTTGAACAATAGCGTCCAAATTTGTGGAATTTGATTGTATAATGTGATTGTTTTTCTCCTACATTTCACCATGCACCCCCATGTGGTTAATTGCTTCATGATTGATGTATTTCTTGCTATGATATTAATATATCTGTTGGCATGTGTTTGTCAAAATTCCATGAATTAAAGCATCAAGAACTCTTTTCCTTCTTTTTGTGATTCAGGAAGATTAAGTTGAATATGGACCTCATTTCTTGTACACATGTTTTTGAAAATTTGGGAATGTTTAGTGTTGTTTTATTCCCCCATCAATGTTCAAGCCTCAAGACTGTGTTGATTCTTTATTGATCTCATTTCACCAATAAAATAAACATGTAAGTAAGGCATTCAAATTCATTTTTGTGGACTTGCTTTCTACAACGCCATCTCTTGTGTAAATATGCTATTGCAGTCAATGCATGAACTGTCTTTTTTGAAAAGAAAAAAAAATCTCCTTTCTTATATTTGGTCTTTCATGTGTTAAGCCTCTCTTCTGATATGAAAATTAATCACAGCTCTCTTTTAGCTCACTGTTTGCTTATATAGATTTGTACAACTTCAATTTGTGGATTGTATTTATAGGTGAAGCGTTCAGTTACTGGCTGCCATGGTATAGATATACAGAACAGTGGAATAATTTTCTTGGAGTCTCTGGTATTCACCATCTTGCTATGTTTTTCCTTGAATACGACTATATTTCTCTGCATATTGGCTGATTATGGCAAATGACAAAATGTTTTCTAAGGCATCTGAGTTTTCACCATCCACGTCAAGTGCTATGGCCCTTCCGAGGGAGTTCCATCAAAACTGCCGAAAATCATTCGAGCTGGAGTACCTAAAGGTTTTGGATACTTGTCACCCTTATTTTAGTTGTGGAGTTCCTTATATCCAGCTGTATATTCCTTATATATTTTTCCCTTTTTCCTTTTTTTTTTTTTTTTTTTTTGAGTTTGACACTTTGAAATGAATTTTAATGAAGACAATGTCATGTTTTATGATAGCCAATCTACAGTTGGGCTCAGGAAGCTGCTATAGCCGTTACAAACAGAATAATTGAATCAGATTCTCCTGTTCCAGAAGCTAATGTTTGTGCTGCTGCACTGCATCTAATGTGTCAAATCTTGACTTGGGATTTCCAGTGCAACTCCAGCAGTGGTTCAGAAACCTCAGTAAATGTTTTCTCAGCAGATATTAGACAGGATATCTCCTCGTCTCGGAGGTCAGAATGTGTGTTGGTTAAGGTGATTGCTTCAAGTATTTTGAAACCTTTCCTTTGTAAAAAAAAATGAGATATCAGTTCTATTTATTTTATGATTTTTGCACCTTGAATACCCTGGAACAAGAAATCCTGGTTTTCGCAGACTCTTATGAGGAATATTGGGTTAATAATACATGATTTTGTGATGCCCCTAGAATGTGTATTGGTTGGTCCATATTTCCTTTTAATGTAAGAATCCTTTGATGCCTAAATATAATAAATTATGATGCTATAGAGTAATTTATTGTGTCTTTAAACATTAAATTGTGAATTGGAGCTCTATTGGTGCTTCTAAAATAATGGCCGGGGGATTTGGCTGGCTGGAAGTATAGAACTCAACGCTTACCTTTTTGTATTTTGGCTTTGTAGCCTGGTCCCTCATGGCGAGAGATGTTAATCACTAGTGGTCATGTTGGATGGCTGCTAAATCTGTATGGGGCTTTGAGGCCAAAGTTTTCGCGGCAAGGTTACTGGCTTGATTGTCCTTTAGCAGTTTCAGCACGGAAGTTGATTTTACAGCTCTGCTCTTTAACTGGAACCGTTTTCCCATCGGGTATGTTGCTTGGTGATGCCTTGAAAAATAAGCTCCAAAGCTTGTAGCTTGCTCATTATATGTTAGTGTTTGGTACCACACTTTCCTAATTTTCCTACTTTTATGGATAGTCATGTTTTAGTTTCCAGAACATTGATGCGATTGTATTATTGTTCAGTGGATCCCTTCTTGGATGATCATATTTCCATCTCATAGAATTCTATAGTATATGATTTTATTTAGTAAGTTTTGTCTCAATATGACTGTTCTGAAAGACGGACTTATTTTCCAAGTCTTTTTCTCTGTAATTTTCACTTATTGAGTTGCCAGATGGGCTGTATAAATTTATAAGGAACACTAAGTTTCACCACAAAAAAGTTTCATGTTGCTCTCTCCATACATACTTGTATGTGACAATACAATTGATGTGGCATTATCTAAGGAACTCTTCATTAAATTTGGCCACATTGTTTATATTTTTCATCTAACCTTTCTCTTTTTCATCTTCACCTTCTGGAATTTACAATCCTCCATGGAGCAATTTTTGGGATCAAATTCCAATAGTTTGATCATTGGGGGTTGATGAAAATAGGGTTGATTCTGAGGGATCATTTGGTGATGTTCACCTGTTTTTGGTAGTCGAATTACTGCCAAAGTTGAATTTCCACAGGGTTTCTGGTTATGGTGAGGGCATGTTCTTTTTTGGAGGGATGAGTGGAAGACCCACTTCAGGTTTAGGGTTTGAGGTTTTCTATCCATAAATGCAATTTGACAAAGACCCGATGCTTCACATTTCATGAAATTTTGTTGGTGAAAGAAAAATGTCTATAATGCCATGTGTATTAAATATGCCACACTTTGGCTCTATTTTATTTCATTTGTTTTTTTTATCTAGTTGACTGCAATATACTATGAAAGTCAAAGTTGATGCAGTAACATGCAGTTATATATCTATATCATCTGTCTACTTGAGAACATAAAATATCCTTCTAAAAGTGTATTACTAAAATGAGATTTAATCAGTTTATCATCCTTGTGGGTTATGCTTTAGGGATTTCAATTCTGTTTCTTCATTTCTATGCCTGTTTCTTGTGTTTTCTAGGCTTTAGGCTGCCTAAAATGCTACCAGTAACTTGTTTCTGCTATTTATTTGATGCAGACAGCATTCAGATGCAAGAGCATCATCTTGTACAATTACTTTCTGGAGTTTTGCCATGGATTTATCCACCAGACCGTGTTTCACAAGAGCTTGAATGTGGAAAAAGTGAGAGGTTAAGACCCATTTTATTTCATGTTCTTGTTTTGTTCTCTCTGATTTTGTCCTTCATGAATAAGTTCTAGTATCTTCTGTTGATTATCTTACCGTTCTTTGATGGATACTGTGCTCTGTCATATGTTTTTACTATAATGAAACAACTGTTCCTCTAGGGTATATTTGGTAAGCATATTTTTTATGATAAGGCCTAGTTTGATTTTGCTGAACAGACCCTAGTTTATTTTTGTTCAGCTAAAGACTTTTTCACTCTGTTAGATGAATGCATAATGTCTTTTTTTTTTCTGTTTCTTTTTTTCAGTGAGATGCTGGATGGTTGCCGCACATTGTTAGCTGTTGCAACGATAACTTCTCCCTCCCTTTTTGACCAATTACTGAAATCTGTATGGTTAGTGAAAAAAAATTTGTGCTTTTAGTGGACACTAAGAACTAGTCTATTATCAGCTAAATTCCTAGCTTTATTTTTATTTTTATTCGCTTGAAAAAAGTTACTTTTAGCTCGTCTTTTACATCGTTTTTCAGTCCCTTCGGCACAATCAGTCTATTATCTGCCCTGATGTCTGAAGTTGTAAAAGATCTAATGAACAAAAATACCGAAGAAGAGACGTGGAGTTGGGTCGCAAGAGATATACTATTGGATACATGGACAGCTCTTCTCGCGGTATGCTTTTATGCCCTTCACCTTAAATGTTGTATCAGGTTTTGCTCCTGCGAAATTCTTATTCTCCTATGCACAATGGTTTGACCCTGGTTTACTTTTTTTTTAATCTAAAATCTCTCTGGTCATTATACATTTTTTTTTCATATCCTGCAAATGTAGGGTCTTGAGTTAAATAATCTCACAATTTTTTCTTGCTTTCCATTTAACTCCATTTTGTGCAGCTTTCTACACTTCGCTTCTCCTTTTTTCCTCCACTTTATTCCTCTGTTAAAGTTTGTAAAATAGTTCTTTCAATCAAAACATTTTGAACGTTTGAGTTTTAATCATATCTTATTACTGAAGAATACACTTACAGTGACAGACTGAACCGAACGCATTATTATTTTATCATGTAAATTGTAAAGAAAATCTCTCTGGTTTTAAATATACAATTTACTGCATGACCTTTGAGCACGTAAAGTGAAGTTGGGTTCTTTCAACTTCTGCTGCAGCCAAATGACAGTGGTGGCTGGAATGTGGTACTTCCTCCTGAAGGAAAAAGTGCAGCAGCTAGTCTGTTTGAATTGATTGTCGAGTCCGAGCTAAAAGGTTAAGTTTTGACTTGAAGACAATATTTTCTGTTTTTATCTTCTGTTTGGATCAGTTCTATCTCTTCTAACCTTGTCACCTCGCATTGTAACATGCAGCTGCATCTAGTTCTGCTTTCAATGACGATGATGAAATTGACATTCAAGCTTCCATTTTCGGTGGGTTAATAAACTACACAATCTTCTATTTTTCAGTGTCGTGCTTGCGCTTGTGCTTGTCTCCTCTATGGGCATTTGCATTATTGCAGCTATCTTTATTCTTTCCCCTATCTTTTGACGAACCATTTTAACTTGTCTTCTTTTAGCAATGGATGAAAGGTTAACCTCCTATGGACTTATTGCTAGAGCTTCCATTGAGATATCAGTTCCTCTCTTGACAAGAGTTCTGCAGGATTGTTTTGCACGACTTCATCAGGTTCTTCTCCCCCCCGCTTCGTTTTGGCTGTGGTTATGTGGTAGCATACGTGTTTCAAAGCAAGATGAGAGTCAAATGCTATTTGTTTTTCTTTTGACCTTTACCTACAAATGTAATTATTAGCTTCGTTCCGCTTCTCCCTGTTTTGCAAACTTTATAAATTACCCTCTTCATTTGTAGGGCAAAGGAACTGCTGATCCCACAGCTACACTTGAAGAGCTTTACTCTCTCTTATTAATATGTGGACATGTTCTTGCTGATGAGGGAGAGGGGGAGGCACCGCTGGTAAGCACTGTTATTTTTCATTATGTTATCTAAGTATAGGATTTGATACTTTGATTAGTGGATTAAAGATACGGGTTGCAGATGTTTAGCTGTCTAGTCTTTGTTGTTATGTCCTTCTGTCTGCGCCTCCCTTTTCTCCCTTCTTAACTGTGCTTTTTCCTGCTGTTATCTTGGGGTCTCTGTGTCGTGTTATTATGGGTCTCTCGGAAACACTCTCTCGACCTGCTCGGGGTATGAGTGCGTACATCCTGACCCCCCAGACCCCGCCTTAATGCGGGATTTACTGGGTAGTTGTTGTTGTTGTTGTTGTTGTTGTTGTTGTTGTTGTTGTTGTTGTTGTTGTATCGCTAAATTACCACTCTTGTGATTCCACATTCATTATCGTCTATCACTGTCCATTATATATCTATTCTTCTCCCCCTATGTGCGAATCTGAATAAGGAATCAATTGGACTTATTTTACACATTTAATTATTTAAAACTTAATATGAATACTCTTTTAAAAAACATACAATTTATCCCCTACCTAATTTACCAAATGAATGACTCTTAGGTGCAGGAAGAAACTATCTAATAGTAGTTTTATTTTTGGTTCACGGTTCTGAGGAGCTACCTAAACAAAACTCTATTATTGTAAAGAAGTAACAACGTCCCAGTAAATCCCACAATGAAGTGGGGTTTGGGGATCAGGATGTACGCACCATTACCCCAAGCTTGTCGATAGGGTGGTTCCAATACACTGCAGTTCTGTTTCTTACAATTTTGTTTTGAATCTAATATCTGGTCTTTTATCCAATATTCAGGTTCCAGATTCCATACAAACTCATTTTGGGGACAACGTGGAACCTGACAAACATCCAGTAGTTATACTTTCCTGGTAATTCTCACACACACACCGTCACCACCACCACACACACAGAGACACTCATTTTTATCAGTGATTATGCTTACTGCACAGATGTTAGTTTTGGATGAGATTTGGCTTCTTTGTCATCAATTACACAACTTTGTGGTGTATTAGCTTTTAATTTACAGTGTCCATTGAATAAAGCTAATACTTTAGTCTTTCCAAGGTTTAGTTCTCCAGAATGCTGAGCAGAAATAAGTTTGGCACCTTCATAGCTTTTTTTTTTGGTAACAGCTCAATGAAATTTAGACTAGAGAGGTTGCTTAAAAGTTAAATATTGGTTAATTGTTGGATAAATTGGTTTTACTTTTATGCCACAAGTTAGTTGGTTCTTGCAATTAATGTGTCGCTTTAGTTTTAATTTCTAGCTGTAGGTTTATATTTCCTAGGCTGTTTTTTCTAGAGTTATTATGTCTTTTGTAGCTTTAAGGTCATCTCTTGTCTTTAAATAGTTGTTTTCTCCTTGAATAATATGATAAGACAAGACAATATGAAGAAGATATCAAACTTCTCTTTGTTCTTCCTCAAGATCCTCCCAAGATCAGTTGTTTCCGCTGCTATGATTTCAGTTTAGAAATCTAACATTAATCATTGCAGCTCTATTCTGCATTTTGCTCAGCAGAGTATTGATCCTGAGATGAGAGCATCATTTTTCAGCCCTCGTCTTATGGAGGTAAAAGTGATAAATACAGATCTATTCTTTAGGTAATTGTTTGTTATCCTTGGCATTTCTGAATATATTTGCTATTTGTGCAGGCAATCATATGGTTCCTTGCGCGATGGTCCAGCACATATCTAATGCCACCTAAAAGTACAATCTATGATAGTGATTCAGCTCATATTCAATCACATCAAGGCAGAAACGCTTTGTTTAATTTTTTTGGAGAACATAATCAAGGAAAGTTAATCCTCAACGGCATTGTTCAAATATCCATCTCAGCATTGATTTCATATCCGGGGGAGAAAAATTTGCAGGTATTTGTTGGAGGCTTCTACCAATATGTTTGGCTGGGTCTTGCACTGATCCCATTGACCATTTGGCTGGAGCTTTTAAGAACATAATAAAGCAAGGAATTGAAGATTTATTGAAACTCTTTGTCCTTTTTTTTTTAAAAAAAATTGTTGATATGGGTGATTTATGACATATGGCTGATACACTATAAAAATGATATTTTTCATGTCATTGATCATTGTTCTTTTAGTTTATTATTTTTAGTAACTGGGTTTTCTTTCCTTGTGTGCATCAATTAATATAGCTACTAGTTAGCTTGTATGCTTTCAATATTGTGGAAATTGAATAGTTTTTTTCCTCACTGTCCCGACAGGAACTAACTTGTCGCCAACTGCTCCATGTACTTGTTCGGCGGAAAGAAATTTGCACTCAACTCGTTACTTTGGTGAGTAATGTAGCAATGTGTGTGTGCACAACTCAGATGCTTGAATAATCAAGGGGCCCCTCAGGCTATTTGAGAAGTTGATTCTCTCTAAATGCTGCTTATCAGGCTATATTGTTTGCAGGATTCGTGGCTTCAATTTGCTCATTCTTTTGCAACTGAGAGAAACTTATTTTTGCTAAATGCTGCACATCAGGTAAATTTTCAAATGTTTCAGTGTGCAATGCTTTCTTCAAATTAGTATGTTGAAAAGTGAACAGAGAAAATTATAATTTAGCTATCTTAAAGCAAGAATCTCGCAATCAAGGAAACCAGAAATGGACACTTCAATTTCATTCGAATTTATATATTAGAGAAATAAAATAACTAACTCCTAGTGCTAAATAAAAGACTTGAATAAACAAAATCCAGGATGTAGTAAGAGAAATGGAGAATGTGGGGGAAATGCCTAATAACTAGGAATGGGGAATGGAAAAAATAATGAAATAAAAAATGCAGAAAAATGAAATATTAGTAACAGTGGGTTGGCAATTATTATTACAGAGATCGCTTGCTCAGAGTTTTGTTCTTTCAGCTGCTGGCATAAAGAATTCAGATGCTTCGAATAGGTATGTTATATATACTATATTCACGTCTTTCTAATTGCAGGTTTCCTTTTGTAAAAAATGCACTCTGACATATACATGTTTGTAGGTACGTTAGGGATCTGATGAGTCACATGACCACTTATCTTGTAGACTTGACTGGCAAAGAGGATCTTGATAAGGTTTCTGAGAAGCCTGATACCATTATGACGGTATGTTATACCCTGCCTGCAATCCTCTTTCGCTTCTTTCTGTATCTAGAGTTGTGATGTGACAACGGAGAATTTGTAGGTAACTTGTATATTGGAGCGGCTTCGTGGGGCTGCCAGTGCTTCAAATTCACAAACACGGAGGGCACTCTATGAGATAGGGTTTGCTGTAACTAATCCTCTTTTGCTTCTCCTTCGAGCCTACAGGCATGAGGTATTTCTAATGCATGCCTATTTTTTTCATCTTTCTTTAAAATAGATTGTACATCTTTGAGTCCATAACATTGTTTTTAAATGGATGTGGGGCGTCCAAGTGTAGGAATTTGACCCTAAAAAGTTTCTTGCACCATAGTACCACACATTGAAGTATTGTATCACCATGAAAGTTAAAAAATTGGGTTAGTTTCCTTTATTCTAGTATGGCTGGGTTTTTGGTCCTTCAAGTTGGGAGGATCAAGTTCACATTTACTCCGGACTACCGAAATTTTGGATTTATTGCTTGATGGAAGAACTAATTTGTTCATAGTAACATTGTAATATTTTCACATACTCTCAAGGTTTGGTTGCTTTGAACATTTTATTTAAGCATCTCAAAAAGTAACATCTATGGATTTTTGTATTTAGAGCTTTGGTTTTTATTTTTTCCCTCTGGGTCTTCAATCCTTTTGCTCTTAATATTGACAAACACACATTAACTTGCAAATGCGAAAATATTTTATAACCAGTCTAATCATATCTTTTTTTCAGTCTACAGTTGTTTATCTGATTCTCAAATTTGTGGTCCCATGGGTGGATGGTCAAATCAGCTTTCTAGAGGTTAAAGAAGCTGCGCTAGTTATCAACTTTTGCATGTGTTTGCTGAAGCTATATTCTGATCTGAATATTGGCAAGGTAAGATTTTTCTTTGAAGTTCTAAACTTTGTTGTCTCAATGGCGCTATGATTGAAATTCTGGTTTCTTCCCTCTTACAAAGAGCCAGTAGTTCAGAGTAACTCTGGTTTAGCCTGATGTGGTACGAGAAATCATCACTGATGGAGAAAGACAAACTGACTAGAAGAAGCATAGAATTTCTTAACATCACAACTAGACAGGCATAGTCTCCAGATTCAGCGTTTACCTTTTTATAGTTGAGTTCACGTTCATTGTATTTTTATGATGACGTTCTACTTCTCCTAATTATCATCATCATTACTTGTGTCGTTGTAGATATCACTGAGCCGATCAAGCACTTTGGTCAATGAGGAAAAAGCTGATAAATACAAGGATTTACGTGCTTTACTTCAACTTCTTTCAACTCTATGTTCAAAGGATCTGGTATGTTTTCGTGCCCAATAAATCAATGTCTTAATGAAATAGTGGCAATACTGCCACCAAATGTGCCCATAGTTGATGCTATGACTTTGCAGATCGATTTCTCAACTGATCCCATCGAGTCACAAGGCATAAGTATTGCTCAGGCAAACTCCTGCTTCACTTTTAAATCCTGACATTGGTATAGTAGCAACTTTAGTCCCGTGATCCTAATTTGATAATTTCCACAGGTTGTGTATGCTGGATTGCACATAATTACACCATTGGTTTCCTTGGATCTCCTGAAATTCCCTAAACTATGTCGTGATGTAAGTTATAATCCCTTGGAAGATTGACATTCGAAATTTTTTTCCTGTATTTGACATATTATTGATTTTGCATGCAGTACTTCTCATTGCTATCGCATATGCTGGAGGTTTACCCTGAAATGATTGCCCAGCTAACCGGTGAAGCTTTTGCACACATCATGGCCACTCTTGATTTTGGCCTTCGTTTTCAGGTGAATTGGGCTCCAACTTGTCGTTCACCATGCTATATGTAAGAATTTTCCACTTACGGGGCATGAGAGTCAAATATATATATATATGGAACTGCTTGCTAACTAATGTCGTTTTTGTATGATTTTCTAAGATATGCTTTGACATAAAAATTGGTAACCGGTTTCTTAATGATCATACTACGTATTAGAAGTTTCCATTGATGCAACTCAACAGAATATTCAAATCTATGTTTGAAATTGTTTTAGCTACTTTTGAATGATTTTATGAATTTATCATCCATTTGCCTTCACAGAGCATCTCCTCCTAAGATTCTTTTCTGTTTCTATCATAGGATTCCGAAGTTGTCGACATGTGTCTTAGAGCTACCAAAGCTCTTGCCGCATATCACTACAAGGAGACAGCCAATGGCGGTACAGGACTTGGGATAAATGCTACTGGTTTTACGGATGGCAATGGGAAGCGTCAGGAGGGTTTTCTGCATCATTCACTGCCTTCTTTGCTGCAGTTGCTCCTATTTGAGGATTACAGGTAAAGTTTCATTATTTGGTTGATCAGTTTGCAACTGTTTCAAGAAAAAAAGTTGAATCAGTTTTAAACAATCACATTTTATACGGGACTATGCATCTCTCCTCCAACTGTCTCCATCTGGTAACCTTTATCCAAAGATGTCCTTTACATGGGATCTATGTTGATTTTCCTTTTGACTGCTTTCCTTTAATTTATCTGATACCATCTTTTTCGGAATGCTAGTTCGGAGATTGTCAGTGCCGCAGCAGATGCCCTTCTTCCATTGATACTTTGTGAGCCAGCACTATTTCAGGTATCACTCAACTTCTGTGATCTAGGTACTCCCTATCAATGATTCAATGCATAGTTGACATTGCCTCATTGTCGTGCAACTGAGTCGCTATAATTATTGAAAAGGATTTTTTTTTGTTTTTTTGTTTTTGTATTTCAACTAGATATGCCTAGAGACAAGAAAAAAGACATCATATAAACCTCTTTTTTTTTGGAAAGACAAACTGATACAAACTGATTAACCAGACCATGGCTTTCCTTAGTTGTCGATTGGTTGTTTTGCTGCCGAGTTCTTTCCATTGAAATTAATATGTTTTGCAGCATTCCTTCATTTAAAGAAATATGCTTTGCAGCATTCCTTTACTATTCTGAAAATTTCAATGTTGCATCTGTCAGCGATTGGGGAATGAACTCGTTGAGAGACAGACAGATCCAGGTCTTAAATCGCGGCTGGCAAACGCGCTGCACTCACTCACCAGTGCAAACCAGCTTACTAATGTTCTCGATCGTATCAACTCCCAGAGGTTCAGAAAGAATTTGCGCAAGTTCTTGACTGATGTTCGGGGTTTCCTTCGAACAATTTGATGTAGATGCCCAGTAGTTGCATTCATTATTAGATGGGGTTTTTTTGTCCTCTTGAGAGTTTTTGGGGGTAAAATGTAGCTTCTGTGTAGGTCACTTCAACTGAACTGTTGTCCATAAACTAGAGTGCGTAAGCCAATTGCAAGTTTGCAACCAGATTGGGGTTTTCTCTGTGGGGGTACAGTTTGCCACTTTGCCGTCCTATGGTCATGGCATTGTTGGATTAACAAGAGCCCGGCGATGGTGGGGATTGGATTGGATTGGGATCATATTGGATAATTCTTGCTCAGTCAATTGAAATGGATTTATACTCATTTTGGATCTTGGATCAATTTGATCCGAGTTTGCTTGAAGTTTGAAGTTAGTTTAGGTTCTTGATCATTCAGATTTTATCATTTTCCAATCAGGAGCTCACTGTGCACTCGATAAAAATTTAAGCTCACACATTTTGTTAGAATTCATTGTGTAATGTGTATGCTTGTCGGTTTCATCACGCATTCGGACCATTTGGCTGTTGATTTAGTTTTTAATGAGTGCTTGTTCCAAAGTTCTTTCCAAATTTCAAAACACGTCCTTGTTCGTTTCTTCATTTTTGGGCCACTTCAGATGCTTTTCTTGTAGCTGGTAACTTTGGACTTTGGAGGCAGGTAGAAGAGAATCAAGTTTTAAATATCTACGAAACTGTCATACATTTTATTTTGTTATTTTTTTATTGTTTAGCCAAATCAGTCTATTGATCACCTTGTGATGCAAAAGAGGCTATAAATAAAAAGAGGGCAAAATAGAATACACCATGAGGGAAATTTGAGCACCCATCCTCAAATCTCTGTATGAAAATTTCAAATCATTTAACCTCAAAATCTCTCATTCCCTAAACCTCTAAAACGCTGATTCGAGAAACGAATGGTCATTGCATGTTTGTATCTACGTCCTAATGCTTCTTTATAAAACAGTGTGACAATCTTTCAAAAGATTTCAGTAAGTTCCATTTCATTCACACATTCAATTAAACTACACCAAGAGAAATAATCTGCCGCAGTGCCACTCAACGTCATACCCTTCAGAGTTCAGACCTTAAAAGTTGGTAGCTTGAATCTCATCCATCTATTGAGTTTTTCTTAGCCTATTCATACAGATACACCTGGAATGCAATATATACGATTACAGCGTCATCAACCAAGCTCTAAGAAAGATTATGCACAACAATAGAGTACATGAAAAGAATTACAAAGAATTGCCACAAAGGTAGGACGAGAAATGATAAACGTGGGAGTCGAGACATGGTAACCTCATAACCCTGCTGAGACTAATCCGTGCAATGTAACAATTCCAATCACTATGCCTTGATCATTGATAACAGGCAGAAATTGAACAGGGGAGGGCGGAGATTCCATCTTCTTCATCGCGTCAACTGCCATTGCTTCCGGGTCAATTATCCTTGGTGTCCTGAAAGAGAGAAAGATGAGTGCTTATGATAAGATTCTCATGAGAGCTCCACACAATACTTGGGGCCTTCGGCGCAGATTTACCTGTTGCACATCTCTCCAACCGTGAGCTTGAAGATCCCCTCACCGCTAGCTTTGAGAGTGCGTCGAAGATCGCCATCAGTGAATGTGCCGATAAGATGGTGGTCCTTGTCGATAACAAGGAGGCAGCCACATCCTTTGCTAGTAAGCTCAACAAGCTGATCCATTATGAGGTCTCCTTCCTTGCAGATTGGAAGCTCCTCCTGCTTCTTCATTACATCTTTCACCTGCAAAACCACAGATTGCAATCATTCACACTCACCAATTAGATTTTTAAAACAGATGAAGATTTAAAGATCTAAGCTGCAAGAATCACGCTTTCTGTCTAAGAATTTTCTTTAACTGTTCACGGAAAGGGATATCATCCTATCATAAACAACAATTTCTCAAGATGTAACTAACATGGTGCAAAGCTCGACAAACACCATATCCTTAAAAATCAACAGTGGCAATCTGAACTCATCTCTAAAATCCAAGTTTTACAGAATGAATCTACGATTTCATGAGCAAAAAAAAAAAAATCATCCAAAACGGAAACCAGGGAAACTCATTCCAGAATACGAACAACTTCGCAATTGAATTCAAAAAGAAGGAAAGAGAAATCAAAGTACCTTGAAAATGAGGTGCTTCCCAATTTTCCCGGCGGGGTGATTAGCCGCGTACTCCTCTTTCGTCAAATTCCTAGCCGCCATGAGCGCGATCGCAACCGTATCCCCAAAAACCATCTGGATCGCCGTCGAAGTCACAGGCGCGAGATCAAAGGGGCACAATTCCCTCTCCAGCGGCAAATGCACATTCAGATCGCAATAACTCGTGAGCCGATTGGACTCGGAAGAGGTGATCCCAACAAGATACGCGCCCTTGGCCTTGGCGCAAGGCGCGAGACGGAGAAGCTCCTCGCTGTTGCCGGACTTACTGAACAAAACAAGCACATCATTGGCCGTGAGGATGCCGATGTCGCCATGGAGGGCGTCGACGGGGGAGAGGAAGCCGGATCGGATGCCGAGAGAGACCAAGGTTTGAGAGATCTTGTTCGCGACGAAGCCGGATTTACCGACGCCGGTGAAGAAGACGGTGCCGGCGGTTCTCAGGAGCGTGCGAGTGAACGCTAGGGTTTGGGCGTGATCGAGGTTGTGGAAGAAGTAGTTCAGGTACTTCTGCTGAGACTTGAAGAGGTCAATGAGGGTGAATTCGTTGAGGTTGACGTCGTCGTTCGACTTGTGATCGCCATTTGAGAGGGCGATGTCGGCAATCGGAGGTGGGAGAGATCCCATTTTATTAGCAGGGAGGGATCAGAGAATGTGATTTGGGGAAGAAGAGGAATGGGGATTGTAGATTGGACGGTGCTCTCTTCCTGTTGTGTCATTCATTTCAGCTGTATTTATTTTTAGAAATAAACTGTCGGCGGTTCTATTATTTTAATATAAACAAATTTTTAAAAATTGAAAACTAAATACACAGTAAATTAGGATTTAGGACACCACGTCGATATCAAGTGTCTACTTCCATGTGGATTCAGACGTGACATCGCCCTTTTTTAAAAATACAGAAATTTTGTAGATAAAATACGAATACTATATACATTGTAAATTATCGTTCTTTTGAACATTGTTTAACGTCAGATTAGACATTGAATAACGTCCAATTAGACTTTGTTGAGTAGAGAAGTTGTTGAAAACCCTTCAATGCCTATCTAGACTCTCGCCTAATCCCTTGATCTCACCCCGTCGTCAAGACCGTCAAGGTCGACAAGACCCGCCTAGACTACAAAGACCAGCCATGAAATCTGGCTAGACCCCGCCTAGACCCTTGATCCTACCCTACCGCCAAACACCCGCCAAGTGTTTTTTTTTTAATAAAATATTTATCTTAACACCATTCGATCCGACATTGCTAGCTCAATCCAACATGATTTGTTGCTTTCCATCTAGTAACGTTGACAACTTCACTCAATAACGTTCAATTTAACGTTGCATGACATTCATTTTGACGGTGTACAATGTGCGTTTCGATGTTAATTAGCGGCATACTCCGTATTACAAAGCAGATTTTCAATATATATATATATATATAACAACACCCTAGATAAAATCATATTTACAAATAAACGAAACTAGTACAATCCCCACGCAACTGCACGTTTTGTAAATTAAAATAAAATATTAAAAATTACTATTAAAAAATTAAATAAAATATTAAATTTTTTAGGATAATACTAATTTCTTATATTATAATTTGATTAGTTAAAAAAATTATTATAATTTGATTGATAAAAAAATTTGCATTAAAATGTTTTGAATTGAACCATTTATTAAAAATGTGTAATATTTTTAGAAATAATTATATATTAAGTCAACTTATCAAATAATTCTCATTATTTTAAAGTATCTAATAAATAAATTACTGTAGATATAGATAGGAAAGAGGAAAAAAAGAAAAAGAGAAAAAAAGTGGTTGTCGGAAAAGGAGAATTAAGGTGAGAATGATATATAGGTAAAAACTAAAAACTGTTTTCTTTTTGATATAGATATAGATGCAGACTTGAGAGGTCAGAAATCGTAATCTCGGCACGAATAAGAACATATTAGCAACAATGCCCACTCTTAATCACGGAACGAATAAGAACCAATTAGCATTTAGCAAAAACAATGCCCAATGGTTTGACCCGAACAGGGAAAGACTAAGAACTTGTTTATTTTAATAGAAGAGAAATGGATCAAAATTTATGTGTAAAATTTATATAATCTTCACTTTTTGTTTGCGAGTCTAGAGAAGGGGATGTTTAGAGGATTCTAAGGGATATGGTGGTCTTATGTTCAAATTAGGTAATTAAATTAGAGAAAATGAAAAAAAAATTTATTTGAAAAATGAGAGAAGGAGGGTAATGGTTAGAATATTGATCAATAATTCTTAATAGTGTGTTTGACAATGGGGTTGGGGGTAAAAATTATTTCTAGAGATTATATAGATGGAGATTTTTTTTTATGAAAAAAAATTGATTGGAGATGAAAAAGTAAAAAATACCATTATTATTATGTTCACGTACCTTTCATTTATTTTTCAACCAAATACACTAAACGTTCAAAAGCAAAATGGATAGAGAGAGGCACATCCAATTGAGAGCAACGATTGGGTGCACGACTTATCGCCCATGAAAAATCTATCTCATGGGACTGGCGGTGGTAATTAAGGAAGATGAAGATCAATAATGGAAGAGATGGAGATTGACGTATAACGGGCCTTAGGGATGATGATGTTCTTTACGTACACCTCATCTCTCATCATACCCACCCTTTTCCTCTGCATAAATCTCCATCACTTCTCCCTTCTCTTCT
Organism: Persicaria tinctoria; assembly: GCA_037127255.1. NCBI lineage: Eukaryota > Viridiplantae > Streptophyta > Magnoliopsida > Caryophyllales > Polygonaceae > Persicaria > Persicaria tinctoria. The sequence continues at coordinate 35,713,434 of JBANSL010000020.1, forward strand.
CTCCCCACCCTCTCCAGTCTCCACCACCACCACCACCACCAGGTTCACTGTCGCCTCCCTCGACTAGTAATTCAGCCACAAATGAATCAAATTCTCTAACTTCAGCAACATCCCTACGAGCTCTCTGTCAAGAATGGCAGCTAGCTATCCCTTGTCCTTTGGCACCAAGGGACGTACTCAGTGGCGAAGCTAGGATTTCGGTCGGGGGTGCTAAAAAAATTTCATGAAATATTTTTTTGGTGTATACTTATTAAGAAGAATTTTTTTTAAAAATTAATTGAAAAGACACTAAAATTGTGATTTTTGTAATGAGTTTTTGTATTTAAATAGTTGAGAGAGTAATAAAAAAAATTAGAAGAGAAACAAAAAATATAGAAAAAATGATAATTTACAATTACACTATTATTATGTCCACGTACCTTTCATTTATTTTTCAACCAAATACACTAAACGTTCAAAAAGCAAAATTGATAGAGAGAGGCACATGCAATTGAGAGCAACGATTGGGTGCACGACTTATCACCCATGAAAAATCTATCTCAGGGGAATAGCGGTGGTAAGGAAGATGAAGATCAATAATGGAAGAGAGGGAGATTGACGTACAACGGTCCTTAGGGATGATGATGTTCTCTACGCACACCTCATCTCTCATCATGCCCACCCTTTTCCTCTGCATAAATCTCCATCACTTCTCCCTTCTCTTCTCTCCCCACCCTCTCCAGTCTCCACCACCACCACCAAGTTCACCGTCGCCTCCCTCGACCAGCAATTCACCCACAAATGAATCAAATTCTCCAACTTCAGCAACATCCCTACGAGCTCTCTGTCAAGAATGGCAGCTAGCTATCCCTTGTCCTTTGGCACCATGGGACGTACTTAGTGGCGATGCCAGGATTTCGGTCAGGGGTGCTAGAAAAATTTCATGAAATATTTTTTTGGTGTATACTTATTAAGAAGAATTTTTAAAAATAAATAAATTGAAAAGACACTAAAATTGTGATTTTTTTAATGATTTTTTATATTTAAATAGTTGAGAGAGTAAAAAAAAAAAAAGAAGAGAAACAAAAAATATAGAAAAAATGATAATCCTAAACAATACTAAAACAGAAGCTGAAATTGCCACATGTCAACTTCTGGTGAATTTTTTTCCCGCTCAAAACTTAACCACACATAATCTGCCATTTGTCAATTATTATGCCACATATATCCACTTAATTATCATTAATTATTTGATATTCATATATAATTGGCAAGTATCACATATTTTGATATTACCAAATCTGCATACTCATTATATATCATTATTTTATTTAATTATTATTTTTTATTCATTATTTTATAATAATCAATATCCATATTTTTTATTTAATTTTCCTTTTTAAACTGTTATTTAATAATTTAAAGGAATGTCCATTACATTTATTCAAAATTTTAATGGTTTTGTTGTTATAACCATAATTCCACTTTTTTTCTTTTTGTGTAGAATTATCATATTTTAATGTTTTATTTATCTCATTAAAAAACTTGAAATATTAAAAATTTCATATATCTTTTTTTTTTCAAAAGTATCCTTTTGATATACTTTGATTAACTGAATTATTGACTTTATGAATCCTAATTCCGAAGGTAAGTATACATATTTATTATTATTGTAACATGTCAACCGTGGCGAAAAGTTTTCCCTCCTTTGTGTAGGTCATACTATAATATGTTTTATTGAGTTTCATATAAAATGTCTATCTCTCTACAGTTAATTATCATTATTTAAATATTTTATGTACATATACTTTAAAATTTGTGACTGCAAACTATATATAGATCAAAGTATTTCATTTATTTTTGGAAACTTCCACATATATAAACAGACAACATGTATAAACACCAATTTGGCGCGCAATATGATGAATATTGCAATTTAATTTCTATTTTGTTTGTAAATACATCATTCTTTATTTGTCAATTATCAATATATGTATTTATAGTTCTTAAGTAATTTATTTAATTATCTATCGACTGAATACTATATATTTACCTAATTATTTGAAAATTTCAAAAAAAAAAAGTTATGAAATATTTTTCCATGAACAAAAATTTAAGTGATCAAATCTTCTAGAATAAAGTTTATTTTCGGGTAAATGTTAGCGCGGGCCGGACTTTTTTCTAAATTAGTCCTGATGGTGTGGGTGCGGGCTGGGTTGAGCCAGCTTCATGGTCTAGAGTTCACGTTCAAACTCGCTTGGTATTGTAGATGCGGGAAGCCAGCGGGCACACGCAACATATATAATAATACTTGATATGCATATTATATATATATATATATATATATATATATATATATATATATATATATATATATATATATATATAGGGATTACTTCAAATGTAAAAACTCCTTATTGTGTAAAATCCGCTTAACGTGTAAAATTTAGTATTTTAATCCTATCCCACACGCGCCTCAATTAAAAAAAAAAGTTAATTTGGCCGCTCCTCTGTTCCTCGCCCAGCAGAGCCCTCCCGAAGGCGAAGGAAGACGCCAACCATGGCTGCCCCTCCGTTCCTCTCTCACTCTCCTCCGCACCATCGATGCCGGGTAGCTGTTCCTCACCCTCTTCAAATCCGGCGACGACGCCGACCTCGGAGCTCCTGCCACCCTCCCAATCTCTCGTTTTCCCTCTCTCGGTTGAGCTATGCCTCGTCTCGCTTCTTACGCCACAAAGAAGTGTCGTGAAGGCTTTCAAGCTCAACAAGCCGCTGCTCCTCTCCAAATCTGTCTCCAGCCAATGGTGCTCTCGATTCAAACGAGCAGGAAGAGGTAGCAAAGTTTATGTTGTTTCCAATTTCTAGGGTTTACAACCTTCGAATCTCTCCCTGACTCCTCCTCAGCCATCGGAATCTCAAATTAACCCCTCCCCACCCCTCTATCTGTTTTGAAAACACCATACCTTTGTGGAATTGAAGCCTGGAAGGACTGTACCCTTACCAATTTGAAGCTTAAAGGCTGGATTGAAAAAAAAAACCAAATTTCTAGGGCTTGAACGGCCTGTTTGAGCTCGGGAAGGAATCCCAGGTTGAGAAACGAGAAATAAGTAAGGAAAAGGGTCCAGCGCCAGGACGTCGGGCAAAATGCCTTACTCCTAGCCCAATCACAGCAGCAAGCAGTGCCAACTCAGGTTCGAAGATGACAGTGCTAGGATTCCTGCCTAAAGGTACATCCATACACCCCCAACAAATGGATCCAGGTGGTCAAGAAGCGACAAAGGACCCTCCAGGTTCCTCCCCTTCGTCTGTTTTTAAGCCATTTCGATCTTCAGAGGTATGCAACACTCCTCCCCTTCCCCCGGATCTGGCCGGGTCTTTTAGGATAGACATTGATGTGCAAAAGATCCCAAAGGAGGGACAATTTGAATGTTTAAATGCTGAAAAGATCCCTATGGAGGGACAAAATACCTATTTAATTTCGAATATAGATTTACAATGTAGAGATGAAAGGATTCCAATGAAGGGACAACAAGGTGACTTACATGTTTCCCATTCTTCTACTGTTAATGTGTATGTAATCAGAAATTGTGAAATCAATCCTTCCAAAGCAATGCGGGATTATCAATAGATTAAAAGAACAATTTGCTTCATTCGCTTATTTTCGTGACGAGCTGGCCACGAAGCTCTTGGTTCTCTGCTACCAGACGCTCATACTCGAGAAGCAGTCCATCAGAATTCCTTTTGAGATCCTACATCCTAGTTGCTGCTTCATCCACCTCTTTGGTTTTACTCTCAAGTTTAGATTGGAGTTCCTTTTTGATGGCTTCCATCTGCGCTTTTGCTTCATCTGCCTCTTTGGTTTTAGTCTCAAGCTCAGATTGGAGTTGCCTGACAAAGTCCTTGAAGGAACCAACCTGCTCCTCTCGGGCTTTGAGATCCTCCAGTCCACCGAACTTCTCCTGGTTCTCCTCTGCAGCCTCCACCGTCTTCCTTGTTAACCGAAGCTCTCTGATATAGTAGTGCAGCCGATCTGTCAGTAGCGCGAGGAACAGAAAGAACCCTGGATTTAAGCACAACATTGTCAGATTTACATACATTTAGTAGTCACAGCAGGCGAAGAAAACTAATGATGGTGCATTATCATGTATTTGGTTTGGCAAATGTGATGTTTTTTGTTACTTGTATGTCTAGTATTCATAGAAATTGAGGTTGCTTACTGTTGTTGATTAAGAAGAACAAACTTATCTTAGATTTCTAGTGGAGCTTCGATGAGGAAATGGCACCTCAGTCTTTGATTAGTGGACATTTCTCTATTAGGATAAGAGTAAAGAAACCATTTGTCAATGAAATTTCACTTATTCTTGAAGTGTACTGTGTTTTCAAGGCAAGCCAAGTTTTCCTAGGAACCTTCTATTTGAGTTCTCATATTGCATATAAATCCCTGATATCTGCTGAGTTTTACAAATATATTTTGTAGGTAATGTTGGTGACAACAAAGCACTAGCAGAAGTTGTAAAAACTTGGGCTCGTCCAAGCAGACTTGCATCAACAAAAGATATTTTACTTGTAAGAATTCTTCAGCACTATCCACAGAGCATCTTCTTGCTTAATCAATAGTACTATCAAGGTCTTCTTTAACAATGAAGGAGGCAAAAAATGGTAGATATGCAGTTGGAGCTTTTAATGTATATAATTTGGAAGGGGTTAAGGCTGTTGATTATGCAGCAGAAGAGCAACAAAGCCCTGCCATCTTACAGGTGCGTAATCTCCTGTTCATTATGTTGTCTTACAGCTTAGTGCGTCATGAGATACACAGATTCTATGAGATATTAGAAGAGGGTGCATGATGACTGGTGAGGGGAGTATATAAAAGGAAGAAAAACAAGCACACAATGTGCAATCATTTTAATCTTATAAATGATAAGCAATTTAACCATCTATTTACTGTACTTCCTTTTTTTTTGTTTTTTTTTTTGTGGCAGCTCTACTGATCAGTTGCTAAATTCCTACCTTCTTCCTTTTGGCAGATCCACCCCAGTGCCCGGAAGTTGGGAGGTTTACCTTTGGTTGCATGTTGCATGTCAGCTGCACAACATGCCAGTGTAAGTCGCATTTTAATAGATATCCAAATCAATAAAACAGAAAGAGAATCGAGCAGTCTGACAAAATTACCCAAACCATTGATCTTGGCTTCCCAAAATTGATTTTGGAAACACATTCCATCATTGTGGGTGAGCTGCTCAATAGAAAAAGGAATGATGTTGCAGGGGAGTTCACCTAGTCGCACAATGCAGGCGATGGCTAGATGAAGGAAACTGGGAAGTGCTTCACTCCCAAATTCTAAAGCTTTTACTGAATTTGCTACTATTCCCCCTTGCTTATGTAATTTCTTTGACTCCACCACTTATCTAATAAACAACTAATGGCAGTAGCCACTTTCGGATCAAAAAAAAGAAGATGAAACTATTTACAAGTGTAAATGTTTATGTGGGTCAATATTGATTGTTGTTTGAAGTTTTTGCACTAAAGCCATTAGCTCAAAATGGAAGAGCAATGTGCATACGCACAAAGATGCGGGTTCAAATCCCGTATAGGCTATCTATGTTTATCGCTTACAAGTACTATGTTTCTCTTCATGAATAAGAGTGTAAAGTGCAAAAATAAAATTGTAATGTGCAAATATAAGAACATAAAGTGCAAAAATAAAATTGAAATGTGCAAATTTAGAATACAAGTGTGCAAAAGTAAGATACACTTGTGCAACTGTGAAGTGCATTTGTGCAACTTTAAAGTGCAAATATAAGAACATAAACTGCAAAAATAAAATTGTAATGTGCACATTTAGAATACAAGTGTGTAAAAGTAAGATACAATTGTGCAGATTTAGAATACAATTGTGCAAAAGTAAGATACTTATGTGCAGATTTAGAATACAATTGTACACATTCAAATTAAAGTGCATAAATAAGATTAAAATGTGCAGAATTAAGGTTAAAACGTGCATAACTAAGATTATAATGTGCATGATTCACAAAATAGACTTATCGTACATTTTTTTTTCTACGTATAAAAATTTCAAATTAAAGTGCATAAATAAGATTAAAATGTGCAAAATTATGGTTAAAAAGTGCATAACTAAGATTATAATGTGCATTATTAACGAAACGGACTTATCGTATATCTGTTTTTTTTTACGTATAATAATTTCAAATTAAACTGCATAAATAAGATTAAAATGTGCAGAATTAAGGTTAAAAAGTGCATAACTAATATTATAATGTGCATGATTAACAAAACAGCCTTATCGTGTCATATAACAATTTCAAATTAAAGTGCATAAATAAGATTAAAATGTGCAGAATTAAGGTTAAAAAGTGCATAACTAAGATTATAATGTGCATGATTAACAAAACGGACTTATCGTATATGTATATTTTTTTTCTTCCGTTTTCAGCACTTTTTGTTGTGCAAATATAACAATTGTGCAGATTTAGAATATAATTGTGCACATTTAGAATGCAAGTGTGCATACACCAATTACTAATATTATAACGTGTAAAAGTAATATACAATTGTGCATATTTAGAATACAAGTGTGCATACAACAATTACTAAAAAAGAGTGAATGAATGTGACAAATCTTATCCCAATCAATTGTGCAAAAGTAAGATTCAATTGTGCAGATTTAGAATACAATTGTGCACATTTAGAATACAAATGTGCAAAAGTAAGATACAATTGTGTAGATTTAGAATACAATTGTGCAAAAGTAAGATGCAATTATGCAGATTTAGAATACATTCAGAGAAGATTTGAATAATCTCCTAACTACTGATAAGGTAACTATTGTTGATCTTACTCAAAATTGCATTTCAAAAAATTACTTTTTCATTCAATCTGGGGAAATTAATCAATTTAATCAACCAAATATTAAGAATTGCATTTCAGAATTTTTAGAATCAATCAAACTTATTGTTTTTTTTATTATTAGTATTTTAAGGGATAAAATTGTATTAATAAAAGTATTTTACATAGGAAGAAACTAAAAGGAAAAGAAGGATCACCCCTAATTGAGTCCAAAGACTTAATTATAGGAACCAATGATGGGTCCTACTCCGAAGATGCAACTCCGAAGTAAGGACCAAGGCCATAAATCGAGGCATGCAAGCCCCAAAGACAAACTACCATAAACCGAGGCGTGCAAGCCCCATACAATCACATATCCAAATAAACCATAAAACCAGGCATAAAAGCCTCCATCTACCCAGCTACAACCTTAAACTTGCGTGAAACACCAACATTAGCTAGAGCAAAATCCTAATACCAAGGGTTGTATATATACGAGACATTCAGCAGGTCATGTGCATCATCATCATCAACTGATAACGAAGTCAGTAGCTGAGCATATAGATGGCCAGCAGCTTCAGCGAGCAAAAAAGAGGGACCACAATCAGTCTTTTTGAGGGAGAGCGTCTTCAAGCATAATCAATCGTTACTTAAAAAGTGCATCCTGTGAGGTAATCTATGCCCGTGCTATAATGAATATAAATCCACAAAGTGCAGCTAATTAAACCCAATCAATCACGAAGCCAGCAGATGTGCAATAACATGGACAACAGCTTCGAACAAACTCGAGTCAACACAGGACAGCAGCAATCAAACTCAGAAGCAAGGAAAAAGAGATCCTAACAGAATGCAAATTTTGGAATATGATTTAAGCTCAAGTACAAAAAACAAAAAGAGACTCTAACAGTTTAGACATAAATAAAAAGATACCCTAACAGTTTAGACATAAACAAAAAGAGACCCTAACAGTTTAGACCAATGCCAAATAGTCAAATATTAAGCTTAAGTAAGCAAAATATATAAACCTTCCAAGCTGCTAATCTTGAATGATCTTCACTCTTTGCTCCTGTACACACCTAATGAATAAAACAACCAAGAATCCTTAGGAAACCAAGCCTAGTTCACCAAGCCTCGACCAACATAAATTTTCAATATTAAGTGGCTTGAACCTCACCATTTTGCCAGAAGCAAATATCAGAGTTGTGGGCTTTGGTTCTCTTATCCTCATAATGACAGCAACATCTTGCAGAGCATATCTAAGAGCATATCAGATACAAGAAAGGTTGCTGAAGTATACCAATTAATCCATTCTCAGCAGAAGCATCAAAACACCAATCTATATATCCAATCTGTCGCAAGTAACTGCTTGTTTCTTGAATGGTTTTTGCTTTCAAAGGGGTTGAGCTTCATCAATTAATCCATTCCACAAACACTTTGTTGGTTTTGAGATTACCAGTAAATGTTGATTTGAGCTATGGTTGGATTGATTGGGAAATATTACACAGACAGAAAAATAAGATGGCTGGAGTACATTATGAAATGAAGCAGGCAAGGATGGATCTCCCCGGAGGAAAATGGGGACAGGGAAGATCGAGATCAAGCAGATCGAAAACCATTAGAAACTTCCTCGCTCAATCGCAATCGATAAATGTCAGTCCCATTAGAACATTAGAGTCTCCCCGAACCAAAATCACTAGATCTGATATAAAGCAACACCTTCGAAAGAAGAAGAAGAAACAAATAGATAGAATCTCACCTGAGATTGCAGGAGGCAAAAATCGAGTTTCAGAAGAAGCGATCAAGTATACGATCTGCACAGTGTTGTTCGTAGTCGCACCCCTCGTTTCTCCTCCCGAGCCTCCACCACAAGTCGAGGATGAGGAGTAGCCCTCCGCCTCGACCTTCAGCTTGATCGCAACCGCCTTCGTCACTGACATCATCAACCAAATCCAGAATCAGCAAATTGGAACCCTAATGGCTGAAAAGCTGAGCTCGGCGATTCCGCATCGACCTTGGGAGAGCTCGCGAGAAACAAAGCACATAGAAGAACGATTGGAAGGATGAAAAGAGACCTTACCTTGTTGAATTGGTCGATTGTTCGCCTCGAATCTTCCTTCTTCACCACCTTCCTCTCTTCCAACGCCCCCTTTTTCAGTCTGATCCAACCCTAGAAATTGCGAAGCGAGGAGAAGGGACAACAACATTAGGGAGATCGGATGGAACAAGAATGGGAACGATGGATCATGGATGGCAGGGGAGAATCTCGGCCTTCAAAGCGGGCAAAGCGTTGAGTTCTACCATGAGAGCGGGTTTGTGCTTCTGAGAAACCTTCGAATTCAGCCTCTTTTGTGTTTCACAGCTGGTTCGGTTCTTTTTGCTTTAACGAACCGGCTCATTAAAAAAAATCCTACCCGCGTTCCAGTTTTCCACTAAACCCAAAATTTTACACGTTAAGGATGTTTTACATTTTAAAGCTTCCCTATATATATATATATATATATATATATATATATATATATATATATATATATATACATTGATTTCTATAAGAGGAGGGTCATGAGTTGTATTATAAAATAATTTTTAAACATGTAATTAGATTAACTTAGTAATATACGGAGTAGTAAAATTTCAACCATATAATTTCATCTAACTTTGTAATATAAGAGAAGGGTCATATTAATTTTCAAATACAATGTTGGTTAATCGATTGATGCATGTTTTTATATCATGAGAAATAATAATAATCTTATATTTACTTTTAAAATTGTACTTGGTTGGAGTAACAATAGATTGATTTGAAGTTACTGTAATTATAAAAATATGTATTTTCTTTTGTTACTCCGTGTATTGTACAATTTCTTTTTAAATGATAAGTGAGACACATGAATCACCGCATGAAATATCTTTATCCTCATCTTAGTGGGTACATTGTCTAATTTTTCCTGAGATTAGTTTTCAACATTGTAAATTAAGCATGTGGTAGAAATTATTTGAGACAAGGGCAAATCTTTAACTAACAAAATGTTGGATTGATTTGTGGTGATTTTTGACATGGTTATATGAAATTTAGTGAGCGGGGTCAATTTTTTACCCACTTATTTTGTTTTAAATTGGTTAATGATGGGTATAATTATCATTGTGTATACGTTTAATTTGAATGACAATTAAATTGAATAAAATTAGACTTCAAGTTGAAATTTGTCCAATAGATTTTTTTTGTACAAAAAAGGATAAGAAAAAAAAACTTTTATTTATTATATCTTCACTAAGAAGATCTTTAATATTTGGGAAATTGCGTTTGGTACCCCCGAGTTTTTGACAATTCCGGATGGTGTCCCACACTTTTTTTTTGTCCGGATGGTACCCCTGAGTTTTGTCAAAAGTCCGGCTCATGCCCAAAACTCATAGTTTCTTCTTTTTAATGAATAAAACCACCCATTATTTTTATTTTTTTCATAAATATGCCCATTTACTTTTAACATTAAACAAAACTACTTATCATTTAACTAAATTCAAAACAAAATTGACAAAATCACCTTTATTTTTTAAAATTAATAAGATCACACATTATTGCCAAAGTTGTAGCAAAAAATACCCATTCTTTCCAAAAATTTTTTTGAAGAAAATCAACTATTATTTTTGACATTACACAAAAGATCCGTTACATATTTTTCATATTTTATAAAAAATAAATCTCATTATTTGTCAAATATTGCATGTACATAATCACCCATTATTTACAAAATTTTGCACAAATCCACTATCTTATTATGTGAACAAAAATAGTTAACCTATACATTATAAAAAAAATACTTTGTAAAACCATACTTTGTGTAAAACCACCCTTTATGCTTTAAAAAATGCACAAAATCATTTCTTGTGTAATAAAAGAAGGTGTTATTCATTTCTTTTGTTTGGAATACATAAAACCTAATAAAATAAGAATGATTAATCTCTTATTATATTTTTCTTTTACAAGAAGAAAAATAAATAAATAAAATTTACTTTTCTTTTTCAAACAAATTATAATCAAGCATTTGGTTAAATTGATCAATCACATTTACAAATGTTTAAAGTTAATGAGATATACGTTAAATATTGTTTTGAAAAATAATATGTGTTAAAAATATTGCAATAAAATTTTTTGGAAATATTGCAATAAAAATTTTGGAAATATTGATCAATCACATTTACAAATATTGCAATAAAAATTTTGGAAATAATATGTGATTTTGTAAAATTTTAAAAAATAAAGTTGGTTTTGTCACTTTTGTGTTGAATTTTGTTAATTAATATGTAGTTTTGTTAAATGTTAAAAGTAAATGGGCATATTTATGAAAAAATAAAAATAATGGGTGATTTTATTCATTAAAAAGAAGAAACTATGAGTTTTGGGCATGGGCCGGACTTTTGACAAAACTCATGGGTACCATCCGGACAAAAAAAAAGTGTGGGGCACCATCCGGAATTGCCAAAAACTCGGGGGTACCAAACGGAATTTCCCTTAATATTTTTAGAATCAGTAACCCGTGCAAAGCACGGGTAATGGACTAGTTTACAGTTACACTAAAGTTGTGATTTTTAATGATTTTTTTGTATTTTTTGAGATTTGAACACAAGACCTTTTGATTCTCATTCCTTCATTCCTTTACCATTTGAGTTAGATAGGACTCTTGTTTTAAATATCATTTAAAGACATTTTATTACCTTAAAAATATTAAATATATAGGAAAAAATATTATTTTTTTTGTATTTTTTTCTAGACAAGGGGTGCTCGAGCACCTAAGAACCCCTAGCTCCGCCAATGGATGCACTCCTCCCAAATTTCAAATTTCCGTGTGGCTAACATGATTAACAATAACATGTAATCTGTTTTGAAATGAAGGAAGGACTTGCGAGTACAAAAAGTGAACAAAATTATAAAACCCCAAGATTACTCTCCCAAATCTTGAGGGGAGAAAATGTATAATTGCGAGGAAAAAAAACCTCAAAAAACCCGCACCTACCCATTCCACCTCCATACTGCACCTTCAACTAAACATACACCAGGACATATTACTTTTTTTTTGTATACCTCCTAATATATTAAACCTCAATAATCTCCACCTACATCTAGAACTAAACACATTTTATTTAAAAATGGACTACATTCATAAAGTTAACTTTTATCATTTCCTACTTAAAAAAAAACAAACGACGGTAAATATAGTGAAAAATAAATCGTCTTGACTAAAAAATGACGACTATTAATATTCCAGATCAAACACAACACTCAACCCGCCAACACAATTTTTTTTATTAGGAAAGATTTCGGGTGAGGGAACTCTACCCGAGGTCCTGTAGACCTAAATTGTTTGAGATGTCGGTACCCCGGGCAGAGTGACCAATATGTGCGACTATGTCAGCCACTCTATTGTCTATGCGGGAAATGTGAAAGAAAGTGACTTCTTTCACAACCGACAGAAGGGTTTTGATACCAACCATGATTAATTCAATTTCTCAAGGGCAATAATGCTTTTTTTCCGGATGATTTATTATTATTAGAGAATTTTCTTCAATTTTTACTTTGTCTATGTGCAACTTTCTAATTTATTGTACCCCTAATTTTAGGGCAAGAGCTTCTGATTTTAGTGGAGTTTGGGATCCCAGTTGTCGAAACTCACTGTGAAGTGGATTCTCCAACCAGTCCCGAATAAGTATGCAAGCAAAGCTATTCGAGTTAGCCAATATTGAGCCATCAAAATTAAGCTTATAAAAACTGATAGGAGGTTTTCGCCAATTGGTGTTTTTCTTTTGATTTTATTTGACTAGGTAGCTTGCTTTGTAGTAAAATTCATTGGATTTAGGTCACAAAATGTAATATTAAAAAAAAGTATTGTTACTATAAAAATCTTGTTTCTTTTTAACAGATTTAGAACATAATGGACCACGTATACATACAAATTACAATAATGCAAGAGGTGATAGTACGTACCAAATTACATTTATGGTCATGAATAGACTATTTTTTTCGTAGGTACCAAATTACGAATATATGATTCATTGGACAAAATTGAATGGATTTAAAATTTGTTTGTGTCAATTTTGAAAATTCTCATAATGATGACTGGACACATGTCGTTAAAAAGATTAATGGATCTATAATCCTTAGAAAAATGCATATAAAATACATATCACAATGTCCTAAGGAAGATCATACCCACAATCGTTTAAGTTCACCGTCTGCCAACTTTGTCGGCCTCTCGAAGAACCACGTTTGCATGACCCTTAAATTATTTCAAAAAAAAAAAAGAATACCCACAACCGTTTACGAAAAAGGTGAACAAGAAACACAAGCCATAATCAGAGACGGATCCAAGGGTAGGCTGGTGTGTGCTACAGCCCACCCCATATTTTCTTTTATATCATTTTTTTTTTCTTTCGTTTTGCTGCTTTTCTGTCCTATATTTTCTTTTATATTTTTCATTTCCCATATTTTTTCTTTTCGTTTTGCTACTAATTTTTTCATTGTTTACCAACTAGTTTGTTCATTTCTTTTCCATCTTCATTCTTTTTTTAAAATGGTTGACTAATAAACGATTATCTTCGATAAGTAATTAATTTTATTATTGCTAATTTAAATACAGATAAGAAAATATCTCTAATTTTAACTCAATATATTAATATAGGGGAATAAAATTATATGTAAATTCAGCTTACCCCAAATTATTATCCTCTTGCCATAATAACACCACCAACATAATATGCACTTGCAATAAACTTTAAATTTGGGCAAAAAAAAAAGTTAGCCCCCTTAATTATTCTATTATGTGTGCTAGACCCTTTAAAAAAAAAATAGCCCCAGCTCTTTGACCCCTCCCCTTCTACCAGATCTCGTTTTCAGTATTGGACCATACCTACCCCCTTCATAGAAAACCCTTTTACGCCATAGCCGCTCTGTACCCCCACCTTCTTCCTCCCCCTTCCTTCTCCGGCGGCTGCGATTCGTCCTTCCTTCCTCCTTCCTTCTCCGGCGGCTGCGATTCGCCCTCTCCATCGGCGTCTTCTTCCTTCCCAAACGCTCCACCCATCCATCGGCATCTTCTTCCTTGCTTCTCCTCCAGTTCCGCTTCCAATTCCGGCGTAGATCTCGCCATCGGCGTCCAGAGCAGTGATTTTACTGTCGATATACTGATCGTACTGTTGGATCTGGAAACGTCGAAGTTCAAGTCTCAGAGGTGAATTTTCACGATTCCCGTTGCTCTCTCTTCCGCTTTTTGATGAAATTTTCAGTGTTTGGGCAATGAAATTAGAAGAAGTTGAAGCACCTAGGGTTTTTAATGGACGATCTTCTCCTGAAATGTCCACATAGATTCATATTGACTTATCAATGAAGTGATTGATTTTGATGAAATTGAGTGGATCGACAGTGAGGATCCGGCATCTGATGAACCAGTTCACTTTCTTGCATATCATAGTAGATGTGGACCAACCAGTTCACCTTCTTGCATATTATTAGTTGTTTGGCTTTCAATTTTGTTAACCCTAACGAATTCCATTGTTTTGAGAGGAATTGGAAGTCAGTTGATCTATGCAGATTCTTTGATGCAGTTCTAAGGGGATATACAAGAGTGTGGTAAGGGTGTGTATGGTAAAAGAATGATCGATGGCCATGGCTTTTAATTTGCTTTTAGATCTTCATGTACTGCACTAGAGGAGGTCAGCTAGGAAATGGATCTATTTCTCAGAGTTGGCAAAGGTTTGTAAGATATATTCCACTTATTTTTAAAACAAAATCTTGTGTATTGGTTGATGCCCGCTCATTGCTTCCAGTTTACATTGCTTTGAGTTCTTGATTGCATCAACATGTTAATGACTGTCATAGTTATTGGATTGCATCAAAATATGCATATATTTTGCAAATCCTGGTTTATAATACTGCGTAATTGAATTTACTTCTTGTGTAGGTCACAGCTTATCATGTTGGCATTATTCAACTGGGGAAATGTTCACATTTCCAAGGCAAGGAAAACGAGTGTTTCTTTCTCAAACGATCATTCAAGCGAATTATTGTTGGCTCCATGATGTTATGTGATTTAACAGTTTTTCCATGCTCCAAAGTTTTATTTCTTATTCTTTCCCTTCTTTGGCTCTCTTTTTAGTGTTGAGTGAGAACTTTCTAAAATTTTTGTTCAGGCTTAGGGTTCAAAACTGATGAGATCGTTCAAGCATGGCATGAGATGTATGCATGGCATGAGATGTATGATGCCAAGAGGCTTCTTGGAGTTCCTTCTTTCCGGCTCGAGCCTCTGTTTCGTAGGCGTGTTCCAAGACTCCACCAAATCTTGGAGCAACATGTATAATTCCATTGCAGTGTTTGATTTCTGCAATTGTGTTGAATTTGCATCAACATTGCTTCCTTGATGACATCCATTTTTTACATGATCAGTGAATGTTATTTTACTTCCCATGATCAGTGAATGTTGATGAGTAGAGTTTTAGGAGGTTGAACATTTGATAAATTTGGTTGAATCATATATATAGGAGGAAAGATCTGTCATTACGAGTGCTACCTTTTGGGCAACATCTAAATGTTATCGATGAATAAAAATGTAATAAACATGTCACCACAAGTGATTAAATCAATAAAGTGTAATCACAAACATGTCATCGGTGAATGCAATTAGAATCGATGAGAATATGTCATCAATTATATAAAATTGTCACCGTAAACAATTGTGATTAATGAAGCGTAATAACAAATGTCATCCATGAATAAAAATTTAATGAACATGTCACAATTGATTGCATCAATGAAGTGTAATCACAAACGTGTCATCAGTGAATGAAAGTATAATCGATGAAAATAAATAAATATACAATTGATTAAATTAAAAACATGTGGCATCAATCGATTTGATTAAAAAAAAATGGCATCAAATAATTACATTATAAAAATGAAATCAAAATACCATTTTGAAATATTTGTATCACGTTAAAGAAAAAAATGTCATCAAAAATACTACTTTGAAAAAATATCATCAAAAATATGGCATCACGGTAAAAAAAATATCATCAAAAAATTGACATAAAAAAAGTGGCATCTGTCGTTAACAGTAAAAAAAATGGCATCAATGATCAACGTGACATTACTGTAAACAAAAAATGTCATCAAAGTTTTAAAAAAGTGACATTAAAAAAGTGTCATCCAATCATTTCATTAGAAAAGTGGCATCAAAGTGAAAATAAAATATAGTAAAATTTTGGCATCAAAACGGTAAAATATGGCATCACTAAAAAAAAAAAAAATTGGCATCAAAATAGGTTGGTCAACGATCAACGTTGACCGGTCAATGGTCAAACGGTTGACCATTGACCAACCCACCCTATTGGAAAGGGGTCTAGGGCAAAACTAATTAAATTGATTTATGGGCTAAGTGCCTGATTGAATATTCAAAAAAGGTCATCTACCAAAATCACCCTATAAAATTTTCGTTTTTTTTTTTAATACTTCAAAAATTATTCGCAATTTAGTTAGAACTAGAAATAAGATATACAAGCGAAAACAGCAACAAGAGTTCGCGTGGCCTAATGGATAAGGCGCTCGCCTCCGGAGCGGGAGATTGTGGGTTCGAGTCCCACCGTGAACGCGCGCTCACTCTTTTTGTTTTTTTTTTAAAATAATTTTTGGGGGTATTTTTGCGTTGTCAAGTAGTTTCCACTGTTTTAGCGTTTGGGTATAATAATTCAGTAAGCCAGTGACTCGTGAATTTGGAATTGGAACACTTTCTAGATTGACAAATACTCCTAGTTTTTACTCCGTATCATTTTTTTATGGTCCATTTTGGGTTCCAATGTTTGCGCCATTGGTTACTGCGTTCCGCACACCGTATCGTTCCAATGATTGATTGAAGGTGCCGACCAGTTAAAAAATGGCAATGAGATTGAAAACAATGTCTCTTTGTTTCCCTTGCAGATTAGGTTTGAATGTGTGATGGCTGTAGTGTAGGCTTGTAGGAGGTTTGGGTAGCTGCTTCAAAGCACCTTGCTATCAGGCATCAGCTCATTCGAACAACGATCAAAAGACCACGAAACTTCAAGATCGAAAATCTGAGCATGCAGTGGCGGAGCTAGAAAATTTTCGGAGAGGGGGCACAGTACGATATAGTTTTGGATTAAAGTGACGTAAAGAGTTATATATAATACGATAATAAATGATGTTATTTTAAGATAAAATATCATCGTTTTTTTATAAAACAATATCATTTTTTTCGCACCTAAAAAAAGAAATATAAATATATAAATGAAATATTAAAAAAAAATGAACTAAATAAGTATAGAAAACGCAATATAATAACATTAAGTTAAGACTATGGCTGTTATATGAGCTAAGTAGCTCAAGTTTTGCTCGAGTTTTGCCCAATAAAAGCCGCTCGAGCATCATTTACAAATGAGTTAATTATGAGAACATTTTTATGATTGATTCAAAGCTGACCTCGGCTCGACTGAAACTAAAATAGCACGAAATTTGTGAAATTTACAGATTTTCTTTTAATTTGCTATATATGTCATGAGCAAGTAATGTTGCATAATACTTGAGAAAAAGACTCAGCTCGATCAAACTTGTTCATTTATAAAACAAGTCGAGTATGAGCTTAAGTTCAAATATATGTTCAACTCGAGCTTGACTTGTTTCTAAATGAGCTAATTAAATATAATGAAACAATATTAGACTTGTTTGACTCGAATAACAACCATAATTAATATAGAGTATAACTTGTTGCACTCATAACATATAACAATGTATAACCGGATATAAAAATTTTAAACTTGTGTAACTTTTTATCTGATTGTCGAAATGATTAGTATAACCTCGCATTTTGAAGCTCTCGAGATGAATTATAGTATGTAAATGTTAATTTAAGTAAAATATAAAAAGATTATAGTTTATTGAAACAAAATTAAAGTGATTAATATACCCTTAATTTTAAAACACTCATAACTTTTTACTCAGATGTCAGATTAAGACGTATTATATATCAAAACGAAGCTATCGACGAGGAGAATACACATAGGTAGTTCGTCAAATGAGAGGAGGGGCACGTGCCCCCCTAGTCCCCCCTCGGCTCCGCCCCTGTGAGCATGCGATTCCGATTTGCCAGTTTTTCATCCCTTCGGTCCCGTTCTCTAACCATAATTACCAAACACAATAACCGCATCTTTAGCTATTCGAAACCACACCAAAAAAAAAAAACAGAAACTTGAAAGAACCTAACATAGGAAAATGGAGCTTCAAGAGAACCCGGTTCAGGAATCAGCCTGAACTTCACAACCATGCTAGATCCGCTATCAAGGTTGGGCAGGCCGGTTCTAAACACCCCTTTAACTTATAGCTTTCGTAAATTGGCTCTCGAAAGAGGACGGCTCCTACAGCAATGGCACAACATGGCTGGCTTAACCTAGAAATCAACCACCCTTTTTAGGAAAAAAGGGCTCATTTGCCTCAATATGTCAACTTATAAGGTGCTTATGTACAGGTCAGGACTCAGGAGTGCCATATGAACCCTAAAATCCAGGACTGAGACCAAACTTGCAAGTTACATAAAATTCATGGCCTATGAGTTTAAAAAGAGGCAGTAAATTGGGGGCAACACCATCTGTAAGATTAAAGGAAGAGCATACCTTTGCCGGGTGCAATAGTTGCAACTTTTGACATTCTTTAGGAGCCGACAGCGTGACAGTCTGTTTGACACATGCTGGGTGGTGCTGATTTCTTATAAGAAACCGACAGTTATATGATACTGAATAATTCGATGAGCTATGAATGTGCTGATAAGGAATAATATATGCTGACAATGAACAAGTAAATGTTTGTCAAACAAAGCCATGTGATAGTTTTTGAACACCCTTCATCGACTCCCGGAAAGAGAGTTCTGGATGATAAATAAGGTGTGCGAGGGGGCTTGGAATCATTTGAGGCAGCATCCCCCGCAGCTACTATTGTACACAGTAAAAGAAGAGGAAAAGGACAAGGATGACTACTTATAGGCACCCCTTACAATCAGTCCCATATGTTGGATTTCGGGCACTTGAAAGTGGAAAGAAAAGCTCACAGATGTTGTGTTTCATGTTTGCCTTTAACATCAGAGGTCATTTGCTCACCATGTCCATATCATTAATCTTGTGTCTCTTGGTCACCTTTGTTCATAACGATCTCTCTCGGGCTACAAATCCAAACAAGGATTGCGCAGAAGCTGCAAAGGATTGATGGCAACAAATCATTCAGCACACAAAGGAATACAAGTGTATGACGAATAAACCCTCTGCTACAAGCCTTGAACAAAAATTATGTTTGATGTAGTAGTGAAAGTATTAAATTCCTTGCACACAGATGAGAGGGAATAAGGAATAGTGGAACACCACATCAGGGCTGTCAACAAATGACAAAGCAACCAAAAAAAAGAAGAAAAACATACTACATGGCCCAATTGCAAAACATAAAGCCAATGCAGAAAAAGGGTGAGGGGTTTGAAGATAGAAGGGATTTATGGCCATCAAAAAAGAGTTTCTTAAATGACTAAATTCTTCTAAGTTATGCCGAACATTCAAGATTTGCTTGTTTATTTCTCTCTAGGTAGGAAGCATCTACTGGTATTACATATGCATTTGTACAATTACCTTGGCCCACAAGGATTCCAGATTTAATTGTATTTGATTCCAGCCGAGTTCCCAGACTTTGTTGTGACAGTGCTACTTCCAAAGTTGAATTTGGGCTTTTTGTCTGCAGGCTTCAATATCTGGAAAGAGCACATTAAAGTCTCATCGACACTCATCATGGCACCAGCATTGTCAAACTCCCCACAGTAATTAGGAGCTGAGAATATAGTAACAAGCTGCCGATCAGCAAAAAACTCATACCCATCTTCTACGACCTGCAACAGGAAATAGAGAAATTTTATAGTGAAAAGATACTGAAAATATGTTGTCATGGATATCTTAAACAAAAAAAATAGCCACCAGTTGGGAATGGTTAACAGGGAGAAATAGATTGAAACAATGGAGAGAATTGGGAGTGTTGTTTAGAGCAATTAGTAGCGTATGTGAATTCAGCAAGCAAAGCTTTATGAAGAAAACTAATAGTATTGTTCAGTGAGGGCAACCTGATGGGCACGGCAGACGAGATCTAAATCATGCTTCTGAAGGAACTCTGTCACCGTATCAGCACCAAAAGTATAAGAAACACCCCGATCATTCATACCCCAACCTTGAACCTCCTTACTGGGATCTGACCAAAGAAGATCACAGAGCAACCCCGCATCTGGAACATCTGTGGGTCTTTGCACGTTCCTAATTTGATCTAAATTTTGGAGGTCAGGAGAAAGACCACCGTGCATACAGAGGATCTTATCATCTATTAATGCAGCAACAGGTAAGCAATTGAAACAATCAGTGAACACCTTCCACAATCTAACATTAAATCTTCTTTTACACTCGTCGTAAAACCCATATATGCGATTAATTGAAGCACATTCATGGTTTCCTCTCAAGATAAAGAAGTTTTCTGGATACTTAATCTTATATGCAAGAAGAAGGCATATGGTCTCCAAACTTTGCTTCCCTCTATCGACGTAATCGCCCAAAAATAAGTAATTGGACTGCGGCGGGAATCCACCGTACTCAAAAAGTCTCAAAAGATCAGAATATTGACCATGAATATCACCTGCATGCCATTAAAAAAAACAATATTACACATCTGAAGTTCCTCCTTGCTTGAAGCACAATTGTAGGCAATCGGTACTACAAGACAGCCGTAGAACTATATGCCAGGTTAAACACAATGCTATGTTCCAACAAAATGGTCAAAAAACAAAATAAATCAAAAACTTCACATGGATGACATAGGACTGTATAATTTAGCTAATCTCTGATCAACAAAACAGCTAACTCTCCAACAACACACACCCCCCCCCCCCCCCCCCCCCCCAAATTCAGCTACTTAGTATTCAGTAGAGTCATACAAATATAAGAATACCTCCACAGGCTAGAGAGTTTTGGTCAGAGTTAAAATCAGAGTGATATTACATCTCCTTATATACAAAAACTGTTCAAGCCACTTGGCTTGAGGACTGAAAGAAAGGCACCCTCTGGACATATGAGTTTCTCCGCTAACTCTACGCGAAAATACAGGAATGAAGTAGAAAGCACACAAATTCTAGACATTATAAAATTGAATCAGACACAATTCCAAGAAAGATCAGATGATCCTTCGTCGATCGTTTCAGCAAATACTAGTATTTTAAGGAACGGATGACTGTATCAAGAAAACTATTCTTAATAAATCAACTCGCACATCAAAAAGAATAAGCAAATTAACCAGCCAGTATCAATGTTCTTCAAACTACCAAATCCTAAAACAACTTGCAGAGCATCAAACCATAGCGTTTGCCCTGCTACCTGACATTAACAGTTTATGCCCGCTATTTTTTCATAGACATAAATTGGGAATACACATCAGCAGAAAAATTGACAACAATTTCAATCCTCCCTAAACCTAATCCTAATCCAGCATAGATAGAAATTCCCGAAATTAGCTTTGATTAGCTACAACTGGAATTAACAGCATTGCTAAAATTGAGCCGAAATTTGCAGAGGTTAAACGAAATTGAATCTGAAATTCACACCAACATGTATTAAAAGAAACAACAAGCCTCTTTCAAGCAAGAGAGGAAAAAGAAGAAGAAAGGAAGAAGCTTCGATAAACACAAAAAGGTCTGAGCCGAACTCCGCAAACCATATCCCAACCTAAATCGACCAAAATCACAAACAAAAATCACAAACCAAAACCACACCTACTGGCTTTAGAGGGCAGTATAAGCAACAAAACCATCCAGAACAATCAAATCGGCCGCCAATACTAGAAATCCCCAAAAAAACGAGTAGAGAACTAAACCATATAGAAGCAGCAATCAGTACCGCAAATCTTAATAGGAGCTTCAAGCTCGAGAAGATTGGGCTGTTTCAAGAAGATATCGCGGGAGACGTTGCAGAGTTGACGGATCTCGGCCTCGGAGAGCTGAACTTGCTTGCCTGGGCGGCCTCTGACTTCAAGGAGACGATTGATGATGTCGTCGAGAAGAGATTCGTCCATCGGTGACTGCGTTTATCTCCCTCTTCCTCGCCGTCGGAAACTGGTGTCGTTGAGAGAGAAAGAGGGAGAGAGGGTTGTTCTAGAAGGGACTTCCGAGACGGAGAATGTGAGTTTACCCTCGTCGATGAAGAGAGAGGAAGAAACGTTGACGTTTGAGAACTGCCAAAAACTCTTTATGTAGTCTTAATGTAAATAATTCACCTACAAACATATGCGGGGACAGCTCAGTTGGGAGATCGTCAGACTGAAGATCTGAAGGTCGCGTGTTCGATCCACGCTCACCGCAATTTTTCATTTTTCTTTTTTAGTAGGGACTTTATATATTGTCTTTATAGAAGATTGAAAGAAATCCAGTGAACCAGCTTTAATGATCTTAAATACAGTAAAATATGAAACACGCCCAATAAGCAATGTAAAATCATGTATGTAATGTAAGAGGATCATATACGAATTTCAGGCACACAAGATGCCCCCTATTTCTTTGGATTGAGGTAATAGATCGACTAGGAAGGATGATGAAACAAACTACATATACCTAGGTCTAGGTGGATGGAAAGTGTATACGAAGAAAAGAACGATGAAAATATAGAGTAGATGTCGATTAATATGATCAAGATCATCAATTCAAGCTCCAATTTAATAAATGATGTCATTTTAGTCCAAACGAAAGGATGGAAAGTGACAGCTTAGACCATCTCCAACAGCTTCTCCAAAAATTTCTTCAAAATGGAGAATTGAAAGGCATATTCTCTAAATTATTTTTGCTCCATCTCCAACAGCTTCTCCATTTCAACCATTTGGGGAATCATTTAGTTTTAGAGAATGCTGCAAATTTGGGGAAGCTTCCCCATTTCTACTGCTACTTCCCCATTTTGGAGAATGAAATGGAGAATCTATTGGACCTAAAAAACACCTAAAATTCCCCAAAAATCACCAAAATTCCTATTTTGAAGAAGCTGTTGGAGATGCTCTTAGAGAGACAAGAAAGTTCCGATGAGTGTGATTATCATCATTCATTCATTCATGGCTTCGTGCTATGAAACTGATCAGTATATAAAAGAACATATTGTGGAAGATGTACTATACACATCATCAGTACTAAACGAAATGAACCACAAACATGAACATAACAGACATTCACATTCGACAAAAGCTTGTTCCTAAGACTCGGAGATGCAAGCATAGCCAGCTGCGGCTAATGCAGACAGAAACGCGGGTGCAGGTGGGTGCTTTGCTCTCTAGACAAGAGTCAAGAGCAGCCTAAACTAATAGCAGTGGAACTGTGACAGTAGTGTCATTCTTACTATAATGTTTTGATCTGCTTCGATTCAGTGAAACTACCAAGTACAACAATGGCTGTCGAAACCCCAATTCAGATTATCAGTTCTTCCTTATCACCAACTGACTCGGGTTGATGATGGACTATCCCAGAGGTGCTCTTGGGCTTTGAACTCTTCTTGGATTTGGAGCTCTTGGATTTTGTTTTGATGTCTGTTGCAGTGATCAAGGAATCAAACTTCTCTGTCTTCTCCAGAATAATCTCAATCTGACATTTCAAAGTAATCATCAATCAATATTAATGATAACCAAACAACAAAACCGCTTCTTTTATGTCTTATCAGATTCTGGTTTCTACCTTTGCCTTAAGAATAATGCGACCTCGAGTCTCGTCTTTTGTTTCAACAGTAGATGTAGCAATCTCTGCACCAACCAACCAAGTAGTAAAAACCCAAATCAGATGAGCACATTGATCATTCCGAAACTAATTCGGGGAAAACATAAAACAAATAAATTCATAAACAGTGGTATTAACAGTAGATGAAATCATAAAGAGCGTTACTCTTCTTTGTAGCAAGTCCTTTGTTCTTCAGAATCTCAGCAACCTTGACAACTGTAACAATAGCTGCAATATCATAGTGAATACTGAGTCTCAGTAAACAGAAGCACTAGGAAAATTGGCAACAATGTGTATTAGATCAAGGCCAAAACCATCACAATTTTTATCTACATTAGCTCATTTGCAGTGAAGAGATAGCTAAAAAAAGTGTCAGCAACATCAAACATAAAAAGAAATTGGACAAAGATTTCAGAAATTCAAGACTTCAAAAGAAAAAAACACGGATGATATTATTCAATTCCTTTCTAATCATTATGAAACCTGCAACCAAGCACACAGTATTTGGGATTTTATTGATACACCATAATTAAATGTTGCAGGGAGGGAAATTTTGTTGGTTGAAATACCAAGATTGCTATCATACACACAAAAATTGCTATCAAGAATCAGAAATTAAAGAAACAATTGGTCAAAGATGAAATACCCATGCCCAATGCAGATAGCACCGCCTCATCGTGCTGTTTCATGTACCACTGCAAAAGCCAAATACATGTTCGTATCAAAGTACTGATCGCAAGCAGATAGGGGATCTTTCAGATCCAAGAAAATCCACAACAATAGACTGACCGGAAATAAACCCTAGCTAAAAGAATTGTTTCAATCGTCTTCATCAAATCGGAGTTCAGGTTCACTTTGCAATGTGAAATTTCATGAAAACCGAGGGACGGAAGTACATATCCGGTTCATCTAGCGATCCAAGGAAGTAGAGATTGTGAAAAAAGGAAGACGAAAAGAGGAGAGAGAAACGATTTCGATTACCTTAGCAAGGCTGACATAGAAGTAGAGAGGTTTCTTGGTGTTGGATACTTGAATTTTGTTCTTCATCGGTGCAACGATCACTGGAGCCACCACAGACGGCGGTGGCGCCACCTTAGGCGACGCTAGTTCGGATTCGGACGCCATTGTTGGTTTCTTCGATGATTTGTGCTTTGACGGATCTCTGTCTTCTTGCTCTGCTGAAGAGAAAGGAAGATTTTGCGTATGGAGGACGGTGCTTGTTTGTTACAGCGAGACGAGTACTGTGTATATATAAAGGGAGCCGAAGGTGTAATGAGCAACAAATGACTTGCTTCCACGTCATCACGAAGCTTTGGCGGTTACAATAGAAACTTGAAAAATAAAGAGAGTTAAAATTGTTTTGCAGTACTCAACTTGTGGTTTAAAAATAAGATCAGCAGTGTTTAAACGGGCAAATTGTTTACCCAGTTAAAAGGTTGGCATTAGTGGTTTGTTTATATTCTTCAAATACTGAATTATTTCAATCTCAAAATTTTGAAACCAAGAGTTTACAAATTCAAACAACCCTAAGATTTATGAACTTCATTTTCAAAGCTACAACTTTGGCTTGGTGGTTTTGGCAAGTTGTGATTTTCATCCTTGTCTATTGTTTGGTAATGTGATAGAAGTGTCTAATAGTTGTTGTGTTTGTGTACTTCATATAGCTCTATTTTCAGTAGACGCTTTCCCTAGAGTCGCATCTTCACATCACACATGTGATCATTTCTTGTTGTACTTGTCTAGTAGCATTATTACTTCAGTAGTGTTTGACTTCCTATGTATTCATTATTGATAGGAAATCTGATATGGGGTTAGCCGTGAGATAGTCCGATAACAAGACTCGATAAAGAAAGCAAGAAACGACTCAAGAAGGGCTGATCTTGGACAAGATCGACCAAGAAAGCAAGAACAAGTGCAGACTCGACTTCGACTAAAAGAAAGACAACGACGCAGCAAAGAAAGCAAAGGAAAGACTCGAAATTGACACTTGCAAAGACCGATAAGGACTGAGTCGATCTATATAGAACAAGATAAAGACCCC
This sequence comes from Persicaria tinctoria, assembly GCA_037127255.1. Taxonomy (NCBI): domain Eukaryota; kingdom Viridiplantae; phylum Streptophyta; class Magnoliopsida; order Caryophyllales; family Polygonaceae; genus Persicaria; species Persicaria tinctoria. The sequence goes on from JBANSL010000020.1 coordinate 35,739,105, forward strand.
AGGCCTCCTCAGAGAGTAGGAACCAATACCAATGACTATATAACCCGCCTCTACAACCCTACACAACCAAGCGGACAACTTGGAGGCACAAGGAGGGGGCTTGTGGATATTAGGATCACCAAGTCTTGCGAAGTTGATGAACACAAAGCAAACCAAGCTGAGATATACCAATTCGTGAATGATGAGCACAACTCTAATCATCCAACAATCACTCAATGTGTTTTACACAATTTGAGAAGACTAATTCTATTCATTAAGCTCTCAACTGATTCCAATGAGAGGCAATCGGCATATATAGCCTTTACAAGCTGTTGGGCCGAAATTCTCTTAAGTAAAAGAGATAAGAGAAGATAAATAATGATTTAAAGGAATTAATAAAATAACCTCTAAAGTTTCCTAAAATATCTTAAGCAGAAAAGTTACTAAAAATAGGGTAAATTCGTCTAAAAACAGTGACAGCTCTAAGATGGTGATTTTCGGCCAATGTCGAGGTCAAATCTGGAAAAATCTTCAACAGCAAAGTTGTAGATCTCTTCGTCCTCATTCCGACAATGTATGGCACGCCTCAATCCGATAAATATTGAATCCGTACGACCCATTTTACAGAGACGTCAAAAAACTGTCAAAATTCTGAACGAATGTAAAACGTCATTTGCTTCTTTGGATCTTCTCCCATGGAGGAGCCTTCTTCCTCTTGAGAATGATTTTGATGGTCCCGCATCAAAATCATTCTTTAATCGTTTTTCCGTAGGTCGATTTTCTTTAGTCTCTCAATTGTTTGATATTTCGAATTATTACATTTAAAAAAATATATTGAATGAAGTATGTAATGGAGTATCAATGTGTGGATCACGTGTGGCTCAAATAAAGGAATAAAAACATGACTCAAATATGCTTTCAAATTGGGCAAAGAATCACCCTAGAGAAAGTGGAGAGAAATAATAGAGTTTCTTGGGCAGTAGTTAGGATTACTTTTGATAATAATTCGATTACTAACCCTCATAAACCAAACAAATCTATATACTAACAAAAATTTCAAGACCCAGGATAAACCACTCAGCAAAACACAACCTTCAATTCTGAGGTTATTGATCCTCCCATCTCCTAACTCTGTTCTAGTTGTGCGAGAAAGAATCCCCACGAATTGAGACTGTCCTCAAGTATATACAAATAACTCAAGCAAAACCAATCCGTACTCGGTCATGCTAAACTCATGAACTGATAAAAATGCTTTAAAAAAAGTGATAAAACAAAAGATCGATGTTAAGGGTCTCTACAAGTTCAGGAGTTTTGTCTAAGGCAAACTGTCATAGGAGAGTTTCCGAGAACACAGCCGGTAGCACCATACCAGTACCATTGTGATACTAGTCACAAACTTTCAATGATTTGCATTTGAGAACAAAAATAAACAGAGGACAAGGCCATATAGCTTAATGTAACTAGTCCTCCTCAAGGTTGATGGAGTCCTTGAACTTAGCATATAGGATTTTCTTCAACTCGGCCATCTGTGCTTGCAGAGATCCCTTCTCTTCTTCTAGTTTCTCCAAGCTTTTGGCTGTCTCCTGTTGCAGTTGCTCCAATCTAGTCTCTACTTCGTCCCTTGGAATATGTGCAAACACCTCTCCAATCTGAAAGCGTATCACATCCTCATCTGTCAAGATTAGTTCGTTGCTTGCGTCCTCTAAGTTGTTACAGTTTTCCTGAACAACATAGTCTTGTGAATCAACCAATCCAATGTGGATAGTACAATAAGTCGAAAGACCAGTAGAAGTCTCGTATCATTAGCACACCAAATATGGTATTTAGAGTAGGGATCGGTAGAGTGGTCAATTATTAAATAAGCAATAAGATCATAAGAACCAACGGTTAATCGAGCATTCAGCAGGAAGAATAAAAAAAGGAAATGAAGTCTTTATCAAGGTTTTTAAAACATAACTGTGGTTTACTAGAATCAATTGTTAAGACTATATACAAAAGTGATCGGTGTTATGTAATGATGAGATAGGTGACAAATTTTACTAGCACCGAAGAATGTACATCACTAGCTAACCTAGTATGCAAAAGTGGAAAACTCTACAATTATATGGGATAGAGAGTACCTAACAGAAGCCACGGGATAGGCAACAACCTGTTATGTGACCCAGAAGAATTGTATAGAATCGATGCATGATGCATCCATATGACCATATCTAGGTAAGGAGTGATCCATGAATGGCATCAAAACCATGCAAATATGATTGCACATCACCACATAACCTCCAAAGGGGAAATCAACAACAACGCAGTATATCCCGAAAAAGCAGGGTCTGGGGGTCAGGATGTACGCATTCTTTCCCCGAGCAAGTCGAGAGAGTGTTTCCGATAGACCCAGAACAGTAGAATACCATAACTACAAGCAAGCATTACTCAAAGAGGGAAATTAAATCAGAAACGAAGCAGGAAGAAAACAGGAAAATGGCAAGAACAATAGAGCAAAACATTAGGACTCAAAACTTTATACATCCACAGCCCGAATGCACCGCCTCCAGTGGTCCTTGTCCGCAGTCATAGCTTCCGACAGATTTAGAAGATTGAGATCGTGTCAAATGACCTCCTTCCAACTCTTCTTCGGTCTACCTCTCCCCCCGATGATATCTCCAAAATCCAAGATCTCACACCTACGAACCGGAGCATGGACCGGTCCCCTGCGCACGTGTCCATATCAACGCAATCTCCACTCCCGCAGCTTGTCTACTATACTCGTAACTCCCACCTTTCTCCTGATGTCTTCGTTTCTGACTTTGTCCAGTCTCGTGTGCCCACACATCCATCGCAACATTCTCATCTCGGCTACAGACAACTTACGTTCTTGCGCTTTAGTCGTAGGCCAACACTCAGAGCCATACAGAACAGTCGGTCTAACAACCATCTTGTAGAATTTCCCTTTCAGTTTTGCCGGCACTTTCCTGTCACAAAGCACTCCCGAAGCTCTTCTCCATCTTAGCCATCCCGCCTGGATTCGATGATCGATATCCCTGTCGATACCCCCGTTGCTTTGGACATAAGAGCCCAAGTACTTGAAAAACTCTTTTCTAGGGACAAGATCTTCTCCCAACACAACAGAGGTCTCAACATCTCTGCCTACTCTAAAACTGAACTGAACATACTCAGTCTTGATCCTACTCTGTCTGAAACCCTTCGACTCAAGCACCCTTCTCCAACTTTCAAGCCTTCGCGCTAAACCAGATCTAGAGTTGTCCACTAGCACAATGTCATCGGCACACAACATGCTCCATGGAACCTCTTCTTGCAGTGGACCGGTAAGGGAATCCATTATAAAAGTGAACAAGAAAGGACTAAGAGCGGAACCCTGATTAAGCCCCACTCGAACCTGAAAGTACTCGGAATCGCCACATGGTGTTCTAACACTTGTCAGAGAACCATCGTACATATCTCTTATAACTCTGATATACGTCCCCGGCACTCCCTTCTCAGCTAGGCAGCTCCATAACAGCTCTCTCGAAACCTTGTCATAGGCCTTTTCGATATCTATGAAGGCCATGTACTAATTCTTCTTCCTATCCCTATGCATCTCGATCAATTGTCTTAACAAGTGAATAGCTTCAACCGCTGATCTACCTGGCATGAACCCAAATTGGTTCTCAGACACTTGAACCAAGTCACCAACCTCCGAAGTCTCCTCTCTATAACTCGCTCCCACAACTTCATTGTATGACTCAGCAGTTTGATTCCTCTGTAGTTACTCCAACACTGGACATCCCCCTTGTTCTTATAAACCGGAACTAATTTACTGAGTCTCCACTCCACTGGCATCTTAGCTGATCTTAGAATAACATTGAAAAGGGAAGTTAGCCAGACTAAACCTTTTGCCCCTAACCATTTCCAAACATCACCAGGGATATTGTCTGGACCCGAAGATCTGTTGTTCTTCGACTTACAAACAGCAGCCTTAACCTCCTCAATGGTGATGCGCCTATAGAAGCCGTAGCTACTGTGCTCTGAAGTGTTGAGACTCCTATCCGCTGAGTTTGCATCCTCGTTGAGCAATTCTAAAAAGTACCTTTGCCATCTGCTCTTGATCCGCTGATCCTCTACCAACACCTGGCCATTCTCATCTTTGTCACATCTGACGACGTCAATGTCTTTGCACACTCTCTCTATGTCGAGCTAAACGAAAGAGAACCCTTTCCCCTCCCTTCTCGTCCAAAGCCTTATACAAGCTCTCAAAGGCTTTATCCTTTGCCTCAGCAACTGCTCGTTTGGCCTCCCTCTTGGCCACGTTGTACCAGAACCTTAGCTCCGCTCCATCTTCTCCAATGTCTCTGTGCAACCATCTAAGGAACGCTAACTGCTTCTCCCTCACCTTTGCCTTCACCTCCTCGGACCACCAAGCGACATCGCATCTGCATCACCCTGCATCCCCCCAGTCCCCTCTCTTTCAATAAGGGTCGCCATACCTTCTCTTTCAATAAGGGTCCAGTCGACTCAAAGAGACGCCACCACCTGATTTTTGGGGACCAGGTGTTGGATCTCTTTCTGATGCGACCTTGAACCTCCAGGTCCAGAACTAGAAGGTGGTGAGGCGTTGAGAGACCATCAAAGGGGATCACTTTACAATCTCTGCACCTTCGCCTGTCATCCTTTCTGACCAAAAAGAAGTCTATTTGCGTTCTACTGACTGAGCTATCGAACGTAATCAAGTGTTCAAAACCGTCACCGAAAGCTCCAAAAGCGCAATCCCACCTTCATTTCTATCTCCGAAGCCAAAACCACCATGAGCCTCTTCAAAACCGTCACTTTCCTTGTCGATGTGTGCATTGAAATCTCCTCCAATTACATACTGATCAAACGCTGGGATACTCCCCACCAGAGTATCCAAAGCCTCCCAAAACTTCCTCTTCTCCTCTACACCCCGGCCCACTTGAGGGGCGTAGGCACTAATCACATGTAAAACAGAGTTCTCCAACACTAACTTGATTGCCATCAGTCTATCATTCACACGCTGAACCCTCACTACCTTATCCTTCCAGAGATCCCCAACCACAATGCCCACCCCGTTCCTCTTTCTATCAAGACCTGAGTACCAAAGCTTCCACTTATCCACCTGTCGGGCCTTACTCTCCACCCACTTGGTTTCCTGCAAACACGCAATGTCTACCCTACGGGTTTGCAGAATCTTAACCAACTCAATCGACTTTCCCGTAAGGGTTCCAACGTTCCACGAACCAAACCGCAAAGACGACACCTTATGTCGCGAGCAACCCGGCTGACATCCGCCACCCACACCTCCAACCTGAGCCATCCCTAAACTAGGACAAGCAACCACCGGACGGGCCATTCGGACAAAACAGGGTCACCCCACCAAACCAAGCAAACACGAAGCAACCAACCAAAAGAACACAACAATAGAAGGCAGTAGAGACTAAACCAAAAAACCCCTAGTAAACTAGGAATTGAACTAGAAGGCACAATCACACAAGGATAGATTCGGAACCAACCAAACTAAAGATCAAGCAATAAACCAGCCTATATATAAGTATTCGAAAGGGCAAGAGGCATGCAAAAAGCACAAATAGCACCGATTACACAAGACACTAAAGCAAGGTGCACCACACTACCACACAAATCAAAGGGCAGCTGGATCCCCACAAGAAAATCACATGAAGATCACAATAACGAGCTATCAATAACGAATAAGATTTATAATCATGTAGTATTATAATTGGACACTGAAGCGGATCGGAAATGAAAACCACTTCAACTACAATAAGGGTAAGGAACGAAGATACCGCGCCCCGAAGACGGGGCTGTAGAGACTCGCGCGCCAAAGGTGCGCTGCCACTGCCCATACTCAGTTAGTTGCCTCTGCAAGTCGGGTATGTACCAAGGGTTTGGGCTGGTTCGGCCAAGATAGGGGCAGGGGAAGGCAGAATGGCTAGGGCTAGGCTGCTAGGGGGCTAGGGGTTGGGATAGGGTTACGGGGACGGGAAAGATGGGATTTAGAGTTTAGGGTTACTGGCCGGTTATGGTGCAGGGGGTAGGTTCGATTAGGGCTCGGGAGGAGGAGCGGAGCGGATCTGAGGGATTGGGTGTGGGAATGGCAGGCCACGTCGCCGGCAGGGGTGTAGGGAAAGGTCGGGTGAGGGAGGGAGGGCTGGGCAGTGCGGGTCAGAGGGGCTGCGAGATGGAGGAGAGGAGAGGGAGAGGGAGAGTGTGGGGAGAGGGGAGAGGAGAGGCGAACCTGGAGGGAGGGCAAACTGGCGGGGAGGTGCCGGGCGGCGAGCTGCCGGTAGTGGCCGGCGGGCTACGACCGGAGAGGCTGGCCGGTGGCTGCGGCCTGAACTTTCAACGGGAAATAGAGAGACGCGCTAGAGAGAGAGAGAGACGCGCTAGAATGAAAATAGGCAACCCTGTCGCCTCTTCGGTTAGGGATTATTTTTTCTCAGCAGTATTGAGGAAGCAAATACAAACTCAAAGAGCAAACCTAAGGGGCTAATAATGACTTCAATTTCTGTTGTAAGACTCATTACTCAGAGAACATAAGTCTAATTCCTGAAGTTCACAAATGTTATAACCCAGCCTTGAAAATAAAACATAATTGGGTAAGCAGTGATCCAAGAATGTCATCAAAACCACACAAATATGCTTGCACATCGCCGCATAACCTTCCAACATGGAAGTCAATCAGCCATTATTGACAAGGAAATAGGCAACATTTTGACTCTTCGGTTAGGGATTATTTTCCTTGGTAGTACCAAGGAAGCAAAAACAAACTCAAAGATCAAGCCTAAGGGGGCAGCAAAATGTAACTATCAATTTCTACTGTAATACTCATTACTCAGAGAACACAAGTCTAATTCCTCAAGATCACAATTGTTATGACCCAGCCTTGAAAATAAAACATGATTTCTAGGCAGAGTGATAGATATCAAGCCAGGCCCCCAGTTGCCTACTTCAATGGTGTTTTTTTCCCTTTAAAGTCAAGAGATCCATATAGGGGCAGCAAAAACACACCAAAGCCCAACTAAATCGACAGCTTAGGTACACAATCATAGTATTTCTAACTAACCTTATCAAGTTAACTTATATAAAACTGCAAAGGCAACATTGCTTTAACATGCGAACCTACTGGTTTTTCCTTTTTATCATTAATAACAGATCACGGGTAGTAACATGCAGCCAGTAGAGCAGTTTACCAGTACCACACCTAGATGATAGTTTATCTAGGCCCAATGCTTAGAGTTCAGCTCAAATTTAAACGAATCATCAATCATCACCTCTAGACTCTAGTGAAGCACATACATAGGCTACACTACAGAATGTATAGTTGTTGTGGGAAAAAAAAACAAGTTCAATTTGATCACAATGAACAAGGAAGAAATATGCAATAGCTAGGTTTCTCCAAATCCAATGCTATTTCCTTCCCAATTACCTCACGGCGAACACTCGAAACACATTCCGCAGTTGACATCCATCCAGAGACAACATAAATCAACGGAAACCGTGAAGATTTCGAAAGGAAAATGACGCATCTTGTCAACAAATCATACGAAAACAATATCGAAACTGTCAAAAGCGAAGCGGAGAAATAGAAGAGGGAGAAACCTTGGCAACTTTAATCTCATCCACCAACTCGTGGAACCTGTTGTTCAATCGATTGAACTTGTTGATGTTCTGCTGATCCTCCCAAGTGACCTCCATCTCTGATCCTGAACCCTTGGTACCATCACGGAAGAAGATTCAGACAAATTAGGAGGGAAAGGAAAGAAAAAAAAGTCGAACGTGCAGGAAATTGAGGAGATTAGGGTTCGGATGAAGAGGGATTTGCCAGTTGAGGCTTACCTGTTGCATCTTTGGAAAAACGACAGGCGAGAGCTTTGGCAGCTGAGCGTGAGAGGAAGCAAAGGGAAGAGACCAGTTGATGATTGAACATTTGAAACCTAGAGATTGAACTGCAGAACTAATACTCGAGCGTCTTCCGCCGTAGCTGCCCGGAACAAAAATAAAAATAAACAAAGTTGAAAATTTACCACAATTTTTGGTGGAAGAGTCTAACTACAAGATGTTTTTCGTCTATTGTCAAAATGAAAATTAGATATTTACGTCGAGGTCATTTTTATTTTTTACAACAAAATTACGGAATGACCCGATAGATGAAAAAAAACCGAAACACCAAAGTGTCGAAAATTACATCAATCTCGTTGAACGTAATGAAAAATAATAGTTAAGATTAGCTGTTGGTTTTTTACATTGAGTTAGGTTGGTGGGTTTTTGCCATTTTTTTTTGTTTCAGCGTGATGCATAACTCGAAAAAGTTCTTCGAGACTTTGTTATCAACTCGGCAAAGTTCTTTAATTGCGTAGTACTATAACAATTTTTTTTTTGGTACGGCGCTCACGAAAAAACCCTTTTTTTCCACAAAAAGAACGCGCCCCTATTCCCCTTCACGCGCCCCCTGTTGGCCTTCTTCTTCCTCCTGTTTCGGCGCCGCCCTCGCCGGTGGCTTGGCCATGGCGCGGCGCTGCCGCTGCCTTTGGCTCCCAATCTGAGATCTATTCTTAAATGTTACTCCTTCAATCTCCAATCCTCAAGTAAACAACATCTTAACCCTAAATTCCCGAACACCAAATCCCCTTACAATTTGCTTCAAACCTTGGCTTGTAGCCCCCAAATTGTCCGTCACCACCCTCTCTGTGGCACATGCATCAGGTCGCAAGGGTGTGACAGCCCGCTTATGGCCTCGCCGATGCCCGGGGGCGCCGATTTGGGCAAATCTCGCCAAACAATAACTGTCTATGCCTTTCGGGTGTTAGGCTTCAGATCTGATCAAACAATCCCTCAAATCTCTAACCAAAATCTCTCAATAAAAACCTTTTTTACCAAACAAAAACTTAGATACCAAATTTTTTTCAAAACCCTTGCCTGTAGACTCATGTTTCACAATTGCAGTTTCTTGATTGTGGACACGCTAGTGGACACAGATGGAGGAATGCGTAAAAGTCTCTTCACTCGAGCTACTAGTAGAAGCCCTTGGAGTCGGTCTTTAGCTGGGTTGGTCCCTGGATCTCGCCCCATTGGCAGGGTTACATTAGCGCTGCCTATATTGGGGTATGAAAGGAATCGATCTGCTCAACAAAGTAAGTGCTCCCAACAAACTTTAAACTTCCTATTATGTGTGTGTATATCTACAAAGGCTAGCTTCGTCATTATTTGCTTCTGCATGCCTAGTATTTGTCCTTGCAATGAAGTGAATTTCAATTTTAAGATTAGTATTTATCCTTGTTATGATTTGTTTTTCTTTTTTAAGATTAGTTATACCAATATTACTAATTTGAAATCTGCTGAAAGATGGGAACCTTTGATGTATGTTGCAACTGTTGATTTTATCTTTTACTGGGTGTCTTATAGTGATTTTCATCCTTGTTTTGAGATGATGCTGCAAACTAGGCTATGTTGGGGTGGTAAGTTTACCAAAGCTTGGTTTGGAACTATTACCAATATGATTCTAGGACGTGGACGCAATCTGATTAAGGATCCCATTAGAATTAGGAATGACAGCTTATCGATTGGAAGCTTTCTTTGTTGAGTGTTCTATGCGACTAATGACACTACTGTCATTGTCTGTTTTTATCACATTGTTTACCATCGCTGTTGTGGCTTCTTGTCTCAATGTTTCTCATCCTACATCTCAAAGGATGATTGTAAGCTAACCAAGTGCAGGACTTGGCAGCAGGAGACAGGGGAGAATGCTCTCCTCTACTTGCCTTTCTTTTACTTCCTTCATTATGTTCTTTTGTTCTGCTTTTTCCTGGTGCTTTTCTTCCTGGCTTGGAAAGTTTGTAGTCAAACCCTTTGCAAGTTGGAAAGGTGCTTAAATGAAGACTCCCAAGAACAATCAGGTATACATCTAACCCCTCCACTCATCAAAAACTTCAAGCACCCCATTGGAATCACTGATTCCCAGTGGCTGGTATGCTGCCCCAACCCTACCACTCAAACCTTCAAACAAAAACTTCTATCCAAAGCTAGTTTTCTGGCAAGCAGTAACTATACAGGTAAACAATATCTCCATGCTTGGAACTATATGGTATAGAAAAGATGGCAAAGAATCAAAATCATTCTGAGGACAACCACACGAGGCAAAGAGTCTACAATCATGACAGCAGAATCTGTTACCAGAAATCACTGTTATAAGCATACAGAGAAGGATTTGGTTTACCAACTAAATGTAACTTATAGCACATGTAATCCTCATTGTATTCTTCCTTATGAATTTCATAATAAAATTGGTGACTATGGCAATCAATTGTATGATTAATATCGCATATTGGAATGTAAGGGGTACTAAAAGGCCACTCTTGTGGCAAGAGATCAATCACTTTAGATTTTCAAATGACATTGATATCCTAGTCTTAACAGAAACAAAATTCGTGCAAGGCCCTACCGAGGATCAAATCAAAACCTCAGGATTCCATAAGGCCTTCTATGTATCGGCTTCTGGACACAGAGGCGGTATATGGATGCTTACAAAAGCAAAAGCAGAAGAGATGAGTCTTGTCCTTGAACTACATCACATAGCCATTCTGATCAAGATAACCGTTGAAAAACATGACTTGCTTTTACTCTTTGTCTATGCCCCTTCGGCTGAAGGTGAAAAAGATGAATCACTCCTAACATTAATAGAGGCAGAGCAAAAAGCTTGGACAAGGTTGGAGGCATCACTCCTAACATTAATAGATTTAGAAGAATCAGAAATATTAAAGAAGAGCTTGGATTACAAACCCTCCCCTTCTCAGGTTCACCCTTTATATGGAGGAAGAGCAAAAAGCTGATTAACAACACCTATGAGCGCTTAGATAGAATTCTAGCTCACCAACAAGTCTTAAGCTGGTTCTCTAATCTCTGTACCAAACACCGACAATTCTCTAGCTCGGATCACGCTCCAATCTCTCTCCAACTAGGTTCTCAACCGAAAAGAAAAGGCTCTCCCTTTAGGTTCGAAATGGCTTGGACATCTAATGATGCTCTTGAAAGTATGATAAAAAAAAGTTTGGAGCTATAAGATAAGAGGTTCATTATGTTTCAAGCTTTTAAAAAAACAGAAATTATTGAAACAAAACATCAAAAGATGGTGTAAAGCCAATCCTAATAATATCACAAAACAACTATCTAAGGTAGATCTTCAAATTAAATCCCTCCAAGACAGATTGCCCTGGGTGATATCTCAACCTCGGAAGGTCACAAACTGGCAAGATTAGAACACAAAAGATACAGACCGCTTGATTACAATTATAAGTTTTGGAAACAACGAGCTAAAACTAAACATCTCCAACTTGGTGATAGAAATACAAAATACTTTCAAGTTACAGCTAGAATAAAAAACTTTAGAAGATCAACTACTTCCTTTACTACAAAGCAGAATGTGCTTCTAATAGACCAGGATTTGATAATAGATCACATTACTGAAGAAATGTCAGAAAGGTTCATAGGATCTAATCAAACCAATGTTTCTGCTAATCATGTTTGGAACATTCAACCCCAAGTAACAACTGAGGAAAATGTTAAACTCATCTCTCAACCTACTAATACAGAAATAAAAAATACTCTCTTTAGCATGACAGATGACAAGTCGTCAGGACCAAATGGCTATCCTCCTGAATTCTATAAACGCTATTGGAATATCATAGGACAATCCTGTTGTAAAGCAGTCAAAGCTTTCTTCCACTCAGGTCAGATGTTATCTGAATTAAACCAAACTTTTATAGCATTAAACCAAACTCATCCTCATGCTCTTCTCCACCTACAAGCTCGCAAAATATAATGTTATCATATGAACCAACCTCATACCTATATGATGTCTCTATTGATTGTGAGGTTGCGTCTTGTGACGGTGATACTGACAAATCCTCCTTCTCTGCGGTCAAATCTCCCAATTGCCCTTGGATACCGTTCAATTGGAAACTTATATCATCATGAAGCCCATGGAGTTCCTCTTTGAGCTCTTGTACCCATGATGGTGGTTCCTGATGCTTAGGATACCAATATGATTCTTCCGGAGGCGGCTCCCATTGCTCATAAGGAGGAGGTGGTGGAGGTTCCTCATAGAGATTTCAGGGTTGGGAGGGCTCATACGAGTCCATATAATCATGTTGAGCATAATACCTCTCTGTTGGATGATAGGAATCATATGACTGTTGGGCTTTGGTTGAATCATCGGAGGACTTCTTTGCTTTCCAAGTATCAAAATCAATGAAATCTTCTTCCTCCTCATCAACCTCGGCTAGATAGCTCGCATACTCCTTTTTCCTTTCTTGCCGTCTTTCTTGTTCAGCCCTTGTTTCAAAATAATTATATGCATACTGCATCTTGTACCTAATCTTGAAAACTCAAACAAGTGCACATATCAAATAGCAAGGGTTTGGCACCAAGTCGGTACCGATGAGGCGGGTGGTGGGATGTTCGAAAAATTAAAACTAACTAAAATAGAAGAAAATAAAATAAAATAAAATAATATTTACAAAAGAAAAGAGATGGGCTATTCCCAAATTCTAATAGTAACTAAAACTTTGGCACAATTGAAATCTCCCCGGCAACGGCGCCAATTTGATGAAGGGTTTTATTTCAAACAAATAAATTTATAAGATCGAAACCCCGCTATAGTATAGTAGGGTCAAGTTCGTCCGCAGGGAGAAAGTCAGTGACTCAATTCTAGTTACCAAAGAGCAAGAAATAGCAAGAAGAGATGGAAAATTATAGAATTTTGGGGGTTTTTGGGCTGCTGAAATTTTTGGAATAAAATCAATATTATGAAATATCTAGGGCATAGGGATCACCATAACGATAATCACACAAGCAGTGCAATGAATCAAGTAAAAATCATGTTTTTATCTATTAAATAGGTCGACTTGCATCAACCCTAGCAAAGCAATCAACTTATTTTCACAAATTAATAAACTTTACTAACAATCTTAATCAGGTTATCAAACTTTCGTTTCAAAATCCTAATTACTATCCAATTCACAATTCAATCTTTCAATTCAATTGCAAAAGGGAATTTCCCCAATTTTCATTGAGTACTTAAGCACGTAAAATAGATAAAACCAATCAATTCATCAATTCATAGCAAAATTGCAAGCATAACTATCGTTGGGATCACCCCAACCCTAGAAAAGGCGACTACTCACTCATAAACATGGTAGACATTGCAAAATTAATGAAATAAATAAAAATCAGAAAATTAAATTGCATAAAAACCTGAGAATAACATCAACAAAGCGTCACAAAAGCCTCACAAAACGTTCTTCAACTTTCGCCGAAGAAATCGCTTCAAAAAGCTCTCAAATCCGCTCACAAACGCTCTCTAAACGTGTGTTCCAAATTCTCAAAGTGCTGAAAAAGTGGTGGGAGGAAGAAGAAGATCCTCCAAACCCTAAAAATCCTATTTATACTTAATAGCTCATAAACTAAATTAGGAAATAACAAATATATCAATTTTATCTAAAGTCTATCTAAGGAAAAGGGGTAAAAATAATTAAATCCGGGTAAATAAGCTCTGCTGGAGCCCATACCGAGGCGGGTGACCTCGGTACCGACCCCCCTTAGGGTCGGTATGAACACTGTTGCCCTTTTCTTGCTTCGTACTTCCAGATCAAGCTTGGGTACCGACCCCCCTGAGGGTCGTTATGGGGTCGGTATGACGGTAGTCCATCTCGGACTTAGAGAAACGTCTGTATCTCCTTCGTTATAACTCCGATTGCTTCCGTTCTTTTTCCTATACGCTCTAAATTCTCTTCCGCATCTTTTCTCTCTTGAAAATTTCTTCAAAAACAGCTTCCAAAATTCTGTAAAACACACAAAAGCTAGTGAAGACATCTATTTCTCATGAAATATGAAAACTTATGCAAAAGACACTAAACCCAATGCAAAACCTATGAAAATGACTCAAATTGACATTAAAACATATGGGAAAATATAGTTAAAAACATGCACATCAATCCCATCGATCAACCTTAGAGACTACAGAGGTACAAATGATACTAACATGACAGTTGAATCTCTTATCAGTGACAGGAAGATGTGGAAAGAAGATGTATTAAGACAGACCTTCCCCCAAGGAGTCATCGACAAGATTCTGCAATTAAAACTCCCCCAGTGGCAGGCTCAAAACAACCTGATTTGGAATCCCGACCCAGAAGGTAAATTCACTACCAGGTCGGTGAAGAAAATTCTGGCTACACAACCCCAAGATCATAACTCACAAAGCTGGATTTGGAAGCTTAAGGTCCCCCCTCGCATCAAAAACCTCCTATGGAAGATCAAGATTGATGGTCTTCCAACGACTGACAGACTTAATAGGTATGTTAACAGAGTCCCTAGCCAATGCTCTCTTTGTGGTCATGCAAATGAAGATGCTGCTCATCTATTCACTAAGTGCACCTACACAAGGGAAGTCATAGCCCAATATGAGCAGAAATCGGGTCTGTATTTCCACAACCTTAATCTCCATGGCCCGCCGAGTGAAAATCTGTATAGAATCAATATGTCTAACACTAACTTTATTGATCTAGCTTTTATATGGCAGTCTATTTGGAATGTTAGAAATGACAAAATTTTGACAAAATTTTTAGGTCTAAAGATTCGACCAGCACCTCTGTTCTGATCCAGATGATAAAACAGAGCGTTACGAATTGGACCAAGGAAGAACAACACAACACAAAACAACAATCAAACGCTATAAGAAGGGTGAGAGCCAGATGGACTAGACCTCCTAGGACTATCTACAAGATTAATGTAGATGGTTCTTTTACCCAATCTGGCAAAAGCCAGACTGGGGGAATCATTCGTGATTCTGAAGGTAATATTATTGATATTTTTTCCAAAGAAGCTAATGTTGGATCAGCAATCCAAACAGAAGCCTCTGCCATGATTCTAGGTCTTCAAAGAGCAAGACAGAACGGACTAAGGAAGATTATTCTGGAAAGTGACAATCAGATTCTGGTCAAAGCAGCCAACAGAGAACAGTCGCCCAGATGGGAAATTCTACATCAGATTGAAGAAATCCAAAGGCTTACAGCTGAATTCTTATTAGTGGAGATCCGACATATATTTAGAGAAACAAACCATACTGCGGATTACATAGCCAAATTAGGTGTAATTTGTAACTTAGCCTCTATTCCCTACCATAGGGATCTATGTAAAATCACCCTTTAGGATGATCCGGGAGTTAGGTTGCTTTATTAGCAACGGCTCCCAATGTTTGCCTACTGTAAAAAAAATAAAAAAAAACTCGGCAAAGTTCTTTGAGACTTTGCTATAGGCTCGACAAATCTCACCGAGGAAACTACGAAACCTCGACAAATATCAATGTGTCTAATGCCTTAACTCGGCTAACTTTCACGAGCCTATTGTGAGAAAATATCTTCCCAAAAATGACCCCGTGATTGGAACTTCATAAACAAAATTTTAGGAAAATTCGGGTTTCACCCTACTTTCATTACGTAGGTTATGGAGTGCGTAACAACCGCATCCTTCTCTGTACTTGTCAACAACGGCCCTACAAATATGTTCTTCCCCTCTCAGGGCCTGCGCCAAGGGGATCTTCTATCTCCTTTTCTGTTTATCCTAGGTGCGGAAATCCTTGCTCGGAGACTCTCTGCTGAAGCAAATATGAAAAACAACACAATTGGTTTCTCCTTTGGCAGGAGTGGTCCGCGTGTTCCTTTTCTGTCATTTGCTGACGATATTATTATTTTCTCCCGATGCAGTGTTGGTGCGGGACAAAACGTTAAAAGGTATTATTGATACATATTGTAAAGTTTTTGGACAAAAGTCAACTACCATAAATCTAGCTTCCAAACCAAAAAAGGCCTTTCGAACTCTAGGATATATGAACTCAGCAGGTGCTTAAGTATTACAAATGAAAATTAGTTGGAAAAATATCTCGGATGTCCGATTAGTAATGGTAGAGTAAACAAACACACCTTTAAAGACATCATATGTAAATCCAAAGAGCAATTAAGTAAATGGCGCGCCAACTCTCTATCACAACAGGGTCGTGCAATTCTTATCAACACAAACTTGTCAGCCAAACCGTTGTATACAATGCAGAACTTTCTGTTACCTTCAACAATACATAAAGAACTGGACCAGATTAACAGAATATTCTTTTGGAATAAAGACCTTCAACGCCACCCTCTTATTAGCTGGGATAGGATTTGCAGACCAAAAAAATTTGGGGGGCTTGGACTTAGAAAATCAAAGGAGATGAATGAAGCCCTTCAAATGAAATTACTATATATGGAAACTATTAGCGGAACCAAAAAATGTACAGGTTACACTCATTATACACAAATATCTTCGTTCAGCTAATATCCTAGAATACAAGAAAAGTGGTGATTCTTCATGGTAATGGGCTAAACTAACAACCCTCATTGATAGATTTAAGACGTGCCTAATCTGGTCAATAAGAAATGGAAACTCTATCAAATTTTGGATGGATAATTGGATAACAACTTCCCCTTTGCAATCGAGGGACGATTGCTCTCAAATCAATAACATAGAGGAAACCATCAGTGAATACATTCTAGGTGGTAGATGGTGGACGGAAAAACTCAACAATGTATTACCAAATGAAATAGTTAAGGAAATCGCGGACATTCTGCTTCATGTGTCGCCTTTTAAGCACCGCCTATATTGGTGGCCTGATAGGGCCGAATGGTACACCATGTCAAGTGCTTACAAGCTAATCACGGCTCAATCTGCTATGAACGTAGATAATAACGCCTGGATATTGAATCTAGATATTCCGCCTAAGATAAAAAACTTTCTATGGAAAGTTTGTCAGAATGGACTCCCCACCACCTCTAGGCTTGCCCAACGAGGAACTTTTGTACCTTCCAATTGTAAACTGTGCAATTGCATGGTTGAAGATGATGTGCACCTTCTTTTAGAATACCATTATGTACGCTCTCTCTTTCGTTTACCCACACACATAAACTCAACAATATCCAATATGAATATATGATAAATCATTCATGAGAAATAAAACCTATCATTACCTTCCTAGGAAACAATCTTACAACGACGGCTAAGGTTGAGCTTGCCTTCTCGGGATGGACAGCTTGGTACATCCGAAACCAACATATATTTAGACAGGTCCCCATACATAATAGAGATAGTTCTTTATGTATTATTAAAACACATAAGGACAATTGGAGTAAAACATCCCGCTTCGAGTATAGTGTGGAGGAGGGCGCCCCCTTAGGCATACGAAACCCCAATCACATGCAGAAGAAAAAAAAAACAAGGTTAACATCACATGGCGAAAACCACCTAGAGGTATTTTTAAGCTAAATTTTGATGGATCTACAATTGCTAATAATGATAGCTCTGCGGGAGCAATTATCCGGGACTGGGATGGGCATTCGATAAAGATTTGTTATCAGAAACTTGGTAACCAAAGCCCTCTCAAAGCAGAAGCCCTTGCTCTTAAACTGAGATTCCAAAACGCTCTACAGCTCCACATTGACAAACTTCACATTGAAGGTGACTCCATGATAATCATAAACCAACTAAAGCAAAATTCTAACTGTCCTTGAGAAATTGAACTGATCTTATCGGATCTTAAACTCTTACTATCGACTTTGAAAGAAGTTTCTTTCTTTCATGCGCCCCGGTTAGGCAACAGAGTGACTGATAAGGTTGCACATCTTTGCCACTCTGTCTGGAGTGTCAATATTCACAACAATCTTGGTCTGCTTGACCTCATCCATAAAGATGCCATCGGGTAGAGTTCGCTCGCCAGAATTCTTTCCTAATAAAAAAAATAAAAATAAAAAAATAGGGCATATCTATGACATTATATTTATCATATAATATTATATTTACATATCTATGACATAAACACCTTTACGTGTTCACCACATTTGGAATACACTTGTTTCAAGAGAAAAATCTTTAAGCTAACCAACTTTAATGAGCTTATACATTTATCTCAATGAACACTGTTGAGTTTATAATGTACACTCGGGCCAAATTTTTTAATTAGTCTCTAAACTTAACTCGTAAAAATTTGTCGAGCTTATTGTATTCACTCAGATCAGATGTATGAGCTTAACATAAACACTCAGCCCAGATTTTTGAGGCTACCATATATGAATCCTAGACTCGACGTTCAGCCGGATTAATCACGACATTCTTTCCATATTGTATAGGCTAGCATGATGATGAGAAATGAATGAAGAAATAGTTGTGTTCGAGATAAAATATCCATACGATCTTGATTCTAAAGAAATCCATACGAACATAACATAGTGCTATAGATCCATACGAATATATATAACAAAGTGATAATCCTTAGATAAACTAGACTATAATACAGTTATTTAATGTAAATAAACGCCACTATAATCAATAATGATTCCCGTCATCATCATCTTCATCGTCTTCATAGTCCTCCTCATCATCATCATCATCGTTGTAGTCCCCTGCTACCTCATACTCGTCATCTTCATTGACGAATGTGTAGACTTCCTGTTGTTGAACGTCCATGTCTATCTCTTCACTTGCCCATGTGTCGTCCTCCGGGCAGAAGCATGATATTCCCCTTGATCGCCCACTCATCTGCATATTTATAAACAAAATATCATTAATCTAACATTTTTCAATTAACAAATACAAAATTTCTTGTAAAGCTAAACCAATTACTAACAACAGCATAGTCTGATGAGCGACATCAAAACACTCGGCCCAGGTAACCGAGAAAAAAAAAAAATATATATATATATATACATACTCAGTGAAGTTAAAGAATTGAGGTTTAGCATTTTCTCATTTATATATCTTGGACGTGTTTAGTCCTTCAACTCATCCCAATCAAACAACTTCCTTCAAACTACTAACAATCCCAAAAGATTGCTTTGGCAGTCAAGCAAATTGTTAATGTTTCTGCCTCTTATTAGAAAGAGCTTTTATATACACAATGAAAAGAATTGATTTGGCAATCAATCATGTATTAAGGCCATAACAAAGAACATGAAATTGTAACACCCCCTTTTAAATCCCAAGGGAGTGTTGCAGCGCCAGTGAATCCGTAGACTTTAATGTCTTTGCATTCACCCAGAGCTTATAGGGACATGCAACCATACTCCCATAAACAAGACGACACTTCAAGCAGTTGAATAAAATAACGTAGAAGTCAATTAAATATCAAAGTTTGAAATATCCAATCACAACAACATAGCTAAAATACCAAAAACCATATAGTATAAATAAACTCCAAAATAGCTAAAAACCAACATAGCGTTGCGGAAACTTTAAAGGTTTAAAAACTGCAGTTTAAAAGTCCATAGATGATAGTCCTCTCCTTAGCTCTCTCCTGCTCCGCTGCTCTTACTAAACCAGTGGAATATGACATGGTGTTTCGTGAGAACGAGGTACACCAGCCATCCAATAAATAGGATGGTTAGTACAATTAAGACTAGCAAATAATAGAGAAAATATTCAGACTTTAACCATACAGTGACCATAAAACGGTATGTCATAGGTTACGGGAAAGACACGAGTATTTAAGGTGGAAACTGAGTAAAAAGGTAAAAGTTCATAACATGACTCGGATGATCATAACGATCGATTATACGATAAGAAAAGGAATTATACATTGAATAAGAGTGAAGTATAATATAACGGAATTGATCACCTATTAATAATCTCGATAATAACAATAATGTATATATGTAAATAACACAAAATAAAACGTAGTGACACGGGTCCATACTCAACTAGGACTACGACCTGAGACTTTGAAATCTAATCGTATGTAGAGACACGGGTTCAGACTCAACTAGGACTACGACCTGAGACTATTTGAAGTCTAGCTATTCCATGAAACCTTTTAGATTGGGCTTCACACTATTCCCAACCTGCGAGATAGCCCTTGCCATTGACTTTAAGTCAATCCGCACCACTTGAGATGCACATATTAATTATAACAGCTTTAACATTAAATACTAGGTGATCATAATAACGACATTAAACCAACAAGGACGTTCAAGCACAAATTTTTGAAAGGATCTTAATATCGAATATTAATGCTATTAACTTGCATGAAAGAAACAAGCAAAAACTCATGCAATTTAGGAAGATGAAAATGGGCAATTTTCAGTTATCTCGAGTTATAAACAAATAACACATTTAATACACATATCACTATAATTAAATCAATATTTTCCCATTAATTTCTACTCATGCCAATTTATGAATAAGGAGATAAATTACATCAAGCAGAAGGATATGCAATTTATCGAAACTGGTAAGGAAATTAGCCACATGGCCGCATTCGACACGGAAGAATTAAAAAGGCACGTCAAAAGAATCACGAAACACGCAAAGGGCGTTGAATGAAATCACTTGCCTCAAATCAACGGGTTGAGTGTGCTAGTTGAGTCAACAATGAAACCCGACTAGGGGATGATCGAATGACCCTCAAGAGTGGAAACTTTCGGCTCGGACGTGTTTACGGACCACAACCGCACCCAAACCAAATGTAGTCGGTAGTGCAAAGTTCAGCTCGATCAAAATCGCAACTAGAATCGATCTTTAACAACGATCGAATTCGGAAGGAGTATGATCAGGTTGATCCCAAGTTCGGTCTGCAATGGCCCCTCAAAAGTGCGAACCCGTGTGTTGCACGAGGGTTGCACTTCGAACACTGGGGGTGTACAGGGGCTGATGTTGAAGTCGAAAGCGTCTGAAGGCACAGATTGGCTTCATGGCGTACTCCTTTGTGGTCTGCTGGTGGCGTTGACTCTCCTCGGCAAGGCGATGGTGGTCGACGACTGAATGCTTCCGATTGGGTGTAGCAACGTTTGGCAGATTATGAGAGAAGATAGAGCAATGGTGGGTGGACGAACACAATTGGTGATAAACGGGATGTTTTTAGGTTATGGGATCCCTAGGATTTTGACGTGTATCTATACTGTTGAATTAGGGTTAGATAAAAGATAGATTTTTTATTCTTCAGAATTAAGAACCAATTAAGGATAGAGATTATGTAATTAAATCAACTCATAGAGATTATTCTAATTCATACCATATATATTAGGTGGATTTATTAAATGACCAAATTCACAAGATATACTATTGTTTAATATAGTATAGATTTATTGAATTAAATAAAAATAATAAATAGCCCAAAAATAATTTGGGGTATTTCAGAAATACCCAAAGACAACCAGAGGTGGGGGGGTGAAGGAAATGTAAACTACAAAAACAAATAGACGTGAGGAGCAGTAACAAAGAACAAAGAGATGCAAGCTATGTCCTTGGAAACAAAATAGATGTAGCTTACATGAGATGATTATGTGATGCTAGCTAGTCGTCATATGTTTGAATAGGGGATATGGCATTTTAAAGTCTTTGTCGATCTACGTCATATGTTCAATTTCATCTAGAACTGACCCAAGTTTATGTTGTAAGCTGATCTATAAGTCATATGTTGAACAAATTTAAATCGAATTTGAGCATTCCAGTTGTATTTCATACATCTAGAACTGATCTAACTAAGCCTTTGGTGTAGGCTGCATATATACCCCGATTATTATAAAAGCACCTATACCTAGGAAATCACTCAAGAAGATGAAGAATCGAAAATCATTTGGTAAAGAAGAAGACAAACGAATATTAGAGAGCACATATTGCAAAACTTAGATTTAAACCTCAATAGGGAGGAGATAAAAAAAATCTAAGCGAGCTTAATCTGTTTCCTCATATTCAGTTCCCGAGTTTGTTCTTCTACCTCGGCCCAGTATCTCGAGCTCAAATAGTTTCCTCTACCAGATCAATCGAGCTTATTCTGTTTTCTCCTATAATCTAGCCGAGGTTCATCTATTTTCTCGGCCCAGAAAGCTGAGCATAGCGAGTTTTCTCAACCCAGATTGCCAACTACTTTCGGCCTGAAATTCAGCCCAAAATCAATCATATCACCTACATTGACATTCAATGTTCCAAATCCAACATCCTATGATTACTATAGCAACAAAACACACAAAAACGCTCCAAAAACAACACAAAATCGATCAAAAAAAACTGGATTTTCACTATTTCGGTCAAAATTCTAAACCCTCATTTTTTGTGTTGAATCATCCGAAATCAATGAAGTTTTTACATTATATGAGAGAACATACCTTTGTTGTGCTAGATTGGTGTAGATTTTGGCAAAAACACACACCCTAAAATGGCTAGATTACAATGATGTTGATGAAGGTTTGTGTTGATGGACTGAAGATGAAGTGGGGGTTGAGGATGAGGTGGGTTGTAAAAAACCTAGGTTAATGGTAAATTTTTTGTCTCGGGTCATTCTGTAATTATGTTGTAAAAATTGAAAAGTAAATCAGCTTAAATATCTAATTTTCATCTTGACAATAGACGAAAGACATCTTGTCATTAGACTTTATATTTTTTTAAACGTGAAAATATTCGAGAAACTAACCATCGTGATACAAAATAGACAAAAAAAAATAAAAATAAAGATGCAACAACAAGTTACCATAGTTACAACCAAAATATAACCCAAACAAAACGAAGACAATCCAGTAAAAAAAATGAAACAGATAACCAAGCCAAAAATGTTACCACATTTAACAAAACATTTTTACCAAACAAAAAAAAATATTTTCCCAAATCTTTTTTTAATTATTACCAAAGAATTTAAAATATCATAAAAACACTTTTATTATCCATCGAATGAAACCATACAAACTAAAATTAATAGAAGAACGAATCAGACACAATTGATCACATTAACAATCAAATTGGTCGGTGTGGAGGTCAAGGAAGACCCAAATAAAGATTACGAATGTTGATAATACGCGAGAGTTAATAGAATAATGTGGCGTCTCAATGTCGAGAAGTTGAAAGCAAAAACCTGTCAAAAGAATGAATTGTTTCTCACGAAGTGTACATCAATATTGAGATGTGAAAAGATAATGTGTCACACATTGAAAGTACGATTATAACAACATTTGTATATGAGTTAATGGGTTACTCCTCTTACTTTCAATTGGTTTTAGAATAGAATCTCACTTAGTTTATGGACTAGACTTCTAGCGCATGTGTGCTTGTACACACCATCCTAATCATCGATTCAATTCAAGTTGGACTTTAATATGGTATCTAGTGCATTATTGTTGATAATAAACAACATTTCCCCTCCGCTAGTAGAAGCTGATGACTTTTATGGGTTGTTTGTGTTTTTCTTTCATTTATGTTAATTTGTGTTATTTAGTATGTTGTATGTTGATGGTTTGTTCGTTTGTCGATTCATCGGTCTATTGAGTTACCAAACAGGTTGTTGTTGTTTGATATCTCAAATTCTTACCCAATAAAAAAAAATAGGGCGTTCGAGACTTTTTTTAATATTTTTTTGTCTTACATATCTAGCTAGTACTTTTTTTTGACAGTAGGCAAGAAGTAGATCGATAACGCGATCTTGAAGCCATAAAAAAGATGGCTTCATGAACCCTACGCAGAGGGTCGTCAGTCAAAAGAAAAAAAAAACTATTTTAAGACTAAGATTACAATAAGATGAAATCACTACTAAATATCTGACCTAGTGTAACGCCCAAAATCAGTTACAACAAGCCTTAAAACCGTTACTATAGGTCTATGCTAACGGTTTTCATGCCGCTACAGTAGCTGGCGTTACCATAGACCTATGGTAACAGCATACTACTCTGTTGTAACGATTCCATATAAGAAGTTACAACCATTACCATAGACAAACAACCGTTTCCATAGATATCTACAGTAACACATTACACCAATTACACAACTGTTATCCTAGGTCAAAAAAGTGATACCTTAAATAGATTTTCAAATGTAATTGCATGCTTTTTTAGCTCGGGCCTTAAGAGACCCAAGCTAAAATGTACTTTTTTTATCTAAAAAAATTACAGGGGTATTGGTACCCAACCACCACCACTGCTGTGCCCCTAAGCGCATGTCAATAACAACAATACAAAGTCACACATAACTACGACAATACATTGGAGCCTCTTTCATTCGAACATTAAAACTTCAATACAACCAAACCTTTTAAGGTTTTTATGATCCAAGACAAACTTAGAAGAAGCTAAGAAATACCAATCATGTTTCACATCAGAGCTAGATAAAATTCATAGATAAATTGAAACCTCATATACATGCATTGCTCTCTTTAAATTGTGGTTCAATCCTTTGGCATTTGATCCTTCGATAATTTAAGCCTCTTCCAAGACAAGATAATTATGGTATTCATGATCGAGTTCCATCCTCTTTCAAGATATATTAACCAACCTACACCAAACAAAAATCCCGAAGTCAAATATAAGCATCTCAAGTTTCCAACCATTTAAGAAAAAAGAGATGGGGAAACACAAGTATCCCTGAATTCAACAATTCTTCGCCTTATTTACAACTATATATTCAACTATATAAATGATAGCAAATCACAACTATAGCTTTCACCATTCAAACTTAGAGAAGTCGGAATCATACCAAAGAGATTAAAGACAAACACTTGATACAAATGAATTCGTAAAAACTAACAACTTATAAATAATTCTAATAAAAAATTCAAGCACTAAAATGAGAAAATTTAATCATGGGATTTACACCTGTGGAGGCAGTGGATGAATTTCAAAGTGCAGCCTACCATGATTCTCTGCATCAAACAAATAACACAAACCCGAATACACATTTCAGGTTTCAAACCATTTTATCTCTAAATAAAAAAGAAAAGGAGAAGCATAAGTGTCCTTACTATTCAACATTTAGACTAGTCATACATGCCATGGCTAATTAAATGCCACCCCTTATCAACTTAATTGATCAAGATTAAGGTTGTAAGGTTCCTAACCTGGAATGACAAAGGGTATGGAGTAAGGAAGGTCTTGATGGAAATGGAAAGGATATAAATGCCCAGTGCCTTTGCTGAGATCCCCCTCCACGAACAAGCAGCCACAGACCAGCATCTGCCCTCCATCCCATGTTCTGGATTCTCCTCGCAACTTCTCGGTTATGTGGCTGCCAGAAAGGTTGCATGTAATATAAATCAAAGCCATAGTGTATATTATTTTGGATGTAAGAAACCCATGATAAAAGTAGAATACACATGATTATTGAGGAATTTTTAAAGGCTAAATTAAATCATATTTGTATGATAAAATAACTTGGCATAAAAAACATTGTGAGTTTTACATATTTCACTGATACTAAGAGCATGACAGCACATTAGTACACTTGAAAAGTTCCTGAAAGATTATTTGTGGAAAAATAAGGAGGGGTACAATTTTTGCAGCTAGTAGATGTGTAGGGATAAGGCCTTTCATGAATGAGACATACTTGTTCTATTCCTATCATCGTGACAACCTTTCATGGTTAAAACTCTCAAATTGAAAGGTGACGTCATTTAGATCTTACACAGATAAGAACTGAAACATATGTCCCTAGAGTGTCATTTGAATTCAAAGTATCTCTCAGCAACATATAGATGCTTGGACGTGGAAATGCCAACAGCCAACTATACTACTTCAGATTAAGTGGATAATGTTACACTGATCATGGAAAGATCTTCAACAGAACAAGTTAAATATTTAACAAGTCACCTCTTTCTGTCTTAAACAATGCCAATTCTAGAACTAATTGTTATCAAATCGAAAATAAATTAATTTAAATGAATATCCAAGGGTATTCCATCCATGCCTAATGAATAACGAAAAAGAGGAGATAAAGGAGAGGGAAAGAAAAGGTATAACAAGCAGATTTTAAAAAAAAAAATTATGTAATATTTACGGCATAATGCATTTCAATTATACTGGTTTTCCACTTGAAAGTACCAATATAGTAACTTGAACCACTAATTCCACTTGAGACTGTTCTGAAAAGGAGAAAATGCATGTCAAAATATGCACATTCCATCTGCACACATAGTCCCCACTATTTCTAATGTTATATATAAATAACTTGTGACTGGGAGCAATTTGTTCAATAATTTTTAACAATTCTAGGTTTTCTCTCCACATTTTTCCTAACTATTGCTTCCATAAAGCAACTCTGACAGGAAAAAAGAAGAAAGAAATACTCCGTAACAAACTAAAATCAGATTATCAGTGATCTAACTGAGTGGATGAACAAGTTGAATTAGAAATGCAATGAGCTAGATTCAACTAGTTTAAGAGACCCACATAATGCATACCTTGTATGAGTGGGTTAACCCGTATGACAAGAAGGCTGAAATCATATATAAGCATCCAATTTATATGTTCACAACACTGAAAAAACTAGAACATCCTCAACTCATGCTGCACAAGATAGAATCAACACAAGAAATGCATTACAACACACAAGATTTCATCAACCAATGTGAAATTACTTGCTCAATGTTATGTTAATCTAGCATACTCCAAGCTTAAACACTGCCAAAGTTCTTCTTAAAGTAAAGTAAATTTGTAAAACCAACACACCATATTTCTTAAATAAAAAATTAATTTCATGTATCAACATAGCCAATTGACAAAATTTCAACTATTCAAATAATCACAATTCCATTTAATTAGCCAACAAAGCTTCACATGAACAACAAGATAAAAAAAAATCCTCCCATTTATTCCAAAGGCAAGTCAGTGACCAAGGTTTATGTTTGGCCTTCCTATTATTGGAAATAGGTAGTTTTGAATCAACACAGAACAAAACCGAAAGGGCTCCAAAATGATAACCCAAATTCAACACCAAAATCAGATTGCAATTTGAGGATTTCGAACTCACCTAAAGACTTCCGTTCGGCCAAAGGTTGGACATGGGAAGTGCTGCTAATAGGTTGGTGTTGCAGAGGGAGTTAGATGAGGTCCTGATGGTGGTTGCACGACAGTTAGGGTTACTGAGAGTTTTTAAAATTGAACGGAGGGAGATGACAGGGCACTCACCGAAGGTTGCTCAATGAAGTCGGAAAGCGCTTCGATGGTTCAACGGGATCCTCGAGTGAAACCCTAGATCTGTTGGCCGGGGCGCAAGTGCAAGCGGAGAGATTGAGGGTGCGACAGGCGCTGGAGTTTGAAGAGGCCGGAGAGGGAGATGGCAACGGAGATAGACTGAGCGGCACCGGCATGGCCCCTGAATTCGACGGTGTCGACTTCTCTCCGGTGGTGGCTGTTAGGAAGGGAAAGAGAGGGAGTAGGACTTAGAAGTGTAGAGCGAGGGGATGAACTAAAAGAAATTGGGCTGAAGGGTTTTTATTTTTTAAGGGATTTTGGGGTTTATTCAAAATTTCAGTTCGCGCTCTCAACTTTTGCGCGTCTTTTTTTCCCTCTTTCTAACAACCGTTACCAAAAATAATGTTGTGTTACAATAGGCCTATCTATCGTAACGCATAGAAAAACCATTACCATAGCTTATATATTGTAACGCATTTAAAAAACCATTGCAAATTTGATGTTACAATAGGTCAAATATTTAGTAGTGAATTAATATTTAAGCATTTAAAAATAAAAGTCTTGATTCTTGACAACTGGTTGCATGCTTGATAACTATACAACGCTCGACGAAGCATTTGGAGGGTCGGATGGGAACGCTTGACTTTGTCGTCGCCGGTGGAAAGAACAAAGAAATTCTAGCAAAAACCCTTGTTTTTGGAGTTTTGTAAGACAACTTAGTGGGTTGAGTTTGTTTTTGAATTTTTTGGTTGAGTTTGTTTCTGGGTTGTTTTTTTCCCCTCTTTTTGAGAGGATAGATCTGATCTGGTAAAGAAGGGAGAAAGAACTCCCGTCAGTGGGAGGTACAGGAAGGAGGAGGCATAGGTGGAGTTGTGGGGTATTCGACCGGCGGAGGTGACACCACCGCAAGGGTACATCGCCACCATCAAGCAACGACCGGGAGGCTAGGAGCTCGTCGAAAAGAAGGGAGGGACAGAAATCCACACATTAGGGCAACAGATCTGAGTAAATATAAGGTTGCATGTGGGAGGGGAGGTCGGAGGGGTCGAAGATTAGGAGTTTGGGGATCCGCCCGGAGGGAGAGAGTCCGACAGAGCCAGGCAACCACCCACGCCAACAGTGAAAGAGGAAAGGCTACTGAACAAAGTGGGGCCGGGATGGGCGGCGTTGGGGACGACCTCCACGGGAAGAGCCGTCGGGATTGGAGGTTTTTGTGGGTTTTGTTGCGGGACGATGGTGGAGGAGTTACTTGGGAATGTGGATCGAGTTATCTTATAAAAGAAATTAACTTTAATAAATAACACCGACTTTTAGCTTTACTAAATTACTTACTTAAAATATACCCGATCTACGATATTTGATTTTTATTATTTTGCATGTTTTTAATAAAATTACGAATTATATCAAATGCCATTTTTAATTAGTTTTAAAAATATTTTATAATAAGTATAAATTATTTTTAAAAAAATGTATTGAAAAGTTAAATATCAAATAATTTAGATGGAGGGGAGGAAATATGATATAATTTTTTAATTACATCATAAAAGTTCATAACTCTAGTTGGGAAATTAGTCAAATTACGTTGAAATGATAAAGTCTCGACAAAATAAAAAAAATTGGCCATATTTAGTCAAACTTATTAAATCGGTCTGTAATATTTACCGGATATCTTGTCAACTGCTACTACAGTATTAAACAACCAAAAAATAATAATTTTAATTTTAAAATTTTTAAAAATCATTTATATTATATAGTAATAAGCTAAAAATAAATTTAATTTCCATATACAAAAAAAAAAACTTCGGAAATTAATAAAGCTAATATAAATGATTATATGTATAGTATAAATAATTTGTATCATTGTCATTGTGAATAGAAAAATAGGCCACCAAGTTTATATGTTGTTAATGATATCTCAATATTTTCAATATGAGATAACTCCATATTCCAACCCATGATATAACCATTACTCTATCTAAAATATTTGGAGTGTTTTTTTTCTTGCTCTTTTCCGATTTTGGAAAATAAGAGGAGAGAGCTTTTAAAAATCTGAAAATCCCTAAAATGGGAAACTTTTGGGAGTGTCTACCAACATTCAATTTGGTCTAAATCAAAATCACCAAAGCAACCCAAGAAGACAACGGCATCCACCATCTTGGTTTTTATTCCATTTATTGCGCTACTAGCTAGGTACATTCAAGTTGTAACCATAGCTAATCCATACTTGGTTTAGCTAGCTCCATCGCTATAACTTTATTCCTAGTTGTATGTAAACATCGAAATCCATCATCGATGATCAATCAATTAGCAACCAACGAATTGGTAGGTAACGGTGAGATGCCCTTGATTGAAACCTTGACCGTTGGTGTCGATCTGATTGAACACATTTACATCCAAATCCAGCCCTCCGTTGGAACACTGATCCACTATCCTCACCTTCGCTTGCGCTCCCGTCGCCGTGTTAGTCACCTATCCAACGCAAACCGCGACGAATTAAATCACGCAAAAGTAACGGATCGATCAGGTTTATAAATAAATTCGATCGTTGCAATATAAATATATATGATATGATATGTACCAATAGGCAAAGGCCGCAGGAGGCTTGGCCGTGTGGGGCATTGGGGTTGTTGGCGCACCAGGCTGTCCAGCCGTACTGGGACCGCCAGGACAAGGGCTGGTTCGCGTCCCAAGTGGCGCAGTAGACGCTCTCCTCGTTGAGGTCCCAATTGTGTTGTTGCGGATTGTAGTTGTTGTACGTCGCTGTAACCGTCCCGCTTTGGGCGGTCGTGGTTGGAGCCAGGCAGAGCACCGCCATCGCTGCCACCAGCGCGGCCGATACCACTGTCCTCATGTTCACTCCCTCCATATGAGTATTGGTCGAGTTTGAACTACTATGTAGCTAGTTAGTTAGCTTGTTGGTTGCTCCGTTACTTATGTGAAACGAGGGGTTATATAGGAGAGGGCGATTGGTAGAATTACCGAAATGCCCTGCCCCATGTTGGCTGCTACATTAATGATCCAAGACCGGACGGAAGCAAGAAATAAATTTTCGATAGGTTTATGTACACTGGAATAGTTCGTATGCAATACAATATACACAAACATTATAATTTTAATTACTTTGTTTCCCGCTTCTTGTTTTTATTTTACGCTAGGACCCAGTCAGTCAGATTTGTTTGGTTCTTGAATTATTAGCTAATTTTTTGTGATATATCATATGAAATTTCTCAATACATATCCCTGTCGGATCTAATTGAATCCAAGTGAAATATCCAATGAATCGTTTTCAATCTTTTATAATCAATGTGATCTTTCATCTCAAACCTCTAAACAACTTTTTATTTAGTTTTTAAACTTAATGTGCTTATGATAAGATAGTACGTTATATTTTTGTAAGGTAAAAAATTGTGTCAATAGTACTAAATCATGTTGAAAGTGACATATCGAAGCAATCTTATCCAGTGAACTAAGATAATTGTAGTCTAGAAGGTAGAATAGTATTTATAGAATGTGATTAATTATAAGCCCCATATCTTGGATCCGATATATAGCGGTCTGTTTCAATGATCAACAAATCAAAATTGGCAGCTAAATTAGAACCCAGATTTTCCACGGCGTACATGTTTTTCGCTGGTAGCCATTTGTCACGACTCATATATAGAATTTTCATAACAAATTTCCTGCTTTTGGTTTTGGGGGAAGCGTAAAAATTCTTTGAATATTTTCAGGATCTTTTAGAATTACATAAAACCTCCCAATTTTATGCGTTTCTAACCAGTAACCAACCATCATTCCCACGGACCCCCCGGCCCCAATAAAAAATCACAATCTCTTAATCAGGTCTTTCAAAACCCGATTAACCCCGATAACCAACTTGTTTTATATTTTTAGACCTACTGTAAATGCATATATTCGAGAATTTATAATTTTGGATCCGTCACTGGCTTCGGATATAATTTTGGATGAGAATTTATAATTATGTGTCTGGAGGCTAAGTGTTTCTGTTAGATCAACTTATCCGCAATATTATTAATTTATTTTAATAGATTGATATGATATTAACGGTGACAACGTATAAGAGGGCAAAAGTGGTGCTAGAATAGAGAAAGAATGATCTATGATATATTCGAGAATGCAAGTCTTGAGTCAACAAAATAGCCCCATGGTCAACAAAAATGGTTTGAATTTTTTTTTTTTAAACCGGAAAGAATTTGGTAGATTGACAATGCAATCTAATAAAGGAGATGATACTACACAAAACAACATCAAAGGGGGGAGTAGAGCAGAATAATGGAAATCCTATATGAGATAGACGGTCTACTACCCGATTGCCTTTCCTAAAGATGTTGGAGATCTCAGAATCCGTAAAAAAACGGAGGGAAAAAAGAGAGTCAGAAATGAGCATCTCAATCTCCCCAGAGCATGATACCCCATTCTTAAGACTATTAATAATGTTTAGGTTTGAATAAACTTATAGATTTTTTAAAAATAAAGCTAAAAAATTTGAAATATTGAATACCTATCTCTCCTCATGGATTGCGTGTTGTGCATTATGAGCCATCACTAGCTTGCAAAGATCAGGGGGTTGCTTGATGGGTGGTCTAAGAAGACTTATCAGTCATGCAAGGTGTTGAGGGGTTTGGGTTATCTATGTTTCCTATACCCAGACAAGTCTTACACCACTTATGTACTTTATGTCGTGACTTCTTGTGGGCAACTCCGAAGGTGGCATGGACTCGGGTGTGTTTACCGAACAAGGAGGGCGGGCTTGGATTGTTTGAATTGGCCGCTTGGAATATGGCATACATATGTCTAAACATTTTTGGCATATCCAAAGTGAGTGGGACGGTCTTTGTGTTCGGTGGATACATAATAGGCAGTTACTAATTGATGAGCCTCATGTTTGGGTAGTGAAACGGAGAGACTCACCCTCATTAAGGCTCTCATGGGTGCTAGAGATTGTGTTGGCCGGTTTGGATGGCTAGGCAGATGATGGTAGATTTTGCGTGTCAGAGACTTATGAATGCCTACGGCCACATAGGGATAGAGTTGCTTGGCAACGAGTAGTCTGAGCGAGAGGGGGCACTCCAAAGCATCCTTTCATCTAATGGCTAGATGTGCAAGATCAACTTTCTACATTTGACCGCTTGTTTTATCTTGATTTGGATATCGTCTGTCAGTTTTGTGAAAATTTGCTTGAGACGCATGAGCATTTGTTTGTGAGTGCCCATTCTATATGAGAATTTGGAGTAATGTCCAGCGAAAGTTCCATATTAGTGGACAAGTGACTACAGTGACTAGTGGTGTATTGCCTTAAGTCATGCGAGTGGGAGCAAGATGATGGCTGATCATGCTCGTGTCTTTGCATTAGGTGCCATGGTATATTATATATATGGCACACTAGGAATGCTTTATATAGAGTATGATGATAACATTATTTTGATGGAGGTTATTACTCGATTGATCATCAGTCATCACCCACACCCATGTTTATAGACTTCTTTATGCTCTTTTTTTCAACAGATTAGTGCATTTGAGTTGTAACAGTTTGGTTTACTTATGATCTTCTACATATGTTGAGAGCGCTTGCATGTTTTATTGAGTATGTCTCGTTTGTAGATGACCCTTCTGGTTTGGTCCCAAAAAAAAAAAAAAAAAAAACCTCTCGAAAAAACACAGATGCACTCCGGCCTATCTTGCATTGTATCGGCTTATGCATGTTTAACCATGTGGATACGATTTAAGCTCTGAGCTTTTTGAGATCCAAAAATGCAATTTAGGCACAATGAAGGTCAAGAACTTGGATTCTAATACCGGAGCCTTGAAGTTGAAACTATCTGAAAACAACCTCAAAAGAGATCTCTAACGATGTGCCTACTACGTGATATTGTGGGTGAAAGAACGTATTTGAGCTTTCTAGCTTGCTCATGGAAGAATGCATCAAGTGCTTGTGTGACAGGTTCGGTGAGGGTGCTTTCGCTGTGCTGTTCTCGTTTTCCTCCATTGTTGTTGTTGTTAAAGCTTTGCATCTTCCCTTTGCCTTAGTTGCAATAAATGGATTTAAAGTTCTCTCTCTCTTTTCTAACATTGGGAAAATTTGGATTTGTTATGTGATTCTCCCTTTAAAATTGGGAAAAGCCGAGGTTGAGGAAATTGGAAAATTGAGAAAATTTCAGGAAAGTTTCCTTGGTTTAAAAAAAAGGGTTCAAAATGCCTTAAAAAGTTAAGGCTTAGGGCATCTTCTCTCGTAAGCCATAATGGACAGGAAAAATAGTCTACCAAAAGATAATATTCTATAGAATATTCTCTTTTTCCCTATTTTACGATTTTGTCATTCCCCGTAGGCCAATTTTGTTAGGTTAAACTTCCTATAAATACTAAAGTAATCCTGAACTTTCACATCTCATTTCCGTCACTCGATCCTAGCTTTATTTTTTATTATAATTTTGATAAATCTATAATTAAAAAAAATTAATATTATTTTCTAAACATATTATTTATACAATGATAATTCAAATAAGTCAAATATTATAGTCATATCGAATAACTCTTGAACATCTTTATAGTATTACAACTTTTATTTTTAATTAAAAATCATAATTATATAATATTTAGATTTATTATTGTATTATTTATAGATTTATATAAATATTAAACAATTATAAATAAATAAATAAATAAATAAATAAATAAAAGATATGATTTGGCCTTCCAAAAGAGTAAGCCAAATTTGGCCTTTCTTTTGGAAATAGGGCAAAAACAAAAAAGTCAAATTGGGTTTTGGTCTAGGTGAGAGTAAAATTAGGCCAAAACCCAATTTTTAACCTACCATATATGGGAGATGACCTTATAAAACATTTTTTTGGTTACAAATAACGTCACTTACAAATTTATAATACAGGAAACAAACCCTGTAAATTTGTGTAGTGTATGGAAATCAACTGAACCAGTGCAGCTCAAATAAGATAATTTATGTGTACACACCTTGAAATGTTGAGCACCTCACACTACTTGAAATCAAATGCACAGATTCTTGTAACAATCTCTCATTGTTGAACAAACAGCCAAAAGATAACGCGGTTACTAAGCAAACTATGACGGACCATATATTGATGGCACATCATCTGTTTCCGTTCAAATAGACCAACCAATTCAAAGTTAAAATTTTATGTTCCACATAGCTATGCTCCATCGAAGATGGAGGTACAATTCAGACAGGTAAATTTGCAAAGTCGGGAAAAGTTATAATCGCTTCACACCGGATAATGCATACTATAACTTGAAACCGGTGAAACACTGAGTTGTCTTTTTTCGTCTTGCATCAGTGACTATCCTCAATCTTCTTCAAGCCCTTCATGTCAGTTGTTTCAACCCTGTGTTTGTTGGGAAAAGCTTATCAATGTTGTGTTTTTTTTCATAAAGCACGTAAATGGAATCTCTAGTGGCAAATTGAAAGATAGCATAAAATTCTTAACAGAAAGGGACGAAATTGAACACATTTCCCATCCCGGAATTTAGTTCATCCTCCCATAAAACAAAACGAAGTGAACAAATACAAAATAATATAAACTCACGTTGTCCCATAGAGAGCAATTTTTTGAACCCTGGAAACTTCAGAGCCAGATTGATTGTCTTCAATAAATATTGTCAAGCTGATCAAAATAAATCACCAGAATCAGGGAGAACCGTCAAGACAATTTATACTGATCATTTGATCCATGCATAGTAACAATGCTAGCTTATGTTACAGAAACTGATAGATGCATGAGAACAACATTACAAAAAGAGGAAAGAAAAAATATATATACAAGTATTTCTTACCTACGAACATTTTGAAATTTGACATACTTCAGAAGTACTGGATTTCCCTGCAAAGAGAATATCATATCCGATGAATATTCAGGTAAAGAAACCATTGTAACTAAAAATAATGTCATGGACCACTGCTGTTGTGAGAGGGATCCATATAGGCGAATAACTCTTTTGAAGAGTGAAAATGCTAATGAAAGAGGAAAACCCTCCAAAAGAATAGTAGTAAATTCACCTTCAGATTATCCGGAGAAAGATCAACTGTGTCACTTGGAGGGAAATCATTCACATTACTCCATATCATTATGGACATATCTCAGCAAAATGAGAAAATAAGCACATGATAGCATCTTCCTAAAATTCTAAAGACACAAAAGAATCAGGATGTTGATCAGTTCAATATAAATGTTACCTAAATCCCATATGCTCCTTGTTTGAGAAAAGCTTAACAGTCTTAGGACCTGAAATAATGCCAGCAATAAAATTTTGAGCAATTACAATTTCTTTCTAGTAAGAGCATATGCATCACCAAGTTCTAGTTTCCAAACAGAAACACATCGCAACCCGCAAAAGATGAACCAAGCAATACGCAAGTTCAAAAATGGTTGTGGATAGGTTTTATTATGCAAGTTCCAAAGCAAATCTGAAGAATGTCGTAGGAAAAGACACTAGTCTTTCTATGCATTAAACGTAGATGAATCCAGAATGTTCTGATTCGTGGATCATCAATGAGAACATTACAAATAAGAATAAGGAATCAGAGGTACCCTCACCACAAGGCCTTTTGTAAAGCAATGATAAACTTCAAGTTTTTGTTTCATGAAGCAAAGTAACACTGATTCCTACTCATTTGATTAAAGCAAATAGTGATGACATCATATGACTACAAGCCATACCTTCTTCTTCAGTCCCTTTGATGACAATGGAGTGCAACTTTATAACTTGGGTGAATGGTATGTAGATCAAGAGTTGCTCATCAGCATCACTCTCTAAACTTAAGCCATCGTCTTCTCGGTAACCCTAACTCACCAACAAATAGACTATTTCAACAAAAACAATTCCAAATCGCTAGCCAGATTACATTAATACGAAATTTAAAGTTAAAAAACTGCATGAACAATTCAGCACTAAAGCCCAATTAAACAATGCCAAATATACAAAAGCGCACCGAGCAAATAATCAACATGTGTGAAGAAAAAGCCCTCCAGCTCAAATAAACAAGAATGAGATTTCGACCAATTTAGTGCGTAGGAGCCAACGACAGGTAGATAGATAAACAAAGGAGAGATAAGGGATGAGAACCTGCTTGAGAGCGTTGAAAACAGATTCGCTGCTACTCTGATTGAGACATTCGATCCCCCTCCAATCGATGAAATCCAGTAAATCAACCTGGAGTCGCAAATCAAATTCAAAAACTTGCACACACTAACAAAATCGCCGAGTTCTAAAGACAAAGGAGAAAGAGAGAGTTACTTGGTTTCTTTGAATTGCAGAGGCGGATTCGGCAGACATGGCGGACACCACGAAATCGCAGGCGCGGAGAGAGAGAGAGTGTGTGTAATTGCCTAATTGGGGAGTCGAAGACTGCGAAGGAAAACAAGGAATAAAGGGGTTGCGTCCGTGGTGAAAGGATAAAAGAAACTCTACTTTCTTTCGGATGCTCCGCTTGGCGCTTGCTTCGCTGAACGACGTCGTTTCGAGGTTCAATCATAATTGTCAAAAACTTATAAATGGCTTTAAATATGGGTTATTTTGACAACTAACACATTATAAATAACTAATTAGCTAACTAACACCCAAACAAAGTTAATTAACTAACCTAGCACCCTTCCCAATTTGACTATCAAGGTCAACGCCAGTCAACGGTCACCGGTCAACAACGGTCAACTTTTTTTTTTTTTTTTAAACCTATTATGCTATTTTTTGTCGTTTTGATGCCATTTTTTTTACATTTTATTTTCGCTTTAATGTCACTTTTCTAATAAAATAGATTGATGACACTTTTTTAATGCCACTTTTTTCAAATCTTGCTGATATTTTTTTGTGTACTGTGATGCCACATTGATGCCATTTTCTTCAACATCCGCTGATTCGACTTCGCCAAATCAGTGTTTGATGCCATTTTTCTACTGTAATTATTTGATGCCATTTTTTTAATCAAATCGTTTGATGTCACTTTTTTTTTTAATTTAATCAATTATATATCGATATATTTTCATCGATTCTACTTTTTATTTACTGATGATGCCATATTTTTTGAAGGTAATGTTTTCGTGATGCCATATTTTTTCAAGGTAATGTTTTGATGACAATTTTTTCTTTAATGTGATGCAACTTTTTCAAATCAGTGTTTTGATGTCATTTTTCGAATGTAATTATTTGATGCCATTTTTTTAATCAAATCGTTTGATGCCACTTTTTTTATTTAATTTAATCAATTATATATCGATATATTTTCATCGATTCTACTTTTTATTTACTGATGATGCCATATTTTTTGAAGGTAATGTTTTCGTAATGCCATATTTTTTCAAGGTAATGTTTTGATGACAATTTTTTCTTTAATGTGATGCAACTTTTTCAAATCAGTGTTTTGATGCCATTTTTCGAATGTAATAATTTGATGCCATTTTTTTAAATTTAATCAATTGAATAACATTTTTTTGTTTAATTTGATGTCACGTTGTCATTCCACGCCCTTTTCAGCGATAGAAACCAGGGCCCTAACGATGTCATTCCCGATACAATTCTTCACACAAAAAAAAAAAAATTCCCGATACAATTCTAGCTTCTCTGTCAGTTTTTAATTGTTGAATCGGTACAATTATTTCTTGTTAGGGAAATTTACGGAAAACCACCCTTTAAACATGAGAGCTTTCACTTAACCACCCTTTAAATTAAAAATTACAGAAAACCACCCTTTAAATGGTCTTTCATTACAATTCACCACCCAATCATCTATTTTTGCTAATTTATCATTAAATATACTATATTTCAATATTTTTAAACTCAAATTTGATTATAAATATATTAAAAATTTGAATTTAAGGACTTGTTTATATTTTAGGGATCATTTTATTTATTTTAAAAAAATAATAATAAATATAGCCTAGAATTATTATCTTAATTTATGTTTGAAAATGTTTATAACTTTTTAAAACATTATGTAAATTACTATTTTCTTTATAATATGATTAGAAATCATAATTTCTATTTATAAAGTTAAAAATAAACTTAAAATTATCATTTATTTATATTTTAAATATTCTGGATTAAACTTATATTTTAGGGATCATTTTACTATTTTGTTAAATATTTTTAAAAAGTCTATAGTTATATTTAAGTTATAAGATTAATCGATAACCTATTTTTAAAAAACAATTAGGGAAATTTAAAGAAAAAAGTTATCTATAACAAATAAAATGGATTAAACTTATATTTTAAGTTGAAAAATATTAATTTTTTAAAAATATTTAACTTTCTTTTTCATATAAAAAACTTTATATATATGGTGGAATTCACCTGCTTTTTTCCTCAAATTAAAAAAAAATAGTTTATCGATTAATCATATAACTTAAATACTCCATCTATTAATTAAAAATGTCGTTTACTATTCATGCACACAACACACTTCTTTAGAATGATAAAAACTATATAAAATATTATCATTTTTTTATATTTCTTTTTATAAATTCATACTAAATAGTGATAAGTATTAAATTATATTTAAAAATTATTTAAAAGGTTAATATTTTATATAGTTTTTAACACCTACAAAAGCGTGCGTGAATAGTAAAGTGTTAAGTTTTAATTAACGGATGGAGTATAACAATAGACATTTTTTAGTTTTTATCAAAGAAAATTATTGAACAAAAAATATTTAAACTATATATAAATAAACAATAATATTTTTAAAATATATAAAATATAAATAAATAAGAGTAATTTACATAATATTTTTAAAATTTATTAATATTTTTAAATATAAATTAAGATAATAACTCTAGACTATATTTATTATTATTTTTTAAAAATAAATAAAATGATCCTTAAAATATAATCAAGCCCTTAAATTCAAAATTTGAATATATTTATAATCAAATTTGATTTTAAAAATATTCAAATATACTATATTTAATGATAAATTAGCGAAAATAGATGATGGGTGGTGAGTTGTAATGAAAGACCATTTAAAGGGTGGTTTTCTGTAATTTTGAATTTAAGGGGTGGTTAAGTGAAAACTCCTATGTTTAAAGGTTGGTTTTCTGTAAATTTCCCTTCTTGTTATTCCTGTTCCTATTTCAATTTCAATATTAATTCGCAGCTTGGTGATTTATTTCAACATCTTTGTTTTGATCTAATTTCTTCTATCTCCTGGATGTTCTTTAATTAGACCTTGTTAACTTGATTTTGATGAAATTTTGTAGTTGGAATTATATAGTGATATTACTGGACATAGGAAATGACCTCCATGGACGCCGGAAGGGTGAAATGACCTCCATGGACGCCGGATCTGAGGAGGAGGGTGACCGGAGCAACTGGATCTGGTGCGAGAGATTCAGATCTGGGTAGAAGAAGGAAGACAAGAACCAGATCTGCTATGGCGGTACGGTAGGAGGCTCGGATCTGATGAAGAACACACCGGATCTGGAAGCTATGACAACGACGAGGGTGACCGACCAAGCGACGCCTCCGTTTAGGGTCCGGCGAGCCGAGGATCTAAAACGGTAACCACGAGCATATGGGGGACGATGAAATCCGGTGATGGGAGAGCAATATGTGGGAGGAGGAGGGACGATGAGGGTGAGTGAAATCAACAGAAATCCTTCAATGACCACTGAAATCGCGCGGGGAGGCCGAGTTTGGCTTCTTCCGGCCATCGAAATCGGGGGAGGATCGGAGGTGGAGAGGGAGGGAGGTCGAAAATCACAGACGTGGGCTGTCAGATGTGATGGAGAGAAGGGAAGGAACGACGTTCGGAGAGAGTAATGATGCTACAGGCTTAAAAAAATTGGATGGGTGTTATTACGGCCCATAAATAAAGTTAAGATGCTATTAAACTAATTAGATTAGTAAAAGATGATATTTCAATAAATTTTCTCTTTAAATAATAGAATTGTTTACTTTTGATTTAAAAAAATGTTAACTTTGTAAATTTAAAATATAAATCCAAAATATCTTTTACAAAAAATAATATAGTTTTAAAATGGGGGATTTTGCAAAATAGCC
Organism: Persicaria tinctoria; assembly: GCA_037127255.1. Lineage (NCBI taxonomy): Eukaryota > Viridiplantae > Streptophyta > Magnoliopsida > Caryophyllales > Polygonaceae > Persicaria > Persicaria tinctoria. The sequence continues at coordinate 35,779,106 of JBANSL010000020.1, forward strand.
ACGAAAATGGGCTTATTTTTGTGGCTATTTTGCGAAATATCCATGTTTTGGGACATTTTTGTAAAATGTCCTAAATAAAAGCCTCCACCCTCTCTCCCCAAGCGCTTTTCTCTCTCCTCCAGCTCTCCATCTCCAGACGCTCTCTCTTTCTCCCTCCCGACCTGCTCGCCGGCGATTGCTAGGATTTCCGACAGATTACCACTCCGACATCATCAAAGCGATCGATTTCGAAGTCTATTCTAGAGAATCAGGTAAGCAAAGTATTCGATTACAATTTATAACAAACGTTACCATGAATTAGTCGAAAATTTGCGCCAAAGGCGCAAATTTTACTAGAATTTGGATGATTCTAAGTCGATACTCAATTATACTGAAGAATCATATTAAATTTGCGCCGAACCTTGAATTTTTGGATTACTGCTTCAATTTGCGCCGTTCCTTCGATTTTTGGATTACTGATTTGAATCGTGTGATTACAAATGTAGATTACGTCAAATCTGTGTTTATCTATGCTTATATAAAATGTCCTAAATAAAAGCCTCCACCCTCTCTCCCCAAGCGCTTTTCTCTCTCCTCCAGCTCTCCATCTCCAGACGCTCTCTCTTTCTCCCTCCCGACCTGCTCGCCGGCGATTGCTAGGATTTCCGACAGATTACCACTCCGACATCATCAAAGCGATCGATTTCGAAGTCTATTCTAGAGAATCAGGTAAGCAAAGTATTCGATTACAATTTATAACAAACGTTACCATGAATTAGTCGAAAATTTGCGCCAAAGGCGCAAATTTTACTAGAATTTGGATGATTCTAAGTCGATACTCAATTATACTGAAGAATCATATTAAATTTGCGCCGAACCTTGAATTTTTGGATTACTGCTTCAATTTGCGCCGTTCCTTCGATTTTTGGATTACTGATTTGAATCGTGTGATTACAAATGTAGATTACGTCAAATCTGTGTTTATCTATGCTTATATATACTATACCTGTATGGAAATATAGTTGAACCGAATGATTACTACTATTGAATGCATCAAAATCTGTGCCTTTTGCGAAAACTTTGATTCATTTTTTATGCATCAAGTGATTAAGGTTATGGAGTCACACATACAGTAGAATCAAATGAATAATGTCATAGAATGCATCAAAATTTGCGCCAAGGCGCAAATTTTGATTGATTTTTTAAGCATGAATTAATGTTTATGAGCATTTTTTGCTATATATGTGTAATCTTCAAGTTTCCAATCGAATCTGTGTATGTTTATGCTTATTTATGCTTGTTAATATTTTACATTGCTCAAGTCATCACTATGATTGCTTACGATGTGATTTCACTATGATTGTTCAAGTAATCACTAGACCTTAATCATAGAAGTTTTCCACCAGAAGTGCAAGTTTTATATAATTTTTCTCATAACAGGTGTATTGTATTCATTTTGTTGATTTAAAGATATAGATTCCAAAATGTCACATCAAATATTGGGTTCATGTCATCCAATATTGTGTTCATGTCATCACTACACTTGAATTTGGACAATATATTGAATTATCCCTTCCTTATTAGACTTTGATTGCTCATGTCATCACTACACTTGAATCTGCACAATATATTGAAGTATTCATTCCTTATTAGACTTTGATTGCTCATGTCATCACTACACTTCCTTATTGAACATTGATTGAGCCATGTCAGCACTACAATTGAGTCATAGAAAAATTGCACAAGGGGTGCAAATCCATTGTTACATTTGACAATACAATGATCTATAGATTCCTTATTACACCTTGAAAGTTTTAATGTCAGCACTGTATTTGACTCATAAGTGCAAATTTTGTAAGAATTTTTTTCATAACAGGTGTATTCTATTCACTTTGGTTGCTCATGTCATCGTTTTTAATCGGATTGTGTTTGTTATTACTTCAATGTATTTATCCTCTTAAATTCATACTCTACAGATTACAATGGCAACCCACATTATTACAGTTGTATATAGTGGGAAATGTTTGTTTGATGATTCATGTCCAACCTTTGTTGGAGACACTACTTCAAAGGTGTTTATGATTGATGAGTCAATAACATTACAGGGTTTAACTGAAAAAGTGCACAACAGATTCAATATAGATAGTGCATTAGAATTGAAATTCAATCATTTACACCCTTTCAAAATGTTGAGAGCTCCGCTTCTTGTTGAATGTGATGCTGATTTGAAAGAGTTTTTAAGGTTGTCCGAACTAAAGGATGTTAAATTTGTTGTTGAGTTGTGTGTCAGTATTAAATCAGATAGTGAACAAGGTGAAGATCAACAGCCATTCTCAGCTAACAGTTTATAGTTGGTGACATGCAATCCAACTATTACCAACATTGTTACAGGGGAAAATAACATGACATTGATCGGTGACACCAGGATAAAAGGTGTATTGTTGGAAGATACTAGAGATGACATGAATTCTCTAAACAGTGACACTGCAAATGATGAAGATTCTGAAGATGAAATATGGAGAGCATTCTATTCTACAGCACACAGGAGAGAAACTACACTAGAAGATTGGGATGTTGATAGCTCTACTGTGCCTAGTGTACGTGAATCTGAATTCACAAAACTTGATGTGCGTAGGCAGAAGCTTTGAATCAAGGAAAGCAGTTAATCATGCTTTGGGAATCTTGTCAATAACCGAGATATTTGGTTTTTGTGTGGCAAAATCAGATACAAAGTATTATAGGGTGCATTGTGTAGATCCTAACTGCAAATGGAAAGTGCATGTCAAAACTTTTGGTCCAACTTGGCATGAGGTTATAGTATATGTGGAGATGCACACCTGCACATGGGATTTCAGGACAAAACACTGCAAACAGTCTTCATCTTCTGTGATTGCAAGCATCATCGAATCAAGGTGAGAACTTTTTTTAAGAAATAGTATTTATATTTAATCTTGCTTTTTAATATATGATTTATTCTAATTTGAATATAATTACACAGTGTTGACGCTGGATATAGACCAGCACAGATAATGGATAAGATGAGAACAGAAAAAAGATGCAAATTACCTACTTGAGAGCATGAAAGTCATCAAAATAGCTCACAAAATGGTTAAAGGGACACCAGAATCAAATTATGCAAATTTACCATCATTTTGCCATATGCTCATGGAGAGAAACAATGGGACTATAGCTTTAATTTCAAAAGACAAAGAAGATAGGTTTCAGTACTTGTTTTTGTCCTTTGGACAGTGCATCAGAGCATTCCCCCTCTTAAATAAGGTATGTCTTAAACAGTGTCAGCACAAATTCTGTTGTCATCGATTTCCTTAAATTCGATAAAATAAGTAATTTTATTTCTTTATATACCAGGTTGTTGTTATTGATGGAACATTCCTAACTGGCCAATATAGAGGAACGTTGCTTGGAGCAGTTGCACAAGATGCCAATAGACATATTTTTCCACTTGCCTTTGGTATTGTTGACTCCGAAAACAACAACTCTTGGGAATGGTTTATGTATCGCCTGCTGCAGGTTGTGCCTCCATCAAATGACTTAGAGTTTGTCTCTGATAGACATGCTAGCATTTCAAGGGCTGTATCTTTAGTTTACCCAACAGCTACACACTGCATATGTATATGGCACTTGAAACAAAACATCAAAGCGACATTCAGGAAAAAAGAGTTGGGGAAAATGTTCAAAAAAAGCAGCAGAGAGTTACACTATCCAAGAGTTCAACAACTACCTTGCACAAATCGAAGCAACCTGTTCAAAACTGTCAGAATATTTGGTGTCAGCAGGTTTTGATAAATGGGCCAGAGCACATTCAAAGTGTAATAGATACAACATAATGACATCCAACAATGCTGAGAGCTTGAACTCCGTTTTTAAAGGCAAAAAGGATTATCCCACTGTGGCGCTTGTGGAGTTTGCTAGAGAAAAGCTCACATCATGGTTCCAGGAAAGATGAGAGAAAACACTAGCAAACTAAGACAGAATAACTCCTGAAATCCTTAAGGTGATAAGGAAATCATAAGAGCAAGTTGGGGTATGCAGAGTAGAAAGGATGAATGAATCACAATTTGAGATCAATGGTCAAGGAGTTGTAGCTATAGTTGATCTATCAGCGAGGACATGTACGTGCAGAGTATTTGATGTCGAGAAAATACCTTGTGTACATGCTCTAGCAGCCATTACACACATAAAAGCAAATGTATCTGATTTTGTTGCAAAATTTTACAGCAATGACGCTTGGCGTATGGCATATGCAGAAACAATATATCAAGTGTTGGAAGAAGATGAAGGAAACATCCCTGATGTGATCAAATCTATCAACTGTTACCCCCTAGTAGTAAGAAAGAGAGCAGGAAGACCACTTACAAATAGAAAGCTTTCAATGGGAGAGTACAAGAGGAGGTTGAAGCATTCAAAATAAGGCTGTCAGCACAATTTCTGTCATCAGTATTATATAAAAATAATGTTAGTAGATAATACAGTTTATAAATTTGTGAATGACATTTATGTTTCAAAATAAACATTAATTCAATACTATAGAATAAAATTTTAGATTTTATCATATAATAATACAAATTTGTATATTCTTTTCCATCTATGTCAGCACAATTTTACCAATGGTCCGAATGAAATTTCAAATTTATATCATTGTTGTTCACTCAAAACACAATACAAAAAGTTGACAAAGTGTTGCTGTTGTGCAAATATAAACTATTGTTGAGCAAAAATAAGATGATGTTGAGCAAGTATTTACCACCCATACGATCTTGTGCAATTTTATTCTATTGATGAGCAAAAATAATACAATGTTGAGCAATAATCTATTAAGCAACTATGAAAACATAAATAGATAAAAATAAGATCTTGTTGCAAACAAAGTGTTGCTGTTGTGCAGTATATAAACGATCGTTGAGCAAAAATAATGTGATGTTGAGCAAGTTTTCTCCAATCATAATATGTTGTGCAATTTTATTCTATTGATGAGCAAAAATAAGACCATGTTGAGCAATAATCTATTAAGCAACTATGAAAACATAAATAGATAAAACGGAAATTTCGCGGGGTGCCCCTGAGGTATTGCAATTTTCGCGAGGCATACAACTCTTTTGAATATTTCACGTGGTGCCCTTGAGGTTTTGAATTTTTTCGCCTCGTACCCTTCATGGTTAAATCTAACAGCTTTGGGCGATGCTCCGTTAGCTTTCAATTGAAAAAAAGAAAGAAAGAACGGACAGAGAAAGAAGCCAGGAGAGAGCGAAGGGGAGAGAGATCCAGCGGCTCGCGTCAGAGAGAGAGAGAGAGAGCACGAAGCTCGCGAGAGAGATCGGAGAGAGGACGAATGTCGCCAAGTCGGAGCTGGTGCCGGTCGAAGCTGCGAAGACGAAGGTCTGTCATGGAGGAGAAGCTGGAGGCGTTGTGCCTGAGAGCGAAGGCGGTGACGGCCCATTGCCTCGGCCAGCGACCGGAGGTGGAGGAGAAGAAGCTGCTACAGAGAGGTTAGCTTTGTTTAGAAATTTACAGAAATTTTGGATTTAGGTTGAAATTGAAGCATTTGAGTTTTTTTTGTGATGTGAAATTTAGGGTTTAGGTTGAAATTGATGCATTTGGAATTTGGAATTTCGCTTCTCAATTGCAAACCGATTTGTTAATAAAATTGCAATTTCGTTTCTCAATTTAGGGATTAAGTCAAAATTAATGCATTTGGAAATAACTTAGTGTCAACTGTCAACAGTTGAATGAAATTTCGTTTCTCAGCTTGTGTATCTATGGTTAATTTTGCCCACTTAACCACTCGACAGGCTTGGACTTGCTTTATAAACTCTTTGGCAAATCTGATTCGCTATGAGCCTTGGACATGCTTCACGTGGTTTAGCATCAACCTTTCAACCATTAACATTAATTTGGTTTTTATCTTGTTGCCCACTTACCCACTGCTGATGATCTTTCTCCTAAGGAATCTTCTAATATTTCTATATAACTATGTATATTGTATCTGCAGCTAAATAATTCTGTCAAGGAAGAAATTCTTGCTAACCAGTGGATGATTCCTCCTGGCAAGTTAATGATGGCAATCAATGGAGCTTTAGTCAACATTGGAGATATTGACATGCATTTGTAAATCTTTTGCTCCCTGCTGATACTTCCTTTTTTGCTGTGCTTTTAAAATTTAAATTCTTATTTATTACTTTTCCTGCTTTCTTGTCTCTTTTGGAAGATTTCTTCTCTTGGTCTTTTGTTGGTTCTTAGACTTCTAGTTCTCTAAAAAATATAGTAGTGGTGGGCTTTGTTCTTTCTTCTTGTAGTATGTACATCATTATCAGATATTAGATGAGATTAAGCCTTTACAGCAGTGTTCTAAAAGGAGAGACACACGCACCTAGGCACTAGAGGTCTGGAGCCTAGAGGCTAGGCGAGAGCCTAGACCCGCCTTATCGAAATATCCTGAAAACAACCCATAAATTCATATTGAATTGAAAACTAAGTTTAAGACATCATAAGAAAGTAAAATCTATCAAGTACTTGTTTTTAGGGGAGGGAAAGCTATGGAAAGAAATGAAGAGCTATGTACTGAGAGACTCGGGGGCTGTCAATGAGATGAATTTGAATTTGATTGTCTCCTTTTATTGCAGCCAACAACCCCAATTTCATCACCCGGCAATCTATTATCACTATTAAAATTCTGTTCATAGACATCACATTATTTACATCGGTCAGATATACGCACGATGTTAAATAAATTTATCACATCAGTTAAAATTTTTTTGATGTCATTGACCTAATATACATCAGTTTAATTTGTTGGACAATGTTAAAAATTATTTTCAAAAAATACACACAAGCCGCGAAATACACTTAGTTGAAATTATACCAAAATAAAAGCGGCAAAGATACCGCCAGGTCCTAACACTTGGCCAAAATTTTTGAAATATGGATTTTCAACCTAAAAAAAAACACAAATCCTTACTTAAAAAAAAGGGCGTGAATTTTATATTATCTTTTCCAACTCAGTGCGTTTGTAGGGGAAAGTGAGCAAGCTTCCCTCTTGGTGATTCTGGCGATTTCAGTCACTTGGCGATTCCGGCGATTCTAAGGCTGCTCACCTACTAGTTTAGCCCTCTCAGCGGCTTCCATGGTGGCTCCTCCGCTGTGGGTCGCAAGGGTTCTTCTTCCTCCAGCCCTTCCTTTCTCTCCAGGTATATTGAAGAACCCTAAACAATCCATCTCCCCCATCTCTCTCTAGATCTGTTTCATCTAGCCCTCTCTGAACCCCAGATCTGTTTCTTGTACACATGAGAGCGGATAGCCTGTTTCAAACCACGAGAGCGGAGAGCCTCTAATTCTAGGTTTTTTTTGTCCAATAGAGAGATCGAGAAGGGAGAAGATTGAAGACGACTCATATCCATCGTTTGATTTTGCGGTTGTTGACCGCAATTTGGTAATGATTCATACTGGTGTTCATTGTTGAAGGTTTTATGTTTTCAATTTATTTGGAGCGATATCTCTATCCTTTAGACTTCACACTTATGGTTGTTTATTCCGTACTGTTATCTTGGAATCGAAAATTAGAAGCAGGGATTTGTATGAAAACCTTGATTTAATAAAATCCGATAGATGTTGCTAGTTGCATTGCTTGTTGTTCCAATCAGATTCATGGTCAATATAATCTCTGGTTAACTTGAATTGACTTAGAGTATCCAATTGTTTACAATTCTTGAGCATAAAAATATATGGGTATGAATGTGAAGTATACTGTAATCTAGAAAAGGCAAGGGTCGAGAGTGTATAACTTTCGTAGAAGAATTACTGAATGTCAGTAATGCTCATGTTTTTTGTAATTGTCTTGAACAGGCAATAACTTATTCATACTAGTTCATAATGGGAGGAGGATTCAAAGTGCTACATTTGATTAGACCTTTCCTTGCATTTCTACCAGAAGTCCAGAGTACCAACAGTAAGATATCTTTCAAGGACAAAGTCATTTATAAGGTCATCTCTCTTTTCATATTTTTGGTCTCCATTAGCTCCCTCTCTATGAAATTCATTCATTAACCCGTGCCGATCCATTCTACTGGATGTGTGATCCTTTCCTCAAGCCATGGAGCTGTGATTGAGCTTGGTATCGCACCCATTATGACATTTGGGTTGGTGATTCAGCTGAGGCTGGGTCAAAGATCATTGAAGTCGGCAACCATATCCAAGAGGATCATCAACTTCTGTAAGTCTGGCTCTATAGGTGGTTATTCTGCTTTTGAATCAAGAGAATTCGTTGCTTTGAGATCTGCTGAATAACTAGTTTATCTATGAGCTTGATTGTGAGCTTTAACAGCTTGATCTTAGATCTTTCGTGACTAGATAGACAAGAATGAAATCCTACAACTACTACTCCATTTTCGATCTGTGTTGTAGTGGGAACTTTGCAAAATGATCAACGTTCTAGTTTGGAAATGAAAATAAAAACGAGGACATTTATAATGAGTTTTGCCATCATTTTTCTTCTTCTAGAAACAGTGTATAGAATCTGCGAGGTATTTTGATAGTTGTAGGTGAGGCTATTGCATACGTACTCTCTGGTATGTATGTCTCACCGATTAGGTCCGTTTGCATCTTTCAATTTTTAGACTTTTGGTTATGAATAATAGATAATTCTTATTGGTGAATCCTTTCCTTGTCTCATGTTGAATTCTTTCTTATCTAGGATACAACACTTCTTGATAAATTCCACGTTGCTCATGAAACAATGAATGATTTAAGGCTACCCTAGATGGAATTGTTCAACAAGACAGCACTGTCCTCCTACAGTTTCCCATCTGCAAATGTCATCACACTATTTCAGGTAGACTCTTACTATTTGTTTGATAAATAAAATCCTTCTTTTTTGGTTCATATTGGGGTTTGAGTAGTTAGCACCCCTGATAAAATCAGGAGGTAAATATTTATATTTATATTCAAAATCTGGTTTATATTTTCTATTTGAAATGCTGCCTTGCTGCATCTCTAGTTTTCCTGATACCTTGAAGTGTGGAAAAAGGAATGGAATTTTGTTTCAGTTTAAAATTATCAAGAAGTTGTGTTTTCTGTACCTTGATATTAATGTTCGAAGTTAAGCATCGTTATTGATGTTCCTTACCTTGATATGAAGGTTCAAGGAAAAGACCGTGCATATGTCAAATATGTAGCTGAACAGCTGGGTTTGGAGGGGTCATATGTTGCTCGGACTTACATTGAACAAATCTAGCTCGAGAAGCTTGTAAACGATGTCATGGTAAGCATCCTTGACAATGTAACTCTATTTTTAACCTGTTGTGCACTTGTGCTGTGTTTATACGCTGCACTTGTCTAAATATCTTAACAGACACTGCCGGATGACTTGAGGACAAAGTTAAGCATAGATATTTTGGTAATGAAAACTTGTGTAGCATAGATGCACGTCTCAACTCGAGCATTCTCTAAGGTACTATACATGTGATGTAGGTTGCTATACATTTCTGTTGCTGAGGCTTTGCAGTTTTCTTTTAATAGTTTACCCTTTGCATTTTCTCAATTTACCCAGCATTTCTCAGTCATACTCTACACAGCGAGACAAGCATCTGTCTAAACTTACAAGACTTGTCCTAGATGACAGAAGTTTCAGTTTCAGGAGCCCACGGTCACCTGCTGGCCCTTCTAAACCAAGTAAGTTGATTCCTTCGCAAATTTGATGCCACTTTCCTTTTGAGTGGTGGTTCAACCCAATTTCATCTTTTTTTCTTGTTATGATTATTTTCACATTGCCTGTGTAGGGGGGCATCACTCAACTGTCAGAGCAAATATCCACATTAAACGAGAGAATGGACGAGTTTGCATCTCGTATTGAGGAGTTGAATACAAAGTTGTGCATTAATAAAGTCTCTACAAGCCAACAAAACTTAGCTCTGCATTCTGAAGCCTGCAATGGTTCAGTACCTACAGCTCTCATGGCTGGATTAAGCAACGGTGCTCTGTTTGGGTCATTGCTGAATCACTCTACATCAGCTCCCCAATTGGCTAAGGATACTCAAATGATGGAAGAGGTATTTGACTTGAAGTTCCTACCTGTCTATTCTCTGCAGTGCATATTTATTGTCTTCTCTAATAGCTGTTCTACCAATTGACTACAAATGAAATGGAGTATCCATTGTTTTTTATATAGAAGAGGTAAGGATTAGGTTTATCCATTGTTTTTTATATAGATACTGAATTAATTCCTTGTGCATATATCTCGTGGAGTTTGGTATTTAAAATGATATAGATACTGAATAAAAATGATATAGATACTAAAAATGATATGGACCTATGGCTATCTTTAAGATTTAAAAAAACATTTTGTTTATGGGTGTATATAGTAGGCTTATTTTTCTTTCCATTTTACTGGATAGAATTAGAACTGAAATGTCAACAGTATGAGATATTTCCATGTCATGATCTACTGAGATCCATTAAGTTGTGAATGGGGCTTTTTGATGATCTTAATTTACTTCTTGAGTTGTAAGAATCTAATTTTGAGAGGGCCTTCATGTTACAGGTTGTTGTACTAGTTGTGCAGTTCGGATTAAATCTGGTCAGATCAAACACCCTGAGGCTCTAGGGATATCTGTTGAGCTGAAGTCCAATGCATGTATAACACTTTCAAATAATTTAGATGCTACTTTTATAACTGCACTTGTATATTACTCTTCTGTGATATCGTCTTCTCATGTGCATATGGCTTGGTAAAGGGTCTATTGCAATGGAATTATTGAAGTGAGGGTGAATGCTTGGTAAAGGGTCCATTACAATGGAATTATTTTGCTCGTGGGCCAATGGTAAGTTCTTAGCCTAGACAATATATTCATATGATGATTTGATTTAGTATAGAAAAACATACAAAAGCTATAATGGCTTTGAAGGACAGGGATGATTATGCATTAGAGTTAGTTATGGGTGATGAATACGGTGCTCTCAATCCTTAATCTCGGATGGTGGCTTCTATAAGTTGGAACATTAGCCATGATTTGCAGCTGCACCTAGGGCTGAGCAGAAATTGGATCGGACCGGAAATATTATGGTCTGGTCCATGGTCCAAGAAAAAGAGGATTCCGGGTTCCGGTCCAAACCCGGGACCGGACCGGAAATTCCGGGTCAGACCAGAATTGGACCGGGTTCTATAATTTTTTTTTTTAAAGGTGCGGAGAAACTTTCTTCATTCACGACACGCTGCTCTCTTTCCTAACCCTCGCATCTCGCGGCACGCCGCTTGCTTCCAGGCTTCAACATTCTTCGTTCCATTCTTTCGTTCACAGCAATACAACATTCTTCATTGAATTCATTCATGGCACACCGCTCGCATCTCCCTCTCTCTCTCTCTCTTTGTGTGTAATCGCCCTTTCACGCACTCTCCTCTCGCCTTTAGCAGCCTCGCACCGGACGCTTGTCTCTCGCAGGAGTCTCAGAAGCCTCGCCCTCGCCCTCGCCCGACTCCCTTGTCTTCCGCAACCTCGCCCTCTTGTCTCTCTGTGTTGAGTGTAATCTGTAGGCCTCTCTAACTATCTTCACCCTCTCTTTCTCACTTTTAGTTGATCTAGGTTGTTTTACAATTGGTAACATTTTCAGTTTGTAACATTTAGGTTGTTTTACAATCTTTAGGCAGGATTGATTTTTCATCTAGGTTATAAATTTCAATTTTAAGATTTCTAGATCTGGATTTAAGAATATCAATTTCAGATGTAAATTTCAATTTGTAAGATTTAATATGTAAATTTCAATTTTCTGATCTACATTTAAGATCTAAATTTCAGTAGTGTTCAATTCAATTTAACATTCAAATGGGGCGGCTGTGTTTAGAATTAGGGTTGCTGTAAGCCTGTAAACAAAAAAAAAACATGGTTGGGATGGATCCGGTCCAAATGGTCCAAGCGGTCCGCGGACTGGAAAACCCGGGACCATATATCCCGGTCCCGGTCCGATCCGCGGTCCAAGTTTTATAAAATTCCGGTCCATCGGATCGGACCGGGACCGGAATGTCTGGTCCAGACCGGTTGTCCAGCCCTAGCTGCACCTTTGTGATTTTCTTGGAGAAGACGTTGCTGAATTGTTGTGTATATGGGACAATTTCCTTCCACCTTGGACTTATTTGTGTTGGGGCATCATGAGAACATCTTTATATGTTTTGTAGCATTATGTAAAAAGATTAGAAACTTAATAATGCATCATGGAAATTGTAATAAGCATTGGATTTGAATCTATTTGATAATGCATCATGGATTTGATCCTATTTTGATTATTTGAGTATATTAATGGATACAAACAGGAAATGGGACGCCATGTAATAGAATAAAAAGCGATTTAAAAATGTATTGAAGCACAACAGAACAACTAATAAAACTGATGTCTTTTGGAAAATTATACATTGTTATACATAAAAAAAATGGTATTGTAATTTTTTTAGACATCGTTTGTTTAAAATATACCGATTTAAATGTATACATATAACATTGTTTTTATAAATATTGAATGTTGTATACCGTTTTTTAAAAGAAATAACAAGACAAAATACATAGGGAAAATTAATAAACACGAAATGAATTAGATATAACTGATGTAAATAAATTAATACAACATTGCTTTTAGAAAAAATATCGATGTTAATCTGAGCTTTTGTATTGCTCTACACACCTTCAGATAACTATAAATGCAAAATTATAATGGTTTAACATTAGGTGAATCAATCCAAATATAAGTATATTCATGCATTTAAGTCGATATTTAAAATAAAAACGGTGTTATAAATCATTATAGACATCGGCTATAAACCGATGTAGTAAAATTGAGATTTTTAACACCACCCACTAACACGTTGAATTTTTTTTTTATTAACATCGGTTTATACCCGATGTCTATGAACAGAATTCTAGTAGTGTATTATGTTTGCTGTCATACTTTTTTTGCTCTCATTACAAACATCCTCAATTATTCCACTTGGGACTATCAAGCTAACTCCTTCCATGATCATTTCAGAATCCTCCTCTTCTCTCCTTTTAGGCTCCAACACCCCACCCCACCCCCCCCCCCCCCACCCCCCCTTCCCCACATGATAAATTTTAGGTCTATTAGCTCAAATGGTGGAGCAATGTGCTTATGCACAAAGATGCGGGTTCAAATCCTGCATAGGCTAATTTGATTTGTCTTGAACATACCTTCACTTTTATTCAAAGTAGAATTTTCAACTAAATTTGTATGAGAGCAGCCCTCTAGTGGAATGAATTTCATTCGTATTCCATGTATGACAGCAGCCCCTTGTTTGGGTATTTGCATATTTTTGGTAGCCTCTCACTTTGGTGCTAGTTCTCGTACAATAGATATGATTAAACATACCTCCCTCTCTTCTCGAAAAATCACCTCTTTCTAGTTTGTTATCATAGTAACCCCTTTGCTTAAATTTTCATAATTTTATAAAAACTATGCAGTAGCTTGTCTATGACAGTAGCACTCTATTTTAGCCAAAATTTAATCAACTGCTTATATTTATGACAGTAGCCACAGGCAAACAATTATAACACTACAGTTAGTACTAAGAAACTAATAAATACCTATAACGAGATGCTTATTCATTTCTTGATCGATACAATTCAATAAAGCCTATATGGGATTCGAACCCACATCTTTATGCATAAGCACATTGCTCTTCCATTTGAGCTAATAGGCTAAAAACATTTGATGACCAATTGAACCAAAAATAAGCCTGTTTTTCTTACCAATGAACAAACTTTAACACTTTGCCTTCCGACTAGGAACAACTCAATAACTCCACAACAAAATCAATAGCAATCAGCCAGCACATACAAACAAACGTTCAATAAATCCACTGAACTCACCCTATAACTAACACTCTCAACTGTAAAATGTAGTCATAAAAATAACCTAGTGTCAGCTGTAAAAAATGCATCTTTCAGCCATGAAAATGCATCTTTGTGTTGCAAACAAAAATCAGATGTAAAATTCACTTATCACAAATGCATTGATTAGCTTTTAGCTGAAAAATCCAGCTACAAGCAATGAATTTGAATTCAAATGTAAAATGCAGGCATATCAAATCATTGAGAAATTTAACAAATTAAAGTTAGCCAAACTAATTGGAAAATCAAATACTTTGTATATCATCAATCAATTGTATGTCCTCTAGTTTCACCTACATACATGTTATGGAGAACTTTCAAACTCCAAAAGAGAAGAGTAGTTTAGTTAACATGCAATAAGAGACTCCATAGATGGAGGATGTGAGTCATTGCTGGAAACTGTCATCAGTAGCTATTGTAGTGCTTTCAGCTTGACCCATCCCCCAGAGTTGCCACTGTCTCCTCCAACTCTTTAAAAAGAGAACTATATAAGTGAAAATTGAATGTCAAAACTGAATACAAACACGAGAAAACATAATCCCATCTTGGCAACAAAAAATGAAATGTAATAAAAGAGGAAGAAAGTGTAAAATCTTGATTCACTCTACAAAAATGTGAACTATTTCTCCTCTTTTCTTTGCAAAATTTGATTTCCATTACTGTCGAAATTGTATTGACCACCAGCAGAAGTTCATAGCGAATTGTATGGCTTAACTCAATTTGATCCAACACTCGAGTCCTCCTCAACCACAATTGCAAGTTGTAAACCAACTAAAACAGAAACAAATCCACCTCGTTCAAGATTTCAATTTCTAAAATTCACTCCAACAATCAAAAGAAAAGTCATAAAATTGGGAAATTTAACAAACTTAGCCAAAGTAATTAACGTACAGTAGCAACTGCAACCCCAAATAGCCAAATTAAATCTCCAGCACCTTCAAATTTATAGATTAGGAAAAGGAAAAGGTTGTGGCAGAAAGCAACGTTGTGGGCATTTCCCTTCGAAACCCCCCAAATTCGAAACCCTAATTTTCAAAAAATTTCAACTACATACCTTCTTCAATTCGGTCCGACTCCGCCTCTCCTCGAGACTACGATGCCGCCTGTCCCGTCCTTTCTTGGTCGGCGGCCTCCATGTCTGGGCAGCGTCGCCTCCCTTGAGTCACCTCTTCTTCTCTCAGTTTCGATTTCGCTCTCACTGAGTCGTCTGTTCTTCTCCACTTTCGTTCTTCTATTTTCGTTTTTTTAAAAATAAAAGCAAACGGAGCGTGATTCCTCTGTTAAGTTTAACTGGGTAAGGGCACGACGCGAATTTCTTCTAAACCTGTGGGGTACCACATGAAATTTGTAAAACTTTTGTATACCCGGCGAAAATTGTTATACCACAAGGGTACCTCGTGAAATTTCCGTAGATAAAAATAAGATCTTGTTGAAAACAAAGTGTTGTTGTTGTGCAATATATAAACTATCGTTGAGCAAAAATAAGATGATGTTGAGCAAGTTCTCCCCAATCATAATATGTTGTGCAATTTTATTTTATTGATGAGCAAAAATAATACCATGTAGAGCAATAATATATTAAGAAACTATGAAAACATAAATAGATAAAAATAAGATCTTGTTGAAAGCAAAGTGTTGTTGTTGTGCAATATATAAACTATCGTTGAGCAAAAATAAGATGATGTTGAGCAAGTTCTCCCCAATCATAATATGTTGTGCAATTTTATTCTATTGATGAGCAAAAATAAGACCATGTTGAGCAATAATATATTAAGCAACTATGAAAACATAAATAGATAAAAATAAGATCTTGTTGCAAACAAAGTGTTGCTGTTGTGCAGTATATAAACGATCGTTGAGAAAAAATAAGGTGATGTTGAGCAAGTTTTCTCCAATCATAATATGTTGTGCAATTTTATTCTATTGATGAGCAAAAATAATACCATTTTGAGCAATAATCTATTAAGCAACTATGAAAACATAAATAGATAAAATCAAATATTATCGCAAACAAACTATTGATGTTGTGCAAAATATAAATTATCGGTGAGTGATAAGGCATATTTCCAATAGGCATTATAGATTAGTTTAGGTGCATTTCATTGCCATATAGTCATGCTTTAGTGTTAATTAGATTAACGTTTGTTTTTTTGGGAAAGTTCGGAATCTACGCTATTTCGATGGTTTTATGTAGATTCGTAGATCCGAGGCAAAGAACACGAGGAACGGAGCTAAGTAAGGCTAAGGCGAGACTTGGGAGATCTTAAGGAAGAAGTCCCGAAGAGAATGGAACAACCTAAGGAGCAACGGAGCACGAAATCGAGGTCTAAGAGCGAAAACGAGGGCGAGTCGCGAAAGTTGTCCGCTCGGCGAGCTGAACTTGTAACGCACTTTTCGGAGGCCTCGGATGTCCGATCGACGCATATGAGCATGCGTTGGAAAGCTCTTTCGAAGATCTACGTGATGGTGTTCTACTGGATTTTTGCTGATAGCTAATGGATTTCCGCTGCAGCAAACCAAGTCAGAGACATCATGTCTGAGCAAGTCCCTGAGCACGTCTCGCTGCCAGCGGATGGGATCTCGCTGCCAGCGAGTGGAGTCAGCAGGAGCATGTCCAGGAGCCAGCGCGCCTCGCTTCCAGCGAATGGAGTTCGCTGCCAGCGAGTCGAGTCAGCCCGGCCGACCAGGCAGCATTCGCTGCCAACGACTGGACTCGCTGCAGCGAGCCACTCGCTGCCGCGGAAATCTTCGCTGCTAGCGGGAAGCACCAGTTCGATGAAGACTCGGCTACTCGCAGATGCGGAAGGAAGGACTCGCTCCAGCGAGTGGGCGCTCGCGGCAGCGGAAGGAGTGACTCGCGGAAGCGAAAACGATGGAATCAAAGGAGGCTTGAAAAAATTCTAAGGCATGGACATTCGCTGCCAGCGAGTGTGGTAGCGAAAATCCAACAGGAGCTTGATTGAGGTCATTCGCTGCCAGCGGAAATTTTCGCTGCCAGCGGAAATTGACGCTGAATTAAATTTGGAAAGTCTATCTTCTATCTAGTTTGTTTAGGAAGTTTCTATCTAGTTTATCTATCTTTTACCTTATTTATGGAAGACATTAGGCTTATAAATAGGATGTTCTAGGGTTAGTTTTTTAATAAAAGGATTGAAGTAGAGAAATCACCATTGAAGAGAAGAAAGTTTAGGTAAGCCATGTTTGGCTAATTTTCTAGTTTTCGCCTACACTTTCAAGACTTGGTTGGTGGTTTGTGAGTTTCTAATATAAGTTATTTTTCCTCTATAATTCTTTCAAACTCTTTGTGCGATATTGATTATGTTATTGATGTTATCTTGATTAGCTACCTTGATAATATCGATTTGCTAGGATTTAATAGTTTCGTATTTGTGTTATTTCCGTAGTAGCACGAATAAGAATGTGGATTTCGTGTTTGAAGCATGATTATGTAGGGAGTTGACATATATCTTAAACATTGATTTACCGTGTTTAATTGGTGTTATTTATATGCTCAAGTTCTTGGGACTATTTGCTATCTCTTTGTTAAATCTTGACCGTGTTAAGGTTGCATTGAGGTGTAAGGGATTAATTGGACTCGTAGGACTTTTAATCTACTTAAACCAAGACGAGAGGAATTCGTAGGAAAAGATAATAACTTGAAAAGGATTCGATGATCAATAAAACCAACCAAAGTCGAGAACTTGTAGGTGGAAACGCTTTTCTTCTATCCTTTATTTTCTTTTGTCAATATTTTTTTTTTATTTTGATTCATAAAAATCTTATCTTTTATATTGATAAATACACAATATTTAGAAATACTTGATTCTCTTGGGTTCGACCTCTTACTTGCATACTATACTTGTTTGTTTGTTTGGGAATTATTTTTGGCGGGGTAAATCAACGACTTTCCCTCCGTCAATGAGAAAAAATAAGGTGATGTTGAGCAAGTTTTCATCAATCATAATATGTTGTGCAATTTTATTCTGTTGATGAGCAAAAATTTATTAAGCAACTATCAAACCATATATAAAGAAGGTAAGATCATGGTTCTAACAAATTCACAACTGTCGAGCGTTGTGCAAATATAAACTATTGTTGAGCAAGAATAAAATGATGTTGAGTAAATTTAAGGTATAGAATTATATGTTAAATAATAAGAAATAAATAAAGTATCACACAATTCCCGATTTTACGCAAACAAAAAAAAAGAAAAGAAAAACGGTTTTCCTAAAAAAATATAAAAAGCAAACAATGTAAATGCCTAATAAGCTTTTCACGTTCGAGAAATTCTCCACCATCACCTTCGTTTTGGTTCATTCTCCGGCTAAATCTA
Organism: Persicaria tinctoria; assembly: GCA_037127255.1. Taxonomy (NCBI): domain Eukaryota; kingdom Viridiplantae; phylum Streptophyta; class Magnoliopsida; order Caryophyllales; family Polygonaceae; genus Persicaria; species Persicaria tinctoria. Next base: position 35,797,319 of record JBANSL010000020.1, read on the forward strand.
CTCTCTCTATTTCTCTGCGGAATTTCTTGAGGCTTAATTGTAGGCTTGTGAGGAGGCGATCTATCATATACATCAACATGTCTTCAGATCCGAAAGGTTTGATTTCGTGTGTTCTGTGTATTAAATTTTAAATTAGAACGAGTACTGTTTAGGGCTTAGTTTTTCACGAAAATTAGGAAAATCGCACGTATTTGTAGAAATTACCGTCTCTTACAATGTCATTTCTTCAATTATATTTGTAGAAATTGATTGTAAGTGTTCATTCTATAGGTAAACGTCCACAGAGTGTAAGTGATTCACCTGTTCTACACAGTCCAAATAGAAATTCGAAGAGATTAAAAAGATCTGGAGTTAAACCTCCACTAGTTGATTTATCTAGATATTCACCTCCTTTCAAGGATGAACTGGCTGCTGATACTGAGCCTGGTAAAGCCTACGAAGGAGGGGAGGGTTGTCGGTCCCTTGAATCCAAAGATTCGCAACCGCTTCTTAGAAAAAACAGTAAGAGAGAAGTTCGCCCTGGGACTGATCATCCTGTTAGCACTGTTGCTGTGGAGACCATTGAAATTGCAAGGTTGGAAAACCATTCACCTAATTAGATGGTTGTTCAACATGTAAACTGTTGTGAGCTGAATCTGCCATGTTTTATAGTAACTTTTATATCGATTTCTGCATGCATTTCATTCATTTGGGCTAAGATAGTACAAAATCTATGTAGTTTATGTTTATTTGCCAAATTATGGAATCTACACTAGTTTCTGTTTAATTCGCAGAAATCGAAGCATTTTACAGCAATTCTACAGAAGATCGGAAAAGCTCGGAAAACCACTACAGAAGTCCAAGGTGAAGGAAGCAACAGAACCTTGGTCGAGCAAGCCTGATCGAGAAAGCCAGACAACCCAGCTCCGCAAGTCTACTCGATCTCGACGAACCCTTGTCGAGATCGACGAAGCCCAGCGCCACACCCGGAGTCGACGAAGAGAGAAGCTGCCCGAGAAGCTGAGGACGAGAAGCCGAGCACACCTTTACTCGATCTCGACCAACCCTTGTCGAGATCGACAAACCTACACGAGGATGACCAGATGCAACTCGCTGCCAGCGACTCGACTCGCTGCAGCGGACCGCTCGCTGCCACGGAAAAACGCGCTGCCAGCGGGATGCACCAAGTCGACAAAGAAGCCTACTCGCGGCAGCGGAAGAGGCAACTCGCGGAAGCGGAAGGGAGTACAACCAACTCGATCTCGACAAGAGTTGGTCGAGATCGACGAGCGCCTGAGTCCAGATCTGAGCCAGTCGAGTAAACCTACCCGAGGAGACCTAGTCGGCAACACTTTTCTACTCGAGGTCGACTACGCCTTGTCGAGGTCGACGAGCACCAGGAGCCAAGACTGAGCCGCATCGAGCAGAGCTAGCCAGGAAGTCTAGTCGACGATCCACCCTACTCGAGGTCGACGAGCCCTTGTCGAGGTCGAGTAGACCAGTGTCCGGAAACGCGTCGACGAAGACCTGTCCGAGTAGACTTGAGATTCCTTGGGCGAAAAGGAGTCGATTTGGCCGAGATTCTATCCTAATCCATCAAGTTCTCTCCAAGGAGACAAGATCTATCAACATCATGAAGACTTACCCTATTTAGTTTTATCTTTTCCTTTTAGATTTATTTCCATAAAACAATTTATTTATCCTTTCAAGTTTTAGATATAATTTTAGATAGAGATAGATATCTTCTTTCCTAGAATAGCTAGGGAATGAAGCCTATAAATAAGGTCCTAGGGGCTCAGTTTTAATGATCAATTTTCAGAAAAAGACAAGTAGTTCCACAGAGAAGTTTAGGAGTTCTAAGGTTTTTAGGGTTTTGGCTTTCTGCGAAAGTTAATTGCCAGGATTGTAAAAGGCTTTGAATTTAGTTTTAATGCAATTTAGTTCTTTTCATTAATCAATGTCCGTTATTGCAATGAGGCGTGAGTAGTCCACCCACTTCTGGGGCTGGGGTGAGCCCAACGGTGGCCATGTGAGGCGATACGATAAAGGTCAGATCTTTTTGTGCGATTCATCTTCTATTCCTATGAGCATGATTCTTTTGCGAAAGTTGAAGGTGATCCTTGTTTGTGTTATTGAAGCGAAAGTGATCTTAATGCAACTTGGATTAATTATGTGAAAAAGGGTTAGTAACAATTAGGGTTTATGCGAGAGCCTCTATATGCCTATTTGTTAATGACGAAAGTTATTTGATGGAAAGCATGATCTTTTATGCCTTTATGTGTTACTTTGCATGGTTATCGTTGTGGTGTTGAAACCCTGGCTTTGGAAGTCTTTTAGCATATTGAGTTTATTTCTGTCGAGATTCTGAGTTTTGTTCGAGATTTTGCAAATTAAAGTTTCTGTTTCTTGTCGACATAGAGTAAGCCTTGTCGAGATCGAGTACAACCTTTGTCGATCTCGAGTAGAAGCTGGTCTAGGTCGAGTTGGTTTTCTTCTGTTTTCGTCGATTTTCACTTTCTGAGTTTCTGTTGTTCACTGTCTTGTCGATCTCGAGGAAGCTGTTGTCGAGATCGAGTACGCCTTTGCTTTGCTTTTAGTTTTTGCTTTGTCTTTGCTTTATTTCTTTGCTTTTGTTTTAGTTGCCCTTGCCGGGTTTATTTGTTTCTTTCCTTTCTGTGTTTCTGTCTTTTCTGCTGCTTCTGTGAGAATTTACAGCTACCTGAGAACTGCTGACGTGCTTCCTCGTGGATTCGATCCTGACTATTCTCTTACTACAACGGGAGGAAGTCTTGTATTTATTTGCTGAGACAGGGAAGTTAGTCTGAACTTTATTTCATATTTATTTCATACTTGACCATCCTCCTGCAACAACATAAACCCAACTGTGCATCTCATAACATCTGATGAGCAAACAGATACCACAGACATACAACCTACCACAGAAAACAGGCAGCTGATTGTGAGGAACGAGATGAACACCAGACAAAAAAATCTCCCATCATTGAAATCACGGTCAAGCCCACGCTTGTTGGTGTCATCCTTGAAAAAAATGAATGCCAAGCAAAAGAAATTGATTGAAGATATTGGCTTTGGATTTTTGTTCAACTTGAATATTTTTACCCTACCACTGCTTCTTTCATATTGGTTAGTGGATCAGTTTGATCCTAACAAGTGTTGCTTGGTGTTGGCTAACGGAGGAGAATTTGAAATTGCAGAAATAGACGTGCATATCACAATGGGGTTCCCAATGGGGAAGGTTTTAGTTGGAAGAAAATCACCTAAAGAGAATTTAAGTCTTGTGCAAGAGTGGAAAACCACATTTGATGTCCAGGATAATATAACAACAGCTATAGTTATGGAAAAATTGATAGCTGACACTGACTGTAGTGATCAATTCCTTCTGAACTTTATTGTTATATTAGACTCTATCTTGGTTGATACACTAGGAAACGGACATGCCAACCATAGTTTAATAACAGTAGTTCCTGAATTGGGTGACATGAAAGACCTAAATTGGTGTGGTCTTGTGTTGGAAAGTTTGGTTGATGCAAAGAAAAGCTGGGAAAAGAACAAGAATGGCCATTTCAGAGTGCCTCTATTATTCTTGGTTGTAAGTATTTTTTTCAAACCCTTGCTCTGATGTTAACTTAATTTCTTTACCATGTCGGTAGTACAAATGTCAGCCCCACCTACTTTTACCTACATGTCTACAGTATTCTTCATGTCAGCATTCTCTGCTCCATCATTATACTAATATATGTTTATCCCCTTGGTGTGCCAGTTGTTTTACATGGATAGGGTGAAATTATTCACAAGCACAACACTAAGAAGGATGACTCGTTCTTTCCCAGTTTTTGTTGGCATAAATTACAAAATCTTGCGCAAACGAGAAACTGATGATATAAGTACTGAGGCTTTGGCTGTGGCTTAGTCCAGGCTCGCCAAGTTGTTCCTCGCCATCAAGATGTACCATCTACAACTTGTCCGCACACTACTGCACAAAACGATGAAGGCACCAATCACCCTGCTGATCCAGAAATACAACCACCCCAGTTGAGGTTTATATGAATTATTTAAACCAATTCAATGTAATATTAGTACAGTATAGCAATGTTTTGATATTTACTGATGATTTTTTATTCTTATTTTTTATGTGATGTTATCTTTAGAGTTGGATAAAGTTGTTTGCTCAAAAGACTTCTGTGCTTGCATCTGCTATTTCCGATTTTGCTGAATGGTCTACAAATGTCCCGCTTGAACTGCAACATGATGACAGGGTGAAAAGACTTCTACATGGAGCAAACCAGCTTCTAGGGATGGAAAGTGTCAACTCTGACCCTCCTACAGATGCTGCTGACAGGTCAAATATGAATGACTCTCCAAGCCCATATTTTACCGACTCCCGAGAGAAATTCTGGTCAGACCCTGCTTTCTTAGATTGCATTACTCAGATTGAAATGGCATATCAGAAAAAGCAAAAAATGAAATCAAATATCAAAGGGGACGGGGAATTTTCCTTTGATATATTTCTAGATGATCCTGTTTTTAAGAAAGATGAAGGGACATCACTGAACACATCGGTTAAAATCAAGAATGCTAATGAAGCAACCCAGGCTCCCCCAGACGGCCATGGTCAGTCTCCAATACAACAGGGTGTTGAAGCTACTCCTAATCCCCTACCCACTCAATTTAAAACTGATACTCCACCAATGAACCCTTTGGGAGGTAAAATAAAATGCATGTCCCCTGCTGCCTTTCCACAAGGAGGTCGCCACGGGTCAACACAGTTGATGGAAATGCTGCAGAACAACTAAATAACATGAAGAGAGACGAAGCTACAAGGAGAGCACATAAACCTTCTGCATCTTTGAGAAGCCCATATTACTCGCGTGTTGTTGACATTACTGATCCTATCTCTGAAATTGAGCGCACTGTTTCAGCCTATTTAGCAATGAAAACACCTCATAGCACGTAAGTTCATTTTAATCTTAATTTAATTAATGTATGTTCAGTTACAAGTAAAAGATTATTTTCATTTAATCCATCTTCAAAATGATTGACATTGCAGGGAAATTTTGTTTAAGCACAAGTCTGTTGAAGTTGTTAGAACAGACATGGGTACACTTGAGGATGAAACCCACTTGTCTAGTGTCATTATTGATGCATGGACAGCTATCCTCGACCACAAGGAACAGTATAAAAGTGCTCAATCACCAGCAAGACTATTTGTCAATATCAACAAAATTGTAATATTTTTACAATTTTATCCTTCAATTACACTCCATTGTTAGCCATTATTACAATGGGTCTGTTTTTTTTTTACTAATTTTTATTCTTGATCCAGTTTAATGTAGAGAGTGTATCATTAGGAGCTTGTGATGAACAGTTTCAGAGGTTTAACCTTCACATTGATATTGTATTGTCGTTGTCACCACACCTTTCTTTGAAACATATAGAAATGGTACTCCCTTGCAATTAACTGAATAAAGTTCTCTAAATATTGAATCAAAGTTAACAAGATCAATCACTAATGTTTATTTGTTTTTTATTATGTTGATTAGATTGTATTTGGGGTTGAACGAGAAGCATTATATGTCATGGTTGTCTTCAACTTTAAAAACAAAGTGGTCCAAATTGTTGATGTCACCCCATCTTGCACTGATCCAACTAGCCGCTTCCCATCACCCTTTGAATGTTTGTTTGGTAAGTTTTACTACTGATATCTAATATTTCTTTACTTGTCTTAATTTCATTTAAATATCAACTCAGTTTACAATTAAAATTACATGATTTATAATTCAATCCATGCAGGGAGATATGTTGATTGCTTATCTAACAGATAAGGGGCTCCGAGAAAAGGCAGAAATAGTGTCAGCTGCACCATCATCAAAAGTCCCCATCGCGTGGGCTGGAGAGGAGAAAGTTCAACATTCTGGAGTATGCCTCATGTGTCACATGGAGACCTTCTTTGGGACAAAGAGAGGGTACAAGTGTGGATTGGAAAAGGGCAATTTCAAGAATATTTCAAAGCTAGGGGTGAGGTACCTGACAGATATAGTATGTTCAGAGTTGAATGAAGTGAATGCAGATGTTGTGAAGACAGCGAAATCCCATGCAAGAATGACTTTAAAAGGGATTCAGGGCCAGAAACTAAATCTTGGCTGAACAACCACAACGCAATTTCATGTTTTATTTGCAAACTTTGGAATGTATTTTGGTGTAGATAGTTGTGTACTCTGCTTCTGAACAGTTTTCTCGTACCCATTAAGACAGTTGTTGTCCCTGTGATTTTTTTATGGATAGTATTTATCAAGATGCATACAACTATAACTGCTTCTAAACAGTTGTGTTTGTTCTTCTATGTGTCGGCACAATTCTCTCCCCCGGTAATCAAGTGGTCTATTTTATTCATACAGTTGATTTCGTGATATCCATTCGTTTGTTGTGCAATTATAAACTATTGTTTAGCAAAACTAAGATGATGTTGAGCAAATTACCAATAACATAAAACCTTAGTTAAACAGTGTCAGCACTACTTTTACCAAAACAATCCACAAACTAATCAAATGTGTCCGCAGTATCACAAGAGATAGACGTAAAACTTCAGTAACACTTTATAATATGAAATATGAGGTAGGAAATTACAAAATAATTATATGATTATTATGACATTAATATGTTGCATCATATCATTATGATATTAATAAACCACTACTTCATATTAGTGTAACCATTACTTATCTATTTTGAGCACTTAATTTGTCAGATTACATCCAAACTTCGCCATCTACACAACAACAACCTATCTAACCACTGGTTTTAAAATTTAAAGCTCCAGGTTTCCTTGATCAGATCTGCACACATGAGTTCTCTGAATCGAAAGAGCTTCTCGTTGTTGAAATCTTTAACATCTCCCCTAAATACAGAAGCTTCAATCACTTTTAATGTAAATACACCACATGAAGCCATGTAGACAAAAAAAGAAACAATGTAATGTAACAACATAAATAACAAGTATATTAACGTAACCAACGAACAAAACAAGATAACAAATACATACCCAGTAGAATCATGCATTAACCCAGGAACCATGTTTAGCTGGAAAGGAGAGGAATCGAAGTTTTCAAATAGCCCAGCCTTTGCCAAATGAATTGGGAGCCAAATAGCAAACGGTTGCAATTGTTCTTCAAGAACTCCTTCCTTAACAGAAGGGACATTGCAATCGAGCACACTGATTACCTTATCCTCAATTTTAATCTCCAACGCCACTCATTGCTTGTTTATCACGTTGAAAATTGTGTAGATTTTCTTTACAGATACCCATGGCTTCCCATAATCAGCAGGGCACGTACCAACAAAATAATCCTCAGTGTTGACTTCAAGAGGTATGTCTTCCCGATACCTTGAAGCATAATCAGGCAGGTACTTTAGGTAAAATAGCCAATCAAGAACAAGAACATCTCGATACTTGACAGGGTCCTCGGAAATGCGCCTCCTAATGTGAATCAAACCTGCTTCTATATGCTAAACAAAGTAATAAAAAGTGAATTCAACAATCAACTAATACAATAAAATCCAATCCACCCGTATATATATACTCCAAAAATACAAGCAGTTATTACCTGACAATCAAGCCACATATCCTTCACTAAAATGTGCTGGAAAAACTTTTTGTCAAACCTTGAGATTGGACCAGCTACAGAAAAATTCCTACCAAAGGTTATACAAAACGAATAAAAATATATCTAGCATGAGATGCTGTAACTAATACAATAACAACACCACTTCATACCAAATACTAAACATAAAAATAAACCATACCTTTGCTTCTTCACAAGTCCATAAATAAATTCATGATCTTCCGAGCTGATCAATGACTTCTTAGGGGCATGCTTTAGCATCCTCACTTTCTTCTCCCGCTCAACTGGGCCATACAGGAATGTACTGGTTGATGGGATAAGATTGGAAGCCTTTAGTTTGTCAACTTCAATTTCAGTTGCAGGATCCTTGGCGACCGAATCCCAATCAACACCTGCACCCTTATAATCATCATTGTCAGACAAACAAATGTACTTTTCCAGGGCTGGGTCAACCCTAACTCCAGCAACTTTACCACCAGCACCTTTGCCTTCACACTTTTTAGATTGAGGCACTTCAGCAGAAGTTGCTGGAATCCCAACCTCATCTCCAAGAACCTTAAATTCAGTGTCAGCAACAACAGGTGGAGACTCCTTACCCACTCCTGGAACCTCAGCACTTACTGATGGCAAAGACACGTGCACAACTTTAACAGAAGCGGGAGATGATTTCAACATTAACTCCTCATCAGGGAAAGACTGTTGAAGATCAGACACAACATCATTCAAAATTTTGTTCACACCTTCAACAACAGCCTTCACAGGTGTGACCTGGGGCTCACCACCACTGACACGTTCATCATCACCTTTCGCAGGAGTGCCCTCAGACTTACCAGGAACGTGCTTATCATCAGCCTTCACAGGTGTGCCCTGAGACTTACCACCACTGACATGTTCACCGTCAACTATCGCAGGAGAGCCCTCAGACTTACCAGCAATGTGCTTATCATCAGCCTTCGCAGGTGTGCCCTGGCACTTACCACCACTGACACTTTCATCAACTTTTGCAAAAGTGCCCTCAGACTTACCAGGGATGTGTGCTTATCATCAGGCTTGATAGGATTTGACTGCAACCTCTCAAACAAAGCCTCATAATTAGCAACCCTAACCCCAAGCTCATCGTACCTCTTTGACATCTCACTAAACACTTGAAGGCTCCCATTCAACTCAACAATCTTTGTTTCAATTGCATCAACCCTCGCAGACAACAGATGCATAAATTTAGGGACCTCTTCAAGCTTCTCAATCCTCCTAAAAATCTCCTTCACCCAGTCAGGATGAGATGAGAGAGAAGAAGCAAAAGCATCACCATGTGTTTTTGGAGGCAACTCACAAGTTGAATCATTGTTGACATCCATTTGAGGAGAAACATCTTCAATACCTTCCACTTTCTCTGCTGACACTGCTATTTTGCCAACTTTATCACTTGAAACGCGAATGTCTTCATTTTCACAAGCAGCAGATGTTTGCCCAAGCACAGACCGCCTATCAACAAAATCATGTGCTTCAACACTCCCCAGGGGTGACCTCTGCATAGAAGGCGTCGGTACATCACCCTCTCCATCGCTGTCACCAAAAGGTGTCTCAACTCCTTCAACGGTGTCACCACAATCAATCACATCTGCAAGATCGGCCAAAACATAAAGCCTCACAGTATGACAAGCATCCAATTTATCGGATTTAGGCGAATGGGTGTCAATGGTAAAAACATCACCCTTGTCATCGCAAACACGGACTTCACCACAAGATTTGGAAGAATGGGTGTCAGCAGTAAAATCATCACCCTTGTCATCACCAACACTGACTTCACCATCATATGTAGAGACTGCAACATGAATATCTACGGGCTTCACTCCATGGGCACCCTCAGTATCAACAACAGGAATTGAAGGAATAACAAAAGACTTGTCAACAATACTATCATATATAACGGCCTTCCACTACCTACACCACCGTTCTTCTTCATCTTATACCTCCGCTGAAAGACAATATTCAGCGGGACATCATCGTCTAATAGATCACATGAATCAGTACCCAATCAATAGGTCCAAAAACTATTTCTTCAACTGATGCATCAACTACTGCATCAACTACAACATCAGCTTTTTCATCAACAAATGCCATCCTTTCGGTGCGTGCAAACTCCCCATAAATAGGGAACAACGGAGTCTGGACAAAATGCATGTATCAGAATAAAAACCCAAAGATGCATCAAATAAAAATGTTCTTGCTGAGAGAAAATATAAAATTATTACCAAATCGCCATGAAAGAACTTCTCAGCTTCAGCGTATACATGGCTATAATCACATTGCCAGTGCAACGAGTATGGATTTCTATCAGGCATCTTAAAATTACAGTCAAAATTAACGGAGATAGCTGGGAAAGCTTCTAATATCCAAGCTTGTTACAAAAGGAAACTCGTTATGACACTACAAAACAATATTTAAATAATGCTCACATAAGCAATAAAGTTGTGCTGACACAGACAAAAAAATGATGACATAGGACATGCAAACACTAAAGCACAATACTTGGAATGCAAGGTAATACCCATACATTTGATAAAAACCCCTAACCCAATTCTGATCTACAACAGAAGAACTCTTCAATGACTTCAACAAACGGGTTTATGACTCTCTACCCCAAGGATATACTTCAAACTCCTTCTCATTGCACGCAAGAGATAAGAATTGTGCACTTACAACTACTGACCGCCTATAAACAATTAACCTCTCAATTAGTAACAACTTTGCCATAATCAACTTCTTCTTAGACTTCTTTTTCTCAGATATGAAACGATCAAGTAACTCATCATGAGTCATTTTCTTCTACCCAAAAAATTCAAATATTGACACTTTCTTTGGGATATTACAAACACGGTCTTCACAAGGAAGGCATGTAATCACATGAAACTCAGCAATTGAAAAACGTGCGAGATGTCCACCAACTCTAAACCACAACTCATTCTCTTTTTTTGTGTTTGTACTTGACGGAGAACCATTTGATGCATAAGCTGAAAATTGGTAACCATTTTGGTGCCTTGCGTCAGCACCCATCCAAGGCAACTTTTTTCCAGAGTATTGTAGTGAGAATGACACAAATGCTCCTTGATCAGATCACAGACAGAAGGATATGAATATATGTTAGATCTACAACGAAATCGCTCAGAAACAGGAATGCAACATTCCAAACCCTGATCAATAACAGACAATTAAGCACAAAAACAACCATCAGATTAAGAAAAAAACTACAACTTGCTCATCAAAAAAAAAATCCAAATGGAAAACTAAAATAACTTACATCAGAACCAGGATAAGAGATGGATGAATCAGAAGATTGAGCTCCTGCAAGAAACAACATACAAAACAATGTAAATATACATTGACAGAATCTGTGATGACGTAAACAACCATAAACAATAACAATAAAATGTCACAAAGACATAGTAAAATAACATAAACATCACAAACACAACACAAAATACCAAATCCAAAGACAGATATTGTTGGAACTACAATAAACTAACACAATAATATATAAAAACAGACAGTGTCAGCCCCCATACACATGAACATAGCAGCAGATAAGTACACTATCATCAACACAAACAATCCAAAGCATGGAAAACAGATTGACATACACGAAGAACACTAAAAAGTCATTTACAAAGTGCCACACCACAAAATTGACGAAAAGAAACAGTTAAAATCAACGCATTTACATATATGCAACTTGCATAAACTACGGAAACTACTAAAAACGCACATAAGTATGCATATCAAGCATGGATTTAACCATAGATTGTCAATATTATAATGCAAAAACAATAAAATCAACATAAACAAACTTAATCCAAAACCCTAGCACGACAAAGTTCGCAAAAATCCCCCAATTTTATACCTGAGCTGCTGGATGACGACATTGAAGCAAACGACGAAAACTCCGAACTTTAGCAAAGCAAGGAAGAACAATCGACCGAACCAAGCCGGAAAACGAACGACGAACCAAGCCGGGAAACGCAAGACGAAAAACTTCGAGCAAAGAGAGAGTTCGAAAGAGGAGGAAATTGGATTACTTAGAAACGTCCATTTTGCTAAATTGTCCAAATACGCGACCATTTTGCAAAAACGTCCAAATAAAGTGCCTATTTTGCACATTTTTTCTTTTAAAATTTGATCCAAATTTCCATCAAAACACTAATGTACGTAGCAACCACAAAATTATCTATCTATCTATCTATTAATCTATCTATCTATCTATATTACTAATTCTGCTAGCATTTTGCTGATGTGTCACGCCCACAATTACAGTTGATTTTTTTATTCAAATAGTATTTTCTTATTGGTCAATATTATTGCTGAAATTATTTGTTTCCTATTTGACATATATTTGTTTCCTATTTTTCATACGAAGATTATTTAAATTGATATGCTTATATCAATTTGTGATCTATTTTAAATATATTTATATCACTTTTTTCATAGAAAAGATTATGTACATTGATATACGTCGGACCAAAATTTTGAATATTATCATTTCGTGTGGTCTTTTATATCATTACTAGTTATATTACCCGCGGTTTCGCAGTTTTTTAATATTCGACCCTAAAATATTGAATTATGTAGGGGAAATTTAAATAAAGAATTTATTTTTATTTTTTAATTTTTTTAAATGCGTACAAAAGTTTATAAAAAATTCATAAACTCTACAAAAAAAATACATACTATATATATTAAACATACATGTTGGATTAAAATGTTGAGGTGCGCAAGATTATTAGAATTTTGATTCTCTTCCCTAAAATCTTATTACTCCCTCCGATCAAGAAGGTAAGATGTTTGCCTTTTTTACATGTATTTGAAGGAGTTAAAAACTATATAAAATATTAATATTTTTTGAAAATTCAATAATAATTAATAATAAATATTAAATTTGTTTAAAATATTTTTTTAAATTCTACTTTACCCAATTCTAATTTTTTAATAGTTAGTGCGGAAGTTTTAAAAAAAATTAATGCTTTTCTATGATAGATATATATTGGGAAGATGTTTTTTTTTTGGTAAACTATATTTAGAAAAATTATCAAAATGTAACTAATCAAAATGTGGCTAAAGATGTGAAATCATTAGTTGATATGGCTTAAATATATTGGATAATCATTAATTGACGTGTCAAAAAATTCGGATCAGATTACACCAGAGAACGACATCTAAGCGAATCGCACCAGAGCCCGCCACATAGGATTTCCACGCCTCTGTTTTAGTATTATATAATGATGATTGATTGATATTGATTGATTTCATTAATATCATGACTTTCTTTATACATTTCATTCATATCAATAATATTATATATTTAGGGTGTTGTTAGATACACCACAAATCACCCCTTTAAAATTCATGTTCATTCCAACGTGCAACCTTTTTTAATTAATTAGCCCTCGACAAACCTGCACGTCCATTCCGACGTGCAGATTTGTGGTGTATTTAGTTGGTCCGTATATTTATTAGGACCACACTTTTGGATACTATCATTGCGAATGTCGGGTTGGTTGAGAGTCGGGTCGGTTTTGTCTGTGTTCGGATCTATTTCGAGTTGAGTCAGATTTGGGCCGGGCTCGGTCTCGGGTTCGGGTTACAGATGACTCCGGATTTTCGGGTTTCGGTCAGGTCTGGGTTCGGGTGAGTCGGTCGGGTCTGGGTTCGGGTGACTCCAGATTTACTTATTCTAAAAGTGGTTAATTAAGACTTACAAGCATTACTTATTTTACATCTTAGATGAGACGCCTTATATCACTTTTTTTTTACCATCTTACCTTTATTTTCTCTATTTATTTCTCTCTTTGTGTAGCCATCTTTCTCATAAAAATAATCAATAAGTTATGTATATTTACATAACTTCAAAAGTATTCGCACAATCATGTGCTTATGATTTTTTTAATCATTATATGATAGCTTATATTATCCTTTTCAGTTTTATCCTTATGATAATAATTATATATGTATTCCAAATTATAGTAGGTGGTGTGTTTGAGTTTTATTACTACTTTACCTTATTAAATCATTTAAAAATTTATATTGTATCTCTTTTCAGCTAATTTATAAATTAAAAAATATTTTATATTATTTTTGTTGTAAACAAGTATATATATATAATATTATATAGATATATAGAATGATGTTCAATTTGAAATAAATCAAAATCGCGTGCCTTGAAGGCACGAGTATTGACGAAGGGAAAACCGGTCGTTGATTCCGCCAAAGAAAACTCAAACCTATAGCAAGTATAGCAATAAGCAAGAGGTCGATCCACAGGGAAATTTGTAATTCAAGTATGATTCAAGTGTCAATTAAAGTAACCAAAGAGGGGGTTTTTGTGTGTGAAAGTTCCGCCTTTTATCAAAGCGGAGTAAAGAAAGTAAAGTAAATGAATTTGTTTTAGACAATTAGGAGAAGTAATTCTACCTAAAATTTTCCACTTTATTGGATTGAAGCGATCCTTGTAACTTTTTCTCGTCCTATTAAGTTTCCTATGAATGCCCTTGTCCCGACCTAATATAGTTACTAGTCCAACTAGTCCTAGCAACCCTTATCAATTGAACAGTCCCTAAAGAAGGATTTAACCCAATTGATAGCTTTTAGTTCAGAGATTAGCCAAGGTATTTGCAGTCCCTAAAGAGGGATTTAACAACACATTCAACTTCCTACTCATTCAATTAGTTCAACCAGCCCTAAAGGAACAAGTTTGCCACTTAGGTTAAGGTTCACAACCAGGAATCTACAAAACCTTAGCAATTGAATTGATTCTAACTAGTTGTGCGGGCTAGATAGAATAAAACAATAGACAATCAAGCACAAAGAAGTCGAAGCATTCAAATATAGAAAACAAGAACGAGAATTAGAAACTCACAATCAATCCAAATAAAGCTTCAAATTGCAGGCAGAATAGATGAGTTTAGTTCCTCATTGAAGACATTGCTCAAAATCTATAAAGTGCCTAATGGAAGAAAGAATAGAATAGAAGTTGTGAAAATAACATAAAACTCGGTCTTATAAAAGTCTAGGCGGCCACACAAAAGGAAAACACAAAGCTAGGGTTTTTAATTAAAATGACGTCGCTCTGGAAACACGTGCTGCGGCCGCAGCATCTTCACTGGCGGCGGCCGCAGCACACATGCGGCGGCCGCTGCATTGGTCTTTTACGAAGAATTCGTCTCGAATTTGCTCTCCTTGTCAACAGGAAAGTTGTAGCTCTTTGAAACAGCTTTCCAACGCATGGTCATAATAGTCAATCGGACAACCGAGGCCTCCAAAAAGTGCAAAACAAGTTCAGCGTGTCTGACGACAACTTTTGCAGCTTTGTTCTTCATTTAGGTTCGCTTCTTCTTCTCAGGACCTCTTGAGATCTTCATGTAAGCTTCTTCGATCAACTAGAAATTCTCATCTAATGCGTTATCAACCCATGTCTCCTCCTCGGATCCGCGATTACCCGAAATAATCAATGAAAACATGTAGATTCCGACTCCAACCACACAGAGAACAAATATGCAAATTATACTTAAACCATGCATGATATGCATCATAACTAAGTTAAATGCAACATATTATAACTCTCTAAATGCATGCTATCAGGTATTACACTAGTTTTGAACTAATTCAAAAAAAATCATAGACACAATAGAATAATCAAGGATAAGCAAATAAGCAATGTTAACCCTTAATCGATTTAAATCTTGACTGATTTTTTTTCCAATTATTGATTAGTGTTTTGGACAAAAGTTTGATCGATTTTTGAAGTTGTATTTTTTTTTAATGCGAACATACAAACATATGAATTTATGATTTATAAACTTCATATTATTTTGTATATGAAAGTTGATAATTTTTTATTAAAAGCCTTTTTTCCCGACTTTGATAATACCATGACACCAAAAACATATTTAGAACAAGAGAGTTACCTCTCTTTTTTTTTTTTTTAAACAGGGTATGATTAGTAGGCGTTGTTGAACTGGAAAATGGTGAATCGTAGTGGGAAAGATGATCCGCAGTTCAATGGGCCTCTATAAAAATGTGTTAATGGTCACATAATGGAACCCTTGTAATAATAATCTGCAATCAGAAATGATAATTTCTTAATCCCAAGGACAGAAGGTTCCTTGATTTATCCTATTTATTACAACAATGTTATCATCTTCAATGAGGAGGTTGTCTATTTTGAGGGATCTAGCATGTTTGAGACATTGCCACAAAGCAAAGGTCTCACAGGGTCACAACCAAAGATTGAGGACAACGGTGAGGTCCCTGCTTCGTAGTGGATGATACTACCAAGGTGGTTACGAATAACAAAACCATAGGACATTAGGACCCGAAATTATCGGTTGAGAATGCCCCGTCGAAGTTTAATTTGATATGTGTTTCGGGTGGTTTGGAACGCTTGGCCTTAATGCACCTGTTTGATTTCTTTGGACTCGGAATGGGTTGTTGATCATTACTATCATCGGATAGATTATAGAGTAGGAGTTATTCTTTAATGTAGACAACTATCACTTTAGGGTCAGGTTTTTGGTTGTGAAATAAAGCCTGATTTCTGAAATACCAAAGACTTCACTAAGTTGTAGCAAGTATGTTGAAGTCTGAGATTTTAAGTTCATGTTTGATATTTTTAAGGAGATGTTGGAAGGGGGTGTCAGTGTTATGGAATTTTGTCATAATGAGGGTCAATCCTGATTTTAATAGAGTAATTGATTGTCGAGTGATAGGACAATCAGATAGGATATGATTCAGATCTTTTATGTTGCATGCATGGCAGTTACGAGCAGCCAAATTGGCCACCGTAGGGATACCATTTTTAGACATTCGCCATAAGAATCCTTTGATCTTAGATATGGTTTTGAGATTCCAAATCCATCGGAGATCAGATATAGCGTGATTTTTCCTACGATGCAAAAGTTTAATAGCAGAGCTTGTAGAGAACCACAATTGGAGCTCTAGGACCAATATAGCCTATCTTGGAAAATGGTCGTTGGGATGGGTGTTTTGGTAATGGTAGTGATAAGAGAGTTAGCTCTTTAAATGGATCATGTAATGATGTAGTACCTCATCTATTTTTTAATTTGAAAAAAAAAACATATTTAGTTTTTTTTTTGGGTAAACCGCAGAAAACCACCATTTAAATACGGCATATTGCCCAAAACCACCCCTTAAAATAAAAATTGCAGAAAACCACCCCTTATAATAACTCTGTTAGCATTTAACCACCCTCATCCCTAAATCCGTTAGTAGGATGTTAAATTGATGTAATTACTATTATACCCCCGCTCTTTTATTAACATTACTACAATTTTAGGATTAAAAAAATTAGAAAAAAAATAACCACCTTACTTTTTATTTGGAATTGGGTTTTTACCAAGAGAGACAAAAAAAAACCCTAGAACTAAAGATTTGCCGCCTCCTGGAGTTGGAAGCAACCATGAATTCATTATCCAATCTCAAGATCCGACACCAACACCAAATTGATGCAATCGATTCGAATCGAGCACCGTCGATACAAGTCAAGCTCAGATCCGATGCCGCAACCATGGTGAAATAAGAATTTATTCAAATCAAACGCTGAAGATGTGTGCTTTCTCAGATCTAGACATTTTCAGATCCAACCGTTCTCTTTCCCCCTTCAACGAATATCCAAGTCAGGACAATCACTTGCTTTCCCCTTTCAATTCGCCCTTTCTTTATTAATTTTCGGGGTCTGAAGGTTGTGTTTGAAGGGTCTGGGCAAGCTTTTTAGATTTGTGAAGGTTCTGGATATTGATTTGGTTTAGGTGTTTCGATCTTGAATTTAGATCTGGATTTTTGGGGTTTTCGTATGAGGTCCGACGATGGAAGAGGCTTTCGGTTTTCCGGGTGGTCTGCGTTGGTGGTGGACGAGATCTGGGTGGCTCGGTTGATGGTGGCCGAGGTCTGGGAGGTTGCGTTGGTGGCGGGCCGGCGGCGGAGTTCACGGTAGGGTGGCTGGGGGGCCTGGGGTGCTTTCTTCCTTGTATATAATTTTTTTAACACTATTTTTTTTCAGGTTTAAATATATAAAGAAAATAATAATAAAAAATGGAATGGGGCCCATGTTTTACAGTTCTGTGACGGACCATGACGGGATTGAAGTAGGGGTGGTGTTTGGCAAGAAAAAACATTTTAATGGGTGGTTTTGGACAATTTTTATTTTAAGGGATGGTTTTGGGCAATATGCCGTATTTAAAGGGTGGTTTTATGCAGTTTATATATATATATATTTTTTTTTTAGAAATACAGATACTGGCCCTCATCTGCGAGCCCATTGGGCCAAATGAAAGGCCCATCGAGAGATTCGGACCTATCCACAACCACCCTTACTAAAAACCCTAACCTCAGCTTCAGAGAGTCTCTCCGCTGCGCAGGTAGGGTTTTCTTTCGCTTTTAGCCTTCATCCTCAGCAGCTGCTCCCTCTCGGAAGCCCCTCAACCAGCCATGGCCGTCGGGTGAAGCTCTCGATCTCTCTCCTCGTATCGCTTTCTTTCATCTCTTCTTCTCGTACTTCCCTTTTCTTCTGACTATCCACCTGATGCATGCTTGATTCGAACCCCGAATTTGCAGGAAGAACAAGAGGATTTCCAAGAGTAAGAAGGGAGGAAAGAAGAAAGCGTAAGTACATCGAATTGCTCCAGTTTCCCTTTAATTATTCCTATTCGGTTTCGTTTCGAAATGCATTTTGAATTTAGCTTCCGATCGCTGTGCTCTGCCGATTCACGATTAATTTATGTTGATTATTGAAAAATTGGCACAGAATCGATCCTTTTGCTAAGAAGGACTGGTATGATATCAAGGCACCTGGGGTGTTCAACACAAGGAATGTTGGGAAGACTCTTGTCACCCGTACTCAGGGTACCAAGGTATCTTTTCTGTTCGCTCTATTACAGTGACATGCCCAATTTTATTTTATTTTTATTGAAGTTGGAAGTGTTGATTTGTTTAAATAGTTTTCATGTTTCTTTTTAATCATCCTTGATAATTGTTTGGATTTGTTTGTCCATGAATTCGGATTTGAAAATAGAGTTGATCGATCCCTGTTTTGATTAAGTTCCCTCACTGATGTGTTTCTATTACAAAGATTTTAGATAGTTGATATGATCACTTTTGTACTTAGTGACAGTGGAAGTGCACTGAGTAGCCATTTTAAGATTTTCCTTAGTGAAATCCTCAAGATTCATTATGCATTGTCGGTTGGCAAGTAGTTCGAGAGTAATTTCTGTCTGTAGCTGAAAACTGAATCTGCTCGTTCTTGATCTCAGCTTAGTTCTAGTTATGCTACATATTGTTTCTAATTTACGTGTGTTTGGTTGCCTCATTTTACTTCTATCAACTTTGAGAGCATGTGAAATCTTGTGAGTGGAACTGGGAACCCATGGTGTTCGTGTATACTTTTTGTTCTTCGACACTATTCCAATCGTCTTCATCTTTTTATTAGTAGCATGTGTCTAACTTTCTATTATAATTATATTTTTTCTGAGTTTTATCTTGTATTACTTGTATTAGATTGCATCCGATGGACTGAAGCACAGGGTTTTCGAGGTTTCTCTTGCTGATCTCCAAGGCGACGAGGATCAATTCTTCAGGAAGATCCGCCTGAGGGCAGAAGATGTTCAAGGAAGAAATGTGCTGACTAACTTCTGGGTATGTGTAGTGTATTGTTGAGTGTTGTATGTTTGTGTTGAGAGTTTGCATTCAAATTATTTCTTCATCGATATGTAGTAACTTGGCTAATATTCGTTAATTTTGAAACCAGGGCATGGACTTCACCACAGACAAATTGAGGTCCCTTGTTCGCAAGTGGCAAACCTTGATCGAGGCTCATGTTGATGTGAAGACTACTGACAACTTCACTCTGCGTATGTTCTGCATTGGATTCACCAAGAGACGCCCAAATCAAGTGAAGAGGACCACTTATGCTCAGTCCAGCCAGATCCGTCAGGTATGGTATTATTTTCGAACTTCCCTTCATTCTAGTTCACTCCCTTGTCCCAGTTAGTGGCAATCATGTAAAGCTGGAATGTGATGAATAATCCTTATAGCCTTCACCCATTTTAGATCCGCCGCAAGATGAGAGAGATTATGATTAGCCAGGCTAGTTCCTCCGACCTCAAGGAATTGGTTGCCAAGTTCATCCCAGAATCTATTGGAAAGGAGATTGAGAAGGCTACCTCCAGCATCTACCCGCTACAAAATGTTTACATCCGCAAGGTCAAGATCCTCAAGGCCCCCAAGTTCGATCTTGGAAAATTGATGGAGGTATTATTGCTCATTCAACTGCTATGAATTTAATTTGTGCATTAGTATACATTTTTAGAAATCAACTTTTTTTTTTTTGTCAAATCATATGCAGGTTCACGGTGATTACACAGAAGATATCGGTGTCAAGCTTGACAGGCCATCTGATGAGCAGATGGCTGAAAGCGAGGCAGCCCCAGAAATTGTCGGAGCTTAAACAGTGGGGTACTACTTGTTGAAACACAATTATTGTGGTATTTTATTAGTTGCTGCATATTAGCAAATTTTGTTTTAAGCATTACTGAATGACTTTTTTTATCCCCTCTTGATCTTGAGTTACTATATTTTATTTTCATGCACTGGAATCTGAACCTGGTCATCATAATTTGCTTGTTTTGTTGACTAGCATTACTGAATGACTAGTGCTGCTTGTTTTGTTGTTCGTAACCATTTTCGAATGTCATAGCGGTCATCCGGGGTTCGAATCGGGAATCTATGAATACTACCCATAACTTTCAGTGAGTCATTCCGGAATGGTTAAAGAAGATGACAACTTTGACTTATCTGTCTGTGGTGTTGGCGTGTTGCGTTCTCCAATTGCTTTATACAACTCTGCCTGGATCAAATCGATGCAAATTTGCTGGGGTTATTGGTTGTTTGTCCAGCTATTTGAATCATGATGTTTATGTAACAGTTTATCCCATCAGTTTTTATATTATAGGGTTGTGATCTACACCTAATTGTTGAAGATTTAAGTTAATATGTAGGATTTCACTATGCTTTATACTATGTTACAGAAACTCGTATATGGTTAAGGGAATAACCACACGGATACAGAGATACGTCAATCCCCAAAAGTATAGGATACGGAGATACAAGGATACATTTTCAATTAATACCTTCTTTTAGAGCTATGTGTATTAGTAGATATATCACTGTCATATACATACATGGCTACATACCTAAAATAAAGTCATTACATATCAAAAGCCTAGTTAATTTTTGGGGATTGAAGTTTGTATGAACATATTACTCCATCTGTTACAAGTGTCGTTTGTATTGTAGTGTATGTTTTTCAATGAGTTAAAAAATCTATAAAATATTATGGGATATTATTTTAGTTAATTTTTTATACAATTTTATACTTATTAGTAATAACTGTGAAATTATATAAAAATTTTGATTAAAAAAAGTAATATTTTATAGAGTTTTTAATACCTACATTTCTTTTGGAACGTAGGAAGTATTTAATTTAAAGGCCCAATATCGAGTTCATATTCTGACCCATTATTTAATAAGGAGAAAATTGTAGTAAATATACCACTTTATTATCCCCTTTGCAAAAATGCCACTCTTCTCTCTCAAATATGGTAAATGTCAAAAAGTGTATTTATTTTGCAAAACTAACAGATCAAGGTGACCTTTTGTTATAAGTTCAAAAAATTTGGGCGGACTTTTGAAATTTGGGAAATATTTGGGCGGGATTTAAGAGATTAGGAAAGGAGAAAGAGTTCATTCTTTGCACAATCGAATCTGTAGACGGAGAAAAAGAGAAGGGAGATGAGGCACTTGAGGGCGACAAAGGCGTCGGCGGTGTGGCGGAGTGGGCGGCGGAGGAGTGGTGGTAGAGGAGGACGAGGTTAGAGAGGAAGTCGGGAGGGGGGAGGTAGTGGGGTCGTGGTTGGTGGCCCTGAGGACGGCGAGGCGGAGGGTGGAGGTGCTGCGACGGGGGGATAGGAGGGCGGCAGTGGCTCTGGCGACGGAGATTGTTCTCAAACAGTTTCCTTTTTATCTTGCAACTTCCAAATTTGGTGTTTATTAAATTTATTGGTCGTACTGGAGGCCGCGATTGAGAGGCGGACGCAAAGGATCCGATGAGAATTCGGCTACTATTTCGAAACAAGTAAGCAAACTCTAACTAAATCCCAACAAAATTTGTTCTGCAATGTGTGATTTTCGAATAGGGATTTCGGTGTGAAACCCTAAAACTCCATCTGTTTCGTGTCGTTTTGCCTGCAGGTCACAAATATGCAGAGCTAAGGAAGAAAGAAGAGAAGGATTCCGGTGAGAGAGGCATCGAGAGAGGAGGAATCCGGAAAATGTGATATAAGTGAAGGTGAAGGGAGAAAGAAGATGAGGCTGCTGTGTTTGAGTATTTAGGTTGCTTGTTATGTGAATGTGCATTCTTTCATATTCTTCCGATTGCATCTTTGTTTGAACACTTACTCATTTCTATGTTTATGTAAATGTTGTGGGAAGTTTATGAGATTAATAAAATCTCACAGGGCTTAGTCTTCCATTGAATGAGACATCGGTTTTATTGGCTAGACAACAGGAGTTATTGGCTAGTAAGCGTAAAGCGCATATATTTAGGGTTCGCATCTCAGGCAACCAAGACGAAACCATATACTGTAACTGGCGTACATATATGCAAAATAACAAAAACCAACCTTCGGCAACTCAAAGAATGTCATCTATTCTAGCTATCCTTGAGGTGGGAAGTTCTTGAGGTAGATGAGACCCGACATGGGTTATTTTTATATTGGCTAAAAGATCGTGGTCACTAGCTAGGCAATAGTAGTTACTGGCTAGTAAGCGTAAATCGCAACTTTTATTTTTTTTAGGCCAAGCGAAACCATGTATAGGGTTGTATGGATTTTTTTTTGTGTTTCAGCACCTAGTTAGTATTTCCCCCTCCTCCATGTCCACGACAACTTTGCCTTTCATCTCCGGAGCAACGATTGTCGGTTGTGTCCAGGTTTTCTCGTTTATCTTGCTAGCTGTGCGAATTTCTGTGCCAGCTGAATTGTTGTCTTTTCCATCCAAATGATTATCCCTGTCATACTCCAAATTGAGATCAAGATACGATGTAGACCCAAGTTTACTTTGAAATATTTTTTTCATAAACATATATAAAGTGGGTGTCTATAGATAGATAAAATTAAATTAAGTTCAACAATAAATTTATTTTTTAAGTTTAACAAATAAAACTAGCCAAAAATTAGTTTAAAACAATTAAAGTGTGTCTCTCTCTCCTTCTCTCCCTTCCCCTTGGTTACCTTCAACCGGTTGGGAAGGTGCCCAAATTTTTTACAAAAATGACATTTTGTAATTCCCATGCAAATTATTCCCCATATGATTATTTTTGCAAAGTTGGATGTGAATTGGTATATTGGTGTAAATCATCCTTTAATAAGAGGCATAAAAATGTGAACTATGGTTTTAATTAATTAAAGTGTCGAACTTACAAAGAAATAGAAAGCAAACATTTTTCCTCAAAAAAGAAAGCAAACATTGCCCGTGAAGAATAGAAGAGAAGATGACGAAGATCAGAAAAGTGGAGAATGAGAAGATTAGAAAAGGAGGAGATTGGGTGAATGTACTAAGGTCGACGAATATTTTTTTTTTTTGTAGTCGTTCCTCTTTCCTTTGGTCTTTGTTCTTAACTGAGCTCCACGACATTTGGGTACGCCCCTATCATCGAATTGGTTCGAGTTTCCGGCTTCACTTGTTCTCCCTCTCCTTCGGTAAACTGAATCTAGCTTCATTGCTTCAGAGACTAGATGAGAGAGACGACGAGTTGAAGAAGGAAGACACAATTTAGGTTAAAAAAAAACCCTGATACATGTATTCTATCCGCATCCAATCCTATTTTCAGATTGTCAAGATATGTTGACCATATCCTTTTCTCTGCTACGCGTATCTGACCGTATCCTAGCATATTTCCGTACCGTATCATACCCGATACGTGATACAGGGGGCTAGATACGTATCCGTGTAACATAGGTTTTATATTTTGTTAATGTTTTCCAGTGAGATCCCAACACTAGACAAAATACTGTAGAATGGACATGATTAAATCAAATGTTTCAAAAGCTACAAGTCATTGAAGTAGTTTTGGTGGATTTCTATTGTCCCCCGGTGTTAAGATGTCGTATGAGTCTTTTGATTATTTTGTGTTTTGGCATTTGCAGTTTATCTACGGGCCTTCCTCAATTTCTACGCAAGCTGGTGATTTATTTTTATATTTTGAGTGAGCCGTTTCTATTGTTTTGATTTGCGTTTATTTTTCTTGTAATGTATCATGACGACGTCTGTCTAACCATTCACCTAGATCGTGAACTCTTATCTTTATAAATAAATACAAAATGCAGGTTAGTTGGTAATGGGTAATGGTAAGGAAGGTATGTTAATACATACACTTGTGTTGTCGTTGGCCCTTCTTCCTTGTGGCGGAGCCAACTGTATATAATTACATATTCATATATAGCTGCTTAATTTCACGAAGATGGCGTCGGTCTTCGATGGCGATTGTTACGTACGGTACGGTTTCGGGAGAATGCGCGCTTCCGTTACAATTATACGACTATTCGTGTTTTTCCCCCTCCAACGTTCGTATCCGGTGTAGAAGAGTTGCTTCCCAATAAGGACCGACACGAGCTACTATTTTTTTTATTTGATTTAAGTCTACTGTGTCTGTGAGATATTGACTTCATACCGGCACGTTTATAAACCGGATAAACTTTGAAAGATTATAAATTATAAAATTATATTAGTACAATAATATATGTATATAAAATCACAATAATATAATAAATTAATATTATAAAATTAAATAAAATATTGATAAAAATCAGTATAAGATTAGAAAAGTATAATTTGACTGGTTGAAAAATATATAATTAATGTGGTAATAACACCTTATTAAAAATGGTTCTCATTTAGAGAAGTGATATATAGATAGATATAGATATAAATATGTTAAAATGATCTAATTGGAAATAAAAATAATTACAATATCATTGTAACAATATTTAAGAGATTTAACTAAAGATAATTTGAAAATTGCTTTGATGAAGGAGAGAAAATATAAAATGAGATATTCTCATACTTTTAATTTAATACGGTATATAAAAATTTACACATAAGTATATATTATATATTAATTTAATGTTTTGAATTAAATCTATTGGTTATAAAATGTAGAATACATTAAAGAGAAAAAACTATATTTAATGTGACGATGAAACCCCATCAAAATTACTTTTCATTTAAATTAAATATTAATTTTAATATTAATATCAATTCAATGTTTTGAATTGAACTCATTTATTAAAAAAATATAATGAATTAAAAAAATTGACTAAAAATATATTTGTATATGGGAAGGTTATGTGATATATGTAGATTGAAAAATTGAAAGCAAAAATTACTTAAAACATCTAAGCATAATACGGTGACACATGATAGTAAATGAAATGTGTTTAAGTAATATATAGATAAATTCCTTATGGGGCAGAAACTAGGTTATTTGTAAAAATTGGGGGTTATTTGATTGTTTGAGGGTAGTTTTGTCTTTTCATTTCAAATAAACTATAATAATCTTAAAAAATAATATTATTATTTAATCTTCGAAATAATTCCTTATAATACACAAAAAAAATACTCTCTTCATTTAAAAATCTAATTCTTTTTTTAAATGTTTTTTAAGAAGTTAAACTTATATAAAATATCAACTTTTTTACTCAATTTTTTCAAATAATTTTATATTTATTTCTTTTAATTATGAAATTAATTTAAAAAATTAAAATTTTATATAGTTTTAAGATATTATAAATTCATCGAAATTTTAAAGATTTATATTTTTTAATAGAAGGAGTACACTAAATTAAGGGATGTAGGATTTTTTAATACTTTTTTATATATAAACATGTTATTTAATTTAGATTTTCTAAAAAAAACTATTTAATTATAGTTGAAACATAATATTTCTTATTTAAAATTGTAAATACTTTTTGAATTAATGGTATATGCTTTTATTAACTTAGATAAGACTTTAATTATGTCATAACATGTAAGTTATGCAACAATATTTTTGAGCGAGTTTGCTCGCTGCCGTACCTGGATCTAGATCTGAAATCATCACATCAACCATCACCGCTTTCCAAGCCACAAGAATAGAAATCAAGAATCAAGAATCAAATGCTCAAATTAGTGATCGGAAGAAATCAGGATTTTAATTTTCTAGTCATTTTTAATTTTAAATTTTTATAATTGTAATCTTAGATAATTTTTCTTTTTTTGACTAGCGACCCTCTGCGTAGGGTCATCCAAGCCATCTGTTGATGGCTTCAAAATCGCTTTATCGATCTACTTCTTGTCCACTGTATAAAAAGACATTAATTATGGGCTTTGACCGCTTGCTAATATACAGAGGTAGAGAAGCTTCTTTGTTCATTTCAACCGCGAATTTTGATGGTTGACTATGAGATTAGTATACAATCAGAAATAATGTTGACGATTCATGTATATTGGATACGAAGAATGTGACATCTAAACACCGTTGAAAGCTGAAGCGATTACACTTTTTAATGGAGTTATTACCGCTCTGAACTTGCACATTGACTCAATTGACATTGAAGGAGATTCCTTGAAGGTGATCAATGCACTCAAGGGAGTGAGGAAGGTTTTCCAAGAAATTGAGATGATTGTTTCTGTCACATTTAGATACGAAGTTTCTGGAGAATTGATCAATTGCAAATGGTACTACCGAATAACATTGTACAAAAGATATGAAAAATCAAAATCCCGACGGCGGATTTTGACGATCGACTATATTAGAAAACAAGTCGCCACATATGGTTCTTTACCTCAGTAGCATTAGAAAAAATTACGGGACATTATAGAACACAAGAGAGTGACATATCATGGATATGGCAACTGGACTGCTTCCCAAAAGTAAAAAAATTCATTTGGAAACTTGTAATGAATGGAACTCCTACGAAAACTAGACTAGCAAATAAAGGTGTAGCGGCCCCGCTTACCTGCATCTTTTGTAATAATGCGGATGAAAGCTCTGAACACTTGTTCACAAGCTGCAACCATTCTCGATCTCCATATGATTTCAAAAATTGACCATGGGATTGTACAAATCATTCGAGGTGCAACTACAACGGGTCAAACAATAAGACAAAGCACAAATGAGATCTTCTCAAAACTCAAAACAACCCAGAAGACAAAATTAGCCACTATCTGGTGGAGCTTATGGACCATCCGAAACAAGATTATATTCAACGATGACAATTACACAGATCGACGAAAACAAGAGATATATTTACGACAACAACTGCAACAACTAAATGATTCTAAAAAATTGTATTGGGAAGAGATTGAGTCAAAAGATATGAAAGCACAACCAACACAAGACGTAGGAGAAATCTTAGATGGACCAAACATGCATCTGGAGCTTTTAAGATCAATTTCAACGGCTCCAAGTTACCATCGGGTGAAGCTACTAGTGATTTTGTCATACGCGATCACTTCGGCGTTGTCAAAGCATCTGGCGCTTCCGTTTGTGGATCCGTTTTGGCCTTGATGACAGAAGCCCTTGCACTCCACTCTAGCCTGATTGCTGCTAGAGATTTGGGCTACCGACGGATTGAAATTGAAGGTGATAGTCTTCTGGTGATCAATTCAATCTCTGGTGTGTGGCGTTGTCCCTGAGAGATTGAGATGATCATCTCGGACGCTCAGCACCTTCTACAATGCTTCGAGGAATCCATCTGCATGCATGTTTTTCGTGAAGTGAATCAAGTTGCAGATTTGATGGCTAGACTCAGGCATACGATGGACCTTAAAGCTCTCTCTTCTAATCGGGAGTTTCTTGTCCTCGTCCAAAAGGACGCGATTGGGTAGTGGGTCAGCAGGGTCTGACATCACCCAAAATCTTATCTTGTATATATATAAAAAAAAGATACGAAATTTCTGACATGTTTCGTTCTCGCATATAGCCCATTTTGAGATGTTGTGATGAATAAGATCGCACACCTTTATCACAACTTCAATGAACCTACTTTGACAAATAATCCTGGTCTTTTAGACCTAATCAACCGGGATGCCCTCGGTTGCCTTTGATATTAGCCTTGAGCATTCCAAATTATCTTCTTATAAAAAAAATTCAATGTTATTTTCCCCACCTAAAAGGTGGATTCATTTAGACATAATAGAAAGCATGAGAAAAACATGAGAGGTTAAATTACCGACGATTTTGAAGTGGGGGACAGGGATTGTAGTATTGTACATTGTACTCATTAATTATTTTTGAAAAACAAATGTAAACAGTAAATGGTGATTATTTTTGAATGGATGGATTTTATTTAATTTTTAGTTAGGTAGAAGACCGAAACTTTACTTTTTTTTTTTCATATAAAAAAAAAAGCAAAGTGATTTGAATAAACTAATATAGTTACTACACCATGTCACATTTTTTTAAAATAAAATCTTAATGATAAAATGAATTAATATTATACAATTAAATAAAATAATAATAAAACTTATTATAAAATAAGAACTGTAGCTTTAACAAAGTAAAAATCATAAAAAAAATTACCATAAAAGTATCTTAGAAAATTATTTTAAAAAATGTATTCTTATTTGAAGTAGTAGTATATATAGATATGGATATTTTATATCGCTCCTATTGTTCAGTCAAATAAAAAAATATCATTGTATTATTGTTTACAAAAATAAAATAATATATATACATTAATTTTAATTCAATTTATTGAATTAATCTAGATATAAATAATTATTTTTAACAAAAAATAATCTAAATATAAATGAAATGATATCTATCAAATATTATCTATTCATATTTTTTTAAAATGATGAGCTATAAAATAGTTTTAATTTATATTCATTAATAAAAAATATGTATAAATAAATTATGGCATGTGATGACTTTTTATAAATCGGTTCTTCTATCTTATGCTCTAAGGACATAGGTTAAAAAGACAAATCAATAAATTGTTTTTCCTAAATAACATGAGCGAGCCCTAGAATTTCTTTTTGAAAAATGGCTAAACCGGTTATATAAAGAGGAATATATTTCTAAATCAAAATGCTTATCTTATTTTATAAGAATACAGAATAGATTTTTTATATATAAATGATCGATGAGAATATATTGTTTTCATAATATTTTTCAAAAAGAGAAATTTCTACCAAAATGAATTACAAAATGCCATATAAAATCCTACAAATCAACTTTGATGTATGGTATTTTCGCTAGGCTGTGTTAGCTCAAAACACAGTTCTAATTTATTTCTTTATTTCCAAAAAAATATATGGTATTTTAACAAGTAAACAATGGTTTTTCTATCCTATGATCGATTTTTTTTTGAGGGAATCTTTCTCAATTTAGAATCTTACAATTTGCTCTTACGGCATAGAATAGCAAAACCGAAATAATAAATGAAGGTTATCAATATCATTTTTTCTATCCTATGAGGCATAGGATAAGAAGCCAAATTGAAAAATATTTTCCCATACACCCAGTTTAACCATTTTTAAATTAGATTATGGGGTTCACCCATTTGCTTTTACGGTTTTCTTTCCCAACAAGGTATCCTTATTATATGCCCTTAGAGCACACAATAGACAAACTATAATAATAATAATAATAATAATAATAATAATAATAATAATAATAATAATAATAATGGTCCGAGATGTTTTGGCAGACATATGCTATAAAGCGAGCATTGTAGTTCAAAAGGAAGCACATACATGTATGAGCACTTGAGCATCGACGATGGTGTTGAGTTGAGACCAGGTGATCTGTTAGTTTATGGTTGAGATGAAGGTAGAGACACTTGTATTGACGTGGTTGGGGCTTCACCATTCACAACTAGAGTCAATGACTCCTTTTTACCGGGCAAGACAGTATCTCAAGCCAAGGAGAGGAAGGAGAAGAAGTACGCGGATATTTGTGTTGTTAAGGGGTATTGCTTCATGACATTTGCGTTCTGTACTCTGGAGGTAGAGAGACTTGTATTGACGTGGTTGGGGCTTCTCCATTCACAACTAGAGTTAATGACTCCTTTTTACCGGTCAAGGCAGTCTCTCAAGCCAAAGAGAGGAAGGAGAAGAAGTACGCGGATATTTGTGTTGTTAAGGGATATTGCTTCATGGCATTTGCGTTCTCTACTCTGGGGGTATTGGGAGATAAGGCTATTGATTCTTTTGAAGTGGCTGGGTTCAGTTGGTTATGAAAAGCCATGATACGGGGTTTGTTAATGGCGATTTTATATTTCACTCATAGAGTTGTTTCACTATTCAAAAAGGCGTTGGAACCCAGTTTGTTACGAGGCTTCCAACCAACATTATGTAACCATCTTTGGCACGTCATGTGGGAGGGATGGGTTTCGTGCTCAACATCTTCTCGATTGTTTGGGTGGAGCTGCGGTTGCTATTTCGGACGATTTCATATCCTCTATTACTCGGGTGGTTAATCTTTTCCTTGAGGGCCGCTGTCCGTAGGCTCTGGGTGAGTACATTGGTAGTGCCCCGCTCACACCGCTTGTTAAATCAGGTGGTGGTATACGCCCTATTGCTGTTGGCACTATTTGGAGACGCCTTGTCTTTAAGGTTGGTGCTTGTTTAGTCGGTCCTTCTTTGTCGGGTTATTTTGCTGGTCTTCAGTTTGTGGTCGGGGTATCTAGTGGAGAAGAGGCTATTCTGCATGCCTTGGATCGTTTCGTTGAGGCTCGTGGTAGCGAGATGGGTTTTTCCATGTTGTTGGTCGACTTTCAGAATGCCTTCAACTTAGTTGATCGGGGTGTCATATTACAGGAAGTTCGCCGTCACTGCCCAACTTTATCCCGATGGGTGGAGTTTTGTTATTCTAGTCCTGCACGGTTGTATTATGGGTAGCATAGCTTATGGTCTTATCGAGGAGTTCAGCAGGGGGATCCTTTGGGTCCTCTGCTTTTTTCTTTGGAGTTGCATCCTTTGGTGTGCAAGATCAGAGACTCTTTTGATCTTAGTCGGCAGGCTTGGTACTTAGATGATGGCACTGTTGTTGGGGACACTTTGGTTGTGGGGAAGGTCTTGGATCTGATTATGGAGGATGGTCCCCGATTTGGCCTTCATCTTAATGTGGATAAGACCGAGGTTTTTTGGCCTACAGAAGACCCCATGAGTCGTCATCCTGGTGTCTTCCCCCCATCTATCGCTCGGCCTTCATGCGACGTCAAAATTCTGGGTGGGCCTGTGAGTGTATGTCCTGCTTTCTGCAACGACCTTGTGGCGAAGAAAGTAACTAGAACCATAGAGCTTATGGATTTTTTCGCGAGGATTGATGACCCACAGTGCGAGTTGCTTCTGCTTCGGGCTTGTACGGGTATTTCTAAACTTTACTTTACTTTGCGTACTTGTCCCCTGCGTGTCTTTGGGCCAGCTCAACATTATTTTGATGTGGCACTTCGTTCTAGTTTGGAACGTATTATCACTGCGTCTGGGCCTGGATTTGGAGATTGGCAGTGGCGGCTTGCTACCTTCCCTTTTCATTTTGGTGGGCTTGGAGTGTATGCTGCTGGGGATGTCTTACATTATGTTTTTTTGGCGTCTCGTTTGCAGTCTGCTGAGCTGCAGGCTATGCTCTTACGTCCTTCTGGTGTCATGGTTGTTGGCCCTACTTTCGATGATGCTCTGCGCGTTTTTAATGAGACCACGAGTTCTAATCTTCTACGCGACCCTAGTGAAATCGTTGCCCCTAAACTTATGAAGAAATTGGCAGATATCTATTTTGCAAAGGTTGCTGCTGAATCGGATTCTGCTTTCTCCTTGACTCCGTGACAGACGGCATTATGGAAGTGTCAGTAGGGTGCCCACTCCTCTTATTGGTTGCGTA
Organism: Persicaria tinctoria; assembly: GCA_037127255.1. Taxonomy (NCBI): domain Eukaryota; kingdom Viridiplantae; phylum Streptophyta; class Magnoliopsida; order Caryophyllales; family Polygonaceae; genus Persicaria; species Persicaria tinctoria. The sequence goes on from JBANSL010000020.1 coordinate 35,828,921, forward strand.
CAGTTCCTATTTCTGGGCTGGGGCAGACTATGAATGGAAGGACCTATCGCAGTGTGCTTAGCTATCGACTAGGTGTTCCATTGTTCACGTTGTCTAGGCCTTGTCTCGCTTGCTCTCGGACCTTCGATGGTGATGTATATGGTGATCATGCTGTGTCCTGCGCCGGTACTGTGGGCATTAAACATCGCCACAACCTTGTTCGTGACACCTTATTGGATATTTGCTGCAGGTCCGGGATTTCTGTCGGTAAGGAGGTTGACATCGGTTTGGTAGATGGGCATGATAAGCCCCTGCGACCAGCAGATTTGATCCTTTATTCGTGGGAGAAAGGGCGAGACGTGTGTGTTGATCTGACAGGGTCCTTCCCCTTGACTCCGTCTGGGATGTCTAACTTTGTGCCCGGTCGTTTGTGGTTGATGCTGCCCGACGTAAGTGTGTTACGTATCTAGATTTGTGCACGACGACTGGTTATGGTTTCTTACCCTTCTCCTTCTCTCCCCCGGGGGAGCTGGATACGGATGTTGTTGCTTTGCTGAAGCGGATTCAGAAATTGTCAGTATCTCAGAATGCAGGAGCCTGTACTGCAGTCTATATTTTTACTAGACTTAGTTTTGCTATTGCTAAGGGGGTGTGAGCCCAGATAGTATCTCGGCTACCCACTAATTTCTTGTAGTTTGAATTGAAAGTAAATAATAATAATAATAATAATAATAATAATAATAATAATAATAATTGGTTACCCAAAAAAAAAAATTGATAAAATAATAATAGGGCAACTGGCGATCCTCGGCGATGCGGCCTTCTCCGGCGGATCCCGGCGCCCAGATCCGTCGTTTCTAAGGCCTCACCGACAGCCTTCATCCTCTGATCGGGGTTCGGTGTTCGATCTCTTCAAGTTCGATTTCTTCTTCTTCTTGCGTTTCGGTGTCTGGCTTTGCGTGCTGTCTTTCTTCATCCCCTTCTGCGTTATCCCTCTTCTTCTTTTCTGGCCTGATTTTTGGCGTTCCGACTGTGTGTTCGATTCAGATTGGCATTAGGATTCGATTGGACATATTGTAGTGCGTGTTCGGGTTGTTGTGGGTCGCTGTTGTGTTGTTGTTCTGTCGGGTGCAATTGCTGATCGCACCATCCGGGCGGTTCACCAGGCAATTTCGGTTTGTGGTCTTGTGGTTGCTCTCAATTTCAGTTTTTTCCCTCCAATTACGTTCTGTGTTGGACTTTGAAGCATCGTCTGTTGTGTTTGAAACACCTTTGCTTTATTTTTCCTTCTATTATGCCCGACATCGTTCGATATCATTGCCCTTTTGTGGGTCTTTGTGGGTGCCTCGATGGTGGTGTTATAGGCCTTGTTATAACCTCCATGCTCAAGCACCTTTGTGATCGAGATTGCAGTGGTGATGCTCAAGCACTTACTCGTCAAACTCTTGCTGATAGTTTGGATATTTATTCTGCTGTTGAGGTGACTTTCAAGCGTATGGGGTTTGGTTATATGGAGTTTGCCTTAAAACTCGTACCTTTCGTGCTCGGTGTCGGCATTTTCAGGATGATTCCGTGACGCCTCTGGACCTTGAGATCCATCTTCGTCGGTTCCATTGTCTGATGTTGGGGTTATGCCTGTTGGTTTGTCTATATCTTCACTTGATCATTTGCTCTCTATGGGGATGCGCACCATGAGATCCATCCCTTCTAAGCGTCGCCTAGGTTTTGATCGGGGCTTAGAAGAGGCATTAGACGTTGTGGCTGACTCTCCTGGTGACCTTTCTTGTTGGATTCGCTTGGTTGTGATTCCTCTTTGTATACGCAAGCACCTCATTGCACCGTATCCCAACTTGCCGCCTTTGCCTGTGGATCACCCTCATCTTATTGCCTCTTTGGCTGGTATTTTGGATATGATTCAGAGTTTTCCGCATGGCATGTCATGTGGGAGGGATGGGTTCTGTGCTCAACATTTTTTGGATTGTTTGGGTGGAGTTGATGTTGCTATATCAGATGATTTCGTCATCTCTTTTACTCGAGTGGTCAATCTTTTTCTTGAGGGTAGTTGCCGCAAGCTCTGGGTGAGTACATTGCCAGTGCTCCTCTCACGCATCTTGTTAAACCCGGCGGTGGTATACGTCCTATTGTTGTTGGCATCATTTGGAGACGCCTTGTCTCTAAGGTTGGTGCTTGTTTGGCTGGTCCTTCTTTGTCTGGCTATTTTGTAGGCCTCCAGTTTGGGGTCAGGGTATCTAGTTGGGGGGGAGGGGGGCTATTTTGCATGCTTTGAATCAGTTTGTTGAGGCTCATGGTGGTGAGGAGGGTCTTTCCTTGTTAATGGTTGACTTTTAGAATAATTTCAACTTAGTTGACCATGTGATCATGTTACAGAGAGTCTGCCATCATTGTCCGGTTCTATCCCGACGGGTGGAGTTTTGTTACTCTAGCCCTACATGGGGAGCATAACTTATGGTCTTGTTGAGCAGTTTAACAAGGAGATCCTCTAGGCCCTATGCTTTTTGCCTTAGTGTTGCATCATTTGGTGTGCAAGATCAGAGACTCATTTGACTTGAGTCTACATGCTTGGTACTTAGATGATGGCACTGTTGTTGGGGACACTTTAGTGGTGGGTGACGATGCCATAGAAAATAGGCCATATAATAAACACGGAATATGACATCATAAATGGGTCACCCAACGCAAGAGGATGGTCGGTCCCACCATTAGTACTACGCGAGAAAAGTATCTAACCGAGCCCGAATGACTAGGCTTAAGTGTTCCCGAGGGACATTAACCTTCGTTTCCCTCGCGACTCAAACCCAGTATAAGAATCAGGGTGAACTCTCCTTTATATCTCATAAGCCTACGGAGTCCTAGCAAGCAGCTCGCTGGCTCAAAGCACCTCGCCTCTAAATGGCTCCACGTGTATTGCCTATGTCCCTAAGCATGTGGGCATGTGCTACACGTGTCCTACGTAGAACCATGAGTTTGCCAGCCAGCTGCTCGCTTGGTTTCCCTATAAATACCGCCCTCAAATCTCAAAATAAGGGATCCGATCCTGAAGATAGAAAAAGCATAAGCGCTCTGATTATCCCCCGAAATTAAAACCCACGGAGCTGAGTTCTAAAGATCCTCGGTCGGAAAAGAACGTTTTCTTGGGATAACAACCCCGACGAACTTTCTCTATAGACGACGATTGAACAGTCACATAATTCATCGCGAGTCAAACTCATAACCCTCATCGCTTGGAATAATAAGCATACAACCTGATCATCATCCTGTCAGGCTAAGGTTTGCAGGTATTTTAAAGCATTATATCGTCACAAGTGAGGTAATAAGTATAGGCGAAATCTCATGAACGCTTCATTGGCGCCGTCTGTGGGAACCTTTCACGACGAGAGGTTCCGCGTAGCAATAGCGTTTGTCTTCCCTCTTAAACACTGATGTTTTTTGTTGCAGGAGTTATGAATTTTACCTTATTCGCAGAGGAATTTGGGAACCAACACCATGACACCGGGGAAAAAAACGGCATCAACTTCAAAGCCATCCCCAACGAGGAGGCCCTACACAGCGGCAACGAGGGCTCCCCTCAATAACCGACATGGGACACTGCGCAACCCCCTCCGTTCACTCCCTACGGGATGTGAGGAGGCTACCCCCCGTACTAATTCTTCGTGGGGAGCCACCCGCAAAGCATGTACTTCAACCAACAAGCAAACGGTATGCCTTTTCAACAAGCGAACGGGGTGCCACTCCAACACGACCCCCGTACTTACTATCAACAACAAGGACCAGTGCCCATAACGGTCAACCATTTCCCCAACCCCGCTGGTGGCCCTCTCAACCCCGATCCAGAACCCAACGAAAATATCAACAAGGTTGACCGTTCTGGCAAGGCCCAGAACGTGTCTTCGTGTTCAAACTCCCCTAAGGCACCCGGACAAAGTCGCAAAGGTGAGCCAACCTTTCCCTAGGCTTTTTGCAAACAAATTCGCGAGGCAACCGTCCCCAAGAGGTGGAGGGACATCTCCATCGCCAAGTACAAAGGAGATACCGATCCCAATGATCACCTCAACCAATTCACCACGGCAATGGGGATGAACGAGGACAATGATGCTATGTATTGCCGCTCATTTCCATCCACGCCGAGTGGGGTCGCTTTAACATGGTTCACAAATCTTGCCCGATCATCCATCAACAACTTTGCGCAACTGTCAGGTACATTCGTCGCTCATTTCGGCAGCGCTCGTACAAGAAAAAGAACCATGTTGGACCTCAATTCCATCAAGCAAGGCGCGACCGAGTCCTTGGGAAATTTTTTTAGCAGATTCACTAATACGGCGGTACAAATCCCGAGGTTCAACCAAGAATCCACAAGCACAATACTAATGGGAAATTTAGCCGAAGGAGATTTCAAAATTTGCCTATTTCGAAAAGAGCCGGCCAACTATGACGTTCTGAGAGAACTCGTTACCAATCAGATCCACGCTATGGAAGCTGCAGGCTCTAGCTCGCGACCTGTCGAGTATAAGCCATTATTTCGTCAGACATCTTACCACCGGCCTCCCAACAAAAGACAGGGAAGAGAAAACTTCGGAGATCAGCAACCTCGTAATCCTTCCTGGCAGTATCCAGCCATCCCACCACGCCCTCTAATCCAAGAAGTACAATACAACCAGAGATCAGGACCAAATCCACTTGGTGCCCCAACCAACGTAATGATGGCTCATCCTGACCATATATCACCCCCGGTCTATGGGATTCCGCCGGCTCTTCCCCAAAAGGAGACACCCCTTCAAATTTACGCACCACTAGCATATCCTGGTAATCCAGTAGCGATGCCAAAACAACACCGTCCTCCTGAGGTCCCTCCCTGACAATATAAGCCGCCTAACGCACCACCGAGACCCTACAATCCCCAGTATGCGACTGGGGGAAGAGGCAGGGGAACTTACCCCCAGAACATAGGAGGAAGGAACGATGGCAGAGGAGGAGGGTATCGACCTCCTCCTAGGGGCACGAGAGATGCCCTTGCAATAAGATCCTCGTCTAACCGACCTGAGCATTCCAACCGGGATCACCGAAAGCCTCCTCCTCCGGATGGGTGCATCAACACCATCGCAGGAGGACCCGCGACATCTGGCACCAACAATCAAGAGAGGAAAAACTATGAAAGAGAAGCTACACGCCCCCCCCCCCCGTCGGAGGCCAGCGTCAAACAAGCATCCACTGCGCACGCTATACTGATTTTCTCTGTTTTTGATACCCGTGATGCTCGCGATCTCAGAATGCCTCACTCAGATCTCATGGTCATCCATGTACAGATAGGAACCAAGACCGTCAAGCGGGTCTTGATCGATACGAGTTCGTCTGTAGACGTCCTTTACTGGGACGCTTTTGAGCAACTCGGGATCGCAGAAAGCGCCCTACATCGCTACTTAAGGAAACTGGTCTCTTTTTCTGAAGACGAGGTTGAAGTAGCCGGAACGATCGAGTTGGCCCTGACGCTATGGACCATACCAAATAGAAGAACCCACATGATTGAGTTCACTGTAGTCCGACTACCATCCATCTACAACGCCATCATGGCCCGTGTAAGTCTATTCAAGTTCCAAATAGCATCCTCTATATATCATTTCAGCGTCAAATTTCCATGCGTTGATGGAAAGGTGGGCGAAGCACGGGGAAAGCAAGCCGAAAGAAAAAATTGTTACTTAGCCTCGCTAAGAAAGGGCCATAATCGAATATTCACGATTAAAAGGGGCGTTCGAGGATCTCTAAAAGAAGAAACAAACGACGAGCGTGAACAAGAGGTCACATCTGAACAACAATAGGCAGATTTGGAAGTTTGACCAGAGAAGATACTTGACAAAATTATGGAAGAAAAAGTAGCCTTCTTTCCTTTCCCAAACAAGTCCGAAACCCTGTACCACGGCCACAACTTGACTGGTCCCGCTTTAGAGTGCCTCAAGGATTTGTTACAAGGATCACGAGACATCTTCGCATGGTCGCCACAAGATTTAAAAGGGCTTCCCCGAGAGATCGCGGAGCATTCCCTGAGACTTAATCACGAGGCAAAACCAGTCTGCCAAAGAAAAAGAAAGATGACCGCTGAAAAGTCAGAAGCAGCAAAGCAAGAGGTACACAAGCTTCTACAAGTCAGATTTATTCACGAAATTAATGACTCAACCTAGCTGTCAAATGTGGTGTTAGTCATAATAAGCAGTGGCAAGTAGAGGATGTGCGTAGACTTCAAAGATTTGAACAAGGCATGCCCAAAGGATAGCTATCCTTTGCCGTCCATCGATGAGTTGGTGGACACCACGACAGGACATGTCACCCTAAGTTTCTAGATGCATATTCTGATTACAATCAGATTAAGATGAGTCCTCGCGACGAAAAAAACACCGCTTTCATCACCAACCAGGGAACCTTTTGTTATAAGGCGATGCCATTTGGGCTAAAAAACGCGGGGGCCACTTTTCAACGAATGATAGAGAAAGTGTTTGCCTCCCAGATCGGAAGAAATATTGCGGTTTAAGTTGATGATATCGTGATCAAAAGCATTGCGATGGAGGACTATTGCAAAGATTTGCAAGAAACCATCGATTCCGGAAAAATATGTTTTTGGAGTCGTGATCAAAATGCGGTTTACGTTGATGATATTGTGATCAAAAGCATCGCGTATGCCTGAATCCGGAAAAATGCGTGTTTGGATTCGAATCCGGGAAATTCCTAGGTTTCATGATAAGCCACCGGGGAATAGATGTTAATCCTTCAAAAGTACAAACCATTATCGACATGGCTTCTCCAAAGACGCTGAACGACATCCAAAAGTTGAATGGGTCGGTCAGCTATTTGAGCAGATTCTGTTCGCGATTGGCCGATCATTCGCTGCCCTTTTTTTAGCAGCTAAAAAAGAAAGGTCTGGTCGAGTGAACTACCATTTTGGATAAAGCTTTCAAGAGCATGAAAGATTATCTGGCCGCTTTGCCCACTTTACACTTTCCACGCGAGCACGAAGCTTTACAATTATACCTCACTGTCGGATCCACCACTATTAGCGCGATACTAACTAGGGAGTCCAAGTTTCCTATTTACTTTGCCAGCCGCGTGTTGCAACCCACTGAATCCCGGTATACTCCGATAGAAAAAATGGCTCTGTCCGTGGTTTTCGCAGCTCAAAGATTAAGGTCCTACTTCCAGGCCCATACCATTGAAGTGCTCTCTGACCTGCCGCTCCATCAAATCTTACATTCACCATCTCTTTCTGGAAGGATGGTCAAATGGGCAGTAGAGCTTTCCGAATTCGATATTCATTTCAAACCCAGGAAGTCTCGTTTGGCCCAGGCGTTGGCCGACTTTGTTGTCGTAACCGTCTTTACAGATTCCCAAGATCGCGATGGGGAGGACTGGGTAATTAATGTTGATGGATTAGTATCAGCAGAAGGGTGTGGAGTAGGAGTCACCATCACCAACCCAGGCAGAGAGATAACCGATTTATCTTTCCAATTATTGTTTGAAGCCACCAATAATGAAGCAGAGTATGAAGCCTTGATCGCGGGTATCGAGAAGGCCTTGGTTAACGGGGCCCGACAAGTTCAAATTTTTACAGATTCGGAGGTGGTCGCCCTACAAGTTAAGGGGGAATACGAAGCGAAGACCGTGATATTGCCCGAATACTTGGCCCGTGTAAAGACACTCACTGCCGCCTTTGGAAATTTTTTTATCACGTCCATACCTCGCGAGCAAAATGAGCGCGCTGACACATTGGCTTGAATGGGGGCCACGTTGCCCCTAGAATTAAGTGATCGCGTGATAATTGAGCAGAGGCATGCCCGAGGAATCCTTCAGGGGGTATTCAGAATATCTAACCTCGGCGACTGACTTATACCCCTCCTCGAATACATAACTGAAGGGGAAATAGCAGGCGAGGTACAGGACAACCAAAATACCAGAAGGAGAGCGGCCCGCTTTCGAGTCAGAGGTGGTCGGTTGTACAAAAGAGGTTTCAACCTCCCAGATCTACTGTGCGTCTCGAACCAGGAAGGCCTTAACCATGTGCAAGAATTGCACGCGGGCCTCTGCGGCAACCACCAGGGATGGAGAGTCGTAGCGTCTAAAATCACATGCCTAGGCTATTATTGGCCCTCCCTTATAGGGCAGACGTGGAATTGGTCATCCATATATGCAATCCTTGTCAGCGACACGCGTTTCTCAATCATCGTCCCCCTCATCCTTTGAAAACAATCTCTGCACCATGTCCATTCGCAATGTGGGGAATGGATATCTTAGGCCCTTTCTCAACGGCACCAGGCCAGTTGCGATTCATCATTGTGATAGTAGACTACTTTACGAATTGGGTAGAAGTCGAGGCCATGGCCATCATCACAACAGAGAAAGTGCGGAAATTCCTATGGAAAAATATGATATGCCGATTCGGGGTCCCTAAAGTCATCATCATAGATCATGGTCCCTATTTTGACTGCGAGGGCATCCGTGATTTCTTGCGTAATCCTCGCAAAATCATGGAACGCCAAGAATCTCAAGGCATATTTTGCGTAAAAGCTAGACATATTAGAAACTCGGTGGCTTAGATTTTCTATGTATAGGGGTCACTAGGGTTCCGAATTGGGTCCAACTCTTCATATATATAAATGAAAGTTTCAAACCCAAGAAACATCGTCGATACGAATAAATTTAGCAATCGCGTGCACTATAAGCACGGATATGCATGCAAGTACGCCTCCAAGGAGAATAAATTCAGCAATCACGTGTCTTTCGAACACGAGGATGTGCAAGTAAGCCTCCAAGGAGAATAAATTTAGCGATCGCGTGCACTTTAAGCACGGATACGCACACAAACAAGCCTCCAGGGAGAATAAATTTAGCAATCGCGTGCACTTTAAGCACGGATACGCATGCAAGTACGCCTCCAAGGAGAATAAATTTCGCAATCACATGACTTTCGAACACGGGGATGTGCAAGTAAGTCTCCAAGGAGAATAAATTTAGCGATCGCGTGCACTTTAAGCACGAATACGCATACAAGTAAGCCTCCGAGGAGAATAAATTTAGCGATTGCGTGCACTTTAAGCACGGATACACATGCAAGTACGCCTCCAAGGAGAATAAATTTAGCAATCACGTGTCTTTCGAACACGGGGATGTGCAAGTAAGCCTCCAAAGAGAATAAATTTAGCGATCGCGTGCACTTTAAGAACAGATATGCATGCAAGCAAGCCTCCAAGGAGAATAAATTTAGCAATCGCGTGCACTTTAAGCACGGATACGCATGCAAGCAAGCCTCCAAGGAGAATAGAACTAAGCGGTCTGATCTTGCCAAATCGCATAACTTCGAAAGAAGTTCGCCCATGGTTTCTCACCAATAATGGATGTGCTTATTAGGGTTCAGGTCAAGAACTTGAACGACGAAGGTCGAGTTATCAATCGCACGAGATCACTCCACAAATGGTTTTTTTACCTTTAGCAAAATCGTGACTTTTATATTAATGCTGAATTTTCTATGAAAATCACAAGGTTTATGGGCATCCCCATGCACTGTGTTTGCCTGCAAAGAAAGTCATGATTTCACTTGCTTCGATCTTTGCGTCCTTATCCTGCCACGACACATAGGATAACCTATTTACTATCCCCCGTGATCCTGAGCCGATCACATAGACGTCCCTTTATAAAGAAAATATATTTGAGGAGCATTCCATTTACTTACTTTCTTTACTCTTATCTTCTCTCTCTTTATGACTACATCAAACCAGGCGGTTTGGTCATTTTTCTGAGCCTAAGCGCTTCCCGGAGCAGTTACATCGCTTGTCCCTTCCATTTCATTTTGAAGATGAATTTCATCCGAACCTTCCCAGGAACATTCTTCTATCAACCCGAATTTTGCGGGATTTTTCTATAGAAGTTACTCGTGGAGATTATAGGCTTCCTTACTTGGACGGCGGAGGGAACGATTTTGCCTGCTCATATAGTATCGATGTCGGTTCCTCAGTAACCTTTATTCAAAAAGGAGGGGTTCATTTCGAGGTTCATATCCTAGACGCGGTAGGGGATAAAGTAGACGCGGAATGGGCTCCTCCTCACTCAGAAGGTTCGCTTCCGAATGGATCCCGCTTGAGCCAGGGCAGAACTCGGATCATCCCGGCCAGGCCTCGGAGGAGGTAAATTGAGAACGCTTATAGAAAGTTTCTAGTTTTTTTTCTTCCTTCGAAGTAGAACTTCGTAGAGTAAATTTAGCTGCCATCACTCTGTTTGCGAATTATATCAACGAGTTTCCATATCATCTGGAGGATTAATAAAAACATTATGTTTTGCTCTACTATTATTTACGATTCAGGTTTGTTCAAACTATGACATCAAACAATCGTTAAAACAGCCCGCTAAGATCGGATGTGTGGGCTATTCTAGTCCAATTTTTAAACAAACCTTGAAAACAAGTCTGATATAACCCGAATAAAAGCCAACATACAAACAAAACATCGAAAGGGATTACACAGTACAATCCCATGCCAAGCTCATTCGTTCGCTTCTAGAACAATTATCGTAAAACGACTACCCCCTCATACTTAAAGATAATAAGAGACCCCCCGACACGTAAACCACTGTCCACAACAAAAGCACGCCAACCTTCGGTAATGATGTAATGACCCTGGCTATCTCGAAACACCCTTACTCAAAACTCTCGCCCAGTGGGAGAGACCAAGCACACATGACTCAATCCCTCGCGAGCATATTGAGCGCCAAATGATTCCGACAAAAGCTGCAAACCACAAAACTGGAATATCAAGTAAGAAGCACAAAAATTACAAAAGAAGGGTAGAGAAAGTTACCAAATATTCCATCTTTTCTTTAGAATCAATGGAACGGAAAAAGTCACAACGACGAGGATGAGGGGAGTTCATGATTCCTCACTACAAGAATACTTCTAAATTAAACGAAGCCCAAGGACAATTGTCGCATATTTAAATCCGAACATCTGCTATTTATGGCCAAGTAAAAAAACAAGGCAGTATTGTCTTATCATCCGTCCAGTGCGACGTGCTCCAGAACCAACTGCATGTCAGACATGTGGCAAAAATTGTAGAACCCAACTCTCCGATCCAGAGCGACATTATCACACTAGCAAAGGTCACATCCAAGACAAAACCTAGGCCAGATCATTCAAAGCATCGAGATATCAATACAGAAATATTCGCAATTACAGATACCAAAGCATGCGATTAAAGTTAATAAAAGCATAACATAAAAAAACAAATATCTGCTAAAATTACAAAACACTCAAAAAGCTCTACTCATCTTCATCTTCAAGAACAAGGGTTTTGAAGCAATGTCCTTCTACATATTGAAAGAGCACCACCGATGTTCCAACCTTAACGCCGTTGTTGATCGCAAATCTATTCCAACCACCAGATAACCACCAATGACTAGAGCAATCCTTGGAAACTTCAACACGAAAGGTCTCACCATTTGTAGAAACTAAACTGACATGGTCAGTTATAGCATGACCATACATCCTCTCAAAAGCATCAAGGAGAGGCTGCATACGAAAGAGCATTGCCACTCAAATAAATAGTTCAGGCCCAAGAAAAAGTATAAACCACGAAGAATGTGTACAACTTACAAGACGATGCATCCTCTCCTCTTCACCAACCCAACGGAAAAAATCACGCATCCTAGAATTGGGTGACGCCATCCCTTTGCTAGAACACCAATGCTTAAAAAAGCAACCCAATAACTGCAAAGATTTCAACAAAACACCACGTGTTCTTATACCCACAAAATGGGTGTACATACTTTGGAAATCGTCTAAAGCATTTATTACATACGTTGAAGTTAGACAAAGAATCTGCGAGAAGGATTTCCCGAGATACTCTGCATGTCCTACACGTGACAAAGAATCTTTTCAAAACTAGACCAAGTACAGTGATGCATTTCGAATATGAAAATAGTCATTTATCACAAAAGCATTTTCAAATCAGTCAAAGCCACTATAAAAGCTTTTCTTCCTCAAAACTTAAACGACACAACTTTCTCATTATCGATCCTTCCAGCAAAAAACACAAATATGGCAGCAAGCATCAGAAATCAAAGCCCAACCAATCCTTTTATATTCGATATTTATTTAGTAGGGAACGAGCAATACATACGCATGATGTTGCCTTACGAATTCGGTCGATACTTCCAACCCCATGTTCCCGAACAAATCTTTCTATCCACTCACGTCGTCAAAGATTTCCCTGTACACATCGTAGGAGGTAGTTACGGATCTCACTGGGTGGCACGTGGATGGAGGGATTTTGTTGAATCACACGGACTAGAGCCGGAAACATCAATAATGTTCACCCACCTTGGAGAAGCAAGGTTTGAAGTCCATTTCTTCGACAAGCAAGGCCGCTGCTTAGAAGATGAGCTTTACGATAGCGACTACGACGGTCCAATAGCAAATGGTTTCCATTATATCCCGGGTTCAGTTCGATGAGCAAAGTTCTTCCATTCTAAAATTTCTTAAGAAAAGTTCAGCTTGTCAATAAAAATTCGCTTCTATAAGATTCGATTTGTCATCAACCTTTGTATAACGGTTTAAAGAAAATTCCCAACGTCTAAAGACGCTGAAGAATAAAATTTCTTTATTTGCGAACCACGCGAGAAAGATCTCCTAACTTCTTCCTCCCCAGCATCTAACGACGTTGGAGATTGAAATCTTTTAATAAAAAATCTCACGCTGGAGATTGAAATCTTTTAATAAAAAATCTCATACTGGAGATTGAAATCTTTTAATAAAAAATCTCAAGCTGGAGATTGAAATCTTTTAAATCAAAAATCTCACGCTGGAGATTGAAATCTTTTAATCGCGAATATCACACTGGAGATTAAAGTTTTTTAATCACAAATGCCACGCTGGAAATTACTTGTTCATTGGATCGACCACAATTTACAATAATCTCAAACAAGTAGCACCACGTTAATTTAATAAATAATTATACATCAAACATAACCATCCACTGGCGACAAAGTGATATAACCACAACAAACATAATAAAAACGGAACGTTCAGCACTGAACCAAGAAGTCCACATCACCATTTTGATCAAGACCATGGTTCACAACAACAACATCAAAGCAAGAGTGTCTTCATATTCAAAAATCAGGCATGTCCCAATTCAAAGTTCATTCGAAACAACGAACGCGGGTCATCTAGTTGTAAACCAATAATTGTTGGGCCCTAAGGCTTCCACCCTCACCATAAATTCCTCATCCGACTGCGTCCATAAATGAACGAATCCAACGGCATCATAACCATAATCCTGGTATATGGAGGGTAAATGCTATAACAAAAGCAAGCACATCAGAAACACTTTATTTATCAAAACCTAATCGCACAAATATAGCATACCAACCTATATAAATGCCCCTCCACGACAATATCCCGAGTGAAACCCCTCACGTGAATAAAAAACACTTCGGGAATGTCAACTGGCGTCGTAGGCATCATTATCACATGCCAACTACAAAGAAAAAGATCAATGGAAACCGCCTATCACTCAGTGCTACCACGAGGGCAGTATGTATTGGATAATAAACAAACCGCCCACCACTCAGTTCAACCACGAGGGCAACAAATATCAGATAACACATACAAATCGCATCTGATAAGGACAATTTCAGTCCAGGCGGCGGAAAAAGTTACAGTAAAATTCCGAACATTAAGCTACACGAAAGACATACTAGCAACATGCACCACCCTGCTTCACCACAATTAAAGAGATAACTCTGCAAAAACAACGTCCCTATCCCATGCGCGTAGAACTGGAATAAATAAAATCATCGGGAGTACAATTTGAATTATCTAACAACACAATGCCAAGTTTCGATAGGGTTTTAGGAGAACCCTCTCCACCAGAAACCCTTCCACCAAGTTCCATCACAAATACTATGTTTTTTCCAAATCCTAAATTCGTCAGAATAATCTTTAGGGAGAGCCACTTACACAGGCTCCCCTACCATATATCTTTGTAGAATTCGGGGAGGAAATAACAAACCGCATCTATCTATGTTCTCCCTCAAACCAAGAATTCTTAATCCTAGTCGAACGAGACGAGGGGGACTGGTTCTCCCTATCGGAAGAATGGCGATCTTTTGCGAACATTACGAACCTCAAAATAGGGAGCCGCCTCACCTTCGAGTACCAGGGAGAATCCCACTTTGATGTGGAAATAGAGAAACCAGGTACCGACGAGAATGGGGATATTTTGCCCGACTACGTATGCTACGAAGAAATATAACAATAAGAAAGATACAACAAGATATTTCCTGTCATATTTCATCGTTATGAACTTCTTAACTTTGGCTTGTCAATCTATACAACATATAATAAATACGTGAACCCTACTTTTTGTCGTTTCACGATTTATTCCATAAAACGATCAACGACAGGAGATGGATAAGGGTGTCGCAAAGTTACCTTACAGATAAAAGCAATAGACAAGGTGAACAGGTCGAGATTTAGACATAAGAAAATATAAGGAAAGTCGGCAAGACGAGCCAGTAAGAAAAACAAGCAATAGATATAAACGAAATCACGATAAATCCAAAAATAAAAATATTCACAAAACACCACAACAAGGCGTCATGTGCCATGGTTTGAAATGTTCACGATCCCAAAATACGAACAAATAAACCACAGCAGAGTACAAAACTCTTGACATGGGTAGAAAGGTTTCCAAACTTCCATACACAAAAAGGAAAAACTTCATCAAGAGTAGAGAGGCGGTAAGTCAGACGCCGGTAGGAGGTTTTTCATCTCCGCAAGCAGGCTCAAGGGTGTTTCCACCTTCGGAAGAAGGGTCCATGACGACGGCATTAACAATAGGAGCGTCAAAAGGAAAGGGCATCTCGCGTTGGGGATCTTTCAATATCATATCTTCATTCTCATAACTAGGAGGAAACATCCTCACCTCGTCGCCTAGATATGCAAAGCGATTAACGCTTTGAGTGATCACACCTGCAACCCCATCCATAAATGCGTCAGTAACCCTTTCGTAAAGAACGTATTCCCCATCCGTCCCAAGATAATGACCGAGCCAGTCTCGGCCGGCTCCTCCTAGGAATTCAGTTAGCCACCCCTACCCCACATCACTGAGCATGAACTCACATAGCGTTTTCCGGGAAAGAGCAACATCTTCCCCATAGGTAAAACGCTCCAACTGACTCTTCACATTAGCAAACTCCTCAGGAACGACCCCTAACTCATGCTCAAGATTCTGGAGCCGACCCTTCAAGCACATGGCCTCAGATTCATGCCGGGCCACAAACTCTTGAGCCTTTGCGAGTTTGACTCGCGACAGGTCTAGCTTGCTCCTCACCATTTCTACATCCTTCTGGAACTTAGCTAGGGCGTCGTTGAGACTCACGATAGTCGCCTCCCGGAGTTCAGCGTCTCTCAACTTCTCCACCTTCGCCTTCAAAGCGGTCACAATCGACCTCAACTCTCTTACCTTATCATCATAGTTTCTCAAACGACCAGCCATTTCGGACCATTGTAGGTCATCCTACGATAACACAGGAAGAGCAATAAACGAATAAGTAAACCAAGAAAAAAGGGGAGAAAGAATAGAAACATGAATCATGAATCACGAAAGAGGTTACCCAGCCTCTGCTTTTCCGTCCATGCTCCACTAACTCTTCATCCGTCAAATGATGAAGATAATCCCTCTCGGCTGGACAGCTCTTCTTGGGGATCTCCAATTCCTTGATACTAATAAGGTCGAACCTAGGTAATCGATAAGCGGCCATGGAAATCCCCGCCTGAGTAATCGGCTCGGAACTTAAGAGCTTGGTGCCTCTTGCTTCCTCCCTTTATCATTTTTGTCCGCGATGAACCAATAACTGGTCTTCTGATGAAAGGCTCTCCCGGTCGTCAACCAGCTCTTTCCTTATCGAACTCTTCTTCACGATGGAAGGCTCGCGTGGGGTGTTCTGCCGACCACCACCCGGTCGCGGAGTAACAGTAAGGGCAGATCTGGATCCACCTCATGCGACACTCTTTTTCTTCGCGAGCGCGGAGATCTCTGACTTATCAACTATCATATCTGCACAAGAATTTGGAACAAATTAGAATAAAGGAAAATCATGGCCAAAATGCCAATTGACATAATATGAAAATTCCTAAAAAAATCGACCCGGCCGGTGCGGGAGGCTAACAAGGAACCACTTTTCCCTCCATCCCGGGCTACTAGACAACCTCTCAACGATCTTTCCAGCCAGGGAGACAAACACCTGTCCTTCACCGTGCCTTAAGGAAAGAACGGAGAAAAGATGATCCAATAATAACGTTTGCTTAATAGTAGAGCAACACATGATGTATACCGCCAAATACATCCATACGTTAAAGGCAAGCTGGGAAGGGCATTGGTTTATATAAGCT
Source organism: Persicaria tinctoria (assembly GCA_037127255.1). Classification (NCBI taxonomy): domain Eukaryota; kingdom Viridiplantae; phylum Streptophyta; class Magnoliopsida; order Caryophyllales; family Polygonaceae; genus Persicaria; species Persicaria tinctoria. The sequence continues at coordinate 35,845,341 of JBANSL010000020.1, forward strand.
AAAAAATCTGCATACGGCGGGGAAAGAGGGAGACGGAACCCTTGGAGTAAGCTGCCCATGTGGACGACCACATGATCCTTGTATTCATTTAAGCATCCCCCCCCCCCCTCCCTCAGCGGCCAAACCTATCTCTACCCCAGCCGGCCACGGATAAAGTTTAGCCACCTCTTCCAGGTGCTTAACGTCTAGAATTGACTCCTCACCCATCGTCTTCTGTACGGTAGAAGCTACACGGTCCAAGAATATTGTTGGAAGAGGAAGGGGCATCGCGAAAGTATAACTCTCACAAAAACTACATTTATCAACCTCTATTCGATCATAAGGGGGCAGGGCAAAATCGTCCGGGACCACTCGGGTAGGTTTTTAGACTTTTTGGGTACGCGAGACGATTCGCCCCTTCCCGTTTCATTTATAGATTTTGATGTATGGCAATACTCGGGGTTGTCCCTTTGTGAAGGGCGCTTGATGTTTCCTGCCATTTTTCGCCTTTTCGCGTTGGGACCGTCTCCGGGGTTCGCCCTTTTTCTCTTCTCCTCGCGGAGTTTGTTACTTGGTGGAAGAGGACCCGGACTCGCCGCGGATTCCGAACTAACATCTGCATGGGAACTGGTACGCGAGGAACTGACTTTTTCATATCTATAGCTCACGCTACGATTCTGGCTATCGCTCTCCTGCGACATCTTAATTCTAAAGACAAAGGAAAAATCCCCTGGAAAAGACGCAAGAAAAGGGAAAAATTAACAAGGGGAAAACTACCTTTTCAACATCACGAGTAAATAAATTTGGCGCCAAAAAGCCCTCTTAAAGGCTGGCGCCTCACGCCCCCCTGAAGGGACGTTGAAAAGACATCTTTCTCCCCCACGGGACGACGGTTGAAAGGCGCCCTTTCATCTCCCTCATAAGGATTTCTCGATTCTCGAGAAATCACCCCTGAGAAGGACAAAAGGGAGGAGTCAGAGGTCATCCCCCCCCCCCCCCACACGAAGTCCGAAAAGACCGTCGGAGGTCGTCTGAAAAATTCAAAATACAACACTACCTCCTCTCGACACCCCCCTACTACTGCTAACTACCCGTCTGCTACTCCACAAAGGTCAGTTACGACTAATGAGACAAAGAGGAAAGTCAGGGGTGGGACACCAGGGCGTACCCCGATCGCTACCCCAAAACCACCACAGATTTCAGTTTTCCCGGCTAACCCTAAAAATCTCGAGAGGATAACGCAAACATGGAAATTAAAAAGGGCAAAAGAAAGATCAAAGACAACTTACTTGAACAAATGCGAGAAAGAAGCATTGAAAAACTTAGGGGACTGGGAACAAACCACCACCTAACCCCGATCTCCGTTCTTCGAAAAACACAAGAAACCCTTGAAATTCCCTCTCTCTTCCCTCCTCTTTGGAAATTCAGAAATGTGGAATGAGGAGGAGCGAGGGTAAAAACCCCACTTATAGGTCCTTATGGGGCCAACCAGCCCAATGAGCAAAAGAGCACGATAGGCCCAAGTAAGGCTCATCTAATAAACTAAAAGCTTTGGCAGAGACCATCGTACTTGTCGAAACCTAATCGCGAGTAGAGTATCACGAGTGATCCGGTTTCGAGGAGATATGACGATGCCATAGAAAATAGGTCATATAATAAACACGGAATATGACGACGTAAATGGGTCACCCAACGCAAGAGGATGGTCGGTCCAACCATTAGTACTACACGAGCAAAGTATCTTACCGAGCCCAAAGGACTAGGCTTAAGTATTCCCGAGGGACATTAACCTTCGTTTCCCTTGCGACTCAAACCCAGTATAAGAATCAGGGTGAACTCTCCTTTATATCTCATAAGCCTCTGGACTTCTAGCAAGTAGCTCGCTGGCTCAAAGCACCACACCTCTAAATGGCTCCACATGTATTGTCTATGCCCCTAAGCGTGTGGGCATGCGCTACACGTGTCCTACGTAGAACCACGAGGTTGCCAGCCAATTGCTCGCTTGGTTTCCCTATAAATACCCCCATCCGATCTCAGAATAAGGGATCTGATCCTGAAGATAGAAAAAGCATAAGAGCTCTGATTATCCCCCGTAGTTGAGTTCTAAAGATCCTCGGTCGGTCGGAGAAGAACGTTTTCTTGGGATAACAACCCCGCCGAACTTCCTCTACAGACGACGATTGAATAGTAACATAATTCATCGCGAGTCAAACTCATAACCCTCATCGCTTGGAATAATAAGCATACAATCTGATCATCATCCCGTAACTAAGACCATAGAGCTTATGGATTCTATCACGAAGATTGATGACCCCTAGTGCGAGTTGCTTCTGCTTCGGGCTTATATGGGTATTTCTAAACTTTACTTTGCATTGCGTATTTGTTCTCTGCGTTTCTTTGTGCCGACCCAACTTTCATTTGATGTGGTACTCCATTCTAGCTTGGAGCGTATTGTCGTTGTGTCTGGGCCAGGGTTTGAAGATTGGCAGTGGCACCTTGCCACCTTCCCTTTTCAATTTGTTGGGCTCGAAGTGTATGTTGTTGGGGATGTCCTACATTATTCTTTTTGACGTCTCGTTTGCAGTCTTCTAAATTGAAGGCTAAGCTCCTACATCCTTCTGGTATCACTGATGTTGGCCCTACTTTTGATGATGCTTAGCGTGCTTTTAATGATACCACGAGTTCTGATCTTCTACGTATAATCGTAGTGAAATCGTTGCCCCTAAACTTATGAAGAAATTGGCAGATATATATTTCGCGAAGGTTGCTGCTACATCGGAATCCGTTTTCTCTTTAACTCCGCGACATGTGGCATTATGGAAGTCTCAGCAGGGTGATCACTTCTCTGATTGGCTGCGTGTAATACCTGTTTCTGGGTTGGGCAGGTTATGAATGGAATAACTTATCGTAGTGTGCTTACCTATCGACTAGGTGTTTCGTTGTTCACGGTGCCTAGGCCCTGCCCGACTTGTTCTCAGGTCTTTGATGATGATGTTTATGGCGATCATGTTGTGTCATGTACTGGTACTATGAGCATTAAACATCGACATAACCTCGTCCACGACACCCTATTAGATATCTGCTATAGAGATGAGATTTCTGCCAGTAAGTAGCTGATATTGATTTGCTACTTTATTCCTGGTACAGAGGGAAGGATGTTTGTGTTGATCTGACAGGATCCTCCCCTTTGACTCAGTCTGGGATGTCTGACTTTGTGCATGGTCGTGTTGTTGTTGATGCTGCTCGGCGTAAGTGTGCCAAGTATCAAGATTTGTGCATGGCGACTGGTTATGGTTTCATACCCTTCTCCTTCTCTTCGTTGGGGGAGTTAGATACGGATGCGGTTGCTTTGCGGAAGCGGATTCATAAATTCTCCGTATCTCAAGATGTCGGGGCTCGTGCTGCCGCTTATATTTTCACTAGACTCGGTTTTATTATCGCTAAGAGAGTGCGTGCCCAGATAGTATCTCGGCTACCCACTAATTTCTTGTAAATAGTAATTGGTTAATAGAAGCAAGTTTATAATAAAAAATAATAATAATAATAATAATAATAATAATAATAATAATAATTGGATGCCCAGATAGTATCTCGGCTACCCACTAATTTCTGGTAAATAGTAATTGGATAATAATAATAATAATAATAATAATAATAATAATAATAATATTGATCTATCTCGAGGTTTGTTGCCTGTGTTGGTTTGAATATTGATGAGTTGTTTGTATCCCCCGCCCCCAAAAAAATCATGTCAGTATTGGCGGATCGATACTTCAAGTTCATTAATGACAACTTAGTGTCGACATTCAATCCAACTCCAAGGCAGCTGCATGTTTTGCAAGCGGCGAGAGGAGACAGAGCGCATGATTTTTTGTTGACTACTCCCATTGAGGGTCTAGCTCAAACCATGCAGTCTCGCCAATTTCGTTTTGTTCTCCAGTACCATCTTTCAATCCCTATGTTTGGTGGCTATCCGACCTGTCCTAGTTGTGAGCTTGACAGGATGGACCCATTTGGAGATCACGCTCTCCATTGCAATCGAGGCATCGGGATAAAGCACCGACACAACATGGTCCGAGATGTTTTGGCTGACATTTGTTACAAAGCGGGCATCGCAGTTCAGAAGGAAGCGCATACGGGTATGAGCAATGAGAATGGTGTTGAGTTGAGGCCAAAAGATTTGTTGGTTTATGGGTGGGACAAGGGTAGAGACACTTGTGTGGATGTGGTTGGGGCTTCACCATTCACAACTAGAGCCAATGATTCCTTTGTACCCGGCAAGGCATTCTCTCAAGCCACTGAAAGAAAGGAGAAGAAATACACGGATATTTGTGCTGCTAAGGGGTATTGTTTCATATCATTTGCGTTCTCTACTTTTGGAGAACTGGGAGGTGATGCTATTGGTTTTCTGAAGCGGGTTCAATTGGTTACGAAAAGTCATAGGGCATGGTCTGATAATGGTGATTTCATATTTCATAGAGTTGGTTTTACTATTAAAAAAGAAGCTGGAGCTCAATTTGTTACAAGACTTCCAACTATAAATTTATGTAAATCTTTTTTCATCATAATAAAGTCCTTAGGGGCTTACTATTTACACGGTGAAATTTTCGCGGTTTCAACTGCGAACTCGAAATGCGCTGTTGCGTTTGTTTTTTTTAAATAAAAAATAAAAAAGCACCGCGGATCCGCACTGGGCGGTTGCGATTTTTTTTTAATTATTAAATTTTCATCTTGTAGTCTCTCAAAAGGAGATGACGTTGAAAATAGCACCGCTTCCTCGTCTTCCTCATCTTCTATCTCTCTGTGTACTCAATTGTTAATTTTAATCTCTCTCCTATCCCTCTCTCCGCGATTACCAAGAGGCTATCAACGCTGATTTTGGAATCAAAGTCGTTCTCTCTCAGGCTAAACTTCGAGCCCTCCCTCTCCTTGCAGGATGCGCAGAATCTGTGCTTAACGCAGGGCCTCCAATGGTAGTCGGATAGAGGCGAGGAAGACAATAGATCTGGGATGGGTATTTGGTCGATTTCATTTAATTTGGACTCGAATTTTTTGGATCTGGGTTAATTTGGGATCAAATTTTGGGATACGTACATCAAATGCAGAATCCATTCTTCTTCGTCGACCATGGATTCCGTCTCCGACTAGGGGAATACCTTGTTGGTCCAAGTGAACCAGGAGATCCATGACCTCATCGAGAAAGAGAAGCGTCGCCAGTGGTGGGGAGTTGGGCGGAGGTGGGCACCGGAGAGAAGGCCCGGCCACATCTAGAGGAGGAGTATAAGGGATCTGGGACGACAAAGTGATTGCATCTGCGTAGTGCCATACGCCGCCGGCGGGCCCCCACAATCCTCGCGTACTCACACTCTGCTATTGGGATCCTTCACAGTGTAGTGCGCGAAAAACTGACCGTGTACATAGCAACTCTGAGTCCTTATTATTAAAAAAAATAAAATAATACTAATAATAATAATAATAATAATAATAATAAGGAAAAAAAACGTGAAACTAGAAGGAAACAGACCCCACCGGGCCCACCATCCCCCGCCATCGCCCATCTACAACAAACAACAACTAATTTGAGAGATAGACACACAAGTCACTGAGTCATGTTCTTTTGTTCTTCACCAAAAAAAAAAAAAAAAAAATTTGTTATTTTGTTATTCGCACGCATCCCCCCCTCTCTCTCTTTCTCTCCCCTCTTTATTTCTCAATCTCTCAATTCGGTGAATCTGCAATCGTCGAATTTATTCAAATTTCGGTTTTCTTTCTCTCTCGATCACATCTCAAACATTTTCGGTCATCGCTTTTTGTTCTTTGATCCGGAAAGTTTCCTATCTCGTCTCTATCCTTTTTTGTAGGAGACTAAATTAACTGAATTTCCATTGCTTTCTAAATCTTCTCATCGATTCGTGAACCTTATCTTCCTCGTTCCTCTCGATCTTCTTCCTTGAGTGATTCCTGAGCCGTGCTTTGTGAATTCCATTCGCTTCTCTGTGAATTTTCGGTTTTCCGACGACAATGGGAGATTTCAACGGTAAGCTGTCAATGTTCATGCTTTCCGTTGCTCAATTTCTGGATTGATCTTCTCCTAATTGTGCCTGATTTTATATTCCCTGGATCTGCTTCATTGGTTTTGAACTTCGGATTTTAACTTTGCGTTGTTGCGTGTCTTGATCATGTCAATCTCTGATCGGAGAAGAAGACCGTGTACGTTTATTTTTGTTCATCGATTTGGATCGTTCCGGTGTCTGGATTTCGATTTTGAGATTTAGATTTTACTCTACTAATTAGTTGATGCTTTGCTCTGTGTTAATTTTCTCTAATGCTTGCTGATTATGTCACATCGTCGTTTGCGTTCCTACTGTCTCAAATTCGATTTCACCTTCTGTTTGAGAGTCCGAAAGTGTCAATCGGTATTAAAAAAAAACTCGGAAGTTTATCAATCAGTATAGCACCCCGTTGAATCTTTTGGCTTTACTGCTTTTCCAACATGCGAATTATCATTTTCTGTTTATATCGGCTCAAACTTCAAACCTTTGCTTGAAAAAATGCCATAGATCTTCTCCTGGCTTGCCTAGCAGCTCTGATCCTTGCATATTTTTTCCTTGTTTTTTTTCAGTGATTGATACCACAGATGGAGCTGTTTCTGTGGCCGCTGCTTTTGCTGGTCATCAAGAAGGTTAGTTCAAAAAATTCAAGCTTATGGTCTCAAATAACAAAGATTGAAGCCTCACATTTTTAATGGTCTATAATACATGTCAAAAATTTGAACCTCAAACTTATCCTTGTATTGACCCTCTTTTGTGTCGTACCTGCAACTTGGGCTTGCCTTTCTACCAGCTGTGAAGGACAGAGACCACAAATTCGTGCTAAAAGCAGTAGAAGAAGCTTACAAAGGTGTTGAATGTGGACATGGGGGTCCCTTTGGTGCAGTTGTGGTCCATAATGATGAAGTTATCGCGAGCTGTCACAATATGGTACTGAATAACACGGATCCAACAGCACATGCTGAAGTCACCGCTATAAGAGAGGTCAGATCATAAAAAACACTTGGTCTCTGATTATGAATGTGATTTTATTATCCTTAGCGGTTTTGGTTCATTTGATTAGTTGGGCTCCTTGGTGGCTTACAAAGTTTTAACTGGTATGGCAAATAAATCAGCTATGCAGAATAACACCATTCATTTTGTGCGGATATCCTTATTTCCTATGGCTTACAAAGGTTATGTCTTTGTTGTTTAACAATTGAATATCTTGATTGAAGAAATATGTGAGCGTAGTTGGGTTTCTTTAGTGGCTTTACTGCTTTGGCAAATAAATCAGCTAGGAGATAACTTGAATACTTGGTTCATGTCTTAATCATGGAAAGAATCTTTTTTTTTTTGGGTCATAATCATGGAGAGAATCTAAAGGCTCTCAATTCTCATGTCTTTGTTGTTAGCAACTTATTATCTTGATTGTTTCAACATGGAGGGATGGGGCCTAATATGATTGTGATTGTTAAAAAAAATGGACTGCTTACAGGAAAATCGGTTTTCTGCTCATATATTATTGAATATAATTCAAACTGAAGAGAAAAGAACTGATGCTACGAAACTGAGGATTATTTATAATTTAGTTCTATTTGTATTATAGCAACAGAGGAACATCATAGTTCATAGGTAAGGTAAGACCGTAAGACGTTGTATAGGGTTCTTGCTTATTTACTTCTATTTCTTTATTTTCAGGCATGTAAAAAACTGAACCGAATCGAGCTGTCAGATTGTGAGATATATGCATCTTGCGAACCATGCCCAATGTGCTTCGGTGCCATCCATCTCTCAAGGGTCAAGGTCATATATCACATTCCTGGTTCATTTTCTTACCTATTATCCCATGTTAGTAAACTCTATTCTTGTTTAGTAACATGGTCTTCCCACTTTTAAACAGAGGTTGGTGTATGGGGCCAAAGCTGAAGCCGCCATTGCAATAGGCTTCGACGACTTCATAGCTGATGCACTGAGAGGAACCGGGGTCTATCAGAAGGCTAACCTGGAGATCAAAAAAGCCGATGGCAATGGAGCAATCCTCGCAGAGCAGGTCTTCGAGAAGACCAAGGAAAAGTTCCGCTTGTACTGAAACTCTTTTCTTCCGTCATTCTCAAGGAATAACGTGCCGGAACTATAAATCCCGTGCTGTTTGGAACTATGAATGGGCCTCATCTAGGTCCCTTGCTCTTACCATCTGCTGTTGATGATGATGAATATATTGCTTTGACCTGTGTAATTAACATCATTTATCGTCATTAAACTCAATTTGCTTCCCTTCCTTTCCATCTCTGATAAACTGTGTAAATTCTGAAAACTGCTCATCTGCTTGGTCATTGAAGGTTTCCTCATATTTACGATTGCTTCTTTCCTGAATGAGCGCAAATTTGAGTTGCCAACTTTTGAAGACAGCTTGTAACAGCTCACAAGCTATCGATGACAAATGGAAACCTACTTTGGGGTTCTTTGCTTGACATTACATGTACCGTTTTTTCCTAACATTTGGTTGGATATTTTGGGTTTCCCATAATTAATCTTGGACGAGATTTTGGCTCATTCATTTATGCCGCTGGCTGAAAATCAAGATGTCGACAAAGAACAAGCTGGTAAAGAAGGTAAACTATTATGGAATGGCTCACCAGAAAGGACTTGTGGGTAGTCCCCGGTTTGAACCCGGAATGGCCGCTCTTTATTTACCTATTCAAGGTAAAGAAGGTAACTCGACTAGGAAATGAAGGATAAGGAAACGAGGAAAATGAAAAACGTGAATGACAAAACATGGCTGCTGGGTGCGCAGCGGCAGAACGACAAAGGACGAGGAAGACAATGGGGAGGACGAAGACGAAGCTGAAGGGACCAAAGGTTGGGCTACTTGATTCCTCCAAACTCCTTTCCTAATACAAAACCCATTCTCATATTTCATGGTCATAATTCCAAAACTTATGGAAGGTCACCTAAATCTGTGTACAAGCGGGCAATCTGATTAAAATACTTGGAAACACAATTTCCTAGCAAGCCTCACGAAAAATAAACAAACTGTCTTGCACTGGCTGATTGCGATTCTATGAATATAATGAGATACAAAAGGGCACGACTCACAACTTCCTACCTCGAAGAGATGCGAAAACCTGCATCAATGTTAAGTAATGGCAATGTGTGGTAAGAGGGTGCTGTAGAGTTCCCGGTATTGCTGTAGAGTTGATGCAGTTCAGCTTTCAGTAGTTTATTCCTATTCAGAGCCACAAATAAAACACGAATCGCCTAGGGTTGAGATGTCGTATATACCTTGAAGAACGACCCACCAGAGTGAACCTGAGCTGTATATGAAGACAACAAGCATCACCCTGTGGATGCAATCACCAGAGGTTCAGAAGATGAGAGGAACTCACATTCGGCTGGCAAAAATGAATTTTGCTGGATGCTGTTCTCTTGGCATGTTCTTGTTTGAGGTTGCCCTCGGGGAAAAGCAATTTCAAATGTCAGGCCTTCAAATTAATCGAAAGCCTTACCAACATAAGACTACAACAGGCAGCCAAGGCGAAGGATTAGAGTTGCTCTTCGTCCTTGAACATCAGAAGCTAGGGAAAAAAAAGAAATGAACCTTTTCCCATCAAACCATGGACAGTTAGCCCACCAGACAATCCAATCAACTTAGAAGAAGCCTACCAACTGTAAAACTTCATCTTCCAGAATCTCATCGAGTAAATAAAGTTTTCACAAAAGCAATCTGGAGCTTCAGTCTTCTAATGAAGGAGATGCTGCCCAATTATTAATAAAGCAAGACATTTAGTTTACAACCCTAAATTTAAGAGAAGTAATAGACATTTTGGATGTGATTAGCCGCTTTTAGGATCAACAAATCCATAATCCAAACCTACCAAATCAATAGAAGTGTCATAGTGCAAACATTTAATACAAACATTTCATACAAGCAAAGTGAAAGCACATAGCAAACAGAGCATTGCAAACAATCACATATGTAGGATATTGCTATGTCAACTCCAACACTCATCAATTCATTCAATTCCCATATAAATACATATGAATTGAGCAAATCTTACATAAAACTCAGACAGACTCGTACCTGAATTATTTCTGCAACTCATAAGCTGATTAAACAAGAAGAGATAAAGGATGCATCAAATAGTCACTACCTACACTATATAGTTAATCAGCCATGGATGAAAGACCAGGAAAATCAGAAGGCCCATATCACCTTCACTAGTCTACGAGTCTACAGCAATCAATACCAAACCTTTTATTTCACGGCAAGCAATTTCCTCTTGACATCAGGTCCTGCAATGACAACTTAATTTGATCTTGAACAATCTCCAATCGCTTTGAATACACTTCCAGCTCTAGTATCAATTGCTTCCTCCATCTCTCATCCATCACATCTCCACAACTTCCCAAATTCACCCCTGGAAAATTCATAGGAATAGCATTTGAAACCAATGATTCAATTCCTTTTAATCCACAACCATCCGGCCTGCTTCGATCAACTGTAATTTTATCAATGAACTCCTTCAACAATGGAGCCAAGCAACTCTTCACCGTCTCCTCCATTGATCCTTGCACCGAGATCGGTGCAGGATTAACAGGTTCATTCACACCGGAATTCACATTTTTGGAGGTCTTCTCCTCCACCTGCATCCTCGATCGCTTCCTAGACCTACTCGGAGTTCCCATGCTCATGATCATCATCTTGTTGTCTGGACTGTTAATATCGATGCCAAAACTAGCGGGAGTCCTCTGATCGCCCGCGCTATGGGGCGTGGCTACGAAAGGCGTACCACCAGAGTTAGGGTTTTGATCATCGTCGTCAAATTCCGGCCGATTGGCAATCGAATCGCTCCATATTTTGCAAGAGATCTCAAATATGGTCTGATCGTGAGGGCTTTTGAAGACGGATTCCCTTCCCGAGCTGATACGGCTGACCGCAGTGCGGTACTTCTTCTTCAACCTCCTAAGCTTTTCCACCAGCTGGTTCTTGTTGCAGTCCAGTTGGAGCTTCGACTTGATCTGGTCATAAAACGCCGTCGTATCGTGGTGGTGCCCGGTCCAATGCGGCCCTCTCTGCGTGTTGTACTCCAGAAACCCTCGCAACAGCTCGATCTCGTCCTCATCGGTCCACAGCTTCTGAAACAGCTTCCTCTCCCCCAACGGCGCCGCCGCCACAGCAGAGGTACTCGGCGAGGCCATCGACACAACCGCGGCGGAGGCTGGAATCGCCGCGGAGGCGAAACCAGCCGTAACTAGAACAGGATCGGAGCCGTTCACGGGAGCGGGCGCGGACGGAGGGAGAACAGCGATTGACACTGCGGCGGAGGAGGAAGAACGAGGAGCGGCGGAAACGACGGCAGCGGCGGAGGATGTGGAATTAGTGTCATCGGAATCGTCAGAGTCGCCATCGCCGGCGAATCTGACTCCGGCAGGCGCGTCGTCGTCGTCGTCAAGGACGACGTCCTTGAGAGGCTCATCCTCGTCGTCGTCGTCGTCATCGTCCTCGTTGTAGACGATGTGATCTTCCTCCGACGCCATGGAAACGGAGGAGAGAGAAAGAGGGAGTGGGGGTGGGTTTGGGTTAGGTCAAGGGTGTGGACTTGTGGGGGGTTCGAAAGGGGGGGTTAGGTTAAAGGCTCACGAGGAGTAATGCGTGCACGGCTGGCTTGTTTCTTTGGAGGCGAGAGCGCGCACGCGCTGAGACGAGCGAGTGAGAGGGAATCCGGAGGTGGAAACGGTGTTTGTTTGGCAACGACCAACTGAATTTTCACACGCAAAATCTTGACATGCTTAAAAGTGATTTTTATTGTAAATTTTTAATTACCTATGCTTAACTAACTAACCCCTATTTTAGGGATAATTACAGAAAATAGCATTATCCTCGAGTAGTGTTTACAGTTATGATTGACACAAAAGTTTGAAGCTTTTGATTTTGATATAATATTTCAGTTTTAGATGAAATAAATATAATATTTCAGTTTAAGTAGCTTTTTAAAATCATAACTTTTTACCAGCTACTTCATCAAACTTTTCGAAGTTTATTATTTTATATTAGCAAGTCTAATAATTTAGATTATTTTTCACAACTATCGTTTATTTAAACATATGTGTCGAGTTTGAATCTCGACACGATGACGAAGAAGCACCTCACACATCCCAAGATGGAATTGAATTCGTCCAAGTGGAAGTTGCATAGATAGAGAATGGGGGCAGTTGGAAAATGGTAGGGGGGGGGGGGGGGGGCGGCACCCAATCGACTAATCCAACTAAAAAATTAGGATTACGTACACAACTCCAAAATCATGATATAATACACTGGAATTGGTCACCATTTGTTGGTGGGTCAACAAGGAGGGTATATATTATGCCTATAGAAATATAATTCACTTATTCAAGCTTTAGAAACATGGTTCTCATCTCATAATGGGGTGACGTATCATAAGCAAGCAAATAATATAAATAAATAAATAACACAAGGAGGAAGAGAATCAAAAACTACTAAACCATCAACTTCTCTTGATGATAATAATTTAATAGTAGTACAGATAAAGAGCTGTTACTGATCATTTAAGAGGCCAAACAATTCCTAGCAAAAACCCACAAGTCCTAATCTACTGTCAGGGTCATCTTCAATTAATCTGAAAAAGTGGGTTCAGTATACAGCACAATAATTGACAATTAAGTTTTTTTTTTTTTTAGCTTTTTTTTTTCGAAAAAGGAACAAGAAAAATATAAAACAACATTTTCCCTAAATTTACAGTAAAATGTAGTTCACTTCTGCTGAGGAAATAAGTTAGAAGTGTGTAACTATTAAAATGAGTGATCCATCTGTCTTAACGGTACTTGTCAATATGTCCAAACTCAGCTTCACAGTGAGACCTCGTCGTCGACTCTCCGGTCTGCTTAACGACGAACAGGAGATTTCGTATTGCGTGTCTTGTCCTTGCAATATCGGACAAGGGTGACGGAGGAAATCACTGGCCAGGAACCCCTGTAAGAGAAGACACAAGGAGTTATCACGAACGAAACTACGATTGCCCTTTGGCTCCAGTGCCCGCGTTATTCTGTTGCTCTCGCGACTTGGCTTGGTAGATATGCTTGGGTTGGACGCCTGACGCCTCTTGGTGCCTGTAGGGCATGCTGCCGCCTCCTCCGGGTCCTCTGTTGATCCACTTGGCTGGAGGCGCGTTTCTGTTTTGCACGAAATTATTCGGCTGACTCATAGGGAAGCTCCCATTCGGAGCCCTGGGTCTATTTTGTGACCATGGCCTGGCTCTTCCCTCCTCCAGTCCCAGAGTGGCCATGGCAGCCCTCAGATCACGGTGTTGTTCTTGATGAGGTGATCTGCCCTCCATCCTGTTGTTCGGTCTTCCATTCCGAGGGTCATAATGGGGAAATCTGGGACCAACCATGACGCCTCTAGGAGCATTCTGGTGCCTGTAGTTTTGATTCATGTCGTTGTTGTAGCCTCTTTCGTACCCCATGGGACCAGCAGGACAGGGCCTGGGAGACATGAAGTTGTTGCTTGGAGAATTTCGACGTGGCATATGCTCTGAGAATCCAGAGTGCGAATTTCCATTCTTGATGTTAAGTGTGTTCATGAGCAACCTATGCGCAGCTTCGCCCAGCTGAGGACCGCCTATTGCCCCGGGTACTTGAGGCCTGAGAGATATGAGAATCATTTATCATTATAATTCACGTGAAGAACGATCCAAGCATGAGGTGTGTTCATGATTCTAAAACGACAAAGCAGAGTATACCGAGCACCTTAAAAGTAAAAACATGTTCAAAGAGAAACACTAGAAGGAAGAGAGGGGAAGAAAATTTCACATGCCTCATCAAATCATCATATGAATTTTCCTGCATCAATATGCCTTGGCCAGATATTAAATGATTCTAATTTCTAAAGAACTTTCAAAATGGATGTTTGACACCTATGTCGTTATTAAATGGTAAATGCCACGAGGCCAAGTAAATCAGAGATCAAGCACAGCAGAATGCACTGTTTAATGAACAAAATTTTGCTGGAATGATGGAATTACAAAGTCGTAGATCGTACAAGTTATATATTCGTGCACGAAAAGAGACAAGTATTGCAGAAGCCAGAAAAAAGACTTATGAATCAGAGAAGGAAAACTAATACAGTATGATATACCTTTCACGACTATTCCGGCTGTTTTCTTCATGCCAAAGCATAGGGAATGGTTTTATATCGGAGGATTTTATCTCCTGTAAGCAGGAATCATACGAATTAAGAAATATCATAATGCTTGTATTTAACATTCTTCAAGTTCTAGGCTGTGGCACCTTATTTAACATTCTTCAAGTTTAGCAGGCACATACCTTTGCTGGCATGATAACCCCATTTGGGGGATCTGGAATGTGTTTATGCGGTAAAGGATTAAGATATGTGACATTTCTGCAAAAGAAGGAATATTCCAAAATTAAGAGTGACAATTATTTTCAAATTTCTCGAAAAAAAAAAAAAAAGAGGCAAGGCAAGGCAACTTACAAAACATTGTTGTCTGTGAGATCTTGCAAACCATTAACAGGTGAAGGAACCACTGATCTCCACCCGTTCCTCTCGCACAACCAAAGATAGCCATTCATTCCATAGCTATATTGCATGGCATCAAAAATATGAAATTAACTAAATCATGAAATAACATGAACCAGTACAATAAAATTTATCAGTCACAGACAACAGACAACAGACAACAGACCTGGCATTTACATCAATTGGCCAAGCATATCTCTCCTCAGATGGTAACTGAAAATAGAAATGGTAGTATGACGTAATCTGTGGCCCCAGTGGATGTGAAGGGTGCACATACAACAGATCAAGCAAAACGCTATTTCGAACTCGCTCCTCTGCCTGTATATAGAATCATAAAAGAGCATAAAAATTTTATTTTCTGAGGAAGAAAACAGGTAGACCACAGCTGAGTACAGAAACAACTTTCTAGGACACCAATTATCGATCACCTTGACACAAAAGCTTTGAAACTATTAGCACTTGAAATATAGGCTTGAGTGAAAGAAATGAGATGTAACAAAAAGAATAAAGTAATTACACGAGTCCAACTTCTAACCCAGTAGAAGGGTGAAAGGAATATACGAGGGCAGAGTATGATGTCTTTAATTGGTAAAGAACTCTCTTCTGACACGTACATCTTTATACAGTACATTATCATTTTTATTTTTCCAAAAAGGAGCATCTTAAATAGGCTCAAGTGATCATGCAGGAACACATACAGAAGAGAATCAAGAACCAGCAAAAGTAAAAGAAAAAATACACAGAAGAGGGGAGGACTGACTGAGAGCAAACAAGTGACACTTCTCACCGTCAGAGTTTCTTCAAGTCTCTTAGTTTCAGCAAGTAATTTCCGCTCATCAATGAATGGCAACTTGGCAATACCCTGATCTCAAGTAAAAAGAATGAAAACTAGAAAGTTGAGTTGTAGCCTGTAGGATTGGCTAAGAAAGAGAAAACATCAAGCTTAATTTGATGGACTTTTACCTGCCATGCAAACCGCTTTCCATTCATGTCGATTTCAAAATCTGTAGAAACATATATAATTGCACGAGAAGAAAACATCAAGCTTAATTACACTGAAATTCCACACTAGTTATCATTACCATCAGGGTAAAACTCAAGAATGGGGGACGATGTATCAGTCATCAGCTTCCTGTACATCTTTGGCAAAGCATTGGAGCTATAACATGTAAAACCAAGTTTCTAGTCAAGGAAGGATATGGTCAAAGATTACCACATACCAAAAATGGTGAGTTAATGAAATTCAAGAGAAACTTTAGTATAATTGAAAAACCTTGCTGCTGGTAGAACTCCCATAAGTTGATCAAAAGGTTTAAATGGCTCCCCCAGGAAAAATGTAATTTCCAATTCAGCCAGATCTTTTAGATCAGATGCAAAAGGCGCATAATGATATGGGTAAAACCTAGGAAGAGAAATCACAGTGAACTAGCATGAATAATGAGATTTACTGAAGAAAAAAAAATATAAATATCATAATCAATGTAGAATTTTAGATGCTATCGGACTGCAATAATCATAATAAAAATATTAATATTCTTATGAAAATATAGCTCTATAAGTAAGAAAAAGTGAGGCGTATAAATGATTTTATCAGCAACGAAGTATAGATCTCACCATTGCCATGAAGAAACACCTTGATAGTAATAGCGGCACACCCAACACAATCCTTCTACATACTTCAAAACCTGCGAATATGGTATGAAGTCCCAAAGCTTTATTGATATATACATTAAGATAATATGGTAAACCCATATCCTTTTAAAGATTGGTATGCATGTTCAACGCTGACACCAAAAACAACAAATTATGCTGATCAGAGAAGATTCTAGGAACCACAAAAGTGTGATTCTTTATTTTGACAAGGAAAGATTACAGCTTATTAGCACCCATGTAAATGCAACAGATCTCCAAATGTGCATAAATGCTTCCAATGAATAACCTAAGAAATAAGCACAGTAGCCAACACTATAATACTTGGATTTCCTTCCAAACTAATGGGTGATGGCTCAAAAAACAAATGCAGACACCAACTATACCTAACTTTGCACAGCAGAAATGCTAGTTTGAAAAGGTTAAAGCATGGAAGATCACAGTTCTGTCCGTAGAAGCTTGAAGGTTCTCAAACTTCAATATTGAACAGTATTTACTGAAGGGGAAAAAATCATTCACCAAACTCTCAAAAAAGAAAGACCTATAATGCTTGTTGGTATATAAAACTCTGAAAATGCAAAAGAAAGCCAAGATAATCTGTGAGATTATCTGTTATTCTCATACATCCATATGATTCAAAGACATAATGGCAGATGTGGATGCACAGAAAATAGCATGAAGCCCAGGATTCCAACTTTTACTGTTCAAGACTTCAAGTAGAGGATTTGAGTTATCCACAAGAGCCATAAAACTTACAACATCTTTTCTAACTTTTTCAATCTCTTCTGGATCTGAAGTGCCAAATTTCTCCATATAATATCTTTCCTTGTACCCAGGCTCCCCTAGTTTGATCTGCACAAAGCAAACATAATGAGCATACAGTAGGAAATGATACTAAAGAAGTAAAGATCAATAATTTCATGGCCCAATTACATAATTAGTGATCAAGACTAATAACTGAAGATAATCCTATTGGGGCTCTGTTTGCATTTTGCCTAGTGTTGACAATAAAACATTCCCTCTATCACTCTATTGAGAGGTTGTATCGCTTTGCCATCTAATATTTTTCCTAATCTATTAAGGGCCATGGTCCTTGCACAAGCAAAAGGTCATCGTGCAAAACGAGATCATAGTTCCGTGCAAGTTATGGTTTTTGTTAGTTGATCAGGTCCAAAGAAGGTGAGAGTGTGAGACAAACATTCTCCATAGCAAATCAGCAATATCAGCTTATGCTGACAAGGCCACTGGCATACAGACAAAAATGACATTATCTTACAAGCATGCTACTCTGGGTATAAAAACTGACCTTGTCGACAGCAGGAGCCTGGGATGCCTGAGAAGTCTCTCCTCTTGCTTTCATATTCATCTCCTCTCTGTTCTCATATGCCTACAAAATAATAATTTATATTTGGTACTTGCTTCCTTCCAATCAAATCAAAACAACATTTACAGCCTCCAAATGGCCACAAAATCAACAGGTCATCAGCACACAATGCCATGAAATAATGCAAGACAATGTGCTTTCAATACCAAAACAAAGAGTACTAATTTGAGCTATGAACAAGTACAAGAAAAAAGCAATATGTCAAGAACATCCTCCCCTTTCTGCAAATGTAACAATGTTCTTGAAAGGAACAGTTCCAGATGAAACTGAAGATCCGTGTAAAAGCCGCATAACAGAAGAAGCATTACAGAGTACAGACATTAAGGTTTACCATCATTCAACTTTTTATGATTATTGATGGGCGATAACAATTTTCACATAAATGACTAAAACAAAAGCATAAAATTGGAATGCAAAGATGCTGCACCTGCTGTAAACGAGCTCTTTTCTGGAAAATCTGTTCTTCATGAACAGCAACAACTTGAATAAAATGTTCTATTCTATCCAAAAATACCTGAACATGCAAAATTAAGATACATGTAAATGTAAATGTAAATAACAAATAAAAAATGAAAATAACAAATAAAAACATGAAATACCAAGTTTTTTTTTTTAAATAGCAACATTAAAGCAGAACAATTGAAGGAAAAAACTTACATCCCCACCATCGGTAAGGTAACCACCCATAGAATTGAACTCCTTTCGGTAAACATGCATTAGTAGATTTATGGCACCCTGGAACAAACACAAGGCACTCCATTAAACCCTTTCAATCATAACATGTCATGAGAAAAAAAAAAAACTTTATCCATGGGGTCCCAGATAGTGCATAAACTAAGATAATTCCATGAATCAGAGACAAGCAAATCAGTACAGGAGGTCAAATCTTGAATGAGTGGAACGAGGGGAAAAGCCTTGACCTACATACCTCCCGGATCTCCAGAGTTGGCATATGGGGAAGGAAGTCATTGCCAACAAAGAAACAGAGAAATACAAAATCATCCACCAGACGTTCAAAGTTGATCTCAAAAGGAGGATTAGAAATTTCCATTTCATATTGCAAATATTCTCGAAACACCCAGATGTTGAGGAACTGCAAAAAAAATGCAATGGTTCAAAGTACAGTGAGAATATTGAGAGATCAAACTGGTAGAGAAACATAGCAGATGAACACAATGGCAAAATAAGACAGGGGATTCAGCTCTGACCTGATATTTTTTCTTGTAAACTGGGGTATCATTCTCCAAACTTCCATTTGAAGTTGCACAATCCGCAGCAAGATGACCAACTTGACCACAAACAAAACATTTCTCTTGTTGTGAAGGTGGAGTTATAACCTGCACATGACGTCGAATTCTTAACAAGAATTTTGAGACATTGACTTCTTACAAAAATCCTGGAGATTATTGACTGCTCAAAGTATCCAAAATGCCAAAATGACCAACCTCTCTTAAAATTGAAAAATGCACCTCATGGGTAGCTAGGGACAACATAATCAAGTCAGCATCCTGTTCATTGGAAATCAAAATTTACATTAACAAGGCTTAAGCACAAATGAAGCAGTATACCAAGAAGAAAGAACTCACCAATCCATACAAACAATGTCGGGTATTTGGATCGAAACCTGGAAGATTGCGTTGCAACCGGATGTATGACATAATCTTGTGCTCTCCCTCTCCAGGAGCATTGGCATCAGACAAGATAACCTACAAATGTGAAATCCATCAAACCATCATGAAACATTGTATTCCAGAAGAAAATAGAGGAGTGCTGCAATATGAAGGAATAATATGTTCACCAAAAGACTAAAGAAGGGAGTAACTCTAATCTTGAACCTTTGTTTGCCTCCAACCAGGGTTGCGGTTCAAACTCTTTTGTATATAATATTGCAGGGCTACTGAAAGCACAGCCATAAACTGTGTCCCAGGAGTAATGACATTTGAGTCAAATGTCTCTGGTCTTTCCTTGGGAGTCAGGACTCTTCCTTCAGCCTCAAATTCTGTCCTCAATCTCTCTTCCTCTGCTTCCTACAAGGCAATACAATATAAGCGACCAAGGCTGTAACCAAACACCCATATGATAGTGTGTAACACCAGTATAACGGCGTGAACAGAAGAATCTTACAGCTTCAGCTGCATCTTTTGCAGCTCGAAAACGCCTGGAACGTTGCTGATTCATTTTAGCTCTTGGTGCAACTCCATCTATTAAAGCATACTAAGTTGACTATTTGTTGGTATTGAACAAAAAGCACGATGCGGTATGAGCAACATATACCTATAGCCATGTAAAGAAGTTTCCTTGGACGAACCAATGAGAACAGATGATCAATGTAGTCAAATATTGACTTGAAGACCTCATCATAGGTGGAAGGAGGGGGCTGCATAAATAGAAGAATGAAAGTTCAGCAAAAGCAAAAGTTTTCAATCACCCAATAAGCACATGCAAAAACTGTCACGACACTAGCAACACTTTGATGATAAAAGAATCGGGATTTAGGAGGAAGTTTGTCGCCCTAAAAAAGTACCAGTTGATGAGAAATGTATAGTAACTACTCTTTAGTCTTTGCCATTAGTTTCAGTAAGGACTCTTTAGTCTGCTAACAAGGGGGGTAGAGATCCCTTGTGATCACACAAAATATATGAATATAGAATCAATGGAGAACTAATTAAGCAGTCTTCTCCCTTAACAATCCATCGCCCTCACCCTCGTGGCTACGAAACTTTCCTTTTTACAAAAGCAGACAGATAGAGCAGAGAAGGTATAAGACTGCTCATTAAACAGGATGCAGATCCTATCAAGCAAGGACTCCTTTAATCTAATATTTGATCAAAACCGTGATCGACCATCATGAAAACTTGGCTAAACACAGAAGAATCCAATATGTAAAGCCAGTGGGCAAACTCGGAGAAAATTGTACATATAGTTGGGGAAAAAAGGATGGCAATTGCGTTTATTACGAACTAGTACAGGAAACACGTTGTGATGTGATATGTCTCTAGACCCTGATATGGCTAGTGATAAATCTTGAACAAAATGGCTTGGCTACAATTATGTTTGTATACTCCTTGAATTTTGGTAAATAAAGAGCGGGCAATGGCAACCCAAATCAACCACATCAATGCTCTTTGAATAAACAAAGAAAATAATTTAAACCTTCAGAACCAGAAAACTTCCCCAAAATGGCACACATAACCTCAGCCAGTATAGAATGGCACTGCTCCACGGGGAGGTGCAAAATGACTTCCCTAGTTAAACAACCCTAACTCTATTTGACACACGAGGTACACACTGTGCACCATCCCCTACTTCGGAGTGTGAAGGTTGCCGATCAATTTTGATAGTACATTCACGATTTGCCAATGCATCCAAACAAGGGAAATCGAAATAAATAAATAAATATAAATAAATAAATAAAATGAAGGCACAATAACACAGGTTGCACAAGCTAAGAATCTCAATAAGTAAACCTGCAATCTTCCATGAACTTGGAAGCAACCAATTGCCATAGTCATAGATAAGAAAAGAGGAGAACAAACCTTCCCTTCAGGATGAAAACAAGGGTGGATAATACCATTCATGTCCAAATACAAATTATCGAACTCCATGCCGTTAGGGTTCGGGCGGGAGACATCGACGGGCAACAGAGCACCATTATCGTCCTCCCTGGGCTCCTCTTCAATGACGTCAGAGATGGAGAGCGGGTAACGGTCAGCTAGCCACCTGTAGAACGCGGGAACGCCCATGGAAGCTGGTCAAGCAGCTGAGAATCAGAGATCCGGCAGAAATCGCTGATGATTCACAATCAACGAAAAATCAGTGATTTGTGTGACAAAATCCCCAAATTGAGCGCAGAAATTAGGAGATTTGAAAACAGCAGGAGGAGAGGGATTTGAGTTTGATTTCTGCTGGATTGAAACTTGAAAGGGACAAATTGGGAATTTCGGTGTGTAAAGGTGGTTCCTTTTTGGGGGGTTGAAGTTGGAGAACGGAAGGTATAACGCAGATATTCGAGTTCCTGGAGAAGTAGTCGCCGTGTTTTGTGTTCCAGCGGTAAATAGCACTGTGAATGATCAAATCATTTTCGTGTTTGATTAATCCTTCCTTTTAACCTCATAAAATCGGATTAGGTTCTCTCAAAGTATTTAAGCAAGATAAGAATTCAGAATTCAGTTCTCTATATAAGACGAGAAACCGAGAGACCGCATAAGTAGGGGTGTGCATCGGTCTAAAATCGAATCGAACCGGACCGAACCGAACCGAAACCGAAAATCCCAAATTCTCAAACCGAAAGCCGAACCGAATGCATTAGGTTCGGTTCGGTTCGGTTTTAACATAATTAAACCGAATTTTCATTAAAAAAATTTAAGTATACAAATATATATAAAATATAGTATATATACACATTCCAAAATATGTGTATATATTCCAAAATATGTGTACATATTCCAAAATACTTTAAAGTATACAAAATTTAAAATTTTAACAAATATAGTATATATACGTATACAATATATTATATATGCACATGCAAATCTAGTGTATATATGTGTATTTAAATATAATGTATGTATACACATTATGTAGCCACATTATGCAAATACAGTAAGTATGTGTGTATATATATATAATATTCAAAAACCTATATATATAATATATTTATGTAGTGTATAAAAAAATTCGGTTTAACACAAACCGAACCGAAACCGAACACAAACCGAACCGAAATCGAAAAATGAAAATTCTCGAACCGAAAGCCGAACCGAAAAACTTCGGTCCGGTTCGGTTTGGTTTGTGTTGGTTCGGCCCAAAAATTCGGTTTGGACCGAATCATGCACACCCCTACGCATAAGTCAATAGTTATATCGGGTTTGGATCCCATG
The DNA here is from genome assembly GCA_037127255.1 of Persicaria tinctoria. Classification (NCBI taxonomy): domain Eukaryota; kingdom Viridiplantae; phylum Streptophyta; class Magnoliopsida; order Caryophyllales; family Polygonaceae; genus Persicaria; species Persicaria tinctoria. The sequence goes on from JBANSL010000020.1 coordinate 35,867,823, forward strand.
AATTTGGCCTTCAAATTCATGGGTGGAGTTGTATTGGGTGGGAGGGAAATGAGGGGGGCAAATCTAACCGTCGGTTATTTTTTTTACGGTTGAGATTTGCCCAACTCCGCCCCTGAATTTGATGGGCAAATTCATGGGATCTCATCCCGAGTATACCTTTTAAGTGTTTTTTACTAACTATACCCATTGCGTTTTCTTTTAGGTAATTGTACTTTTTTTAAGACGGAGATTACCTTTAAACTCTTACAATCAAATTTTATCATTTTAAAAAGTAAAAACAAATTCTTTAAAGAACAAATTATATCCTTTTAAAAAGTAAACGGTTAAATTATTGTAGAAGATTTGGTAGATGAAAATATTTTTCTCAACGTGGAATTGATTAGGGTTTTAAGTTACTCTTGAATCTTCAAATTATTTGCTTAGAATTGTTTATTGACGGTTGTATTTTACAAACTCTAATTCATGTATGTGGTCGATTCTTGTAAGGCAATATCATTCTTGTATTACAATATTATTTATGTAATATAATAGCGTTCTTGTTACAAAATCATGTAATAGAATCTCATTCTTGTGTTACAATAACATTCCTCTAATACAAAATTATTCTTATATTACAATAGCGTTCATGTAATACAAGATTGTAACCACGTTCCTGTATTGTTAATCATCAACCAATCTTGCATAATCAAACTCATATAATACAAGATTTCGTGTAATGAGTGAATTCTTGTAATGAGCGGAGTCTTGTACCTATTATCAGTGGCGGATCTAGGATTTTCAGTAAGGGGGGGCTGAAAAGCACAAGGCAAGTTGCGAATCGAGATCAATGATAATATCAAAAATCAAATTATGTCAAGCCATTTTTTTCCTTGCACGCAAATAAACATATACTGAATTTGATTGTTGGTTTGTTAATGGTTACAAATTAAGTAACAAGATACTCACCTTAATTTGTTTTATTTCTTACTGGTTTCAATTTAATTACAACTTAGGTTATTTTTAGGTTAAGTCAAATTACTTTGTATTTAGAATATTTTTAGAATTGAGTTTCATCAAGTACCATCTCTATTCCAATAATCACAACCAAAATTCTAAATTCTTGAATCTAAGGTGAAAAAGTTAAGGGTTAATTAACAGATATTTACTGCTTCTGAAGCCTCTTGAAATTAATTTGTTAGTGTACGGAGGGATTAACCTTTTCAGAAATTGTTCACAATTTAAACTTAAAGTTTGGGATTTTGTAAAGAGGTTGCTCTTATTTGTGAAGAATTTTCAATCTGTATTTCAATTTCTTACTTGTTTGCAAAACTAAAAAATAATCACTCAAATCACAAATTCAATCCACAAATCCAATTTAATTAAGAAATTCACAAAATTGATTTTCAAACCTAATTTTACAAAATTGATTTCAAAATCAAAACTCTAAATCCTTACATCCTACTTTGCTTATTATACTAATTACCCCAAATGTTAAAGAAAACCATTGTTGATGTTAAAAAATAAAAAGGGGGTTGTTGATGTTAAAAAATGAAAAAGCATGGAAGGAGGGCTCGCTGATGATGTTAAAAAATAAAAAGGGGTTGTTGATGTTAAAAAATGAAAAAGCAGGGAGAATCGAACCTGGGGCCAAATTACTTTGTATTTAGAATATTTTTAGAATTGAGTTTCATCAAGTATCATCTCTATTCCAATAATCACAACCAAAATTCTAAATTCTTGAATCTAAGGTGAAAAAGTTAAGGGTTAATTAACAGATATTTACTTCTTCTGAAGCCTCTTGAAATTAATTTGTTAGTGTACGGAGGGATTAACCTTTTCAGAAATTGTTCACAATTTAAACTTAAAGTTTGGGATTTTGTAAAGAGGTTGCTCTTATTTGTTTGAAGAATTTTCAATTTGTATTTCAATTTCTTACTTGTTTGCAAAACTAAAAAATAATCACTCAAATCACAAATTCAATCCACAAATCCAATTTAATTAAGAAATTCACAAAATTGATTTTCAAACCTAATTTTACAAAATTGATTTCAAAATCAAAACTCTAAATCCTCACATCCTACTTTGCTTATTATACTAATTACCCCAAATCTTAAAGAAAACCACTGTTGATGTTAAAAAATAAAAAGGGGGTTGTTGATGTTAAAAAATGAAAAAGCATGGAAGGAGGGCTCGATGATGATGTTAAAAAATAAAAAGGGGTTGTTGATGTTAAAAAATGAAAAAGCAGGGAGAATCGAACCTGGGGCAATTTAAGTCTGTTTTAAAAACCTCCCGCATTCCCGCGCCATAACCACTAAGCCAAACTGCCTTTTGTGATTTTACCCTACTTCTATTATATATATTACAAACTTCCCAGATATATATAGATGTCCATATACCCATTTTAAGATCCACGGGCGGGGGGCTTCAGCCACCCCGAGCCCCCCCGTGGATCCGCCACTGCCTATTATTATATCCGTAATTGAATTGTGAAGTTGAGTTACAAGAAATCACCTAAATATATTGATTATTGTAACAATATATAACGATTATTTGTAACCTACAATTATTGTAGCCATAGATAGTGATTATTGTAGCCTAAAATTATTGTAACCAAATAAGCGCTTCATCAAATCACAATAAGCGATTACTGTGAATCTGTTCTTAAATGAAATCGTAGAAAAATTCCTAGTTGAAGGAAGCGTTACATCTAATTATGAATCACGACATAAATCACAAGCAATTCATTAACCTTAGTTGACCTTATAATCGATTCATTAAAGACAAATTTGGTGAGTTTTCAAATTATTGTAACCATGGAAGTCATAGTAGCAATCACTTGAATAAATAACACAAAACCAACCTTCAATATCTTCACAATCAATACTAGTGCTTGAAAGGAGGTGTGTCTACGAACCTTCCTTGAAAGATGAGCGTCAATTAATAAGCGTCAATTGAATGAGAATTAATTAGGGATCTGAATATTTGTTGTTACAATCAAATCATGGGCAAATCTGTCATTAACAAAACAAACTCTTCAAAGGTATATATTTACTAAACAAAAATTAAAAAAGGGATAGTTACCCAATTTAACCAACTAACAACATGTTGTTTTTTCCTACCAAAAAACATGTTGTTTTTCACCTATTTTTTTTCGAAGCAAGATAAGAATTAGGAAATCCGCCGACGACCGAGCTTCTTTCCTAGTGTGTCCGAACGAACGGGAATACGAAGTTCTCGGCTAGCAAAGTAACTTGATAACATATCGATCAGATATTAGACTAAGGGTAGAATAGATCAATGAGGGACAATTCCTGAAAAAGTAAATATATAGATATGGAACCATCCTCGAGATGTAAAAGATCCGAAACCATCCACGGGAATAACGAGGGACAATTCAATTTCATTCGGTGGAGATGTATAAGATCAGATAATGACAATTCAATGAGATATGAAATGATGAGTGCAAGAAGATCGATGTTTGCTGACATGGGAATAACACTCATCAAATATCAATAAAAAGGCCTTAGCAAAATGGGGTTGTGGAGAGGAAGCATATGCATCTGCTGGAAACTACGAGGGCATTAAGGTTTCATGCTGGTTTGCCTAAGTGTTTATGGGGAGAATGTGTATTGTCAGCCACATATTTGATCAACAAAATGCCTCTTGCAAGCATTAGTTGGAAGACGCCATTTGAGAAGTTATAGCAAGGCGCCCAATTATGAGAACTTGAGAGTAATTGGGTGCTTAGGATATGCTTATGTGACACAGAGGGGCATGGATAAATTTGATGCTCAAGGCAGGAAGTGTGTGCTCATAGGTTATCCTTCTAATTAGAAAGGGTATAAGTTGTTTGATTGGCATATGAAAGACATATTTTTTTAGCAAGGGTGTGAAGTTTTATGAAGGTATATTCCCTTTCAAGACATCACCATATCAACTTGAAATTCCTCAAAGGATAGATGAGGTTGTAGAGGATGATGTCTCAAGAGAATGTCAATTCAGAGTCATCACAGATTGAGGAAGGCTCAGGAGTTGGGGAGGCTCCTATGAGCAATGAGCTAGAGGATATTGGTTTAAGAAGATCTTCCAGGTTGAGATCTTTGCCATCATGGACCTCATATTATGCTCTGAATGTAGCTTATGATCATGAGTTGATTAGTCACGCAGCTTTCATGACAAAAGAACAAGACGACCTCGGAAGTATACCAAAATGGACATTTTGCCAAATATTTTCAAAAATAAATATATATAGAGGTGGAGACGTAATAGATCCAACACCAACCACGGGACAACAATTCTTTGGGCCTAACAGGTTCATCATTTGTGATGGTGATTTTAACAATTAAGCATATCCCACATCAATTATATGAATGACATTGAGAGTGTTATAAATGATTCAATTCTTATTCTTAGTTCTTTCATTTCAAATTTAATAAAACACATGTTTTATAGATGTGTGAAAGGAGAGTTAGCATATTAAAATAAACAGCTCCAAGTACTAATAAATCTCCCCACATTAAAATAAACAACTCCAACTAATCACAAATCCTAAGCCAAAAAATTCAAGAATTAATTGAACAGGGATCCGTCGTTAGATTAATTGTAGAGGGATTCGTGGGTGGCGTGTGAAGGAAACGCTCGCCCAATATATAATTAATATTGTTGATTTTTTTTCTTTTATGGTATATATATAATTAAGGACAGTTTGCAAAAATAACCCCTTGTGGAGAAATCTTTGCATGCCTAACCCAATCTGAAAAAGAATTGCACAAAATCGGATATCCGGGTGAAGGTTGCAACCGGTAGCCGGTGAGTCAGGAAAGAGGGAAAAAAAAAGAAAGAGGGGAAAGGGGAAACAAAGGAGGAAGAAGACGTCGGGTGCCATGGCTGCAGGTGCGACATCATGTCTTGGTCTCCAACACGTGCAGTTTCCCCTCCACAGGTCCCCGGAAACGAGGGTGTCGATTGGTAGAAGGCCTACGGTTGCAGCTTCGATGACGATAAAGACGAAGGGCGGCCTAGGGTTTTCGAGGGGCGGTTCTGGTGTTTTAGAGCGACCTCTTTCGACCAGTCGCAGTTTAAGCCCTCAACACAGGTTCAATAAGGTACCGTATTTTGCCTCTCTTCTTCAGCAATCCATTTTTTCAAGAATTAGGAATTATTGAATTGGTTTATGCATCCTATTTCACATTAATAGAAGTTTCCTATCCAGTTAGTCATACTTAGTTACTTGAATAATCATTCATTTTTCTGTGGCCCTCTTTCAAATCCAGGATCGTTTGTTAGCTTGATTCAGTACCACTGTTTGATGTTCGCACTTGGATTGATTTTATAGTTTCCTTGTGTTTCTAACTTTTCAAGGTGCAGCTAATTTGGGAATTGAATGTCTTGAATGCATTAAAAGTACTATAATCTTCAAATTATTTTCCAATCTACTAATAAACGTTATAGAATATAAGAATAGTGGATCTGAATTTCCCTTGGTATCTTGAATCCATAAGGTACTATCAAGAGCTTCTATTCATCTGCTTTGAATTGGTACCAGAGATTGTCATTCTTGTTTGTGTGTATATGAAGATACTTGAGTCGTTGGATTGTCATTTGGACATTTTCTGCTCTAAGCTTTCTAAACAGTAAACACCCTACCTGCTCATATCTTGTTTTCCATTGAACCTGCACTCACGCGATTAGATCAGCCGGTTCAGTTCTGATTTTTTTGCCAATTCAACTATGTGATTTCATAAAGATAATAAAAAGCATAGAAAAATTCATAAATTCACTCAAAGCATATGAAAGTGAGAGTTTTTGGTATTGCAGAAAACCTCTGGCATCATCTCAAAAGGATAGGATTGCATGAGAATGATGAATCTCATTCGGTCCTAGGAAATGTGAAGCTATCATTGGAATCGCTTGTTCAACAAAGGTGACTTTCGTGTTCTCATTAAGCTTCTTCCTCTTCACTCCTGGAAATTTAATTTATGTTGAAAAGTCCGTGCTATGGTTGTCTACTGGACACCCTGTGGCTATCTACTGGACACCCTGTAACATTGCTAGTTCGCTGACGTTGTCAATGTTGTTCACAGTTGATGTTGTCAATGCTGCTTCCCTTACCCTGGACAAGGGGTGGAGATGAGATATTGCACAAAGCATGCACGTAGCATAGGCTCGAGGCAAGATCATGGAGTTGCTAGCAAGGCACAACATTGAATGAACAAGGGGGGTTGCAATGTGACTAATGAAGCTGTTGTTTATGCTAGCGTTGTAATGATTTGCAATGCATTTTCTACTGTTGGTGTAGCTATTGACCCATGATTGATCGTTTTTTATCTTGTTTTCATATTCTCCATGTGTGATGCGTCACACTTGATCCCATCTTTAGTAACAACTTTTGTCAGCTAGTATAAAAGGGAAATTGCTCATTGTAACAAACCCAATTGATGATCAATCAGAAATCACTCTTCTCTCTCCTTCGTCTTGCTCTCTCTGTCGTCTCTGCTTCTTCCATGGCTGCACTAATTTTTTTCTCGATCTGATTGATCAGTGTTTTATCTATTTGCCTTCTTTATCTATTCCAGTTATTCCTTCTTTATCCTATAGCTTTATCTATTTGCCTTATATATATAATCTTCATTTAAAAAAGATATTGATTGTGAAAAGCTTGCCTTAATGAAAGAAAATAACATGATAGGTTATACTATTTAACATGACAGATAATGCGAATAACATGACAGATAATGTGAATCGATCCTCTTCTCCTTAATGAAATATTAATATAGCACTCTAAGGCCAGAATCACACTTCATTGATCTTCAACCATGCTTTTGCCGGTTAGTGAAGTTCCAAAGGGACTTCATCTGCTCTCTCCATGGCTGGTTTAAGCTAAGCCTTCTTTCCGTGGACAGGTTGTTTGACCCAAAAGTTCTTGGTGTTCCTGAACCAAAACTTGTCTATCCAAGAAATGAAAGAGTTCTTCGTTGTTATTTAAAGAAATATGAGTCTTTCTATCATCCTTCCTTGGTTACTTCTATTGTTGAAATTTAAACAATTCTGAAAGGTGCTTCTGTTTACATGGCACTATCAATTGTTGTCTATCTGAACATCTCAGTGTTCATTCCTTGAACATGGTATAGCAGTATGCTATGCTTCAACTCGTGACATCTGTATTTCATATTTAGTTAGCCATGGCCATTTTTCACTATTGTTTCTTCTGTATGACAGAATCAACAAAGTTGCTCTCAGATGCTTGCAAAGATTAAAGCATCTCAAATGAAGGAGTCGGATAAGCAGACGATTGCTAAGGGAAGTGGGAACAAAGGAACTGAACTAGGCAATTCTGACAAGAGCTTTAATTATCTTGTAGTGATGATTAAACTTGGAAGCAAGAAACTTTCTTACAATAATTAAAATGTCATTCAACCCTTAATTTTCCATTTCTACATGACAGCAAAACGTTTCAACATGTCACCTGTTTATTCAGACATGACATACAACAATTAAAACCAGCAAATAGCATAATATTATTCTTTGACATCAGATGCCTTGTATTTCTACTCCAATTCACAAGTACATACATATACATAAATCAAAACGAGGCCCATACTTGAAATCAAATGTTTATAATTACATTAGATAAACTACAGGCTTCAAGTTCTTGAGATTTCCTTCAATTTGAAGTCCTAGTACCACCCAAGCTCCATATCTGTCAACAAGAAACATATACAAGTTGAAGCATGCTTCAAGTTCTTGTGGTGCCTCATCATCTTCGAAGTACCACTCAAGCTCCATATCTGTCAACAAGAAACATGACATGTGATGCTATTAACATGATATGTTATACCCTTTAACATGACAGGTTACAACCTTTAACATGACAGGTAATGCGAATCGATCCTCTTCTCCTTAATGAAAGAAAATAACATGACAGATAATGCTATTAACATGACATGTTATACCCTTTAACATGACATGTTATTTGTTGATCTACAATTTATAAGCTTATTCGGTAAAAGAGAGACATTGTCCGACTTAAAGTAGGCAATGACTAAGATGGAAAGCAAGTCATTTGAAGAGGGTTTTTAACCTGAAATTCATCTTTCTTGTGTGTTGAATTCATCATAAGATGTGTTTTTAACATGACATGTAATAGGTTTGACATGTCACCTACGTCACTTGACATGACAGTAATGCAATCAATTAAAGATAAAACCAACTTAAAATCACCTATGTCACTTGTCAGTTCATGTGTTTTGCGATGAGGGGCTGAGCTCGAAGCCCTTGATTGTTGTGGGTTTATGGATTTGATGTGATTGAGTGGAATCTTAGATGGATGCTCGTTTATGTTTCAAAACCACAGGTTACTACTAGACTGTTGATATCAATCAAGTACAAGTTCCGGACAACAAAATAAGATTTTACTCCGGGGAACAAAATCATCTATTGATTTTTGTTCTAAGAAAAGTTCCTCATCAGTCATCATCATGATCATGCTAATTTTAGACTCATGATCTTAGACAAGTAATAGACTGACATAGCTGTTACAATGCAAGCTGGAGGCCTAATTTCTAGTTTTGACCCCACTGCACATCAGCAAGCAAGTTTTTCCTCAAAGAACCAGACTCATACATGGTAAGAGTAAGACTGCATTATCAATTGTTATAAGCTAAGATAAGAATAAAACATCCATCAAGCAGCAAATCACTAAATCACAGTCACTGGTCATCTGTCACAGAAAGCAAATAACTCACTTCAATGATTAATTAATTACTGAGGAAAACTCAGAAACCGTATTTCAGTTTCAATTTCACATGTAATGGATGAAGAGAACATGGAGAAATGGCGATACAAGAACTTGAAATTATCACTGCTAATGCCGATACACGAAACATCTGTCAAGCAGCACCCATATAAAATTAACACTGATAGTGCCAATCAGATATAATGACACTCGGAACCCTAAGAGATCAATCGAAGAAATGGCGACCAAACCAAGAAATAATTGAATCAAATGAACCAAATTAGATCGAATTCGGCAAATTAAGGGCTCAATTAAGAGGAATTGGTGATAAAATTAACTCTCAGTGTCCAATTCGACAGCTTTGTAATCAGAACTTCCTTCTCTGCGCTCGAGCCCTTCCTTCGAGCCGGAGACCTGTCGTGCCCGGCCGCCCGCCTCCGATCCCATTCTTTCTCCCTTCCCTCTCTCTCTCTCTCTCTCTCTCTCTCTCTCTCTCTCTCTCTCTCTCTCTCTCGCGGTGGCTCTCTCTTTCTCTCTTCCCATGTCAGGAGCACCGGTTACTTCAAGTAAAGTTTACCGCCTAGGTGCAATTTTTTAAGGATAAGGGTTAGCCCTTGCAAATAACTTTGGATAGTAGGTTATGAGCGCAAAGAAATCCGGATCGGGGGTTATTTACTACAATTCCCTCTATAATTAAAGAGGACTATGACTTATGATAGGTTTCTATAAATCATGATCGGTTTATATTATTTAAATCAAATTTTGGCTTATGATATGTTTCTATAAATTATGATTGGTGTATATTATTTTAATAATAAAAAATTGATGAGAGAAATTTTTTCTAAAGAGATATAGAAAATAGATAGATACTAGTGTAATACTCGTGCCTTAAAGGCACATAATTTTGATCCATTTTAATCCGAACATCATTTTATATATCTATATAACACTATATTAATATATACTTATTTACAATAAAAATATGTATAAATTATTATTTTATGATTTATAAATTAGTTGAAAAGAGATACAATACAAATTTTGTAAAGATCGGAAAATTCAGATTTATTATTTTATTTAATATATTTAATTATATGGATTTGGTTTTGAAATTTGGGAAATTTTGAGAATTTCCATCCTTGAGCGATTTAATTATTTAAAATAGGAAACATATATTCAAAAATCTCGACAATAAAACGACCAATAAAAAAAGGGGTAGCTGATTAAAAAATTCAACTTTAATTATGGGCTAACATATTTAGTATTATTAATAGATATATTAATTAATAGATAGATGGATAGATTAACAGATTAATAGTTGTGTTTTTCCATATTTCAAATTTTTCGGTCTTCCATATTACACGTTCATTGTATGTAGACATTATGGTAAATCAATAATTTCATTATCCAAGAATAAAATTAGCCAAGATTTGATGAAGGTTCATTGCGCGCAGACGATTAAAATAGATCACAAATTGACATACAACATATCAATTTAAATAATATTTTAGTATGAAAAAAAGGAAAGTAATATGTTTAAAATAGGAAACGGATATTTTTAAAAAAAATCAAATTTAATACCATTTGAATAGAAAAATTCAAGTTTAATTGTGGGCGTGACACGTCAGCAAAATGCTAGCAGAATTAGTATTATTAATTAACTAGTTGTGTAGGTCCCGTCCCGTGCACGAACAATACGTTAATGCAATATTATAAATAATCTAGATAAATTTTAGTAAATAAAAATAATAATGTAAATATAAATTATGTTTTCCACCAAAAAATAATATAGATATAAATAAAATTAGTTCAACAGATGATATATAATCTAATTATCTTTTATTTGTATTCTCTCGAAATATAAATAAAATTAATATTTATAAGGTAAAAGGTTTTTTTCTTGATATATCAATAATTAAATCTCATGTAATTAATAGATAGTTGATTTTTAAAAATATTTTTATATTCTTTTTTTATTAAATATTGTATGCATTATATATTTATTACATTAGTTTACTAAAATATTTATGCACGGATAGATTGTGTTATATTGATATAGTTTTTTCCTTATATAATATTTACTCTTTTATAAGATTTTATCCAATTATATGAGTTAATGGTGATCGAAATGAACGGTGAGTTGGGTTCATAATCGTTGGGAATGGTGTTGTTTTTGGGTAGCCATTGTTGGCAAAAGAAAGAAAAAACAAATTGTGACTGGGAAAAATTGAGAATCAGATTAGATCAATATTATGTAGAGAACTATGAATCTAATGATTTTCACTAAAGATCACAAATGTCTACAATATTAATATACACAGGAGATGCTAAAATATAGTCATAGGAGCAGAAAGTAATAGCTTTACAGAAAAAAGAGCAATTATCAAGGGATAAGAATATTCACAAACAATACACATAATAATAACCATTTATCTTATTTCCTTGTCAGCGGGCAGTTTTTGTCTGCAATCCTAGAAGACCGATGCTTCCAATAATAACATTGATACTTGACCTTATTGGCCAACTTTATTAAAATTTCATGTCTTCCCTTACATGGCCTGATTTATCTTGCTCAGTGTTATTAGAATATTGCTGAAATCCGGAAATTGCATCTTGATTGCTTTTGTTCCTGTAGGCATTTTGGGTGAATTATGATATAATTTATCCTTTAGCTTAGTATTTGGTTAATGTGATATTCTCACATTGTTACTGCATTTAATTGCTCATATGATGCTTTTCTTAGGGGGAGAGGCAGGCCGAAGAAGAGCTGAAAGTGGGCTATCTGGCAGGACCTCAATTTACTGCAGCTTTTAGAGGATATGGCATTGGATAGAGACAACTGGAGGAGTCGCTTACGGGTGGCAGACGTTTAGTGCTGGGGGAGTGCTGTTGTGTGTGCTTATCTTGCTTTCGCTCTGTTTTCTTTTGCTTGCTCCGTGACTTGATTTGTGCTCATGCTTTACTAGGGTTCTTGTTTCCTTTCGTTATGGGTCCTTTGAAAACCCTCTCTTGGGCTCCCCGGGGTAAGAGTGCGTACATCCCTACCCCCCAGACCCTGCTTAATTGCGGGATACACTAGGATGTTGTTGTTGTTGTTGTTGTTGTTGTTGTTGTTGTTGTTGTTGTTGTTGTTGTTGTTGTTATGATGCTTTTCTTGCTTGATCAGATTGTGAAGCTGAAAGCTTTTGATAAGTTTGAGAACACGTACTGCTGAAGCCTTGTCTGCTGCAATTAATTTTGTTGGTTGAGACTTGAGAGCAAAGCCAGCAAAGGTCTAAGGAAGTTCTTGCGGACTCATTGTCAAGGAGAGACATTAGCTGTCTTATAGCAAATTGATTGTGTTCATAACAATGTTGTTATGGAGCTAATGAGTGGGGTGAGAACGCAGTTGACAGAACTGGTTACTGGATTAGCTTCTCAGGGTATGGCTCCAATGAGTTTGGGTTTGTCACACAGCTTGTCGAGATACAAATTAAAAAGTTTAGTCCCGATAAGGTTAGTCTATATAATGCACATTTCATTGTTTAGGCTTATGAATTATGCATGTGATGTTTATCTTGTTCACTAGGTGGATACCATGATATTGGCTTGTTGGATATGATCTTGATAAAGAGCTAAACACATATGCAAGGAGAGTTAGAGAGTGGTATGGTTGGCATTATCCAAAGCTTAAGAAGAAGAAGAAGAAGGGAAGCATGCTGAAACCGAGGAGGAGCCAAAATTGGCCAGACATAAGAAGGAAAAGAAGAAGAAGGGCGAAGATTGATGCAATGTCCGAATTTGCGTGTAGTATCCTTTACATGAATGAAATTCAGGCAAATTTTGGGTCCCCTGCAACATGAGTTCCTCATGGGATGTTGTTGATGTTGGGAGGTATGTTGCTGTAATTATATGTTTAAGAGCACTAGAGAGTTTATCGATCATCTTTTCTTGGCTCTTGCTACAGGTTGAAACCAGGGAACTAGGGTGGCCCAGATTTTGAGCAAAATGCCCTTTGTATGAGTGAAAAAGAGGCAATTAAAACTCACATCATGTCATTTTGTGGTTGGTATTATCAAGTGTTGAACATATATAATTGTCATGTACGAAATACCCTTTTTTGCGTAAATTAGGGGTGTCTGTGATCAACTTTCTACCAGACATGTCCGATTTTTATTTTATTTTTTAAAAAAGGTAAGAATTCGAAAAATCACACGAATCATTATCTGGTTAATCCGAGGTTGGAACAATTCGATAGACGGGGAAACCGTCAAACTAGGCATGTCCAATAAAGAGTTTAAAATAATGTTAATTTAAAATTAAACATCTTATAAATTGTATTGATTAATCGTCTTTTATTTGATAAAATTTATAATTACTTTATTACTCTTAACGTAATTGACTGACTGATAAGTACCATTTTTTTAAAAATATATTTTATTTTAAAGTCATGTTATCTTATAAACATCTTAAATTTGGTTAAGCTTAAAAATATTCCATCTGTAATTTTGCAAATTTCAAAGTGTTTTTTGTAGATAAATTAAAGGATTTTCTAATAACACACGTTTAGAAACTAAAAAAAAGAAAGAGAAAAGAACAATGTGTGACCATTTTTAAAACTTTTTGTTATCTGCACGGCGGCATATCGCCAACGGTACGGTGCCAGTGGTGAGCTCCCAAGTTGGCAGCATCTTTTGCCGGTGCCGAGCTCCCCATTCGACAGATTCCCTGCAGGTGTCGAGCTCCCAAATCGGCATCCAATGCCCGAGGTAAGTTCGAAAGCCTATATAAAGAAGCGATGCCCGAGTTAAACTACAATATTTTCGATTCAAAATCCATATTCTTACATCGGAGGAAATGGCGTTACCGGAAGAAGATGGCGCAGGCGGTTTACCGTTCGACATTTTTAGCTATAGTGATCCGGAGGAGCTCGTGAAGAATCTCGAGGTAAGTTAATATTGTTACAGCGTATCGTTTATATATAGCGGAGCCTTTATATAATTATGTTTGAATAGAATCATATTATAGCGGAAATATATATAGCGGAAAATTTTTATATAATTAAGTTTGAATAGAATCATATTATAGTGGAACGTTTATATAGAGAGAACATTTATATAATGATGTTTGAATGGATATGTTGTTTGAATCGAAACATAAAAAAATATAGTTTTGTAAAACGAAACCATCATATAATATAGCGTTTTTGATAATATTTTGTAAAATTTCATATAGTGAGATTTTGTGGGAAAAAGTTCTTAGTACATAAGTGACATTATGCAGGAACAAAACCAACCTTTAGATGTGGGTACAGAATATGGTTCGAATTTTACAGTCGATGGTTATTGGGCTGATCAAGTAAACATGAAGGCGTTGGCTAGATACGTAAGGAAGATTAAGAACATGGTGCTTGTGATCACTGATCGATCATGGAAGAACAAAATGAGTGGATTGTGTACCTTTCGTCTAGTGTGTGATAAGTACAGAGGGGGTAGAGATATTCCAGATGTCGACTCGGATTTTCCTCCCGCAGTGAGTAGGCGAGGGAGAACGACGAAGCTCGGATGCTTGTTTGAGCTGGAGGGTCGTCAAAATGATGCTGACAATTGGACCATGAAGGTTATATGCGGTGTGCATAACCATAAGCTAAACGATGTGATGTTAGGAAATCCCTATGCCGGTAGATTAACCCCCGATCAACATAGGCAGGTTCGTCCTGATATAGTGATTGGGATAAAACCGGGGGATATGCTGCGCGGGATGAAGTATGATGATCATGATTGCGTGACGGACATTCGTCAAGTGTACAATGCACGAGCCCAATTGCGGAGAACCGTTGCAGAAGGACGGAGGGACCTGCCTCAAGCGCTTCACAAACTCAAACAAAAGGGATACTTTATCGCCACGCGGAATTCCTCTAAAGCAGGAGTAGATGAGGTTACTGATGTGTTTTTGTCACATCCAAACTCCCGATATCTTCTGTTGTTGTTTCCGTATGTTATCGTGATGGACTCGACCTACAAGACGAACGAGTAAGAGGAATCACATTAATATCGACTACTTTTATATCTATCATACGTTGTAGCAATTTGTTTGACTAATTCATGTTCATGTGGTATGTACGAAATGCCGTTGCTAGAGATCGTTGGGATTACTAGCACGAATAACACATTTGCAATTGCGTTCGTATTCATGGCAGGCGAGAGCGCAGATCACTATAGTTGGGCACTACAGCGACTACGCCATATGTGCGGTCAACGACTCCCAAAAGTAATTCTTACAGACAGAGAGTTGGGTCTTATCAAGGCTCTTCGGGAGAAGTTTCCCACGTTAAAGCATATGTTGTGCTCTTATCATATTATGTGCAACATTGAAATGAAGGGTAGGATCACGAAATCGAGCGACAAGCGAACCTCCTTCTACAATGAATGCAAGGCCTTATTTGAGTCAAAGACTGAAGAAAGTTATGAAGTTCGTCTACAAGCGATGAAGTCGAAATGGGAGGCACGATGGGGTCTTATGAAGTACCTTGAAGACACCTGGCTCACAGAATTCAAGGAGGCGATAATTCGTACATGGGTTGATAAGTTCCTACATCTTGGGCTGTGAACTACGAATAAGTAAGTGACATTGAATTGTATACAGTTGTAATTATTATAATATTTAAGTATCCTATATAAGTCAAACTAATATATTTTTTTATGATATAGTGCCGAGTCAGCACATGCAAAATTAAAGTCCATGCTAGGGACGATTGTAGGTGGGTTCGTTGACGTAACAGAATACATTGACAACTTGGTCAATGAATAGGTAGACCAACTCAGAGGGTTCCTTGAGAAGTCACGGTTGACAATCAAACGGTGTGTCATGAGTGAACCAATATTCGCCCCACTATTGATGCTGGTGACTAATGAGTGCTTCGATCTTCTGCTGGCCAACTACAACAAGGCGAAGGCACTTCCGGCTAGTCACGATGGTGTTTGTAGGGATCGCCATTGGAGGGACGCTTACGGTGTTCCATGTGTACATGAGTTCTTAGAGGCGATCGCAAACCGGCAACCTATTAGGCCCTCGCAAATTCATCCCTTCTGGAAGCAAGTAATGTGGGATCCAATAATTCCTCCCAAAGAATCCAGTCGGGGCAACGATGACACAACTCCAAACAGTCAGGAATTTGTCAGCCTTCGAAGGGAGATTGATGGCAACAACCTCACGCATGATCAGCATGATTTGATGGGCGAGGCATACTTCAACATGAACAACCTTGGGTTGTCTACCATGAGAGAGCCAACGGGGATCCATCGAAAGGGTCGTCCCACAGGGAGACGATCATTGCAACGTGACCCATCTGGCTTTGAGCACGGGAGACGAGAGGGTGCCGCTCGGGCGCGTGGTAGAGGCCGATCAAGAGGTAGAGGTCGGCAGACAGCTCGGGAGGTAGATCCTTCAGTATTGTTGACTACTCACATCCATGACTTCATGCTCAAATTTGTTGATAGAAGTAGCCCGGTTTCTGCTGATGGTCATTGCGGTTATCGCGCCTTAGCGGTTGTTCTTGGGTATGGAGAAGACCAGTACATGCGAGTCAGAAGAGAGGTCGCTCAAGAGCTTCGAGGGAATCGGTGGTTGTACCAACCAGCAACCCTATTACACTCCATTGACGATCTCATCGAGAATGTTGATCTGCAAGACCCTGCTCCTTGTTTACATCGTCATCAAAACTGGATGGAGGCACCTATGGTCCCACTTGTTGTAGCAACCTTGTACTACAAGGTCGTTGTTGTCCTAAGTGTCGACCATCCTCACATCTGCTTTCCTATTGTCGCAAATGGGTGGAACCAAACTCCACCAACTGAGGTTATTACAGTTGCCTGGCTAGCAAGAGTCCATTGGAGCCCCATGTGGTTGAAGCAAGGGTCACCACTTCCTCCTACTGTACCTGAATGGTCTCATTTCCACCACCCGAGTGTGAATGGCTGGGATACCCCATACAACGAGCGCATTCAATAGTACATGAACTACCGTCAAGTTGAAAGGGCGGCCCAGTAGTTGTGATGATTTTATTTTCTCAGATCGTACTTAATGTATTTCAATTGAAACAGCTATGGAATTTGTAATGTCATGCAATATTAAAGATGCAGAAATCCTCAAGACGTACAAGGTTTTTTTAAGTTGCAATGTCCATACCAAAACAGAGTACATGAATCACAAGAACATCTGTTTGCAACGACAATACAAATACAACTACCAAGAAAGACAATACAGATACAACAACTAGGCTCAAGGAATCTGACAGTTCCATGCCACTCATCAGGCGTCTGGCATAAATTGGAAAAACTGAGATGCCCGAACCTGAGTAGGCGCCAAAGGCACCTCTCCACCCCACGCTTCTTCAACATACTCCCGAAGCTCATCTGTGGAAACCCAAGCGTCGCCTCGAGCAAGCACAACATCCAGACGATGAAGCAACAACCCCATACGCTGCATTTCAAACAATAGGATGGTGATAACTAACATTGTATTTAACAAACCAATGAAAACGAAAGGCCATTGCTATTATTCACACGTACCCGGTGATCGTAAACGGCAACTGGCGGAGCAATGTCTTCCGGAACTTGGTGGCTTGAGCTTTTGAAAACAAATGGATGGTCGTGCTCACCGTACCACCCCATGTACTCCGCTGAAATAGCGTGTTGCTCTAGCGCTGCTCTATGTTGGCTGAATGATATGTAAACAGTTGGAACAATTAAATGGTCATCCCAACGGTCATCCACTGGGTGCCAGATCAGTTTCATGCCCTTGACCTGTGTGGTTCTCTCTTCTTTAAGTGGGAAGATTCGCTCCATGGGGATCGTCTGCACATACCCAAATTGTTGCATAACTCTGTCCGACATGTAGGCTTCCGAGACTCTGGAAAATTATATTAAGCCTCTATACCGAGAAACTTTGTAATACCCATCAAAGTCAAGGGGACCGTAGGGCATGAATTTGACGTCCTCTGCACGCATCGTTTCAAGTTGTTTGATAAATTTCAGAGTTCTCTCAGCGTTGATACTTGGTGTGGGTTGACTGGCGTACCGTTTTGCCCAGCGTGCGTCTCCATGGTCTGCGGGGTCCTCATAGACGCCGGGGGCGAACATTGGAAAGTGAGCGAAAATCCAATACTGAAATATCCCGACATATGTTAGTTATTGAGTTATATTCAATAACAACACACAACATATCTACGGGGATCGAGACATACCTGCAGAAGAGCAGTACAACCCCCCAAGTTAGCCATCCCCTGTCTCGAAGAGATCCCCAGCTGCCGATACAGGTAAGTCAGGACTCCCACACCCTAAGCATACTCTGATGTGATTCGGTGATCAGTCACGACATCCAAAGCAGCTATGGGTATGGATGTCGTGGTCCGGTCGTTTAGCACTAGACCTGAGCAAGCCTGGGTCAACCCGCCCGGCCAGCCCAACCCGCCCGGGGAAAAAAGCGGGCTTAGGTAGAACAATTAGCCCAAACGAGCCGACAGGCCCGGCCCAGTAGGCCCACCGGGCTGGGCTTGGGCGGTATATATTAATATTATATGTATAATTATATATATAATGATTTTTTCTTATCATAATACAAACTATATATATATTTATAGTGTGTACATTTTTTTTAACTATATATTTATACTGTGTATATACATTTATACAGTGCATGTTTATACAATATGTGAATATATATTTATATAGTGTGTATTATACAAGTGTACACTGTTTATTTTTTTTTGGTGAACGTACACTTATACACTATATTGCATATATATATATATATATATATATATATATATATATATATATATATATATATATATATATACAGTGTGTAGATATTGTATATATATATATGTTTATTTATACAATATGTGAATATAGTGTGTATTATATTATGTTACATATATATAAATATAAGAAAACCCATAAAATATATATATAAAAAAAGTATAGATTTATATGTTTTATGTCTTTAATTGAGTTTGCTTCTTGGATATTAGTTAAAAAGAAAATTTTGTAACATAACCGGTTATGCTATCGAGTAGGGTTCCCGTCCCGAATCCTTTCCTAACAAAAAAGCCCGCTAGGTCCGGTGGGTGGCCCGGCCCGCCAACATGGGCGGGCTTGGACGGGGTAATAGGCCCTCAAACCGGGCTTGGCCCAAACCCGACCCGGTACAATGAGCCTCTAAAATACCAGCGGCCCGGCCCAAGACCGCCCGACCCGGCCCATGCTCAGGTCTATTTAGCACCAAGCAGCCAAGAACCTCCAACAGATATCCGGTTTCGATGACACCAGGGGGTATCTGCGGGTTGTTAACTAGTTGCCCCATGTGGAAATCTAGGATGTTGTGATAAAAAGCATTCTCACTTCGTACAAAGTCGTGGACGCCAAAGCCTAATTTTTCGATCATCCACTGCTGTCGTAGAGGGTTTGTACTGTTACGGACCAGTGCGCGTCCGTCGATTGGCAGACCAAACAACTTGTGCACATCGTGCAAGGTAATTGTCATCTCCCCCCATGGGAGATGAAAGTTGTTGGTCTCTGGATGCCAACGGTAGAGAAAGGCTTGGATTAGACAGTGATCCACTATATCCATCCTCATGTCATCCAATTGATGTAACCCACTATGTCTCGCCATATACCACCAGTGCCACTGCCCAAGTAAACGAGGTCAGCCGCGCACTGTCTGCCACCGGTCTCCACCCCTGATGCTCTTGACTGTCATCTCCACCGCCTGCAAGACATATAATAAGATTATCAGCTGCACAGATACCACCGGATACCACAGTTGTACATAATATACCCGTAAATGTGACCAAATCGTTCATACATGTACACCCACCTCACTTAACCACAGGTTGCGACACCTGTGAGTCGTGTAGTGTCGAAGTGGCTCAACAAACTTGGGGCGGCCGTCGTCCACATCCCTACTGTTCAACTCGTCCAACATCCCATATCGGTAGTTGGGGTTATGCACAGGATCTGTGCTGGATATACCCCCAAACGTGTCACCAACCCCGAAGGTGTTAGACTTTCGTGCCGATGTACCAGCAGCTGGGTTTGATGAGGATGCCCCCTCATCCCAGATGGGCTGCTGAGTCATTCCCGCCCAGATTGGCCACTATCCAGATCCCTCCAAGGTCGTATAAAGGGGGGGGGGTCTGGTGGATTTCTGGTTCCCACGCATTCGATTGCTGCATGAAGCCGGTTTCGACCTCATCGACGGGCGTATAAAGGGGGGTCTGGTGGCTTTCGGGTATGTACGGGGTCTCTGGAACTTGTGACGTGTCGACCTCGTCGACGGTGTAATCTTCCAAAAAATCCTCGTCGTCATGACCAAGAAACAACGTGCTTGCCCTAGCGGGCTCCTGCACCGGTCGCTCAATTGATGGTTGTCTTATGACCAATGTGCTGGCTCTCGCCGGCTCTACAGGCCTATCACCTCGCCTCAGAGAGGCCGTTGGCCTTACCCGTTCCCGCTGGGATACGGTCCACCTCATCATCTATATTATAAAATTCCATATCCATTATGTTAACATAAATTCCATATCTTTACTAATTTCCATTTAAATGTATATTTTTATCCACTATGTGATATATATTTATCTAATTTCCATAAATTCCATATCTATTTTTTGTAAATCATAAATTCCACATAAACCTACATTATCTAAGTTCATAATTGCACATAAATCTACATTATCTAATTTCATATTTGCACATAAATCATATTTATCCACTACATTATGTTAACATAAATTCCTTGTAAATCATGATTTTTTTCTACATTCCACATAAATCTACATTATCTACTTTCATAATTGCATTACAAATTCCCTATCTACATTTTCATTCATTACAAATTCCATATGTAATTTTCATGCATTAAGAATTCCATATCTAATTTTCATGAATGAATAAATCTATATCTGTGATAATTTTAGTGGTAAACAAGAGAACCAGATGGTTTGTACTTGTAATCGTACTTAATTTATCTGATTTCTTGCTTGATTTACAACAATCCGGATCCCCCTTTTATAGTGGAGATCCATCCCTATCACAACAAAAAATATCCCGGATTTTGGGGGATATTTTACCATAAGTTGAAATATTCACCACATAATAAAATATTACAACAATATTTAATATTATTTTACCATAAGTTGAAACACTCCCCCTTGAATATTCACCTTATATCATGAATCTTTAGGGATTTCGCACAAGTTTAATATTATTATACGCATTGATGGTGCTGCCTCATTAAAAACCTTGTCAGGAAAAACCCAGTGGGATAAAAACCTGATCGAAGGAAAAAAGAGTGCAGCACGTATAATTCTCCCCCTGATTTTGACATGCTTAATGAGCTTCTCGAAGCCGGCACATTCCGATCTTGCGCACAAGTTGCTCAAATTTCTTGGGAGGTAATGACTTGGTGAACAAGTCGGCGAGGTTCTCATCTGATCGGATTTGTTGGACTTCAAATTTTCCTTTTTTTCTCAAGTTCATGAGTAGAGAAGAATTTTGGTGATATGTGCTTAGTTCGATCCCCTTTGATGTAGCCTTCCTTCACTTGAGTTACGCATGCAGAGTTGTCTTCGTATATCACGGTTGGGCTATCTTTGATGGATTTGAGTCCAGATTCCTTTTGTATATAGTTTATCACCGATCTTAGCCACACACATTCTCTTCCTGCTTCGTACAATGCTATCAATTCGGCATGGTTTGACGATGTAGCAGTCAGAGTTTGTTTTGTTGATTTCCATGATATGACTGTATCTCCATAAGTGAAGACATATCCGTTTTGAGACTTAGCTTTGTGTTGTGTGGGTCTGATAGATATCCTGTATCTGCATAACCAACAAGAGTGGCATTTGGACAGTTTTGATAAAATAAACCAAGATCATGTGTACCTCTGAGGTAACGGAACAAATGTTTAATTCCGTTCCAATGTCTCCTTGTTGGAGCTGAGCTGTATCTTGACAACAAGTTTACAACGAAGGCAATATCAGGCCTTGTATTGTTGGCTAGGTACATCAAGGCACCAATAGCACTTAAGTATGGTGTTTCTGGGCCAAGTATTTCCTCATCATCTTCTCGAGGACGGAATGGGTCATCGTGTATATTTAGAGAGCGAACGAACATGGGTGAGTTCAATGGATGAGCTTTATCCATGTTGAATCTCTTCAGAATTTTCTCGGTATAATTAGATTGATGGACAAAAATTCCATCTCGTACATGCTCAATTCATAAACCGAGACAGAACTTGGTTTTCCCAAGATCTTTCATCTCAAATTCTTTCATCAAGTACCTAGCTGTACTTGCTATCTCATTCAGGGTTCCAACAATTTTTAAATCATCAACATATACTGCAATGATGGCAAACCCTGATTCATATCTTTTGATAAAGATACATGGACACCTTGAGTCGTTCTTATATCCTTCCTTCTGAAGGTATTCACTAAGACGATTGTACCACATTTGCCCAGATTGTTTCAGTCCATATAAAGATCTCATCAACTTTATGGAGAACATTTCTCGAGGCTTTGATTTCTAAGATTCAGGCATCTTTAGTCCTTTAGGGACCTTCATGTATATATCGGTGTCAAGTGACCCATACAAATATGCAGTCACAACATCCATTAAGCGCATTTGTAGCTTTTCAGCCATTGCAAGACTAATTAAAAATCTCAAGGTAGTTGCATCAACTACCGGTGAATATGTATCTTCATAATCAATTCCTGGCATTTGTGAAAAACCTTGTGCTACAAGCCTTGCCTTATACCTTGCTACCTCATTTTTCTCATTTCGTTTTCTCACAAAGACCCATTTGTAGCCAACTGGCCTAACACCTTTTGGGGTCTCGGTCACAGGACTGAAAACTTCACGCTTTTAAAGCGGTTTTAATTCTGCTTGAATTGCATCTCGCCATTTAGGCCAATCTTTTCTATGACGACACTCTTCAACCGTTTTAGGTTCAACATCGCCGTCTTCAACCATCATTTCAACTGCTACTGAAAAAGCAAATATTTCATCGACAATGACATCTTTTCTGTTCCATTGCATCCCAGTGGACACATAATTTATGGAAATCTCATAATTGTCGATTTTTCTATCTTCTTCAAGAAGACTCTCTTTTTCATCTTCTTTAACAAGATTCTCCTCTTCTGAGGAGTTTCCTTCGCCTTTCAGGCTATCCTCATTATAAATCTCTTTGCCTTTATTATTATCTTCATATGGCTGAACCGTTGTGAGATCACCAACATTACCCTTTTGTCTCCTCGTTTGTCTTGGTTTCAAATCTTTGGAACCAAGTGGTCTACCTCGTTTTCTACGTATAGTAGATTCATCAGCAATAGATTTATTAGGTAGATCCATAGGTACTTCAATTCTTGCAGGGGCATTTACAACAGGTATATGTGACTTCGTCACTTTTGCTATATCAGTAAATGCATCAGGCAACTGATTAGCTATGCCTTGTAAATGAATTATCTTTTGTACCTCTTGTTCACATACTTTCGTTCGAGGATCAAGGTATGATAAATACATGGCATCCCATGTGATCTCACCTTTATTAGGGTCCATTTTATTCTTTTCTCCCCCTAGAGTTGGGAATGTATTTTCATCAAAGTGACAATCAGCAAACCTTATTGTAAACAAGTCACCTGCTGTTGGCTCAAGATATTTAATAATCGAGGGGATTCAAAGCCAACATATATTCTCAATCTCCTTTGAGGACCCATCTTTGTTCATTGTGGTGGAGCAATTGGAACATACACTGCACATCCAAAAACCTTCAGGTGTGATATATTTGGTTCCTTACCGGACACAAGTTGCATTGGGGAGTATTTATGGTATGCAGTTGGTCTCAACCGAATCAGTGCCGCAGCATGTAATACAGCATGTCCCCAAGGCCCAAGCTGATGATGGTAACTTAGATTTCATCAGCAATGGTCTGGCAATTAATTGTAATCGTTTGATTAATGATTCCGCGAGACCATTTTGTGTATGTACATGTGCTACTGGGTGCTCCACTGTAATCCCAATTGACATACAGTAATCATTAAATGCTTGGGATGTGAATTCTCCTGCATTATCTAGTCGGATTTTCTTTATTGCATAATCCGGGAATTGTGCTCTTAATCGTATGATTTGAGCAAGAAGCTTAGCAAATGCGACGTTTCTTATCGACAATAAGCTTACATGTGACCAGCGTGTTGATGCGTCTATTAGTACCATAAAGTAGCGAAATGGTCCACATGGTCGTGCAATTGGCCCACATATATCTCCTTGAATTCTTTCTAAAAATGCAGGAGCTTCGACTGCTATTTTATTTTTCGAGGGCCTAATGATCAATTTGCCCAACGAACAAGCAGTACAATTGAGATCACTTGTCTGTAGACTCCTCTTGTCCTTTAATGCATGACCAAGTGAATTCTCAATAATTCTGTGCATCATTGTTGTACCTGGATGACCCAATCAGTCATGCCACAGGTTAAACATTTTATGGTCGTCTGGACTTCTCCTAGACACCATATTGATCTCAAATGGACTTATATGAGTAAAATATAGTCCAGAGGAATAAGCTGGTAGCTTTTCTACCACTTCCCTTTTTCCAGATACATGTGCAGTCAAGCACAAGTACTCATTTTTATTTTCATTCATGGTTTCAATATGAAACCCATTTTGACGCACATCTTTGAAGCTTAACAGATTTCTCTGTGACTTCCTCGAGTATAGTGCATCTTTTATTATTAGCTTTGTCCCTCTTGGAAGCAAGAGACAAGCCTTTCCTGATCCTTCGATCAACTTTGCCACACCTGATATTGTGTTGACATTTCCTTCATAAACTGTCAACTGAGTGAAGTACTCTTTGTTTTTTAGGATGGTGTGTGTTATGGCACTATCCACTAGAGATTGCTCTTTATGATCATGATTAACTCCGGATGGATTCATAACTTCAGAAATTAAGAAAACACACAAAGTTAATACAAGCATTATATTACATGGTCGATTGAAACTAAAGTTTCATTAATATCATACAAGGACACTTCATAGGACTCAGACAAGGAAATTGAAATTACACTGCTATTATACAAGGACACTTCATAAGACTCAGACAAATAAACATTAAACTTATTAGAGACATAGAAATTTAGAAATTAGTGCCTTCATCATAGGGAAATTCATCACCAGTCTCGACATTGTTTGCAAACATGTCTTCGAGATCAAGAGTGGGAATTTGGGGAGCATTGTTAGTAGCAAAGTTTGCTTCCACCTCCTTTCCCTTTTCTTTCTGGGAAGCTTGATACAGCTCACACAAGTGCTTAGTTGTACGGCATACTTTAGCCCAATGGCCAGTCAACCCACATCGATAGCATTGAGACTTGGGTTTGTTTGGGGTTCCTGTTGGACCTCTCTGGACCTTTTGCTTCATCCCCTTGGAGGAGGATTCTCCAGGATGGCCATGTTTTTTGGAGAAGTTACCTTTCCTATAGCCTTGTTTGCAGTCATTGCCACGACCTTTCCATTTCTTGTAACCCCGCGAATTTTTACGGTCATCACCTCTCTTTGTGTTGGCATTCATAGCATTCACAACATTCGCTTCAGGGTATGGTGTCGCGCCTGGAGGTCTCATGTTGTGGTTCCTCATCAGGAGTTCATTATTTTTCTCCGCCACACGCATCACATTAATTAGGTCAGAGTACTTTTTAAAGCCACTCTGCCTGTATTGCTGTTGTAGCAGCACATTAGATGCATGCATTGTTGAAAATGTCTTCTCCATCATTTGCTCCTCGGTAATTTCATGGCCACATAATTTCAGTTTCGATGTGATTCGAAACACAGCGGAGTTATACTCCCTGATATTTTTGAAATCTTGAACTCGTAAAGAGTTCCATTCATATATGGCCATTGGGAGTAATATATTCACTTGATTGCCATACCGTTCGGCTAAATTCTCCCATAATTCCTTCGGATCTTCCACCAATAAATACTCAGACTTTAAACTTTCATGTATATGGTGGCGAAGGAAGACAGTGGCCTTGGTCTTTTCTTGTGGAGTGGTGGTGTTATTTTCTTTCACGGTCTCTTCCATACCATTAGCCTTCAAATGCATTAAGGCATCCACCTTCCATTCGAGGTACTTGTCTCCTGACAGGTTCAGAATATCGAATTCCTTTTTGGTGATGTTTGCCATAATAGCACTACACGTAAAATCATGTTAATTAATATCACATATATAATTAGTTAATGTATTAAATTAGATGTGAGTATTAATACATCATGAATGAATGTGTATTATGTGATATATATACACACGTACAAACATATAGATATATGTAATGCAATTTCAAATCATATATAGTGTTAATAGTGTAGTTGGTAGGAAGTCATCATTTCTAATTTCTAATTGTTGTATGGAAAAATCAATCCAAAATTTGAGATATGTAAAAAGTTCAATTAAATACAGAGTATTATACTAAAGTAAGAATTTCACATGTTGAATTACTAATTAGCAAAGAGTTGACACTTATATTTTAATTAACATGTATATAATATATAGTCATGCAAACTCAAAAATGGAATTAACTAAGATTTTGAATGTAAAAGTGTGTATAGTATAGTAGGTAGCTACATGCATCTACATTCCAAAGATGGATTGGACAAGACTATGTGTCCATGTATGTTAGTCTCATGACTTGTGAAAACAAGAACAATGATGACATGTATATAACAATGAATTGAAGCATACGGAAAATTGTAGGAGAGATTTTCATCTTTTGAATATTGCAAGCATGTAGTATATGTTCACTTCTCCTAACTATCTCCCTCTTTATCTTTTCACTCCCTCCTTTTTTATACCACTTACTCCACCCCGCTCCACTCACTTCCACCATCTCCCTCATCCTCTCGTCCTCCTGGTTCCCAACTCCACCACCACATACATTTTCCGATCCGGCGAAAAAATGATCGATACCGACCGGGTTTTACTAAAAATGTTGGCTAGTGGGATGACGATAGCGGTTTTGGTGGTTTCCTTCGTTGTGTGGGTGACTAAAAATTGCCAGTGCTCCTAAGAGCTCCGACGAAGGTTCCGGTGAGGCGGGGCTTGAAGACGGAGTTCAAAACGGTATTGTATTATGTAATTTCTTAGCAGATCTCTTGTAATAAGCTTAGATCTACTAATTTTGTTTTAAGTGAAGATTTGTAAAGCTTGATGATGAAACTTTCCGTGTTTTTTTTTTCCGAAAATCTTCAGTTTTGTATAAAAACTCATGAAACCGTGATGAGCCTTTTATGCATTCCATATTTTGTGAGTTTTGAAAACGGATCTGAACAAAAATGATGTAAAACGGGAAGATCTGAGAGTCTGTATGAGTTTCTGGTGTAGAAGATCCCAATTTGGGCAACTACAAAGCATACTCCTCCATAAAACGATTTTGGTAAAAACATTTTCATAATTAAAGAGTTAAGATAGGAGGATTTTACCTTCAGATCTGAAAAAATCAGTTGGTTTTTAGATCTCGTGCTGATAACGTGTGATAATTTTAGTGGTAAACAAGAGAACCAGATGGTTTGCACTTGTAATCGTACTTAATTTATCTGATTTCTTGCTTGATTTACAACAATCCGGATCCCCCTTTTATAGTGGAGATCCATCCCTATCACAACCAAAAATATCCCGGATTTTGGGGGATATTTTACCATAAGGTGAAATATTCACCACATAATAAAATATTACAACGATATTTAATTTTCATGCATTATTAATTCCATATCTATTTTTCATGAAATAAAAATTATATATCTCATTTTCATGCATTAAAAATTCCATATCTAATTTTATCTAAATTCCATATCTAATTTTATCAAAATTCCATATCTAATTTCCTTTTATAATTTCATTAAAAAATCCATAAAATCCCGACTCTCGACTATACCCTACATTTTATCTTTATTTCATTTAAATGTTGACCAATAATAACATAAAATTAACATTAAATCTCTACTTACCTCAGCGGCGGCTTGCGCTCTAGGGTCATTCGGCGGGGGGTGTGCTGAAGGCTCACGCTCATCGCTCGGCGGGGTAAGAGGTGAAGGGGATCGCGAAGATTGCCTAAACCGCTCTAACAAGCCGCGCAACTTCGTCATATCTCCTTAGAAGGGATTCCGGGCTACCGACCGCTCCAACAAGCTCCTTAGAAGATCTGCGGGGTAAGAGGTGGGGGAGTGGTGTGTGTGTAGTGCAAAGTGAGGGCGGGGCTCCCTCCTTTTATAATCCGTCGCCACCACCCTTGCCGACCCGGGAGCTCGGCAGCGGCACCGCCCAGGATGGGACGTAAAGCTGTAGATTCCCTGCAGCTTTGCAGACCTGACGACGATGTGACCCTGCCGGATCCGGAGCTCGATCGGCATCGGCGTCAGTGAGGTGACTTGATGTGACTCGACGTCAGGTGAAGTGACTCGGCGTGAGATTCCCTACAAAAGCTGCAGATTCCCAGTCCGTGTCTACTGAATTGGGAGCTCGGCTTCGGCACCAGACTTGCCGACCTGGAAGTCCGGCACCGGCAACAGGTACTGCCGAATAGGGAGCTCGGCACCGGTACTGTGCCGATGGCAAAAAAATCGCCGTGCAAATGACAAGCCCGTTTTTAAAGGAACCTTTAAAAAAATGTTTCCAAATATTTTAGTACGTGTAGATGGACAATGTAAATTATTTTTTTGAATTACATTAAAAGTTAGCAGTAATATAATAGACAATACTGATAAAAAAAAAGACAATAAATTCAAATCTCACCTACTCTTTCCTATCCATCTCCCAACTCCTTGTGGTATAAATATATTCATCTTGGTCGTTTTTACAATAGGTAGACGTAATACTTATTTGTTCGTAAATATATGTTCCTAAATACTACATTACATATGTCTTAAGATGCAAGTCAATTTTTTTATTACTCATTTAAATGGGTTAAAAACTTACTCCCTCCTATCATCAATGTAAGAGTTTATATTTTTGTACACGTAGTTTAAATATAAAATATTAATTTATATTTTTTACAATTTAATATTTTTTACTAATAAGTATTAAATTTAATTAAAATTTTAATATTTTATATAATTTTTAACTCCTTAAATTACGCGTATAAAAGTAAAAAGTCTTACATTTATTATGACAGATTAAAAAGTACGTAGTGAGTAGGAAAAAGCTCCGACCTCTTTCTAGGATTCTAGAGAGAGAGTCGTGTCGGATGGGAAACCCCCCTTAGGAAAAAACTCTCTTTGAGAGAGATTGAAATACGGCTCCGGCCACCATTATTGGGCTCCGGCCACCTTCACCTCTTACGATGAACCCCTCTGGTCGCTTCTCCTCCGACCATCTTATTTGTGTCACCACCGATTGCAAACCATCTATCATCAGCCTCCTCCATCTCGCTCTTCTCCTCCGGCCTCCCCGTTCTCGTTTGGCAAAATTGATTTGGGGCTTTTCTTGTTTGGGGTTTTCCACACCTATTCTGCCCAGTTCGACCGATCGGCCCTGTGTTTCCCGGGTGTATTGGTGGTTCTGTGCAGGTGTGGTGGCTCGCCGCCTCTGTCGCCTCCCTCGCGACCTTCTTCCCAGGTTTAGTGGCTCCCGTTTGTCTTCCTCTTTGGGCTCTTCTCCTTGTTTCGATCGTCGTCGCCGCTCATTGGCCTCCCCTTCCTTGGCCTACACCAGTTGCCCTTTCCGGTGTACGGTCTCGCCATCACCTCTGGCCTATCTTCCAACTATGAGCAAAGCGGGCCTGATAGGTTGTGCTTCGGGTCCAAGGTTTTACCTTGGGCCCGGGGCAACCCGATGGTCTAAAAAAAAAAAGGGAAAAAAAGAAGAGAGATTTACCTATCTGTGGGTATATTTTATGTTTATAGATACAGATTTTTCTAAGAACCCGATTCGGGTTCTTGATATTGTCCCGAAAGGGTTTGAGAAAATCCCGCAAGGGCTTGTCGATATTTTTGTTGGTGAAAGCTTGATGGCGTTTTGTTCGAGCAGTTTGCGACTCTGCTTCCAATGTTCCTAGGAGATCTTTTGCTTGGTTGGGGGCGTTGAGTTTGTAGTCGGGTCTGGCTAGGTCGAGGTGGTGCGCTCAGGGTGTCTCCGTATTCGGAATAGAGTTTCCTTAGAGTTCGTCTGCACTACCCACAGGCGTTAGTGTCCTGCTGTACTACTGGCCCGCGGTGCTACTGTTCGGTGGTGCTTGGCTGCGTTCTTCGGCAGCTTCCTCAGCTTTTTGGATGATTGGTCTTCTTGGAACGTTTTGTAGTTGAGTTTATTTCTGCTTGTTTCATTTCACGTTTTATTTGTATTCCTATTTTTAGGTTGTTCTGTTTGACGGTTTACCGTCCGCCGACTTTGTCGGCCTCTCGATGAATCAGGCATGTCTGACATTCAAATTTTTACCTAATAAAAAAAGTCTTACATTTATGGAAAAATTTGGTCAAATATCCATTTAGAAAACCTAATTAGGTTAATGTCCACACTCAAATGGATATTAAGTAAATGTCCATAAATTTTTCATAATACCCATCCTACCCTTACCTCTATCCCATCCCCTTCCTCTTGTACGTTCATCCGCTTCCTCTTGTACCTCTATCCCATCCACTGGACTCAGCAAGACGCGAATCGACCCATCTTCAACATCCGAGCCCACTCGGTGGACACCGACCACCCTCTCTTCCTCTCTTCTCCCTCCACCTCTGCCGCCTCTGCCATCGCCTCTAACCCTAAGCTCACCGAGCGCCGTGGCGTCGTCCATCTCTTCCGCACCTTCTCTCGCCTCCCCACCGTTGCCACCCGCTCCGGTCACTCTCCTCTTCATCGTCGCCACACAAGTAAGCAATAGAAATTGCAGAGATTCTACAAATTGTAATTTTTGAAATAGGCTAATTGTGGGAATGGACAATTACTGCGAATAGGAAGCAAATTTGATGTCGATTGAGTACTTATTCAACAAGTAGTCAAGCAGCACACAAAAAGTCTTTCTAATTCTACCTACCAAAACTAAATGGAATGACAAATTTCAATTTGAAGGAAATGAAGAGTAATTTTCAGTAATTGGCAACCAACTTTGAGATTTTGATTTCAAAGAAGCTCAACGTTGCCGTTAAGCATTACTAATTAGAAGAAGACATGATGAGATATTTTAGAACCAAACCAAAAATCGAACCCGTTGTGAGCTCTAAGGAATTTGGGGTTGAAATTCTGTAAATTGAAGATGTATGTGTCTCATCACTGTCAAGCTGTTGATGGGGAAGAAAAGCCTACTGGTTATGTTTAAACTCGATTGGGATTGCTTATGCCCTAAATTCGATTCGATTGGAATTTCGTTTTTAGTGTGTTAGCCCTAAATTCGATTGGGATTGTTAGCCCTAAATTCGATTGGGATTTCGATTGCTCCAAAATAGATGTTTAATGCCTTCTATCATGATTCAGATTAGTGTTCTACTGGCTTGGAGGCAAGAAATTGTACCCAAAAGTTGTCATAACACTACATAATGTATCAATAGAAACAACAGATTTGCATATATCTTCTTACATGCTCCTACAAGCTAGAGTTAAACGTCCTCTATCATGATTCATGATACAAACCAAGTTCCTCAAGCTAAGAATTAGAAGTACCGATTTGTTTGTACATACATGGTTTTTGTGAGTACATTGATCTGATGACAATTTGTTTATGTTTTTTTAGGGTTTGTGTGTTTTTATCTACTTTAAATGGATAATCCAGGTTAGTGTTCTTATTAATTGATGAATCTAATTCATTCTTACTTTATAGGTTGTTCAATTTGAAGTGTTTATCATTGCTTGTTTGTTTTGGTGACAATTGTTTATTTGGTGACAATTAGTATTTAGCTTGATTCTATATCATCGATTTAAATGAGACTATCAGGGGTTTGCTTCATTGTTTAGTGACAAATGGAATTTATGTTATTATTTTGTTTTTTTTTAGATTGGTGCCAATTGGTAGAGTTATACTCCCTCTGTTTCCAATTAATTGACACTTTAGAATGTTGCACACAAATTAAGGAATTATAATTGTGAAGGCTGGTACGGATAACCTCAAAGAAGTGACTCTTAATCTTCCATCTTTTCCACCTAAACAACCCACATTTTGGAGCCCAAATTTAAATTTAAAGGGATTAAGATTTTAGTGGCAAATTAAAAAATGGAGATAATTGGAAACTGAGTACTGTACAATTAAAAATGGAGAACCTCATTACCAAAAAAAAAATTAAGAAATGGAGAACGTCAATTAATTTTGCAACCCCTCTTAACCTCAAAACGACATTGGAAACAGAGGGAGTATATTCTGTTTTGGTGACAAATGGAATTTATGTTGTTATTTTTAGATTGGTGACAATTAGTAGAGTTATATATTCTGTTTTGGTGACAAATGGAATTTATGTTGTTATTTTTAGATTGGTGACAATTGGTAGAGTTATATATTCTGTTTTGGTGACAAATGGAATTTATGTTGTTATTTTTAGATCGGTGACAATTGGTAGAGTTATATATTCTGTTTTGGTGACAAATGGAATTTATGTTGTTATTTTTAGATTGGTGACAATTGGTAGAGTTATATATTCTATTTTGGTGACAAATGGAATTTATATTGTTATTTTGTTGTTTTTTTAGATTGGTGACAATTAGTAGAGTTATATATTCTGTTTTGGTGACAAATGGAATTTATGTTGTTATTTTGTTGTTTTTTTACATTGGTGACAATTGGTAGAGTTATATATATTCTGTTTTTGTGACAAATAGAATTTATGTTATTATAATTAGATTGGTGACAATTAGTAGAGTTATATATTCTGTTTTGGTGACAAATGGAATTTATATCACATTTAGCTATAATGTACTTTTCATTATCCTTTTGTTCAAGTGTAGTGGAAGTTATGGTATGTATATCATCAAATATATCAAGGTTCTTTCATTTCATCGTGGTATTGAAGCTATTTCATAAAAGTATATGCATGCGTATAGAGAGAGAGGATGGCTATAGAGGGTCTTGCTGTTTTGGATGTTAAGTATGAATGTCTCAACTCTTCCCATTTGTTTTGATATTTTTGCAAGTTGATGTAGTCTGACAATTAAGTATTACAAAGTTAAACTTTACATCAAATTTCATCTATTTAGAGTTATTATTGTAACAAAAATGCGTTAATATTAGATGACAAATGTGATGCCATTATAGTATTGTACATCGAATTATTCGTTTGCTCAAGTTTAGCCCCTCTAGGGTCTATGCTCCCCTAGTTCTAGGGTTTCAGTTTCATAACAAAAATGGGTTAATATTAGATGAAAAATCTGATAACATTGGTACTGTATACACATTTTAGGGTTTAGGGCCTTGACCCTAAACCCAAAAGACTAAACCCTAAACCCTAAACTATAATGTGCATCAAATTTTCGTCTGTTCAGGTTTAGCCCTTCTTGGGTCTATGATCCCCTTGCTCTAGGGTTTCAATTTTATAACAAAAATATTTTAATATTAGATGACAAATGTGATAACATTAGCATTGTAAACATTTTAGTTTGATGAAAGTGCTTTGTAGTTGGTGACAATTGGTTGGTGACACTGTTTTGTCGTTGGTGACAATTAATTTCTAAAAATATGTGGTTGACACTAGATTGGTGACAAAGTTTTGTAATTGGTGACATTAGATTATTGACCAAAACTTGATGAAAATAGGTTGGTTACACTGTTTTATTGTTGGTGTCAATCAATTACTGAAAAGAGGTTGGTGACAATGTTATTTAGAAGTTGGTGACAATACGGTTGATTAAACAATATGAAAACAGTGTTCTATATAGTTGGTGACAATGTCTTGGTGATGTATAATGTTATGGTGACAATTTTTTTAAGGTTACAATATCATGGTCACAATATATTGTCATCAACCTCGTCATTAATAGTTGTCACCAACAATTGTCATCATGAAAATTATCTATTAGTAGAAAAACCTCATTTGTCACCGAGGAAAAGTGTTACCGGCAACTGTTACCGGAAGAAAATCAATTGTCACCCAAATTTTTTTGTCACCAATAATTATCATAAGAAAAAAAGAAAATCAATTGTCACTAAAAAAGATTTTCCCCTAACTGTCACCGGAAAAAAAAATGTCACAAAAAATCAATTGTCACCAAAATAATTGTCACAATTAACTGTTACCAGAAAAATATACTCAACCATTACCAAAAAATTATCACCAAATGCATGCGTTGATCAGAATAGTCAATGTTAAAATAAAAAGTGGTCAGGGAGAAGGAGGAAGGGTTAGGGATGTGGAAGGAGGGGTATTTTTGGAAAAAATAGACATTTACTTAATTAGGTAAAAAATTTGACATTTAATTAATTTTGACATGAAAAATGGATATTCACCAAATTTAACCTACATTTATCAATTTAGGAGTAAAGTTTATCTTTTTATACTTTTTTAAAAGTGTCCATGATAAAGAAAATTGGATTATTTTAAATGCACAGCTTTAAAAATGGACTTTTTACCCTTTTACTTTTGTGAATAAGAAAAGTTTTTTTTTTGGTTTTATAAAAGGACCTTTTTGGTATTTTTATTATTTTAAAGAGTAAATTTCCGAATTAGGGAGGAGCAATAAGGAGTTGATAGAGCGCACACACAAGATCCTCTCTCCCCAACGAGCAATCGAGTGAGCTCCTCCGAGAGAGAGTAAATACCCACTGCCACTCTCCCTGCAATAAATTACTGGATTACAAAAAGCCAGCCACAAATCTCGAAGAAGAGAGGGAGAGAGATTGATCTGTCGCGATTCTATCTCTCGCCGGCGATCGCGCTTCACCTCGGCCTCGGAGATTTCTAGAGACGCTGCGGATTGAGGTTTGGAGCTTCCCGGATTCAAAGTCCAAAGGTTCAGTTGAATCGCACTCTTCGACTATCCAGCTTGTGTGTAGTTCCATGTAGACTTCGCTCTTTCTTCGCTGTTAGTTGAATTGTTCTTGTTTAGGTGGAATTTATTGGCCATTGCTTTATTTTCAGTCTGTGTGGATAGCAGTTGTTCGGAGTTAGGGCTTTTAGGTATTGTCGGCGGTTGATCATTGATGTGAAGATTGATCAATGGATTACGCACGATTCGTTTCGTATTATGTTGAGATATGAGGTTCAGGTTGTGTGGGTTTATTGTGGGAGTTGGAGATGGGATGTGTGTTTGGGAAAGATAGTTCAGCTCGGGGTGGGCCAGTTGAAGGGGCCAAAGATGGGGAGGGAAAGAGGGAGACGAATCTGAAGGTGGAATACGGTACGAATCAGGCTGTTCCGAGTGCGGTTGCGGCGAATAAAGTGAAGGACGGTGAGAATGGGGAAGTGGTGATTGATGGAGTGGCCAAGGGGGATGGGGAAAAGGAGGAGAAAGTGGAGAAGAGTAATAAGCCACGGGGAGAGAAGAGGCGGTCAAGGCCAATTCCGAAGCCGAGTAATCTGCCTAAGAATGTACGTGGTGAGCAGGTTGCAGCTGGATGGCCATCTTGGCTTTCTGAGGTTGCAGGAGAAGCAATCAATGGATGGATTCCAAGAAAAGCAGATACATTTGAAAAGATTGATAAGGTAGGTGAAACACCTCACTGCATTGTTTTCTTGTTTTGGCAATATTAAGAAGCAACCAGTGATTGCTGTTAAGTTGTCTTATGCCACATTAGTCAGAATCAGTTTATTGCGTTTTGACATTTCTTAATTCTGTTAGATTGGGCAAGGAACGTACAGCAACGTCTACAAAGCTAGAGACTCGACTAATGGACAAATCGTAGCCTTGAAGAAGGTGCGGTTTGACAACTTAGAGAAGGAGAGTGTTAAGTTTATGGCTAGAGAAATTTTGATATTGCGGACATTGGATCATCCTAATGTCATAAAGCTACAAGGCTTGGTTACTTCAAGGATGTCTTGTAGTTTGTACTTGGTGTTTGATTACATGGATCATGACCTGGCTGGGCTTGCTGCAAGCCCTGAGATCAAGTTTACAGAGGCCCAGGTAATTCGTTGTTCATTTGTTTTATGGTGAATGCAATCAGTATCCATTCCTTGTGATGTTGGACAATTTTATTGTGTTTCAATACCAGGTGAAATGTTATGTGAAGCAATTACTCTCTGGAATTGAGCACTGTCATAAACGTGGTGTACTTCACCGTGATATTAAAGGATCAAATCTTCTGTTGGACAATGAAGGCACTTTGAAGATAGCTGATTTTGGGTTAGCTACATTCTATGATCCAAATCACAAGCACCCAATGACGAGTCGTGTGGTGACACTCTGGTATCGAGCTCCAGAACTTCTTCTCGGGGCAACTGACTATGGGGTGGGCATTGATCTCTGGAGTGCTGGCTGCATCTCAGCTGAGTTACTAGCTGGAAGGCCTATCATGCCTGGTCGTACTGAGGTAGATTATTTGCTTTATATCGTCTTTTGCTAAACTTTTGGAATGTAGGATCTAGTCAACAAGTAAGATACTCTCTAACCCCTAAACCATTTATAATCATAAGCTCCCATGAGGGCCATGAGAGTAGATATATTAGCAATACAAAAACCAGATCAGAAGAAGATTTGAAATAAGAATAAATCAGGGTTGCTCGTATTGTTTACAGGACATGCTTTAATTTTTGGATGCAATGATTATGACAATCTCCTGTTCCTGTTAATTAGGTCGAGCAGTTGCATAAGATATATAAGCTTTGTGGATCGCCTTCTGAAGAATATTGGAAGAAGTCAAAGTTACCAAACGCAACCCTATTTAAACCTCGAGAACCATACAAACGAAGCATCAAGGAAACATTTAAAGATTTTCCTACATCATCCCTGCCTCTGATTGATACCCTTCTTGCAATTGATCCTGCAGAACGTAGGACAGCTACAGATGCTCTTAACAGTGAAGTAAGTTGCATAGCAGTATAATACATTTATACATATAATATATCTAATATCTTATTATGTGAAGTATGAAAAACCCTTTGATATATGCATTTCCTCAATAGTTCCATGTTTCACAAAGATGTCATATGCTGGAAGGACCTAGTATAGTAGTTAAACGTGGCTTGAAATCTATTTCTTAAGTTCTATCGCTGTGACACTTCTCTCGTCACTTGTCAGTATTTACAGAGTTGAAGCTCCAACTCATGATTTCCTTTAAATTAGTGCACTTTACCATCTGGACTTTTTCTTGCAGTTCTTTAACACTGAACCATATGCATGTGATGCTTCGTCACTTCCAAAATATCCCCCTAGCAAAGAGATGGGTGCTAAGCGACGTGATGATGAAGCTCGAAGGTTAGTTTTTTTTCGATGTTTTTTGCACACAATCTTATGATGTCAATACTGTCCTGATAGAAAACATATACACAGTATCTAACTACTGTTTACGTCAACATTCAACTTCTTATGGTTGTTTGCTGATTTAAGATTTTGACCAAAACTTTGAGGATTTTTATTGAGTTTATCAAGTATCAACATCTTTTTAGGACATTCTTATGTTGGGATTTATTTATTTATTTTTACATATTGTGTGTTTGTGAGTCCCCATGATGAACACTATTTTATTCTGAGTAGGTGTTGCTCATAAGTCATAAGGACTCAACATGTTAGTGGTTTTCTTTTGTCATTACTCACTAATACATGCAGATGGCTTTTATAGTAAACTTCCCATGATAGTATGTTGCTTGAACTATATACTTCAAGTTTAAAAGGAATTGCTAAATTTGGATAAGCAATATTAATTTCTTGTTATTATTGTATTACTCTGGGGTTTAGCATGTAAACACTGTATAGTAGAAAAACTTGATGCCACTCTGCAATATTTTGAGCCTTATGGGTAAATTTGTAGAATACTGGATTCAGCCACATTTGGTTCAAACTGTTGAAGTTGGAAAAAAGGGGTTAATTTTCCTAAACTGTGTTAGCATATTGTACGGTTCTTCTGTATAGTACTTGCTTTCTGCTGTGTACTTTCCCAATGAATTTTTGAAATGAAGGCTAAATTGATGTATTATTCAGGTTAAGAGCTGCTAACAAAGCTCAGGCTGATCCTGCTAAGAAAGGCCGAGCAAGAGACCGTGCAAACAGGGCGATGCCTGCTCCTGAGGCCAATGCTGAACTTCAGACAAATCTTGATGTATGTATCGGTTTCATTACATTTTGCTTTCACCTTGTCCCAATTATCTTAGGACACTCTGCAGTAGGGTCAATATCTTATTCTAGGTCAATTATCCTTCATTTTATGTATCTAAACTGTGAAGCATAATATCTTGGAGCTTGGCGTTGTGCATAATATAAACCTGCAGAGAACTTTTAGATGAAGACAGGTTTATCTTTGGTATTGAAATTCCTAGAAGTTCCCATGTTCATGTCAATGCACTCATGCTTACTTCCATTTCTTGGTTTTCTATGCCATAAAACTAAATACGCCATCATTTATGTTCCAATTCCATAACCTTGTAACTAAAATGTCCCATAGGTCGTAGCCAAGGTTTCCCCGATGTGAATTTACACTCAATTCCTGGTGCTCTTGGCTTTACATGTATTTGTGCCTCTTAAAAATGTGTCGTATGTTATATGCAAATATTATGATTTGATTGTTTTACAGAGACGGCGCCTGTTCACCCACTCAAATGCAAAGAGCAAGAGTGAGAAGTTCCCACCGCCCCACCAGGATGGAGCACTGGGATACCCATTAGGCTCTTCTCAGCATATTGAGCCCTCGCTCATCCCACCCGACATCCCTTACAGCTCCACGTCCCTCGTGTACTCCAAAGGCCAAGGAGACGGCTGGTCTGGCCCATTGGTTGACCCAGCCTCTGCTGGTGGACCTAGGAGGAAAAAGAAGTCTTCAAGTAAAGCCAGAGACCAGCCCTTGTCAGCGGGCTCCCGAATCAGAGTGAAATGAAGCGAAAAAGCTCATCCTGCAAAAACTCGGAAGACTGGAAATCATATAAGATTGTAGTTACTTGGACATACAACTAAGTAAATTTTTTTTTAGCAGATCTTAAATTCCTTTGTTCTTGTTTCCTTTTTTTTTATGGATAAGAGGAAAATTCTCCGGGGTCTTTTTATTTGTATTATACTATGCTGTAAATTTCAGTTTGGTGCGTGATAGATTGCTATGAGTTAATGAAGAGCTTATTTGTGCTAATAAAAAGCTCATACCATAAAATCTGACTTCGTAATGTACATTAGTTGAGGCCTGTTTCATAACATCCTTAGAAATTAAAAATGATTTTTTGAAAAATTGTTTTACAACTTCAGATTTATTTGGTCATTCTAAGAAAAATATTCTGTGAAATTTAACAAGTTTTGCTGCAGGATGAGAAATAGCACATGAAATTTCAATGTTTTAAGGAGTAGCTTCTGCATAAAATTTGTTTCTTCTGATAAATGAACAACCTTAGGGTTGCAGCAACAGCACAAATAACATGATACAACACAAATATCAGACAGAAGATATCTACTGTAATTGTTGAGCTTCTGTCTGGATTTGTTGTAGCATGAAAACAACTGAATTGAGAAATTAGTATACAAGAATACAAGCTATTCAACAACATGCCGATGCTTTTATTGTAACAGATACTTGAGGTTTCAGCAAACAATCTGTGCAATACTTCAAAGAAGAATCCGAATCCTCGATCAAAGTTCAAATGGAAGCACGACAAAAACAGACTTCGCTAATTTCAAAGGCAGATTTGCAGATACCGAAACCTGAATCCGAATCAAGAACTGCGGTCGTCATACCAAATTGCCACAGCAAATATCAAGTTGGGTCTATCCTACAACAGAGTCCGTTAAATTACACTCTACTGTTGAGGCTCATTTTGATTTGTAATCCAAACAAATCTTGGCGCATCTGATCTGGGTCCTGCAACTGATCTATAAACATACAGGTTTCTCACAGGATCGTGTGAGATAGAATCCGTAGCTAGAGTAACTTTTATCCGTTGAACGACGGCAGGCTCTCTGTCGTCGATAACCTCAACGTTTAGTCTCGGATGCTTCTGACCAAGCGACTTGCATGCTCCATAGCTGACGAGGCAGGACGACATCCAAAGGGATCGCATTGTCTCGAGCTTCTGAGCATTTGCTAGCAATGCCTCGTCGCCAAAAGGGCAATCCCTGATCTCCAACTTTTTGAGTTTAGTGCACCCTGAGAGAATATGATCAAGTCCTGAATCACTATTCCCGACGAATGCAAGGGAGAGCATTTCAAGCTTCTTGCCATGGGTCCCGATGTATTCAAACAATCTGTCCGAGATCAGGCCACCGAGTGAGAGGCGTTTCAGGTTCTTGCAGTGCTCCACAATGGCACCAAACCCGACATCCAGGGGCTGATGAGTTTGGTAGTCGGGGAGATGAGGCTCGATGATGCATAGCCTAAAGTGGGTCAGGTTTGGCCTGTTCTTGGCAATTGTAATCAAAGCCTCATTTGTCATCTGATGGCAGAAATATAGAATAGAGTGAAGTTTCGGACATCCCACAGCAACAGAGACGAGTCCTTGTTCGGTCAGAGAGAAATCTAAAGCTGGACCATATGGGTTTGAAGGGAACACCCTCAACTCTTGTAGCTCTTTGCATGATGCAGCTAGCTCCTCCAGACCACCATCTCCAATGAGATCCAGTACCTGTCAGTTCTCTTGAGGTTAGTTTAGAATTAAGTAGCAAGCACAGGAAATATTTTGTGATGGAGAAACGGGATGCTACTCAGTCACCAATATTTCCCCAAACTATATGATATACTTGTACAACTCTTCGTCATCTGGTCAAACTTGATTAAGTCATAATTCAAAGAATATGCTTTTGTTGTTAATGTGCCCCAGATTCAGGTTTTGCTTGAAAGAACTTTTGAGGTTCATATCACTAGGTCAGCTTCTATAACATTCCTAGAACTTACGGCGTAACAGGGAAAGTATTTATTGGTATTGTTACATTACAAATACAGCTATGGAAGTCAAAAGTCAAGATAGATACAACTTACCCAGAGACGCTGAAGATTCACACATTGGCTCAATAGTTTGATGAGGTCGGGGCCATGAATGACAGCGAAACTCAAGTTAAAAAACGTGAGATTAGAGCACACCGGATAGACTATTGGTAAATATGACGGGACAACATCCCAGAGACCAGAGAGGCTCTTGAGCCCCTTGCATCCTGCAAATGCCTCAGTAAGTTTTGTAAAGGCTTGTGGGCAGGGCTCCATTGTTAATGAACCTGTTCCCAGATCAACAAGCTGAGGAGCCTTTCTTAGGAGGTTTGCAAGCTTATCAAGCGGGAAGGCACGATTCACTTGAAGAGTCTTCAGGTTAGGACACCTCCCCACCAAACGTTCCAGAGTGGAATACCGTAGCTCGGATTTGAGGCAGGAGACATTAAGGGCTTCCAGTGAGGTGTATGAATCTGGAAAATGGGATATCCAATTCCCACCTAGATCTTCTACTACGGTCTCACACAAGTCAAGTGTCCTCAAGTTTCTGCAGCATTACACAAGGAACATCCAAGATAAGAATATAGTACTTTGACACAACTAATTATGAATATCAATAAGTACATGTAATTGGGCAATTTTTACCAATTTTAACCAGCACATCAAGAACCCAAATCATTCAATAATCAATAATAGAAGAGAGCAGCCAATCAAACATCAACCATGGGGGTACTGTTCTTTGCATCTAATAGTATATGACTATAAAAAATTATAAATTATAAATTATACAGTATATTTTAAATTAAAAGGGAAATCATGCTTGCAACAGGTGTCCAGTGGATTCCTAGTGGGCAGGAAAAGCATATAGCTGAGTGTCCAGTGAGGCAAAGGCCACAACATGACTAGATGAGCAAATGAAAGATTTTTTAAGAATTCAAAAACAACCACCAGTGTCCAATATGGATCCATCCAAAAACTGGAAAAGGAGACCTAACATCATAGTGGTCCATATCAAACAAAGGAAAATAAAGCAAAAGCAACAACCAACAGTGACTTTACCATGCAGATCCAACTCAGGCACTTAAAAGGAAGACACAGATTCAGAATCCAAATAACTAGTCTACTAGTGGAAGAGTACTTTAAGACCAGATCACAGGTAGAATAACCTTCCTCAACTGTATTAACATTCACAAAAACTCAGCAGCTTTTGGTATGATATTTCATAGTCAGATTGGGTCAACAGATCTTACTTGTATCTAATTTTGCCATAGGAGATTAGGAGGATGTAATCAATCTATTACCTACTGAATTTGACAGGCTCAGAGACATAGTGGTCCAGCTAAACATATGGGAAGGACTAATTTAAATAATTGTCAAGCCACTATCAGTCAGCCTCAGATGCCATCAACCCCCAGAAGATAAAAATACCAGCTATAGTGGGTCTCATCAAGAGACCATAAAAAAGTTTCAACTTTTAAATAATACCGTGGAATTGCCCAAAACTACAAACAGAGAAAGCTAATTGATACTGTAAAACAGAAAGATGATTTCTGGAAACAAATTTCAAAAAATCAAGCAAAAATACTACTTCCAGATAACTCATCAAATTTTCAACTTTTAACTATCATCAAGGAACACCACTGTTAGGCAACAGAATCATCAATAATAAGAGCAGAACACCACCAAAATTAATAAATGATAAATTAATAAAAGACCTGCAATTGGCAGCAATGGAGGCCAAGCCATCAGTAGAAAGCCCATCACAGTAACACAGAACCAAAACCCTAAAATTCCTGAACTTCTTCCCAATCAACTCCAAGGCCTCGTCAGACACCACCATCCGCTTCATCCGGAGCTCCTCGAGCGCCGGGTACGCGGCCGCCAGAGCCGAGATCCAGGGAAGGGCGTAGGCGCCCCACCCATCCGGGACGAGGTTATAGTCGGCGAAATGGGGCTTCCCCTTGATAGTAAGAGATCGGACGTCCCTGAACCGACTGATCAAGATCGGAGGGCTGACGGCATAGCAATTGCCGATGAACACGCGGCGGCGGCACCACCGCTCGATCTCGTACCACGATCTGCAGACCAAGGCGACCGAGTTCCGATCCGCGTGGGAGTCGATGAACGAGAGCACGTGCTCGAGCACCTCTTCTGGGAACGAACGCCTCATTTGTATTTCGGATTCGGTTTCAGATGAATCTAGGTCAGAAAAATTGAGCTAAACGCAGATGAATATGGAAGAAATTAGCTGAAATTGGGCATGTAGGATCCGATATTCACCAATTAACACAAGTCAAAAGACGAATCTGATTGAGAAAACGAAAGGATACCTGAGGAGAGAGAGCGAGAGATGAGTTTGACTCCGTAATATCAAATGGATAAAGCAAGAAGGAGTGAGAGAGGCGAAATCCGAGATGAAAGTGGAGATTGCGTCAACAAAAAGAGTTGATTGCTTGCAAATTGCAAATGCAGTGAAGGAGCAATTGGAGAAATTTGGTTGCGTTCTACAGAGTAATCATGAATGCCTCCTCCCCAAAAGTAGTGATTTTTATGGCGGATTAGGTAGTGAGACTGTGTGTGTGAGAGAGAGAGAGAGAGAGAAGGTGATTGGCAAATGGCAATGGTAGGTGGATGAATGGGGTGTACTTGTGATGTGTCCATTGACGGTGATGATGGGATGGGTGGAATTCATTGCTAACTCCAGTACTCTACTAAAAAAAGCATTAAAAATTAAACTACTCCGCAGCATACTCCAAAAGTTTGGATAAATATTTACTCTATACTACCTCCGTTCCAAAATACTTACGCTATATAACAATTTGCACAAATTTTAATAAAATATTTTACTTTAAAAAAAAAATATAATCATTACACTAACTTTTTTTATAAATTTCTTCCGTCTCAAAATACTTATTATTTTACTTTTGACACAATTTTTAAGAACGGTAAAAACTATATAAAATATCAATGATTTTATTAATTTTAAAAAATAATTTTATACTTAATACAATTGTCTATAAAATTATGAAAAAAAAATTATTACTCCCTCCGTTCGACAAAACTTGTCATTTTAGTTTATTTCACAAGTTTTATGGTAATTAACAAATGTACTAATATACCCTCAATTATTACCCTCCTTTTTAACTTTATCGAAAACGACAACTAACAAACCATCAATCATATCAAGGACATTTTTGTAAAATGAAGTACAAAATACCTACAATGATAAGTTTTTTTTGAACAAAAATAACACCATAAAATGACAATTTTTGCCGAACGGAGGGAGTAAAAAATTTAATACTTCCTCCGTTAATTAAAAGTTATCATTTTAGAAATCTACACAGCTACTCCCTCCGTTCCAAAATACATGGGTTTTGACTTTTCGGCACGTTTTTTAAGGAGCAAAAAACTATATAAAATATTATTTTTTTAATTAATTTTTTTATATAATTTAATACTTATTACTAATAAGTATTAAATTATATAAAAAAATTAATTAAAAAAATAATATTTTATAGAGTTTTTCGCTCCTTAAAAAACGTGTCA
Source organism: Persicaria tinctoria (assembly GCA_037127255.1). NCBI lineage: Eukaryota > Viridiplantae > Streptophyta > Magnoliopsida > Caryophyllales > Polygonaceae > Persicaria > Persicaria tinctoria. Next base: position 35,912,066 of record JBANSL010000020.1, read on the forward strand.
AAAACTAAAAACCCATGTATTTTGGAACGGAGGTAGTATTAAGTAAACAAAGAAAAATACACTTATACCCCTAATTATTACTCTACTTTTTTACTTTTTAAAAAACTACAACTAACAATTATCTAATCATTACAACAGCAATTTCGTAAAGTGAATGAAAAAATACCTAAAGTGACAAGTTTTTCTTAACAAGATTTCATTCCTAAAACGAAAAGTTTTATTTAACGGAGGGAGTATTTTATAGAGTTTTTAACTTCTTAAAAAACGTATCAAGAAGTAAAACGACAAGTATTTTGAGATAGAGGTAGCATTATTTTATAACACCCAATACACATTTTAATCTAACAAAATCTTTTAAAAAGTCAACAATACATAAATCAATACAAATCATTCAATCTCATGCCTATAAAACATTAAAACCCATCTATTTTGAAAAAAAAAACTACATCTACAAACCCATCTATTTTGGAACGGACGGAGTATTAAGTTTGGATAACTATTTACTCTACATTTTTTTAATTAGGTAAGAATTCAAGCTCAGACAAGGCTGAAGCTCGAGAGGTCTATTTGTCAGATAGACTAACCGTAAACATACAACATATTAAAAAACAAAAATTAGTACAAATGAAAGAAAAAGCCCAAACCACCCTAAGAAGTCGTCCACTAGCAGAGGAGTTGAGGGAGATCTAGGGCAAGCCACAAATGTCGATAACATGGGAGAGTACAACGACTCACACGAAGTCTCGACGTTGAGAAGACGAAGAACAGTAACCCACCATCAGAAAAGGTAAACCCGGGAAAGTGCGGATCATCGACATTTCCCCCACCTAGATAAGGGATCTTCGGAGATTACGAACACACCCACAATTCTCTCGAACATACAAGAAACCCGACGCTACAACCCTAAACGCTACCATGCCATAGCAACGACCCAAAGCCAAAAGAATGAACAAAAATGGGCCAATAAGAGAAGATTAAACATCAAACGAAAATTTGTGTGCAAAACTCTCGAGAACGCAGAGCGTCCGGGGAATTCAAATTGTTACGATTACAATTTAGAATTTCGAAGACCTCGCGGGTTTATTCAACATTTTCAAGATTTTAGTCAAAACCTTAACAGGATTGTGTACACAAGGTTTGAATATGAATTTTGTTTTGTAAAATAGATTTTCCAATCCTCTTTGAGATTTCAGAAGCGCTTCCGGGATTTGTACAATGACCCTTTTAGAATTTTGATAGATACTCCATACCCTTTCGGGTGGTCTTGGTCGGACTTATATTTATATATAGAAAGTAAAATAGTACGAAGTATATATAAATATAAAGATAAAGTATTTATTTTCCCTTGTTTTTTTTTTAACCATTGTTGTGCAAGGAAGGCTTTTTTTTCCTTCTTCTCTATAGAGGCCTAGAAGCAGCGTTCGAACAACGCTATGTTAAGAAGCCTTGGTGGTCTCGACACAACCCATGACTGATGTCGGAGGTGCAATTCATCGCGGTCGGACGCCCTTGAAGCTGTGATGGTTTCCCCCACAGTTGGAGACCCCAAATCGAAAATCGAAACGAGCGAAACTGGATAAAATGAGAGATGACCATGGAGGCTAGCATCAAACCCAACCCTCACAATCGAAAGTATAAGATCCTGGTGTAGGTGCTTTGTCGAAACCTCAAGGGGGTGGGTCGGGTCTCTCGGGGGGGGAACAGGGCAACAACATATGTTTTTTCAAGCCCCAAAGGGGGTGATTCAAGACTTCTAGTGGTGGAACCAGAATCTGGTCACCGAACACCACCAGCAACCACCCAGGAAGATGCGCTCAACCCAAAAACACTGAGGCAAGCCCAACAAACCAAAAAAATGGTTCAGAGGCGAGCCCCAACAAACTTATTGAGACCACGTCAAAACCTCTGAAACCCCAAAGATTTGAATAGGAAGGTCAGTGAATTGATTAGAAGAGGGATAATTAGGGTGTGTTTGGATTCCATTGCAATTTAATTATAATGAAGTTATTTTACCTCGTTTTATGTGAGCGTTTGGTTTTAAAAATAAAAATCTTGTAAAAACCGAGGTAAAACCGTAATTTAACCAAATAATCACATTAAAAGAAATAAAATAATTATATTATAATTAATACATTGTGGAATCTAAAAACACCATATTTTAAACATTTTAAAAATTGTGTTAACCAAACATCGTCTTATCGTGTTGCATTATAAACATAGCACCCTTAATCTATTTAGGTGAACACAACTGGATACATCAGAATTTTGGAACTGATTGAATGTTTGAGGCAAGATGAATTGGGGGCACGTGGGTCTAAGTCTCAGCACGTTCTTACCCCCCCCCCCCCAAAAGGGGTGTTTTCCCTCAGACCTAAATAAATACAGTATTTACTCTACTAATTATAGTTAGCTTATTCATCTGGGGGACCCAGGCGGAGAAAGGAAAGTAAGCGAGTCGGCTCAGAGCAGTGGCCCACCGAAGGAACCCACGAAAGTCGATGAGATGCAAACCGACCAAGCGCCAAACCCCCCTCCTGTAGGAGTTCCAGACGGCGGAAAGAAATCGAGCGAACCGGACCAAAGTACCGTGCAACCGGCAGCCATCTCCTGGAGGGACAAGGTGATGTTTGGGGGTGTGGAACAGCAGAAAACGGGAATTCGGAAAGAGCTCATTAGAGAGAAGGTCACTGTTTCGTTCCCGAAAGGGTGTAATGGGGAACCGATGGTCACGGTGCAACCAGAGGTGCTAGTGGCCCTGGCCGGAGTCTCGGAGAATATGCTCGGCCCTAGGATCCCCCTGTATATCATGGAAAGGAAGCTACAAGAACTATGGAGAGAGCATGGAAATTTCCAGGTGATTGATCTTCCACAAGGGAATTTTATTGTCCGTTTCTGTGCGAATGAAGATCGTCTGAAAGTGCTCACGGGGGGCCCGTGGTCCGTCTTCGGAAGGTGCCTCATTCTCAGGGTGTGGACACCAGATTTTAAGCCATCTGAGATTATCAAGACAGCCCCGGCATGGATCAGGATAATTGATCTCCCTCTGATTTTCTACCAGGAGGAGGTCCTGCTAAAAATCGCCGAGGGTCTGGGTAGACCTATTAGGGTCGATCACCGAACCATATACACTAATAGGGGAAATTTCGCCAGGGTGTGTGTGGAGGTCAACCTGAAAGAAGCCCTAAAAGGGTCCATCAACATCAACGGCGTTCGCTACCTTCTCGAGTATGAGGGGATACCCAATATTTGCTTCGGGTGTGGCAGGCACGGCCATCTAAAAGTGACCTGCCCGGAAGCAGTCAGTGAGAAGGTGATGCGGAACAAGGAAACTAGCGATAAACAACACCCTATTCCGCCGGAGATGAACATATCTCCGGGGGGAGAGAGTATGGGGGGAGAAGAAGGTTGTTATGGCCCCTGGATGGTGGTTGCCCGTCGAAAAAAACCAGCAAATGGGAAGGGAGGTCGGCCGGAGGCGACGATCGGGATACCGAAAAGACAACAACCGGGAAAGCATATGCCTCAGAAGAGTGCGCCTACCGTTGGGGAACAGAGAGGTCATGATGGGCGTGGGAATGAACGAAGTAATAAAAGCCAGTCTGGGAGATCCGAGGAAAAGTTGGGGGCGGTCATTAATGGAAAGAACAAAGATAAGGCTAAGATGAGTCAGACGACGGGTGGATCCCACCCTAAAGGAGAGAGCTCTATAAGAAATGGACAGAGTAGCGAGGGGCTGGAAAGTAGCAAGCCGGTTACTGGGCCAGGATGTATGGGCCATCAAACTGAGGCCCAATTGCTAGTCAGTAGCAAAAATGGAAGCCCGATGGAGGAACAAAAGAATGTCCAGCCCAATGCTAAGGACCCGTCCAGGCCCAAGTCGCATGCGAGGAGTGGACAGAGAAATAAAGCCAAGGGCTTGGGAGTCCATATGAACGCCAGTGGCCCAAAGAAAAAGAATAGGCCCACCCCTGGAGCTCTGGCCACTAATCTCTGCATAGCCATTTCAGGGCAGGAGGCGGGGACGGAGATGCTCTGGAGGAGCAGCATGAGCAAGGAAACTTCGACCCCCATCACCGGAAAATTTTGGGCTACAGTGCCGGTCGTGGGATCGAGGGAGATGTCCGAGGAGACAAACAGCGTTTTGAATCATAATGCTTAAAAAGCTGTTTCTCTTTACCCTTTATGCTTTTATCCTTTTCTCCAATTGTAAGTTTAATGTTATGGATATTTCAATTAACATACTTTTCTGGAATTGTTTCGGTGCAGGGAAGAAGAGTTTCAGAAGGGCAATGCGGTATATTAAGAGGAATTGTGCCGTCGACATCCTTGCCCTTATGGAAACTCGGATCTCGGGCGATGAAGCAGTTGAAGCCTGCGATAAACTGAAGTTTACTGGTTGTGCCCGCATTGAGGCGGTTGGTTTCGCGGTTGGAGTATGGCTGTTGTGGGACGCCGAGAAGCTCAATATTACTATACATGAGAGAGTGGCTGATTTTATTCACGCTTCCTGGCCCTCAGGATCTGTTCGAAACCACGTTATTGCGGTTTATGCGCCCCCAACGGTTACTAGGAGAGTGGAGTTCTGGACGAGACTTCAAACCACCGTTACTGGGATCTCGGGTCCGTTCTTTATAGGAGGCGACTTTAACTGCGTTGTCGATCATACTGAAACTCAGGGTGGTTCGGGAGAAGTCCATAGGGACACCCCGAGGTTCCGTGATCTGATTGACGCTACCGGAATGATTGATTTGGGCTTCACTGGCCAAGATTTCACGTGGTCGAAGATTTGCACTGGTGGCAGGGTTATCTCTAAGAGGCTTGACATAATTCTTTTGAATATTGACGGTCGGCTTCATTGGACGGAGGCCAGAGTCCGTCACTTACCGCGGTACTCGTCGGATCATTGCCCGCTGCTCCTGGAATTGAACCCGGCGGTGGGTAAGGAGAAGAAACGGTGTCCGTTTCGTTTCGAAGCGGCATGGATGACTCATGGGGAATTCCCCGACCTGATTGAGAGGAAATGGGCGAGAGACTGTTCTACGCCGATTGCTCTTTGTAAACTGCGCATAGACCTCACTAGATGGAACCGGGAGGTGTTTGGTAGGATTCAAGAGCGAAAAGCTACTCTCATGAAGGCGCTGGATAATGCGCAACAGGTTCTGGCTAGAGAACCGACCCCTGCGGCAATCGCGTGGGAAGCTCATGTCCGTGCTGAGTTGGATACTACCCTTGAACAAGAAGAAATCCTTTGGTTTCAAAAATCCCGGGAGAAGTGGTTGGTGTATGGAGATAGAAACACCAAGTATTTCCATGCATCGACAGTGATTAAAAGGAAAAGAAATAGGGTGGAGGGCCTTAGAGCTGAGGGCGATCTTTGGGTGGAAGGGAAGTGCGAGCTGGAGGCGCTTGCTACTAACTATTTCAAAGAGCTGTACAAGTGGGTGCCCTTAGAGAGGGAGCAGGAGCCTATCCGGAATCTGTTTCCACAGCTTCAATCGGTTGACTGGGAGGATCTGCAAAAGCCTGTTTCCGACGCCGAGATCCGGAATGCGTTCTTCAGTATGGGTGCTTTTAAAGCCCCTGGAATCGATGGATTCCAACCGGTCTTTTACCAAAAATGCTAGAGCACTGTCGGGGAGTCGGCGATTAAATTTGTGCGCGAGTTTTTTGCCTCGTCGTCTCTGCCGCCTGGGGTGAATGACACGTTAATTGTGTTGTTACCGAAAGTGGGAAAGCCCGAATCGATTAAGCAATTCCGCCCGATCAGCCTCTGTAATGTTTTGTATAAAGCCATTACTAAGGTCTTGACGATGCGCTTGCAACCGCTTATGAATAGACTTGTGGGGCCGCTTCAGGGGAGTTTCATCCCTGGTAGGTTCATCTCGGACAACATCATTATTTCCCAGGAGGTCGTGCACTCGATGAGAAGAAAGCAGGGTCGGAAAGGGTGGATGTGTCTCAAGCTCGACCTGGAAAAAGCTTATGACAGACTCAGCTGGGATTTTATCGAGGAAACGCTGGTGTGGGTCGGGCTTCCTGAGGAGTGCAGGAGATGGATCATGGAATGCATTAGAACCCCGAAGATGCAGGTGCTTTGGAATGGCGAAGTCTCGGAACAATTTACCCCTTCGAGAGGGATTAGGCAAGGGGATCCTATCTCCCCATATATATTTATTCTGTGTATGGAGAGATTGGGACATCTCATCTCTGATGCTGTGGACAGAGGGGGCTGGAAGCCCATCAATATTGCAAGGGGAGGGCCCAAATTATCTCATCTCTTCTTCGCGGACGACATTCTGATCTTCGCTGAAGCTTCCGTGGCTCAGGTTAGTATTATAAAGAATTGCATTGAGGTGTTTAGCAGGCAGTCTGGGCTTAGTGTTAATCCGAGTAAGTCCAAGGTCTTCGTCTCTCGTAATGTCAATAGAAGTTTGAAGGACAACATCCAGGCGGAAGGGGGTATAGCGGTTACTGACGATCTCGGTAACTACCTGGGTATCCCAATCCTACATAAAAGGACTTCGAAGGCGACCTTCGCCCCTATCATTGATAAGTTCACGACCAGACTGTCAGGGCAGGAAGAGTCACCATTGTTAGGTCGGTTCTGTCCTCCATTCCGGTGTATGCTATGTCGGCGCTGATTCTTCCGGATAATGTTTTTAAAATGATGGAGAAACTCAGCAGAAACTTTTTGTGGGGATCTACGCCGGAAAAAAGGCGTATGCATAAGGTAGCGTGGGATGAAGTGGCCAAGCCTAGGACGATCGGTGGCCTAGGTATCAAAAAGATGTCGGAACTCAATCTTTCGCTTGTTGCAAAGCTGAGTTGGAGACTCCTAAGTGGGGAAGAAGGTGTCTGGTCTGAGATACTTGTGAACAAGTACGCTAAGTGCCAGCTTCGGAATTCTTCTGGTGCTTCTGCTATATGGTAAAGCATAGTTAAAGCTACGAATCTAGTTGTCAAACCTCACATTAAGTGGAGGTTGGGGAACGGAAGTACCATTCGGTTTTGGGAGGATACCTGGGTGGAAGATGGTCCTTTGCGCTCTATGGCGGTCGGAGACATCAGCTCTGTGTCAGATAGAATTTGGGTGGGTGATTTTTGGGAAGATGGGAGGGGGTGGGCGTGGAACCAGCTTGCTGGCATCCTGCCGGCTCAGGTTACCCAAAAACTCGCTGCTTTAGTGGTCTCGAATAGCGAAGATAGGATGTGCTGGACCAAGAGCAGTGACGGAGATTACTCGGTTAGAACGGGCTATCAGGCAGCCAGTAGCATGGACACCTACAGCTCGGCGGACGACAGTTTCTTCACGAAAATTTGGAAACTCAATGTGATGGAGAGGGTGCGCAACTTTGTGTGGATGGCTAGCAAAGGGGGCCTCCTCTTGAACGAAGAAAGAGTCCGGCGACATATAGGTACATCCGACACTTGTCCGGCCTGTGGTATTTTTTGTGAATCCTTTGTCCATATGTTTAGAGATTGTGGTACTGTAAAAGGTCTCTGGTTGCAGGTTGAGGGCGCCGAACGGGTGGGGGATTTCTTCTCCCTCCCGTTCGCAGCGTGGATCCGAAGAAACATATTATCAACAGAAAAGGGGCCCGGAGGAGTGCACTGGAGCGACTTCTTCGCAGTTGCGCTTTGGAAGATATGGACTAGACGGAACGAGGTGGTTTTCAAAGGAGGAAGTGTTGTTAAGGTCATGCCGGAGAGCTGCAGTAGCGTCGTCTACATCTATAACTCAGCGAAGGAGAACCTGCTGGGGGTCCATAAGGAGGGGGTGAAGTCGATGATCGCCGTGTGCTAGTGCCCGCCGGAAACCGGTTGGGTCAAATTGAATACTGACGGGGCGGTGAAGACCTCGGGTGTGGCAGCTGCGGGAGGAGCCATCCGGGGAGAGAAGGGGGAGTGGATTGCGGGGTTCGTTCAGAACCTAGGGAGTTTCTCGGTTGTTGAGGCGGAGCTTTGGGGGATCATCAAAGGGCTCACGCTGGCTTGGGAGCAGGGGTTCAGAAAGGTCCTGTGCGAGGTCGAGTCGAAAGTCGCCATCGATTTTGTGTTGAAAAGGGTCAAGCCGACCCATCCGTGTGTTAGCCTGGTGTCGATTTGCCAGAGCTTCCGTAGTAGGGATTGGGTCATCCAATTCCGTCTTATTTTCCGTGAGGCCAATCGCCTCGCGGATGGGCTTGCAAGCCTTGCGTTTTCCTTTCCGCATAGCTACTGTAATCTGGAGTTGTTACCTGCTGAACTGTCATGTATCTCGCGGGAGGACTCTCTTGGGAGAGCTATACCACGCTGGTGTAACTCCTGAAGTGCCTTCCCCTGTTGCTTTCTATTAATTTCACAACTCCTCCTTTGGAGTAGGGGCTCTGCCCCGTTTCTCGACCAAAAAAAAGAAACGTAAGTTTATATTTCTCCTATTACAAATATTATTATTATCACTCAAATTGAATTGTTGTTCTTTTTTTATATCAAGAAAGCAATTTGATTCTCTAGACAAGCCTAGTTAGAGAAACCTAGAAACCGAACAAGTCGGTAGATGGATTGACCATTATGTAAAATCAAAGCAAAAACAGAAGCAAATGACAGAATCAAATGACAGAAAGGAAATTACACAAGCAAATGACATGAATAAAATTGTAAAAGAGAACGTACAAGCTATTATACACTGTATACCATAAGGCAACAGAACAAATGAATCAATCGGTCAAAATGCCAACGCACACAGAGAGCTTTGGGGATCACTAGCGGACACCTCAGATTGTGGACTCAAACGAGCCATCAGATGTTGATCGCATTTCCACGATGTCATCTAACAAGACAAATCAACCACCGCTCCCATGAAGCCTGCCATAAAATAAGAATAGCAAAGCATTCCAACTAGCAAACTCAAACCCTAACCACATGGTCCACGTCATTGCTCATTCAAATCCCAAACGCCCTTCTCAAACCCTCAAGGATTATAACAAGATCGTAAGAGACAATCACAAGGATAAACCAAAATAACGCGATTAAAACGAGACAAAGAAGATTAAAAAAAAAAGAACAATAACGAATAGGAAAAGCGAATGAAAGAGCAGTTGAAAAACAAACCCATAAAGCCAAGAAACACTTTTTTTTAAGCGTGGCGAGCAAGGACATTTTTTTCTTCTTTTGTTTCCTTCCAAACAAACCAAGAAACAAAGAAGGATTACACCACGCACTAGCGTTAGAAGAAGGCGGCAGAACCAATACTGAAAGGAGAGCAGTGAAGAAGGGTCAGAGCCATGGGAGCAATCTAATGGCGACGCGGTAGGCGAAGAAAACAGGTCGTGATGGTGGCTCGTTGTGAGGAGGTGGTGAGCCGGGAGTTGAGACGGCAACCAAACACCGTGCGACGATGGGAAACAGGTCTTGAAGGTGGGTTGTTGTGAGGCGGAGGTGAGTCGAAAGGTGGAACTAGAAGATGGAAGGTGGTGGTGGTATATGACAGTGGTGGCGCCGGGTTGGGGGTGATACGGGCGAAGACCCTACTGAATAAGGAGAAGAAACCGAGAGAGGCCGATGTGAGGTGGTGGTGATCCAAGGTCAAAAAGCAGAACCAAGGGTGTTGGTTGCGGCGGCGACACTGAAGGAAGGCGGTGAGTGGCGACTGGAAGCCGAGTGCTATTGGAGAATAGATGGAAGGAGATGAATAGATGAAAGGGGAGATGGAGCAGGGGAAGAATTTGATGAAGGAAAGGCCATGGAAGACAAAAACTAGGGGCAACGACAAAGCCAAGAGGGTGAGGCTCAATAAGAGCATCATGGGAGATTGAACTCTTTTTGTAACAATTACTCTCTTTGTCTCAAATAAAAAATTGTTTTAGAATTTATCCTTTATCTCACAATAACACTTTTCTAGGTGCTCCAGTGCTCCGACTTATTTTATATGAGTACTTATGGCAATAACTTTTGTGAAATGGTAGTTTTAGCTCCAAATACAAAATTAATTTTAGTACTTCTGAAGCGTTTCTAGAAAATCATCAATACTAATTACCTCACTTTGATGACGTGTTCCCTATTTTGTAAGAATAGGGCGGATAATACCTGTATAAATATAACTTGGATGGAAGCTTGAGGTAAATCTTAGTTAAAAATTGGGCGGGTGATATGATGATTGTTTTGTGTTGAGTCTTCTCCGCGATTAGCTCTTGGTTATACTTTACTGTTCAATCGTCGTTAAGGTAACTTTAGATGATTGGTGTATCTGAGATATGATTCCTTTCTGTTGTAAGAGACTTGATAACTCAAACTCTGGGGGATTTAATTCCGGAAGATAATTGCAGAGCTCGCCATTTTCTCTTAGAAGATCGGTCCTGAATTATGATGCTGAAGGAGGTATTTATAGTCCTAGGGTACGAGAGGTCGGTAAGACCTCGTGTGGATATCGTGATACATGGCCAATGAGATGCTGCCAACGAGACGGTGTGTGTTGGTCACTCTCGTAGGGACAGAAGGAGTAGCATATTGGTGATCCTGTAAGCGGATGCCAACACGATAAGGTGTTGTCATTGTGAAAATTGAGTTGCTTGGATGACGGGCACCTCGTAGAGAGAACCAATAGCCATCTGAGAGTGAGACAAGCAAGTAGCCTCATGTCCGAACCTAATCACGAACAAAGGGTGTTGAGTGTAGGACACTCTGATTGCGAAGGTTTAAATAAGTAACTTCAACAACGACAAAACAATAGAAAAGCATTATCATTGTGATCGCGAACACATGGGTAGAGTACAGGGCACTCTGATCGCGAAGAGATTTTACTCTACTTACTGTTTTTGTGTTGGAAAACCTATTTATGACGTATAAATGAGCTTTTAGAGGTGGTCGTTTATTGGAATATCGCCAGCTTCCAAATTTAAAGTTGGTGGAATGTTAGAGATTGGTGCTCTGTGTATGATAATAAGCCAAAGCACAAGAGTACATTATTTTAATTAATGACTCCAACTCATTATTATAGAGAATTAGAAACAAAGCCAACCGTAGTGGCAAACTTGCATCATTAATTGTTCTTTAATATTTGTGCATCAGACTAAAATGATATTTTGAATTTGAGATAGAGGGAGTAAAAGAAATTTGGGTGATTGGAATCTTCATAAATTTAAGCACTGATGAATTCTCATGAAGTTATTTTTTTCAAATTTAAATATTTAATTCTCATAAATTATACTCCCTTCGTCTCGCAATACTTGTAGTTTTATAGTAGTAAAGTTGTATAAAAAAACTTGTTGTTTTAGCTATAATTATTATTTTTATAGGTAATGATTGCTCTTTTTATAGGTAATAATTGCTACTTTTAAGTACTTTAACCTATAAAAGTAAAGTAAATATAGGTTTTGTTAATAAGTGTGCATGAACCTAAAACAACAAGTATTGCGAGACGGATGGAGTACATACCTACTAGTGATAGATTACACATGTCTCCTCATGTATAGTGGCCACCTACATCCCGGATCCCCCATATCCGAGCACCTTAACCGCCCTGCCGAACCCAATTCCCAGATCCGGCCACCCGTCCGCAACTCCGGCAACCCCGACCCCGGATTCGCCATCCCCCACACCCTCTCTCTCGACCGCCGCCGATCCCAAATCCGACCCTTTCTCTTCGATACCTCCCCCGCCGACACTCCCTGCAGCCGCCAAACTTCACCGAGCCCCGATTCGGTGACCTCATGCCCGACCTCAGCCGCAGCCCTCCTCCCAGACTCTGAACGTGCCCGTCTCTGAACGTGTTTCGAAGGAGAAGAAAGCAGACGCTTTTAATCTCTTTTGAAGAAATTCCAAAAACAGCCCTTGTGTTCTCCTTTTTTCGTTTCTGACCCTAACTTAATTATTTATTAAGTTAGATGTCATAAAAAAAACGAAAATTTCACGAGGTACCCCCGAGGTATCGCAAAATTCACACAGTGACCACTTCTTTTACCTCTTTCACGTGGTACCCCTAAGGTTTGGAATTCTTTCACCTCGTGCCCATCACTATTTATTTTAACGGTTTCCGTTAACTTGTAAACCGAAGAACACACTGCACGGGGAAAACTGAAGAGCACAGGCGCGCAGAGGAAGGCGTTGCTGGAGGGGGACTTGTCGGCGTTGGGGTTGTTGGTCGCCGTCATTGGCGCTGGAGGGGGACTCGTCGGTGCTGCTGGCCGGACTCGACGTGCTCTCGTTGGTGTTGGGGCTCTTGTCCATCTCCATCTGGAGATCGAGCATGAGCTTCTTCCTAACCGCTTCGATCCCGTCGTCACCTTCGGATTCCAGCGGCAGCGGAGGCGGATGAATCAAAGATGCTGATCTCCGGAAGCTATCCGGCTCGAAAAAAGATCTCACCTTTCTCTTCGATTCCGAAGTCCTCCGATGCAGTCCGCCGAAATCCAGGTAGGGCTTGGAACTCGTCGGTGGAGATCGACGCTTGAGACCTCCTCGAAAGTGATTAACTCTTCTACCGCCAACGGCGCGGCCATCGCCGTCAGCCTTGACGCACCAGAGATGCCTCTAACCCCCCACTTCAAGAACGGGAGGGAGAAATTGTGCAGACTCCTCGATCTCTCCGTACTCATCGCCATAGCAAAGCTCGGTTCCTCCGACGTCTTCGAATACTTCCTCGCCTCCACCGACCGGCCACCGACAATTACCATCTGACGAACAAATCGGGACTCCCCTTGGAGAGAGAACAATCGATAGCTTTCTGCAAGATCGAATTAGCCTCTGTCCCTTATTTTTCATCGTCCTCGATCTTCTTCTTCTTCAGTTGTCGTCAATGGCAACTCCGAATCCTCTTTCCGATCTGGAAAAACGAATGAAGGGTTTGTTTGCCCCACCAGCCAAGAGAGAGAAATAGAGAGATTAGATTAGGTTCGAGTCCGGCCAGCAGCACCGACGAGTCCCACTCAAGCCCAACACCAGCGACCAATAGCCCCAGGCCCCCAACGCCAGCGAGTCTCCCTCCATCAGCCTGGCCTTCCTCTGCGCGTGTGTTCTTCTTTCCCCAGTTAGTTTCAATTGAAGTAAATTGATTTTTTTTTTTAATTTACAAGTTAACGTAAACTGTTAAAATAAATAGAGAGGGGCACGAGGTGAAAAAATTACAAACCTCAGGGGTACCACGTGAAAGAGGTAAAAGAAGTGGTCACCACGTGAATTTCGCGATACCTCAGGGGTACCTCGTGAAATTTCCGGAAAAAAAAAATCTCTTACCATGGCTCTCTACGATCACCAACATCACGCCTTCTTTGGATACTCTAGATATCCTACCCCTCGACATGCCGGTCCTCAGGCCTCTCTGACATCGCCTGACCCAGGCTATGTTCCGCCAGCTCTGCATCACGCCTTCTCCTCTACGCAACTGACATCTTCAGACTCTTCTTGGTACATGGACACTGGTGCCACCTCCCACATGACGAACTCCTCAGATAACCTCTCATTTATTTCTTTTAAGGCCCCTGCCCACTCTATTATCGTCGGAAATGGTGGTCGTCTTGCTACTCCGGGAATTGGCCCCGCCAAATTACAGACCCCAACCCACCCACTACACCTCAACAATGTCCTTATTGCCCCAAAGATTATCAAAAACCTTATCTCTGTCCGTCGGTTCACTACTGACAACAACGTTTCCCTTACGTTTGATCCCTATGGTTTCTCTGTGAACGATCTTACTACCGGGGTTACTCGCATGAGATGTAACAGCACCGGGGAGCTCTACCCTGTCACACCACCTCCCGCGTCCAGTCAGTCGTGCCCGGTCGCCCTCTCGTCATCGTCGTCCAGCTTGTGGCATGCACGCCTGGGCCATCCCAGTGCTGCCGTTCTAGATGTCCTCCGTTCCCAGAGCCTTGTCACTTGTCCTAAAGACCCACGCTCTGGTTTATGCTCTTCCTGCCAACTAGGCAAACATGCCAGACTGTCGTTCCAACGGTCTTTGACCTTTACCCTTGCTCCCTTTGATATCATTCACAGCGACATTTGGACCTCTCCCGTGCATAGCAAGGAGGGTCACAAGTACTACCTCTTATTTCTTGATGATTACACTCATTACTTATGGGTCTTCCCGTTGCATTTCAAGTCCCAAGTGTTTCCTGTCTTTGCCAGATTCCATACCTACATCAAAACATAGTTTCACATATCCATCAAATGTTTCCAATGTGACAATGGTCGTGAATTTGACAACAAAAACTTTCACTCCTTCTTTGCCGCAAACGGGATCTCCTATCGCTTGTCTTGCCCCTATACTTCTCAGGAGAATGGCAAGGCAGAAAGAATCATCAGAACCATTACCAACATGATGCGCTCTCTCCTCTTCCACGCATCTATTCCCCTTTCCTATTGGCCTCACGCCTTATCCACCGCATGTTATCTCCTAAACATTCTCCCTTCCACTACCATTCACCATCGCTCGCCAGCTCAGGCACTTTATTACGCGGAGCCTAGGTATGATTACCTTCGCACCTTCGGGTGCTTGTGTTTCCCAAACCAGTCCTCCACAGCCTCACACAAGCTTCACCCACGCTCCACCCCATGTGTCTTCCTAAGCCATCCGTCTGATCATCGCGGTTATCTTTGCCTCGATGTCAAGACCCATAAGCTTATTTTGTCACGTCATGTCACGTTTAATGAGTCTCGTTTTCCCTTTTCTCCTCCTCCTCTCCCCTCTTCCACACCTCCTGTGTCTCAGTCAGAGTCAGAATCATCATTCCCTCACTTTCTGTTTCCCCAAAGCTCTCCCGGTGCTCATGCCTCTCCCCCCCCCCCACCACCCCTACCACCAGACCACACACCCGCAGCGTCTCCGGTGTCTTCCGACCCCGTCAGATCGTCTACATGACCACCGAACATCTCCCCGCCATCCAAACCCATGACGTCGCAATACCTACCACTCGTCAAGCAGCCATGCCACGGCCGCAGCATAATCACAACCCCACCCCCCATCCCTCGCCCCACCTACTGGCGGCGGCCGCAGCAAGGCATGTTGCGCCCGCCGCTTCCCCCGCCGCCTTTACCTCCCATGCCCGCAGCATTAATTGCTATGCCCGCCGCTCCTCCCCCAGGCTTCGCCTCCGTCCTTCTTTCTCCCCCCGACTCCCAATCAACCTTTGCCTCCCCCCCCCCCCCGCCCTCCCTCTCCCTCATTCCCACCTCCCACAAAACAACCCTCCTCTACTCGAATTGGCAGGAGGCTATGCTAGACGAATACAGGGCCCTTACGAAGAATGGTACTTGGGTTCTGGTCCCTCGCCCTCCTGAGGCGAACGTCATCCGCTGTATGTGGCTCTTTTGTCACAAGTTCCGCTTTGATGGGAAGTTGGAGCGCTACAAAGCCCGTCTTGTGGTCAACAGTAGGTCTCAGCAGACATGTATTGATTGTGATGAGACGTTCAACCCTGTGGTCAAGCCTGCCACTATTCGAGTGGTCTTGAGTCTAGCTCTGTCGCGCAACTGGGTCATCCATCAGTTAGATGTCAAGAACGCCTTTCTGCATGGCCATCTGAATGAGACGGTCTACATGTTTCAGCCGCCGGGATTTGCTGATGCTGAGCGTCCGAAGGATGTCTGTCTCCTCAAGTGCTCTCTGTATGGTCTGAAACAGGCTCCGCGGGCTTGGTTCCAGCGTTTTGCCTCTCATCTTCTCCGTTTGGGTTTCACTGGCAGCCGTTCGGATACGTCTCTGTTTATCTATCGCAGAGGCTCAGACTTGGTATTCCTCCTGCTATATGTCGACGACATCATTCTCACCGCCTCTTCTGATGCTCTTCGGACGTCCATTATTTCGCAATTGAGTGCGGAATGCGCCATGTCTGATCTGGGTTAGTTGTCTTACTTATTGGGAGTTGCTGTTTAACATCATGCGTCTGCTCTTTTTCTCTCACAGAGTAAGTATGTTGTTGAGATTATTGCTCGGGCTAAGATGGTCAACTGCAATCCAGTCGCCACCCTTATCGATACATCCAACAAACTCAGTGCTCATTCTGGTCCTTTGGTTGATGACCCGACATTGTACAGGAGCCTCGCCGGTGCTTTTCAGTATCTCACTTTCACCCGGCCAGATATCAGTTACGCCGTTCAGCAGGTCTGCTTGTTCATGCATGCACCAAGGGAGCCTCACTTCTAGGCGTTGAAGCGGATCATTCGGTACATCAGCGGCACCCTCGAGCTCGGCACCACGATCACTCCTTCCTCGAAGCTTGATCTTGTTGCTTACAATGATGCGGATTGGGGTGGTTGTCCTGATACACGTCGCTCCACGTCTGGTTACTGTGTCTTCCTCAACGACACCCTTGTGTCATGGTCAGCCAAGCGTCAGTCCGTCGTATCTCGCTCCAGCGCTGAGGCTGAATACATGGGTGTTGTCAACGTTGTCTCAGAGTGCTCTTGGCTCCGTAATCTCCTGCTTGAGCTCCGTTGCCCCCTTCAGAAGGCCACTCTGGTCTCCACTGACAACGTCTCCGCCGTCTACCTAGCTAGCAACCCAGTCCAGCATCAACGCACGAAGCACATTGAGCTTGATCTCCACTTCGTTAGGGACAAGGTTGCCATTGGACATGTCCGCATTCTACATGTCCCGTCCTCTTATCAGTATGCTGATATATTAACCAAGGGTTTACCTAGACAATTGTTCAATGATTTTCGTTCCAGTCTCACTGTACGGACCCCTTCCGTTTCGACTGCGGGGGTTTGATAGATTACATAGGTCTCCTCATGTATAGTGGGTTAAAAGCCCGTTAAGGTCCAATACCTTTGTAATATATATATATGTTTATCAATGAATGGAAACCCTCAAGGAGGACTTTACATCGATTCTGTCATTCTACAACTAGCAATCACCTACATGCTAGCCAACCCACTCAAGACAAGTCCAAGGAGAAGCCTAATGACAAGTTCATAATCGAGCCCAGCTCACAACACCTAGGATAAAACTCAGAACCTTCCTCATGATGGGATGTATGAATTCTAAATCCTCCTTCCTCATTAATGAAATAGTATAGTTTCTCCACCATTACAATGGTGCCTGCAAAACCCATTTTGTAGAATGGTATTCAGAGCTTCTCAAGTTAACACCTCAATCCACAATTTCCTTTCCTTCCGATTAAATTTCTCAAATCAAATTATTCACAGCTATGGCGGAAAACAACCCCTTGATCACCCAACTTCAGTCATCTTTGTCCCAAGTCTCTCTTCAGCCTTATTCATCCTTGCCAAATTTCCAAAGGCTAAACAATATTAAACTCTACGTTTCATGCCCTCAACCTACTTGAGAAGACACCACTGCCTTCGACGACTGGATGGCAAAGGACCAACTTGTAGTCTTCATCCTATCGGTGTCACGTACTGAAGCAGTCATGGTCCAAATTCTTGAATGTGACACCTCCAAGTAAATATGGGAAAGGCTCCATAGTCTCTTCGCTTCGAGATCGAATGTGCAAGTCGTTCAACTTTGCCTGCAACTTGCAAGCTTGAAGAAAGGCGACGAATCCGCCACGGATTACTTCAGCAAAGCCCGAGCTCTTGCCTACCAAATACAAGCGGATGGACAATCGGTTTCGAATGCGATTCAGGCTATTCCGATGCATGCTCAATGTTTCAGTCATAGAATGGGCTATATTAGTCCGAAGGGATACATCTTTTATGAAGACCAATGTGCCGAAATCATCCAAGAATATATCAAAAATTAGCAATAATTCAACAGTCTGAAATCTGGACAGTTTTTCCGACGCATTGAATGAAGTCGGAATAGATGAAGATGCATTGAAGGGACTTTATTCAATGGAACTTGATGGGTTTTGACACTTTATGATGATATCCAACCCTTCGTTTTCCACCATGGGCTGACCAACTTTCTCCATCAATTTTCGAGAAACTTTTCATCTATTGTGTCTTTAATTCGTCATTTTAATTGTTGTTGTTTTATGGCTATAAAAGGCTAAAGCTTTGTCATGAAAAATAAGATTTGAGTTGAGAATTTTTGAAAAAAGTGTGCGTGTTTTGTTGATTTGGTGACATGCCATTTTGACACCCCATTCCGGAGTGAGAGGCCGAGGAATGATCTGTTTCTTTAACTCTTTCTGGTGAGAGGCTTGTTAGAGTTGTTCAAACAAAGGCTTGATTGCTCGGGAGTGAGATGCTGACGAGTGAGAGTGCGAGTTTGGTAAATCTATAAGTGAGATGCTCTTAGATTTAGTCATTCATATCTTGTTTTATTTTTCCATAAACCTAGAAAAAATCCCCCCCCCCCCAAAAAAAAAAAAAAAAAAGAGTCGTGTGTGTCAAGTTGAATTTTTTGAAATAAAAGTTGAGCACATTTGCTTTCTTATTCCGAGTTAAGGATCATGTTTTTGGTTAGATGCTAAAACCAAAACCCTTTGGTGAGATACTGAGGGACACGCCCTAGTGAGAGGCGAAGGTGTCGAAGGATCAAGATCCTCGAAGTGCGATTCTAAGAGGATTGAGATCGAGTGTGGGAGGTTCAAGGGTGAGATGCATGAGAATCTTGTCATACATATCCGGCTCGAGTAGAAAAGTTTATCCATTCAAATAATGGAGGAACCTCGTTGTCGATCCTTCTAGCTCGGAGAGTTTCCGAGCACATCAAGTTGTATCAAAGCTTCCGACAGGGGTTCCTCGGGCTTTTTTTGTAGCCGTCACCATCATCCGACATAACCCATCAGAGCCTTTACGGGACTAACCATTGAAGTGTCTTACGCAGATCCAATGTACATGGGCATAATGTACCATTTGGAACTTGGAAGGGCCATGCAGATTCGAGAGCTTTTGCAGGACCGACCATCAATACCTTACGCAGATCCAACATACAGGGTCGTATCATACCTTTTGGAAAAGCAATGCAAGATTCGAGGGAGAATCTTTTTCAAATGAGAAGAGGATGATGTGATCTAGACTCTTATATTTTTCCTTTGTTTTTCTGTCAAAAAATGCCACACATTGGTTGTAAACACTTAAGAGGCAACAATTTTCTCTTATATATTTTGTATGGCTTGCCATTTTCTAATACAAGTTGAATTTTTTAGTGCAAATTTGAGCACATTTGCTTTCTTTGATTTCGGGTTAAAGATCATGTATTTGGTGAGATGCTAAAAACAAAACCCTTTGGTGAGATGTCGAGGGAGACACCCTAGTGAGAGGCGAAGGTGTCGAAGGGTCGATCCTCGAAGTGCGATTCTGAGAGGATTAAGATCGAGTGTGGGGGGTTCAAGGATGAGAGACTTTCAAATTTCGCCATACATATCCGATTCTAATAGAAAAATTTATCCATTCAAATAATGAAGGAACCTCATCGTTGATCTTGCTAGGTCGGAGAGTTCCCGAGCATATCAGTTTCAGACCATGAATTCGCGTCGTATTTGATGGTCGGACTCGGGACATATTACGATGCCTTGGTGATGACTCTCTCAACTCAACCAATTTTCCTTCCGCCTAATGAAATCCTGCATTACCTTCTCCTCCAAGAGATGAGAATTTCCAGAAATCAGGCCCTGACTGCAGCCTCTACTCAGGTATCTCTGAACCCCGCCGTTTCTCAGCTCCTTCTATTTTTCTCTCCCTCTAAAATAAACTTCACAACAGTGAGAGGAAGGGGATGAGGTCGGGGCAATTCCTCTCGTGGTGGTCGAGACAGTTGGGGATGAAGGTCATCTCGAGGAGGCCGAGGATACCAAATCCTTACAGGGGCTTCCGATAACCGTCCTGTGTGCCAACTCTGTGAAAAGAGAGGTAATGTCACCTCCTAGTGTTGGAATCGTTTCGACCATTCCTTCCAACCTTCGCCCCCTCTCTCATTCCAGGCAAATTATATTGCCTCAAATTGGTACCCAGATACCGGTGATACACACATCCAACGTGTAATGACACGTTGGATGTGTCCAACTTGAGATCTGATCGATTGCCATATGAAGGTACAGAGAACATTTCCCTCATCGATGGATCGTCAATTCCAATTCAAACCTACGGTTCTTCCGCCACCTCTCATTAATTTTATTTTTCCAACTTACTTAATCTCCATTACTCACCAAAAACTTAATCTATATTCACTGCTCTAAAAAACCCTTCAACACCTCGCCTCGCCACCAAGGTCGTGAAGGTCATCAAAACCCACTTAGACTGTGAAGACCTGCCATGAAATTCGTCTAGACCCAACCTAGACCCTTAACCCTTCCCTACCGCCAAGCACATACCAAGCGTTTTTTAGAACATTGTTTATGTTCGATGTTTTTGTTTCGATAAAACTGTCTATTTTCAATTTCACAAAGATCATTTTCTTGTGATGCGAAAGACTACGCGATGGGAGCTATTCTTCTCAGGTGACCCGTAGATGAAAGTGGCTTATATGTCATGCATGTCGAGTCGCCATCGTTGCCATCATCTTCTGCATCACCATCCATCAGAAAATCAACAACCAACCAAACACAATGGGATTAATTTTACAAAAAATATTCATCCCGTCCAACCACAAAAATAATCTCCATCACTTCCATCCCCAAAAATAATCCACATCCACAAAAAATATCCCGTTACCAAACACACCCTAAGTATAATGATAAGGAATAGATTTAGCTGACACTAATTACTTAATTTTTAATCGAAACCCACGTACTAAATACATTTACCCCTCGTTTGTTTTTATGTATGAAATAGTAATGATCATTAACCTTCCGAATCTATTCCATTTTGAAGTTAAGATTCATTGATCAATATTATAACCATTACCCTCTTTCTCATTTTTCATTCAAAATCTAATCCATTCTCCAATTGATTGCCTAATTTGAGTATAGAGTAATCATATTATCCAGGATGCTCTCACTATTTTATTCTCTAAACTCACAAAAAATAAAAAATAATAATCATATAAATTTTACATATAAAATTTGATTCATTTCCCTTTTATTAGTACTTAAAGTCCTTAACCATTAATACAATCGGGGTGGCTCACTAGTGGAGAGCAAGGGGGGATGTCTGAAGATCTCGGGTTCGATCCGTACCTCCGCCCCTTTCCTTGGATAAAAATCCAATGTTTGTCTTGCTCTTTTCCAGTTGATCGAGTCGGTCGACGCAAGCCGGTTTACCTGGTGCGCGTGGCTCTGTGCCGGCTGGGTCACGTGCCCAGGGTTTGCCACCAAATATGGGTTCCTCGTCATAAAAAAATAATAATATAATAACATGCCTAACAATATGTAATTTAATAAAAAAAAAAACAAATATGTGAATCCTTTTTATATTTTTTTTTGTTTTAGGAGCCCATTTTATCGTTGCCTAATGCCTACCTCTTTCTTTACATTCCCCAAATCCTTAAAATTTGTTTTTTACACCCAAGGCCCAAATAATAAAAGCTAATTTATGGATTTATTTAACAAGATGTACTAATTACATACCAAACTGAATATTAAAAAATTCAGTATATATATTCAATCAAATACAGGAAAAATAATAGTAAAAGACTTAATTATTTTCCTTGTATCTATATATAACCTTAATTTAGAAGACTTTGCTTACGTGTCAATCTTAGAAGAGTTTTAGAAATATTGACCAATTATGTTTTTTTCCTTTATTTTTTTATTTCTCCTTTTTCTCTTTTTTTTCCATTAATTTTTTTTAATCCTCCATTCTCTTTTATCTATATACATATACTAAAACCGATGCATTGTTGCCTGCGTGGCGGCTTGTGAGTGAATCTGCTTACGTGGCGGCACGTGAGTGCATCTCGCAAAACCTTCTCCCGTCAAAAAAGAAATCTAATAAAAATAAGGAATAGATGGAATATCTTATAAAAGAGTAAATATTATACAAGGAAATAACTATATCAATATAATTAAACGCAAATAATAGTAATAAATTTGGCATATACCGATATACAAATTGCCATATAAGTGTATCTTCATCTGGATTATAAATAATCTATTCAATGGACGGTTTATATATAAATTACACTATATGGACGTGACCTAAAAAAGACATTAGGTTCACCCAATTGCCATATAGACGAATTTTATGGGGGGTCTTTGGAGTCTAGGGCGGGTCTTGGTGATCTTGAAGGCCTTGGTGGAGGGATGAGGTAAGGGGTTTAGGCGGGCCTTGAAGGGTTTTTTTAGAACAGTGATCATAATTACCAAAAATATTAATAGATACATATTAGTAAATATTTGATAGGTGTTATCGATTATTTTTGGTGGAAAGAATTAATTATTTCATAGTTATTTTATTTATATATATACTATTTTTCAAGAGAATGAGTTATTTAGATCTAGATTAATTTTAATCTTATATTTTCAGTTATTAGTTTAATTATCATAATGCAATTCATATTTATTTATTTATTTTCATATTTATAATAGGATTTTTTATAGATAATAAATGTAATTTTACAATATTATGTTAAAATATTCCCGTGCAGGGGACGGGGCATACACTAGTTCTTAACATATTTACTAACAATCTATATATAACCTTAATTTAGAAGACTTTGCTTACGTGTCAATCTTAGAGGAGTTTTAGGAATATTGACCAATTATTTTTTTTCTTGATTTTTTTATTTCTCCTTTTCTCTTTTTTTTCCATTAATTTTTTTTAATCCTCCATTCTCTTTTATTCTTAACATATTTACTAACAATCTATATATATATAACCTTAATTTAGAAGACTTTGCTTATGTGTCAATCTTAGAGGAGTTTTAGGAATATTGACCAATTATGTTTTTTTCCTTGATTTTTTTATTTCTCATTTTCTCTTTTTTTTTCCATTAATTTTTTTTAATCATCCATTCTCTTTTATTCTTAACATATTTACTAACAATCTATATCTATATAAACTCTTAAAACAGAAGAATTTCGCTTATGTGTCGCATCCACCTTAATTCTCTCATTTTCAACTAATAACTTTTCTTTTCTTTTTGAAATTAATTTTCATTTTTAAAATAACCATCTATATAGACTCTTAAAACAGAAGAGTTTCCTTATGTGTCGCATCCACCTTAATTCTCTCATTTTCAACTAATAACTTTTTCTTTTCTTTTTGCAATTAATTTTCATTTTTAAAATAACCATCTATCTATATCTATATAAACTCTGAAAACAGAAGAGTTTCGCTTATGTGTCGCATCCACCTTAATTCTCTCATTTTCAACTAATAACTTTTCTTTTCTTTTTGCAATTAATTTTCATTTTTAAAATAACCATTGGGTTTAGTTCAAAATATTAAATTAATATATAATGTGTATCTATTTGTAAATTTTCATAAACTATCACAATATATTGAGTCCATCTTGAATGAGTCAATTATACCATTCTTCTTATGAGTCTGTTCTTATAAGTTTGATTCAAAATATAAAACAAATATTCTTTTTAATTGTATAATATTAATGTATTTTATTATTAAATTTTTACTTAAAAAAATCGCGTCATGACGCGGGGACTCTACTAGTATAACCTTAATTTAGAAGACTTTGCTTACGTGTCAATCTTAGAGGAGTTTTAGGAATATTGACCAATTATGTTTTTTTCCTCGATTTTTTTATTTCTCCTTTTCTCTTTTTTTTTCCATTAATTTTTTTTAATCCTCCATTCTCTTTTATTCTTAACATATTTACTAACAATCTATATATAACCTTACTTTAGAAGACTTTGCTTACGTGTCAATCTTAGAGGAGTTTTAGGAATATTGACCAATTATGTTTTTTTCCTTGATTTTTTTATTTCTCCTTTTCTCTTTTTTTCCATTAATTTTTTTTAATCCTCCATTCTCTTTTATTCTTAACATATTTACTAACAATTGGACTTAATTCAAAACATTGAATTCAATCTAAAATAACCATTAGGCTTAACTCATATTTATGTACTAACTATCTATATATCTATATATAACCTTAATTTAGAAGACTTTGCTTACATATCAATCTTAGAGGAGTTTTATGAATATTGACCAATTATGTTTTTTTCCTTGATTTTTTTATTTCTCCTTTTCTCTTTTTTTCCATTAATTTTTTTTAATCCTCCATTCTCTTTTATTCTTAACATATTTACTAACAATTGGGCTTAATTCAAAACATTGAATTCAATCGAATATAAGTATATAACCATTAGGCTTAACTCACATTTATGTACTAACTATTGAGCTTAATTAAAAACATTGAATATAATTATTAGTTGTGACACATCACATTTAAATACATGATTCAGATTTCAAAATTTCTAAAAAAGTTACAATGATATTGATATTATTATTATTGGGTGATTTAAAATATCTACATTTATGTATTATACTTTAGACGAGATATAAAAAAAAAATATTTCAGAATTATAAGATACATTTATGGTAAAGTTTTTTTTTATCTTAACTTTTATTAGTATTTTATAATATATTTATATATATTATTAATATTTTAGTTTTAAAAAACCGTGCCATGGCGCGGGAATTGTACTAGTTTTGACTTTAATTTATACATATAATGAGTTTTTTTAATATTCAGTGAATAAATAATCAGTACATCTTGTTAAATAAATCCATAAACTGATTCTTATGGTGAGTGGTAGATCGAAACCATGTTGTATTTTCTTGTAAGATTTGTCTTCCTCTTCCAATTGCCATTCCAAGCCGTGGCTACCTGTAACTTACAACCAATGACTCGTCACCGAAAATGATTGACTACATAAACAAATAATAATAATAATTATTATAAATAATAAATAAATCAAGTGAATAATATTCAATAAATAAGGTGTTGATTAAACATGTCAAAACACAACCCGACCCGGTGACCCGATCCGACCGACCCGAACCCGAAAATTTTGACCCGAAATTTTTTTTCGACCCGAACCCGAAAAACCCGAAAATTTTCGGGTAATCTGGGTTTCGACCCGATTGACCAGGTAATTTTGACCCGATTTACCCGATTGACCCGATGACCCGATTGACCCGGTTGATTTATAATTATATATAATTATTTTTTTATATATAATTAAAATTTATCACAAAATTATCAAATAATGATTTTTTTAATTTAAAAAAGAAAAATTTGACAAACCCGAAATCGACCCGAACCCGACCCAAAACCCGATCAAACCCGAGTTCGAGTCAACCCGAAAAACCCGAAAACCGTTTTACCCGAGACCCGTTTTACCCGAAACCCGAAGTGACCGGACCCGAACCCGACCCGAATGACCCGTTTGACAGGTCTAGTGTTGATAGATACACCGCAAATTCAAATTAAGGATTTGCACGTCCTTAAGAACGTGTATGCACATCGTTAAGGACGTGCAAGTGTGGGACTGTGCACGCCCACTAGCAGACCCTTTGCACGTCGTTAAGGACGTGCAATATATGCACGTTGTTTAGGACGTGCAAACCCTAGTTAGGGTTTTACATTTAGGGTTTAGGGTATAGGGTTTCAGAGGGTTTTGTATTGTTAATTGAAAAAATTGAAGTGTTTAGCTAGTGGAGTTGAAGGATTTAAGGTCTAATTAAATGGAAATCAATAATTGTTAAGGTTTTCATTCGGATAATATGCGAATAATGTTATAAGAAACCGAAAAAAGGTTTACATCCATAATTTTAATAAACTGGTGGAATAAAATCTAGGAAAATAGTAAAGGGCGACCGGACTCGACACGTAAGGCTCGAAATCTCTCAAACTGAGCTTGAAACGGAGCATCCCACCATTCGACGCTCGGTTGATGATATGCAACCCATTCTGGCGGAGGCGGCGGAATAGGAGCGTTAGGACGCAACCAAAGGTCCAGGTCTATGAGAACGGAAAATTAGAGTTAGAGTATTGACATATATATGAAAAGCAAGAATAGGTAATAAAAAAAAGACGTTTGAAGTCGTACCGCGGCAAAATGGTCTTGGTTTCCGATGCAGGCTACACCAAGGGTTGTTGATTGAGGGTTGTTAGCAGGTGTCGGCGAGGTCATGGGGAGACATGTGAACGGATGATGCCAAGCTAAGACGACGAGAGGAATCTGATATACCGTTGCAAATACTAAACCCATGATGGGTAGCTCTATCCACCGTCTCCTATCACCATGCACAGCTCCCGCCCATCTCTGGTAGTCGACGAACTGCTGGAATGGGTACTCTCCCGTATAACAATCGGCGTAGACATCGGCGTGATCATCCAAGTGATTGCATAATAACGTTTTGAGTTCCAGGAAAGCAGACTCGCCGATCGGAGATGTCAATGACACCAAAGCACGGTAGCCACAATGACCATCTCCAATAGTGTCCCTCACACCCTCAATATGACCGAGCATGAAGGGATCAAAGTTGTTTCGACCCCAGTTGAACCCTCCGAACACATCATCACGTCCACGTCGAGCTGAGGTCGCTTGTGGACGATGTCGAGCAGCATTTCGAGCAGCACGTGCTTCTTCTCTCTCAAATCTTTCCCTTAACTCTTCGTATGACAACGGGTTGGTTCTGCAGGCATTTCTCGACCCTCGAGGCCTCCCTTTCCTTAGGACGCTTGCAGATGAGGGTGGGTGGAGCTCATCGTTGCATACATCGTTGGAAGCCGTGTATAAAGATGACAACTCATACGACAGTGGGGTATCGTCGATGTCAGTCCATGACAAATCCATACAGAACGGGTGGATGTCCTCGGCGGGTATCGGAGTACCGGAGTTGACGTATGCCTGAATCTCATGGACATAGGAGATCCCGTAACAAACCCTCCAATGTCGGTCCGTGCATTCCATAGGAATGTTTTGGTTCACGACATCCTGCCACATCTTGTACAGATAATCGAAGCACTTTTTGGAGATTAAAGTCTTTACCTCATCAAAAAGGTTGACTTTATGCGCCGTTGTTGGCCATTTGAAGCGTTCGATCTCCAAAGCAGTCTCCAACTCATGCAGTTGACAATCGTTGACTCTATGAATTGCATCGATCACGATGCGAAAGTCACCAGTCGATGAGTGCAGTGCCTCCTTCAGAACCTTGTGTTGACCCTCAACTTTGTACACATTGAAGTGCATACCACTAAATGTTTGAAGTCATATCATATTGTAATGGGAGATATGAAGTGAGGTGTACCTGTTTGTTGTATGGGTGCCGAGATGGAAGACATTATCTACGTAGCATCGTACGATGCTCCTGCTGTACGGAAGCCACACCGCCTCTAAAAACGCCACCACACCTGGGAATGGGTTCCATGCAGCGTGTAGCGCCCGACGACGGCGGTTAAATGATTCCTCCGACCTCGATTGGAACAACCCCCAACAGTTGCCCTTGAAGGTGCCAGCGTGGTTTAAATTCTTTGTGATCTTCAGAGCAGCTTCCTCGCATCTTCTCATCACGTGTAACCAGCAAAGGAGATGCTGGACGTTGGAGAAGACAACATTCAGCGCCGCAAAGAGGCCTAGCTCCCGATCAGTCATAATAGCTTCAGGTTGAACCGTCCCAAGCAAGACTTGAAGCTGACGCAACACCCAGGCGTATGTCTCTTCGTTCTCGTGCGACATGAAGGCATAGGCGATGCAGTAAGTCTTGCCCGAGGGTGTGAACCCGATCACCTCGCACAATGGAATCCCATATCTGCAAGTGTAAATGTGTTACATGTACAATACGGCATAATTGACTATATGTGTAATAATGTAATCGTAAATAGTTAACTTACGCATTTGTTTTGTACGTGTTGTGCAATACGATGACGTAATGGAACCTTCGGAGAAGCTGGATCCCGCCAGGATGCGCAAGGAAGAGGTCGCTCAAGACGTTGTCGTCATTCGGATGTCGTCTGAACTCGTAGTAGTACCCTCTTTCCCGCAGACGATGCAGGGTATCTTGGGTCATTGTCCGACAACCCCTTTCTTCGACGACCATCTTGTTGAGCATGTTGTTAAGGGAACGCGACGACGTGATGCTGGTCTCATCCAACTGCCTCAATCCGTACCCAATAGCTTTTGGAGGGGTACCAATTTCCTTCATCAACCTAGCCATCTTCTTTTCCCCCTCTGTCATCTATCCGGCGATGGCGTGACCCTTCAAGCTCGTTGGAAGCCCATGGTTATGAACAACGTGGGTTACCGTAATAACCCAGTGACCCGGCGGAGCTTCGTGCCCGTGTAGAGAGAATAGACAACTGTTTATCTTCGATTGCGTGCTTCGTAGCTTCCTCCCGCGTGGACGGTACTCCCCATACTGCTCGCAAGCAAGGAGAACCCCGCCTGGACGGTTCGACACCCCGTCCAAGACCGCTTGATTACTAAAATCATGCAGTGTCTCCGACCCAAGTACTTGAAATGCATAACCATTTCGTCACGGTCATTCCAAACCCTTGGGTCCGAGAACTCAGAGGTGAAGTCTCGAAACTGTAATAACATTAGTGGAATTATGAACAAAACGGAAGGCATACGAAATATATTCACTATACGAAATGTATCCGTACATGGCAAACTTGGAGACGACGATTGCTTTGCGACTAGGCCATAGCGATTCTAACGGTGAAGGAATATATCGAACGAAGTCGGACTTTGTTTTGGAGTGCGGAATCAAGCTATCTCTCTTCACTTCAAATAGGCAGTTTTGCGTTAAAGGTACGCGGAGGTGCACGTCCAACAGGACGTGCAAAAATGCACGTGGTCAACGACGTGCATGCACAATGTCCAACTGGATGGCGTACAGCCTCGTCCAAAATCTCTGTCACCTCGTCTAACAGCTGATCAATGCGAGGGTCGGTAGCCAGGGCCCTCCAATATCCCTCTAGCTCATGCAAGCGGGCCGCTACCGCCGGAGGGATAACAGAGGGATGAAGCAGGTCCACCCATGGATCCAAGCTGATCGGGTGGACGGGCGCCGGAGGGTCCGGATGGGGTGGCGTGGTGGGCAGCACGTACGGCCGACTCTGCGACGCGTACCAAACCAGGTAATCTGCGGTGACACCGGCCTGACAATCCTCGTCGGTGTGTCTGTGCTCGACCAGCCCGTAGAAGCGACCCTCGTCCTGTAAGTCCAGCCACTTGTCGTGGCCGCTGTCAAACACAGCGACATACTTCGTCTTCAAGCTGGCGTCGCGGGTGACCTGAGTCGGCTCGATGACGGGCAGCTGGATCCCCTGGACTCGTCCGAACTACCGAAGGCACCTATCGGGCATATATGGCTCCTCCTCCCCGCAGAATGTGATGGTGCCCCAATAGATGGACAGATGGTACTGGCCGTCGAAGTCCAGCTCACGCCCAAAGGGCATCCACTCCACCTATAATTAAAAAAATCAGGCGTAATTCACAATTAAGAAATATGTCATATAGTTAGAGTCTCGAATACATACATCGGCGACGGTAAGACGGTCCACCTCGTCCTGCATCTTCTTCACCTTCTTCGGCTTCGCCTCGTCCTTCATGCGCTGTGGCGCCTTCAGACCGATGAACTTCGCGTAGAAGCGAGGGTCCGCCTTCCTAGCCGGATCGCTGGAGAAATCACCTCAGAAGCGAGGGAAGTACGCCCATATCCAAGCCTTGACACAAAACAGAATGTCGTTAGCATATAATATAAATATTTGTAAACTATAACTTTAATTCAGCGGTCTCGTACCTGTAGAATCGGCGTGCAGCTATCTATACCCTTCGCACCTGCTCGGGTAGCCTCACCTAGGCCCCTGTACAGACATGCGAGGGCACCTGCAGCCCATGCAAGGGTGGTCGTACGGGGGATGTCCCAAATAAGGCCGAAGATCCTCCATGGGTTCCAGCTCTCCGACTTGTCCACAAACAGAGTCGCGGCGACAGCGATGGCCAGGTACCCTATGTGGAGAAACTGACGCTGTGCAGGGTCATCCTGGGGCTGCCCCCCTCCCGCGCGGCCTCTGGGTCATCAGCGGGGGCGGGGTCGATGAGCGGCCCGTGTCTCGCGATCCACAACGCAGTCAACCAAGTAACTGGAGGGCCGCCAGCATGTCTGTATGATGTCAGGGCCTGTGGGGTGAGCTAGTAGTACTGAGCGACGGTCGGGATCAACGCCCTCGGGGCCAGATGGGACATACACGGCAGACCCTCCATCGGAAGTCCCATGAGGCGGGCAACGTCGTGCAGCGTGATGGTCATCTCGCCCCATGGAAAGTGGAAGGAGCTGGTCTCCGGGTGCAAATGCTCCAGGAAGGTTGTGCAAGTGAACTCGTCCACACACTCCCAGTGGAGGGACCTCAGTTGCGGGATGCCCGATGGGATAAGATCCTGCACCCAGGTCTCCGGGCCCTAAAAAATGTAGCGGTCAAACGGCAGCAAGTGAGTCACCCGGTGGTGGAACTTCAAAAGCGGCAGATCCATAGTAGGCTCACTCCGCACCCGGTACGCTCGGTGATGCCTGTAAGACACAGGCAGCTCTCCCGACGGTAAGAAAGGGTCGACCTGCTGCCCCTCCTGCCCCTCTGGTTGCCCCCCTTGCCCCTCAAGATGCCCCCCTTCCCCTCTTGTGGCCGCCCCCCCCCCCCCCCCTCCTGGACCCCCGGACCCTCCTGTGGCACGTCCTGCTCCTTGGGTTGCCTCTCCTGCCCGTCGCCGACCTCCTCCGCGACGTCAGGGATGCTGTCATCCGCCGAAGCCAAAGAAATCGTCGGTGGTATCTGTGAGGATGTAGAAGCCTCAGCGTCGTGGGTGTCGGATGTAGAAGCCTCCGGAACGCCGGACATAGATGCCTCGGGGATGGTAGGGGGTAGACGAGTAGGCCGTCTACCCATGTTGGCTCGTCGACCCACAACTACATCCGTGACGCAGCTGCTGAGAGTAAACGCGTCCTCCAATGACGGTTGTTGCCCCTCCGTCACATCGCCTGAAGGATCGAAAGAAGGCAGATCCCCCCAGAAGATGTCATACTCGTCGGCCGGGGGGGTCCCCATCGGCTGATGGTAGCCCTCTACAGACATAAGGAGATCATCTACTGTATGTGTCTCATTTACGTCAGAGTGGGGTACCGTCTCCTCCTCCATCTGACTGGCCGTTGCCCGGTCGCCGAACCGAATAGGCCGTAGGGTACCATCCCCCCTCAATAGCCTCCCTGCCTGTTATTATGATTCATTTGACTATTAATGTCTTTTCAATATATGTTAATGTATTTTAATATATTTTAATGTTTTTTATTTTAATGTGTTTGAATGTTATTCTAATGTCTTTTGATGTATTTTAATATATTTTAATATGTTTTAACGTATTTTAATATTATTTAATATATATTAATCGCTTTTAATGTTTTTTATTGTCTTTCAATTTTAATTTATTTCTATGTATTTTAATATATTTTAATGTTTTTTATTTTAATGTATTTGAATGTTATTCTAATGTCTTTTGATGTATTTTAATATATTTTAATATGTTTTAACGTATTTTAATATATATTAATCGCTTTTAATATTTTTTTATTGTCTTTCAATTTTTATTTATTTCTATGTATTTTAATGTTTTTCATGTTTCAAATTATATTATAAACCATAAAAACTATATATTATCAAACCATACAAACTATATACTATCTACTATAATATATCAAACTATATTATAATACTATAATATTATCTATCAAACTATATACTATAAACATATAACAAATCATAAAAACTACATACTATCAATTATAATTTATCAAATTATATTATAAAACTATATGATACTATATCAAACTATATTATAAAATTATAAAACTAAATTAAATAAAACAAATAATTCAAATAACATACCGGTGGTGTCAGGACCGGAGAAACCTCAATAATCCGCCGCTTCCGCGACGGTAATAGAGGATCCGCCACCACCTTCGCCACTGCTCCACCACCACCACCACCACCACCAGACGCCTCCGCGGCCACTACTCTGCCGCCACCACCACCACCAGACGCCTCCGCCGCTGCTGCTCCACCACCACCACTGTCACCACCACCACCCTCCTCAACCTCCATGGGCGCCTCCCCACCACCACCCTCCTCAGCCACCGGCTCCACCACCTCTGCCGTCTCCTCCATCAACACCGCCGGCTCCACCACCACCGCCTCCGCCTCCAGCTCTCTCTCCGGCTCCATCTCTCTCTGTGTGTTTCTCTCTCTCTCTCTCTGTCTCGATCTCTTCCTCTCTCTCCCTCCGGCAATCGCTCTCTCGGCCGCTCTCTCTTTCTCTCTGGATCAGGATGGAATTGGGAACGACGAAGCACGTCGGCTTCGATTTTAGAGGACGAGCTTGCACGTCCGGACTTGGGTGGCTGTCCACCCACCTGCACGTCCTTAAGGACGTGCATGCACGTCTTCAAAGACGTGTGAATTTGCGGTGTATATAGCCGAAACGTAAATAAATCATAAGTCTTTTCACCTTCAATTTTGCCATTTTGCATTATATTTGTTTTGGAATACATCTATTCTTGCTGAGTCGATCAGATATATGCTTCCAAATTCAACGAAATTAAATATTGTAACTTGATCCTAAAAAAAATAAAAACAAGGACTGCCAAATAATAATTATATATAAATGATTAATGTATAATTTATGCGTTTTTTGTCTATATATAATCAAACTTTGTACGATTGATTTTCTTGCAGCCCTCCTCCACCATTGTCAAGGGCCTAACAGAAAACCCAATTAGGTATATAATCGCGTTCGGGTGATTCGATTGTCGTTGGAGGAGCGAGAATGCCGCCACCAGGATGGGGACCTCCGCCGCCAGGAGGACCGGGCGGTCCGTGCGGTTGTTTCAGCTTCCTTTGCCACGGATTTTGCCACCTCATTTCCACCTGGTAATTAAATTTAATTAGATTAATTTCTCATGTCAATCTCTTGTAATTGTAACTTGTAAAGTAACCTCCTTAAATATGCCTTGTTTTGTCATGTATCGATTTTGGTCAGCTTTTATTTCCTGTGCTGCTGCTGCGTACTGGAGTCCTGCTGTGGGCCGGTTTTTGGGCCACCAGGCCCACACGGCCCACCTCGCTTCTGAGCCACATTTGATTTCCCTTGCCAACTGGTGTTTGGGCCCTATAGTTTGCATCTTGTATCCGATTCCGTAACCGTGTAATGTGCTTCAATTTATGTAACGTTTTTTGGGATGCAAAATTGTGTATTATTTAATATGTAATTAATTGTGTACTTATTATGTTAAAGTTGATCTATCGTGTCTAATTTCACTTTTCATTTTTTTTCCAGATTTTTTTATTATTTAGCACGTTTTTTAAGAAGTTAAAAACTATATAAAATATTAATTTTTTAAAAATAAATTTAATATTTATTATTAGTAAGTATTTAGTTTTTTAAAAAATAATATTTTCCTTAAAATGGGTGTTGAAAAGTCAATAGGAGGGAGTAGTAATACATAAAATAAATAAATCATCTGATTTTTCCTTTTTCCTTGGTTTTAAACAAAGGGATGAACAAATAGAGCATGTAACATTTTTGGGATGCAATCTGAAAAGTAAATGTAGATGGCTCAGTAAGAGCTCCTAATGATTGTCATGTTGGGGGCATCATTAGGGACAGTTCGGGTCAGGTGATCGACATATTTCACCATAAAGAAAGAAATGAATCTATTCTTCAAACATGCCTAAGAGTCCATCAAACCATTGACAACAGGCTTACAAAGGAGATCATTGAAAGTGACAACCTAAAAGTAGTAGATGCAATAAATGACTACTCCAAGATCGATTCGAAAATCTGTAGAATCATTGAGAAGATCAACCTGATGAAAGGAAGATTTGAACACATTGAATTCAAGCATTGCTTTAGAGAGTCAAACGCATGAGCTGATTATATTGCTAAGACTAGAAAGATCTGTAATTTGCCAACTCTCCCCTTGCATAAGGATTTTATTAACATTATCCTTAAGGATGATCAAGAATGAGCCCTATGTTGCCAGGACATTCTATTCCTTGACTGTTGTAAAAAAAATAAAAAATAGAACATGTAACATGTTAGAGCATCTCCTACAGATTCTCTATTTTGAGGATTTTGGACTTTTTGGAGAATGTTAAGGCGTTTTTTGGTCCAGCGGATTCACAATCACATTCTCCAAAATAGAGAAACAACAGGAAAAAAAATAAATAGAGAGACTTCCTTAAATCTGCAGCATTTTTCAAACATAAATCATTCTCCAAATCTTAAAAATGGAAAAGCTGTTGGAGTTGAAGTAAAAATAATTTGAAAAATATGTAGTTTGTTTCTCTGTTTTGGAGAAACGGTTGGAGATGGGGTTTATATGGGGTTAATAAACTAGTTAAAATTATAAACATGGTAAAATTTATAAACAATTGGTAAAAGTAGTTAAAAATTTAAACAATAAGATAATATCCGTACGGGGCGCAAAAGTGTTTTAATTGTGATAAATAAAAAAACAATTAAAAAAGAGTGTTGATTTTTGTAATTGAAAATTTAAACACCAAAAAAGCAACTTCCATTAGCTTTTTTTTTAACTCAAAATTTTACCTACTTTTACTTATTTTTTTCCTATCCATACACTTTAAAAAAAAAATCTTCAACTTCAACAACCTGTTTATTTTTTGCAACCATACATACTGGGTCTTACCACATTGAACAAAACGGATGGAGAAATGGTGGGTTTTTTTTTAAAGAAATTCTTAAATAATGGATTTTCTTTTTTTTTTGTAAAAATGAAAATAAGGGGTAGTTTTCTGAAAACGGCCACGGATTTTAGTACAACTTTCTGCAAAAGGAAAATAATCAAGCTTACACTCAAGTGACCTCTACCAACATCCTTCAAGCCATTACAGGTCGAAACACAAAGTTCATTGATTCGAAACCAACAAGCGAGTTCACCAAACAAAATTTTAATACAACTTTCCGAAATAGTTGATCTATAAAAACTATAACAGTACTCAAAATCACTCTTCCATTGCATGATTTTCCTCTGCTTTCTGTTGCTTCTTGATCTTGATCTTCGGCACAGTGACCTTTGCCTCCTTTCGTAGACTGCTGGGCGATTTGACGAGAGAGATGCCCTGCTCCAGCTCCATTTTCTCCTCCACCACACCCTTTGCTTTCTTGATCTTCGGTAGGGTGAGGGTCGGCTCCTCTTGTAGAGCGCTGGGAGCTTTAATGAGAGAGATGCTCGTCTCCAGCTCCTTTCGGTCCTCCACCATGGTCTTTGCTTTATTCCCCTTCATCCTGACAAAGAGGATTTAAGCACAGAAATTTAGCAATTTTCACAAACCGAAGAGTCATCTCATGTGAATAAATATAGAACTCGAATGAATGTGTATACCTCTTCTCAATGTGTTTACTCTGCCTCTCAGCTCTTACTTTAGCAATCTTAGGAATAGCTTTAAGAGTCTCCTGGATGAGATTCCTGTCGTATCTCTCCGGCCTGTTCCTCTTTCTTTCAAACTCAAAGGTTGAATCCTATTCCAAACAGAGAATGCAAAACGATTCACAATATATTTCTTGAACAGGAATCATAACTTTGTACATATGCTAAATATTTCATTTATGAAAACTCATCATACCTGTGTCATATCCTTTCCATGCAACCTTCTGTAAGCTTTGGTCCATTTCACCTTTCTAGGGTTCCTCTTCATTTTGAAGTTTTTGTGACATTTTGATCTACAAAACCTGAATATCTGTCCAATGGACACATTTCATTAAGCTGGTCCAAATTGCAAAGCCCAAAAAATTGCCACAATGAACAAAGACAATGCATTTTTTAGCCCAATTAACAAAGGTTCGCTGGTATAAAGCACATGATGGTAAAATAGTAGTCCCTCCGTTCAAAATTATAAGTCCTTTTAGGTGTTTGCACACATATTAAGGAAAGCATAAAAGTGTTACTTTTATACCGCTTATTAATTATCCACAACCAATAACATTTCATAAAACAAGTCAAAAAGGTACTTTTCTTTTCTCCCAATGCCTAGAAAACCTAAAAGGACTTATATTTCTAAACAAAATTTTAAGTCTAAAAAGACATTTTTTAACGGAGGGAGATGATTAAGGTGGTCATAAAAGAAAGCATTTAAAATTTTAAAGCAATACACACTACACAGGAATTTGATGAAATAATAACACAGAGTGACAACTGACAAAAAAGCAAGGGCATCTAATTGACCAGTCAACAATTCAGCAATTGCTATAAATCAATTTGTTTCAAGATACATAATAGCTGAAGACAAAAAAAATGATAAGAATTTCCTATAACAAACACATGAGTTGAGTAAGAATTTGACCACTTATTATAGTCTAAGATCACATGTTCATGATCCGGGTTATATACAGACCAGTATAACTAAGAAATTAGTAAGGATCTTTTTAGTTTTTATGAGGATTAAGATGTACATCAATAGAACAAATATGGTGTCATCATAGGCCTTTATAATGGTTTCTTTGGCCTAAGTTGGATATAACATTGCCAATTTGATTAAATTACACAAGGTATTGTATTTAGAGATGATGGAATAAAAACTAGAAAACAGGGAAAAGACATGCACACAATGACAAAAACATTTGTCAACTTATATCCATAATCACATACTACTGCATACCTTTGCATCGTTACGTACAAACTGGATCCCATGCCCAGGGTATATTGTAGAAGAGCAGAACCAACACTTCTCCAATCTCATTATTACTACTCACTACGGATCAGAATCTACAATCTGTAATAAAGATGCAAATCACAACTCAGTATAACAAACACGAACAAGACATTACCATTCATAAATGAAACTAGGTAGATCAAACTGAAAACACTGATTCTGATCCAGAAACTAGAATTGTCAAATTAAAACTGCAGGGTAAGGGTGGTAGAATCAAAATAAAATTCTAGAGCTTAGATGATTCTTTATCATTCTACATCACATTCATTAAATAAATGCAA
The DNA here is from genome assembly GCA_037127255.1 of Persicaria tinctoria. Classification (NCBI taxonomy): domain Eukaryota; kingdom Viridiplantae; phylum Streptophyta; class Magnoliopsida; order Caryophyllales; family Polygonaceae; genus Persicaria; species Persicaria tinctoria. The sequence goes on from JBANSL010000020.1 coordinate 35,948,861, forward strand.
ACATAAGACGCAATTCTAACTGAGAAGTAATAAACCCCATGCTGAAATCACCAGCTCAAACTAATCAAAGAAATTACTTGAGCTGGGATTCTAATTCCTACATTAACCTAGTAAATGTCAATTTCACATAACACCAGGAAGTGCAAAACTGGGAGACATAGATGAAGTAAACTGATACGAAGTCGATTACTGGCTCTCTTTAGCCATGGAATACTCAAGACACGGTATATAAGAAACGAACATCAATCAATTTTAGGGTTTCGCTATCAGTGTTGAGGCATAAGATCTAATCAACAAAAGGCAAGGGAGGATGAAAGCTAGCACAATTACTGCTCCAAACCAGAAACGTACACGCAAACTACTGCTAGCAGATGCCATTTTAGCTAAAAGCGATCAAACTATAATCGAATTCCTGACTATCCGAGCACCTTTAAAACTCGAGATTCTCAAACTATCACAACACGATATGTAAAAATTGAAGCTCCAAACAACCAGGCAATGGAAAATTTTCAAAAAGCCCTCAAAGATGAGCAACTGCAGCGGAGATAGATTACCTTGAGGAGAAACCCTTGTCGCCGATGAGAGGCGGCGTCGGAGCGGGAGTGAAATGTATTTAGGCGAAGGAGGGGTTTATTATCACTTTAGGGTGGGCTTTGGATCCGTTTGTGCCTTTTTTGAACCTATTTTTATCAGCCCAATTAATTAAGAAATGCAGACATAGGCCTCACTCAATGTTTGGTATTTTGTCAGGCCCATTTGACTCATCAATCTTTTTTTATTATTAAAACATATTTATTTTTATTTTTTTAATTAAGTAAAGATTCAAAATCAGAAAAGTTTGCTTCTCGAGAGTCTGACGAGTCATCAGACGAAAACTACCTAAACATACAATAAAAACAAAAAAAGGGGCATCGAAATAAGCAGAAATACAATCTACAATAAGACGATCTAAGCATAACTACTCCCAATAAGTTGAGGGCGTCATCGAAGAACGAAGTCAGGCACCAACGAACAGTAGCACCGCTGGCCATTGGTACAATAGTAATTTGTCTCATGTAGCCCTGTAGGTAGTGTAGACGAAACTCCAATGAAGCTCCTTCCCAAATACGAAGTCGATCTGAAAGCACCACAACGACCCTAGCCAGTCCCGACTCTAGATTCCACGACTCCAAACAAGCAGAAGAACACCTAGAGACGCTAGAAACATAGCCACACCCCGCTCGTGCAAAAACGTCGGGCACGAAATTTCATCAAGCCCTCTCGGGATTTTGTTGTAACGAGAATGATAAACGAACAAAGAACGACACAGAGATTTACGTGTTTCGGCAACCGTGTATTACCTACATCCACGGGAAGAAGAATAGAGTTCTTTATTATGGATGTAAACAAGAAACTAGGGTTACCTAGGTTTCATGAGTCCCTATAGGTTTCATTAGTATATATAGGGACTCATGAAACCCTAGTCATACTATGGGCCTAAATCCAAAATAGATAATAAACTCAAAAGCCACTTAAGAAAAGTGGAGTTGTTAGTTCAAACCCTTTCAGGTTTTATTTTAAGTCCTTTCGGGTTTTATTTTATTTTATAGGGGTTCCTCAAATAGATCTTACAATACAGCCGGCCTTGGTGTGCAAGGCAAATGACTGAAATTGCACGCCAAGGATTTCAAGCTAGCAACACACCAGGGACTACCAAACGACAAGGGAGCGACCAGCACCAGTGGCGGATCTAAGGTATAAAAATTAGGTGAGCAGAAAATCATTAGTTAAAGAGACAAATTTTTACCAAGCCAAAATACAATTCTCATGATTTTCTTCAAATATTTCAATAACAAGTTGATATATGCAATGATAAATAATTCCATTATAAATAAATTATAATCTATCGAAATTGTGTTCTATGATTTTTATCGACTCAAAATATCAATGCCTTTCATAGATTCAATAGTGTTAACATAATGTTTTTCAATATGGAATATCATAGAACCCGAAAGATATTTGTCTTCCATTTTATATAAAAGCAATAAATTACATTCTAGCAAATTTATATTATAATAGACTACTCTATAAAACAATAGATTGTATAAAATAAATACAATAGAATGTATAAAAACAAAATAATCCAAATTTCTACAATCAATTACCAAACAATTCAAAACCCTAAATTCAAGATTTATGAATTTAATAATAATAATAAAAAAAGATCCTAAGAAAATAGTCGGGAGGCATACCTAATTGTTAAAGATAATAATTTAAAGAAGTACAAAGTTGGTGAGGCTTGATAATCGGTATGAAAAAAAATAATCAAAATTTAGATGTTCCATATTGACATACTCAGTCACAACTCACAAACATAGTTGGTAGTGGTTTTGTGAAGCATTGGAGCATTTTTAAAAAAGAAAAAAAATATACCTTACGCATTTAAGCTTACAAAAATAAAGAGGCTAGTGATTGGCTATCCTGTGTACAAAGAAAACAGAAATTGGGCTTGGAAGTTGTAATTGACCCAACGTAATAAAGCATATCCAAAATTTTAACCCAGCATTAATTTTTTTTTTAAGCTAGCGCGACAAATTCTAACCCAACAATTGCTGGGGCTGCTTGCTAAAGCATCCGCCACTGACCGGCACCTGCCCAGAGCATAGCCGATGATGGCTCGCCCCACCGGGTTAGCCTCGTAAGCACCGGGACATGATCCATCCATAAGCAAGATGAGCCTATAACGTGAACGAATTGAGAAATGGATTTGGGGGGGGTTTTCGGGCCCGACTGACACCGGAGAATGGGGGTGTAGACTTCCGAAAGCGGTGATTGAAGTAGATGAAGAGGTAGGGATAGCTTTTAAAAATAGCGGGTGAAATAAACGTTTTATATTTTGAATAGCTACTTGGGAGTTTGATTGTGGTAGCGTTTCGAATAGCTGATCGAGGCGAAAATTATGAAAATGGGTATCATAGATTATAATATGTAGATTATAGGTTATTAAGCAATGTAGAATATGTTAAGAAAATATTTTAAAAATTCTATTTTGATTTGATTGACTGAAAACCCTATAATTATTGTGGTAGTGACATTTTATATTAAAAAAAATGCATCTATATTATATATAAAATCGATTTTGGTTTGGGTTACTTTTTGGAAATAGAAATAGATTTGTTATGTTCATGGTGTTATTAAGCTATATGTGTGTCTTGGCTTTATAAGAGCAACCCCAACAAATTCTCTATCTCGAGTTTTTGGAAAATATTGAGTTTGTTTTTGGTCCAACAACTTCCCCATTATATTATCCAAAATAGAGAATGGGAAGAAAAAATGGAGAATATTCCCTAAATTTGGCGAAAACTCTATATATTTTGGGGTAAACTCCGTAATGGGGAAATTGTTGGAATTTAGTAAAAAAAAATCAGGATATGTGATTTATAATCTCTATTTTGGATTGGAGAATGTAATGAGAAAGTTGTTGTGATGCGGGACCATCCAAGAGACCTCCGGACACACCTATAATTCGAGCTCGTGAGAATGATGTCATCCTCAAGAGGAGGAAAAAGGCTCCACCATGGGAGAAGATCCAAAGGTGGAAATGACGTTTTAGACTCTCGTTCAGAATTTTGACAGCTTTTCGACGTCTCTGTAAAATGGGTCGTACGGATTCAATATTTATCGGATTGAGGCATTCCATACCTTGTCGGAACGAGGACGAAGAGATCTACAACTTTTTTGTTGAAGGTTTTTCCAGATTCAACATAGAACCTGTCCGAAAATCAACATCTTTGCAAGCTGTACTGTTGGGAACGAAAATCAACTCCTTACATTACTATTTTTAGTATTAATTTTACTTAAGTTATTTTAGGAAACTTTAGATGTTATTTTATTAATTTCTCAAGTTATTATTTTTATTAATTCCTTTAGATAAATCAGCCCATCAGCCTTAGGTCTATAGAAGTCGATTCCCTCTTTGTAATTCAGTTGGATTTTAATGAATAGAATTTAGTTCTTCTCAAATTGTGTGAAACACAATGAGTGGTTGTCGATTGAATAGAGCCGTACTCTTCAATTGCAAATATTGGTATTGATCTAGCTTGGTTTGCTTTGCGTTCATCAACTTCGCAAGACTTGGTGATCCTAGTATCCACGAGCCCCCTCCTTGTGCCTCCAAGTTGTCCGCTTGGTTGTGTAGGGTTGTAGAGGCGGGTTATATAGTCATTGGTATCGGTTCCTACCCTCTGAGGAGGCCTGAGGTCTTTATCTTGTTCTATATAGATCCACTCAGTCCTTATCGGTTGTATCTTTATTGTTCTTGATCGAGTCTTGCATCTTTCTTTATCGAGTCTTTGTTTCTTGCTGCGTCTTGTTTGAGTTCCTGGTCGATCTTGGCTTTCTTGATCGATTTCTTGCTTTCTTTGTTGAGTCTTGATAATTCTTGCTTCCGTTCTTTAGTTTCTTGCTTGTTTGTCGAAGATCGGACCATCTCACGGCTAACCCCGTATCATGTTGGACATGCTCTAAAGTGACGGTTTTCATCAACTAGTGGCAACCTCGAAATTGAGAAGGGAGGGGCGACAAAGGAAATAAATTCTAAACACTACTATATAGAAAACGCTTCTATACTTTCGAAACTAACCTCGAACCTCGAACATAGCCTCAATATTACCCTTGAAAACATATTACCCCTAAAAATGCCCTCGAATTCGACGTCAAGACACATTTCAAGGCAGAGAGGAATGAAAATTGATGACCCTACCCCGTTTTAGTTAATAAAAAAAAGAGTATGTAGCTGGGGTATTTAATGCATTGAGTATGACAAACAATTAACTTTGCTCTCGGTCTTGCCCTCGAAGAAAATTCAGTTTTTTTTTAGGTTATACACCTACAAATATACCCTCGAATACATAATTTGAGGTTAGTTAGCCGCATTGTTAGCCCCCCAAAAACATCGTAACCATTTAGAGCATTCCCAACAGATTTGGTAAAAAAATATCTAAAATAGAGAAGAAAATTACAAAATCTCTATAAGTTTTACATTACAACTACAACAGTTACTCTATTTTATAGATTTTACATTTACTATTTTGATCATTCGTTTTTTTGATTAGGAAAGAATTTGAGGTCAGACGTACCTGAACTTCGAAGGTCGACAAGTCGGCAGATGAATAATCGTCTAAACAAACATAAAATACATAGTTGGTGAAAAGTACAAGCCAGAACTCTACAAAGGTGAGACTAAACACGACGAAACCGAACAAGACGAGGACGTAGATGAAGGATGAAGCCAAGTACAACCCTGAAGCAGCACCGTAGGCCCGCGGCACATCAGGAGTCACTTGTGGCCAGTGAAGACGAACCTCCAAGGAACCATTCTTCCGGAAAAAGGAGACGTCTCGATACACACTACCACGACCCCAGCCTATCCCGACTCTGACTACCAGAACCCCGTCAAACGGAGAAGAAAGTCTCGTCACGGCAAAAGTAGAACCTCACAATACCTGAACCGAATGCACCAGAAACCCAATCGAGCAATACGCAAACCCTCACTGGTATTTATTTATTTTAGTTATTTATTATAATTACTACTTTTAATTTTATTTAATATTTTCTATTTTCCAATGGGTTAGATTTGGGTCCAAGGTAAAACTTTGGGCCCAAAGGACTAAACAAGGGCCTGAAACAAGGAAGTGCAAAGCACTGCCTGAAGGGTTTTCAGAGAGAGACATGCATAGCGCGTCGCACAACCAACCAAGGCCAACAAAGACCCAACGTTGACACATATCCTACCAAGGGGACAAGGGCGCGAGGCACCATGGAATTTGAGGGCATCCAACGACCGAGCAACTATCGACGAAAAGGATGCAGATGGGAGCAGTGACACCAACGACAGAGAGCGAGAGGGCTCCACCAATGGCCGCCGGAGAGAGGCACCCACGGGAGGTTGGTGATCGGACTGCGAGCGAAGGGGGAGATCCATGGGCGAAATCCAGGGATGAGAAGACAACACTACAACCATCGGAGAGGAGAAGGGCAAACAGAAGGAGCCATGGACAACCACCGTGTTTAGATCGGATGGACGGAAACCCTTGACCCAGCGGCGGAACACCATCATACAACAAAAGGCGACGACGCCACCGCCATGGGCAACCGAATTTGGGATTTAGGGTTGATTCAAGTAGACACAAGGAGCCATAAAAAAGAGGAATCAATAGCTTAGCAGAGCTTGGGCAAGCCAGAGGCTGGAATTGGAGAGGGCTACCTACCGAAGGTCAGACGAAACTGGTCGCTGGACAAGGGAGGGGCCAATCGGAAAGAAGATTGGCGGTGAGGCGGCGGCAGGATTCGTGGGCCATAGGGCAAGGGTCACGGAGGCAAAGATGTGCACCAACCGAAGATGAAATAGAACTGAAACGAGAAACCAACGCATCACAAGGCCAAGATAACATCGGAAACGATAAGAGACCCCAGAGGGGGTGGATTTGGGCTTCCGGAGGAGATTTAGGGCTCCCGGAGGAGGTGTTGAACAGCATGAGGAAGAGAGATTTGTGGGAAGAATCCATCTAACACGGACTGGTACGAAGTACCATTGTTTCTTCGGCGGTGGAAACTCCATGAGGATAAGGGAGGAAGAGAGCGTTTTCTCTCTTAGCTTACATCCTCTCGAATACGGAGTATAATTTTTATTAGAATATTTTGATAATTCGTTGTTGCCAAATGCAACCAAAATGTTAGAGCATGCCCATTAGAGGGTCCTTGGACCCTTCCAATTGTCAAATAAGCAAAATTTAAAAAGAAAAATCAAAAGAAGGTAAGAGCTCTATCCGGAAGCCCTTATATAGAAGCCTCAAATTATGAGGCCCTTAGCACGCTCAACGAGAAAAGTTCTAAATTCACCTCTTAAAAATTCAATCTTAGGCATTTTCTGAAATTAAAAATAAAATAAAATTATATTTGGGTGTGAAATAATTTTATCTACTCGTAGACACCCATTTTGCTTATGTTTTTTTTAAAAAAATATTACGCCCATTTGTCCTATAAATAAGGTAATCAAATACCATTTTTTTTAAAAAAAAAACAATAACCCATATACTACTTTTTAAAAAAAATAAAAAAATACCAAAATTTCTACTATCATTTTGCATATGTTTTTTTTTAAAAAAAACAATACCAACATCTTACAATCTTCCCAACATATTTCCCTCTTCCCAACAATTTAATAATAATAATAATAATAATAATAATAATAATAATAATAATAATAATAATAATAATAATAATAATAATAATAATAATAATAATAATTGAATAGATGAAAAATATAAATAGTAAAAAATAACTTAAGGGTCCAAGACTTAAACTCTCTAATGAGAGTGCAAATAATAAAAAGTTTGAATGTGACTCTTAAACTGATTTCACAGAGAAAAAAATAAGTTAAGGGTCTGAGTTTGGGCCCTATAATGTGCATGCTCTTATAAAACCTATTAAAACATGACGTGTCATATCATAATTTCTTAATTTGGGTAGGTGCTAAAAGTTTTACCTTCTTACTCTCAAAATTTCCCACCCTAGTGATTAAACGAGGATTATGTAGGATAGATCAAAAGGTTATTGTTTTTTTTTTCAAATCGAAAGTCAGACTAGTGCTCATTATTACTAACTCAGTCTCATAATTTAGGTCGTTTAAGTTTTTAGCACGTTTTTTTAATGTGTTAAAAATTCTATAAAATATATACTTTGATTTTATTTTTTCAAAATTTTTAAAATAATTTCAAACTTATTAGTAATAAGTTTAAGGTGGTGGACAAAAAATGGCAAGTTTTGAACAGAAAGTATACCTAAGTAAATAAGCTTAATGTGTTCACCATTGTCAACAATAATATATAGATGAAGAAATGCTCTTAGAAGCAGGGATAGAAAGTATACTTGCATTGTGCGATATGTGCGAAGTGGGACCGCTATCCATGTACCAGGTCAGATCGAAATGCGACATGCTCAGTGTTGAAATCATGGAGCGATTGCAACGGTTGGGAACTAAGCGACGCCAATGATCTCGCAACAAGAGTATGAAACAGACGGTATGAAGAAGGGTCAACAAGCTCTTGTTGGCCTGGATGTGGCCTTGGTGGAGGGGCATAAGGCGGAGGAAGTCATGCGTAAGCCGAATAGTCTTGAGAAGAAACTCCAATGGGTGGTTGATATCCCGACGACAGAAAGCCCTGCAGAAGGTAGGCGTCTATTAAGTACCCCTTTGTGAATAATCTTTTGGGGGGGGGGGGGGGGGGGGAACTGCAACGATGGGTGTTGTTGATTGTAGAAAGTCATAGTCTTTTGCTAGTGCTTAGTAGGGTATTGTCACTAGGCAGATGATAGGACACAATGTCAATGGTGACAAAACACAGTGTCAATGGTGACATGACACAGTGTGAACAACGATAGGTAGTAACAGATCCATCGAATTAGGGTTTGGCAAAGGAGGTAAAGCAACAGGAAGAGGGTCGGCGAAGGGAGAGTATTCAACAACAACAACAACAACAACAACAACAACAAAGAGAAGTGTGAGAGAGGGGATTAACAAAGGATTGTTGAGAGATTAGCTAAGGATCGGAGGGAGAGAAAGTCGACAATGGGGAGAGGAGGAGGAGGAGGAGGAGGAGGAGAGATGATCAATAGTATGCTAAGGTAAATTTTGAAAAACCCTAGAAAAAGTTTGATATCATGTCAGAGTGAATAATCCCCGCAGGGGTTGCATTCGCTATCATTATAATATATTATAGTTGTACATAATAATCTAATTACAAATGGGCCATTGGGCTTATCTATATATTAGATCTAACATAAAGCAACTCGAGAATTGATGAAGACGACGATCGGATCAATAAAAGCTGGAACAGATTAGAGCAACACAATTGAAGTGACGAATACGAATAAGTGTTAGTTCGACAAGGAATGCGTCAAGTTTTGCCTTCCAGGTGTTTTGCCTCGCAATGTGTCGTAAGTCAATGTTTTGCTCAAACGTGCTGCTAATTTATCGCCATTTAAATCGTGTAACTGAAGACGTATATATTTGTAATTGTTGATATATGAAAAAGATTAAAAGATTTTCACATTCTGTCCTCCCTGGCAATGGTGGATGGCTTAAAGGGCTAGTACGGGCAGCCCCCCCCCCCCTCCCTCCCGCGCGAACACGAGTGCTAGTTCGACATGGCAACCGATATGTAAATCATATTCACTGTGAACCTCCTTGAACGCGAGTGTACTTCTCCTCGCGATGTGATCGTCTAGATTCTTCTTCGCCTACCAAATCGAAATCTTGCAGCAGTTCTCGGTTGGAGACCGGACACACAAGACAAATATCGCCTTTCGCACTCCGCAGGGACTAAACTCGAAATCGTAGTCTCCATCTTCTTCCTCGCAATCGGATTCTAGATCTTCTCCATGACTCCGTTTTCGCTCCTAAATCATAGTCGCCGTCTATGTCGAGTGACGACTGCATGTAAATTGCTCGTCTTGTTCAATGTTTTTCCCTGCGTATCTGGTTATCTAGGAGAGCATAATGTAGATTTATGTATTTTTTTTACAACCTATTTCAATTGAAATTTCACTACTAAAAAAACAGGAAATAACTACGGACTTTTATCCGTTGTTTTGGTTGCCAATAGCAATGACATTGGCCACAAATGTTCTTGACCGTGGCTATTTTCGTGGCTGGTGTTTACCCAAGAATGCCACATCATCAAATTCGTTGCTAATAGCAACGAACACAATGTCCGTGGCTGATTTCGTGGGTGAAGAAATGGATGATAATGGTAATTAGCCACGAAATTAGTTACGAATGCTTATTTCGTGGTTGTATTCGATGCTGATTTAGCAACAACATCAACCTCGTGGCTAAATCCATGGCTATTCAGCATCAGAAATCCGACGATGGAATGGACATGAGGTGAGTGGACTTGGATCGGCTATTGTAGGCGGGTCGGACATGAGGTGAGTGAGCTTGAATCGTAGATGAATTCGTGGTTATTAAGCCCTATAGGCGGTCAAACTCCTTAAAAATAGCCAAAGCCCAATGAATGCAAGCCCAATAAATCACTCGTACATCGTATTGATACGCCCATCCATAGTAGCCACGATTTTAGCTACAGTCACATTCGTGGCTAAATCCGTGGCTATTTACAGTTGAGCACAAATAAGCTTTAATTTATGATGGCCCAAATATGACTATGTTTTTCCCGATTGGCCCATTGATGGGCCCATGTATGATTATAAAATATTTTTATATAAATTAATAAGTGTTGAAAAAAAATATTAACTAATTAATAAATTCTTATGAGAATATTATAAGGATATGTTTAATTTTGAGAAAAATTCATATAAGTGACTAATAAATTTTAAATAAAACCTTATATTAAGTAATAAATTCTTATTAGAATACTATAAGAATATGTTTTGAGGAAAACTGATATAAGTGACTAATAAATGTTTAATAAAATCTTATATTAACTAACAAATTTTTATTAGAATATTATAAGGGTATATGTTTTGAGGAAAACCAATATAAGTATCTAATAAATGTTTAATAACACATTATATTTAAGCAATAAATTCTTATTAGAATACTCTAAGAGTGTGTTTTAAGTAAAACTCATATAAGTAGCTTATAAAAACTTATATTAACTAATAACTATTAGAATACTATAAGAGTATGTTTTGAGTAAAACTCATATAAGGAACGAATAAAACCTTATATTAACTAATAAATTCTTATTAGAATACTCCAGGAGTATGTTTTGAGTAAAACTCATATAAGTAGCTAATAAAACCTTATATTAACTAATAAATTCTTATTGGCAGTTCGGTGACATTTTTTCTGCTAAAATTTTCTTCAAAATTTGTAAATCCCTCCAAGAGCCAAGCTAACCCTAAATTTATCTGTATTGCGAACAACTTCCATTTCATTTCTCGCCCTCTGCTCAATGTCGTTGTCTCGCCCTCTGCTCAATCTCTTCTTGTGGCCGCCATTTCCGCCGTTCACCTTCTCATATCTCGCTCCAAAGAAGAAGCCGATGACCTCCGCCTCCTCCTGTTAGCGCCGAACCCGAAGCCTCCCCAAAGCCACTAGCCTGCAAGAGCCACCACTGGTCGCCGCCTTTCCCTGTCCCTAAAGCCACCAGATCCGCCCGGACCCGCCGCTCCTCCTCTCATCAGATCTGCCCCTAATCGATGCCTAAACTTTCCCTCTCTCCAACTCGCGCTTTGAAAAAGTTCCTCTCGGCGCCTCCCTAGGTGGTGGCCTGAGGTTCCTCCACCACTGTTCGCCTACCTGGCCCCCAAGCTCCCAGATCCGGCCTTCACCTCCCCAGATCCGGTGGGCTAATGCTCAGAACGCGATTTTCGCTCGTTCTTCAACCAGTAGAAGCCGCCTCTTCCTCGTCTCCTCCGGGCAGCAACAACACACCACGAGAACCAGAGCCGACAACTCCGCATCCCTTTTCCTCCGTTTTCCTCAAATCCGAGCGGTAATGCCCCCTTCTTCACTTCCTTTCACTCTCAAACGTCGTAAGGTTCCACCTTTTGACCTACCACCTTCGACCCTGGCTGAACTATCGCAGCTGAGCCTCCGACGAGCTCGAATCCACTACGACGAAGCCCAGATCCGCCCTTGAGCACCCCGAAAACTGTCTTCGAAGGCACTTGGTGAGCATGCTCTTTCTTCTTCTTTCTTCTCTCGTTGAAATCCTTCCGGGTTGGTTGTAGTCGGAGAGGTCGGCGTCGCCCTTCCCCTTCCTTTCCCTGACCATCGAACGGGTCTCTTGAGGAAGAGAGTGAACAGTGCAACAAGTTGGGATTGTTGGGCTTGTTTGTTTTGGAAAATCCGATTTGGGCCTATTCATTAGAAATATGATTTGGGTTTTAAAAGGGAAATTGTGATGTATGAAATACTATTAGGGGAGTTTAGGATCATTTATATGCAAATTACTTATGCAATTTATTTTCTATAAAGTACCAAGCTTCTTTTTAATGTGCGTACGATGCATCTTCATAACTTTTTATAATGTTACAAGTGATAACTCTTTATAATCTTACAATTTTGATGTTTGCACAGGTTGGTTCAGGGATGCTATGCAACGTGAAGTGTTAACAAGAAATTGGATGTTTAATTTCTTCTTTTTGTAGTCTGTTTCTTTTGTATGTATAATATGTTCTTTATTTTTGTACTCCATTTATGTATGTTTGGATTTGATATTGCTTTGGATGTATCTATAAAAGTTTTGTATATTTTTAAGTATACAAAACATTACCAATGAAATGAGCAACAACAATAGCAATGACACGAATATTGGCGTTACCAACGACCCTGGCAACAACCCTACCAACAACATTACCAATGAAACGAGTCACAACGTTAACAACAACCATAGCAATGGATCAGCAACGAACTCGGCCAGGCTCATCACTTGTTTGTAGATACGAACTCAGCAACGAACTTAGCCACGACTTTAATTTCGACGCTGTTTTCAAACCGGGTTCGTAGCCACAACAACGGAATATGTCTTCTACTATTAGCCACGGACGTAGCCACGTCCATAAAATTTTCGTTGCTAAACTCCATGGCTGACGGCCCGTCGCTACTAGCTACGAGGCATATAGCAAGGGATGGCTCGCCCGTGGCGGATTCCGTGGCTAAACCAGTTAGCAACAGACATTCATGACTAAATCCATTGCTATTTTCTATAGCTATTTCCTGCGTTTTTAGTAGTGTTTGTTCCATGAGCTTAAATTCATGAAAATCAATTTTTTAATTTACAGCATGTTTCAATTGAAATTTGTTCAATGAATTCAAATTTATGCATTTTTTAAAAATCTTTATAGGCCCATAGGCGCGAGGATAAGCCCCCCGACATGACCGGATTCCAAACCCTTAAAACATAATTTTTTGTAGTAAAATTTCGTTGTCAGCCACCTCATTATTCCGATTGAGGATCCGCCTACACAGTTTATGTCTATATATGCTCATTCTAGCTAATTCATGGCCTTTAATTCATGTGTTACCTAAGAATACTCCCTTTCTTCTAAAAAATTGAATGTTTTTTTATATTTAAAAAAAAAACTATATAAAATATCAATTATTTTTATACTTTCCTATCTAATACTATAATCTATGAAATTATTGAAAAAATCAATAATTATTGATTTTTTTGGGTTGTAAACAACATCGATAAAAAGTTCATCAAATATTTTTTAGACGGAGAGAATAAAACTTAATTTATACCGGCCTATAAATATAAAGAAAGTATATACTGCCTAGTAGCTAATAGAGGTGGCAATCGGGCGAGTCGGGTCGGGTTCGGGTCGGGTTATTCGGTTTCGGGTCATATCGGACTCGGGTTGATGTCGGGTGTTATGACAATTCGGGTCTGATCGGATTCGGGTCGATTTATTCGGGCCTTATTTTATCGGATACAATCGGGTTTTCGGGTTCTATTCGATTCGGGCGAATCGGGTTTCGGTCTAAACGGGTTTGGGTGAACCGGGTTTCGGTCTAAACGGATTCGGGTGGATCGGGTTTCGGTCTTCGGGTTCGGGTTAATCGGGTTTCAATCACAACAGTTTTGGTCGAATTGGGTTCAGTGAAATCGAACCCGGAAGAATTATATTGGATAAAATAAATCAATTTTTTTACCTATGAGTTATTTATCATTCTATATATATTAAGCTAATGTTTATCAATTCTTAATCAATACTATTACATTCGTTAAAAAAATATAAGTTTTTCCAACATTTTTTTTAAAAAAAACTCAAAATTATATAAAATATTATTTTTCAATATTAATTTCATATTTATTTCTCATAACTATGAAATTTTAAAAATGACCAAAAAAATTGATATTTATGTGGTTTTGGTGTCTTAAAAAGTGCTAAAAAGTGACTTTTTTAATGGAGGGTGTACAAAATTATATTTAATTATACTATATGTATGATAATATTACAATCCATTATTAAGTAATCAAATACTTAGGTTATTTTTAGTATTTTAGGGAAAAAGGTAAGATTTTTGTTGGTTTTGGATATAATCGGGTTTGGGTTATTTCGGGTTTCGGGTATAATCGAGTTCGGGTAATTTCGGGTTTCGGATATGTTCGAGTCGGGCAATTTCGGGTTTCGGGTTGATTTCGGGTCTGTCCATTCGGATATAATCGGGTTCGGGTTGTTACTGGGTTCGGATTGCTTTCGGATTCGGGCTTAACTCGGATCGGGTCGGTCGGTCTCGGATCCAAACTTTTTTTTCAATTATTCGGGTGTCGGACGTGTTCGGGTCGGATTAATCGGATCGGTTTTCTCGAGTCGGGTCGGGTATTGCCAGCTCTAGTAGCTAACATGAAAATTGAGGTTATCGAAAAGTTACGTATTTTATCATGAAATATAATTAATGGGAATTGTGAAATTGTACTTGGTGGATTTTTAATTCACATGATTAAATTAGAGAATTAAAAATTTTCAAATACAAAAGTTGAAATTTGAACTTAGATTCACGTTTTTTTTAATGGAATATATGATTAAATGGTGCATTTGAAGGATAATTAGATGCGATTAGCGGAATTTCAGATCATATCTAAACATCTAATCGTAGGATCTTCATGCATAATTGATAGATCAATCATTGTTTAGAGTATATACCTTTGATGCGTGAACCGAATCGAATCTGGTTGGAATCAGAAGAGAACGAAAGCCTCAAATGCGACTTCTCTACTTGGTCCACATGTCCGGTATCTAGATCTCCTTAGCCTTCGACTGCTAGGACAAAGGTCAAAAGACTTGCAATCGAATTGCTTGGGATTAATGATGGTGATTAACAACCTTTGAAATCAACACTTTTGATTTCCTTATGTTTCTCTACGTACTGATGCTCCGTATGCCCCTTTTTAGAAAATTAGCAAAATGCTAATTCATTCTCTACATCCATCCCCTTTGTAACTCATTTGCCAAGCCTTAATTGAATGTCCGTTTGTAAGAAAAAACAGTCAAAATCAAAGCAATGCTTGCAAACGGTCTTTTCCTTTTTAACTCCTTGTTAATCCAAATTAATTAGGAGCCTATTTATTAGGTTGGACCAAAAGAGTGTAACGGCCTGGGATTATGATTCCCGAGTTACGTTTCGAGAGATAAAACCCCTCGTTAGGATCTTGCGCTCCGAGTACAGGTTGAAGGTTTGAAACCGAAGATTTGTAGTTTAAAGCGGGATTTCGCACCCAAATCCGTAAGGTCCGTTGGAGACCCCGGGGTAAGCCCCTGTACCTGTCCTAAGTCTACAACGCGGAAAATCCATTTAGGCATGCAACCAGCATAAGTGAAGTTAAAGCAAAATACAATCCCAAAGGTGCCACGGCATAGTCGGGACAAAACAACGTATAAGAGAGGAAGTCTAGTGGTCTCTCGAGCTCTCAATCTAACGCCAAAAGTCTGAACCCGCCAAACATCCATATAAGCAAAGATAGCGGCTAGCGGTTACCTGAATCTAAAAAAAATGAGGGGGATCTGGGTCAATCATCAGGTCACTCATGCGCGTGTGTAAACACACTCTGAGAGGCATATAATAAGCATCCTATTCCTAAAATGAAATGCGTAATGCAAAGCGGAACTTAAACAGACAAGCATACGAATAATTAAGTGCGGACATAAATAAAGGGGCGCGCAGTTACAAGAAATGCCAAATAGCATGTCCATCTAGGCTCATAAGGAATCCTCTAGCAACTCCCTTCAAAGGGAACTACCTCACCCACGGTGCAGGCCGTCCCTACGTAAGGAGCCTACTAACTATGAAGGGAAGGCAAACAACGACACCCATATAAGGCCTAATGCTCTAAGAGTCCTATTGCGACTTATTACCAAAAAGCCTACCTCACCCATCAAGTGCAAGCAACTTTCTATAATAAGCCCCACTAAGATGACAAGAATAGAGAAAAATGTCACATCCAATAAACACCTATAACGACCGTTTTCTAGCAAAGACATATAGCAAGTCATATGGTTTCCATTTTAGATCCTAAGCGTGAGTCTAAGTCGTATGGTGCATGAACACTAGCCTACTATATAACACCTAGTGCATAGAGCGCCCATCATGAGTAAGTTCAAAGAACTTACCCGGAGAAGCGCAAAATCCAAGCAATATAGCAATCAAGCAAATCCAGGCAGATTAGAGCTCACCTAGAAGATAAGTAACATAATAAGTCTAAGTCTAACTTACACAATGCATATCAAATAACACACACAAGATTCGCATAAAGCATATATAAGTTAACTATCCCATCAACAACAACATTAATGTATCAAATCAATTTCTCATCTCGTTTCACCATCTCATATCGTTTTCATCATAACTTGCCAACTCATCATCTTAAGATAACCACAATATCATTCTTAGTCTAATTCGCATATTACCATTTCATGCTCTCACTTAGCATATGAATATATATCATCCTCATCATCGGTAACCAATATTTAATCTCTTATAATAAATCACCATAATTCATGCTATTAGTCACACACACATATCTTATCGTTAGTCAAACGATCATGCTAGTTAGTCATCGAACAAGTATAATTCACAAGTTAGTTCCAAAACCGTTATGAAATCCGAATCAAACAGTTAAGAATTCCGACCTTTAAAATTATTTGCTAAATTCTTTTTAACTCAATAATATATTTTAAGTCCCAATAATATTATAGATATTTTAAACACCATTTATTAGAACACCTTTATAAAATATTTCCGGATCCCCTAAAATCCAACCCATTTTTATTTAATAAAATCAACCCTTATAATTCTCCCAAAATAATATTTTATCTTTTAAATCCTTAAATATTATATAATAATTTAAATACCGCTAATTAATTAAATAATAAACGGACTAATCCGAACCGAACCGAACCAAGTTAGTTAATCCCCAAACTGGTTTAATAAATAAATAACAATTATATATACTACGTATAAGTTAGAGGGGGGCCCCACAGCCACGTCAACCTCCCCCTACCTCCTGAATTCGAAAGGAAGGAGTCCCCCCGCCGCGCCTGTGCTTCCTCGCCCGCGGCCACGGCTCCGACTTGCTCGACCTCGCTTCCTCACCGAGCCTTGGCTCCGGCATCTCTCGCCCGACCAGCTCTGCCTCGCCACCGGCCTGGGTCACTCGCTCGCGCTCACACAACACTGCTCAACCCGTTGCTCTCTCTCGCCTCTGCTCAGCTCGCCGATGCTCGTCCCCGCCGCCTCTAGTTCACCGTAGCTCTCGCCTGAGCTCACGAGCTTCCCCCGACGCCCCACACTCAGCTCACGCACACTCAACACTCGCCCACACCCCGACCCAAGTCAGAATCGAATTGAAACAGAGGAAGAAAAAGGCGGAACTCACCGAGGAGGTTCGCGACTTCGGAGCTCTCGATCGGAGATCTGGGCGTCGTCGGTGGCTCGCGATGGCTCGTCGGACCTGCTTCGGACATGGGTGAGTGTGATGGAGGAGCTCGGGGGTGATTTGGATCGGAAACGAAGGAGAACGACTTACCGGAACGTGGTTCAAGCTAAACAGGGGAAATGACGGTTTGGTGGCTCCTGGACGGCGTTGATGGCTCCTGGGCGGACCTGGGGTGGCGCTGGACGTCGGTGAAGGGGACTCGCGGTGCTGTTGCTGCTGCTCTTCAAGGAACAAGGAGGGACGAAGGTGGAAGCGAGGGTCCTAGGCTCGGGAAAACAGGGGGCGGGGAGCTTGGGGCTGCCACTGGTGGTGCTCAGGCGTGGTGGTGGTCGAAGCTGCTGCTGCCGGTGACGGGGAACAGGGGAGGTGGTGGCGAAGGAGGTGGTGGCGATGGGTGATGGAGGAGGAATGATGGTGGTGGCGAGTTGAGTTGGTGATGGCGTGAACGAGGGAGTGGAAATGTGAATGATAGGGAATGGAATGGACGGTGATGGTGAATGACGGGGTAAGGGGTGGGTTGAATTTGAAGGGTATGGTGAGTGATGGGAGTGGGTGAGAATTGTGTGTGAAAATGGTTAACTAATACCCGAAAACAAATCTCGAATACGCGAATTTCGAATTCCGCAATTAGTTCTCAAATGTTAGTTTCTCTGACTCTCGCTCTCTTGATTAATTAGATTTTTAAAAATCGACAAGGATATCGTTATCCGATAATTATTTTAAATTTCCGAGGTAAAAGAACGGAAATTGTTCGTTAAATTTATACTCCGGTCGGAATCCGCTAAACAAGTTTTAAAACCGATTTAATTTCATTTTTAATTCTCTTATTCCAGAAAATTAGGATTTAAAAATCCGAGCCTTTACATCATCCACCTCTAAAAACAAGTCTCGTCCCCGAGACTAAAATCATTTTAAAAACAGGGGATTGAAGTTTTAAATTGGTGAGTCCAAGGATCATGTCATTGATCCCGTAAGCACCTCACAAGTGCCCCTATGAGATCCTCACAGTACCGTTGTCGTGATCATAATATCCCCAATAATTCGTAGTAAGAATGTAATATGGGCCCCTACCACATCCTTACTTCGACTTCTCGGTCATATCATAACTCAAAAAACATTACAGCATCTCCACTAGGTCTTAGCAAGCAGTCTATAAGGGCGTCTATAAAATGTTTGTATCCACTTCGTGGGACGTCATAATACAAGCTCTGTTAGAAATTTTCAAGAGGGTCCTTTGTTTGAAAAGGTTTGGTCTCAAAATCATTGAAGTTATCAATCACGTTCGATTTCTCTAAATCCAACCCAATCCTTTTTAAACACCATTCAAAATTCCCTAACCCGATATTAATCAAGCAATTTTCAAATCTCAAGAGGTGGAATCATCCACCTCCAAGGCTAATCTCATATTTCCTTCCTAGGTTCCAAGTCAGAATCAAATTTCAATAATTCAGCTTCTAACATTTCTATCATCATGCATCGTATATAGAATAGCAATCATATCTCACGTTTATAGTAGGACATAACACATCAAGGACGGTCGCATACCAAAAACATAAGTAGCATATCATCACATCAACGAGGCTCATCACATTATATCACCAAGGATCTGCACACAACTACCAAGCATAAGCACGCAATCAAAGAGATACCACTAACCAATCTCACTAACCATCCACCTCTAAGAATCCAACTCATACTAGTCATCTCACACCTGCCACTCTCGACCAACTCTTTCGCAGAAATCCATCTCGTGCTACTCCCAACCACGAATTTCCAAGACCCTTATCACCAGGGCCTATCCTCAAAGACCAACCACTGATTTTACCTACTCATCCCTTAGGCATACTAACCCGCCTCACAACACTTCCCCTTAACAATCCTCCCGATCAACTCCTAGCTCTCTCATCCACCCCTAGAACTACGCCAATTGCCTATACTCACACCCACTCTTAAGGTCACCCTCACGAAACTAGTCTAGACCTCAACCGCTACCCTCCTATCCTAAACGCTAACACGGCGCACCCACTACCTACCGACACTTCTAGCTAGGACATCTCCCTCAAAATCTTGACATACTAGCCCCGCTCCCCACCTAAGACCTACCTGGAAGCTCATCTATACTCATGGACCACTATCTTCAACACATCCCAACTCACACGGCTCTACTCAAACTAAAGCATCATTCCTGCACCCCATCTCACACAACCAAAGACCCAATCTGAAGACCTCAATCCACCTTCCACTTTTCGACCCGTCTCACCGAAGAATCTCACGACTCAAGCTCAAGAAGAAAGCACTACCATATATATAACCCATAATCTATTTACCAGGAAATCGGTACATCAAGCATCGAGGCACACCATCATAGAAACAAGTTAGTCAGACAATCACTTGCCACCAGTTTAGCATATCAGTCATCGCACGCCCATTTATGTCAGCTCCAGACCTATTGCACTATGCCCATTCCAATTGATATAGAAGAATTCACGATTTGAATGAAGAACACACTTCCTTGAGCCATCTAAGAGAATCAAGTCCGCGACTACCATCTTCGAGATGTGTCCGTCCTTTGTATACCTTTGGCGACGTCTATCTTGTTGTCTATGGGTCATGGACCCATCACGCTTCGACTGTTCCGCTCCGGTGCCACTTGGTCGTCGGTCCCTTCTTGCATGTCGATGCTCATCGAAGGATCGGAAGGGTTAGAAGTTACGAAGATAGGGGAGAGACAAGGGTGGACAACAACACAACTTCCTTAAAGGTTCATACATGAACCAGGACTAAGGACGACAAGACCAAAGAGAAGAACCCAACCCGAGAGTTACAACGATGCCCTTGTAATTGTGGCACGCAAACACATAAAAATCAAGAGATATCATCACATTATTTCACACTAGTATGCACCTATCTCAAGAAATATCGATTTATGCATTCATAACATGTTCATATAATCATCTTTATATGTGCGCAGAACAAGCTAGCAACCTATCATTTCATTCACCAATCGTGCTCGACAGACTAAGAACATGTATGCACAGATTGACATGGGACATATATGGCATGAGTTATGCAAGATCTAGCAAGCATCATAGGATATCTTATGCACGACTTATCACTCATTTAGATACACACATAAGCAAGTTATAATATTGCGTAAAGCAAGCTAAGATGTACTCTAAAAATCATGCTAACGGTATGGTCAATTCATGCAGGGTTGGTATAGCAACTATCTCCTCACATACATCCATATTCGCATAGTAAGACTAGGCAGTCACACAATCATATAAGGGCCTATAACTGGGAGGTATATGTCCTATATGATACTAGCAATATTCATTAAACATGTACACAACCGTGAGGTCCAATTAGGTTAATCTAGCATGCTAAGTCATCCAATTCACATTTTAAACATGCAATGAGAGTTGACCACACTATCATGGACCTAGTTCATAGGGAGACAATAATCATGGGAATTCAATACATACGGTACACACATCCACTCATAAGTGCAACCATGCGAGGTACGAGGCAAGTCATGCTAAATTATACCAATATAACATGTCATTAAATCAAAAGGAGGCTATCATTATAACTTGGAAGAATTCTCTAAGGGAAATCACCGACTCTCCACCCCATTTCCCCGTGGGACGCTTGTATGACTCGCTGGGTAGGTGACAAGGACATTCACGCTGTTTTTGAGGTGAGGGTAGAAATCGTGTTTAGACTCTTGTGGCAAGAAGACATGGTTGGCCATTACGTGGATCGAAAGGGATGACTCCATAAGACAACTCACTTCTATCTCGAAACAATCTAAATCCTCACCCCCACTAAAATACGCAGGTAGCCCTCACATCCGACACGATTTCCAAAGGTAATTAGTTGACCGACTCAAATTTCCCGTGGAAGACCCCAACCGGAGGTAAGAGACTCGATAGAAGCATCAATGGTGAAATATAAAACATGACTCAAAACCAGGAGAGAATATGCTTCTCGACCCTTGCTAACATGCCTAGGTGTTTTGGTGGGGCGGATGACAGGGTCAGAACCATCAGGGGGTTTGAATTATGTAAGGGTTATCCCGACAAGACAAGAATTCTGATTACATAAGAACAAGGCTTTCTCCTGCTATCCTGTTTGCACAGTTATTCAACACATGATTCAAGTCAAGGAATATTGATTAGTTCGCTATCCTAAGCACAATAGCACTCATCACGGAAGCAATCAACAAGATTAATAGGATCCTCTTCGAGGAGGATCGCCCTCGAGCCCAATTGCATATATGTAGATATAACGTAAGCATAGAGACGATCTATGCCGTCCTTCGAGGGACAGCTGACC
The DNA here is from genome assembly GCA_037127255.1 of Persicaria tinctoria. Classification (NCBI taxonomy): domain Eukaryota; kingdom Viridiplantae; phylum Streptophyta; class Magnoliopsida; order Caryophyllales; family Polygonaceae; genus Persicaria; species Persicaria tinctoria. Next base: position 35,970,649 of record JBANSL010000020.1, read on the forward strand.
GGAGGGGCAAGAACCTCACGGCCTCCTAACTCGACACTCCAACCTTCGTGGTGCTCCTTGGAGTCTTCTAGGCTCATCTGTAAATAAAAACTAGTATTTTGCCTACCGTATCCCGAATTCTACATCTATAAGGGATGTCTATCGCTTTGGTCTCTACCCACGAGATTGTTTCCCTTTTTCATTTTAGGTTTACTTCCAATTAAATTCATTTTGCCCTTTTAAAACATTTTTCAAAACCATTTGAAAACATTGGGCTATTTTCAAAACCATCTTCAACCTATTGTACTCGGATTGCAAAACCTCAGCTCTGATACCACCTTTGTAACGGCCCGGGATTATGATTCCCGAGTTACGTTTCGAGGGATAAAACCCCTCGTTAGGATCTTGCGCTCTGAGTACAGGTTGAAGGTTTGAAACCGAAGATTTGTAGTTTAAAGCGGGATTTCGCACCCAAATCCGTAAGGTTCGTTGAAGACCCCGGGGTAAGCCCCTGTGCCTGTCCTAAGTCTACAACGCGGAAAATCCATTTAGGCATGCAACCAGCATAAGTGAAGTTAAAGCAAAATACAATCCCAAAGGTGCCACGGCATAGTCGGGACAAAACAACGTATAAGAGAGGAAGTCTAGTGGTCTCTCGAGCTCTCAATCTAACGCCAAAAGTCTGAACCCGCCAAACATTCATATAAGCAAAGATAGCGGCTAGCGGTTACCTGAATCTAAAAAAAATGAGGGGGATCTGGGTCAATCATCAGGTCACTCATGCGCGTGTGTAAACACACTCTGAGAGGCATATAATAAGCATCCTATTCCTAAAATGAAATGCGTAATGCAAAGCGGAACTTAAACAGACAAGCATACGAATAATTAAGTGCGGACATAAATAAAGGGGCGCGCAGTTACAAGAAATGCCAAATAGCATGTCCCTCTAGGCTCATAAGGAATCCTCTAGCAACTCCCTTCAAAGGGAACTACCTCACCCATGGTGCAGGCCGTCCCTACGTAAGGAGCCTACTAACTATGAAGGGAAGGCAAACAACGACACCCATATAAGGCCTAATGCTCTAAGAGTCCTATGGCGACTTATTACCAAAAAACCTACCTCACCCATCAAGTGCAAGCAACTTTCTATAATAAGCCCCACTAAGATGACAAGAATAGAGAAAAATGTCACATCCAATAAACACCTATAACGGCCGTTTTCTAGCAAAGACATATAGCAAGTCATATGGTTTCCATTTTAGATCCTAAGCGTGATTCTAAGTCGTATGGTGCATGAACACTAGCCTACTATATAACACCTAGTGCATAGAGCGCCCATCATGAGTAAGTTCAAAGAACTTACCTGGAGAAGCGCAAAATCCAAGCAATATAGCAATCAAGCAAATCCAGGCAGATTAGAGCTCACCTAGAAGATAAGTAACATAATAAGTCTAAGTCTAACTTACACAATGCATATCAAATAACACCCACAAGATTCGCATAAAGCATATATAAGTTAACTATCCCATCAACAACAACATTAATGTATCAAATCAATTTCTCATCTCGTTTCACCATCTCATATCGTTTTCATCATAACTTGCCAACTCATCATCTTAAGATAACCACAATATCATTCTTAGTCTAATTCGCATATTACCATTTCATGCTCTCACTTAGCATATGAATATATATCATCCTCATCATCGGTAACCAATATTTAATCTCTTATAATAAATCACCATAATTCATGCTATTAGTCACACACACATATCTTATCGTTAGTCAAACGATCATGCTAGTTAGTCATCGAACAAGTATAATTCACAAGTTAGTTCCAAAACCGTTATGAAATCCGAATCAAACAGTTAAGAATTCCGACCTTTAAAATTATTTGCTAAATTCTTTTTAACTCAATAATATATTTTAAGTCCCAATAATATTATAGATATTTTAAACACCATTTATTAGAACACCTTTATAAAATATTTCCGGATCCCCTAAAATCCAACCCATTTTTATTTAATAAAATCAACCCTTATAATTCTCCCAAAATAATATTTTATCTTTTAAATCCTTAAATATTATATAATAATTTAAATACCGCTAATTAATTAAATAATAAACGGACTAATCCGAACCGAACCGAACCAAGTTAGTTAATCCCCTGGTTTAATAAATAAATAACAATTATATATACTACGTATAAGTTAGAGGGGGGGCCCACAACCACGTCAACCTCCCCCTACCTCCTGAATTCGAAAGGAAGGAGTCCCCCCGCCGCACCTGTGCTTCCTCGCCCGCGGCCACTGCTTCGACTTGCTCGACCTCGCTTCCTCGCCGAGCCTTGGCTCCGGCATCTCTCGCCCGACCAGCTCTGCCTCGCCACCGGCCTGGGTCACTCGCTCGCGCTCACACAACACTGCTCAACCCGTTGCTCTCTCTCGCCTCTGCTCAGCTCGCCGATGCTCGTCCCCGCTGCCTCTAGCTCACCGTAGCTCTCGCCTGAGCTCACGAGCTTCCCCCGACGCCCCACACTCAGCTCACGCACACTCAACACTCGCCCACACCCCGACCCAAGTCAGAATCGAATTGAAACAGAGGAAGAAAAAGGCGGAACTCACCGAGGAGGTTCGCAACTTCGGAGCTCTCGATCGGAGATCTGGGCGTCGTCGGTGGCTCGCGATGGCTCGTCGGACCTGCTTCGGACATGGGTGAGTGTGATGGAGGAGCTCGGGGGTGATTTGGATCGGAAACGAAGGAGAACGACTTACCGGAACGTGGTTCAAGCTAAACAGGGGAAATGACGGTTTGGTGGCTCCTGGACGGCGTTGATGGCTCCTGGGCGGACCTGGGGTGGCGCTGGATGTCGGTGAAGGGGACTCGCGGTGCTGTTGCTGCTGCTCTTCAAGGAACAAGGAGGGACGAAGGTGGAAGCGAGGGTCCTGGGCTCGGGAAAACAGGGGGCGGGGAGCTTGGGGCTGCCACTGGTGGTGCTCAGGCGTGGTGGTGGTCGAAGCTGCTGCTGCCGGTGACGGGGAACAGGGGAGGTGGTGGCGAAGGAGGTGGGGTCGATGGGTGATGGAGGAGGAATGATAGTGGTGGCGAGTTGAGTTGGTGATGGCGTGAACGAGGGAGTGGAAATGTGAATGATGGGGAATGGAATGGACGGTGATGGTGAATGACGGGGTAAAGGGTGGGTTGAATTTGAAGGGTATGGTGAGTGACGGGAGTGGGTGAGAATTGTGTGTGAAAATGGTTAACTAATACCCGAAAACAAATCTCGAATACGCGAATTTCGAATTCCGCAATTAGTTCTCAAATGTTAGTTTTTCTGACTCTCGCTCTCTTGATTAATTAGATTTTTAAAAATCGACAAGGATATCGTTATCCGATAATTATTTTGAATTTCCGAGGTAAAAGAACGGAAATTGTTCGTTAAATTTATACTCCGGTCGGAATCCGCTAAACAAGTTTTAAAACCGATTTAATTTCATTTTTAATTCTCTTATTCCAGAAAATTAGGATTTAAAAATCCGAGCCTTTACAAAGAGGTATGTACACCCATATCAAATGTACGTAATGTTATTTATCAAATAAATAACATCTATTATTTATTTCTCAAACAAATATTATTTCCTATTAATAATATATCACATATATATTAATACATCATCAATCTCGTTGATCTAATCCGTCAACTCAAAGTGTGTGACCTCATTGGACCCGCTTATAATAGTCATAGGATTAAACCGTTCAACCCTATTAATCGTAGTTGGCTTCTAGCAAAGCATTACGATTCCTAAAATAACCAGATTGAATGTCTCTATCAATTGTCCTATTCCATGTTTAGTCATTGCACATTAAATTAAATGACACAATTCCTTCAATCTCCCACTTGTCCTTAAACAAGTGTGCAATATAAGATAACTTTGTCTCTTAATGTCTTATTTGATGATATGGTGACATTCATATCTATTATCAAATACGTTTCTTGAAATTCGAGTTTGAACTGTCAATTAAGCGGATGATTACAAATAATCCATCCGAGCATGGCCATGCATTTTCAGTTCTCGCTCTTCAAGTGGCCTAGACACCATTCCTTTTCGATGCATCACAATATGCATGAAGAAGGAGGACATCTCCGGTCTTGTATGACTATGACTCCCACTCAACTTTTGGCAATCCCAACTACGACCTTTATAACTCCCTGTTACGGAAAGCGTTTAGCTGTGTCAAAGAAACACCAATCATCAAGAGAGACCATAACATACTCATGTCTGAGGAATCTACTAATCATGGTTTAACTTAAAACTCGGCAATCCATTTTGTAGAGTCTTAAGGTGGGTCTGTCCTATATGTATCATCCATACATATATATGTAATTGACTAGACATCTCCATGTCCCTATAGCCCATGAAACCTGGCGCTATCAGTCAACTTACAATATAGTCATTAATAAAATCACCTATGTCCAAGTTGATAATTTCAGACTACGGACTTGCGATAATTCATAACTGCATTTCACTTAATGGGGTTTCATTTACCAGAACACTTAAGATAAGCCCATTTGCGAACTACGAATTATTTGAACATTTTATTTATTATCGTTCAACACAATATATAAATAAAGATGAAATATCATATATCATAAAATCATCCAATCGAACATAAACTTAGTGTCTAATACTCTAAACATAAAATATAATAGACAACAATCTCAAAGCCATTCTCCAATGTGTTTGAGACCCTTAGCCCTAGTGTGACTATCATGCTTGGGCCTAGGCATGGGCTTTGTCAATGGATCTGCAATGTTGTCATCTGTATGCACCTTACACATCTTAATGTCACCCTCAGTGACTATGCGGCGAATAAGGTGATACTTCCTCATAACGTGTCTGGATTTGGAGCTTGAACTCGGTTCCTTGGCTTGGGCTATGGCACCATTGTTGTCACAATAGATGTCAATAGGCCCTGAAATGCTAGGAACAACACCGAGTTCATCTATGAACTTCCTCATCCAGACCGCCTCCTTCGCTGCTTCACTAGCGGCTATATACTCAGCTTCTGTCGTAGAATCAGCAACTGTGTCTTGTTTGGAGCTCTTCCAGCTCACAGCTCCTCCATTAAGGATGAAAACATATCCCGATTGAGACTCAAAGCCATCTCGGTCAGTCTGGAAGCTTGTATCAGTATAGCCTTGTACGATCAACTGGTCATCACCCCCATATACTAAGAAATCATCCTTGGTTCTTCTCAAGTACTTCAGGATGTTCTTAGCTGCACACCATTGTGCCTCTCCTGGATTCGATTGGTATCTGCTACACATGCTCAAAGCATATGCAACATCAGGTCGTGTACACACCATAGCGTACATGATAGATCCTATAACAGAAGCATAAGGAATCTTACTCATCTTCTCTAGCTCAGCAGGTGCCTTAGGTCACTGCTTCTTGCTAAGATATACACCATGTTGCATAGGTAAAAACCCTTTCTTGGAATCTTGCATTTTGAATCTGTTGAGAATCTTATCTATATAAGTTCCCTGACTTAATCCAAGCAATCTCTTAGATCTATCTTTATAGATCTTTATTCCAAGTATATACTCTGCCTCTCCCAAGTCCTTCATTGAGAAACATTTCTTCAGCCACTCCTTAACGGATTCTAGCATCGGAATGTCATTCCCAATAAGTAGTATGTCATCCACATACAAGACTAGGAAGACCACTTTACTCCCACTAAACTTCTTGTATACACAAGGGTCCTCTTCACATCTGATGAAATCAAACTCTTTGATCTTTTCATCAAACCGAAAGTTCCAACTCCTTGATGCTTGCTTAAGTCCATATATAGACCTCTTAAGCATGCATACCTTCCCTGTATCACTTGGATCTTCAAAACCCTCTGGTTGTGTTATGTACACATCCTCTTCCAAGAATCCATTCAGGAAGGCGGTTTTGACATCCATTTGCCAAATCTCATAATCATAATAGGCCGCAATAGCAAGGATTTTCCTAATGGATCTTATAATGACAACTGGTGAAAAGGTCTCATCATAGTCTATACCATGAATCTGTTTAAAACCTTTGGCAACTAATCTTGCCTTGTATACAGATACCTTTCCATCCTTATCTGTCTTGAGTTTGAAAACCCATTTGCTCCCTATGGGTTTTACCCCATCTGGCAAATCTATCAAGTCCCACACTTGATTTTCAAACATCGAATCCATTTCGGATCTCATGGCCTCAAGCCATTTCTTGGAGTCTGAACCCGTCGTTGCTTGCTTATAGGTATTAGGCTCATCATGTTCTAACAGAAGAACATCATGGTTTACATTCAAGATGAAATCATCATAACGTCTTGGTTGTACCCTTGGCCTATCTGATCTACGAGTGGGTTCAACTGGTTCAACAACTGGAGCTGGAACAGTTTCCACAACTGTTTGTGGATCCTCTTGTTCCGGTTCTTGGATGATTTGGGGCCCTTGGCCTTCCAAAACCATCAACTCGTCCTCGACATCATCTATGTCATCTCGTTGTTGAGTTTGTTGCTCTTCATCATGAACTGGTTCAAGATGAATATTTCTCCCACTTGACTTATTGGAAATGAACTCTCTTTCCAAAAAGACACTATCCCTTGCAACAAACACCTTTTGTTCAGCGGGATTGTAGAAGTAATATCCAAAACTACCTTTTGGATACCCTATAAAATAGCATTTATCTGATTTAGGGGCAAGCTTATCTGTTTGTAAACGCTTTACATAAGCTTTACATCCTCATATCTTCATGAAAGACAATTTTGGAACCTTTCCAGTCCATATCTCGTATGGAGTTTTGTCTACAGTTCTAGACGGAGTCCTGTTTAGTGTAAGTACGGCAGTTGTGAGGGCATATCCCCAGAAGGATACCGGAAGGTCAGCAAAACTCATCATAGATCGGACCATGTCTAACAGGGTCCTGTTTCTCCTTTCAGATACACCGTTAAGCTGTGGTGTTCCTGGAGTAGACAATTGTGTTACTATCCCACAGCTTTTCAAATGATGATCAAATTCATGGCTCAAGTACTCACCACCACGATCTGATCGAAGTGCTTTTATTTTCTTGCCAGTTTGAGTCTCTACCTCATTTTGAAATTCCTTGAACTTTTCAAAGGATTCCGATTTATGTGACATAATATATCCATATCTGCTCATGTCATCAGTAAATGTGATGAAGTATTTATAACCACCTCTAGCTTCTGTACTCATTGGCCCACATACATCAGTATGTATAATGCCCAATAGCTCAGTAGCCCTTTCATTTGTTCCTTTGAAAGGTGACCTTGTCATCTTGCCCATCAAACATGACTCACATGTATCAATGGATTCACAATCCACGTCTTTTAGAAGTCCATCTTTATGGAGCTTCTTCATGCGGTCTAAACTGATGTGACCCAAACGACAGTGCCATAGGTAGGCTTCACTCAACTTACTTGATTTTTGCCTTTTTGTATTTATGTTATAAGATTCTGTTGTAAGGTCGAATACAAATATTTCATTAATATATTGAGCACGAGCATAGAAGATATCATTCTTGTGAATAATTATACCTTCATCTGTAGTGCTAAAATTAAAACCTTCAGAATAAATTACTGCAGCCGAAACAAGGTTCTTTGTAATGCCAGGAACAAAATAACAATTATTCAGTTCTAAGTTTAAACCAGAAGGAAGAGATAAACTAAAATCTCCCAAAACAAGTGCAGCAACACTTGCTCCATTTCCGACGCGTAGGTCTATCTCCCCTTTCTTCACTTGTCTCCTATTTCTTAGTCCCTGCACATTTGAAATAATGTGAGCACCACATGCGTTATCTAATACCCAAGTTGGACCATTATCTAATGTGAGGACATTGGTTGACAGTAATTCAATAACATAAACACCTGAAGTGTTGGAACTCAAAGTCCCATTCTTCTTATCTTCCAGGTACTTGGGACAATTTCTTTTCCAGTGTCCCTTAGCCTTACAGTGGAAACAATCATGGTCTGCAGCCACTCTTGGCTTCTCACCACCCTTAGGTTTTGCAACTTCTTTGCCCTTCCCTTGGGAATTGTTCTTGTTCTTGGCTACCTTCTTGAACCCTTTCCCCTTGTTGACATTTAGAACTTCCTTCTTGTTGTCAGTAGGAGTATTCTGCTCAGCAGCTTTGAGCATACCATGGAGTTCATTCAGATTTTTCTTAATACCATGCATATGGTAGTTCATCCTGAATGAGGCAAAGTCATCATGTAAGGAGTGCAAGACGATATCCGTGGCCAACTCTTGGTCATATGGGGTACCTAGTGTCTCCATACGGCTAAAAAGACCGATCATGTTGAACAGATGGGGACCTACTGGCTTTCCCTTCACAAGCTTGCTATCCAGTATAGCCTTGTGAGTTTCATCTCGTTCAAACCTTGCCTGTTCCTGAAACAGCATTTTCAGGTTGGAGATGATAGTGTAGGCATCCTGGTGTTCAAACCTCTTTTGAAGGTCAGGTTCCATGCCTGCTAGCATCAGACAAGTCACAGGCAAAGACTCACTCTTTAACTCCATTACTCTTACCTTCTCCTCATCTGATGAGTCGTCGGTGATAGTAGGGATAGGGGTATTCAGGACGTCCTCACGCCTTTCGGACCTGAGAACAATTCTCAGATTCCTTTCCCAATCGAGAAAGTTTGTTCCATTCAATTTGTTCTTCTCAACTATTGAGCGCATGGTGAATTTCAAGTTATCGTTCGACATAATGCCTATATATAAAAGGAAATGACATGCAAATCAGTATATGTTCGAAATGCAAATTACTTAAAATTAAACACCTTTAAAATAAGTAAATACGCATTTTATTCAAATTGTTCTCGTTCCTGGTGAATAAAATGATTCCAAGATCCCATTACAGACAAGACCCAACGTACTTTTGCACTGCCTTGAGTCTTGTGTGCTCAAGGTAAGTAACAATTACTAATTATAACTCCTTATAACTCTTGGTTGATGATCCACATCCAATGTTGAATCATCCTATGCCTCAAGATCCAAAACTTTGTCTTTTGGTATCTCGTTGGGTACAACCATATCAAGGTTTATGAACCCCCGTATAGATTCACCCTCATTAGCCCAAGATTATGGAAAGACACCCTCACTTTTGTGAAGCCCATCCAACCAAAAATCCAAAACTTAATAGGTTATGATATGGAAAGGCATTGCCCCAATTTACCTTAGGAACTTAAGTCTTTTATTTGCCTTTTATTAATAAGTGAAAAAAATGTCATAAATAAAAAAACAATATAAAGACTTAAATAAAGGATTCAAAATGCAATAAAATTGTGATCCTAGTATGGCCCCTACGATGCAAAATTTTAAAGATCTAATCTTCATGGGTCTCCACCCTCGCATCCTTCACGGATCTCCATCCTTGAACTTCTTATGTCTTCTTCTTCTTGTATTACAATATTTCCTAATAATCTAATTACCGAAAATTAAATACAAAAATACTTGACGATACGTAGATCGTGTACAAAAAAACATAACGATGCACAGATCGTATTTATGGGCCATACTAGTCACCTTATTCAAGCAATTTATATCATAATATAAAACAAGCATAATAATTAATCTCAATTTAAAATTTAAATCCTTATATGGCATTAATCAATATTAACCATAAAATGTAATAATTGGATTAAATTGTATGAAAAAGATATCTTAATATATAAATCTTTGAGATGAGACTTACTGTTCATCAAGTCTAATTCCTATCTTACCCTTCTTTTTATGTGGGATGGGCCGAATGGTTTCCCAATTACAGGGATTCATTTGGTATCCTGTTATTTATTTATTTATTTTGCAGTCTCTATTGCCTTTCCCAAATCCAAACCTAATTTTAACTCTTATCTTCACCTTCCTTCTTTCTTTGGCCATACCTTCCTCGATTCTAAGTTCTAAGGGTTGCCATTACCTTCCTTGTTTCTAAGGACTGATTTTTTTTTGGTTTGGTTGAGTAAGTCCATGGAGATAGCAGAGTCGGTTGATGCGTTCGATCACACTTTCCGGGGTTTTAGGGTGTGGGTAGGGCTCTGGGAGACGGTGTGGAGGTGCGCCGGGGATGGATGAAGCGGCGGAGGGTACGGTTGGGGGCGAGGTCGCCGGATCGGGACCAATCTCTTCAATTTACATCTGCACCTCACACCTCCAATTAGACTTCCGACGTCCTTCAACAACAATATCCATCATCCTGATTGGCCTCTTGGCTGCTCCGCAGGTTCTGTCTTCCTCTTCTGTCAATTTGTTATCTATAAATCGGAATGAATTTTTTTTTGGTATACAACAACGTCCAAATTTGATTCTCTGTAGATTTAATCTCAATTTCATATTGATTTGCAGAGCTGAGATGTTAATCTCTAAAAATCCTGATTTCAGATTGATTTGCACCCATAAGATAGTGTCTGTACTTTTAGTCCCAATTTCAGATTGATTTGCCGAGCTGAGATTTTAATCTAAAAATCCTGATTTCAGATTGATTTGCACCCATAAGATAATGTCTGTACTTTTAGTCCCAATTTCAGATTGATTTGCAGAGCTGAGATTTTAATGTCTAAAAATCCTGATTTCAGATTGATTTGCACCCATAAGATAGTGTTTGGATTCAAGTTGATTGAAGGAACAGATGAAAGTCCATCAATGGCCGAAACTAAGGTAAATTGCCCTTTTATTGCTTAACCTGGTGTTTTTTATTTATTTTTTTCATATATTTTCAATAATTTTGTGATTTAATGTTCATTTCTCTCTTATTAAATCTCAATTTTGTAATCAAATTGTTAGAATTTGTAGTTAAAGGCTCCATTCTTATATTTTTTATTTTTTAAACCTCAATTTTGTAATTACATCATTATTATTTACAATGGGTTGCTTAGTGATTAAGGTGGATCTGTAATTGCTTTCCACCTGTAAGGCAATCTTAGTTGTGATTACCTTTTTATCCTCAAATTTTTACCTCTATTTGTTTTGCACAATGAGGCTATTTGTGACTTTTCATTTATTTAATCTTGCTATAAATTGAAGACATGGTTCATTCTTTTCTTCCCAATTCATCTCTCAGTTTCTCTGTGCCTCCTAGGTTAGACCTATTTTGGGATTTTCTTGTTCTGTTTACCTATTCACTTCTTTTTTCTTTTACTTGTGCTTATGTATTCCTACTTCTTGGTTTATTTGTTTGTTTTCTTACCTCTTTATCCTCTCTCCTCCCCCTTCTTTTTTTTATATCATGATTTCCTGTTTATTACAGGTTGTGTTCGAAGGATTCCTCCATTATCTTAATTTAGTTTTTCTCCTTAGTTTTCTCCTTACCTTTTTATGTTTTATTCTTGAGATTGTGATATTTGATTTATTTTTTCCTTATTTCTCTGATTTAAAACATTATGTGTAGCTTAGACATTGAGTTTAATTTTTTCATTTCGGCATGTTTGATCTATGAAGTCAAATTTTGATGATTTTTTTCTTGCATGTGTTATTTATGCATTTACTTTCCTCAATGTGTCATTTATGCATTTACTTTCTGATTTTTATTCGTTTATATTGTTGCATGTGTAGCTTAGACATTTAGTTTAAGTTTTTCATTTTTGCATGTTTGATCTATGAAGTCAAATTTTGATGATTTTTTTCTTGCATGTGTGATTTATGCATTTACTTTCCTCAATGTGTCATTTATGCATTTACTTTATGCTTTTTATTATTGCATGTCTAATTTATGTACTTGATTTGCATTGATTGTGGATCCTTCCTCTTTGGGGGTGGTCATGTACACTTGCATGTGACCTTGGGTTTTTACCTAGGTTTTCTTATACCTGCCCTTTCAATCGATCTCTCCCAATAAAGTGCTGTAGGTTTCTGGTTTAGATGCATATTGACTTCAATTATCTTGGATCTATCTTTTTTGCAGGATTGTAGCAGAAGGAGTACATTGGGAGGGGCAATTCAGTAAGGTTTATTAAGGTGAGAGTTTTGCTTATTTGGTTCCCTGTCAATTTCTCTATCTTTTTAGGTCTCGCATTTGTGATTAAATTGTTATAACTTGCAATGAAAAATAGTACCCCTTTTATGTTTGGACTAATAATATTATTAAGAATGAATATCATACTTGAGTTACAATTGTTTCTGCATTGGGCATTTAGTTTGCTTGGTGTTCATTTTGAGAACCCCTTTTAGGTTCATTCAGATAAAGCTAAGTAGGTGTTTTACCCTACCTTTCTTCTTAGTAGCATGATTGAATAGAAGACATCCAGGACCTGTGCAACATTAAGTATGTAATAAGTAATCTCAATGCTTATATCACTGATGGAATACTGTCTCTTCAGCTTTACATACTTATATCAGTTCGTGAAACTTTAGCTTTAGTACCCCTCTTTATGATCTGGACTAATAATATTATTAAGAAAACTTGATCAATTGAAAGAATGAATATCATATTTGAGTTACAGTAGTTTCTGGATTGGGCATTTATTTTGCTTGGTGTTCATATAATTACATAGCTAAATGTTTTTAATTTAGATGAAGCCGAACAAAAAATACCTTGACCAGCTTGTTTCTAACACGAAAGACCACACAATTCGAGTGTTTGTGAAAGAGAAACTGCGAGTCAAGACTCCTATAGGAAAGACAAAGCATCAAAGCCTAATATTGGTTGATGAGAAGGTATTTCTAAACTACAATTCTTTCCTTCATGCTTGTGGATGTATGATTGTATCATTTTTTCTGATAATATATATAAGCTTTTGTTATTGTCTTTTTTAAAGGGAAATGAGATGTGGGCAAAGATGTTTGGCGTCAATGTTGATGCATTCAAAAACATCATTGAACCTGGCTTCAACTATGACATGTCAAATGTCCTTGTTCGAGATGTGAATCCTCTCTTTAATAAAAAGGACAAGCAAGAGTTGTTTATAAATGATGGGACTAAAGTTGTGCGCGTTGTTGGAGAGAGTTCTTCTGGTCCATGCAGGCGTTGCAAGCTCGCTGATATTCCTCGCAGTGTCGTTGCTGATCGACGCTTTGGTAAATTAGGCTCATTTGTCTTATTATATAATTCTTATTACATTTTTTACCAGGTGTGTATTTACTACATTTTTTTTTGTTATTATTGTAGATATTGCAGCTATTGTGTTGCATCTTGAGGCTCCTAAGACGGTATCTTCTTACCGTGGTTTAAAAGCCACCGTTTCTGAATTATATCTCATCGACAATAGGTAATGATGGATGACTCTGTTTTTCTTTTAATCCATGTTATTTTTTAAATCGTGGCATGTACATTAATGATTTCGATATTACTTTGGAAAATGTTGAATTTGTACTTGCATTTCTTTGTGTTCTAATTTTGCTTGCTTCCTACTACAGTAGCTCGCATCCAATGCTTGTATCATTGTGGAATGACCTTGCTTCTGCTATTTATGAGTCGCTTGTTGCTGATGTGGACAGTAACATACTCATATCTATAAGTGCTCTTCGGACTACTAACTTCCAAGGTCTTTGGTGCCATTTTCTACCATGTCAAATTATGCACTGCTGTTTCGTTCCGCATTCCACCCTATCCATGAACTAATGCTTGGTTTTCTTTGTTTATTATAGGATTTTCATTGTCAACAACCATATCAATGGATTTTAATATTAAGTCAGTTGGAGATGATGTTGATTCCTTGGAGAAATGGTGTGATATTTTATTCTCTAAATGTTTTTCACTTCGTTTTTTTTTGGTTAGTTTGCTAACTTGGTTTTGGTGCACATCATTTGAGTAGGAGCTTGGAAAATGTGGAATTGATTAAGAAGTTTCGACAGGAAGTTCAGAAAAAAGCTATTCCTGAAGTGGTTGCTGAAATTAATACAATTGCTAATGTGCTTGGGATGAAGGTATGTTATTAGTAGAAGGGACTTGGTCTAAATATCAACTTTGGATCATTAGTTATGTTTTTACATTTTTACAGTTGATTATATGTGTTTAGATTTTATTATTTGGGAGTATAAATTTACATAATTGGTTGAGATATGATACGGTTTTTTTAAATGAGCATTATTTACATTATGACATAAACAATATATTTCTAGATACTTGACATTAGTATGTGAATCTCTTATACATTCCTTGAATCACACTAGATATCCTTCAATTTATGAAGAAACTGTTGGAAGCTGCCTTCTACATCACAAAGTGAGTACAACCCTAATATATTACAAGACGTAAGAACAGTTCACCCCTAAAAAAAATGAATAAATAAACAGGATTTTTTTTCCAGAGGAATACTTTTTCAAAAAACCTCAAATGAATTCATTCATTAATACAAAAGATTCAGCTAATGATGTACTCAGGAAAAGAAATAAACAAAGAAAATAAATATAGGATAAATAAATGATACAAATGAAAATTCATGAAAGCGAGAGAATGGCCACCCAAAATAAATATTTACAAAAATCTACCTAAAGTAAATGTTAAATTCAAAATATACTTGGAACTGGCAATATTTAACAAACTAACTGCACATAGGAGTAGGACGTAAACTAATTAGATATATTAGTTTTATACTAATATAAACTAAAACTTAAGTTTACAACCCAAAAAAAAAAACCTAAACTGTTTTTTTTATTTAGAAAAAAAAAATTGGCATACAAAATGCTACTCTGCTGCAAGGTATTATGCTACAGCTCACTGTTTTGGCTTAAACAGAAATTTCAATTATCACAGCTTAGGATATTTGATGAAAATTAAGTGCAAATTCGTTTAAATAATCAGCCTTTTTAAGCAAGCACAGTTCATTTTCAATAGTACTATGAATTTTTGAGTTATTTCCTAACATGTTTACATCCCATTAATAAAATTGTTGATTATTTTTGGCTACTTATGAATGTTAGGCTGAGGATGTTCATCGAGGCAAGCTTATTCGGATTTGTGCCGCTGCATACGATTTTACTTTAAATGATCTCAAAGTGTCCACCGGTTGTGGAAATTGTGGAATGGGTTTTGCTGCTGATCTCCACCAATCTCTGGAATGTGATGCATGCAAGAAAGTGTCCGTGGCAGAGGCTAGGTAAGCGTCTTTTACATGCCTTTTTTTATATTTTATATTTTTATTTTATTCTATCAAAATTAATTTTCCATCCTGCCTCTTCAAGCAGAATCTATTTTTATTTCAAGGCAAAGGTAATTAATTTTGCATCCTACCTCTTCAAGCAGAATCTATTTTTATTTCAAGGCAAAGGACAGCACCGCTTCTATAACGCTGGCTGCATATACGAAGAATGCAGAAAAGTTACTCAATGTGCATGCTGACAAACTCTATGCTATGAGCATTAAGGTACATGCTTCTCTCCTAATTATTCGGTATTAATATAGTTTAGTATGAAGGCCGTTTATTCTTGTTTCTCCTTCTTTGGAAGTGTTGGAATTATATTAGGAGATTCCTATGCAAGCCAACAAATTGCTAACTTTAAAATATTCCCACGTGTTTCAGCAAACATACATACCAATTGATCAGGTTGTTCATTTATGTGCTAAAATGTTCCGGTCAATTCATAAATTGATCACACTTTACAGTATGTACATATACATAAATTATTTTCCTATTTTTTTTCAAAGGAAATTGCTTAATCATCACTGAAATTACCCATTTAGGGACTGCTTACAGCTGCTGAAAGTAGACTTTAGTTTGCACAAGGATTTGAATTCTCTACTGTTTAATTTTTGTTACTTTTATCCTCAAGGCAAAAAAAAATATTTTGTTCCCTAAGTTTTGGTATTAATATGTAGTATGTGATTATATTTTATTTCAATATAACTGTATTTTTTAGGATTTATGACTTAGGCTCATTCACTTGAGAGTTAAGAGTATATTCAATTCCTTATGTTCTTTTTTTTTCTCCAACAGGAGCGCTCTGATTTTCTTGAAGCGGTCAGGGAACCCTTTCTTAGATGTCCATCTGTTTTCATAATAACTCCTTCACCGTCGCTTCTATCAGATCACAACGTTGTCAAGTGGGTGTTAAAGGATGTTGTCAAAGGGGTGGTGATATAAGGGGTTTGGAGCTGCTACTGGTTGTCTCATGCCTTGAATATGGTTGTCTTTGGCTTTTATGGTGAAGCAGCACACTAGGGCCTTTTGTGATGTTCGTTCTAAATGGGGTTTTGCTAATCTGGATGGTAGTGGGTGTTAAAGGATGTTGTCAAAGGGGTGATATAAGGGTTTTGGAGCTGCTGCTGGCTGTCTCATGCCTTGAATATGGTTTTCTTTGACTTTTATGGTGAAGCATCACACTAGGGCCTTTGTGATGTTCGTTCTAAACGGGGTTTTGCTAATCTGGATGGTAGATACTACGGTGTTTATGACCAAATGACAGATTTTGGCGGGCAAAATTTTGTTTTTGTATATAACTAATGACAATGTTGCCTATGATTGTATATAAGTAATGCATACTATGAAAGTGATGCCTGTGTTTATCTCTTGTTTTGTTTGTTAATAGTGATAAATATGAAAACATTTCAATATTGCATAACTTTGTGTTCCTATCTAATATTTGGATCTCTAAAATGCCTTAGATATATGTCGTTTAAGTGGATATATGTATTACTAATGATCTTTTTGTTAGGGTATTATTATTTGACTTTTAACGAACACTTCATAAATAATATAATCGCTCGTGGATGATATTCACAATTTTTTAAAAATAAACTACAGCTAATAATGGAAGGAGAATTATCAATACGTGACAACACATGGAGGACAAGACCCCGAGTTCGTCAACGTGCCGGTACAGGAATTGACCATATGCAACAACCTTCAAATGTTCAACCATCACGGTTGGCTGTAGGAGTACAAAGCCTGCATTCGTCGATGGAGAACGATACACCAATGTGTGAATCATCATCTAGGAAAAGAAAACGAAAACAAGCGCGTTCCCCACCGGTATATGCAGGGGTGGGGAACCAACATCTTCCTGCTACACCATTACCACTACCTTCACCAACTATATGTGCTAAATGTGGAGCAAAAAAATTTGCATTTGAGACCATCAACTTCTGTTGTCAAGATGGGCAAGTGCACTTGCCAAGCAATGATTTTCCTCGTGCGCTTATAGATTTGTTCCGCGGAGATAGTAGTCTTGCTATTCATTTCCAATTGTATGCAAGAGTTTATAACAATTTTTTTGCATTCAGCTCGTTAGGCGGTGAATTTGATACATCAACGGAGAAAGGTATCCATGTGTTCCTACTCCACGGTCAATTATACCATTACTTGCCAAATCTTTTACCTGCAGCAGAAAATCCAAATTATTTACAGATGTATTTTTATGATGGAGCGTTGGAAAATGATACACGAATGTCTAGGTTCGCAAACTTTAATGTGGAGGTGGTTTCGATTTTAATGGATGTAATGAACATCAATCCATACGCTCATTTTTTCCGCTCGCTTAGAGATTTTAATATTATGAACGATTCTACAGTATTGATTTCTCATAATCCAGTTATTGACCAACGTGTTTACAATGCTCCAACTTCCGATCAAGTTGCTGCAATCTTGGTAGATGGAACCAATTCTCCGGAGATAAATAGCCCTCACATTACTGTTGTTGGTAAATCTGATAGATCACACTGTGTAATGCATTACTATGGATGTTATGATCCTTTACAATACCCACTACTTTTTCCAAGCGGTGATTCTGGATGGCATCAAGGTTTGAAAAGAGTATCACCTAATGGTCGTGCATTGCACCAAAACATCACCTTTTCCGTGGTCCCATGCTTGGTTCAGAACGAGGAAGATCTGTTAACATGTGAATATGAAGGTTAGTAAAGTACATATAATTTAGTAAATCACTTATCCTATGTATATGCAATCAATACATGATTTGCTTGCAGTTGCTCAAAGACGACCACCCAAGGCAGATAAAGAAGTTTCATGTAGAGAACACGCGCTTAGATTTTTTTCGCCGAAACCAGTCAACAATAAGAAGTGAGTTGTATCAAGGCGTCGTAGATAGGTTTAAATGCAGGTCACAGAAGTGCTGCGGAAATTGGGAAAAGGATTATATTACCTGCTTCATTTATCGGAGGCCCACGTGATATTAAGAAACGCTATTTAAATGCTATGACCCTCGTTCAAAGATTCGGAAAACCGGACTTGTTTATTACAATGACTTGTAATCCAAGATGGGTTGAGATTCAAAGTGAGCTTAAAGAAGGAGAAAAAGTTGAAAATAGGCCAGAATTATGTGCAAGAATTTTTAACGCAAAATTGAAATTGTTGAAAAAACAAATACTCCCTCCGTCTCAAAATTTAAGTCATTTTAGCAAATTACACAAATTTTAATAAAACACTCACCCATCAATCAACATCATCATTCCACTAACCTTTTTAATAAATTTTATTATTTTTAAATACCCACTACATTTTTTAACCAATCAAATTTTTTTTAAAAGTCAACAACACATAAATCAATACAAATCATTACTATCCCCTACCTAGAAAACCTAAAACGACATCTATTTTGATACAACTCAACTAGTCTAAAACGACATCTATTTCGAGACGGAGTGAGTAGTAGATAAACATATCTTTGGCCTGATTGTTGCAAGAGTCCATGTTATTGAATTTCAAAAGAGGGGACTCCCTCATGCACATATATTAGTGATACTTTCCTCACAAAACAAAATTTCTAACCCAGAAGATTTTGACAAATATGTGTGTGCTGAAATCCCTGGAAAAGATCAGCCGCTTTTAAGGCAGTTAGTAAAGCGACACATGATGCACGGTCCTTGCGGTTATCTCAATCCTGATTGTGCTTGTATGGAAAAAAACGGTTATGCGAAAACGTGCAAATACAAATATCCTAGAAGCTTTGTTGAGTTCACAACTTGTGGAGATGACTCATATCCAACATACAGAAGAAGAGATAATGGGGATACATTAAAAGTGAGAGGATCTACACTTGATAATAGATGGGTCATACCTTACAACCCATATCTTCTATTAGCATTTGATTGTCACATAAATGTTGAAGTCTGCTCAACAATTAAAGCTGTTAAATATCTCTACAAGTATGTGTACAAGGGGCATGATCGTGTGAGCTTTGCTATATCAGATGACAATGCTTCAAACGATGATGAGATACAAAGCTACCAAGCTGGTCGATGGGTTTCTCCACCAGAGGCTGCATGGAGAATTTTTGGATTTGATTTATTTGACATCAGCCCTTCTGTAATTCCACTCCCAATCCATTTTCCAAATTTACAGCCAGTTACATTTAGAGATTATGAGAACCTCCGCTCTGTTTACAATGATGAAGATAGACAGAAGACAATGTTAACTGAGTTCTTTATAGCAAACCAAAAATTCCCCGAGCATAAGTACTTGTATTGTGAGTTTCCAGAGCATTTCGTATGGGATCAAACTGCTAAATCATGGAAACAACGTATACAAAGAACGGCGCTTGGGAGAGTTGCATATGTTAACCCTTTAGAAGGTGAACGATACTATCTTAGACTACTTATTTCACACGTTCGGGGTCCAGTGTCTTTCAATTATTTGCTCACGGTAAATGGCCATCGTTGTGACACATTTAAAGAAGCTTCACTAAAACTGGGTCTACTTGAACAAGATGGTTACGTGGAATCATGTATGGATGAAGCCGTTGCTATACATATGCCTCACACTCTACGTAGACTTTTTGCAACATTGTTAATATTTTGTTCAGTACCAAACCCAAAATCATTGTGGGATATGTACTATGCCCATTTTTCTGAAGATTTCAAACATTTGTACAAAACAGATGAGATTAGGGTTTTACAATCAACAAGCAGTGAAATACAAAGGCACTTGGAAGCCATGGGCAAATCTTTGAAAGATTATAACCTACATGAATACCTTAGTTCCCAATCGGCCTCAATAAGAGCGACCCAAGATATTAGAGATGCTTTAAACAGTCCTGTGCCTAAAGAATAGATTGGCTCTTGGAAGTTATTGAACAAAGAACAACGCATTGCGTACAAGTGCATTATTAAACATGTTAAAGAAAATAAACCAGGAGGATTTTTTATTGATGGACCAGGTGGGACAAGACATTTCTATATTGTGTATTATATGCTAAGATCGGGATGATGGGAAAAATTGTTTTACCAACTGCGACGTCAAGAATTGCAGCATCAAATATACCAACGGGAAGAACAGCTCATTCTAGATTCAAAATACCACTTGATGACAACATTTCGGTTTCATGCAATGTCTCTAAGCAAAGCGGTTTAGCAGATTTACTGAGACAAACATCTCTGATCATTTGGGATGAAGCTACAATGGCAAAGAGAAGCAATATTGAATCATTGAATACAATGCTAAAGGATATATGCAATAGCAACCCATTGTTTGGTGGAAAAATTGTTGTGTTTGGAGGGGATTTTAAACAAGTGCTTCCGGTTTTACCTAAAAAAACACAACGTGAAGCTATTGAATCCAACTTTGTTAGTTCATACTTATGGCCCCAACTAACGAAGTTCAAGCTCACTGAAAATATTAGGTCACTAGAAGATCCTGCATTCTCTAATTTTCTACTACAACTTGGCAAAGACAAACTACAAACAGATGAACACTGCTCTATTAATTTAAAACCAGCTATGCTCTCATGTGTCGACATTGATAATAATTGTTATGATGATTTAGTTTCACGTATCTTCCCTGGAATGCAACACTCTATGGATAATAGTGAATACTTTAACAAACAGGCTATTCTAACCCCTACAAATGAGGACATAGACAACATCAACAATGGGCTAATACAGTGCTTTCCAGGGTCGGCTACAACATATAAAAGTTTCGATACAATTCTTGATGATCAGAGTCACTTAGATCCCATTAAATTTCTTAATACATTATGTCCTTCTGGAATGAGCCCCCATGAATTAATTTTAAAACCAGGCTGCCCGGTTATTTTGTTACGAAATCTTGATCCTCCTAGCGGCTTATGTAATGGGACACGACTAATTTGCAAGAAATTCTTTAAAAACATTATCCACTGCCAAATAACGATGGGCCACTACAAAGGCGAACATGTGTTCCTACCAAGAATCACCTTGCGCCCTTCACCGTCTGTAAATTACCCATTTCAATTTGAGAGGAAACAATTTCCAATAAAATTAAGCTTCGCAATGACAATAAACAAATCTCAAGGGCAGACCCTAGAAAATGTTGCAGTGTACTTACGTCAGCCATGTTTTTCACATGGGCAACTATATGTTGCTTTATCACGAGCAAAAACCAAAACAAATGTTACAGTGTTCACCAATAAATCAGATAAAACTTCCGTCGACAATCCCACGACTATAAATGTGGTTTCTTTTGAGCTACTACGCAAAGCTGGAGTTCTATAGATGTTGATTCAAACTATTCACAAGGTAAGTTTCAGTTTTTTAATTGCTCAACTTTATATACCTCATAATGTTTCATCTTATTTATTAATAAATGTCATTACTATAGCATAAGGAAAATGTATATAAAAAAGATAAATTAGTTTATCTCATCTCCTATTAACATGATTATACTAACAACTGTATTATTAAATTTAAATGTAATAATACTCGTGTTTTCATGTGTTGTCATAGAAATGCAAAAGACATATTAAGCCATACTTAGTACCTTCTCATACCACAACAACGGTCCAATTTAAATTATTCACAAGGTAAGGTTAAGTTTTTTAAATATCTTCTAATGTTTTACCTTATTTATTACTAAATTCCATTACTATATCATAACGAAAATGTATATAAAACTGATAAATTAGTCTATCTCATCTCCTATTAACAACATTATAATAACAACTACATTATTAAATTTAAATGTTATAATACTCGTGTTATCTTGTGTTGTCATAGGAATGCAAAAGACGTATTAAGCCAGATTCTCGGAGCACAACAACAGTGGTTTCTTTTTATTTGTAAAATGTAATAGCCTTCAAGATCCCAAAGTAATTTGTAAAATCCACATATTATTATATTGGGAAATTAAATTCTTTAATAATTTTCGGTTTTCGTCATTGTAATTTCACCATAATAATGTTTTATTATCACTCCATAAGTAAAATTTCAAATTACATTATTACCACTTATTTTGAATTTTATGTTTTTAGTACCATTTGTAAAGCAAATACATCATCATGGTTACATAAAATTTTATACGTCATCTTGTTTACTTGCTCTATCGATTCCATTATTTATTGCGCATAATAAAAACAAAACTTTGTTTCACTACATTTATACTCTAAATAATTCTAAAAAAATAACATGATCCTTTAAATTTTCCTAATAAAAAACAAATCAACCTTTTAACGAAATTATCAAACAAATTCAACAAAAAGACATACAATTGCAAGATGCGCGCGGGATAATGACCTAGTAATATCAAATATTAATCTTAAGTGGGATTTCCTAACTTTTAGGAAATAATTAAAATAAAAATCCCTAACTTTTAGGAAATAATTAAAATAAACAATATCATAATATTATCCATCTTAATTTAATGGGCAAAATCTCAATTCACCGGCAAATATTTTACAACCAAATATTTTATGGCAAATATGTTATATCAAGTATATTTTGAGATCTAGCCAAATATACACTCGGAAATCATCCACCGTTTCGATTCCATCACCGATTCGGATCGAATCCGACTCGGATCGGTGGTATTCTATTTCCATGTCAATTCATACAATTTCATCTCTCAATTCATCAAAATCTCCATTTCAATTTTACATTTTATCCATATATAATTTACCATCAATTTAAATCAAGATCCGCATCAAAATTAACAATTAATCTATTGATCGTATCAATTTATGCAAGATGGCTCTGATACCAATTGAAGGATAATTAGATGCGTTTAGCGGAATTTCAGATCATATCTAAACATCTAATCGTAGGATCTTCATGCATAATTGATAGACCAATCATTGTTTAGAGTATATACCTTTGATGTGTGAACCGGATCGAATCTGGTTGGAATCGGAAGAGAACGAAAGCCTCAAATGCGACTTCTCTACTTGGTTCACACGAGCCCGGTATCTAGATCTCCTTAGCCTTCGACTGCTAGGACAAAGGTCAAAAGACTTGCAATCGAATTGCTTGGGATTGATGATGGTGATTAACAACCTTTGAAATCAACACTTTTGATTTCCTTATGTTTCTCTACGTACTGATGCTCCGTATGCCCCTTTTTAGAAAATTAGCAAAATGCTAATTCATTCTCTGCATCCATCCCCTTTGTAACTCATTTGCCAAGCCTTAATTGAATGTCCGTTTGTAAGAAAGAAACGGTCAAAATCAAAGCAATGCTTGCAAACGGTCTTTTCCTTTTTAACTCCTTGTTAATCAAAATTAATTAGGAGCCTATTTATTAGGTTGGACCAAAAGAGGTATGTACACCCATATCAAATGTACGTAATGTTATTTATCAAATAAATAACATCTATTATTTATTTCTCAAATAAATATTATTTCCTATTAATAATATATCACATATAGATTAATACATCATCAATCTCGTTGATGTAATCCGTCAACTCAAAGTGTGTGACCTCATAGGACCCGTTTATAATATAGAAGATAGATTTGATATATGCATGAACTTTAGAAAAATAAATTATGACGAAAAAAATTTCTCTATTCATAATATATAAACTCTTTTGTTAATATATCTTTTATTCCGTTACAATAGTGAAACGACAATGAATCAGCAACCTGTGCAAAAACATATACTTCGGGTACATTGCACTGCAAAGCAGTTGGGAGGACAAAGTTTGACGCAATCGTTGTCTAACTTACACTTTCCCGCATTCGGCGCCTCAGCCGCGCTTCCGGCTGCAACAGATTCACCCGTCGTCGTTATCAATTCTCGGGATGCTTCGATCCTCCCGAGCAAACCTGCACGAATCATACATAAAAGCGATGCAATATAGTAACAGATTCTAACCAAATTAACTGATTGTTAACCAAAACGACGTTAATCGAGTTTTACCTGTGGAACTAAAAAGTAGCAAAGCTACCAAGGCGACCGCTCTGATTGCAGATTTATCCATTTCAATGGTGGTTTTTAATTGAGTAATGCGGGGTACTATTTTTTTTTCCTTTTTTCTTTTTAAATTTGTACTCCGCAATTGCAAAGTGCTCTATGGATTTGTTATTTATAGAGTGATCGAGCGAATTGTTGGGATGTAAGTGAATCGGGTAGTTAATTAAGCAATCGCGTCTATTAAGCAACTTATTTCTGTTTTAATGGCGAACTTTTAATTATTATTATTCCATTAATTTTAAGGATACGTATTGTTTGTAATCGGTGTAGAACATTCACTTTCATTCAATCTATAACAATATCGATACTTTCCCGTTTTAAAATATTATTGATAATAAATGATTTTTAAGGATGGAGACAAAGACGAATCTCTTTTAGGGTTAGAGGTGGTGGTTATTCACTACGAAAACTAGGCTCGTAGATAAAGGGTAGGCCTGATATACGAGCCTACGAACTCGAGTACTAGTTTCTCGAGCTCGGCTCGTTTTTGAGCTCAAATTCTATTCGAGTATATATATGTGCTCAAGCTCGTGAGCAGGGTGTAGAACTCGAGCTCGACTCGATGAGCTCGTTTGTCCACGAGCTCGAACACGAGCTCGAGCTCGATAAGCTCGATTGGGCTCATTACGAGCTCGAACTCGGGCTCGATGCACTCGATTTAATTCAGAAACTAACATGAGCAACATTAAAGTTCAACAATTAACGCAGCAAACAGAAATTAAAATTCAGCAATTAAAATTCAAACATTACATCAACAAAGTGAGCAACATTCCAGCAAGATTCAAAGATTCAGAATTAATTCAACAAACAAAACCCAATTGGAATTGAAATTAAAGTGAGCAACAAAGTGAGCAACATTCCACACCATTTTGAGGGAAACAGCAAGATTCCAGCAACATTACATCAGCATTACAGCTACAACAGCAGCAAGATTCCAACAACATTACAGCAGCAGCAGCATTACAGCAGTAGCAAGATTCCAGCAACATCAACGCAACAACTAGAGAGAAAATAAGTAGAATCATATAACTAAAATTCAAAGCAACTAAAATCATATAACTAAAATGCAATAAAATGAGAGATGGAATTACCTTAATTTCAATCATCAAGGAATTGCAAAACAAATCTTAGTCCAGAAATTGCTTGACTTACTTGGTCAATAAGGGACATTATCTCCACAAGTAAGAAGCTCAACTCTTTGTTTCTTTATCCAATAAATTGGTAAGATGAAGCAAACCAAATCTTAGTCCAGAAATTCAGCACAACTATAACAAACTCAACAATCCCCCTTAGCAAACCACAAATCAAACTGAAAACCAATAAAACATCAAGCAATAACAAATTCACTAAAACAATTTTACTAAAATGGATCTGAAGATCAGTACCATAGTAGAGTTTGAATCCATAACAAAGGCATCATGATCTCAAGATCAGTACCAAATTCAGTAAAACAATTTAGCACAAAACCATAACAAAGGCATCCTAATTTTAAAATGGATATCAAGATCAGTACCATAGTAGAGTCTGAATCCATAACAAAGGCATCATGATCTAAAGATCAGTACCAAATTCATTAAACAATTTAGCACAAAACCATAACAAAGGCATCCTAATTTTAAAATGGATATCAAGATCAGTACCATAGTAGAGTCTGAATCCATGAACACCTTCGTTTTAAAGTGAGACAAATACTGATGCGGGACCATCCAAGACACCTTCGGATAATTTCTTTCTAAAAAGGAAGAAAAAGGCTCCACCATGGGAGAAGGTCCAAAGGTGGGAGCTTGGCGTTTTACACTCGTTCAGACTTTTGACAGCTTTTTGACGTCTCTATAAAATGGGTCGTACGGATTCAATATTGATCAGATTGAGGCGTGCCATACCTTGTTGGAACGAGGACGAAGAGATCTACAACTTTGTTGTTGAAGGTTTTTCCAGATTCGTTCTATAGCTTGGCCGAAATTCACATTCTTTGAGCTGTTGCTGGTTTTGACGGGATTTTATTAATTCTTGAACATTATAGTATTTTCTATTTTAGCAACTTTCTTACTTAAGTTATTTTAGAAAACTTTAGATGTTATTTTATTAATTACATAAGTTGTTAGTTTATTTAGTTCTTTTATTATTTTCGGCCCAACATGCCTATGTGATGGCTATATAAGTCTATCACCCTCATGTAGAACAATTCGGATTTTAATGAATAGAAAAGCTCTCTTTTTGTGTGAAACACAATGAGTGTGTCGATTGAATAGAGTTGTGCTCTTCAATTGCAACTATATTGATATTGATCTAACTTGGTTTGCTTTGTGTTCATCAACTTCGCAAGACTTGGTGATCCTAGTATCCACAAGCCCCCTCCTTGTGCCTCCAAGTTGTCCGCTTGGTTGTGTAGGGTTGTATAGGCGGGTTATATAGTCATTGGTATTGGTTCCTACCCTCTTAGGAGGCATGAGGTCTTTATCTTGTTCTATATAGATCGACTCAGTCCTTATCGGCCGTGTCTTTTCAATTCTTGCAATTCAGTTTAGAGTCTTTATTCATCTTTGTCGAGTCTTGTTGCGTTCTTGGTCGATCTTGAGCATTCTTGGTCGATTCTTGATTGTTGCTTGCTGCGTTCTTTTGTTCTTGTTGAGTCTTGAGTCTTTCTTGCTTGTTTGTCAAAGATCGGGCTATCTCACGGCTAACCCCGTATTAAATTGGCATTAGAGCTTTGGTTTCCGACATCAAGATTGAATCTTTTTTCTTTTCCTAAACACAAAAAAAGCCCACAAAAAGAGTCCTTTTCTTTGTTTGGTTATTTACTTCTTGCATTCTTTATTGATTCTTACACTAATCTTGAGTTTGTGATTGTTTGTGGTTGCATAGCCTAAACACAAAGCCTAGCCGAGACCGTGGAGTCGACCAAAGGTGCACACAACCCCTTGTGAACACCCCAAAGCCGGCGGCATTCAAACTGTCCCCATAGTTTCTCTTGGCCGAAAATCAGTCCTCCACACACAAGAAAGCCCTAGTTTGTTATATTTTTCTATCCTTTGTCCTATCTTTGAGAATTTTGATTTATCTTTTATCCATTGCCTAAAAATCAGATTTTATTAAGTTGTTAGATTTAAATCCCATTATATATATATCAACTATCTAAAAAGGCTAAAGATATATCCACTTTCCTATTTTATCTAAAAGGGTGTCTATCTATTTATCTTAGGGCTGAAATTTTTATCCTTTATCACCATTCATCAGATTTTCGAGTCCTTTACATTACTTTGAGTCTTTTCTTGCATTAGTTATAAAAAAAATTATAGTCAGTTTCGAAATTCATTCAAAAAAAATATATAGATTGAACTTGGACCTAGGAGGATAAAATTCACTAGGGGCAAAAGTAAGTCAAAAAAAAAAAAGATAGAGTTTGTTTGATCTAGTGCAAGAAAGCTCCAAGGACCACAGTTTTTGGTGATTTCTCAGCCCTAGTCGACACACCCATATTCCCAAACACATACCTCCACAAAATTGAAACCCTACCCTGCAACTACAACATCCTAACTTAAAGGTTTTCAATCAAAAGAGGTAAATTTCCATACTTTCTTAGTTTTTCTTTTTATTTTTCTTTTATTTACAGCTTCTGTCGAGTTATTTGAGGCTGTGTCGAGCACTTTTCTCTACTGTCGAGTGCCATATCGAGTTGCTGAGTAGTGTGTCGAAGAGATCTCAGCCCCTGCCGAGTTCTCTCTTGCATTGACCGAGTTGATTTGCTTGTTTCTGCCTTGTGTCGAGTACTCTCCCTCCATATCGAGTATTCTCTTGTCGAAAACAGGTCCTGAAAGCCACGTCGAGTTGCTTGCTTTGAGTTTGTCAAGCACTGATTCCCTTGATCAAGTGTTCCTGTGAGTTTGTCGAGTAGCACAGCCTTTGTCGAGTACTCTTGATTGCTTGTTTCATTCATCCTCTTGAATTCTATACTTTGATTGTTAAGTTCTTTGCTTGATTGTTGATTTGCCCAAAGCGGATTGCCTCAACAAGCGTGACATACCAATTAGAGAGGGAGTGTGAGAGATACACTTGTGAGTTTGTTTATACTTTTCACTAACCCTTACATAATTCTTTGTTTGTCTTTATTTGCAATGTCTAATAACCAGGGCAACGACTGGTACAATACCTTCATGGAGAAGTTAGCTAAGATAAATGAGAATGTGGTAAGGACCAATGAAGAATTGGTTAAGTTTGATAAAAGCTTGACGACAATAGAGCTTCAGCGTTTTGGCTCTACTACGGTGTTCGGACAAGGAATCCCACTTCAAGTTGCAGTGCCACCAATTAAAAGGGAAGAAATTCATCCTATTTCTACTCAACTTAATGTTTCTTCTAGTCTAGATAATTCTCTTATTGCTGAAATTAAAGAGCATGTTGATAACACTACAAAAAAATAATTAAATTTGCCACGCCAGTTAGCTTCGGCCTTCGGCAAGCGTTTACCGTGGCAATTGGTACCCTTTCGCCACGGTAATAGCCACGGCAGGCGTTGCGTCCACAAAAAACCAGGACATTAGCAACGGGTGAATTTGCCGTCGCTACACTTCCCTAAAAAGACGGTACTCCGTATCCCTCTTCATTTCAGATCTCACTTTCCTCCCTCTCTCTCTCTCTCTCTCTCTCTCTTCCTCACCTCGTCTCTCCCTCATCTTGCTCGACCTAGAGCATCCACCGGAACCCATATCCCTCTTCTTGTCGCTTCCCCACCGGAACCCCAACCTTCCTCTTCTTCCTGTCGGCAATCGCTACTCTTGGAACCCAAAGATGGCATCCATTTCTTGTCTCTCTCTCTCTGAAGAGAGCACTGAAGTGCCCCACCGTGAAATCGCCACCTCGTCATCGGCATTCTCTTTCCTTCTCTGATGACGCTACCACTACACCGCCTACGAGGTAACAGATTTCTCTTCGTTTTCAATAAGATTCGAAAATTTTGGATTCTAGGGTTTACGGTTCCAATCCCAGGGCTTAGGGTTCGAAATTGTTGACTGGGTCAAAAAAACTTGATTCTAGGTTTATGCAACTTGTATTATACCATATTTTGGGAAGCCAATCAATTTTTTACTCCTGTCCTTGTGAAGTTTTTGAGTTATATGTTTTCTTTCAATTAGTGTCCCAATCGATTGCCAAAAACAGGAAAACAAAAAAAAAGATCTATACAGGCACCACACCTGATACTGAGGATTGATACCACTTGTATATGATATTTGCATCACTATATACAAGTGATAATGTTAAGTATGTATTATTATTATTTTATCATTATTGCCAAAAAACAGGTATTCCCCTTTCCGAAGTTCAGGAAATGTACGATATTTGCATCTTTTAATTATTTGAAAAAGGCTATTAGAATTTAGGAGGTATTCAAGTAAAAAAGAATGATCTTTCACAATTTATATCTATAGCTATACACTTGACATTATCACTTGTATACCTGCTTTTTTAGCAATAGTTTTAAAGTGATACTGGGGATCGGTACCAGCTGTAAATGATGCAAATATCATACACATTCAAGATATACATGATTCCTAGTTAATCAATCACTAAATACACACTTGACATTATCACTTTAAAACTAGAATTCATCACATTGATAACCTTTTTTTAATGTGGCAAGGTATTCGCATAATTGATTTTTAATGTGGCAAGATGTGCATGATTTCTAAGATAATTATCTCATGAAAGTTCTCGCCTTTTATTTAAATTATATTATTTTTATTTTTATCATTATTGATCTTTCAATTAGATTTGAAGGTATCACAGGATGGACCATCTTGATTCCTAAGAGGATTTTCTTTCCTTTTATTATTACATACTAATATAGATTGACCATCTTGTAGGTATCACATGATTGTGTAGTTTCACATTCCACTCTATGGTTTCAAAATTTTCAAGACTATTTACCCAAGCATACTGCATAGATGAGGTTGAATATCACGTGCTTTTCCATTTCATAGTATTCTAGTAATGTTTCTTTCCTTGAATATCACATGCTTTTCCATTTCATAGTATTCTAGTAATGTATCTTGCCATGGATATCACATGCTTTTTCAACTGATTGCTTCAGTTACATTTTAATGTTGTTGCTGATATTAATGTAATGCTCTTTGTCATATACTATTTTAAAAAAAATCAGACCAAGCCTAAGGTTGCTAAGAAACAGTAGGCAACGAATTAATGTTGTGAAAAATGATGCTCTTGCTGCCATGAAGGCTGCCCCCAAGCATTATTCAATCTCAATCTGATTTCTATCTTCGTAAACTCTAGGGTAAGCTTGAAGAGGTATATCCCTCATAACTTAATATCCTTCTCATTAGTATGAAAATGTATTTGTTTTCTACATATAAGGAATGTTTCTTTCAACTTTCAAATGATTTGAATGGTGTTTCTTCTTGCTAGAGCGTGGCCCAATTCCTATTCATGTATTTTGTGTTTAACTTTAAAACATGAATGTTCTATATTATGCAGAAGAAATAATTCTACGAGACTCTGACTCTACGCCTACCATCTTTTTTAAACCTATTATTCTCATTCTACGAAGCATATGTGATTACATTGTCGATGTTTCCTGCAGGAGAATAAATAATGTTGTTCATTCTCAGTGTTGTCTTCTGGGTTCCTGCTGCTTTACAACTCCCACCCTTCAAAATTTTGGTAAACTTTTTAGTTTATAAGCAATCATGGGTTTGTAAGGAGTAGTTGAAACCTCTGTTGTACAATAGCTGAAACATTGTAGGTTGAGAGTATAATAGGTTTAATTAGGATTTTTTGCTCTTAGAAGTAAATTGAGGAATTTCAAAGTTTTGCTCTTATAATTATAATAGGTTTAGTGGATTTGATTTGAATATTTATCCTCATTTTTCTTGTTTGTAATTTCTTAATTTAATGAGTGAACATATTTCAGGACTTTACCAGGACACCGAAAGACCTCATTACTTTCACCGTTGACTTTGAACAGAGAGCTAATATTGATGCATGCGTTAAAAAGGTTAGACAGTCCTTGAACATCCTCTTTTCACCCCACTACTATACACTCATAAAGAAAGAAAGAAAAATACCAAAAAAGGAAGGAAAAAAAAAAGAAGCTCTCTCAATTTTCATTCTCCCATTTAATGTATTTATGATGACAATTTTTAGACAATTTTACAATTTTGCTTTTCCATTATGATGGGTGGACTAGCAAATGGGATGAATTTGAGTGGTCAAAATGGGCAATTCATGTTACTATTATGAAACAAACTAAATGGTGAGCAACTGTGGGTTACATTCTTCATGCTTTTGACAATGTTGTTTCTTCAGGCTGTTGTGGGCAATTTTGCTTCTTCAGGCTATTGCTTCTTCCCTCTCTTTACCCTTTTAATCCTCTTTATTTATTTTATTATTTTTTTCCATAAATTAATTACCCATTTATGCAATTTCATCATTTCCTTGTTTATAAAGTTAGGAAAGATTAATTTGTGGCCTTAGTGAAAAAGGAATTTCTGATTATATACAAGGACCCTTTCAGTTTGACTAATCTTATTATGTTTAATGTCCTTAGCTTTTTGTTATATTTGAGCTAGCATCTACGAATATGTAATGATATTTATTTAATTTAGTAATAATATATGTTGTTGATGATGATGATAAGATATGGGAAAATGTGTTCAAGAATCCAGAAAGCTTTGATGACCCATCACCATTCTATGGTAGTTTATGTGGTCTTGCACAAATGAGTCCTTACATAGCTGTTGTTATTTGTTAAGCTTGTATGGTTTTATATAGCATGTTTCTTTCTGTGAGATATGTATTATATCTGAAATAGTAGAATTTGTATATATCAACGAAAATATTTACATGTTTATTTATGTGAAAATAAGGCATCTCTCATTCGCAACTTAAATATTTGATTATCAATATATCATTACTTTGATAACAAGATCATTTCTTATTTTCATTTAATCTTTTAATGGCTTCGGACTTTTTGATTGTTTTGTCTCTCTTGCTTGTAAGGGGGTAGTGAACTATTTTAAAACATCTTGATTATGGTCTTTTGTATAGGTTATTACTTGCACATGCGTTTTTTATTAATTTTGTTTTTAGTTTTTATTTGGGAATTCTGTACTCATTGATGACAATGTTTATGAAGCTCAAGTTCCGGGAACCACTCAGGATCACCTGCAGATATTCAATATTGAGGCAACAACAAAGTTGAAATCTCACCAAGTGCCCGAGTAGGTGTCCCTGTCTATTTTAATGCACATTGGAGAAAACAGATATTGGATGTTTTCTTGAATTATTAGTCAATTCATTGGAATGATATGCTGAAAGGTGACTCCTAATTGTTTCTCACATATGTGATTGAAAATGAAGGGATAAGATTCAACTTTATCTTATACATTGAATATTTCCATTTGTTTAGTTTGTCTTTGATCTATGTACCATTTTTTTCCACAAATTTTAAAAATGTGTTTGAAGTTGGAAGACTCAGTGATAAATTTTTGTGTCTGGGGTGTGTTGCGTGTTGTATTCTACGGAGTATTATTTTGCTTATTTCTCTTCAATTTGACTCTTTCTGATGCAGTAGACATCTATGGAGTTCAACAAAGCTGTTTATGGTCATTGTATTCTAGGCAGTTCCCCCGTTAGTTGATCTATGGTGGCCTAGGTCAACTACGACCTTTTCCATCTTCACAGTCTAATCTGCTAATTGTTGTTTTAGATCATATAAGGCTGCTAGTGCTTCTAGGTTCATGAACCGTAAATGGGTGCCATTCCTTTGGATAGAAGTTGGACAAAGAAATCACTGATTTGCTAATTGTTGATAGAAAGTCGAAAAGATGAGGCTAATATACTAATTTGGTGTAGTATTCAGTTATTCACTGCTATATTTGTAGCTAATGACTTGCCTCTTTTATGCTGTGGAATGATTGTACAGGATCCACGTTTGTAAGGCTCACGATGTTGATGATATTTTTTACCACGCAAGACAACTTGGAGCCATGAAAGGATCAACTAAGCTTTCCAGCCTTCTTCAAGTTCAAGCTTTAATGGAAGAGGGAGATTGCTTTCTGGAGACACGGTGCCAGCTCTTTTGGAGCAACCGCTTTAAGCTATTACGCATACAATCACCTTCTGGAAGAATGGGTTCACTGTTGATGATGGTCCCTTGTGTTTGTTAGATGATCCTGCAAAGGCATCGTTCTTGGAGGTGATGATTTTCAATTTTGCTTATGTTGTAGTTTGGTGGTGTGTAACAATACGATAGAATGCTCAATGTTGGACTTAGCATTCATGAGTAGTATTTGTCTAGATCAGCTTACTACCTAGCCTTACCTTGTGGTTAAAGTGCCAGGTGGATATTCACAAGCATGGCACTGTTGGATTCATGCTTTTGCTTTCGTATGTATTTTCTTTGTGATACTTGTAATGATTGTTGCCTAGATGTGAAGGATGTAACCTGATGGGCTTGCGTGGGTTGGATGGAGGGAGGGTGTTAGTGGTAAGCATGGAAAGGTCAATCACTGCATTTGTAAGAAGGGAAAGTATGCTGGAATGGCACCTTGTATAGCTATATCAAGTGGTAGAAAAGAATAATATATTATTTGTGTAGTTTATAGTTTCATGTAAATTATCTGGTTTGGATATTTTGTTATGTGTATAAATTTGTATAATTATGTGTATATATATATATATATTCATTTGTATAATTAATTGAAAATTCAATATTTGTTTGAGAAAGAATCAAATTGGAGTTTTTTAGCTCGGTTGTGAAGAATATAATGCACAGATAATTATCTATGTATTATATTTTTTTAAAATATATGGGACTTTTTAGCCCCGGTCTGAAAAAACCGGGCTAAAAAGCAGGTCTTTTTTTAAAAAAATTCAGAAATAATTTAGCAACGGCATCTTACCGTCGCAAACATGTTGTCTTTCATAGGTGTAGCTTCGCCATCGATTAGCCACGGCTCTTTGCCGAAGCTACCAAAATTTGCCACCCCACAACTCGCCACCCCCCATTTTGCCGTCGTATGGCCGAAGCTAGCATACTTTTGCCACCCTAAATTGGCCTTTTGCCACGGGAAATTGCCGAAGCAAATTTATTTTTTTTTTGTATAATAATGATCAAGATGTTAATTTACTTGCCTATGATCATAATAATTGCATTGAATATGAGCATGATGATTCTTTGATTGATTTAAATGTTCAACCTATGTCTTGTGATGATAGTCAAAGAGAAGATTTATGTCATACTAAATGCTTAGAAAAAGGCAAAGTTTCTAATTTGATCATTGATGGTGAAAATTCTTCTCCTAGTACTAGCCTTGAATTAATTGAAAATTCAGTCTTGAAAAAGGATGAAAATTTGCTAGCATTAGATGGAAACTTAGGGATCAATGTCCAAGATAAAGTGCATATTAAGTTAGAACATCATGACATAGATATGAAATCTGAATTGTGCACTAATCAAGTTTCTTTTCTTGATTTTGTAGATGAATCTGAGACAAAAACCACTGAGGAGTGGTCAATCCCTACATCAATCAGCCTTGAGAAGGGTTTCCATGGACATGTGGTATTCGATCTAGGAGCTCGTGTGGATGCCTTTGAGGAATCAAATGCGACCTTGGATTCGAGGACGAATCCTTTTCAAGAAAGGGAGATTGATGCGGGACCATCCAAGACACCTTCGGATGATGTCTTTCTATAAAGGAAGAAGAAGGTTCCACCATGAGAGAAGGTACAAAGGTGGGAGCTTGGCGTTTTATACTCGTTCAGACTTTTGACAGCTTTTCGACGTCTCTGTAAAATGGGTCGTATGGATTCAATATTGATCAGATTGAGGCGTGCCATACCTTGTTGAAACGAGGACGAAGAGATCTACAACTTTGTTGTTGAAGGTTTTTCCAGATTCGTTCTATAGCTTGGCCGAAATCCACATTCTTTGAGTTGTTGCTGGTTTTGACGGGATTTTATTAATTCTTGAACATTATAGTATTTTCTATTTTAGCAACTTTCTTACTTAAGTTATTTTAGAAAACTTTAGATGTTATTTTATTAATTCCATAAGTTGTTAGTTTATTTAGTTCTTTTATTATTTTCGGCCCAACATGCCTATGTGATGGCTATATAAGTCGATCACCCTCATGTAGAACAATTCGGATTTTAATGAATAGAAAAGCTCTCTTTTTGTGTGAAACACAATGAGTGTGTCGATTGAATAGAGTTGTGCTCTTCAATTGCAACTATATTGGTATTGATCTAGCTTGGTTTGCTTTGTGTTCATCAACTTCGCAAGACTTGGTGATCCTAGTATCCACAAGCCCCCTCCTTGTGCCTCCAAGTTGTCCGCTTGGTTGTCACTACAAAAAAAAATTGCTTTAATAACGGACCATTTCCGTCGCAAAAAGTAGGGTTGCCGTCGCAAAAAAGTATTAGCGACGGCTCTGCTACGGTAAACAGTCGATCGCTAGCCCTAGGGTAGCAAATAATGGTTAGCGATGGCATTAAGCCGTGGCCATTTATTTGTGACGGCTTCAGCGACGGCTGTTGTGACCCGTGAATTTGCTACTGTATTTTTGCAACCCCACCTGCCGACGCAAAAAGTTCCTCCCGCCCTTTTTCCCCATGTTAAAATTAAGAGCAAAATATCTTTTTGCGACGGCACATTCCGTTTCTAAAGAGTATTTTATATTTTTTCCAATTTTGCCAGACCTATACAGTAGCCATTTATGAAATGTGCCCCTATAGGCTTTTAGTACTTGTATTTTTCATTTGCAAGATCAGTGTATCAACATTCAAACACCTAATTAGATACTAATTCTAATCATCTTACATTACAATATACAAAATTACATAACCCACATTATATTCAGTCAATTAGCATCAACTGATATACATCAAAAGAGTGTTCGATAACACAAAATAGCAGTATGTCATAAATATGACATTTCAGTTTACCAAAAAATTATATCAGTCTAAATGCATCTTAAGCTCCTTTCCTAGGTGATTCTTCTTCGCCGTTTTCTATACCAGCTTCCTCGTTTGACAGTAAGAGTTGAATGTCATCTCCAATCGACTCCTTGTGATGAACACTTGACGTAGGCTACAACAAAAAAAAATAAAAGGTTTAAAAACAAAACACCTCAAAGGTATAAGGAAATCTAAGAGAATGGGAAGAAAATGAAATACCTAGATATGGAACTTTAATAATTGCTAATTGAAAACTAAAATGATCTCCATATAAATAAAAAAACCTAGGATATGTTACCAGGTGAAAATAGGAACACAAAGGGTTGCAAAACTATAAAATCCACATTCTAATCAATATTATCACACATCAGTATCACATACTAACTCATATTGTCTCCTACACATTCACTCATTATTATTACTTATCAGCTCAGTATAAGCTTTTTTTCGGCCTTGTATAAGAAATAACACATAGGACGTTATTTTACATCAGTGCTTTTTAAAAACGATTAGCACACCATCATTGATGTACAATTGCAGATAAAAACTAGTAACAGTACAGAAGATTTCAACCGCTAGACATTACGTTTAGGTTCGCTTCTCGAAAAATCAGAAGATCGCATGGCAGAAGAAGACAATATTAACATTATACATGAAAATAATAAAAAGCTTGATCAAAGACATGCATATTACAAACACCATTGGATCAAACTACACAATATGACAGTTGAAGCAATCGAGCAAGAAGATAGAACACGAAAGCAAGCACATTGCATTCAATCTTCATATCACAAAATAAGAATACTATAAAAATGATCTGATGCCTTAAAATAACTCCAGAATCAGAATAAGCGTACCTCATGTCTAACTTGCACATGTGAATATGTGCACTTATCCCATCATAGCTCTCCAAAAGTAACACCGGTCAGTCAATATGTGCAGATATCAAGGCTCTCAATTTCCTAACACCGGTCAGTCAATAAAAGCAACTACCTGCAACAATGAAGAAATAATCAAAAGTAACACTTTGTGACAATAAATGGGAGAAGTTCATAACAAAACTGCACCCAAAATCTGTAGCCACAGTCTTGCATCTGATCGTATGAAAAAAGACCCATCTTTTATTCTCTAATTAGGTTTATTTAGAGTGACAGGAATTAAAAAAAATATTGAGTATGTATTTTGGTTTCAACATCTTTAAGTTGATCAAGTAAGAAAAGTACAAGATACGCACCTTCAAGCTAATCAAGTATGCAATTTGGGGAGCATGACTTCCAACCTCCTGCTCAACTACCATAAACATGTAAAAATTGCTGATTTTGGCATCTCTCAAATCCTCTCGCAGACCATGTATCCTTTCAATTCTTCAGTCGGGACGATCACATACATGATCCCCGGGAGAATCAAAATAGATCTCAACCATGGGAGGTATGATAGCTACACTGGTGATATCTGGATTCTGAGAGTGAGGATCTTGGAGTTCTACTTGGGGAGATTCCCTTTCTTCATCAGTAGGTAAGGCGATTGGGCGAGTATGATGTGCGCAATTTGCATGGTGACACCGACAACATCAAGAGAGTTTAGCGATTTCATTTCTCACTGCTAGCTTGGCTGTTTACTCTGTAATTATATGGCCTTATGGAACATCTCACTGATATGGTAAAAAACTAGGGAATGAACTGAAAATGAATTTTTAAACCATATTAATACAAGTACTTCTATACACCATATGGAAATCCAATCTAAAAAGTAGCATAGAGTAATTCAAACAAAGTATCTCTGAATCTAAATGGAAATTTATGATTATATTCATGTTGAGCAAATAAGAGCTAGAGGATGAAGCTAAGGCAGTGCACCGACCCATGACCACAATGAGACTACGAGAGTTGGATGAAAAGAGCTTTTAAGGCTTTTTACATATCTCAAGTAGAGTAAGAACATCAAAAGCAATCCTATAAATTAAGCAATCTACAGCTTTGAAAAACCTGAAATGTCTCAAGCTGAATGAGAAGAGCATTTAAGGCTTTTTACATATCTCAAGTAGAGTAAGAACATCAAAAGCAATCCTATAAACTAAGCAATCTACAACTTTGAAAAACCTGAAATGTCTCAAGCTGGATCAGAAGAGCATTTAAGGCATTTTACATATCTCAGGTAGAGTAAGAACATCAAAAGCAATCCTATAAACTAAGCAATCTACAGCTGGTTGAAAAACATGAAACTAAGCAATCTTCAGCTGGTTGAAAAACCTAAAAACCTCTACCTTAGTAGGAAACATGAAACTAAGCATGTAACCATTTAAAAGAAGCTGCAAAAACACTTACAGATGAACCTATACAAGATCGGAAAGAATCAAACCAAAACACACTAGCACTTGCCCTACAAACTCTAAAGAAATCCCACCATTAAAAGCTTGCTTTATCCACAATTAGTTGGCATGAATCTTGATATTTCAGTTTCAATTGAAGAAAGATAGAGGGACTCAATTTCCTATAAATATGTTGAATCGTAATTTAGCAAAACATATTGAAAACAATAACCTTGGCACCTTACCCTAAAAAATTGCCTCATTGCCTCATTTTGTTAATTAATAAATCACTGTATTTTCATAAATGCAACACATTTTAATAAATGCCAGTAACTTGTAATAAAATGAAACAGATTTTGATTGAGCCTAACATATTAACAAATCAACTTTGTGACAAATCGGATTTTGATCGAGCCCTTCTTCATTTCAGATTTTAGATAACCACCTCTCTCCCTTTTTACTGTAACAAATAAATATTGGTAAACCACTAGCTATCCCCTATTGATTCTATGTTCAAATTTTCAATTATCCAATTGATTTTGTCCAATTAAACATTAAATTACAAAAAAAAAACAGATGGAAAAACACAAGATTAAGGCCAATAACACACAACTGATTGATTCTTAAAGAAAAATTGAACATAAACAAGAAGAATCAATGTTTATATATGATAGATACAATCCATAATGCTCACAGAAGGAAAAATAAAAAAAAATGATTTAAAAAAAAACCAATAGATGCTAACAGCATCTAAGAGCCCAATTTGCACCAGAGACACGAACAACAGAGAGAGGGGACTGGATTCGCACCTCGAGAGAGAAATCAACTTCTTCGAACAATTCGCACGAAGAACAAGGAAGGAGCAGCTTGCCAGGCTAGGGTTTCGTTCAAACAATGTATGCTTTCCAAGGGGCAACATTTAATTTAACAAGCATTATTAGAGAATTAAAAATGCAATCATACAAAAATGACATGAGTGAGTAGAAATGAATTTATACGTTACTAATGAAAAACCATAAACAGATATCTGACATTAAATAGTGGAGCCGATTGACGAAAGCATAAACAGACATGAACTTATGAAATAAATTGACGAAACCAGAAACAGAAACATATACTTTACTGATGAAAGAAATCGAAAGAAAAAGACATTAAAAGAAACCCTTCACTCAACAAAATCAAAGGAATCGATCTAGGGCTTTGCAACCTCGCTTGCAAAACTCGACATAATGAAAGATATCCTTTTAGGGTTTGCAACCTCGCTTGCAAAGACAGAATGAAAGAAATCGATTTAGGGCTTTGCAACCTCGCTTTCAAAACTCAAGAGAATGAAAGAAATCCTTTGAGAGTTTCGCAAGCTCGACAGAAACAAAAACATATACTTTCAGGGTTTGCAACCCTTTACTCGACAGAATGAAAGAAAATGAAAGAAATACTCAATAAAAGAAACCAAATCAAAACCCTAAATCGCTTACAAAACTCAAAGATTACACAACATACCTCTTCAATTTGAGGGTTTGCAGCCGGAGATTTCAGTGAAGCAGCCGGAGACATGGAGTGGAGCAGCCAGAGAAGAGCAGTCGGAAATTTCAGTTTTGTTGATGGAAAGGAAAGGATAAAGAGGACGACAAGGAGTGGAGCAGCCGGAGATTTCAGTACTGCCGGAGACAAAGGACATGCGACAACAGGGATTTCAGTGCTGGAGGAGAGAAGAGGGATTTCAGTTGTGGACTAGAAGAGGGAATTCAAGTTTTCGCCATTTTAGATGAAGGAGAAAGGTGAAGCGTGTTGTTCCTTGACTCTCGGGAGACTGAAAACTTGGGGGATTTTTTAACCTAAATGACGCCCGCTAGCCACGGCAAGGCGAAGCCGTGTCTAATTCAAGCTATAGAAAGTCAGGGTTAGCAACGGTGTCCACTCCCCATCGCTAATGCCTAGGGCGTCGTCTCAAAATCCCGGTACGGGAACAATGCCGTTGTTAATCCCGTCACAAAAGGCTATTATTTGCCACGGGATCTCTTTGCCGTTGCTAGCCAGTGTAGCAAAAGCAATTTTTTTTTTGTAGTGTGTGTAGGGTTGTAGAGGCGGGTTATATAGTCATTCGTATTGGTTCCTAACCTCTTAGGAGGCCTGAGGTCTTTATCTTGTTCTATATAGATCGACTCAGTCCTTATCGGTCGTGTCTTTTCAATTCTTGCAATTCAGTTTAGAGTCTTTATTCATCTTTGTCGAGTCTTGTTGCGTTCTTGGTCGATCTTGAGCATTCTTGGTCAATTCTTGATTGTTGCTTGATGCGTTCTTTTGTTCTTGTTGAGTCTTGAGTCTTTCTTGCTTTCGTTCTTTAGTTTCTTGCTTGTTTGTCGAAGATCGGGCCATCTCACGGCTAACCCCGTATCAAATACTAATAGGACACACCATAACATTAAGCACCAAGCTGAAAAATCTATTGAACCAACAGATCCATAAATAAAACTGAATCCAGTACATTCAGACTCAGAACAAAAAGGAACTGGATAAAGTCAACCTAATATTCGAGTTGAATGATGTTGGGGTTGTCTGAGTCTCATGTTGAAAAACAAGGTGAAAATCAAACCAAAATATAAGGAAGGGGAAGTCCTACGTACACAATGGCTTATGCTTTTGTGTAAAGAGGTGGTTCTCGACAAAATAAACTCGACACGACTCTGTGTCGGGTTGGTTTAATTTTCCTGGCTTCGGGGTAGGCGATGCAGATGCTGAAACCCGTCATAAAAAAAATCAAAAAATCGGGCGAGCTACAAAGATATTGAGAGTTTCGAACCTGATCCAGACGTGTTGGGGTTGTGAGAGTCCCACCTTGATTTTCAAGGTGAAAACCAAACCAATATATAAGGAAGGGGAAGTCCTACACATTGGCTTAACCTTTTGTGTAAAGTGGCGGATCCCGACCTTATAACAAAAAATAAAAATAAACCTGACACGACTTGCGTTTTCATACGACCCGACTGG
This sequence comes from Persicaria tinctoria, assembly GCA_037127255.1. Taxonomy (NCBI): domain Eukaryota; kingdom Viridiplantae; phylum Streptophyta; class Magnoliopsida; order Caryophyllales; family Polygonaceae; genus Persicaria; species Persicaria tinctoria. Next base: position 36,011,996 of record JBANSL010000020.1, read on the forward strand.
GATTCTCGAAATCACAAATGAGTCGAGCAGTGGGTGATCTTCGACACGTCGAACCAACACAAGATTGACATTGATCGATCTGATTAATTGCACGATTGAATGAATGAATTATGAGTAAATATATATCCTCTAAACTTAAGGGAAAAAATGGATTAAAGAATAAAATCATTCGATGTGCAACACTTTACGTGCCCACAACAACAACCTGACCAAACTATTAGCCGGAAACTTCCTAGCAAACAAGAAGCACACATTCCCTCCCTCGCCGTTGTACTCGCAACTCCGGTTGTTCCTCAGCCTCTCCAGGAACTCGACGGTCACCAACGGCCTATAGAACGTCCGGGGATGGGGCCCTCCGCGGGACCAGTCAACCCAAGTCAACGTCCTGTTCGAGTTTTCCCGCCAATACTTGATGCTCACAAGAGTGGGCAAGTAGTGCTCGTCTCCATAGCAAGAGCCCTTGCAGTACTTCTTGAACACTTCGAAGTACTTCTTGTCGGAGACGATATGTTGGGCAAGGGTGCGGTCGATTTGGAACCACTGGGACCCCTTTCGCCACTGGGAGAGGCTCACCACGGGCCTCATCTTGCGGTTGTAGCGGTCCCTCCCCACCGTGCCTGGCTCGTCGTAGGCCTCGACGAAGTTTTCTTTGGAGTTGATGAGGTAGGAGTATATGGTGGAGAAATTGAACAGGGGGATGCAGGACTCCGACACGAGCACGAAGCGCTGGTTCGACGTGTCGAGGAGGGCGCTTGCTAGTAGCCGCCGCTCGGCTTCCACCATGCTGAAGCTGCCCCAGTGCACTTCCTGCAATATCGATCAGTACGTAGATGCAATACCAAATATTGTGAAGTAATGAAAAGGTAAATGAATCGATCACAAATTGGTTTAGTGGTTGTAGTGATAAATTGATCGGTCGTAGATTTATGAGTTGAATAGAAAAATAATTTTATTTATAAATAAAATAATATAAAAGTAAATCTAACAAATCAAATGACGCACAAGGCACAACACATGTGATGAATGTCTTGTAGTATGAACTCCTCACATGCATGCTGATTGCATCATGTCGGATGAGGTTAAATAGACCTGGGTGTGTTTCAAGTGCATGCCCCCGCAGAGAGCGGCTAAGGTATGCAACCTTATTAGCCACTCTGTTACCAATGCGAGGGACATACGAGAATGATACTTCATGAAAGTATTGGATGATTGTTTTGGATATCACCCTTAGTCAATTCAATCTCCCATGGACATTTTCCTCTCATTGCTAGATGGTAAATGATAATCTGTGAATCTCCTTCTACCACGAGATTCTGATATGAAGTTCTCTCGCTTTAATTACTCCTTCTCTCGGGGCGAGAGCCTCTGCCTTAAGAGGAGATTGTTTACCTATATGTTTGTGTCCCAAAGTAACGGGTTTCCCCTACCAGTACCGGATTATATACCCTGTGGTGCTTCATGACTCCTTGTCCCGATTTAGTTTAGTTTCATGACTCCTTGTCCCGATTTTCTCCACTTATTTTTTTTTTAATTATTTTTCAGCTTGGCTTGTCGATTGTATTTTCTATTCCTATGTCCTTTTCTTGCTTACATGCTTTTCTCCAATTTTCATAAAGCATATTAATGAAAATATGTCCTTGTCATTTTTTTTATCTTCTGACGAGTGATGGCAATATTTTTCTTTGGATTTTTCCTTTTTGGATGAGAAGACACTCAAGGTTGAGCGTTATGGGTGCTCTAAAAATACACATATCTTTTTAGTAATTTACCCAATTGGTAAAATACTGAAATATGCATTTTGTACACACTATTCAAATATAATTACTTCAAAACAAAAAATAAAATAAAATAAAATAAAATAAAATTATAAAAAAGGGCCAATGAAATTGTCTTTTTGTAAGAGTTTAAATGGACCATATGATTTGCTCAAATTTACCCATCACATGTTTAAATGTGTATATTAGTCAAAACTAATGTGGATCATCATCTATGTCAAGTTTCAAATTGCAGGCTCTTCCATGGACTTTTGGGTGTAGTAGAGGCCCACTAGGCCGGCCCACGGCCCACTAGATCTAAAAGTGAGATGCAAAGTACATTTTGGCCGGGTGTGATAAAAGGAGTAGAATCCAAGTAAAGGAGAACAGAAACAAGAAGAAAGGAAGACTTTGCTTTAAGAATGAACTCATAGCTAAATACATAAATTTTTTTATTTTTTTTTAAAAGGGCGAAAGTGGTGGGAATGGAAGTTGGGTACTTAGGTAGTTGAAGGCGGTGGACAAAAAAGTGCGAGTTTGGTACTTTGGATTTGGGGAGGTTTAGTACGTGTCGGTGATGCTTAATTAATTTGGCTTCATTTGCAATCCACCATGTTATGTTAATTAATCCTAATTTAGGGCATCCGTTGGTTCCACCTGAATCTAACTTTCTACTATCTACAGTTTCTTCTGTACCCGATTTATATTAGTATAGTTTTTGGATCAAAAAAATATTTATATATATTATAGTTATTTTTATTTTGTCAGAAGATTTATATTATAGTTTATACTAATGAATTTTATAAAGATGGACCCAACCGAGGCCGTAATATCCCCTCCAAATTACGGAGTATAAAATGGGAGAAAGTCAACTTAAACCCATGCACAAGTAAGAACTTGAATTTGAAGTTTAGTAGGGGTTTAATTTAAGTTTATGGGTAGATTTTAGATTATCTAATTAAATTAAATTATTAGAATATGTATAGATCACTAGACTATGTTATTTCATTTTCTATGAGTAATTGTTGTATTTTTATATTAAATGATTCTTTTCCCTCTCTATTAATTTGTGGGAGAATGAGAGGAAATTTTTTTCTATATTTATTTATAGTAATGTCATTGGAGAGAGAGTAGAAAATTCTATGTATTTTTTTAAATAGATAAAATTAATAATATTTATACTTTTATAGTATATAATAAATACAAAAATTTATAAAATGAATAAATTATTGAAGTTGGAATATAAAATTTTAAAAGATTTTAATATTTACTTTTTTATTTAAAAGATTTTTTACACAATCTGTTTTTTTATAACTACACGTACAATCTGTTGATGATGCTATGATAACTTTTATTGATGAAAAAACAATAACAATTGATAACAACTAAATAAGGAGGAGTTAAATCGGAACTCACATCTCCATTAACATGCAGTGATGCAGAAATGGATGGAAACTCAAATCCATTTTTTTTTATAAAAAAAGAATGTTTTTTATATAATTTATTTACTTATGAAAGTGTTATTACGAGGTTATCGACTAATTCTCTATGGATGTGAAATATTAGCTTGTAAAGCACTCGAACCGAGGAAGCAAATGGCAAACCGACAAACCGTCAATCAGGCTCACTTGGATCACTGAAGGCTTGAACACTTACATTCTTACAAATCGTAAGAAGTGAGATTTAAACCCTTCCTATAACAAGGAGCACTTCTCCTTTATCACGATCAAGGCGTGGTTGGTTTTACCAAATGGATGGGTTGCTACTTGCTACATATATTACTAGTAGATTATATTGGAATATAGGTTGTCTCACACTGAATATATTGAGAAGTCTCAAACAACATAAGCTTGACGGACTACTTCTTTCATCGTCAGTTTTGATATGGAACCCCGTTGCCCACAAATGACCTCCCTTCATCTCTCTTCACCCATCGGACCCAGCCGACTTTAACAGATTAAAATACAAATAAATTAAACATGAAAAATGGGTTTAAATAGTTAAATTGTATGTAGAAAGAGACCAAATTGGTGATTTTGTGAAATTAAGTCAAATGAATTGCACGTGACACTGTGGGGGCTGTTTACTCCCCAAAATTAGCGCTAGGCCCGGTTTACCTGGACAGGTTTCTACCACGGCCGGGCCTCATACGTTACAACCGATTCATATCCAGCTTTTTTTTTTTTTTTTTTTGTGTGTGTGTGGGGGAAATCACATTAATTACCTTTCTAAGTTTTTTTTCTGAATTTATTAACTTTCATTTAATGATTATTAACGTTGTGATGTCTAGGGATTGTATAAACATTGAATTTTCTCTCTTGAAAATATCATCCATTAATAAATTGAACAATTTATCAAAACTCACACACTCACCATAGACGATGAACAACTGAAGAAGAAAATGAACAACTCAAATCATTTCTACAATCTTAACGTATGTAATTTTGTATACATAGTATTATTTTATCTGTTAAATAGATTTTTATTTGTTTCAAAATTTTACAACATCCTCACATGTAAATTTTGATCAATAATATTAATTTGATACTCCATTGATTAATTAAAACAAATTATTTTAAATATTTACAATTTTTTTTAACAGACAAATAAAATAAAGTTATATCCCTAATTATTACTCTACATTTTCATTTTATTAAAATTAGGATTAGCATTTCTAATCATTATCAATACATATTTTTTAACAGAGAATATGGAGTATATATATTATAATTAAAAAATGACATTTTTATTTAATTATTAGTATTCATAAAAATCCTATCAAACTATAAAAGTATTAAGCATTATTGATCGGATGAGCATCTGGTGGCGTCGGTAAAAAATCAGAAATGGAAAATACAAAAACAGACCTTGCTGGGTATCTTTCTACCACGGAAGACGGAGCCGCCCGGTGTAGAAAAGTTGAGATTACAAGACGGCGGAGAATGAACGTAGATAGAGTAAAGACCCCGGTTCCCTTTAAAGAACCGCTCCCAAAGCTCCGCCAAATGGAGCGGCCCCTTCACCAAGAACATGAACGCCACCTTCGCAGCCTCCGCCTTCCGCTCCATCGTAGCCGTCCGGAGCAGCTCTTCGTCGTCCATTTCATGGACGAATTCGGATTCTACAACTAATCCTCCTCCTGGTGACGGAGGAGGAGATGGCGAGGGTGGGATCTCGGAGGGGACGGGGTCGACGACCGGTGCGGGGGCCCATGCGATGGATTTGAGGGGGAGGGAGGAGGAGCCGAAGAGGGCGGCGCCGGAGCAGAAGAGCATCAGGCAGAGGACGAGTGATTGTATGGTGGGTTGCGGCTTTGATGTCGTCGCCGGTGACGGAGGTTTGGGGGGATCGGCGTGGGTCTTCATTGCAGGACGCGCGCGCGTGAGGGTGTCGCGCGCGGCTGCTGGAGATGGGCGTGGTGTGTATCGAACTTGAAAGTGAGTATATATAGGGAAGGTTGGAACAGCCCAACAGGGTGGCAGCCGCTGGGATGAGTGGAGGGTAGACAGATTCTTGGTTGGTGTTTCAAGAAACTTTTTTATTTATATATAATTACCCCAAAAAAAAAAACTTTTAAATTTTTGTAAACAAATTGCTTTTTTTTTTTTATAGGATAAGAATTCGACTGACAAAACCTAGCCAATAGCATCCTTTTGGATGATATCAGATAGACCTGGGTGAGATTCTAGAACAATGCCGGGGAACGAGAGGTTGTGCAACCTTATCAGCCATTTCGTTACTTTCCCGGGGCACATGGAAAAGGTTGTACTATGGAATGATGTGGATATCCATTTGATATCGCCCATTATAAGTTCTATTTCCCAAGGACAGGAACTCGAATGGTTTAGATTCCGGATAATTGTCAAGGAATCGCCTTCGACAATCAGATTGTTTATTTTTAGATTAATTGCTTGGACTAGCCCTTCCCTTAAAGCCAGAGCATCAGCCATGACCGGGGAAGATTTCCCAAAAAATTTATGACCGATTTTTATAGGGTTGCCATGCCCGTCTCGAATGACAAAACCACCGGCACCTAGTCCACCGAGAGACACAGCTCCATCGAAATTTAATTTCATGATGCCAGGAGGTGGTTTTCTCCATTTGATGTTTTTCCTACTGATTTTCTTTGTTACTGGTTTTTTAACGCGAACCAAATCATCGTCTACCTCAATTTGGATAACTTTAATTCAGTTGTCCTGAGTTAATTTAACCCTTCTCGCAATTTCTTGCGCGGAGGGGATTTTGCAGTTTCTGAAAATTAATTCATTTCTGAATAACCAAGCAAGCCACCAACTGACCGCTAATTTGATTTTCTCATTGTTGTTTAGATTTTTCCCAAGAGATTCCAAGATCTCCTTAATATCGTTTGTCGAGTTGATGATTGAGTTAGCAATATTTTCCACTTTCGGGGAGTGCTGGCATGAATTTTTTATGAAGTTACACTTAATAAAGAGGTGTGAGTCATTTTCAATTGGTGCACCACAGAATGGGAAACCATTCAGGATTGGGACACACACACACGAGTTGATGATTGAGTTAGCAATATTTTCCACTTTCGGGGAGTGCTGGCATGAATTTTTTATGAAGTAACACTTAATAAAGAGGTGTGAGTCATTTTCAATTGGTGCACCACAGAATGGGAAACCATTCAGGATTGGGACACACACACACAGAGACAGAAATAATTCAAAGAAGCAACACAGAGAGAGAGAGAGAGAGAGAGAGAGAGAGAGAGAATTCAAAGAAGCAAAAGGATATAGCAAAAAAAAAAGAGAATTTTTTAACAAACAATTTAAAAAGAAAGTATTAAATTTGTTGTTATAATATATTATTCTTGGTTGGAGTCTTTAGGTTTAAAACTAAACTGAAAAAAAAACGAGGACGTAAACGAAGGACGAAGCCAAGCACTCCCCTAACGCAGTATCGTAGGTCAGCGACACATCAGCTTAACATCTTTTGCATCTCTTTGCTCACCCTTGTAGTTAAGCTAAGGAAATTCTTTATTTTAATTTTTATTTGAAGGTTGTAGGTTACATTATTATATAAAAATATCCCCCCTGTTCCATAATACTATGTAAAAGTCACTTGACTTTTTGGCACGTATTTTAAAGAGTCTATAAAATATTTTTTAATGAAATTATTTTTATAACAACTCTATAAAATATTTTATCAGTCATTTTTTTAATGAGATAAAAACTCTAATAAGTACGAAATTATTAAAAAAAATTGATTAAAAAAATATTTTATAGTGTTTTTACCTCCTTAAAAGGCGTGCAAAAAATGACAAACTATTTTTATTTTGGAACGGAGAGAGTACTAAATACATGTAAAAAAAATTGATATTTTTTAGTTCTTGCTACTCATGGGTTTTGTTTTTTTTAATAGGAAAGAATTCGAATTCCCAGACAACAACGGAAATCTGGGAAAACGAGAGGCGAAGGGAAATCGGCAGACGCGATCAATCCAACCCTGTCGCCAGTGGCGAAGCCAGGATGAAATCCAGGGGTGCTAAAAAAATTTCGTAAAATATTTTTTTTTGTATACATATTAAGATAGTTTTTACAAAAATATTGAAAAAAATACGAAAATTGTGATTTATTTATGATATTTTTATTTAAATACTTGAGAGAAACAAAAAAAAATATAGGAAAAAATCAAGAAGAATCACTTTTAAAATAATATTAAAGGAAAATATTAAATTTAAATATGACATTTTTTAATTGAAATAGTTTAGAGAAACAAAAAAATTTTGTATACATATTAAGAATATTTTTACAAAAATATTGAAAAAAATACGAAAATTGTGATTTATTTATGATATTGTTATTTAAATACTTGATAGAAACAAAAAAAATTATAGAGGAAAAAAATCAAGAAGAATCACTTTTAAAATAATATTAAAGAAAAACATTAAATTTAAATATGACATTTTTTAATTGAAATAGTTTGGAGAAATAAAAAATATAGAAAAAAATTCCTAAATAATGATATAATAAAACAGATAAAAAGTGAAGAGATTGAGATTTGAACGCAGAAGCACTTCTGTTTTAAATATCACTTAAAAATCTTATATTACCTTAAATATATTAAATTTATGTAAAAAAAAATTGTAGGAGTTTTTTTTTTTCCGGCCAGGTTGCTCTAACACCCCCTGTCCGTCGTTCATATGATTTATCAATTTTCTTTTTAATGAGTTTATTAAAAATATTTGAAAAAAAAAACAAAATACGTCACTATTGTAAGATTTATCAAAAAGCTCTGATTGTATTAATTGTATTCTCAAGTGTACCTAATTAACAAGCTGGTACATTGCCTTTTATAGGCAAGAGAGGCCTAATATGATCAAAACTGATAGAAGGTAGTAAGGGTCGTAATACAAAGGAGCCGCAACAGGTACAATAAATTTACAGTAGTAGGAGGTGAATTATTCATAAATATCACAACACTCCCCCTTGAGTATTCACCTTTAGAGCCGGGAGTAAATAATGTTGTCGCCTCAATAAAACCTGGCTAAGGAAAACCCAGAGGGGAAAAGGCCAAAGCTTAGGAAAAAGAGTATGGCTTGCTTTGTACGCTTATGGGATACTGTACTGCCTCATTAAAAACCTTGTCAGGAAAAACCCTGTGGGATAAAAACCCGAGTCAAGGGAAAAAGAGTGCAGTGCGTACTATTTTCTCCCCCTCAATTTAATGTGCCTCTTGGAGTCGAAACATCCCGATTTTGTACACAAGTTCTTTAAACCTGTTTAGGGGTAGTGACTTTGTGAATAGATCAGCAGGATTATCACTTGATCGGATTTGTTGTATATTCACTGTGACTTTTTTCTCTAGATCATGAGTTGAGAAGAACTTCGGTGAAATGTGCTTAGTCCGATCGCCTTTGATGTATCCTTCCTTCACTTGAGTGATGCATGCAAAATTATGTCTTCATAAATAATGGTTGGGCTTCCAGCGATTGATCTCAATCTGCATTCTCCTTGTATATACTTAACTATGGATCTCAACCAAACACACTCTCTTCCAGCTTCATATAGAGCAATTAATTCAGCGTGGTTGATGATGTAGCGGTAAGAGTCTGCTTTGTTGACTTCCATGAGATCGCCGTATCTCCATAGGTGAATACATAACCATGTTGAGATCTCGCTTTGTGAGGATCTGAAAGATATCCTACATCTACATACCCAACAAGAGTGGCATTTGCATGATTACGATAATACAAACCAAGATCATGTGTACCTCGCAGATATCGGAATACATGCTTGATTCCGTTCCAATGTCTGCTTGTTGGAGCTGACTGAGTTATATCTTGACAATAAGCTTATGTAGAAAGCTATATCTGGTCTAGTATTATTTGCCAAGTACATCAATGCACCAATTGTACTTAAGTAAGGAACTTCTGGGCCAAGAATTTCTTCATCTTCTTCTCTAGGTCGAAAGTGATCATCCTGTATATCAAGAGAACGAACTACCATAGGTGATGTTAATGGGTGTGCCTTGTCCATGTAAAATCTCTTCAAGATTTTCTCTGTATAAGTACTTTGATGAACAAATATTCCATCTTTTAAATGTTCAATTTGTAAACCAATACAAAACTTGGTTCTACCGAGGTCTTTCATTTCAAATTCTTTCATCAAATATTTTGGAGTTCTTTCCAAATCATTTGACGTACCTATAATATTCAAATCATCAACATACACTGCAATAATAGCAAAACCATTTTTGGAATGCTTTATAAAGACACATGGTCATATATAGCATTATTGAGGTATACTTCTTCAATAAGATATTCACTTAATCGATTATACCACATTCTTCCAGATTGCTTAAGACCATATAACGATCTTTGCAACTTTATAGAGAACATTTCTCTATTATCTGTATTCTGCATTTGAGGCATTTTTAGTCCTTCTGGGACTTTCATGTATATGTCACTATCAAGTGATCCATATAAATATGCAGTTACGACATCCATTAGTCGCATATATAGTCCTTCTAAGATAGTTAGGCTAATTAAAAATCTCAATGTAGTTGCATCAACTACTGGGGAATATATTTGTTCATAATCTATCCCGGGTATTTGAGAAAAACCTTGGGCTACAAGTAGACCTGTCAAACGGTTCATTCGGGTCGGGTCACTTCGGGTCTCGGGTAAAACGGGTCCCGAGTAAACGGGTTCCGGGTATTTCCTGGTTGATTAGAACCCGAGTTTGACCGGGTTTAGGGTCATTTAGGGTCGATTTCGGGTTTGTCAATTTTTTATTTTTTTAAATTAAAAAAATCATGATTTGATAATTTTACAATAAATTTTAATTATATATAAAAAAATTTAATTATATTTAATTATAAATCAACCGGGTCAATCGGGTAAATCGGGTCAAAGTTTCCGGGTCAATCGGGTCACCGGGTCGAAACCCAGATTACCCAAAAAAATTCCAGGTTTTCGGGTTCGGGTCGAAAAAAAATTTCGGGTTAAAATTTTTGGGTCTTGACCCAAAAAATTTCGGGCGGTCGGGTCGTGTTTTCGGGTCAGGTTATGTTTTGGCAGGTCTAACTACAAGCCTTGCTTTGTACTTCACAATTTCATTTTTCTCATTTCGCTTTCTTACGAATACCCATTTATAGCCTGTTGGCTTTACACCTCTTGGTGTAAGCTTAACAGGACCAAAAACTTCACGTTTTCCTAATGACTTTAACTCGGTCTGGATTGCCTCTTTCCATTTGGCCAGTCATTTCTGCGACGACATTCGTCGAAATATTGTGGCTCAATTTCATTGTCATCAACGATTATTTTCATGGCAACAGAGTTTGCAAACACCTCATCAAGGATAATATCCTTTCTATTCCATTGTATTCTGGTAGAAACATAATTTACAGAAATTTCATAATTATCAATGTTTCTATCCTCATCTAGAATACTTTTGTCTTCTAATGCGGCCTCCGCATTTTCCGAGATGTCTTTATCACATTCCTCTTGTATTTTGACATTTTCTCCCCCTGAATTTATTAGTGGGACAATTTTTAAAACGTCCTCTTGAGGTCTACTTTTTCTTGGTTTCAAATCTTTAGAACTAAGAGGCCTGCCACGTTTTCGTTGTATTGTGGACTCATTTACAGGTTACTGCCCAACTCTTTGTTTCTCAGGAATTTCAATCCTTTCAGGGAATTGATTCGTTATACTCTGTAAATGTATAATTTTCTCCACTTCTTGTTCACACACTTTAGTACGTGGATCCATATGAGATAATAATGGAGCATTCCACGTAATCTCTTTGCTCTTTTCTCCACCTAAAGTTGGGAATAGATTTTCATCAAAATGACAATCAGCAAACCTTGCTGTAAATAAATCTCCCGTTGTTGGTTCAAGGTACTTAATTATTGATGCAGATTCAAAACCAACATAAATTCTCAATCTCCTTTGTGGGCCAATTTTTGTACGTTGTGGTGGAGCAATGGGTATAAACTGCACATCCAAAAATTCTCAAATGAGATATATTTGGCTCTTTACCAATCACAAGTTGTAATGGGGATTGTTTGTGATAAGCAGTTGGTCTTATCCTAACCAACGTCGCTGCATGTAAAATAGCATGTCCCTAGACAGATCATGGCAGTTTAGACTTCATTAATAATGGTCTAGCGATTATTTGTAATCGCTTTATAAAAGATTCGGCAAGACCATTTTGTGTGTGAACATAAGCCACTGAATGCTCAATTTCAATCCCAATTGACATACAACAGTCACTAAATGTTTGGGATGTAAATTCTCCTGCATTATCAAGTCTTATTTTCTTGATTGTATAATCTGGAAATTGAGCTCGTAACCGGATAATCTGTGCAAGGAGTTTAGCAAAAGTTGTATTTCTTGTCAATAAAAGACTTACATGTGACCATCTTGTTGATGCATCTATTAGCACCATAAAATATCGAAATGGTCCACACGGTGGAACTATTGGTCCACATATATCTCCTTGTATTCTTTCTAAGAACACTGGAGACTCATTCTCAAGTTTACTCTTGGAAGACCTAATTATTAATTTACCAAGTGAACAACCAGTACAATTGAAATCATTCGATCTGAGAATTTGCACATTCTTAAGTGAATGTCCATTTGAACTTTTAATAATTCTATGCATCATCACATTTCCCTGATGACCCAAATGGTCATGCCATAATGTGAACATCCTTTTATCATCTGACTTTTCAGATGTTACATTTACTTCTATCGGACTTATATATGTATAATATAGTCTAGAAGAATAAGCTAGCAACTTTTCTAGGATGTTCTTCTTGGCATTTCTATATCCAGTGATACATAGATATTCTTTTTCACCTTGATTCATGGTTTCCATATGAAACCCATTTAGACGCATATCTCTGAAACTCAACAAGTTTCTACGAGATTTACTTGAATATAATGCGTCATTTATAATCAGTTTTGTCCCTTCAGGGAGCAAAATACAAGCTCTTTCAGAGCCTTCTATCATCTTTGCCACACCGGATATTGTTCTGAAATTTGCCTCGATTAATGTCAATTGTGTGAAGTATTCTCTGCTTCTCAAGATAGTGTGGGTAGTGGCACTGTCTACCAAACATTGATCTTTGCCACTTGGTTTAACTTCACTTATATCCATATCTTCAATATACAAAGAGATATAATTAAAACTTTAATACATTTTTATTCATTAATTAACAAGTACATTAAAAGTAATGCAGGAAATAAACACACTGCGATATGTTATAGGAAATAAACACACTGCGATATGTTACAAAAAGTAAACTGCATTGAAATAAAAGTACTGATATTTAATAGTTCATAGTATCACTAAGTCCAAAATCTCCATCTCCATCAGGAGTATTTGCGAAGAAACCAGAGATGTCCAGATCGGGCTCAGGTTGAGTGTTATTGACAAAATTACTCTCCACCTTCTTTCCTTTGTTCTTGGATGTCTGATACAGCTCAACCAAATGTTTAGTTGTGCGACATACCTTCGCCTAGTGGCCTGTCATGCCACATCTATAACATGGAGATTTGAATTTCTGAGTAGATCACGATGGATCTTTCCGGACCATCAGCTTATCATTCCCCTTTAAAGGATGCTCTGGGAGCTTTGTTCCACTGATTAGTAGCAAAGCTTCTACCGCGACCACGACCACGACCTCTTCCACGACCTCGACCTCTACCGCGATTATTCCCATCTCCACGGTTATTCGTATTCCAGCCACCATCTCCCTGAGATATATATTGACCTGGGAACATTCCATGTGTTGCATTTGTCTCAGTATATGGAGCAGCACCAGTAGGCCTTAGGTTTGGTTCTTCATCAGAAGTTCATTATTTTGCTCAGCCACAAGTAATACTGATATCAAATCAGAATACATTGTAAAACCCCTCTCTCTATATTGTTGTTGCAACAATACATTTGATGCGTGCATTGTAGAGAAGGTTTTATCGAGCATATTTTCTTCAGAGATTTTTTGCCCACATAAACGTAACTGAGACGTGATTCTGAATAAGGCAGAATTAAAATCACTGACAGATTTAAAATCCTGGAACCTCATATTGCTCCAATCATATGTGGCTTTTGGGAGTAAAACTTTCTCTTGATGCCCATATCTCTGACTTAAATTCTCCCATAACTCTTTAGGATCTTCCACCAGCAAGTATTCAGACTTAAGGCTTTCATTCACATGATGGCGCAAAAATATAATCGCCTTTTCCTTATCTTGCGGAGAAGTATCATTATTTTCAAAGATAGTTTCCAGTAGGCCATGAGCTTGGAGGTGAGACAATTAATGAATCAACCCTCCATTCAAGATATCTCTGGCCCGATAAGTCGAGAATATCAAATTCCCGCTTTGTAAGATTTGCCATTGAATTAACTATAAATAAAATCATATGAATTAATATTGACATAATTAATCATCATATAAATTATATTTATGGGTTAAGATGACATATATTATATTTCATATACACATACGAAGATGCCATAAATAAATATAATAACATTATATACATACATACATACATGGATTATAGTATTATATATGTGTTCATACGGTGTGTATATATATGTATCTATGTGATATATGCATGCTATATCTTCACATAATAAATATATATACATACATGATACATGCTTCTTCTTCTTTTTTCAAAAAGAAAAAACATATTATATACATATATACTACGGAGCATGTATTCGGAGCATGTATACGTAAATGATACGGAGTGTATTTATAAATGGCATGAGTGGTTTTGAATTTAAAAGATATACTATTGGTAGATTGATTGAGCAGTTTACAGGATAGCTCTACAACTAGAAATTGGTCTTACACGGAAACTGGCTAGGGAATAGTAAATATATCACAATATACGCAATCAACTTTTGCAGGGGAAATGATGTATATCATCCAGTGTTTCAAAATAAGTTGATCTCCCATCAAAGCTCAAACACAAAAAACTCTCTTTTGTAAAAAATCAGTACAACCGAAAAAAATCTCAAAATTTTCAGTGAGAAATTTCTCTATCTTCAAGTATGAGGTATTTGAAGATCATCAAAGAAGTGAAGAACAAGAGTATATTAAGCATGGATTTTCAAGTTCAAGAGGTAATTATGGGTGGAAAAACATCTTCAAAATTTTACATCTTCCACCTTTGTCTACCACATCCTCATATTTCCCTTCTCACTTTTTTTCTTTAAATTACCACCACTCCTTCCATTTTTACTAACATCCCATCTCTCTACAAACCTTTTCTTCTTTAAATTAACATCACTCCTTTTACTTTTACAATTATCTCATCTTCATCATCATCAACCTCATCTCCTCCGACCTCCTACAAACCACCATGAACTCCCCCGACCGATTCGATCTTGAGATACTTATTAGCATGGTAATAATCTATGCGGTTATATTCTTTCTGTTATTTTGGTGGAGGTTTGTTGGGCTCTAAGAAGAAATCAAATCCGGTGATTTTGGTGAAGATCCGACGGAGAGGTAAGAAGAAATCGGTTTTGTAGTTTAAAACTTGTATTAGTTTTCAAGTTTGGACCGATTTGGTTGTAAATCTGTTTGGATCTAATAAAATACCGAGTTTATGTCTCATATCTTGTATGAATATTTTCCTTCTTGCTAGATACTATTTCGTAGAACATAACCGAACCATATAAATGGTGATTTGTGTTCTACGAGTTGAAAACTTTGATTTTCAGAAGAAGATTCAAAGTTTTACGAGTTTCTGTTGTAGAAGATCCCTTAATTAAGGGCAACTACAGAGCATACTTCTCATAATCGGTTTCTTTACGAAAATAACTAAGCAAATCGGTAGATTTTGAATTTCTACCTTGTATTTGTTGGCTTACTCAGTTGGATCTAAAGAACACTCGTGCTGATAACGTATTGTAAGATTTATCAAAACGCTCTGATTGTATTAATTGTATTCTCAAGTGTACCTAATTAACAAGCGGGTACATTGCCTTTTATAGGCAAGAGAGGCCTAATATGGTCAAAACTGATAGAAGGCAGTAAGGGTCGTAATACAAAGGAGCCGCAACAGGTACAATAAGTTTAAAGTAGTAGGAGGTGAATTATTCATAAATATCACAACAATCACCCTTTTTTTTTATGATTTGAAGACGTACGTGATTTATAAGTTATAACGTAAACGTACTGATCGAATACTAAGCAAGTTTCTATAAATATTCTAGAAAGGAAAGAAAAGTAATCATCCAGTTTAAATTTATGAAAACAAATTTAAGTGTGTGTGACAGTGAGATTTATAAAGGAGTTAGAATGACTCTATTTTATTCAAATTAAGTTACATTTTAGTCAGCTTCTTACAACACACAAACAATGGGTCATCTCCTTCTAAACAATATATTCCCACAACATATAGTTCAAAAGATATATTCGATATTCAGATTGCTGACTGGAGCATGCCAGAGGAACTTGATTGGAAACTAGAACCAAATGAAATTTTCACCACTAAATCCACCAAGAAACTAAATAACATTAGTCACCGGACCATTGACGACATAAACTAGATCTGACAATGAAACTTGCCACCTAAAATAAAAAAAATTGTTTGGAGGATTATGATTGATAGATTATCAATAAAAAAAATAGACCAAATAAATAGTACCCTCTCAATGTAGTATTTGTTATTCTCATGATGAAGATTCCACACATCTGTTTATTAACTGCAAGTACACAAAAGTGGTAATTCTTCACTATGAAAGATTATTGGAAAAAAGATCCTAAATAGTAGAGGTAACAACAACACAATTGATATTTTGGAAATACTTGCAAGCATAAAGACCAAAACTACGATGGAAGATTTGTGATCCATTTGGAAAGCGATATGGACCTCTAGGAATGAACTCATATCCAAGCAAAAGAAATTACCACACATTCCCAACCTGATCCAACAGATAATAACATACCAGAGTAATAGGAATTATAGGAGGCATGAAGAAAATAAGCAAGTGCCCTTGCATCAAAGAAGAAGAAGACGGAACATGAAATGCAATAGACCGGGCGTTAATATTTTCAAAATGAATGTGGATGACTCCGTGAAACCCACGAGCGCCTGTCAAGCGGGGGAGTCATTAGAGACTCCAATGAGAATGTTATTGATTCTTTCTACCAGGCTACCCACAAAGGCTCAGTCCTTGAGACGAAAGCCACGACGATCTGTTTGGGGTTGCAAAAAGCTACAACGAGAGGCTTAAGGAAGATGTTAGTTGTAGGTGACAACCAAACGCTTATTAAGACAATAAAAGGAAGTGATATCGTCAACTGGGAAATCACGCATCATGTGGAAAAGATCCGCTCATTGGCTAGAGACTTTGATCAAATAGAGTTCCGCCATTGCTTCAGAGAAGCCAACAAAGTCACTGACTATATAGCTAGGCATGACATCATCTGTAATAGATCTACTTTTCCTTATAATAGGGATCTATATTCCATCACCCTTCAGGATGATCATGATTGTACTTTGTGCACTGCGTAAATTACGCCAAATGTTTGCCTACTAAAAAAAAAGTTACATTCTAGTTTTTACAAAAATTTTAAATTAAATATTTTAAACAAGGCTAAATTGCATAAAATTACCATTTAAAGATACCTATTTGATTTAAGCCACCCCTGAATTGATATTTTAAGAAAAGCACCATTTAAATGATTATCGTCATCAATCAAACACCCCTTGAATATATTCTGTCCAAATCTATGTTAAATTTGATAAATTATAATTTTACCCTTCCTTTTATATAATATTATAATATAATTTTTAAATTTTTAAAAATATAAATAAGTAAGTATGGAATTGAGACGAAATTTTTGACGTTATTTTTTCTTTTTAAATGAGTGATAAATAGAAAACTAAACAATTCATGTATAAAGAGGGGGTCAGTTTGTAGCTTGGGCGAGTTTTTTTTTTTGAAGCGGGATAAGAATTAAGAAAGCCGCCGCCGGTGCAGGGCCTTCTTTCCTAGCGCTTCCAAGCGGATGAGAACACAGAGTTTTGGATTAGCAGCGAGACCTTCGTCGACAGGGATACTATATATAGGCTAGACGTGCAATCTTGTCAGCCACAAAGTTCGATTCCCTGAAAATATTACGAATAGCAACATGAGAAAATGAAAACAAATCAACAGTCGTATCAACCATACGCAGCTCGATATTCCAGGGACATTTTTAGTCACCTCGGAGAGCCTTGATTACTACCAAACAGTCCCCTTCAATAAGCAAGCGTTCAATGGCCAAGGGCTTAGCCTTCATGACCCCCATTCGGAGACCCAAGGCTTCCGTGAAAACCGGAGAATTATTATCATAGCGCTCCACTCCCCAGGAGATGACAACCCCTACATGGTCTCGGATAACGAAATCGTGGGTGCCCTCCTCCGACTGACAGTAGAAGCCATCAAAGTTTAGCTTAAAATACTCGGTTGTTGGCTTTTTTTCCAAGGTTCATTTCGACGATAAACATCATTATGCGATCTATCAGACGAGGAAGATGCTCGGTTGATAGTTCCCGTGACCGACATTGTAGGCATATCTGTATCGTCAATTCTAACCATAACCAACCACGTATGGTAAGCAAACTTGCATAACATAGCAATAGCTTGGACTGGCCCCGAAGTAATGTTTTTGAAAGCTAGTTGGTTTTGGAATTACCAAATACTCCACCAAGTATACGCTAATATGCAAATATTATTTTTTCCTTTATGAAGTATAAATACTGTTAATGATACGGTTGGATTTTGCATTCCTGCTAATAGTAGCGATATTTGGTTTACAAATATTTAAGATTGGCAACAGATCCATAGTATTGGGGCATTCAAGCAACATGTGGAAAACGAATTCCTCTGTGCACCCACAAAAGAAACACCCAGAAGGGACAGAAACATGAGACCTTTGTAGTCTCTCTGTCGTAGGCAGTCCATCACGTGAGATCTTCCATAGACAATGTCTAATCTTGTGAGGGATAGCAAGTTTCCACAACCAATTACAGTTAAAATTAGGGTCCCCCGAAAGGGACGGAATAAGTGAAATACCCCAAAGTATTTTTGGGTATTTCTATTTTAATTTAAATAAAAATATAAGGATAAAAATTATAAAATTCTTTATGATATATATATCTTATTATTCGGTTTTTATTATTTTTCATTGTGAAACTTATTTTAACTACAATAAAGGATTGATATTATCATTACTATTATTAGTATTAATATCAAAATAATTAATTTTATAAATGTAAAGGATGATTGAATTTCATTATTTTATTTGAAATGTGAATTATTTCAATATTCATTGTGATATAACCTTATGCAAAATAAGTATTGCATATGACCCAACTTATATATTTAACGTATCTTATAATTAAAAGGTTAAAATGAATTTATTATAAAGTTTGAAGTATTATAAAAGGTTAAAATGACTCTATGTTGCGTAGTTTCATCCGCAAGGATGCTCTTGGCTGATAGAGCTCAGCTCTATGGCCAAATTTTTTCCGTTTCAAAAAAAAAAAAGTTATCATATATTTCTTTTTATATTATGTCACACACCTAAACATTTAAGGTAAGACATAATAAAAATAAAAATCAAATTAAATAAATACGGATGTAAGTAGATATAAAATCAAGCATTTGGTTTGGTTGAACCGGATGAACCAACACAAATAAAAAACCGAACCGGCTTCGGCGGACCCATCTGCTTCTTCTTCCTTCGTTAGAAAGCTCAAGAGCTCCAATGGTGGACTCATCCCTCCTTAATTCAAGTCAACACGTATTAAACACAAGTCTTATCCAAAACTCAATGCCAAACGTTACTAAATAATCAATTCATGGTTTTATTGATGAATCTAACCCGGAATCCGTCGAAATTCATAAAACCCTAGCTTTTATGGATTGACAATTTGATGTGGAAAGAAAGTATGAAACTCCCAATTTATTATATGAATTGAATCCTCTCGTCAATACCGATTCAATGACGCCTTCAATTCTTGATTCCATTCACATTGCAATGCCGATATTATAAGAAGAGAAGTCGGACCTTTTCGAAGGACATTCCACCATTGATAGCCACGACTCGAGCTCCTAACCTAGTTGATAGTGTTCTAAACACCTTATTCTACAAATTCCATTAAATTTTTTTTGAGAAAAACATATAAGATTAAAAACGCCCAAATCGGGATTTCGCTCCACCGGTCACCACCACCGCACCACTGTTCCGCCGCTCTCCATCTGCTGCCACCACCGTGCTCTCCGCCTTCGTCGGTACCACCACCACCCAGAGTGGGTGCCGTCGAGCCATGTCGAGCCGCTGCAGCCGCGCCGAAGGGTCACCGGAAAGCTTCTGCAGAAGTTCTGTCGGGAGGGAGAAGAGGCTGGTTTAATTATACAAAACCTCCCAAGCTTTCAGTTTTGGTAAAATATGCCCCTAGTTCAATTCGGAAATTATAAAGATTAACCCTCAGTTTTAGAATGTATCTAACTCGCATTAAATCTTAAAAATTTGCAGCAGTCATTTCAAAATCCGACACCCATATTTCGAGGAGGTCCTAAAGAGGATCATATTGGTATTATTTTCCGACTTTTAATTAATTCGATATTTCTTCGAATTAAATAAGTCAATTTTGTTATTAAAGTACCAATTAATTAATTTATTATTCGCGTCTCGTAAATCATGTATGTAGATCCGCCGCCAATTTATTCAAATCGGTCACCAAGTCTTTGAAGTCCATAGTTGGTATCGAAATCCAACAAGGCGAAAAAGGCAAGCGACTTTCCGAGCCTTTCTGCTCACTTTGGTGCTTTCGTGTCTAGTTGTTTTCTTTCGTTTGGTTGCTTGCCAAGTTAAATAAAATAAATTACAATTCACCTGTTTTGTGTAATTTATTTAACAATCAGTTTGGATTTGGCAAGTAAAATTGGGTAAAGTTATTATTTGACCTTAATATAAATTAATAACATAGTTTACCCACCATTTCTTTAAAGCATGATTTTTGTTTTGTTCTTTCATGCTAAAATGGTTAGGTATGGAACATGTTATTTCGTTGATGTTTCCATCCGTTATTTTATTTTATTCTATTTGGTATCCATGTTACCTTTAAATAATATGGATTACTTTTGTAAGGTGTGATCACTTAAGATAAGTCATTAATCAATAGTGAGAATGTGAGGATTGTGTGTTACAATCAGAACTCAACTGAATCAAGATCAATTCAAGCAAAACGTATCAATCAATGCAAGACAAAGTGAACCGTGTAATGTCTAAATATAAGTGAAAGTGATGTGGTATAGTCAGGCCGGGGCCGTCATTCCCCGGTCCAAAAGTTTCATGAAACTCACACATTCCGAACGCGCATATATTATCTAACGGAATGTTACACTACCAAATAAAAAGGTAGTCGGTTGTTATCTGCTATTGAGAGCGGGACCGGTATCATATGGTTGTTAATTAATTAAGAGGTGCGTGTCGAATGAAATGTGTAATCTATCAAAGCGTGTGTTGTGAAGCGTGTAAACTATATCAAAGTGTTAAAATGTGTAACATCATGTAAAGTTGTGTTCAAGCTATTCAACGTGAGGAAAGTGAGGGAAGTGTATGATAGACATTTGGTTTCATAGTGATCACAATTAATTCAAGCTATATCATATCCCATCTGTACTCAGGATATGGTTCCTAAGGGTGCTTGTCACCCACTTCTTATGTTATTCAATCCTCCGGGATTATCCGTGTCATAACAGTTGTGCCGTCAAATTATTAGCCCATCAAAAATACTCTAATAATCGCATTCGGGTTTAAATTCATACCATTAAAGGTCAATGAGTATAAATCTGAAGTAGTCCCAGTTTCGAGCCGTCACTTGCTAGTTCCCGCGAACTAACCGTCCTTTGTTTGGACGGCTAGGGGTGCATTGTCTTCGTACAATACCCCATTCTCCAGTTCGTAGGTTAAGGTCGAGTCTCTGAAGAGAAGTTAAAGAAGAGTAAGAAGACATTTTATTTTCGAGATTTAATTATTTAAAATTCTTAGAGAATATTGTATAAATGTTTATGTCTTTACTTTTACAAAGTCTTCCGCTGTAATGTTTTGATGTATCAAATATTGTAATTTAAATCTTGAGTTTGTATTAAAAAAAAAAGATTTATTATACTTCGAGTCTTCCGCTATTTGTATTTTATATTGTTATCATCTTGTTTATGGGAGCATGGTGGCATGTCCCTATAAGCCTAAGGTGGTTACGAAGACCTTAAAGTCCGAGTAATCACTGGCGCTGCAACATTCCCTCGTTTACAGAAGGGGGTGTTACAATAAGCGTATAAGCTGACTTAGTAGAAAACCAGCCATCTCTGCCCGGACCCCAAAATAGACGATTGGGGAAATTGTTAGTTGGCAGTTGAATTGTGGTAATTTGTGAAATTATGTTAGGACTAAGAAGTCCCTGTAATTAAGTGTGAATCTTTGTAGCTTCCCACATATTGTCGTCCATAATGAAACGGTCCACCCGCCAGTTCGAGTTCCTATCATTCAGAGGTTGTAAAGAAACTTTTTTCAAGGGCGTTTTGAGCGCCCAATTGTCCGTCCAGAAGCTAACCGACGTACCGTTACCGATAAACCAGTGTAGTCCTGATTTGAACACATGCCTGATCGAAATCAATTTGGACCACTTCCATGAGGTGTTACCCTTATTAACGTAGTTCATTAACGGTGCTCCCTTGAGGTATGTACTTGATTTTATAGACCCACTTACTACCAATAGACTTATGCCCAACAAGAATATGTGTCAGCTCCCAAGTTCCATTCTTTTCTAAAGCTTGTAGCTATATATTCATTGCATCCACCCATTTAGGATGATGTGTTGCTTGTTTGTATCTAAAAGGCTAAGGCTCAACTGCCATACAAGCAAAAGAGTTCACTAACTCAATGTTACAATAAATTTCTTCTCCAAGACATTTAGGATGATGTGCCTCTTGTTTGCTCGGTTTCCACTCTTACTCTAGGTTACCTATATACCATATTGCACATATTGGTATACTTTTGCTATGATTCCACTTTTTGTCTAGGTTGCAAACCCCATTGCACATATTACTCACCGTTTTGGGTTTAGCCTTTTGTTTATAAGCTATACCTAACCCTTAGCAAACTACACTTTTGTAATGAAACTTTGCTATTCACTATTATAATGTAATGAAATCTCAATATTTTGAATTTATATTCTTCATTTTGTCCTTCATTTTACTTTTATGATTTAAATGTATATAAATATATATCAATTTCTACTATACAGGTTTATATATATATATATATATAATATGTGTTGTAAATAAACCGAGATGAGACAAATTATTTCATTTCCAATTTATATAAACTGCTGCCACATGTGCTTGCTTGTGTTGCCACAACACACCCTAACTGCTGCCACAGAGCCCCAAACTGCTTCCAAACTAAGCATAACCGTTGCCACATATACAAAACCCGCTTCTATAGGATCATCAAAGCATTAGCCCCTCCTAATAAATCGCCGCTAATATGTCATCAACCCGTTGTCCATATCACACTAACCGCCACCATACACGCCTAAAAGTGCTTCCACACAGACCACAACCACTCCTATAGATACACACACCCGCTTCCATAGGATGATAATCGAATACCCCTTAATACATAAACCGCTTCCAAACTATATGTAGACCGCTACCCAAACCTCACCAACCGCTGCCACAAAGGTCCTAAACCGCTTCGACACAACCAAAACCCGCCTCCACAAATACCTCAACCCTCTTCTATAGGATTCTCAAATCACTATCTCATCCTAGACAACCACTGCCGAAGAGTCAATAAACCGCTGGCTAATCTCTTGAACCGCTACCACAAATCACGAAAACCGTTTCCATATACAACCAACCACTGTCATAGGTGTTAATTATCGCCTCTATAAGCTTCATTAAACTAATGCCTAAGGGTTTTTTACCTGCTTTCATTGTACCCCCACACAAATGTCCCCATGGACTTTGTGGCGGCGGTTGAAGATACCTTTGGCAGCGGTCTAGCCGTTTACACCAAGAGCCGCAACCATAGGCTTCTGTAACCGTTGTCAAAAGCCTTAGGCAGCAGTTATAGGGCCTTAGGCAGCGGTTTTTGACCGCCACCCAAGGTTAGAAATGTATTAGTGTACTTGCAAAGTTGGCAAAAGAGTCATTGCTGTTCTCATTATAATTCTTTCCTCTCATCTTCCTAAGCACTTCTTGGTATACTGCATTCACCATGGTTGCATCATGAGTCCCTTCTACATTATCATCATCTAATGGACTGCTTTTTGTCTGAGATCCCACCGATCCTGCCACAGTTGTAGACCCTCTGTTAACAGATCCACTTTTTTTTTAGTTCTTTAAACCAATCAGGTATGCCATGAAGCTTGAAGCACTGCTCAACCAAGTGCCCCTTCATATGGAAATAAGAACACTTTGAATTCTGCTTGATTCTTTTGAGTTCTCTTCAATCCTTTACTTTCTTCTTGAAGCTTGAATTACTATTGCTAGCAGCTTTATATTGAAAACCATTTCCACTTCTGTTTGTAGCCAGAGCACTAGAATCAGCTTTGATTCTTTGAGACCCAAAAGCATCATTCGAGGCCTCATTTCCTCTTTCCACCTGCTATAAGATATAATATGCCTTGTGATACGGGGTTAGCCGTGAGATGGTCCGATCTTCGACAACAAGCAAGAAACTAAAGAAAGACTCAAAGAAATAACAAGACTCAAACCGACGCAGCAAGGATGCTTCAAGAATCGATCAAGAAATCTACAAGATCAATCAAGAAGTTAAAGAACGCAGCAAAGACTCTAAAGAAAGATGCAAGACTCGAAAATAAAGAACAAGAACGGAAAGACTCGACCTGATAAGGACTGAAACGATCTATGTAGAACAAGATAGAGACCCCAGGCTTCTGTAGAAGGTAGGAACCAATACCAATGACTACACAACCCGCCTCTACAACCCTACACAATCAAGCAGACAACTTGAAGGCACAAGGAGGGGGCTTGTGGATACTAGATTCACCAAGTCTTGCGAAGTTGATGAACACAAAGCAAACCAAGCTAGATCAATACCAATAGTTGCAATTGAAGAGAACAACTCTATTCAATCGACAAACACTCATTGTGTTTCACACAAAAAGAGAGCTTTTCTCATATAATTCAACGTGTCTGTTTAACATAGGGGTGTCGGCAATATATATAGCCATACAAGGCTGATATTGGGCCGATTTAAGATAAATAACAACTTAAAGGAATTAAATA
Source organism: Persicaria tinctoria (assembly GCA_037127255.1). Lineage (NCBI taxonomy): Eukaryota > Viridiplantae > Streptophyta > Magnoliopsida > Caryophyllales > Polygonaceae > Persicaria > Persicaria tinctoria. The sequence continues at coordinate 36,036,555 of JBANSL010000020.1, forward strand.
AAATAACCTCTAAAGTTTCCTAAAATAACTTAAGTAAAAAGAATACTAAAAATAGTAACATAAGGTGCTGATTTTCGTTCCAAACAGTAAAGCTTGCAAAGATGTTGATTTTCGACCAAAGTCTAGGATGAATCTAGAAAAACCTTCAACAACAAAGTTTCGTCCTCGTTCCAACAAGGTATGGCACGCCTCAATCCGATAAATATAGAATCCGTACGACCCATTTTACTGAGACGTCGAAAAGCTGTCAAATATTCTAAACGAGTGTAAAACGTCAAGCTTCCACCTTTGGAACTTCTTCCATGATGGAGCCTTTTGTTCCTCTTGTTGATGCTAGGAAAAGGATTTATAGCCAGAATAGAATTTCTAGCAGCATCATAGTTTTCATTCGGACTAACCAAGAACTGCATAAGCTTATTACGAGATTCAATTTCTGCAAACTTCTTCTTCAATTCACATGTACAATTAGCTAAAGCAACACAAAAGCATTCAAGAACACTTTCCAAAACCTGCGGTTCATCCCAATATCTCTTAAACAAATTATATAAGTCATCTAAAGTCATGCTTCCTTGTACCACATTTCCAAGTTTCTTCTTTATCTGAAAAATGAGAGGCACATTACACTGACCAAATCTCTCCAAGATTTCCTCCCACGAGTGCTTAGATGAGTCCACAAACATGAACCCCTCGGCCACAGTCTTAGTCATTAAATTTAGAAGCAAACAACTCACCATATAATCAGCCCTGATCCATCTATCCAGATTAACATTCCCAACAGTAGGTTTAGCACATCAGCCATTTATAAAACCAAGTTTACACTTGGCACGAAGTGCCATCATGACACCCCGACTCCATGCCATATAATTAGTACCATCAAAGGGTATACCAACAAGCTGAGGACTCAGATGATCCAAGTTTGACAAGAACAAAGGATCACTAAGATTATCTTGTGCAACCATGTCTTCAAGGTTTATGTCTGCAGGATTTGAGCTTCCACTTACAGTTTTTTTTTAAGCAAGATAATAATTCGGTTCCCTAGACAGGCCTAGAGAAACCGAGAGACCGGGCAAACCGGTGGATTGACTAACCATCATGTACAACATAAAGTAAATAACAAAAGCAAATGACAGAAAGGAAATTACATAAGCAAATGACCTAAATAAAATTACAAAAGAAATGTACAAGCCATCCTATATTGAAAATCACAAGCCAAAGAGACAAACAAAACGATCGATCAAAGAGATGACACACACAGAGAAATCTAGGGACACCAGCGGACACCTCAGATTATAGACTCAAAAGAGCCATCAGATGTCAACGCACATCCACGACGCAATCGAACATGACAAATCCAACACCGCTCAAAGGAGCCTGCAACACAATAAGAACAGCACTGCACGCCAATCCGAAAATCCGACTCCAAGCCAAATTATTATCCATTCAAACCCCCAAAACCGATCCCACCCTTCAAGGACGATAACAAGATCGAGAGAGACTATTAAGTAGTCAAAATATAGGTGGAAGGAACAGGCCAAGGCAGAGAAAATAAACAACAATCAACAAGGCAACGAGGTGGAAAAACATATTGAGATTGGTTCGAGGCAAAAAGATAACAACAATTTTTTTCCTTGGTAATCCCACAAAAGAGACCAAGGATGATAAACGGAAAGGGGGCTTAAATCGGGAGACCCGCGGTAGAGGTGCGGCGACAGAGCAAGGAGACGACCGGAGCCGAAGGAGTTAGCAGCGGAGCTACAAGCGGAAGAGTACGATGAAGGCGGCGCTGAGAAGCGAGGGCTAGGGCGCTGGAGGAGCGGCAGAAAGCATACACCGGGAGGGGCACCCGATGGCTAAGGCGCCTCACCAGAGATGCTATTGGACGAGGAGGACGACGGAGGGAGTCGGAGGACGGAGGCGATAGGTAGAGCACCGGTGGGAGGCAGCAGCGCGGAGGCGGTGGCTATGGCGACGGTAAGTTGAGGCGGAAGTAGTTGGGAGCCTTGGGTTGGGTGGCGAGGTGAGCCGAGAGCGGTGGTGAGACGAGAACTGGCGGTAAGGCAGTGAGGGGCTGGAAGGGGAGCCATGGGGATGGCGGTTGCGGAAAACCCATGTGGGCAAACTTGTTGCTGGGCAAAGTTGTTGGGCACGAAGTACTGGTGGCGGCGGCAAGGTAAACGCTCGCAACTTCCACTTACAGTAAACATAAGCTACTAGATGCTTGAAGAAAAGAAGCCAAATATCCCAGATTCGAGATGAAGCTCTGATAACATATGAAAATAAAGTTTGCTTAAAACAAAACAAGACTAATTTATGTGAATAAAGATGAAAACCATCAAGAAAATTCAATGTTTTAGCACATAATATAAAGAAGATGTAAATGACATTGATGCCTTCATGATAGGCGGTTCTAATCCCCAAAACTCTACATTTGAGGGAGCAAAACAATGTCTTATATAGAGAGCAAAATAAGGACCATGTGTCAAGCACATGAGACTATTATCTGAGTGAAGAAATGGCATAAAAGCCATTTCTCAGTCATAAAAGCCATTTCTCAGCTAGCTAAGGACAATGATGCAACAATAGTAAATGTTGCATAATATGCACAATATGAGGTAAGTTATGATATCTTCATAGCATATTCGATAACTGTCTTTCTTCTAGTGGTTCCCATCAGTCATCTACCTTTTCAAAAATTGATTGATTTAGTCAATTATCAATAACTTTATGAATTCATCTATCCTATTGAAGAAATATAACATGTTATTGATTTTAGATCCAAAATTGATAACTTCTTAATTAATACTGTTCATGATCGAATAGGGCTAGATTAGACCTGGCAAAACACAATCTGACCCGAATGCCCGAAAAAAATTCGATTCGAACCCGGGAATTTCGATCCGGAATTTTTTTCCGACACGAACCCGAAATACCCAAAAATTTTCTGGGTAATCTAGGTTTCGACTCGGTGACTCGATTGACCCAGTAATTTTGACCCGATTTATCCTTTTGACTCGGTGACCCGATTGATTTATAATTATATATGATTATTTTTTTTATGGAGATTCCAATTTATTACATTTTATAATTACAATCACTTGATCTTTCATTTTCAAATCAAATTTTATATTTATTTGTATTGTATAATACTCTGTCCGATCGATAGTATTTGATTTTATATTTTTCAACGGACTTTTTTAAGAAGATAAAAATTCTAAAAAATATTAAAATAATTCTATCCTTTATTACTAATTACATGAAATTATTTTTAAAAAATTATTTGAAAATTTGATATTTTATATATTATTACATTTTATTAAAAATTACGAGAAATAATAAAAATCAAATATTTTAGATCAAATAGAGTATATAATTACAAGCACACGAACTTATGAACAACGTCTTTAACTTTAGAATTTTAAATTTATCGCAAAATTATCAAATCATGATTTTTTTTAATTTAAAAAAGAAAAAATTGACCAACCCGAAATGACCCGAAAACCCGGTCAAACCCGTATTACCCGGGACCCGAAAATACTCGAAACCCGTATTACCCGGGACCCGTATTACCCGAAACCCGAAGTGACCCGACCAGAAGGACCCGTTTAACGGGTCTAGGCTTGATGCAGAGCCCACTTCTTAATTAATATCGTATATCAGATTTAATCCTATTTTAATAAAATTAAGGAGGATATCCGTACTAAGCATTCTATCATGTCCTTGTATTTTGATATTTATAATATTAAAACATAACACGAAGAAAATATTTGTAATATACTCATATTTTCATTCGATTACTATGTGGTATGGTTCTACCTAAAATCAATAATTTAATACAATAAATTATTCACAATTATATGTATAGTAATTTGTCTATTAAATTCAAAATTAATCATGTACTTCACCAAATAAACCCTTTAATTAAATTCTTGAAAATTTTATTAAATAGTATATTATAAAATCCAAAATAATTATTTAGTAAATCTATAAATCAGATGTTAATATCAAATTTATTTACATTTAAAAAAATTTAACACATATTAATTGATTTCCTCTCCTTTTATTGTCAACTTAAAGTTGATATAATCTGTCCGTTAATTAAAACATGTCGTTTTAGACATTTTCACATTTTTTAAGAAAACAAATAAAAGTAAATAAAATTACACTTATAACCCTAATTATTATTTGACTTTTTCATTTTATTGAAAACTACAACTAACAAATCTCTAATAATTACAAGGGTAATTTTGGAAAGTGAACACCAAAATACCTAAAACGACATGTTTTTCTTAAAAAAAATGTACTCCTAAAACGACATTTTTTCCTTAATGGAGAGAGTAACAATTTATATTATTGAAATCGTCTATATAATATTCCGCACAACTACTGCATAAGGTTGTGGGTATTATCATAGTTTCTACTGAATTTTAGCTTATTTCACAAATTTTAGAAAAACAATAAACATATTTTTTTTTGTCAGAAGGAGAGACAGAGCTGTTACAAAAGTTTAATAATAATAAAAAGACAGGCTAAATTAATATGCAATGGGGCAAAGTCAGACCCCTTACATCACCTAAAATAAAATCAAAAGCACCCAACAAACATATTATTACATCCTAACACACACACACATATATAAGGCAAAGATTTAGGGACGGTCAACCGCGCTTAATCCCACCGCCCAAGAGCGTCCTGATGGACAAAATCGTCGATCTCCACTGGTGTGTGCACGTCAGTGAAAGTCGAAGTGAGACCCATTTGCGCCAGCATATTCTAATACATCAAGTCCTAAGGTAACATAAAAAAAAAACATTATTATATCATCATTTATTACACTGTTTTTTTACTTTCATAAAAACTATAACCAACAATATACTATATATTACAAGAGTATTTCATAAAGTAGAGATAATAATAATATTTTATTAAATAAAATTAATACTCTAAAATGACATATGTTGTCGAGTAGAGAGAGTAATACATATTACGGCATTAGCCGGCCATTTCATCAAAAAAAAGAGAGAGAGAGTAATACATATGCATACCAGAAGAGATATTGGGCTGGCCCAATATTATGGAGACGGACTGATTCCTGAGTTCAATTGTTGAGCTTTCGATACTTCTCGGCTGTTTTTGACGGCGAAAGACGAAATCACCAAATTGATATACAAAAAATCAAAGTCAAGATATATTGATATAATGACTAAATTCGATTGTAGCTACAAGCCACCCATGTTTAAAGTTGAATTAAGTGATAGAATGACTAAATTCGATTGAATTAAGTGATAGAATGACTAAATTCGATTGAACGTGATCGCAAATTAACGTTGGATTCAACATTGTTACAATGTCGGATTGGATGTTGCATTTTGAAAGCCCACTTTACAACATTGAATTAGATGTTGTATTTTGAAAGCCTACTTTGCAACGATCAATTGGACATTGCAATCTACCCAATCCGCCGCCTTAGATTCACAACGTTGCATACCACATGTTACACCTTTGGTTCCAACGTTAACCTCGAATCCAATATATTAGCAGCTCTAATCCGCGAATTTGTTGTATACGTAGGGAAACCATTTGCGATTCATACCATTCAATCCTGTAACAATTATAAGTAAAATATGAAATTTGACCAATTTTATTTCCCCATCAAACAAAGTCATAACCATTTCTGAGTCTCCCTCAATCTATACCCCACTCTGCAGCCGGCACCACCGATTAAAGTCAGCGCACGATCGACTCCATCTCATCTCTTTCATCCCCAATCTCAAAATCCGCTATGAAATTCCCCGCTGATCGAATTTTCAATCACAATATCGGCGCCGATGGCACCAATTCAAATATCATCCCCTTCTTGATCGTCTTCCTCCTCCCAATGCCCGCCGTCTCACAGCCGCCGCCGGCCACCGATTCCTCCACCCCCAACAGGAGGACCGCCGCCGACCTCAGCCCCTCCGTCGGCATCCTCCTGATCGGGGTCATCGCCGTGTTAGTCTTGACGAGCATCTTGTCGTTCTACTTTCGCCATTGCACCCGCTACTCGGGCTCCTTATCGGGTGGCGGCCTCGTCGTCGCCCTGCCCAGTCAATACCGCAGCGAAGAGCGCGGCCTCGACGCTGCGGTCATCAACGGTTTCCCGACGTTGGACTACTCCACCGTCAAGGCCCTCAAGATTGGCAACGGCGCCGCTGAGTGCGCCGTATGCTTAAGCGTGTTTCGAGACGATGAAACGCTGCGTTTAATGCCGCATTGCGATCACTTCTTTCACTCTTCTTGCATCGACACGTGGCTCGCTTCCCACGCCACTTGCCCGGTTTGCCGCGCCAGCCTCGTCGCGCCGCGGTCAAACGACTCTATCGAAGATTCTAATGTCGACCAAGTTCGTGGATCCGATCCTGTCCAGGACGATCGATGAAGGCTGCAAACCAAGCGCGGGTTTGATAGTATATTGTTTTGTTTAGGGATGAAGATTTTTTTTTTTTTTTGGATTACGAGGATGGAGATTATTGTCGGTGTTTGACGGGACGAGTATTATTATTGGATATTGGATAGGTAAAGGAAAAAGGCAATAACCTCCATCACAATCTTCTCAATCTCAACAAACAAGATCATGTAAAACACTACTACACCCAATCTAATGTATTTCTTACAATCTCTAACCAAACACACCCTAAGTGAAATCGAGATACCAACGAAGTATAAGTAGTAATGTATGTTGTGAATGCGTTATGTACAATTATATATGTTTACCTCATCGAACTATTCATCAGGAACTCTTCATCAATGCGGACGAGTAACATCAACCAACAACCAGCCCCATCTTCATCGCGGTAGTAATTCCGATCTCCACTAGTACAACATAAATGGCTTCCGGGAGGAACCGTGAAGCCGTTTACGCGGGATTTTGTAGAAAGCATACAATCGCGATGGGGGTGGGGCTGGTGGCAGGATGGTGCTACTTCTAGACCAGCTCTCCCATTCCGAGACAAGATGAAAAGAACATTGAAAATTAAGTTGAAGGTATATATAGACAATTGATGTGAACAAAACTATTTCTTAAAATAGATAAATGAGATTCACACGGATTTGCCAAATCTAATATTTCTAATTTCTTTCTTAAAGTAGATAAATGAGATTCACACGGATTTACTAACAACAACAACAACAACAAAATCTAAAGTTTCAAATTCTTTAGTGAAATAGATAAATGAGATTTATAAGACGGATTTACCTTGAATTGGTAAATAAAGAGCGACTATTTCGGGGTTCGAACCGGGGACCTATGACTATTATCCACAAGTCCTTTCCGGTGAGCCATTCCGGAATGGTTATAAGACGGATTTACCAACAACAAGAAAAAAGCAAATCTAATTTTTTCAAACGTTTGACAAACTCTATTAAGATATTCGATATTCTATCCAATCCAAAAATAGATTGGATTAGTTTTATGATCTAGATTTTGAAAAATCTATCGAAATCATTGGATACAACTTTAAAAGAATTTTAAGGATATATCGATCCATCAATATATACAAACAAAGTTAATCAACCATATCGATCTATTACAATTAAAAAAAAAATTTGGATTCTCTTATCCTAATTTAGGAAATAATTTCCGACTTAAAAAAAAAAGAAATAGTTTCCAAAATAGAGGAAATACCTTAAATAAATACTTCATTCGATCTCAAATATACGTTATTTAATTTTTCAATACATATTTTAAGAGCTATAAACTAGATAAAAATAACAATTTTTTTTCTTATTTTTTTACAATGTAATACTTATTAACAATTTTTCAATATATAGTTGCTCCGGTCACCCTCTTGCTCAGATCCGGTGTCCATGGAGGTCATGTGAACTCAGATATGAATCTCTCACCATTCTTCCTCTTAGATCTACTCATCTACATTTCCAAATTTGTAGTTCACAGCGGCGGCTAGACATGGCCACGAGTCACGAGTCGACCCGTGACCCGCTGGGTCGGTGACCCGTCGGGTCAGGGTCGAAGGGTTGACTCGGGTTGAGGGTCAGGGTTAGGGCCGAGAGAAATAGAACCCGTGACCCGACGGGGCAACCCTCCATTTGAAATTTTTTTTTCAAAAATTTATTTTTAATAAAATAAATTTATAATTATTATGTAAATTATATAAATTATTCTTAGAATAATTCATAATATTACATAAACTAATATGCAATGGCAATGTGATACAAATGACCCCCCATTCTTCTCCTTTTATAGACTTGGAAGTCTTCCTTTCATCCTCTTATTTCCAATGTGGGACAAACACTACATCTCACATCGAAAATATTGAGTTAGAATGAGAAGACATTAAGCTATATATATGTATTCCACTATCCAATTTCTCCCACATCACTTCTTTCCTACATTTCCTACGTTGGGAATGAAGTTTGACAAAAAATATATCCTCATATTTTTTCCTCTTACATCCCACATTGATATCATTGTGGATGAAAGAATTGGTATGGATATATAAAATCTTCCCACATTTTTAACACTTTATATCAAAGTGATAAAATGTGTTATGAAAATTTTGTCTTCACATATCATTTATTTATTTATTTTTAATAGTTAATTTTTTAAAAAAAATTTAAAAAATAATGTGACCTGCCGGGTCATAGGGTTGACCCAGCCCTGACTCGGCGGGTCGGCCTATTTCCACCATTCAATGCCACGTGGCCGACCCGGGACTCCGACCCATCGACCCGACGGGTGACCCAAACCCGTCGACCCGTGGGAATCTCGGGTCAAGGTTAGGGTCATACCTTCCAGGTTGCCGACCCGGCGGGTCCGACTCGTCGACCCAGCAGGTCGGACCCGTGGCCATATCTAGCGAGGCGACGCGAATTTGGAGCTTCTCAACTCATATCTTCAACTTCGAGATCACTATAGTCGTCGTCACACTTAGAACCCTAATCTATCGAGGTGGAATGAGTCGTGAATGTTGATTAAAATTTGCAGATCTTTGCAATTGTGTGGTTTTGTTCAACCTATGTAATTGCAGAATTACTTTTTTTTTTCTTCCTGAAATTAAGATTTTCTTTTAACTTAACGCTTGCTAAGTGTCTAGAACTCTCTTATTTGCGATTAGGCTTTTAGTAAGGAACCAAGCTCGAACGAGCCCAATTGACGAGCTCAAACAAGCTAAGGCTCATTAGTTCAGCTTGTTCGAGCCTTAACAAGTTGAGATCGAGTTTCACCCTAGGCTCGCGAGCCAAACTTGAGCGCTAAAAAAAGCTCGAATAATTTTTGGGCTTGAGCTTGGCTCGTTTCTCGTTCGAGCCAAGCTTGAACAGGTCAGGCTCGGCTCTTTCGACTCGAATATCACCCCTAACTCAATCAGATCCAAAATGTATGTCGTTTTGACTTTTCATCACATATTTTAAAGAGTTACAAACTATATTCCCCCCGTTTGAAAATAAGTGACTTTTTTAAGTCAGACATGCTTCTTTGGGATTGTAAAACTATATATATATATATATATATATATATATATATATATATATATATATATAGAGAGAGAGAGAGAGAGAGAGAGAGAGAGAGAGAGAGAGAGAGAGAGAGAGAGAGAGAGAGAGAGAGAGAGAGAGAGAGAGAGAGAGAGAGAGAGAGAGAATGGGTAACTTGTGCATAAGGATTAGGGTGTACCTTGTGCACAATTGTGAGCCCTTGATTTTAATGAAATGGATGGCTAATAACCGTCCACGTGACCATGTGTTTTAAAAAATAAAATAAAAAAACAATCTTCAAACTCTATTTTATATGCGTGAAGCGCGTGTGAAATTTGGGGGAAAAAAACCCTAACCCCCCTACTGTCTTCTTCTTATTCACAAGTGGAACCATCGATCAAAAGAGAGCAACCCAACATCTTCACCAATCGTCTTCTTCACCGGCGGCAAGGTCCCCACCATCGTTGCACTGCTCTTGTACAACCAGTGACCTTCGATCGGGACACAGCATGAGGTTGAACCTTAGATTCCGAGGTGTCTGAGCACCTTCGATCGAACCTCCGCCTCGCCTTGCCTCACCGATGAATCGCTTCCTCGCCTCCGTCGCCTTGCCTCCCCGTCGAATGTCCTCCTCGCCTCCGCCTCGAATGGACGCTCCTCGGCTCCAGGGTCAACCACCGATGACGAAGAAGCGGGTGCTGACTGCTAAGGTCCTCCGGCGGGCGGCGGTGCTCAGCGTCCCCTGCAGATTGCCTTCGGCACCACCATGTTCATGATTGAATCTGCGGGTGTACCTCTCTTTAGGTTTAGGTTTCGATTTCACTTGGTAGCCGGCGACCTGGGTACGAGCTCTCCTTCAATCGGCGGCGACATGGTTTCAATTTCACTGGGTTTAGGATTAGGTTTAGGTTTTGTGTTGTTATTTTTTAGGTTTAGATTTCCAGCAATTGGAATTAATCTCTTTGAATTGGTGTTGTTGCATAGATGAATCTTATTTGGAATTCATGTCGATAAAGAGTCTATAATGATTATTAAGTGAAATTCGAGCATTATTCGGTGAATGTATAAAGATTATTCACGACTATTGTCAATTTTTTTTTGAGAAATCTGACATTGTTAATTTTGTTTGTTACACATAAACATTATTCGCTGGAATACAAGAATTATTCGGTGAATTTCTAATGATTATTCGTTTAAATACGACATTTTTTTTAATCGCAACACATAAACTATGAGATGTTTCAGTGAAATGTGAGCAATATTCGGTGAAATATAAAGCATTATTCATTAAAATCGTAAGTGTTGTTTAGAGATTTGGGATTTCTTTTGTTTGAATTTGATGAATAAAATATTATTCGGTAGTATGTGATAAATTATTCAGTAGAATTGATTAATTTCGTTTTGAACTCGATGAAAAAAAAAACAGAAGATTATTCGGTATTATGGGAAACATTATTCACCAGAATTGACAAATCCTTAAAACGAATGAAATCAGAATCAGGTGGTTTAAAAAAACCATTTATTCCCCACAAAAAAGCAATTTTTTTCCAAATATTTTATATATTTTTTAAAAAAAAGCATACCTAAAAAAAAAAAGAAAACAAAACAGGCGAGTTTTAAAACAAACTAGTACGATTCCCGCGCCATGGCGCGTTTTTTTAAAACTAAAATATAATATATAAAAATATTAATAAATGTTAAGATAAAAATCATTAAAAAAAACTTTACAATAAATGTATCTTATAACTATATCAGGATTTTTTTTAAAATCTTATGTAGGGTATAATACATAAATATAGATATTTTAAATTAATTAGTTATAATAATATCAATATCATTATAACATTGTTTAATTGTGATGTGTCATAATCAATAATTATTCAATGTTTTGAATTAAGCCCAATAGTTAGTAAATAAATTTAATTAAACCCAATAGTTATATTAGATTAAATTCAATGTTTTGAATTAAGCCCAATAGTTAGTAAAATTAAAGAAAAAAGAGAATTAAAGGAAAATGAATAAAAAAGGAGAATTAAAGAAAAAAAAATAATGAAAAAAAATAATAATGATTAGTTAAGACTCCTAAAATGTCTCTAAGAATGACACATCATCCTAAACTCTTCTAAATTAAGAGTTTATATAGAAGTTAGTAAAATTAAAGAAAAAAGAGAATTAAAGGAAAATGAATAAAAAAGGAGAATTAAAGAAAAAAAATAATGAAATAAAATAATAATGATTAGTTAAGAGTCCTAAAATGTCTCTAAGAATGACACATCATCCTAAACTCTTCTAAATTAAGAGTTTATATAGACAAGTGGTGGTTAATTTTTTAAAAAAAAAACCCAAAAGAAACGTGAATCTATAAAGGAAAAAAAAGAAGAAGAAAGGGCTCAGTGGCTCACTATTGCCCATTTGCCCTCACGCGACATTGTAAAAGAGAGTAAGTGGTTTTTTTTAATGCGGGTCCCCCATATTTAAAGCAAAAATAAATTAAAACCCTTTTTAATCTTGGCCACCCGTTTCATACATTCAATGACCAAGATTTGTGCACTAGATACACTTTAATGGGTGTGCACAAGGGAACCACACCATATATATATATATATATAAAGTATTAAATTTTTTATTGTTTTTAATATAGTTTTAAACTTATAAAATTATATAAAAATAATTAAAAAATTAATATTTTATATAGTTTTTAGTTCCTTAAAAAATATGATAAAAAAGCAAAGTACACTTATATCTAAACAGAGGGAGTATAATAATCTATCTATTAATATTACTAATTATGTTAGCATTTTGCTGACATGTCATACTCACAATTGAAGTTGAACTTTTTAATCAACTACCTCTTTTCTTATTGATTGGTTTTATCGTCGGGATTTTTAAATATATGTTTCCTATTTTAAGTTTATCGCAATCTTCTACGAAAAGGTCTACTTACATTGAACTTAATTTCTTATTGGTTGATTGTGTTTTTGAAAAGTTTGAATATATGTGTCCAATCTTAAATTTATCACAATTATCTCCAAAATACCAATGTACATTGAACGTACATAATAGATGACAAATCTCGATCTAAAAAAGGTCTCCACTTTTGGTGGGACCCGGAGGTAGACCTCGTGGGATCCGAAATACTCCCGACGGGCTTACCTGACCCGCACCGAGAAATTCGGTACGGCCGAACCTGTGCCGCAGGAGCTAAAATATCATATCCGAACTATCTCCTTGCAGAGGCTTCGTCAACGAAATGGGGATCAATCATATACTTGTCACCGCCCGTTGGGTACTAGTAGACGGACACGACTTCTTGATCCTCCATTCAAACTCTTGACTTACAAGAAAGAGCCTCTGAGTTATACACGGATGAAGGAAGATCCTATCCGCGGAGCGATTCCTTTCCCTAATTAAGATCTTTCACACTTTCTTTCCTTTTATCTCTCTCTCTCTCTCTCTCTCTCTCTCTCTCTCTCTCTCTCTCTCTCTCTCTCTCTCTCTCTCTCTCTCTCTCTCTCTCTCTCTCTCAGGATCTTATTCTTTAGGAAATACTACGTCTAGTCCACTCTTTACTCCTCGTCTTTCTCTCTCCGGCGCCAAAAGTCTCCCTGATCACTAGCCGGGCTTTCCCTTTTATAGTTGACGGGGGTTCTCCCGCTCTCTGTCACGTGTTGGTTCTTGATTGACACGTGTCTACTTCGTGGGGTGCGGGAATGTAAGGCACGTATTCCCCTCTTTCTGTCCGCGAGTGATATGTTGAGGGGGTGATTTGTCACCTTGGTCCACGGATAGAGGATTAGTTGCCTTATCCCCCTCTACTACCATTATTTTATGTATCTATTTTTAGATATTTTTTCGGTTGGTTTCGTCACAGCTCCTCGGGCTGGGTTGATTCCGGATGGAATCGACGCGGGCTGATATTTCCAATGCGAGAAAATTTCTGAGTGTTTCGTCCATTCGCTCTCAAGTCGTGTGAGCAGGATGGGCTTAAAACCATCTTAAGGCCCATTAAGGCCGCCTTAAGGGCCCAATGGGCCCAATTGGGATGAGAAGTTCTACGGTTGGTAATTTCTTATAAATTACCCCGTTCCGTTTTTTATTCCCCCACTTGTCTCATTCTCTTATCAAAGTTTGTCTTTACTTGTTCTCAGCTACCCGGTGGCGTTCCCTTGTCGGCGATCTCTTTCCGGTTGAGTTTTCCGGTGAAGTTTTCTAAATCCAAGGTAGTTCGTCTTGTTCATCTTTTCCCGCAATCTTTTTATTTTCTTTCTTTGGTTTTCATAGGATTTCCTTCTTCTTAGATCGAAAGTAAGGATGGTTTCTTTCACCGGATGTGTTTTTCCTTTTGATCGGGATTTTTTGTCCGCGTGTGTAATTTTTCACACGGTTTTCTTTAGTTTTATCGGGAATGGCAAACCCTAGCGGAGAGCATGAGGCATTGGATGCGTTTGAAAGGGAGGAGGGGTGTCGCGTCAACTTCTCGTCCGCGTTAGAGCCTCGAAGTTTCATTTTCCTCTTCTGAAAGTTCTTCTTCTAGTTCTAGCGGGTCATCATCAGAGTCGTCTTCTTCCCAAGCACCGCCTACTTCAGTCCGGGCTGGCCCTAATGGCAGCCCTATTAAGGTGAGAAGGCTACGAAATCGTTCTGATTCTGATTACTATTCTTCCCCTCACTCACTTTCTTCTTCTTCGAAGGAGAACGCGGGGGATGATGCTTCTTCAGGTGCAGACAAATCAGAGCTTCATTCTTCTGGCGACGTTGTCCCTTGTTCTACTTCTCATCCAGGGGCGACTGTTCAAGGGTCAGATATGCCTTGGGTTCCGTACGCGGCCTCACTTATTGGCATGGCGGAGGTGCCTTCAAGAATTCGTTCTAAAGCGAATTTGAGTGATCTGGACATTCCTTCATATTTGCTCAAAGACTTAGATACTTGTCTTTTTCGAGAGAATTTTTCTCTTCGACCACCCCTTTATGCTCGTCCCCTAATTGTAGCCGAGAGAGTTCGCCCGCGACGATCTATGGTTGGGGAGATTAGAGGCTGCACTACCTTGCTTGACTTAGTCGACCTCGAGGCGCTTTCTCGAATCTTTCCTTGGCCTGCTGGGTTGGAATTCTGTCTTCCTGTTGAGGGTGGAGGATGTTTGGACGCGTACGAAGATTGCTTGGTCGTCTACGCGGCCAGTTTATCTCAAGGGTTTCGTCTTCCGCTTCACCCTATTTTCCTGCGCAGATTGTGCCGAATGGCTGGATGTTTTTTTACCAGCTTTATCATGAGGTGTATGGAGATTGGATTTACCCCATCTGCGGATCTGATGTTCAGTATCTTTTCCCTGAAGAAAGGGTCTCAAGATTCGAGGTTTTATCAATGTAACTCTAGCTGTAGTTATGTTGAGAGGTTATCTAGTAAACCTAACTAGAAACATAAGTAGTTTCTGGTTCGCGACAAAACTGGGGAAAATTTGACCTGTCAGACTGTCCCCGGATGGTTCAGTACCGTGAAGAAACCAGTGCCTTCTGACCTTTCTAAGTTCAAGGGGTCTTTTGCTCACGAACCTAGGTTTCCCTAGCGAAAGATGGTCTCGGCTCTTCGCCTTGAGATGGCGGGATTAAGCCTTCCTCATCCACGTTTAGGTGTCTCCTTTGTTTTCACTAAGCCTTTTTTAGGAATTTTTTTCTTTAACTCTTACCTTTTTGTGTTTTATTCACGTTGTTCAGTTACTCATGCTTCAATATTTTTGCTTTTAGGAAAAATGGATTTGGAGTCTCTTTTGAAGCGTCATAAAACAAAGGCCTGAGGCCGGAAAAAGAGCTCCGGTGTTCGCAGTCCTTCTCCATCTCTTGACGCCACTCCCATTATTGATCTTGCAGTGGGTAAGGAATCTGGTGCCCCTTGAGAAGGCATTCCAACAGCTCCCGAGACTCGCAAAAAGCGTGCCTGTTCGTCTGTTCCTGCTTCTTCTCGGAAGAAAAGGAAAATTAATGAAAGTGCTGAGGCATTTGCCGCAGCTGAAGAAAGTCTTTTCCTTGAGGGTGAGGCCACCCTCCTTGAGTTCCTTATTCCTAGGTTCGGGATGGCGGATCTTGTTAGCCTTGCATTCCCTATGAAGAAGCTTGCATTCAACGAACAACGTTATATTAAGCGTTTGGATGCCACTAACCTTTCCACACAATTTGATCGGATCATCCAATGGGTAAATGATCTTTGTATCCCGAGTATTTCCTTTATTTTATTAATGCGGAGGATTGCCCCTTATTATGTTCATGGCTTGTTTCTTATTTTAGCTGAGGGTGATTCAAACTGACGCCGAGAGGCGTATGGTTTGTGGCGAGGTGGATATTACGAGCAAGGACGCGGAGATCAAAAAGCTGAATCATCAGTTGCGGATCCTTGGGAGCACGGTTGGGGATCCCGCGACAGTCGAGAAATTTAAAAAGAGATATGCGGAGCTTCATAAGAAGCTTCAAGCAACCAAAGAGAAATTGGAGGCAGTGACCAAGGAGCGTAATGAACTGAAGTTTGCTTTGGACGCCGCTCATTTGCAAACTGAAGAGCTTAAAGCTACAGAAGAGCGTCTAAAAAATCAGCTACAATCAGGCCAGGTTGCAATCAACAAATTGGAAGAGGATTATTCGATCCTCCGCGAGGAGCAGTCTATTATGAAACAGGAACTTGACGCGGATATGTCTCGATCGGGTCAAGATATGGCCCTTCAATGGCTTCAGACTCTCGCATGTTTGATGTATTTATCTTCTGAATGGATTAAGATCGATGCCGGCACATCGTTCCTGTCATCTGTGGCCAGGGCTTGTCTTCAGACATCAGAGGGCGCCGACATTTTGAAGGATAAATGTTTTAGCTACTTTCGAAAAGGAATGATTGCGAGCATAAACCAAAGCGTATCACGTTCAGCTTCTAATCCCAAAGTTCCTTTGGAGAAGTTTGAGCCAAGCATGAAGATTGCGGACTGGGGGTTATCCAAGGAAGAAATGGCCGTGGACGGGTCTGACGCTGAAGAGGAAGAAGATGATGGGGATGATGCCGAGAACGAAGAGGCTTTGGATGTAACTAATTAACTTCGTTTGATCCCACCTTTTGTTTGGATTTGATACAAAACTCTTGTTCAGGGCTAGTTGTGGCCCTTTTTTTTGCCTAAGTAGTGTCTTCTTGTAAAGTCGTGGATGGCTATTCTCGAACACTTAATGTTTCCCGTTATCTTTACCAAGTTTTTATCTATTTGTGTTCTGGCGTTCGTTCCAAGTGTGGAGAATCTTAGTCCATGTGTTCGAGGTTCCTCCTTCACTTGTGCCCCATCCGCGAGCATGAATTTTCCTTTTAACGGAAATCTTCCCTTTGGGATTTGTCTTCCCTGTGTTCTAAGACCGTCTGACCGCTCAGATTTCTCTTGAAAAATCATGACTTTAGGGGGTTTTAACCCTTGGGCTTTTTTCCAGAAAATAGAGAGCGCGGATTAGCTTTCTCGTCTTGTAAATTCTTTCTTCAACTGGAATGTTTCTTGGCTTCTCATGAAAAAAGCTAAACTAATCCTTGTTCGGATTTTTCTTGTTTTGTTATCTCTTTGACCGCGTACAGGTTTTACCTCCTCAATTTGAGGCTGAGTACGGACAATTATCACCAGAGTGGGCGTTTTTATCCTCATATTTGGTTCGTAATTTCCCGGTAGTGGTGTCCTGGAGCGATAACGGCCTCTTCCAACTTGACCGTGGATGAGAAGATTTCCTCGCTCTTCATGGCCTTGGATTGGGCAGTGCCATGGTGTTTTTTCAAACAAGCAAGGCTTCATTCAAAGTTTGCCCGTGACGTGATGTTGGAGATGACGCGAACCTTGACCCTTCTGTGTCCTCCTCAAGTGGGTCCTGCTGACTTTTGTCAGGGGACGGAGTGTGTTTGTAGCTTTTCTCATGCGTGTTTTTTACTTCAATATTATTCCCTTCTCTTAAAAAAAGGGTTTTTTTTATTCAACATTACAAACGGAGAAAATCTGGCATGCGGATCATGGTGTCCTCATTAATCTAGTAGCTCAAGCTAGAGCCGACCTCGTGGTCGCATTATGTCTAGAAGATTAAGGACATCCGCACCAAAGCCGTCTTTCAAAATAAGACTGACCTCATGGCTACATTATTTTTAGAAGCTCAGGGACAACCATACCAAATCAAAATTTTAAAATTAAGACCGACCTCGCGACTACATTATTTTTAAGAAATCATGGATATCCTACCTCTCCATTCTCGTCACTGTCTGGGATGACGATGTCAACTTCAAAGATGGAATCTCCCATGTAGGTGAAGATTAAGGCTGATCCCACATTAACCCGGTTTGCTTGAGTAAACTTGCGCCACCCCTAAGTTAACCAGAAAAGGCCATCTCCATCTCTTTCCACCATTGTTATTAGAATCCCGATCCGGATATTTAGAATCCTAAGATCCTACAATCCTATGCAGGAGCCCGATCCGGATCTATGCATAGAGTCTTTTTTATGTAGGATCTATTATAGGATCTTTAGAATCTTAATGGATCTATAGGATCTTACGATCCTACTCGATTCTAAAGATCCTATTTTTATTAACAATATGTATTTTTCAAACATTTGTTTTGTTTCCTTGGTTAATTTTAGGGAGTTTAAATATATACATTCATGTATAAAACGCGAAAAATGGCTTAGAGACAATTGTTTTCGAGTCTTTTAATCAATATGACAATGTTTAAGGTCGTAAATATAGCTTTTTATCTTTTGAAACCAAAATATATTGTGTAACTAACATTTTTTCCTCATTCTAGAACGTTAAATTAAGTCACTTTGTTGTATATATTTTTTATGTTTTATTATATTTCGAGGATCTTACGATCCCCTAATGGGATCTTACGATCCGATCCACAGACCCCGTTGTGATTCGATCCTAGAATCCCGATCCTAATAACCTTGCTTTCCACCTTCACTTCATGTTCCTGGTTGGAGCGAGACGAGAGCCTGGCTAGAGTGTGCGCGTCTTCATCGATCAAAACATACATTAACGGGAGTCGGAGTGTTTGGAGTTGTTCTTCCCTCATGATGACCCGATAGAAAGCTCTAGGAGACAATCCGGGATCCATTTTTCAGAGGATGCTTATCACACCAAACCTTCTTGTGCGTTTTTTATATCCGTCGGGTGAGGTTCTTTTGCCTAGCTTTTATCGCCCATGATTATGAGGTAGTCCTTCATACTTCTGCATGGCTTTTTGAACTATTTTTGTCGCTTGGGGAATTCCTCTTGAGAGGACTACTGGGCTTGGATGAAATGACTTGTCATTTTATAACAAGATAATTCTCTGCCTGAAAAGGACGCGTGCCATACTTTTCTCTCTCGTACAGTACACGTTGTGCATGCAGCCTCCTTGTTTTGGTTGATTTACCGTTTCCTCGTGATTAATGGGACAAGAGCCAGAACTATTGATCCTTTTTCCTCTTCGAGATGCGTGGATCCACAATAGTTCCCCCTCTAACTTCTAGGGCTGGCATGGCCCCCGTGCAAGAATCTCGATGGGCTTTCTTTCAGGCAATCGATTATCCGGAGCAACTCGAGCGGATGGTGAGATTTTTGTCTTTTCTTGTCTCCTTTCTTTTCTCGCAGACTCTTTTTAGACCTATTTTTCCTCTCCCTCTAGCTCCTGCCGCTCAGATTTGAAGAAGTATATGAGGATGCCATTCTTGAGCGAGTTCTACTTTCTTCCCATCTGTTGAGAGATTTTCCAGTCTGTATAGAGCGGCGAGACAACAGACTTCTCTACTTGGGCCGCGGATGGAACAACTTTGCTGAGTCGCATGGCTTTGAGAGGGGCGCTTCCATGGTCTTCATCCATGTGGGTGACGCGCGCTTTGAAGTCCAGGTGATGGACCCACACGAGGGTGAGCGCGTGATTGATCATATTGATCCTCCTTCGCAAGGCCTGATTTCAAATGGCTTCCGGGCTTAGGCCATTTTCTACTCGTGTTAATAACTTAGCCTTGCTTTGTGAAATAAAATGATACTGAAAGCTTCCTCAACGACTGTAAGCCTTTGCCACCCTTCGGGTCCGTACTTTAATGTAACTCTTCTTAATATGTTATTTACGCGTCTATGTGTGACAAAAAATAAAGTTCAAGGTTTATCTCGCGGTTGTTAAGGCGATGGACATGTCGACGAGATATTTGACAAGATGTAGGGTATGTTTGGCAAAAGCAAGTAGCTTTTCGGAGCTTATGGTTTTGATATTTTATAGTCTTAATGAAATAAATATAAGATTTTAGTTTAATTAGTTTTTGAAAGCTTTTGAAATCTAAGCTTTTCAACAGCTATTCACCCAAGCTTTTCGGAGCTTTTGGTTTTTTATTCACAAGTTTTCAACAGCTACCATAACAGCTAGGTTTACCAAACGCTATACTAGCTTATTAACATATATTTAACTCAAATAATTCAACAGCTTCAGCTACCCAACAGCTTCAGCTTCTCCAACAGCTACCATTTTGCCAAACACACCCGTACTTGAATTTTTGTTTAATCGCTAATTCGGCTATTCCTCTAGGGTTGCCCTTAATCACGGGCTCTTATCTCCTCAAGTGGGTGAACATACTGCTATTACAGCTGTTGTCCATCACGAATCTCCTGACTTCGGGTTTTTTAGGGTTTTGCATGTTGGCCACGTGAATCAGATTCATGGTCTGCTCTCTGACTCTATTTTGTTGTCATACGCTGTTCACGGGTTTCTTAGGTTTGTATTACTTGATGTTTTTTTCAATTGCCTCATGCATGGCGTGCCACTTGTCAGGTTCAGCCCTTGACCTTTTAATTTTTCCGAGAACCCATCTATGCACTCGCAATGCATTTTTCATCCTCTTAGGGTCCCGACCCACTTACTAGGGCTTTTTTTTATAAAGAGTAATACATTGGGGTGTATTTATCTTCCTAACTTGGTTTCTTTCCCTAGCATGCCTTCTCCAAGCCAGTCGAGTTGGTCGTTCTTTGAGCGCATCCGCTTCCCAGAACAACTTTACCGTTTGGTTAGTTTTTGTTTTGAGACTTTTTCTTTCCTCTCTTTTTTTTAGAGTTCATGTCTTCCTGAGATCTTTATTTTTCCGCGTCATTTCAGTCCTTACCATTACGTTTTGAAGATGAATTCCGCCCAGATCTCCCTAGGAACGTTTTTTTGTTGACTAGGATTCTTCGCGACTTCTCCATAGAAGTGGTTCGTGAGGATTATAGAGTTCCCTCATTGGGTGGCGGATGGAACGACTTTGTCGAGTCGCATAGTATCAACGTTGGTTCTTCTGTAACTTTGATTCACAGAGGAGGAATCCATTTCGAGGTTCATACTCTGGATACGGTAGGAGACGAAGTGGATGGGGAATGGGCTCCTCCTCAATCGGAGGGTCCGCCCTTAAATGGATTTCGTTTGAGCCAAGGTAGGACTCGCCTTATTCCGGCTAGGCCTAGGTGGAGGTGAATCAATGATATTTATAGGGTATCTCATGTTCTTCTATTTTGCATGATGCAACGCTTATGTCGTTTGCTATCTAGTTTCTGTCAACCATAAGTCGTGGTTGCAGTTGCTATAATAATAAAATCCCTTGTGTCTCTCGATTTTCACGACTTAATTTTTATTAAACAAACGTTCCGCGACCAATGCTTCGGTCAGAGGCTCGACGCGGAGTAGAGCTCCAGTGTCATAGGGATTTATTGAATTTTCTTCAAGAGATTAATGCTTTGATCGGAGGCCTGACGCGGAGCAGAGCTCCAGCGTCACATGGGCTTATTGAATTTTCTCCGAGAATTAGATTCCTTCGATCGGAGGCCCGACGCGGAGGCAAGCTCCAACGTTCTAAGGACTTTATGAAAATGCTTATCTCCGAGAATTAGATTGCTTCGATCGGAGGCTCGAAACGGAGGCAGGCTCCAACGTCCTAGGGACTTTATCAAAATGCTTATCTCCGAGAATTAGATTGCTTCGATCGGAGGCCCGACGCGGAGGCAAGCTCCAGCGTCCTAGAGACTTTATGAAAAGCTTATCTCCGAGAATTAGATTGCTTCGATCGGAGGCCCGACGCGGAGGCAAGTTCCCGCGTCCTAAGGAATTTATGAAAGTACTTATCTCCGAGAATTAGATTGCTTCGATCGGAGGCCCGACGCGGAGGAAAGCTCTAGCGTCCTAGGAACTTTATGAAAAGCTTATCTCCGAGAATTAGATTGCTTCGATCGGAGGCCCAACGTGGAGGCAAGCTCCAGCGTCCTAGGGACTTTATGAAAAGCTTATCTCCGAGAATTAGATTGCTTTAATCGGAGGCCCAACGCGAAGGCAAGCTCCCGCGTCCTAAGGACTTTATGAAAATGCTTATCTTCGAGAATTAGATTGCTTCGATTGGAGTCCCGATGCGGAGGCAAGCTCCAGCGTCCTAGGGACTTTATGAAAAGCTTATCTCCGAGAATTAGATTGCTTCGATCGGAGGCCCGACGCGGAGGCAAGCTCTCGGCTCCTAGGGACTTTATGAAAAGCTTATCTTCGAGAATTAGATTGCTTCGATCGGAGGCTCGATGCGGAGGCAAGCTCCAGCGTTCTAAGGACTTTATCAAAAGCTTATCTTTGAGAACTAGATTGCTTCGATCGGAGGCCCGACGTGGAGGCAAGCTCCAGCGTACTAAGGACTTTATGAAAAGCTATTTCCGAGAATTTGATTGCTTTGATTGGAGGCTCGACGCGGAGGCAAGCTCCACCGTCCTAGGGACTTTATGAAAATGACATGACGAGAAAAGCACCCACTAACCGCTTATTTAACTATTGCGGGGGAGACTAAGATTTTTCATGCATACAAACCTAGAGTTTTACAGGTAGTACTTTTTCAAGTTTTCAGCATTCGAGGTTTTGTTTAAAACTATTTCTTATGGGTTGCCAAGTTTGTAAGCTCCCTCCTGGATTACTTTCATGACGATGTATGGCCCTTCCCAGTTGGCATCATGTTTTCCTTCGGTGGATATTTTTCGGAGCACCAGGTCACATTCTTTGAACCGTCGCGGATGGACTCGCCTATCACGGTATCTGGATAGACGCCTTTTGTACTCCTGCTCTTTCAATGCTGCTGCCATCATGCGTTCTTCTACGAGATGCAATTCAATCTACAGAGCTTCATCATTGGTCTCCTGTTGGTTGTATGCTAGGATTCGTGCTGATGGGACTAGTCTTTCCACCGGAATGACCGTGTATGTCTCGTAAACTAGAGTGATAGGAGTTTCTCTGGTCGGAGTTTTCGTTGAGCTCCGGTAGGACCGGAGGACTAATGGAAAAAGTTCTGCCCAACGCCCCTTCGTCGTGCCTCCAAGTTTTTTCTGTATCCCATGCAGTAACTGCCGGTTGGTTATTTCTGCTTGCCAATTCGTCTGGGGATGGGCAACAGATGAAAATTTGAGGTTTATGCCCAAACCTACGCAAAAATATCTGATAGATTCGCTATCGAACTGTGTACCGTGATCTGTGATTATCGAGTCCGGCACCCCAAATCGGCAAACTATATTTTTCCACAAAAACCTCCTCACTTTTTCCGCGGTGATAAGCCCCACAACTTCAGCTTCTACCCATTTTATGAAGTAGTCTACCAAATCAAGCACATATTTTAATTGTCCTGGAGCAGTCGGAAATGGACCTAGAATGTCCATTCCCCAAACAAAAAACGGGTATGCCCCAAATATACTCTTCATTCGTTCCGCATGGAGATGTTTCAACTTTCCAAACTTCTGGCACACGTCACACTTTGGAATGAAGGTTTGGGCATCCTGCTTCATGGTCGGCCAGTAATATCCAAGCCTCGTAGCTTTTGCTACCAAGTCTCTTCATCCTTGGTGATGTGCACAAATCCCAACATGCAGTTCTTTCACGACAACACCACCTTCTTCTTCTGAGATACAGAATAAGTCTGGGAGGCAGTAGCCTCTTTTATAGAGCTTTTCCTCTCTGATGGTGAAGCGGGCTGCTTTTGTGACCACCTTTCTGGCCGCGTCCTTTTCCATCGGTAGTAGGCCTTTTCCTAGATAGTCCGCGAGCGATGTCCTCCAGTCTTCTTCCCCGTTTACTTGGACATGATAAACCTCTTGAATAAGCCTGCGACTGTTCATTACTTCCGCAGGCACGACGGCCCTCATTCGAGCTAGTGCATCCGCTAGTTGATTGTCATCTCTTGGAATTACTGTCAAACCAAAACTCATGAAAGCTTTTGACAGTGCTTGTACTTTTCTCTGATAGTCGGGCATCAAACCAGTTCTGACCTCGTATTCTTCTGTTATCTGTCGCGCCATGACCTCTGAGTCGATGTAGATGGCCACTTGTCTGGCTCCTTTGATCAGAGCTATCTCAAGACCCGCGAGCAGGGCTTCATACTCAGCTTCATTGTTCGTAGCCTAAAAGTTTAGCTTGTACGCATAGTTTTATTGTTGTTCATCAGGTGAGGTGAGGGTGACTCTGGCTCCACATCCGTCTTTATTGGCTGCTCCATCGACTTTGAGTGTCCACTCGCTCTTTTCCATTCGATCACCCATTTCAAAACTTGTTTCACAGATGAAGTCGGCCAGGGTCTGTGCCAATGTTGCTCGTCGTGGGACGTACTCAATTTCGAATTCTGTTAATTCTACCGCCCAATTCATCATTCTTCCTGACATTTCTTCATGGCCTTGGATTGGGCGTCTGTTCCCACAGACGGCGCCAATGACAAATCTCAATCTAAAAAAGGTCTCCACTTTTGGTGGGACCGGAGGTAGACCTCGTGGGATCCGAAATACTCCCGACGGGCTTACCTGACCCGCACCGAGAAATTCGATAAGGCCCAACCTGTGCTGCGGGAACTAAAATATCATATCCGAACTATCTCCTTGCCGAGGCTTCGTCAACAAAATGGGGATCAATCATATACTTGTCACCGCCCGTTGGGTACTAGTAGACGGACACGACTTCTTGATTCTCAATTCAGACTCTTGACTTACAAGAAAGAGCATCTGAGTTATACGCGGATGAAGGAAGATCCTATCCGCAGAGCGATTTCTTTCCCTAATTAAGATCTTTCACACTCTGTTTCCTTTTATCTCTCTCTCTCTGGATCTTATTCTTTAGGAAATACTACGTCTAGTCAGCTCTTTACTCCTCTTCTTTCTCTCTCAGGTGCCAAAAGTCTCCCTGATCACTAGCCGGGCTTTCCCTTTTATAGTTGACGGGGGTTCTCTCGCTCTCTGCCACGTGTTGGTTCTTGATTGAAACGTGTCTACTTCGTGGGGTACGGGCATGTAAGGCACGTATTCCCCTCTTTCTGTCCGCGGGTGATATGTTGAGGGGGTGATTTGTCACCTTGGTCCGCGGATAGAGGATCAGTTGCCTTATCCCCCTCTACTACCATTATTTTATGTATCTATTTTTAGACATTTTTTCGGTTGGTTTCGTCAATAGATACAAATTTACCATGATTTTATATAATAGTGTGATTGAGTTATTTTATATAAAAATATGTATATAGAAATGATGATTCTGATTATTAATTAATTATAAAAAAGAAATATTTATAATTCTATTGAAATCATGTTATCTATATGACTTTAGTACATATATGGCTGAACAATACTTCTAACGAATTACATACATGACACAAATATAAAATACAGCGTCTTTAAGACGCGGATATTAAACTAGTATTTAACATAAATAGATAAGTAATTTGAATGATAAGATAAGAAATGAGATGAATAAAAACGAAACGTTGCTCTTTTTTTGGATAAAAATGTGCTACAATCTAAAGTCAAATAAAACATGGTTGAATTCCCTTGTTGGAAATTTTCTCTTCAAGAATCAAGACCAAGACACACGGAGAGGCCGTACTCGCTAACCAACAAGAACATCACTGCAACGGGCCCCACTCCTCCCAAAGTCAGACATTTGCCAAACCCTCTAATAAAATGGATCGCCCTCCCTCTTCATTCAATCCCGGACAAAGGATCGATCCATCAATTAATCAACGTTAACGAGCGCTTCAGTTCACCAACTACAATCTCCATCATGAAATCTCCTGCTTCTATGATCAATTGCATCATCGCGATCCAGTTACTGATCATCACCGTTCTCCTCCCGCTGCCGGCAGCCTCTCAGCCGTCTCCGCCGCCGCCGCCCTGGGGTTCCGACCGCCCGAACACCTACTACGGCACAATGAACCCCCGGGTGGGCCTGATCGTGCTCGTTGCCACCGTCGTCATTTTCTTCACGGCCTTCTTCTGCCTCTTCGCCCGCAGCTGCTGCGTCGACGAATCTTCCAACTCCCTCGCCCGCCGCCTCTCAACCGTCCGCCGCGGAAACCGCGGCCTTAACTCCGATGTGATTGACAGCTTCCCGACGTTCGACTACTCCGCCGTCAAGGCGCTGAAGATCGGCAAAGGAGCGCTCGAGTGCGCCGTCTGCCTCAGCGAGTTCGAGGACGACGAATCTCTCAGATTGATCCCCAAATGCGACCACTTGTTCCACACAGATTGCATCGATCTTTGGCTTGCATCGCACGCCACCTGCCCCGTCTGTCGCGCCTATCTCGTTCCCGATCCAGGCGAGCCAGTCAACGCCAGTACCCAAGCCGGAGCGGGAAATCAAAACGACGACGTTGCGATTGACGTCGCGTCTCAATCCGGTGGTAGTGCTTGCGAATCGATGGAGCGGCCGCTCAATCCACCGCGGCTTATCCGGAGCCGTACACGTGGCTCGCTCAATCGGTGGAGCAGCGTATCTGGACGGCGGAGATGGTTTGGATTGTTCGCGCGCTCGTACTCTACGGGACACGTGGCGGTCGCTTCGGAGAATGTGGAGCGGTTTACCTTGCGGGTCCCGGAGGAGATCAGGAGGCAAATTATCAGTGGGAAGCTCAGCCGGACTACGAGCTGCGTCGCACCGAGTCCGACCGAGGGTAGCTCTCGGAGAGGGAACCGGATCGGGCTCGGCAGCGGTCAAGCTCTCAATTATTAAAAACAATGTTAATACCAATGTTTTTTTTTAAAATGATATATTGTAGGTTTTTTTTAGTAGTGTAATTTTGTCACATCTTGGCTAAATATTCGATCAAAAGAAAAAACAAAGTAAAAAATGTTGTGCGTGACTTTTTATCTGGAGACCTTTTCAGTTTGTTTGCGGACTCTTTTTAATTAGTGTAATTAATTCACTCTAAATCAACTATATCAATCCAATCCCAGGGTGTAGATTGTACATTAATTGAAAGGTTGCCTATGGGCTATGGCTCCTTGTTACAGCTCATGTTTTGGGGAATGATCAATCAAGGTTTGTCTGAGAAATAGAAATCGAATGAAACGGTAGAAAGTGGAGGATGAGGATGGAGGTTTGCTATGGATCGGAAGGAAGAAGATGAGAAAAGCTGTTGCAGAAAGTGAAACCTTATCTGTCATACATCATGAGTTTGTTTACATGTATTTTCCCTTTCTATAGAGGCGTGTGGATCATCTTTATGTTCTAATACTCCTTGCTCCCAAAGGTGAAATCGCAATGCTCACCCCGGGCACTCCAAAAGATGAAAGGTGTATGGGTCATGCTTGTGACTCAACTAGCAGCAGAGGTTCGAATCAGTGCTCACTGCACACAAGAAGCTTCGTTGCTCGCACACTATCACAAGAAGCTTCGTTGCTCGCATACAAGAAGCTTCCTTAGTCTCTTGTTCCAAAATATCACTCATGTGACCAGTTGAGCTAAGTCCATGGGGGCAAAAGTTTGACAAAATTTAGTCAGTTGCGGATATGGCTCCGAATTGCTTGGGACAGGGTTTTTTTGAAGGATTGTTGTCGAGACAGAAAAATTGCAGATCATTACACGCTTTTCATCCTAGTTTAGCAATGCTAAGACTTGTATGTTAGAACATGAGAAATCTCGTTGCACCATATCTCTATAAAATCAAATTTTGTCACAAATCATCTCGCATTGCTCCCTTTTTCTTTTATGTTTGGTTACACTTACTTGAAGATCCACATGTGGGTATCTCTATATGAAGAATAAGGGTTCTTTTTATGTAATTTCCTCCTAGCTGATATCATGTTTCCCATTTCTCTTCGTAGTTGTTCCTCTTCTTGTAATAAGGCGTGCAGATCACGTGGTTTGTAGGACTATGAAACCTCAATCTGTCACCTCATCGGGTAGGGTTTTGTATTGGGATTGCTACCTTCCTAAAGGGGCATATGGCCGCCAGTGAATAAAGAAGAAAGGGGACTGACTTCATCTATGTTTTTGCTCTGCATTTAGGACATTTATATTCAGTGCTTATATTGCCGTTGATCACCATTTTCACATGGTAATAGAGATTCAGGGAGTAGATCCATCTTTTACGTGATTCTGGATAGCTCATTTGATGTTCAGCGGCGACGAAAACATGAGTTCTGATGCGAGAGTGAAAGCCAGTGATCTTCACAAGGTAATCTTGAAGATCGTTTACATTTGTCCAACTCTGATCACCCTGGTGCTCAACTCGTTGCAGTTTCTTTTGATCGAACTAATTACATGAGATGGAGCTAGTAGAGGAGTCATGACTGCTCTAGGGGCAAAATGCAAACTGGGTTTCATTAATGGTAGATGTACTAAGCCTACGGGTAAGGGGACTGATTTAGAAAGATGGATTCAGGCCGACTACATAGTTAGGTGTTGGTTATTAAACTCGATGAGTAAGAACATAGCAGGAGCCTTTATGTTTGTTGAGTCATCTAAGCATATTAGTTACTCAGGGAAATAAACTAAGGAATGTTACTCAGGGAAATATGTCTTTAGCTCATTTGTATAATACTTTCAAGAATTTATGGGACGAGCTTCAAGTTCTTAAGGGTGTGCTTGAGTATACTTGTAGTGTCCTTAGTCAGTGTTCTTGTGATATCATGAAAAAGTTCACTTAGATGGACTTAAGGAATAAGGTGATACATTTGTTGATGAGTCTAAATGATAACTTTGATGGTGCAATGAGTCAGATCTTGGCAATGGATCCCCTTCCTATTTTGAACATATCTTATTATATTCTTCAAAAAGTTGAGGGAGGGAAAGATGCTTCCACAGATCCCCAATCTGTGACTAATGAGAGTAGTGCTTTTGCTGCCAACAAGTTTGGCAATATGCATAATCAGGGTGGCTCATTTGGAAATCAACCCTTTAAGAGGGACTGGAAAGAACTTAAGAGGCTGAAATGTGAGAAAAAATTTAACCATTGTTGTTATAGAGGCCACACAGCTCATCATTACTTCAAGCTACATGGAGTGCCTGAATGATTCAAGACCCTGAAAGAGAAGAAGAAGAGCCCTGGAGGAGGAGGGAGCTCAGCTAATGTAGTAGGTAGTATGACATTAGGTGCCTCTCAAAATAATCCTCTGGATGATAAGTTCAGTGATAAATGACAGATGGATGGACAGATGGACTCATACATGGTCAATGCTGACTTTCAGGAAGTCATGAAGAAAATGAGAGGAAAAAACATTAACTCTCTTATTGAATGGATAGTTGACTCTGGTGCTAGTGGTCACATGATGCCTAGAGGTCAACATGCCTCAGCATTTGTAGAACTTGATAAATTTGTGCATATTGGATTACCTGATGGTTCAATAAAGGTGGTAACTAAAATGGGGAGCTTACAGGTGACAGAGAAAGTTACCTTAATTAGCGTTCTTCTTGTGCCTGATTTTCAGCACAAATTATTATAAGTGGGAAAATTATTGGATGACAATGACTTGATTGTTGTATTTACTAGACATGCTTGCTTTGTTCAGGACCTTAGAACTGATCAAATTGTGCTGGTTGGGGAAAAGAAGCATGGTCTCTATAAGGTTTTGTCTTCAGATTAGGTGGAAGAATGGAAGTTGCAACAGAACACCAATAAAGCTGGGAAGATGTGTTCAATGCTTGCATCTAGCAGTTTTAGCATAAGCGGGCTATCTTTAGATATTTTTCATGCCAAATTGGGGCATATCTATGTATCAAAATTAAAGCATTTGCATATGTTTAATGAGACAGAATTAAGTGGTTTTGTTTGTGAATCATGTTCAGTTGCTAAGCATCACAGATTGACATTTGAGAGAAGTTTTGATATTGCTAAAGAGCCTTTTGATATTGTTTACATGGATGTTTGAGGGCCTTATAAGACTCCCACTTACAATATTATGAATTCTAATACTTTCTAACTGTATTGGATGACAATACCAGAACCATTTGGACCTTCTTACTAAAAGGCTAGACATAGGTTTTTAAAGCCATAACTGATTTTGTAGCCTATATGAAACATTAGTTTGGCAGCGACCAAGCTCTCAATTATTAAAAAACAATATTAATATCAATGTTTTTTTAAAAAAAAAAAAGAGATATTGTACGTTTTTTTAGTATAATTTGTTACACATCTTGGCTAAACATTCGATCAAAAAGAAAAAAACAAAGCAAAAATTTTTGGCTAAAGAAATTAAGGTAAAGCTCAATTAATGTCACAGTGTATATAAAACATTGTATATTTCTTTTACAGATCTGCTATCGACACAGCCAAATCTCGCCGAAAGCACGATCCCAGAGTCGGATTCCGATGTTGACGAGCCTGACTGTTGTGCCGATATCGGCTTCCCAAGTCGTCAGGGTGCACATGCCCGAATCGGCGATAAAGAGGTAGATGAAGGAGGCAACTGGGCGGTTGTCAAGCAGTCGAGGATAGAATCGGCGCCGAAGAGAGGGTAGATGAAGGCGACGCCTTGCCATATTGATGTTCTTCGCCATCGTCGCCATCGAATCTCCCATCAACGCCTCGCCGGATATTGATGAAGATGGTCGCGTTCGAGCTGCTCTTGCCTCCCATGGACGGCGTGACGGAGGCACGACGACCGGAGGAAGACATGTGAATGAAGAAGGTGACCGGAGGGAGAGAATCTCACACAGACTTGCCGGATGAAGAAGGTGACCGCCTTCTGCCGACACAGGAAGTCGACTTCGGCTCTGGGTGGTTACCGTCTTCGACGGTCGGCGGTGGCACCGTGCCGGTGGCGAAAAGATCACCGTCCGCATAGCAGGCCCCTTCTTTTATTACTTGGTCGTGTGTGTGACTTTTTGTCCGGAGACCGTTTCAGTTTGCTTTCCCACTCTTTTAAATTAGTGTAATCAATTAACTCTAAGGTTGCGCGCGTTTAGCACAACTAGTGGTTTGGACTTTGGAGCAGGTCGGGTAGTTGAAGCGCCTGAATTAGCTGAAATTGTTGGGTGAGCGGCTTGACATAGTGATTCAAATGAGAATTTTTTTTAAAGCCGGCCCTCTCGATGTTTGGTTATAGTAACTTTTTGTGTAGTTGTTTGAGATTAAAATTACCAAAATGGATATGTTTTTTTAATACAGTTAAGGATTGGGGTGGGGCGCGCAACATCAAAGGAAAATAAACAAAACATAATATTTAGATGGTGACCCTATGGTTTTTTAGAAACCAAGTAATTTTCATAAATGCCAGTACCCCGTCCAATGAGGGTTTAAAGAAATTAATTAGGGATAATATCGACAATTGAAAAAGAGCATGCTCAATGGACACGACAATCTTAGGGGTGGGCAAGTCGTTTGCCCCTAAAAAGGAGAAAAGGCAGACACTAAATAATAAACAGAGGACCACTCGATGGAAGAAGCCCCCGGAAAATACAAGTTAAATTTTGATGGATCTTTCATATCAACTAAAAAATGCTCGATAGGCTACATTATACGAGATTGGTTGGGCAACCCAGTAAGTATAGGAGGAAAATAGATTGGTGGCCAGTGCCCACTAATGGCGGAAGCACTTGCCCTTATGAAGACTCCACCTTGATTGTAAGATCTTGAGACCTAACGTGCAGGTGATCTAAAGGATGATGAACGACAAAAGGCTGGGTTTCAAGGTCTTGAAACCCAGACTAAAATGTTTTGATCACTTATGCATTTGTCTATTTCAACTTGTTCTTTTACAGGAAAGAATTCGAGGCCAATCTTTTTGGGCCTAAAATATAATGGGCTCTATATTGGGCTATGAGATGTGACTTGGGCTTTATCGATTTATATATGAGTCTCTCATCTAACCCATTTTATGTACTAGATACATTATGCATATTCTTTCATGATTTCACTTTTCATACAAGGAAAGAATCGATCCATAGTTGATCATACTTGATCATGAAGAAAGTCGAAGGAACATCTTGGAAGGCACACAAAGGATCTGTTTTGGAAGGAATTCAAATGTATTGGAAAGAATTTGAAATTCAAACGGTTCTCCCTCCAAGAAACTCTACAAGTGTTCCTATTGTCAAGTTTCTCTTACATTCTCCTAAATCCTAGTTCGTGATCACTGTTTAAGAGTTGAGAGAAACACAATCACTTATTGTACAAGTCATTCTTTTTACACTTAGAGTTTTTATACTCGATCAAAGCACACTTAGTGTGTGGTGTGAGCTTTTATTTCACTTGTAAGGTTGAGAGCTAGAATAGAAGCGGTGAGGCTTTGTATAGAGAAAGGGAAGTTTCTCTAGGAAGTTCTAGGCTCAAAGGAAGTGAAATAAGAAGTGTTTGAATCCTACGGATTGGATAATCCTAGGCGGGGACATAGGCCAGTTGATGCCGAACCTCGTTAACAATTCGTGTGTTCATCTTTTATATTCCGCATTTACATTGTCATATTCGATTTTAATTTGTCAAAGTCCTGATAGCCTATATCAAGGTCTTGACAAGTTGCACTAAATTTCTATTGTTGCGAAAATCGTCCATACTCTATTCATCCCCCCTTCTAGAGTATTATTCATCGCCTTATAGACTCTTAAATTGGTATCAGAGCTTGGCTCACTGTTTTGATTTAACAATCTTGTGAGTTTTCAGCATGTCTACCATAGGTGATGGAGGTTTTGCTCAAGGAAGGTCAACCAATAGACCTCCACTTTTCTGTGGCAATAACTTTGTCCACTGGAGATCACTGATGCAAATGTTCATCATTGATCAAGACCTTGAGCTATGGGGCCTGGTCAAGAATGGACCACACGTTCCTAAAAAGACTGTCGATGGAAAGCAAGTCGATAAAACCGAGCCTGATTACGATCAGACTGATCTTGAGAACATTGCTAAGAACTACAAAGCTATGAATCTACTATATTGCGCTCTCGATGCTAATAAGTTTAACCGTGTCTCGGCTTGCAAAAGTGCAAAGGAAATTTGGGACAAGCTTATAGTTACTTATGAGGGCACAAGTCAAGTCAAAGAGAGTAAGATCAATATCTTTCTCAGGCAATACGAACTTTTCAAAATGAATCCTGATGAGACAGTAAAGGAGATGTTTACGAGATTCACTCAAATTGTAAACAACCTCGACTCACTTGGAAAAACCTTCTCCAACCCAGAAAAGGTTCGAAAGGTTCTAAGGAGCCTTCCAAAAACCAAGTGGGGTCCCAAGGTTACTGCAATTGAGGAAGCTCAAGATCTCTCTACACTACCATTAGATGATCTTCTTGGAAAACTTATTACTCATGAGATGATATTAAACGAGGAAGACGGAGAAGTACCCTCAACAACAAAGAACCTTGCTCTTAAAGCTAAGAAAGATCACTCACAATCTGAGAGTGATGAATCAGAAGACGAAGATGATCCCTTTGCTCTCATCACACGGGGATTAGCTCGAATTCTGAAGATGAAAAAACAATTTTCCAACCGTGAAAATGATGATTCATCTAGATTCAAAAGCAAGTCTCCCAACATATCAAAGAAGCCAAAAGTGCTAACATGTTTTGAGTAGGGGTGGGCACAGGACGGGACGGGACGGGATTGGGCCGGGACGGGACTTGTCCCGCGAAATTTTTTCAGGACGGGATTGACATTTTTTTTTCGGGGCGGGATCGGGACGGGATGGTGTCTGGACGGGACGGGATCGGGACGGGACGGGCCTTGTCCCGCATATAAAAATAATAAAATATTATATAAATTTGCAAAGTGAAAAATACTTTCATAATTCATTATTTAGTATAATATGTTGAATACGGTATTATTCTCAACTATATTATTCAATAATAATAATAATATTATTATTATTATTATTATTAATATTAATATTATAATACTATTATTGATTCATACAATGATTGTATAATTAATTATAATGTTCAACATATTTGGCTACATTATCTTACTAGATAAGGACGGAAAGGAATTGAGACGAGATTTACCAATATTGTCTAATTATCGATTGATAGTTAGGAAGAATACCTTATTTAATTAGCTATTTGCCTCTTGTAACTCTAAATGGGTATAATAATAATAATAATAATAATAATAATAATCCCACGTTATAATTAAAAATAAAATAAAATAATACTACTTATTTTTATTGTTATTATTATAAAATAATTATACTTTACAAGAAAAAAATATAATATGATATAATAATAATAATAATAATTTTATTATAAATTAATATTATTATGAAATTATATTATAATAATAATAATATTATTATTATTATAAATTGAAAATTATTATTATAGTTATAAATAATATTTGCTCAAAATAATATATTATTATTATTCTATAATATTATAATATTATTATTATTATAAAAATTATTATTATTATTATTATTATTATTATTATATGCGGGACGGGACGGGATTTGCGGGATCCCACCATGATCGTCCCGCATAATATTTGCGGGACGGGATTCTCTATTTTGTCCTAAATCCCACCGGGATTGGGACGGGATTGGGACGGGACCGGGACGGGATCGGGATTTGCGGGATTTGTGCCCACCCCTAGTTTTGAGTGTGGCGAGACAAATAATCTTGTAAAAGAGTGCCCTATGAAGAAGAGAAATAAGTTCAAGAAATATGAACAAAAGAAAAAGGCTATGCTTGCAACCTGGAGTGACTCAGATTCATCATGTGACTCAGACACCGAAAAAGAACAGGCTAATCTCTGTCTTATAGCTGAACACGAAGGATCACAGACTCAAGACCTTGAACAAGTGGTAAGAAATCTAATGTCTAGTCCTCTCGATGTTCCTTCTGAAGTCCTGAGAAATATGATTTCTAATGAAGATGCTTACAACAGTGAAATCAACACCTTGAAGGAAAAGCTGATAGATCAACAGAAATGTATTAGTGACATGTCGCTGGAAATGAAAAATCTTGAAACATCTCGGTCGGCCCTTGACATTAAAGTCAAGACCTTGAGCTCCGAAAATTCTGATCTCAGGCAAAGCCTCTCCTCTCTAAAGAATCGTAATGAGGATTTAGAGAAAGATAGGCAAAGCTAACCGATAAGTGTCAAGACTAGCAGACTTCACTCATTCAATTCACCAGATCTAAAGCTAATCTTGATAAGATGTTGGGTGAACAACAACTCTCTATTAATAGAAGTGGTATTGGATACAACAAGAATTTTCCAAAGAAACCTAGTACCACTTTTGTTAAAGCTAAAGGCTATTGGCGTTCACCTACTTGCTTCCATTGTTGTAAGAAAGGGCATGTTAGAGAAACTTGTCCATATAGGAGAAAAGATCCCTACATCATTAGAAATACATTTCCAATTCGACTTAATGAACATATAAAACAAGTTTGGGTTCCTAAAGGGACAAGACTACCCAACATGGTCTATCCTCATTATGAATCTAAAACTATGTATTGGTCTAGCTGGAAAGGTTGATGTTGGTATTGCAGGATATCATCAAGAGCAAAGAGCCAAAATGGATAATGGACAGTGGATGCTCACGACACATGAGTGGAAAGAAATCTCTATTTCAAGATCTTAAGGAACAAACCACTGGAACAATTACTCTTGGTGATAAAGGAAAGTGCAACATTATTGGTATTGGTAATATTGATAATTCAGAAAGTTGCATTAAGGATGTTTATCTTGTTGATGGATTAAAGTATAACCTCTTAAGTGTCTCTCAGTTGTGTGACAAAGGAAACAAAGTTGGCTTTGACCGACACAAGTGTGAAGTCAGGAATGAAGAGACTGATAATCTAATCCTCACTGCTCACAGGCACAACAACACTTATGCTGTAAATACTAATCATATTACAGGTACAAAGCTCAAATGTCTCAAGGTCTTGACAGAAGACCCCAGCCTATGGCATAGAAGACTAGGTCATGTAAGCATGCACACCCTCAATAAGCTCAAAACAAGAGATCTTGTGAGAGGATTGCCTGATCTAAACTTCAAGAAAGAAGATCTATGCAATGCATGCACAAGAGGCAAACAGACACGCAGTTCCTTCAAACCTAAAAAGGTTGTAAGTTCCTTTCGCCCTCTTGAGTTGTTACATATGGACTTGTGTGGACCTTTGCGTAGGTGTGGCCACGGGTCAGACCCGGCGGGTCGACGGGTTCGACCCGCCGGGTCAAGGGTCGGGGGAAGGCGACCCGAACCCTAACCCGGGATTTCCACGGGTTGGCGGGTTCGGGTCACCCGGCGGGTCGTCGGGTCGACGGGTTGACCCGGCGGGTCTGACCCGCCGAGTTGGAACCCGGGTTGGACGGGTTTGCACTTGTTTCGGACTCGGAATCTGAATTGTCGGATCGAATTTGTCGAGAAAGGAAACGGAAATTGAACGCCTATGTGTTTGACAAATATCCTTTCGTGTTCACAAATCATAACTTGACTCTTTAGTCTTTATGTACAAAATACAATATGTAATATTACATCTTATAATTTTCAAAACTAAAAAGTCTACAACTTATAACTCTATAAGTTTTACAAATTACAAAAAAGTTGTACAATATTTGTATTAGGGAGTGTTGGGGGGGAAGGAAGAAGGGCTTGAATCGGTTTCCCAACTGCCTACGTATCCTCCCGGGGGTGAGGAATCAAAGCCCACGTAGTTCTTTTACCTGGATGTCTGAACCCCGGCCCGGTTACCTCCTCTTCTAGTCTTCTTGATCGTCGGATCCTCCACCACCTCCTGAGCCATCTGTGACCGCGCCATCAATGGAGCTCCCAACGGACTCTGTCTCTATTCCGTCATCATCCTCGAAATCAGTCCCCAAGTTGTTCTTCTGCATCTGCATCTCCGCCTTCTTCCAATCTGTAAGGCAAACTTGGGCTTCGAGGTTCTCGGGAAGCAACCTTGATCTCTTCTCCGAAAGAATCTGACCTCCGCGACTAAAAAGCTGCTCGACGGCTACGGTGGAGCAAGGTGCCCCAAGTATTTGTCGGGCGATTACCTGCAATGTCGGGAATCTTTGTCTTTCGGGTCGGCTACACCACTCAAGGACATCGAAATCTTCCTCTTCATCGCTGAGAAAATCAAAGTTAGTGGACAAATATTCGTCGAGCTCCGAGTGGGGGCTCGACGAAGATCTCGACCTCTTTGACCCAAAGATATCTCGGGCAAGTGCCTTAGTTCTAGCGGTGATGCTGGTTCGTGACCCGCTTGAACCAGAAGGCACGGGAGGACGACCGGAGGGCGCTCTATCGCCCGTCGAATATTCAGTATATAATTGTTCTAACAATCCTCTAACTCTAGCAACAATAATTGTAACATTGCAATTAGGATCATCCACAATTCCTAAAGTCGGATAATAGTTTTCTAAAAACAATTGAACTCCGCTTAATTTATATCTAGGGTCGAAACAACACGCTACGAGGAAAATGTCGGGTATAAATTTGTAATATGCGATCCATTTCCGCCGCATCTCCATAGTTGCTTGGGAAATGGAAGGCGTGTTAACTCCGTCTTGAAGGGCTAATGCTACGTTCATTGCAATAAAACAAAAAATGTTTGATGTAGGCATGTAAACGTGGGAAAACGTCTGAGTTGCGTCGTAAAAAACCAAAACCTCCACAACGTCCCGGGCCTGAGTCCACACATCGGCAAATATGTGTGAGTCCGGGATGTGTAGTGTTGCAAAACTGAAAAGAAGTTCCTTGTAAGCGATTGAATCGTAAATCATTATGTAAGTGGAGTTCCACCGAGTGCAAACGTCCTTGGGGAACGTTTTTGGGCGGGTTTGGTGGCTACGACAATAAGCGCTCCATTGCTGGCGAAGCTGTTTGCTTCGCCAAAGTGCCCGCAAAACAAATCGAATTGGTTCAACAACACTTTGTAAATATAATAAACCATCTTGAACACATAAGTTTAAAATGTGAGGGGCGCAACGGATGTGGAAAAACTTACCGCCTATCGCGGGCTGACAGTTTTGGATTAAATCGGGGATAGATGCGGTGTTGGCAGAAGCGTTGTCAAAACCGATACTAAAAACTCTTTTAGTTAATCTATATTCTTGTAAAACCGTTAAAAGGACACCTGCTATGTTTCGTGCCGTGTGTGCTTCGTCGAAAACTCGAAAAGCTAAAACACGTTTGTGCAATTGAAAACGTTGATCAACCCAATGACAAGTAACACCCATGTATGAGTGATGTTGCCAATGGTCGGTCCAAATGTCACTACAAATCGAAATGTGTAAATCATGGTTTTTTTGAAAATATTCAATTAATTCATTCTTACGGGTGTTATACCGTCTAAGTATTTTCCTCTTAACCGTGTTTCGACTAATACCTTGCCATGCAGGTTGAACATTTTGCGTAATAAATTCATTGAAACATAAACGTTGTGAAAAACTATAAGGTAAACCCTCGGCAGCTATCATTTCCGCATATTGATCATGACAACTACGATAATCATAAGACCATAAACCAAGGGGTTGAGAGGAAGAAGATGCGTACCCGGTTAGTTGAGTTTGCCCTTTGGCGAGGCCGAGCTTCTCGGGATGCTTCGAGCGGATATGTCGACCGTAGTTCCCATATCCGCCTCCCTTCTTGTGCTTGTAGACCGTGGAGCAAAAGTTGCACTTGGCGGCGCAACTCGATTCCTTCCAAGCCGGCTCCCTAGGACCCTTCGTCAACCAATACTTGAAAGTAGCGGCTCGAACTTCCGCTGTAGTAATAGGGTCGCCATCGGCCGGAGTTCCTTGGCTCCCTTCGGCGGGGAACCCGGACTCTTGGGTCGGAATCGTCGGAGTTCCGGCTTGGGGGGTGGGGGTCCCTTCGGCCTCGAGCTCGGCCTCCTCCTCCTCCTCGATCTCGCCGACGTGGTCGGCGAGAAGAGCATCATCTCGACGACGTCGGGATCCGCTCGCCGCCGAGACCGATGCACTTCTACGAAGGCTTGGTGCCGCCGCCGGGTTCGACCCGCCTCCTCCGACACTCGGGGTCAATGAAGATGGGGCTCCACTAACACTCTTGCGACCCCTAGTAACTCGGTTAGTAACTCCGTTAGTAACTCGGTTGATGAAACCCGACATTTTGAATTGAAGAGACTTAGGAGATTACGAGAGACAAGATCGAGCGATTTGAGAGATTGAGATGAGATTAGAGGAGATGAGTGAGGTGTGGTTTGGAATTGGGAGGGAAAGGGGCTATTTATAGAGCCAAAATCGAGCATTTCCCTCCAATGGAGCCGTTGGGCAACGGTCGACCGTTTGAAATGTGACCGTTGCCCCCGATTCAAATTTTTTTTTATTTGCACTTGGGTGGTGTATGGCTACTAGTTAACTAGCTTAACTTTGAATTAAATTTATATGTTAAGTTTCCAATATATTTTATGTAGATTTTTATTTTTTGAACATTTTAAATGTAATATATATTGTTTAGGTAATTTTTTCTAAGTTGTTAGGTAATTAGTAAAAATATTATCTTATAAAACAATATTCTTTGAATCATTCAAACACAAGTTTATTGTAAACCGAAAGACGAATACACGTTTACAAATCACGACTCACATTCACCGATTCACATAACATAACATAATAACATAAAAACGTAAAACATAAACTCACTACATTACTACAAGTCTACAATACTCACTAGTCACTACTTATTATTAAGACTTAGGACGTAGGAATAATAGACTAGTTTTTACCACCACTCGTTCCACTCGAGCCCGAAGCGCCATCGTTCTTAATCTTCTCGGGGTGCTTGTTGGTGATGTGATACTTCAAATTACCATGGCCAAGGTTATTCCGCATCTTGTACCTTTTAGCAAAATGACGACAAACGGCTACGAATGATCGATCGGGTTGCACATCCGCCTTATCGTAGTGATCTTGAAACAACGCCTCTTTGAGGTTGTCACCGAACATGATTACAACGTAGGAGCTTCTGAAAATCAAATTGATAGAATGATCAATGATAGGTGATTGATGGATTGGATGGGATTTGTGATATGAGGAGTCGGGTATTTATAGCCCCGAGTCTACTAGCCGTTACAACGGCTATATTTTTTAAAAAAAAATAGCTCCGACCTGTGGGCCCCACCTTCCAACGGTTGTTTTTTTAAAATAGGCCGACCCGGCGGGTCACGGGTCACTAATCTCCCGACCCTAACCCTAACCCGCTACCCGCCCCTACCCGCCAACCCGGCAACCCGGACCCGGCGGGTCGTTGACCCGTACGACCCGACGGGTCACGGGTTGACCCGTAACCCGTGGCCACGCCTACCTATGTGTGTCAAATCTCCAAAGGGTAAACAATACATCCTGGTTATTATTGATGATTTCTCTCGTTTTACATGGATCTCCTTTTTAAGAGAAAAATCAGAGGCTTTGCTCGAGTTTTCTAAACTTTGCAAAGAGTTGTAGACCTTGAAAAACATACCTATTATCTCCATTAGGAGTGATCATGGTAGAGAATTTGATCAACTTAAATTTGATTTGTTTTGTGCTAAATATGGAATTTCACACAACTTTTCAGCACCTAGAACTCCTCAACAAAACGGAGTAGTGGAACGAAAGAACCGCACTTTAGAGGACATGTCTAGGACAATGCTTTTGGAAAATGGTTTGCCAAAAATCTACTGGGTTGAGGCTGTTAATACTGCCAACTACATTTTGAATCGATGCTTAATTCGTCCCATTTTGAAAAAGACTCCTTATGAACTTTTCAAAGGAAGAAAGCCTAGCATTTCCTACTTCAAACCTTTTGGATGCACTTGCTTTGTTCATAACAATGGCAAAGATAATCTTGGGAAATTTGATGCACGTAGTGATGAAGGTATCTTCCTTGGTTATTCTACTATTAGCAAAGCTTATAGAGTTTATAACAAGCGCACCAAAATTGTTGAGGAAAGTATCCACGTGGTATTCGACGAAAGCAACAATGTTATGTTAAGTGAAGGGTTTGCAGATCTCAATCTAAATCATCATGATTCGGATGGAGAAGAAGAGGACAAGGCTGAAAATAAGCAGGACCAAGAAAGAAACATGCAAGAACAAATCCAAGATACCAACGAGCTATCTCAAGACCTTGAGAAGGGACTACAGAATCAGGATTCAGTCATTGAAGAATCCAACACTCAAATTATTTCTCAAGACCTTGAAGAGAGACCTGCTACTATCTCAAACGATCAGGGTCCAAAGCTACGAAAATTCAAACATGCCTCTTCACACTCAGCTCAAGATATCATATCAGATCCATCATCTGGGGTACAAACTCGATCTAGATTAAAAAATCTTTGTTCCTTCTACGCTTTTGTTTCTCTTGTAGAACCAAAAACCCCAGCTGAAGCACTCAAGGACTCGGATTGGATCACTGCCATGCAAAATCAGCTAAATGAGTTTGAAAGGAACAAGGTATGGACTCTTCAACCCAGGCCACAACACCAATCAGTCATCGGAACTAGATGGGTGTTTCGGAATAAACTAGATGAAGCAGGCAAGATCATTCGAAATAAAGCAAGACTTGTTACTCAAGGATACAATCAAGAAGAAGGTATAGACTACGAGGAGACATTTGCTCCCATAGCAAGGTTAGAAGCTATACGAATATTACTTGCTTTTGCATCTTTCATGGGTATCAAGCTATTTCAAATGGATGTCAAATGTGCATTCCTAAATGGGTTCCTAGAAGAAGAGGTTTATGTTGCTCAACCACCAGGTTTTGAAAGTAAAGAATTTCCTAATCATGTGTATAAATTGGACAAAGCTCTCTATGGTCTCAAACAAGCCCCAAGAGCTTGGTATGAAAGATTGTCCAAATACCTTCTTGAAAATGGTTTTCAAAGAGGATTGATTGATAAAACTCTCTTCATCAAGACTCGTGGAAATGATCTTTTGATTGTTCAAATATATGTAGATGATATATTATTTGGTGCTACTAACAATCCCCTTTGCAAGGAGTTTTCTGAAATTATGTGCAGAGAATTCGAAATGAGTCTCATGGGAGAATTAAACTTCTTCCTCGGTTTACAAGTTCTTCAAACAAGTAAGGGTATCTTTTTGAATCAAGGGAAATATACCAGGGATCTACTAAAGAAATACAAAATGGAACAATCAAAGGTAGCAAAGACCCCTATGAGCTCCACTCTCTCCCTTGATCAAGATAAGAATGGTAAGAATGTAAACCAAAAAGAGTACAGAGGTATGATTGGTTCTCTCCTATACCTTACTGCTAGTAGACCTGATATAATGTTCATTGTCTGTATGTGTGTGACGGAGGATTTTTAGTCGCCTTAAATCCTATCAAATATAACCGACTAACCTAACTAATGTAGTTTGGCAAGCACGGGTCGATCCCACAGAGAGTCTATGATTCGTATGCAAATCAGAGTGCGTCAACAAGAACAAGAAATAAAGGGGGGAATTTTGATGGTTTGAACTAACTAAGCAACAATAGTAAGCAAAACAATAAGTAAAACAGATTAAGTGAATGAATATGAGAGAATAGCTCAGGTCAATCAATCTCAGCAATCAGATTTGTTCATTGATCATCGAAATCAAATAGATAACTTCCTCTCGAATACTTTGTTGTGGAAAGACTAGGTCTTTTGAATCCAATTCCTTACCGAATCTAGTTAACAGGACAACCAGACCCTGAAAACCCTAATTATCAAACAATCTTGAAACTATCAAGATTCAATTCAATAATTGATTAAGCTTAAAGGAAATCAACACAGACAATCGATACGCACAACCAGTTATTGCATCAATTGCAAATCAATTCTCTATACAAATCCCTAAATCAACCAGTTTCAGAGATTTATACTTTGCTACACAATAATATAGATAATTCAACCAGAAATCACCTATATCTAGCTATAGATTATCATGAAAAGGCATCAGTTGATCAGACTAACGGAAATTCACGAAAACCCTAAACAATCTAAGCAAAGAATTGATAATATTCAAAGAAGAGTATTAGGATATAGAAATCTCACAATGAAATGATAAAATTGATGCTTCGATTAATTGTCCCAAGCAAAGAGGTTTAGTGGTTTATGGTTGAAAAATCACAAAGAAGTCTCCAATTTGCTACTTACAAAACCTGTTCGATCGAACCCCAAAACAAAAACTCCCACTTTTGTTCTCCCCCAAAACCAACGTTTCATGTCCTCTCATTCAAATTAAAATTAAAATAAATTAACACATTTCATAAATGAATCAAAGCAACAACTGTTTCTTGCACTCGGCACAAAGTAACTCGGGCTCGACTCAACATAACTCGGCCGAGTTTATCATGCTCCACCCGAGTTCTTTTCAGCATCCATCTTGACGTCCAGATTTCACTGTCTTCAAGGTCGAATTTGGAAAAGTTGTAAACACGAAAGTTGTAGGTCTTCGAATCCTCTTTCCAACAAGTATAAGTATGCCCCGATCCGATAAATACAGCCTTCGTACGACTTGTTTTAGCGCAGCGTCGCCAGCTTGGACAGCTCCAATCCTTTACATGTTTAGCTCCTCTCCTCGGCTCTCGTGCTCTTCTATTCCCGTCCAATCTTCCAACACTGGCTCGAGCTTAGCTTCACCTCTTTACAATCACCTGAAATCATGTACAAACCTCATAGATTCCGGCTCTAATTGAAACATAATAAAAACATGAAAACTACTCTAGCTCATGCATTTTACCCTACCTAAACACATCTAAATGCCTATATTAACACTACCTAAATGTGTCTTATCAAACTTCCCCACACTTGAACCTTTCTTGTCCTCAAGAAAACAAAACTAATCCAATTAAACATCCCACAAATACACTCTTCATGCATTCACCTCGTCAAAACACAATCCAAACCAAGTAGGAAGCACAAGGCAATAATCAACATCATCACATGTATTTAAACAACTCAAAGGCTTAGGCACATTTCAATCCAACCTCACCGGGTATATAAAGTGTTTCACTCATCGCTCTTGTGTTTAGGTTAATTCAATTCCGCTCAAACTCAATCCAATGCAACTAAGCTCCATGAAAATTGAAATCCATATCAAAATCTCCACCGTTGGTGACATTACAAGCAATAATCATCATGAGGTCTTGCAAGGATTGTAGTGGGGCTCGGTAAGAAAATCAAGGTAGGGAAAGATTTAGGCTTTGTGGTGCTAAAAATCCGGGAAAAAGAGATCTCAACTACAACCGGAAAAACACTCACAACCAAACATTTCTTCAACCAAAAGAATTCAAACTTTAACTCCATCCACAAATAAAAACTTAAGCACAACTCTTGTTAACCAACTCACTCTTTGTTAATTCTTCTCTCTTGATTTTTCGATGATTTTTCTTCTTCTCTTTTCTTGATTTTTTCCTTTTTATGATTTTTCCTCGACTTTTACTCCTAAGTGAATTTTATTCTCCTTAGGCCCCGAGTATTAAGCACAATAATCATCCATATGAAGCTAAAAAGAATACACCAATACACCACCAATACATAACTTCCAAATGCTCAAAATACTCCATTAATACACATTTTCACCAATCTTCTCCCTAATTCCCGGATAGGGTAAGGCTAAAATCGGCCGAAAGACATTTTGTGGAGCTAACAAAAATGGGCTGAAAGGCTCAAATTTGGCTTCAAGCAGAGGATGGTATATATACGTAGATACAGAGTAAGATATGGCTAACAAAATA
The DNA here is from genome assembly GCA_037127255.1 of Persicaria tinctoria. NCBI lineage: Eukaryota > Viridiplantae > Streptophyta > Magnoliopsida > Caryophyllales > Polygonaceae > Persicaria > Persicaria tinctoria. The sequence goes on from JBANSL010000020.1 coordinate 36,080,895, forward strand.
TTTGCCTCAATCATATGAAGATCACAAGTCATAATCAAAATATACGGCCTTGAAATAGATATCAATCTCAATTCTCCGAGGTAGTCACATTGGATAGTATCACACACAAGAAGCAAAAGGACATCAATAAAGCATAGTCCCAATAAGGCTAACAAAAAATCACAAGGCAAATTTTTGTTGGATTTCAATGTCACCTAAAATGTAAGAGTTATACATGCTCAATCAATCCATTATCTCATGCTCCAATAGATCAAACAAACTAGACGAGGATCAACAATTCAAACGTATCATGGAACTTGTACTTGAATTAAGAATAAATAAATATAAGACAAGTGGTAAAGATGGGGTTATTCGATAGATCCTAAATCTAAAATCTCATGCATGATATTTTTGTGGTTTTCTAATTTTTTTTCAGATTCTTTTTTCAATTTTTTTTTTTATATATAATGTGCAAAACTAAGAATAATAAACATGAAATGCAAAAAAAAAAATGAAAGAAATATATACAATGCAACCTAAATGCAAACATGTAAATGTTCCTTCCCCCACACTTAGTTCACACATTGTCCTCAATGTGAAAAATAAAATAGAAGGAGAAGAATACTTACGGAGTCATCTACATATCAAGCGGAGGTGATGAATTCAAGCACAAGAGTGCGATGAGCCATTGTTCTTTCTCGTCTCGACCTCAAGGAGACACCACAACCTAATCTCTACAACCAAAGACAAGGCAATACCAACAAAGAAATATTTGTTGTCCCGGCAAGGACAACTCACCATAATAATCAATGGTGTCCATCCACTCACAACAACCAAGCAAAGCCACAAACATCAACAATTTGCAAATCAATAACAATTAAGCATAAATTGATCAAAACTAAAATCAATAAACTCAACAAGAAACTCTTATCAAGTTTAATATCAAGGAGCAAGATCAATTTAAACGCTAAGACTCGAAAATTCTCAAATTTGCAATTGCAATGTAACAATTAGGCACACAAATCTCAAATCCAACTCTCAAACCTCAATCAATTCAATTCATCCACAAATTCCCCATCAACAAGTTCCTAATTCACCCAATCCATTCACCAATTTCATAAATTTAACAAAACCTAAAATTAGGGTTTATTAGAACTTACTTAAAGAATTCAATGAAGGAGAGGAGAGACTGACCGGGGATGGTTGACGAGGTCGGCGGCGGTCTAATGGCGGAAGTGGCTGGAAGGCGGCGCTGGCGGCTGTGGGAGAGATGGCTGCTGGCGGCTGTGGGAGAAGGAACTTGGGTGCAGACTCGGGAGAGAGGTACGGGAGGGACGGGTCTTCAGTGCTCCGGGACTCACCGGGAGGCTGGGCGGAGGTGATCGGCGCGGTGGGAAACGTCTTCTGACGGTCGGAAGGGAGAGCGCTGGCGAGGTCGGGTGGTGGCCTGCGATGGAACCTCAAGATCGGGAGGTAGGCTTGCTGTTCGCTCTTCGCTGCTAAGCGAGAAACGATTTCTCGCTTTGTTTTTTTTAGACTAATATAACTCGGGTGGTGTTTAAGAAACTCGACCGAGTTTAATTTTTTCCACCGAGTTCTTCTTGAAGACCTGTTCGCCACTCGGGTTGGCCAAGCCGCCAAGGAACTCGACCGAGCTCTTTACCCGAGTAACCTACTGTAATAATCCTCAGGTTTGGACGTTTTTTTTTTAATATTTTTTTTATGCAAAAATACTATAAAAAAAACTGAAAAATAATAACAACTATCTAATAAAATTATGAAAAAATGATAATATGAAATGCTAACCTTGGGTTACCTCCCAAGAAGTGTCCTTGGTTAACGTCATAGACTCGACGTTTTGGTTGTCCATTTAAGACTCACTCGGACATCGTCAGTGCCCTCAGCAACAAATCAAACTCTTGTGCACACCATCTAGGTAGACTAACACTACATACGAATAAGTTGAAGTCAAAGTATGTCCTCAACTTTTCATATGCCCGAGCATGATTCCCCGCCGCGGGTATGTAGAACCACCAATTCAGTTCCATTGGAGTTATGTCAAAATAATGAGCCCAAGGGTCGACATAATCACCAAACTTCTCACCATTGCAGAGGATATCAATTCTTCGCTTAGGATCCATAGAGATCAAGTCCGGACTTGGTTCCTTGATAGGCGAGCTCGAAACAATCTCATCGAATGAAGGAGGCAATAAATCACATGGAATCTCACGCGTCGACTCAGCACACTCCATGTCAGGAAGTAGTGTACTCTCCTCTTCATCGCTGAAGAAATTGTCATTATCTGCGAACATGTCCTCCTCCGCCAAAACATTATCATGCTCATAGCTCAAGGTTAGGGGAGGTAACGGGGTAGACTCGGATGAACTCAATGAGGGAGGAATAGGAAGCACACACTCACCTACATCTTCATGACTTTCTGAGCTTCCCTCGGGTGTGACAAACAGGTCCTTTCCACTCCCTAGGGTGTTCCTGGTGAGTCTCTCTATCGGGTTAACCACTAGTTGATACGGTAGTTCGATCACCCGCTTCACAAGTTGGTATCTCATTCCCCACTTGGACCATTCGGTGCACTCGTTCATCTAATTCAATGATCTGCTGACACAATTGCTCATTCTCCTCGTATGAGGCCTTTGACAGATCCTCCAAAGGTGCATCGAAGTACTCCATTGATTGAGGTTCTTGGGCAAAAGACACTTCCTGCAACGCCTGGTGACCCCTGTAGCAGATAAGATCCCAAATTCCCACCAAACCTAACCGTGCTAGACTTCCGCCGCTCATGTATATAGCATGCGCCTTTGTCTCAGCAGTCATTCCCTCTACAACGCAGACAACCATATCTCGCAAACTATCGTGGAAACCCCGCACATTGCGGATGTCCACACACCTCTGCAACCTAGTGAGATATAGGTGAAAGTTTTCACCTTCGAACTGCAATAATCTCAACATCTTAAACTGTTAGTAGCATATGTACTGTGAACCGTAAGATAGGTTCACAACAAAAGTTAGTAGCTAAATTAACACACAAAACAAACACACAAATAACAACTTGACTCCCCGGCAACGGCGCCAAATTTCACGGAGGATTTTTAGTCGCCTTAAATCCTATCAAACATAACAGACTAACCTAACTAATGTAGTTTGGCAAGCACGGGTCGATCCCACAGAGAGTCTATGATTCGTATCCAAATCAGAGTGCGTCAACAAGAACAAGAAATAAAGGGGGGAATTTTGATGGTTTGAACTAACTAAGCAACAATAGTAAGCAAAACAATAAGCAAAACAGATTAAGTGAATGAATATGAGAGAATAGCTCAGGTCAATCAATCTCAGCAATCAGGTTTGTTCATTGATCATCGAAATCAAATAGATAACTTCCTCTCGAATACTTTGTTGTGGAAAGACTAGGTCTTTTGAATCCAATTCCTTACCGAATCTAGTTAACAGGACAACCAGACCCTGAAAACCTTAATTATCAAACAATCTTGAAACTATCAAGATTCAATTCAATAATTGATTAAGCTTAAAGGAAATCAACAAAGACAATCGATACGCACAACCAGTTATTGCATCAATTGCAAATCAATTCTCTATACAAATCCCTAAATCAACCAGTTTCAGAGATTTATACTTTGCTACACAATAATATAGATAATTCAACCAGAAATCACCTATATCTAGCTATAGATTATCATGAAAAGGCATCAGTTGATCAGACTAACGAAAATTCATGAAAACCCTAAACAATCTAAGCAAAGAATTGATAATATTCAAAGAAGAGTATTAGGATATAGAAATCTCACAATGAAATGATAAACCTGATGCTTCGATTAATTGTCCCAAGCAAAGAGGTTTAGTGGTTTATGGTTGAAAAATCACAAAGAAGTCTCCAATTTGCAACTTACAAAACCCGTTCGATCGAACCCCAAAACAAAAACTCCCACTTTTGTTCTCCCCCAAAACCAACGTTTCATGTCCTCTCATTCAAATTAAAATTAAAATAAATTAACATATTTCATAAATGAATCAAAGCAACAACTGTTTCTTGCACTCGGCACAAAATAACTCGGGCTCGACTCAACATAACTCGGCCGAGTTTGTCATGCTCCACCCGAGTTCTTTTCAGCATCCATCTTGACGTCCAGATTTCACTGTCTTCAAGGTCGAATTTGGAAAAGTCGTAAACACGAAAGTTGTAGGTCTTCAAATCCTCTTTCCAACAAGTATAAGTATGCCCCGATCCGATAAATACAGCCTTCGTACAACTTGTTTTAGCGCAGCGTCGCCAGCTTGGACAGCTCCAATCCTTTACATGTTTAGCTCCTCTCCTCGGCTCTCGTGCTCTTCTATTCTCGTCCAATCTTCCAACACTGGCTCGAGCTTAGCTTCACCTCTTTACAATCACCTGAAATCATGTACAAACCTCGTAGATTTCGACTCTAATTGAAAGATAATAAAAACATGAAAACTACTCTAGCTCATGCATTTTACCCTACCTAAACACATCTAAATGCCTATATTAAGACTACCTAAATGTGTCTTATCAGTGTGCTCGATTCCAAAGTGACCCCAAAGAGTCTCACCTTATTGTTGTAAGAAGAATCTTCAGATACCTAAATGGATCTCAAGACCTTGGGCTATGGTATCCCAAACAGAGCAACTTTCATTTAAAAGGCTACTCAGATGCAGATTTTGCAGGATACAAAGTTGATAGAAAAAGCACTTCTGGCTGTTGCCAACTCCTAGGATCCTCCGTGATAAGTTTGCACTCTAAGAAACAAAATTCAGTATCCTTATCAACTGCAGAAGCTGAGTACATTGCTGTTGGTGCATGTTGCTCTCAGATTCTTTGGATAGCACAACAACTCAAAGACCTTGGAATTGATCTTAAAGGTATTCCTATTTTGTGTGATAATACTAGTGCTATTTCCATCACTAAAAATCCAGTGCAGCACTCGAGAACCAAGCACATTTATGTGAGACATCATTTTATAAGAGATCATGTGGAGAAAGGTGATGTATCAATATCCTTCATATCCACTGATTTTCAGTTAGCTGATATTTTTACTAAACCACTCCCTGAAGATCGTTTCAATTTTATTAGATTGGAGTTGGGTATGCTTAATAGGGAAGCACTTTCTTAGGGGGAGTTATTACTCCCTACATGAAAGTTCAGAATTCAAATGACATCTCAAGGCCTTGACTTCATAAGATTTCGAGATGTTCATCCGAATAAAATTATATTGGATCAAACTTTGTTAGTATCTTATGGATATTCAACAAGGGTGTCTTTTGATTTTATTTACCCCTTTCAAAAATCGATTTTCATATATTTTGGTTCCCATTTCAAAATTATCCCAAATCTCTTTAATTTTTGCAAGTGGATGTGACACTTTGGGTTTAGAAAAATCAGATCATCATTACTTACTATTCAAGTGAGTTAATGAATCTGTACTTGCCAATTTGAAAAAATGGGGAGACGATTCTATTTCCAGATTTTTTGCTTTTTAATCTCTCCCTCCTCTCGGTCTAATCCAATCCTCCCTCACTCTCTCTTTGTTCATTCTCTCCCTCTCTCACCGAATCCCAAAAACCCTCTCTGTTTCTGTAACCAAAAATGGTGGGATCAAAGCGTTCTTCAGCGTCTCCGTCTCCAGCACCTTCTGCTAAGAGGTACAAGATGCCAGCCAACAAGGGGAAGCAAATCATGGAGGAATTTGAAGCACATTCCGAGGATTCCAGCGAGAACTCACCATCTCCACCACCTCTGATCAGGAAATCAAAAGGCAAAACTCCAGCCACTTCTGCTCCTGCTCGACCTCCTCAGGTACCTTCTGGCATTTCCCCCAATTGGTTTTGCAATAAAGAGGTTGAAGAGTCCTGGAAACAGGACTTTTGCAACCGTCGCTTATGCTTCTGTGATGCTGTCGATTTCAACCTCCTCCAATCCATGCCCTTGCCTTGCATTTCCCTCCTCAAATCTATCTGTTTCTGGACCTTGCTCAACCCTGGCAATTTTGCCTATCCCCAACTTACCCAACTCTTTTATGCCAACCTTACTGTTCATCGGGTAAATGGAACCCTAACCCTAGTTTCCAAGGTCAAGAACACTCGAATCCGTCTCTCTCCTGAAAGTCTTGCCCTCATCCTTGATCTTCCAACTGCGATTCCCACAAAAGAATTCCCAAGCCGATTTGAGTGTCTCTCTCGAGCACGAGATGAATTCTTCCTAAAATCTCAAGGCCCTGGATCTTCATCCACCCTCAAACCCACTCACACTTCCCTAAACCTTCAAGCCAAGCTCATCTTCACTATTTTGGCTCGCTGTATCTTCCCACGCATCCATTCCAGGGAATTGATGACCGAGATTCTTCTCGAGATCCTTTTCCTAATCATGAATGGATACGAGCCTGATTTACCCAAACTCATCCTTGACTACATGACCCATGTCTCTACCTCCTCCCGGCCTATGCCTTTACCCTATGCAAACCTTTTGCCCAAAATCTTTGAAGCCTTTGACATCGACACATCAGGAGAAGAAAAGCAAACCTATAGTGGGATTGTTGATGAGGGTTGCTTAGATATATTGGGCATTGCCAAAAATCTGAGGGGGCAATGGTTTCTAAGGAAAGACTCGAAGGGAAAACAGGTTGCTGAACCTAATATGAGTGAGGATAGATTGGCTGTTGTGGAGACTGAGATTCAAGACCTTAGGTTTGATCTGAGCAGAATGTGGTCGGATGTGGTGATTCGCCAGGACCAGACTCATGAGCTACTATCTATGGTCAACTGCAAGCTTGATCAGATGATGCTTCTCAATGCTCTCACCTACACTGCTACAGGCTCTATCATGCCAATGGAGCAAGAAACTTTCGATCATGTGCGTGAGAAGACAGGGAATGTCATCCTCAACTGTGAAAATCAAGTGAAGAAACGTCCTATCCTACGCCCCACACATCATGAACCCGCCATTCTCACAGTCGAGCAATATGGTGTGGTCAAGAAATACAGGGATGTGGAGCGTCAGAGACAGCTTCCAGAGATGGAACGAGACAAGGTCACCAGAGACGCCCTTGCAAGGTGGAGGAAGAGGTGCAGATATGAGGTCAGGAGAAAATACCTCCCACCCAACAAGCAGTACCCCACCTTTGGCGAATGGGTTGAGGAAGGCGCTGGCATTGCACCTCCCGAAGATCCTAATGCTCATGGCGCCCCTGGTACATCCTCTGCTGCTGGGCCATCCTCTGCTAAGAAAGGCAAGAAGGCTCTAAAGAGAAAGAAGAAGAAGGCTGCAGATGGGGATTCTGACTCAAGGCCTTGATCTCCCACTCTCTCTTCTCTACTTTCTAAAAACTCATCTTTTGCTGTTCGTCTTTTAAAACTCCTGGTCCTTTGGTTGTGTTTTGGTTGGTGTTTTCAGACTTTTTCACCTCTCTGCCCTTTTGTTGGAAGACAAAAAGGGGGAGAATGTCCTGGTTGCCCTGCGTTTTGGCACTAGTTGGTTAAGTGCTTATCGTTTTTAAACTTAGATGATCCAAACATTTTCTGCTCATATTATATAATATGCTTATTTCCTTATAATGATTGCTGGAAATATGTTATGAATATTGAAACAGGTTTTGTCTTCCATCAAGGGGGAGATTGAAGACTCCACCTTGATTGTAAGATCTTGAGACCTAACGTGCAGGTGATCTAAAGGATGACGAAAGACAAAAGGCTGGGTTTCAAGGTCTTGAAACCCAGACTAAAATGTTTTGATCACTTATGCATTTGTCTATTTCAACTTGTTCTTTTACAGGAAAGAATTCGAGGCCAATGTTTTTGGGCCTAAAATATAATGGGCTCTATATTGGGCTATGAGATGTGACTTGGGCTTTATCGATTTATATATGAGTCTCTCATCTAACCCATTTTATGTACAAGATACATTATGCATATTCTTTCATGATTTCACTTTTCATACAAGGAAAGAATCGATCCATAGTTGATCATACTTGATCATGAAGAAAGTCGAAGGAACATCTTGGAAGACACACAAAGGATCTGTTTTGGAAGGAATTCAAATGTCTTGGAAAGAATTTGAAATTCAAACGGTTCTCCCTCCAAGAAACTTTACAAGTGTTCCTACTATAAAAAGACGAAGGCTAAGAAGGATGAAAACTAACCAAGCAACTAAGCAAGCACTCAAGCAATCATAGCATCCTAAAGCATTCGTCAAGTTTCTCTTACATTCTCCTAAATCCTAGTTGGTGATCATTGTTTAAGAGTTGAGAGAAACACAAGCACTTATATTGTACAAGTCATTCTTTTTACACTTAGAGTTTTTATACTCGATCAAAGCACACTTAGTGTGTGGTGTGAGCTTTTATTTCACTTGTAAGGTTGAGAGCTAGCATAGAAGCGGTGAGGCTTTGTGTAGAGAAAGGGAAGTTTCTCTAGGAAGTTCTAGGCTCAAAGGAAGTGAAATAAGAAGTGTTTGAATCCTACGGATTGGATAATCCTAGGCGGGGACGTAGGCCAGTTGGTGTCGAACCTCGTTAACAATTCGTGTGTTCATCTTTTATATTCCGCATTTACATTGTCGTATTCGATTTTAATTTGTCAAAGTCCTGATAGCCTATATCAAGGTCTTGACAAGTTGCACTAAATTTCTATTGTTGCGAAAATCGTCCATACTCTATTCATCCCCCCCCCCCCCCTTCTAGAGTATTATTCATCGCCTTATAGACTCTTCACCTTAGATTGGGGGTTGAAAAGGCAAGAGAGCAACGGATCAACAACCTCATCATCGAAGGCGATTCTAAGATAATTATAGATTTCTTATGCACACAAACTAACTGCCCATGGAAAATAGAACTTATAGTGTCCGACATACAATCTATTATTGCAGGACTAACAACTTTCGGAGTTTCTCACATTCCCCGCATTGGTAACTATGTAGCAGATAGGGTCGCACACCTTAGCTACTCTACCAGGGGAGCAAACTTATACAACGATAAAGGTCTGTTAGACCTCATCCGTCAGGATGGCTTCGGATAGAGCTTAGCTCATCCGAATCCTTACCTAATAAAAAAAACCACCCAAGAGCATTCTTACGGATGAGAATACAGAGGTGTCTATCTACCCGAGCATCTAGAGAGGTGTCAGATTGGAAGAGGCGAGAGATGTGATCCGCGCAATTGTTAATCTCCCGAAAGCAATGTGAGAGGCTAACATCATCAAAGGACCGGAGAGCAACAAGAGAATGTTCGTGGTGAGTATCTCAATTTCTCATGAGTAAGACCAGCATCCCTTGATTGCGTTGATCACAGTAAGTAAGGCTATGACCTTCAATGTGGATGCTAAACAAATTCAACTCCTTCATCATATAGATGCCTCACAAAAGTCTCATAGTTTCCATCTTGAGCGGCGACTTGAGAGTAATCTGCTTGCCTCCGCAGCCAACCAACAAACTCATGTGGTCATAAATGATGAAACATGCACCAAAATTACCAGAGTAGTTGTCACTACCGTCGAAATTTATTTTGAATGTTCCTTCAGGACGTGCGGTGGTTTTTCCATCGCAAATGTCGTTTCTTTCAAATTCCTGTACTTTTTGTGTTAGCATTAATGTTTGGCTTATCCAAATATTTTTTCCCTAGTTAATGATTGTTTGTTTTGCCATATGTTCCATGTTTTGGATCGTCACGTTGTCTTCATTGCTGGAGATTTTTTTATTTCTGGATGCCTAAAGGCACCACCAAACAATCGCCAATTTCTTTCTTTTTTTGACTTATTTGAATTGATAATTGTAAAATCTGAACCATTATCAACCACCAAAGGGGTTGTACCAACTTAATTGGTTACCAATTAAGTTGGGTATTGACGGTTGTTTGGGTTTTTTCTGTCTTTTCTGTTGGCGAACGACTTGTGTGGGTTGTTTGGGTTTTTATGTCCTCTCTGTTGATTTGTGTTATCGTGTACATTATGTTTGTATTGACGGTTCTCCATCTACCGACCTGGTCGGCCATCGAGTTTCAGGTATGCCTGAACTCGAATTTTTACATAATAAAAAAAAATTGGTTACCAATTAAGTTGGTTGGTGCGTGTTGGTAATGATATTTTACCATGTTTTGGGTGTTGATGAAAAAACATACAAATAGTCAAATACAATACAACTTAATTAAAACTTATAAGTTATTACAATTTGAGTAGCAACAACATAATTAAATACTTAAATTGTTCATGCATTTAAGCAGTAAAGCAAAATAAAAACTTAAAAAATAGTCCCGACAATATTCAAAATAACATGTCTACTTCCGAATAAAGTTTACGTTTTAATCTGAACCGAGGTTGAGCTAGTATTACTCCTTTAATTAAAAGCATTTTATGAAAATAAAAAATACAAAAAGAAATCAAGCTAATAGGTAGTATTACTTAATATAAAAAAAACAGTAAAACAATATACACCTTTAATTTGGGTTTTAGCGTAACATAAGTAAATGAACTCGGATCTTAGAGGGTGGTCGTCGTTAAAGGGATGAAGTCGATTGGTGAAAAACCTAGATCTGATTTCTCAATCTAAGGCTTTTTTTTTTTCTTTTTTTTTCTGAGTGAGTTTTAGTATTTTACATAAAAAGTTACTTCAAACAATTAAAACATAAATTAAAAAATAATTAAAAAAAAACCTGAATATATATTGGTAGGAATTGGTTGATAATTACGGTACTAACCAATTTCAAATCGCGTTGATAATGGTAATATCAACTTTTCTGTTTCAATTACCGTTACCGTACCGACTTATGAAACTTAATTCGGTATACCGAACTAACTAAATTGGTAACCAATTTCAGTGATTATCAATTAGTTTGGGTGACACGCGTTGGGTTGATTTTAGTGAGAATTTTTGTCCAGTACTGTCAATATATATAACTCTTGTCTTAATTAGTCTTATACGGAGTATATTTGAGGGTTGTATGTGGGTGAATAGAGAATTATTTAAGAGGGAATCAATTTTATAATTTTTAAGCGAAAAGTAGCATCATTACCATTTTCTAAAAATTGATTGAGGAATAAAATTTTCGTTTTTATTATCTCAAACTTGTTAATTAACCGAACTTTCCTATGAATTTCGCAGTAATAGTAATGACATATTGACATCATATATGACGATATGCATATGGTTAATATATATATAACTCTATCTCCTGGAAGGCCATAGGAAATTTCGGTTGTCAACATATATTGGATTAGAGGCTGATTCAAAGTTGGTAAATATGCTACATAAATCTATAATCCTAGTGTTGTTCTTGACTGCTTCCAACGTTTAAGGTGATTTTTTCACCAAACACACGATAAGCAAATTTGCTTTACATAAGTTCTCACGTACAATCACAGACATTTAAGAAAAACAAAAATTGAAATAGTACGACACAACAATGTACTTGATCGCGAGCTTAATTAAGGACATCAATTATCTGCTCTTCTGTAATGTATTGAAGAAATGTGATGTGAATGTGTGTTTCGCGCGCGAGGGAGGATGAGATCGAGAGCTTTTGGGTTTTTAGGTAGAGTGGATTAAGACAATAATAATAGAGTATGTATGCCATTGTACGTTGTTGTGGGGAGCGCAAAGAACCAAGATATATTGGTGAAATCCTGTCACATTAATTTGAAAGATATGTATTTTTTTTTTTGATCGTTGGTGTTTTTTTTATCATTGACGTTTCTTAAACGGCCTCCTGCTGATGCTAATGCTTTTTAATCAACTCATCTCTATCAAATTTAGTGGTTCTCCAATGTTGTACTCATATAAGTTTGGTCTAATTGCATTAGTTATCTCGAAAACTACAACCAACAATCTCTAATCATTACAAGCGCATTTTTATAAAGTAAAATCCAAAATACCTATAATAACACGTTTTTCTAAATAAAACATATTACTCCCTCGATCCGTTCCAAAATAAAAGTCGTTTGACTTTTCTAGACGCATTTTAATGAGGTAAAAATTATATAAAATATTATTTTTTTAATGAATTTGTTTTTATAAGTTTATACTTATGAATACTGACTATGAAATTATTAAAAAAAATGATTAAAAAAATAATATTTTTACTTCTTTAAAAAGCGTGCAGAAAAAGAAAAACAACACTTATTTTAAAACGGAGGGAGTAACACTTAGAATAGCATACGAAGTATAACATATTTTACCCAGGGTGGAAATAATACACAATATTCATATTACTTCGTATGTGTTATTATAAGTCATAATGGGCAGGATTATTCAAATGGACCTACCAATTAATTAAATAATACGGAGTATATTAATTTGCAGTTCACCCTGGTTAATCTATATGTATATAAACTCTTAATTTAGAAGGGTTTTGAATGATGTGTCAATCTTAGAGGCATTTTAGGAGTCTTAACTATTTTTTTTTGTCATTTTTCTTTGATTTTTATTCTTTTTCCTCTAATTCTTTTTTTTTTTCTTTAATTTTACTAACTATTGGGCTTAACTAAAAACATTGAATTTAATCTAATATAACTATTGAGCTTAATCAAATTTATTTACTAACTATCTATCTATATCTAATCCTAAACAATACTAAAACAGAAGTTGTTTCTGCCACATGGCAGCTTCTGGTAAAAAAAATTCCCGCCTAAATTTTCAACCAATAATATTGTGCCACATTTCTTCTACAATACCATATAAACTATAAATATCTTAATAAGAAAACCTAGGTATATATGTTCAAACTTCAAAGTTGATTTACTTTTTATTTTTGGAAGGATCATATATTTTGATTTTGGAAAGTATCATTTCCTACATGTTAAACGGTAAGAAAACATTTTTCTGTTCAAATGTTTGGCCTATACTTTCTAATGTTCTACCATATTAAGAAAAATCATGATGAATATTTATTTGCTCTTTTTTAGTCAATATTTTTATATATTGCAACATATTACTTATTTATTTGATATATGTTAAATGATGGGCTATATATATTTGTAATATTCTATACTAATATTATAATTCATACTGTCACATGTCATATATAACCACTTCTTTATTATTTTAAGAATATTTTACTAATCAAAAATATTTTTTAATAACACTTTTAAAAATAGAAAACATGTTTTTTTTGTTATAAATCAATTAATTTTTTTATTTTTGTAATTTAAAATAGAAAATAATAATAATAATAATTATTATTATTATATATCCTAAATTTAGAATCCCGAATATACGAAATTTGAATCCCGAAATCGATTTCCCGAGTGTTAGTTTCCGAAACCCGCTCTTCGATCGATTAGATTTTAAAAACCGAAAAGGATATCGTCATCTGATAATTATTTTAAATTCCTGTGGTGAAAGGACGGAAACTGTTTGTCAAATTTTTAAATTCGGGTCGGAATCCGCTAAATGAGGGTCAAGGGTGTGTTACTGATGACAGCTGTGAGAGTTATTCAAATGCTCAATTGTACCTTGGATGTAGCAGAGGCAAAGCTAGACAATCCTTTATGTTTTTTCAATTGGTATAAGACGATGGTTTGCCACAATCCTTTATGTTTTTTCAGTTGGTATAAGACGATGGTTTGCCACATATATTTTTTGATTCTAATTGTCAGATTATTAAATTCATTATTTGGAAAATAAAAACCCGTTCGAGGTATGTGTTGAATTTTATTTTGAAGAAGGTGTTGTTCGAGGCTAGAGATTTTTGAGATTGCATCATTGATCTTAGGTTAGAAGGATAAACAATTCAATTGTATACTTATTTTTTCGCTTGAATTAGATTTGTTTCTAATTTCTAAATATTTTTATAGTTTTCTTTATTTATTAAATTTGTTTTGGTTTTGTTATGAATTTACAATTGTTAATTAATGAGAGAGTTTTAATTTCATTTCAAAAATAATCATCTGGTATTATTTAAAAATTTTGAATTAAACTATATAAAACTATCATAAGATTTAGATTATCATTTTGGTTCGTAGATAAATATTCGACCTGTCAAACGGGTCATTCGAGTCGAGTTTGGGTCGGGTCACTTCAGGTCTCGGGTAAAACGGGTCCCGGGTAAAACGGGTTCTGGGTATTTCCGAGTTGACTCAAACCCGGGTTTGATCGGGTTTCGGGTCATTTCAGGTCGATTTCGGGTTTGTCAAATTTTTCTTTTTTAAATTAAAAAAATCATAATTTGATAATTTTGTGATAAATTTTAATTATATATAAAAAATTAATTATATATAATTATAAATCAACCGGATCAATCGGGCCACCGGGTAAATCGGGTCAAAATTACCGAGTCAATCGGGTCACCGGGTCGAAACCCAGATTACCCAGAAAATTTCTGGTTTTTCGGGTTCGGGTCGAAAAAAGTTTTCGGGTTCGAGTCGGAAATTTTCCGAGCGTTCGGGTCCGGTCAACCGGGCCGGGTTGTGTTTTGACAGGTCTAATAAATATACTTTCTTTATTTTTTAATCTTAATACTTTTTACATTTAAATATGAAAAAATATAATTTGAGACTCACCAATATTTTTACATTAAATCCGTGCAAAGCACGGGGAATAGACTAGTATAATACTAAAGCAAATGTTGATGATGTCACTTGGCGACTTTTGCTTATAAATAGGCTTACGTGGCAACTTCTAATGAATCATGGTCCCACCTTTATAATTAATTAATTTTACTAATTAAATTCATTAATTATTTATCCGGAAAAAGGAATGATCCATCAGGTTCAGGATTGCTTTCTGATATGGATTAGATCGTATGAATCCATTTTTTTCCAGTTACTAATATTTATTTGAAATTGAAAAGTTGTTATGATCTCTCCTAAATACAAATTTGTAAAAACCTTTATTATCTTTTATTTACGCAATTTTTGTTTTAATTACCGGTAATTATTGTTCCACTAAACGATAAAGGTTGTGTAGTTATTATTATTATTATTATTATTATTATTATTATTATTATTATTTTATTATAATTGTTGTTGTTGTTGTCGTCAACATATTTAATCATAACAAATTAATATAGTAATATTCAATTAAAATCATCTTGCTAATAGTTTCAATGATAGTTTCAATAATTTATTATTTGTGCTTTTGACTTACTCTTGGTTTTTATCTCACTATTTGTAATGGTTCATATTTCAAAATTGACTCCTACAAATTTAATTACTCCTTGACTCCTACAAAATTAAATAATGTATGGTCTTCCTCTATTTAAGTTGATTTTCCTTTTTTTTCATCCTCATTGTTTTAAATTTTGTTTACCAGTTAACAATTGATGAATATTTTTAATGTACATATATAACATGAATGTGTTCAGAACACCCTTAAAAAGAAAACTACTTCAAGACTCCTAACTACAAAGTTCGAAGGTACATAAAGAACTAGAGGATGATATATAATACCGTATGCAATTAATCAACTTCATATTAATCTACTAATCATATTAAACAAAACTCCCAAATATCTATAGGTGTGTATAAAGTAACAAATTGCAGTTAAAATTATTTTATTTTAAAATAAAAAGTTACAAATTATTCTTAATTAGCAAAAACTAGATTTTACATCTAAATATTTCTTTTGCCTAAAAATTCAATTTATGAGGGAATTCTCCCTTTTCATAACAAAGGAAATTCAATTTTTATACCACCAAAAGTTTATATCAATAAAAAAACTTTTCAATAAAAATGACCCGTTATTTATTAAAAATAAGTTAATATGTATTAACCAAAAATAACATTAGATAAAAAACAAAACTATTTTTATTTATTATATTATCTCAATTAAAATATTAAATTTTTTAGCTTTCCTTAATTTTCTTATTTAGGCTTTTCTAAATAAGTAATTATTTAATTAATCTAATATGTAATTTAATTAATACTTACTTGCTTGATATGTTTTCCGGAGGGTAAGGCCAAATTTCTTTTTTGAGTAACAACATCGATCAATGTAGCTATTAATTTAATTCATTTTCATTTTCATTTTCATTTTAATTAAGGAACAACATCGATTAACGTAGCTATCAACTAACTCTTTTTTTAGTGTTTAATTTTATTTCTAAATTTCTTTGATTTAGCTTAATATCACGTCTCCATGGGAAGTTTGTTATAATTAACAACCAATAAGGTTTTGTAAATCGGTTTTCTTAAACTTTAATGATCTTTAAAATATATCTTTTCTTTATTAACTATAAAGGATTATTAATCATATTTTAAAATTTGAAATTAAATTATGCTTATTTTCTAGATACTCATCTTTTTTAAAGATTCATCAAATCCCATATTTTTATTGATAAAACAAAAACAAATCTAAAATTGAAATTTCAGTCTCAATCTTCATATTCATCAATAATTAATCTAAAACTTCAATCTTATCTCTTTGTTGAAAAATAATAATAAATGAAAGATTTTGCCAAAATTGTTCAACGAACCGGCCAAGCTATCAATCTTTCATAGGAATATACTATCTTCTTAATTATTTAGGGAAAATGTAAAAGATTTTCTTTCACATAGTAAGCATTAAGTTTTCTATTATTTTCAACTTTTTCTTCTTATAACTATCGATTGTACTATTACTTTTTTTTCCTTATTGGTAACTGTATTTTGAATTTGATTTCAATTTGTATGTTGCACAGGGTGAGTGAATGATTTATTTGCAATTTGTAATAGGTAGTACTCCTTATAACATGCTCCCATCTACAATCCATGAAAGGCCTTGCCACCGTCTAAGCTATTCCAACATCAACCTCATTACATTCAAAGGGTCTGCATATCCAACTTCAACATCAAATAAAAACAATTGGACTCCACCATCATTTTCATTTTCTCTTTATCTCTAGAAGCCATTGAACCCCAAATGATGGCATTTGCCTCAAAAATCTCAGCCATGTCTACCTATTACACTCTCGAAAACCCTAAAAAAATGACTTCACCCCATCCTGCTCAAGCCACAGTCCTAATCCCATAGCCATCTGTAACGGCCCGGGATTATGATTCCCGAGTTACGTTTCGAGGGATTAAACCCCTCGTTAGGACCTTGCACCCCGAGTACAGGTTGAAGGTTTCAAAACTTACTTTAATGTTTTCAAAGGGGGATTTCATACCCAAAATCGAAGGGATCGTTGGAATCCCCGGGGAAGTCCCCTGTACCTGTCGTAAGTCTAAGCGTGGAAATCAGAGCTCATGCGACTAACGAAAACGAGTGTAATACAAAAGTGTGCCACGGCAGAGCCGAGTCAAAACGGAGTCTAAAGTGTAAATCCGAAAAAATATAATCAGAGTCTGGTGAAGTCTATACTCCAGCGCTCACTCTCCGCCGACAAAATGACCCGCGCAATAAGCAACCAGCCCCGATAGGATGAACATAAATAATACCTAAAAACATTGATATGGGGCGGGATCAGATCGATACCCACTTTAGCTCTGCATCCCAACCATAAGCACACATATACGCTATACTTAGCAAAGATGCTTCTAGATGCATGGCGGAATAATAACACACTAACATGCTCCTAAGATCAAGTACACAATAATGATAAGGCCTTAGCACAGAATACCAAGTGGTATGTCCCTCTCCTACCTCCACCCCCTTCCGATAGGGCGGAGACTGGCCAGCTCGTGAATGCATTCATTCATAATAGGGCGGCACGCATGCCTAACCCGCTCCACAATAAAGCCCGCAGGCATCTCATAATATAAGGAAGTGCATGACTCGATTGACTCAGGACGGGACCCGATGAGACTGGGTCGTCCTATGACCCTAGCAATGACTCTAGTTACTTCACAGATAACGACCGTTCTGTTTACATACGCATAAAGAAATAGGATGCTCAACGTAGATGCAACCTAGCATGGTACTACATGGCATGCTGATCATAAATGCAACACCTAGTATATCATGCACCTAAAGCAGGGAATAGCTGTATTCAATCTGAGTAAGCTCCGAAGAGACTTACCTGATATCGCAGAACAGCAAAAGGCAATCAACCAGGCAATATGAAATCCGACACGTCACAGATGGTCACCTAACAAGTATAAGCACATCAATGAGTCTATCTCTAAGGCACACAAAGCATAGAATTATCATACGCACGACTTCACAACTTAACATAATAACCGTCACACCATCATTTCCATAATATCAACCTTATCTCATAATCTATCAACTCAATATCTCACAACCATACTCAATATAATTCTCCAATTCGCCAACTTAAGACAATTCCAATTCATACTTAACCAAATTGCATGCTATCATCTCACAATTTACTTAGCATATAATTGCACATCTTCAACATAATCATATAACATTTAACCACAATTAATAAATCACCACAATATCATATATTAAACCTCAAAACAACATTTTATATTTTAATCCCAATAATTTTGCATACTACTTCTAACATTTTTTTTTATTTTAACATCTTTATAAAATATTTATAAAATCCCAACAAGATTCATTAAATCAAAACACCCCTTTTTAAATCACTAATCCAACCTTACTTTATTTTAAATTACCAAAATACACCCTCTTATTTTATAAAAATCCAAACCGGCCCTCTTGTTTTAAATAAACCCAACCGAGCCCTTATGATTAAATAAGCCCAAAGACAAGTTTGGTTCATCTGAAGAAAATTAGGCCCAACAACTTGTTTTAAAATGTCAAACCCGGCCCAAAAACAGATTAGGCCCAACAACTCCTTAAATCCGGGTCCAACAAAACCCAAGCCCAAATCTGATTTTCATTGACTGAACCGGTCTGGTTTTATTAAAGAAATTTCACTGAACCGGACCACAAATTAAAAGAAAGAAAAGGGCTGGACCGCTTCTTCTTCCTAATGCCGAAGGAAAGAAACGAACGGGGCCCCTCGTTTGGCCGGAGAAGAAGGGAAGAGCGGGGAGGCTCACCGGCGGCGGCCTCGCTCCGGCTGCTCAGCCCACCGCCCACACACGCACTCGGACCGGAAGGAAAGGAAAGAGGAGGAGGAAAAAGGGGGCTCACCGAGGTGCGGCTTCGTCTCGCCGGAAGTGCGAATCAGGTCGTCGAAAGCTCAAATCGGCTCGTCGGAAGCTCGAGGAAGCTCGCCAGGCCCTGGATTGAAGATTGGGGGTTAAAGGCGGAGCTTTGCAAGCTCTTCGATCGGAAAAAAAGAAACGAAGCTTACCGGACTGGCCACGCGAGGACAGGGGAGAAGCGGCTCGGGGATGGGCGTCGGCGGCTCCTGAGCGAATGGCGGAGGGGAGGGGTTTCGGTGGTGCTCGGGCGGCAGATGCAGGAGGAGGAGAGGTGAAGGTCCGGCGATGGCGTGGTGGCGGAACTGGGAAAGAGGAGAGACCGAGAGAGAGGAGAGAGGAGGTAGCAAGTGGGTATGTGGGTTTAAGAAAAATCTGATTTTTCAAAGGTCAAATTGCAACACAAAGAGGTCTTATTTTTGGGAAGAGTAATGCATTGTTTGTTTGCTAAAATAAGGGAGTCAAAGAGTGGAGGGGAAAGGTGAGGATAAGATTTTTCCCAAACTAGAATAGGATGAGTCGGATGGATAAGGATTCGGAATATGATGGAATTGAGAGCTCGGGTCGGGAATTCAAATTTTCGCTGATTGATCGTTCAAAACCCGAAATGAAAGACGGAATTGATATTTAAATCGGAAATTGGGCCGGAATTTATTTTAAATTCATTTTGATTTTCTTTTTCCAAAAATTAAGATTTTAAAAATCCGAGCCTTTACATCTTAAATTCATTTTGTTTTTCTTTTTCTAAAAATTAAGATTTTAAAAATCCGAGCCTTTACATCATCCACCTCTAAAAACAAGTCTCGTCCCCGAGACTAAAATCATTCTAAAGTAGGGGATGAAGTTGAAATTGGTGAGTCCAAGGATCACGTCATCGATCCCGTAAGTACCTCATAAGTGCCCCCATGAGATCTCACAGTACCGTCGTCATGATCATAATACTCCCAATCGGTCGTAGTAAGGATGTGGTAGGGGCCCCTACCACATCCCCACTCCGACTCCTCGGGCATACCATAACTCAAAAACCATCATGACATCTCCGCTAGGTCTTAGCAAGCGATCTACAGGTGCCCCCATACATGCTTGTATCCACTTCGTGGGGCGTCATGATGAAAGCCCGGGTTGGAATAGTTTTCTCAAAATCTATGTTCCTTTTTAAATCACCATTTGAATTCTTTAAATTCGACATTAAACACGGCATTCCCAATTTCTCAATCATTCTACATCCACCTCTAAAGGCTAATCCCACATTCTCTTCCTAGGTTCCGAGTCAAAACATAATTCCACAATTCAATCTCTAGCATTTCTAATATTAGGCATCATGGATATAGAAGAATGATCATAATCTCAAGATAAACAGAAGATTATAGCACATCAAAGGCAGTCACATACCATAATATCTAGCACATCATCATATCATCGAGGCTCATCACATCATATCACCAAGGATCTGCACATAACTACCAAGCATAAGCACGCAATTCAAAGAGACATCACTAACCAATCCCAACCAACTAACTAGGCATACTCACCGCACTCGAGAGGTCAAGGTAATATCTACGCTCGGCTCAACATAGGACGCCAGTAGATCATCTAAGACATCTCCATAGCTAGCCCGAATGCTCTCCTCGGTCTCCCAGGTGGCCTCCTCAGGGCTCCTCCTAGACCACTGAACCAGAAGCAAAGGAACCTCCCTGTTCCTAAGCTTCTTGACACGACGATCAAGGACCTTCACCGGACGCTCTACAAAGGTATGGTCAGGCTCGATGTGAAGGTCTGAGTGGTCAAGGACATGACTAGGGTCGGGAATATACTGACGGAGCTGGGAGACATGAAAGACGTCATGGACGCCGGCTAAGGATGGAGGTAAGGCTAAACGGTAGGCTACCACACCGACTCTCTCTAGGATCTCAAATGGGCCAATGAACCTCGGACTCAACTTCCCTTTGATGCCGAACCGTCGAACTCCCCTGGTGGGCGAAACTCGAAGCCATACATGCGAGCCTACCTCGAACTCAAGCTCGGTCCTACGTCTGTCCGCATACTTCTTCTGTCGATCCTGGGCTACCCTCATATGCTCTCAGATGCGACCAACCTTATCAACTGTCTCTCTGACCATCTCGGGCAACGACAGAACTGTCTCTGCAGGCTCGTCCCAGCAAACCGGCGACTTGCATCGCCTCCCATACAAAGCCTCATATGGGGCCATCTCGATCGACGCGTGGTAGCTTTTGTTGTAGGAAAACTCCACTAGCGGTAGGTGCTTGACCCAATGGTCACCCCAATCCAAGACGCACGATCGCAACATGTCCTCCAACGTCTGAATCGTCCTCTCGCTCTGGCCATCTGTCTGCGGGTGATAAGCCGTACGAAAATGCAATCTGGAGCCCAAACTCTCCTGAACCTGCTGCCAAAACCTCGAGGTGAAGCGTCCATCTCGATCAAATACGATCCTCTCTGGCACTCCATGAAGCCTCACAATCTGGCGAATGAACTCGTCCGCTAACTTCGATGCTGGCCATGTCTCCTGAATAGCTATGAAATGGGCCGACTTGGTCAACCTGTCGACCACGACCCAAATAGCATCAAATCCTCTGACGTCTCGCCTCAGCCCAGTGATGAAATCCATGGAGATATCCGTCCACTTCCACTCGGGAACTGGAAGTGACTGGACGGGTCCTCCCGGCCTCTGGTGATCAATCCGAACCTGTTGACAAACCTGACATCTGGCCACGAACTCTGTGATGTCTGCTCTCATCCTCTGCCACCAATAACTCCTCCTCAGATCCTGATACATCTTATTCGTCCCTGTCGACCACGACCCAAATAGCATCAAATCCTCTGACGTCTCGCCTCAGCCCAGTGACGAAATCCATGGAGATATCCGTCCACTTCCACTCGGGAACTGGAAGTGACTGGACGGGTCCTCCCGGCCTCTGGTGATCAATCCGAACCTGCTGACAAACCTGACATCTGGCCATGAACTCTGTGATGTCTGCTCTCATCCTCTGCCACCAATAACTCCTCCTCAGATCCTGATACATCTTATTCGTCCCTGGATGGACAGAATAAGGGGTGGAGTGAGCCTCCTGCATGATCCTCTGCCTCAAATCTGACGTCGACGGAACTACAACTCTGCCCTAAAAGGTCAGCATCCCGTCTGCTCTCTCTGCAAGCTCCCTGAATCTGCCCTGAGCCATCCGCTCTCTCAGAACTGCAATGTCTGGACAATCTGCCTGACCTTACCGAATCTCTGCTGACAACTCTGCCTGCACCTCTAAGAACGACAACTGCCCGCGATCTCGCTGAATCCACACCTCAAAGCAGCATCTCAACAGATCTCTCTGCAAATCTCGCTGAGCTGTAAGCCTCTCAACTGCCACCTCATGATGAGTCTTCCTACTCAACGCATCTGCCACTACATTGGCCTTCCCTGGATGGTAGACTATGTCCAAGTCATAGTCCTTCAGAAGCTCCAACCATCGTTTCTGACGCATGTTGAGCTCCTTCTGTGTGAAAATGTACTTCAAGCTCTTGTGATCCGTCATTACCTTGCAAGAAGTACCATACAGATAATGCCTCCAGATCTTCAGAGCGTGAATCACGGCTGCCAACTCCAAATCATGGATGGGGTAAGACACCTCTGCAGGCTTCAACTGATGCGAAGCATAAGCGATGACCCGATCCCTCTGATGCAGAACACAACCCAAGCCGGAATGCGAAGCATCTGTGTAGATAACGAAGTCCTCTGTCCCATCTGGTAGAGCTAACACCGGAACAGTCATCAACTTCTGCTTCAGAAGCTCAAAGCTGGCCTGACAATCTGAACTCCACTCGAAAGGGACGTCCTTCTTCAGTAGCTGCGTCATCGGTCTAGCAATACTCGAGAAACCTGGACGAACCTCCTGTAATAACTAGCCAATCCCAGGAATGAGCGGATATCTCTAACGTTCTTGGGCACCTCCCAAGCAACGATGGCATCAATCTTTGCCGGATCCACGGCAACTCCCTCAGCTGAAATAACATGGCCTAAGAATGCCACCTCTGCGAGCCAGAACTCACACTTGCTGTACTTCCCATACAGCTGATGCTTCCTCAGCGTCTCTAGCACAATCCTCAAATGCTCCTCGTGCTCCTCTCTACTCCTCGAGTAGACTAAGATGTCATCGATGAAGACGACGACGAACTTGTCCAAGAAGTCGATGAACACTCGGTTCATGAGCTCCATGAACGCGGCTGGTGCATTGGTCAGCCCAAACGGCATGACCACGAACTCGTAGTGACCATAGCGGGTCCGAAAAGCGGTCTTCGGAACATCCTCTGGCTTCACCCTCAGCTGATGATAACCCGACCTCAAATCGATCTTCGAGAAGACCACGGCGCCCTGCAGCTGATCCATGAGATCGTCAATCCGGGGAAGAGGATAACGGTTCTTCACCATCGCCCGGTTCAGCTTTTGATAATCGATGCACAGTCTCAGCGACCCATCCTTCTTCTTGACGAATAACACTGGCGCTCCCCAAGGCGATGCACTAGGCCGAATGTAGCCCTTCTCAGCTAGCTCCTCTAGCTGAGCCTTCAGCTCGGCCATCTCCGTCGGTGCCATGCGATAAGGAACTCGCGAGATAGGCCTGGTGCCTGGCTCCAACTCAATCGCAAAGTCGACCTCTCTCGGTGGGGGAAGTCCTGGCAGCTCCTCCGGAAACACATCTGCAAAGTCTCTGACAACGGGAACATCTGATATACTGGGGTGCGTGCGATCCACCTCTAAAGCATAACACCAATACCCGACGCAACCCTGGTCTAAAAGTCTAGCGGCTCTGACTACGCTGATGAGTGATCCATTCCTCTTGGGGTCGCTCCCCCGAACCTGGTGCTTGGTCCCGTCAGATGCCAAAATCGACACTGTCCTCGTCCGCAAGTTGATGATAGCCCCGTAGTGGTCCATGAAGTCCATACCCAAGATGAGATCATCCATCCTCAATGGCATAACGATAAGGTCGGTAGGCCACTCTCGCTCTCCTATCCGAATGGGGCACCCTAAAATCTCACGACTCGTCCTAACCTTGGCCCCATCCGCCAGACTAATAGTAAGGGGTGAACCACTTGTGCAGCTCAGGCTCAGCCTGGCCACGCACGCCTCTGCTATGAAGCAGTGAGTCGCACC
Organism: Persicaria tinctoria; assembly: GCA_037127255.1. Classification (NCBI taxonomy): domain Eukaryota; kingdom Viridiplantae; phylum Streptophyta; class Magnoliopsida; order Caryophyllales; family Polygonaceae; genus Persicaria; species Persicaria tinctoria. Next base: position 36,105,067 of record JBANSL010000020.1, read on the forward strand.
AGTGTCAAACAAGATAGATAGGCACTCATCATGGAAGAATATCGTACCTGCGGAAGTCGGGGCTGAGCGGTCATCAGCATGCATCTGAAATACGCGGGGCGGTGGGGGTAACCCTGGTCCTCGACCTCCCGAACTCTGGCCACGATCATACCCTGACCCTGACGGTCCTACAGAAGATGATCCACGACCCTGACCTGACCCAGATGGTCCTCTACCTCCACGTCCAGAACCTCTACCTCCTCTACCTCCGCCTCGGCCTCTGCCGGAAGGGTCACCTCGTCCCTGGCCCTGACCCTGGCCCTGGGGATATGTCAGCAGTGGTGGTTGAGGAGCCACAGGGAGCCTCGGTGGCTGTGCAGTAGCTGGAGCTCCACGACTCTGAGGGCACATGCCAGCTCGGTGCCCCATAGTACCACAGGTGTAGCAGACAGTCGAGCGGTCTGGGCAAGAAGCAATGAAGTGGCCCCTCCCGAAACACCCATGGAAAGTCCTCACTCTAGCATCTCCTCCATAAGAAGTCTGAACTGGGGGTGCTCTCTGTGCAGCTCCGTGATACCCTCCTCTAAACGCTCCTCTCCTAGATCTGTCATCTCCACGGGGGTCAGCTGGACGCGCCCTTTTCGCCTCAGGGCGAACAGTAGAGTAGGAAGTCTCACACAGAATCCTCTGCTGATCGTACATAAGGATGACCTCCAGAAATCGGTCAAAGCTGACAGCACCTAAGCTGGACGCATGCAGAAGTATAGGAGGCAGCAATCTCACAGACAGCAAACGGATCCGACTCTCATCTGATGGACATAGGTGATCGCAGTATATCAGCTCGCTCTTGAACTGGCGAACGATAGCAGCTACAGAAGCCGACCGGTCATAGTTGCCGCGCATAAAAGATACCTCCCTAGCCATCTGTATCCCTGGTGGACAGTACTCTCTCATCATCAGGGATCTGAACTCGTCATAGGTCCACTCGCTCCGCTCCTTCTTGCAGACAAACCACCTAGCATTCGCGTCCTCCCGTAGAAGTCCAGCTGCAAGTCTCTGTCTCTCGGAGATAGGTACATCCACATGGTCAAATAACCCCTCCATATCACGCAGCCATCTCTCCACATCATCTCTGACGCCTCCCGCGAAGGTCGGCGGGCTACATTGAGCAAACCTCTTGACCCAATCGATGCGCTTCTCAGGGCACGCATTGGCCACAGGCTCGGCTGGCTGCTGAACTGGAACCTCTGGCGTCGGCGCCGTAGATCGAGCCCCTCCACGTAACTCGCTCAGAATATCATGAAGTGCTGCCTCTAGCTGCCCAATCCTAGTCTCTGGGGAAGCTGGCACCCGGTCATCAGCTCGCGGTGGTGAAACTCGCTCCTCAGCACCTTCAGCGACAACTCGACGAGGGCGTCCCCTGCCGCGACGCGCCCTACCCCCACGCCCATCTAAGCCACGTCTCGTGTCGGCCATACTTGCTACATAACAATAATTATATCACTCAGCACAGAAGCACTCAACGATTCAATATGACCCTCTTCAAAGAGGGTCGCCCTCAGGCCCAATTGGATTTAAGACATACAAGCACAGAGACGATCTATGCCGCCCTTCGGGGGACGGCTAACCGGAGGGGCAAATACCTCACGGTCTCCTAACCCATGTTACTCCAATCCTCGAGTTCCTTGGAGTCTTCACAACCCATCTGTAAAAGAAAGCTAGTATTTGCCTACCTTCCTCGAATTCTACATCCATAAGGGATGCTTATCGCATAGTCTCTACCCCACGAGGTTGCCATTCATAATGGATTAATTTATGCTTATGTCCAATTAAATTCATTTTGCCCCTTGAAAACAATTTGAAAATCACTTGAAAGCAATTTGAAAACTTTGGGCCATTTTCAAAACCACTTCAACCTATCATACTCGGATTGCAAAACCTCACTCTAATACCACCTTTGTAACGGCCCGGGATTATGATTCCCGAGTTACGTTTCGAGGGATTAAACCCCTCGTTAGGACCTTGCGCCCCGAGTACAGGTTGAAGGTTTCAAAACTTACTTTAATGTTTTCAAAGGGGGATTTCATACCCAAAATCGAAGGGATCGTTGGAATCCCCGGGGAAGTCCCCTGTACCTGTCGTAAGTCTAAGCGTGGAAATCAGAGCTCATGCGACTAACGAAAACGAGTGTAATACAAAAGTGTGCCACGGCAGAGCCGGGTCAAAACGGAGTCTAAAGTGTAAATCTGAAAAAATATAATCAGAGTCTTGTGAAGTCTATACTCCAGCGCTCACTCTCCGCCGACAAAATGACCCGCGCAATAAGCAACCAGCACCGATAGGATGAACATAAATAATACCTAAAAACATTGATATGGGGCGGGATCAGATCGATGCCCACTTTAGCTCTGCATCCCAACCATAAGCACACATATACGCTATACTTAGCAAAGATGCTTCTAGATGCATGGCGGAATAATAACACACTAACATGCTCCTAAGATCAAGTACACAATAATGATAAGGCCTTAGCACAGAATACCAAGTGGTATGTCCCTCTCCTACCTCCACCCCCTTCCGATAGGGCGGAGACTGGCCAGCTCGTGAATGCATTCATTCATAATAGGGCGGCACGCATGCCTAACCCGCTCCACAATAAAGCCCGCAGGCATCTCATAATATAAGGAAGTGCATGACTCGATTGACTCAGGACGGGACCCGATGAGACTGGGTCGTCCTATGACCCTAGCAATGACTCTAGTTACTTCACAGATAACGACCGTTCTGTTTACATACGCATAAAGAAATAGGATGCTCAACGTAGATGCAACCTAGCATGGTACTACATGGCATGCTGATCATGAATGCAACACCTAGTATATCATGCACCAAAAGCAGGGAATAGCTCTATTCAATCTGAGTAAGCTCCGAAGAGACTTACCTGGTATCGCAGAACAGCAAAAGGCAATCAACCAGGCAATATGAAATCCGACACGTCACAGATGGTCACCTAACAAGTATAAGCACATCAATGAGTCTATCTCTAAGGCACACAAAGCATAGAATTATCATACGCACGACTTCACAACTTAACATAATAACCGTCACATCATCATTTCCATAATATCAACCTTATCTCATAATCTATCAACTCAATATCTCACAACCATACTCAATATAATTCTCCAATTCACCAACTTAAGACAATTCCAATTCATACTTAACCAAATTGCATGCTATCATCTCACAATTTACTTAGCATATAATTGCACATCTTCAACATAATCATATAACATTTAACCACAATTAATAAATCACCACAATATCATATATTAAACCTCAAAACAACATTTTATATTTTAATCCCAATAATTTTGCATACTACTTCTAACATTTTTTTTTATTTTAACATCTTTATAAAATATTTATAAAATCCCAACAAGATTCATTAAATCAAAACACCCCTTTTTAAATCACTAATCCAACCTTACTTTATTTTAAATTACCAAAATACACCCTCTTATTTTATAAAAATCCAAACCGGCCCTCTTGTTTTAAATAAACCCAACCGAGCCCTTATGATTAAATAAGCCCAAAGACAAGTTTGGTTCATCCGAAGAAAATTAGGCCCAACAACTTGTTTTAAAAATGTCAAACCCGGCTCAAAAACAGATTAGGCCCAACAACTCCTTAAATCCGGGTCCAACAAAACCCAAGCCCAAATCTGATTTTCATTGACTGAACCGGTCTGGTTTTATTAAAGAAATTTCACTGAACCGGACCACAAATTAAAAGAAAGAAAAGGGCTGGACCGCTTCTTCTTCCTAATGCCGAAGGAAAGAAACGAACGGGGCCTCTCGTTTGGCCGGAGAAGAAGGGAAGAGCGGGGAGGCTCGCCGGCGGCGGCCTCGCTCCGGCTGCTCAGCCCACCGCCCACACACGCACTCGGACCGGAAGGAAAGGAAAGAGGAGGAGGAAAAAGGGGGCTCACCGAGGTGCGGCTTCGTCTCGCCGGAAGTGCGAATCAGGTCGTCGAAAGCTCGAATCGGCTCGTCGGAAGCTCGAGGAAGCTCGCCAGGCCCTGGATTGAAGATTGGGGGTTAAAGGCGGAGCTTTGCAAGCTCTTCGATCGGAAAAAAAAGAGACGAAGCTTACCGGACTGGCCACGCGAGGACAGGGGAGAAGCGGCTCGGGGATGGGCGTCGGCGGCTCCTGAGCGAACGGCGGAGGGGAGGGGTTTCGGTGGTGCTCGGGCGGCAGATGCAGGAGGAGGAGAGGTGGAGGTCCGGCGGTGGCGTGGTGGCGGAACTGGGAAAGAGGAGAGACCGAGAGAGAGGAGAGAGGAGGTAGCAAGTGGGTATGTGGGTTTAAGAAAAATCTGATTTTTCAAAGGTCAAATTGCAACACAAAGAGGTCTTATTTTTGGGAAGAGTAATGCATTGTTTGTTTGCTAAAATAAGGGAGTCAAAGAGTGGAGGGGAAAGGTGAGGATAAGATTTTTCCCAAACTAGAATAGGGTGAGTCGGATGGATAAGGATTCGAAATATGACGGAATTGAGAGCTCGGGTCGGGAATTTAAATTTTCGCTGATTGATCGTTCAAAACCCGAAATGAAAGACGGAATTGATATTTAAATCGAAAATTGGGCCGAAATTTATTTTAAATTCATTTTGATTTTCTTTTTCCAAAAATTAAGATTTTAAAAATCCGAGCCTTTACATCTTAAATTCATTTTAATTTTCTTTTTCCAAAAATTAAGATTTTAAAAATCCGAGCCTTTACACCATCGATCTCGCGTACAACTACACTGTAGTTTAGTTTATGATTCCTTGGATTGATGCATTTTGCTTTTCTTCCTCACTTTCGTACTATATTTTGTATGAAGTAATTGTGACAAATTTATTTATGATATATTTTCACACATCATTGTTTATCAGGCAGGAATGTTTATTTCTATTGACTTCGATCTATTTCTTTATACTTTTTTTTTGTATAAAATATTTGTTTAATTCTTAATAAATATTTTTTTGAGCAATTTTATGTATAAAAAAATAAGGCATATAACACTTAAAACCAATTTTGATTCGAATTAAATTGTTTTTTTTAAACAATTTAAATTGTATTTTAAGCTTGACATTTTCCTAATTTTTTATAATCAATTATAAGTATGATGAAAGGATATTAAGACTAGAGTCACTTACATTTTGATGTGTTTTCACCACATCAGAATTTAAAATAGTATAATATATTACATACTGATATAATATAAACATTATTTTTTCCTAAGGCATATTATTTGGCTATATAATTTTCATATCATTATAATATTATAATATATCTAATATATAATGTAAATAAATTATGATAATATCCTTTAACTAATATAATATATTTTACAAATCTCGTGCGTCACGCACGGGTACTACGCTAGTAAACTATTAATTTAGAAGAGTTTTGGATGATTTGTCAATCTTAGAGGCATTTTAGGAGTCTTAACTAATCTTTTTTTTTGCCATTTTTCTTTGATTTTCTTTAATTCTCATTTTTTCTTCTTTTTCCTTTAATTCTTTTTTTTTTCCTTTAATTTTACTAACTATCTACATCTATATATCTATATAAACTCTTAATTTAGAAGAGTTTATGCTGATGTGTCAACATTAGAGTGATTTTAGGGGTTTTGACCAATTATAATTTTCTTTTTTTCTCTTTAATCCTTTTTTTAATCCTCCTTTTTTCTTCTTTTTCTTTTAATTTTCTTTTTTTCTTAATATTACTAACTATTGGGCTTAATTCAAAACATTGAATTCAATCTAATATAACTATTGGGCTTAACTCAAATTCATTTACTAACTATCTATATCTATATACTATATTAATTTATGTCACATGTCCCCTCCATGTTCAAAGTTATTTGTGAAAATATTATTTACATAATATCATTTTATTATGGTAACTATATTTTCTAATTTTTTTTTTGAAAAATATTCTAATATTAATTACCCAATATTATTTGATGTTACATTTTTTAACCAATGGGATTACTTCAAAACTTTTATGTTTCACTATTTATTATTTATTTTTCTCTTTATCTCTTTAACCCAAGTGTATTTTTTTCTATTATTTTTAACACATTTACTAATAATCTATATCTATATAAACTCTTAATTTAGAAGAGTTTATGCTGAGGTGTCAACATTAGAGTGATTTTAGGGATTTTGACCAATTATAATTTTTTTTTCTCTTTAATCCTTTTTTTTAATTCTCCTTTTTTCTTCTTTTTCTTTTAATTATCTTTTTTTCTTTAGGGTAAATTACAGAAAACCACCCTTAAAAGATACCCTTTTGCACAAAACCACCCGTTAAATCCATATTTGCAGTAAACCACCCTCTAAACCCCTTCCTTTAGCAAAGTCACACCCCAATTCAACTTCCGTCTAGATTCTGTTAAATTATCGTAATTACCATTATACCCTTTATTTTTTTAAATCAAATTTATGAGTACATCACTCATTTTTTTCTTCTTTTTTTTTTAACAAAAATGTTTTCATCTTCCTTCATCTTTGAAATCCCCTGCAGGTGTATGAAATCACCAAATTGATTTCTAGTTGGCTTGCTTGGGTTGATTCTATACTATCGTGATTCCTATTGAAGGTCGCATAAGTCATGGAATTTGGTGCCAAATGTTGTTCAGCTTGTTTGTCCTCTTTTGATTTTGCTTAGGGATTTGACAAGAGCAAGCGACGTGGTTTGGATGTCGAATTCGAACAGATTGAAGTTCGAAATTTGTTTGCTTTGAGGAGCTTTGGATTTGGAGCATGTTGATCATTCTTGTCGACTTTGGTTAGGCTTGAATTGCTGGATTCACAAATTAGGGTTCTTCGTTTTTTGCCCAGCTCGACACTCAAGATCCCGAATTCTCAACCAACCTAGTTCAAATTGGGCGTGGAGACTTATGAACTCAAGACTTAGAATAAAAAATCCACCAGAATCATAAATTTTTTTTGCTCTTTCGTTTATCTTCTTCGTTGGGTCTCAGGGTCTCAGATCTGAAATATATGTCGATGACTTGGGTTCTACAGCTAGGTTCTTGGATGTCGTTTGATGAAGATAAAGAAGATGAGAGAGGATAAAGGAGTAAGGAGAAAAGAAAGAAAAAGAAGTCACCTTTGTTCGGACTTGGGCGGATGAGATTGATCGAAGACCAAGTACGGAGGTGAGAGGTAGAAGAAAGAAGACTACTACTGTAGTGTTATTTTGTTTCTTTCTACTTTTTATTTTTTTTTCTCATTAAATTTGATTAAAAAAAGGTTTATGTTAGTTACAATAATTTAACGGAATCTAGACGGAAATTGAATTGGGGTGTGACTTTGCTAAGGGAAGGGGTTTAGAGGGTGGTTTAATGCAAATATGGATTTAACGGGTGGTTTTGTGCAAAAGGGTATAGTTTAAGGGTGGTTTCCTGCAATTTACCCTTTTCTTTAATATTACTAACTATCTATATCTATATAAACTCTTAATTTAGAAGAGTTTATGCCGAGGTGTCGACGTTAGAGTGATTTTAGGGGTTTTGACCAATTATAATTTTTTTCTTCTCTTTAATCCTTTTTTTTAATTCTCCTTTTTTTCTTTTAATTCTCTTTTTCTCTTTAATCTTACTAACTTCTATATATATATATACTCTTAATTTAGAAGAGTTTATGTTGAGGTGTCAACATTAGAGTGATTTTAGGGGTTTTGACCAATTATAATTTTCTTTTTTATCTTTAATCTTTTTTTTTTAATTATCCTTTTTTCTTCTTTTTTCTTTTAATTCTCTTTTTTTCTTTGATATTACTAACTATCTATCTATATAAACTCTTAATTTAGAAGAGTTTATGCCGAGGTGTCGACGTTAGAGTGATTTTAGGGGTTTTGACCAATTATAATTTTTCTTCTTCTCTTTAATCCTTTTTTTTAATTCTCCTTTTTTTCTTGTAATTCTCTTTTTCTCTTTAATCTTACTAACTTCTATATATATATACTCTTAATTTAGAAGAGTTTATGTTGAGGTGTCAACATTAGAGTGATTTTAGGGGTTTTGACCAATTATAATTTTCTTTTTTATCTTTAATCTTTTTTTTTAATTCTCCTTTTTTCTTCTTTTTCTTTTAATTCTCTTTTTTTCTTTGATATTACTAACTATTGGGCTTAATTCAAAACATTGAATTCAATCTAATACAACTATTGGGCTTAACTCAAATTCATTTACCAACTATCTATATCTATATACTATATTAATTTATGTCACATGTCCTCTCCATATTCAAAGTTATTTGTCAAAATATTATTTACATAATATCATTTTATTATGGTAACTATATTTTCTAATATTATTTTTTTTGAAAAATATTCTAATATTAATTACCCAATATTATTTGATGTTACATTTTTTAACCAATGGGATTAATTAAAAATTTTATGTTTCACTATTTATTATTTATTTGTCTCTTTATCTCTTTTAACCCAAATGTATTTTTTTCTATTATTTTTAACACATTTACTAATAATGGGTTTAATTAAAAATATTGAATTAAATCTAATGTCTATGATTTATCTATATCTAAATATTATTTATAAAAAAATCGCGTCATGGTGCGGGGATCGTACTAGTACAATCTTAATTTAGAAGAGTTTTGGATTATGTGTCAATCTTAGAGGCATTTTAGGAGTCTTAACTAATCTTTTTTTTTGCCATTTTTTTTATTTTCTTTAATTCTCATTTTTTCTTCTTTTTCCTTTAATTCTTTTTTTCTTTAATTTTACTAACTATTGGGTTTAATTCAAAATATTGAATTCAATATAATATAACTATCGGGCTTAATTAAATTTATTTACTAACTATTGAGCTTAATTCAAAACATTGAATATAACTATTGATTGTGACACATCACATTTAAATAATGTTATAATGATATTGATATTATTATTACTGAGTAATTTAAAATATCTATATTTATGTATTATACTTTACATAAGATTTTTAAAAAATAATTTTCTGAGATAATTATAAGATACATTTATTGTAAAGTTTTTTTTATGATTTTTATCTTAATACTTATTAATATTTTATTATATTTTTATGTATAGTAATTTAGTTTAAAAAAACGCGCCATGGCGCGAGAATCATACTAGTTTAATTTAATACTCTAGTTTAAATAGGCGACATTATCTTCGGGGTGTGGATGATTGTTAACCACTAATCATTGGGTTGCTTAGCACTCAACCACACTTTCTATAAATAATAAAAATCCATTATTCATAATTTCATATAACTTTAGCTTACGTTAATTCAATACTCAAATTAGCCAAATTTAAGCTAAATATGCAGGTAAATATAAACATTTATAGTATTAGGGGAATGATTTGGAAATATCCATTATATGAACACTCATCTTTAGTTAAAAGATTTTATATACAATCACCTGTAAATTAATTAAAAATGTATATATATATATATATATATATATATATATATATATATATATATATATATATATATATTATAAATCATTCAAATATTTTCAAAAAAAAAATCAGCCACATTCCTGTTTGTACTTAAAAAATATTCAAAGATGTTGATTTATTTATGGTAAAGTTATTTTAATAAATAAAAATAATAGCATAGCCTTTTAAGCATGAACAAATTAATTATAGGTTATTTTAAATAAGATAAATGTAATTTATAAATGATTATAAAAAAATTATGAATATTTTATTAAACAATATATCTAATTTATGAATGATTTAAGTATAATTTATCACCACGTAGAAGTCGTAGAGGGAAGTATATAATCAAGAAACTGCAGTAATAAATTACACCAAAGAAAACAAAAAAAATACTGTAATTCATTATTTACAAAATAAATATACGGAGACGGAGTACAATTTGTTGGGATTTTACTTTTTTTTTCAATGTTTTGTGAAAGTTATTTTTAAAATAAAACGAAAAAAAATCGATATCTAAAAATCTAATCCGACCCCGTCACAAAACTGCCGCTTGGGGCGGCAGAGGAGCCACCACGATCCGAACCTCCGGCAAAACCCCACCGGCGGGAGGAGAAGCGACGGCGGCACGGCAGTAGGGACACGTGGCGTGAGAACGGAGCCAAACATCCACGCAACCGGAGTGGAACACGTGTCCACAGCTAGGCATCAAACGCAGCGTTTCATTATCCTCAAAAGCCCCCAAACAGACGACACAGTCAGACCTGCTCTTGCCGTTCGACGGCCCCTCCCCTCCGCTGACGAACTTGAAGCTCGGGAGCGTCTCGATTGCCGAGGCGTCGAGTCCGCCGCTAGGCCGCGGCGGCGATTGCGGCGGATCGACGGCGGTTCGGAATCGGGGCGAGGACCGGTAGCACTTGCAGACGAGGATGAAGATCCAGATGGAGAGGAGCGCGGCGATGAAAGCGTAGAAGAAAAAGTAGATCAGGATATAGAGAATTGAGTAACTGGCCCCGTTCATTGATAATTGATTTGAAGGAAATGAAAATATCTGCGGTTTCAGATCGGGATCGATTTCTTGAGTGAGGGAGGAGAGCAATTCAACTGTACGAAGCTTCTGGAAAATCAGAGGTTTAATTTGTGAGCTCTTCTAATTAAAAAATAAAATAAATTTGAAGAAAATATCTTTATGTGGTGTGGTGCACGAGTCTCTTGCTCAAAATTTTCCAGCAAAACAAATGATGAAACAAATCCTTGATTTTAACCGAAAAATACTGTGATTTTTTTTGTTAAGAGAATTTAAGGTTTTATAAATTATTTTTTAATAATGAATAATGGGAGCATTTTCTTTCTTTCTTTTTAATCCGAAAATAATTTGACCATGTGAAAGGAATTCACAATTTCACATGACATCCAGAAGGATGAAAAAAGAAAGATCATAAAGGGGGTGGGGATTTAAAATGGGGTGTTTACTAAAATGTCCATATTTTTCGTCTTTATTAGCATTTTGTCTATCAACTCATCCATATTAGCTAAAAGTCCTCCCACTCTAATGTGTTTGTTGAAATCGGAGTTGCTGAAACCGTAGGTGCCAAAACCGAAGTTGTTGAAACCCCGGTTTCAGTAACGTTGTTGATGCTTAAATGTTTATTGCTGACACCGCTGAAATGATTATTGCTGACACTGCTGAAAATGCCTCCTTATACTTTCGTTGATAAAATGCAACTAATTACGCAACCATTAATATCCCTACCAAAATTTATTTTGCCTATGATTGAAAGTATATAGCTTCCAAGACTTTCAATCAACAGCCAACGTACAATTTCAGCAACAATTAAGAGATTTCATCACAAATTAAGAGATTTTAGCAATAGCGGGAGGAAGAGATCTTTATCGACGAAATCAAATCGCCTTCATCCAAGGCGAAGGCAATCAAGGCACAATTGCAAACAAATTGATCCGAAAAGAAACAAATTGAGGATTGATTTTTGGTTTGTATAGTCAAATTTCAGCAATTACAAACCCCAGCCATGGCCGACTCTTACAATATTGTCGCCTGGTGTCTACTCTTGCTCGGAGAAGAAATGCGCAGCAGATCGCAACACTGTAAAGCTTGGATCGAAGGTGTACGTTTCGATCCCAGCAGCACTGTAAAGCCATGGATCTGTTGGAGACTTAGTCTCCAATTTCCCCTGCCAAAAAAAAAAGGCATGGATATGTTGGAGACGCGTGGACGCTTTCGATCGGAGCCTTCGATCCCAGCAGCTCTCTACCGGGGACACAATCAAGGTCGTAGGTCGCCGTCAAGGTCGGGGAACAAATTCATCATCGCCAGAAACGCGCAAACGGGGAACAGATCCGTCGTCGCGGTCGCAGCAACAGCTGAAATCGAAAGCGAAGGCCGCCACTGGTTATGACGATCGTGGATCTGGAGTTCCACCATTGAATCGAAGTCGCACCTCCTTGGAGAACTCTCACCCATTGGCATCGGATTCCCTAATTATATGCAAGAAGGACGCCTCGGAGTTCCACCATGGAATCGGAGTTCGCTCCTTCGGCGCGACGATGGTACTGCAGCATGGCAGGGGCTTCCCGCCGGAGAGAAGGAACGAGAGCGAGAGAAGGAGGAGGTTCCACCATTGATGGTGCAGTAGGACGAAAGAGAGGAGGAACGAGGCCAAGGAATGGAAGGCGAGGAAGAGAGTGAGAGAAAGAGGAGGTGCCGCCAAGGTCTTGCTGAAACGCGAGGGAAAGAACGAGAAATATCTGAGATTAGGTTTAAATCTCATGGGTAATTTTGTCTAGAAAAATAGAAATGGACAAAAAGCCAATTAAACAAACATGGTGGACACTCTGACGAGAGGGTTTCTCGACCAAATAAATTATAGTCAAGACTCCGCTATAGGATAGTGGAGTCAGGTTCGTCATCAGGAGAGAAGTCAGCGGTTCTAGGTTTAGTATGTTTTGGGGTTCAGGGATAGCGGGAAAAGGTGAGAAAGTTGCTGTCGACAAAGAATAGAGGGGTCGATGTCGATGGATGAAGAGGGAATGGTGGTTGGTGTCGGGTAGAATATGTATCGAATAAAAATAATAAAATAAAACAAATAAAGATGCAAACTTTCAAGGTTAGGGATCACCACAGCAATAAACATATGTGTAGATTATAAATCACATAAAGATGCATGCTTTATATCAAAGAATCGACTTTCGCAAATTCCAACAATTTAGGTGATAGAGGCTCTCGCATAAAAACCTAATTTGTTTCTACCTTTTCTTAATTAGGATTAGTCGGCTCTCGTAAATAAACCCTAATTACTATCCAATTCATAATAAGATCATTTTCGCTTCAATATCATGAATAAGGAATTTCCTCAACTCTCGCAAAGGATTAAGCACATAGGTAGATGGTGATAAAGACATATAAATTCATGGATTTATAAATCAAACACATATATCTATATTGGGATCACCCCAACCCTAGAAGAAAAAAATTAGAAACAAACCATAATGAAAGAAATTAACTTTAACATAAAATAAACTAAAACTTACAACCGTTCGTCTCATTCCTTCTCCTTCTCTCTCGCCTCCTCTCTCTCTCTCTCTCTCTCTCTCTCTCTCTCTCTCTCTCTCTCTCTCTCTCTCTCTCCTTGCGTCCTAAGACGACTTTGCTTGAGTGAATGAAAATCAGCCCCCTAGGGCTTTATTTATAGGCTTCATTCCAAGCTAATCTAGGAAAGAAACTCTATCTATATCTATATCTATCTATCTACTTACTTAAGATAAAAACTTGATAAATAAAGGAAATAAATCTAATAATTAAATAAGGAAAATATCTAATGTGGATAAATCTTCCTTGAACTTGATAGCTCTTGATAGATGTAGATAGAATTTGGTCTCGAAAATATCTCCATCGGATTCGGGATAGAAACTTAACAAGACTCTCGGACTGCTCGGCGTCGGCTCTCGGGATTTACTCGATATCGACTAGGACTCCTCGATATCGACTAGCACTTTCTCGTCTTCCGCTCAGCAACTCGATGTTGGCCTTCAGGAAACATATCGACTTGGGTTGTCCTCGATATCGAGTAAGTTCCTCGATATCGAGTAACATGTTCGGCTTCCCAGTGCTCAGCTTCGTCGATCTCGGCTCTGGACATGGAAATTGACTTGGGTGCTTACTCGATATCGACCAATTCTTGTCGATATCGACTAACCTGCTCCAGCTCCCCAGCTTCACTTGTCGATTTCTGGGTTCTCTACTCGATCTGGGCTTTGGTCGATATCGAGTAAAGGTCCTCGATATTGAGTAGATCTCTCAGCCTTCTGCTCTGTTCTTAAAACGCACTTTCCCATGTCCTCGTTCGTCGGATTGACGCATATGACCATGCGTTGGAAATCTCTTTTCGAGGGCTACAACTCTCATGAAGACATCAATGCTTGATTCAAAATGATGAATGCCGAAAAATGGTCTTTTCTCCGGCTGCACCATTCTTAGCTTCTCCATGAGTTTCCTTTAAGCTCCAAAGTGTGTCCGATTTCTGCGAAATATAACAAAAACTTGTGTAGACCTCCATATATTGCAAATAAACATATACTACACATATTTTATATTATTCTAAGCCGAATGCATGAAATGCATGCAGAAAACGATATAAAAATAAGTGTAAAACTTGGCGAATTAGGCTCACAACACACTCCCCCAATAAAGGCAAAAAAAAAAAAAGAAGGCATAAACCGCAAATTTTCTCATTCAAAATCGAGGAGCGAAATGCAGTCAACAACATTATTTGCCTCTCTGTAAACATGGCGAATCTGATAGGAGCAGGAATAATGGGAGCATATGAACTTTTAGGTACCATACGAGTAGCTTGTATATATTTAAAGGCAAAATATAATACAAGTAGCTTATATGTATGACCTAAAGTTTTTAAATAAATTATGGGGGAAAAGCATAAATATTCATATAATAAAACCTAATTGAGTAAATATCCTCCAAGATGTTTTTATTTATTAAATGACCATCAGACACCCTACCTCTCCTGCCCCCGCTTCTCCCCAAGATAGCCCCCAACTCGCCAACCTATGTTTCTTGTGAAGTAAGTCCCCCATTCACCAAACAAGTTCCTCCACCCTGTCCGTCGAATTTTACCATCCAAGTATTTAATAGGACACAAAGACAAATTATTCATATATAAATCTCTTCAATATCATTATACATATACGTATTCCCCTTATAATATATCACGAATGCGCGCGCACACGCACACACACACACGCGCACACACACACACACACACACACACACATATATATATCAGCATACATTAGTCGATTGTCAGCATGCTTATGAATTTTTTCTCTTACCAGATCAAGCGGTAATGTTAACCCTCATTCTTACAATTGTTTGTGGGGGAGAACAAATGAATGTTGGCAAGATCTTATTTTTCGTTGGTGATACAACAACAAAGCATTTCCTAGTAAATGATCCAGTTACATTGGGTTCACTAGCTATGAGAGTGTTCAAAAGATTCAATATTGATCATAACGTTTATGATCTATAATTCAGCCACTTGCACACATACAAGGTTTTAAAAACACCTTTAATTGTCAGTTGTGATGCCGATTTACAGGAATTCTTGACATTAAGTAAGCTCGAATGAGTGAATTTTGTTGTTGAATTGTGTGTCATTAAAAGGAAGAAGGGTGGAATATTGTCTATCATACAACCAAAAGTTGACATCGGCATACCTGAAATAGAAGACCAAGAAAGCTTAAAGATGTTGTGAGCTGAATTTGCCATGTTTTACAGTTACTTTTATATCATTTTTTGCATACATTTCATGTATTTGGGCTAAGATAATACAGAATCTATGTAGTTTATGTTTATTTGCCAAATTATGGAATCTACGCCAGTTTCTGTTTAATTTCGCAGAATTCGAGGCAAATTACAGCAGTTCTGAGAAAGGCTGAAAAAGCTCGGAAAGCAACTACAGAAGTCCAAGGTCAAGAAGCAGCGGAAACAGACAAATCAAGCTGGAAACCCAACTTTACTCGATCTAGAGTTACTGTACTCGATCTAGACAAAGGTATCCGAGCACATCTGGTCGAGTAAGCACTGATCGAGGAAACTGAGTGGAAACTGAGTCAGAGACAACCCAACTCCCGGAGCCTTACTCTATCTCGAGGAATCTAGTCGAGATAGACCAAATCCTGATGCCATGTCCGGAGTCGAAGAGATGTGCCAAGTCGAGAAGCCGAGGACCCGGAGACGCCAGGCACACTTTACTCGATCTCGACAAAAGTTGTCGATATCGGCAAAATCTTCACCACCAGTCCGAGCCAGTGCCGAGGAGAAGAGTCCTCAACCAAGACCAAGCAAGTTGATGAGACATGGTTACTCGATCTCGAGGACCTCAGAGAGCCAAGGTCCGAGCCATGGCGAGCACCAGCTGCTCGACCAAGCCCAACCAAGCCATACTCGACACCACTTCTACTCGATCTCGAGGAAGTTTGTCGAGATCGAGGAAACCGCGTCCCGAAGCCGCGTTACGCATTTTGCTGTTCTACTCGGTTTGGGAGTTCTTGGAGCCGAAGGAATCTGAAGATTGCCGAGATCTATCCACACCTATCAACATCTATCTACGGAGAGAAGACCTATCAACACATGGAAGACTTACCTATTTTAGATATAATTTCCCTTATAGATTTAATTCCTTTATTACATTTATTTATCATTAAGCTTTTAGATATAGATTTAGATAAAGATAGAGATATTCTATCATTGAATAGCAAGGAGTAGAAGACTATAAATAAAGCCCATGGGGCTGATTTTAGGATCATTTTCAATTCACAAGTTAGAGAAGTAGTTCCACAGAGACGGTTTAGGAGTTCAAAGGTTTTGGGGTTTTGGCGTTCAACGAAAGTTGGAGTGCCGGGATGGTAAAGGTTTTGAATTTAGTTTAATGCAAGTTATTTCTTTCAAATCAATGTCTGCTATTGCAATGAAGAGCGAGTATTCCACCCACTTCTGGGGCTGGGGTGAGCCCGACGGTGGCCATGTAAGGTGATGTGGTAAAGGTACAATCTTTTTATGCAATTCGTCTTCTATCCCTATGAGCATGATTCTTTTGCGAGAGTGGAAGGTGATCCTTGTTTTTGTTATTGAAGCGAAAGTGATCTTAATGCAACTTGGATTAATTATGTGAAAAAGGTTAGTAACAATTAGGGTTTATGCGAAAGCCTCTATATGCCTATTTGTTAGTAACGAAAGTTATTTTGATGGAAAGAATGATCTTTTATGCCTTTATGTGTTACTTTGCATGGTTATCGTTGTGGTGTTGATACCCTGGCTTTGGAAGTTCTTTATATATTGAGTTTATTTCTATCGAAATCTGCGATTCTGTATTCGAAGTTGCAATTTACAATTTCTGTCTGTTTTGTCGATCTAGAGTAGTTTTAGTCGATCTAGAGTACTGTTTACTCGAGATCGAGTACCTGTTCGTCTAGATTGAGTTTTTGTGTTTACTTATGAGTTTCTTTCGTCGCTGTCCTTAGTCTATCTCGAGTAGATCTTAGTCGAGATCGAGTAGTTCTGTCTTTGCTTTTGTTTCTGCTTTCGTTTGTTATTTCTGCCTTTGTTTCTTTGTTTCTGTCTTTTGTTTGCTTTTCTGTGAGATTTACAGCTACCTGGGATACGTTGACACGCTTCCTTGTGGATCGATCCTGACTTCCCACTACTGCATAGGGAGGAGGTCTTGTAATTATTTGCTGGGGCATGAATCTGGTTTGATTTATTTTATTATATTTTGAACTTGATTTCCTCCTACAACAAATTGACGCCGTTGCCGGGGAAGCTATCATTCGCGCCTTAGGTAGTCAGATCTCACTTTTTCTTTGAGTTACTTTACAGGTGTATGCGCCGTTCTGGTCAAACACCTGAGTTTGATGGCTTAGACGAACCAGAACGCCTTCTACAGGAACAGCTGATTGTGAGGCTTACAAGGGAACTGGCCGCTAAAGATGTTGTTATCGCCGCTGAGAAAGCAGGAAGGGAACAAGTAGAAGATGAGCTTGCCATATACCCAACCACTGCAGAGGACTATATGCACCCGACTCTCGTCGTGCCTGAATCGGCCATTCTAATCCCTGAAAACAATTATGAAATTCGCACTCAATTCCTTATTGAAATTAAACATCATGCTTTTCATGGTAGATTTAATGAATGCCCTCTGCGTCATATTACCAACTTTACTAACATGTGTCACACTCTTGTTGAAGGTACCACCTTGGAGTACGTCATGATGAAGGCTTTCCACTGGTCTCTCGCTGGTCCTGCATTGAAATGGCTGGAAGGACTGAAACCACGATCTCTCAGGACATGGGCTCAAGTGAAGCAGGAATTTCTGAATAAGTTCTTTCCTTTTGCCAAGACTGCGCTCCTTCGCAAAAAGATCACATCTTTCAAACAGCAGCCTGGAGAGACACTAGCAAAGGCATGGGAACGCTATAAGGATCTACTGTGATCCTGCCCTACACATGGACAGCAAACATGCGTAGTTCAAGAGATCTTCTTTAATTCTCTGGACTTGGCTGCAAAGGACAGAATCAACACATACACCCACTATGAGTATCTGACAATGCCGCCTGCTGACGAATGGGCTGCTCTCGACAAGCTGACCAACTATGACAACAAGTATGGGACTCCAGTCAACTATGAGGAGAACCCCTACGCCAGGCCAACACCATCTATGCCCCTCTATGAGCCCCTTAAGGAGATTGATCCAGATGTAAGGGAGCAGTACTACAGAGACCAGAATAAGAAGCTCATCAAACAAGTAAAGTACCTTTCTGTCAACCAGCCTTGTATAGAATGCGGATCACAGAGGCACACCACTACTGAGTGCCCACACACAGAGCAAGTCAGGCTGGCAGAATACCATGAAGAGGCAGCTTACGCAGGGGGTCCCAGTCGCTACATGGGGGACAAAAGGTTTCAGCAACCACAATGGAACCAAGGTGTCCCTAGGAACCCCCGACCTACAGAGCTCGAGGACATCCGGAAAGGGACCAGAAAAGGGATGATCTGCAGACAATCCTTGACGAGATGCGAAAAAACCATTCAGACACCAGGTAGTCCTTCAACTCAGTCTACACTCAGATATAGGGTGTCAACTCTAGGCTTGGGGAAATCGATGTCTGGAGAAAGTCAATGGAAACACAGATTGGCCAGCTAGCAGCAGGAGTCCCCAGGCAGACAGGTTCACTCCCAGGATCTTCAGAACCAAATCCCATGGGAAAGACTGGTCACATCGCTGCTGTAAAACTCAAAAGCGGCCATCCGCTACAAGAGCCAGAGGTCGGAAAGCAGCAAGGAGAACAGCAACTCGATATCGAGGAAGGTCTCCTCGATATCGACGACAGAATAGGCCAGCCTTCTTCTGCACAGCACAACAACTCGACACCACAGAAACTGGTCGAGATCGAGAAGGACTTGGTCGAGATTGAGGAAACCGAAGCCGAGATCGAGAAGGCTGCTACACCTTCGACATCTGTTCTGGCTCTGAATCAGAAAAAGAAGCTGCATTTCCCAACAAAATCTCCAAAAGACCCAGCAGAGAAGAAATTTCAGCGCTTCATCAAGATGCTTCAGAAGTTCAATGTCACCATTCCCTTCACTGAAGCTCTCAATGAAATGCCATCCTATGTCAAATTCCTGAAGGAGATTCTGAGCAAAGAGCGGTCAATGGCTGAGATTACAGAGGAATGCAGCCACTTGGATATACTGGAGAAGAGGCCAGATCCAGGTAAGTTTGCTATAACCATTGGATTTGGTTCATATAAAATTAATGCTTTATGTGATCTTGGAGCTAGTGTGAGTATAATGCCTCAAACAATTTGGTCCAAGATTAAGATAGGTGCCCCAGAGCCTGTGGATGCTAGACTTTACATGGCCAACAACACGGTGGTCATTCCAACAGGCATGGTGGACAATGTGCCAGTACAAGTAGGTAAATTCTTTGTCCTTGCTGATTTCTTAGTTGTTGATATGCAAGAAGACCCTACTTGTCCAATTATTCTAGGAAGACCATTCTTGGCGACGGTGGATGCCAACATAAGCGTGAGGAAAGGAGTGCTCACTTTCAACATCAGCGATGAGGTAATTGAGTATTCCTTTAATAAAACTGAAAGGCATACAGGTCCAATGGAATAGGTAAAATCTATCTCAGCTGGCTACATCACTTGCAGGGAGCCCAAGGTAAGAAATATGACAACCGAAGAGGTGGAAAAGAGGGATATGGAGGCCCAGGTGGAGAAGATCATGGCCATCCTGAACGAGGAAACAGAGAATCCACTCGACACAAACCAAGGTACGTCGATTTGGACTAACTATTTTTTGGATGCCTTGACAAGACGCAAGTATGGGGTCGTACTCGACCCAGATTCCCCGATATCGAGGACTCTAGTCGATCTCGACCAAAACCAGGAGCCTCCACCGGCACCAGCGTCGTCAACCAGCCAGACGGAAGCCGAGCATTCCTCGAGATCGAGTAGACTACTCGAGATCGACCAACCCTCTACTGACTCGACTTCACCTTCATCGACGCTGATTCCACCAGATGGGCAAGCCTCGTCGAGATCGAGTACCCTTGTCGAGATCGACCAAGCCCCACCAGCTCCTGCATCCTCGAGCAGTCCACCACCAGAAGCTAAAAATTCATCGAGATCGAGTACAGCTACTCGAGATCGACCAAACACCGTGGTCCCCGATTTCGTTTCTGCGAAGGTAAGCCAAGGTATGAATCTTTCTTCTCCTATTTCCATTAAAGATCTATCTATACATGGGAGAGGTTTGCCTTGGTATGTGCGCTTATGTAGGGTATCCAATGATGAGCCTAAAGAGTATGAAGTTGGAGACAAGCTCTATGTCTCCAAATCAAAAGATCATTGGTTCCCTAACAAATTCAACAAGAAGAGGATGGGACCTTTTATGGTGAACAAGATCCATTCTGGAGGACTACAGCTGATGGACAAGAATGGAGTCCTATTTGAAGCCCAAGCTACATGGGCCCTGCAAATGCCACCTTGAGCTAAAGAGAAAGTCGGCCTAGCGACTATACAATCTAGAGCTTGTACATAGACATTTACTTTTTTAGGACTTTTTGGACATTGTTTTGTTTGTTTTTTGGTTTTGAACATTTTTAGTTTTTCTATTGTGGGTATATATGTCTTCTGCACTTTTCAGGACTATGGATAGAAGCAAGCTATATTCAGACTCGGCCCAGGCATTCTTTCATTCGATATTAAGAGGCTATGTACACCTGTCTAGTGAGTTTCTTTCTTTACCCTTGTTTTTATACAGTGAGGACACTGTAATGTTTAAGTATGGGGTGGGGGAAGGGCTTACTTTATGCATATTTGCCATATTTGACATTATGTGTGCATATTTAGAGTTTAATTATTGAATTGCTTATACATGGCTATTTTGGAATTCATTATTGATATATATGCTTATATGCATGTTTTCCAAAAATTTGAAAAAATGACCCCTGTTTTCCAAAAATTTGAAAAAATGACCCCTATTGAAATTTTTTGAATAAATGTCATGGAAGCTTTATTGAAATCGACGATGCAAAATTGGATTCATTAGAGATATAGTATGAAAGTGCCTAGTAAAGGGAAGTCACAATGAAGTGCATTATTTTCTTGAAAACCATGAAAGGAGGCAAAATTTGAAGTTGCTTTTGACATGTTGCATGATAAGAGGATGGAGGACTTTATATTTCCATATAATGCTTATATGTTGATATTCCTAGTCATACCTATGCTTATGCATTACACAAAGCCATATTATGCCTTATTTCAATTATTGCTCCACATGATCTAAATATTGCCATTTTTTACCTTATTTCCTATCCGGGGATTATGTTGAGAATGATGTCACATTATGGAGATTGTTATTTGGTGTTTGTGTTGTTGTTATCATTATTGAAGTTTGGAAGGAAATTGTTTGAAAAATATGGAAAATTTAATGAGTGAAAGAAAATCCGATCACCTAAGGAGATAAAGGTAGGATCGACCCTGCTCTCTGAGATAATAGTTTGGAGAGATAGGACACATTGTGAGGAGTCCAAAGCACTAAGTATCCGGGGCCATTCAAGACACCCATGTTTGTGACTCGCGATAACGCAGTGTTGAGGTCAGAGAGGTAAAACCATTATTGTTGAGAAAAAGCATTATGAAAGGTGATGAATCTTATGAAAAGGAGTGTGGTATGAAAAGTTTGGAAATACTCCATTTCCCCGGATCATTAGCACCACATTGCCAAAAATTGCCCACCTTTAGCCTTTTACCAATCTACTTCTTATTGAGCTTAAATTAAAGTCCTCTTGATTATTAATGCTTTGTCACATATGAATTGTTTTGCATAACCCTCCTTTTGTGAGTAGATGTTGCTTTTAATTTGCACATGCATGGATTTGTGACAATAGTACCTTTTCAAGGACGGTAATTGATTGCAGGGTTATATGAGAATGAATCTAAGATTTTGAGAGTTTTGATTTCTTCCCCTGAATGCCAATTAAAAGTATTGCTTCAGGACAAGCAAGCTTAAGTATGGGGTGTTTGTTGTGAGCTGAATCTGCTCTTTTTTTACAATTGCTTTTATATCATTTTCTGCATACATTTCATGCATTTGGGCTAAGATAATACAGAATCTATGTAGTTTATGTTTATTTGCCAAATTATGGAATCTACACCAGTTTCTGTTTAATTTCGCAGAATTCGAGGCAAATTACAGCAATTCTGAGAAAGGCTGAAAAAGCTCGGAAATCAAATACAGAAGTCCAAGGTCAAGAAGCAGTGGAACCAGATGAATCAAGCTGGAAACCCAACTTTACTCGATCTAGAGTTACTGTAATCGATCTAGACATAGGTATCCGAGCACATCTGGTCGAGTAAGCACTGATCGAGGAAACTGAGTCAGAGACAACCCGACTCCCGGAGCCTTACTCTATCTCGAGGAATCTAGTCGAGATAGACCAAATCCTGATGCCATGTCCGGAGTTGAAGAGATGTGCCAAGTCGAGAAGCCGAGGACCCGAAGACGCGGGACACACTTTGCTCGATCTCGACAAAAGTTGTCGATATCGACAAAATCTTCACCACCAGTCTGAGCCAGTGCCGAGGAGAAGAGTCCTCGACCAAGACCAAGCAAGTCGATGAGACATGGTTACTCGATCTCGAGTAAGCTCCTCGATCTCGAGGACCTCAGAGAGCCAAGGTCCGAGCCATGACGAGCACCAGCTGCTCGACCAAGCCCAACCAAGCCATACTCGACGCCACTTCTACTCGATCTCGAGGAAGTTTGTCGAGATCGAGGAAACCGCGTCCCAAAGCCGCGTTACGCGTTTTGCTGTTCTACTCGGTTTGGGAGTTCTTGGAGCCGAAGGAATCCGAAGATTGCCGAGATCTATCCACAACTATCAACATCTATCTATGGAGAGAAGACCTATCAACACATGGAAGACTTACCTATTTTAGATATAATTTCCCTTATAGATTTAATTCCTTTATTACATTTATTTATCATTAAGCTTTTAGATATAGATTTAGATAAAGATAGAGATATTCTATCCTTGAATAGCAAGGAGTAGAAGACTATAAATAAAGCCCATGGGGCTGATTTTAGGATCATTTTCAATTCACAAGTTAGAGAATTAGTTCCACAGAGACGGTTTAGGAGTTCAAAGGTTTTAGGGTTTTGGCGTTCAACGAAAGTTGGAGTGTCGGGATGGTCATGTAAGGTGATCCTTGTTTTAGGATCACCTTACGAAAGTGGAAGGTGATCCTTGTTTTAGGATCATTTTAGGATGACTTTTGCGAGAGTGGAAGGTGATCCTTGTTTGTGTTATTGAAGCGAAAGTGATCTTAATGCAACTTGGATTAATTATGTGAAAAGGGTTAGTAACAATTAGGGTTTATGCGAAAGCCTCTATATGCCTATTTGTTAGTAACGAAAGTTATTTTGATGGAAAGCATGATCTTTTATGCCTTTATGTGTTACTTTGCATGGTTATCGTTGTGGTGTTGATACCCTGGCTTCGGAAGTTCTTTATATATTGAGTTTATTTCTGTTGAAATCTGCGATTCTGTGTTCGAAGTTGCGATTTACAATTTCTGTCTGTTTTGTCGATCTAGAGTACTGTTTACTCGAGATCGAGTACCTGTTCGTCTAGATCGAGTTTCTGTGTTTACTTCTGAGTTTCTGTCGTCGCTGTCCTTAGTCTATCTCGAGTAGATCTTACTCGAGATCGAGTAGTTCTGTCTTTGCTTTTGTTTCTGCTTTTGTTTGTTATTTTTGTCTTTGTTTCTTTGCTTCTGTCTTTTGTTTGCTTTTCTGTGAGATTTACAAGTACCTGGGATACGCTGACACGCTTCCTCGTGGATCGATCCTGACTTCCCACTACTGCATAGGGTGGAGGTTTTGTAATTATTTGCTGGGGCACGAATCTGGTTTGATTTATTTTATTATATTTTGAACTTGATTTCCTCCTACAACAAAAGACTTTTGAAACTGATGAATATTTCAAAGACTTCTGTGTTGTTGAAGACAAGAAAGCTGACAACGAATATATGTCATTGGAGGATTATGAGTATTACTATGGGGATAATGCTGATATTCTTGTAGATGATGAAGGGCTTATTTATTTTCATGAATCTACTAACATTGATGCAAAAAATAATGCAGCTAGCACCATAGGGACAGACATTACAAATCTAGATGGAGGAGAGAATGATTATTCAAATATGAAATACCAGTGAGGAAGACCATAAAATTTGGAGGGAAAGCTACAATTAATTCAATGAAGAGGAAAAGGAATACAATAGAAGAATATAGCAATGATATTTCTTATAGTGTTGAAATTGAGAGTTTTGGGAGCTATAACTCAACAGCTCAGAGGACAATGTATGTCGGGAATATATTTCCATCTAAGCAAGCATTGAAGGATACTCTATATCTCATATCAATGAACAAAATATTTGGGTTCGAGGTCAAGAAATCTATTCTGCGGTTGACGATGCCGTAGAAAATAGGCTTATTAAATAACACGAGTATGACGTCATAAGTAGGCCACCCAACGCAAAGAGACATCTGGCCCCACTACAAGATTCATCATGAGTAAAGTACTCGGTCAGGTCCCGACCAAACCCAAAACCTCGAAAACCTTGACCATATTTCCTCGCAACCTAACTCTTGGTGTAAACGCGCGTAAGAACCAGGGAAGGTCTTCCAAGGGCCTCGTGGCTCTCCGGGACCATAGCAAGCAGCTCGCTGGCTCAAGCACCTCGCCTCTAATAGCACCACGTGTATTGGCTATACCCCTAAGCGTGAGGGCATGCATTACATGTGTCCTACACAAAACCACGAGGTCGCCAGCCAGTTACTCGCTTGGTTTCCCTATAAATACCCCCCTCCAACCTCAAACACAATGACCCGATTCAAGATAGAAAGCAAAAGAGCTCTGATTGCCTCCCGGACCTAAAACCCCCGGAGTTGTGTTCTCAAGATCTTTGATCAGAGAAGAAAGTTCTTGGAATAAGAACATCACCTGACTCCCTCTCGAGTCAACGACTGAACGGTTCAGATCTTCGCGAGCCAAACATAATGCCCTCATCGCTTGGACTAATAAACGAATAAACCTGATCACACCTCCTCTCGGTTAAGGCTTGTAGATATTTCTTGTCATTTTGTCGTCACGATGAGGTAATAAGTACAGGTGAAATTCCTTGATCGCGTCATTCGCGCCGTCTGTGGGAACCTTTCACTACGAGAGGTTCCGCGTAGCAATACGTTTTTCTTTACTTTGCATTCCTTCAATTCCCTTTCACGTTCTCTTTTGCGTCTTTACTCTTTTAACTCTTCATAGATCCTATCTAAGATAATTAATAGTAGCGCTTATTTCTCTTTTAAATGCTAATGAATTTTGCAGGAATCATGAACTTTACCCTATTCGGGGAAGAGTTTTGAAACCAACACCATGATGCCGAGGAAACCAACGGTGTCAACCTCAACGTTCCCCCCAACGAGGAAGCTCTGCACAGCGGCAACAAGAACGTCTCTCAACAACCTCCCTGGGACACCGTACCAACTCCGTTCGCTCCCTACGAAATGTGGGGCGGTTACCCCCGTACCAACTCTTCGCGGGGAGTTACCCGCAAAGCACATACTTCAACCAACAGGCAAACGGGGTGCCATTCCAGCACGACCCCCGTGGCTACTATCAACAACAGGGTCATGTGCCTATAATGGTCAACCACTTCCCCAACCCTGTTGGTGGCCCTCTTAATCCCGGTCCAGAGCTCGACGAAAACGCCAACAAGATCGCCCGTGTTTTCAGTGCTAGGGACGTATCATCGCGTTCGAATTCCCCCGGGGCACTTGGGAAAACTCGCAAAGGTAAACCAACTTTCCCATCCGCTTTTTGCAGGGAGATACGCAAGGCACCCAATCCCAAGAGACGGAGGGATATCTCCATCGCCAAGTATAAGGGAGATACTGATCCCAATGATCACCTCAACCAATTTACCACGGCAATGGAGATGAACGAGGACAACGACGCTATGTATTGTCGCTCGTTTCCATGTACGCTAAGCGGGGTAGCCTTGACATGGTTCACCAATTTGGCTTGATATTCCATCAACAACTTTGCACAGCTGTCAGGCATGTTCGTTGCACACTTCGGCAGCGCTCGCATAAGGAAAAGATCCAAGTTGGACCTCAACTCCATCAAACAATGGGCGATCGAGTCATTGGGAAACTTCTTCAGCAGATTCACCAACATGAGGGTACAAATCCCGAGATTCAATCAAGAGTCCGCAAGCACAATACTAATGGGCAACCTGGCCGAGGGAGATTTCAAGATCTGCCTATTCCGAAAGGAGCCAGAGAACTACAATGTTCTGAGAGAGCTCGTAACCAAACAGATCCATGGGAAGTTGCAAGCTCTAGCTTGTGACCCATTGAATCTAGGCCACCGTCCTACCACCGAGCCCCTAACAAACGCCAAGGAAGAGAAAATTTCGGGGATCAACAACACCGCAATCCTCCCTGGCAGTACCCGGTCATCCACCCATAACCTCAAGTCCAAGAGGTCTAGTACAACCAAAGGTTAGGACTAGGCCCGCTCGGTGCCCCGACGAATGTGATGATGGCCCATCCCGACTATGTGTCACCTCCTGTTTATGGGATTCCGCAAACCCTCCCTAAAAAAGAAGTACCCCTTCAGATTTGCGCCCCACCAACAAATCCCAATCATCCAGCTGCAACACCACAACAACGCCAGCCCCCTGTGGTTCCGCCCCAGCAATATAAACCACCTAGTGCTCCACCGAGGCCTTACAATCCCCAATATGTAGCTAGAGAAAGGGACAGGGGAGCTACCTCCATAATAGGGGAGGGAGAAATGAAAATAGAGGAGGAGGATACCGACCTCCCCCAAGGGACACGAGGAATGCCCAGGAAGCCAGGTCCTCGTCCAACCGACCTGATCGCTCTAACCAAGATCATCGGAAGCCCCTCTCTTCAGATGGGTTCATTAATACCATCGCGGGGGGACCCGCGGCATCCGGCACCTATAAGCAGGAGAGGAAAAACTATGAATGAGAAGCCAGACGCCCCCCGTCCGAGGCCAGTTTTAAGCAAGCATCCATCGAGCACGCAATACTCAGCTTCTCTGTTTCTGATACTTGGGACACTCAGATCCTATGGTCATCCATGTGCAGATAGGAACCTTTGAGCAGCTCGGGATCGCTGAAAGCGCCTTGCGCCGATACTCAGGAAAGCTAGTCTTCTTCTCTGGAGACGAAGTTGAGGTACTTGGCACAATCGAATTTGCCTTTACATTAGGGACCGCGCCAAATAGAAGAACCCACATGATTGAATTCATAGTGTTTAATTCGACTGTCATCCATCTACAACGTTATCATGGGCCGAGTAAGTCGATTCAAATTCCAAATATCATGCTCCATATATCATTTTAGCGTCAAATTTCCATGTGCTGGCCAAAGGGTGGGCGAGGCGCGGGGGGAACAGGCAGAAAATAGAATTTGCTACTTATCCTCGCTGAAAAAGGGCCACAACCGAATATTCGCGATTAAGGGAAGCGATCAAGGGTCTCTAAAAGAAGAAGCAGCCGATGAGCACGAACAAGAGGCCACATCCCAACAACAACAGGCGGTGCTGAAAATTTCGGCCCGAAAAAATAGCCGACAAGATTGTGGAGGAAAAGATTGCTTTCTTTCCCTTCCCAAACAAGACTGAAGCACTATACCACGGTCACAGTTTGACCGATCTAGCCATAGCGCGCCTCAAAAATATGTTGAAAGGGTCACGCGATGTTTTTGCATGGTCACCACAAGATTTGAAGGGGCTCCCTCGAGAAACTGTGGAGCACTCCTTGAGACTCAATCGCGAGGCGAAACATGTATGCCAAAGAAAGAGGAAGATGGCTGCCGAGAAGTCGGAAGCAACATAATAAGAGGTACATAAGCTTCTACAAGCCGGATTTATTCGCGAGATTAATGATTCAACTTGGTTGTCAAATGTAGTGCTGGTCAAAAAGAGCAGTGGCAAATGGAGGATGTGCGTAGATTTCAAAGATCTGAACAAGGCTTGCCCGAAAGATAGTTACCATTTTCCATCTATCGACGAGCTAGTAGACACCACAGCAAGGCATGCCACTCTAAGCTTTCTGGATGCTTATTCCGGCTACAATCAAATCAAAATGAGCCCTCACGATGAAAAAAGCAATGCCTTCATCACCAACCAGGGAACCTTTTGTTATAAGGTAATGCCATTCGGGCTCAAGAATGTAGGTGCCACCTTTCAGCGAATGATAGAGAAAGTGTTTATGTCATAGATCGGAAGAAATGTTGTAGTTTACGTCGATGATATCGTGATCAAAAGCCTTACAAATTAGGACAACTGAAAAGATCTACATGAAACCATCAACACACTAAGGAAGAATCGCATTTGCCTGAATCCCGAAAAGTGTGTTTTCGGGGTGGATTCTGGAAAATTCCTGGGTTTCATGATAATCCACCGTGGAATAGACGTGAATCCCTCAAAAGTACAGACCATCATCGACATGGCCCCTCCAAAGACATTGAATGATATTCATAAATTGAATGGGTCAGTCAACTACTTAAGCAGATTCTGTTCACGATTAGCTGATCACTCCCTGTCCTTCTTCGAGCAACTAAAAACGAAAGGTCCGGTCGAGTGGACTGCTACTTTGGATAAAGCCTTCAAAAATATGAAGAAATACTTGGCCACTTTTCCCACTCTTCATTTTCCACGCGAGCATGAAACACTACAGTCTAATCTCCCTTGTGTCCAAGGACGCTGGAGATTATTAAATAGGTCTCTCCTCCGCGAACATCGCGCTGGAGATTACCTAGTTCTCAGTTTAATCTCCCTTGCATCCAAGGGCACTAGAGATTATTAATCGGCTCTCTCCATTGCGTCGAAGATACTGGAGAGCGTTTGATAAATATTTATTTCTTCACATAAGACTACGCTGGAGGTTACTCAGATCTCAGTTCGACTTACTTCGCGTGCATTCAATAGCCACCTTTGGCTGGCAAACACAAGAGCCAGTAACTAAAGTACTAGAACTCCATTCATCCACTCTTCGCGGCAAACTCAAACAACCAGCACCATGAAGATATGTTGGCAATTTATTTATTATGCACCAAGCAAAACCATCCAACAAAAATAACGATATAACCGCATAAAAGGTTGCAAGAACGAAAAGTTCAACACCGAATCGAAAAATCTACGTCACCATTTTGGTTAGGACCGTGATCTATAGCAACAACATCAAAACAGGAGTTCCCATCATACTCAAAGATCAAGCGTGTCCCAATGCGAAGTTCATTCGAAACAACGAACTCGGGCCACCCGCTAGTAAACCAGTAGTTGTTGGGCCCTAAGGATTCCACCCTCACCACAAATTCCTCGTCATCTCACGTCCATAAATGCACAAAGCCAAGTGCATCATAGCCATAATCATGGTATACAGATGGTAGAGGCTACGACAAACAACAAACACATCAGAAAAGCTCGACTATCTTGTCAAGAAATAAATTGCACAAAAACAACTTACCAGCCTATATAAATGCCCTTCCACTACAATATCCCCTGTAAAACCCCTCACGCGAGGAATAGTTACACTTGGAATATAAACTGGCGTCGTAGGCATCATTATCACAAGTAAATTGCAGTAACAACCTCGGGTTTCTTACCCTTTTATACTAATCTCTACAAAGATAAACAACAAACGCACCGCAGACCACCCGAGTACACCACGAGGTCCACAAATATCAAGTAACACAACAAAGAACAACCGAAAAATACAACCCTCCTCCACGTGGAAAATGAGGCTACATGCAAACTTGACACACCGAGCTGCACGAAAAACATGCTGCTGACACGCACCTCCCTGCTTCATTATGATTCAAGGATAACTTTGTGAGACAAACATCCATATCCACTTAATGCAGAACTATTATAAATTAAAGCATTAGGTAAGACACAAACGAAATTACTGAAAACAAAATGCCAAGTTTTGACATGGCTTCAGGAGAACTCTCTCCACCAGAAATCCCGCCACCACCATTCATCATGAATAATATGCTATTCCCAAATCCTAAATTCTCCAGGATAATCCTTAGGGAAAGCCAACTACACATGATCCCCTTACCATGTATCTTTGTAGAATTCAGGGAAGAAATACTTGACCAAATTTTTCTATGTTCCCCCTCAAACCAGGAATTTGTGGTTCTAGTCGAACGAGATGAAGGGGATTGGTTCTCTCTATCGGAAGGATGGAGGTCTTTCAAGAGCAATAACAACCTTCGAATAGGGAGTCGCCATACCTTTGAGTACCAAGGAGAATCTCACATTCATGTGGAAATAGAGCAATCAGGCCAAGAAGAAAACGGAGATGTTTTGCCCGACTACCTCTGCTATGAAGAAATTTAACTATAGAAGATACAAGTCAATTCCTACTATATTTCATCGCTAAGAAATGACAGCTTTATCTGTCATCCGCATAATAACTAAGAAATCCGCGAACCCTACTTTTTGTCATCTCACGATTCATTTCATAAAACGACCAATGACAGGAGATGGGTAAGGGTATTGCAAATCTAGCCTTTAAACAGAAGCCCTAGCAGTAACAGGTCGAAATCTAGTAACGAAACGACAAAAGTAATAATAACAGAGCAAGCCTTTAAGAAAAACAAGCAAAAGGCATAGACGGAAATACGTCGCATTTAAAACATAAGATATTCGCAAAGCACCATAACAAGACATCGCTTGCCATAGACTGAAATGTTTTTCATCCAAAAAAAAAGCATGCCAACCGTAACAGAGCACAAGGCTCTCACCACGGGTAAAAAAAATTTTGACTTCCCAACGCAAAACAACTTAAAGATTCAATAAGAAGGAAAAGACAGTTTTGAAGCGCCAGTAGGAGGATTGTTGTCACTATCGCGGGTAAGCTCAAGAATGATTTCGTCAGCAAGAGGAGAATCGAGGGCTATGATGTCGTCAATAAGAGCATGAAGAGGAGTAGGCAACCCACGTTGAGGATCATTAAGCTTCATATCCCTAGATTCATAATTGGGAGGAAACATCCTCACGACATCCCCAAGATGAGTGAAACGATTGATGCTCTGGGCAATCCCACCTTCCACCTGATAATGCATATCTTAGATAGGCATTATAGGAATTTTTAGGTTAGTTAGGTTGCATTTAAGTAATAAATTGTGGTTAAGTTGCATCTTGTGATTATTTTGGAAGAATTCGGATTCTGTGCAAATTTGTGTTTATTTTGCAGATTAAATCTAAAAGCAATTGAGAGATGCAAGTATCTTGAGGAGGAGATGTAAAGACATTGGCATGGAGCACTTGAAGCAAGGAATGGAGAAGACAAACTTGGAGCTGCTCTCGGATTGGACAAGAGATATGCCGTGAATAGGATGTCGCGGCCGCAACAAGAGCAACCATGCAGCGGGCATTGGAAGAGCAAGCGTGCCGCGGCCGCCGCATTGGTCATCAGCGCCGCCGCGTTTCATTTAAATAAACCCTAGTTATGTTGTTTTGTTTTGCGGCCGACTTAGACTTTTTAAAGGCCGAATGTTATTATTTTTCATTTACTTCTATTCTATTCCACGTTCGATCAAACGATTAGAGATTGAGTGATGTTTTCCATGAGGAACTAAAACCCATATGTTCTGCCTACAGTTTGAAGCTTTATTTGGATTGATTGTGAGTTTCTAATTCTCGTTCCTTGTTTCCTATATTTGAATGCTTCAACTTCTTTGTGCTTGATTGTTTATTATTTTGTTCTTTCTTGTCTAGCCAACTAGTTAGATCAATTCAATTACTAGGGTTTTGTAGATTCCTGGTTTTGAACCTTAACCCAAGTAGCAAACTTGTTCCTTTAGGGTTGGTTGAACTAATTGAATAAGTAGGAAGTTAGATGTGTTGCTAAATCCCTCTTTAGGGACCTCAAATACCTTGGCTAATATCTAAACTTAAAGCTATCAATTGGGTTAAATCCTTCTTTAGGGAATGTTCGATTGATAAGGGTTGCTAGGACTGGTTGGACTAGTAACTATATAAGGTCGGGACAAGGGCATTCATAGGAAACTTAATAGGACGAGAAGAAGTTACAATGATCATTTCAAACCAAAGAAAGTGGAAAATTGTAGGTAGAACTGCTTATCACAATTGTTTGAATCAAATTCATTTACTTTGCTTTCATTAATCCGCTTTGAGAAAAGGAGGATCTTTCATACACTCAAAAACCCCCTCTTTGGTTACTTAATTGGCACTTAAATCACATTTGAATAACAAATTTCCCTGTGGATCGACCTCTTACTTATTGTTATAGTAGTTATAGATTTGAGTTTTACTTTGACGGATCAACGACAGGTTTTCCCTTCGTAAAATTTGGCGTCGTTGCCGGGGAATCAAGTTGATTTCTTTGTTTTATGTATTTATTGATTTTTGTGCATATATCTAACTTTGTTGTGAACCTATCTTACGACTCACAACACCTTTCCTACTAACTTTTCAAGACGTTGAGATTAGCGGAAGGTATGGACTTTCACCAATACTTCACTAGATTACATGAGTATGTAGACAAACTTGGTTCATGGGGTTATCAATACAACATCCGAGATATGATTGTCTGCATAATTGACGAGATGACTGTTGAGACGCGAGCACTTGCTCAGTACATGAGTAACGGAGGCCTTAAGCGGTTAGGAGGATTGTCGGGGTTATGGGATTTTTTCTCTTATATGGATTACCATGTTGCACAGGAGGAGTTCCTCGCCACATCCTCTCCGCCAATGGAGGACTCTGTCACACACCTGGAGGATCTATTGCACGCTCTCACTCAAGTGGTGCAGCAGTTGGAGGAAGTAAAAATGAGCAAAATTGGAAAATTGGAGAATCAGATAAGCCAACTCATTCAAATTATAAGTCCAAAAGGTTAGAAAGGAAGGAGCTTTGAAGAAGAAGATGGAAATATGATGGAGGGTGAAAAATCTGGGGGAGGGCGGCGACCGCCGCAATGCTACTAACGAGCCCCCATGTGGTTTCAACATGACAATGACATGTCGAATGAAGAGGAATTGGTTGCAGACAACGATAGTTTCTTCGACGATGGAGGAGAGGGTCTAGTGCTTCCTGACTTGGAATCTCATGAGTCAACGCATGAGGTTACATGTGATGTGTCTCTTACTCCGTCTGAACCGTCCATTCTGAGCTCGTCCATTGATGAACCAGGTCTAGAGCCATCAGCTGAGGCTCAAGAGGTAACAAAGGTAAACTTTTGCAATATACAAGGTAATGGTGATTATGTTGATCCTTTTGATTGCTATTTTGAGAAGCCACCAGCGGAACGGTGTTGGTGGTATCATATTCCTTTGGGATAGAGTCATGCTAGACTCTTTGATAGATTGAAAGAGTTTTTGAATTTTATATTTTATAGTTTCAATTTATTGTGCTATGATGTCTTTTCTAAGATGTGTGCACAGAAATATGACCAGTTACTGAGGGCGTTAATGATATCTGATTTTAGAGAGGTTGGGAAGAACCCAAGGTATGTTTTTTTTTCCTTTATTCTTTTTATTTTAAGTTATGATTAATTTTTGTATTTATTTTTTATTTGTTTTCATAAAAAAAAAATCAAAATCCTTCCTTTTCTTTCTCCTGAGTCACGACTCATCTCAAACCACCGCTCGCTTGAGTGCCGCCCCTTCTTCAATCTCATAAACCTTCTTCTGCAACGTTTGCCCACTGTTGGATTTTTCGAGTTGTGTGGTGTTTTTGTTTCTTGATTATTATTATGTTAGTGTTTGGGTGCTATTGAGATTTGTGGTTGGCTTGGAGGATTGGTTGTGTTTTATTGAGCAATTTGGTGCTATTGCAACGTGTTTTGGGTTGGAGGATTGGATTTGTTTGCTTTTCTTGTGGTGGATTTGATTTTGTGGTTGGATTTGGATCTGCTTTGGTTGATAAATTGCTGCTGAGATTTTGTGAAAATGGTGTGTCAATTGAGGACCCCATCTAGAGAGCAGAAGAAGATTTATGAGAGTTTGAAGCCGAAGATATTCGTGCAAAAGAAATTTTTTGATATACCTACATTATAAAGGTTGGGGATGTTCGAGGTCACTCAGCGGATTGTCACTCGCGGGGGCTTAGGCGATTTTGTGAATTTTAATGGCCCCACCTATCCTGAGTTGGCCAAGGACTTTATAGCCACACTGGAGATTATTGATGCTTCTCGCATCCGATTCTATCTCATGGACCAGGTATTTCATTACACCTTCGCTCAGTTGCGGACATTATTTGGGATTACTCAGGAGCCCACTCAGGATTGGGCTACTCACGTTCCGGAACAACAGACACATGATTTCTGGAGAGCAGTGACAAACGCTGCGTTTGATGGACATCGAGGAGAGTACAACTACAAGTTTGTCCATCCATGCCTTAGATTGGTTCACAAGGTCCTGGCAATGGCTTTCAGTGGCCAGGGCGATGTGAACAAGGTGTTTGCTGCTGACTTACCCTGGTTATGGAGCTTTTCCCCCCAGTCCCATATCCTTCCACACTAGGTTGCGATATTTTTGGAGAGCTGTCTGCGAATTCGGACGAAGAAAAAAAAGGTAGAGTGGGGCTAGGAGGCATGATTATTCTGATCGCTCGCCTCTATCTTGATTTCATACCGAGCTATGTCCCTATGACTGGAGGGTACACTTACACGGAGGAGCAGCTGAGGAGGGCTTACTTGCTTGAGGGCTCTGAGGCCACTGGTTATATTTGGAAGTCAAGATCTAGGGGGGCCCACAAACTGATGCTACCTAGGGTCTTGCCTTATGGCCCTTCCGACAATTCCCTCTGCCTATTGGGAGATGAGAGCGATGAAGATGCTGATGAGAAGGAGGAACAGGCGGAGGCACAGGATCACCCGATGTCTGATTATCACATGGTTGGTGCACAGTATGTTGCTGGCTCTTCTGCGGGGCCTAGCTCTTTTGCTGATGATTATGTCTGGCGAGACCATATGTTCACACAGATACATCAGATGTCTCTGCGCTGGGACTCCTTCGAGTTTACACTCAGCGATGTTGATCGCAATGTTAGGGAGATGTCCTACAACATTGAGGAGATGCGGATGGAGTAGGCTTACTACTTCCGCCAGCAGTACCCACATATTCCACCTTACCAGCCTCCTCCCTAGTGAGTGGTCAGTTTCTTTCTCCTTCACCCTGTTTATATTTGTTTTACTTTTGTTGTCTTTACTATTTTATTGAGGACAATGAAAACTTTAAGTGTGGGGGAGAGGAATTCTGTGTATATAGTGCATATAGGAGATCATATTTAAATTTTTGCACCATGTTTAATTTCTGTAATCATGTTTATTAAATTTTTGTTCATTTTCGTATTTAAAAAAATCCGAAAATCCAAAAACAATCATGCATTGCATCCATATATGTGTTATTCAAATACCCATCGGGCTTAGTTTGTCCTCTAATTTCAATTTCAGCATTATCATATAAATCCAATGGAGTTATGGATGTTTTGGCCTTGTCTGTATTTGATTTTTGTGAAACATGAGCTAGCAAATATAATTGAGCATGTATGATTGAGCTAGAGTATGATTGAAATCCTACAAACATTACCCTTGTGAGAATGTTTAGCCTTATTTGAAATCATTTATAATTCTTTTGCTCAATGATGTGAATTACTCTCCTTGTGTTGCTACTTCTTGGCATTGACTGCAATATCTATTTTTCAAGACCGACTCACATGTTTGTTGCTTGCGGAGTTTCTGTTTATATTTGAAGTCTTTTGTTTGAATTTGTGCATATTTAGTGAAATAAGGTGGCAATGGTTGATGCACTTAGTAACCAGGTCTATGCATGACACACATGGGTATGAATTATGCAAAACAGTGTTGAAAACTATCCACTAGGAAAGAAAGCTTGATCATTGAGTAACCAGGTTCATTCATAACACCCATGTTTGCAACTTGCGTTAAAAGATGTTCAAGTGGACTTCATTTTAGTAGGTTGAGGTGTTGATGTTTGCACTTGCCATGATGTTGCTTTTTGACGAGGTTGAGACTTGAAGGGATTTCCTGTGGGATGCATTGATCCATGTTCATTCTATCATTGCTTGAGGACCAGCAAAGGTCAAGTGTCGGGAAATTTGATAATCCGTATCTTAGATAGTGATGTGATCCGAGCTCTTTCGATACATGCTCGGTGTTTTGGTCATAACAAGAGATATATTTGTATGATTGAGATGTATGAGTACTTGTTGGAAAGATAATTCGAAGGGCTACATCTTTTATGAAGACTAAAGTGCCGAAATCATCCAAGAGCAGGTCCGGAATTGAAAATAGTTCAGCAATCCGAAATCTGGGCACATTTCCGAATGCATTGAATGAAGTCGGAATTGATGAGATGTATCGAAGGGTCTTAATTCAATGGAACTTGATGATTTTCTACACTTTATGAGGACAACCAACCCTTTATTTTCCATCAAGAGGCTGGCCAAATTTCTACATCAATTTCCGAGAAACGTTTCATCTTTTTCGTCTTTAATTCGTTCTTAAATTGTTGTTGTTTTATGCCTATAAAATGGCTAAACCATTGCCATGAGAAATAAGATTTGAGTTGAAAATTTTTGGTAAAAAGTGTGTGTGTTTGGTTGATTTGGTGAGATGCCATTTTGACACCCCATTCCGGAGTGAGAGGCCGAGGAATGGTCCTGTTTATGTAACTCTTTCCGGTGAGATGCTTGTTAGAGTTGTTCAAACAAAGGCTTGATTGCTCGGGAGTGAGATGCCGACGAGTGAGAGGGCGAGTTTGGTAAGTCTATGGGTGAGATGCTCATAGATTTAGCCATCCATATCTTGTTTTTATTTTCCCATAAATTTAGAAAAATTCAAATAAAAGAGTCGTGTGTGTCA
Source organism: Persicaria tinctoria (assembly GCA_037127255.1). Classification (NCBI taxonomy): domain Eukaryota; kingdom Viridiplantae; phylum Streptophyta; class Magnoliopsida; order Caryophyllales; family Polygonaceae; genus Persicaria; species Persicaria tinctoria. Next base: position 36,142,086 of record JBANSL010000020.1, read on the forward strand.
AATTTTGTTCTCGTTCTCGGTTGAAGCTTTGTAACTTGTTGGATCGATCCTTCGGGTCTTAGCATTTGGTATTAGAGCTAATCCATCAAGTTCACAAAGCTTTATGTTATTCAATCACTTTCATCCACATCCCTCTTCAGAGTCGTCGCGGTTGCAACCATTGAAGTGCACTATGCAGATCCAAAGTACAGGGGCGTATCGTACCTTTTGGGAAAGGCAACGCAGATTTGAGAGTCTTCGCGAAATCAACCATCAAGATATCTTACGCATATCAAATGTAAAGGGGCGTAATGTTTCTTTTTGGAAGGGCAACGCAAGATTCGAGGACGAATCTTTTTTCAAAGGAGGGAAGGATGATGTGATCCGAGCTCTTTCGACACATGCTCGGTGTTTTGGTCATAACATGAGCTATATTTGTCCGATTGAAGTGTGTGAGTACTTGTTGGAAAGATAATTCGAAGGGCTACATCTTTTATGAAGACTAAAGTGCCGAAATCATCCAAGAGCAGATCCGAAATTGGAAATAGTTCAGCAATCCGAAATCTGGACACTTTTCTGAATGCATTGAATGAAGTCGGAATTGATGAGATGTATCGAAGGGTCTTCATTCAATGGAAATTGATGATTTTCTATACTTTATGAGGACAACCAACCCTTCATTTTCCATCAAGAGGCTGGCCAAATTTCTCCATCAATTTCCGAGAAACTTTTCATCTTTTCCGTCTTTAATTCGTTCTTTAATTGTTGTTGTATTATGCCTATAAAATGGCTAAACCTTTGCCATGAGAAACAAGATTTGAGTTGAAAATTTTTGGTAAAAAGTGTGTGTGTTTGGTAGATTTGGTGAGATGCCATTTTGACACCCCATTCCGGAGTGAGAGGCCGAGGAATGGCACCGTTTGTGCAACTCTTTCCGGTGAGATGCTTGTTAGAGTTGTTCAAACAAAGGCTTGATTGCTCGAGAGTGAGATGCCGATGAGTGAGAGGGCGAGTTTGGTAAGTCTATGGGTGAGATGCTCATAGATTTCGCCATCCATATCTTGTTTTTATTTTTCCATAAATTTAGAAAAATCCAAATAAAAGAGTCGTGTGTGTCAAATTTTGTTCTCGTGCTCGGTTGAAGCTTTGTAACTTGTTGGACCGATCCTTTGGGTCTTAGCAGATAGGCATTATAGACATTTTTAGGTTAGTTAGATTGCATTTAGGTAATAAATTGTGGTTAAGTTGCATCTTGTGATTATTTTGGAAGAATTCGGATTCTGCGCAAATTTGTGTTTATTTTGCATATTAAATCTGAATGCCATTGAGAGATGCAAGTATCTTGAGGAGGAGATGTAAAGACATTGGCATGGAGCACTTGAAGCAAGGAATAGAGAAGACAAACTTGGAGCTGCTCTCGGATTGGACAAGAGATATGCCCTGAATAGGATGTCGCGGCCGCAGCATGCTTGCCTCGGTCGCAACATGTGTCGCGGCCGCCGCATTGGTCATCAGCACAGCTGCGTTTCATTTAATTAAACCCTAGTTATGTTGTTTTGTTTTGTGGCCAACTTGGACTTTTTAAAGGCCGAATGTTATTATTTTTCATTTACTTCTATTCTATTCCACGTTCAATCAGACGATTAGAGATTGAGCGATGTTTTCCATGAGGAACTAAACTCATCTATTCTGCCTACAGTTTGAAGCTTTATTTGGATTGATTGTGAGTTTCTAATTCGCATTCCTTGTTTCCTATATTTGAACGCTTCAACTTCTTAGTGCTTGATTGTTTATTGTTTTGTTCTTTCTTGTCTGGCCAACTAGTTAGATCAATTCAATTGCTAGGGTTCTGTAGATTCCTGGTTGTGAACCTTAACCCAAGTAGCAAACTTGTTCATTTAGGGCTGGTTGAACTAATTGAATTAGTAGGAAGTTGGATGTGTTGTTAAATCCTTCTTTAGGGCCTGCAAATACCTTGGTTAATCTTTGAACTTAAAGCTATCAATTAGGTTAAATCCTTCTTTAGGGACTGTTCGATTGATAAGGGTTGCTAGGACTTGTTGGACTAGTAACTATATTAGGTCGAGACAAGGGCATTCATAGGAAACTTAATAGGACGAGAAGAAGTTACAAGGATCGTTTCAAACCAAATAAAGTGGAAAATTGTAGGTAGAACTGCTTCTCACAATTGTTTGAATCAAATTCATTTACTTTGCTTTCATTAATTCGCTTTGAGAAAAGGCGGATCTTTCACACACTAAAATACCCCCTCTTTGGTTACTTAATAGGCACTTAAATCACATTTGAATAACAAATTTCCATGTGGATCGACCTCTTACTTATTGTTATACTAGTTATAGGTTTGAGTTTTACTTTGACGGATCAACGACAGGTTTTCCCTCCATCACCACCCCTTCCATAAAAGCGTCTGTCGGCATTTTGTAAAGGACATCCTATCCATCCGTCTCAAGGTAACGGCCAAACCAACCTCAACCGCCCTCCCCCATGAAACCAGATAGTCACCCCTAGCCTTCATCACTGAGCATAAACTCGCGAAGGACATCCTCACCAGATATAAAACGCTCCAGTTGTGCTCTTACACCCATAAGCTTTTTGCAGGCAGTGTTTAACTCGCGCTCAAGATCCGTAAGCAGACCCCTCAAGCGTGTGACCTGATCAAATTCATGTTGAACCCCCGTCTGTTGGGCTTTCGCGAGCTCAACCCGCGACAGATCCAGCTCGTTCTTCGCTGCCTCCACATCCTTCTGGGATTTCTCCAAAGCCTCTTTCAAACTCTCGATGGTTACCTCCCGGAGCTCCGCATCCCTCAATTTCTCCACCTTCGTCTTCAAAGTGTTGTTTATCGCCCTTAACTCCCTCACTTTGTCGTCATAATTTCTTAGACGCCCGGCCACCTCAGTCCATTGCAGATTGTACTACGACGACACGCTGAGAATGGTGAACACACATGCGAAATAAGGAAAGAAAGAAAGTATAAATCGTGAAGGAAGTTACCCAGTCTCTAATTTTTTTACCATGCTCTAACAGTTCTTCCTCCGTTAGATGATGAAGATACTCCCGTTGGCCGGACAACTTTTCTTGGGAATCTCCAATTTCTTGATATCAATGGGGTCAAACCCGGGTAGCCGGTAAACCATTATGGAGATCCCCGACTGGGTAATCGGCTCAGCACTCAAACGCATGGTGGTCCCTGCTCTCTCCCTTTTGTCTTTTACACAAGCGTTGAGCTAGAGGTCGGTCCTCCGACGGCATACTTTCCCGATCCCCGTCCGGTTCTTTCCCTTTTGAACTCTTCGTCGCGAGGGGGGAGTTGCGGGGAATGTCCTGTTGACCGCCACCCGCTCGCGGGGTAATGGTGATAGCAGGCATGGATGCACCCCTAGCAGCGTTTTTCTTTTTCGCCAGTGCAAAGATTTTTGACTTATCCACCAACATATCTGCAAAACAATCAAAACAGAAGTCAACCAAAAGGAAATAGTGATCGAAATACTAGAAAGCCGAAAAATCCTAGGCACCAACATGGCCGATGCGGGAGACTAAGTCCGGTCATCTCCAGACGAACTGGACTTACGATTGTCCTATAACCCCGTATCGACGCAACCCCCTCCCTAAAAAGCAACCCTCCATCTCTCCGCCGCGACATTCTTGTCTTTAGGAGAGACATACTCGCCGGGTTTGGTCATAAAGTTCAAAAAGGTCTTGGTTGGATTGCGAAAAAGGAACCATTTTCTTCTCCATCCCGGGCTACTAGACAACCTCTCAACCATTTTTCTAGTCAGACAGGCGGATACCGGTCCCTCGCTGCGTCTCAAAGAGATTACGGAAAAGAGGTGGTCCAATGACGGTGTTTTCTTGATAGCATCACACCGCATGATATAGACCGCGAGGTTCATCCACACGTTAAAGGCAAGTTGGGTCGGGCATTGGTTTATGTGTGCCAAAAATTCTGAATAAAGGTGGGGGAGAGGAAGGCGGAACCCCTGGGGCAAACTGCCCAGGTGGACAACAACATGATCTTTATACTCGTTCAAACATCCCCCACTCCTAGTAGCCATGCCTATTTCTATCCCAGTCGGCCATGGGTAAAGCTTAGCCACCTTCTCCAGATGCTTGACATTTATAATCAACTCTTCTCCCAGCATCTTAGTTACAGTTGGAGCTACGCGTTTGATAGCATACATTTAGGTAGGCGTAATAGGTTGCATTTCGCTTAGTTATGATGCGTACCATGCACGGTTTAAGTACAAGGTGTCTTTGTTTTGTGATAGTTTGCTTGGGGACAAGCAAAAGTCTAAGCATGGGGTAGTTTGATAAGGTATATTTTAGTCATGTTTTAGGTATAAAATTGCATATTATTTTAAAGCATTTTTACATGTTTTATACTTAATTTGGAAGAAAATCGGAAATGTTTGAAGTTACCATAGCCGTGAGGACAAAGAAGGGATGATCAAATTCTAAATCTATTTCATAATGAGGATTGGGCCGAATTACAAGAGGTTAATTTTGAAGCCGAACTAAACTTTTCTACTCACAAGGCCGAGCTGTCCGTGGAGCGTGGGAGGAGTCACGTGATTAAAGCTGCAATGTTAATTTATCAAGCTAGATAGATAGAACTATTTAAATTAGATAGATATATTATTATATATTTAAATTAGGATTATAATAGATTAGATAGATTAGGATGTTTTTCCACCTACCTATTATATATACATTCATTCGGCAAAGAGGGAAGGGTGTGATCGGCCGAGCATATGTGATACGGTGACCGACTTTGCTTTTCTTTAACCCTAATTGTTTTTGGGGCTTTTTGCAAAATAGTCATGAAATAGGGTTTAATTTGCGAAATGTTCACGTTTTGGGACAATTTTGTGAAATGTCCTCCATATAAACAATTCATACGCTCTCTCTCCTCTCTCCCCGGACCTCTCTCCTCTCTCGCTCTCTCGATCTCGCTCACCGATCTGTCTTCTTCCTCGGCTCTTCCTCCCGGCGCCTCCTGTTCGTGGCCAAATCCACCACCGCCTATCGATGTGCCCCCTCCATCAGTGCCCCCTCTTCAGCAAATTCCCGACCTCTCTCAGTTCCTCGGCGGCCGCGCCGCCCACACGCCTCCCCTTTCCAAGCGGGAGATTCACCTGCGTCGAGTACCTGTGACGACGACGGTGGAGATTTCGAGATCTTGCTATGAATCTCCTATGGAAAAGTATGCGTTCTCTTCTTGCAATTCCTTGATTTCTATCTTGCCTCTCACCATCTCTGCGCGCATCTGATTCGATTCGATTCAATCTCACCTCGTAAATCTCAAATATGTCGCTTAGTTGCAGCGAAGATCCGCTGAACGAAGCCTCCGGTGGCTTTGTAACGAAAGCGGACGCTGATCTCAAGAGGCGATCCGATCTGTGTGCGATTGTCGCCAGAAATTCGATTTCAAGTGGTGGACTCGGTGATTCCTCGCTGTTCTCTCCAATCCGCCATTGTTGATCTGTTGATTCCTCGCTGTTCTCGGTTCCCGCTTCTCAATCCAGACTCCATCGTCTTCTTCTCTTGATTTTGAGAAACCCATCCCAGCATCCATTGAAGAATTGAATGATGAAAGGGTTGGGGGTCCTATCGAAGCCATTGTGCTGAATTCATTCCCTCCCAGGTGGTTTCAACATAATAAGGATGTTCAAAAGGAGGAGGAATTGTTTGATGACAACGATAGTTTCTTTGACGATGGAGATGGTTTAATGCTTCCTGACTTGGAATCTCACGAGTCGACGCATGAGGTTTTATGTGTTTTGGCTCCTACTCCATCTGAAACGTCCATTCTGAGCTCGCCCATTGATGAACCAGGTCTAGAGCCATCAACTGAGGCTCAAGGGGTAATAGAGGTAAACTTTTGCAATTTGGAAAGTAATGCTGATTATGTTGATCCTTTTGAATGCTATTTTGAAAAGCCACCATCGGAACTGTGTTGGTGGTATCATATTCCGTCAGGAAAGAGTCATGCTAGACTCTTTGATAGATTGAAAGGGTTTTTGAATTCCATATTTTATGCTTTCAATTTATTGTGCTATGATGTTCTTTGTAAGATGTGTGCACAGGAATATGATAGGCTATTGTGGGCTTTAACAATGTCTGAATCGATCTTAGAGATTGTGAGCCAACCAAGGTATTTTTTTCCATTTTTATTTTTAGTTAGGATTAATTTATATATATATTATTTTCGTTAAGAAAATAAAAAAAATAAAAAAGTCGAGCCTTTCCTCTGCCTCCCTTCTTTCCTTCCATCGCCTTCTTCCATGCCCTTCTCGTCATTGCTGCACACCACCCTCCCTCCACCAGTCTCTTTTTCAGTTCACATTTCCTTCCTCCTCTGATCGACGCACTCCCGCACCGACGACAGAAACTCACCCTAATCGTCGGGATGGGAGGAAGCGCAGCGGGAACATAGCCTTCGCAAAAGCTGCAATTGTTTGCCTCTGTTCATTCATAAGGAGGCAAGGCAAAATCACTCGGAACCACACAGACAGGTATTTTACTCTCTTTGGGTGCGCGAGATGACTCGCCTTTTCCAAAATCGTTGATAGACTCCGAAGTATGATAATACTCTGGATTGTCCCTCTTCAAAGGGCGTTTTATGGATCCTGACATCTTCCGTTTCTTCGTGCTCTGACCATCCCCAAGGTTTTCTCTCTTTCTTTTTACCTCGCGCAGACTCCGAATCAACATCTGCCTGAGATCTTGTTCGCGAGGAACTAACCTCCTCATGCTCATAGCCCACACTCTGGTTTTGTCTATCACTCTCATTCGACATATTCATTCTAAAACAAGAAGAAAACCCCCTGGAAAAGACGCAAAGAAAGAGAAAATCAACAAGGGGAAGTGACCTTTTCAACATCGCGAGTAAACAAATTTGGCACCAAAAAGCCCTTTTCTAGGCCCATGTTGGCACCTCACGCGCCCCCCGAGAGGGTATTGAAAAGACGTTTCCCCCGCAGGAAGACGGTTAAAAGACGCCTTTTCGTCTCCTCTGTAAAAATTTCTCGTTTTCCGAGAAATTGATCACCTCTGGGGAAAACAAAAAAGGAGGGAGACGAAAGGTTTCATCCGCCCCCTACCATCGGAGGGTTCCCAGAAAACCCAAAACAGTCGAGGACTCCCAGAAAACTCAAGAACAGTACTACCCAACCCCAACGCCGCCCCACTATCACTAGGTAGTCTTCGACCACTCCATGAAAATCAACCGTAAATAAGGAAACAAAGGAGGAAAGAGGGGATGAGACTGGGTGTACCCCAGTCTCCACCTCATAACCACCGTACCCCTCACCAGATGAGGGTGGTTGTACCACTGGGGTTGGTATCCCTTTGCCCTAAAAAGCTTAAAAGACAAGCGCAAAACCTAGAAATTGAAAGGGGAAAGAGAAAGATCGAAGAAAACTCACTTGGGAAATATGGAAAAGAAACGTTGGTAAGCTTGGAAGACTGAGGAACGAACCAACACCTAACTCCGATCTCGTTTCTCTGACAGCACAGAAAACCCTTGGACTCTCTCTCTCCTCTTTGTGTTTTCAGAAATGTGGAATGAGGAAGAATAAGGCAAAAACCCCACTTACAGGTCTCTGTGGGGTCACTCCATCAAGTGGGCCAAAAAACACGTTGGGCTCATTCAAAGCCCATCCAATAAACTGGTTTTTGGCGGGAAGCATTGTGTTTGTCGAAACTCAATCGCGAACGATGTATCACTCGCAATCCGGTTACGAGGACATATGATGATTCCATAGAAAATAGGCTTATTAAATAACACGAGTATGACGTCATAAGTAGGCCACCTAAAGCAAAGAGACATCTGGCCCCACTACAAGATTCATCGCGAGTAAAGTACTCGGTCAGGTCCCGACAAAACACAACCCCCTCGAAAACCTTAACCCATATTTCCTCGCAACCTAGCTCTTGGTATAAACCCGCGTAAGAACCAGGGTAGGTCTTCCAAGGGCCTCGTGGCTCTTCGAGACCATAGCAAGCAGCTCGCTGGCTCAAGCACCTCACCTCTAATAGCACCATGTGTATTGCCTATACCCCTTAGCGTGAGGCCATGCATTACACGTGTCCTACACAAAACCACGAGGTCACCAGCCAGCTACTCGCTTGGTTTCATTATAAATACCCCCCCTCCAACCTCAAATACAATGATCTGATTCAAGATAGAAAGCAAAAGAGCTCTTATTGCCTCCCGGACCTAAAACCCCCGGAGTTGAGTTCTCAAGATCTTTGATCGGAGAAGAACGTTCTTGGAATAAAAACATCACCTGACTCCCTTTCGAGTCAACGACTGAACGGTTTAGATCTCCGCGAGCCAAATATAACGCCCCCATCGCTTAGACTAATAAACGCATAAACTTGATCACAACCCCTCTCGGTTAAGGCTTACATGTATTTCTAGTCATTTTGTCGTCACGATGAGGTAATAAGTACAGGTGAAATTCCTTGATCGCGTCATCGGTATTTCAGAGCCAAATGCATAGATGCCAACTGTGGTTGGAGATTGCATTAAAAAAAGCTCTATTCAGAATCACACAAAGTCATATTATACAATGAAACACACACGTGCAACCGGGAGATTAGATCCACACACTACTGAAAAGCTTCTTACTATGTTGTTGCTAACTTCATAAAATCAACGTATTTCATAAATAAATTCCATATTTCTCAATATTATTATTTCAAATGTGGATATAGATTGATTACTTTATTATGTTGATTGATCATACAATCCAACAAAGATTAGGGAAAAGATGCAGAAAGATTACAAAATTCCAATCACTTACTGGAAAGCATCGAAAGCGACACACTTGGCACAGGTGAAGGAAAAAAAATCACCATATTTTAATTTTGTTGCTTTACCATCATACTACCACATGATTGCGGAGAAAAACCAATAAACAATTGCTTTATTTGCTACCGATGAGACTAACAGATTTAAATATATATTCCTATCATTCGGACAATGCCAACGAGCATTCCATGTTTTGAAGAAGATTGGTTTAATGTGTTTAATGACATTAATATATAACGTTAGCATCATTTATATAATGTCAGCATGATTTCTATACATTATATAATATAAGATGTCAGCATCACTTAAGTACCATTAATTCTACATAAAGTCAGCATTGTTTTTTTGCACCATCGGAATAATAAAAAAAAAAAAAATCAAATGTCTGCGTTTTTATAGGTTGCTATGGTTTATGGAACATTCCTTACTGGAACTATGGGGGCACATTGCTAGGTGCAAATGCACAGGATTCGGACATGAGTATATATCCGCTTGCATTTGGGATTGTTGATTCAGAAAACAACAAATCATGGAAGTGGTTCTTTTAGCAGCTGAAAAAAGATGATACCACAATCAAATGACATGGTGTTTGTGTCGGACAGGTAGACAAGCATATCAAAAGTAATTTTTGAAGTTTACCCAAATGCTATACACTGCATATGCACATGGCACCTTAAGCAAAACATCAAGGTCACTTTCAAGAAAAAACAGTTGTGTGAATTTTTCTAACACGCAACAGAAAGTGACTCAATTAGTGATTTCAATCATTACTTTGCTTAGATAACATAAATCGGCAAAGATTTGTTAGCTTATTTGATAGAAGTAGGGTTTGAAAGATGGTCCAAAGCATACACAATAGGGCACATATACAATATGATGACATCCAACAATGTTGAGAGCTTGGATTCTATGGTTAGCGGTAAGAAATCATTACCTATAGTTATCCTACTAAACTACCTTAGACAGAAGTTAAAAAAATGGTTTCAAGAGAGAAGCGTGCTTACCAAAAAAAAATAAGCACGGGATGTCCAAAACTATATATTGTTAAAAGTCATCAATAATTGCAAAAATCATCTGAAAGCGTACCATGTTCAGGAAATGAATGCTTTCCAATTTGAAGTTGTGGGAGAAGGGACAACAACAGTGGCTGATTTGTCAGCGGTGAGGGGTTTTTATGACAAGTTAACTTATAGATGAGGATTGTTTGAGGGGTTTGAACTGGCAGTCATTTCTAGGAAAAAAAATCAGAAAAGTTAAATACACCGCTAATTTTTTACTGGATACACCGCTAAGCTACGCAACATCATGCGGACCGAGCTACGCAACGAGATGCGGACCTCCCCGGACATCGTGTCAACGCCCTAAAAGACCCTCGACAAAACGTCCGCAAGACGTTGCGGAGAGAGGTCCGCATTAGGATGCGGAGTCCCTACCTATACGTAGAAAAATAAAAATAAAAAAATAAAAAAATAAAAAAGGTCCGCAATTAGGTGCGTAACTTTTTTTTTTTTGTTGATATTGTGTTACCAATTAACTTTGAACAAGTGGACTTCGGAGCTTTCGATTGGAGGTCTGGGCATCGTCGGAGGCTCACGATGGCTCGTCGGACCTACGTGGAGCATGGGTGAGGAGGGTAGTGAAGTCCGAGGGTCGTTTGGATCGAAAACGAAGGAGAACAACTCACCGAAAGTTCGGTTCGCGATCGAATCGGGCGGCTTTCACAAAGATTTCAACTATGAACAAGTGGAGTTCGGAGCTCTCGATCGGAGGTCTGGGCGTCGTCAGAGGCTCACGATGGCTCATCGGACCTACGTGGCACATGGGTGAGGAGGGTGGTGAAGTCCGAGGGTAGTTTGGATCGAAAACGAATGAGAACGACTCACCGAAAGTTTGGTTCGCGATCGAAATGGGCGGCAGGGAGAGAGCAAGAGGCGGAGGGGGAGTGAAAGAGGTACGCATCTTTATGCGTACCTTTTCTTTTTTTTCCTTTTTTCTTTTTTTTTTGTTTAATTTAAAAAAAAAAATATCCAAAGTATTCTGCAACCGGATGCGGACTTAACTCTGCATGGAGTTGCGGAGATTAGCGGAGTAAAGGTTGTTTGGCACAACGCCAAAAGTATTCCGCAACAGGGTGCGGACTTAATTCCGCAAGGAGTTGCGGAGATTAGCGGTGGTTCCAGTAAAAAATAGCGGTGTATTTAACAATCCCCAAAAAATTTCAACCCTCATACAAAAATTCTAGGAATCGTAAGTGACTATAACAACCTACTATATTATTTTAATAGTTTTTTCTTTCTAGAATCAACAAATTATTTTAATAATTTTAACAAATTTTTTTTTTCTAAAATCAACTATAAAGATCAGGGCCGGACCCGAGGCGAGGCCCAACAGGCCGTCGCCTCAGGCCCAATCCGTATAGAAGGCCCGTAAAATTTGTTTTAATTATATTACTATTAGACCATCCTTTGTAGCACATAAAGATGAAGTAACCAAGTTGGTGAGGGACTCAAGTAAGAGTGTCAATTTAACCTTGATGTTTAAGGTTTGAAACCCACTCTGCCCAGTGATTTCTGTTTGATTTTTTTTCCTTTGATTTTTTTTAAAAACTCCCCCCGTTTTTATTTTTTTTATTTAATTTTCCCCCTAATAATTTCAACGAAAAACTCCCCTCGCCCAGTGATGTCTGTTTGATTTTATAAAAAAAATCCCCCCGTTTTATTTTTTTTATTTAATTTTCGCCCTAATAATTTCAACTTTCGTTGATTTTTTTAAATTTAAATTTCTGTGTTTTTTTGCCTTTGATTTTTTTTAAAAACTCCCCCTGTTTGAATTTTTTAATTTAATTTCCCCCCTAATAATTTCAACTTTTGTTGATTTTTTTTAAATTTAAATTTCTGTGTTTGTTTGCAATCGATTTTTTTTAATTCCCCCACTTGGTTAGGCAAGGCTTACTTGATTTTTTTTGGGTTATTTTGGCAACTAACACATTTTGAATGTCTCATTAGCTCACTAGCACCCAAACAAAATTAATTAACTAACCTAGCACCCTTCCCAAATTTACTATTAAGGTCAACGGTCAACATGTTTGACAATTGACCGGTCAGCGTTGACCGTTGACCAACTTATTTCGATTTTTTTTTTGATGACATTTTTTTACCATTTTGATTCCATTTTTTTTATTACATTTAATTTTCGCTTTAATGCCACTTTTTAATGACATTTTTTTTCAAACCTTGATGACATTTTTTGTGTACTGTGATGCCACGTCGACCATAGATGCCAATTTTTTTACTATTGACTACTAATGACACTTTTTTAAAGTCAATTTTTTGAATTTTTTTTTACCGTGAAGCCATATTTTTCAAAGTACTGTTTCGATGACATTTTTGTTTCTTTAATGTGATGCAACTTTTTCAAATTAGTGTTTTGATGCCATTTTTCTAATTTAATTGTTTGATGCCACTTTTTTAATCGAATCGTTTGATGTCACTTTTCTTTTTAATTTAATCAATTGTATATCGATAAATTTTCATCAATTTTACTTTTATTCACTGATGACACGTTTGTGATTACATTTCATTGATGCAATCACTTGTGGTGACATGTTTATTACATTTTTATTCATTGATGACATTTTTTTGTTTACTGTGATGCCACGTTGACCATTGATGTCATTTTTTTTACTGTTGACTACTGATAACATTTTTTTCCGTGATACCATATTTTTTCAAAGTAGTGTTTTGATGCTAGATGCCACTTTTTTAATCAAATCGTTTGATGCCACTTTTTTAATTTAATCAATTGTATATCGATATATTTTCATCGATTCTACTTTTATTCTCCGATGACACATTTGTGATTACACTTTATTGATGCAATCACTTGTGGTGACATTTTTATACAATTGATGACACAAGGACATAAAATGTGATTAAACTTGATTGATGACATCTTTTATAAATGACTTTTATTCATTAATGACATTTGTTATTACACTTCATTAATCACACTCATTCACGAGGACATCTTTTGTTGATGACATTTTTATTATATTTTTATACAATTGATGACACATAGTATAAAATGTGATTACATTTCATTGTTTAGACAACTTTTATTCATTCACACAAATGGATTGATTTAATATTGCATTTTGAAGGTTAAAAAGGTATAGTCTCCATTGGACCTAAATGGACATGATTGCTGCTAAGTTGTAGCTGCACCTATTTATTTGTAAGAAAACACTAAAAAAGTTGAAAGGGGGAATTGGAATTAGTGGAAAGAGTCATCAAAGAAACCATGGTTGGGCAAAAGATTCCAACCCACAAATAGAAGAGATCATGTACAAAGGGAAACCTCCCCTATTTCTTTGCGTTTGTTTTGGTGGGAACTGCAGTGCTTTACCCACTGTGCATTAGTGTGCCTTTCAACCCTTATATACCCAGTACAGCAAAGGAAGATATAAGACATTATGCTCTAATTTTAGGAGAAGGAAGGAAGATAGAGATGGAAGAAATTAGAGAGTTCTTTAGCATCTGACTTTTCCAAATCATTTTCATCTAATTTAATTACAGATTTCTGGAATCATTTTCAGCTACAGATTCATCTCAAAGAATTGAATAGTATACAATTTTCATCTAAACATTCATAGCAACAAACATTTCTTGAATCCAAAAACAAAAAGATAAAAAAACAAGCTTCATCAAGCAGCTTCATCAAGGAGTCCATGTTGATAAACAACATCCCACTTTATCTCACTGTGCTAAGAAGGGCTCCCTTCTTCATTTACAGCTCGTGTGCTCTGGTCAAGGCTCGCAAAAATGCCACTGGAGCAGCCCGTTTCATCTTCTTCAAGGCTCTCATCCTCTCAATCATTGCCCGTTTCAATGCAGCAAGCTCCAAAAATCTCCCTCACCAGCTCTATGTCAGAAGCATTCTGCATCGGACCCTTGGGAGGCCTTGGTGGCTTGGGGTGCTTATTCAAATAAGGCTTTGAACATTTCTCTTTCAGAAAAGCCTTCTCTGCAGTAGCCTGAAGTGAGCTCCTTCCTAGATTCTTGGTCAATTGATTGTAGCACTGAAACATCAAGGCAATCATTAGTATAATTTCAAACAATAAAATTGTGGAAAAAATAATAAATAAAAAGGTTCTTGAAGATGCAATGCATGTCTATTTTTCTCATTAAAAGACCTATACAAACATCTTTTTTACTAGAGACCCTACTTAAGATAGAGAACTAGTCGAATCTACTGCCTCTACACCTTAAAAAGTAAATTATAATGAAAAGGTGATGTGAAAAGATAGAGAACCGGTGAATTAAAATTGATTAAAAGATGTAAACTGCACAACACATTAATACTAACCTAACACTTGCCTTTTAACTCAGTGGGAAGACCATGACAATTCCAACCATGCACATAACGAACCTTAAAATTTTGAAGAAGCTGCAATATGCACAAAGGTAGAATACATTATTTCCCCTTTAACATAAAGGTAGAACTGAAGCATACCTCACGCTCAGGAGTTAAATTGCATACACTAATCCTATAATTCAAACCGTGATAAAATTTACAAACAATAATTTCATAATTTTCGGTTTTTTCACCAGCTTTTTTTCCAGCAAGCCACTAATCACTTCCAATTCTCAAGTAATAATATTTCCTTTCATAATTTCACATCAAAGGCAATTTGGAAGTTCCAATCTCAGTGGACCATAATTAAGCAAACATAATATGCCACTAACTGGTGTACTATGCTAATAGAAGAAAGCAAATGTCCAAAGTTATTGCAAGTTGTATGCACTAGGTACCATCAAAACACAGCAAAAAGAAATTCTTTGGGGTTATATATTACTCGGAAAGACACATCTGTATATGAACCCATTTAAAAATAACTAAAGTTAGAGGGTCATAAGGGGTGGTGAAGCTAAAGTATCAAGCCTTTCCGTGTTCATCAAACGTGTGCCAGAAACTAAAACTAAAGTGACATTTTCTATTTACCCTAGTACTCACTGCTTGCACATTTTCAAATGCATGATTTCCATATTTCATCAAAATACTAGTTTATGATTATGCAAAAATGTGTACTTTCGTGTAGCCTTGTGTTGAGTGGGAGCCATGGACTCGAAGAGTTTGCAATCCACTTGACGTCGCTACTGGAATGGACTGTCGAAAAATGCATTACACTCGATGATGCTTCTCGTGTGGGAGACAGAATCAGGAAGCATTTCAACTTAGATAGATCGAAAAGTGAGAGCTGGATTGAAGTTACCTCTAGTGATTGCCAAAATGTGATGACAAAGGTGATTAAGATTCCATATCAGCAGTGAACATGGTTACCTCTAGTGACCTGCAAGAGGAAAATACATGGTTGAATGATAAGCTGGGGAGCAAGTGAACATCCATATCAGCAGAAAACAGAAGCAGCAACTAGGACAAATGCAGCCCCTCAAAATTGCTAAAGATATCTATACCAAAAACTCTAGGAATTCAAAAACAGCATCGTTCTTTAACAAGCAATATCGCTCTTTGGAGCACAACATATAACAAGACCTCATACGAACTATCAATGAAGCCAGTGAAAATACTAGTGCCTTCTCACCCAACGCATCAATTAAGAGAGCAAGCACAAAGCATAAAATATTTATAAGGCTTTTCCAAATTCATCTGTATCTTCAACAATGAGGGATTGATAAAGGAAACCCCTTTACCAGTATCCATATAATTAATCTTATAGGCAATTACAGATGCATCCCATATTTGAGCAAGTTAGAGCTTCTTACCAAGGAGACAAGGATTGATTCCGTCCCTATTTCTCATCTATCTTAAAATCTCAAAGCTTCAAAAAAAGCTTCTGTAACTGCTTATGAACATTACAATTTGAATCCAAATTGGAAGCCCTATGTTCTACAAGGACATGCTTCATCAACCGGTAGAGAAATAAAAAAACAATAAACACTAAGGAAAATTGAATCTATTGTGAGGAAATTAGGCAAATGGAAATAATTGAATTATGCAAATTGAAGTAATTCAGTACTAATTTTGACCTACCCGAATGTGGTGAGTTGTGCCAGGACGAACGGGTACTGCTTCAGCGAAGCAAAGGCCAGTTTGTAAAGGACCCGATTTCCAATCCCTAAAACCACCGGCGTCGTCGCCGCCATCAGCACCTCCAACCTCTTATCTGCGGACTCCACGGCTAACAACAACTTTCTCCTCCACCGATTTCGCTTTCAATTGGATGTCAATTTCTACCGTACAATCTCTCAACAACTCATCCCGTCATCTTAAAATAACAAAATCGGAGGATTAATTGAAGAAAACGGGAAGTGAGTACCTGTAAACCGGAGAGCGGCACCGAAATCGGGGGAGGCTGAGTCTGGTTTCGTCTGGCCACATAAATCGGAGGAGGATGAGTCTGGATTCGTCCTCGCAGGTGAGCGGAGGAGACTAGAAGTGCCAGATGATGGCATCGACGGCAAGGAGGAGCGTGAGAGATAGAGAGCAGGTCGATGGAGGAGGAGGGAACGGATGTTGAGAGAGGGAGCTCGAAAGCCATGGACGGAAATGCCAGAGAGCTTCCTCGCGAGTTTACGAGAGAGGAGAGATGCTACACCCTAAAAAAAATTAAATGGGTGTTACAACGGCTAATAAATAAACTTAAGATGCTAATAAGCTAATTAGATTAGGAAAAGGTGATGTTTCAACAAATTTTCTCATTTTTTTTTAATTCTAACTTTTGTTTAAATGTTTTTTGATATTAGAAAACTATTAAAAAAATCATTTATTCTACCATACCTTGTATATATACATACTATATATATAATAGTGGGGCCCAATTTAAATTTCGCCTCGGACAATCAAAAACTCAGGGTCAGAGAATATATATAAAACAATACAAGCATGTCACCCCCATTGCTACGTTTAACTTGAACCCCAAGCAAGCAACGGGTTGTGTTCATCCACACCTCATTGACATTTGTATAAATATTTATATACTCAAATCTTTTGAATGAGTTTATTCATTCTTATAAAAAAAATCATTTTTAAAATATCAATTTGCATTGTTAAACGTACATCGTTTTTCGAATAATATTTTAAAATGAAAAAATTAAAATGTCTATACACAAAATCATCTTAATTACAACGCCTCCTCAAACAAAAGTAGGGGTGATATATGAGCCGAACGAGCCGAGCTTGACTGGTTCAAGCTTGGCTCGAATGGTATACGAGCCGAGTCCGAGCCGAGCCTAAAATCCATTCGAGCTTTTTTTGTTTTGTTACAAAACAAAAAAAGTATAAAAAAATAATAATCATAATCACACATTCACACCGGTGATTCATCCGCTGTCCGAGCCGTCAACGGAAGCTTGAGATAGGCTCGACAGCAGGGACACGTGGCATGAGACCGCAACCAAACGTCAACGCAGTCCGAATGGAAGACGTGGCCGCACACCGGGATTAAACGCAGCGTTTCGCCAACCCCAAACGCCCCCAAGCAAACGACGCATTCCGTTATCCCGCGCCCCATTTCGAGGCTGCCGTCGTCTCCCTCCGCCTCGGGATTGTAACGGAACTTCGGAAACCCCTCAATCTCCCCCGGCTGCAGCCCCCTCTCCGGCGACGAGGCCCCGGCAGCGGATCCATCGGCCGCGTCCTGCTGCCGGCGGTGGCGAAGGCAGCAGCGCAGCCAGTACTTGTAGGCGGAGAAGAAGCACCAGGTGACGCAAAACACGACGAACGTCCAAACGCCGAGCTGGAATGCGAGACTTAGGATTGAATACCACTTCATGGATCGATTGGGTTTGAATTGAGTTTGATTTGGGGATGATTAATTGATTTTCGGCTTTGGAACATATGATCGATGTTCGTTGGATGATTAAATAAATGTAATTAAGGGAAGGGTGGTTGGTAATGACTATTTATTTATTTATTTACTTTGTCCTATTAAGTTGTTTATTTGAATTTGTTAGAATATGTCCAAAACCGTTGCTAGTTCAATAAAAATAAAAAATTGGAATCACTTGTTCAAATGGATAGAAAGTACGTCACATAAAGATAGAAGAAATTAAATGGATTTTGTTAGAGAACAAGAACAATTGACATCGATAATTGTTCTTAATTTCATTTGCAAAAAGCATTGCACCGGATTTACTTTAAACCTACACTTATTTTTAAAATATATAAAAAATAAAATGACTTATATTTTAAAAGAAAGTGGAGTAAAAATGAAGTCTGATTTTTTTTTTAAAAAAAATTTGGGGGGAGGGGGGGGGGGGGGACTTCTATTTAAAAAAAGAAATCCCAAATCTTCTACGTTGAAGTGGGTTAATTAATTTTTTTAGCGTGCTAATTAATTGAAAATACCTTCACATTAATTCCGACGTTCACTTTTGATGGGGGATTTGCGGTGTATCTAACAACACCCAAAATGAAAGCACAACGTCTAATTTTCCTAAACATGTTATATACACCACAAATCATCACATTGCTTTGGATTTTGACCATGTCTATTTGGACGTGGACTAATTATACATATTAAAGCAAATTAGAAGTATGATTAATTAATAATTCTACCGTGTCCAATAATTAAACTCCATTAATGATAACAACACAAATACTATATAAGATCTCCATTCTCATATAACATCATTCTCAACATAATCCCCGGATAAGGTAAAGAATGGCAATATTTAAAACATCTGGAGCAATGTATGAAAATAAGGCATAATATGACTTTTGTGATGCATAAGCATAGGTAAGGATAAGGAATATGAACATATAAGCATTTTATGGAAATATAAAGTCCTCTATCCTCTTATCATGCAACATGTCAAAAGCAACTTCAAATTTACCTCCTTTCATGGTTTTCAAGAAAATAATGCACTTAATTGCGACTACCTTTTACTAGGCAATTTTATGCTATATCTCTAATGAATCCAATTTTGCATCGTCGAGTTCAATATAACTTCCATGACACTATTTCTTTGAACAATTTACAAGCATTGGGAGATGTCTCATAGAACTTTGATTTTAGCATTTAAGCACAAAATTTTAAAATTTTACTCAAAATTCACCATGTTAAACCAAAACCAAGAATAAAACATAAATAAATAATAGTAAACTCTTTCCCCACCCCATACTTAAAATATACAGTGTCCCCACTGTATAAAATCAATATAAAATAAAGGTAAAGGAAGGAACTCACCGAATAACGCGTCGAAGAGGCAAAACAGGGTCGTCGAGTAACTGAGTTGGTCGGCGTCGAGGACCCTTGGTCGACGTCGAGTAGACTAGAAGTGTCGAGTGGAAGTCTGAAGTCGAGGAAGCTTCTGGCTTGGTCGACGTCAAGTAGCTAGGTCGACGTCGAGTAGACTTTGTCTGCTCGATTTTCCTCTTGGTTAGTCGATCTCGAGTTGGCCTTGTCGATTTCGACTGACTGTCAGGGACTTCTTGTTCCTCTCTTTGCCATCCTTTATGCTTCTCGACCAAAAAATGTTAGTTTTCGTACGAAGACAAAACCTTCCACATGAAGCATTCAAAACTAAAAAAAAAAACAAACAAAACCAAAACCAAAAGTTTCAAAGTTCCAAAATTTAAAAGTTTTATGTACATGCTCTAGATTTTAGAGTCGCTAGGCCGACTTCTCCGCTTGTGCTCAAGGACCGTCAATGTGGGGCCCACTTGTGCTTGATCCCTTCTCCCGGATCATCTAGGTCCTGATGGTAGTATGCAAGCTCTGTTGTTAAGTTGTTGGTTGCATAGTCTCCCTTGCCTTCCTTCTTTTTCTTTCTAGACCTCATCCTTCACAGATTAGCTCGCCACGAGGCCTTACCTCCCCTTAAATTTTTATTATATTTATTAATGGACAGAGGAGGGGTTGAAATCATACCTGGACTTACCTTTTCGTGCCCAAAAAAAAAATCTTCGGGCTTAGGGTTGGTCAACGTCGAGTAGGTCTGGTCGATGTCGAGTACAGGGATCCCATACTTAGGCTCTTGGCAAGTCTCGTGTTCAGCAGAGGTAGTCGACTTCGAGAAGTTTTGTCGATGTCGAGTACGGTGGTCGACGTCGAGTAGCCCTCGTCGACGTCGAGTAGCTTTTTGGTGTTTTCCTCCGTTGTTTGCTTGATCCCGTGGTTGCTGATGCTCTTCACCTCCAGCCATGAAATTTCCTCCTTTGTAGGGTCAAAAGAGAAATATAAGATCTCGTCGCCTATTCTGAAGGTGACCAATCACTGCTTTATGTTGATTTGTTGTAGGAGGAAATCGAGTTCAAAATATAATAAAATAGATCAAACCGGATTCGTGCCCACGCAAATGATTACAAGACTTCCTCCCAATGCAGCAACGGGAAGTCAGGATCGATCCTCGAGGAAGCGAGTCAGCGGATCTCAGGCAGCGGTAAATCTCAGAGGTGGTGATCGACCACAGTGTACTTGACCTCGACTAAGGTTAGTTGACAGAGGTCAAGCACAGTCGAATTCGAGCAACAGAAGTCACTTCTTTTGGTCGATCTCGAGTAAGCAACTCGACGTCGAGTAAGTTCTGGTCGTAGTCGAGTAAACGTGTTCGAAATCGAGTTCCTGTAGAGACACAAGCAACATCGATCTTGCTCGATCGAAGGTGAGTAGTCGATGTCAACCAAGGGGTGGTCGAAGTCGAGTAGAAACAGTAAAATAAAATAAAGAACAAAGCTTTGCGGAATTCGGAATAAACTTTATGCAAAAGAAAACTTCCAAGATCGGGGTTTGCAACAACGATAACCAAACATGCATAAGGCAAGATAAATAACGATAATCATGCAAATCGCATCGAAGGATCAAACTTTCGCCTTTTCCAACAATTAAGCAACTCTTTCAAAAAACCCTAATTGTATCTACCGATTTTATGTTTATAGTCCAAGTTGTTAGCATGGATCTCTATTAGATAGGTAATAAACACATAAAAGGTAGTAGATGCTCAAAACATAATAAAGGTCGGATCTTTACCTCAAACACGCATGGTTTTCGTTGGGC
Source organism: Persicaria tinctoria (assembly GCA_037127255.1). Lineage (NCBI taxonomy): Eukaryota > Viridiplantae > Streptophyta > Magnoliopsida > Caryophyllales > Polygonaceae > Persicaria > Persicaria tinctoria. Next base: position 36,162,920 of record JBANSL010000020.1, read on the forward strand.
TCGCCCCAACCCTAGAAGTAGGTGGACTACTCGCTCTTCATCGCAATCGCATACATCATTGATGTAAAATAAACAACTTGCATTAATAAACCAAACAGAGCTTACAACCGATTGAAGCCAACTGGCTCTCGCTCCTTCACTCCTCTCGACATCCACTCCCTCTTTCTCTCTATACTTTCTACTTTCCTACTTCGAATGTATGATTGAATTTATAAAAATCAGCCCTATAGACTTTATTTATAGGCTTCCAATCCTTGCTAATCATGGAAGGAAATTCTATCTATATCTCTATCTAACATAGAAGATATAATTCTACTTAGGAAATAGATAAATCTAAATAAGTAAAACTAGATAAATCCTAGGGTAATTAATTGTTTAACCCTTAGGATAGATAAAAAGATAAAAAGGAAAAATATCTAAATCTTCATGTGTTGGGAATCTTCTCTCGGAAATATCTCCATCGGATTCGGGATAGAACCTTAATAAGACCCGGACTAGCTCGAAATCGGCCACCGTGGTCAACTCGATATCGAGTATCCTTACTCGATATCGACCTGGCTTTTTCCGTCTTCAGCTCAACGGCTCGATTTCGGCCTCCAGAGTGAACATCGACTGAACTCAACTCGATACCGACTAAGTCAAGTCGATATCGACTTCTTTCTTTCTTCTTCAGCTGGCTTGGTCGATTCTGGGACACTGCTCGATTTTTGTCTTGGTCGACTTCGACCAGTTTTGGTCGACGTCGAGTAAAATTGCCTTCTCCTCAGAGCTCCTCGATCTGGTTCTCTTCCTCGAGCTCGGGTGTGTTTTTGGCCTAGGTCGACATCGAGTAAAGTCTTGCTCGAGTTCTCTTCTTCTTTGGTTCTCGACTTGGTTCTGCCCTTAGTTGTAGCCGACTTCGAGTAAGGCCTGGTCGAAATCGAGTAGAATCTCGTCTTGTGGTTTCGTCTCTGAATGGCTCCGAAATCTTTAATATTAAGGCAAAACTTATGTAGACCTCTATTTCTTGCAAATAAGGATAAACTACATAAATTCAACATATTCCCAACCCGAAATATGCGAAGTACTAAGAATAAGGAGCTAAAATGCATATAAAGATATGGTCACTTTAGTGGACATCAAATATTATTATATTAGAAGGGATAAATGATGTCTCTGAAATAGCCATGTTGAAATGCACAGTTTAGTTCCATATTCTATACACTTTGCATATTTCGGGTTGGGAATATGTCGAATTTATGTAGTATATGCTTATTTTTCCAGAAATGGAGATCTACATAAGTTTCTGTTTAATAATGCAGGATATGGAGCCATTTCGGGAGAAAACCAATAAGCAAAGACGGAGGCTGAAGTCTACTCGATATCGACTTCATTTCGTCGATATCGACAAACCATGTCCGGACACACCCTGATCGAGGAGCACCATGTCGAGAAGCCGAGGAGCAAAGTTACCCGACTCCAGCACATCCCTCGATATCGAGTTGGCTACTCGATATCGACAAATCCTTGAAGACCAGCCCGGAGTCAATGAAGAAACCTGATCGAGGAGCCGCGGAGTGCTACTCGACTTGACCAGACACTCGGACACTGAGCAACACCAGTCCTTGGTATCGAGGAAACTCCTCGATATCGACAAACCCAGGTCATATGTCCGAGCAGTGTCGAAGAGAAGCTACTCGACAACACCAAGCCAGCCAAGTCGATGAGACCACTTTACTCGATATCGAGTTATTTACTCGATATCGAAAACACCCGAGAGCCGGTGCCCGAGCCATGTCGAGGACCTGCTACCCGGGATGCCGCTGAAGCTGAAGTCGATGGCCAATTTTACTCGATATCGACAAAAACTAGTCGATATCGAGGAGATCTATCCAGAAGCCGCGTACGCGGATTGAGCTGTCCTACACGGTTTGGGATTCCTTGGGGCCAAAGTTGTCCGAGTCTATCAAGATCCATCCAATGAAGAGAAGATTTATCCACTTGAAGATACTTTAGGCTTTTTAGATATAATTTCCTTTTTTGGATTTATTTATGTTATTCCATTTATTTATCCTTAAGCTTTTAGATATAGATAGAGATTTCTATCCTTGAATAGCAAGGATTAGAAGCCTATAAATAAGGCCTTAGGGGGCTGAGTTTTATTCATTCGGACACACAGACAATTAGTTACATAGAGGTAGAGAGAGAGAGTGAGTGGCCAAGAGGAGTTTGTGAAGCGAGAGCGCAATTGGCTTCCTTTGGTTGTAAGCTCTGTTTGATTTAATGCAAGTAGTTATTTCCTTTCAATCAATGTATGAGATTGCGATGAAGCGCGAGTAGTCCACCCACTTTTGGGGTTGGAGCGAGCCCGACGATAGCCATGCGTGTCTGAGGTAAAGATCCGACTTTTATAATGTTTTAAGCATCTGCTACTTGTTATGTGTTTATTACCCATCTAATGGAGGTCCATCCTAACAACTTGGATTGTAAACATAAAATCAGTAGACACAATTAGGGTTTCTTGAAAGAGTTGTCTAATTGTTGGAAAAGGCAAAAGCTTGGTCCTTTGATGCGATTTATATGATTATCTGTTTCTTTCTGCCTTATGCATACTTGGTTATCGTTGTTGCAAACCCCAATCTTGGAAGTCTTTTACATAAAGTTTATTTCGAGAATCCCAAAGCCTTTTTTTTTACTTTCTTTCATTTTACTTTCTGCCCTCCTCGATATCGACTACCCCTTGTCGATATCGAGTTACTGATCCCCGATCCCAGAATCGTCGTAGCTTTTCCTGTGCAGGTGATTGACAAGGCCATCCTCGACATCGACGAATTTACTCGATATCGAGTACTCGATATCGACAACAATCACCTGTGACTGCTGCTGCGCTGTTCAACTTGTCCGATCTTCTGTCGACTAACCCTAGTCGAGATCGAAAACCTGTGGTTGACTTCTGTCCGTGAGATTCATCCGCTGTCTAGGATCCGCTGACACGCTTCCTCGTGGATCGATCCTGACTTCCCACTTCTGCATCGGGAGGAAGTCTTGTAATCATTTGCAAGGGACGGAATCTAGTTTGCTGTACTTTATTTATATTTTATTGCAAGTCTCGATTTCCTCCTATAACAATAAACACTAGAAACACTAGTTCCCGTGTAAACTCCTATATAAAGGGTCCCTTGGAACCCCAATAATACATCAATTTCTCCTCTATTCTCTGCACCTCTCTTCTCTATTCCTACGGTTTATCACACTCGATGTGATCGATGCCCATCATTGTCTCATCGTCTCTCCTTTCAATTGAATCTTGAACAATATGCTGATTTTTATTTTGCTTTTTGTGCGTTTAATCCATAAGCATATATGTATGATTATTTCTTTATTTTGACGGCATAAATCCGTATTTAATTCGAATGAATTCATGTAGATCGATATCAGTCCTATATATGTCGTGATTCAATTGTTCGATTGGTCTGTGTTGGGAAAAATCGGGTTTTTCCTCTTCGTAGGATTAAGATGGGCAAGGCTCACTTTTGTATAAAAGTGGAACTTGTATTATATAGTGGAACACTTTACAAGATTACAACTCTCACTATATATTTTATGGCTCACTACTTACTCCGACTAGCCTAACTTGATCACTCTACAATTGCTCTCACTTAGATTTGCTTTGCTTGGATGATCCAAAGCCAAGACACCCATGGGCTATTTATAGCCCCCATCACACCATCCTTCACTATCTACAAAGTGGATATTATTCTCTAATTTTCTAGACTTTTCTAGCTTAGGAATGCATCTAGATAATCCTAGGCTTATCTCTCTTGATAATTCAAGAGGCTTCTAGAATTGGTCTTCAATTTTGCATCTTGGACTTGTTGAAATATGGACCCGACTTCCTCCAAGTTTAGGCTTTGGGTGATTGGGCTAAATTAAGGAAGAAACCCAACAGTTCTCCCCCTTTCTGACTTAATTTGGGTGTGTTACGATGCCAAAGCCTTGGTAGTAGTCTTCAAACTTCTTTGTCGGGATTAACTTATTCATCATGTCGGACTAGTTATTCTCCGTATGCACCTTGTCAAGCTGTAGAAGCTTCTCTTCGAGGATGTCTCAGATCCAATGATATCGGATATCGATGTGCTTCGAGCAAGAGTGATAGGTCGGGTTCTTTGCTGGGTGAATAGCGCTTTGATTGTCACATTGCAAGACGTATCTGTCTTGCTCTACTCCCAGCTCGAGTAAGAAGCTCTTCATCCACAACATCTCCTTGCAGGCTTCCTTGGCTGCGATGTATTCTGCTTCGGTAGTGGACAAGGCAACGGGCTTTTGTAACTTTGATTGCAGGAAATAGCTCCCCCTGCAAAGGTAGTTAGATATCCCATCGTCGATTTCCTAGAATCGTTGTCTCCGGCCCAATCTGCATCTGTGTATCCTTCTAACACAGGCTTGCCATTTTCGAAGCATATGCACCGTTTAGAAGTACCTCGTAGATACCGGAGGATCCACTTCATTGTAGCCCAGTGTTCCTTCCCCGGATTTGCCAAGAAACGACTTACTATCCCGACTACGTAGGCGATATCGGGCCTTGTACAGACCATTGCATACATGAGGATGCCTACCGTGGAAGAATGCGGGATACTCTTCATCTCTTGGTTCTCCTTCTCACTTGTTGGACTTTTCTTCGAACTTAGCTTGAAGTGTCCAGCAAGTGGCGTGCTGACCGGATTGTCTTTGTGCATGTTGAATCTTTCTAAAACCTTCTCGATGTATCTCTCTTGGGATATCCACAATAGTTTCCTCGTTCTATCACGAGTTATTGTCATCCCAAGGATTTGCCTTGCCGGTCCCAAGTCTTTCATGGCAAAGCTTTTGCTCAAGTCTTTCTTTAGAGCAGCTATTTTATTACGGTCCTACCCTACTATTAACATATCATCAACATAGAGCAAGAGTATGAGAAAGTCACCGCTTGCGTACCTCTTCATGAAGACACAGTGGTCACTCGTGGTTTTCTTGAAGTTGTGATCCGCCATGAAAGAGTCAAACTTCTTGTACCACTGTCTTGGTGCTTGCTTTAGGCCGTAGAGACTCTTCATGAGTCTGCACACCAGATTCTCCTTGCCTAGAACTTTGAATCCTTCAGGCTGCTCCATGTATATCTCCTCTTTAAGGTAACCATGGAGGAATGTTGTCTTGACGTCGAGTTGTTCAATCTCCAAGTCTAGGCTTGCTGCTAAGCCCAGAACAACTCGGATAGATGACATCTTCACGACTGGTGAGAACATCTCTTCAAAATCGATGCCCTTCTTTTGGCTGAATCCTTTCACGACTAGTCGAGCCTTGTATCGAGGCTTCCAGTTGCTGCCCTCGTTTTTCAGCCGATACACCCATTTGTTCTTCAGAGCTCGTCTTCCTTTTGGTAGCTTCACCAGCTCGTAGGTGTGGTTCTCATGCAGGGACTGCATCTCCTCCTGCATGGCTCTTAGCCACTCAGCCTTGTGGCTATCATCCATAGCCTCCTTATAGCTTGGAGGCTCCCTCTTATCCGTGAGGGTCATATAATCATCTGAGCTGTATCGGTTGGAAGGTCGCTTGTCTCTGGAGGACCGCTTCAGCTCAGGCTCTACTGGAGTGCTTGATTATGCTTCTAGCTCATTTGGGGCATCTTCTTGATCATTCTGCTCTTGAGAATGATCTTTATCATCAGCTTCATCATCGCTCTCGATCGTAGCTTCTTCTGAATCATCATGTTGTGCATTTGAGGGACTTGGCTCTTTCCTCCTTTGTCTTCGCGTCGGCTTTGTTGATCTTCGAATGTCTTCAATCGTCTGATCTTCGAAGAACACAACATCTCGGCTTCTAATAACCTTGCTGGTGGTCGGATCCCATAGCCGATAGCCGAACTCATATATTGGGGAACCAAGGTAGATGCACTCCTTGGTCTTCGCATCAAGATTGGCCCGCTCGTCCCTAGGAATGTGGACGAACGCCCTTAACCCAAACACCTTCAAGTGCTTGTAGGAGACCTTCTTCCCTGACCATACTTCTTTTGGGATATCTCCGTTTAAAGGGACAGAAGGTGTGAGGTTGATGATGTCAATAGCGGTAATCAAGGCTTCTCCCCAGAACGACTTGGGTACCTTGGCATGAGAGAGCATGCATCAGACTCTTTCTGTGAGAGTCCGGTTCATCCTCTCAGCAACCCCGTTTAGTTGTGGCGTCTTAGGCGGTGTCTTCTCAAGCCTGATTCTATAGGAGCTGCAGTATGCCTCAAAGGGTCCTCGGTACTCACCACCATTGTCTGATCGGACACATTTGAGCTTCCAACCAGTCTCCCGTTCCACCTTGGGATGGAACTCCTTGAATGCTTCGAGGACTTGATCCTTTGATTTTAGCAAGCGTGCCCAGACCTTTCTTGAGTGATCATGAATGAAGGCACAAAATACAATGCACCTCCATTGGATTTTTCTGTCATTGAACACACATCCGTGTATACAAGGTCTAGGATACGCTTCCTCCTTGTGGGTGGAGATGATCTCTGAAAGGCAACTCTATGTTGTTTACCGACTAAACAATTAGAGGATGGGTCGAGGGAAGTACCTTTCAGGTTAGGGAGGAGCTGCCTTCGAGAGAGGATTTGAATGCCCTTCTTGCTCATGTGTCCAAGTCTTTGGTGCCAGATCTCCATGTCAGTGCTGGCAACATTCACCTCTCCCTTGCAGGCCTTTGCTTCTGTCCAGTACAATGTACCTTCTTTTCTTCCTCGAGCCACGGTTACGTTACCTTTAGTCAGCTTCCATTTGCCACCGCTATTTTGACTAAAGTAACAATCATCGTCTAGCCTTCCAGTTAATATGAGGTTACATCTCATATCAGGAACATGTCTCACATCTTTTAGCATGAGCTTGCATCCTGTGTTGGATGTGAGGATAATATCTCCTCTCCCCACGATCTTGCTCCATCCATGATTTCCCATCAGGACGGTACCGAAGTCTCCACTTCGGTAAGATGAGAAGAAGCTTTTGTGTGGGGTAACATGAAATGAGGCACCAGAATCGACAATCCAAGAGATATCATTACATTCAATGTTTAGAATGTTACCTCCTTCAATGAGATATGAATCTTCGCCTTCATCAGCCATGGTGATAGTACTCCTTTCTTCTCGCCTCCTCATAGGATTGATATGGTCTGACTTCGCGTTTTCGGCCTTCTGATATCTCTTGAGGATGCGACACTCTTGCTTCTTCTGGCCTGGTTTGCCACAGTAGTAGCACGTGACCCTGATGCGTGACTTGAACCGCCCTCGAGACTGATCTTGGTCTCGGTTTTGCTTCCGTCCACAGACATCATTACTAGTCTAGTTGTCAAGGACATTGGCCTCAGAATGATTGGTTATTCATCTCTCCTTCCTCCTAGCTTCTTCATTGAGAATACTATCGCAGTCAGTATCCATGGTGAGCTTCCCGTTCGGTGATGAGTTACTTAGAGTAACTTCAAGAGTATCCATACTATCTGGCAGAGAGGTAAGGAGTAGGATGGCTTGTAACTTATCATAGAGCACCATATCCACCTTACTTAGCTGATTGACAAGCCCCTTGAAATTATTCAAGTGCTCAATCATACTTTGGCCATCCTTATACTCCATCTTCACCAACCGTCTAGCTATGAGGGCCATGTTATGAGGTAATTTCTTTTGAACCATGGACTCAAGCTTTGTCCACAATTCAAAAGCATTTGTATAATTAAAAACATGCTCAAAGAGAGTTTTATCGGTGTACTTACAGATCATGGCGACCGTCTTCCGATTAAGGAGCTCCCACTCTTTATCGCTTTTTCCTTGAGGCCTGTCCTTGTTGAAGACGGGTTCATACAAGTCCTTGCAGTAGAGATGATCTTCCATCATCGGCTTCCAATAAGAGTAGTTGTCTGTCGTGATTTTGAACATGTCACCCTCGTAAGTGACGGTAGCCTCCATCTTGATCTGCACGAGCTAACAACTTCCGAAAATGAACCTGGCTCTGATACCACTGTTGAGAACAATAGGGTTTTTCCGCTTCGTAGGATTAATATGGACAAGACTCACTTTTGTATAAAAGTGGAACTTGTATTATATAGTGGAACACTTTACAAGATTACAACTCTCACTATATATTTTCTGGCTCACTGCTTACTCTTACTAGGCTAACTTGATCACTCTACAATTGCTCTCACTTTGATTTGCTTTGCTTGGATGATCCAAAGCCAAGACACCCATGGGCTATTTATAGCCCCCATCACACCATCCTTCACCATCTACAAAGTGGAGATTATTCTCTAATTTTCTAGACTTTTCTAGCTTAGGAATGCATCTAGATAATCCTAGGCTTATCTCTCTTGATAATTCAAGAGGCTTCTAGAATTGGTCTTCAATTTTGCATCTTGGACTTATTGAAATATAGACCCGACTTCCTCCAAGTTTGGACTTTGGGTGATTGGGCTAAATTAAGGAAGAAACCCAATAGTCGGCTGTCTCCATATCTACAATATTGCAATCTTTTTTTTACTTCTTTAGAAGACTTGTTAGTTAACTCTGATTAGGTTGATTGTGTCGTATCGTTTCAATGCCTTGATTGCTTCTATCGATTTCAATTGTTATTAAACTGGAATCTTGTTATTCATAAATCTAAAGAAAGGTCTTGGACCCTCCTAACAGATCTTGGCAGTCATGGAAAGTGTCGGCAATTTATGTGCTTCCCCATTCCCCATTAATCCTCCTCCCGATGTCGATGACAACTTCCAAGCGGCCATCATGATCATCTTTTTTCTAGTATCTATATTGATGTTCTTATATGTTGTTTTAATTATATGATCGATGTGCGCAGACATCACAGAGAACTCGACAATGCATTCGACATCGAAGCCACAAGCCCTTTGCTGTCGCGCGATGAGCGGAGGATAAAGGAGATCTCGGCGGGATACGGTACGGGAAACGAATGCACGAATTGTCTTGGGGAGTACGCCAACGACACTGATGGAGTGTGACGTTAGACGATGAAGCAGTGCCGACATCGATTCTACCTGCTTTGCATCAATGCGTGGCCTCGGAATGAGCCGCGCCGCCGTAACTGCCCTATCAGGTACGGTGTGTTTCGGGATTCCTCCGAGTCGATTAGTCTCTTGGAGTCGGATGATGCAGAGAATCTTCAAATACTGAATACAGAACAACTTATATTTCATTTTCCATACTTATATTTGCAGCTGTAATAAGTAGAGATTCAAACTCGTTGTTTAGTATCGGTGAACTGCGTTTCACCTTTTATTTGGTTCTTATTTGGAACTCTGGTTCCCTGCTTGTATGGGTTCAGTTGAACCGGGGTCAAGGAGAGGGCTATAAGCCGCACTCCGTCTCTTTCACAGTGATCTAATTACAAACACATTTCTTCTTCCCCAAACAACTCTCTCTCTCACTGTTACATTGTCTTCGCTTGCTCGATTGGGGATTTCCGCTACATATCCACCAGTCCTCAAGTGTCGATAGCCATTTTCGGACTCTTGAGGTCCCTGATTGGCCTTATCCCACTCGGATCGTCTTCATTGGTATCAGAGCAGTCGGTCCTTTGCCGTTTCCATGGCAGACGGAACTAGAGGACAAGCTGCAATACAGGAGATGAGTCGCCGTATGGACGGAATGCAAGACTCGTTGCAGTCGTTCCAATCGAAGCATGATCGGGAGCTCGCGGAGCAAAAGGATATGATCCCATCCCTTTCCCACTTGATCCGTCCTCCTCTTGGTTCGGAGCCGCCAGGATCCGGTTCCCCGGGGTTTGAGGCGTCCGGATTTGGCTTAACACCGCCTCACGCTGCACTAGGTAACCCTGATTTCCCTCCCCCTGGGTCTGCTAATACCTTCAATGGTGGATCTGCTCTCCCTGGTGGTCTGGTGTCTCGTTTGTCGAAGTTTGATTTTCCCAGGTTCGACGAAACGGGGTTGAGATCTTCGTTGTAACAGTGCGAGCAATTCTTTGCTCTAGACAATACGGTGCCCGAGTATAGGGTGCGCTTGGCATCTCTGCATTTTACTAGGGATGCACTGGAATGGCACCACAATTATATCCGTGAGCGTGGCCATCAGTTCCCGTCATGGTCGGAATACATCGTTGATATCTCGTCCAAGTTTTGTGATCTGATCAATGACCCTCTCGCTGAATTGGTGGGTATAAGGTACTCCAGGGACGCTGTTGCTTACCTCAAGGCTTTTGCGGGGGCCTTAATCAAACTATCTTTGTCTAAATCTCATGCCCTCAGCATTTTCTTGGCAAATTTGAGCCCATCGATGCAATTACACGTCCGCCAGTTCAATCCTACCTCCATCCACCAAGCTGCCAAGCTAGTGCGATTGCAGGAAGGGATCCTTAAGCTCGGTCCATCCCGCACTAACTACTTCCCACCTTCAATACCCAAATCTCCCCCTCCATTACTTCCCAAACCTCTACAAAATAGCCTACCCAAGCCCAATCCTCCTAAACACATCCCCGACCGCCCCTTAAAGTCTCTCACATCTGCAGAGATGCACGAGCGACGTTCGAAGGGCTTGTGCATGTTTTGTGATGAGCCTTATACTCCCGGACATCACCTTAAACATAAGCGGGTGCAGTTCCAACTTATGGAGAGTGATGACATTGACCGTGAGGTGGAAAAACCACCCCTCGTTAGCGGTCTGCGTATTGAGGAGCTGACACAGGATTCCCTTTGCCAAATCTCTATTAATGCCCTCACATGTGTTCCTTAGTTAAACAATGTGAAGGTTATTGGCTATTTTGGCAATCGGGCGATGAGTATCCTTTTAGATTCAGGGAGCACTCATAATTTTCTTGATGAGGAGGTCGCTCGAGTTTTCGGATGTAAACTAGACCCCATACTGCCGCTGTCAATATCTGTTGTTAATGGTCAGAAATTGGGGGCTGAATTTGTGTGCAGGAATTTCAAATGGCTAGTTAAGGGCCATGAATTCAACACTGATGTTATATTGCTGCCTATAGGGGGTTGTGATTTGGTCTTAGGTGTTCATTGGCTCACTTCATTAGGTCCCATTTTATGGGATTTCAGCCAGTTAAGAATGGAATTTAAGTGCAATGGGCGGAAGCATGTTTGGCGTGGCTGTCCTAATGCCACTCATAAGGTGGTCAGTAGAAATAGCCTTATTCGAGCCCTCCATGATAGCCCTGAGCTTGCTTTCTTACAGGTCTACTTCCCGAACCCCAAACTTAATCATGTTACAGCCTTGGGGGCAATCCCAGGTCACTGAAAGGAGCTGCAACAGTTGTTAGTCTCTTACGATTCGGTGATGCAAGTCCCTGCCACCGTTCCTCCTTTCAGGGTTGGCTTTAACCATCGAATTCCTCTCATCAGTGGGGCCAATCCTGTGAGTAAGCGGCCATATCGTTACTCAGCTGAGCAGAAGGATGCTATAGAAACTATGATCAAGGATATGCTGAAAGATGGTGTGATCATGCACAGTTCAAGCCCTTATGCATCCCCTGTGGTGCTGGTCAAGAAGAAGGATCAGACATGGCGTATGTGTGTCGATTACCGGGATCTCAATGCCCAAACAATCAAAGATAAGTACCCAATCCCACTGCTTGATGATCTCCTTGATGAGTTGGGAGGTGCTTGTATTTTCTCTAAATTGGACCTCCATTCTGGCTTCCATCAGATTCGTATGCACCCTCCGGATATCTTCAAGACTGCTTTCAAGACACATTCTGGACACTATGAGTTTCTTGTCATGCCCTTTGGTCTCACAAACGCCCCATGTACGTTCCAAGGTTTGATGAACCATGTCTTCCGGGATTTCCTCTGCAAGTTTGTGCTCGTCTTCTTTGACGACATCCTCGTCTATAGTCCGGACTGGGCTGCTCATCTCCGGCATCTCGAGGCTGTCTTGCAGGTTCTATTATCCCAATAGTTGTATCTTAAGCCTTCGAAGTGCACCTTCGCTGCTTCAAAGATCGAATACCTAGGGCATTTTATTTCAGCTGATGGTGTTAGCACAAACCCGGCTAAAATTCAGGCCATCATTGATTGGCCTTCACCTACAACGGTCAAACAACTAAGAGGGTTTTTGGGTTTGGCCAATTATTATAGGCGATTTGTTAAAGGGTATGGCTCCATCTCACGACCTCTGACTGAGCTACTTAAGCGAAACCAGTTCGCTTGGTTTGATGCTGCAGAAGCTGCCTTCAAGGCTCTCAAGCAGTGCCTCTCTTCAACGCATGTGTTGGCTCTCCCGGATCTTAGTAAACCTTTCGTCATCGAGACTGATGCATCTGGCATAGGTGTGGGCGCTCTCCTTATGCAGGATCACCACCCAATCGCTTTTATTAGCAGGCGACTGAGCCCCAAGCAGCAAGGTCTATCGGTTTATGAGAGGGAACTCTTAGCGGTTGTTTTCGCTGTCCAGAAATGGAGTTCGTAGCTCATGCACAAACACTTCATCATTCGTACAGATCAGCGAAGCTTGAAGTATCTTCTTGATCAAACCGTGACTACCCCCTTCCAACACATGTGGATTGTGAAGTTGTTGGGATATGACTACGAGATTCAATATAAACAAGGGCGAGAGAATGTTGCCGCTGATGCCTTGTCAATAGCCTCTCATTCTCAGCTCTTACATACTCATCTAACTGTGGGCACCGATGACTTGCTTTAGGAGGTACAGAACTCTTGGGTTACTGATTCTCTCTGTCAAAAGATCATCACCGATCTCCGCAAGGATCCTAGCTCCCATCGACACTTTACTTGGAGCAATGACGAACTCATGAGGGGTTCCAGGCTGGTGGTCGGCGCTGATACAGGGCTTCGCACCAGAATTTTGAAATGGCTTCATGATTCCCCCTTGGGGGGGCACTCGGGCAGAGATTCTACTACCCAACGAGTCAAGTACCTTTTCTATTGGAAGGGTATGCACAAGGACAAGTCCTATATTCGCAATTGCAATGTTTGCCTACAAAACAAGTATGACAATGCTGCTTCCCCGAATCGTCTCCAACCGTTACCAATTCCAAATGGTGTTTGGGAGGACATCAGTCTTGATTTTGTCCAGGGTTTACCACCTTCCAAAGGTAAACACACCGTGTTGGTCGTGGTGGATCGATTGAGCAAATATGCTAATTTCTTGGCCCTCCACCACCCTTATACTGCCTTGGATGTCACTTAGCTCTACTTGGATCAGGTTTTCAAACTCCATGGGTTCCCTCGAAGCATCACCAGCGACCGGGATCCTATTTTCTTGAGCTCGTTGTGGCAGGAGCTTTTTAAACTACAAGGGGTGTCCCTCAATCTGTCTACTGCCTATCACCGTCAAAGTGACGGTCAAACAGAGGTAACAAACTGTACTCTAGAGACTTACCTCTGCTGTATGTGCTCGGATGCCCCTCACACGTGGTGCTCGTGGTTGCCTTTAGCTGAGTATTGGTATAATACCTCGCACCATTCTGCCACCGACACCACTCCTTTTGAGGTTCTCTATGGTCAGCCACCTCCATTCCATCTTCCTTACTTACCTGGTGAGAGTAATGTTCATGCTGTCGACCGTAGTCTGAGTAAGAGGGAGGACATTATTTGTATGCTGAAGTTCTACCTCTCGCGAGCACAACATCGAATGTCCCAAATAGATGACCGGAAGCACAGCGATCGTCAGTTTGCTGTTGGGGATTGGGTCTTTCTTAAGCTTCAACCTTACCGCCAACAGACGCTGCGTGCTCATCACTCTCAGAAGTTGTCACCCAGGTACTTCGGACCTTTCTTGGTGCTTGAACGGATTGGTAAGGTTGCCTATCGGCTGAAGCTCCCACCCTCTGCTAAAATCCATGACGTGTTCCACGTCAGTCAGCTCAAGTTGTGCCCCGATCCATCTACTATCTCCGACACATCACTTCCGGGCGACTTGCCTGACGTGGGACTGGATCAAGAGCCCGAGGCCATTCTCGAGCGCCAATTTGTCCGTCGGGGAAATGCTGCAGCCACCCGAGTGCTTGTCAAATGGCTGAACCGCTCAATTGAAGACGCCACTTGGGAGTTCCTCGACCACCTTCGTGTTCGTTTCCCTTCATTTCATCCTTGAGGTCAAGGATTTCTTTGAGCGGGAAGTACTGATGCAGAGCATCTTCAAATACTGAATACAGAACAACTTATATTTCATTTTCCATACTTATATTTGCAGCTGTAATAAGTAGAGATTCAAACTCGTCGTTTAGTATTGGTGAAATGCGTTTCACCTTTTATTTGGTTCTTATTTGGAACTCCGGTTCCCTGCTTGTATGGGTTCAGTTGAACCGGGGTCAAGGAGAGAGCTATAAGCCGCACTCCGTCTCTTTCACAGCTATCCAATTACAAACACATTTCTTCTTCCCCAAACAACTCTCTCTCACTGTTACATTGTCTTCGCTTGCTCGATTGGGGATTTCCGCTACATATCCACCAGTCCTCAAGTGTCGATAGCCATTTTCGGACTCTCGAGGTCCCTGATTGGCCCTATCCCACTCGGATCGTCATCATCGGAAATCCGATAGCTTGGTGTCGGGTTGAATATGTGACGCAAGGGAGAGCTAGGAACAACCGTCGCGGCAATCATCGTCTTTGCAAATTGAGAAACGAAGAAGACGATGGTGCTATTTTACATTAATTACAAAACCAGCTCAGAGTCCTTTTGAAATCACATATTGGCCCTACATTATATATAATTACAGAAAGCGGCCTAAAACTTTCAGGGACCCTGTTAAGTATTCACACATCCCGAAGATGACGTGTAACCCCCGAAGTGGTTCCCTGAAGTGGATAAAGTAATCTCAGTCTCTGAAGTGATTGCATCAATCGAAATTGTAATATCTCTTGAAGCGGATAAGGTAATCTCAATCCCTAAAGTGATTGAATCAATCAAAATTGTATCCCCTGAAGCTCGGTCGTATCCCCTGAAGTTGATGTTATTTTATTATATCCCTAAAGTGATAAACGATCGAATTTCATCCCTATAGTGATGAATTATTTATTTATTTTTATTTTTTATGTTTTTTAATTATTTTTCATATCCCGAAGTAGATGAATTATCTCCTGAAGTAGATAAAATTGTTAAATTCATATATCATCTCAAGAAGTGGATGAACGAAATCATCTCCCGAAGTAGATGAACTAGCGCATCTCCCGAAGTAGATGAATGATAAATTGATCTCATCCCCGAAGCGATGAAATTAACGATAAATCTCATCCCCGCAGAGACGATCAAGCCGATAAATTTCAT
The DNA here is from genome assembly GCA_037127255.1 of Persicaria tinctoria. Classification (NCBI taxonomy): domain Eukaryota; kingdom Viridiplantae; phylum Streptophyta; class Magnoliopsida; order Caryophyllales; family Polygonaceae; genus Persicaria; species Persicaria tinctoria. Next base: position 36,178,167 of record JBANSL010000020.1, read on the forward strand.
CCCTGTAGTGATGAAATTATATTTATTATTTATGTTTATTTATTTTATATGTATGTTATTTAATTTAATTTATTTAAATTATATTTGTTTAATCCTCATCTCCCAAAGTAGATGAACGGAACATCTCCTGAAGTAGATTTGAAGGATTGAAAATCATCCCCGTAGTGATGATTTTTTTTATTTTTTTAGTTTTATTATTCATTTCAATTTGTATTTTTTCGTCTCCAGAGGTAGACAAACATTATCTCCCAAAGTAGATATAAATTGTTAAATTTGCATATCATCCCAAAAGTGGTAGTTTATCTCCTGAAGTAGATAAAGTAAACACAATTTATGTATCACATCTCTTGAAGAAGATGAAATTCTTATTTATCTCCCGAAGAAGATAAAATATTTTAGCTTATATATCATGATAAAATTTATCTCTCGTAGTAGATAAAATTTTAAAATTCATAATCGTCCCTAGACCGATGATTTTTATAGCTAAACAAGCAAATTATGATTTCTCCACCAGTCTCTAGAAGTAGACGAACATGTATTTGCAGATGTTCATTTTCTTGCCACCAGAAGTTGACAATATTCCAACTTGATTTTATTTATTTACGTTTTTATAGTTTTATCCATTATATCAACTATTTATTTATTTATTTATTTATCATTATCTCTTGAAATATATAAAGGCATCCCCTGAAGTGGATGGACACATAATCATAAATCGTTCCTGTAGTAACGACAATCATCTCCTGAAGAGTTGTATTTTAAAGTTGCAAAAATACCCAGAAGTGTAGAAATTAAAGTGAATGTATACAAGTTGTCTTCTCTCTGAAGTGAGTAATAATCGATCATACCATTTCTTGAAGAATATGGACAATGTTTATATGACAATTGACTATATTTTTGAATTGCAACTTATCATCTTTTAGAGTATATGATCGAAATATACATAATAGAGACTAATTGTCACTCGAAGTTGACAAATGAATCATTTTATGAATAAAATCATTTCTTGAAGAAAATGATAAATTGACAAGTTTTTCTCATGGCTCCACCTGAAGTGGACAAATACAATTTTATTTTATTTATTTATTTGTTTTTATTCATTGCTTTATATTGAATAAAATTATTATGATTTTACTTGTTGTAATTCAAAGCTCAAAGTGTTTCCAGAAGAAACAACTTATCACGAGTGTCTAATACGAGGTTTTGTTTGGCAAATGAACATTTAGGAGAAAGGTTTACCGCAATCCCGTAGACTGTGAAGTTTTTCAACACCAACCTAAGAGCCTGAAGACTGTACTGGTGGATTTTTATTAAACTCCAAAAGAGTGAATGATTCTTATAACTCTGGAAGAGTATATGATTCTTATAAACTCCGGAAGAGTATATGATTCTAATCTTATCATTTGCACTCTTGAAGAAGTACATGGAATAAGGGTTTTTATCAAGTTCAGAAATGATATATTATCATTCGGTTGGTACAACTAATAGAAGTAACCACATAACACAATCCGGTGCACAATGCCACTTCCTGACATTCCTCTAGGCATAGCCTGAAGCATGCCCCTCGCCAGTAGAGGGTACGAAATAGGTTAAGGTTAAGCGCGCAACTGATGTTATTGTTGTGGCTTATAGCTAGGTAGCTGTTATACGGTTAATTATAAATGCCTTGAAGAACATTATAAATGACTCATACCTGAAGTATGAAACCAACGAAAGTTCTGACAATACCTATTCATGGCGTCAAAATAAATGAATCACCATATACAAAGTTTAATAGTTGAATATTATGGTTTTATAAGTGTCAAACAAATTTTAAAAACCTGAAGTTTTCTCAAACAACCTTGGATGGAAAACTAAGATGAATAATTGAATACCATATAGCTCCAGAAGATAATTGATCTTGTTACCTGAAGTAACAATGATACATGTATGAATTGACATGGTATTAAACATCAATATCTCATATGGCTAGCCAGAAGAAAGTCTTACAGAATTGAGAATGTATATATATGGTTTATTTAACACTCAATTATCCCATTGAAACTTAACACTAACTAGAAGTTAGTTAATGATAAAATAATTTTTTGTGGCATTCGGTCACTCAAGTGAATCGATGATGTGCGGGATCAATGAAATTCACATAGACACCCAATAAGAGGGACCAGAAGATCCTAGGACCTGAAGATCCTCAATAAGGGTGACCGAACATATATGGTCTACCATCTTGGCAAAATCAACAATAAGACCATCTATATTCAAAGTAAATGCAAAGTCTCTAATGTCTCTTGAGTGGATTCAATGAGACAACTACGGATCATTATCATATAGACTAGTGTCATTCCAATATTATAGATGCCTTAACACTTTGGTCATATGAAACATAAGGTAGAGAATGTTATCAACCACATTGTTGAGCATACGGTAGCTCACAGCGACCCAGAAGAGTCGCTGGTCAAATGGGCCCATGCATGTTTGCATTTCGAATTTGACCCAATAACATCTCCCTAATTATCTCCAGAAGAGAGCTTGTCATTCAATGGCTTTGAATGAGCAACATATGTTCCAAGACGTACCTCCTCCAAATGAACTATCAATGAGACCACAAAGAAGTTGGATGATTCATGGGGTTTGAGTCCCTATTGGTATCAAATACCTAGAGCTTTAAAATGTTGATAAATTGCTTGGTGTTTAGGGGGAGAGGAAATGAGACTAAAAATTAAGAATGTTATTGATTGCACAAAGAAGTTGGATGATTCATGGGCCCATGGAAGCAACTTCTCTATCATTTCATATCCGCGGATAAATACAAGTGAACCAGAACTTCAATAAATGAAATGATTATAAGGTTTAACAAATATTTCATCGAAAGCATTTACTATAGGCCAAGAAAGTGACAAAGTCATATAGACTAGCTCATTTGGAAGTTCCAGAAGTAACTCAAACTTAATGAATATCAAGTGATTCTCAAGTACATCAGCAGTGTTGGAGATCACTTAGGCTCTTGGTATACGATTCCCCAGAAGTGGAAAGAGCCTATGAGAATATGATGATCATCAAATAAACAAATGGATGTCGACATCGAAATGATAGTAAAGAGCTAGAAAAAAGAAATTCATGCAAGAATGGGTTCTTTAAGCATTATGACCTTGGACTTGTAGTTCCAACACAGAAAAGTGTAACATCATTTGGTTTTAAGTGGGTGTTCATACTGTTGTAGGGAAGAAATCGAGTTCAAAATATTATAAAATAAATCAAACCAGATTATGCCCACCCAAATGATTACAAGACCTCCTCTTGATGCAGTAGTGCGAAGTAAGGATCGATCCACGAGGAAGCGTGACAGCGGATCCTAGGAAGCGGTGGAATATCACGAACAGAAGTAGACCACAGGTGCTCGATCTCAACTAGGGTTAGTTGACAGAAGATCGGACAAGTCGAGCAGCGCAGTAGCAGACACATGCGGCTTTGGTCGATATTGAGCAGAGGTTACTCGATATCGAGTAAACCTTGTCGATGTCGATGACTAGCTTGTCGAACACCTGCACACAAAAGCTACAACAATCTGGATCGAGAATCAGTAACTCGATATCGAGGAGTGCTAGTCGATATCGAGGAAGATACAAATTAAAACGAAATAAAGTACATACAAATGCTTTTGGATTCGAAATAAACTGTATGTAAAAGACTTCCAAGATTGGGGTTTGCCACAACGATAACCAAGAAAGCATAAGGCAAGAATAAAACAGATAATCATATAACTTGCATCGAAGGACTAAGCTTTCGCCTTTTCCAACAATTAGACAACTCTTTCAAGAAGCCCTAATTGTATCTACCGATTTTATGTTTATAATCCAAGTTGTTAGCATGGATCTTCATTAGATGGGTAATAAACACATAATAAGTAGTAGATGCTCAAAACATGATAAAAGTCGGATCTTTACCTCAAATATGCAGGGCTATCGTCGGGCTCGCCCCAACCCTAGAAGTGGGTGGACTACTCGCGCTTCATTGCAACCTCAGACATTGATGTATGAAAAAGAAACTTGCATTAAACTAAATTCAAAGCATTTACAATCCCGGCAATCCAACTTTCGTTGAACGCCAAAACCCTAAAACCTTCGAACTCTTAAACCGTCTCTGTGGAACTACTTCTCTAGCTTGTGAATTGGATGATTCCTAAAATCAGCCCCATGGGCTTTATTTATAGCCTTCTACTCCTTGCTATTCAAGGATAAAAATATCTATCTATATCTAAATCTATATCTAAAAGCTTTAAAGATAAATAAATGGAATAACATAATTAAATCTAAAAAGGAATTTATATCTATAAGCCTAAAATATCTTCTTGTGGATAAATCTTCTCTTCCACGATGGATCTTGATAGAATCGGATAAAACTCGGCAATCTTCGGTCCCAAGGAATCCCAATCCGAGTAGGACAGCTCAAACCGCGTAACGCGCTCCCGGACAGATTTCCTCGATCTTGAGTAGACTTACTCGATCTCGAGTAACATGGACGTCGACTTCAGGTTGGCTCGGCGTCTCGGGTAGCAGGTCCTCGACATGGCTCGGAAAGGTGCTCTAGGCTTGTCGATATCGAGGAAACTTCTCGATATCGAGGAGAAAGGCTTTGTCGAGTTGGCTTTCTGGTGTTGTCGAGTAGCTCTTCCTCGGACTAACTCAGATTTATGATCTGGCGTTGGTCGATATCGAGTACATAACTCGATATCGAGTAGAGTGTTGCTCCGCATCGGCTTGTCTGGTTAGGTCGATCTCGAGTAACATACTCGATCTCGAGTAATTCACTGGAGTCACGTTGGCTCGTCTTCAGCTTCTCGACATGGTGCTCCTCGATCAGGGTGTGTTCGGGCATGGTTTGTCGATATCGACTAAAACTTATCGATATCGAGTAGCTTTGAGCTCCCCAAACGGCTCCAAATTGTGCAATATTCAACAGAAACTTATGTAGGTCTCCATTTCTGACAAATAAGCATATACTACATAAATTCGACATATTCCCAACCCGAAATATGTAAAATGTATTGAATATGGAACTAAACTGTGCATTTTAACATGGCTACTTTAGAGACATCAAATCACCCCATACTTAGACTTCCTTGTCCTCAAGCAATAACCAAACAATAACCAAGACCTACAACACATCCTTCAAGTCTTCGCCTTTTGTCAAAAGCAACATCTCAAGTAGTAGCAATGTAAGACAAGTAAATTTAACGTCATCACACATATATGAGCGATCCATGGGCATAGGCAACATAAATCCAACCTCACTAGGGTAAAGTGTTTACTCTCAACTCTCAATGTGTTTAGGCTATGAAGATCAACTCTCAGCTCAATTCCATATACAATCTCATAAACATTGCAATTTAAATATAAATCCACTTCGCAACCAATTATGTAAATGCAACAAGAATTATCAGGAGGACTTCGCTCAATAGAAGTCTTCAAAGAAGATTCCATTCGGCGGGGTTGTAATGGGGCTTGGTAAGAAATAGAAGGGTATGGAATTATTTGGCCATGTGGTGCTTAATAAAATTCGGGAATCAAGACTCCTAAATTTCCAACACAACTCAACCAAACCATAACTCTCAATCATATTCATCAACCAAACTCTCCAACTTATCTCAATGAAGTATGTAACCTTTCAAATTTCCTTTACCTTCTCCAAAGTATGTATCTTGCAAAAATGAAAGAAATAAGGTAAATTTGGCTCATGCACTTTATTCACAAACATATACACAAACTTTTCCTTTTTTTTTTTGAAACGAAAATAAACTAAAACTAGTGCATTTATAGGGTGAGCCAAAAATCCTTTTACATAGTATGCATAGCAAGATAAAAATATAAAACCAACCCATATCTTCATAAGTTCAAAAAATCCTCCTCACTTGAAATGAAACACCGGCTTATTTCTTCCACAAACCATTATTTCAACCAACTCTAAATCTTAATTCTCAAATGGGGGTCAGGCTCAATTTGGCTAAGGATAATTTTGTGGAGTTTATAATAAAAGTCTCAGGCTAATGTTCTGGCTTCAAACAAGGATAATGCAGGGTAGGTAAAGAGAGGATAAAATTGGCTTAAAATGTGCCTCCATCATTTAATCCTCTTTCACATAAACATATAAATGCATTGGCTTTGAATAACTATCACAACATTTAGAGATGCATAGGAAGAGTAAATACACTCAAGAAAGCAGAGTGATTTTTAATGTTCTCCCTATAAGGCCAAAATTCTCACTAGGACAATTTTTGTTGGATTTTAACCTTTAGCTTAGGATCATATGTGCTCAATTTCATCACAAGTTCACAATCCACATAAAAATAATTTCGAGGACTTAGGCTAAACCTTCCGATCATGCCATAGGATTTACATGATCAAGTCAATCATTATTTATCATCATAGGACATCTAAGTTAGGGTATACAAACTAAGACAATGCAAAAATTTAAACATGCATTTTTTTTTCTTTTTCAACATTTTTTATTTTTTTATTTTATTTATGTAACTAAAAAAATAAGACTATAGTATGACAAAAGACTCAAATGCATAAAACTTAAACATGAATGCATAAAAATAAAATTTCACCATGTAAAACCAAAAAGCAAGACTAAAACATATGATAATGATAATGAGCCCTTCCCCCACCCCATACTTAAAATATACAGTGTCCCCACTGTATAAAATCAAATAAAAACAAGAGTAAAGGAAGGAACTCACCGAATAACACATCGAGGAAGGCAAAACAGGGCATATCGAGTAAGTGGTCTCTGTCGATATCGAGTACAGTACTCGATATCGAGTAACTGTTGTCTGCGTCCAGTGGATTCTGAAGTCGAGGAGATTTGTCTGGCGCAGTCGATATTGAGTTGGCCTACTCGATATCGAGGGACTTCTGGGCTGCTCCTCTTGGTCGTTGTCGACTTGGCTTTCGTCGATTCTGACTGTTTTTCAGGGACTTCTTATTCCACCTTTCGCGATTCTTTTATGCTTGCCGACCTAAAAGTGTTAGATTGCACACAAAAACAAAACTTTCCACATGAAGTATTCTAAACTAACAAAAACCAAAAACAAAAAACAAAACCAAAACCAAAAGTTCAAAAAGTCCCAAAATTTCAAAAAAAGTCTTATATACATGCTCTAGATTTTAGAGTCGCTAGGCCGACTTTTCCATTTTCGCTCAAGGACCATTAATGTGGGGCCCGCTTGTACTTGGCCCTTCTCCTGGATCATCTAGGTTCTGATTGTAGTATGCAAGCTCAGCTGACAGGTGGTTGCTTGCATAGTCTCCCTTGGCTCCCTTTTTATTCTTTCCAGCTCGCAGTTTCCGCAGATTCTCTCGCCATGGGGCCTTACCTCAAATTAAATTATTTATAAATTTCTTAATGGACTGAGGAGGAGTAGGATTCATACCTGAACTTACCTTTTCGGACCCAAAACAGAAATCTTCGGGCTCGGGGTTAGTCGATATCGAGTACGGCTGGTCGATATCGAGTACAGGGACCCCATACTTAGGCTCGTGGTTGCTGATGCTCTTCACCTCCAGCCATGAAATTTCCTCTTTTGCAGGGTCAAAAGAGAAATCTAAAACCTCGTCGCCTATGGTGAAGGTGAGCGATCGCTGTTTGACACTAATCTTAGCATCTGAAGTGGCTAAGAATGGTTTACCAAGAATAATAGGGCTAGTAGGATCTTCAGCACAATCTATAATAAGGAAATCTGCTAGAACAAAGAATTTACCAACCTGGACGGGGACATTCTCAACTATTCCTGTAGGGATGACTACTGTATTGTTTGCCATGTATAGCTTGGCATCCACAGGTTCTATGCATCCTATCTTTACCTTCCGCCAGATTGATAAGGGCATGATGCTCACACTTGCTCCTAAATCACACAGGGACTCATATTTATATTGACCAAATCCCACAGTAACAGAAAACTTACCAGGGTCCGGTCTCTTTTCAGGGAAGTGGAGTACTTTGCATTCGCCGGCGATCTCTGAGATGGATCGCTTCTTGCTCAGGATTTTCTTTAGAAATTTGGCATATCCAGGCATCTCTTGCAGGGCTTCTGTAAAAGGAATAGAGACATTCAGTTCTTGCAGCATATTAACAAAATGGTTAAACCTACCTGCAGTGGGATCTTCCAGCGCCTTGGAAGGGAAAGGCAATGTCTTTTGCTGGGCTGTGCAGTGGAGTCCGAGCTGGGCTTCTGGTCTGTGTCGAGGAGATTTTGGTCGATATCGAGCAGGGGCTCCTCGATATCGAGCAGGGGCTCCTCGATATCGAGTTGCTGCTGCTCGTTGTCGAGTTGCTGCTCTACCTTGTCTTGATGCTTTCCGACCTCTGGCTCGTGTAATTGGTGCCCGCTTCTGAGTTTGACAGCTGCGACATGTCCGGTCTTCCCCTTAGGATTTGGTTCTGTTTGCCCAGGGAGTTGGCCGGATGGTCGTGGGATCTGTGCAACAAATTGTCCCATCTGTGTCTCTATGCTCCTTTTCCAGATATCCAATTCCCCAAATTTTGTGTTGAAATTCTGGAGTTGATTATTGATGGCGCTGGTAGACTGTTGCTGCTGTGCATGATTTCGGCGCATCTCTTCTAAGACGAGCTGTAAGTCATCCTTCTTTTGATCCCTTTTTGGATGTCCTGGAGCTCTGTATGGTGAGGGATTCCTAGGAGGTCCTTGGTTCCATTGTGGTTGATAGAACCTTTGATCCCCCATATAGCGATTGGGACCCCCTACGTAAGCTACCTCTTCATGTGTCTCTGCCATCCTGACTTGCTCAGTGTGTGGGCACTCAGTAGTGGTGTGCCGTTGTGATCCGCATTCGATGCAAGGCTGGTTGACAGAGAGATACTTGACTTGCTTGAGGAGCTTGCGATTATGTTCTCTGTAGAACTGCTCCCTGACATCTGGGTCAATCTCCTTGGCAGGCTCATAGAGAGACATATATGGAACTGGCCTGGCGTAGGAGTTCTCCTCATAATTTGCAGTAGACCCATATTTGTTGTCATAATTGGTGAGCTTGTCGAGCACACCCTAGGCGTTAATTGGTGGCATCGTCAGATACTCATATCGAGTATACTGGTTGATCCTGTCCTTGGTGACTTGGTCAAGATAATTGAAGAAGATCTCTTGAATGACGTAGGGTGGATGTCCATGAGTAGGGCAAGATCGCTCCCATGCTTTGGCTAGCGTCTCTCAAGGCTTTTGTTTGAAAGCTGTAATCTTCTGGCGGAGGAGTGTTGTCTTGGCAGGAGGGAAGAATTTGTTCAGAAACTCTTGCTCTACTTGGGCCCATGTTGTGAGGGATCTTGGTTTCAGCCCTTCAAGCCACTTCAGTGCAGGTCCAGCGAGAGACCAGCGAAAAGCCTTCATCTTGACATATTCCAGAGTTGTACCTTCAGCAAGAGTAAGGCACATGTCAGAAAAATTGGTAATATGTTCAAGAGGACACTCATTAAATTTTCCATAAAAAGAATTATTTTTAAGCTCTATAAGGAATTGAGTGCGAATTTCAAAAGAGTTTTCAGGGATTAGAAAAGCCGATTCAGGCACGACAAGCGTCGGGTGCATATAATCCTCTGACGTGGTTGGGTATTGGGCAAGCTCAGCTTCTGCTTGTTCCCTTGCTGCTTTCTCAGTGGCGATAGCAACATCTTTAACGGTCAGTTCCCTTGGAAGCCTCTATATCAGCTGCTCTTGAGTTTCTGTGGCCGCCATGGCTCTTTTTAGCTTAGCTTGGATGTGTAGAAGGCGTTCTGGTTCATCTAAGCCCTCAAACTCAGGTGGTTGACCAGAACGGCGCATACACCTGTAAAGTAATTCAAAGTAGACATGAGATTTAACTACCTAAGGCGCGAATGATAGCTTCCCCGGCAACGGCGCCAATTTGTTGTAGGGAGGAAATCTAGTTCAAAATATTATAAAATAAATCAAACCAGATTATGCCCACGCAAATGATTACAAGACCTCCTCCTGATGCAGTAGTGGGAAGTCAGGATCGATCCACGAGGAAGCGTGTCAGCGGATCCTAGGCAGCGGTGGAATCTCACGAACAGAAGTCGACCACGCACAGGTGCTCGATCTCGACTAGGGTTAGTCGACAGAAGATCGGGCAAGTCGAGCAGCGCAGTAGCAGACACAGGCGGCTTTGGTCGATATCGAGTAGAGGTTACTCGATATCGAGCAAACCTTGTCGACGTCGATGACTGGCTTGTCGAACACCTGCACACAGAAGCTACAACGATCTGGATCGAGAATCAGTAACTCGATATCGAGGAGTGCTAGTCGATATCGAGGAAGATAGAAAGTAAAACGAAATAAAGTAAAGACAAATGCTTTTGGATTCGAAATAAACTGTATGTAAAAGACTTCCAAGATTGGGGTTTGCAACAACGATAACCAAGCATGCATAAGGCAAGAATAAAACAGATAATCATATAACTTGCATCGAAGGACTAAGCTTTCGCCTTTTCCAACAATTAGACAACTCTTTCAAGAAACCCTAATTGTATCTACTGATTTTATGTTTATAATCCAAGTTGTTAGCATGGACCTCCATTAGATGGGTAATAAACACATAACAAGTAGTAGATGCTCAAAACTTGATAAAAGTCGGATCTTTACCTCAAATATGCAGGGCTATCGTCGGGCTATCGTCGGGTGGACTACTCGCGCTTCATTGCAACCTCAAACATTGATGTATGAAAAAGAAATTTGCATTAAACTAAATTCAAAGCCTTTACAATCCCGGCAATCCAACTTTCGTTGAACGGCAAAACGCTAAAACCTTCGAACTCCTAAACCGTCTCTGTGGAACTACTTCTCTAGCTTGTGAATTGGATGATTCCTAAAATCAGCCCCATGGGCTTTATTTATAGCCTTATACTCCTTGCTATTCAAGGATAAAAATATCTATCTATATCTAAATCTATATCTAAAAGCTTTAAAGATAAATAAATGGAATAACATAATTAAATCTAAAAAGGAATTTATATCTAAAAGCCTAAAATATCTTCTTGTGGATAAATCTTCTCTTCCATGATGGATCTTGATAGAATCGGATAGAACTCGGCAATCTTCGACCCCAAGGAATCCCAATCCGAGTAGGACAGCTCAAACCGCGTAACGCGCTCCCGGGCAGCTTTCCTCGATCTCGAGTAACATGGACGTCGACTTCAGCTTGGCTCGGCATCTTGGGTAGCAGGTCCTTGACATGGCTCGAAAAGGTTTTCTAGGCTTGTCGATATCGAGGAAACTTCTCGATATCGAGGAGAAAGGCTTCGTCGAGTTGGCTTTCTGGTGTTGTCGAGTAGCTCTTCCTCGGACTAACTCGGATCTGTGATCTGGCGTTTGTCGATATCGAGTATATAACTCGATATCGAGTAGAGTGTTGCTCCGCATCGACTTGCCTGGTCAGGTCGATCAGTGCTCCTCGGCTCCCCGATCAGTTTCTTCTCCCGTCTTTGCTTCTTGGTTTTCTCCCGAAACGGCTCCATATTCTGCAATATTCAACAGAAACTTATGTAGATCTCCATTTCTGACAAATAAGCATATACTATATAAATTCGACATATTCCCAACCCGGAATATGTAAAATGTATAGAATATGGAACTAAACTATGCATTTTCACATGGCTACTTTAGAGACATCACATACAAAATAAAATATAAAGCCAAGTTGATTGCACAAATATCTATAAAAAGTTATATGGAGAATGTATTCACCAGAGGTAAATATAATTCTGGATCTAAATGTAAATGACAGACGTGTTACTTGCATACACATATAAATGAAAAAGATCGATTGAAAATGCCTGAAACATTAATATCAAAGTCCCGTCACATGCAATCGGTTAAAGATCCTTGAAGGTTCGATAAAGTAAAACAAAGTAATATAGAAATACTCTAGAAGGGGGGTTGAATATAGTATACCGGTTTTTCGCAGATAATCTCAAGACTTTTGATGCTATTGCAAAACCCTTTGAGATTAGACGTAATACTTCTTATAACAAACCTGAATCACAAAGTTAAACAATTCGAACAAATGTGGAAATATGGTAAAGCAGTAAGTAAAGGACGCAATGAATTGTTTACGAGGTTCGACACGAATTTGGCATACGTCCTCGCCTAGGGTTCTTCCACAACTCTAGGATTCAATCGGCTTTTATTGATTCAAAAGACTTAGGATCCTAATAGCTCACCGAGAAGCCTCTCTCCTATACAATTGCAATCTAGTCAACTCACGTTCCCTTGGAGTCCTAGACCAATCTAGAAGAGCCCCACCTCTCTCGGCTATCTAGTACAATCCCCTTACACTTAGTGAATCAATCGCCTAGTGTCCACCTCCTGAGTTACAAAAACTCTCGAGTATAACACTCTCTCGAAATATATCCTATAAGCTCAATGTGTAACTCTCAAATGCATTGAAATGAAATAATAGACTCTTAAGAACGAGAGCTTGTGTTCAACGAATGTTTTTCTGTCTTCTCTTCTTCCTTTCCTTTATAGAGAACAAATTGGTGCCTCCAAAAAAGAAGAATCTTCTCTTCAACGGCTAGGCTGATCATGGCTATCTTCAAGATCTTCTATACTTGGAAACTTTTGAAGCCATGATCTCCGATTGTGTCCTTCTTAACTTTTCGACTTTGGAATGAGATAATATTTGAAAAACTTCCTGAAACGTTAGTATAAATATCTGGAAGCATATAATAATATATAATAATATTCGAGCATAATATCATAGAGAACAGGTTTTGTGTTTCATCAACACAGTTGTAGCTTCAAGACCTTTGACACAAACTGACTATCAAAGCCTTTGAAACTTATTCCGATTTTCATCAAGGGAGTGGAGTTATCAAGCTCGCCCTTGATGAAAGACAAAACATGTGCATCCCTGCAACTTAGTCAAACATATATAATATAAGCAAAATCGGACTAAGTACCTGCATGGGTTAGACGAATGTTGGATCATAATTCTAAACCATGAAATACATCCAACATAAGAAGGGCTTCCAAGACCTTTAGTTAAAAAGTTTCAAAGTCTAAACCACAGCAGATCATCTCCCCCTTTTTATCTTTCAACAAAGGAAGGAGGTAAAACAGTCACCAAAAGTTTTGAAATATTTTCCAAAAACCAGCAATGTTTCAGACTCAGGGTTAAGGTAGGGTAGGATAGGGTTAAGCTTCATCGTCCGGAGCATCATCCGTGAGCAGCGACCTCAGACCTTGCAACAGCTTGGACACTCCGCTCATCTCCGTCATAAACTCTTTGTGCAGCTCCTTGATATCCAGGTGAACTTCCTCCAAGCCCAACTCCAGGTTGTCCATGCGTTCATCAATGGCAGAGGCAGTGGGAAGAGTCTTTGAGGGAGAGGCAAGACTCCAAGTCCTTTGGGGGGGCCGAGTGATGCCAATTTTCTCAAAGCTTTTGGAGTCGAACTTACCCATATGACACTGTTGTTCTTCATTTTTGAAATCTATTCCAGAAGCTTTGAAGATATGGGTCAAAAGGGTGGCAAAGGGGAAGGGAGTTCCTTTTCTTGCTTTTCGAGTGTTAGCCATGGATCCTAGAATAGTATTGGCCAGATCAAGATCAAGGTCGTTCAAGATGCGGTATAAAAAGACCATGGCATTATCAGTTAGAAGGAAGCCAGAGTTTAAACGGGGTAAGAGGCAACACACAATGATATTGAAGATAATTTTTGCCTCTAGGGTAAGGGATGAGTGGGTAAGCTATTTTGAGGTGCTGTTGGATGCTTCGGGTAGGAGATATTTAGATCGAGCAAGGGAAATGCACTGGTCTTTAGTGGGGTTTTCAGGAGAGGGTGGACAAGGTCTAGGTAGGCCAAGGAAATCAGTGAAGTCAATGAAGTTGAAAGAGATTCTCACTCCCTTGACGACGGATTCCAAAGATCAACCATCGGCATTGTGTTTGGCTTTTAGGTTTATGTAGAACAAGCGAGTAAGTTGGGGATAATAAACAGATTCAAGGTTGATAAGGGTCCAGGCAGGGGATTGTTTGAGGAGAGAGACACATGGCAGATTCAAAGTTTCTAAGAACTCAAGATCTAAAAAATAAGAACAACATATCTTACGAGTTCGAAACTCATCTACCCACTTTCCAGCCATCTCAGCATTTTCAAACCAAGAAGAGGGCAAGGATTGGTTTACCTGGATGAGGGCAGGTGGATCAGCATTCTTCCTGCGTGCTTGTGTGGGAGCAGTCCTCTTGGCAGGCGCCTCAAGGCTTCTGAGAGTGCCCTTCCTGGTGCGCTTGGGAGATGGAGGCTTTGCTGCTGGGGCTTTTCGCTTCTTCGAAGACGGGGGAGGGGGAGGAGGAGAAGGAGAGGGCCTCCTCTTCCTCTTCCTCGGGTTCCTCTTCGGTGGGAACCTCCTCCTCTGCAGCTTTTAGGGCCTCTTCCTCGGCCTGCTTTCTAGCTTTCTCAGCCTCCTCCTCGGCTAGTTTCCTTGCTAGCTCGGCCTCCTCCTCGACCTTTCTCTTTCTCAGAGCTTCTTCCTCGGCTTCCTTGGCGGCATCTCGTTCCAGAATTGCATCTAGATCCTTCTCTTCCTCCTCTTCGTCCACCTCCTTAGCAATCATTTTCTTTTTCCCTTTTTGCTTAGCACTGAGAGGTTTCTTTGCTGAGCGCTTTAGAGAATGCTTGGTTTCTGTAGTCGTGCTCTCAGAGATGGTGCTCTGGACAGTAGCTGGGACGATTGCTTGTGGAGTGGGTTCAGGTTGAGGGGAAGTAGCAGTGGCCTGGCGTCCCTTGGGGGTGGCGCCAAGACGTTTGGGAGTGGAGGTTTTCTTTGATTTGGGAGCCATGGAGATATTCGGCTAGGGTTTCAGAACGGGTTGAAGAGGTTGAAGAGGAAGAAGAATTGGAAAGGTTTTAGGTAAATCTGAAGTTGTGAGGTGATCGAGTGAGGTTTGGGGTTTAAAAGGGGAGATAGGGTTAGGTGATGGGAAGGGTTTAGAGTTCCAATGAGGGTAATCATAACATTGCCATTTTGAAAATATTTTAATTCAAAATTCAAACCTTCTTCTCACAATTTAAAATAGGAGGGAAGAAATCCGAAAATATCTTTTCCAAAAATGAAACACATACTCGGATAGAGAAATAAAATATGCGACATATATAAAGAAGTTTAAAATCCATTAAAAACTATATTTGATCAAATATCTAAAAAGATATTAACCAAATATATGATCCCATATCTGTTCTCTACCAATCAGTTCACAAACCTTGACATAATTCTCAAAGGTCTTGACACTGAGTAGAATTTATCTTTCGTAAAGGGAAAGCTCCCCCTACGAAAGTACATCCTTGTTAAGCATCCCAATCTCACGTCTAATGAAGGTGAACCTGTCCTCTGCCAAAGGCTTAGTAAAAATGTCAGCCCATTGATAATCAGTAGAAATAAAAGATATGGACACATCACCTTTTTCGACATGATCCCTAATGAAATGATGTCTCACATCAATATGTTTGGTCCTTGAATACTGAACAGGATTCTTTGTGATTGATATGGCACTTGTATTGTCACACTTAATGGGAATACCTTTGAGGTTGATGCCAATATCTCTCATTTGTTGAGCTATCCAAAGGATTTGGGAGCAACATGCTCCAACTGCTATGTATTCGGCTTCAGCAGTGGATAGAGCAACTGAGTTTTGTTTCTTTGAATGCCAACTGATCAAGGATGCTCCTAAGAATTGGCAACATCCTGACGTGCTCTTTCTATCCACCTTATAGCCTGCAAAATCTTCCTCTTGATTGTATCCTTGAGCAACAAGCCTTGCTTTGTTCCTCACGATCTTACCATTCTCATCTAGCTTGTTTCGAAATACCCAACGTGTGCCAATGACTGATTGATGCTTTGGCATGGGCTTCAAGGTCCAGACTTTGTTCCTTTCAAATTCGTTAAGCTCACTTTGCATAGCAATGATCCAGTCTGGCTCTTGAAGGGCCTCATCTACCTTCTTTGGTTCTATAACAGAAACAAACGCGTGAAAAGCACAAAGATCTTTAAGTTTAGAACGAGTTTGAACACTATATATAGGGTCAGAAATGATATCCTTTAATGAGTGTGATGATGAGTATTTGAATTTTCTTTTGTTAGTCTCAGCTCCTTGATTCGTCACCCCAACAGGATTGATTTGTGGTACATCTAACTCCATGGATCTGTTAGGTTCAGTTACAGCAGTTTCTGACGTTTCAACACTGTTGGATTGGACACCAAGGGCTTTAGACGAATCTTCAACACCTTGGGCCAATTATTCAGTGTTGAGAATATGTTCCTGCATGTTCCTCTTCTCTGTGTTCTTGGTAGCAACATCATCACCATCCTCGTTCTCTGTATGGATGTTAAGATCTAAATATGCAACATTTTCACTCAAAGAACCGTCATTGCATTCATCAAATATAACATGTATACTTTCCTCAACTAACTTGGTCCTTTTGTTGAAGATTCTATAAGCTTTGCTAGTTGTGGAGTAGCCAAGAAATATACCTCCATCACTACGCGCATCAAATTTCCCAAGGTTATCTTTTCCATTGTTATGAACAAAACAAGTACAGCCAAAGGGTTTAAAGTAAGATATAAGTGGTTTGCGGCCTTTGAAAAGTTCATAGGGAGTTTTCTTTAAGTTGGAACGTATAAGACAACGATTCAAAATATAGTTAGCTATGTTAATAGCTTCAGCCAAATAGGTTTTAGGTAATGCATTTTCTAAAAGCATAGTCCTGGCCATGTCCTCTAGGGTGCGGTTCTTTCGTTCCACAACCCCATTTTGTTGAGGTGTCCTAGGAGCAGAAAAATTATGGGAGATGCCATATTTAGCACAAAACAAATCAAACTGAAGTTGATCAAACTCCCTACCATAATCACTTCGAATTAACACTATGGGCCCGTTTCTTAAAGTTTGCAACTCCTTACAAAGTTTTGAAAACTCAAATAAGGCCTCTGATTTTTCTTTTAAAAATACAACCCAAGTATATCTAGAAAAATCATCAACAACAACAAGCATGTACTTTTTACCATTGGGAGATTTAACTCGCATAGGACCACATAAATTCATATGTAAAAGTTCAAGGGGTCTAGAAGAACTTACAGCCTTTTTGGGTTTGAAAGAGCTACGTGTTTGTTTACCTCGTGTGCATGCTTTGCACATATCAATACCTTTGAAATCCATCTCAGGTAGCCCTCTTACAAGCCCTTTGGACACAAGCTTCTATAGTGTATGTGGACTCACATGACCGAGTCTCCTGTGCTAGAGCTTTGGATCGCCCGTCAAAGCCTTTAGACAGGTTAAACTTCCTTGTGCCACTTGCTCAGTATTTACAGCATATATATTGTTGTAACGATATGCAGTTAAAACAACTTCACATGTATCTTCTCTGCACACTAGACATCTTTTCTTGTTAAATCTGACATCATTGCCACTATCACATAATTGAGAAACACTAAGCAAATTATACTTCAAACTATTCACAAGATAAACATTTTTAATACTATGGTTAGAATCACTCCCAACACTACCAATACCAACGATGTCACACTTTCCTTTGTCACCAAGAGTGATTGTTCCAGTGGATTGCTTCTTTAGATCATGAAAGAGAGAAGTCCTTCCACTCATATCCCTCGAGCATCCACTATCAATAATCCATTTTTCCTCTTTCACCTTGGTGATCTCCTGCAAAACAAACATCAACCTTTGTGGCTAGACCAATAAGAAAATTTAGATCCATTATTGGGATAAACCATATTTGTTAAAATAGTGCATTTGGGGACCCAAACTTGCGTTATTCGTTCTTTTCTCAAATGAAGAGGAAATGTATTGCGAATGATATGTGGATCTGTTCTTCTATAGGGGCAGGTCTCTTTTACATCTCCCTTTCTCGCACAGTGGTGACATATAAGAGAGGTTCTGCTTCCTTTTGCCTTTACAAAAGTGGTAATGTGATGCTTCTTTAAAAACCTTGGATTGTAACCAATACCACTTTTGTTTAGAGAACTTTGTTACTCACCCAACATCCTATCAAGAGTGCCTTTCGATTTGGTAAAACTTATGAGGGTTGTCTGTTGGTCTTGAATCTTATTATTCAAGGAGATCTTCTCGTTCTCTAAGTCATGATGTTCACTTCTTAGAGAGGATAGATCTTGCTTGAGTTAAGAGTCTTGATTTTAATGTCAAGACCTGAATAAGAAGCTTCAAGACTTTTGACCCTCATAGACAGATCCTCAATAGTTATTTCCTGGTCCACAGTTTTCTTAATAAGAGTGTTAATCTGGGCAATAAGTTTCTCTTCATTGGGAATCATATTAGAAAGGAATTCCGATAATACCTCTTTTGGACTTGCCATAAGTTCTCTTACAGTTACCTCAAGCTTCTCATCGTGGGATTCATCTCCTGAGGCCATAAGACAGACATTGGCCTTTTCATCATCGGAGTCAGATTCAGAATCACTCCAAGTTGCCACCATGGCTTTCTTTTTCCATCTATCACCCTTCTTGGACTGGCTCTTCATCTTTTGAGGGAAGTCTTTCACAAGATGATCTGTTTCACCACATTCGAAACAAGACACAGGTTTAGTCTTCTTGTCATATTTGTTGTATTGAGGCTTACCTCGAAATTTAGAAGACTCTGATCCATCCTTGTTGTTGAATTGTTTCTTCATTTTGAGGATTCGAGAAAGGCCTCTTGTGATAAGAGCAAAAGGATCATCCTCATCGTCATCCTCATCTTCAGAATCAAACACATCTTTGGTGCTCGCTGGAAGTTCTCTATCGTCTTCATTGAGAATCATCTCATGTGTGATCAGCTTTCCAAGCAAGTCATCAAGGGGCAGAGTGGTGAGATCTTGGGCTTCTTCTATGGTTATTACTTTAGGACCCCATTTTTCTTTTGGAAGGCACCTCAATATCTTCCTTACTTTCTCAACGTTCTTAAAGCTCTTGCCGAGAGAGTCAAGATTGTTGGTGATTTCCGTGAACTGTGTGAAAATGGCCTTGATAGACTCATCAGGCTTCATTTTGAAAAGTTCATACTTTCGAAGGAAGATGCTGATCATGGTGTTCTTCACTTGGCTAGTTCCTTCATAGGTGACAACCAACTTATCCCAAATCTCTTTAGCTGACCTACAAGATGAAATACGGTTAAATTCATCAGTGCTAAGACCATAATAAAGCAAGTTAATAGCCCTGTAGTTTTTGGAGACGAGTTCAAGATCCGCTTGGATGTATTCAGACTCCTTCTTCGCAATTTTTGTTCCATTTGGTCCGTCTTTCTCTGGAACCTTCGGACCATTCTCTATAATGTTCCAAAGTTCCAGATCTTGATCTATGATGAACATCTTCATCAATGATCTCCAGTGGAAAAAGTTGTTTCCTACAAAGAGTGGTGGTTTACTGGTAGACCTTCCCTATGCAAATCCTCCGCTTGCTTCACTAGACATGATAAAAAAACTCACAAGATTGTTAGATCGAAAGCAGTGAGTAAAGCTCTGATACCAATTGAAGGTTCGATAAAGTAAAACAAAGTAATATAGAAATACTCTAGAAGGGGGGTTGAATAGAGTATGCCGTTTTTTCGCAGATAATCTCAAGACTTTTGATGCTATTGCAAAACCCTTTGAGATTAGACGTAATACTTCTTTTGGAAAACCTGAATCACAAAGTTAAACAATTCGAACAAATGCAGAAATATGCTAAAGCAGTAAGTAAAGGACGCAATGAATTATTTACGAGGTTCGGCACGAACTTGGCCTACGTCCCCGCCTAGGGTTCTTCGACAACCCTAGGATTCAACCGGCTTTTATTGATTCACAAGACTTAGGGTCCTAATAGCTCACCGAGAAGCCTCTCTCCTATACAATTGCAATCTAGTCAACTCACATTCCCTTGTAGTCCTAGACCAATCTAGAAGAGCCCCACCTCTCTCAGCTATCTAGTACAATCCTCTTACACTTAGTGAATCAATCGCCTAGTGTCCACTTCCTGAGTTACAAAAACTCTCGAGTATAACACTCTCTCGAAATATATCCTATAAGCTCACTGTGTAACTCTCAAATGCTTTGAAATGAAATAACAGACTCTTAAGAACTAGCAGAGAGCACATGAAGAAGACATATTTCACTTGAAGGCTTGAGTGCGAATGAGAGCTTGTGTTCAACGAATGTTTTTTTGTCTTCTCTTCTTCCTTTCCTTTATAGAGAACAAATCGGCGCCTCCAACAAAGAAGAATCTTCTCTTCAACGGCTAGGCTGTTCATGGCTATCTTCGAGATCTTCTATACTTGGAAACTTTTGAAGCCATGATCTCCGATTGTGTCCTTCTTAACTTTTCGACTATGGAATGAGATAATATTTGAAAAACTTCCTGAAACGTTAGTACAAATATCTAGAACCATATAATAATATTCGAACATAATATCATAGAGAACGGGTTTTGTGTTTCATCAACACAGTTGTAGGTTCAAGACCTTTGACACAAACTGACTGTCAAAACCTTTGAAACTTATTCCGATTTTCATCAAGGGAGTGGAGTTATCAATCCTTATAAGAGTATCTGAAGTACCTATAATTGTGAAAATGGTGACATTGCATCAGATCCCAAAGTAACATACAATGTTGTACTCTTTTCCTTGATCTTGGTTTTTATCCCATTGGGTTTTTCCAAGTTAAGTTTTTTAACGAGGCAACTTATGCACCATTTAATACAACAGATCCCCCTGATCAACAATAAAAAGCACACTAGGTCCCGAAGTACCTTATGCTTGTGCATTCAAAGCAGCCTAACACCAATACATGGAAGTCAAGTGCATCAAGTCAATCATGAAGAAATTCCAGGTCAAAGACAATGTTGAGATTCAACAATAAGCTCATGAAGACAGCGCCATCAAGAAGAATGAGAAGACTTCGAGAAGGATGTTGACTTTAGGGAGAGTATACACGCACTGCAGTCTTTTTCCCTTCGATCAGGTTTTGTCCCACTAGGTTTTCCTGACAAGGTTTTTAATGAGACAGATCACCAAAGCGTATCAAATGTCATATGTATTTGTTCTCTGGATCCTAGTTTTGTCCCATTGGGTTTTCTAGGCGAGATTTGTAATGAGGTAGTATTTAAGGATGTTTATCCAAGGGGGAGTGTTATAATATTATTATATTGGAATGGACAAACACTAGAAACCCTAGTTCCCATGTAAACTCCTATATAAAGGGTCCCTTGGAACCCCAATAATACATCAGTTTCTCCTCTCTTCTATGCACCTCTCTTCTCTATTCCTACGGTTTATCACATATATGACTCTCCCTTCTTTAATTTTTTTTTCAAAACCGGTTGATTCAAGGCAAAATAAGGATATTCCCCTTTGCCGAAAATATGTTTGGAGGAGCCTGGAGACGCCGAGTCCACTGCCGCAGGTCCTCCGACACTACAATCGTACGGTCTATGAACTCCCCCTAGTCTGCACAGTCGGAGTCGAGCACTGCAATTGTACGCCGTCTCCATTGATGGCGACGGCCACATTCAGATCCACGAGCTTCCTCTGGTTTGCACAGTCGTCGTCGTCATCCATTTCGGAAGGCGAGGAAGCCAAATTCGAGCAGATCGTGTTGGAAAAAATGTTTTAAAATTACTATTTTATTATTTAATTAAATTTTCTCAACTATTTGGTACTCATCCCCAAGTTTCTCCCTTATGGTTATTTTAATCCATATAATGGTGGTTATTGGGTTTTGGAAGAAAAGGGGCAGAGAACGTGGTTTCTGCTTCTCCTTCTTGGCTTCAAACACATGAAAAGGCCTAGAGTTCCACCTCGATTCATGGGAGTGCACCTATCGATTGAGGGCAGAGTTAACCCTAGAGTGAGTCGTCTTGTATGATATGCACCGATGTCTAGGCGGTTTTTTTCGCTCAAGTGCAGTAGATTCATCTACGGCTCTCCAATCTCAATTTTCTCTTTTACATCTGTTTTGGTTTTCTGGCTAAATATTCCAACATTCTTGAGCGAAAATATACTTGTTGATCTCGCCAGAACAACGAAGAAGATCTTGCAGTGCCGGGATACCGTCTACAGAGAAGCTTTACACCTTCAATTGGGTTGACGGGTGTGGACGTACGATGATAACCATCGCCTGGTTTGTTGTGATTTGATTAATTAACTTTTTTTTATTTGAGATTAATTAATCATATAGATGGAGAAATTTCTTGTGCTTGTGTGTACCTTTGTTTGAGTTATTTTCATGAGGTTTGACATATGAAAACCTAAACCCTAAATTGAGCATGAAATTTGTGATATGTTTGTTTTTCAAATTGGGTTTGAAAGCTTGGAAGTCTTGGTTAAATGGACGGCAGATGTGGTACCGCCTACCGGTGTTGGTCTTAGTTGTAGTGGGGACGTACGGCAAACCGGTCGACGCTCCAAGATAACCTCTAGTGGATCACCACCTCAACCTAACCGTATGACTTCCTTTCCAGTGTGGAGTTCTTGCACTGCTACTCTTCCTGGACCAAAGGCTTGGAGGCGCCTCTGTTACCAGTGAGGTCATTGATGACTGTTGCAGCCAAGGCATTAGTGGCGCAATCGCCTAAGGGTGAAAGAAAGGGTAGAGCACAAGCGACGGTTGTGGAGGGTGCAGGGGTATTGGTTGGTTTGAGCGATCGAGTTGTTACCGATTTGCTACAATTTCTGGGTCATTCTAGGCATGTGGATCTCTATGAAGTTTCAGCAACGAAAGCTGAACTTCACAGTGACCAATTCAGATATGAAATCAGAGATTTCCCCCCATGACGGTTGTGAAGATTTTCTGTGTTTTCTTATTATTGAACCAGCTACCACAAGGATACATATATACACTTTCTAATCGGCTTACTAACCCTGATCAAGCAGCTAACTCTACTCCTAACCCGAGTAGCAACAACCTCTAACCAACTACTAACCATATCCCTCTATATCCCCCCCCCCCCCCTCAAGGTGGGCGTGTATGGTGAAAAACGAGTCCCAATTTGCAACTCAAAACAAAATGTTGCTGAGCCCCTATAGCTTTTGTAAAGACATCAACAATTTGCAGATGTGTAGGCACAAACACATTAGAAATAAGGCCTTCTAAGATCAAATCACGGATGTAATGCCAATCCACCCGAAGGTGCTTAGTCTGCTCATGATAAACCGGATTGATGGCCAGCTGAAGAGCCGATTTGTTGTCACGCATCAAAGGAATTGGAAGAGATAAAGGAATTCCCAAGCCCTGGAGCACACCAGTAACCCAAACCACTTCACTGCCGGTCTGAGACATGCTCCTATATTCGCTCTCTGTAGACGATTTCGATACGATCTTCTGCATCCGAGTAGGCTCTAAGAAATCTACTGGTGTGACGACAGGTAAGAGATCTGGAACAATCACCAAGAAATATGCAATAGCTGGTAAGAGATCTACTGGTGTCACGACAGGCTCCCCAGTCAGCATCCGAGTAAGCTCTAACATTCAAGGAACTACAACTCGGATAGAATAAGGCAGTATGAACCGTGCCCTTAAGATACCTTAAAAGAAACAATGCCGCTTGGAAATGAGGAGCTCTGGGATTTGACATAAACTGGGTCAATTGCTGCACAATATAGGCAATATCCGGGCGCGTCATAGTAAGAAACAACAGCCTCCCAGCCAAGCGCCTATATGACTGAGGGTCTGTTAACACCTCACCATCATGCGCGCTCAAATGCAGGTTGCGCTGCATAGGAAATTTTGTAGATTTGCAGTTCATCATCGAAGCATTAGACAACATATCCACAATATACTTCCTCTGATTCAACAAAATCCCATCATCAGACCAAGAAATTTCCATCCCTAAGAAATAACGTGCCATCCCCAAATCTTTGATCGTAAAAGCATCATCCAGCGATTGCTTCACACGAGTAATGAAATGCTCATCATTCCCCGTCAGTAGCATATCGTCTACATAGACTAAAGTAACAGTGAATGCAGTATTCCGATCACAAGTGAATAAGGAATAATCATGTCTTGATTGACAAAATCCCAGCTTCATAAGATGCTTCATGAGCTCCAAATTCCATTGCCTACTCGCCTATTTGAGGCCATAAATTGATCGATTGAGACGACAGACCTGGTTGCCCTCAACCTTATCATACCCTAGAGGGGGAGACATGAAAACTTCTTCATCAAGATAGGCATGTAGAAAAGCATTATTCACATCTAATTGATGTAAATTCCACCGCTTGATAGAAGAAAACTTTGCAACATGAGAAAATGTTTCTTTGTAGTCACTGTCTTTAACTTGATTAAAACATTTGGCAACCAAACGAGCCTCATACCACTCTACCTGACCATCGGCTCTAAATTTGATCTTGAAGACCCACTTACACCCAATAGCTCATTTGCCCAAAGGTAGAGAAGTGATAGTCCACGTATTGTTTCTCTCTAATGCATCCAGTTCCTGACCCATAGCAACCCTCCACTCATGAACCTTCTTTGCTTGAGCATATGAAGTGGGTTCAGCAATCGTCAAAAAATTGAACAAAGAATGAATGTAATTTAGAGAGTAGACAAACAAATCATGTGGATGCACTACAGAAAAGACACTCGACATCGAATCAGTACTCGAAATCGAGTTATCACTGTCAAGAGCTGTGATGCGAGTTGGAAGATTTTGATACACAAAATCCTGCAACCGAGCGGGCCTTGTGATCTTCCTAGCAGCCCGAGGCAAGGGCTGAACAGGTGACCTGTCAACAGAGCCATGTGAATTGGAATTCAAATGCTCATCCTGAAAATTAGACCCCTGACTATGATCCCTAACGCCAGATTCACTCAAATCAATATCATCCACCTGAAGACCATTCACTGAATTGTTGTGTTACTCAGAAGAAGCAGCAGCTGTGTCCTCATTGATCCTAAAATTGACCAGTCTATCCTCATCACCAAATGAAAATCTAGGAAGCTCAGGAGATACTGGAGCTGCTGCACCCAAAGTAACCCATTTGAAAGGAAAAACGTCTTCCCTGAAAACTACATCCCTACAAATAAACACTCTATGAGTCTCCATATCATATAGTTTGTAAGCCTTCATACCCGGGGGATAACCTACAAACACACATCGTCTTCCTGATGCATCCAGTTTGTGTCTATGGACTTTAGGCACATGTGCAAAACACAGACACCCAATCATCCTTAGTGACTCATAATCTGGTTGCTTTTTGAACAATATTTCATAGGGAGATCTCCAATCTAGCATTGTAGAGTGAAGGAAATTTATCAGGTATGTATCCCCAAGAACACACTCTCCCCAAAACCTCATAGGCAACCCTACACTAATACGAATAGCTCGAGCAGTCTCAATGACATGCATGTGCTTTCGTTCCACTCGACCATTTTGTTCCGGGACATACAGAACATATCGTTGATGAGAAATCCCAAATTATCCCAATAAATCACTCATTGCCTTATTCACAAATTCTGATCCATTGTCGGATATGATATTCTTGACCTTGAGTTCAAATTGAGTTTGAACAAATATGTCAAGAACCTCCTGATGATACCTTCTACCTGTCCTTTATCTCTCATGAGAAAAGTCCAAGTAGACCGGGTATGATCATCAACAACTATAAGAAAAAACCGGGCACCACACAAAGATGGAGTGGAATACGGTCCCTACACATCCAAGTGAAGCAAATCAAAGGGTTGAGCAGCAACAGATTCACTTCTCATAAACGGCAGTTTATGAAATTTAGCTAAATGACAAGTATCACAATCAAACAAATTAAAATCTGCTCCATGAGCATCACCCAAGTGTTTCATCTTAGAAATTGAAACATGTCCTAATCGAGCATGTAATAGCTTTATTGAAATGTTCTTATTGAAGGATGCAACAAACCTACTCAGAGACAAAGCTCGATCAGTGATCCGAGTGATGTCTGAAGACTTCATAGGGAAACAACCAAATCTAGTAAACTTGTATATCCCACCTTCTCGAATGCCAACAGCTACCTTCTCATTAGTTGAAGTGTCCTGTAGCCAGCGATTCCATTTCGAGAAAACAAACAAACAATTCTCATCATCAAGCAATTTAGACACAGACATCAAGTTATACTTGAAATTCGGCATGAACAACACGTTTTGCAAACGAAGACATTTGTTCATCCTGACATTTCCAGAATATTGCACAGATTGAGTCAAACCATCAGGGAACCCAATCACTATAGGCTTGGCAAGAGGATGCAGATCATCAAACATCTCCCTGTCACACACTGTGTGATCTGAAGCCCCTGGATCGACGATCCAAACCATGGATCTTTGATCAACCTGTTGTTTCAAAAGTGAATTAGAAACCGTACATGCAAAATTCACAGATCCTGCACCAGGAATGTCCGATTCCATCACTCCTTTTCCTTTAATAGCTTTCATGACTTCAGCCAGCACAACATTCACCAAGCGTAAATCCGTGCCATCAAGACGTGCACCACCAGAACCTGAACCAGAAGACTCACCACATACCAGAGGACTCACATTAGCAGTTATCTCATGAACATTGGCCACCATCTTGTCATCTTGAGGACGCTTGGGACCATTGTACCAATCTGGAAAACCAACTAGCTTGAAACATGTGTCCTTGATGTGTCCCCTTTCCTTGCAATAGTTACAAACCAATTTCACCTTCGCCTTTTTAAAATCCTTCTTCTGATTAGATCCCTTCTAGGTGTTGTTTCCAGATGCAGATGCTTGTCCAGATCCTCCTTTACCAGATCCAGAACTCCCAGGATTTCCTCCTTTACCATTACCAGACGCCGAGTTTCCATAGCTTCTTGCAGCCAGAAGTTCATGACTCTGCAAATTGACATTAGTGATTCCTTTCTGGTGCTGAATTTGCATCACCATATGGAATGCACAGTTGACAGATGGAAATGGTTCCATAGCCAGAATATTGCTTCGAATTCCTTCGTACATCTCCGAGAGCCCCATGAGGAACTGCATCAACTTAGTAATAGCTTCTCGCTCCAAAAGCTTCTTTAAAATCGCACATGAACACATCTTCAATCCTCCACACTTGCAAACTGGAAATGGCTCGATCTCCTACAATTCGTCCCAAGTTTTCTTCCTCTTTCCGAAATATTCAGAAATTGAGAGATTCTCCTGTTTAATCTCGCTTTTTTCCTTCTTCAATTGATAGATCAGTGTTGCATTAGCTTCTGCAAACCTCTCAAGGATCTCTTCCCAAAGTTCCTTTGCCGAATTGACATAGATAAAGTGCTCGGCCAGATCTGGCTTCATCGAATTGATTATCCAGCTTGTGACCATAAAATCGCATCTCATCCAGCGATCGTAGTCTTCATGTATCTCACATGGCTTCTCCACTTTGCCGTTAATGAAGCCAAGCTTCATTTTGGCTCCAAGCGCCATGCGCACAGCTCGAGTCAAGCTATGGAAGTTCCTGTCGTTCAATTGTGTAGACACAAGCACCATCCCAGGGTGATCGGAATTTGAGAGAAACAGTGGATCTGCCTGATTCGCTCCAAAATTCCGAGCACTGTGAATCACCGTCGACGATTATGGATTTCCATCATTGTTGATCTCGTTCCCTGCCATCTCAGATTCGAATCGAAAGCAAACACGATCTCAGATTCTCGTGAGGAGCTCTGATACCATATGGAGTTTCAGCAACGAAAGTTGAACCTCACAGTGACCAATTCAGATCTGAAATCAGAGATTCCCCCCCATGGGAGAGTAAGAGAGTTTTGTGAAGATTTTCTGTATTTTCTTATTACTGAACCAGCTACCACAAGGCTACATATATACACTTTCTAATCGGCTAACTAACCCTGATCAAGCAGCTAACTCTACTCCTAACCCGAGTAACAACAACCTCTAACCAACTACTAACCATCTCCCTCTATAATCTCTTTATCAAAACTAATTCGATCATCCAATTGATGCCGTGTTTGAGACCTTTGGTCTTTATTTATCTTTTATGTTGGCTTATATACTTAATTTGAAGCCTATGGATGACATCCAAGCATAGGTTGCAGTAGCTAGTTCCAATTTGGGTTGCCTACTGTTGAGACAATGTCCTCATACAAATTAATATTGAATGGCAAACTGATCCATTCGACGATGTTATATATATGTTGCTTAAACATCTTATTTAGTCTTTGACTACATATTTATTTCACATTTAAGGAAATGTGGGGGTGTTCATATCACTGTGTGTTATTATTGCGTTGCTACCGGCCACTTACCGAGCTATATATATTTGATCTTGGTTGTCTTTATATGTTTTTGATGTATATTGATCATTTGCTTACATGTACATATATGTTGCAAATGATAGAACTTAGTATATGTATTGTATTAGTAATTGCATTTTTAACTCTATAATGATATTGGGTCTTCTTATGTTAGAAGAATGTATGAGTTCATTTTATCACTAACAAGTTTATGTGCTAGTTCTATTGATAGTTTTACAGTTTAAAAACTTTGAGAACAGTTGAGGATCGATCATTCTTGAAAGACACTAGGAAACATTGTTTGTGCCGGATTTCAAGCCCCGTATAATAACATCAAGCATGATGTCATCATTTGAGAAATGGTTCACGAATTGATGGGGAGATTCACTCCAAGTCTCCAACTACTGTATAAATCTCAAAGGGCAACGGTGATTGCGTTTAATTTTTACTTGTGGCAATAATAAAAATTAATATGCTTATATGCGTATGTATGCTAGTTAACGGAACCGGTGAGTTCAAGTGATAAATTGCTTAATGAGTTGGTGTGCTAGTCTGCCTACATATTGATTTGAGGAGTAAATCACTGGATGCATGGCGTGAGAGGAGACCTATAATTATGATTGGTGAAATCTAATTTGTTGTCTAATTATGATTGGTGAAATCTAATTTGCCATCTTGTATGATATGCACCGATGTCTAGGCAGTTTTTTTCGCTCAAGTGCAGTAAATTCATCTACGGCTCTGCAATCTCAATTTTCTCTTTTACATCTCTTTTGGTTTTCTGGCTAAATATTTCAACCGATCGTTCACCAATTTGGAAGGCGAGGAAGCCGAATTCACCGATTTGCATATCGTTCGGAAGGCGAGGAAGTCGATTTTGAAACCGAGGAAGCCAAATTCGAAGGTGAGCGATTTGCTCTACCGCAAATCGGCGAACAATCTACTCGACCGCAAAACTGCAACCATCATTCAGAGAGAATTTAAGAAATCTATGGATGATGGGATATGCGAAGAAGAAGAGATCGAAGTCGCTGAGATCAGCCTCCTTTGTGGTAGCAGCCCTTGCCTTCGGCTAGCTCGCTTTTGACTGATAGATTACTTAGGTCTTATATTGTATAGTGAGCCCAAAGGCTCAATACCTTTGTAAACTATATATATCATTGCCTAATGAATGAAACTCTCAAGGAAGACTTTACATCAATCCTATCATTCTACATAGTATCACAACCTTTTTTCTTCCTCACAGAACCCTAATTTGATCCTCCCGCCTCACCTCTACTCTTAACACCGCCGGCCTCGTTCCGCCGCCGCCGGTCAATATCACCGGTCATCACCTTCCTCCTCGCAGCCAGCCTCGCTGTTTCTGCCGCCGCCGCCTCTCCCGCCGGCCATCCCCTCCCTCTGCCTATCTCGCTCCCTCGCGCATCAACCAGCCGGATCCATCCCATCGATGTGTCCCAGCTCCGGCCTCCCACAATTGTCGGTCACCCCCCTCCTTTGTCTCGCTCCCTCCCTCCCACAATAGGCGGCCTCCTTCGCTCTCTATAACACTTTCTCTGTTTAGCCGGCTGTCAGATCCGAGCACCTTCACCCTCCCTTGAGTTTCTGAGGAAAAAAAAAAAGAAATCCCCTCCCCCACCTGTTCCAAAAAAAAAAAGAAAAAAAAAATTTACCATGGCCTTCTACGATCACCAACGACCTCCGTCGGGATCATCACCCCTCCTAGTCAATTACAGAGGGGGTATTCCCCCAGTGGAGCCCATCCACAGGGCTACCCCGCCTCTCCAATGAGGCCATACCCGAGCCAAAAGGGACTCCTTGGGCCCTCTCCACACCAACATCGCGCCTTCTCCTCTATGCAGCCGACATCTCCCAACTCTTCTTAGTACATGGACACTGGTGCCATCTCCTACATGACGAACTCCTCAGGTTGTAACACCCCCTTTTAGATCCCAAAGGGGTGTTGCAGCGCTAGTGAATCCGTAGACTTTAATGTATTTGAATTCACCTAAGGCTTAGAGGGACATGCAAACATGCTCCCATAAACAAGATGATAATTTAATACAATAAAATAGGCGGAAGTCAATAAAATTTATTAGTTTAAAATATCTGATCACAATGACATAAGAATACCAAAACCATAAAGTATGAATAACTTCCAAAATAACTGAAATTAAAGTAGCGATGCGGAAACTTTTAGAGGTTCAAAACTTATAGTAAAATATTCAATAAATGACAGTCTGCTCTTCAACTCTCTCCTGCTCCGCTACTTGCACTAGACCTGTGGAATATGGTCTGGTGTTTCGTGAAAATGAAGGACACCAGCCATCCAAAAAATAGGATGGTTATTACAATAAAGACTAGCAAATGATAGGGAAAATGTTCAGACTTTAACCTTACAGTAACCATAAAACGGTATGTCTCATGTTAAGGGAATGACATGAATATTTATAGTAGAAACTGAATAAAAAGGATAAAAATTCACACATGACTCGAATGATCATAACGATCGATTATAAGATAGGAAAAGGAATTATACTCGAGGCAGATAAGTATAATAATTGAAATGACCACTTATTTAACAGTCGATAATAATCACAATAATGATAACGATAATAATAATAATAATAATACTACGTGGTACCGGTCGGGCCTTTAACAAGGACCACGACCTGCATCAGATCGTTGTTTTATCACCCCGCAAAGAATGCATTCCGGGATGGTGTTTCATGAAACCTTGTAAGGCGGTGGCTTAACGAACCACAACCTGCAAGTCAGTCTACTGCATAACTTGCCAAAGGCCTATAGCCACTTGCATCACGTGGTGCGCAGTTTCACATATCTTAACTAAGCATCACATGGTGCCTATCTTATCATAGATAAACAGTTTATACTAGGTGATCATAATAACGACATTAAATCAAACAGGAACAAGCATGGATAATTCAAAGGGTCTTACTATCACATGCCACTAGTTTGTATGAAAGAAACAAGCAGAATATCATGCAGTTTAGGAAGAAGAAAATGGGCAACCTTTACTTATCTCGTGTTCTAAACAAACAATCACATTTAATTCGCATATCACTATAATTTATATATTAATAGCCCATTAATTTAACTTCTTCCAATTTATGATTAAAAAGATAAATTACATCAAGCAGACGGGTATGCAATTTATCGAAATTGGCAAGGAAATTAGCCACCACAAGGCCGCATTCGACACGGAAGAATTTAAAAGGCACGTCAAAGGAAAATCACTAAACATGCAAAAGGCATTGAACGAAATCACTTGCCTTGACTTTTGATGATCTGCTGATGACAACCAGGCGAGATTTTAGCACCTATTGAATCCAATGGAAAAAGGAATATTAATATTGATATTTTATGAAATTAACTTTACTTAACTCAATTTGAAATTGAATTAATTCTATAAAATTAAATATTATATACCAATATGAATTCCTCGGGGAGCGGGATCCGGCGTGAGTGCTTCGAGATTTCTTTTTTTTTTAACTGGTAAATATATATATATATATGAGGGGTGTAACCAAGTTACAAAAGCACGCAGACCAAACAAAGAGTCTCATGGGAAAATACTTGTGATGTATACCTCTCCAAAAAACTCCCAAAAAACTCTTCTATCCTAAATATAAATCGGCTACTAGCCCTCCATACATCTGTTGTAAGAGGAAATCGAGTATGCAAAATAGAATGTAAATAAACTAAGGCAAACCGGATTCCGTCCCTTGCAAATGATTACAAGACCTCCTCCTGATGTAGCAGCGGGAAGTCAGGATTGATCCACGAGGAACCGTGTCAGCGGATCCTAGACAGCGAAGAATCTCATAGAAGTGGTCGACAACAGGGGTCCTAGATCTCGAGTACAGTTGGTCGACAAAAGATCGGACAATCGAACAGCGCAGCAGCAACTCAGCAGTTTTGGTCGATCTCAACAAAGACTTACTCGAGATCGAGTAGGGTCGTCGACGTCGGGTTGGCTCTTGTCGATCACCTGCACACAGAAGTGACGGCGATGCTGGATCAAGAATCAGTAACTCGAGATCGAGTAGTGCTAGTTGATCTCGAGGAAGGGCAGAAACTAAAACGAAAAAAAATAAAGTAAAGACAAATCCTTTGGGATTTCGAACTAAACTGTATGTAAAAGACTTCCAAGATTGGGGTTCGCAACAACGATAACCAAGCATGCATAAGGCAAGAATAAAACAGATAATCATGTAAATCACATCAAAGGACTAAGCTTTCGCCTTTTCCAACAATTAGACAACTCTTTCAAGACACCCTAATTGTCTCTACCGATTTTATGTTTACAATCCAAGTTGTTAGCATGGACCTCCATTAGATGGGTAATGAACACATAACAAGTAGTAGATGCTCAAAACATGATAAAAGTCGGATCTTTACCTCAAACGTGCATGGCTATCTTCGGGCTCGCCCCAACCCTAGAAGTGGGTGGACTACTCACGCTTCATCGCAATCTCAGACATTGATGTATGAAAAGAAACTTGCATTAAACTAAATTCAAAGCCTTTACAATCCCGGCAATCCAACTTTCGTTGAATGCCAAAACCCTAAAACCTTCGAACTCCTAAAACTTCTCTGTGAACTACTTCTCTAGCTTCTGAATTGGATGATCCCTAAAATTATCCCCATGGGCTTTATTTATAGCCTTCTAATCCTTGCTATTCAAGAACAGAATATCTAAATCTATATCTAAAGCATTAAAGATAAATAAATGTAACAACATAATTAAATCTAAAAAAGGGAATTATATCTAAAAGTCTTCAAGTGGATAAATCTTCTCCTTCATGATGTAACTTGATAGAATCGGATAGACTCGGCAATCTTTAGCCCCAAGGAATCCCAATCCGAGTAGGACAGCTCAAACCGTGTTACGCGTCTCCGGAAGATTTCCTCGATCTCGATTAAATTTCCTCGATCTTGAGTTGGGTGGTCTTCGACTTCAGTGGCTCGGCGTCTCGGGTTGCTAGTCCTTGACAGGGCTCGGATAGGTGACTTTTGGTCCTCGACATCGAGTAAATAACTCGAGATCGAGTAAAATGGGTTCGTCGACTTGTGTGCCTTGGGCTGGTCGGGCAGTTCTTCTCGACATGCTCGGACATGGGCTCCTGGGGTTGTCGATCTCAGGGACATTCTTCGACATCGAGGAGTGTTGCTCAGCATCCGGCATGCTCGACCAGGTCGGGTAGCGCTTCCTCGGTGTCCTCGGGAAGACTGTTCTCGACTTCCGGGCATGTTCTTCGCTTTTGTCGATCTCGAGGACCGTACTCGATCTCGAGTAAAGTTCTGGAGTCAACTTGGCTCATCTTCAGCTCCTCGACATGGGCTCCTCGATCAGTGCAGGTGCCTAGTCATGGGTTGTCGATATCGACGAAGACTAGTCGATATAGAGTAAAATGTGTCCTCCGTCTTGACTTCTTGGTTTTCCCCCGAAATGGCTCCATATTCTGCAATATTAAAAGAAACTTATGTAGATCTCTATTTCTGACAAATTAACATAAACTACATAAATTCGACATATTCCCAACCCGAAATATGCAAAGTGTATAGAATATGGAACTAAAATATGCATAAAGACATGGCTACTTTAGAGACATTAAATCACCCCATACTTAGACTTGATTGTCCTCAAGCAATAACCAAACTATAAGCATGAACTACAACACATCCTTCAAGTCTTCGCCCTTGTCAAAAGCAACATTTTAAGTAGTAGCAATGTAAGACAAGTGAATTTAACGTCATCACACATATATGAGCGATCCATAGGCATATGCAATATAAATCCAACCTCGCAGGGATAATGTGTTTACACTCAACTCTCAATGTGTTTAGGCTATGAAGATCAACTCTCAACTCAATTCCATATACAATCTCATAAACATTGCAATTTAAATATGAATCCACTTCGCAACCAATTATGCAAATGCAACAAGAATTATCAGGAGGACTCCGCTCAATAGAAGTCTTCAAAGAAAATTCCATTCAACGGGGTTGTAATGGGGCTTGGTAAGAAATATAAGGGTATGGAATTATTTGGCCATGTGGTGCTTAATAATATTCGGGAATCAAGACTCCTAAATCTCCAACACAACTCAACCAAACCATAACTCTTAATCATATGCATCAACCAAACTCTCCAATTTATCTCAATGAAGTATGTAACCTTTCAGACTTCCTCAACCTCTCCAAAGTATGTATCTTGCGAATAATGAAAGAAATAAGGTAAATTTGGCTCATGCACTTTATTCAAAAACATATATACTTTTTCTCTTCTTTTTTCGATTTTTTTTTTTAAAACGAAAATAACATAAAATAACACTAGTGCTTTTATAGGGTGAGCC
This sequence comes from Persicaria tinctoria, assembly GCA_037127255.1. Classification (NCBI taxonomy): domain Eukaryota; kingdom Viridiplantae; phylum Streptophyta; class Magnoliopsida; order Caryophyllales; family Polygonaceae; genus Persicaria; species Persicaria tinctoria. Next base: position 36,212,809 of record JBANSL010000020.1, read on the forward strand.
AAAAATCCTTTTACATAATATGCATAGCAAGATAAAAATATAAAACCAGCCCATATCTTAATAAATTCAAAAATCCTCCTTATTTGAAATGAAACACAAGCTCATTTCTTCCACAAACCATTATTTCAACCAGCTTTAAGTCTTAATTCCCAAATGGGGGTCAGGCTCAATTTGGCTAAGGATAATTTTGTGGAGTTCACAATAAAAAGTCTCAGGCTAATGTTCTGGCTTCAAGCAGGGATAATGCAGGGTAGGTAAAGAGAGGATAAAATTGGCTTAAAAGGTGCCTCCATCATTTAATCCTTATTCACATAAACATATAAATGCATTGGCTTTGAATAACTATCACAACATTTAAAGATGCATAGGAAAAGTAAATACACTCAAGAAAGCAGAGGGATTTTTAATGTTCTCCCTATAAGGCCAAAATTCTCACTAGGACAATTTTTATTGGATTTTAACCTTTAGCTTATGATCATATGTGCTCAATTTCATCTCAAGTTCACAATCCACATAAAAACAATTTCGAGGACTTAGGCTAAACCTTCAAAACATGCCATAGGGTTTACATGATCAAGTCAATCATTATTCATCATCATAGGACATCTAAGTTACGGTATAAAACTAAAACAATGCAAAAATTTAAACATGCATATTTTTTTTTCTTTTTTCGACAATTTTTTTTTTTAATTTTGCAACTAAAAACAAGACTAAAGTATGACAAAAGACTAAAATGCATAAAATTTAAACATGAATGCATAACATAAAAAGTAAAATTTCACCATGTAAAACCAAAAGCAAGACTAAAACATATAATAATGATAATGAGCCCTTCCCCCACCCCATACTTAGAATATACAGTGTCCCCACTGTATAAAATCAAATAAAAACAAGAGTAAAAGAAGGAACTCACAGAATAACACATCGAGGAGGGAGGATCAGTGCAGGTTGAGTAACTGATCTTTATCGATCTCGAGTACAGAACTCGATCTCGAGGAGGCTTGTCTGCATCCAGTGGATTTCTGAAGTCGATGAGCTTCTAGCTTTAGTCAATATCGAGTTGGCCTACTCGACATCGACGAGTGTCTGGGCTGCTTCTCCTTGTCGTTGTCGACTTGGCATTCGTCGATTCTGACTGTTTTTCAGGGACTTCTTCTTTCCACCTTTCGCGATCCTTTTATGCTTGCCGACCTAAAAGTGTTAGATTGCACACAAAAACAAGACTTTCCACATGAAGTATTCTAAAAAAAAAACCAAAAGACAAAAAAAACAAAACCAAAAGTTTCAAAGTCCCAAAATTCATAAAGTCTTATATACATGCCCTAGATTTTAGATTCGCTAAGCCGACTTCTCTATTTGCGCTCAAGGACCATTAGTGAGGGGCCCGCTCATGCTTGGCCCTTCTCCTGGATCATCTAGGTCCTGATTGTAGTATGCAAGCTCAGCTGACAGGTGGTTGCTTGCATAATCTTCCTTCTCTTTATTCTTCTTCCTTCCAGCTCTTAGTTTTCGTAGGTTCTCTCTCCATGGGGCCTTACCAACCCTTAAATTATTGATAAATTTCTTAATGGACTGAGGGGGAGTAGGATTCATACCTGAGCTTACCTTTTCGGACCCAAAACAGAAATCTTCGGGCTTAGGGTTAGTCGATGTCGAGTACGGCTGGTCGACATCGAGTACAGGGACCTCATACTTAGGCTCTTTGCAGGTCTGTGGCTTAGTAGATGAAGTCGACATCGACGAGCTTTGGTCGAGATCGAGTAGTGGGTTAGTAGAGATCGAGGAAGTGTTGTCGATCTCGCGTACAGTGCTGGTGTTTTCCTCTGTTGATTGCTAGGTCCCGTGGTTGCTGATGCTTTTTACCTCTAGCCATGAAATTTCCTCCTTTGCAGGGCCAAAAGAGAAATCTAAGACCTCATCTCCTATGGTGAAGGTGAGCGATCGATTTTTGACACTAATCTTGGCATCTGCAGTAGCTAAGAATGGTCTACCAAGAATAATAGGGCTAATAGGATCTTCAGCACAGTCAATAATAAGGAAATCTGCTGGAACAAAGAATTTACCAACTTGGACGGGGACATTCTCAACTATACCTGTAGGGATGACCACTGTATTGTTTTCCATGTATAGTTTGGCATCCACATGCTCTATGCATCCTATCTTTACCTTCCGCCAGATTGATAAAGGCATGATGCTCACACTTGCTCCTAAATCACATAGAGACTCATATTTATATTGTCCAAAACCCACAGTAACAGAAAACTTACCAGGGTCAAGTCTCTTTTCAGGGAAGTAGAGTACTTTGCATTCGCCTGTGATCTCTGAGATGGATCGCTTCTTTCTCAGGATTTCCTTCAGAAATTTTAAGTATCCAGGCATCTCTTGCAGGGCTTCTGTAAAAGGAATAGAGACATTCAGTTCTTGCAGCATATTAACAAAATGGTTAAACCTACCTGTAGTGGGATCTTTCTGTGCTTTGGAAGGGAAAGGCATTGGCTTTTTCTGCTTCGGAGCCAGATCAGGCGTCGGAGGTGTTGCAGAGTCGTCGAAGTCGGCTACTTTCTCCTCGATCTCGACCAGTGGCTTCTTGACATCGAGTTGGGTTGTCGACCTCGAGTTGCTAGGCTGCGCAGTGGAGTCTGAACTTGGCCTCTGGTCTGTGTCGACGAGAGTTTTGTCGAGGTCGAGTAGAGGTTCCTCGAGATCGAGTTGGTCCTACTCTGAGTCGAGTTGTTGTTCTGCCTTGTCTTGATGTTTCTCGACCTCTGGCTCGTGTAATTGATGCCCACTTCTGAGTTTGATAGCTGCGACGTATCCGGTCTTTCCCTTAGGATTTGGTTCTGTTTGCCCAGGGAGCTGTCCGGATGGTCGTGGGATCTGTGCAGCGATTTGACCCATCTGGGTCTCTATTCCCCTTTTCCAGATGTCCAATTCTCCAAATTTTGTAGTGATGTTCTGGAACTGGTTGTTGATGATGCCTTGATTCCGACGCATCTCCTCAAGGATGAGCTGTATATCGTCCTTCTTTTGATCCCTTTCTGGATGTCCTAGAGCTCTGTAGGGTGGGGGGTTCCTAGGGGGACCTTGGTTCCACTATGATTGATAGAACCTTTGATCTCTCATGTAGCGATTGGGACCCCAGCGTAGGCTACCTCTTCATGTGTCTCTGCCATCCTGACTTGCTCAGTGTGTGGGCACTCAGTAGTGGTGTGCCGCTGTGATCCGCATTCGATGCAAGGTTGATTGACAGACAGATATTTGACTTGCTTGAGGAGCTTGCGATTCTGGTCTCTGTAGAACTGCTCCCTGACATCCGGGTCAATCTCTCCTTTGTTGGCTCATGGAGTGGCATAGATGGTGCTAGCCTGGCATAGGAGTTCTCCTCATAGTTTGAAGTAGACCCATATTTGTTGTCATAATTGGTGAGCTTGTCTAGCACACCTCAGGCGTCAATTGGTGGCATCGTCAGATACTCATAGCGAGTATACTGGTTGATTCTGTTCTTAGTGACTTGGTCAAGAGAGTTGAAGAAGATCTCTTGAATGACGTAGGGTGGCTGTCCATGAGTAGGGCAAGATCGCAGCAGTTCTTTGTAGCGTTCCCATGCCTTAGCTAGCGGTTCCCTAAGCTTCTGTTTGAAGGCTGTGATTTTCTGGCGGAGGTGTGCTGTTTTGGCGGGAAGGAAGAATTTGTTCAGGAACTCTTGTTCTACTTGGGCCCATGTTGTGAGGGATCTTGGTTTCAGCTCTTCAAGCCACTTTAGTGCAGGTCTAGCGAGAGACCAGCGAAAAGCCTTCATCTTGACATATTCCAGAGTTGTACCTTCAGCAAGAGTACGGCACGTGTCAGAAAAATTGGTAATATGTTCAAGAAGACACTCATTAAATTTTCCATAAAAAGCATTATTTTTAAGCTCTATAAGAAATTGAGTGCGAATTTCAAAAGAGTTTTCAGGGATTAGAATCGTCGATTCAAGCACGACGAGAGTTGGATGCATATAATCCTCTGCAGTAGTTGGGAATTGGGCAAGCTCAGCTTCTGCTTGCCTCGCGCGTTCAGCTTCTTGTTCCCTTCTTGCTCTCTCAGCGGCGATAGTAACATCCCTTGCGGATAGTTCCCTTGTGAGCCTTTCAATCAGTTGTTCTTGTGTTTCTGCGGCCGCCATGGTTTGTCTAAGCCGTCAAACTCAGGTGGTTGACCAGAACGGCGCATACACCTGTAAAGTAACTCAAAGAAAACGTGAGATTTTAACTACCTAAGGCGCGAATGATTGCTTCTCCAGCAACGGCGCCAATTTGTTGTAAGAGGAAATCGAGTATGCAAAATAGAATGTAAATAAACTAAGGCAAACCAGATTCCGTCCCTTGCAAATGATTACAAGACCTCCTCCTGATATAGCAGCGGGAAGTCAGGATTGATCCACGAGGAAGCGTGTCAGCGAATCCTAGGCAGCAGAGAATCTCACTGAAGCGGTCGACAACAGGGGTCCTAGATCTCGAGTACAGTTGCTCGATAGAAGATCGGACATTCGAACAGCGCAACAGCAACTCGGCAGTTTTGGTCGATCTCGACAAAGGCTTACTCGAGATCGAGTAGGGTCGTCGACGTCGGGTTGGCTCTTGTCGATTACCTGCACACAGAAGCGACGGCGATGCTGGATCGGCGTCTCGGATTGCTGGTCCTCGACAGGGCTCGGATAGGTGACTTTTGGTCCTCGACATCGAGTAAATAACTCGAGATCGAGTAAAATGGGTTCGCCGACTTGTGTGCCTTGGGCTGGTCGGGCAGTTCTTCTCGACATGCTCGGACATGGGCTCCTGGGGTTGTCGATCTCAGGGACTTTCTTCGACATCGAGGAGTGCTGCTCAGCGTCTGGCATGCTCGACCAGGTCGTGTAGCTCATCCTCGGTCTCCTCGGGTAGACTATTCTCGACTTCCGGGCATGTTCTTCGCTCTTGTCGATCTTGAGGACCGTACTCGATCTCGAGTAAAGTTCTGGAGTCAACTTGGCTCGTCTTCAGCTCCTCGACATGGGCTGCTCGATCAGTGCAGGTGCCTAGTCATGGGTTGTCGATATCGACGAAGACTAGTCGATATAGAGTAAAATGTGTCCTTCGTCTTGACTTCTTGGTTTTCCCCCGAAATGGCTCCATATTCTGCAATATTAAACAGAAACTTATGTAGATCTCTATTTCTGACAAATTAACATAAACTACATAAATTCGACATATTCCCAACCCGAAATATGCAAAGTGTATAGAATATGGAACTAAAATATGCATAAAGACATGGCTACTTTAGAGACATCAACATCCAAACTCTACTCTCTCCTACTAATGAGCTAGCTCATGAGTTTCTTCACCCACAACTTCTACGCTCTCGTCTTGCATTTGCATTTTATAGAAATCCGGTTTTTGCAAGCCTTTATAATCTCCATGGCGCACGCCGCAGGATTGCATAGTTCTCCCATAAAGATTACCCGATTTCTAGCCCTCCATGTTGTGTAAACAAGCGCGCATAGCGTCAGTAGCTTGCCCTGAAACAAAGCCTCTGATCTGACACTTTCTGGCTCTCTCTCAAACCACTGCATCCACTCGTGGAGGTTACAGAACCTCACTCCCACACAACCATTCAAGCACCCTGTTCTGCACATTCTGCACCACTCTACACTCGAACCAAAGATGATCTTCAGTTTCCTCCTTCTCCTTACAAAATGCACACCATGCAGCATCCGGACCCTTCTAGTGCTTGATGATACGCTCAGTTTGAAGTCTTCTTCTCACTGCAAGCCGAGAATCGAACAGCCCTTCTAGTGCTTGATGATACACCCAGTTTGAAGTCTTCTTCTCACTGCAAGCCAAGAATCGAACAACTTCGAGATTTCTTGGTGTCGCTGAAACGGGCAAGAATCGAACAGTTTAGAAATATTGACAACTTAACTTAATAAATAATTAGTTTAGGGCCAGAAGCGGAAATAAAATATAAACAAGGGAGATTTCTGTAATTTAATCAAAAGAGATTAAAATCCCCTTTGCTTTCTTCTTGAATTCACGTACAGAAACTGGGGGACGAGCGGACGACGGGACCAATTATTGTGGCTCTTCCTCCGACGACAGCGCTACCTACGGAGTGGGTCTACGGCGGTGACTCGGGCGGCGGCAGGCTGAGACGGGGCGGTGGTGATCGCGGGTGGAAGCAATCGACTAGGCTCGATCGATTCGTTGTTCACGGGTCGCGCTTCCGGCGAGGGTTGCGTTCTGCAGGGGCGGTGGCGAAGAGCGCTGCAGCGAGGCTCGGACTCCTGTTCCCCGGCGAGGCTGCACTGCAGGGGGTTCTCAACGTTGAGGCGCTGGTCAGGCGGTGGTGGTTCAGGGTCGCCGGCGAGCTACTGCTCACAATTTCTTCATAGGTCGGGAGTAATTAGGAGAGGAGGATGAAGAGGAATGCTTGTGAGATGTGAAGATCAGCATGGCCCTCCTCTCTATTTATAATGCAGAGATCGAACAGGATGAGGAGGAAGAGATCGATCGGCTTGATCTTGAGGAGATCTCGGACTAGTTGGGTGAGATTGGGTAAGTTTCTTCAGATTTATCCAAAGGAAAAGATAAATTCTTGGGGAAGAAGGAAGAAGGTAAAAGAGAGGAGAAATTCCCACTTCCTTCTTGTTTTCCCGTAACCAATCCAAAAGAGAAAAATAAATGGGCATTTTTTTTCCCTTAGACCACTATACTCTGGGCTTACCTTTGGGCTGAAAATTCTGGGCATCCAAATACACAATTGGGTCGAAAAATAGGCATTTTCTATTGGGTTTCCTCTTGTAGAAATGAAGTATGTGTTTGACTATATATTATACATATATTATACATACATACATACATATATATATATATATATATATATATATATATATATATATATATATATATATATATATATATATATATATATGTGTGTGTGTGTGTAGAAAAAAATATTATTTAATTTAACGCTATAAATTAAATAGCAAGAATGTTTAGAGAATCATATTAAAATAATATAATTACTCTAATTTATATTATATATCTTATGTGAATTTATTGGTTTCCCAAATTCACATAGCATAATATAATATTCTTTACAGAAATATCCCAAAATTAATTTGGGGTATTTCACAGGTACCATCTCTTCTATTTCCTGTAAAGGTCCTGCACACTCTATTATCGTCGGCAATGGTGGTCGCCTTGCTACTTCGGGGATTGGCCATGCCAAATTACAGACCCCAACCCACCCACTACACCTTAACAATGTCCTCATTGCCCCAAAGATTGTCAAACACCTTATCTCTGTGTGTCGGTTCACTACTGACAATAACGTTTCCCTTACGTTTGATCTCTTTGGCTTCTCTGTGAACGATCTTACTACGGGGGTTACTCGCATGAGATGTAACAGCACCGGGGAGCTCTACCATGTCACACCACCTCTTGCGTCCAGTCAGTCGTGCCCGGTCGCCCTCTCGGCACCGTCGTCCAGCCTGTGGCATGCACGCCTGAGCCATCCCAGTGCTGCCGTTCTAGATGTCCTCCGTTCTCAAAGTCTTGTCACCTGTCCTAAAGACCTACGCTCTAGTTTATGCTCTTCCTGTCAGCTAGGAAAACATGCAAAACTGCCGTTCCAACAGTCTTTGAACTCCACCCTTGCTTCTTTTGATATCATTCATAGTGACATTTGGACCTCTCCTGTGCCTAGTAAGGAGGGTCACAAGTACTACCTCTTGTTTCTTGATTATTACACTCATTTCTTATGGGTCTTCCCATTGCATTTCAAGTCCCAAGTGTTTCATGTCTTTGTCAAATTCCATGCCTACATCAAAACACAGTTTCACACATCCATCAAATGTTTCCAATGTGACAATGGCCGCGAATTTGACAACAAAGACTTTCGCTCTTTCTTCGCCAAAAATGGGATCTCCTATCGCTTGTCTTGCCCCTATACTTCCCAGCAGAATGGAAAGGCCGAACGAATCATCAGAACCATAACCAACCTGATGCACTCTCTCCTCTTCCACGCATCCATTCCCATTTCCTTTTGGCCTCACGCCTTATCAACCACATGCTAGCTCCTCAACATTCTACCTTCTACTACCCTACAACATCGCTCGCCAACTCAGGCCCTTTATTGCACCTTGCCTAGGTATGATCATCTTCGTACCTTTGGGTGCTTGTGTTTCCCAAACCAGTCCTCCACCGCACCGCACAAGCTTCACCCGCGCTCCACTCCATGCGTCTTTCTTGGCTATTGTTGTGAGCTGAATCTGTCATGTTTTACAGTAACTTTATATCGTTTTCTGCATACATTGCATACATTTGGGCTAAGATAGTACAAAATCTATGTAGTTTATGTTTATTTGCCAAATTATGGAATCTACACCAGTTTCTGTTTAAATTCGCAGAATTCGAGACGCTTTACAGCAATTTTAAGGAAGGTCAGAAAAGCTCGGAAAACAACTACAGAAGTCCAGAATCCGAGAGTACAGAACCAGGACAAACCGAGCTGAAGCCAGAGCTACTCTATGTCGAGTACACCTTACTCGATCTCGAGTAGAAAGTCCGAGCAGACTTGGTCGACAAAGCCTGGTCGAGGAAACCGAGTCCGAGGCAACCTGACTCCGGAACCCTACTCGATCTCGAGTACAACTGGTCGAGATCGACAAAGCCTAGACGCCACACTCGGAGTCGAGGAGAGGAGCTGATCGAGAAGCCGAGGACGAAGACGCCGAGCAGCTCTACTCGATCTCGAGGAGATCCTTGTCGAGCTCGAGTAAACCCTAACGCCAGTCCATGCCGAGGAGAAGCTGCTCGATCACACCAGGCCGCACACCCTACTCGATCTCGAGTACGATTTGTCGAGATCGACGACGCCCAGGAGCCCAGATCCGAGCCTTGTCGAGCAGAATCACTCGAGAAGATCAGTCGACGACGAATCCTAGTCGATGTCGACAAGCCCTTGTCGATGTCGAGTAGCCCAGTTTCTAGAAACGCGTCGACGTGAGCAGTCCGAGTCGAGTTGGAGTTACTTGGAGCCGAAGGAAGTCGAGTTGGCCGAGATCTATCAAGTTCTATCTATGGAGAAGATTTACAACACATGGAAGACATTTTACCTACTTTAGATTTATTATTTTCCTTTTAGATTTAATTCCTTTATCGCATTTATTTATCATTTAAGTTTTAGATATAATTTTAGATATAGATAGAAGATTTTATCCTTGATTAGCAAGGAATAGAAGACTATAAATAAAGCCCTAGGGGCTGGTTTTTCATTCATTCAGAAACACAATCAATTCCATTCAAGTAAGTAGGAGTAGAGAGAGAGTTTGTAGCAAGCAAGGTGGAAAGACGAAAGCGGATTTGTTTTGTGGGTTGTAAGCTTTCTTTATTTAATTCAATGCAAGTTAGTTTCTTTTGTTATTTGATGTCTTTCTTAATGATGAAGAGCGAGTAGTCCACCCACTTCTGGGGCTGGGGTGAGCCCGACGGTGGCCATGTGAGATGATACAGTAAAGGTCAGATCTTGTTATGCAATTCGTCTTCTATCCCTATGAGCATGATTCTTTTGCGAGAGTTGAAGGTGATCCTTGTTTGTATTATTGAAGCGAAAGTGATCTTAATGCAACTTGGGTTAATTATGTGAAAAGGGTTAGTAACAATTAGGGTTTATGTGAAAGCCTCTATATGCCTATTGTTGATAACGAAAGTTATTTTGATGGAAAGCATGATCTTTTATGCCTTTATGTATTACTTTGCATGGTTATCATTATGGTGTTGATACCCTGGTCTTGGAAGTCGTTTATTATATTGATTTATTTCGTCAGAAATCTGAGTTTTGGGTTCGAGAATTTGCAATTTACATTTTCTGTCTTTCCAGTCGATACAGAGGAGGAGCTTGTCGAGATCGAGTAGGCCTTAGTCGATCTCGAGTACGGTCTTGTCTAGGTCGAGTAGAGTTTCTGCTTCTGTCGTCGATTTTGAAGTTTCTGTCTTTTGTTGTTGGTAGTCGATCTCGAGTAGGCATGTTGTCGAGATCGAGTTGGTTTTGGTCTATATCGAGTTGAGTTTGAGTTTCTGTTTTCGATTCCAAAGTTTCTGTCTTTGCTATTTCTAGTCGATCTCGAGGAGAAGCTTGTCGAGATCGAGTACGCCTGTTGCTTTGTTTTATCTTCTGCTTTGCTTTGTCTTTTCTGTCTTCGTTTTGTTCATTGCTTTTATTTGTTATTTTCTGTTTTATTTCTGTTTCCGCCCTTGTCTCTCTGTTTCTGTCTTTTCTGTTGCTTGTCTGTGAGATCTGTTGCTACCTAAGAACTGTTGACGTGCTTCCTCGTGGATTCGATCCTGACAACCTTCTACTACAACGGGAGGAAGTCTTGTATTTATTTGCTGAGACAGGGAAGTCAGTCTGATCTTTATTCTATATTTATTTCATACTTGACCATCCTCCTGCAACAGCTATCCATCTGATCATCGCGGCTACCTCTGCCTCGATGTCAAGACTCAAAAGCTTTTTCTATCCCGTCATGTCACCTTTGATGAGTCTCGCTTCCCCTTTGCTTCTCCTCCCCTCCCCTCTCCTACACCTTCTGTATCTCAGTCTGAGTTAGAGTCTTCATTCCCTCACTTTCTTCTTCCTAGAGCTCTCCCGATGCTTCTGCCTCTCCCCCACCACCTCCTACCACCAGACCACACACCCGCAGCGTCTCCGGTGTCTTCCGACCCCGTGAGAGCGTCTCCATGACTACCATACATCGCCCCGCCTCCCCTTACCCTACATCATCCCCGTGTCCCATCCCGCATGTCCTGATGTCGCGGTCGCAACAAGATGTTGCGGCCGCTGCCCATCAATTACCCCCACCCAATCTCCCCACCCTCGACACTGGCGGCGGCCGCAGCAGCATGCCGCGGCTGCAGCCCATCAACAGGTCGCGGGCATGCAGCGGCCGCAACCTCCCCCGCCGCATCTCCTGCCTCAAACCCGACCTCTCTTTCCCCCATCCCTACCTCTCACAAAACAGCCCTCCTCGACTCGAATTGGCAGGCGGCTATGCTCGACGAATACAGGGCCCTTACAAGGAATGGTACTTGGGTTCTGGTTCCTTGCCCTCCTAAGGCGAACGTCATTCGTTGTATGTGGCTCTTCCGCCACAAGTTCCACTCTGATGGGACGTTGGAGCGCTACAAAGCCCGTCTTGTGGTCATCGGTCGATCTCAGCAGGCAGGTATTGATTGTGATGAGATGTTTAGCCCCGTGGTCAAGCCTGCCACTATCCGAGTGGTGTTGAGCTTAGCTTTGTCGCGCAACTGGGCCATTCATCAGCTGGATGTCAAGAACGCTTTTCTGCATGGCCATCTTAATGAGACGGTTTACATGTTCCAGCCATCGGGGTTTGTTGATGCTGATCATCCCAAGCACGTCTATCTCCTGAAGCGCTCTCTGTATGGTCTGAAACATGCTCCACGGGCTTAGTTCCAGCCCTTTGCTTCTCATCTGCTACGCTTGGGCTTCATTGGCATCCGCTCGAATACGTCTCTGTTTATCTATCACAAAGGCTTAGACATGGCCTTTCTGTTACTATATGTCGACGACATCCTTCTCACCGCCTCTTTTGATGCTCTTCGGACGTCTATTATTGCCCAGTTGAGCGCCAAGGTCGCCATGTCAGATCTGGGTCCGTTGTCTTACTTCTTGGGAGTCGCCGTTCAGCGTCATGTGTCTGGATTGTTTCTCTCACAAAAGTAAGTATGTTGCTGAGATTGTTGCTCGGGCCAAGATGAGCAACTGCAAGCCGGTTTCCACTCCAGTGGATACCTCCAACAAGCTCAGTGCTCATTCTGGTCCTCTATTTGATGATCCGACGCTCTATCGGAGTCTCGACAGTGCGTTGCAGTATCTTACGTTCACCAGGCAAGACATCAGTTACGTCGTTCGGCAGTTTTGTCTGTTTATGCATGCACCCAGGAAACCGCACTTCCAGGCCTTGAAGCAGATCATCCGGTACATCAGCGGCACCCTCGAGCTAGGCACCACAATCACCCCTTCCTCACGGCTTGACCTCATCGCTTACACTGATGCGGATTGGGGTGGTTCTCCTAACACACGTCGCTCCATGTCTGGCTGTTGTGTCTTCCTCAACGACACCCTTGTGTCGTGGTCCGCAAAGCGACAGTCTGTGGTTTCTCGCTCTAGCGCCGAGGCAGAGTACAGAGGTGTCGTCAACGTTGTCTCCGAGTGCTCTTGGCTCCGCAATCTCCTTTTTGAGCTCCGCTGTCCTCTTCAGAAAGCCACCCTGGTCTACACCGACAACGTCTCCGCCGTCTATCTGGCTAGCAACCCAGTTCAGCATCAGCAAACGAAGCACATTGAGCTCGATCTACACTTCGTTTGGGAAAAGGTTGCTCTTGGACATGTTCGTGTTCTTCATGTCCCGTCCTCCTATCTGTACGGGACCCTCCACTTTCGACTGCGGGGGTTTGATAGATTACATAGGTCTTATATTGTATAGTAGGCCCAAAGGCCCAATACCTTTGTAACCTACATATATCATTGCCTAATGAATGAAACCATCAAAGAGGACTTTACATCAATCCTATCATTCTACACTGAGTTGGCTTTCAACTTTCAAGCAGCTAATCGACAAGTTTCGATCCGACATCGACAAAGCTGGGCCGCCTCGTAACCTTGATGTCGTGAAAGATGAAGACAAGAAAGAGGAAGTGGTGGCGGAGGTGGAGGTTGCCGCCGTCGCTGCCCCCATTACCGTGCATGATAGGTATTTCTAGGCCGTCGGTGTTTGTAATGGTCGAGGAGTAACTTGCAAGTGAAAATTAAATTGGGCTAAAATGGAGCAGATATATGTACTCGGTCGCAGATCGATGTTGTAATTTTGCAGGTTTTTGTGGTTTCACGTGTGCGATTAGCTCGGTCTGTTCATTCATTGTTGTTTCCGGCGAACGGGACGTCCTTGTTTTGCCCTAAATCAACCGGTTTTGGGAAAAATAAAAATAAAAAAGGAGACTCCATATATGTTTTTTTTCTTTTTTTTTTAATTTAAAATAACTTTTAAAAACAATACCGACTTACCTATTTTATTAATTTTTAAAAAAACTTTGGGTAAAGTCGCAATTTTACCCTATTTTGACTATTTTCATAAAATCTTTCAGAATTAAGCAATTATCATAATAACTTGGGTGATTTTGGTAGATGGCCCATTTTGAATGTTCAATTAGGTAGATAGCCCCTAAGGTAATTTAATTAGTTTGGCTAGAGCTCACCCAAATAGTGGTCAACGGTCAACTGGACCGTTGACCAACCCATTTGGATTTTTTTTTTTTAAGTGATGCCATATTTTACCGTTTTGATGCCAACATTTTATTATATTTTATTTTCACTTTGATGCCACTTTTTTAATGAAATGATTGGATGACACTTTTTTAATGCCACTTTTTTTAAACCTTGATGCCACTTTGTTTACTGTAATGTCACGTTGACCATTGATGCCATTTTTTTTACTGTTAACGACTGATGTCACTTTTTTCATGTCAATTTTTTTGATGATATTTTTTACCGTGATGCCATATTTTTTATGATATTTTTTCAAAGTAGTATTTTGATGATATTTTTTCAAAGTAGTTTCTTGATGACATTTTTTTTATTAATGTGATACAATTTTTTCAAAGTAGTGTTTTGATGCCATTTTTCTAATGTAATTATTTGATGCCACTTTTTTTAATCAAATCGTTTGATGCCACTTTTTTAATTTAATCAATTGTATAACAATATATTTTCATCGATTATACTTTTATTCACTGATGACACGCTTGTGATTACACTTCATTGATGCAATCACTTGTGGTGACATATGTATTAAATTTTTATTCATGGATGATAGTTGTTATTACGCTTCATTAATCACAATTGTTTATGGTGACAATTTTATATAATTGATGACATAAGAGCTTAAAACGTGGAATCAAAATATTGTCACCTTATTGCACATATAAAAATACAAAGTCTTTGAAACTACGACATTAATATTGGTTGTATACGTAAAAACACCTATTATAACATGTCATCAACTAAAACAAATGCATCAATGTAAGTAATATAATGCGGAATCAATAAAATCAATACAAAGTGTCATAATCATCCAAGAATTATATACAACATTTCTAAAGATTCCACCTTCTCAAAAGTGGCATCAAATGTGAGTGATTAAAATCGTTTCCATAAAATGTGAGTGATTAAACTTCAACGATGACATCTTTTAATGATAATTTTTATTCACTGATAACATTTGTGATTACATCTCATTAATCTTTATCATATGTCATGACATTGTATTTTGATGACATTTTTATTTATAACATTTTTATACAATTGATAACATATGAGAATCAAATGTGATGACACTTCATTAATTGCATTTTTATTGACCACACATTTGTGATTACACTTCTTGAAATGGTAAAATATATACATATGGAGATTAATTACAAAATAATAAGACAAAACATAGGGTTAATTTTCTACATATTCAAGCTCACGTCTCCTTTCTTCACGAACATCATATTCCAATCTGTTCCTATGGGGATGTAAATAATTTTCATTAAAGAAGAAAATCTTCAAAAACTCATATTTAAGGCCATTTCACCAAGAAGAAAAAGAAAAGAATCATATACAAGTTTAAGTTTAATCATATATGAGCAGAGCTTCTGTAGGCTGTCCAACTTGAGTGCTTTAACAATTACACTACAGGAAAGAAACTTTGATTCAAACACACTAACACTTCTACAAATATTTGTAGAATAATGCAGCTCAAAACTAACCCAACCCTCCAAACCGAACAAGTTCTTTGTTCTGTCACAGATGCCAGAAAAGACACATTCTTGTTCTATAGAATTTCAGAGTCCACTGTATATAATGGCAAAATCATCACAGTAGCAACCCATATGAAAGTATGTACAAATTAAGGTATGTGTACATACCTTAATCTGGGTTCCTGCACCTGATTCCTTTCATCACCAGACATGATGGAATTAGCTTTACCAAAAGCACTAGAAGCTAGCTCCTGCATTACATAAGACACCTCGAAATTCAGATTCTGGAATTAGTTTTACCAGAAGCACTAGAAGGTTGCTCCCTGCAATACATAAGACACCTCGAAATTCAGATTTTCATCATATGGATTGACCGGGAGACAAGATAACAATGTCAATAGGCAATATATATAAATTGAGGCAAAGATGCATCCAAAATTATATAATATCATACAATATATATAAATTGAGGCAAAGATGCACATGTGAGACCAGTGAGTTACATAATGAACTATGAAGCGGGGTAAGCCTCTCAACTCTGGTCTTCTTGTTACTCATTACGAAAAAACCAACATTTGAGAAAGGAAGCAATTATCTAAAACCTCAAGGGGGATAAACCTTAGGGGGTGGACGAAGCTTACCTGTTCCGCTGGAAGAAGCCGGCAATTAGACAAACGGCAGCCCGGCACCGCCTGAGTAAAAGGAACGAACAACGACGATTGACGAGGAACGACAGAGGGAAGGAAGGGTGGCGAGAGATTCAGATCTGAGATCCTACGACCTCCATGGACGCCGGATCTAAGCAGGAGGAAGACGCCGGATCTGGAAGGCTCGGATCTGATGAGAAACACGCCGGATCTGGAAGCTTAGACGATGAGGAAGGTGACCGACCAAGCAGCGCCAGATCTGAGCAGGAGGGACACGCCGGATCTGGAAGAAACAATGATGAGGAACACTCCGGATCTGAGCGAGGGACTGTGGAGACGAAGAGGAAGGAGGGGGCCGGCAAGGAGATTCCAATGGTAAAGCAATCCTAGCGGGCGTCCTGCCCTGGCTTGGCTATGTTTCAACTACTGTTTAAACATAAGCTACTGAAAAAAAGGGCAAAAGAATGGAATAAAACCAATTTCGGTAATATCTTCCGCCAACTTAAGGAGGTGGATGCAGAACTCTTGCTCATCCAGTCCTCGGGATCATCGACAAACTCCCAAATATATCAAACAAAGGAGAAACGCCTAGTTTCGAAGTGAGAAAAGCTAATTCTATTCCAAAAATCATATTGGAGCCAAAGGGCAAAAACGAAACACCTCAAACTCTCAGACTCGAACACGGCCTACTTCCACCGAGTGGCTTCGGGACGGAGACACAGAAAACAAATTCGAAACATAACCTCTTCAAGCGGAACATTGGTTCTAGGTGAGGAGAACGTTAGAAATGAGATAAAAAAGGAATTTGAAAACAGATTTAAAAAAGAGTCGATAGATGATGGGCCTATGTCTAACTTCCTGGACCTAATTCATCCTTCTATCTCGAAAGATGAAAATAGTTTCCTTATTGCACTACCATCAAACCTAGAGATTAAGACGGCGGTTTTCAGTCTGGGAAAAAAACAAGTCCCCAGGCCCGGATGGTTTTACAGCTGAATTTTATACAAAATACTGGGACATAGTCGGGAAATCAGTAATCTGTGCGGTCAAGGGATTTTTCCGCTCGGGAAGAATTCTCCGTCAAATAAACCATACTTTTATATCCCTTCTCCCAAAGAGGAACAACCCAACCTCCACCTGTCACTACAGGCCTATCAGCCTATGCTCTAATATATACAAAGTAATCTCCAAAATATTAACTGAAAGATTAAAAAAGGTAATCGGAAAACTCATACATCCTTTACAAGGAGCTTTTGTGTCGGACAGGGCGATACAGGACAATGTTCTAATTGCCCATGAAATTTTCCACTCCTACAAAAACCGTAAGGGACGTGAAGGATGGCTGGCAATAAAATTAGACATGGAAAAAGCATACGATAGGGTCGACTGGCACTTCATGAAGAGTGTGCTCCTCAGATTTGGATTTCACGAAACTTTCACTTCATGGATTATGGAGTGTATAACAACCGTTTCCTTCTCTGTACTAGTTAACAACGGCCCTACAGAACTATTCTTTCCATCCCGAGGAATTCGCCAGGGGGACCCTCTGTCCCCTTTTCTATTCATGTTGGGTGCTGAGGTACTAGCCCGAAAACTTGCAGCTGAAGCCAGCCTGGATAGACCGCAAATTGGCTTTCCGATTGGACAACATGGGCCGCGTATTCCGTTCCTGTCCTTCGCAGACGACATCATCATCTTCTCCAAGGGAAGCGTGGATGCAGGGTGTAAAGTAAGATCGATAATTGATTCGTATTGTAGGGTGTCGGGCCAGAAGGTCAATTACCATAAATCTAGTTTTCAAGCGTCGCCAGGGATTCCAAACCATAGAATCCTTGAATTATGTAACTGCCTCAACATTACAAACAAAAACTCCATAGAAAAGTATCTGGGTTGTCCAATTATTAATGGTAGAGTCACCAGCAGTACATTTGAAGATATCGTTTGCAAATCGAAACAACAACTATCAAAATGGAGGGCCAATGCGCTTTCCCAGCAGGGTCGTGCAACCCTTATCAATTCTAACCTATCGGCTAAACCTTTGCATGTAATGCAGAATTTCATGCTCCCCGTCGCTATACATAAAGAACTGGACCAAATAAACCGTTCTTTCTTCTGGAATAAGGATTTACAATATCGATCGTTAATTAGTTGGGATAGGATTTGCAAACCGAAGCAGCATGGCGGGTTGGGAATTCGCTAATCGGGCAATATGAATGTCGCTCTTCAGATGAAACTTTTGTGGAAAATATTGGCTGAACCAAACAATATCTGGGTAACATTAATCAGACATAAATACATACGTTCTGCTAGTATTTTCGAGTACAAACGATCGTGATCCAGCTCTTGGCAATGGGCTAAGCTTGCTAACTTAATTGACACTTTTAAAACAGGCCTTATTTGGGCGGTAGGAAACGGACGCTGAATAAAATTCTGGACAGATAATTGGATCTCTACCAACACCTTAGAGTCTCGGGTGGGTAACATCCAGGGATACGATCAGAATGAGACCGTTAGTGACTACATTATGGGGGGGGAATGGTGGAGTGAAAAGCTGCAAAAGGTACTACCAAACAACATTGTAGAAGAAATTTTAGACATTCCTATTTCGGAATCAAATCTGCAAGATCGCCTATACTGGTGGCCAGCTGATAGGGAAGGATGGTTCACTACAGCCAGCGCCTACAAACTGATAACAGCACAATCCTCATCTCCGACTGATAGGAACACTTGGATTTGGAAAACTGATGTTCCCCCTAAGGTGAAGAATTTTCTATGGAAGATTGCACAAAATGGACTGCCCACTGCTGTGCGCCTATCGTGCAGGGGGTCGGCGGTCCCAACTACCTGTTCACTATGCAATACGGCACCCGAGGGCGAGGCTCACCTGTTCCTGGAATGCCCTTTCATACGGAAAATATACCGACTTCCGAGTCAAGAACAAACAACAATTACAAGATTGATCAACCAGTCCCGGGATTTCAGACCCATTCTTTCTAGTCTTGGAACCAGCTTAACGACTGCCGCACTGACTGATCTCTCCTTCGCTTGGTGGACTACCTGGTACATCAGGAATCAAAACTTGTTTCAACAAGTACCGATCCCCCAGCACCAAACCGCCGTCCATCTGGTCAGATCACACATAGATAACTGGAAGAGAACATCCGCGATCGACGGTGATGGTGATGACGATATGCATCCCTCCTCAAGAGTCTATCCAAGAAAGACCGACAAACAACGTCCAATTAAATGGCGCAAGCCTCCGTTAAGGTGGTTCAAACTTAATTTTGATGGTTCGTCTTTAGCCAATGGCGACAGTACGGCAGGTATCATTATTAGGGACTGGAATGGCCGCCCCGTCACCATCGAGCACAAATTACTAGGAAAACAGCAAGCCATCATGGCAGAAGCCCTCGCCCTCAAACTGGGAATCCAGAAGGTATTACAACTTCACATTGAAAAAATCCAGGTAGAAGGTGACTGCAAAATAATTATAGACTATCTAAACAAGACGGCTAAATGTCCTTGGGAGATTGAACTAATCCTCTCCGATATTCAAGTCATGTTGTCGACTGTAAAAGAAGTAGGTTACTTTCATGTACCTCGTATGGGCAATAGAGTGGCCGATAAGGTTGCACACCTTAGCCACTCTGTCCGAGGTAATGATATTCACAACAATCCAGGTGTTATTGACCTCATCCGCAAGGATGCTGCCGGGTAGGGCTTGCCCACCCGAATCTTTTCCTAATCAAAAAAAAAAAAAAAAAAACTTTTCGTTTTTTGGTTATTTAGAAAAAAAATACCTAATTCAAAGCCTTATAAAGCCCAAACCGAATACAAAATTGAACAAACCAGCCCAAACCAACAACCCATTACAAGTGGGCTATGTGAAATATAAAATGCACTATGTCGACCAGAGCTGCCCTGCATCCCAACTCCCATTGCTTAAATTCATAATTCAAATGCTTCCAAAGGTCAAAGGACTTTTTCCTAACTTTGTTCCCTTATATTTTTCTGTGTTGCACTCCCTGTTATCCTTTTTCAATTCGATCTAAATTATGATATGATATGACATCTTAGGTTTGAACATATATATAAATCTTAAGTGGTTAAACCATAAAAAAATACATTTTGCATATATATTTTTTAATATAATAGTTTAGCGGGTTTATACACCTAATCATAGGGTATCCTTTTCATAAAAGACTAAAAAATTATAAAAATACATATTAAATATCAACTTTTTTTAATGCTTTAGCTTCTAGGTTTTAGATTTAAACCTAAAATATCTTTTTCCTAAATTTTATTTATAATTTATATCAATTTAAGAGATGTAACGTGGAGGGTAACACGCAAAGTGTATTAGGGGAGTCCAAACCAATGAAGCTCAGCCTCAGGGTACTCTCCTAATTAATCTCTCTCAGATTTTTCTCCTTTTTTAATTTTTATTTTCATTTTTGCCCGCCCTTGTATTTCTGCATCTTTTTTTTTTAATTTACATGGTTATCCGATGCCAATAGCACCCAACTAATCTCATTAACCTTAAAGTTAACGACCAGGTAAATCCTCCGGAGCAGGATTCGAACTAGGAACCTTTGAGTACGATCTTTGGGTACTACGTACCCTCCGGAGCTGGTAGTTTCTTGAGAGTTGGCAACAACTTTATAAACTAGCTGAAGTTGGAATTGCATTGGGATGTAAATCCCAAAGAAAATCCAGAGGTTGTTCAGTGCCAAACACAGTCTTCTTGCATAATCTATCAACATATATGATGTTAGTTTTCAATATTTGTAACATGTTGTGAAGGGTTTCCTCCAACCCAGTCACGAGATCAACAAAAAAG
Organism: Persicaria tinctoria; assembly: GCA_037127255.1. NCBI lineage: Eukaryota > Viridiplantae > Streptophyta > Magnoliopsida > Caryophyllales > Polygonaceae > Persicaria > Persicaria tinctoria. Next base: position 36,233,139 of record JBANSL010000020.1, read on the forward strand.
ATCACTCGATGTGTACGTATTGCGTACAAACTACTGGAAACGGATAAATTTCACCTCATCTTTGTTCTTGATTTAATTGATTGAATCAACCTGCAGCGATTGTTGCAGCCATGGGCAAGGGTAAATCTTACATTAATTGAACCACCAATTTTATTGCGTTAAATACATATATAGATAATAGATTGCCAAACACAATTTTCACACACAAAAAAAGGTATACACAATGTAGATCATGTTCGATCCAAGTGTTAGTGTTTTAACTTCTGACGGCCGGGATAATAATTACCTGACTGCAAAAACATATTATTTACTATTTACGTATGTTTTTTAAAATGACAAAAACTATACAGTATAAAAATTTTATTTTTTTGAGCAATTCCATAGTTATTACTACTTATTAATAAGTATGAAATTGTTCAAAAAAATTATTAAAAAATTGATATTTTATATAGTTTTGATATATATTTTTTTCAAATGAAGAGAGTGAATTTTGGTAGCCTCTATGACTCTATCAAATAAAGCAATCTAAAACTCTACCGCTACCGTTGATTTATATAAGAGTTCTATACCGGCGACTGGTCGATGGTCTCCGGCGGGGGATGCAGCAAGTTGGCGCGACAGCAGGGGCAGGTGGTGTGGGAGCGGAGCCAAACGTCGACGCAATCGGCGTGAAACACGTGTCCGCAAACGGGGATCAAACGCAGGGTTTCGCCCTCGCTAAACGGCCCAAGGCAAACAGCGCATTCCGTGATCCCTCCCCTCACCTTGACGCTGGCGTTCCCCTCCCCAATGGGGTAACTGAACGTCGGATACTTGTCAATCTGCGGCGGCTGCAGCCCCCTCGACGACCCCGCAGCCGCCCCCCACGACGCCGGCCGCCGCATCCGGGACCGGAAGCAGGAGCAGCAGTACTCCGATAGGGAGATGTACAGCCAGATAGTAAGGACGAGTATGACGATCACCCAAATCGTGGATTGAACCACTAGGCCTAGAATTGCAAACCACTTCATGTTTAATTGCGGCGAGTTTGTTGTGTTCTGACTTTTTGATACATAATAGATCTATATATGAAAGATTTGGTTATATATAAATGATCAGTGAATTTTGTTTGTTGATGATTTCTTTTGTTTTCTAATTAATTTGTATTTTGCGTAGCAGAAAAGGAAAGTGATTTGACTTTGTTATTTACAACATGGTTCGAGTTAGGTTAAGCGCATTCAGCAACTAGACGATTAATTTGGTTTTATATTCAGTTTTAATATTTTATTTTTTTTATTTTTGTTTATCAAAAAAAAAATATTTGATTTTTTTTATATTGTGTTGTTTTAATATCTTTTCAGAGAAAATAGATTTGAAGTAGTTCTAATTTAAATCTAGAAACAAAAAATACAATAAGACCATAACGTGACCAAGAAATGATGTACAAAGATTAGGCTCTGTTTGACGATAAAAGTAGCTTTTTAGAGCTTTTAATTTTAATATTACAAAGTTTTAAATGAGGTAAAGATAATATTTTAGTTTAATTCATTTTATTAATTGAATTTTCGATTAATAGCTACAAACTTCAAACGCACTTTTCAAAAAAATTCCTTTTCTATTTACAAATTTACTCATTTTATTCTCGCGCCAGCTAGTTTATACAAGCTAATCTATAAACTAGTTTATGAACTGTTATATTTAACATATATTAAACGCACCTAATTCATCAGTTTCAGTATCCCATCAGCAAATTTAATTTGATATTTTTTAGTACTGAATTTTCCCTTTCCGGAACTACAATAATTTTTGATTAATAATCTTACCTATGCATGCTCTAATCTAGGCCTGATATACGAGCCTACGAGCTCGAGTAGTTGATGTTCAAGCTCGGCTCGTTTATAAACGAGCCGAACTCGAGCTCGAGCCCAATTTCTATTCGAGTATAAACATGTGCTCAAGCTCGGCTCGCGAGCCGTGTGTAGAACTCGAGCTCGGCTCGATGAGCTCGGTTGTCCTCGAGCCCGAACCCGAGCTCGAGCTCGATAAGCTCGATTGAGCTCGTTACGAGCTCGAACTCGGGCTCGATGAGCTCGATGAGCTCGATAGGCTCGAATGAACTCAGCAGCAAATAATAGAACAACAAAATAAAATAAAATTCACGTTTACCAAGGGTGTCACTATATACACCGCAAATCCGGATTAAGGATTTGCACGTCGTTAACAACGTGCAAGTGTAGAACTGTGCACGTCGACTAGCAAACTAGGGTTTGTATGTCGAAAGCAACGTGCAATATTTGCACGTTCTTAACAACGTGCAAAATTGCACGTCGTTAAGGACGTGCAAATATTCCAACCGTCATGTTCCAAGAGTGAAATATGTTGGAATATTTTCCAACGGTGAAAAGTGTTGGAAATCTATTTCCAAGGGTTTTAATGTTCCAAGAGGATTTTAATGAACATTTTCAAGGGTTTAAAATGATGGAAAATCATTCCAATAGTAGTTAGCGTTGGAAATGTTGTTAAATATACATTAAAAAACAAACAATTAATTAGTTCCGGAAGTTGCAGGTGAAAAAAATCCTGAGTTTGTTTTGATTGTGGTAGAACATGTACATATTCTAATTAATTATTTTTATTAAGCACCTAATAGGTGTATATATATATAGGGTAAAGTTCAGATGAAATGAAAAATACGGTGAAATGAATGAATATGGTGTCATATATAAATATCATGTTATTTTTAAATGAATATATGAATATTAGGTTCTGTGAATATGAATATAATGTAAAAATAAGTATACGGATATGATATTATTTATACTTACATAATATGAAATAAATAACATCATATTCAAGTAGTTAATTAAATTTCAGTTCGTTGATTTATACTTGGTTTATATAAAATCAAACTTACGTACGTAGTTAAATTTCATATACTAAAGTTTTATTGATTTATATAAAATCAAGCTGGCCTTAAATTCCATTTATCAAAGCTTCATTGATGTATACTTTATAGCTTTTTTGTTTAACTTGACTGTGAATTTTTGGAATGGGCATGATTTAATTTTATAATATATATATATATATATATATATATATATATATATATATATATATATATATATATATATATATATATATATATATATATATATATATATATATATATTCATTAAAAATTCTTCAATGCTTAGTTATCAGAAATATTGTTAAAATCGAGATTCTAGATTGGATCGGTAATATGGTGTAAAAATTGGATTATAGAATTGAATTGTGAGATCATAAGATCTCGCCACACGAATGGATTTTTTTAAATGAAGTTAAGATGTTTCATATTAGATAAATATTATGTTAAATCATAACAAAATACCGATAAAAGGTTATAAAATTTGAAAAATAAACTACGTACAATATAAACTAAATATATTGAAGATTTATTAGATTTAAAGTGTATATTATAAATGTCTTATATAGACATTTTATAGGATTTTTATAATCGAAAAGATTGGGGTCTTTTTTTATATATATTTTAAAAAACTTGGATTGTTGGAATCACAAGATATAATTTTCAACGGTTGGTTCTTTCCAACACTTCAAATCATTGGAGATTACCACATTAAAAACATTGGAAATTCCAACCTTGGAATAAACGTTGGAATTTCCAAGGCTTTAGCTAAAAACATTGGAAATTCCAACCTTCATCACCCTAGGGATTTCCTATTAATCCAGTAGTGTGCACTATTGCACGTCAGGACGTGCAAGCACGTTTTTAAAAAATAAATAAAAACGTGCATGCACGTCCGGGCTCGGGTGGCTGCAAACTCAATTGCACGTCCTTAAGGACGTGCATGCACGTTTCTTTCGACGTGCATGCACGTCCTTAACAACGTGTGATTTGCGGTGTATATAGCCGAAACGTTTACCAAATCAGCAGCAAATAATTCACATTTACCAAATCAGCAGCAAATAATTCACGTTTACCAAATCGAAAGATTGAAGAATAACCAAAATCAAATCAAATTCAATAGAACAACAAAAAATCAAATTCAAAGAACAAAAAACCCCTCTTTTGACAGATTCAATAGGGCATGACAGATTGAAGAACAAAAATCGAAACCTAGGGCATGACAGTCGACGACGGCGGCGGCACTTGACTGTGCAACGGGTGGCGAAGGGGCTTGGTTGTGTGAGTGGAGGAAGCGGCCAGACCGAATGGGGCGGAATGGGGCACCTTAGGGTTTCACCGTTTGGGAGGAAGCGCTTGACTGTGCGACGGCCGGAATGGGCACCTTAGGGTTTCACCGTTTGGGAATTAGGGAAGATTGGATAGCCTGAGCCCTGGATGAGTGGAGGAAGCGGCCAGAGGAGACAAGAGAAGAGAGGAGAAGACTCAGGCCCTCAGCTTAGACCAGGAGAGACAAGAGGAGGGAGGAGACGACTCATACCTGACGGACTTCGAGCTCCAGATCTACACACAGCAACGACAGATGGGAGATCGATCTTCGCGGAGGCGGCCAGAGGAGAAGGCCGAGAATGCGAGGGCCACCGGGCACCGGCTGTTGGACTGAGAATGACAGAGGAGGGATCGGCCTGAGAGGAGTGAGCGGCGGAGCGGCCTCAGATCTATGATTGAAAAGTGGAGGCTGCAATGGGAAGGGAGTGAGGGACGGAGACGGGACATAGGGTTAGGGTTAGAATTTTAACCTAGGGGGTAAAAATGTAATTTTAACTACAAACGAGTAACCGAGCCTACTCGAGCTCGGCTCGAGCTCGTGACGAGCTCGACTGAGAGCTCGAACTCGGCTCGTTTTCTAATTCGAGCGAGTCCGAGTCGATCTTTTATCGAGCCGAGCCCGAGTCGATCCCGAGCTACTCGGCTCATGTATCAGGCCTACTCTAATCTATGCCCAACAAGCATGAAAATTTGGAAAAGATTCCACTAGAGTCACTATTTTAATATTTTTTTTAATTAATTTACCTATCCTTTGTACTAAATACTGCTTAACCCGTACTCCAATAACATAGGTTAGAAACTAATAATTTTAATTAGAAATGAACTATAGCTACAAATCCAATCAATATTTAGCAAAAGTTTGTTAGTCATAAAAATGCAGATAAGATGAATGAACAGATACCTTCCAGTTGGGTTTGGACTTTGGATGGTTTAACAATGATATTGATATGTACGTACGTCTTGATGTCCAACCACTAATCAGGAATCTGTAAAAAACTATATATTGTTATTAATTTTTATATAATGAAATAATAGGAGAATATCTTTTAATACGATCGAAGGGTCCGAGTACAATTGTAGAATCCATAAAGAATATTATTATAATAATAAATAATAATATGTGAATATCCTTTAAGACAATCGAAGAGTTTAAGGCCACGCTGAATAGATCGTATAGTATCAAGGTATCATACATTCATACGTTTGCTTACACAGTTAAGTACAATGACAGCTGCCCTAATTAACTAAAATTTAGATACTGCATATCATATTTGCTATTTTTTTAATTTTGGATCAATTGCGAATATATTTAAAGGATAAATCAATTAATTAAATTAGTTTTTCGCTAGCTAGCTAGTTTTGTTTGTGAGAAATATTGAATGGTGGAAAAAGGCATCTTTTTCTCATTCATAAGGAGTATATGTAGTACAATTTACAAGATAGGTCCAACTGAATAAAATAATATCTATATATAGATAGAAGATATTCCAATACTCCCCCTCAAGTTGGAGCATGCGGGTCACAAATGCCCAACTTGCCCATAAGAAACTGAAACTGCTGACGACCGAGGGCTTTGGTGAGAATATCGGTCGGTTGGAAATCGGTACGAATATGATGAGTACGAATAGTGCCTGCAAGTATGAGATCCCGAATAAAGTGATAGTCAACTTCAATATGTTTGGTACGATCATGGAAGACGGGGTTTGCAGCAATGTGAATGGCGGCTTGACTATCACATAACAGACGCATATGCACTGAATGCTCCACTCCAAGAGAGTGAAGAAACGACTTGAGCCACAACAGCTCACAACAGGCATAAGCCATGGCCCGATATTCCGCTTCGGCAGAAGAGCGAGAGACAGTATGTTGTTTCTTCGTCTTCCATGAGACTAGAGAGGAGCCGAGAGAGATATAGTAGCCGGTCAGAGAGCGCCGAGTGACAGGGCAACTAGCGTAGTCAGAGTCACAATATGCAGTAAGAACCAGAGGACCGAATGCCAGAAGAAAGAGGCCCTGACCAGGATGACCCTTCAGGAAGCGCAGGACACGCAAAGCGGCATCCCAATGATCAACAATGGGTGATTGCATGAACTGCGCCAAGGTATGGACGGAGTAGCAGAGCTCTGGGCGCGTGATAGTGAGGTAAATCAAGCGACCAATCAGACGGCGATACCTATCCGGAGCGGCGAATGGCGAAGCGGTAGAGCTAGCAAGAGAGTGATTCTGTTCCATGGGAAACTCAGAAGGCTTAGCACCAAGGAGACCAGCCTCTGAGAGTATGTCTAGCGTGTACTTTCATTGACAGAGAAAAAGACCCTTGTCAGAACGAGCAATTTCAATGCCAAGGAAGTACTTAAGATGACCCAGATCCTTCATATGAAAGACAAAGCTCAGCTTGGATTTGAGGCGAGCAATCTTGGCTGAATTACTACCAGCAATGATCAAGTCATCCACATAAATTAGCACATGAAGAGACAAACCTGGGCGCAGGAAAGAGAAGAGCGAATAATCAGCCCTAGACTGAACAAATCCAAACCGGCGAAGAGCAGCAGTAAGCTTGAAGAACCAATTTCTGGGGGCCTGACGAAGACCATAGAGTGATCGATTTAAGCGGCACACCTTGGAAGAATCTGAGAAGCGGAAACCTGGTGGTGGCCGCATGTAAACCTCTTCGTCCAAGTCGCCGTGGAGAAAGGCGTTATGGACATCCATCTGATGAAGTTCCCAACCCTGATTCACGGCAACAGCAAGAAAGGTACGGACGAAAACCATCTTCGCAACCGGAGCGAAGGTTTCATTGTAATCAATACCCGACTGCTGATTGTTACCGAGCACAACAAGCCGAGCTTTATGACGCTCCAAAGTGCCATCTGACTTATACTTGATGCGAAAAACCCATTTACAACCAATGGGGCGTTTGCTTGCAGGAAGATCGACAACCGTCCAGGTGCCATTCTTAACCAAGGCATCAATCTCAGCCTGCATAGCCGAGCGCCATTCCAGACTGCGAAGTGCCTCAGAGAAGGATCGAGGCTCAACTCCGACAGTAATAGAAGCTAACAAACCCACATGAGAAGAAGAGAAAAGGTCAAAAGAGACATAGTGCTCAATAGGATAACGCGTACCCGATGATGATGATTGAGCAGGAGGGGGAACAATAGAGGATACTGGTGATTGTATGGTATGACAGACGTAATCATGAAGTTTTGCTGGTGGAGCTCGATCACGAGTGCTCCGACGAAGGGGAAGAGGCTCAACAGGGAGCGAGGCAGACACATCTTGTGGCGAGGCACTCCCCCTGGCGTCTGAAGGCGGGTCATGAACGACGGAAACATCCACATGAGGGGTGGGGGCAGAGGCAGGTTCAGGCAGAAAGGGAGCTAATGAAAGAAGCTCCTCGGCCGGATGGGTAGGGGAGGCCGACGGCAATGGTTGCTGCGGCGGAGGTAGTGCAGAGGTGTGAAACGGAAAGGTGGTTTCATAGAAGGTAACATCCCGAGAAACAAACAAGTCATTGGATTCAATGTCAAACACTCTCCAACCCCGTTGTCCCTTAGGGTAGCCTAGGAAGACGCATTTGCGTGCACGGGGGGGCAAATTTATTGGAGGTGCGAGGGATCTGTGAGGCATAGCAAAGGCAACCAATGGTGCGGATGTGCGAGTAAGAGGGGCTGCGGTCATGAAGGACTTCGAAGGGGGTTTTGTGGGCAAGGATAGGGGTAGGGGTGCGATTGATAAGGTAGCCTGCGGCCTGAATACATTCCCCCCAAAATTTGATGGGTAAGCTGGCTTGAAACATAAGAGATCGGACAACATTCAGGATGTGGCGATGTTTCCGTTCGACCCGACCATTCTGTTGGGGAGTGCCTACACACGAAGATTCAAACATAATACCATTATGATCAAAGTAAGAACGTAAGGATGTGAATTCCGTTCCATTGTCACTTCGAAATCGTTTGACAGAGAAATTAAACTGACATTTAGCCATAGCACAAAATTGTGGAAAAATAGTAGAGACTTCACTTTTATTTCGCAACAAATAGAGCCAGACATGTCTTGAACAATCATCAACTAAAGTAAGAAAATAAGAAGCACTCGTAAGAGACTTAGAGCGATAAGGGCCCCAGAGATCTCCGTGGACTAATTCAAAAGGACTAGAAACATAAGAAGTACTTAAAGGAAATGGGGAACGAGTTTGCTTTGCCCGATGGCAGACATCACAAGGAGTCAATGACCTGTGTTTATTGACTTGAAGATGAGGTAAATGCGACAAAATAATAGGTGCAGGATGACCCAAACGGTTATGCCAGAGGGAAAGGGAGTCGGCTTCGACATGGGAAGACAGGCCAGTTGGTGGTGCAAAACGAAGCCAGTAAACTCCATTGCGCCCCTTACCCACGCCAATCAACGTCATCGTAGTACGGTCCTGCAAAACACAAACTCTATCAGTACCGCTGAGACAACAGTTGTGCTGATGAAGCAAAGTCAGAAGAGATATAAGATTGCATTTGAGAAGGGGAACAAGAAGCACGTCAGTTAACCGTAAGTGGGTCCCCAAAACCAGGGTGCCTGCCTGTGTAGCAGTATCAACCAAACCATCCGGCAGAGCGATAGAGGATGGAGTAACATCCACAAGATCAGTAAGGAGAGAGCGATCACCCGTCATATGAAACAAGGCACCCGAATCAAGTATCCAGGGGGAACAGATCTTACCATTCAAGTGATCAGTCGAACCAGAGGCGGGTGACGGAAAGAGAGAAACAAGAGTGGACCACTGTGAGTCGGATAATCCGGGGAAGGCAGAGCGATCGGCGCCAGCGAAGGAAGCTGATGACTGACCGCCACGATCCTGATGAGTATGAGCGGCATTGGCAAGGCCGGTCTGAGGACGGCCACGACCATGACCAGCGCCGTCAGGAGCACGGCTAGCAGGAACGTCGGATGTGGTGCGATCGCGAGGTCCAGTGGGCCACTACTCAGGATAGCCTATGAGTTTGAAGCAGGAACTGGCAGCATGACCGAGTTGGCCACAATGAGTGTACGTAGGGTGATCGGTACCACGCCCTCCAGATCGTTGATCATGAGAGGACTGATCGCGATTCCCTGTAGATCGATCACGCACAGGCGGGTCCGAATCGCGACGAGACTGGTCACGGGGCTGAGAACCATGGCGCTGTCCTTGAGCAGCAAAGGCAGCACCGTCGAGGCAAGCATCCCGATTCTTGGAAGCGGCTAACTGAGCCTCCTCACGGGTCAAGGTCTGATAGACAACGTTGAGAGAGGCCAACATGCCATTGGCGAGAAGCGACGAACGAACGGTAGAAAATTCGTCATCGAGACCCATGAGAAACTGATGGATCTGCTCCTCCTCGCGTTCCTTATGCAAATTAGTGCGCCAATTGCAGGTGCAAGTACCGCAAGTAGCACAACCACGAACGGTAGAAAAACTGGCAAGTTCATCCCAACTGCGTTTAAGAACGCCAAAATACACAACAATAGATCGCTCGGATTGAGTGGCTCGAGGCAACTGCGCCTTAAGTTGATGAATACGCGGACCATTGCCCACCGAAAACCATTTGAGCAATATCATCCCACAAGTCTTTCGCAGTCTCAAAGTAGGTAAGGGAGGGACGAAGCGAGGCGTCGACGGACTGTAGAATCCACCCAATGATCATGGAATTCACAGCCCTCCACCTTCGAACCTCAGTAGCGTCGGTTGGTTTCTGCAAGGAGCCATCAATGAAGTCGGACTTCTTTTTCGCATAGAGAGTATTGCGAAAACAGATTGCCCATTCGGGGTAATTGTCACCCTTGAATGTCACGGCACAGACGTGCAAGCCCAGATGATCAGAAAGATGTAAGTAGTACGAAGAGGTGGTGTCAACGAGGGCCTTCTTCGCAGCCTCAACGGCGGCAGCGATGGCGGCCTGCTGGGTGGCGTCGGTCTAGTTTCCAGACATGGCGGAAGCAACGAACGGGAAAGGGTAGATAGAGCGGCAGCTCGGGGTAAATTTTTTTTTTTTATTTTAGGTTAAACTTGCTCCGATACCATGAGAAATATTGAATTGTGAAAAAAGGCTTGATCTTTCTCTCATTCACAAGGAGTATATATAGTACAATTTACAAGATAGGCTCAACTGAATAAAATAATATCTATATATACATAGAAGATATTCCAATAGTTTGGAATCACTTACAAGCTTAAGAAAATAAAGTTACTTGTCAAGTTAATTAATAGTTCATGCCGTCTCTAACAAAGTCGTTCGAGACTTACATTAGTTTGATCAGTAAGAAGACAAATTGACAATCTCACTCGTACCCTGCCAATGCATATATGTTTCACCTGATCCAGTAAAGTGGGTGAAATCCAGTATAGTTCGGATATTAAATGGGTGATGTATGGGTCGAATGATAGAATCGGATACGAGTGAAAGTGTTTCCAACCCATCACCCGACCCGCCATTCGACCCATCACCCGACACCTATTATATATTCATATATACACAAACATTCCGTTTAATAAAATAATACTCCCTCCGTTAATTAAAACATGACATTTTACTATTCACGCACGCTTTTTTAGGTGTTAAAAACAATATAAAATATTAAAATTTTTAATAATTTTTTAAACAATTTCATACTTATTACAATTAAGTATGAATTTATAAAAACAAATGTAAAAAATGTTAATATTTTATATAGTTTTTATCATTATAAAAAACGTGCATGAATAGTAAACGATAATTTTTAATTAACAGAGGGAGTATCGTTTTACATTTACTTTTATACTATAGTAAATGATCTCGTTTATGATGCATCTTGCTTATTTGATATGATTAAGCTAATTTTATGTTGCTAGTTCTTTACTCTTTGAAGCGTTGATCATTGCATTAATTGATTTGTTTTAATGTTTTTGGTTGAATTTGATGGGATGTTGTTCACCCGAATTTTCACTCAATCCACTTGATTAACCATTGAATGATGGGTGGACGAGGTAGATGAAACTAGAATCGGGCGGTGATGGGTCGGATTGGGTGAGGGCTTTCGGGTGATGAGTCGGTGACGAAAGTAGGGCATCCACCCACCATTTGACTCATTGTCATCCATTGCGAGGTCATTGGCGGATATAGAGATAAGTTTGAATATGTTGAAGCTTACTCTATGTTATGTCCCTGATTGAGATTAAGAGATTGAAAGGGAGAAAGGAGAGATTGGGGGAGAATTAAGGAAAGAAGATGAGTTTAGGGTTAGAGAGAGATGAGAGACATATGAAGGAGTAACTAGCTAGAGGAAGAGAGAAGAAGGAGATAGAGTAAATGTAGGGAGAAAAGGGGTAATTGGCACGTGATTATTTTTCATGATATCTCAATTACAACTAATAAAGGTATTTTTACTAATAACCTAGTTAATAGTTAATACCCATGCAAATGACATTTGTAATGTCCCAAACATGATTCATGTATGTGGATTGATAAGAAAATACACTACAACAGAATTCACTTTTAGCGATGAAATTTTTCCTCGGTAAAAAGTGATATTTTGTCGCTAAAACTATTTAGCGAGGAAATATGCTTCCTTTTTAAGTGGTCGTTGAAAGCTCGTCACAAAAAGGTCTAGTGTGGAAATATGAAATCGTCGCAAAAAAAAACATTTAGCGACAAAATACGAAGCTGACTTGCAAACACAAAGACCACTGCACCCAAGGGAATACTGCCATTGTCCAGCTCAACGGAAATATTGCCATTGTCCAGCAACAATAAACATTTGCCTGACTCATCCTAGGCCCATTGCAGCTCAAGGGAATATTGCCATTGTCCAGTAACAATAAACATGTACCTGTAAACACTCAAATGGAGCATTTCACTATGTTGAAGTCTTTTCCCAAACTCTAAAAGGGCTCCTTGATAAACAAGAACATGACATGCTACATTAAAACAAGTGACATCAAACTATCAAAGAATCAAATCGAAACATGTGTCACAAGAGGCATGGGCGAGGATAACTCTCATATGAGCAATGATTTATTCTGGGTTGAAACACATACAAAAAAGGAAGATAAAATAGAGCTAACTCACTCTTTTATGATTGTAAGCAGCCCTCCCAAAGAGCCTGCTCATTTATATGAGTGCATCCAAGATTTGTATTTGTTTCTCAGCAGATCTCATCTCCCGCTTGCAAGCAAATGAATCTGTTAACAATTGCAAACATAAATACTATTGTATACTTAAGTAGAACTCATCCAAAAGGTAGAAAGGATATCAAGTCTTGTATATTCTATCTTACATGTAGATAATCTTTTCTTAGCCTACATTCAAGTATATAAGCCTTACAGTGTCATCTTTATGCCTCCCCTTTCTTGATAATCAATCCTGGCAAAATACAGAGAATTAAATCCTATCTACAACATCACAACAAAGCACCAAATCGCTTTAATCTAAATTGAAAAGCAGAAAAGGCTCTAAATCTACCATAACATCGCAGACATGAGCAAGATCCTCCTAAACAATAACAAAATGCAGCACCCAAAAAAATGAAAAGAAAAGGAATAAAATTAGATAGGAACCAAAGAATACATTTTGCCTTAGGCTACCTTGATCTTCTTTTGAAATCCTACACCCAATTTACCACTTCCTCTTCACAAGATAACCACGAACATTAAGTATATGCACAACACTAATTACACTACATAAAATTCAAAATACATTTTTTTAAATTAATAACTTCTAAAGAAGATAGGTATAGACTAGAGAGAGGAAAGGCATATCTTTAGAGTGTATCAGTGATCGAGATAATACCGTATAAGTAGATGAAATACCAAATTAGTCACTTCCCTCCCAAGATAACCTTATACATTCACAAGATAGAAAACAGGTCGAATAAGCTAAAATTAAAGAAATCAAAGGAAGTCAAGAGAATCATGAAGAGATTTTGGAAGTGAGAGATCCATTTGATCATATAAAGGATGAAAATGAATGAAAGATTCATCAATAATATAAAGAAGATTGCTTGTTGGCTTCACCATAAACAAAGAGTTTATGGTGGACAACGGTCATGCCCTAGGAATAAAAAAGTCAGATAAGCAGAGGAGAACTGAAACTCAACAGACAAGTGTTTTCACTCAATATGATGAAATTGGTTATTTTATCACGCACCTAATATGCATTCACTCTCATTCAGTCCTCAACTTTATCATTGTCAATAATGCAATACTATAAGAAATAAAATTAACAAAAATTGAGTTCAAAGTCGCTTACATACAACTACGAATTGACACAACTTTTCGGGATTAGGGACGATTAAGAGAAAAAGATGAGTTTAGGGATAGAGAAGAGTGTAAAAGCAGAGAGAAATAATAAGAGGATTAAGGGATAAAAGGGATAATTGGTTTTATTTCATTGATATCTCAATTATAACTAATAAGGATATTTATATTAATAACCTAGCTAATACCTATGTACATGACACCCTAATCCATAAATTTTGAAGTATAATTATATGTATAAATCTAGCAAATGCCAAATTGAAATGAAATTAAGCTAGCAAGAATATTCTTGATTCGTGATGAATATGCAATTTTTTTTACCTAAAGGACAAAAGAAAAGGATAAAAAAAACAATAAAGAAACCAAAGAATTTAAAGGGATTACTTGGATCTCCTCTACTGTTGTCTCTATTTTTTGTCAACGATTTAAACTTTAAAGAGCGTACGACTAGTCATTGATTAGATGCTTGATTAGTTTGTGAGAATTACCAATAAATAATGAGAGAATTGCATCCAATATACCAAAAGGCTAGCCCTTTTGCAAAAGTAACTCCCCTCCTTCAAATTTTGCAAAACTAGCACTTAGACCTAAAAAATTGCAGAAGTAACAGGTTCCCCCAACTGACTATTCAAGGTAAAATCATCACACAGTACGGTGCCTTTGCAAGGAAGCTCATGCGATAGAGAGGGATTGAAGACGATTCAGAGAAGCATCTGAACCCTCTTTCGATTGTGAGAGAGTTCTGCAGAGAGAGAGACATGGAAGGAGGAGTTTCAAAACGGAAGAAGATGACAAGAGAAAAGATATTGGGGCGTTGAAGAAGAAAAATCCTCCACCCACGCAGAAATAAAGTAAGTACTCATCCTCCCTCTCTTGAACCCGAAAACGTTGTAGATTGTCCCATTGTAGATAGTCAGCCAAGTTGGGGAGAAATCGAGCTGATTTTTTTTTTAAACCCTAACTTTGTGGGAATTGGAAGGTTTGGGGGAAGTAAACTATTGGGAAATTGAGGAGGTTGTGATGTGAAAATGGTCATGGAAGTCATCGAGGATGGGAAGACGAAGTTGAAATTGAAGGTCTGAACGTGTGAATCGAACTGAAAATCTTAATTAATTGGTGAATTTTGGAATTGGGGAAATTGTTACTGTCACGCAACTTTTACTGTCATACATTTTTTTTGTCACACATTTTGTCTTTACTGGCACACATTTTTTCTTTTCTGCCACGGATTTTTTCTTTATTGGCACGGATTTTACAGTTACTGAAACTTGTTTTAGCAACCTGTAACCTTTAGTGTACATACTTGTATCTCAGGTATAAAACAAGTGACCCATAGTTAGAACTAAAGGAGGGAAGGTCGTGCCGATGTCGTCGAGCAAGATTGGAAGAACCAACCGTTTATCCAAGATTGGGAGGGCCAACCATTTCTCCAAGTTGGTGCCCCTTTGCTATATGGACGACGCCCTTGCCGCTGCAGATTGGAAGAGGCTCCTGGATAGCCCCCTTGGGGAAATGTGCTTGTTTTGTTGATTGTTTTAGGTCTGCAGGTTTTTTTTATTGTGTTAAGACTAATACATTTGCTCGCTTTTGATGATTCTAGGACTCATAAGAAACTTCCTATTGTTGGTTTTATAACTATAGGAGTATATTGGCTTTAATTGATTTTATGACTCATAAATATCTGGCCTTGATTGTTCTATTTGGACTTTGCTCGCTTTTTTTGTTTTAGGACTACACTTTGATGTTGGTTGTACACTTGGATGTTGGTTGTAGAACTAAAGGAGGGAAGGTCTTGCCGACGCCGTCGAGCAAGTTTGGAAGGACCACACTTGTATCTCTGGTTATCTGTGGAACTGACAATACTTGTTTGTTGTTGTTCGTGTTTTCTCGTCCATCAACATTGCTCTATTCGAACATGGGCCTTTGAACATCCAACCACCTCTTCCCCTTTCCCACCGCCCATCGGCCACAATAGTAAGAAATACGAGCTCGTTCTCCCCTACACTCGTAAAAGCATAATATGGGTTTAACACTTTCGATGGGGATATGAAGATGAGTGGAAGTAGTGATGGCCATAAAAAGAAACCCACAAGCTTACTTACCCATTTTTGTGAATATATATTGTATTATGTTGGCACGTGTCACTTTTACTTTGGCACATAATAGTCAGTCATTGTCACGTATTCTTTAATGGTCGACATATAACTGGTAATTGGAGAGCCTTTTAATTTCCCCCCTAACTTTGAGCTAGGGGTGGAAATGGGTCGGGTGATGGATGGGCGGAGCCATTTTTTCACCCAACCCATCACAAAAAAATTTCACCTGACCCATCACCCGTCCGTCTAATATTTCACCCATCACCCGATCCGTCGGGTGAATCGGGTGGGTCGGGTGGATAATCGGGTGAAGTAAATTAAAAGAAAAAGAGTCATAAGACATACTTAGAAATCGATCATATTGGATAATTTCACAAACCACGTGGAAATCTTATTAATTGTATAAAAGATTTATTCCTACATTATATCATTATTCTCATCTTACAAAGTTGACATTAAAAGTTTAATATCAAATCAAATGAGATGAATTTTAGTCCGTTGCTAAACTCGTAGTTAAAAAAAAAACAATTTGGTAAATCATGTCTTAACACACTAAATGCTAAGTCGTTGAAATGAGCGAAATTGCTAACATTCTAGTAGTATATGCAAAACAAATAAACTAATTTTTTAAAAAAGATGTGATGAGGGGTTAAATAAAATAACTTTATATTCTTTTAGATTTTTTTGCACAAAAACAATTAGAGAATAGAGAAGCTAGAATTAGAAAAATGAAAAATATGTAGTTATATTAGACTATATTTTTTATAAACTAGGACTTTTTTATAAATAATCGGGTGGGTTAGTGTGTGGTTAAGCGGGTCGGGTAATGGGTCGGGTGATGGGTCGGGTAACGGGTGAAAAACATATCACCCATCACCCGACCCATCACCCGTTTCACCCACCCATCACCCATCCATCACCCGGTTTTTTTCGGGTTTTCACCCGTATAATCGGGTCGGGTGGGTCGGGTGAGTCGATCATCCACGGGTGATTTTCAGCCCTACTTTGAGCTAAAATGGAATGGTGGTGGGACCCCTAAATTCCCCTTGCTTTAAAAAGTCAATTATTTCTCCCTTTTTTTTACGCCAAGATGGAAGAGGAAGTGCATTAAATGCTTCATGACATCACCCCCTCTCTGTTCAACCTCTCAAGCCAGATGAACTCTTTTGTTTGTTTCTTCTTACCATCTCCTATGCCGACACGTGTGTTGTCCTATGCTCTCCTCTACCCGGGTGCAATGTTTAATTTTTTTTTGTACCTGCAACCGGTTGAACATATTCCCATTTTAATTGCAAAAATAGCATTTGCCTCCCCCCATGCCATTTTTTTAGTGTTGCTGCTACTTTTGCCAAAACCTAACAATTTTGGTATATTTGTGCAATTTTGCCATAAATAATTCATTTATTCATTTATTTTAATAAAATAAATAAATAATCATTAAACAATACGATAAGTGTATAATTACCAATAAATAATTCATTTATTCATTTGTTGTCTATCGGTCCCGATTTCCCCATTTGCTTGACTCGTTTGAGTGAATGGCGCTCGAATCTCTCCGCGCTCTCCTTCTGTGGCGGTGGACTGACCTAGGGAAAGCCTCTCTCCTTGCCTTTCCCTTCGGCTGAGCTGGTGGGGATCTTCGGTTTCTAGTTGCTCCGACTCTGGCCTTTGTTTGGTGTCGCTTGACCTAGTTCGGCGCCGCCCTGGCCTTTGTACCCCTTGCTTTCTCGGCCGCCTTTGGCCCTGTTCCAGCCGCTCGACTTGGTTTCGGCCCGCTTGGCCTGCTTCAGTGGCCTTGCTCCAGCCTGTTGAACTCGTCTTCATCTCCCTTGGCCTGGTTTTCGGCCGCTGGTGGCCTTGCATCTGCCTGCTAGGCATCGTCCCGTCTTTGTTCTCCTAGGGCTTAAATTCCCAATTTGGCAGTGGTCGGCTTCCTCAATAGGGTTTGTTCCTTGGGCTCGGGGTTTGGTTTTTTGGTCCCAATGCTTTGTTTGGGCCCAAAGCTGACCCTTTGTTTTTGGAACAAATAAAATTGAAATAAAAATAATATATTATAATATATAGCTATAAATAAATAATTCCGGTTGAATTTGCATAAATCCCGTTAAGGGTTCCTGGTCCTTTCGGATTCAGGTGGTGTGGTGCTTTACTTTCGGCGTGTCTGGGCTTGCTTTTCTGTTTGATAGGGTTCTGACTGCTCGGTGTCAGGACAAGATGGGGTTGTAGTAGTGTGCATCGAGACGTCTTCTTTTTCCGAAAGACTGTTTCCTTGGAGGTTCGTCTTCACTTCCCACAAGTGACTTCTTATGTACCGGCAGGGGTGTGCATGATTCGGCCCAAACCGATTTTTTGGGCCGAACCAACACAAACTAAACCGAACCGAACTGAAGTTTTTCGGTTCGGCTTTCAGTTCGAGATTTTTCATTTTTCGGTTTCGGTTCGGTTTGTGTTCGGTTTCAGTTCGGTTTGTGTTAAACAGAATTTTTTTATACACTACATAAATATATTATATATATATATATATAGGTTTTTGAATATTTTATATATACACACATACTTACTGTATTTGCATAATGTGGCTACATAATGTGTATACATATATTATATTTAAATACACATATATACACTAGATTTGCATGTGTATGTATAATATATTGTATATGTATATATATTGTATTTGTTAAAATTTTAAATTTTGTACACTTTAAAGTATTTTGGAATATGTACACATATTTTGGAATATATATACATATTTTGGAATGTGTATATATACTATATTTTATATATATTTGTATACTTAATTTTTTTTAATGAAAATTCGGTTTAATTATGTTAAAACCGAACCGAACACAAACCGAACCGGCAAATAACCGAACCGAACCTAATCCATTCGGTTCGGCTTTTGGTTTGAGAATTTGGGATTTTCGGTTTCGGTTCGGTTTGGTTCGGTCCGGTTCGGTTCGGTTTTAGACCGATGCACACCCCTATGTACCGCCGGCCTGCGGTGCTGCTTCTACGTAGTGCTTGGCTTCGTTCATCGTCTATGTCCCCATACCTTTCGGTTTAGTTGTGTTTAGGTCCGCTTTGTAGAGTGCTTTTGCCTGTATTTTGCACCTTCGTTGTATTTTTACTTTTTATGACGGTTTCCCGTCTGCTGACTTATCGACCTTCGAGGTTCAGATATGTCTGACCTTGAATTTTTACCTAATAAACGTGTCCCCTAATTCCACCACAAAAGATTTGATGTGGGCACCCAAAAAGGCTTTATACTTCCGTGTCGTGAAAACGGAAGGGTAAATAGACATTTAATTTATGCCTTCCGTTTTTAAAACACGAGAGTGTTAAATATAAGTTGTACTTCCATTTTTGAAAAACAAGAGTACAACTTTTAGTTTTGCCTTCCGTTTTTGAAAAACGAAAGGCAAAAAATACGGAAGTACAATTTTAATTACACCTCCCCACTTTCAAACACGGGAGTACAACTATTTTAACTCCTGTTTTCTAAATACGGGAGTACAATTTTTAAAGTATTTTGACAAAACAAAATAGTTTGATTTAAACTTTTTTTTTTAAAAAAAAAACACACATAACTTTAATAAATAAATTGTACCGGTTACCCACGCTCTTGCGCGTTTTGTTATTAAATTATATTTTAGTATATCATATAAGAGTAAGTACTCTTCTTTACATATTGTTTTATATTTTTTCATTTATTTATCCAATAAAGAGTAAATAACCAAATTTATTGCATAAGTTACATTTTGATATCCTTTAATATAATGTTTTATAAATATTTGATTTTTTTAATAAAAAATTGTTAATATAATTAATACAAAATCAAATAATAATATAAAATAAAATATAACTAAAATATAATAAAATCCTTAAAATTCAATTAGTTACATTTTGATAATGATTTGTGATAATTTACAATAACATATGTATTGATCCGACCAAAATCAACCAAAATTATGTTAAACTTGTTGTTGGACAAAAAATGCACGATATAATTGTACAACACATTTTATTTAATTTGTAATATTTGAGTTCGACCCCTTTTGGTTATCCTCTTGATTCGAAGTTATATCGATACCAAGATTTAAGTGGTTTTGGTGATTTGGGCTGCACCCGAATTTTAACGGGTTGCCTACGTATCTCTTGGAAGAGAATCAAGCCTCACGTAGTTCAGAGTGTTTGAGTTTGTGTGTTTTACCCCCTTAAAGGTTTTCATGCATCATTGGATCGTATTGGGACCCACCTTCTCGGAAGGGTAGCCCTAACAAAAATCACACTATCATATGCATGAGATTTTCTCGTGTATCATCCGAATAAATCGAGCACACCTTCTTGGAAGGGTTTCTCGACTTAACGGCTATCACTTACACGGAAAATCATGTGTATTTAATTTAGATTTGATTTTAACTCCATTTTCATTTTAAAAGTGAATTTAGGGATTAGCGACTGTACCCAACATATTTTGAGATTTAATATCGGGTTACCTACGTAGCCGTTTTTACGACGTCAAGTCTTCACGTAGTTCTTTTATTTTGAAACCGTTTGTTTTAATTTGTAACCGGTGACTGAATTCGGCGTATTTAGAATTTTATACCCAATTTCCTACGTAACTCGTAAAAGAGTATCAAGTCTATACGTAGTTCTGAATTTAACCAAGTTTATATTTGGTGAAACTTGATTTGAGGTTTCGACTCCATTTTTGTTGAAGCCGATTTGAAATTGACCCACTCGAATTAATTGGCCAAGAATTTTTGACGAGTTTAATTTTATATTTTTTTTTATCAAACTCGAATTCTTAACTTGTGCCAATTATAATTCGTATGTTTTTGTGGGCTAATTTTGTAATTAAATACATTTTATTAAAACAAGCCGAAAGCATATACGCATGTATATATACTTTCGTTTCAACTTTAATGTTTTTTTTTTTATTTATTCATTTTTGAATCCAAGAAATTGATGCACCCTTTTATCATGTGTTAACATGCATGAATACATCGTTCATTTTTTCATTTGTTCGACGGGCTCAGTCCAAACTAAAAAAAAAAATTAGCCCAGCCCGTATATCCCATCTGATTTGTTTACCCAGCCCATGTCCCTCTTTCTTTGTGTGTATCCTGTCACATAGCATCAACTTCTTTCTTTGATCAGAAAGAATAGGGCAACAGAGCGACGAAAGAAACGCAGGCCATTGTTCGAAGCAGCTGCAGCACCAAGCTTGAGGTGCTAGCTTTGGGCAATTTGAAGTCGAAACAGAGGGGGCTAAAGCGAAGAATTCGGCTTCGACAACGAGGCACCGATCAGACACCTACCAATCCCAAGTGCTTCCAACTAGGTGCGTTCTAGGGTTTTTTGTTTGTTTGCAAATTTTAACCCCAATATTTGGTGCCAAATCCGATCTTTGAGGGACTTGATCTAAATTTCGGATCCTCAATTAAACCCACTTCCAATTGAGTATTCAATTTCCTTGTTAAATTGATTTTTCTTCCAACTTTAATTTTAGGGTTCTTGGAAATCGATTATTAAGGGATTTGAAGGACCGGGACTTGAAAATTTTAAGGAGGGGTGGAAGAACTCCGACTTTCATCAATTGAAAGGAAGGCGAGTAACATCAAGGCCTGCCTAAAACCTAAGCAAAGTCACTGTCCGGGATCGAGAGCATCGCTGCCACTCTAACCCTTTCTGAACAGGTATGTTCAAGTCATGATTTTTTTTCTTGAATTGATTTTACCCTCTTGATTTCTTAAGGTTTGCTTGCCCAATTTAATACGGGAATGCTTTGGTGCTTAGCATAGTCCGACTGGAATGTGTGTTACAGAGTCTGATGATGATTTTTTTGTGAACACCCAATTTTACTTGTCTGGTGTTGTGTTCATTTGGGACTGCAGCAAGTAATCTTTTTTTTTTCTTTTGTTCTCTTGCTCAGCATTTTGATGAAAATTAGTGGTGATGAATCTTATGAAGGACCAATGTTGCCTTCCTTTGTTTGCTTAGATAGGACTGATTTTAGCAAAAAATTTGCCATAGTTTCGCCATGGTTTAGGTGATTTTGAGATTCCAAAACCCATACCATATGCTTAAAATAATATAACTGTACAAAGCTATATCGTTTTGCATAGGGGGGTTTTGAAATCCATTGAAACTACCTTGATTTCTTCTTCCTATTGTTGCTGGAGAAACTTTTGATTGAATTTGTATTGCTTTTCTTTGCTTGCTGCGTGTGTAGATTCAATGCTTTTTTTTTTTCACTCTCTCTGTGTTTTGGGAAAAAAAGAAACCTGATGCCCCACTTTAGCTTTTTATAGGGAGTAATGGAAGCAGTTACCTAGCCTCAACCCACTCCCCCACTTTCCCTCCTTCATACAGTTTTTTTTCCTTATAGTAAAACTGCAGAAGTTACTGCGTAACTGTGCAGTAGAGCAGCAGTAGAGCAGTTGAAAATATTTTTCAACGTGTGTTTTTTTCCTTCTCTTTCATAGCTGCCATAACATGAATTTGGGCTGGTTTTTCCAGGCCTTTCAAGCCTTTCTCTGAATTTATTAAGGGTTGTATTCTCAACCCATTTGAGTTGCATTTTGTATATGCCATGCTTAGATAACATTATTGTTTCCTCTCTTTCTTTTCAGCTCGAGCCTTTGCTTACGGAGGCCTATAATGAGGCTGCATTTGGAACTTCCACAAGTGACTTTTTCTAGAAGTTGGTGAGCTCTGGACACTCGTTCAACGTATTAGGTTTCTCCACTTGTATCAAGTTTTGTAAGACATATAGAATGCCCCCAAATTGTAATACATTTGTTTGATATGTATACAATAACTCGAAACACTTTTTTGAATAAATATGTAATTTTGATTGAATATGTTTGTTGTGAAATTTCACCCCCGAATAGTTGCCCCCGAACTTTGAATTTGTAAGAACCCCGTCAAACATGTTCAAAGTTCGCCTGCTCCTTTTGATTTCTAACTTGATGAACACTCTTTTAGGTTCTCAAAATGGATGCTTATGGGAATAGTGAGCCTCAGAGAGCTCTGGGAACTGACGGTCGAGAACTTGATCACGGTCCTATTTATCCTAGGTCCCACTCAATTCGAGAAACTGATGTTTGTAGACAATTCCCCTCACTGAAAACGTGGACGAGAAAAGAGGACACTTTTCATGGTAGATTGCGATTTCTCCGTGACGATGATAACGGTTGTGTACAAACCACTAAAGATTTCAGTAAGAGATTTACTGGTATCTTCAGGCTGGCGAGCACCCAACCAAGCTCCCTCTTGATGTGGAGTTTTATCCCGTGCTAAAAACTTTATTGGAGAAGAGATTGAACTGGGGATCAGATTTCGCTTTTCTAGGACTAGCCACTTTCATCCCTTTTTTGATGGAATGGACTGAGGAGATGAGAGAGCGGCATGAAGGCATATTGCGTCAAGCTGGTATTTTATGGCCTTGTAGCAATTTCACGCTTTCCCTGCATGTACAACAAAGATGTCTGGAGAGCCTTTTGTGAGCTTTGGAGTCCATTAACGAACACCTTACATCATGCAAATGGTGAACTTGGGATTTCTCTTCATGATTTAAAGCAGATTGCAGGTTTGCCGATTCTTGGTGAACCTTATGAGGAGTTCTTACCGCCAAACGAAGAGCTATCTGACAGAGCTCAGTTCCCTGACACCATCTTAGAGCTTTTGCATGTCCATGCTACTCTTTGCCGACATTATGATAGTGACTCGGTTTCTTGGGAGAACTGGTTAGCTCATTTCTATCGGGGTGAGGAGATCTATGCCGCCGTTAAAGAAGGCTCTGATATTGTTATCAAAGTTAAACAAGCTGTTCATCCGAGTTCTTTGTCTCATGTTAAAAAAACACGTCAGAAGGATTTGCTCCCTCTTGTAGTAAGTGAACAAGATGAGCTCGCTGCGTTTTTATCCCTCTTATTGAGCAGATTTGTTTTGCCACGACATTCTAGGGCAGTGCGACCTGAAACATTGTCTAGCAGATTAAGTAAAAGGGAACTGACGGTCGAGAACTTGTAGTAAGTGAACAAGCTGGTGATGTTTTTCATATACCCCACTCGAGTTTTCATGGGCAATGTACTTGGTGGCATTGCTCCTGGTGGATTGCAGTTTCGACTCCCTATTTAAGTAAATCAATCACAAAGGTCAATGTGACTTTGACAAAGGGAAATGCTCGTATCAAAGATAATGTTTATAATATCGCTGATATTAGGAAGGTGGTTAGCAGATTAAAAGACGTTAGGAAGACTTCTGACGCAGTTGAACCTTCCTCCAGTGAACTATTTGGCTCACCTATTATCAGTTCACCAGTACCGTCGATGGTGGCAAACGAGGACTTAGGAAGTCTCCCAGTTCCTGAAGATGTGTTGGAGAGTTGCCCAGAACACATCTCAATGTTTGCCGAGGTAACAGAAGGAAGCCAGAAAAGTCCCCTAGTGCCCGTAAATGTGACAAGGGAAAACTCTAACAGCTTCTCGAGTAGTGAGTTACACCCTAAAAGAAAGAAACCGAGACATAAAAGCCCCATGTTGTTGGAGGATTCAGGCACTGGAAACGAAGGTGCAACCTTTTACTTCTCACTTTTTTTTATCTCCCTTTTTTTCCTTTTTTTTATGCTCTTGACCATATTTTTAACATTTGTCTTTGATGTTAATGCAGTAAGGAAATTGACTTTTCAGAGTGAGCACTACTCAGATGAAGAGGATTACGATGACAGCGATCCGGAACTTGATTTTGATATTACCGGAGCGACCTCTACCAATTTGGAGATGCTAGCACCATTAACCAATGAAGCTGATGATGGTTTGATTGCTGGGCTACAACAACAGCCTCTTGAGCCGATACAAAATTTGCCAGACTCTGCTCCCATTGAGAATACACCAGCTTCATCTGCTCCCATTGAGAATGCACTAGCTTCATCTGCTCCCATTGAGAGTGCACTAGCTTCCTCTGCTCCCATTGAGAATGCACTAGCTTCATCTGCTCCCATTGAGAATGCACCGGCCTCCTTGGATAGTCTATTTCCTGACTCGGTGCAGCCCTACCTCCACACAGCGGTCATGGAAGGTATCAAAGCCATTGCTAAAACTATTCTAGCTTCTCAATCTGCTTTGACTTTGTTGTCTACTCGAGATGAAGTTTTTAACCACTTGGAGGTATTGAAGCTCACTACCAAGGCTGCCAAAGTGGATGATGGTAGTGTTTTTTGGATAGTTTCCCAAGTCAACCATCTTTTTGAGAAGATGGAAACTATAGCTACAGTAGAGAGCACTATCGACTCTACTGCTTTGAATGAGGTATCTGCCACTCTTTCTCACTGTAATGAGGATCTTGCCTCCAAAAAGAAGACATTAGCTCATGTGGAGGAAGACTCTCTTGCTATAAAAGGGCAAGAGCTTGATATTAAAGAGCAAGAAAGGGAGGTTTTGCTAGCGGAAGAAAAGCTTCGAACCTTGAAGAACAATCTTGCTAGGAACCAAGAGGCGCTAACAAAGAGAAGATCTGAAGCTGAGCATCGTATCCAGCTCACTACGGAGAGACAACGAAGTCTAGAAAAGCTGGAGCGGAAAGGCAAGGCGAAGCTGGAGGATCTCAATTCGAAGAAAGCTCACCTCCAAACTCTCATTGCTGCTTTTACTTCATTCGCCTCTATGTAGTTAGCGGATTTTTCCTTTCATCATTTTTTTGTATGCTTTAAGAACTTTTAGGCCCCTATTTGATTTTGCACATACATTTTTTTTTATGAATACATGAAAGCACCTTTTTTAGATACAAGAGCTCTACGGAACTTAATATCAAATCAACACAACTTATTGCTATGACAAAATTCCTCCTTCCTTGCTTCTTAGGTAGGACAAGTATATGCCCCTGCATGTATGTTGCATGTATTCAAAACAGTTCCTCTCCATACTCTTCTATCGATAACGCATATTCAGCTAAGAAAAATTGGGTTTAACACTCGACATAAAGAGCCCTTAAGAGTGACACCCTCTTACAAGAAATGTACTCACTCTCCTTTTAAGAGGGCAATTGGTATTGTGTTTTTTTAAGGCTGCATCTAGCGTTTTTTACTAGCTAGACTGCCTACGTACCCTCTTTCTGAGGGATCAAGCCATTCGTAGTTCTTTCGGGCACCCGTTTTTTCACATATGCTCCAGAGTGCCTCATTTCGGACTAACCTTCAAGTCCATATTTTCATTCACCATTTTTTTTTACCGGGATCTTTCTTTCTTCTTTTTTTTTTTTCTTTTTTTTTTATTTTCTTTTATTTTCTTTTTATTTTTTACCGCATCACTCGGATTATCTTGGCCCACCTTCTAGGAAGGTTTTCCAAATGACCCGACTATCATATGCGAACCCGGTTTTTTTTTTTTGTTCGACTGAATTTGACAAATGATTTTGATGTCAAACGTCCTACGTACTTCTTGTTGGAGATCAAGTCTTAACGTAGTTCTTGACGTTCTGACTCTCAAACTTCATGTCAAAAACTTTTTCACAAATTTTCCGTTCACACATGAATATACCACTTCTCATTCGGTATTTGAGAGTTCATATGCACCTTTGGGAAAAACTTTGGTCACCACATAAGGACCTTCCCATTTCGATTCAAACTTTCCTTGCGCTTTTTGATTAATGACAATTGGTCGTCCAATGGTAAGAACCAAGTCACCAATAGCGAATGGGCGAAACTTGACCCGCTTGTTGAATGCCCCAGCTACTTGAGCCTTGTAGATTTCAAGCTTTTGTTGTGTTGCTAGCCTGAGCTCGTCTAAGGCTTCAACCTCGGCCAAACGGATTTTGACATTCTCTTCGGGGTCGGTAAGTTGAACTGCTACTCTTAGAGATGACAATTGTATCTCTAGTGGCAACACGGCCTCGGATCCAAAGACCAAGTTGTATGGTGTACAACCTGTCGATGCTCGGGTTGTAGTCCGGTAAGCCCATAGTGCATCCGGCAACCGCTCATGTCAATCTCTCTTTGATTTTGAGACCATCTTTTTGAGAATTTTGCATAGCACTTTATTAAATGCTTCAGCTTGGCCATTTGATGACGGGTTATAGCTAGATGAAAAGCTATGCTTAAACCCGAATTTCTCGCTCAACTTCACCAACATTTGATTCTTGAAGTAAAGAGCGTTATCGGAGATGATCTTCGAAGGCACTCCATATCGATAAATCAAATGAGTCCTTATGAAATTGGCGACTTCTTTAGCTCCCACCTCCTTCAAAGGTACCGCTTCGGCCCATTTGGAGAAATAATCCGTAGCCACCAAAATATATTGGTCACCTCGGGAAGAAGATGGCTTTATGCTCCCTACCACATCAAGACCCCATGCATTGAAAGGCCATGATAAAGTAGTAGGATGTAGCATTTGAGGAGGTTGATGTATGAAGTCGTTGTGAATTTGACAAGCATGACAAGCTTTAGCGAAGTCCATAGCATCTTTCACCATAGTAGTCCAATAGTAGCCTAACCGTTTGATTTGATTAGCCAATTTAGGATCTGCTTGATGCGCTCCGCACACTCCAGCATGAGTTTCGGCTAGAATGTATTTAGCTTCTTCTTTGGACAAGCACCTTAGCAAGATTCCGTCAAATGTTATTCGATACAAAGTATCATTCTTAAGTAAGAATCTTGACACTCGTCTTTTAACGTCCACCCTCCTTTTCGCATCATCGGGGAGGACTCCATGACGAAGATATTCAACAAGTGGTTGTTGCCAATCCATTTCTTCCTCAATTTCATAAATGGAAGCGACCTCCACTTCTTCTTTTGGCTCATCTCGCTTCGAGGACGGTACGAGCAGATGATGTTCACCGATAGTAACCTGAATTTCTCTTTCATTTGGTAATGTCAATGATGAAGCTAATTTTGCCAAAGCATCTGCCTTGTCATTCTCACACCTCGATATATGTACCACTTCAATTTGACGGAATTGATGCGTGAGATATTTAGCTCTTTGATGCAAAGGGATCAAGTTTGCGTTTCTGACCTCGTATTGCCCATTTAATTGTCTAACGAATAATTGAGAGTCACCAAACACCTTCAATGGAACAACACACATTTCAAGAGCTATCTCCAAGCCGATAATGAGTGCCTCATATTCTGCCACATTATTTGTGCAATTCTCCAAAAGAGAAAATGAATAAGGCACTATTCCATCACTTGGGGTAATGAACACAATACCCACACCAGGCCCTCTTTTTGTTGCAGCACCATCGAAATATAACTGCCAAGATTTTTCCTCCATCATAAAGACTTCTTCATCTGGCAAATCGTCCGACAACTCCTCGTTATCCGGAGTGGGATGGGTTGCTAGGAAATCAGCTATAACTTGCCCCTTTACTGCCTTTTGAGGCACATATTTGATGTCGAAAGGAGCTAGAAGCATAGCCCATTTGGCCAATCGTCCCGACAACACAGTTTTTGATAAAATGTACTGCAGAGGATCGGCTTTGGATATTAATGTGATTTGGTGGGATAAAAGGTAATGTCGTAGCTTTTGGATGGCAAAGATCAACGCTAGACATATCTTCTCCATAGCGGAATAATTTTGTTCCGCACCCACCATTGTTTGGCTGATGTAGTACAAGGCATTTTCCTTTCCGTCATCATTATTTTGAGCCAACATAGCCCCTAATGACCGCTCGAGACTTGCAATGTACAAAATCAAGGGCCTTCCTTGAACTAGTGCCATAAGAACTGGCGGATCGATCAAATATTTCTTGATGCTCTCAAGGGCATTTTGGCAAGCTTGATCCCAAATGAAGGGAACATCTTTCTTCATCAACCTTAGAAAGGGTTGACATCTCCCCGTTAGGTTCGAAATGAACCGTCGGATATAAGCAAGCCTGCCTTGCAAGCCTCTCAGTTCACGGAGATTCCTCGGAGCTGGCATTTCCATGATCGCCTTAATTTTATCGGGATCAATTTCTATTCCTCGACCTCGAACAACGAAACCAAGAAACTTTCCCGATGTTACACCAAAGGCGCATTTAAGAGGATTCATTTTCAACTGGTGCTTGCGCAATCTTTCGAAGATAATTTTTAGATCATTTATATGATCCCCCCTCTTCTTCGTTTTCACCACAAGATCATCCACATAACACTCAATGGTGTTGTGAAGAAGATCATGAAATATGACCGTCATGGCTCTTTGATAGGTTGCCCCAGAATTCTTTAACCCAAAAGGCATCACAGTATAGCAATATGTGCCTAATGGTGTACGGAAAGCCGTTAGCTCCTCGTCTTCGGAATGCATTTTGATTTGATTGTAGCCCGAAAACCCATCCACAAAAGACAAAGCCTAGAACCCCGTAGTGGAATCAACCAAGAGCTCTGTTATGGGAAGAGGGAACTCATCTGGGACATGCTTCATTTAAGTCCCTAAAATCAACACAGATGCGCAGTTGACCATTTTTCTTCTTTACGGAAACAATGTTAGCTAACCATATCGGGTATTGGACCTCCCGAATGAATCCGGCCTCGATGAGCTTATTGACTTCAACTTTGATTTGTACAGTCAACTCGGGCCGAAAACGGCGTTGCGCTTGCTTCACTGTCTTTTCTTCTTCCGAGATGGACAACTTGTGCATTGCCACCTTAGGATCCAACCCAGGCATATCTTGGTACCCCCAAGCAAAGACATCTCGATATTCATGGAGAAGTTTTTCGTATAATCCTTTTTCCTTGTCTGTTAGAAAAACACTAACAAAAATAGGCTTAGGATTTTCCATACTCCCCAGATTGATCTCTTGAAGTTTATCGACCGTGGCTTGACCACCATCCTCCATTTCCGGTGGAGCCGGCTGGATTATGTTAATAAAATCTTGTGAGTCTTCGACCGATTCACTCTCACTAGAGGCCAACACCACGTTCACCTCCTCCATTTGAGTATCCATTGGATCCTCCGGCTTGCAAGTAGGAGCTTTTGACTTCTTTTTCTTAAGCTTTCACTTTTTATTTTTCTTGCCATTGGCCTTCTTGTTCTTGGACACACTAGCTTCTCCAAGTCTCTCAAACACAGAAACTTTCGAAGAACTTACTCCTAGTCTTCCAAAGACCGAGACTCGCGGAGCGTTTTTTGTCTCTTGCAAGAACGTACTTTGCTCATGACTTGTAAGAGTCATAGGCTCTAAGACTTTGGCCAATAACAACTCGCCTTCTTGCAAAAGCTGTAAATCATCCATAGAGATCTTGCTAGGGGGGTTTTGTTGGGTTTTACATTTCCACGAGGGTTTCGCCACCTTAATTTTGACTTTTCTATCAAGCTTTGAAGGGACCTGTTCATCGGGCAACTTAGATGACTCGCCCTTGAACACTACCCTCGTGTCTTCATTTATTTTCTCTCCGAAATGCCGATGAATGACCAACTTCTTCTTAGGCACGGATTGGTCAATCTTGCGGAGAGGACAAGTGTAACTTGTCATTAAAGAATTCATGGCCTTCTCCGTGGCACTTAACGGCTTTTGACCGGGTTGGCGCTTGTCTTTAGGTGTGTATTTGAACAACACCTTCGGACGAGTCACTTGCACCTCCTTCTTGCAAACAAGAGAGATTTTAGGTGGTGACAACTCTTTTCGGCCAATCTCTTCTTTTTGAGGACTTTCACTTCTACTGTCCTTTTTCGCTTCTGAACGAGTGCTAGGACTACAATACACCGATTTGTAGAATTTGGCGTCCGCGTAGTTAACACTTTCACCTTGAAAAGGGTCACTATCGCCTCGGATAGTCCTCTCATTCCCATTCTCATCGGTGTATTTTAAGCACTGATGAAGTGTAGAAGCAATTGATTTGCTAGCATGGAGCCAAGGTCTTCCAAGCAATGCATTATAAGAGGTTCCGACATCGATCACATGGAAGAGCGCATGTTTGTAAAGATCATCCAGAACCACTTTTAAGGTGATAGCACCTAGCGCTTTTTGCCCCACTTGGTTGAATCCCTGAATAGTGAGTAATGTCGGCGATAGATGACCAACAGATAACCCCATCGCTTCCAAAGCCCGCAAAGGAAATAAGTTCACTGCGGAACCACAATCCAATAGGATTCTATTCAATTTTGTCTCTCCGACCATACCTGTTACATATAACGGTCTGTTATGGTCGTTGCTCCCCAATTGGAGATCTCCATCGGAGAAAGTTATACACGCCATGCAAGAAGCGCAATGAACCGGAGGAGATGGTGTGACTTCGTCGACCTCTACATGATCAACTTGGTCTTTATAATCTTCCGGCTCCATGAGAGCTTGAATTAAAGCCTTCCTTAGGTCGGTCGACATTTGTAGAGCATCATACACACTTAGACGTGATGGAATGCGCTTTAAGTGACCGATAACATCATACTTCACCTTATCTTTATAAGAAGTTTTTCGAAGTGACATCGGCACTCGTGGTGCAACATCTTTTGGATTAGATGCCCCAACCTCATCACTTTGGCTTGGTATGGAAGCTTCTTTGTCAACCGCCCCTTCAAAATTTGTCGTCTTTGAGGTCTCACCAATGGGTGACCCATTGGTGAGACCTCAAAGACGACAAATTTTGGTGAGACCTCAAAATTTGGGTTTAGAAGAAGACAACTTTTGAGGTCTCGCCAAAATTGAAGACAACTTTTCATTGGGTTTAGAAGAAGACAACTTTTGAAAAGAAATTTCATTGACCCATTGGTCGATGAAATTTCTTTTCATTGGGTTTAGAAGAAGACAACTTTTTTCCCGACCGAAGAGAAATTTCATCGACCTCTTCTTCCTCGACCATGTCGGTCCATGGGGTCATGCAACACTGGATGACTTTACCTTCCCAAAATAATTCTTCATCGTAAGAATCATCGACAACTTCACCTTCCCGAAATAATTCTTCATCGAAAGAGACATCCTCCAAGAACTCTTTTGGAATGTAATCCATAAGAGTGAACATTTTACGTCCGGGTTGAGTATACTCTTCGTCGGACTTAGTTTCGGGCTTCTTATTCTTCTTACCCTTCTTCTCGTTTTTCTTTTCGGGCTTCCTACCGATCATCCTAAAGCCCGTAGGTCCTGCTCGTCGGGTGGTCTTTGAAGAAGACCTTTTCCGACTTACATAAACTTGCCACTTGGAACCATTCTCGCCCTCACCATCCGGCGGAAACGATTCTTCGACGTTTGTTTGCATCAATACATCATATAAAGACATGCCACCTGGCCCGTCTCTCGGCATATCGGGATAGGCCCATATAGTACGCACCTCATTGCGCATTTGAAACTGTACGGGGACGGCCTTCGGAGGCAATGATACTGTAGGAATGGCATTCTCTTTGACAACCTCTGACGAAGGATTGCTCTCTACCTCTTCCGCTATCGATATAGGATTTGACGAAGTGGTTTGGTTTTTAGAGCTTACTCCCTCGATTTCAATCTCACCCTTGTTGATCATCCTCTCGACAATGTCTTTGAAAACATAGCAGTCTTCAATTGGATGACTAACAATACGGTGATAAGGGCAATACCTCGGATCACCCATTTTGTTGACTTCATTTGGCCTCTTTGACTCCGGGAGAGAGATCATTTTCTCCTTTATCAACTCGCTGAATATACCCCTTACATCTTCATCATCAAAGGGGTATTTCTTTTGCTTCCTCTCCTCGAGAGTTAGCCTTTTAATAGTCTCTTTGGCCTGACCCTTCTCATTTGCCCTATAAGTACTCCCGGAGGGTTTTCCTTGGGGCTTAATGAAGGTGGCCATCGATTTTCCTTTTATCGCGAGTTTTCTACCCTCATCTTTCCTTACTTCGTTAACTTGAGGCCGACTCGCCCCGATTTTACGCCGAGCCAATTGGCGCTCAAAATTGCAGGCCTTCGACACTAAAGCATCGAAAGCTTTAGGTTCTGCACTGCCTACATGCACCGCTAGCTCGTGAATCAAGTTGTTAGTGTACATTTGTACACATGCTTCTTCACTCAATTTTTCCGGGCATTGGAGTCGCAAGCTTCTCCACCTTGCAATGAAATCATTTGCAGACTCATTTGGCCTTTGATGAGCATTTGCAAGATCCATGATGGAAACTTTGGCCTTTGAGCTCACAAATTGGGCTAAAAACTCCTTTTCTAGGTCATCCCAAGTATGGATCGACTCCAGTTGAAGCTGCGTATACCATGTAAACGCGGATCCTCTTAACGATTGGACGAACTGCCTTATCAACAATTGATCGCTTAAAGCAGTTTCTCCGCACGCGGAGTAAAAATGAGCTAGATGCTCATGAGGCGAACCATGAATGCCGTCAAATTTTTCAAAAGTCGGCCTTTGATAGTGCAGAGGGAAAGGAATTGCATCATAATCCGCAGGGTATGGCTTTCTATAGCCAATCACTGGTGGACTTTGGGAAATCTTAAATTCCCGAATCCCTTGAGCAATTAAATCCTTTATCTCCTGGGGAGAGATAGAGGAGCTACTTTCCTCTCGTCTTTTCTCTTGCCTGTTTTCGGAATTTTGCTGTTGCATTTGATCCATGAGGAGTTGTATTTGAGCATCTCTTTCCTCCAACTTTTTCTGCAAATCCTGAAGTTGTTCTTCAACGGTTGAGGCTCCAGTAACTAGCACTGACATGCTTTCAACTTCCCCCTCGGACCCATCATTTGATCCGATACCACTGACAACTGTCGTCGAAAAATCATCTTCATGAAACAACGAATCCGAATATCCATATAAGGGAGAGCTTTGTTTCTTCTTTGGTATAGCTGGCGGACTTGGAGAACGAGTAACTGCGCCGACGTATGACGTGGTCTTAGACCTTGACCTTGTCATTGGCCCTTCATACCCCTCTATATAAATGGGGAGTGAGGTAGCTTTTCTTGGCACCACTATGCTCTTCCCTTTTTCATGAGCTTGAAAAGATGCTTGGACATCCTTCTGAGGCTCCGCAGGCTTCAACACTTTGACCTTCGAAGCTTTGCCTTTCCGATCTCTCTTTTTTACAGATCCTTCTTCGACCTCTCCCTCCGAATAGGAGGTAACCATGACTTGTTCCACATGGTTCATATCCCAAGGAATTCAACCAAAGAAAATATGGCTTGAGCTCGCAGTTTGAGGTGCGATGATAGTCTTGTTTGCCTCAATGAGGTCTTTGGCGGCCTTCCATAGGGTTGTGTTGGCTAGGTTCAACGTCGGGGATGGGGCCCACTTGCGAAGTGCCCCAGTCTTCCCGCGCTGGGAGCCGCACTTTCACCCCCTTCTCCTCTGGGGCTTGTTCTCCTTCTTGGTCTCAACCACCGGTGGAATGGAGCCCTTCACCGAATTATCATTTTTCTTGATAATTCGAATGATAGGCCCCTGGGAAACAGCACGGGTCGGCCTGCTCTCACTGCTACTGGCCACACTGGCCTCCCCGACTCGGACATAAGCCGACTTCCTCTTGATGAAGACTTTGGCGGGCTTCTTGTCACTTTGTCCCGAGGAAGGGACGGATGTTCTTGGGACCCAAGTCTGCACCGCTGCATTCTCCTCGATGGCCTCGAACACATTGCTTGTTGGGATCTCGGTGGAGATGGAGTCCCTAGTCACTTCAAACTGCACCTTGAAGGATATCTTCCTCAACCAACGACCACCCTCCGCGAGGAAAGTCGCGGGTAGCTCATTGAACTTCACAATTGCTCTTGGTGCCATTTTCCTTGCAACCAAAATAAATAGATAAATATTAGTATCGAATAAAACTAAGAGATGAAAAGGCAAAAAGGGTCCCACTAGGCGTGCCAAAAATATGTTGTATAAAAAATGCGCGATATAATTGTACAACACATTTTATTTAATTTGTAATATTTGAGTTCGACCCCTTTTGGTTATCCTCTTGATTCGAAGTTATATCGATACCAAGATTTAAGTGATTTTGGTGATTTGGGCTGCACCCGAATTTTAACGGGTTGCCTACGTATCTCTTGGAAGAGAATCAAGCCTCACGTAGTTCAGAGTGTTTGAGTTTGTGTGTTTTACCCCCTTAGAGGTTTTCATGCATCATTGGATCGTATTGGGACTCACCTTCTCGGAAGGGTAGCCCTAACATAAATCACACTATCATATGCATGAGATTTTCTCGTGTATCATCCGAATAAATCGAGCACACCTTCTTGGAAGGGTTTCTCGACTTAGCGGTTATCACTTACACGGAAAATCATGTGTATTTAATTTAGATTTGATTTTAACTCCATTTTCATTTTAAAAGTGAATTTAGGGATTAGCGACTGTACCCAACATATTTTGAGATTTAATATCAGGTTACCTACGTAGCCGTTTTTACGGCGTCAAGTCTTCACGTAGTTCTTTTATTTTGAAACCGTTTGTTTTAATTTGTAACCGGTGACTGAATTCGGCGTATTTAGAATTTTATACCCAATTTCCTACGTAACTCGTAAAATAGTATCAAGTCTATACGTAGTTCTGAATTTAACCAAGTTTATATTTGGTGAAACTTGATTTGAGGTTTCGAATCCATTTTTTTTGGAGCCGATTTGAGATTGACTCACTCGAATTAATTGGCCAAGAATTTTTGACGAGTTTAATTTTTTATTTTTTTTTTATCAAACTCGAATTCTTAACTTGTGCCAATTATAATTCGTATGTTTTTGTGGGTTAATTTTGTAATTAAATACATTTTATTAAAACAAGCCGAAAGCATATACGCATGTATATATACTTTCGTTTCAACTTTAATGTTGTTTTTTTTATTTATTCATTTTTTAATCCAAGAAATTGATGCACCCTTTTATCATGTGTTAACATGCATGAATACATCGTTCATTTTTTCATTTGTTCGACGGGCTCAGTCCAAACTAAAAAAAAAAATTAGCCCAGCCCGTATATCCCATCTGATTTGTTTACCCAGCCCATGTCCCTCTTTCTTTGTGTGTATCCTGTCACATAGCATCAACTTCTTTCTTTGATCAGAAAGAATAGGGCAACAGAGCGACGAAAGAAACGCAGGCCATTGTTCGAAGCAGCTGCAGCACCAAGCTTGAGGTGCTAGCTTTGGGCAATTTGAAGTCGAAACAGAGGGGGCTAAAGCGAAGAATTCGGCTTCGACAACGAGGCACCGATCAGACACCTACCAATCCCAAGTGCTTCCAACTAGGTGCGTTCTAGGGTTTTTTGTTTGTTTGCAAATTTTAACCCCAATATTTGGTGCCCAATCCGATCTTTGAGGGACTTGATCTAAATTTCGGATCCTCAATTAAACCCCCTTCCAATTGAGTATTCAATTTCCATGTTAAATTGATTTTTCTTCCAACTTTAATTTTAGGGTTCTTGGAAGTCGATTATTAAGAGCACTTTTAACGGCAGTGCTGTTCAAGATGCTTAAGTGTAAAAAATTATATAATATTAGGGGTGGAGGCAATTGGGATACTTGTGAGATACCATATAAGCATCGATGCTATATGGAAAAACTGATGGTGAGCTGACACAGCTGAGCATAAAGGAGGGACAGGTGGCGCCATTTCACAGGAGGATGGATGA
Source organism: Persicaria tinctoria (assembly GCA_037127255.1). NCBI lineage: Eukaryota > Viridiplantae > Streptophyta > Magnoliopsida > Caryophyllales > Polygonaceae > Persicaria > Persicaria tinctoria. Next base: position 36,269,207 of record JBANSL010000020.1, read on the forward strand.
GCGGCTCAGATTTAAAGGCACGGACGGCTGAGATGCGATCTGGCCGATTTCAATAAAATTCAAATAATGCTATTTTCGGTATGTAAAATGTAAAAAAAATAAAAAATAAAAATTACCATAATACTATATTCATTTTTCTCTACCCATAGAACTCAAATTTGAATATGTTTCGACGTAGTTTGAAAAAAAATGATTTATTTTGATATAATTATATTGTAATTTTGCTTGGTAAATTGGATCTTGGTCATTCGGTGTCCCATTGCTTATTATAATACCTTTCCGGATAGGGAATCGCGTCACGAACAAAATTCAAGGCTTTGTCGTGACTTACGGGCTTTTTAAGCCATTTAGGGTCGTTTCAGGGCTCAAATTAGGGTTTATTATGCTCAAATTATGTTTCGTACGTTGCAATTTAGTTTATGTATTAACTTTTGTGTAATTTCTTTTTTTTAATCAATGAGGTTTTCTATTTTATTTTAAATCAAAATTTTATAATTACATTTTAGTATTTAAATGCTAATATAATATTATAATCATATTATAAACATGTTGGAAATAATTGTTATAGAAGGGTATATTCGTAAATTGAATTGGTAAAAAAAGATGGATTGTGGGATGCTAGAGATGCTATTGTTAAACTGGAAAAAGTAAGGAAGGGATGATATGCTGATGTGGCGAAGAGAGATGAATATAAAAAATAGTAATTTTAGTATCTTGAATAGTAACTGATAAACATGGTCTAAGGGATTTGAAGGACCGGGACTTGAAAATTTTAAGGAGGGGTGGAAGAACTCCGACTTTCATCAATTGAAAGGAGGGCGAGTAACATCAAGGCATGCCTAAAACCTAAGCAAAGTCATTGTCCGGGATCGAGAGCATCGTTGCCACTCTAACCCTTTCTGAACGGGTATGTTCAAGTCATGATTTTTTTTTCTTGAATTGATTTTACCCTCTTGATTTCTTAAGGTTTGCTTGGCTAATTTAATATGGGAATGCTTTGGTGCTTAGCATAGTCCGATTGGAATGTGTGTTACATAGTCTGACGATGATTTTTTTATGAACACCCAATTTTACTTGTCTGGTGTTGTGTTCATTTGGGATTGCAGCAAGTAATCTTTTTTTTTCTTTTGTTCTCTTGCTCAGCATTTTGATGAAACTTAGTGGTGATGAATCTTATGAAGGACCAATGTTGATGAAACTTAGTGGTGATGAATCTTATGAAGGACCAATGTTGCCTTCCTTTGTTTGCTTAGATAGGACTGATTTTAGCAAAAATTTTACCATAGTTTCGCCATGGTTTAGGCGATTTTTAGATTACAAAACCCATACCATATGCTTAAAACAATATAAGTGTACAAAGCTATATCGTTTTGCATAGGGGGGTTTTGGAATCCATTGAAACTACCTTGATTTCTTCTTCCTGTTGTTGCTGGAGAAACTTTTGATTGAATTTGTATTGCTTTTCTTTGCTTGCTGCGTGTGTAGATTCAATGCTTTCTTTTTTTTCACTCTCTCTGCGTTTTAGAAAAAAAAAACATGATGCCCCACTTTAGCTTTATATAGGGAGTAATGGAAGCAGTTACCTAGCCTCAACCCACTCCCCCACTTTCCCTCCTTCATACAGTTTTTTTTCCTTATAGTAAAACTGCAGAAGTTACTGCGTAACTGTGCAGTAGAGCAGCAGTAGAGCAGTTGAAAATATTTTTCAACGTGTGTTTTTTTACTTCTCTTTCATAGCTGCCATAACATGAATTTGGGCTGGTTTTTCCAGGCCTTTCAAGCCTTTCTATGAATTTATTAAGGGCTGTATTCTCAGCCCATTTGAGTTGCATTTTGTATATGCCATGCTTAGATAACATTTTTGTTTCCTCTCTTTCTTTTCAGCTCGAGCCTTTGCTTACAGAGGCATATAAAGAGGCTGCATTTGGAACTTCCACAAGTGACTTTTTGTAGAAGTTGGTGAGCTCTGGACACTCGTTCAACGTATTAGGTTTCTCCACTTTTATCAAGTTTTGTAAGACATATAGAATGCCCCCAAATTGTAATACATTTGTTTGATATGTATACAATAACTCGATACACTTTTTTGAATAAATATGTAATTTTGATTGAATATGTTTGTCGTGAAATTTCACCCCCGAACACTTGTATAAAAGTATATGTGAGATAAACCGATATATTCTCAAACAATTAACTTAAACAGAACATAAAAATAAATAATTTAGAGATCGTATAAAATAATGGGGATTCAATTTTGCTCACTAACTTAAAAGTCATGGTACTGAGGAAGAAAAAAATATATAAAAAAAAAATAAAACCAATCAAAACTTTAATTTTAAGTGAAATTCAAAACTTATCTTTGAATGCAAAAGAAAGGTTTATTGGCTTTTTGCAAACCAACATTCAAAACTTTTGATTTCTTGTAGATTTTATTACATCATGAGTTTAGAATAAATTAAATCCAACGATCCACAATACTAAACCATATTTATATCATTTCATCGACATAACAAACTTACTTCCAAACTAAAGAGACAAAGATAAATTTTTCATAGAGATGGAAGTTTAAAATATTCTAATAAGGACGTTGAACAAAAGGAATTCCAAAACAGACAACGTCCAAGTAATAGGTATACATACTAAACTACAAATTTAGAGTAATCAACATAATAAACTACTCTTGGGAATAGTAACGATGCTGGTTAGGTCCTACTTGCTGATGTTGGGATGGCATCCACTCTGGGGCGACACGCGGCACTGGATCATCACCCATCAACACACGATGCAATAAAGCTATCTCATCTGCGGATGCACCCTCACCACGCTCGTGTAGCTCATGCACCATGGTAACAACATGTTGACGACGCTGCATCAACATTAGGATGAATGACAACCAAAATTAATCTATGTGTTTATATAACATTACAGATATGATATTTATGAGCGAATGAATTTAAACTTTACCTCTTCAAGATCTATCATCGGGGGGAATGGGACGCACAGGGGGATCTGATGTGTATGAGCCCGGTAGAAGAAATGGTTTACCATGTCGAATGTTTAATGGAAAAATTAGGTGTCTTAAGTTTAGTCATTCACTTGGATGAGAGATTATGTACCTATTTGCTGTTTGGTTGTCGAGATGAAAATATCGGTCGGTCAAGTGTCAAGCCAACTTCTCCTTATGATTAACCCATATAAGGTCCAAATACTCCATCAAACCCCACCGTGTCCCCCAACGACCCTTCATCTCAGATCCCACCATCTGATGACCTTGCAGTCTAGGAGGCAGTTAATGGTTATGCATACCAAACTCCACTCTCAGCCGTCATACATTTCTTTCTGCTTCCTAACCATACAACAAAAAGGGACAATTATTTTTTTTAGACCTTCTATCCCGCGGGACTATTACTGGTACATCAGCATCTCTGATTTTCTTCTTACGATTTCTATTTTCTCCATATTTTTCACATCCAAAATATACTGAGCCGTATCAGGTTGCAAAACTATTCCAAGATTTTACAATTGTGAGAACAAAGTTGTTCACAAAAGCAATCTGACGAGCCCATTCTAACATCGATTTTCTATCCGACCAGTAATAATTATTCGCAAAACAAGGCGAATAATCGAATCCAACAATGTTCATTCTATCAAACTAAAAACAATTGAAATAGCGTTGAAAATAATCAAATTTCACGAATTGAATCAATATTATCATTAAATTTCACGAATTGAAAACAATTGAAATACTTGAATATTATTGTTGACTCCTTCGTTACCATTGGATGCGAGGTTTGACATTCTTCTACTCAATTCGGCGCAACTAGGGCAAATACCGGTTATGACTAGTATATTCGTCCTATTAAGAAGAAAATCAGACCCTTTTTTTACCCGGAAAAAAAAACATAGCCTTCCGTTTTCTAAATACGGAAGGTAAATAGCTATTTTGTACTCCCGTATTTAAAAAATGGAAGGAAAAAAGCTATTTTGTACTTCCGTATTTAAAAAATGGAAGGCAAAAAATAGCTTTTCTCTCTCGTGTTTTAAAAACGGAAAGTATAAAGTTGATTTGACCTTCTGTTTTTCAAACACGGAAGTTGTGGATAATATTTTTCAAAAAATAAAAAAAAGGAAATAATTAATATAACACAACTTCCGTTTCTAAAACACGAAAGTGTATTTTGTTTTTGGGTGCCTCACCAATTTTTTTGTGGTGCGGTTAACAACGCCCAAAAAAAAAAGGTATCGTGCACGATAATATGTTAACTAGGGGTGTTTTATGAACGCGAGCTACTCGAGTTCGACTCGGATTCGGCTCGAAATATTCGGCTCAAGCTTGTTCATATTAAAAAATCGAGCCGGGTTCGAGTAGGTTCCCAAGTTTGAGACAAGCCTGAGCCGAGCTCGATCCTCGTATAACTCGTTTTGGCCTGCCTATATATGTATGTGGCTACAAACCACATGTATCTCTTGAGCTTAATACGAGCTCAAATCGAGCTTAATTGGAGCTCACGAGCTCAAATTGAGCTTAATACGAGCTCACGAGCTTGTATTAATGCAATAATTCTGAAATGGTCTCAAAACGAGCTTAATACGAGTGTTGAACAAAAATGCGCGAATAATTGTAAAACATATTTTATTTAATTTTTTAGAATTTGAGTTCGACCCCTTTTGGTTATCCTCTTGATTCGAAGTTGTATTGACACCAAGACTTGTGTGGTTTTGGCGATTTGGGCTGCACCCGAAATTTAGCGGGTTGCCTACGATTTGGTTTTTGTTTTCTTGTATGCATCAGAGGATGAAGTTCAAACCCACCTTCTAGGAAGGGTAGCTTGAAACAACACTCCACCCGAGTAACCTGAGCCCACCTTTTCGGAAGGGTAACTCAAGTGACCCGCCTATCATTTGCATAGAAAACGGTTTGACTTTGAGGTGGAGTTTAATTTGGAATTTGACTTGTTTTGACTTGAGCTTTGACTTAGAAGTCAATTTGAGGATTGTGGAATTTGGTTTTTGATTTTTGGGTGTAAGCTTTGTATCGAGTTAGAGTAGACACTTTGGCTTTGATGAGAATTTGACATTTGGGACGACTAGAGCCGACAAATGAATTTGAAGAGATTTGATGAAAGGTTTGGGTGTGACTAGACTCGGTGAGAGTTTGATTTACATTGAGTTTCCTACGTATCCACTTTTCTGGTGGAATCAAGTCATCGTAGTTCAGGACCAAAAATGGATTTTGTATTTGAGTTTGATCGTGAGATCATTTGAGAGTAGTGATCGAACTCGGTGGGCTTTGGCTTGACACCGAATGTCTTATTTATCTCTTGAAAGAGAGTCACATCACTTGTAGTTCTAAACGAACCAATTTATTTTGAATTTTACGATTGAACCTGACGAGCTTTAGCTTTGTGCCGGGAATCAAATCTTATATAGTTCTTTTGAGAACAGATTTAATTTGAGAGGGATATGCGACTGGATCCAATGTATATTTGTATTTTGACATCGGATTTCCTACGTAACTCATAAAAGAGTATCAAGTCTTCACGTAGTTCTTTTTAGAATTAATTTGATTTTTTTTTGGTTTGCCGATTGAACCAGACGAGCTTTAGCTTTATGTCGGGTGGCCTACGTATCCGACAACTCGGAATCACATCAGACGTTGTTCTTTCGTAGAACAAATGATTTAATTTGGTTGGACCTTGACCTCATATTTATTTGAAAGTGAATTTAGATGTTGACGACTGTACCCGATATATTTTAATGATTTAATATCGGGCTACCTACGTAGCCGATAAAATGCGTCAAGTCTTTATGTAGTTCGCTTTAGAACTGTTTGAATTTGAGGAAATTTGGTTTAGGCTTCTGACTCCATTTTACTTAGAAGTCAATTTTGAGAACGACCCACTAGAATAAATTGACAACGAAATTTTACGAGTTTAACTTTATGATTTTGTTAAACTCAATTTCTAATTTATGTCAATTATAATTTTTATACTTTTGTGGGTCAATTCCGTAATTAAACTTATTTCCTCACAAAAACTTGAGCCGAGTGAGTGCTGTGTACTTCTAAAACCGAAGAGCCTATCCGAGGCTTGAAATTGGGCCTTGGGTTTCAACTTTAATTAGAACTCCACTCCGTATTATTTTCTTTTGCTGAGCCCAATTTTTCTATTTGTTAATTCAACCCATCTTTTTTGTTTAGCTAGTAACGAGTGATGAACTAGCAGCCTCCATTTCCACTTTTTTATCTGTGCATTCAGCAACATCAACGAGAGAAGCCGGACCGATTGCTATTGCGCTCGATTCTGGAGGAAAAGCAAATTTGCGGTGCTTGATCTAGGTGGAATCGACAATCAAAGGACTCAGGGGCGAAGATGGACAACGTCGAACACCATTAACATGCGCTGGGCTTGCTCTTGATGGTATCCGCTTTCCCCTCTTTTCCCTTAATTCGTCCCTTCATCATGATACAGATTTTATACCGATCCGTGTTTGCCCCAAATCTCAAACCTTCAGTCCTCTCAATTTGCTAGGATTTGCTACTGATTTGGGTTTTGGGAAATTTAGGTCTGGTTTTGATTTTTTATTTGGGGGGTTTTTGGATTAGGACAGCCAAGAGAGGAGGCCAATCCAAGGTTTAGGGAAGCTGAGAAGAGGTTGAGAGAAAACCCAGAAGTGGCTCTTGAAGACGGAACATTTGAAGATCAGTAGGTCTGTTCTTTTTTTTTTCTTCCTTCTTCCATTCGCTTTTAATTTGGTCCGATTTGAGATGAAACCAAAATTAGGATTTTATTTGTTGATTTTGTAATTTGGGATTTCTTTTTATTTGTGGCAATCAACAGAGGAAGCGAACTCAGGAAATAAGGGCTGAGAATAGGCTCAGAGAGTCCCGACTTCGAGCAAGGCAGTGCGACAATTCAGGTGCGACGCTGCCATAACATCGGAAACAATCCTCACTTTGGCTTCCCGGCATGGTTGTGTTAATTTAACTTTCTCTTTTTCCTTAGTTGCAACTTGGTAGCAACCAATGAGGATTCGGGGTTTGTTTGTTTTAGCCTTTTGGGTGATTAGTGTCCCAGATTTTGGATTCCCTTTGCGCTCACTTCCAATTCTGATTTTAATTGGACTTTCCCATTTGATTTTTTTTAGCAGGAGGTTGAGAACTTGGGGCAATCTTGGTTTAGGGGAATAAAAGGGCAAACGAGACTGAGACACGGGAGCACTGAAGGAGGCCGGGGTGTTTTGGCTTTGAACAAGTCGAGGGAGAGGTACACTTAACTCCCCTTTTTTAACTGAGCACTTAATTTTCCCCTTTAAGCTTTTCCTTTTCCCGTCTGTCTGTTTGGTAACCTTTTGAGGTTGCACACTCTGTGCTTTGTTTGAGACAGTTGACAGAGAGATGGCACATGTAGTGCTTGATTTTTTTTCTCCTGGGATTTAGTTTGTTTAGATTTATGCAGTTTGTGGTTTGCAAGCCCCTCATCAACTCCCTGAATCCTTTCTATTTGGAGATTTGGTTCCTTGTTTGAATCTCTAAAACCATGAGGACTTGATGATTGCAATTTTGGGGATTTTGGTTTAGAACTGCCGAGGGAAATAAAAAGTAAGTTGAGATTTCCTTTTGTTATGCTCTGCTTGCTGATCACATGGACTTGTGTGCTGACTTATGAGATGATTAGCCCTACTGACGGTTTGGTGAGGGCTATTGATGCTTTTAATTTTGTGTTTTGCTTGTAACAAACACTTGAATTGCCATGGATTATTTAGCACCCTCTTCCAGCAGATTTTTCATTTTCCAGCAGTTCTTTGCTTGAGTAGTTGAGTTCATGCTCCTCTAGGGTATACTTTGTTGCCTTCAATTTGGGTAGAAAGCGAGGTATTCTTAGGGGCCTGATTTGAATTTGATTAGTGTAAGACACTAGTTTATTTGATTTGCTTGGGATAGAGGCTGATTCCAGTTTGATGACTTTGCTTTGTGCACGATTGAGTTAGTGTGATTTACAGCAAATCTGTTTGTGGCTGCAGTAGAGTTTTTCTCCTTTGGCTTGCTTGAATGTCTTGCAATTTGTTTGCTTGAATTAGTCGCTTAGTTTAGGGAAAAATCCAGCAGCGTTTCGCCCTCTTTTAGGGCTATTTGATGATTCCGAAACCCAGGCCACAAGCGAAAGCCTGCAAGGTTTGAAAGCTTGAGGGTTTGCAAGGGCGGGGTTTCGAGAATCGATTTTGGCAGCATATCGGCTTGATTTGGGGAAATTTGATGACTCCGAAACCCAGGCCACAAGCGAAAGCCTGCAAGGTTTGCAAGGGCCTAAGCCACGAGCGAAAGCTTGAGGGTTTGCAAGGGCGGGGTTTCGAGAATCGATATGAATCCCCACGCATGGAGGGAAAGCTACCTTGTTGGCTCTCTTCTTCCTTTGTTGCTCTCTGCAGACGTGTGTTTGTATGGCTTTTGACTTTTGAGGGTGGCTTTTTCTTTCTTTCCCTCTGCCTTTTTTTTTTTTGCAGCCGTATGAATTCAGCCCCCTAGAAAAATCAGCCACAGTCACCCTTTATAGGATGAGGTTGTAGGAGGAAGCGCCCCTACTTTCCTTGTCTTCATGTGCACAATATTTTTTCTTTTCTTTGTGTGTATATAGCTGAAGTACTTTTCCCAGCACACACGAACTGTTCTTTTCCTTTTTACTTTTAGTGAATGACCCCTTTACTTTTTGGGTAGAGAATACACACACTTGCCTTTGTGTCATTTGATTTAATGATTTTCTGATTCTCTTCCTTTGTATTTTTATTGGAGAGAGTACATAGTATACACGAGCTGGCTTAACTTTTGGAGATTTCTTTCCCCTATCTGTCTTCGTGTATTTCAGCCCCTTTTTATTTTATTCCTATTGCTGGTTTATTTGTTTGCTTTCAGCAAATGGGCTGGGCTGAGATTTTTCTCTTTTATTGATATCCTTGGACCTTACATTTCAATCTTAGAGGCCCGATTGCACTTTTTTGTATGTGTGTGTGAATTATTTTAGAATCCACCTGCCTTAACTTGGTTTACTTTTTCGCAGCAGAATAGTTTGCTTATGAGAGCTTAAGACAAGAAAGATTAAGGCACTTGTCGGATTTCGAGTAGAGCAATCAACAACGCCATTGACTTACAGTCTCGTTAGGCGGTGTTAGCGGAAGCTGATGAGCTGTCATTGCATCTCAGAAGCTCGACCTTTGTATTGAATTTTTGTACACCAGTTTGTGAGCTTGTAATACGCGAGAATGATGCATTTGATATGTAATACACCCCGCACACTTCCTTTTGTAATTATTGTCAATAGCTCGTACTTGTGTTTGCCATTCAAACTATAAAGTGAAAATTTTCATGAAAATAATTTCACTAGCATATATAGTGTCTCTTTAATGAATGACGAAATTTTACACCCAAACAACGAGCTCACGAGCTCGAACTTGGCTCGAGAAAAAAACGAGTAATTCGAGCTCAAGCTCCATGTAAAGCTTGTGAGCCGAATACGAGCAGGATCTAAGGCTCGAAAAAAAAATGAGGCTCGACTCGATAAAAAACGAGCTGAACCTGAGCACCGTAACTTTTTAAATTAAATTACAGTTTGCTTAAAAAAAAACTTTTTCCAAAGTTTAAATTTATTTTAACAAAGTAAACCATAACTTTTTGACAAAAATATTATTTTTATTCATTAAAACAAATCTTTTTTCAAGATTTTTATTTTTTTTCAAACAAACGGACTGAACTATATATATATATATATATATATATATATATATATATATATATATATATATATATATATATATATATATATATAGGGTCGGGTTCGGGTACACACACCTTCAATAATGAGAAGGAAAGAAGCGCGCTGATTGATCCACGTGTACAAAAATTAATGCCAAATCAGCTCAGACGCGTCTCTCCAAATTAATTAGTAACACCCATGTAAATTAATTAGTAACACTCTCACTCTTAGTTGCACACGCGCTAATTAACACTCAAAACTAATTAATTGCACGCGCCCGTTCACCCACCTTGCTAATTAATTAGAAAAAGTACGTACCCATATAAAAATGCTTGATATAGACTTTTAAAAATTATTTTTTGGCATTTTCACTTATTAAAAAAATATAAAAAAAATATTTTTGGGTGTAATTTAATTTTATCTATCCATAGACACCCACTTTGTATATGTTTTGTTGGAAAAAAAATTAACAATAAGTTATTCATAAGGTTCACAAGTACTTAGTGGTTCAGCCCTCTTACTCTAAGTGGTTCAGCAATTTTATTCTCAGTGGTTCGACAATTTTATTCACATTGGTTCAGCAATTTTTTTCACAGTGGTTCAGCAATTTTCTTCACAGTGGTTCATCAATTTTATTCACAGTGGTTCAACAATTTTATTCACGGCGGTTCAGCAATTTTATTCACAGTGGTTCAACAATTTTATTTACAGTGGTTTAACAATTTTCTTCACAGTGGTTCAGCATTTTCATTCACAATGGTTTAACAATTTTATTCACAGTGGTATAAAACCCCTGAACTACTTGATATATAAAAACCCTGAACCACTTGTTATTAAAAAAACTCTGAACCACTTCGTATAAAACCCCTGAACCACATAGTATTAAACCCTGAACCACTTTGTATTAAAACCCTCAACCACTTGGTTTACAAGATTTCTATTATTCTTTTATTTTCTTTTATTTTTTATTTTTTGTTAGTTATTTATTTATTTTTAACATAAAATGGTTCATAAATCAATACTCCCTCCGTCTCGAAAAACAAGTCGTTTTAGAGTAGTATAGTTGTATCAAAATACATGTCGTTTTAGATTTTCTAGGTAGGTGATAGTAATGATTTGTGTTGGTTTTGTGTTGTTGACTTTTTAAAAGATTTTGATTGGTTAAAAAATATAGTGGGTATTTAAAAACAATAAAATTAGTGAAAAAAGTTAGTGGAACGATGATGTTGATTGATGGGTGAGTGTTTTATTAAAACTAGTGCATAATGCTAAAACGACTTATTTTTCGAGACGGAGGGAGTACTATTTATTTGATTAACCATATGGGTTAGAACAGTGAATCACATATATAAAAAGCATGAACCATATAATTATTTGACTTCGGATTGCTAACAAGGCACTCGTCGACAGACTAAGAGACCAAGAGAAATCAAATACACAATTAATCTGAACAACAGACCAAGTGACCAAGAGAAATCAAATACGCAACAGACCAAGAGAAATTGATAAGAGAAGTACGCAATTCATCTGAATAACAGACCAAGAGAAATCAAATACGAAAAGATTTGAGATTTAAACAGTAAGAAATTGATACAGTCAATCAATCTGAACAACAGACCAATAGAAATTGATAAATTGAAGAACGCAATTCATCGCATTGGAGCCTGAAAATGAATCCCCAACGGATCAGAGGTGCGGCGGAGGGAGGAAGAGGGCGAGGGAGAATGGAAGCCTGAGGGCGGTGGCGGAGACAGGGACGGTGCGCGATAGGAGGGAGGAAGGACAGGGCGCGATGGTGGAGGGTGGTGGCGGAGACAGGGGCGGCGACGATAGGAGGAAGGAGAAGGAGAATCGAACAGATCGGGATGAAATCGGAGGGAGGGAGGACTGAGGAGGAAGGACAGGCGCGATACTCCATGGAAGATCGTAGGGCGGAGGAAGAAGAAAGAGAGGCGGGGTTAACCAAGCGCGTGAGGATGTTTTTTTAAAAGTAAAAATCAGATCCGTTTTCACTAATTAAATCACTTCTTTCCTTCTCACCGGACCAAATTATTCTCACTTGAACCCTCCCCTATATATATATATATATACATGGTTTGGTTCCAGAGTGCACACCTCTTATGGTGTACTTTGTGCATAAATAGGAACCGTTGATTGAGAGAAAATGGATGGAATGGATTAAAAGGAGGGTTTTTTTGATGTTTTTTAATTTTTGCTTTAAATATGGTGGGACCCACTGCAAAACGTCACCCACTCTCTTTTGGGATGGAGAGTGTACTGCAACTCCACCAAAACCCTTTCCTTTTTTTATTATAAACATAAACAATTTTTTTTTAAATGTAGTGGGTCTCGATTTTTTATCACTCACCCACTCCCATCCTTGTTTTTTTATATAATTTCGGTTGTTTTAAAATTTGTCAATTCTAGTGAATAATGTTTCTCATAATACCGAATAATGTTCTACTTTTTTCCATCGAGTTCAGATCGAAATTTATCAATTCAAATGAATAATTTGTCACATGCTACTGAATAATGTTTGGTTTTAGTCCATTAATTTCAAATAAAAGAAACCAACAATCTCTCAATCATACTTACGATTTTTAGGAATAATGCTTCATATTTCACCGAATAATGTTTTATATTTCACATAAGTGTCTCATAGTTGATGTGTTGAGATTAAAAAAAAACGTCTTATATAAACGAATAATCATTAGAAATTCACCGAATAATAATTGTAATCAACCGAAAAAATGGCCATTGTTGTGAATAATCTTTAGAGATTCACCAAATAATCCTTGTATTCCAATGAATAATCATTAGAGATTCACCGATTGACAATTTGAATCTCCAAAGCTCATAATAAACTATGCAATTACGATAATTGAAACCAACTAAAATCAGATTCCTCTTGTGCTACTCAAGCAATCGTGAACCCACTAACTCAATTTTAGTAAAAAATACACAATTAAAGATTAATTTTGGATAGCACTTGCACAAAATATCACTTCATCAATCAATTGTAAGGGGCAGACCTCAGAAGCACAGGAGTCGACCGTCGCCTAGCCTTCGCTTTGCCAACCCTTCAACTCTCTAATTGGAGCTCTGAGATCGACTAGTAGGAGCAGCGGGAGGGGGGAGAGCGGAGTTGGTAGCATGCCCTCTGAATCCGATCGGTGATTGATGACACTGGTGAAGCGTGCATCGACGGTGTTGATCGGTGACACTGGTGAAGGGGGGAGAACAAAGCGTGCATCGACGCCACCGATAGTGACACCGGTGAAGGCCCTTTGAATCTGACAGTATTGTACATCGACGCCACGCCGAGAGGATTTGGGAGCAATCCAGGTGAATCGATCTGCGACAATTGGGAGGGCAGCGTGTCAAATCGATCGGTGGCGGAGGTGAGATCCAGCCGAAGAAGATTGCCCTTCGTCGCTGCTGATAGCCCAAATCCGACAACAAACTTTTCATCTGGATTCGAGTGAGGAGGTTGTGAAGGCGAGGTAGGGTTTGGAGTCGCCAATCTGCCTGGCGATTTCAGTGGTGGTGTTGAGAGGATACATGTTGGTTACGACGGCGCCGAGGGAGATGACGGAGAGGTAACTGATTGGGATGAAGATGGAGTTCGGGGAGAGGATGAGAATGACAATCGGGCTCTTCAGCACTCCAACCGCGATTTAGGGTTTTATCCATCTTTCCCACGCGCTTCACATTCAACCAGTGGTATTGGGTTTAGTTTTCCACATTTTTTTAAAAACCACCCAAGACACGTGGTATCATCTTGTCCCTCCATATATTTAATATAGATCAAAGGCCTAAAATTGTGCACAAGGTACACCCTAAGACTTGTGCACAATTGAGCCATTCTCTCTCTCTCTCTCTCTCTCTCTCTCTATATATATATATATATATATATATATATATATATATATATATATATATATATATATATATATATATATATATATATATATATATATATTGATGAGTTTCCCCTTGAGGATCCTTAAATCTCAGTACAAAGTAAGTCGGAACAAGCCTCGAATCAGCCGGTAGAAGATAGATGATAGAGATGGATTTCGGTGGAATATTTTTGGTATTTTTGTGATAATGATAAAACTCAGATTTGGGGGAAAACAAACTGAATTTTATAAAGGATAGGTGAACAAAAACAAGTGGATATGACTCACCACAAGTTCTTGAACAAAGATCAAGTACAAACGGATATTAAGCACCGAAAATAAAAGAACGGACCTTCGATATGACTCACGAAGGAGATGAAGTTTTCAAGCTTCAAACAAAGGATATAAACCTGGTTTTTTGATGATAATTTCGTGCCCTCTAATGGCCATAAGGGCTGAGTAATATAGAGCAAGTTTGTGGACAACTTGTGCATGCTTGGGAAAATAGTGGTTTGCATTAAATGCAATCTTGGAAGTTGTTCTCTGCACAAAAACCACCAGCTGCATGGGGGATATATTCCATGATGTCTTCTCTTCCCAATGTGCCTTTAAATGCATGAGAAGTTTGAATTTGAATCAGATTTGGCTCCATAATAAATAGCGGGAACCGAGGCATTTCAGGGCTTCTTGGGCTGCGGGTTGCGATCTTCAATTTGTTGTAAACTTGTGAATGCTTGACCTTGATCTTCATAGTTTATGGAAATGGTTAAGAGTCCTTGAAGAAGGCCGGCTTGAAGACGTCTTGCCCGAGCTAGAGTGATGGATCCGAGAGGCTGCTCATTTGGAGCTTCGGTAGGTCTAGCTTTTTGATTGATCTTAGGTGTGATCACATCATCCTCCCTTCCTTGAAAAGGATTCGACCTCGAATCAGACCCGTCATCTTGTTCATCATCTCCTACAACAAAAGGAGACAAGTCAACAACATTGAACACATCATGAACACCATACTCAGCGGGAAGCTCAATTTTGTAGGCATTGTTGTTGATCTTTTCAAGCACTTGAAATGGGCCATCTCCTCTTGGCTTCAGCTTTGAATTCCTCAATGTAGGAAATCGATCTTTTCTAAGGTGAATCCATACAAGATCACCCGGTTCAAAGATGACTTCCTTTCTTCCTTTGTTAGCTTGATGCACATATTGGGCAGTCCTCTTTTCAAGTTGCAAACGAGTGGACTCGTGTAAACTCTTGATGTGCTAAGCTTGGGTTGCTCCTTGAACACTTTCTTGATCTTTCATGGAGTGGGAAATCAAGTCAAGAGGAGTGATGGGATTCTTGCCATACACAACTTCAAATGGTGTCTTCTTGGTGGCCGAGTGGACTGACCTATTGTAGGCAAATTCAACAAAAGCAAGACATTCTTCCCACTTACGAAAGTTAGTTTTCAACAAAGATCAAAGCCAAGCACCAAGAGTTCTATTCACAACTTCAGTTTGTCCATCCGTTTGAGGATGACAAGAAGTAGAGAAAAGTAACTTAGTTCCTAGTTTAGACCAAAGTGTTTTCCAAAAATAACTAAGAAACTTAGCATCACGATCAGAGACAATGGTCTTAGGAATTCCATGCAATCTAACAACTTCTTTAAAGAACAAATCAGCCACATGTGAAGCATTGTCGGTTTTATTACATGCAATAAAATGAGCCATTTTTGAAAACCGATCAACCACAACAAAAATAGAGTCTCTCCCCCTTTTGGAACGAGGAAGTCCCAATACAAAGTCCATGGAAATGTCTTCCCAAGGAGCATGAGGAATAGGCAGGGGAGTATACAATCCATGGGGATTCATTTTCGACATAGCACTTAAACAAGTAGTACATGCAGCACAAAACTTTTCTACATCCCTATGCATGCGAGGCCAAAAGAAGTGTTCCTTCAAAGTATTTAAGGTTTTGGTAATACCAAAATGTCCCATTAAACCACCTCTATGAGCCTCATGAACAAGCAATCTACGAATAGAACTACTAGGGATGCAAAGCTTTTCACACTTAAAGAGATAACCATCATGCATGTAAAACTGATCATTACTACCCTTATCTATGCAAATGTGATAGATTTCACCAAAATCAACATCATTAGCATATAATTCACGCATGAAAGCAAAGCCCAACATTTTAGCATCTAGGGTAGAGATAAGAGAATACCTCCTTTAGAGTGCATCAGCCACTATATTGTCTTTCCCCTTCTTGTACTTGATCACATATGGGAAAGCTTCTATGAATTCAACCCACCTAGCATGTCTCTTGTTTAGTTTGCTTTGGCCTCTTAAGAACTTGAGTGCCTCATGATCAGAATGGATGACAAACTCCTTAGGCAAGAGGTAGTGTTGCCATGTTTTGAGCACACAAACAAGAGCATACAACTCTTTGTCATAGGTAGGGTAGTTCAACTCAACGCCACTCAATTTTTCACTAAAGAAGGTAATGGGGCGCCCTTCTTGCATCAACACTCCTCCAAGGCCAATGCCGGATGCATCACACTCTATCTCAAAGGTCTTCGAGAAATCTGGTAAGACCAATAGAGGGGCATGAGTTAGTTTCTCCTTGAGAATTTCAAAATCTTGTTCTTGTGGTTTATTCCATGTAAATGGAACATTCTTCTTGGTGAGCTCGGTCAAGGGAGAAGCCAATGTGCTGAAATCCCTTACAAATCTGCGGTAGAACCCCGCTAACCCTAGAAAACTCCTCAAGTGAGTCATGGTCGTGGGAGTAGGCCACTCTTGGATGGCCTTGACCTTCTCTTCATCAACCTTCAATCCTGCCTTGCATACAATAAAGCCAAGGAAAACAACATGATCCGAGCAAAAATGACATTTCTTGAAGTTAGCATATAATTTTTGTTCCCTCAAAACTCCTAAGATCAGCCTAAGATGCTCAACATGCTCATGTAATGTGCGGCTATAAATCAGAATGTCATCAAAGTAAACCACCACAAATTTACCTAGGAAAGCTCTAAGAACATGGTTCATTAAGCGCATAAAAGTACTAGGAGCATTAGTTAAACCAAAGGGCATTACTAACCACTCATACAAACCATATTTTGTCTTGAAGTTTGTTTTCCATTCGTCTCCTTCCTTCATTCGGATATGGTGGTAGCCACTCTTCAAATCAATCTTAGAAAACATGTTGGATCCATGAAGTTCATCAAGCATATCATCTAGACGTGGAATGGGGTGCCTATACTTGATGGTGATGTTGGTTATGGCTCGACAATCAACACACATGCGCCATGTTCCATCTTTCTTAGGCACAAGGATGACGGGGACTGCACATGGACTTAGGCTCTCACGCACATAGCCTTTCTCCATAAGTTCTTGCACTTGTTTTTGAAGCTCCTTTGTCTCAACTGGATTAGTGCGGTATGCAGCCCTATTAGGTAGTGTTGCTCCAGGAATGAAGTCAATTTGATGCTCTATTCCCCTTAGTGGTGGAAGACCATTGGGAATTTCTTCTTGGAACAAATCTTCAAATTCCTGCAACAAAGTAGAAATAAGTGGAGGTAGATCATTCAAATCTTGAGAAACAAACAAATTATCTTTGAAAAGCACAAGAAAACATGTTTTACTCCCCTGAATTGCATACTCCACTTTTTTCGCCTTGGCTAGGAGAATCTGGTGAGAACTAGCCATATTTGTACCAATAGCTAGTTTCTTCTTTTGCTTTCTTCTCTCCAAGTTAGCTACATGGTCAGCAACAATCTCATGAGGGGCCATAGGATAAAGTGTAATTTTCTTACCTTCCATTTGGAATGTGTGCTCATTGGTGACTCCATTGTGGATGACACCACGATCATATTGCCATGGTGTCCCTATAAGAAGGTGACACGCTGTCATGGGAAGAACATCACAAAGGATCTCATCTTTATACCCTCCAATTGCAAATGCAATCATGGTTTGCTTGTCTACTCTTAGAGGTGCCTTGGAATTCAGCCAATTCAAGGTGTATGGTTGCGGATGTGGGCTGCATTTGAGGTTAAACCTATCTACAACTTCTTGATCAATAAGATTGCAGCAAGATCCTCCATCAACTATCACACTACATACCTTGTCGTTGATGAGGCATCGAGTATGGAAGAGGGTCTCTCTTTGCGTGGGCAAGGAAGGAGCATCATTGGAGATCAATGATCTCTTTACCACAAAACACTCCCCAACAGCAGCATTAGCATGAATCTCATCTTCTTTATCTTCTAAGGTTGGTTCTTCTTGGCTCTCCTCCTCAGATTCATACTCTCCTTGATCATTGAGTAGCACTTGTTTTCGAGTAGGGCATTCTCTAGAGAAATGACCCCTACCCAAGCACTTGAAGCACTTGAGGTCCCGAGTACGGGGTTCAGATTCACCCCTTGGATTTGAAACATAAGGCTTGTTGCTTCTTGGGTCTTGGACTGGTGGTTGGGTTTCTCGCCGTGTGGATGGCCTAGAGGGCTCACTCCTTGGCTCAATGTGACGTGGATTTGAGGTAGCTGCTGCGCTAGGGTTAGAGCTCCAAGGTTTAGAGCCATGTGTACCCTTTCTCTTTTGAAGGTTTTGGTAAACTTGATTAGTGTAATGCAGCACCTCCTCAACTTGAGTTCCCACGCCAAAACGCTGCATTTCAACATGTGAAGCAATATCTAAATTCAGCCCACCAATAAATTTTGAGATTACATACCTCTCGGGAAAGCGGATTCCCGATCTAAACACAAGCTGCTTTAGTTCCTTGTAGAACTCATCAGGAGTGCGGGAGCCTTGCTTGATGCGTTCCAATTTGACTTGGACATGATCCACATAATCTTCGGGCATAAATCTTTCTCTTAGGGCTGTTTTGAGATCCTCCCAAGTGGTGATATGAGGGTATCCCATATAGGCTCTCTCTTGCTTTTCTTCTTGCCACCATGAGTATGCAAAATCTGAAAAATGAATGGTAGCAACAGCCACCCTTTGAGGATCATGATAACCATAGTAATAAAAAATGGACTCAACTTTAGACTCCCAATCCATGTAGGCCTCAACATCAGAAGTTCCGACAATTTGAGGGATGGTAAGCTTTACGCCATGGTGTTGATCTCGCCCCATATCTTGGCGATACTCACGCTCCTCATTTTGGTACCTCCTATGAAACATGCCATCAAATCTAGCACGTTGAGCTTGTGGATTGCGTCGGAGCATCCTAAGTGGTTGAGGTTATTGCGGGTGTGGTGGATCTTGAGCATAATGAGCTCGTTGATGCTCTCTGCGATCATTAACACTTATGTTATCATCAAAATCAGTTTGGTAATTATGTGGTCGTCGGGGCCATGTCTCATTGTGAGGGTCTCTTGTTTGACCACGCCCTTGTGGAGTCCCATTGGGCTCGCTCTCACGACCGGTGTCATGTGGCTCATCATTTCTGCCATTGGTTCTAGTACCACTAATTCTTAGATCAATCCTTTCATCTATGACTCTCAGTAGTTCAGCCCTAGTCCTTTCATACTCTTCTTGTCTCGCAGCTACATCTTCTTCCTTGGATTGTCTAAGAGCGGCTTGCAAATCAGCTAGGGTGATAGCTCTTCCTTCATTTCCTGCATTAGACATGTTTTCTTACACACAAAATGCACAAACAAAAGGGAAAAACAAAGAAGAACCGAGAAAATCACAAAGACATGCAAACACGGTAGGGTTAGAAATCAAAAGATCTCTCTCTCACCTCCCTTATATTCTTTTCACTCATGAATTTTTCTTTTGGGGGGTGAAACTCTCCCTCACTTTGAATGTGATCTCACTTCACTCAAAACTCATATTGTAAGCGCACAAGTATGCAAACGGTACTTCTTCAAGCAAGCGATGTGAGTATGCTTCTTCCTTGCTAAAACAAGGTCTATCTCCGCTGAGGCAATGCACTTAGTGATGTTGTCTTGGAAACTCACACAAGGTATCAAAAGCACAAGCCAAGGCAAGCCCAAAGGCGAGTATTTACCAAATTCCAAAATCAAGTAAGTAATGCTCGAATGGGAAAGGGTAAACAAGGTTTAGACAAGGCAAGGAACAAGGCTTGGAGTAGCTAGTGATATGATGAGAATGTGTTGTTTTCAAGAACAACAACAACACAACTTGCACTTCAAATGCTCACAACTTGCACATAGAACAACTTTTGGAGCTTTTCTAACTTCTTCTCTTTTTCTTTTCTTTTTTCTTTTTTTTTCTATTTTTTTTCTTTTCTATTTTCCAGAATCCAAGAACACAACAACACTTGCAAATCAGAACTTACTTCAATCTTCAAACACTTATCAAGCACATTCCATCAATAGATCATCACCATATACTATGCAAAGCATTAGGAGAATAATGGTGCAACACTTTTGAGGGTGAAGTTCAGATTCTGGGGAAGAAGGATGAAGGTTCATGCAAACACACAAGAACACTAGATAGAAGCATAGAAAATCGAAATGACAATGGATAGATCTGATTTTTTTTTTTTTTTGCAGATCTTAAACACACATATGAAGGTACAAAGGATGAAAAAAAAATGATGGATAAAGGCTGGAGAATAATCAGAAACAAGGATGGATAGAAATGGCTGAAAATCGAGCAAAACAAACCGAAAATGGAGAGGTAATTCGTACCCCTTTGGCTTAAGAAACTTACCTTGAAGATAGCTCTGATACCACTTGATGAGTTTCCCCTTGAGGATCCTTAAATCTCAGTACAAAGTAAGTTGGAATAAGCCTCGAATCAGCCGGTGGAAGATAGATGATAGAGATGGATTTTGGTGGAATATTTTTGGTATTTTTGTGATAATGATAAAACTCAGATTTGGGGGAAAACAAACTGAATTTTATAAAGGATAGGTGAACAAAAACAAGTGGATATGACTCACCACAAGTTCTTGAACAAAGATCAAGTACAAACGGATATTACGCACCAAAAATACAAGATCGGACCTTCGATATGACTCACGAACAAGATGAAGTTTTCAAGCTTCAAACAAAGGATATAAACCTGGTTTTTTGATGATAATTTCATGCCCTCTAATGGCCATAAGGGCTGAGTAATATAGAGCAAGTTTGTGGACAACTTGTGCATGCTTGGGAAAAAGGTGGCTTGCATTAAATGCAATCTTGGAAGTTGTTCTCTGCACAAAACCACCAGCTGCATGGGGGATGTATTACATGATGTCTTCTCTTCCCAATGTGCCTTTAAATGCATGAGAAGTTTGAATTTGAATCAGATTTGGCTCCATAATAAATAGCGGGAACCGAGGCATTTCCGGGCTTCTTGGGCTGCGAGTTGCGATCTTCAATTTGTTGTAAACTTGTGAATGCTTGACCTTGATCTTCATAGTTTATGGAAATGGTTAAGAGTCCTTGAAGAAGGCCGGCTTGAAGACGTCTTGCCCGAGCTAGAGTGATGGATCCGAGAGGCTGCTCATTTGGAGCTTCGGTAGGTCTAGCTTCTTGATTGATCCTAGGTGTGATCACATCATATATAAAATGAATATCATTAGCCTTTTTGAAATAAGAACAATGGAAAAGAGATCAACTTAATACTTATGTATTCTCAAGTGAACATACAAAGCCCTTATATAGGCAATATAGGAAGAGC
Organism: Persicaria tinctoria; assembly: GCA_037127255.1. Classification (NCBI taxonomy): domain Eukaryota; kingdom Viridiplantae; phylum Streptophyta; class Magnoliopsida; order Caryophyllales; family Polygonaceae; genus Persicaria; species Persicaria tinctoria. The sequence continues at coordinate 36,290,468 of JBANSL010000020.1, forward strand.
TAAGTAAATAAGGCTATAATGGTAGGAGTTGTAGGAGGTGAAACATCCACTACAATAACTAGTTATCATAACACTCCCCCTTGGATGTGCACCTCGTAGTCTACGTATTGCCTCGTTAAAAACCTTGCCTGGAAAACCCCATTTGGGACAAAAATCAAGATCAAGGGAAAAAGAGTACAATACTAGTGTAAACTACACTCCCCCTCAACTTTGCATACATCCTTCAAACAACGCATCCCCATGTCGTGTACGAGTCGCTTGAATGTCGTTGTAGGCAAAGCTTTAGTGAACGAATCTGCTAGATTTTCACTTGATGCAATCTTCCGGACATCAATCTTGCCTTCAACTTGGAGTTCATGAGTGGAGAATAATTTAGGGGATATATGCTTCGTCTTATCACCCTTAATGTACCCTTCTTTGATTTGGGCGATACACGCTGCATTGTCTTCATACAACACTGTCGGGTGTTTTGCAACTGACTCTAACCCGCATGATTCTTGGACATGTTGGACAAGTGATCTGAGCCACACACTTTCTCTTCCAGCTTCATATAATGCGATAAGCTCTGCGTGATTTGATGATGTGGCTACAAGTGACTGCTTTGTTGAACGCCATGATATAGCAGTCCCACCATACATGAATAAGTACCCTGTTTGTGAGATAGCCCTGTGCGGATTAGACAAATAACCTGCATCAGAATAGCCAACTAATTCTGCACCCTGGTCTTCTTTGGATCTTTCAAAATACAACCCCATCTCACTAGTTCCACGTAAATAACGCAGAATGTGCTTGACACCATTCCAATGTCTCTTTGTTGGTGTTGAGTTATATCTTGCTAGTAGATTAACTGCAAAAGCTATATCCGGCCGGGTATTCGTAGCAAGATACATAAGCGCACCAACTGCACTGAGATATGGTACTTCAAGACCTAATATCTCTTCATTGTTAACTCGAGGACGAAAGGGGTCCTTGTCGACATCAAGTGATCGTACAACCATAGGTGTACTCAATGGAGATGCTTTGTCCATGTTAAAGCGTTTTAGGACTTTTTCAACATAAGTTGACTGATGAATGAAAATTCCATCTCTTGTATGCTCGAACTGCAGGTTGAGGCAATACTTGGTTGTTCCGAAGTCTTTCATTTCAAATTCCCTTTTCATGTAATTAGTTGTTTGTTGAATCTCTTCTAGAGTCCCGATAATGTTTAGGTCATCAACATAAACTGCTATAATTACATAACCCGACTTTGTCCTCTTTATAAAGACACAAGGGCTTAGTTGATTATTTATAAAGCCATGTCTTAGCAGGAACTCACTAAGGCGGTTATACCACATGCGACCTGATTGCTTTAACCCATATAAAGATCTCTTCAACTTGATGGAGTACGTGTGATGAGGTTTTGATCTTAATGCTTCAGGCATTTCTAACCCTTCAGGGATTTTCATGTATATATCTGTATCCAATGATATGTAAAGGTAAGCAGTTACTACATCCATAAGTTGCATTTGGAGTTGTTGTACAACCGCCAAGCCAACTAGGATTCTAAGTGTTGTTGCATCCACTACAGGTGAATATGTCTCTATATAATCCACTTCTGGCTTTTGTGAAAAACCTTGTGAGCTGGTTAAAGATGCTTTGTATTCAAACAACTCGCAACGGAATTTGTTGAGTTTCAAAGATATTAGACTAAATGGTTATCATATGGAAACCATGAATGAGGATGATATTGAATATCTATTTCTTACATCTTTTGAGACGGGCCAGAAGACAGTCTTAGAAAAGATGAGAACAATAACACCTGGTTTATATGGCACAATTATATACCCCATTGAGAGTTACAATGTCACAAACCAGAAGTTAGTGGACAATGCAAAATTTTCTTTGTGGCATGACAGACTCGGTCACCCAGGTGATACAATGATGTGCAGGATCATTGAGAATTCACATGGACACCCAATAAAGGACTTGAAGTTCTTATCAAGGGGTGAATTGACATGTACGTCTTGTTCTCTTGGCAAATTAATAACAAGGCCGTCAATTACAAAGGTAAACGCAGAATCTCTTATGTTCCTTGACCGAATTCAAGGTGACATATGCGGACCAATCACACCGCCATGTGGAACATTTAGATATTTTATGGTGTTGATAGATGCTTCAACACGATGGTCACACGTAAGCCTGCTATCAACACGGAATGTTGCATTTGCAAGGCTATTGGCCTAGATTGTTAAATTAAGGGCGCACTTTCCTGATTATTCAATTAAAAGAATCAGGTTAGACAATGAGGGAGAATTTACGTCAAAGTCTTTTAATGACTATTGTCAATCAATTGGTATCGTGGTTGAGCACCCAGTGGCTCATGTTCATATCCAAAACGGTCTAGCAGAGTCGTTAATCAAGCGGTTACAGATAATAGCCAGGCCAATGCTAATGAAGGCTAGATTACCTTCATCAGCTTGGGGCCATGCAATTTTGCATGCTGCATCTTTGATTCGTCTTCGACCAACCGCTGATAAAAAGTTCTCCCCGTTACAACTTATCTCCAGAAGAGAGCCCGATATTTCTTATTTGAAAATTTTTGGGTGCGCGGTGTATGTCCCTATTCCTCTCCCTCAACGAACTAAAATGGGACCACAAAGAAGGTTGGGAATATACATGGGTTATGAATCCCCATCAATTATTAAATACCTCGAGCCTATGACAGGTGATCTATTTACAGCTCGGTATTTAGATTGTCACTTTGATGAGACAAAATTTCCAACTCTAGGGGGAGAAGATAAGGAGATAATTAAGAAAGAGATTACATGGAATTCCACTTCTCTATCATTTCTAGATCCAAGGACAAATGAAAGTGAACTTGAAGTTCAACGGATCATACATTTGCAAAGTGTTGCAAATAGATTACCAGATGCGTTTACATATGCCAAGAAGGTGACGATGTCACATATACCAGCTGAAAATGCACCAGCTCGATTGGAGATTCCTGTAGTAACTCCAAACCAACAAATAGCAAGTGATTCTCAAGTACGCCGGAAGCGTGGGAGACCATTAGGCTCTAAGGATACAATTCCCCGGAAGAGGAAAGAAACAATAACAACACATAAAGGTGTTGATCGAGATGTGCCAATCACTAACATCCATGAAGATATAATCCCAGAAGAGATATTATCCAAGGACCCCAAAAGCAAAGAAAAAGATGTCGAGGACAATTTTGAGATGTCAATTAACTATGCAACCACCGGCTTGGGGTGGCATCGAAATGACATAGTCCTAGATGACATATTTGCTTATACAGTGGCAATAGAAGTCATGGATGAAGATGACAATGATCCTCAAACAATGATGGAATGTCAAAATCGAAATGATTGGGAGAGTTGGAAAGGTGCAATCAAAGTAGAGCTGGATTCATTAAACAAACATGGTGTTTTTGGACTAGTAGCTCCAACACCAGAAGGCGTAAAACCAGTCGGCTTTAAATGGGTGTTCGTACGAAAACGCAATGAGCGTAATGAAGTAGTAAGGTATAAAGCCAGACTTGTAGCACAAGGTTTTTCACAAAAGCCAGGAGTGGATTATATAGAGACATATTCACCTGTAGTGGATGTAACAACACTTAGATTCCTAGTTGGCTTGGCGGTTGTTCAACAACTCCAAATGCAACTTATGGATGTAGTAAATGCCTGAAGCATTAAGATCAAAACCTCATCACACGTACTCCATCATATCAACATCTTTTATGTTTACTCCACATAATCTCAGCTTTGATGAAATGCGATGCATTTCAGAAGTGTAGTCCGAGATGTTCTTGAAGTCTTGTAGTCTCAAGTGCATCCACTCATACCTCGCACGGGGCATAATGACGGTCTTCTGGTGCTCAAAGCGATCTTTGAGACTTGTCCAGAGCACTGAGGGACTCTTCACTGTCCAATATTGAGCTTTCAGGCTCTCGTGGAGATGATGACGCAATATGATCATTGCCTTAGCACAATCCTGCTGGGATGCGCTAGTGTCTGGCTTGATAGTTTTTCCCAAGTTCTGGCTAATCAAGTAGAGTTCCGCATCGGGCACCCATGTGAGATAGTTTCTTCCGGAAACATCGAGTGCGGTGAACTCGAAACGTGCAAGGTTCGACATCTCTAAGAAATAAAATAAACTAATTAAATATATAAGTGTTGTACATGCACATAAAGATATATATATATATAGATGTGTACGTGTGCTATTTATATATACTTTGGATGCAATTCAATAGAAATGCGCCTTGGCATATTAAAAACATGCAAATGTCTCATAGAAGAATTAATCATTTGCTATAGTGAGTGAAATACAATTAATTAAATGCAATTAGTAATGCATCTGGACGTGAAGGCATCTGAAATGCAATTAAATAAGGCAATTAGTGATGATCCCATTGCGTTTCATGTGGCTACTTGGGTATGCCACACGGCCCACACCTCTCTGATTTGATCATTCAGACGAAGTAACGCATGCATTTGACAAGATGGGAAGGCATTCCAAGCCTTTTCGTTTCATTTTCACGAAACCAAGCAATCGAGTACAGTAATCAAACCTTTTGATATCCATCATGCAACTAAATCATGTTGGCTCATCTACTTCGGGAGATGGCTTAAATCGTAACAAAAATGTAAAAAAAGAAGAATCAAACATCCGCTTTTAGGGATGAATCGATCACTTAAGAAAATAAATTTTTTCAAAACCGTCCACTTTAGTGGAGGAAGAACATCTCTACCGGGATGCTATGAGGTATGTATATTCTCTTTGAAAGATGATATTGGTTTGTCTTTTCAAGGACAATGCTCTTTGGTCTATAGTGTATCCTCTTCGGGAGGTAAGTAGAAAAACAACAACAATATATATATATATATATATATATATATATATATATATATATATATATATATATATATATATATATATATATATATATATATATATATATATATATATATATATATATAAAATAAAAAGAAATAAACAAAATAAACAGATCTTCATGCATGTATGGATTATGTGAGAGAGAGATTTCACAAATGAAAAACCGGACATGGTATTGAAACCAGTCTGCACATGGTATTGAAACCGGACATTGATCATATATATGTTTGTATACGTATGTACATATACTTGATATTCATCGAATCCTTACCGAGTGAGTCGATCGTGCTGATAACGTGAAATAAGAACAATGGAAAGGAGATCAACTTAATACTTATGTATTCTCAAGTGAACATATATACAAAGCCCTTATATAGGCAATATAGGAAGAGCTAAGTAAATAAGGCTATAATGGTAGGAGTTGTAGGAGGTGAAACATCCACTACGATAACTAGTTATCATAACACTTTTGAAAATTTAAAGTTATTTTTTATGCAAATAATTGTTTATTTGAATAATGTAATAATGATAAAACTTATTCTAATAGATTTGTAAATTAATACTTTCTCCATTAAGCAAATCATATCATTGTAAAGTTTTTTTTTTTTACAATTTTTAAAAACACAAATAAAAATACACACATATCCATAATTATTATTTTACCTTTTTCACTTTTAAAAAAATGCAACTAAGAACTCTTTAATCATTACAAAAAGTAATTTTGTAAAGTTAACATTAAAATGCCTAAAATGATAAATTTTTATTAAAACAAAATTTATTGTCTGGAATAAGATGTTATGTTTAATAGATGGAGTACTATATACTCCCTTAATTCATAAACAATATTACCTTACTAACAAATGCAAATCAATGTTTTATTGTATCAATACTTTAAGGCAACACTCGGGCTATGCGAGAGAGACCATTCTGAAGATGAGAGCATTTAAGATTGAGAATAGTTAGCACTTAGCAGTAATTTAACACCCGTAATATAGTTTTATCAGATGTCTCCGAAGAGACATAAATTGAACTCTTGACTTTGGAGACTTAAATTGCCACCATGGATCAAGAATTTTCTCTGGAAGATCAAAATAGATGGCCTTCCGACAGCTGTCAGGTTAAACAGGTATGTTAATAGAGTTCCTATCCAATGCTCCCTTTGTAATCAAGCAGATGAAGATGTAACTCACCTGTTCACGAGATGCACCTTTGCTCGAGAAGTTATAGCCCAATATGAACAACAAATAGGTATGTACTTTTATGGAATTAACAACCTAGGAGTTATCCATGAAAACCTAGATGATATTGCATTGCTAGAGCTAATAACAAGTTTGAAGATCTTGCCTGGATATGGCAGCCTATTTGGGAAGTGTTGTGAGCTGAATCTGCCATGTTTTACAGTAACTTTTATATCGATTTCTGCATGCATTTCATTCATTTGGGCTAAGATAGTACAGAATCTATGTAGTTTATCTTTATTTGCCAAATTATGGAATCTACACTAGTTTCTGTTTAATTCGCAGAAATCGAAGCATTTTACAGCAATTCTACAGAAGGTCGGAAAAGCTCGGAAAACCACTACAGAAGTCCAAGGTGAAGGAAGCAACAGAACCTTGGTCGAGCAAGCCTGATCGAGAAAGCCAGACAACCCAGCTCCGCAAGTCTACTCGATCTCGACGAACCCTTGTCGAGATCGACGAAGCCCAACGCCACACCCGAAGTCGACGAAGAGAGAAGCTGCCCGAGAAGCTGAGGACGAGAAGCCGAGCACACCTTTACTCGATCTCGACCAACCCTTGTCGAGATCGACAAGCCACACCCGGAGTCGACAAGGACGAGGATGACCAGATGCAACTCGCTGCCAGCGACTCGACTCGCTGCAGCGGACCGCTCGCTGCCGCGGAAAAACGCGCTGCCAGCAGGATGCACCAAGTCGACAAAGAAGCCTACTCGCGGCAGCGGAAGAGGCAACTCGCGGAAGCGGAAGGGAGTACAACCAACTCGATCTCGACAAGAGTTGGTCGAGATCGACGAGCGCCTGAGTCCAAATCTGAGCCGCATCGAGCAGAGCTAGCCAGGAAGTCTAGTCGACGATCCACCCTACTCGAGGTCGACGAGCCCTTGTCGAGGTCGAGTAGACCAGTGTCCGGAAACGCGTCGACGAAGACCTGTCCGAGTAGACTTGAGATTCCTTGGGCGCAAAGGAGTCGATTTGGCCGAGATTCTATCCTAATCCATCAAGTTCTCTCCAAGGAGACAAGATCTATCAACATCATGAAGACTTACCCTATTTAGTTTTATCTTTTCCTTTTAGATTTATTTCCAATAAAACAATTTATTTATCCTTTCAAGTTTTAGATATAATTTTAGATAGAGATAGATATCTTCTTTCCTAGAATAGCTAGGGAATGAAGCCTATAAATAAGGCCCTAGGGGCTCAGTTTTAATCATCAATTTTCAGAAAAAGACAAGTAGTTCCACAGAGAAGTTTAGGAGTTCTAAGGTTTTTAGGGTTTTTGCTTTCTGCGAAAGTTAATTGCCAGGATTGTAAAAGGCTTTGAATTTAGTTTTAATGCAAGTTCCTTTCAAATCAATGTCTGTTATTGCAATGAGGCGTGAGTAGTCCACCCACTTCTGGGGCTGGGGTGAGCCCAACGGTGGCCATGTGAGGCGATGCGATAAAGGTCAGATCTTTTTGTGCGATTCATCTTCTATTCCTATGAGCATGATTCTTTTGTGAAAGTTGAAGGTGATCCTTGTTTGTGTTATTGAAGCGAAAGTGATCTTAATGCAACTTGGATTAATTATGTGAAAAAGGGTTAGTAACAATTAGGGTTTATGCGAAAGCCTCTATATGCCTATTTGTTAATAACGAAAGTTATTTGATGGAAAGCATGATCTTTTATGCCTTTATGTGTTACTTTGCATGGTTATCGTTGTGGTGTTGAAACCCTGGCTTTGGAAGTCTTTTAGCATATTGAGTTTATTTCTGTCGAGATTCTGAGTTTTGTTCGAGATTCTGCAAATTAAAGTTTCTGTTTCTTGTCGACATAGAGTAAGCCTTGTCGAGATCGAGTACAACCTTTGTCGATCTCGAGTAGAAGCTGGTCTAGGTCGAGTTGGTTTTCTTCTGTTTTCGTCGATTTTCACTTTCTGAGTTTCTGTTGTTCACTGTCTTGTCGATCTCGAGGAAGCTGTTGTCGAGATCGAGTACGCCTTTGCTTTGCTTTTAGTTTTTGCTTTGTCTTTGCTTTATTTCTTTGCTTTTGTTTTAGTTGCCCTTGCCGGGTTTATTTGTTTCTTTTCTTTCTGTGTTTCTGTCTTTTCTGCTGCTTCTGTGAGAATTTACAGCTACCTGAGAACTGCTGACGTGCTTCCTCGTGGATTCGATCCTGACAACCTTCTACTGCAACGGGAGGAAGTCTTGTAATTATTTGCTGAGACAGGGAAGTCAGTCTGATCTTGATTTTATATTTATTTCATACTTGACCATCCTCCTGCAACAACAGGAAGCTAGAAATGAGTTAATCTTTAGACAAAAGAAACCAAATGGGATAGCTATGGTGATCCACAAAATAAAACAATCTATCCTCGACTGGTCTATTGGTAACTGCAATGTAGGTAAAGATCGAAAGAACAGGAACATGAGAGATACTCCTAAGTGGAGCAGACCACCTAGAACTATCTACAAGCTTATTGTAGATGGTTCCGAAGGTCAGATTGTTGATATTTTTCATCATGAAATTACGGAAGGCTCGATCATTCAGACAAAGGCCTTAGCAATGCTAATAGGACTCAAACGAGCAAATGACAAGGGACTTGGGAAGATCATCATTGAAAGCGATAACCAAATTCTGGTTAAATCTGTTAACAGACAGCAATTGCCAAGGTGGGAACTAATGCGTCATACAAAAGAAATCATCATGTTACTATTGGAATTTGAGCTTGCAGAAGTTCGCCATATTTATCAAAAATCAAACATGGTAGTAGATTATATAACTAGGAAAGGAATTATCTGTAATTTGCAGTCTAATCCCTATCATAGGGATTTTTGTAAAATCATCCTTCAGGATGATCCAGGAGCTAAGTTACTATAAGGTTAATCGCTCTTAATGTTTGCCTACTAAAAAAAAAAACTTGTAATCTATATATCTATATACATTTACTAAAACCGATGCATTGTTGCCTACGTGGCGGCGCGTGAGTACATCTGCAAAACTTTCTCCCGTCAAAAAGGAAATCTAATAAAAATAATTAGTTATTTCTAATCTATATAATTAAAAATGATTAAATAATTATTTTATTTTACCATTAACTCATATAATTGGATAGAATCTTATATAAGAGTAAATATTATATAAGGAAAAAACTATATCAACATAACACAATCTATATGTGTATGAATATTTTAGTAAACTAACGTAATAAATATATACTACATACAATATTTAATAAAAAAAGAAAATTGAAATATTTTTAAAAATCAACTATCTATTTAATTTCATGAGGTTTAAGTAACGATATATTATGAAAAAAACATTTATAAATATGAATTTTATTTATATTTTAAGAGAATACAAATTAAAGATAATTAGATTATATATCATTCGTTGAACTAATTGTATTTATATCTATATTATTTTCTGGTGGAAAACATAATTTATATTTAGATTATTATTTTTATTTATTGAAATTTATCTAAATTATTTATAATATTGCATTAACGTATTGTCCATGCACGGGACGTGACCTACACTAGTATAGTTATAAATTCTAATGTACGGTGTATGTAGTTTTGGCGTTAAGGTTGACTCATGGCTCCAAATCACTATTCTCTACTTTTGTACCGGGAGCAAGGAATGGATGAGGCCTATCGAGACCCCCGTATAAATGTGGATCTTTCGGATTGGGCCAAACTATAGACCACTAATATTAAGCCCACCTATCCTCTCTATAACGGCCGACTAAGCCCGAACATGAAACGACACCGTTTAAGCACTGCAACTTCAAATCGGCTTATTGGAACTGGATTGTTATGTTTGTCTTGTAGCGGCAGCCACACCGACTCGAAGCTCCAAATTTAAATTACCCTCTCCACATTGAATACCCTTTATTTAACATTTGATTTGGATCCCCAACACCCTATACGATCATCCCCCTTATCTCTTCGGATATACACACAGAATCTCCACCGCCTTTCTCCTTCATTTCTTCAGCTTCAAGAAACTTCTGTACTTTCTCCTTATATATCAAACTGAACCTCTGCCCCCTAATTGATTCATTCTCACTGATAATTTGCTCTCTCTCTCTGAAGCTTCAGCTACAAATCCCTCATGAGTAAACAAGATTTCATCAACGCCCAGGTTTGTCTGCTTCCCTCTCCCTCTGTTAATTTCCTCCCCTGTTTCACTTATGGCGGTTTCTTACTCTGTTTTTTGTTTGTTTATGCGCACAGACGCACGTTCTTAGCGTCAACTTCCGCTGCAAATGCGAAGGATGTAAACGAAGGATCAAGAAGCAGCTTCAGAAAATTGATGGTGCGGAGCTTCGATTCAACACTAGAATTCACTGATTTCATCTCTGAAGAGGAGTTGGTGGTGATAAAGTTTTGATCTTTAACACGGTTTTTGAATTGCTCTGTTGGAACTTGCAGGTGTGTATGCGAGCGCCATAGACGCGGAACAGGGGAAGGTGAGCGTCACCGGAAGCGTCGAACCTGACTTGCTGATTCAGAAGCTGGGGAAATCGGGAAAACACGCTGAGATTTTGAGCTCCGAAGGTTTGAGCGTGTTTAAGACTAAGAACGCCGATCAATTCGATGTTTTAAGCAGCCAATTGAAGAACCTCAAGATGAGTAAAGGTGACAGGAAGAAGGCCGGAAAGGACAAGCAAAAGGATGAAGGCGGTGGCGGTAAGCATAGTAAACAAATCGCCGTTCAGCAGGTGCTCCAAGAGTTGAAAGCCTCCGGCGATTCGAAACCGCCGCCGGTCAAAGTGAAAGATGATGATATTGATGGCAGTGAAGATGAGGCTTTTGGTGATGTTAATGAGGATTATCAGAAGAAGGTTGTAGTTGTACAAGTCGCCGGTGATGGCGATTTGAAGGTGGCCGGAAAACACAAGAAAGGCGGCGGCCACGGCGGTGGAGTGATGTCTAAGATGATAGGCAAGGCAACCGGGGGCAAATATGGAAATATAGGTAAAACTAAGGGCAAAATTGGAAATAAGGGAGGTGATGGTGGCGGGTTCCCGGATTTCGAAGTCACCACAAGCGACAACGGTGGCGGCGGTGGAAATAACGGCAAAATTGGAAATAAGGGCGGTGGTGGTGGAGGGTTTCCGGATTTTGAAGTAACCAAGCACCACAACAGTGGTGGTGGTGGTGAGGGCGGCGATATATCAACGCCAGTTCAGGGCCTGGCGGCAACGCCAATGGTGAGTAACAACGGTCGCGGTGTGGGCCCAATGGGCCCTATTTCGGGCAACAGCCCATATCAACAACAACAACCGTACATGGGGCTGATGAACCAACCGGGGACGGTGAGTGGTGGTGATATGAATATGATGCATCCACCACAGGGGGGAGGTTACGGTTACGGTTACGCGCCACCAATGCCGCCACCGGCATATCAAGATCTGTACACCAATGTGTTTAGTGACGAGAACCCCGAAGGTTGTAGCGTCATGTAATGAATCTACTTTTAGATTTGTAGACGTTGGAGTTAATTTCCTTAGTGTTCTATATATATCTTTTTTAATTAATTAAGCTTAAAATAGGAGTTTACACTTAGTGAGCTTTAACGGTGTAGATAGGTTAAATTTTGTTTAATTTTGAACTGGGTACTTATGTTCATGTCTCTTGACTTCTTTCATGATCTTAACTAGTAATTTTCATGTACCTTGTACGGGTGAGTCTTTTTCATGAAAATTTCCGTTTTAGTTCCCCATGCCATGAATATATTTCATTTTAATTGTTGCTCATGCCTCTCCCTCATCATGATGTTATTCAAAATCTTCGGTTGTTATGGTGAAGTCTTTTATCGAGACGATCGATACTTTATTTTCGAAATATTTGGTTGTTACGGTGAAGTCTTTTTATTGAGATGATTGATACTTCAAATTTGACAAAGAAGAATAGATCGGCAACTTTCAAACTTCTCCGAATATCTGTCTTATCTGAAAGCAAAGAAAAGAAGCGTTGTAGTTTGCTTAAGAAAACCGATACGTATCCTCAATGACATTTTTTGTGTTACACATCATATTACACTTCTTAAATTGGTATAAATTATAAACCAATTTGAGAAAAAAAAGATATCATTTGTTTAAATGTCTAGACCCTCTAGAGCTAAAGTATTAAAAAATGATATTCAATGTGTGTTTTTCATAATGTTTTAGTGCCTTAATTAGAAAAAGATATCCTATGTTTGAATGCATAAATTCTAAAAGGTCACACTTCTCAAATTAGTCTAAATTATAAATCAACTTCAATCCATCTAATTTTAAAAGGTGACTTTAAATTCAATTTCATTTTTTTTATCAAACACAAGCAGTTCATTTCATTTCATTTTTAAAATATTAATTAAGTACTTCTTAGAGACATTTCATCTAATAGCTCATGAGTAAGAATTAAACCCAAACTATTGAGATAAGATTGTGTAGAACCGGGATCCAATCCATGTGGTACTTTGTGGTTTCTCGGTCTATTGTTACAAACCAAGTTAAGTAGAAGCTGAGAAATGTAATGATCTATTTCTTGCAATATTTTTTCTTGCGATATTCTTTGACATGATAATGACATACTCCGTCATTTTTATTTTTTTTTGAAAAGGAAAAAATTCGGGTGGTTCAATAATATACAAAATGATCAATTTGAAAAAAAATTGATGTTTGATCAAAATTTTATAACTGGTTCAATAATATACATATATAAAAATAATTATTTATTACTGACCCAAAAAAGTAAAAAAAAATCAATGCAATTTAATCTCCTTGGATTTAGGAATGAACACTCTCTATCAGACAGATTCTTATCGATCAGCACAACCTGCCCAGAGAAGTTGCAAGCCCATCTATACTGGTTTTTCATATAACAATACATATTAAAGGTTTAGGACGCATTCCTTTGAGCCATCAAGTGATTGTAAGACTATATGTATCCCAAGAATGTGCAATCCGACCGACTGCAGGCATAAACTATATTGTGTGATATGCCCGCCCAGTCCTCTCTTGACCTTAGGACACACCATTTCTCAGGCATATATCTTACGCCTTTAGCAGAGATTAGACCCTTGTTCTCTTGGAATCTAGAAAGATGAAGCTTGTATTTTGGCTTCCCATCAAAAGTGAAAAGGCCTCACTGCCTCTCACAGTTATCAGGAACAATACTCTTTGCATTCTCTTCAATCAGGTTGGAGAGATAGACCTTTAGTAGACATGGTTTAAGAGGAGGAGTCACAACCTCACTCAAGACATGTATGAGCTCCTGGTTAAACCACTTTGCGTTTGTAATGTTGGCCTTCTTATCACCATCTGTTGGCCACCCAACCTCTCTAACTATGATCTTAATATCATCAAGAGATAATCTAGATTTGTACATTGCCCATACAAGGATGTCTAAGTTTGCCTAAATTGACTAAAATTAAAGTAAAAACAAATAAAAAAATCAATCCTGATTATTGTTATGATCATTTTTAGAAGACCTCAACAATTATATCACAAATTCAGTAAACGAATAGCATTGCATTAAAAACATAACTACATGTCACATAAATTTTGAGGTACGTACGGTTGCACAGTGATGAAAAACTACGATCTGAATAGGTAAATATAGATAGGTAAATATATAGATATGTGGCATAAGCCAAAGGTACATACGGGAATCCACAAATAAATCAAACCCCACTATTTCTTATCTTCAATCGGCTTCTTAATTATAAAAACATATATTCATATAAACATTATATGAATATATATGCATTATACTAAGAAGCCAAAATCCAAATAAAAACACCCGAACACATAGATTTAGGCCCACCCAATCAAGCTAGCAGCACACAATTTTCCACTAAATAAGTTTGTATGCCCAGCTAAATCAACTATCGAAAATTAAGTGTAGAATAGCAGCCAGCAAGCAGTTACGCCCCCAACAAGCAAGCTAGTTGATAGCAGCCCAAGGAAGTGAATAAATTGTATGATGGCTACATCACCGGTCCACATCTCCATCACATTTTCACCTCCAACAAATCACCAACAGTAGGAACCTTCCCATATCGATCATCCTGGATGATAGGACACGCCATCCGTCAACACTTCCTCACCCTCCTCATTATCCAAGTCTTGAGTAAGTACTTCACAACCAGGTCCCCCGAGTTAGGGTCCTTGATAGTGGAAAATGTGTTATAAAGCTCATCCATTGTCAAGGAAACACGTACACCACCCTTGATGCTATTCGACATACCCTAGAGTAGCTAGTTTCATTTCTTAATGCCCCCACCTGCAGCCAACGTCTTGAAGGGGGGTAATGCGGCTACTCACGCTAATCCGACCATTAACCGTAGCCGACAACCCCGAGTCCTCTGCCCAAGCAGTAGCTACAAGTGCAGCACAGACTTGGGAGGAGAAAGGATCAGCCATGAGAGCCTCCTCGTTGTTCTCTTTTCTCTTGCCATTCTGGACCCTAAGGGGAGATTGAGGCATAGTCATTTCAGCTCTGCTCTGCTTATCAACCCGAGGAGTAGCAACAGGGGTGATTTCACTTTCTCTTGCCATTCTGGACCCCAAGGGGAGATTGAGTCAGTTAAATTTCACCAAACTAAAGTTAAATATCTATAGATTAATCTACAAAACACCCCCTCAAAATATATAGCTGAAACGGTAAACAAATACCATGGAATCTTCAATACTCTCTAAATATTTATCCAAATTTATCATGCATGTGAGCATTATAAATACTACCTAAATAATAGGGAAATATAACACCAGTAGAAACATTCTACCAAAACATAGAGTCAACACTCAAATTCCTAAACAAACATCTCTTGAAAAGACAATTTACAAATGTAAGTCTCGGCAATGTGCTTATAACAGGGAATAATAAGGAAGAAGATTAACAGAAGATATTTTATTCCCTTATTAGTTATTACCATACCTCATACCTAAAAACAGAAGAAGAAGGATACTTCATACATAGGAAAGGGCTTTGTAGGTTAGGATGGACAATTTGATCCTTTCAAGCTTGTAACTACACAAACCATGTAAAAAAGAATACATTATTATCCATGAATGAGGAGCAACATTCAAACAAAAACTTATATATTGATAGATGAAAGTAACATATATACATTGCGTACCTCTGCGAGGTCGATCCTTGTTTTGTTTCATTTTCATCTCTTGATGCATGCTTTCAAGTAGCTAGTCATCTCTTCCTCGAGTTTTTGATGCTTCGTATAATCGTCATGAGATTTTGCCTCTCGTCTTCTATCTTTGTGAGCCTGAGGCTAATTTTTTAATACCTCTCTTGCTTTTCTCGCAAGCATAAACCTGTAGTTTTACTCGATCGATTTAACTAAATGCAAACGAATTCCCATCCACAACAAAATTTTGATCTTTATTCACTTAAATCCTCAGGCCTGAACATAAAATCAAACGGTGACCCAAAAATTTACTCTTATTTGATTTTGCCTTATGCAAGCTCAAATCCACTAACAATGCAAATTGGTATGTAAACCACAATTCGAAACCGGACACAACTTTGAATGTTTAACATATTTTTAGTTGAATTCAATCAAACACATTAGTTTTCGTAAGTCCACTTTCTTTCCATCACTAAATCCTTCCAACAAAACAAAAATAAGGGAAGGGTTACGTAACATAGTCGAAATGGGAGAAAAGCAAGATGTGACCTAAGGTCCTATGCCCAGAAGAAGAGAACTGGTAGAGAGAGAAAGACTAGGCCAAGTTTGGAAACAAATCTGAGATTGCAAAAAGTGTTGGGAAAATTCATGTATTACTCATTCATTGTTGCGAGATATATATCAGATCTCATCAGGAAACCGAGTGAGGAAAGCACCCAATACTCCTAACTCACTACCAACGCATACACTTATAAACAAAGAAGGCTCCTTTGATATGATCCACCATGAAATTCAACAACATTGATTTCAAAGAACAAAGCCACCACAACACCACAAATCCCTACCTTTTGAATATCTCGATTAAACTAAACTCTATGTTAATTTCAAACTTTTGACATAATTTAACCTCTACACTTTGATTATCAGACATGCAATAACTACAAAATAATCACTTTCCATGAATAAACCAAACTGTTCAAAACTCAAATCTATAAATTTGATGAAAAAACAGAAGAAACAAACCTACCTCATTGAGATCAAAGGCCAAAAGCACCAAAATTTTCCCCTTGACTGCATCCTCTCCTGCAACCACCACCAAGGTAGAGTTCAACAGGCTCCAGCATCACAAACTTGTTGATCGACTCAACTGCCGACCCGCACCTCCTCCGCCAACACGGCTGTACGGAGGCTGTTTTTGGCGACCTTTTAGAAAAGTTTGCTAGAACCTAGGCGCTTCCAACTAAGGCTTTAGCATCCGAACACCAACAATGGCCGCCCACTACCAACTTTGAGATATTGATTCACAATCCGTAAGTGCGGATTAAATAACAAAATAAAAAAAACAGATAAGAAATTGATTACGATGAAGATAATAGAGAGAGAGAGATGGAGAGAGATTTAGAGGAAGTGACGGAGAACGTGGGGCTGCGAATTGGGGCTTAGGGTTGCTCATCATCGCCACCCATAATCACCCTCCTCCCACCGTCGATCGACTGCACCCCGCCTCCACAACCGCAACCATCAATCAATTTATCAATTCTATTATAAAGAAGAAGAAGATTGAGGAATAATGTAAACATGCTTGAGAAATTCAATAATTTTTTGGTATTGTTAGCCAAAAGAACGTAGGTTAGAAAGGAAAACTGCAAAGAGAAAGAGAGATTACCGGTTCAATTAAGAAAGAGTGCCGCCTCCCGCCGTCGTCGACTACGCCGCCGCCCACCAGTCGCCCTCCTTCCAACGCCGACCGATTGCGCCTGCCTCAAGCAATGGCAACCTCTTGAGGAAGAAGATAATTGGGACTTTTGGGGTGGATGAGAGAGGGAAGGGGATTTGAGCGGTTGAAAGAAGGTGGGCGGAGAAAATAGGTTTTTAGGTTGCTCAAAGTGTTGACACGTGGCTCAATTTTTTGTGAAGAGATTGTTTCTAAAATTATAAGTATAAGGGTTGGATAAGGGTTGGATTTCTAGACTTTCACGCGAGCTGATGATTGTGTTGTGATTTGTTGAGTTCTAGTAGTCCATTATTTTTTGACTTAGTGTTTTTTTATTAGTGTTTTTTCATTTGATGTATCATACCAGCATGGCAGCATGCCAATTTATCAGAGTTAATTTATCAGATCAACCATTGTCTTAATTTGTTGAAAATATTGAGATATCATGGACAACATATAAGTTTAGTGGATTATTACTCTCATTGCTAATTGGTTTTGAGATAGAATCCAAGGGCTTGTATGTTGTTTGTGTCTTCCGTACGTGGGTTCGCACATGACCTCCCTTCAGCTTGTCTTAGCCCCACCGAACTCAACCGACTTTAACGGAAAGGTGTGCGTGGAAGATCTATTACGAAAGGGCTGATGACATTTCTTCAACTGTGGATGGTTTCGCCACCTTCTGTGACCCGTAATCCTTAGCATCAGCAAACCATTGTCTGATATTTCAAACTCTTATGTTTACATATAGATATAAATTATACTTTGTGTGTAGAGTAGACAATTGGTGAGACGTTGTGTAGGTGTTTTTTAGTTCAAAATTACATAAAGAAAAGAGAATGCCGAATAATGAATCTGAAAGAGTCGGGTGATATGAGCAGAGGCCTCTGGTGCGATATCGCATCCACATAATTTTCTGAATTAAAGCGGGATTATTTTTGCTTGTGTGTCATTTTCTGGATTAAAGTGATATTATATATATTTTGGACCACATCAAATAATACATGAATATAGTTAGGTAAAAACTGATCTTTTTAGATACATGCATCAATAAGTCAATATAGTTAGGTAAAAAACTTATTTTCTTATATCAAATAATCTATCCAATATTATTTTTATTTTTAAAATATTATTTAACTTTTTAGTATTAAACAAAAATAATATTTAACTAGTATAATCCCCGCGCCATGGTGCAATTTTTTTAAATAAAATCTTACTAATATATTAAATTAATATTATAACATAATTGTAAAAGTTCAGATAATTAAATATTTTGAATTAAACTCATGGGGTGAGAAAACGATTAAAGTAGTATATATATATATATAGATATAGATATAGATCACTAATATTAATTTTATATTTTCTTATTATTAATTTTATGTTTTGAATTAATCCCATTGTTTTTTAGAGAGAAAAACTACTAAAATTATAATTTAGGCTAAGATCAATGTTTTGAATTAAGCCCAATAGTTAATAAAATTAAATAAAAACATAATTAAAGGAAAAAGAAGAAAAAAAATTAGAATTAAAGAAAATCAAAGAAAAATGGCAAAAAAAAAATGATTGGTCGAGACTCCTAAAATTCCTCTAAGCTTGACACATCATCCTAAATTCTTCTAAATTGAGAGTTTATATAGATATAGATATAGATAGTTAGTAAAATTAAAGAAAAAACATAATTAAAGGAAAAAGAAGAAAAAAATTAGAAGTAAAGAAAATCAAAGAAAAATGGCAAAATAAATGATTGGTCGAGACTCCTAAAATTCCTCTAAGCTTGACACATTATCCTAAACTCTTCTAAATTAAGAGTTTATATAGATATAGATATAGATAGTTAGTAAAATTAAAGAAAAAACTTAATTAAATGAAAAAGAAGAGAAAAAATTAGAATTAAATAAAATCAAAGAAAAATGGCAAAAAAAATGATTGGTCGAGACTCCTAAAATTCCTCTAAGCTTTACACATCATCCTAAACTCTTCTAAATTAAGAGTTTTATAGATATAGATTAATATTTTACTTTAGCCATTGAAACGAAATTATATATAGTGTTAACCACGATTTGATTTTACAACTCTCGATGTTAATCTTATCTTATAAATATAGGATATTTGATCCAAAATGTCGAATAGATAAAAAGGATAAGATTTTATGTTTACTTTAATTCCATAATCAATTATTAAAATCTTCTAAAAGTACTATTAGGATACTGCTAGGTAATTTTTTGTTAGGTTTATTAGTATATAGGGTTAGCATGGTACGATAACCACAAAAAAATGGCGATTACCACGTACCAACCACTAACTAGTGGTACGTAAATTTTCATACCACATATCAATTAGAAGTCGTGGTTACCGCATATGTGGTAACCGCGACTTGTGGTTACCATCGATACATTACCATGGTTACCATGTTGTAATTCATTCCGGCGCCAATGCTTCTTCCGAATGAACCCCGACGAGCCATTGAGAGAGCAAGTGAGAAATTGTGAGATCTTGAACGGCCGGAGGGGTCAGGAGGCCGGAAGTAATGACTGAATGGGCAACCCTTAAATGGCCGAAACTCGAAAGCCTTGAACGGAGAGACTCCAAAGTGGAGGCTAGAGTTGTCGCGGACTCGCAGTGCCGCTTGATTCTCCTTTGTTTTTGTCTATTTGAACGAACTAATGAAGAGACTAAAAATAGTAGAATTGACCAATTTAGGTCAAAATCAGAACACAAAATATAAAGTAAGTTAAAATTTAAAATGTAAAACTTAAAGGTAAAAACAATAAATCATATATTTAAAAAAATTATATATATATAGGGCTTAAGATGAAAAAATTTGCTTAAAGTGAAAATTAATCAAACACGGGACACGCGCGTTTTTTTTTTTTCAAAAATTAGGAACGAACCGGAGTGAACCGGCAAAAAAAAAACACCTTCATCCTCCTCCTTTTCTCCCATGGCCCCTGTCACGCATCTTCTCAGACTTCGAGGCTCGATCTCTTCTGCCAGGCCGTCTTCTCATCCGCGTCGCCGACCTGGACTCCAGCTCCACCCTCTCCCGTCCGGATGTCTTCTCCCGCACGTTGGGACAGTAGAACGGATGAAGAACCGAAGGGCGGAAAAACATCGTTGAAGAGATTCTTCCTCCTTCTCGCCTTCGATTTGGCCTTCTCGGAGGTTCAATTGAGTCGACGAATTCTTCCATGGCCGTTCATCCAACTCGGTAAGGTTGAAATTGTGTTCAATTAATCAAAATTCCCCCCAATTCATAAGTTATAGTGACTCAATTACAATTTAGTGCCTCAATTTAGTACAAAATTGAGTGTTAGGGTTTTTCTTGGTGTTCTAGTTGCCCCTAATTCGTACATATATCCATAGTTTAAGAAGCATATCAGCAAATTGGATAATCCCCATTATTTTTTCCTTGGAAAGGTCGACTCTTGTTTGCATCCTCCTGTTGGAAGCTGAAACTCACATAGATAAAAATCTGTGAAGACTGAAGAGTAGTGAATATATCAAGTTTCTTCCATTTTGTATGGAAAGGTATATGAATTTATGATATCTTGATTCAGAAAAAAAAATCAGCCAACTGTGCACCTGAGAGGCATATCTTTAGGAAGTCTGCAGAGATTAACATCAAGCTCTTGGCTTGTCAACTGTAAGATTTTCCTTTTTTTTTTTTGAAATTATTGCTCCTTCTGCAAAAATCATACTGTAAAGTGTGTGAATACATATTCAGCCTGTGATTGAATGACTGGTTAGCTTTGACTAGCATGCATGTGATATGCCTGTAAAAGTTGTTTCAAGACACAATCATCATATAAAGGAGGAACTGCTGGTTCATTTCGCTTAGCAATCTAGGAAAGCATGTCTACTAGTTGCTACCCTTTTTAATTTGCTCATGTTTGAGATTAGTGTGCATACGTCTACTAGTTGGCTTTTGATCTTTTCATCTCCCTTGCCCTTCCATTTCCCTCCCTTTATCTAATTGAAGTGGCTAGTTTGGTCTTAGGAGCGAATAAGGCATATTCAGCCTGTGACAAGAGTGGCTAGTTTGGTCTTAGCAGGTATTAACCACTTAATGCTTTTTGTTTGTGAGTCTGGTCACTTGGTCTTAGGAGCGAATAAGGCATATTCAGCTTCTACATAGGATTAAGTTGGTCTATCTGGTGATTCAGTTACTGGAATTGTAAGGTGCATGATGATTATTATAATTTGCAAAAATAAGATTATGGAATGCATGCATAAAACTATAATGTGCATAAATAACTTAATTCACTCAAAATCCAAGCGATCTACAATGGGACGAAAGGATGAAAGGTTTGCTGGTTACAGAAGGAAGTTAGGTTTCATAAGGCCCTTTTTCTAGGTTTTTTTATATGTTTATTCCTTACTTTGATACATGTTAGTTTCTGGTTAATTCTCAGGGCAATCAAGCCTACTGACTTCTTATTTCAGTGTTGGTTGTTGGCACTTGAGGCTCAGGCACTTGAGGATTAGGGCAACTTCCTCTTAATCATCTTGTGCATGTGCAGTGTGCAGATCATTGTGTTGTGTGCGCTATGCTTGTGATGTATTTTCCACAAGCTATTTTTCCACAAGTAGCTTACGTGCAGCATTAGATAGACAATGTGCATACTCAAGGTTTAATAGTACATGAATAGAAGAAATAAGTATCCTGAATTCCTCGCTTAAAAAAAAAGTATCCTGAATTCCTGGTTTTGGCAGCAACAAGCGACTTGGTTGGCTTTGATAACCATGGTCCATGGCATGCCATTTTCATTAACAAGCAACTTGAAGTGGCTTGGCACTGCAGATGGCTGAGTGCGCCTTGTTCGTGTATGCATTGTCAATGGTTTTGCTTGATTTTTGTAGGTAAGGTTTCCAGTTTGGATTTATATTATCACAGGTGTAGGGATCCCCATTCTCCTGGTGCTATTTGTGAAATATGTGGTTCTTATTCAACTAACCCAAATTAGTCAATCAATATCTTGAAGTATCCCATTGTTCATCATTGTTCTATTCAAGTTTGTTTTGTTTAACTTGCAGATTTATGGGGATCCGGGAGCAACAGATATAGTGTTTACTTCAGGGGCCAACATCATGGTTGTTGGTATGAACATCAACACTCAAGTGAAATCCTTAGGTAAAGGCTCCAATCTCAGTCATATCCTTATTTACCAATAATCATTATTACATTAATCTAATTTTATTTTCTTTCTACCAACTAATCTAATCTCGTCTCAGATGATAGTCTTGATGAGCTAAGAAGATCAAAAGGAAGACACGCTAAACTCCTCACTGACATGTGTAAATTTCACTGAGACTGGCACTTGAAATCAGATGGTGTAGCTAGTAACACACGTCTTCACTGCATCTGAAATTATAATTAGTTGTTGGTTCAAACAGGAAGTGTGGAATCTGGATATGATGTGATTAGGGGAGCTAGTTGCCTGACCAACCAAAATTGCTCCTTCATTGAATTCTATCAGCTGAATGAATACAGTCTGTAATTTCTCAACTGACCAACCAAAATTTCTCAACTGACCAACCAAAATAATGCATATATTAATATTATATATGCACTTTACAATATTGTTTGTGCACTTTATATCCTTATTTTTGCACTTTATAATCATATCCTAGCACTAAGATCTATAAGCTCAATTTGGAAAGAGCGTCTGGACAAATTGTTGTTCAGGAGGTTGGTGGTTCGACTCCACCTAGATCTATTCATGCAATTCGGAGTGTTATTTATGCAATTTATAGTTTTATTTATACATTTTATAATCTTATTTATTCACTTTATATTTGATCAAAAGTAGAAGTAAACACTTATTGATATTAGTTATGCACTTTATAATATTATTCTTGCACTTTTACAATATTAATTGTGCACTTTAAACTATTAAATGTGCACTTATAGTATTATTTGTGCAGTATTCATGCATTTTATCATTTTATTTATGCACATTATAATCTTAATTATGCACTTCATACTCTTATTCATGCACTTCATATTATTATTCATACACTTCATCATCTTATTCTTGCACTTTATCATCTTATTTATGCATTTTATAATCTTAATTGTGCACTTCATAATCTTATCAATGCACTTCATATTATTATTCATCCACTTCATCATTTTATTCTTGCACGTTATCACCTTATTTATGCACTTTATCAAACTAAAATTGCACATTATATTAGATAGGAATTTTGCTCTACCTAGGTTCCAAGGACGGCCCACAGGTTCTCGAAAGCACCTATGATTTCGCACCTTGCAATGCAATAGGCTAAAAAATGGTAAATTATATGAAAGCTTCCTCTAATCCAGCCCTTGAAATCATGTCGTTGAAGTGGAAAATTTAGCATAAAATCCCTCCTTGACAGCTCCACAACTATTATTATTTTTGCACATCTATTAATATTAATTATGCACTATGTATTATTATTTTTGCAATTTATAAGGTTATTTATGCACTTTATGATCTTATATTTGCACATTACAATTTTATTTTTTCACTTTATTAATGAAGAGAAACATAGTAAGAGATAAACATATATAGTCTATGCAGGATTTGAACCCGCATCTTTGTGCGTGGGCACAATGCTCTACCATTTTCAGCTAATAGGCTTTTAATAACACATCGCGTATATTAATGCGATTTTAGATACTAATTGTGCAATTTGAAATATATTAAGTGCAAAAATAAGACATATTAGTGCACTTTTAGATATCAATTGTGCAATATGGTATAAGAGAGCACACTTGGAAAACCAGGACAAAGGACGGGGTAAATCCTACTAAAAAATCTCAGAAGTTTCTTGAGAGCTGAAGTTTATAGAAGAGATAATGACTTCATGAAATAAATAATCCAATGATTTAATATAATGATTAAATTACCACTTGAGACCTCCTCATCCTAAAATTGCACATCAGAGCATATAGAGACAGATAGAAGCTAGTGATAATAAGTATGATTGTAATGGAAAAGTCATGCTATTTAAACTATACTCCACATTCATGTATAATTCCTAAATTCCCCTGGTGGTTGTTCCTCATTCATGAATCAGCATCTGAATTAAATGCAGGGCCGGCCAATGGATTTTGGAGGCCCTGTGCCAAAATTTAAATAAATTGGTACTATAATTAAATTTTAGGTAAGAGTATGGCAGTCTATAATAATAAAAAAAAAATTAACAAAACTTTCTAATCTTAAAATGAATTCAAACAACTAATTAAACACTAAAACAGCCAACCATCTTAACAGTGCTAACTTCACAATACTTAGAGCTCGTTTGGTTAGCTATTTACTTCCTTGGAAGTAAAAAAACACAGGAAGTGATTGATAATACATGTGTTTGGTACAAAAAATAAAAACTAAAAAACACAGGAATTAGAATTCCTGGGAATTGAAATTCCTCCAAAATGGTGGAATTCATCTTACCATGAGGGGGTGGGTATGAACTACTTCCCCCATTTTTTTTCCAAATTACTTCCCTTTTTTCCCAAATCTCATTTTTATTTTAATTTTGATTAAGAAAATTTTCAATTTATCCTTATAATAAGAAGGGCGTGTTAATAAATAAAGGCTATAAGAGTAATTTTAAATAAATTGCTATGAGATTTCCCTGCTCAACCAAACAAATTATAGGAATTGAGTTCATGTGAATTTATTTTCAACTAAACATATTTTTATACTTCCCAGAAAGTAAAATTTATGGGAAGTTTATTTCATGG
Organism: Persicaria tinctoria; assembly: GCA_037127255.1. Taxonomy (NCBI): domain Eukaryota; kingdom Viridiplantae; phylum Streptophyta; class Magnoliopsida; order Caryophyllales; family Polygonaceae; genus Persicaria; species Persicaria tinctoria. The sequence continues at coordinate 36,315,162 of JBANSL010000020.1, forward strand.
GAATTAACTTCCTAGGAAATGAAATTACCATGTTTAACCAAACGAGGCCTAAAAGCAAGATGTTCTTAACATATTACATATTGAAATAATTTTTAAAAAAATAAAATTCTTAATTAATTTTTCAAAAGACCATTGCTTGAAAAGTAAATTCTTCTAACATAATTGTAATAAAAGTTCAACTTCAAAAAACTTTTTTATATATATAAAGATGCAACAATGTTGAGAATAGTTAATAAGATTTTATACAATAATAAGATTGTGATAACAGATCCTGTTTTAAAACAAGAAGTAATTGAGTTAAAAATGAATTTATCTAGTAAAAAAAGTTAAAAATAGATGTTTGACTATAAATTAACCTAAAAAGATTTATCAACAAACTTGTTTTGAGTAGAATAAATAAAGATTATATTTCACGAAAATTGTGAGAAGATGTTACCAAATACAGAAATAAAGCCTCATTTGAAAGGCCTACAGTTTTTTGGAAAAAAATTCAAAAATTGGGGAGGGTTGCCTTTAATGAGTCTCGAACTTGGGTGGGCACTGGGCAGCAAAAGGGGCACTTCTTCTCACGGACCCAATTACCAGCATACCAAACGGAAATAAGTGAAACCATTGCAGACATCTTTATTATATTAATAGATAGTACGTAGTAGTATTTTTTTATTGATGCCCCGTAAAATCGGAGGCCCGGTGCAATCGCCCACCTTGCACATGCCCAGGGCCGGCACTGATTAAATGTGAAATGTGCTTGCACAATTTAGTTCATGCACACATAAATTAAGGGTTAATGGGTTATAGTAAGCAACTTATTAATTGTATTTAAAAACTTATGATTGGGGTTTGTTAGTTTTTTCCTTTAGGAAGGTTGTCTGTATGATTTTGACTATTCATTCTGTAAATAATACTCATTGTACAGTATTATTTTTAAAACAGGAACTTGAGTTTGAATTCTCTTGAAGGCTCTTTGCCTGTTAGTCTTGGTTAGTTGCCTCTTGTACGACTGTGAGTATACTAGCTAGTTAATCTTATATATTCTTCTTTGAGTAATCTTATATATCTCAAAGTTTTGCTCTTTTTCTTATTAGTCACACTATCTGCCCATTTTATTCTTCTTTGAGTAGAGTATGTATCATTTTTCTTTATAACATTCATCTGAACAATTTCATAGGTTTTTTGAACACAAAAACTATTTTATAGTTCCAATACATATTTTTGAAGAGATTTGTCAAGCAATGAGTTTACCGGTTCCATTCTGGAATCACTTCTCATCTTGCTGTAGTGGTAGTCAACCGAACAAATCTAAATATACATGATCAGGGCTTCAATGAATTGAAATGAAACTATGGCGACTATTTAATTGGAATTGATGTTTCTCTGTGACCATAATGTTTCCATTTCCCGTTTCAATGTAACTATTCTCACCCTGAATCTGAAAAAACAAATGTGTGCAAAATGTGCTCACTCCATTTTCATGCTTCAATGATTTGAGCAAAGAGACCTCCGTATACAACCTTACCAGATCTTCCAGCAACAGCACAAGCTTCTGATCGTCAATTCTGACCTGATTCCAAGCAACCCAAATCCCATCAACCTCATCGAATGCCTTGACAATTTCCTTAGCGATCCTAAAAACTCAAAAAAGAGGCTATCAACCATCCAATCACTAATTTAAACAGTTATCTTGCATAATTTCTTTCTATAAAGCAATTCATTATGCACATAATTTGAACTAGCTTATTCCAACCAAATTCATCAATTGATGTTTGATGTACTATATTGCCTAATGTCTTTCTGGAATGTGATTCACTAAGCAAATAGTAAAAGATTTCAACTCCAATTCCACAATGGGCCAATTCTCAGAAGAGGAAAAGGATTTAGCAAAATATCCATGATAAATCACCATAAGCAAAATACATAGACAACAATAGCTCACTAATAACGACTTCTCTAACACCATGACAGAACCAAAGCGCCCTAAAAGCAGACGTTTGCAACTACAGAAACATCAAAATTAACTCCTTCAGAACAATCAATTGAGGAAGTAAAACACCAAAGAACAACCACAACACTCCCTGAAAAGGAAAATCAAGGTAATTGAGCGTTGAGAGAAATTACCCAGTGATCGGAATTGACGGCATCACAAATTTCCATGTTCATAGTCCAATAATCGGGAGCTATGAGCAACTCGCTGATGGCTATATCGACTTTTGCCGTACAATTTGGCAACGAGTTGAGCGATAAAGAAGGCAGCATCTTTGCCGATTCCAAATTCCTCTGAGGCAAATTCCAATCGCCGGAGGGAAATCGGGCACCAGAGTTAGGGTTTCAGCCGTGGAACAAGGAAGCATCGAAGGATCGGAACCGCATCGGCAGGGGAGGGGCTTGAAGTGACTAGGGCAAGGAATCGGGGAAAGAGAATCGAAAGAGAGGAAGCTTCCAAGGTCTGGCATGATTTGGTAAGGGCGGAGAAACCATAGGTGTGGAAGCAGATGGAGGAACAGCCATCGATATGCGAGACGAAGATGAAGGCGATATGCAGAGACGAAGACGAAGAAGGGAGAACGGACGCCATTCTGAGACCTGGCCGGGAAAGGAGGGACGGGTAATACAAATAAATTGGGTTGGCCCATTAAGACGCATTTACAGATCCCGTCCCAATTAATCCATTTTCATTTTAAGAGTTATTTTCACTTTAAGCCCCATTTTCATTTGAACCTTTACCTATATATATATATATATATATATATATATATATATATATATATATAGAGAGAGAGAGAGAGAGAGAGAGAGAGAGAGAGAGGTCAGGTCAGGTGTTTACACCTCTTATTGTGTTTTGTGTTAACAAATCTAAGCCATTGATTGATTAGAAATGGATGGGTGAGATTAATTGAGATTTTTCCTTTTTTATTTAAATAAAAAAGAGTAGGCCCACCACTTTCCACCACTTTTATGGCCAAATTGCTGAAGTGGGAGCGCGTGTGTTGGTTTTTTTTAGAGCTAACGTTTTTTTTTGCGGGGAAGATGAGATTTTGCTTGTACTGTGTGTTCGGTGAATAATGACGAACAAATTACCGAATAATTCCAAATTATCAACGAGCAATGACCGCCAACATAAAAAAAAACCCATCTCGTGAGGCACAAATTATTCGATGGTATTGCTTGATTATGCAGTAAGATTTGGACAATTATTCGATAAATTCAAGAACCATTTATGTAAATTTCAAGTAACCCACATCTAATTACCAAGATACATCTGAATAATTCCTTATTATCAACGAATATTGACTATAAACTTGTCGAATAATAGATAAATTTATAAACAATTTTACACGGTGTTTAAATTTCAACAAACCTACCTTATTGCCCCTCCCTCTAATTTACCCTATATATATGAATAATTTATAATAATCAACGAATAGTTACTCTAAAATTGCCAAATAGATACCCCTGTACATATGAATAATTTGTAATAATCAACGAATAGTTACTCTAAAATTGCCGAATAGTTACTCTCAAATTGTCGAATACCTATCCACACTTTTCAAGATCTAGGCACACAGATGGTGGGGAAATCCGCGGCGGCGCTGCTAGCTCTTGGTGGCGGAGGAAGAAGTGGAGATCAGGATGTTGAGAGAGGAAGAGATCGAGCATGATCTGAGCAACCATGGACGAGAGGCCAGATCTTACGGTTTCATCCCTCCCTCAACTGCCATCGTCCTTCCACACAACCTCGCCGGCCTCCATCCCCACCACTGACAAGATATTCCGCCATCTTCCCTCCTCCATTGAAGAAGCCCCCCTCCATTGAAAAAGTCGTCCTTGCCGGACTAAGATCTCACATCTGACCGATGCCTTCAAATCGCCGACGCCGTCACCGAACTGAGATCTCGCCTCCAACCTTCAAGCTCGCCGCTCGTCCAATTGCTCTTTCGCTTTCCTCCGATCGCCCCCAATTCTCATTCTCTCTGTTGATAAAGCGTAATGTGTGGGGTTAGGGTTAAGAGGATTTGTATTCACGCGCATAACTGAATGGTGAGATTGTGTTTTTTAATTTTAATTTACAATTAATTTAAAATTCTCAATTAATCTTAACCCTCCATTATCTAATAATTAAGGGCCTAGATTTGTTAACACAAAACACAATAAGACTTGTAAACATTTGATCCATACTCTATATATATATATATATATATATATATATATATATATATATATATATATATATATATATATATATAGAGAGTATGGATATATATATATAGAGTATGGATAAAATGTTTACAAGTCTTAACATGTTTTGTGTTAACAAATAATGATCGTTGATTTAGTGTAATTGAATGGATGTGATTAATCTATCATTTTTATTAATGGAAAATAAAAAAGGAAAAAAAGCACACCCCATGACTCTATAAAGCGCGTGTATCACAATCCCAACCCTAACCGCAATCCGTCATTTTCAAAAGGCGAAGCGATGGCCCAGATTGACGCCTCCTTCTTCCTCCCCGATCCTCCTCCTTCCTCCCATGGCGGATCTCCGACGGCAACCTCCGATTGTGAGCGAGGGCCACGAACAGGTAGGTGGCGATCTCCGACGGCAACCTCCCATGGCGGATCTCCGATGGCAACCTCTGTTTGCTGGTGTTCAGGACGAATGCAGTGTACTCGAGGCTCAAGGAGGCCCGGAAGTCCTGGAATAAGGTCATCGCCGGGAGAAATGATTTCGTCGGGCAGGTGATTTTGATCGTCGGCAGTTTTTCGGGATGAAGAACATCTTGAGCCCAAGCGAAGGCGATTGGCGATGGCGGTTCGGGATCGGGGGATGAGGCAATTTCCAATTGCAGAGGAAGAACTCGGATGCCAATCTCGCGAACCCTAGGATCTCCGACGGCAACCTCCGATTGCGAGCGAGGGCCACGAATAGGTAGGCGGCGATCAATCTGTGTTCGATTGTTGCTCAATCTTGTGTAACTCTTGTTTTCTTCTTCCTGAATTGTTGTTCAATCTGTATTCGATTTCATCGGATCTCCAAGGTACATGATGAGTTTGTAACCTTAGAGCATAGCTTGAAGGAATTATTCATTGGTATGCAACTAATATTCGATCAAGAATAAGGAATTATTCATTGGTATGCAATAAATATTCGATGGAATGTGATAGAGTATTCGTTACTATTTAGTTATTATTTCATGTAGAGTCACTATTCGGCAAGTTCATAGTTTCTATTCGTTGATAATATAAAATTATTCATATGTATTTGATCAAGAATAAGGAATTATTGTATATAGATTAGCGGTTGCTCATGATTCTCCTTGTTATTCGATCAAGAATAAGGAATTATTCATTGGTATGCAATAAATATTCGATGGAATGAGATAGGTTATTCCTTACTATTTATTTATTATTTTATGTTCAGAGTCAATATTCGGCAAGTTCATAGTTTCTATTCGTTGATAATACAGAATTATTCATATGTATTTGGTTAATTAGATGTGGGAAATCAAGAATTACATTTACATACTCTTCCAACCCAGCGAATAATTACTATCAATTTAGCGAATAATTACTATCAATCTAGCGAATAATTGCAAAATTGATCAACTCTTTTGCTATTATCTAAATGATAACTCCTCTTTACGGATGAATAATAATGATTAATTTAGCGAATAATTACTATTAACCTAGCGAATAGTTGCAAAATTGACCAACTCTTTTTCTATTATCTAACGAATAATAAGTATAAGTTAACGAATATTTTTTATCACCTTATCGAATAGTTCAAACAATGCACCACAAAAAAAAACGTTACTCCACCCAAAAATGTTACGCCACAAAAAAAAGTGTACAACAAACGCGCATAATTCAACAAGTGGGGAAGGAAAGAAGTGGGTCCCATTGATTTTTAATTAAAGAAAAAGGCAAAATTGTCAAATATTCTCAGCTACCCATTTCATTCAATCAAAGGCTCAGATTTGTTAACACAAAACACAATAAGGCTTGTTAACACAGGACCCAACCTCTCTCTCTCTCTCTCTCTCTCTCTCTCTCTCTCTATATATATATATATATATATATATATATATATATATACTTGGTAACCATGGTAACTGTGGTATTCAGATTTCATTACCACTACCGTACCACATTCACGTGGTTACCACCACGATGGTTACCGCAATGTTGGTTACCACAAGTGTGGTTACCAACATAGTCGGTTTGTAGTTGGTACGTGGTTGGTATGGTAATTTTCGTACCATTTGCCAACCCTATTAGTATACGTTAGGAATTTTTTACAAGGAAATTGTTAGTGGTGCCCATTTCGTAAAATGTCCATACTTTTTCCATATGCCAAGTTGTATTTTTGACATGTGTATGATATATTTATAAAAATAGATTTTAACTATTTTTTTAATAAGAGAACAAATATGATTAATATAGATTAAAAAATATTTACATTCTAAAAAACTTAACACAACTGAAAACTATATATTTACTTTATATGAAGTAGTAATTTATATTAATTCAAAGATGTTTTATATAATCAAATTTATTAAAAACCCGCACAACGGGCGGGTATCGAATACTAGTAACTATATAAATCTTTTTACGTTTAACCTTTTCTTTTCCTATAAAAAACACCTTTTCTTTAATAAATGTTTTTGGAAAAGTGAGTGTTGATTTCCGAATAAAATCGAAAAATAAATAGACTAACAAAAAGTTGGTAGTGGGATAAAAGCAACAAGCAAAAACTTGAACCTTTGAAATAATAGTTAGAAAAGAGATCGATTTTGCCATATTTTATTTTATTTTTGTTCGGAAGAAATCTTGTCATCTTTTGTGATAACTTTTGTTTCAACATTGGTCATATACTGTATTAATCACTTCCCACACAACTGCAAACTGATTCTTCAAAGATGTGATTTTAATCTCATGAAAAGCTGGAAAGTGCCTCTTAAAAGATGAAGTTGTGTTGTAATTTGATACAATACAATTTTATTTTATTTTTTTACAGTAGACAAACAATGGGAGCTGTTACTAATACAGTAACCTAACTCTCGGATCATCCTGAAGGATGATGTTACAAAGATCCCTATGGTAGGGGATAGATTGTAAATTACAAATTACTCCTCGTCTAGCAATGTAGTCTGCAGAATTATTTGCTTCTCTGAAAATGTGTTTGATCTCTGCAGAGGTAAATTCAGATGTAAGTTTGCCAATTTCTTCTACTTGTCTTAAAACCTCCCATTTGGGCGCTTGCATTCCTTTGACCGCTTTAACCAATACTTGATTATCACATTCTACGATGATCTTCCTCAAACCTTTCATCTTCGCATGTTGGAGTCCTAGAATCACTGCCGAAGCCTCTGTTTGGATGATAGATCCAGCATTGACTTCTTGAAAGAAAATATCAATGATCTGTCCTTCGGAATCACAAATGATTCCTCCCACCTGGCTTTTGCCAGATTGGAAAAAAGAACCATTTACATTAATTTTGTAGATAGTCCTCGGGGGTCTCGTCTATTTGACTTTTGCCCTCTTGTTTCCATTATTCTTGCTATCCTTTCCTTTACTTCCTTCCATGTCCCAGTCCTTAATGTTTTGCTTGATTTTCTGAACAATGGTGGTTGTTCCTGCCAGTTTCTTGGACCTGAAAATTTGATCATTTCTTGTTTCCCATATGGCTTGCCAAATAAAAATTAGCTCTTCAAATCTACTATTAGTATCCTTGATTTTCTCTAAATTTGTATGCATAGGTTCTAGAGAATGAAGGCCCTGAAAATACATACCTGAAGCTTGTTCAAACTGTGCAATGAGTCCTCTGGTGAAGGTATAGTTAGTAAATAGGTGAGTTGCATCCTCATTAGCTTGGCTACACTTAGAGCACTGGCTTGGAACTCTATTTACATACCTGTTTAGTCTATTTGTCGTGGGTAGACCGTCAATCTTGATTTTCCATAAAAAATTCTTGATTCTAGGAGGGAGTTTCAGTTTCCAAATCCAATTTTGAGATTGGATATTTTGAGGTGTAGGAGTTAGGATTTTCTTTACTGACCTGGTAGTGAAGTTTCCTTCCGGATCGGGTCTCCAAATCAGCTTATCTTCCGTATTCCATTGAGGAATCTTCATTTGTAGAATCTTACCAGCAATATCTTGTGGGAATATTTGTCTGATGTCATCTTCTCTCCACTGTTTCCTGTCATTCATGAGTAAGTCTATAGTCATGTTAGGATTGAGCGATCCCATATACTGCATAAGACTAATAGATGGGATCCAATTATCCTCCCATACATTAATGGTCGAACCATCACCAACTAGCCAAAGTAGACCTTCTTCAAATTTTTCCCTTAAAGAAAGTAGTCTTTCGAATTGCCAGGATGTTTCTTTCTTGAAAAAGTTCCTGATGCTATCTTGTTTGAGATATTTTTCTGTTATAACTCATACCCATATATTCTCTTCATTGTTGTAGATTTTCCACAAAAATTTCATCTGAAGAGAGATATTAAGATTCTCAGCCTTATGAATGCCAAGGCCTCCCAATGATTTGCTTTTACAAATTGAGTCCCAGCTAATGAGGGGTATATAGGAGTCTGATCCGGATTTGTTCCAGAAAAAATTTCTATTAACCTGATTCATCTGATTGAGAATTCCTTTTGGGAGAAGAAAGTTTTGCATTAAATAATTGGTTTTAGAGCTAAGGTTGGATTGAATGAGGATCGTCCTGCCTGCTTGCGATAAGTTGGAAGCTTTCTGATAACTCCCTCCCTTGATGAAAATCGGAATAATGTTTCAAAGGCCTTGACATGATGTTTGTGTCAAAGATCTTGGAACATTAACAGTTGATGAAATCCAAAACCTGTTCTATATGTCCGAATATTATTTAATTTTATTATATACTTCCTTTATATTATATATATATATATATGTTTGACTAATCTTTCAGGAAGTTTTTTGAATTATTTCCTTCCTTGTGACAAGTGTTGAGAAGGTTCAAATCGGAAAGATTATGGCTTCATTTGTTTCCAAGTTTAGAAGATCTTAAAGATGGCCATGATCTGGAATAGCCGTTGGAGAAGATTCTCGGCGCCGATTTGTCTCAATAAATAGAGAAGGAAGATGAAGACAGAAAAACACAAGTGCTATACAAGCTTTCATTCATTCAAGCGAGATATGTCTTCCAAGTGTACTCTCTGCTAGTGCTCAAGAGTTTGTTGTTTATTTCAAAGCCTTTGAGAGTCACTGTGAGCTTATAGGATATATTCATTTATAGTGTTACTCGAGAGTTTGTAACTCGGGAAGTTGCACTAGGCTATTGATTTGTGAGAGTAAGAGGATTGTACTAGATAGCTGAGAGAGGTGGGGCTCTTCTAGATTGGTCTAGGACTCCAAGGGAACGTGAGTTGACTAGATTGCAATTGTATAGGAGAGAGGCTTCTCGGTGAGCTATTAGGATCCTAAGCTAAGCGAATCAATAAAGCCTTTTTGAATCCTAGGGTTGTGGAAGAACCCTAGGCGGGGACGTAGGCCAAGTTTGTGCCGAACCTCGTAAACAATTACTCGTGTCATTTATCTATTGCTTTACCTTATTTCCGCACCTGGTTCGATTGTTTAACTTTGTGATTCAGGTTTATCTCAAAGGGTTTTATACGAGCTCCAAAAGTCTTGAGACTTTCTGCGAAAAACGGGCATACTCTATTCAACCCCCCTTCTAGAGTATTTCTATATTACATTGGTTTATATTATCGAACCTTCAATTGGTATCAGAGCTTTACTCACTGTTTTTGATCTAACAATCTTGTGAGTTTTCGATCATGTCTGGTGAAGCAAGCGGAGGATTTGCACAGGGAAGGTCCACAAGCAGACCGCCACTCTTTGTAGGAAACAACTTTGTCCACTGGAGATCCTTGATGAAAATGTTCATCATAGACCAAGATCTGGAGCTTTGGAACATTATAGAGAATGGTCCGAAGATTCCAGAGAAAGATGGACCAAACGATACCAAAGTTGCAAAGAAGAAGTCCGAATACAACCAAGCAGATCTTGAACTTGTCTCCAAAAACTGCAGGGCTATTAACCTACTTTACTGTGGTCTTAACACTGATGAGTTTAATCGTATTTCATCTTGTAGGTCAGCTAAAGAGATTTGGGACAAACTGGTCGTCACCTATGAAGGAACGAGCCAAGTAAAAGACACCAAGATCAGCATCTTCCTTCGAAAGTACGAGCTCTTCAAGATGAAGCCTGATGAGACAATCAAGGCCATGTTCACATGATTCACAGATATCACCAACAACCTTGACTCTCTCGGCAAGAGCTTTACCAACGTTGAGAAAGTGAGGAAGATACTGAGGTGCCTTCCAAAAGAGAAATGGGGTCCAAAAGTAACAGCTATAAAGGAAGCCTAGGACCTCACCACTCTACCCCTTGATGACCTTCTTGGGAAGCTGATCACGCATGAGATGATCCTTAATGAAGACGATGGAGAACTTCCAGCTAGCACTAAGAACTTGGCACTCAAGTCTAAGAAGGATGAGCCTAAAGATGGATCTGATTTCGAAGATGACGATGACGATGAGGATGATCCTTTTGCTCTTATCACAAGAGGCCTTGCTCGAATTCTCAAAATGAAGAAGCAATTCAACAACAAGGATGGATCAGAGTCTTCAAAATTTTGAGGTAAGCCTCAATACAACAAGTATGAAAAGAAGACTAAATCGTTGTCTTGTTTTGAATGTGGTGAAACAGATCATCTTGTGAAGGATTGCCCTCAAAAGACAAAGAGCCAGTCCAAGAAAGGTGAAAAATGAAAGAAGAAAGCCATGGTGGCAACTTGGAGCGATTCCGACTCTGACTCCAATGATGAGAAGGCCAACATTTGCCTTATGGCCTCAGAAGATGAATCCCACGATGAAAAGCTTGAAGCTACTGTAAGAGAACTTATGGCAAGTCCAAAAGAGGTATTATCGGAATTCCTTTCCAATATGATTGCCAATGAAGAAAAGCTTATTGCCCAAACTAACATTCTTATTAAGAGAACTGTGGACCAGGAAAGAACTATTGAGGATCTGTCTATGAGGGTCAAAAGTATTGAAGCTTCTTATTCAGGTCTTGACATTAAAGTCAAGACGCTTGACTCAGAGAAATCTGAACTCAAGCAAGATCTCTCCTCTCTAAGAAATGAACATCATGACTTAGAGAACGAGAAGATCTCCTTGAATAATAAGATTCAAGACCAACAGACAACCCTCATAAGTTTTACCAAATCCAAAGGTACTCTCGATAGGATGTTGGGTGAGCAACAAAGCTCTCTAAACAAAAGTGGTATTGGTTACAATCCAAGGTTTTTAAAGAAGCAACACATTACCACTTTTGTAAAGGCAAAAGGAAGCAGAACCTCTCCTATATGTCACCATTGTGCTAGAAAGGGACATGTAAAAGAGACCTTCCCCTATAGAAGAAAGGATCCATATATTATTCGCAATACATTTCCTGTTCATTTGAGAAAAGAACGGATAACACAAGTTTGGGTTCCAAAAGGCACTATTTTACCAAATATGGTTTACCCTAGGGCTGTGCAGAAAAACCCGGCACGAAACCGAGGCGATACGACACGAAAAAACACGACACAAAAAGGACACGACACGATAATGACACGAACCGTGAAAACACGAAAATTAATGGTTCGTGTATGGTTCGGGCAAATCTTGTTACCGGATACCCGACACGAACCATCGAACCGTTTATTTTTATTTTTTAAAAATATATGTAGCGAGCTGTGTGTATATATATATTAGATGTAGTTAATTAGGATCACAAAGTCATGATAGCTCAATTGGTTGGCCGTGTGGGGAGAGTTTCAAAAGAAACATGGGAGTGTTGAGTTCGAATCCCATTACTTCCAATTTTTTTGTGTTCAATATTTATTAAAAATACACTAAACGGTTCGTGTAAATGGTTTGGGTACCCGGCTTGAACCGGTTCGTGTACGGTTCGGCAAACATCCCATAAATGGTTCCGGGTACCTGACACAATTATCCGGTTCGTGTCGGGTACCCGGTTATGCACACCCCTAGTTTACCCCAACAATGGATCCAAATTTGCTTATTGGTCTAGCCACAAAGGTTGATGTTTGTCTTGCAAGAAATCACCAAGGTGAAAGAACACAAATGGATTATTGATAGTGGATGCTCGAGGCATATGAGTAGGAAGAGTTCTCTCTTTCATGATCTAAAGGAGCAATCCACGGGAACAATCACTCTTGATGACAAAGGAAAATGCGACATCGTTGGTATTGGTAGTGTTGGAAGTGATTCCAACCATAGTATTAAAAATGTTTATCTTGTTAATGGTTTGAAGTATAATTTGCTTAGTGTCTCTCAATTATGTGATAGTGGCAACAATGTCAGATTTAACAAGAAAAGATGTATAGTGTGCAGAGAAGATACAGGGGAAGTTATATTGACTGCATATCGTTACAACAATATATACGCCGTAAAAGCTGATCAAGTGGCACAAGGAAGCTTAACCTGTCTCAAGGCTTTGACGGACGATCCAAAGCTCTAGCACAGGAGACTCGGTCATGTGAGTCCACATACACTACAGAAGCTTGTGTCCAAAGGGCTTGTAAGAAGGCTACCTGAGATGGACTTCAAAGGTATTGATATGTGCAATGCATGCACACGAGGTAAACAAACACGTAGCTCTTTCAAACCCAAAAAGGTTGTAAGTTCTTCTAGACCCCTTGAACTTTTACATATGGATTTATGTGGTCCTATGCGAGTCAAATCTCCCAATGGTAAAAAGTACATGCTAGTTGTTGTTGATGATTTTTCTAGATATACTTGGGTTGCATTTGTAAAAGAAAAATCAGAGGCCTTATTTGAGTTTTCAAAACTTTGTAAGGAGTTGCAAACTTTAAGAAACGAGCCCATAGTGTCAATTCAGAGTGATCATGGTAAGGAGTTTGATCAACTTCAGTTTGATTTGTTTTGTGCTAAAGATGGCATCTCCGATACCTTTTCTGCTCCTAGGACACCTCAACAAAACGGGGTTGTGGAACGCAAGAACCGCACCTTAGAGGATATGGCCAGGACTATGCTTTTAGAAAATGCATTACCTAAAACCTATTGGGCTGAAGATGTTAACACAGCTAACTATATTTTGAATCGTTGTCTTATTCGTTCCATCTTAAAGAAAACTCCTTATGAACTTTTCAAAGGCCGCAAACCACTTATATCTTATTTTAAACCCTTTGGTTGTACTTGTTTTGTTCATAACGGAAAAGATAACCTTGGGAAATTTGATGCGTGTAGTGATGAAGGTATATTTCTTGGCTACTCCACAAGTAGCAAAGCTTATAGAATCTTCAATAAAAGGACCCAGTTAGTTGAAGAAAGTATACATGTTATTTTTTATGAATGCAATGACGGTGCTTTGAGTGAAAGTGTTGCAGATATAGATCTTAACATCCACGAAGAGAACGAGGAAGGTGATGATGCTGCTACCAAGAACGTAGAGAAGAGGAACATGCAGGAACAGATTCTTAACACTGAAGAATTGGCCCAAGGTGTTGAAGATGCGTCCAAAGCCCTTGGTGTCCAATCCAACAGTGTTGAGATGTCAGAAACTGCTGTAACTGAACCTAACAGGACCACGGAGTCAGATGTACCACAAGTCAATCCTACCAGTATGACGAATCAAGGAGCTGAGACTAGCAAAAGGAAATTCAAATACTCCTCATCACACTCTTTAAAGGATATCATTTTTGACCCTACTTCTAGTGTTCAAACTCGTTCTAAACTTAAAGATCTCTGTGCTTTTCACGCGTTTGTTTCTCTTATTGAGCCAAAGAAGGTAGATGAGGCACTTCAAGAGCCAGACTGGATCATCGCTATGCAAAGTGAGCTCAACGAATTTGAAAGAAACAAAGTCTGGACCTTGAAGCCTAGGCCAAAGCATCAATCAGTCATTGGCACACGATGGGTGTTATGAAACAAGCTAGATGAGAATGATAAGATCGTGAGGAACAAGGCAAGGCTTGTTGCTCAAGGCTACAATCAAGATGAAGGTATTGACTACGAGGAGACCTTTGCTCCCGTAGCCAGGCTTGAAGCTATTCGCATTCTATTGGCATTTGCATCTTTTATGAGCATAAAGTTATATCAAATGGATGTCAAGTGTGCTTTTCTTAATGGTTTCTTAGAGGAAGAAGTATATGTGGCTCAACCCCCAGGTTTTGAAAGTTCAGAATTTCCCAATCATGTTTATAAACTTGACAAAGCGCTTTATGGTTTGAAACAAGCCCCAAGAGCTTGGTATGAGCGCTTGTCAAAATATCTTTTAGAAAATGATTTTAAAAGGGAGTTGATCGACAAGACTCTTTTTTATCAAAACCAAAGGAAAGGACATTTTGGTTATTCAAATTTATGTTGATGATATATTATTTGGTGCTACTAACACATCTTTGTGCAAGGAATTTTCTGACATCATGTGCAGTGAATTTGAAATGAGCTTGATGGGTGAACTCAATTTCTTTTTGGGATTACAATTTCATCAATCCAAGAAAGGGATCTTTGTCAACCAAAGCAAGTACACTAAGGATCTCTTGAAAAAGTTCAAGATGGATCAATCCAAAGCAGCCAAGACTCCCATGAGCTCAACATTGTCTCTAGATCAAGACAAGACTGGGAAAAGTGTCAATCAAAAGGAGTATCGAGGAATGATTGGATCTTTATTATATCTCACGGCTAGTAGACCAGACATCATGTTTAGTGTTTGCATGTGTGCTAGGTTTCAAGCTGATCCTAAAGAATCTCACCTCGTGGCTGTGAAGAGGATCTTTCGATATCTCAACGGCACCAAGGAGCTTGGACTATGGTACCCAAAGCAAAAGGATTTCACATTAATTGGATATTCTGATGCAGATTTTGCAGGCTATAAGGTGGATAGGAAGAGCACATCAGGATGTTGCCAATTCTTAGGAGCATCCTTGATCAGTTGGCACTCAAAGAAACAAAATTCAGTCGCTCTATCCACTGCAGAAGCCGAATACATTGCAGCTGGAGCCTGTTGCTCCCAAATCCTTTGGATAGCTCAACAAATGCGAGATCTTGGCATCAACCTCAAAGGCATTCCCATTAAGTGTGACAATACAAGTTCCATCTCCATTACTAAGAATCCTGTTCAGCATTCAAGGACCAAACATATTGATGTAAGGCATCATTTCATTAGAGACCATGTTGAAAAAGGTGATGTGTCCATTTCGTTTATTTCAACTGATTATCAATAGGCTGACATTTTTACTAAGTCGTTGGCAGAGGACAGGTTCACCTTCATAAGACGAGAGATTGGGATGCTTAACAAGGATGCACTTTCGTAGGGGGAGCATTCCCTTTACGAAAGATAAAATCTACTTAGTGTCAAGACCCTTGAGAACTATGTCAAGGTGTGTGAACTAAATGGTGGATTACATATATCAGATCACATATTTTTGGTTAATATCTTTTTAGATATTTAAGCAATTATATTTTTATCGGATTTCAAAATTGCCTATTTATGTTATATTCTTAACCGTTAAGATATTTTTAATTTTGGAACTAAATCCTTCAGTTTTTCAGTCCGATTTTAATGGAAACATTTGTATTTTGAATTGGAAACATTTGAATTTTGAATTGCAAACTTTTCAAATATTGGCAATGTTATCATTACCCTCCCTTGGAACTCTAAACCCGTCCCATCACTCCATCATCTCTCTCTACTTATACCCAAGTCTGTACCCGATTCCATCACACTCTCAAATTATCCAAACCCTTTCGCTTTCTCCTTCTTCAACCTCTCAACCTTTTCTAAAGAAACCCTAGCCGATTTCCTCCATGGCACCCAAAACAAAGAAAGTTGTCACACCCAAAAGACTTGGCGCCACCCCCAAGGAACGTCAGGCCAATGCCACCTCTCCCACACCTGAACCCACTCCTCAAGCCATTGTCCCAACTGTTTTCCAGAGCACCATCGCTGAGAGCACGGCCACTGTTACCAAGGGCTCTCAAAAGCGCTCTGCTAAGAAGCCTCTTAGTGCCAAACAGAAAGGGAAGAGGAAGATTTTGGCTAAGGAAGTGGACGAGGAAGAGGAGGAAGATGACCTCGATGCCATGCTGGAAAGAAATGCTGCCAGGGAAGCCGAGGATGTACTGGCACATTGTCCACCATGCATGTTGGGATGACCACAGTGTTGTTGGCCATATATAGTCTAGCATCCACAGGCTCCAAGGCACCTATCTTAATCTTGGACCAAATTGTTAAAGGCATTATACTTACACTAGCTCCAAGATCACATAAAGCATTAATTTTGTATGGACCAAATCCAATGGTTATAGCAAACTTACCTGGATCTGGCCTCTTCTCCAGTATGTCCAAATGGCTGCATTCCTCTGTAATTTTAGCCATCGATCGCTTTTTGCTCAGTATCTCCTTCAGGAACTTGACATATGAGGGCATTTCATTGAGAGCTTCAGTGAAAGGGATGGTGACGTTGAGTTTCTGAAGCATCTTGATGAAGCGCTGAAATTTCTTTTCTGCCGGGTCCTTTGGAGATTTTGTGGGAAAAGGCAGCTTCTTTTTCTGATTTGAAGCCAGAACAGATGTCGGAGGTGCTGCAGCTTTCTCGACCTCGGGTTGACCGTCGTCGATGTCGAGTAGCCCCTTGTCGATCTCGACCAAATTGGGTGCAGTCGAGTTGCTGTGCAGTGCAGACGAAGGTTTCTAAAGTTTCTCCTCTACGTCGACTAGACCCTCCTCGATGTCGACTAGAGTGTTGTCGATGTCGAGTGGCTGTTCGTCGTCGTTCTGCTGCTTTTCGACCTTTGGCTCTTGCAGTTGATGGCCACTTCTGAGTTTTACAGCAGCAATGTGCCCAGTCTTTCCCTTAGGATTTGGTTCTGAAGACCCAGGGAGCGCACCTGACTGTCTGGGGATTCCTGCTGCCAGCTGACCAATCTGTGTATCAACTGATTTTCGCCATATATGAATCTCCCCAAGCCTAGAGTTGACCTCTTGCATCTGAGTGTAGACGGAGTTGAAGGAATGCCTAGTTTTTGAGTGATTCCTCCGTATTTCCTTCAGGACTGTCTGTATATCATCCTTTTTCTGGTCCCTTTCCGGATGTCCTGGAGCTCTGTAGGGCGGGGGGTTCCTAGGGACACCTTGGTTCCATTGTGGTTGCTGAAACCTTTGGTCCCCTATGTAGCGATTGGGACCCCCTGCGTAAGCTACCTCCTCGTGGTGCTCTGCCAGCCTGACTTGCTCTGTGTGTGGGCACTCAGGAGTGGTGTGCCGTTGCGATCCGCATTCAATGCAAGGCTGGTTGACAGAAAGATACTTTACTTGCTTAAGGAGCTTCTTGTTCTGATCTCTGTAGTACTGTTCCCTTACATCCGGATCAATTTCCTTAGGAGGCTCATAGAGGGGCATGGATGGTGCTGGCCTGGCGTATGGGTTTTCTTCATAAGTTGCAGTAGACCCATATTTGTTGTCGTAGTTAGTGAGCTTCTCTAGCACACCCCATGCGTCACTTAGCGGCATTGTCAGATACTCATAGCGAGTACAATGGTTGATTCTGTCCTTAGTGAATTGATCAAGAGAGTTGAAGAAGATCTCCTGAATGACGTAGGGTGGCTGTCCATGAGTAGGGCAAGATCGCAGAAGTTCCTTGTAGCGCTCCCATGCCTTTGCCAGCGGTTCCCCTTGCTTCTGTTTGAAGACGGTGATTTTCTGGCGGAGATGTGCTGTTTTGGCGGGTGGGAAGAATTTGTTCAGAAACTCTTGCTCTACTTGGGCCCATGTTGTTAGCGATCTTGGTTTCAGCTCTTCAAGCCACTTTAGTGCAGGTCCAGCCAGCGACCAGCGGAAAGACTTCATCTTGACATATTCCAAAGTTGTACCTTCAGCAAGAGTACGGCACATGTCAGAAAAGTTTGTAATATGTTCAAGAGGAAACTCATTAAATCTACCAAAAAAGGCATTATTTTTAAGCTCTATAAGAAATTGAGTGCGAATTTCAAAAGAGTTTTCAGGGATAAGAATCTCCGATTCAGGCACGACGAGGGTTGGATGCATATAATCCTCAGCAGTAGTTGGATATTGGGCAAGCTCAGCTTCTGCTTGCCTTGCGCGCTCAGCTTCTTGTTCCCTCGCTTCCCTTTCATTGGCTATAGTGGTATCCTTTGCGGCTAGCTCCCTTGTAAGCCTGGCAATCAGCTACTCTTGTGTTTCAACGGCCGCCATGATCCTTTTGAGTTTAGAATGGATGTGTAGGTAACGCTCTGGTTCGTCTAAGCTGTCAAACTCGGGTGGTATACCAGAACGGCGCATACACCTGAAAAGTAACTCAAAGTAGGCGTGAGATTCAACTACCTAAGGCGCGAATGATAGCTTCCCCGGCAACGGCGCCAATTTGTTGTTGCAGGAGGATGGTCAAGTATGAAATAAATATAAAATAAAGTTCAGACTGACTTCCCTGTCTCAGCAAATAAATACAAGACTTCCTCCCGTTGTAGTAGAAGGTTGTCAGGATCGAATCCACGAGGAAGCACGCCAGCAATTCTTAGGTAGCAACAGATTCTCACAAACAAGCAGCAGAAAAGACAGAAATAAAAGGAACAAAGAAAGAAATAACAGAAAAGGCAAATGAAAGCAGAAATAAAAGCAAAGACAGCAACTAACTCGATCTCGACAAGCTGGTACTCGAGATCGACAAGGTACAGTAAAAGACAGAAACTGCAAATCGACGTCAGAAGCAGAAAATCAACTCGATATAGACCAGTTCTACTCGATATCGACTAAGGTCCTACTCGATATCGACGAGACTCTCCTCTGTGTCGACAAGAAAGACAGAAACTTTAAATCGCAAATTTCGAACCAAAACTCAGATTTTCGACAGAAATAAATCAATATAATAAAAGACTTCCAAGGCCAGGGTATCAACACCACAACAATAACCATGCAAAGTAACACATAAAGGCATAAAAGATCATGCTTTCCATCAAACAACTTTCGTTGTTAACAAATAGGCATATAGAGGCTTTCGCATAAACCCTAATTGTTACTAACCCTTTTCACATAATTAACCCAAGTTGCATTAAGATCACTTTCGCTTCAATAATGCAAACAAGGATCACCTTCAACTCTCGCAAAAGAATCATGCTCATAGGAATAGAAGACGAATTGCAGAAAAAGATCAGACCTTTACTGCATCATCTCACATGGCCACCGTTGGGCTCACCCCAGCCCCAGAAGTGGGTGGACTACTCGCTCCTCATCGCAATCGCAGACATTGATGTATAAAAAGAAACTTGCATTAAACTATATTCAAAGCCTTTACAATCCCGACAATCAACTTTCGCAGAATGCCAAAACCCTAAAAACTTTAGAACTCCTAAAACTTCTCTCTGTGGAACTACTTCTCTACCTTTGAAATTGAATTAATGATGGAATCAGCCCCTAGGGCTTTTTTTATAGTCTTCTAACCCTTGCTAATCAAGGATAGAATCTTCTATCTATATCTAAAATTATATCTAAAAGGCTTAATGATAAATAAAAGCGATAAAGGAATTAAATCTAAAAGGAAAATAATAAATCTAAACTGGGTAAGTCTCTTCATGTTGATAAATCTCCCTTCCATGGATAGAACTTGATAGATCTCGGCTTACTCGACTTCCTTCGTGCCCAAGGAATCCCAGCTCGACTCGGACTGCTCACTGCGACGCGTTTCCGGAAGCTGGTCTACTCGACATCGACAAGGGCTTGTCGACATCGACTAGGATTCGTCGTCGACTGATCTTCTCGGGTGACTCTGCTCGACAAGCTCGGATCTGGGCTCCTGGGCGTCGTCAATCTCGACTAGGGCTCCTTGAGATCGAGTAGAGGTGGTCTGCGTCTTCGTCCTCGGCTTCTCGATCAGCTCTTTCTCGACCAGGCTCTCCTCGATCTCGAGTAGAGTGTACTCGATATCGAGTAAAGATTTCTCAGCTTTCTGCTCTGTTCTTAAAACGTACTTTCCCGAGTCCTCGTTCGTCGGATTGACGCATATGACCATGCGTTGGAAAGCTCTTTTCGAGGGCTACAACTCTCATGAAGACATCAAAGTTTGATTCAGAACGAAGAATGGTGAAAAATGGCATTTTCTCCAGCTGCACCATTCTTAGCTTCTCCATGAGTTTCCTATAAGCTCCAAAGTGCGTCCGATTTCTGCCAAATATAACAAAAACTTGTGTAGACCTCCATATAGTGCAAATAAACATAACTTACACAGATTCTGTATTATTTTAGCCCAAATGTATGAAATGTATGCAGAAATCGATATAAAAGTAAGTGTAAAACATGGCAAATTAGGCTCACAACAAAGCCTTGAAGAAGAAAAAGGCCGATGAGGAGGTCGAGCTTGCAAGGAAACTGGCCGAGGAAGAAGCTGAGAGGATTCGAAAGGAAGCCGAAGCCGAGGAGGTTCCATCCGAGGAGGAGCCTGAGGAAGAAGAAGAAGAGCATCTGGAGATGACGAGGAAGCTGAAAGAGATTACGCGGGGTCCGGTGAGGACTCGGGGTCTGAGGAAGAGGAGGAAGAATCTCCCTCTCCTTCTCCTCCTCCCCCGTCTCCAAAGAAGCGGAAAGCCCCAGTTGCCGTCAAGCTTGGTTTGAAGATGCTGAGACTGCTGTAAGTGGGTAGATGAGTTTCGAACTCGTAGGATTTGTTGTTCTGATTTTTTGGATTTTGAGTTCTTCGAAGCTTTGAAGTTACCCTGCATTGATCTTCTCAAAAAATCCCCAGCCTGGACCCTTCTCAATCTTGAAACCGTCTACTACCCCCAGCTTACCCGTCTGTTTTACATTAATCTAAAAGCCAAACACGACACCAACGGTTGGTCTTTGGAGTCTGTTGTCAAAGGGGTTAAAATCTCTCTCAACTCCAATGACTTTGCAGATTTACTTGGCTTACCTAGCCCAGTTCCACCCTCTGAAATACACCCCTCAAAAGAGAATTGCATCATTCTTACCCGAGTCAAGTACCTTCTACCCGAAGCATCCAACAGCACCTCAAAGCAACTCACCCACTCATCCCTAACCCTTGAGGCAAAAATAATTTTCAACATCATTGTTCGATACCTCTTACCCCGTCTTAACTCTGGCTCACTCCTTACTGACAATGCCATGGTCCTGCTTTACCGCATCTTAAATGGCCTTGACCTTGATCTAGCCAACACTATCCTTGGAACCATGGCTCATGCTAGAAAAGCTAGAAAAGGCTCTCCCCTCCCCTTTGCTACCCTTTTGACCCCTCTCTTCAAAGCTTCTGGAATTGATGTCAAAAATGAAGAACAACAGCGTCATATGGGTAAGTTCGACTCTAAGGGCCTTGAAAAGATTGGCATCACTCGGTCTCCCCAAGGGACCTTGAGTCTTGCCACTCCTTCAAAAGTCCTTCCCACTGCTTTAGCTTTCGATGAACGCATGGACAACCTAGAGTTGGGCTTGGAGGAAGTTCGTCTGGATATCAAGGAGCTGCAAAAGGAGTTTATGACGGAGATGCGCGGGATTTTCCAAGATGCTACAAGGACTGTGGACGAGGCTCACTGATGATGCTCCGTACGACGAAGCCTAAACCCTACCCTACCCTACCCTACCCTATCTCTATCCTTGATACATTGCTGGTTTTTGGAAACATTTTCAAAACATTTGGTGACTGTTTTACCTCCTCCCTTTGTTGAAAGACAAAAAGGGGGAGATGATATGTGGTTGTTTAGACTTTGAAAACCTCTATCTGCTTGAAGGTCTTGGAAGACCTTGGTTTTTTATTTTTGGTTTTCGGTTGGATGGCTTTTGCATGCTTTAAAAATTTGATCCAACATTTGTCTAACCCATGCAGGTACTTAGTCCGATTTCTCTTATATTTTTATGCTTGACTAAGTTGCAGGGATGCACAGGTTTTGTCTTTCATCAAGGGGGAGATTGATAACTCCCTCCCTTGATGAAAATCGGAATAATGTTTCAAAGGCCTTGACAGGATGTTTGTGTCAAAGGTCTTGGAACATTAACAGTTGATGAAATCCAAAACCTGTTCTATATGTCGGAATATTATTTAATTTTATTATATACTTCCTTTATATTATATATATATGTTTGACTAATCTTTCAGGAAGTTTTTTGAATTATTTCCTTCCTTGTGACAAGTGTTGAGAAGGTTCAAATCGGAAAGATTATGGCTTCATTTGTTTCCAAGTTTAGAAGATCTTAAAGATGGCCATGATCTGGAATAGCCGTTGGAGAAGATTCTCAGTGCCGATTTGTCTCAATAAATAGAGAAGGAAGATGAAGACAGAAAAACACAAGTGCTACACAAGCTTTCATTTATTCAAGCGAGATATGTCTTCCAAGTGTACTCTCTGCTACTGCTCAAGAGTTTGTTGTTTATTTCAAAGCCTTTGAGAGTCACTGTGAGCTTATAGGATATATTCATTTACAGTGTTACTCGAGAGTTTGTAACTCGGGAAGTTGCACTAGGCTATTGATTTGTGAGAGTAAGAGGATTGTACTAGATAGCTGAGAGAGGTGGGGCTCTTCTAGATTGGTCTAGGACTCCAAGAGAACGTGAGTTGACTAGATTGCAATTGTATAGGAGAGAGGCTTCTCGGTGAGCTATTAGGATCCTAAGCTAAGCGAATCAATAAAGCCTTTTTGAATCTTAGGGTTGTGGAAGAACCCTAGGCGGGGACGTCGGCCAAGTTCGTGCCGAACCTCGTAAACAATTACTCGTGTCCTTTATCTATTGCTTTACCTTATTTCCGTACTTGGTTCGATTGTCTAACTTTGTGATTCAGGTTTATCTCAAAGGGTTTTATACGAGCTCCAAAAGTCTTGAGACTTTCTGCGAAAAACGGGCATACTCTATTCAACGCCCCTTCTAGAGTATTTCTATATTACATTGTTTTATATTATCGAACATTCACTTTCCATTTAGAAAGTTGTTTTTTCATGTTGTCTATTGGATCCTCAAAAACACAATTTTTAATCCTACCATTGACAAGGGGAATACCTAAATATTTTTCAAGGGTTTTAGACACTGGTATGCCCATATGGGTAGCCAAATCCTTGGTGAGATTTGGATTCACATTTCTAGAGCATTGTAGAGAGCTTTTGTTGTAGTTAATAGTGAGGCCAAATCGATTGGAAAAGTTCTTTATAATGTTCTGAATTGTGTTTAGACTAGTATGGGCTGCTTTGGCAAAGATGATAGTGTCATCTGTAAATGTTAGGAAAGGAATTGGAGTACCATTTTTTTCTAGTTTTATGCCAATTAAGGCGTCGTCTAGGAGGGCTTCTTTATGCAATTCTCTAGAAAGACCTTCCATAACTAGGACAAAAAGGTAAGGGGCAAGGGGATCACCTTGTCTAATACCCCTATTAGGTTTAAACTGAGGACCGGGAATGTTATTAACTAGAACAGAGAACGAAGTGGAAGAGATACATTTCATAACCCATTTGATCCACGTTTGACGGAAACCAAATTTTTCAAGGACCGCATGAATATAACTTCAGTTTAGTTTATCATAAGCCTTTTCCATGTCTAGTTTTAAGGCCATCTAACCTTTCTTGCCTTTTTGTTTATGGAAGGTGTGGAAGATTTCATGAGTTATTAACGTGTTATCTTGGATCGATCTACCTTCAACGAAAGCACCATGGAAAGGATTAATGAGTTTAGGGAGGATCGGTTTAAGACGATTAGCAAGAATTTTTGAGATTATCTTGTAGATCGTATTACAAAGGCTTATAGGTCTGTAATGATTTATAGTCGTTGGGTTATCAGTTTTCGGAATGAGGGCTATAAATGTTTGATTGATCTCAGATAACATTTGGCCAGAGTGAAAGAAGGCCTTCACAGCTTTACAGCAGGATTGGCCTATGATATGCCAGTATCGTTTATAAAACTCTAGAGGGTATCCATCTGGCCTTGGGGATTTATCTTCTGCCATGCTAAAGAGAGTATTTTTTATTTCCAAATCAGAGGGCTGAGAAGTTAGCTTTTTGTTTTCCTCTGTAGTTATTTGAGCTTGAATATTCCAAACATCATTCGCGGAGATTCTGGGTTGATTATTACCTATAAATCTTTCCGACATTTCACTTGTGATATGTTTCGAAATTATATCTTGATCTGTTAGTAAAATATTCTGTTTTGTAGTAAAGGATCTAGTCGATCTTCTAGTGGTTTTAATTCTAGCTGTAACTTGATAATACTTAGTATTTTTGTCTCCCGAGTGGAGTTGTCTAATCTTAGCTCTTTGTTTCCAAAATTTATGATTAAATTCAAGAAGTCGATATTTCTTGTGTTCTAACCTTGCAAGCTTCTCTTCTTCTATTGAAGATATGTTTCCCCATGGCATTCTGTCTTGAAGAGCATTGATTTGAAGATCCACTTGGGCAAGTTGCTTTGTTATATTGTTGGGATTAGATTTGCACCATTTTTTATTATTTCGTTTAAGAAGCTTTTGTTTTTGAATGAGCTTGAACCCATGGGAACCATTCATCTTATTACTCCATACTCTTTTAATCATCAATTCAAGAGCATCATTAGTAGTCCATGTCATTTCAAATCTAAACGGAGTTCCATTTCTTTTAGCATCGGAGCCGATTTGGAGAGAGATAGGAGTATGATCCGAACTAGAGAAAGGGTGATGTTTGATGTAGAGATTGG
Source organism: Persicaria tinctoria (assembly GCA_037127255.1). Taxonomy (NCBI): domain Eukaryota; kingdom Viridiplantae; phylum Streptophyta; class Magnoliopsida; order Caryophyllales; family Polygonaceae; genus Persicaria; species Persicaria tinctoria. Next base: position 36,339,895 of record JBANSL010000020.1, read on the forward strand.
GGAACCAGTTTAGAATATGTTGATGGGCTAGAATTCTGTCAAGTCTTTCATATGTGTTGTTGCTTGAGGATCTGTTTTTCCTCCATGTAAAGGGCGAGCCCGAGAACGGTAAGGTTTGTAATCCAAGTTCATCCTTGATAGATCTTATTCTTCTAAATCTATAGGTGTTAGGGAGAGATCCTCCAACTTTTTCTGTATCCAATTCTATATCATTAAGATCACCTATGATGAAAATGGGGAGCATGTATTTGTTGACAGTATCATAGATATCGTGCCAGAATTCATCCTTCTCATTTTCAACAGATGGTGCATAGACAAAGATTAGGATAACTTCGTGTTTTTCTATTGTTGCTTTTATTACTACAGTTCTTTGCTTCAGCTCAAGGATGCTACTTATCTCTTCAAATTTAGTTTTGAATAGCAACCAGATTCCACCCTTGCGTCCAGTAGATGGGACACAGAGGGCTTTGTGGAATCCAGAGCTCTTCAATTGGATATCAGTTGGGGCTAATTATGATTTTGTTTCCGTAAGGACTAAGGCATCAATATTATTTATAAATCTAAAGTGGTTGATCTCTTGCCACAAAAGTGGCCGTTTAGTGCCTCTAACATTCCAGTATGCTATATTAACCATAAAATACCTTTATAAAGGTAACCAAATCTTTGATGAACTATGGGGTGAAGACTGCAGTGGAGTAAATTAAGATTCTTGAGATTACAATTCATTTCTTTGCCGAGAGAGGGGATCTTAAACACATTAATGATCAGTATAGTTCTCCTTGAGCTTCTCTTTGCTGTGCTGATGGATTTGTTTTCTCTTCCGCATCTTCTGTTGTGGATAGATTTGGCTTGTTTATTCTTGTTTTGGTGTTGCTGCTGAGTAAGTTGATTACCTTTGCATGTGAGAGATCTGCTTTGAGCAAGGCTATAGTAGAATGTGCTTTTGGCTTGATAAAGTTTGTTGGTATGGTTGGGGCAGCATGCAACCCACAGGAAATCATAGATTTCTATGGGGCAAAGCTTAAGTTTTTCGTAGAGAGTGGCAAGAAGTTGTATACCTGATCTCCTTGGTTGCCCTGACAAGCCTTCTTCACTCCTCTTTATAGTCTTGATTATAAGCCTGCACTTGGCTAGTATATTCTCACCCCTGAAATTTGGTAAGATGTATACATACATACATATATAACAACATCTATAATAGAGATTAAACTGATGATAGACTGAAAAATTAGAGGCCTTAGCCGTAGAGGGTTCCTGGCAATGATGACATCCAAGAGAAAAATATGGAATACCTTCACTCCACAGATCATTGATGTCCATGAGATTGCATCCAGAAACCAACAATATCGAGTTATACCACATAACAGATGGTAGAAGTTTCTCATGCTTGGTAGCAATAGTTTTGGTAGAAGTTTTGTGTTGCCAAGTTTTATTGGTAAGGTTTGGGCAGCTTACCACCACATGAGTTCCGTAGAACTCGTTGGGGCATTGCTTGATACAATACAATATGTCATTATCAAAAACACCAGTACTTTGTACATTGTTGGTATTGGTCTGTCATTTTGTTGTGCTTCTTGCACGAGTATGTCAATTTTATTTGTTTATCCTAGGGTGGCTCATTGTGTGGACGAGTATTGGGTAGTGTTTCGGAAATTTTCGGGTCTACGAGTGGGTTGAATCAGACCTAGTAGATTTTGGGTTAAACTTGTAGAGCTGATTTTGTTTATTTATTTATTTAAAAGGTCTGGCAAGTGGGTTGTAACCTTCGACATTTTTGAATAATTAATTGGAAACCTTGAAGGTATGCCTTACATCATTGTACGTTAGTTGTGCAAAAATCGATTTGAATCGATTTTTTTAACCGAATCGGGCCGAAAAAACCGGACTTGGATGTTTTGTATTAGGTTTTCGGTTCATGGAGTTTTTTTTCGGTTTTTGGTTCGGTTAAACTGGAAAAAAATCAAATTTTAATTCACTCTGTTTCGTGGTCGCCTCGTCTTTCTTTTCGTCCTCGCAAAAGCAAATGCAAACATTTAACCCTAGACAATCGTCCTCTAGCCGGCGACTCTTCTCTCCGTTCTCCGGCCGCGGGCGAGATGGCTACCCACCAACCCGCCTCTCTGGCTCTTTCCGCCCTCTCTCCTTCTCGGCTTCTCCCGCAATCCGTCAAGGCGGCCAGGTATCTCCGCTCGACCTCTCTGTTGTTCATCGTTGTTCGCTCGCTCAGTCGCTCCCTCTCGAATCTCACTCAGTCGTTGCCTTCCATAAACCATAGCCCCTCAACAGCTCAATTGAATGGAGTCAACACCAGTATCAAGCATTCTCCCAACCAAGTCCCAAGCAGCAAGCGGTCAAGTTCCAATTCCAATTTATGTGATTGTCCTGCCCAACCATCCCCCTCCCCCCTCTCTTCAATTGGTCTCCCTTTCCCCTTTCCCTAATCGGACTCCACCTTCTAATTCACCTCCCTCTCTTCATCTGGATCTCACTGTTTCTCTTTAGTATTTCTATAGAAAGGTGACAAAATCTCCTCTATAACCCTTCCCTCTATGAGTTGAAACTCCTCCCGTGGGAGCCAAAATCCCTGAATTTAGGAGCCATAATTTCTCATTTGGAGAGTTGAAATTACTAATATCAACACCCATTTTTATGGGACATGAAACCAGTATTACCTACCCCTCCGGGAGCTGAAAATCCTTCTTTTGGGAGTCAAAAACCTCCCTCTAGGAGCCAAACCCACAAATACTTACATCTCTTCTTTTGAGAGTCGTAACTCCAAAAGACTACACCCCTACTTTTGCTTAAGCGCCCCCTACTGCTTCTTTATCTTATGGTTCGCGATTTGAAATGCATTCATTGCGGTAATAGGTTTGCGAGTTGAAATGCACTCTTTGGGGTTGTAGGCTTGCTCTCAAGGATCATGCACATATTGTTGTTCAAAATATAAAGAAAACATTATCTCTATTTAATCACCCCTCCTACGAGAGATAATAATCACCCTGAGGGATTTTGCGGTACCCATGTTCTTACTTAAAGTCAGGAACTAGGTATTTGCTTATTACTTTAGGTTGTGTCAATCCCATTGTGTGTCTCAGGCAAAGCTAAACACAATCTCATACGGGATTTGATCCCCAATCTAAAAAAACAGCCACAGGGCTTCCAGTCCCGACATATTAGAAATTGATATTCTAACTCCTTAGACTATCTACAATGGTTTTGTCTATAATGTATACATTTGCACAATGTGTGTATAAAAATACACCTTACTTTTTGATATTTTGCTCTAATGGTCAAATGTGTATTTTTTACACACCATTCAAATACAATTAATTTAAAACAAAAAAGAAAATAAAAATCATAAAAAAGTTTTTGCACATGGGGGACTCCAAAAGCAACCAATGGAGCTCAAAAATGTAAAAAAAAATACGCATTTAGACATTTGCAGTTTTGCACACAATCATTGGAGTTAGTCTTACAATGCTTCGTGAGGGTTAATTTATAGGGGATTCTTCGACTTCTTAAAAGCATATAAAAAAGTTAAATAAAAAAGGGAATAGTAATAAATAACTAAATTACTTATTTATTGCTTAAAAAATGATATTTTTACTTACAAATCAAGCCAAACCCTCCCAAAAATGCATTAAAAAAGTGTTGCCGAACTCCATTACAAAGTGTAGTGAGTGCGTGTACCTTTGTCGGGTTGTACAACGCTGCGTTTAAAGGGCAAACTCGTCAACTCCAATTAGGGTTCGTTGCAGGCTTTATATCAAAAAGGGCTCCGAAATTGGAAGCAAAATCACAAAATAAAAGTAAATAGATTTTGGGAATCTGACAGCACCAGCAACAGAAATCGCACAATTGCTTTCCCTCGACAACAATTTCCAAGTTGTTTTCAACGCACAATCTCCATTTGCGGGTACTTTCCCTTTGCCCTTTCCCCCAATTTTTCAAATCCAATTTTGAAAACCCTAAAAACGGCAAATTTGGAAGTCATACTCATAACGCACACCGCAGTATTTGTTTCTCCTGTACTTTCATCTTCCATCTTCCTTTTTTTAGCATCAAATGTTCCGCTTAGTGGTCCCTTTGGACTTTGATCTCCCTTTCCCGTTTTGTAGGCGTTTCCGCCGGACGAGAATTTGACCGCAATTTTCCTTTTTTTGTGCAGGTGGAATTCAAATTCGCAGCTTGGAATTTGGTAGGTGTTTTACTTCTCTGCTTCCGCTCTTGCATCTGCTTGCATGCCTGTACTTTTTCGGGATTTTAGGATCTGGAAACGGAGACACAAGCGAACCCTGCAATTCGATTGCTTGATCCCTATTGATTTGATTATCATCTTTGCATGTCGATTTTCCTTTTGATTTAGACGGTTTTCAGTCTCTTTTTTAGCTGCTGGGGTTAATTTCGTGAAATTGTAATTGGTCAATTACATATTTCTCCCAGTTTCGAAATTCCTATCCCTCTGCTCTAGGTTTTCCAATTGATGAGTTGATTAGTTGTTTGTCTTTGGGCCTTTTTTTTTTTGTGTGTGCATCGGTTTTGCTATGCAAAAAAGCAAAACATGTCTGATTTTGATCAAGCAATTGCCTTTACCTTAGAAAAAAAAATTGTCTTGGGTTTCTAGAAAATTTTCTATATTCGCCAACTGACTAATTTTGAAGTTGGTAGTACTTGAGCGAACCCGAGCTGCGTGTTGTTTCATAATTGCTCATCTGATTGCTTCTGTTTCTGGACGGACAGAATTAATGAATGGTTTATTTAGTCAGCTAGGTTAACTGTGTGCTAAGCTGAGGTTCATTAATAGATAGTGAAAGACTGTGAAAGGAAGTGCCTTTGGTGGTGAAAAAAGAGATTATAATGATGACTTTCTGATTATACTCAAGAATGGCGGTCCTGCTAGGGGTTATTTGATGTCTGTGAAGAAATTGATTGCTGCTCAAATTCAAATGAATTTGGTTTTACGGGCTCAGTTCTTAACCCATGAATTTTCAATCATAACTCAATTAGATAATTGGGATATGGTATGGAAAGGTGATGCAGAAATATCAGATTGTTCTGTGGTGGAAGTGTAAAGTAACAGGATATGTTGCCCTTTGTGTGTACTATGCAGATGAATTGGAATTAGTGGCAAGATAAAGATGAATTTCCCACTTTGGTTGAGGTGAAAGGTTGTTTGTAATCCCTCAAGTGTTTAAAAGTGTTGTTTATGCCTGTCGAAAGCAAGGCAGACATCCTCTTTGATCGAGGTCAAAGATGACATTTCACTGTGGAGAAAAGTTTAGTATTCCTACATTAAAAGAAAGTAAAAGTTCCTTTGGTCTGATTTGAGGATGAGATTGATAGTAGGGCCATTAGGTTGGTTTTGTTTGATAAGAATTGGTGCTTGATGTAGAAAGATCATAGGCTGATAGGTCGAGACTGAGGGATAAAAGATGAATATACCTTTTCAATCACACTTGAGGATGCTAAAACTATCCCAGTGGAACTGAGATGCGATGGAAAAGAGGCTATAAAGGAAGGCAAGTTATTTTGCAATTAGGGCTGTTGAAAATCCAGTTCTGATTGAAAAATTGGTCCAAAATAGCAGTTTTCAGAATTTTTGAACTTTTTTTTTTATTGATCATGTATGGTTCATTGATTGGGTTGTTGTTGTTATGTATGGTTCATTGATTTACTAAACCAGTTTTGCTTTGTTTCTCTCTAGTCTGATTGGGAATTGGAGGCTGTTCATGGAAATCGAGTCTTGCTAATGTAAATTGGATATTGGAGCATGTATTTTAAGATTAAAAGTTGGGCCTGGTTTGTTATCATGGTGCCTTTTGATTCTGTATCCTTGGGTTCCTGATTCGAACATGGACAATTCTGATGTGTATTCTGCATGTCCTTGCTTCTTGGCGGCACTTGCCACCAGATTTGTCAGGGGATTGGCATCATCTGCAAATCTTTTCCATTTTTTTTTGTATCATGTCATGTTTATAGGCATTAGTACCCTGCTTTTCATTCAAGTTGTGGTGTGGCTGATATGGATGTTTCCTTGCATTTAGATTTTATATCCTCTCTTTTCTACATTGATGATGTTGCTTTTGAAGAGGACAAGACACTGGTTGGGACTATTTTAGTTGAAATTCCAACTCTAGTTATCAGAAAATCTAGTAGTTATGACACATATCTAATCAGTCCAAGAAAAAACCAACTTGGTATAGTTCAGAACTGGTTCGGGTTCGATGGTTTAACTAATAACTACAACAGAGTCAGTTTGTCAAGTGGAACTGCAGCTATCATCGGGTGTTTCCTTGCGAGGGGGGTGTTTTCTAACCTGAGCTGTATATTGTCATTTCCATGAAGTTTTTGGTTATAAGCCGGGGATTGATTTTGTTACTATTCTTAAGTGACTATGTAAGTGGTTTTGAATTTGTTTTGTTGTCTTGGTTGATACAAGGAGTTTTCTTCGGAGTCCAGTAGTCTACTAGTCATGCCAGTCAGTGCCGTTATTGTAGTCTGGAATATAATAGTGTCACTTTTCTTATATGGACCTGTATCTCAACTTTGCTGGCAAATAGATTAGATCTAGATTCTAGACTGCATTTTCAGTTTTTCTTTGCTTTCTCCGTCGGATTGCCAGGTTGAAGTATGCAGTTCATGTTTAATTCTGTTTTCCCATATTTGATTTTCACATTTGAATCTATTTTCATTCAACAGTTGTGATCCTTTGGAAAGTTTGTTTATCTTTTACTCTTGCCACTAATTACAAACCATTTTTATTTATTTATTGATCCAATATAGAATGGACCAGCAAGGGAATGCAGCTAGTGGGCAACTTCCATATGGAGGCAGTTTCCCACCAAGCCAAGTGACTGCACCTGCATCTGTTGGCGGGGTCCATTCTTCAGCACAGTCGGCAGGGAACCAGCTTGCTCAGCACCACCTTGCTTATCAGCAGATCCACCACCAGCAACAACAGCAGCTTCAGCAACAACTCCAGGCTTTCTGGGCTAACCAGTACCAAGAGATCGAGAAAGTGACTGACTTCAAGAATCACAGCCTTCCACTGGCGAGGATCAAGAAGATTATGAAGGCCGATGAAGACGTGAGGATGATATCTGCTGAAGCTCCGGTTGTCTTCGCCAGAGCTTGTGAGATGTTCATCCTGGAGTTAACCCTGCGATCTTGGAACCACACTGAGGAGAACAAGCGAAGGACTCTCCAGAAGAACGATATTGCGGCTGCCATCACTAGGACCGATATCTTTGACTTCTTAGTCGATATCGTGCCAAGGGAGGATCTTAAAGATGATGTCCTCGCCACCATTCCAAGGGGAACCATGCCTGTTGCTGCACCAGCGGATGCGCTTCCTTACTATTATATGCAGCCTTCGCAAACCTCTCCCCAGGCTGCAAGTGGGGGCATGATGATGGGCAGGCCCGTGATGGACCCGAACACCTATGCTCAGCAGAACCAGCCTTACATGGCTCCAGCCATGTGGCCGCAGGCACCACCACAGAGGCAGCCATCGCCTTCCGACAATTAACATTTGCACCCTGCTGGTAAGTAAAGTCTCAACTTTAAACATATCGAGTCCAGCAAAAAATTTAGGAATCAAATGAAGTGAGTTCTTTTGTGTGTTCTTGGCAGATAGAGCGGGAAACCGCACTGTAGAGCGGTGAACTGGAATCCGCGAAAGGAAAGATACTGGGAGACAAAAAAACCCTGAAAGGAGTTAGTTATAGCGGTAAGCTTCATCCCATATGAGACCTCTAGTTTCTGCTGCTTTAGTCGGTGTAATTTATCAAACTTTATGTTGGAAGTGCCATAGGGGGTTTACTTTGTCTAGTACCTGTATAGGGGTGGTTGCATAAGTTTCCTGATTCTTCGTCCCCCGAAAATTTGCATGCTGAAGGATGGTGAAATGCCTTGTCCATGTATTTCCCTTTGCTTTCATATCGGAACCGTGCTGGATGGTATCTCCATCAGTCAGAAGTAGCTTTGCTGCTTCTTGATGCTGTTTGTTTCGGTATTGTATGATGATGTCCTGGAGGTGTCTTCTTCCTTAAGTTGTAATACAGTTGTTTCGGATCGCCCCAATAACTGCACTGGATCGTCTGTTTTACATTATCAGGTCTCCTTGCGAGCTGTCTTACTTGTTTGGTTATCTTATATGTTGTCAAGTACGCTATCTCAATGACATGCTTGATATTCATATGCTTTGATCTTCATGGATGCGATTATGCGAACCCTCTTCGGCACTTGCTGACGCAGAACGGAAGCCTAAACCTCGCAAGCACGAGATTTGCAATGGAGGTTTCGCAAGCGACGAAACCCTAGAACCTTCGGCACTTGCTGACGCAGAACGGAAGCCAAAACCTCGCAAGCACGAGATTTGCAATGGAGGTTTCGCAAGCGACGAAACCCTAGAACCGATAAACTGGAATCCACCGGGAAGAGAAAAGATTTCTCTGAGTAATTGGAAAATAGATCATTGATTAATGTCCTTTTCAGGGCTACAACTTATTAAATATGAAAGACGGAAATAAACCCTAATTGCGAATTAATTAAAATAAAATAACGAAAATTGCTGAAATGGACGGAAAAACATAAAAGTCTGATTTTGAGCCCTGAAACCAGACGCTCGAAATCACTTCTGCCGATACCGCACTTTCTTCCGATCAAGGTCTTCCTCTATTTGCACAGCCAGGCGATCTGCATCAGTCTCCTCCACCTCCGAAGAACTCGACCCCGAGTTCTGATCTGGATAAAGGACCTCATCGGCATGATACTCATATATATCAGCAACGTTGAAGGTGTTGGAAATAGCCATGGACTCGGGCAGAGCAACAACATAGGCATTGTCGTTGATCTTGCGGGTCACCTTGAAAGGACCATACTTGCGGGGCTGCAACTTCTTGTAAGTGCCTACCGGGAAACGTTCTTTGCGCAGGAACACCATGACTTCATCCCCTACGTTGAACGTCTTGACTCGCCGATGCTTGTCGGCTGCAGCTTTGTTTTTCTGGCCCGTAGCCTCCAGCTTGGCTCGGACAGCGTCTTTCATGGCCTGAAAATCCTGTGACATCGACTCAGCAGCAGCACTAGTGCCAGGCGTCTTAGGCAAGGTAACCAAGTCGATGACGTGCCGAGGAGTCGAAGTATAAACAACAGAGAAAGGGGACCTTCCCAGGGCAGAATGCACAGCACCGTTGTAAGCAAACTCGATCTGTGCCAAGGCTAGATCCCTCTGCTTTGGTTTGTCACCACAAACACTCCGAATCATATTGCCCAAGGTTCTGTTTGTGACTTCTGTCTGGCCGCCTGTTTACGGATGTGCAGTAGAGCTCCTCTTCAAAGTCGTCCCAAACAATCTCCACAAAGTAATACAAAAGTGACTGAGGAACTTAGTGTCTCTGTCTGACGTGATGGACTTAGGAACCCCGTGTAAGCGCACAACCTCCCTGAAAAACAGTTTGGCAATGTTGGAGGCATCCGCAGTCTTCTTGCACGGTATGAAGTGAGACATCTTCGAGAACCTGTCGACCACCACGAATACAGAGTCGACCCCCCGCTGCGTACGTGGTAGCCCAAGCACAAAATCCATCGAAAGGTCGAGCCAAATATCTTCAGGAATCGGTAAAGGTAAGTACAGACCGGTATTCTGCGACTGACCTTTAGAAAGCTGGCAAGTGTAACATTTTCTGACAATTGCTCCAACGTCTCTCCGCAAGTGTGGCCAAATATATCTTTCCTCCAAGCTTGCGAGGGTCTTGTCTCTGCCCAGATGACCCCCGAGACCTCCACCATGCAAGTCTCTGATGAGCTTCTCTCGCAAGGATGTTGAGGGGATGCATAACTACGCTCCTTTGAACAAATACCCCTCCTCAATATGAAAATCAGCACAAGGATGCTTACGGCTGCACTTGACCCATAGCTCCTTGAAATCGGGGTCTTCCTCATACAGTTCCTTGAGCACATCGAAACCCACGATCTCCTGAGCTAACGTAATCAGCAAGGACGCCCTCCGACTCAAGGCATCTGCGACCTTATTCTGCGCGCCTGACTTATGCTGAATAATAAAAGAGAATTTTTGCAGAAAGCTAATCCAGCGAGCGTGCATCCTGTTGGTGATGACTTTCTGGCTATGCAGGAACTTCAGAGCTTGGTGATCTGTAAACAGAATGAATTCCCTCTGAATCAAGTAATGTTCCTACTGTTTCAGCGCCCTAAACAATGCATAGAACTCCTGATCATAAGTGCTCTACTTTTGACGGGCATCACTCAGTTTCTCGCTGAAGAAAGCCACTGGCCTCTTTTCTTGAGATAGCACAACCCCAATACCCACGCCATTAGCGTCACACTCGACCTGGAAGACCTTATCAAAATCTGGCAAAGCGAGGACGGGTGCGGTGCACAACTTTTCCTTGATCAAAGCAAAACTCTTGTCCTGCTCAATGCCCCACTAGAACTTTCCTTTCTTTAGACACTCCGTAATAGGGGCGGTGATCGTACTGAAGTCCCTAACGAACCTTCTGTAGAAGGTGGCCAGCCCATGGAAACTACGAACTTCAGTCACGGATTGTGGTGTCGGTCAGTGCCTAATGGCCTTCACCTTGTCCTCATCGACCTATATACCCTCCTCGCCCACAACAAAGCCCAGAAAGATTAGCTTGTTGGTGCTGAAAGTACACTTCTTTAGGTTAATATATAGCTGATTCTCCAACAAAGCTTGCAGTACTAGTTTCAAATGATCTAGGTGCTCCTCCTTGCTCTTGCTATAGATTAGGATGTCATCGAAGTAAACTACAACAAAAGAGCCGATGAAAGGGCGAAGGACCTGATTCATTAACCTCATAAAGGTACTCGACGTGTTGGACAATCCGAATGGCATCACTAGCCACTCATACAAGCCATCCTTGCTCTTGAACGCCATCTTCCATTCGTCCCCGGGCCTGATTCGAATATGATGGTATCCGCTGCGGAGGTCTATCTTCGAGAACACCTTAGATCCGGACAACTCATCAAGCATGTATTCCAATCGGGGAATAGGAAAGCGATATTTGATGGTGATCTTGTTAATGGCCCGGTTGTCCACGCACATCCTCCATTGGTTACCCTTCTTTGGAACTAGAAGGACCGGAACGACGCAAGGGCTCATGCTTTCACGGATGAAACCCTTTTTCAGCAAGTCTTCAATTTGATCCCGCAAGATCTCATTCTCCTTTGGACTCATACGGTAATGTGGCAAATTTGGCAAGCTCGAGCCCGGAATCAAATCGATTTGGTGATGGATGTCCCGCATAGGGGGCAAATCGTCCGATAACTCATCCGAAATTAGCTTCTCAAACCCACGCAGAGTCCTCTGAACGTCTGCGGGAATTGTTTCTTCCTCTGGATCGCTGCTGATCAGTCCCTTGACCACCAAAGGGTAGAAACACTCGACATCTCGAGCCTCTTCCTCCCAAGCTCTTCCGTTTAGCACCAGGAAATTGGATTTTCCCACTTCTGGCGGCTTATCAAAGTGAAAGACAGGGGCCATCGCAATCTTATGGACACCCCATTTGAATAGCATCACATTATCACGACCCATGTAGGCGATGTCGGTATCGAACTGCCAAGGACGGCATAGGAGGACATGGCATACATCCATGTTGATTACGTCGCATAACACTTCTGCCTTGTAGTGCTTCCCAATCGACAAAGGCACCTTGCAGGTTAGTGATACTCGAACGTGGGAGCCCTTGTTCACCCATCCTAAGTCGTAGGGCTTATCTCTGGGCTGTGTCGGCAACCCCAAATGGTCAACCAGCTTCCGCGAAACCAAGTTCTCCGTGCTCCCATTGTCCACAATCACGTTACACAGCTTGCCCGCCACGGAGCAGTGTGTTTTAAACGGGTTCTTCCGTTGGCCTTCATCTTTTGATGACAGGAGAAGGCGTTGCACTACAATGTTGATTCTTTCACTAGAATCTTCTTCCGCAAATTCAGCGTCAGAGTACCCGTCGGTCTCCTTTTCTTGCTCATCGTCATTCTCATCTGCGTAGACAAACGCAGTGGTCCGCCGGGAAGGACAAACATTTGATCTGTGCCCAGTTCCACCGCATCGGAAACACTTATCCCCGGTCGGTCTCGCATATGGGTTGGGAGCTTTCTGATCAGTCGGCTTGGCTGGTGCTTTGGTGGATGCAGAAGTTCCACCCTTGTCACCCGCTGTACCCTTGTCCTTGGGTGGGACAGTCTTGTCTCCTCCCGACTCAGGGCCCTGTTGCGGGTAACGACGGAAAGGCTGGAAATTCCTGGGCGACTTCTCCATCAATTCCGCCTTTAGGGCTAAAGTGGTCGCCTCGGTAACGGTCCAGCACGTCTGTAGCCCCATTTTCTCCTGGATGGAGGGCTTCAGACCATTGATGTAGCGAGCCACCCTCTGATTTTCGGTTTCCCTCACCTCATTCCGCTCACTCAGCCTTAGGAAATCGGTGGTGTATTCAGCAACGCTCCTCTTGCCTTGGGTACATTCCAGGTACATCTTATACAGGATCTGCTCATAATCGTCCGGTAGGAACCACCCCATCAGCAACTGTTTCATCCGCCTCCATGTCCGGATCGGACTCTTTCGTTACTTTTGCCTCTGCGCCACCAGCCTGTCCCACCAAAAGGCTGCAGTGCTCTTAAGACGGACGGCGACCATCTTCACCTGCTTATTCTCTGGGACTGACATGATATCGAAGAACCGATCAACCTCGATTTGCCAATCGAGAAGTTCCTCGACGCTCATATTCCCGTAGAATAGCGGGATATCAGCCTTAACCCTGTAGTCATGCCGACTCTGCTGGTTGCCCTGATCCTCCATCGGATCCTCCTCAAGAACCTCCTCCTCCTCGGAAGAAGAATCCTCATCTGCCCAACGGTTATTTCCGTCGCCTCCTCGAGGCGGATCCCTATTGCCATCGTTGGCACCGCCTAGATTGCCAGCGCCGCTGCCGCCGTTGCCAGCGCCGCCACCGCCGTTTCCAGTACCGAACATCGTCCTCAACTGGCCAGTCAGATCATTGAGAGTCGTGGTAAAAGCCTCGGTCATCTCGCGGAGATCTGCCTTCGTAACTGCCCGGTCTCCCATCAAGCCTCACTCGGAAACAGACAGGAGAAACCTGCTCTGATGCCAATTGACGCAGAACGGAAGCCTAAACCTCGCAAGCACGAGATTTGCAATGGAGGTTTCGCAAGCGACGAAACCCTAGAACCGATAAACTGGAATCCACCAGGAAGAGAAAGGATTTCTCTGAGTAATTGGAAAATAGATAATTGATTAATGTCCTTTCCAGGGCTACAACTTATTAAATATGAAAGACGGAAATAAACCCTAATTGCGAATTAATTAAAATAAAATAACGAAAATTGCTGAAATGGACGGAAAAACATAAAAGTCTGATTTTGAGCCCTGAAACGATCTCGGATGCCCGAAAAAGGCCATACGTCATAGCGAAGCGGTGCGTTTGACTCGTGGCGCGATTTCCTATCCGGAAAGGTATCATAATAAGGAATCCGACACCGGACGCTCGAAATCACTTCTGCCGATACCGCACTTTCTTCCGATCAAGGTCTTCCTCTATTTGCACAGCCAGGCTATCTGCATCACTTGCTCCCTTTCTTGAGTCTCTGAAAGGGGTCCTCATATCTTACTATCTCGGGTAGCTTAAACATGATCGATGTTGCTAACATGAGCTTATTTTTAGGGTTAATTTGTAGCTTGATCGTCACTCCCTTCATCCCTCGTACCTTGTATGAATAGATTTGTATGCATGATATTATGATTTTGTTTGATGCAAGCAATTTTTTTTCCCTTGATAGGCACTAGGTCTATTACAATAAAGCGGATTCCATCTCATGAACTACACATGTCATCCTTAAGCTAGCAAGACTTTATTTCTCAATCTTCTCAAATAAACTTACCTTTGCTTTAGCAGCATCAATCAACTTCTACCCACCTGAGAAAGAGGACCTTGAAGATCGGTAAGTCCGTAATTTTTGGTTCCTTTTATAGTTCACTTTTTTTTTTGGATGACGAGGAACTCACCGTGGCAAACTCCGAGCACGTGACCCAGCCGGCAAGAGCCACGTACTAGGTAAACCGGCTTGTGTCGACCAGCTCGACCCAGTGGTAGGGAGCAGGGTAAACCTTGGAAAACAATTACAGTATAAAAGTATAAAACTGCACCATTTATTAAGAGAAATAATAAAATAATTCAGAATATCCAATGAAGCGATACAAATTATATAATATACTATAATTAAGAGAAATAATAAAATAATAATTTAGAAGTGAAACAAATCATATAATATACTATAATTACAGACTAACAGATCATATAATATACTTATAATTACAGACTAGAAGATCACTACCGGTTGAAGATGCTCGGGGATTTTTTAACAATCAATTTTTAATTTTAAATGAGGGAGCCAGGATTTTATTAAAGGGGCATGAATCTATGTTTTTTTTTATTAGAAAAAAATTCGGGTAAGCGAGCTCTACCCAGAAGTATCCTTACGGATAAGATCTAAAAGACCAAAATCGTTGTAAATATCGACACTTCAGGCAGAGTGATAAAGATGTACAACCTTATCCGCCACTCTATTGCCTAACCGGGGAACATGAAAGAAGAAAACTTCTTTCATAGTCGATAATAGGAGTTTAACATCTGACAAGATCAGTTCAATTTCCCAATGATATTTAGATGCTTTGTTCAGGTGGTTTATGATTATAATGGAATCACCTTCAATGTGAATTTTGTCAATACGGAGTTGTAGTACATGTTGGATTTCCAACTTAAGAGCAAGAACTTCTACTTTCAGTGGGCTTTATTTACCAAGTTTCTAGTAGCAAATGTGTATCGACCGTCCATCCCAGTTCCGGATTATGGCTCCAGCCGAGCAATCATTGTTAGCAATTGTGGATCCATCAAAGTTTAACTTGAAGGTTTCCTTAGGGGGTGGGCATGAATGTGTGTTGTTCAATCAACTTAGACTATTTAATTATTTATTTTAATTTATTGAAACAACACTATTTTAGTTTAAAACGACATCGTTAGGTGTTGTATATTTTTTTTTATAAACAAATAAAACGATGCCGTTTTAGTTTATAAGACCTTTTTTTATTATTAGAAAGACATTATTTGAAACTTAATAAGTCAAAATGTAAATTGTTCCCTTAGAATATATCAACGTATAACCACATATAAAACCTTTAAACATGTATAGTTTCTTACCTAATTGTCAAATTGAGTAATATAGTATCTCGTTTTGAAGCCTCTGGGCGAAATTATAGTATAAGATAAAGACATTTGAAGTGGTGAATCAATGTTCAATTTTTAAACGTATTCATTACTTGTCACATGGGTATCGAATTTAGTTTTATAATATATCAAAACGAAACTATCAACAAATATAACATATATATAGATGATTATGATGAAAGCGGTTTATAAGATCCTTCATTCGGATTCCGAAATTGGGTTTGACCATCCCTTGACCTTGGAATAGACTTACATGTGATTCCCTTCATGCATGTGCTCTAGGTTAGATTTGGATTGTCCGTGGAGGGACTGCATTCGTGTTGCAAGAATCCTGCCCGCGAACGGAGTGTATGAACTATGAATTGAGAGTCCACAGAGCCTGTTACCTATGCGCCTTCTTCTATCGCTTTCGTATTTGAACGTGAAGGTACGAACACTATTTCTCTCTCTTTCTTTTGTAATCTTTCTTATCTCACCAAAAGCCCCTTCTGTTATGTGTTTCATGGTTTTATACTGTGGTGTTTGTACGGACCCTCGTTGCCACGTGGCACGATTCAGATGCCAAATGTCCATTTTCTTATGGTTGCGTGGTATGAGGACATAACGCCCACGTGTGCATATCAGTGTAAAAGCTTCCTTTTAAACTATGGTATGCGTCCTATTTCATGCCCTTCTTGGCGGTTCACGATCAGGCTTTATCTTTGAGTTTGGATGACGTGCCCTTTTTTGGACACGATCTCGTCAAATTAGTATCCTAGCTCTACCTATAGCTCGAGTCTTAATCGTGATAGAATAAATCCATTTTTTCCCCAATTGTACGTCACATTACCGAATTTAACTTTTTTTAAATCCATTATATATTGGATAGGCTGTATAAGAGTGAAAAAGTACAATCCTCGTATGTTTTTTTAGTGGAGAGAGTGTTATATTGATTAT
The DNA here is from genome assembly GCA_037127255.1 of Persicaria tinctoria. Lineage (NCBI taxonomy): Eukaryota > Viridiplantae > Streptophyta > Magnoliopsida > Caryophyllales > Polygonaceae > Persicaria > Persicaria tinctoria. The sequence goes on from JBANSL010000020.1 coordinate 36,356,109, forward strand.
TGAACGTTTCTTTGATAGGGATTTTTTTGTTCTTGATTTAGTTCAGTCGGACTCAATAATTCTACGTCCAAATTGAACACATATTATATGATCAATTTACAAATGGCTCATCTAGGAACATATGATAAGAAATCAAATTGAAAAACCGTTTCTCTAAATAAAATGGGCAAAATCTAGAATCCTATGCCCTTGGGCCTTGGGCATAAATAGAAGATCCGATTTATAAATATATCCTCTCATCAATAAAATACCCCCTCCGATCGAAAATATAAGACATTTGACTTTTATGCATGTACTATAAGGAACTAAAAACCATACGGTATAAAACATTATCTTATTTTTATTTATTTAGGTGAAGGGAACGTTGGTGATCCACACTTTTTTGGGTGTCATCCTTTCCGATGATGGGTTAATGTTCTCTCGACACAATGTGAGTCTTAGCACCCTTCCATGTTCTCAGTATTCGTAGTTCATCATGGGTCTTCCTCGACTTATTTGCCGGTGGTTCGGTGGACGGTTGTGATAGGGTGTTGAGTTTGTCTTTCTTCCTTGTTTGTTTTGTGTTTTCTATTTGTCTTATAGGACGACGGTTACTTCGTCTGTCGATTCTTCGACTTCTTGAGTTATAGACCATATGTTGTCTTATATATCAAATCTATAATCTATCTATCTATAAGACTATAACTAATTAACTATCTATAATCTATAACTTCTATCTATAATCTATAACTAACTATTAAAATAGAAGCATTTTTATCAGGTGTCATCACCACCATAATTATATGATTTTCAACCAATCAAATTAAAATATTTTTTATTTTCTAATCATCTATCTATAATCTATAATCTATAATATATAATCTAGGACTAACTACTCCCTCCGTCTCGAAATTTAGGTAGTTTTAGGTCTTTATTCTTGTATCAAAATAGATGTCATTTTAGATTTAAGTAGGGGAAAATAATGATTTATATCGATTTGTGTGTTGTTGATTTTTTTATAGATATTGATTGGTTAAAAAATATAGTGGGTATTAAAAAAACAATATTAAAATTTATAAAAAAAAAGTTAGTGAAATGATGATGTCGATTGAGGGGTGAATGTTTTATTAAAATTTGTGCAAAATCTCAAAACGATTTAAATTTTGAGACGGAGAGATTATTAAAAGTGGAGCATGTTTGATGAGGTATCATTATCACCATAATTATAGGATTTTCAACCAATCAAATTAAAATATTTCACTTATTTCCGAATTAAAAAAAAACCAAAAAATTCAGTTCACTCCAAAAAAAACAAAATAAATAAAGGGAAATTCCGTTTGGTACCCCCGAGTTTTTGACAATTCCGGATGGTGTCCCACACTTTTTTTTTGTCCGCATGGTACCCCTGAGTTTTGTCAAAAGTCCGGCCCATGCCCAAAACTCATAGTTTCTTCTTTTTAATGAATAAAACCACCCATTATTTTTATTTTTTCATAAATATGCCCATTTACTTTTAACATTGAACAAAACTACATATTAATTAACAAAATTCAACACAAAAGTGACAAAACCAACTTTATTTTTAAAAATTTTACAAAATCACATATTATTTCCAAAATTTTTATTGCAATATTTGTAAATGTGATTGATCAATATTTCCAAAATTTTTATTGCAATATTTCCAAAATTTTTTATTGCAATATTTTTAACACATATTATTTTTCAAAACAATATTTAACTTATATCTCATTAACTTTAAACATTTGTAAATGCAATTGATCAATTTAACCAAATGCTTGATTATAATTTTTTTGAAAAAGAAAAGTAAATTTTATTTATTTATTTTTCTTCTTGTAAAAGAAAAATATAATAAGAGATTAATCATTCTTATTTTATTAGGTTTTATGTATTCCAAACAAAAGAAATGAATAACACCTTCTTTTATTACACAAGAAATGATTTTGTGCATTTTTTAAAGCATAAAGGGTGGTTTTACACAAAGTATGGTTTTACAAAGTATTTTTTTTTTATAATGTATAGGTTAACTATTTTTGTTCACATAATAAGATAGTGGATTTGTGCAAAATTTTGTAAATAATGGGTGATTATGTACATGCAATATTTGACAAATAATGAGATTTATTTTTTATAAAATATGAAAAATATGTAACAGATCTTTTGTGTAATGTCAAAAATAATAGTTGATTTTCTTCAAAAAATTTTTTGGAAAGAATGGGTATTTTTTGCTACAACTTTGGCAATAATGTGTGATCTTATTAATTTTAAAAAATAAAGGTGATTTCGTCAATTTTGTTTTGAATTTAGTTAAATGATAAGTAGTTTTGTTTAATGTTAAAAGTAAATGGGCATATTTATGAAAAAATAAAAATAGTGGTTGGTTTTATTCATTAAAAAGAAGAAACTATGAGTTTTGGGCATGAGCCGAACTTTTGACAAAACTCAGGGGTACCATCCGGACAAAAAAAAAAGTGTGGAACACCATCCGGAATTGTCAAAAACTCGGGGTACCAAATGGAAAGAAATCAGCACAGGCTTGAGCAAAAAGACTTCATGCTCTATTTAAAGCCTCAAACCCTCCCCTTTCTCAGTTTTACAGATTCTCTGCTTTTGTACCTCCTCTCTCTCCCGCTCTACCTTTCAAACCGCTGGAAATTGAGGTGATCTCTCTGTCTCTCTCACCACGATTTCAATCAGTTTGCGTTTTCTTGTTCAATTGCCTATTTGGTTAATCTCGCGATTAGAGTCCCGGATTGATCGTTGACGTTGAAATTTGAGTTCTAGGCGTGGGCTGCTTTAGCTCCGAGAACAGCTTGGCTCAACGAATTGATTCTTGTCGAACCCGCCCCCAAAAATTAGGGTTCCTAATTGATGTTTTCTCTGTGAATATGCCTCCGGAATTGTGTTTTAATCATTAATGAGCTTCGTTATCGCCTTTGCTTACACTTTTTTCTTGCTCTTTTTGCAGTTCTTATATGGCGGCTGGCCAGTTTGGTGGTAGGGATGTTGTTAGAGTTGTTGTCGCCGGCGACCGAGGGACCGGAAAGTCCAGCTTGATAGTCACTGCTGTATCGGATGTTTTTCCTCCTAGTGTTCCACCCTTGCTACCGCCTGCTCGTTTGCCCGACGACATCTATCCCGATCGCGTTCCCGTCACAATCATTGACACCAGGTCTGTGGCTTCGTGCTGCCCTCTTTAACCTAAAATTTTATAAGGTGACATGTTCAATGAATTTGTTTTTGGATAAATTTACACAAAATCACCCATAACTGAGGCCACCTTGCAATAAGCCTCCCATTGTCTGTACTTTGTTGTACCTTTTACTCATACATCATAGAATAAATTTTTTAAAACTTTCAGTATCCAAGATAATCCTCACTTTATAAAAATTGAAATATAAAATATTAATGTGTATACTTGAAGGGTAATTTTGCAATTTTATCTATTCAACAATTTATTTAAAAAATTGGTTTTCGAGTGAATTGCTAACTCACCAAGTTAAATAATTTTTTTTATATACTGCAGCTTTGTTTGTAATGGGTGTTATTATGGAAATTATCCTTTATAAACTTGATTTTGTGCAATTTACTCTTTAAAATGGTTTTAGTATCTGAATTCACATATGTTGTTTTTCTTCAAAGAACTTTGGACTGCATTGTTGTGTCTGATCGATGATCATATTGATCACTTGAGTTGTGTACTTGTGTTTAGTACTGAGAACAGGGATAGGCTTGTTGAAGAGCTAAGCCGTGCCGATGTTGTTGTGCTTACCTATGCATGTGATCAGCCTGCGACGATTGATGCTTTGGCTACATTTTGGCTTCCAGATCTTCGACGCTTAGAGGTCAGGCTAAATACTTAAATATGCTTCAATGTTCTCTTTCATTGCACCTGGGTTATGTTTGAAGTGGAACATTATTTTAAAAGGACTATGGATTGGTAAATTTCTATAGACTTACAATTGATGAATTCATGGACTTTGTTCTTTTTTTTGCATCAACTTTCCCTTGTAGAAATGAAGAGTTCTATTTGAATTCATTCTGATTATGTTATACTTGTTTTTAACCAGGTCACGGTCCCTGTTATAGTTGTGGGTTGTAAGTTGGATCTAAAGGATGATCTTCTGCAGACGAGCATGGAACAAATGATGTTGCCGATCATGGAACAATTTCGAGAGATTGAACTATGTATAGAGTGTTCTGCATTAAACAATGCACAGGTGAAACTCAGTCTTGAAATCATGTAGAAACCTTACGTATAAATGTTTGAACTTGTTTTGCAAATCGATTGTCAATGGGTGATAGCTCATACAGTGGGTCTGGATCTTGATTGAGATGTGATCTAATTTGGATAATTGTTTTCTCCCATTTCCTTTCAGTTCTATATGTTGATATGTTCATGTGGTGCAAACTGTGTTTTGCAAATAGTTCATGTGGGTCTACCTCTTGACTGAACTGTCTTCTAATTTGGATAATCCCCTCCCCTGTGTGTTTGGTTTTCAGGTCGTTGAAGTCTTCTTTTATGCTCAAAAAGCAGTCCTTCATCCTACACGACCTCTATTTGATAAGGAAACACATAACTTACGCCCTCGTTGTGTGAGGGCTTTGAGGCGGATCTTTATTTTGTTTGATCAGGACCAAGATGGTGCACTTTGTGATGCAGAGTTGAATGCCTTTCAGGTTAATATCATTTTATTTTGTTAACAGAAAATGTAATTACAAATTATATTGTATATCACAAAAAGTACTGTATAATTTGTTTTCTGAATTTATGGTGGAAGTGATTATTTGGTATGTTTCAATAGGTTAAATGTTTCAACGCTCCTTTGCAACCTGAGGAACTCGTTGGTGTCAAAAGGGTTGTTCACGAAAGGATCCATGAAGGGGTGAATGAACAAGGCCTCACTTTGCCCGGATTTCTTTATCTTCATGCACTTTTTATCGAAAGACAGCGTATTGAAACAACGTGGACTGTCTTGAGGAAGTTTGGGTATGATAATGATCTTAGATTAACCAACCATCTTGCTCCACCTACATTGAGGCGTGCACCAGATCAGGTATGTTGGGCTTCTTTTATGTTGTTGCTGCTGCTATTTTATAAAGAAATATAATTGCTTTCGGCATGTTATCAGGTTCTTTATTGAGGCGTGAATCTTTTCATACATACTTTTAATATATTGAGTTGTAGCTAGATAACAGATACTCATGTGCTCATTTTTTTTTTGTATTGATATTATCCTGTTTTCATTTGGCTTCATATTGTTTGACTTTCTTGCAATTTGTTTTGAGATGATTACTTGTTACTCATGTTTTGCAGGGCGTGGAGCTTAATAAGAATGCTATTGAGTTCCTAAGGGGGGTGTTCACTTCTTATGATAGAGATAGGGTAAGCAAAATATTTATTTATTATCAATATTTATTTTATAAGGAAGTTCATAAAAATTTCAGGAATGGCAATTCTGTTTGTGAAACATTTTATTTTCCACTTTAACAGGATGGCGTGTTGCGACCTTTGGAGCTTCATGATGAGTTGTTTTCTACTGCCCCTGATAGGTACTTCAGTAGTTCCCCCTTTTTTGCTTGTTTTCTTGACTTATATAACCTTCAATTCCCTCGTTCAGTGTAGTCTTTAACTATATTCTCATCTGCAGTTGGTTGTAACTTTCTAAGTCAAACTCGTAAATTATGAATCTCCAACTAATATTCTCTATTTTGATGTTTCCTTGATTTGGTTATGTCTACGACTTGTTTGATTGTCTAGCCCTTGGAGGGAGACTCCCTATAACGATGTGGCTGCAACTACTGCATTGGGTGGTATTTCTGTTGAGGGATTCCTGTCGACAGTATGTTTTTTTTTCCCTCTCGTTCCCCATTCTGTTGATCTCTGTAGTTATTAGTTTCTTTTGTGTTAAATTGTAAATATAACAAATTTTTTTAACCTTTCAGTGGGCTCTCATGACACTTCTAGATCCTGCAAAGAGTGTTGAGTATCTGAGATATGTGATGTATGATAGTGATGCTGCTTCCGCAATTCGTGTGACTCGGAAAAGAAGTATAGATCGTAAGAAACGACAAACAGATAGAAATGTGTTTCAATGCTTTGTCTTTGGACCAAAAGGGGCTGGCAAGTCAGCATTGTTGAGTGCTTTTCTGGGAAGGTACGTGTTGGATTCAGCCTCCCCTCCCCACCCCCCGTGTTTAACTCTATGCTAAATCACAGACTAATGGTGGATTATTGCATTAATATTATGCTAGAAAAGGTAGCAATGTGGAAACATACAACTCAAAATTTGATGTAGAAATTTATTCTCATTTTTCGATTGCATGTCATTTTGTCCAGTGTTTTCAGAAGCACATCCCTGCAAATAGAATTACTGCTCATTGTACTAGCTCTGCTGGATAGCAATAATACTTTTGTTCCTTATTGCAGACCATTCTCTGAGGCTTATACATCCACAGTCGAAGACCGATACGTTGTAGGTTTTGTGGATGAGCCAACAGTAAGTGCACTATCTGATACCTATACAATGAGCTTCCTGTTTCCCCCTTTTTAAGTTCATTGATGAACACAAATCTATATTTTGGGGCTTTTTGTTACATATAATATACAATGTGTTAAAGATGGATTTAGACACTCAATTCATGGAAGATTGTCACCTTTCATTTTTTTTTTGTTACAAAACATCTCGTTGTGCTTCCTCAATGCTTCAATGAAGTAATTTATGCCTTCCATTTGTAATTGCTTACTTTGACAGTTATTGTCTACTGTGTTTCTTGTAGGGGGCAGAGAAAATCCTTGTGATGCGGGAAATTCCTGAAGCTGTCATCCCTGAGCTACTTTCTAGGAAAGAGTCCTTGGCACCTTGTGATGTAGCAATATTTGTCTATGACAGGTGACTTCAATTTCATCACCTGCCGAGTTTTCCTTTTACAGAATATGATTGATGTTAGGTTTATATACATTATAAGCTGAAAGTTCCTGCCACTTTACAGTCCTTTGCTATTGAATCAGGTTAATAATCCAAGTTCAATGTACGCTGTAAATGCTGATAGGAAATGTATAACTAATATAAATAAGATACCGTTTTTGTTTTACATCAACTTTAATCTCAAAGCAGCAGTTTAAAATTACTTCCTGAACATCAGCCTCTTTGATGCTGTGACTCAAAATGTGCATCATTTGTTACAAATTTATGCATTTATCAGCATTTACTTACCTTGGATTGAACTTCTAGATTCAGTTTGAGCTGGAAATCTTGCTAATCATGCATGCTGTTTATTCATTGTATCATTCAATCGTTTCCCTACAGTTCTGATGAATCGTCATGGAGAAAGATGTCACAGCAACTTCTGGATGTTGCTGGTCATGGAGAAAATACGGGTTATAAGATGCCCTGTCTCATTGTGGCTGCAAAAGATGACCTGGAAGCTTACCCTTTGGCAATCCTTGATTCTACTCGGGTATTTATCTACTTCCAATCTTTTTTTTTTAATACAAGGCAAAGATCTGGGTGGCATCTGGCCCTGCTGATCCACCATTCAGTCACTTCCAATCTATTGTAGTTTCTTTTGGGAAATCCTTACTGTTAAACTTGGATTTTTTTAGTTTAACAAGAAAATTAGCCATGCTTTCAATTTCCACTGTACATGCCAGTCACTGTTATTAATAAATATACTATTTTTTGCTTCATTTTTCAGTTGGAGCAAATAGTAAGAACATTGACATTTTAATCCCTTTTATACAAAGATATCTGTAGCTCTGATCCATCTGTAAAGCATGAAATTTCTAGGTTAGTAGTTAACCTTCATCTGTATCTAGGTCTATCTGGCTTGAACTAAAAGATGTCAAAATAGTATCATAGGATGGATCATATGTTTGCTCCTCAATATCTGAGAGCTGTCTCATTGTAGTGTTTAACCTTCATTTGTTTTAGTAAAATTCCAGCCCTAGAGCAAATTTTGCAAAAAATGGTCATTCTATCACTAAACAGTCACAATTGGTCCTTGACTGCCCATATTATCAATGGCTCTTTGCACTTCCTCAAGCCTTCAACAAAGGTTCTTCCCCCTCCCCTTTTTCGTATGCTACTAGTGGATTGACAAATAGAAGAATAGTGTGACAGTCTATCTCAGGATAGTGGATACATACAAACAATAGCAGAAAACTCCAAATAGTTTTTTCCCCTTCTCAAAATCAAAATTCATTACCATCTCAGTTTTGCAATTCAGGCCCGGTTGGCTTGATTTATTTATTTATTGATAATATTGGCTCAAAAGAGTTAACATACATCCCCATCTCCTCGTGTGTTCTCATTTTCGCGGTCTGTATTATATAATTTTTGTGCAGGCTAGCCAAGATCTGGGTATTGATGCCCCTGTACCCGTTAGTGCAAAGTTGGGAGACTTCAGTAACCTCTTCTGCAGGATCGTTCGTGCGGCAGAACACCCTCATTTGAGCATCCCAGAGACCCCCTCTGGGAGTACCCAACGGCTTCTTAACCGCTCTCTCATGTTCATTTCAGGTGCAAACTTTCTCACATCTTTCAGCTTCTTTATTCTTTCAAGTGAATGGTTCAAATTGGGCCTCTTCTTGAATGTTCTGCATTTCGTAATTATGCTATTGTATTGCTCTTTGTAGTTGGAGCCGCTGTAGCCGTTGTTGGATTAGCTGCTTATCGTGTGTATGCTGCTCGCAAGAATGGCTCAAGTTGAGATGGGTGAAGTTTGCAGGTATATCGGTTCACCAAGCATCTCGATACAGCACCCTTTCCTGTGCAATAAAAAGTGTTGCAGATATTGGATTGATTCATAATTACACATAAAAACATGATACAAAAATTAACATTTGTGGCTATTTATTTTAGCCTGAAATATTGGGGAAAATGGCCCTCTGGTTCAATGGGCAGCAAATCTCTTTTTTTAAAGCTTGGAATTGGACAATTGGTTTAATATCAAACCAAATACTGTATAGTTTATTCATTTTAATTGTCTTCTTTTTGGGTTAAAAATACAAATTGGTAGGTGGGATACTGGGATCCATGAGTAGGTGAAGGAGTTTATGTGAATTGAGCAAACTATTTGTTGTATTGGTAACGGTTCATAAAGGTGTCTTGATTCTTTTTGGTAACTCAAAGAGGAAGCATTAAAAAGGTGTCGGATTTTTCATTGACTACTTTTCTGTGTCCTTTTATTGCACCATTAATTCAATTGTTTCATTGAATTTTCTGTGCACCATTTGCGTGTGTACACTCACCAATTCACCAGAAGAACTACAAAAACTCTTGCACTATCCGGTCCTATCCAGCATTATCGGTTCGTCTGTTGCCCTTTTGTGGCCTCTCAATCCATCAAACTTGTCTGGCTTGTCGAATTCCTTTCCATTTTTATATATAAAACTAGTTGTATTCCCACGTGCTTCGCCAGCACGTGGGTATTCAACCTTTCCTTGTGCAGGGGTAAAATTAAAATTGATTGGGGTGAACACTTGTATCACAAGAGGTGTTGGGTAGTTATCAATTTCCTCAACCATATACCATTTTCCAAAAACCTCACAATAATGTTATTATACCCCACCACATTCATTGAAAAAGGCTTTGAATTCTCCTTCACCCTTACCTTTCTGAAGTCCTAGACAACCTCATCAAACTTCCCTAGCCTGAAACTAAGCAACAAGCTTTGAGAAGTTGCTTACTCTAGATATGATTCTCGCAATATCTTTATAACATCACTAAAGTGGGTGTAGCGTTCAACTAAGACATATATTCCACTCGCTGATTGGATCTTGAAAGCTTGAATATGGGCATTTGCAATGTTGTTGATATGCACCCATCCATATGTTGTATCCGGATAAGTCTCCGCTCCTGCAAGATTTATATGTACGTTATTATTAATAGTACTCCCTCCGTTCAGAAAATGATTACTCGTTTTGTAAGTAAGAGCAAAAGGATGGAATAACACACCGATCAAGTTGTAGATGGGAGCAACACTTTCGTTGATGGTAGGGTTGTCTAAAATTAGCCTTTTTATTATAACTATTTTAATATAAAATGAAAGTCTGTATAAATGTAGTTTTTGTAAAAGTATTTGAAGAAAAAATTTGCAAGCACAAATTGTTAATAGGTTTTGAAATCTTAGTGTAAACAACAAAAAGATGAAATTTTACTTTATATAAATAATTTGCAATTCTACTGGAAAAGATTAGAGTTGTGCTAGGCCTTCAATTCAATTGCATGAAGTGTTTTTTTAGACATTGATAACTGTATTCTAATAAGTAATAATTTTCAGTGTTTAAAAAAAAATTTGCAGAAAGTTTTAGTTTTTGATATGTTTTTACATCGGTCTCAGCTATTCCTCTATCATAATAGGAGATGCAATTAGCAATCTATCTCCGATTTTTACATTTATACTTGCAGTTAGTTTGAGGTATGAATCATGACTTGATTTTGAATCAGCTTACATGAAAATGAATCAATATAGAGATATATATCCTAGTAAGTTTTCAGGATGGAGAAGCTAGACATAAGGAAGCTAATTGTTCGGATAAAGGTATCGGGAACCATTGTTGCAGAACTCGGGGCGCTTATTGTGGTTTGCTTATATATCATGTTATAACTTGTTGATTTTTTTTTTATGTTAGTTTCGTTTAGCTTCTATGAGGATGTCTTCTGAATTTAAGGACCAAGAAAATGCCAACCAACATTCTAGCTCGAATTCGAAAACTGAATGTGAAATTGAGGATGAGCAAAGACCAGCAGCAAAAACTTTCCTATTAATTGCCTAAAATGCTACTTGATATTCCAATAAGCAAAGCTAGCTATCACCTGTAATTGATTAATTGCATTCGAGTAACGTAGCCTTGGGAAAAATTTCTTGGATTCAATCATCTTCTACGTTTTGTTTTATCGCATCCTTCTACCTCTAGACATTTGTCTAAGTGAACTCAATCATCTATAAATAGACAGACAACTTATCTCCAACACTATCAGGTTGAATTATACATGCAATGTGGAACTTGAATTGAGAGAAACAACTCCAGTTTTTTAAAAAATACTCAGCTAGAAAACTGTTAACTTTGACAAAGAAATTAGTATCATGAACTCACTTGATCAAGGATTTTTTGTTTGAAAATACTGGACCTGGACAGCAATTTTATCGCAACACGTTCTATGGTCTCTGCGTTTTTCGCAAACTTAACCTTGGCAAAAGTTCCTTCCTCAATTGTAGAAAGCAAACACCGCTGAACCTGCAGCGAGGTCTGAAATTGGAAATGGAAAAACGAAATTGACAGAGAATCCAAGAAACAAAGAAATTACAAAGAGAGAATCCAAGAAACAAAGAAATTGACAGAGAATCCAATAGCTGTCAAACCTTGGAGATGAACCAGAGTCTTTTCCATTGTTGTCAAACCTATGTTCTTCCAGAGAAGCGCCGAATCTGAAACGCACCGGACATTGAGGACCGGAACCGGAAGCCAAGGGAGGAAGAGGAAGAGACTACAATGAAAATTGGAGGACGATTCCTAATCAGTGCGAGGATGCTTGTTCTAGACGACATTATTGAGGGAGGTTGGATGGCCTTTGAGGATGCGGTTGGCGGCGATGGATAAGGCGGTGGAAATCGACAACCTCTTGTCCTTCCTGTTGATCCTAATTCTTGACCTAGAGGCCGAAGGCGGCCATGCCACCGTGCCGGAGAACCGTATGCTGGGAGCCATGGAGGACTACGCCGATCTTCTATCGGTGATAAGGCTTTCCGCCTCCCCGGCGCAGGTTAGGGTTGAGAAAGAGAGAGGTAGAAGGATGAAGGAAAAAGAAAATGGCAATTCTGTAATTTTCGGAGAACAGTGTCAAATATAAGGGCAAATTGGTAAGTCAGCTTTGTGGCTCATTCCGGCTTTTATATATATAGAGAAGTTAGGACAAGATGTCAAAAGAATCAATTTTTAAGAACTTTTCTCTACAAGATTGTTCTTCACATAGTACTATAAAAGAGATCATTGGCGTCACTGAATACTTGTTCCCTTCACCCCAACTCTGCTTGTACTGGTTCACAGCTTCCTTCCTCATCCTGCCCCGGATAGTGCAGGATATACCTCTTGTCCGGCCAGTACCCTTCGTCCCTCGAATGTCGAAACAGCCCTAACAACAACCTGTAAATGTCCTCACACTGTGGATGCATCTTGTCACAGACAACAAAGCTATGAACCCTCTTGTCCATCTCAATCCAGCTTATTCCGGTTTCCTTGGCCACGCCAGCCTCCTTCATTGCCTTAATAGTCCTCGCCCTTTCACTCCACCTTCCTCGCGACGAGTATATGTTTGCCAGTAGTATGTAGGGCGCCGGACTGCTTGGTGATAGCGCGAAGATCTTCTCAGCTGCGTACTTTCCCGTCTCAGGGTCAGCATTGATCGTACACGCACCTAGGAGTGCTTGCCAAACCAGCACTCCTGGCTTCGCAGGTAATTCGCTTATGAAGCGCTTAGCCTCTTCGAGGAGGCTAGCTCGACCTAGCATGTCTACTATGCAAGTATAGTGCTCCATTCTTGGCGCAATGCCATGGAGTTTCGTCATGGATTCTATGAACTCCATTCCCTTGTCGATTAGCCCCACGTGGCTGCACGCGTGGAGCAATGACAGGAAAGTGATGTCTGTTGGTTCAACTCCCTCGGCTATCATTTGCTCGAATAGCTCAAGGGCTTTGTGCCCATCTCCATGACGGGCAAATGCTGCAATCATCGAGTTCCATGAGATTGAGTTTGTCTGAGGCATCTTGTTGAAGATCTTAGTGGCTTCCTCAAGATTGCCGCACTTCGAGTACATGTTGATGAGCCCATTACCGACAAAAAGATTAGAACCGAAGCTTCTCTTGATGGCTAGAGAGTGGATTTGCTGACCCAGACCCAGAGAAGTATCGGCACCAAACACACCGAGAACAGCAGACACCATGTTCGGATCAATCTCAACTCCCGCCTTTACCATCTTCACGAAAAACAGGATAGCCTCTTCCTCAAGGCTGTTTTGGGCAAACCCTGCGAGAATAACAGTCATTGAAACGTCGTCAATCTTACAAGCAGAATGGAAGATCCGCAATGCATCTTCCATCACTCCACATTTCGAATACATATCCATCAATGCACTCTCAATGCATAAATCTGAATGAACCCCCAACTTAAACAAAAGCCCGTGAATTTGTAGCCCTTCTCTTAGAGCCTGCAATCCGGAGCAAGCGGAAAGTAAGCTCAGATACGTTAGAGAATTCGGGTAGACCGATCCACCGCACATTTCCCTGAACAGCATCAAACTATCCAAATAGCATCGATTCTGAGCTAGGCCTGAGATAACAGCAGTCCAAGTTACGACATTCCTGTCTCTCATTTCACCGAAAACCCGCCTACCCCTATCAGGAAAACCGCATTCAAAATAAGCAGTTATCAAAGCATTGCCAACGGTAATCTCACCATCGAGCCAAGGAATGCACCACAGCAATCACCTCGACCAACTGCAGCCCACCACAAGCCGATAAAACCATGGTAAAAGTGGCCTGATCAACAACGCCCATCCCCCACATCCTCTTAAAAACCCGAAATCCAGAATCAAAATCCTCATTGGTAAAAAAACCAGAGACAACCGAGTTCCAAGAGACGGTGTCTCTCACAGGCATTTCGTCGAACACCTTGAGTGCATCCCCCATCGCCCTGCACTTAGCATACATCGACAAGAGACAATTCCAAACCACAATGCAGTTCCGGTAATCGCAGCAAATCCGCGGGTCGTAGGAGCCAAAATTCTTGACGATCGAAGCGTGAAGAGATGAACCCAGTGCGAGTTTGCCCTCTCTTCCACAAGCGGAGAGGAGACAACTTAATTCTACATGACTGATATTGACAAGCGAGGGTTTGGGGGTCGCTGGCGTGAAGCTCTGGAGAGTGGAGAAGGGAGATGAAATCGAAGGAGGTAAGAGGATTTTGAGTTTGTGGAAGACCCATCTCGATTTCATCCATGTAGACGCTGACGAAACACCAGCACTTGCTCTATTTTTCTCGTTGACACTCTACTGTGCTTTTGTGGGAGGGAGGGGTTTGTGCAGTGGCGGCCGCAGAACTTCTTGAAAGGTGGGGCGGAATTCCAACATATGAAAGTGTTGCTTCGTTAATTAATTAACAAAATAGCATTCAATGTTACAAGCCTACAAATAAATCCAAATGTTCAACACTAATCATTTAATGAATATATATTGAAGATTTAAGAGTACATAATATAAGTTCACTACCATTAACAACAGCATCTCCATTGTCAAGCTCAACATCATCTCCATCAACAACCTCAACATTATCAATCAAAGGACTAGGAGTTGAATTATCCACATTAGCATTCTCAACATTTGCAACTATATTGCAAGGAGGGGATGATCCAACACTTGATACTTTGTTGATTTGAGCAAAATATCTATCAATACCGGAATCCCTATTCAAAATTCATAAGCGATAAAAATGAAAAAAACCCCAATTTTCACACTTCAAATCACTTAAAATCTCAAACCCTAAAACCTAACAAAGAACAACAATTTCAATTCTCTAAATCCCTAATCCTAATTCATTCATAAACAATAACATAAACAATCTATAATAATCAAAATCCCCAATTTTCACTCTTCAAATCTCAAACCCTAAAACCCTAACAAGATTTCAATTCTCCAAATCAATTCACATTTCAAACCTTTTAATTGGAGCAAACTTACCGATTTCGCCCAAAGCCCTGATTTTTCGAGTTGAAACGGTACTGTAGTGAGAGCCGAGAGAGAGAGAGAGAGAGGAAGATAGCCCTGGTGCAAGCGGCCGGGCCGGTGGAGTGGTGGTCACTGGTCGGAACGGTGCAGGCGGCCGGGGCGACCGGTCAAGTGGAGACAGCCAGCCCTTCGCTCGCGACCTCGCGTCTCGCCTTCGCTTCCCTCCCTCCCGCGCGTCTCTATGTTAAAATTAAATCCCAGTCAAAACGACGTTGTTTTGACATTTTTTTTATAACATTAGGGTTATAATGGTAAGGGAAAATAACTTACGAAAAATAAAATATTATCTTTGACCTATTATACGATTTTGTCGTTCTCCCCGTAGGCCAACTTTGGTAGGCCAATCGTCCTATAAATACTAATGTAATAATAAACTTTCACATCTCATTTACGCCACTCGATCCTATCTTTATTTTTTAAATTATAATTTTGATGAATATGTAATAAAAAAAAATAGATTAATGTCATTTTCTAAAAATATTATTTATGCAATGATAATTCAAATATGTCAAATATTATAGGCATATCGAAAAACTCTTGAATATCTTTACAATACTACAACATTTATTTTTAATTAAAAATCATAATTATATAATATATAGACTTATAATTGTATTATTTATAGATCTATATAAATATTAAACTGTTAAAAACAAATAAATAAATAGCATTTGACCTTCCAAATTAGGAAACCAAATTTGGCCTTTGCAAAATTAAGTCAAGACCCAATTTTTAGCCTACTATAGGAGATGGCCTTAGCAGATCGAAATAGGGTTAATAATGCGTTATGATAAGCTTTTGTATTTTCAGCAATGGATTAGAGGGAGGAGAAACGTGCTTCCACAATGCGAAATGAGGGAGTCAGTGAAATCATTTCAATCTCCCCAAAGCACGCCAATATGACTAACTTGTAGATTAGTTGTCTTTTGGATTCCTTCCACAAGGCGAATCTTTCATAACCAATGACTGACTTATAAGGGGAGACCCCATCTCCAATATGAACAACGGAGTCTGACGCGATCATGGAATTTCACCTATACTTATTACCTCAAGGTGACAACAAATGTCTCGATTTACCTGCAAGCCCAATTTGGGTCGGTGGTCAATTTATATGCTTATTGGTCCAAGCAGTCTCAGTGATACTTTTGGCTCGCGATGAGGTAATTAATATTCAATTGTCGTCTTCAGAGGAAGTTAGATGATGTTCTTATTCCAGGTACGTTCTTCTTTGACCAAAGACCTTAAGAACTCAACGCCAAGGGTTTTAAGTCAGGGAGATATGCAGAGCTCTTCTTCTTCTCTCTTGAATCGGATCCCTTCCTTGAAAGGTCAAGGGGGGTATTTATAGGGAGGCTAAGCGAGCAACTGACTGGTGACCTCGTGAGCTAACAGGAGACACGTGTAATGCATGTGTCTCCTTGCGTTTTTTTTATTTGTGTTATTTGCTTTCCGTTGATCTAAATTTAGTTTTTGATCAAGTTTTTTTTACTTTTTCTTAGTTAACAAGTTGGTCTATTATGTGTATGATATGTGAGAAGACGCATTTAGGTAGTGTTAACATATTGCATTTAGATAGATTTAGATATAATAAAGGGCATGAATTAGATTAGTTTTCGTATTTTAGTTAATTATATAGAGAGTCAGAATCTACGTATGTTTGCATATACTTTCAAGCATTGGTGGAGCCAATTGATGACATGAGAATGACCTAACACCGAGCAAGAGGCTATTAAGCAAGAAGAATTGATTGGAGCTGTCTAAGCTGGCGACACCGCACTAAAACTAGTCGTTCGAAGGCTGTAGTTATCGGATCGGGGCGTACTTATACTTGTTGCAAAGAGGATTCGAAGACCTACAACTTTCATGTTTACGACTTTTCCAAATTCAGCCTTGAAAACAGCGAAATCTGGACTTCAAATGTAGCTACTGAATATAACTCGGCCTGGGCAACATAACTCGACCGAGTTCTTTGGTGAGCCCGAGTTTTGTGCCGAGTGCAACTGTGCAAGAAAGAGCCGTTACACCGATGAATTAATGAATGATGTTAATAATTTTTGACTCGCTTCGTACACAGATTCATCCATTTACAAGATCTGATCATGCACCGATCTCTACCGACTTTCGGCATAACATTCAGCCAAAGAACAGACCGTTCAAATTCGAGATGGCCTGGGCCTCTAGAGCTGATTACAGAAACTTGGTTTCGCAAGCCTGGCGCGCGGATCCCAGAGGTTCCTTCATGTTCAAACTGGTTCGAAAGGCAAAAGTGATTAAAAAACTTTCTAAAACTTGGCACAAGACTACTGTCCGCAACATTCACAACCAAATTCAAGTCACGGACCATAAGCTGCTACATTTACAGACGTCGCTTATCAGCAATTACAATAACAAAGACATCCAAATTCTTAAACAATTACTTAATAAGAGAGAACGAATGCTAGACTTTCACCGCCGCTACTGGAGCCAGCGGGCGAAAGTAAAGCATGCGAAACTAAATGACTCAAATACCAGTTATTTCCACAAGATTGCAACTGCCAAACGAGGCAGAAAAATGATCAAATCTATTCTACTTCCAAATGGGGAGACTACGGCTGACTACCATACAATCCAACAAGAATTTGTTCGAGATTTCAAATCGCGCTTCAGGGCCTCCACGGCCAATGGTCCTGATATATCAGCAGATTTAGCGGTCATCCCGTCCTTAGTGTCACAAGCAGATAATGCAATGCTCTCAGCTCTTGTCACCAACAATGAAATAAAAGCAGCAGTCTTTTCAATGAGCCCGGACAAGGCACCTGGCCCAGATGGATTTCGAGCTGGTTTCTACCAAAAGTTCTGGCCTACGGTCGGCCCTTCTGTTATTAAAGCAGTCAAGGCTTTCTTCACCAGTGGCAGGCTACTGCGTCAAATTAACCATACGTTCATTACTCTCCTACCAAAATCTGATGATCCAACTACTGTTAACCACTACAGACCTATCAGTTTATGTTCTACAATTTATAAGATCATAGCAAAGGTTATGTCTGCAAGACTAACCAAAATCTTTGACAAGCTGATACATCCTTTACAGGGAGCCTTTACTAAAGGGAGATCGATCCAGGATAATATTCTCATTGCTCATGAAGCTTTGCACTCGTTTCGGCTAAAGAAAGGCAAAACCGGAATGGTTGCTCTCAAGCTGGATATGGAGAAGGCATACGATCGGATCGAATGGCCTTTTCTGTTCCAAGTGCTATCAAAATTTGGGTTTAACGACCTCTTTATCAGTCGAATAAAGGAATGTGTTTCAACAGTTTCCTACTCGGTCCTCGTCAATGACGAACCGACCACAGTAATTGAACCGACTAGAGGTTTAAGACAAGGTGACCCACTGTCCCCTTTTCTCTTCATTTTAGCTTCTGAGGTGTTAGCACGCACTTTGCACCATCAAGGGTTGGTTAACAAGGATTTGGGCATCACCTTCGGCCGCCCTGGCATCAAAATTCCGTTCCTTGCTTTTGCAGATGATATCCTTATCTTCTGTAAAGCATCACAGTCTGCGTGTACTACTGTTCTTTCCATTTTAGACAGATATTGTCTCATCTCAGGACAGAAGGTCAATCTTCACAAGTCAAGCTTCCAAGCATCACCTAACACGACTCCTACAGCCATTACGGCTACAACTGTTCTGCTTGGTATTCCACAGGCAAATAATTTTGACAAATATTTAGGCTGTCCGGTTGTTAATGGTAAAACCAATAGGGACACTTTTGCTGACGTGGTACTTAAGACTAAAAATCAATTAACCAAATGGAAAGCTTCAAACCTTTCTGCTGAAGGGCGACGGGTACTCATCAAAGCCAATCTCAGTGCCAAACCAATTTTTCTTATGCAAGCTTTCTTACTTCCTTCGCATATTCTTAATGAGCTAGACAAAGTATATAGACAATTCTTTTGGAACAAAACCTCCAAAGCGCCTCCTCTTATCAGTTGGGACAAAATTTGTTCTGACACAATGAAAGGTGGACTGGGAATCCATAAAGCGGAATCTATGAACATAGCGCTCCAGATGAAACTGCTATGGAAAATCATATCTGAACTAGGCAACATTTGGGTCAGTGTAGTATCACATAAATATCTTAAAGGGAACAATCTTTTCAGTTACAGTAAAAAGGGTCAATCCTCTTGGCAGTGGTCGCGACTTATGTCTATTAAACCTCAGTTCCTAACTGCTCTTCAGTGGAATGTCGGAAACGGCGAAACTATAGATTTTTGGAGCCATAACTGGGCCTTCCCAAAACCGTTGATTTCCAAAACAATTAGTCCGATTCCTGACTCACTCAGGGGGATTAGGGTTGCCCATTTCATCAACAATGAACGTCAGTGGAATAGGCCTTTACTAAATGCCTCTTTAACAAATATTTTACCAAGGGAAGAGATTGACCATATCATGCGGTTAATTTTGCCTAACAATCCGATAACGGATCGTCTGTATTGGGGCCCTAGCAAAAATGGTTGGTTTTCAACCGGTTCTGCGAACTTTTTTTTATCAGAACATGTTGGGATGACAGATTTCGATTTTGGTTGGATTTGGAATCTCGACGTTCCCCCTAAAGTTAGACACTTTCTATGAAAAATCTCGCGTGATGGTCTTCCGACTAAATTAAGACTGCAAAAGTCACATGTGGCAGTGCCTTCGGGCTGTGCTTACTGTAGTAACACTAATGAATCGGTACACCACCTTTTTCTTCATTGTCCCATGGCTAATGATCTTCTGTAGGCCTTACAAATTCGTCTTCCAAGGAATATAGTTGTAAATTTAGGTGCGGACTCGGTGCTTCCTCTGAATGAGATCAAATGTGCTATCGGCAGCACTAAGTTTGCTGATTTAGCCTCAGCTTGGTGGGCATTGTGGTTCTTTAGGAACCAAATCGTTTTCAACCACACGAACAAAGTAACTATTAACGAAATCCTTCTGTTCCACAGTACCAGTACCCATTGTTGGAAACAATCTAAGGTTCTAGAGGACGATCCTTCTTGTACGATTCCCTCTCATCATGCTACTGGCAGCACAGACAACCCGGGCCACAGGGTTGGTGTTATTCCGACCAGGTCTCTCCGTCGCTCTGGGAAGTGGGATAAACCTCCTACTAATTGCTATAAGCTTAATTTTGATGGGTCTGTTATCCCAGGTGGTTCAGCATCATTCGAGTACGTCATCCGTGACTCGGTTGGTGGGGTTGTCGCGCTTGGCCGATCCAGTTGTACAAACATCTCAGTGGTTTATGCCGAAAACCTTGGCCTCAAAATGGGTATTCTATGTGCTAAGTCGCTACAAATTTCAAACCTTCTGATCGAAGGGGACAACTTACTAGTTATAAAGGCTCTTCTGGGGGATTGGAAATGCCCCTGGACAATTGAGATGCTACAAGCAGATATTTTGTCTGATACTTCGTCCTTTTCTTATGTTGCTATTCGTCATATTTTCAGGGAATCTAATGCGGTGGCCGACTACCTTGCTCGTAGTGCCCATGCATCCCCTGCCGACGTCAGCTGTGAGGATGATCCAGAAATGCATGTTCTCATCTGGAAGGATGCGCTAGGAAGGGCCTCTGCTGCGGCAGACCCGACCTAATCTTTATCTAGCGTAAAAAAAAAATAAAAAATGAATGATGTTAATTTTCTTTTAATATTATTTTAATTTGGAACAAAGGTAAGACATGAAACATTGGTTCTGGGGGAAGGACACGAAAAGAGGTTTTGTTTTCTGGATGAATTGGGAGCGACGAACATGAGGCTACGAAGCCAATTGGAGACCCTTTTCTAATTTCTCAAGTATGAACCACTAAACCTCTTTGCTTGGGGAAATTAATCGAAACTTCAGGTTTTCTATTTCATTGTGAGATTTTCGTTCTTAATACTCCTCTTTGAATATTATCAATTCTTTGCGTCAAATGTTTAGGGTTTTCGTGAATTTCCATTAGCTTGATCAACTGATGCCTTTGCATGATAATCTATAGCTAGATATAGGTAATTTCTGGTTGAATTATCTGTATTCTTGAGTAGCAAAGTATAAATCTCTGAAGCTTGTTGATTGAAGGATTTGTATAAAGAATTGATTTTCAATTGATGCAATAATTGGTTGTGCGCGTCGATTGTCTTTGTTGATTTCCTTTAAGCTTAATCGATTATTGAATTGAATCTTGATAGTTTCAAAATTGTTTGATAATTAGGGTTTTCAGGGTCTGGTTGTCCTGTTAACTAGATTCGATAAGGAATTGGATTCAAAAGACCTAGTCTTTCCACAACAAAGTATTCTAGAGGAAGTTATCTATTCGATTTCGATGATCAATGAACAAACCTGATTGTTGAGATTGGTTAACCTAAGCTATTTTTCTTATATTCATTTCCTCAATCTGTTTCGTTTGTTCCTTTTGTCTACTTTTGTTTGTTAATTAGTTAGTTCAAACCATCAAAATCCCCCTCTTTGTTTCTTGTTCTTTTTAACACACTTTGACTTGCATACAAATAGTTGACTCTCTGTGGGATCGACCCGTACTTTCCAAACTACATTAGTTAGGTTAGTCGGATTTATTTGATAGGATTTAAGGCGACTGAAAATCCTCTGTCAATATGATACAATCGCTTGCGGGTCGGGTGTAATGTTTTCGAAGAGTGTTTTGTTTCGAAAAAAACCATATGCTCCACCAAATCGTGACAACAGTAGAAAAATCATGGTTTTCAGACCCGCCCTAACCCATGCCCCACTTGTAATATATAATCAATCAATAAATTAACCTTTTACCAAAGGCGATAGAAATTGTAAAAAAAAAAGGCGATATATAATTAACTAAGCTAATTACTCGGCGATCACATCTCATTTTTACTATTTTTTTGATAAGGTAATAATTCGAAGGCCAGACAGACCTGTCTCGTCGAGAGGCCGACAGAGTTGGCAGACAACGAACTGTCAAATATACAATCATAAAATAAAACGGTGCAATACAAAGGCACAAACAAACAGCGCCAGAAGGACAGGCGAGCCTAATCTAAAAAAGATGAGGACAACGAAGACAAAACCGGAGCAAAGCGCCACCAAGCGATGACACCGCTGGCCAGCGGCACATTAGGAGTCCCTGTGGGCGATGAAAACGAACCTCCAAGGAAATTTCCGGAACATGGAGTCGCCTTGATACACACCGCCACGATCCCAGCCAGACCCGATACTAGACGCCAGAGCCCCAACTCAGACTACGGCCGCCAAAAAACAACCAGAACCACCCTTGTAGAGAGCGCACTTGAAAGCCCTTTCGGGATTTTTGTTAAACTCTTTTGGAATTTAAATAAGGCCCTAACGGGCAACTTTTAATTAGTTTTTCTATTATTTTAAAATTGGCAAGACCTCACCCAATGGCCCGAAGCTTGAGTCCGAAGGACCTAAAGCTTGGGCCCTAAGGACGCAAAACTTGGGCCCAAACGACCAAAACTTGGGCCCAAATGACCGAGGGAGGCCGAGAGATACAGATACCGACACGGGCCAGCCAGCACCGACGGTGAAAACTCGAGACGAGCCACATCGGCACCGTCGAGGCCCACCAAAGATAGAGAGACGACAATGACAAGAAACACTCTCACCAGAATACCAAAAGATGATAAGGAAGCGAGCGACGAGACCAAAGAGACGGAACCTGCAACGCCACACCACACCCATGGAGTCGACAACCACCCAAGAGTTCGATCAGACGACGACCGACCGGAGGGAGAACAGAACTAGTGAAAGAACCAGGAACGCAACCGGAAGCCCCAAAGACGAAGCCACCGAACGATGATAGGACAGAGACACAAAGCTAGGGTTTCGAGCCCACCCCAAATCGAATCCGAAACACGCCGAGGGCAAGTCCATCGACCACCATCGGCCTGGAACATGAGGGAAATGGGACGGGGAGGACGAAATTGATGGCTAGAGAGAGGGATTAGCTTGGAAGAAGGTTGAAGAAGAATGAATTGGGGGCGCGTGGCCCCGAAGGGCCAACACGTACTATTTCACAAAGAGAGGTTTATCCAACAATCAGATATAAATAATGCAATTGATTTTACTCAACTAGCTGTTGTTCAAATAGGTGTTCACGTAATGTACATATAAAAAAAATATTTTTAAAATTTTATTAGATTGATCATAAATAAAAAAAATACATTAAAATTAAAAATATATACTACGTAGCTTTTAAAGGAAAATGTTTTTTTTTTATTTAGGGTGATTATAATGTGTGGAAAATCCTTTAATGGAGTGAAACAAGTCTTGCGTGGGACAAATTTGAGTAATTAGATGTACTCGAAGTCTAGAATTAAAGGCCTAAAATTGTTGAAAAAACTCACGCTTAATCTAGTAACTACTTAGTATTTATATTTAACGTTAAATATGAATACTAGTTGATTAAACAATTAAAGTGTGTAGGCGATGTTTGAAATGATTAAGGATAGGATATGGCGCAAAATCCAGAGTTGGAGGGAGAAAGCTCTATCCCAGGCGGGCAAAGAAGTTCTCATTAAGGCGGTACTGCAAAGTATTCCAACGTATGTGATGGGTGTGTTCCGCTTGCCGGATGGTCTGATCGGCGAGATCCATAGTATGCTGGCTCGTTATTGGTGGGGATCTTCGGTCCAACACCGCCGGATTCATTGGTGCCAATGGGAAACCTTGTGTGCCCCGAAATAGATGGGGGGGATGGGGTTTAGAGACCTCAAAATATTCAATGATGCACTGTTGGCAAAGCAAGGCTGGAGATTGGTGCAAGAACCCCATTCTCTATATGCGAGAGTTCTCCAGGCGAGGTACTTCAACATCGGGTCATTCCTGGAGTCGGGCTTGGGGTACAATCTGAGCTATTCATGGAGGAGTATTTGGGGGTCGAAATCGCTGTTGCTCGAAGGACTAGGGTGGCGAGTGGGTTCGGGAGAGAGCATTGACGTATGGCATTCGAGCTGGTTAACGCGGAATGGGAGACATGCTGCTCCAATTCTGCAGCAGCACTCGGACTTGGATATCACAATGGAAAATTTGATTGACCAGGATTCTCACGAATGCGTGGATAGCATGGACAACAAGGAATACTACACTCTTCGATGACGCCCCGCCCAATATCGCTCTGCTGCGAGACGGTTTCCGGAAGTATGTGTCCGACTATAGAGCAATCTGGGATGATCGAAATGACAGGGCTTCGGAGGTAAACCGGAGAGCTACGGGCAGCGATGTATGGACGAGCCCTCAGCAAGGGGTTTTGAAGATTAACACTGATGCCGCTGTATGGGAGGATGGCCGAGTATGGTTGGGTGTTGTGGCAAGGGACAGCAATGGGCAGGTTCTGTGGGCCGCTGTCCGGCGCGTCAAAGCTAATTGGGGGGTGGCTGTGGCTGAGATGCAGGCGACGCTTCTGGGTGTCAAACAAGCGGCTGTGATGGGCGCTGAAGCTGTGCAGTTGGAGTCAGATTCGATGCACCTGATTAAGAGCTTGAAGGCTGGGATGGAGGACTACTCATACACAAGTTTGCTGGCTGGTGACATTATGGAAGTAGCATCAACCTTTCCATCCTTTGTGTGTAGTCATATACGCCGAAACGGCAATAGTGTGGCACATATGGTAGCGAGACTTGTTCCACCGGTTGGTGATGATTATGTATTTTTCGCACCATTTCCGCAAAGTTTAATTGAGCTTGCGGAGATCGACCTACTTTAATAAAATGTGCCCACCTTTGATTTCAAAAAAGTGTGTAACCTCCCACTATTATTCATTGAGGATGCCATTATTCATATTTAATAACATAATTATGCAAATCTAAATTATTAAATATTCATGAAAAGTTATCAAGTATTCTTATTTAAATAATAAAGTGGTGATTTTTATCAAGTATTCTTGTTAACTAGTAAACAATAAAGTGGTGATTTATTGACATTAAAATTATCAAGTATCTATATCTATATAAACTCTTAATTTATAAGAGTTTATGCTGGGGTGTCAACATTATAGAGATGTTAGGAGTTTTGACTAATTAAATTTTTTTTTTCTTTTTAATCATTTTTTTTAATTCTCCTTTTGTTTCTTCTTTTTCTTTTAATTCTTTTTTTCTTTTATCCTACTAACTATTGGACTTAATTCAAAACATTTAATTCAATCTAATATACTTATTTGTGAAAATATTATTTACATAATATCATTTTATTATGGTAACTATATTTTCAAATATTATTTTTTTGAAAAATATTCTAATATTAATTACCTAATATTATTTGATGTTACATTTTTTAATCATCTATATAAACTCTTAATTTAGAAGAGTTTATGCTAAGGTGTCAACATTATAGAAATTTTAGGAGTTTTGACCAATTATAATTTTTTTTCTCTTTAATCATTTTTTTTTAATTCTCCTTTTGTTTCTTATTTTTCTTTTTTTTTCTTTTATCCTACTAACTATCTATATAAACTCTTAATTTAGAAGAGTTTATGTTGAGGTGTCAACATTATAGAGATTTTAGGAGTTTTGACCAATTATAATTTTTTTTCTCTTTAATCATCTTTTTTTTAATTCTCCTTTTGTTTCTTATTTTTCTTTTAATTCTTTTTTCTTTTCTTTTATCCTACTAACTATTGGGCTTAATTCAAAACATTTAATTCAATCTAATATACTTATTTGTGGAAATATTATTTACATAATATCATTTTATTATGGTAACTATATTTTCTAATATTATTTTTTTTGAAAAATATTCTAATATTAATTACCTAATATTATTTGATGTTATATTTTTTAATCAATGGGATTAATTCAAAACTTTTATCTTTCACTATTTATTATTTATTTTTCTTTTTATCTCTTTAACCCAAGTGTATTTTTTTCTATTATTTTTAACACATTTACTAATCATCTATCTATATAAACTCTTAATTTAGAAGAGTTTATGCTGAGGTGTCAACATTATAGAGATTTTAGGAGTTTTGACCAATTATAATTTTTTTTCTCTTTAATCATCTTTTTTTAATTCTCCTTTTTTTTCTTTTTTTTCTTTTAATTCTTCTTTTTTTTTTTTTATCCTACTAACTATTGGGCTTAATTCAAAACATTTAATTCAATCTAATATACTTATTTGTGGAAATATTATTTACATAATATCATTTTATTATGGTAACTATATTTTGTAATATTATTTTTTTGAAAAATATTCTAATATTAATTACCTAATATTATTTGATGTTACATTTTTTAATCAATGGGATTAATTCAAAACTTTTATATTTCACTATTTATTATTTATTTTTCTTTTTATCTCTTTAACCCAAGTGTATTTTTTTCTATTATTTTTAACACATTTACTAATCAATGGGTTTAATTAAAAATATTGAATTAAATCTAATGTCTATGATTTATCTATATTTAAATGTATTTTTTTTTAAATCACGCCATGGCGCGGGGATCGTACTAGTATAACCTTAATTTAGAAGACTTTGCTTACTTGTCAATCTTAGAGGAGTTTTAGGAATATTGACCAATTATGTTTTTTTCCTTGA